>CM072776.1:89915000-92415000 GCA_036936925.1 Cenchrus fungigraminus | reverse complement strand
CACCTCTCCGACAACATCCTCTGTCACGTCGACCACCGTAGCAGCGGGTGCGGCTACGACTGCTTCAGCGGGCTGGGGCAACCCTGGCTGGCGATGGCGGGGACACGACCACGGCCGACTCTGTGCCAGCCGCGGACTCCTCAAGGACCTCCACTGCCGTCTCTGACGCGGCAGGGGGCGCCGAGCCGCCGGTGCCCTCATATTGGCGCAGCGCCTTCGCGACTGACGCGATGGTGTCCAAGATCGACGGCTCGGCGAACGTTCGCTCCGTCGCCACCTCCAGCATCTCCCGGTCGTTGCTCGGGAGTTCAGGGGCGTCGAGGTCGATGGTCCCGATGCCAGGGAAGTCCACGTACCGGCATGCCGCCAAGTCCACCGCATCCTCGACCAACGCAGCGCCCGCGACCGGTGAAGGCTCAGGCACCGTTGACGCCACGACATCATGATCCCCCGCCGGCGGGGGCAGCGCCGAGTCATCATCCGCGGACACCATCACCACGTCTGTGCCGCCTGGGCCAGCCCCGGCCGGTGGCTCCAATGCCGCTTGGGGGGCGGTCGTCTCCGTGACCGTCCGTCCCTCCTCGACGACGGCGGCGGTCACTAGCGGGGGCGGCGCGCATGACTCCTCCACCACGGTGGCCACGGCCAACCCCTCCTCGACCTGCACCGGGAGCGGCTCGGCGCATGGAGGCTGAGGACGGGGCTCGGAGGGCACGACCCGCGCGCTCAGTGCCAAGCGCTTCAGGGGCGCGAGGCTAAGCACGCCGGTGTCGGCATGCCTACGAGAAGACAGAGTCAGGATCAGCAAGCAAGACAAGTTGAAAAGTTCACGTTGGAGGCTCCGAGAACGAGAGCTTACATCTTGGAGCGCACCCGGGACTTCTTCGCCAGGCGGCCGGACGAGCCCTGCTCGGGGGCTGCTCGCTTGGAGCCCGCCAACTCGGGGGCTGCTCCGCTTCGATCCGCTGCCTCGACGGCAGCGCCGCACTCCCCCGCCCACTCAGGGGCTGATCCCCGGCCTCCGCCACGGCCGGGGCTGATCCCTGGCCCCCGCCAGCGACGAGGGAAACATGAACATCCGGGGCTCCGCCACCCCGGATAAGTAATGACTGCAGGCGCCGCGGGGCGGCGCCAGATTCCGCCTCCTGCGGCGCACTCGGCGTCGACGCCGAGTCTGTCGACCCCGCCTGCGACCGGCGCCTCTGCAGGGAGTCCGAGTCGGGGCGGTCGGAACCGACGAAGAGTTGGCGGACTGGAGCCGGTCGCTCCTCCGACCGCCTCGGAGGGTCGGCTTGGCGGGGCGGTGCTCTCTGCAACCCGGAGGCACCCGTCCCGCTGGGCGCCACGCGAGGGCGGATCGTCCGCTGGTCCTCTCGGGCGGGGCGAGCTGCTGGTCGCGAGCTCGAGCCCACATTCTTGTCGCGCGCGGCCGTCTGTGGCCGCCGCGATGATGACACTTCCGTGGTGCGGGGAGGCGACGACGAGGACGACCCCGACATGTCGCTCCAATCCACCGCCGTGCTAGGTACGTCGCCGTTCCATGACGGCTCCGGCGACGGATCTTCATTGGAGGAGACGCCACGCTCCCCCGCCTTCCGCCTCTTGATGCAGTTGTCGTTCCGATCGCGCTTGGCGATCTCGCGCTCTTTGTGCTGCGCCTTACGCGCAGCACGCCGTCTCTCCGCTGCCGCCTTGTTCCGGTTGAAGATCACCTCCTCCGGGAGAGGCGCCTTGGCCGGAACGAGGTTGGCACACTTCAACTACAACAACAAGAAGGCAGAGGAGTCAGTCGGAGTAGAAGGCCTCCGAGAAGATCGACATCACAACAAAGACACAGAACAAACAAGATGCATCGAGAAGACGGTGACTCACAAATTTCTCAGTCCCCTCATGGGGGAGCATCGGGAGCAGCCGCGCCGGCGGCCACGAGTAGGTCGACCTCCCAATCGCCTGCGCCACACGGCGCTGGACCTCAGGCGGCGACGGGAGGGTCGGGGCGGTCACAGTACCCGTCCAGGGGGCCCGGTCGGCCGTCATCTCACAGAGACGAAGCGGCCGCCTCGAGCGGCACAACTCCTTGGGCATGGTACTGCCCGAGGACTTCCGCTAAGGTGACTCCGGCTCCTCGGAGACGCCTCAGCACTGCCTAGTGATCCTTGAGGATCTTCTCTTGCTCCACCTTCGCGGGGCCGTCCGACCAGTTCCGCCGCGACTCGGCGATGGAGTTCCCGGTGTACGCCGAAAGCGCGAACTCGGGGTCGTTCCGCAGATAGAACCACCCCTTGTGCCAGCCGCTGTTCGAGCTGGTCAGGGACACCGGGATGTAGTCGTCGCCCCGACCCTGCTTCATCCGGAGGTTGGCGCAGCCGATCGTCGCCGCCCGGGAACCCTCCTTCAAGCACGCAAACTTGAAGAAGTACCGGAAAAGATGCCAATGGGCACTGATTCCCAGGTACCCCTCGCACATCGCCTCGAACGTCGCCATCTGATGGATGCTGTTCGGGTTGAGATGCTGCAGTTGAAGCCCGTACTCGAAGAGGACCCCGCGGATGAACCACCCAGCGGGGACGGAGGAGCCGCGCTCGTGGAAGGCCACGAACGAGACCACGAACCCCTTGGGGGGGCGCGACACGGACTCGTCGCCGGGAACCTTCCACTCCACGGCGGCGTGAGCGGAGGAAGCTGGCCCGCCTCGACGAGACGCAGCAGTTGCTCGCGGGACACGTTGGAGCGCGTCCAATTCGACATTGCGGCGGCGGGATCTCAGGTGGGCTGGAGGCGCGAGAGGTGATGGCGTTGCGGATGCGAAAGAGCACGGAGAGCGGAATGCGGGCGCGGAGGAAGAAGATAATGGGGAAGCAAAGTCCTGAACCCGTGCCCGACGCGCGGTTTTAAAGGGGCAAGCACGGCCCCTCGCCTTCAACGCCGGGCCCGCCATGTCAGCGAAACGTTCGCCCACGCGCGCGCGCCCCGGCGAAACAGGTGCCCACTCACACGACACCTCGATCCCCGCAGAGTACGAACCTACAACGCCTGCGCGCGGTCATGATGGAACGGTCACGTCCGTCACGTCGGCCGAAATGCCCGCGCCCACTACTACACCCGCATTTACCACGACTACCCCGACAAGGTGTCCCCGGGCTACAATGGCTACAATCACACATAAAAGCTCGCGAGCGAGTCTTCAACTCACTCACGAGCTCGGGGGCTACATCCGGCAGATGCGCTCGCGCGCACCCACCGAGAACATGAGGAACACCATCAACACCCGGATCGTCCGATTGAGCCTGAGCGCGACTCCTTGACTCCCTCTCAAGCTCAGGGGCTACTGACGAGGGCCCGAATTAGGGCCCCCCTTTGACGGTGAAAAGATCCCCCTTTAGCACAAGGTAACCCAACACCGTTGACAACGTGAAGGCCAAGATCGACAATGTCAAGGCCAAGATTCGAGATGAGGAGGACTGAGGACCCCGATCAAGACCCACACTGGCAAGACGTCAAGTCTCCGACCAGTTAGCAGCATCTCCGACCAGTTCCCTACAAGAGGAATCCCCACGACAAGTCTCCGCCTCGCACGACAGGTCTCCGCCTCGCACGACAAGTCTCCGCCTCGCACGACCTCCCCCCGGCTCCGACTGGTGCATGGACCATGACACACGGCGCGAGCCCAGGGCGCGAATGCTACCGCTGAAACGCGTGGGGGAACGATTCCCCGCGCCATGCAGATACACCAGCTGGCGGTCATGCAAGCAGCTGGCCCCGACAAGAGCCTTAATGCTGGTTAGACCGGCTGCACAGCCATCCCATCAACATCATCACCACTCTGCCACACGCAAGCTCGGCCCGAGGCACTCAAGCACCCTCTACGACGCGCTCAAGCCTAGGCTTAGGCTCAAGCGTGGCGGGCCAGTCGAGTACTCGGGCAGGCCAAAACAACAACGAACTACTCGGAGGAGATGCTAAGCGTCCCGGGGTGAACAGCCCCGCCCGGCCACGCGGCAGCTCCCATGGCCTGGCTGCGCGACTCCACTTCAATGCGTCCTGACAGACAGCGACGCGCGACGGGACATCCCAGCAACCAAGCACATTGTTTCTTTTTACTTCCCCCTTGTGCCTTTCCCCTTGTGACTATAAAAGGGAGAGGAGGCCGACCGTTACAAGGGTTAGACCTTCTACATATCAAACACCACTTCAAGGGACTTGGGCTCGACACCCTCTCCTGACCAGCTTGTAACCCCTACTACAAGCACTCCTAGCTCGAGAACACGGCAGCTCGATACTGGACGTAGGGTATTACTCCTTGGAGGCTCAAACCAGTCTAAATCCCGTTGTCTCCTGTGCTAACCATCCGAGCCCGACGCACGATCGATACAAATTTTCTGCCGGCGGTAGAAAACCCCGACAATAATTGACAGAAAATCTTTGTACTGACACAACAGTTTTTAACCTTTGACAAAGGGTACCAGCATATTACAATTGACTAAGCCGATTTATAATTGCTTTGAATATCCACCCGTCCTTTTTTCGAAACTAAATATCCACCCATCCTCAATGCAGAACATTGCCAGTCCATTTAACAAGCAGAACATCAACGGTAACCTTATGCTCTTAACCTGGTCCTCACCCCAAGGACTTCACCATAGTCTCCTCCACCCATCACTCTCTTCTTTTTCTTCTTCCCCTCCTCGATCTTATCCTTCTTGCTCTTAATGCCTATACTTGCTTCTTCCATCTCACTTTCAAAGTCCCGCTTGCCCTTCTTCTCTCTACCCTTCTTGCCAACCTTCTGCTCCACATCAACAGGAATGACAAAACTCTTCCTCCTCTTTTTCTTGATCTCTGCCTGGACTTCTTCCTGCATCACAACATCCTCAATCTGCTCCTTCCTGTTCCTCTTCCTCTTGGCACTCTCCTCATTGGCAACCCCCGCTCCATCATTGGCATCAGCATACCTTAATGCCTTTTTCTTCTTGTCAATCTTCTTCCCCAGAGTCTCCACTTCTGCAGCATCAATGACCTCCCCAGAACCAAGTTCCCCCTCCAATCTCGCTACAGGCACCTCAATCTTCATACCCAACTCTGGCACAACCTGGTAAATTGGCAGCGCAACTGAATCCATAGCCTTCAGATGCAGTGCTCTTACGTTGGCCCACTTCTTCAGCACCTTTTCCACAGCCCCATCCACCGCAGCCATGACATTCTCCACGATCTCCTCTTCCTTCATGTCCAACCTCCCCACCTTGATTCCCGAGCAGGCCCCTGACCGCAGGTACAGAAAAGCGGAGCCCAGCGCCTTGCGGACCTGCTCCGGCCACCCGACGCGGGTGAAATCGACTCCGATCGGAGCCTCTCTTGGTGGAGTAGAAAGCCTTCCCGAGAATGCGCGGCAGCAGCGGGAGGATGGCGCGGTCGGCAATGAAGAGGTCGTAGGAGGCCGCGAGGCGGCGCCGCGACTCGTACGGGTGGTAGTCCGTGCGGAGCGTGGAGAGCGGGATGACCTCGGAGACGGGGAGGGGGTGGAGCGACTTGGACGCATCGAGGAGGTCGGAGGCGGGCGGGGACCGCGAGTTGGGGCGGTCGTCAGAGATGAAGTAGACGGAGGCGCCGTCGTGCGCGACGACGGGGTGCAGCAGCGGGACCAGCCACGACCTGGTAGTGAGCGAGGTGGGGACGCGTCGAGGGAGAGCTGGAGGACGACGAGGTCGTCGCGCTCGTCGGCGAGGAGGTTCGGGGTCCCTCCGCGGCGCACTTCGCGGAGAGGGAGGCCACGGCGCCGGCCACCGTCTCGCGGGGCACCGGGTGTGGCAGCTGCTGCGGCGGCGACATGATGGTGGCGGCGGCGCGAGAAGCGAGAAAAGGGTTTAGGGCTTTGATGACGCGTGATGGGAAGTGTTGACGCTTTTCTAGTCTAACACACACGAGCGCAAGATCGTGCAGAACGTCGAAACGCTGAACTCGCCGAGCTCCTGCCCGGACCGGTCTGACCAGTCAGGGGCACGAGTCTGACCGGTGGCTGCAGAGGCACGGTGAAAGCCTAAGATCGCCGCCTCGAGAGGGACCCCGTCGGAGGTGGCGCGCCTAGGGTTGCTCTGAGGTCGGCAAGGCCACTCAGAACACCCCTGACCGTCATCGAGACAAACAAGGAAAGCACGAGGTTGGAAAAGCTAGGGTTTGAGAGATAAAAATTGTAGAAAGTAATGTTCGATTGGGTGATTCCACCTTAAACGGCCGTGGCCCTTTATATTTATAGGGTGGGGAGGTTTTGCCCCACAAGGAATCCTTTTACAACTCGAAACTCGCAAGGACTCCTTACTTCTACTCGGACTCGGGGTCCAACGGTCAGACCGGTCCGGGCAAGACCGGTGGCGTCAGCCTGATCGGCTTTGTGCCAATTTTGGGTGCGAACATATGCCCCCCTGTTTTTTAAGTAAAGCTTTGCTGTCTAAAAAATAATTCTAAGGTCGATGTGACACTTCACCGGTCATTTTTTGGTCTAAGGGCGATTTTTTCTTTAAATCGGCCATATCCTATCAAGCATCTTGCGAGACACTTGGATGAAATTTCTTCAAGTATCTCCCGTTGAGAGCCCATGGAAGCCGCTGTCCTTGTAAAGTCTCCACTATGAAAGAATTCCCAAAACAAACCTTGACAACCTTGAACGGATCTTCCCAACTTGGAGACCACTTGCCGAACTTGTTACTCTTAGATCCAATAGGCAAAATCGTCTTCCAAACCAAGTCACCTACCTGAAAAGATTTGACTTTTACCTTCTTGTTGTATGCTCTAGCAACTCGCCTTTTGTCCTTTTCAATTTCCTCCAAAGCCTCCATACGCTTGTCGGTCACTTCATCAATATTGTCCATCATCAAAGCATAATATGATTCAACATCAAGATTATTTTGCTTTGCAAGTCTATACGCGTCTAGATTCACCTCAACGGGCAAAACGACCTCTTGACCATACACAAGCTCAAAAGGAGTAACCTTAGTAGCACCATGTCTAGAAATACGATGAGCCCATAAAGCTTCAGATAATACCTCATGCCATCTTTTAGGATTGTATTCTATCTTTTTTTTGATGAGCTTCACCAAAGTTTTGTTGCTAGACTCGGCTTGACCATTGGCTTGAGCATAATATGGAGATGAATTGAGCAATTTAATACCATAGGAATCAACAAACTCACGCACCTCTTTGGATACGAACGAAGTCCCTTGATGCTTAGTCAAAGTCTGCGGAATGTCAAACCTATGTATGATGTGTCCAGTAATAAATTCAATCACCTCTCTATGTGTCATGTTCTTCAAAGGAATAGCTTCAGTCCACTTGGTAAAATAATCAGTAGCCATGATCACAAAATAATGCCCCTTTGACGACGAAGGATGAATCTTGCCAATAAAATCCAAACCCCATCCTCTGAAAGGCCAAGGCTTGATGATCGGATGCATCAACGCAGCAGGCACCAACTGAACATCTCCATGTTTCTGACACTCTTCACAACCTTTGTAGTACCTAAAACAATCAGCTATCATGGTAGGCCAATAAAAGCAAGCTCGCCTGAGGATCCACTTCATCTTGGGAGCCGATTGATGAGTACCACAAATACCTTCATGGACCTCTGCCATAGCCAACCTAGCTTGATCAGGACCCAAACACTTTAAGAGCAAATCATCCGCGGTCCGACGATATAATTCACCATCATCAAGAACAAACTTAAGAGCACATCGTCAGATTTTTCTATCAACTGAACTGCTAGGATTATCCAAATAATCAACCAGAGGCTTTCTCCAATCCTCCATCTCATCTTTGTCACGAAAAACCGAGGAGGGATTTTTACCAGGGACCGGTCAGACCGGTCGGTGACATCGGTCAGACCGGTGTCACCGGTTAGACCGATCGGCTGTGTCGGCCTGACCGGTGCCTCCAGAGCAAAACACTCAGCCACAAGCAATGGTTTGTGTTCTTGAAAATTTCTTTTTCGAACATTATAACCAGATGCTTGCTGGGCCAGAGCATTAGCTCTAGGATTTTTCTCTCGTGACACATGATAGATAACAAATTCATCCATACAAGATATGATGTCTAAAAATTTATCAAGATAAGCATTTAAAAGACCGTTTAGACATTGACATACCTTGGAGACTTGCTGCACCACTAATAAAGAATCTCCATATGCTTCCACATGTTTTACTCGCATGTCATGTAAAATATCCAAGCCAAATAGAATAGCCTCATATTCGGTTTGGTTGTTAGTACAATCATGATTCAATCGGTTAAGAGCTTAAAAAACAGCCCCACTTGGCGAGATAATGACAACTCCAACACCATAACCATCTTTGCAAACCAATCCATCAAAATGCATTTTCCATGGAGTAAAAGTAGCATAACTGACATTCAAATCAAGTTGCTTATCTACTCTATGTCCAACAATAAAGTCGGCAACAATTTGACCTTTCATGGAGCTTAATGGTTCACAATGCAAATTATACTCAACTAAAGCATAAGCCCATTTGCCGACTCTACCACTTAAAATTGGTTTATGCAACATGTATTTGATTATGTCGGTTTGACATGCTACTACGCAAGTACCAGGTAATAAATAATGCCTAAACTTGGTACAAGTATGATATAGTGATAAACACAACTTCTCAATAAAAGTGTACCTTGTTTCGGCGTCCAATAATCTTCTACTCTCATATGCAACAATGTACTCCTTGCCTTCGGTCTCTTGAGTTAAAACACCTCCAATGACATCCTTCTCAGCCGCTACATATAACTTGAAAGGAATACCACTCTTGGGCGCTTGAAGAACGGGTGGCGAAGTCAAATAGCTCTTGATCTCATCAAATACCTCTTGTTGCTTTGCCTCCCAAGTGAAGTCAATATCATTTTTCAACCGAAGTAAAGGAGTAAAAGCATTCATCTTCCCGGACAAGTTACAAATGAACCTCCTTAAGTAATTTACCTTGCCCAAGAACTTTTGCAAATCCTTTTTACAAGTAGACGCTTTAACACTCCGGATTGCCTCAATCTTTTTAGGATCTATCTCTATGCCTTTCTCATGTACAATGAAGCCCAAAAACTTCCCAGCCGATACACCAAAAGCACATTTGAGTGGATTCATTTTTAATTTATACCGACGTATTTTTTCAAATGCAAGTCTTAAATCAGCTAAATGAGAATCATCTCCAGCCGATTTGACAACAATATCATCAATATAAACCTCTACTATGATGCCAAGCAAATCATGAAAGATTAAATTCATAGCTCTTTGATAAGTAGCACCTGCATTTTCAATCCAAAGGTCATAACAACCCACTCAAACAAGCCAACAAAACCCGGACATATGAAATCCGTTTTGGATATATCCTCATCGGCCATAAAGATTTGATTGTAACCAGCATTACCATCAAGAAAGCTAAGAATTCTATGTCCGGATGCAGCATTAACAAGAAAATCGGCTATAGGCATAGGATATTCATCTTTAGGAGTAGCTCTATTAAGATCTCTAAAATCAATGCAAACACGAAACTTTTTTGTTCCTTTTTTCTCAACAGGCACAATATTAGAGATCCAATCAGTATAACGACAAGACCTAATAAACTTTGCATCAAGCAACCGATTAACTTTCTCTTTCACTCGATCATAAATATCAGGATTGAAATTTCTACGAGGTTGTTTATAAGGCCTAAAACCAGGTTTAATATGTAAACGATGTTCAACTAAATCATGACTTAAACCAGGCATTTCATTGTAGTTCCATGCAAAGCAATCAACATACTCCTTTAATAACTTTATTAAATCAGATTTAAACAAAGGATCAAGATTCTTGTTTACAAATGTCGGCCTAGGTATAGTGCCATCACCAATATCAACCTCCTCTAAAGGATCAGCCGACGTAAACCCTTGTTCTAACTTGCTCAAATCATCAAAATCTTCAATGGCCTCACCATATCGTTCTTATGCGCCCGATAATGCTCTCGCCTTTGTTGCAACCACTCCAGATTTGCATCCATCAAATCGACAGAGAGGTTCTAGCCTGATCAACGATCAGCTTCATGACAACAGTAGCAAAGCCATCTTTGGTAGAATCAATAAGCCTCAAATTAGATAAATCTAAACCAGTTAAGCACTTAAGATTCTCATGATTATCCATAGTAGGACTATCAGCCACTGCAACACAAGATGATGTATCACCATGAACAATCTCTACCTCGTCACCTACCCATTGGATTAAGAATTGATGTAAAGTAGAAGGCACACACTGATTTGCATGAATCCAATCACAACCATGGATGAGACTCAAGTTACCTTGTGTCTCAGCGACGAAGAATGTCGTAGCCAACGTCTTGCTTCCAACGGTGAGCTCCATAGAAACGACGCCTTTAGCTCCCATCGGCTCGCCTCCTCCCACACCGCTGACGGTCATGTTGGTCTTGATCAGCTCATCATCTGAACCTCCCAACTTCTTGAACAAAGAATACGGCATCAAGTTGACGATCTGTTGACGGTCGATTTTGGTACACCTAGCTATGAGTTTACCGTCAACATTCGCACATATTTGATATTCTAACTAATGGTACTAACCCCCCGGAGGTATCAAGTTCACTCTTGCATGTCGATTTTGGAGTTTGTTGTTTATGTAGGAAACTAGCGCTTAAAGGGAGACTTCCGGGATAAGTTCATCAAGCACTTCAAGAGAAGATCATGAAGCCCGGCACAAGTCAAGACACATCATGAACATGACTCCAAATGACCCAAGGACCGAAGCATCAACACGTAAAACTCCGGGGACTTGGATGTTTACCAACGAGATCAACTCAGCCCGAAAGATATTCTCGCAGCCCAGGACAACATGATCTTTCGGTGCAGATTCGGAGACTTAAATGGCCATTAATGGCAAAAGTTTGACTACCAAAGTTGTGGGCCTCGACGATACCTTCAATTTGGACATGTGGAAGGCCCAATTCGGATAAGGGAGCTAGGAGATATGGCCCCCGAAATTCCTGCTGCACAGTCAGTCCGAAATCAGAACAGATTATCTTACAAGGCCGATTTGGAGATCTTATCTTCGTTTCCAAGGAAAGCAATGAATACCAAAGTTGGAGGAAATTTCGTGCCATACAACAAGGACACCGAATTTGCATTATTTGGAGTCCGGACGTGGGAGATATGGTGCCGGTAAGGAATGACTGCAAATCAGGAAAATCTGGACGAGACTGATTTTATGGAAACCAAGTTCCCTTCTCTCCCAAGGAAGATCTCGTGCAAGGCAAGATGGAGCACACCCCAAGGCTCTCCAAGGGTATAAATACAACCCCTTGGGCGCCCAAGGAGGGGTGATCAATCCATCCTTTCATCAGAGAGCCGCCGACACGAAGGAGAAGCACCGGGAGGAAGCCGACGACCGCCGCAAGTCCTCGAGTTGCCTAGGAGATGGCCTAGGCCATGCCTTAGCCGCCATGGTTGGCCCTGCGTGGTGAAGCCATGGTGTAGTTCTGGAGCCGCGACTTGAATTCGTCAAGTCGTTTGTACCTTCAACATTCGATGGTGATATAAATCAATTCTTGTCTTTACTTTGATCTACTACGAGTTGTGCTTATTCATATGTGTAGCTACCGTATGCTTTTAGTTGGATTAGATCGAATCATGGTGATTAGTCTTGTCTTGCGGATACATCGTAGTAGTGCACGGACCTAGGGTGTCATTCGGTGATGAATATCCTTGCGTAGTGACAGTACGGTGGAGGAGAAAGTGGCGAATGAACGTGTATCGGACCACTCCGTATCGGGTTACTCCATATCGAGTGTAATCCTTATCATAGTATAGGTTTAGATTGGTTTGTCACCTTGGCCGGAACGGCAACAAGAAGACGATAGGCTAGGCTTACCTTTTGGATGCTTACCTTTATGACTAGGTGGATGTGATCCATATATCCCTTCGTGTTTGTATGTTACTTTTATGCAATCAACACTTCACATAGGGTTAGACCGGTAGGTTAGATAGAGAACCTTAGTGGTTTTTCTTCCGATCCATGGATTGACAAATCTAGGGAGGACCCTCCTTGGTGAAAAAGGCACCAAAGTCACCTGTAAGCTTGTGGTGAACTTGAGCATGGTTTTGCACCGTCAACACGATCGCTCCTCCGTCCACCAGGATGCAAGAGATAGGCTTCCCATTGATGTGTCCCTTCATGTACAGAGCCTTCAAATGATTTTCAGTAGCTTTAGGCTTCTGGA
Source organism: Cenchrus fungigraminus (assembly GCA_036936925.1). Lineage (NCBI taxonomy): Eukaryota > Viridiplantae > Streptophyta > Magnoliopsida > Poales > Poaceae > Cenchrus > Cenchrus fungigraminus. The sequence goes on along the minus strand of CM072776.1, from coordinate 92,402,764 downwards.
AAATAGCTTCCTTTGGCCCAAAGTCGAGATGCGCGACGTCCTCCTCCGAGAGCACATAACCATCCATAGACATATGGATCACGTTGATGTCCAAATTCATGCGCTCGGGCGAAGAACTATAGTCAACAAGCTCCTCATCGTCTTCTGGTGCAGGATCCGATGTAGACTTGTCATCACAAACCATGGGAACCGAAGAAGAGAAACCGGACGACGTCTCTGGGTCATCGGTCTGACCGTCGACATCCACCAGTCTGACCGGTGTGACCGGTCTGACCGAACCCTCCAACAGTCTGACCAGTGCTGGCTGGGAGTTAGTCTTGATTCTGCACTCTTTCCCCTGAGGTACCATGGGCATGTACTGGTTGAAAGCTTCGTCCCTTTGCTTCTCTAGCTCCTTCTCCCTCTTTTCTTGAAACCTCAGGCGTTGAAGCTTCCTCCTTTGTGTACGTGTCAAACCGGGAGGACACCACCTTGGCAAGAAGTACTTGGAGTTGGAACCACTTCCACTAGCCTCATGGTCATTAGCAGCAGCAAACACCCCTGGAGTTGATGTCACAACCTTATTGTTTGGGACAAGTCGGTCTTCTGTCATCCTCTCCAATAGGAACATCCATTGATCCAATCTGAATAATATCTTGACTCGTAGTCCTTTATGGATCAACTTCCATCTTCTGCACCTCCTCCCTTTGCTTCGACTTGTAAACTTGCTTTACTAGAGGTGGCACGAATTTTCTGGCCGTACCGGTCTGACTGGTGGTAGCGATCGGTCTGACCGGTCGGGTCTGGTGACCCTAACCAGAACGGCGAGAAGTAAATCTGTCTTGGATAGGTCTGGAGATCCTGTCAAACGCTGATTTTTGTCCTCCCCATCCAGGATGAAAGGCTTGTTGATATGGCACCCACATCACTCCATTGTAATCATATATCGGGTGTGGTGCATTTGAACTTGATGACGCCCATGGTGGAGTAAAGCGTTGCCCTTGCTGTGATGATTCACCCTTGAGTCTTGTAGCAGCTCTTGGAGGTGAATATGACCCTCCTTGGTGTGTAGGTGACCTCATCCTTTTTTTTAACAGCCAATCATTTGTAACGGCCTTTTGCTTGGAATACTTGTCAAATAGCATATCAAAAGTGACCTTTGGCTTAGGACCACTCCCCTGATTTTTTGCTACATTAAGTTTCTAGTTTCCAATCTCCAGACGGCTTGGCTTGATCATCCTCGGACGGCTTGGGGGTACACCGGTCTGACTGGTCACCTCCACCGGTCTGACCGGTCTGGCCAGAGATGGCTCCGACGGTCGCTGATCGGCGGGTGTGGACGACCTTTGCCCCCTATGTCCAGAGGCACTCACTGTAACCTTGAAGGTCTCTTTGCCATCAGGAGTCTTCTCATACTCAACTTTGCGAACTAGTCCTTTCCTCTCAAATCGGGCTTAGCCTCCCCGATTACCACGTTCTTGCCATTAGTTGCTTCAGCTTGATGTGGCCGAACCAGTACCTTAGGCTGCTGTAAATCCATGGTGTTGATTGGAAAAGGAGCTTTATCCACTTGCATCTCATGGAAAATCAAACGACCTTCATTTATGGCCGATTGAACCTGTCGACGAAACACATTGCAATCATTAATAGCATGAGAAAATGAATTATGAAACTTGTAATATGCACGTCTTTTCAACTCTTCAAGTGGAGGAATAGTATGAGTTAACTTGATATTTCCAGATTTAAGCAATTCATCAAATATACGATCACATTTGGAAACATCAAAAGTAAATTTAATTTCTTCTTGCCAACTTTTACTAGCCGGCTTAAGAGATGAGCAAGAATAAGATTTTTCTTTAGAGGGCTAAACAAACTCAGCAACATAAACTTCTTTATCACTATCGTTCGAACTATCAGAATCATAATCAATAATGTGAACATTAGAACGACGTGATTTAAAGTTATCCTTCTCTTTATTCATTCGGTTTTCAACAACTAAAGCTCTTACTTGAACTTGTGCAACCGAAAGAAAATCAGAGCCCTCTATCTTATCTCTAATGGATGACCTTAAACCTTTCAGACAAATGTCTGCAAGGTCCATATCAGTGATTGACAAATTAAAGCACCAGTTTTTAGTTTCTTTAAACCTTTTAATGTAGGCAGAGACAGTCTCATCTCTTCCTTGCCTAACTGATGTTAAGTCTGTCAATTTTAATTGCATGCTCCCACTATAAAAGTGATCATGAAACTTACGTTCTAACATATCCCAAGATATAATAGAACCGGGAGCAAGCGAGGAAAACCAAGCAAAAGCGGTGCCAGTCAAAGATAAAGAGAACAAGCGTACTTTTAAAGCATTATAGACACCAACTTCACCTAGTTGTGCAGTGTATTGACTAATATGCTCCCATGTGGTTCGGTCATCATCACCACTAAATTTGATTAAATCAGGCATACGCCAACCACGTGGGAGAGGAAATCTATCAAACTCGGGAGTATATGGGTTTTTATACAAATTAGTATTACCAATATCAACACCAAGTTTAGTTTTAACCACATTAGCCAAATCTTCCTTAAATTTATTAAATTTCGCCCAATTAGGATTATTTGGCTGTGGTGGCTGAGGATTCTCCAAATTCATCTTATTTAAATAGGGAGTTATCTTAGCTTGAGCTAGCCTGTAACTTTCAAACACATCGTCCGGAATAATGTTTTTGGAGGCCGATGTATTCATTGTCGTACTATAATGAGGTCCAACATTACTGATAGTATTAGAAAAAGTAGGGACCATCTGATTTGGCACGACAGAAATTGGCAAAGGCTGATCGGGCACCAACACCCTAGCACCGGTCTGACCGGTCCCCTGCATCGGTTCGACCGGTGTAGCCATGTTTGGCCTGTGCGGTTGAAACTGAGGATACTGACCAGATGCTGGATTTGGTGTCAAACCATATGCAAAATTACCACTATTTACAGGCAAAGGTGCTAAGCTAGGATGAGACCCTTGAGGATTAGCTTTAGGAGTACTACTATTAGTTTCATTATTATTAAAACCTAAAGCCCTATCTTTTTTCAAGATCCTCTAACCGTACTAAATGAGCAATGTAAGAAGCAAGCAATTCATCACTTTCCACTGTAGATTTCATAGGAGAAGTCTCAGGCGGGGGTTTCTTACTTACAGTGGGAATTACCTCAACATTGTTGTCGTTTAGCCTGATCGCCTGCAGCTCAAACTCTTTCAATCTTGCCACCTTGCCAGATCGATCCTTCTTGACGCCAGCTAGGAAATGTACTTGTGTTGGGGACGGCCATAAGGGTCCCCTAATAACCGGGAAAAAACCCCTTTTTTGCAAAATAACAAAACGTAAATAAACCCACAAATCGTAAAGCACACCCCCGCATGATCACGGCCCGGCGCAAGGAGGAGTCCACGGCCCAAGCAATCTCAGTGGCCCATCAAACGGACAGCTTCAACGCCCCCTCGGGCGAATCTCCGCCTCGCTCGTGGGCTGGCCGCCCCCTCGGGCGAAACTCCGCCTCGCTCGAGGGCTGGCCGCCCCCTCGGGCGAAACTCCGCCTCGCACGAGGGCTGGCCGCCCCCTCGGGCGAAACTCCGCCTCGCTCGAGGGCTCGCCGCCCCCTCGGGCGAATCTCCGCCTCGCTCGAGGGCTGGCCGCCCCCTCGGGCGAATCTCCGCCTCGCTCGAGGGCTGGCCGCCCCCTCGGGCGAATCTCCGCCTTGCTCGAGGGCTGGCCCCCCTCGGGCGAATCTCCGCCTCGCTCGAGGCCGCCCCAAGCTCGCGGCCCCCGCGCCCACTCCCCCCGACCAGAGCATTAATTGCTCTGACACGACACGGGCGCTCGGGTCAAAGGTGAATCCCCGCCACGCCGGCCCTCTGACACCGCCTGGGAATCATATCCCGGCGCTGTTTCACCAACCCTCCTTGTGAGGCCATCCCTGGCACTGTACGGGACTGTGCAGTAAGGCCAATGTCAATTCCGTGACACTGTGCCGCCCACTCCGGTACGGCCTCCACGTCGCGCCCCTCGAAAGAGGACGGCAGAACCCTCGAAAGAGGTACGTAGGCCCACCCTGCGCCCGCGCGGGACGGCGCCGTGACGTCGGACTAGTGGGGCGCGTCTCCTCCGCCAACTCCGGCCCTGTGCGGCCATCCCTGCTACTGCAATACCATCTCGAGCACTGCTGCACCATCCCCGGCTCTGTGGGAGCCCAGAGCGACGAGACGTCGCCACGCCCGCCGCTGCGCATCCTCCGGCCTTCCGTCAGCCGCACCCTCGAGCCAGCGTACGGACGGCGACCAAACGGGAAGCTTCCACAGTGCCACCCTCGAAGCCGCCCCTGGACGGGCACAGGACTTGCCGCGACGCCCTGCCAGGAGCAAGATTCGCCAGGACGATCAACAACTCCACGGCACTGTACCCCATACCGCCATACGTAGCTTAGAACTGTGCGGCACGATTGTAGACCGCCTCCCCTTGGCCTATAAAAGGAGGGGGCGGTCCCCCGGCCGCAGGGGGACGACGGATAGCTGCACACTTGCACAATTTCCGCCTTCACCATGATATTGGCACTCCGCCTCAATCAAACCTCAGGGACCTGGAGGCCCCTCCTCCTCTCCCGCCACGCTTGTAGCCCCCCTCTGCAAGCACCGCGGTGCAATGCAATACAACGCCTTGAGCGCGCCCCTGCTGGACGTACGGCCCACGGCCGGAACCAGGATAAAACCCGTGTCATCGTATTGCTTAGCACCGGCCATCGAGAGATAGATCTCAGCGCTCGTACTAGTTAGTGTCGGGACTACTTTCCGCACCGACAGTTGGCGCGCCAGGTAGGGAGGCACGCGCTGAAGATCAGCTTCTCACCAGCCATCTTGATGGTGATCCGCACCGAGTACAGGTCCCAGAGGTACTCCATGGGCAGCTCGGACCCCCTCCCAGCCGGATTCGAAATCCGGTTCGGGAGCCTCAACTTCCAGGCCACGGGGAACGGCTACCTCATGCGCATCACCAACCGCGCCGAGCTCCACCCATGGCGGTCGACCAGGCCAGGGCCGGTTCCCGCCACGCCTGCCGCTGATGCCCCAGCGCCTGCGCAGGCAGACGCTGCGGGCCCTTCAGCACCCCGACGCCGACGGCGCTCTGGCCAGCGCTTGCGCCAGGCGCGAATGGAACGATGCCGGGTCGCGCGCGCCGCAATGCGAAGCGACGCGCCCATCAGCGAGACAGCGACGGCACCCCCGGGGGAGCGTGCGGCCGCCGGGCCGCAGTTCCCCCACGCGATGCGCAACGCCACGACCGCCTACGCTTCGTCCGCCAGCACCGACGTGGCGGCGTACGAGGACCTTCCTAGCCACCACCTGCTGCCGGTCCGGAACCTCATCGCCACCACCAACGACGACTCGTACCATGGCTCGGCCAGCGAGCTGCCCCCCACAACCTCGCATGGGTATGCGGAGTGGGACTTCTCCGGCGTGCCGGACCTAGTGATGTTCCAGCGGTTCCTCGACGCTGCGGACTACTGGTTCGGCTGCTCCGACGACTCCAGTGCCGGGAGCTACGACCCGGCACGTGAGTGCTTCGTGGTGGTCGTCGACGACCAGGCCGACGGCACGAACGTGGCAGGGGCTGGCGACGGAGAAGCCCCCCGAAATCTGGGAACCAGCACACCCCGGAACTCGGGGCCAAGCGCGCCTCCCACCTCACCGACGAGAGCCACGGATGTCAACGCGCAACTGGCCCAAGCGCGCGAGCTCGAGGCTAAGCTAGCGGAGGAGTACCGTGCGGTGCGGTTGCTACGCGCCTCCATTGCCGGAGAGGCCTCCGCGCGTGGAGAACGCGCGCGCGAGCTGGGCAAGCAGGCTCGCGAGCGCATCAACGCCGACTTCAACGTCGACGACCCGAACACGCCACCGCGTGCGAGCCAGAAGCTCATCGCAGCTGCGACGCTACTCCGGGCCATGCCCGCGCCCTCGACGCCCGAAGCGCGAAACCTGCACCGCGAGGTGCAGGCGCTCATCGAGCAGGCGGCCGTGCAACAGACCGAAAGCTCAATGTCCCGCATACGCCAGCAAGGCAGCGCGCGGGACGATGGCGGTGCGCAAGGCCCAGAAGCATCCGTTCACGCAGGCGGCACGGCATGGCAGCCGGCCAACCAGGGCAGGACGCCGGTCAGGGAGCGGATCCTCGACACGCGTGGGCAGGTCCGGGACAGCGACGCCCGCAACGTCATCAACGCTCGCCGGCAAGGCGACGCGGAGGCACGGGTGGCAGCAGGCTACCACCCTCGACGGGGTGGCCGTTACGACAGCCGCGAGGATCGCTCTCCGACGCCGGACCCCCTGGGGACCCGTGTGTTCAGCCGGGATATCCGCACGGCGAGCTTCCCCCAGCGCTTCCGCCAGCCCACCTCGATCGACAAGTACACGGGGGAGACGGACCCTCGTGTGTGGCTCAACGACTACCGCCTGGCCTGTCAGCTGGGCGGGGCCACCACTGACGAAGTAATCATCCGCAACTTGCCGCTGCACCTCGCGGACTCGGCTCGGACGTGGCTCGAGCATCTGCCGCCCAGTCAGATTCACAACTGGGACGACCTGGTCCGCACGTTCGTGGGGAACTTCCAGGGCACGTACGTGCGCCCGGGGAACTCCTGGGACCTGCGGGCGTGCACCCAGAAGCCTGGTGAGTCACTCCGGGACTTCATACGGCGCTTTTCCAAGCGCTGCACTGAGCTCCCGAGCGTAGCCCAATCCGAGATCGTGCACGCCTTCCTCGAGGGCACGACCTGCCGGGACCTCGTGCGCGAGCTCGGGCGGAGCCCGCCGGTTGACTCCAACGAACTGTTCGACATCGCCACCAGCTTCGCTTCCGGCGAGGAGGCGGTGGGGGCCATCTTGGATGGCAAGAAAGGCAAGCGGGTGGATGATGCGCCCGCGGAGGGCAGCAAGTCCAAGGAGCCCCAGCAGAAGCACAAGCGGGGCAAGAAGGGCAAGAAGCCCCGATGAGAAGCACGCGCCCAGGAGCGCGACGACGACGGAGACGAGGCCCTCGCGGTTGACCCGGCCCGTAAGGGCCCTCGAGTGGCCCCTCGAGGCCCCGGCGTGTTCGATGACATGCTAAAAAAGCCGTGCCCATACCACAAGACCCCGATCAACCACACCCTCGAGCAGTGCGACATGCTCAAGAAGTACTACAGCCGCGCCACCGTGAAGGACGGCGAGGCTAAGAAGGACGGTGGGGACGGGGACGCCGGCGGATTCCCGGGGGTGGAGAACTTCTTCCTCATCTTCGGGGGGCCGATCGTGGACATGTCCAACAGCCAGCGCAAGCGGGAGCGACACGAGGTCCTCGCGGCGGAGAAGGCTCCCCCCTCCTTCCTCGACTGGTCGGGGGACGCCATCACCTTCAGCCGCGAAGACCACCCGAACCGCATCCCCAACCCAGGACAGTACCCACTGGTTGTTGATCCAGTCATTGGCAACTCGCGGTTCTCCAAGGTGCTGATGGACGGAGGCAGCAGCCTCAACATCCTGTACGCGCACACCCTGCGGCTGATGGGGATTGGGTTGGACCAGCTGCGGCCCAGCACGATGCTGTTCCATGGTGTCGCGCCGGGCAAGCGCGTCCAGCCCCTCGGGCAGATCGATCTGCCGGTCTGGTTCGGCACGCCGGACAATTTCTACAAGGAAACTCTCACCTTTGAGGTGGTGGGGTTCAGGGGCGTGTACCACGCCATCCTTGGGCGACCGTGTTACGCCAAGTTCATGGCGGTCCCGAACTACACTTACCTCAAGAGGAAGATGCCAGGGCCGAAAGGCATCATCACCGTGGGCTCATCAATCGAGCATGCATTCGACTGCGACGTCGAGTGTGTGGAGCACGCTGAAGCGCTGGTGCTTGACGAGGCGCTCGTCGCGAACCTGGAGAAGCTGGTCAACGAGGACCTCGACTCCTCGGCCAAGCACGCGGGCAGCTTCGAGGCCGCCGAGCAGACTAAGGAGGTGCCCCTCGACCCTGCCGCCCCCGAGGGTAAGGCGTTGAGGGTCAGTTCCACCCTCGACCCGAAATAGGAAGTGGTGCTCGTCGACTTTCTCCGCGCCAACGCCGACATCTTCGCGTGGAGCCCCTCGGATATGCCTGGCATCCCGAGGGAGGTCGCCGAGCACTCCCTTGACATCCTACCTCACTCCCGAGCCGTGCAACAGCGGCAACGGCGCTTCGACGAGGAGCGGCGCCGGGCGATCGGAGCGGAGCTGCGGAAGCTCCTTGAGGCCGGATTCATCAAGGAAGTCTTTCACCCAACGTGGCTAGCCAATCCTGTACTAGTTAAGAAAAAGAATGGGAAGTGGAGGATGTGTGTAGATTACACTAGTTTAAATAAAGCATGTCCCAAAGTTCCATTTCCTTTGCCACGAATCGATCAAATCGTAGATTCTACCGCGGGGTGTGAGCTCTTATGCTTCCTTGATGCCTATTCCGGGTACCACCAAATAAAGATGAAGGAGTCCGACCAGCTCGCGACCTCCTTCATCACGCCATTCGGAATGTTTTGCTAAGTAACAATGCCGTTTGGTCTCCGAAATGCGGGCGCTACGTACCAACGGTGTATGCAGCACGTTTTCGGAGACCACATCGGGTGGACCGTTGAGGCATACGTAGACTACATAGTCATAAAAACCAGGAAGGCGGATGACCTGGTTAGCGACCTACGCATCACATTCGACTGCCTGCAGGCCAACGGGGTGAAACTGAACCCCGAAAAATGCGTCTTCGGGGTGCCGCGTGGCATGCTGCTAGGATACATCGTTTCCCAGCGGGGCATCGAGCCCAACCCCGAAAAGGTCGCAGCCCTCGACCGGATGGGCCCCATTCAAGACCTTAAAGGGGTTCAGAAGGTGTTGGGATGCCTCGCCGCCTTGAGCCGCTTCATTTCGCGGCTCGGCAAGAAGGGCCTGCCCCTCTATCGGCTCCTGAAGAAGCACGAGCGCTTCTCTTGGACCGTCGAGGCCCAGGAGGCGCTGGACAAACTCAAGATGACGCTCGCCCGCGCGCCAATCCTTACACCGCCCCAGAGCGGTGAGCCTCTGTACCTCTACGTCGCTGCGACCACCCAGGTGGTCAGCGCGGTCATCGTGGTGGAGCGAGCAGTGGAAGGGCACGCCCTACCGGTCCAAAGGCCGGTATACTACATCAGCGAGGTGCTGTCCGAGACCTAGGCATGGTATCCGCAGATCCAAAAGCTGCTGTACGTGGTGGTGCTTGCGCGGCGCAAGCTGTGCCACTACTTCGAGGCCCACCCAGTCACGGTGGTCTCCTCATTCCCGTTGGGGGAGATCATCCGTAACCCGGACGTCGCGGGCAGGATCGCCAAGTGGTCTGTGGAGCTCATGGACGAGACGCTCGCCTACGCGCCGCGCAAGGCAATCAAGTCCCAGATCCTCACGGATTTTGTGGCCGAGTGGACGGACACGCAGCTGCCCCCACTGCAGGTTCAAGCCGAGTGCTGGACCCTCTACTTCGACGGGTCGGTGATGAAAACCGGGGCAGGCGCGGGCCTGCTCTTCATCTCACCCCTCGGGGAGCACATGAGGTATGCAGTACGCCTACATTTCCCCGCGTCCAACAATATGGCAGAGTACGAGGCCCTCCTGTGCGGCCTCCGAATTGCCATCGAAACAGGCATCAAACGCCTCGACATCAGGGGGGACTCGCAGCTCGTGATTGACCAAGTCATGAAGAACGCGAGTTGCCACGATGAGAAGATGGAGGCATATTGCAACGCCGTGCGTGCCCTTGAAGACAGATTCTACGGCATCGAGCTCAATCACGTCCCCCGCAAGTACAATGAGGAGGCGGACGAACTCGCAAAGATCGCGTCAGGGCGGATCACCGTTCCCCCAAATGTTTTTGCGCGAGATGTCGCGAGGCCGTCCGTCGACATCGGACCACCACCCTCGAGCCAGGGAGAACCCTCGGGGGCTCCCTCGAATCCAGCAGGCGTGGAGCCCATGGACGAGGACCCCTCGAACGAGGCGTTTGTGCTCTCCCTACTCGAGGGCTACGGCGCAGACGAAACTGAGGTCATGGAGGCAGAGCCGGTCCCCCGCGCGGAGGATTGGAGGGCCAAATACCTGGCTTGGATAGATCGAGGGGAACTCCCCCCGGATCGGTCCGAGGCCAGACGCATCGCCAGGATGGCCAAATCATTCACCATAGTCGATGACGAGCTGTACAAGCACGCCGCGTCCGGCATATTGCAGCGGTGCATTCCCATCCCCCACGGTCGCGAGCTCATTCGAGACATCCACGCAGGCGTGTGCGGCCACCATGCCGCGCCTCGCACCCTCGTGGGCAACGCATTCCGCCAAGGCTTCTATTGGCCCACCGCGGTCGCTGATGCCAACGAGGTCGTGCGCACCTGCGAGGGGTGCCAGTTCTATGCTCGCAAGACTAATCTCCCGGCTCATGCCCTGCAAACGATTCCCGTCACATGGCCCTTCGCCGTATGGGGGCTAGACATCGTCGGGCGCTTGCGAAAGGCGCCCGGGGGCTATACACACCTGCTGGTAGCCCGTGGATAAGTTCTCCGAATGGATCGAGGCGCGCCCAATCACAAACCTCAGGGAGGAGCAAGCCGTGTCCTTCTTCACCGACATCATCCACCGGTTCGGGATACCGAATTCCATCATCTCCGACAACGGGTCCCAATTCACCGGTAGGAAGTTCCTGAAGTTTTGCGACAAATACCACATCCGCGTGGACTGGGCAGCTGTCGCACATCCACAGACCAATGGTCAGGTGGAGCGAGCCAATGGCATGATCCTACAAGGCCTCAAGCCCAGGATATTCGACAGGCTGAACAAGTCTGGCCGAAAATGGCTCCAGGAGCTGCCATCGGTCGTTTGGAGCCTCAGGACCACCCCGAGCAGAGCCACGGGATTCACCCCATTCTTCCTAGTCTATGGTGCGGAGGCCGTTCTCCCCACGGACCTGGAATACGGGTCGCCCAAAGTCAAAGGCTACGACGAAAGCGCCAATCAGCGAGCCCGCGAGGACTCACTGGATCAGCTAGACGAAGCCCGCACCGTGGCCCTGATGCATTCGGCGAGATACCAGCAGGCGCTGAGGCGGTACCAAGCCCAGAAGATACGGCGCCGAGACTTCGACGAGGGGGACCTAGTCCTAAGACTGCGCCAAGACAATCGAGGCCGCCACAAGCTATCGCCCCCATGGGAGGGACCCAACGTCGTCGTCAAAGTGCTCAAGCCCGGCACCTACAAGCTGGCGAACGAGGACGACGAGGAACTCACCAACGCTTGGAACATCCAACAGCTACGTCGCTTCTACCCTTAAAAAGGATTTCCAAGTCTCTCCGTTTCTTGCATACCCAACACCCCAGTTGGTTGTACAAATGTAAATTTCATCATTGAATAAAGTCAAAAGGGCGACTCGGCTTTCCCCCGAAAACCAAGTCCCCCTCGGGGGCTACTATGGGGGGTATTCCCCCCGAAAATGGTCCCATTTTTTCGCAAAAAATCGCGTTTCAAATGCGCTAAGTATGACTCGACCCGAGCCTCGGGCGAATTCACGCGGGGCGCGAGCAGCCAGAAGGCAGAGACGCGCAAGTCGGAGAAAGCCTACGCCTCCAGCAGGATACGGCCCTTCTCCCTTGCCACTTTACCTACAAGCTCCTCGTGGAATCGAACCCTCCCTGCTCAAATTCGTCCGGGCAAAGGGAAGAGAGACAGAACAGTGTAATGATTGAAACAAAAACAAACATTCAGGCTTACAAACATTCAAATGTTTCAAGCAAACTATGTTCATTACATAAAGCCACGTGGCTCAAGTTCTAACAAAAGCTTAAAGGGCTCGAACGCCCGACTACTTTCAGGCCTCGGGGCCGCCTGCCGGAGGAGCGTCCGGGAATAGGAACTCCATGAAGTCTTCCGCGAGGACGTTGGCGGCAGGAGCGGCGAGCGTGTCCACACGGTTCATCTCCACCTCGTCATCGACACCAGCAGGGACGACGTAGCCTGTGGAGATCGCCCCGAGGTTGACCCGGTAGTGCGACGCCACCACGCCAAGGGCCTTTTGGACCCCCAGGTGAAGCGCGCGCCGCATACGCTGGGTAACGTGCCCGCCCAAGGCACGAAGACGACTCGCCATAGAACTTCCGGCCTGCGCCTCGCCTTCCTCAATGCCCTGGCACGCCTCGAGGGCGGCGGCCTGCAGCTCTTCCAGCTCCTGCTGAGAAGAGTTGTAGGCCGTCTGGATGGCCTGCGCCTGGGTCGTCAAGGTCCCGAGAGCCGTCCGCAGGCCTGAAAACAAAGACAGACTAAATTGGGAGCGGATCCCAAACGAATTCAGCCAACAAGCGAAAGACAGGAAAGGCAACTCACCCTCGACCTGCCTCTTCTCCGACTCGAGGGAGGCACGTGCGGTGGCGGCCGCCTGCTGCAGCTCGAGGATGACGGTGTCTTTTTCCTCGCCGGCCTGCCGCAACTCTTCGTAGGACACGCCCTCCTGGACCAGCTCACCCGAGAGCCGCGTGATCTCCTCGTCCCGGAGCTTGATGGTGGCCTGCGCCCTCTCAAGCGCGGCGCGCTCCCGTTGAAGCTGGTCCTGTGCCTCCTCCCGGGTCGAGCGTTCACGCTCGAGGGCGGCCTGGGCCTCCTTCTGGGCGGACCGCTCCTGCTGGAGCTGGGACTCTGCTTCCTGGCGCGCGCTCTGCTCCCGCTGGAGCTGCTCCTCCACCGTGGCAAGAGAGGCGACCTTGTCCGCCAGGTCGGCCCTCAGCTGCTCGGCCTCTTTGGCCTTCTCCTCAGCCTGGCTCTGCCAAGACCGCGCCCCCTCGAGGGTGGCGCAGTCCTGTTGGAGCTGAGCTTGCGCCGAGGCGAGCGCCGTCTCCTTCTCCGCCGCTACAGCCTGCATCGCAGCCAGATCCTCGCGCGCCTTCTGCAGCACCTCGTCTCGTGCCAGGAGCGCGGCCTTCACCATGTCGACCGCGGAGGCGCCCTCTGCCATCTGTGCGCCCTGGTCCAGGAGCTCGTCCCGCACGGCCCGCAGCCGGTACTCTAGCCACCCGTTGTCGGTCCGCAGGGCCTCCACGAGGGCGTCGAGGGAGTCGTACTGGTCCCGGTACCAGTCACGCTCGGTGCTCAACCGAGCGAGGCGATCGTACCTCTCCCGAGCCCGACCCTCCAGCTCCTGTCACCAGCAGTTGAGAGCGCAGAGAAAGGCGAAGTCAGGAAACGCGAGAACACAAAACGGATAAGGGAGCAAACCTCGATTTCGACGAAAGCACTTACCTGGAAGATCCGCCACGAGGGACCCCCGTGGATCCGCATCGCCTCGGTCAGCGCATTGTTAATCGAGGCGCCGTGGTCCCGAAACTCCTGCCACAGCGCCTGCTCGGCCTGGGCCTCGTCGAAATGGGCAGGCGGCGCACCGGCGCGGCGTAGCTCCTGCTCCGGTGGTACGACGGTTACGTCAGGGGCAGGCGGGGCAGTGTGCGAAGTCGAGGCCTCAACGCCGTGCGCCGGGCGCTGCGACATCACACAGCCGTCCTCCCGCATCACCAGCACCCCCGGTGCGCGCTCGGGGGCTAACGCGGGTTGCTCCGGCCACTGGCCCCACCCGGGGGGAGCATCATCGTCAGCGGCATCCGCCGCCGCCTCGCGATCCCGCGCGGGCCGGCTCTCCGGACGAGCCTGCCCGTGCCCCTGGGATGCAGCGCGGGGAACCAGCGCCTGCGGCGTCGCCACCGCCGCCGCCGCCTCTCCTTGCTGCGGCCCCGTGGCCACAGCAGTGTCGCGCGACGGCTCACCCATTGCCGCCGCACCCGTCGCTGTCTGCGGCACCCTCGCGGAACGCCGCCTCGTCGTCGTGGGCGCCCCCGACCTGAGCGCCTTGGCGGGCGCGAGGGCGGGGACGATCGGCGTCACCCTGTGGGCAAGAAAGCAAAACAATAAGCACCAGCCCCCCGAAATCAAGGACGCAGAGCGGAAGCACTGCTCACCTCAGGTTGGAGAAGCCTCGCTTCCTCTTCTTCGAGGGCTCGGGTGGTGCCACCGTGGCGCCCGCCGGCGCCTCCGCGGTGCCCACGGGCGCCTCCACCGATGACCCAGTGGCGGGTGCCTCTGCGCCCGCCACAGGCACCAGCTCCGCGACCGCCTCCGCGGCCCGTGGTGACCGGGGTGGGGGATTCCACCTCTCAGGGGTGGCACGCCCCCCGTCACTCTCCTCCTCCTCTTCCGACGACGAGTCCGCCAGCGCAAGCGGAGGGGAGAGTCCTTGCTGCTCGCGCAGCCGATACTCCTCATTGTATTGTTCCAGGCGCTCCCGCCGCCTGATCTTCCGCTCCTTCACGCGCGCCGCCCGCTCCCGTTCTCGCCGCTGCGCGGCGCGACCGGCCGCTCGGGCCCCGGGTGTCGGCGGGTCCGATCGTGAGGCGTCCACAGTCACCCTCTGCTAATAAGGGTCGTCAAAACCGACGCAGATGCGACACAAGAACCCGAGAAGAAGAAGAAGCGTACTCACTGGCGGAGCGTCGGGGAGCATGACGAACGACCAGAGGTCGTCGTCGTCGTGCGGTACCCACTTGAGGCTGATCGCGCGCCTCGCCCTCGTGGCTGCATACTCCGGGAGGAGGCGCTCTTGCAGCAGCCGGGAGCGCGCCAGCGACGTGGGGTTGGCTGCGTCGTTCATCTCGAAGATGCGGAGCTCCCTCTCCATGAGGGGGACGATCCGCCGGTGGTGGAGGTTGGCGAGGATCGAGGCCGCCGCCAATCCAGCGTCCGCCAGGCTCCGCAGCGCGTTGGTGAGCGACTCCAACCACTGCTGACGCGAGGAAGGCGACACGTCGTGGTGCCAGGCGTCGGTCTTCGCCATCAGCACCTTGCCGGTGTAGGGGGGAGGCCGGCGCCGTCGTTGCGGAGGTAGAACCACCCCTTCTCCCAGTCCGCATTGTTCAACGTCATTGTGCACAGCGGGTACAGTTCCTTGCGCGACTCCCGCAGCGAGAACGTCAGGCCGCCGGCGCGCACCGCCCGGCGCACCTGCGTCTCGCCCGTGGCAAGGGTGTGCAGCTCCGCGCGGAACAGGTGGACCCAGAGATCCCAGTTCACCGGGATCCCCAGGAACCCCTCACAGACGCCAACGAAGGTGGCCGCCTGCGATATGGCGTTGGGGGCGAAGTTGTGGAGCTCCACCCCGTAGTGGTAACACAACCCCCGCATGAAGCGGCTCGCCGGCGCGGTGAAGCCGCGCTCGTGCAGCCTGATGAAGCTGACGACGTAGCCGTACGGCAGGTTGGGCTCCCTGTGCGACGCCAGCGGGACCATCCACGCTGGGTATGTCCCTTCGCCGGCCGGTGCCAGCTGCCCGCCGTTCACTAGCTCGTTTAGAGCGAACGGCGTCACCGTCGACCGAGTCCAAGGCAGGGGCTCTAGCACTATGATTGGCTGAGGCAGAGCCATTGTGGGCGAAAGCCGGAAGCGGGGAAGGCGGCGGTGCGTGAACAAGGCGAACAAGGACAAGATTGAAGAAATGCGCGGTCGGGGAGAAGGCAAGAGGCAAGGCTGCGGAAGCTAAGTAGCGAGGTAAGGGATTCACCCCTCCCTCTCCCACAATTTATAGATCTGGGGGAGCCACGCTCCCGAGAACCACGCGCGCCGCGCGCATTAACTGCGCGCAATTTATACATGCTCAATACTAGATTGACTTGCTTGAGAACAACAAGGTTTAGTACAAGACAATTCAATATTGACATGTGAGCATGTGCATGTGTGTGAGAGAGGTTGAGTGGATGTTACCGATGAAAACACAACCTCATGAGCTACTTCTAGACAAGTATATGATTCTACAAGTCTATCATGAGAGCACTCAAGCTCCTTGTGACATGCTTGTAAAGCCATATGCTTGCTAGTGAGCTTTACAAGCTTATCATTGAGCACCTTCTTTTCTTGCTCCAAAGATGCTACACATGTAGACAAGTTAGTAGCACAAGCAACTTTATTAAGCAAGACATCATATTTATTGACCAAGGTAGAGTGTGAAAGTTCAACCTCATGAGCTACTTCTAGACAAGTATATGATTCTACAAGTCTATCATGAGAGCACTCAAGCTCCTTGTGACATGCTTGTAAAGCCATATGCTTGCTAGTGAGCTTTACAAGCTTATCATTGAGCACCTTCTTTTCTTGCTCCAAAGATGCTACACATGTAGACAAGTTAGTAGCACAAGCAACTTTATTAAGCAAGACATCATATTTATTGACCAAGGTAGAGTGTGAAAGTTTGAAGACTTCAAGCTTTTGAGTTAAGGACTTTATGGTGTCAATTTGATCTTCAACTCTCTTTGCCATTTGATCTTCCTTGGTTTCCTTGCTCTTTTTGGCCATCAAGCACTTGTGATCATCAACACTGGGAGTTGAGGACCTAGAAACCGCCGATGCTTGTCTTGATCGCCTTCTTGAACACTTGTTATTCTTCATTGTGTTCATCCTGTGAAAACCGGTCAGACCGGTTTTGGAAACCGGTTGGACCGGTTTCCCCACAGGGTCACCCGACTTGCTTTTCTTGCCTTGTTGATCCATGGGTGTGGTCATTTGAGGATCAGTGTATGCTTCTGAGGTAGAGCACTCTTCTAAGGATACTCTTGTCACTTGATCCTCACTAGTTGACGGCTTGTCATACTCAAACCCCAAATCTTCATTTTGGCTTTTGATTTCTCTTCTCTCATCATCCTTGGCCAAGATGTCATCATGAGCACATGAAGATGAGTGGTTTGCAGCTGTGGCTTCACTTTGCATGCTTGCTCTTTGATCTTGGTCTTTGCATTTGGGCATTTCATAAAGATCTTGAAAATTTTCCCAAATATCATGTGCATCAATTATGTCATCACAAATTAATTCCTGCACATCACAACTCAAGGTACTACGAATGTAGTTAGTAACTTGAGCGTTGAGTTGCCAACATTCTAACTCCTCTATAGATAAGCCCGACAAGTCAATGTTGTCTATTCTAGTGTGAGGAGGAAGAATACTAGCAACTACAACCTGCTCGGCATGTGGACCAAAGGTCCTAATTCCATTAAGTACATGAGCTGACCAAGAATCGTAGTTTGAGCCACCTAGAGTCAATGGCTCAAAAGATACCTCATATGTTGTCGACATCTTTTCTCCAAGCGGTTAAGCTCGAATCGAAGTTCCTTGCTCTGATACCAATTGAAAGGATCTTGATGTCGCCTAGAGGGGGGTGAATAGGCGAATCTGCACACTTATAAAAATTCAACCCGCTGTCAGCACCGAAACCGGTCAGACCGGTTTCCAAAACCGGTCAGACCGGTTTTACACAGACAGAACCAACAATATGTAAATCCCCTCTACGAGTTCTAGCACAAACCAAACTTGGTGTAGGACTTCCACAGGTGTTTCCAAGAGTATCAATGAAGTCCCTGCACACAGCACATGCACACCAAAGTAGATCGAAGCGGAAGCACAAGATATATGCTAGAGATAGAGATAAATCAATAAGCAAGATATATATGAAGTAAATGCACAAGAGACACAAAGATTTATCCCGTGGTTCGGCTCACCACTAAGGTTAGCCTACCTCCACGTTGTTGAGGTATCCACACAAGGATAGGCTCGCCACACAAGGCTTGCCCTTGACCTCGGTCTCAAGTCAAGAGAATGAACCCTTGAGATGAGAAGGTTTTCACTAGAATCACAGGGGTAATACAAACTTCTTGGAGCTTCCACAATCTCGGATTGGAGAGCTTCCAAGTGACTTCTAGCCATCTAGGAGCAAAGCTCCAAGAGTAAAAGATGCTTCAAAGGATCTTCAACGAAATCAGCAGGTGCTCAAGTGTGGGATGCTCACTAGGCTTCTCAAAGCTCTCTAAAGCTCTCACACAAGTCACTCTCTCAACCCAACACAAGAATAGGGCACTAAAGGCTTGAATCTCACTTAGAGAGGTTGGGGAGAGCTTAGCTGGGGTTCAAGGAAGCATAGGAGGCGCAGGGAACCAGCAGCCCCTCAAAGAGGAGCTCATGGGTATAAATACCCATCCTCCCAAAAACTAGCCGTTAGTCTGTCAGACAAAACCGGTCAGACCGGTTTGCCAAACCGGTCAGACCGGTTTTCAAACCAACTAGCCGTTGGACGGTGTCAGTGCCCAAACCGGTCAGACCGGTTTGCCAAACCGGTCAGACCGGTTTGGCCCTACTAAGGTTTGATCTCACGGGTTAGTCTCTCATGGGTTCACTTGAGCACTTTTTGATGTTTGTTGTCCAACCAATGATTCATCCCTCTTGATAGTACGGCATACCTAAACTCAAGATAAAAGATAAACCCTAATTAATCTACTTGAGCTTGAACCATCAAGGTACGCCGGTAAATGATCTTCAATGATTCGAGGGCTTCCAATGTTGTATACCAACTGAGCACATGTTATAGATGAATAAATATATGCATGTGCTTGAGCATGTCCACCTTGAGCTAGTGACTTAGAATTCTTCCATAGAGTAGATATCAACCACTTTAAATTCTTAAGCCACTCCAATTTATCAATCATGACACTAGATGCAATTTATCACTTTCCTTGGTAGGCTTGGATATGATACTTCGAAATCCTTGACGCTCTCAACTTCACCCTAGCCACTTGCTTATGGTCGCTATCTATAGCCTTTGCTTAGTTCCTCGTTTTAGCCATCTTGATCTCTTCATCACTTATCATTGCCACAATTGAGTCAAGCCTTGCACCATAGAGAGAATTCCATTTGAGATACCACTCAAATAGTTTGTCTTTTGATTGACATCAATTATTCTTGCTTTGCAAACTTCTATTTATCGGTCCATCATAAAAGACATAACCACATGACCCTTGTCAATTCTATACTTGAAGTCTTGCAAATAGCTTCTTTGAATGAGTCAATATTCTTCATAAAATGTAAGAGTGAAAAACCATTTGATATTGTACTCGGAAAACTCATAGTATTGGCTATCAAGTTCCATCTTGTGTCAATAGTGAAATCCCTTGATGCCATACTCAACTTTGACTTAGTTCTCCCATTATTATACCACAAGCTTCTCCTTTCTTCACAATATGCTTTGCTCAACATAGAGAGGCCAACCAAGTACCATATATAATCATGCCTCTATAATTGCTTTTCTTTAGCTTAGGATCACTTGTTGTATGTCTTATGTAAAGTCCAATGGGAAGAACATCCTATCCTTATCATGACATTCATCTTTAGCATGCTTGTAAACATTCCATGTACATTTCCATGATCCACCCTTGTCTTATTAGCAATGTGAGCCAAATGCATGATCTTACACATAAATATCATTTATCAATAATCAACAACCTGCTCACATGCTTTACAAGAGTGTTAGAGATTTAATAAAGTTGTCACTTAATTCACTAAAACCCACTTAGGGCTTGATTGCACATACAGTCACGTCCGCCCCCCACGTCGTCCACTACGCTCGCGGCAGCGCCGCCTGAAAAGGCACGCCCGTCGCGCACGACCACTGCCACGACCGCGGCCATTTAATGGCCCGGTTCCTTACCAAGTAGGGGTAACCCCCCGCGCGGCCCGAATCAGAGGCTCGAAAAAAGTCAGACCCTCGAAGGGTGTGATTACTGATCAGTGGTCTTTAGCCCCACCCGTCATAGGCGGGCACCACAGATGCCCTCGACCCGGGGGATACTGATCAGCGGCTCGAGGGTCGGGTCAACCACGATCTCACAAAGTCTCGCAGATGTGACCAAGACGGGGGCACCTCGCTGTCACCCCGCAACGGCCCTACTGATCAGGGGTTCGGAGCCTGACCCTCGAAGGGTTCGAACAGGCGCCCCAGGTCGACAGAGTCAGGGACGACCAGGGCGCGCGCACTCGAGCCTGACCTCGAGCCCACCAGCTCGAGGGCGCCTTACATGTCGTATTCAAGAGCCAACGAGGGCAGCTAGCCGAGGGATCCCATCGAGGGAGAGCTTCCGCGCCCTCGGTCCCCATCGAACGGGACCGAGCCCTGCCTAGCACACCCACGTAAGCGCTTTCATGGACGTGTCTCCGGACCACGAGCCGACCCTTATCGAACGGGGCACGGACATCCACTTGAATCACCCGATTAACAGCTCAATGAGGAATCCGCGATAGATCTCAGCGCTCGTACTAGTTAGTGTCGGGACTACTTTCCGCACCGACAACTTGCATGTACTCTTGCAGTGCCTTGAACTTTTGTTGTTCCTCCGGAGAGAGATCTTCCAGCGACGCGGTGACGATGTTGTTCATGTCGAGCTCACACTGAGACATTATACTAGGGTTAGATTGAACGGTTTCAGCAACCCGATCTTTCTTCCCCAGCGGAGTCACCAGCTTTTCTGGTCAACACACACGAGCGCTAGATCGTGCGGAACGTCGAAACGCTGAACTCGCCGAGCTCCTGCCCAGACCGGTCTGACCGGTCAGGGGCACCGGTTGACCGGTGGCTGCAGAGGCGCGGTGAAAGTCTAAGATCGCCACCTCGGGAGGGGCCCCGTCGGAGGTGGCGCGCCTAGGGTTGCTCTGAGGTTGGCAAGGCCACTCAGAACGTCCCTGATCGTCGTCGAGACAAAAAAAGAAAGCACAGAGTTGGAAAAGCTAGGGTTTTGAGAGATAAAAGTTGTAGAAAGTAATGTTCGATTGGGTGATTCCACCTCAAACGGCCATGGCCCTTTATATTTATAGGGTGGGGAGGTCTTGCCCCGTAAGGAATCCTTTTACAACTCGAAACTCGCAAGGACTCCTTAATTCTACTCGGACTCGGGGTCCACCGGTCAGACCGGTCAGACTGGTGTGGCTGTTGCCGGATCGACTACAAGACTCTCGACCGGTCAGACCGTCCAGGGACACCGGTCTGACCGGTGGCGTCAGCCTGATCGGCTTTGTGCCAATTTTGGGTGCGAACAGGAAGCAAATGCTAACAACTACATTTGGGCCAAATTGGACTTCCGCCGCAAAAGAAGTCTTCATGAGGCCCATGAACTCGGAAGCTGAGCCCACACAGATGCTTCTCGCCTCCTCCGTCGTCACGGGCAGCTAGGGATGAAAACGGATCGGATATGAACGGATATACTTTGATACGGATACAGATAGTTATTTTTTCTCGGACTCGGATTCGAACACAGATAGTGTCAGATACAGATACGAATACAGATAGGGAACAGATAGTGTCGACTTCCGGATGCAGATCGAATACGTGATAAGCCGAATACGAATATTTTCTCGGATATTGAGTAAAAGCGACATTACAACATTTGCATATATCGTACATGTTAATATGTTATGGGCATTTAAGCATTTCGTGAAAGCATTTTGTGAATGTATAAACATAATACATTAATACGTGTGCAAAAAAAAGATGCATTACTAGTATCAAGAACATTTCTTTTAGATGCATGCCAATTAGTGCTGAAACTTCATAATTCTTAATGTTATGGTCAGCGTATGATTATGTCCAAATTTTCGATGCATACGAGTTCGAAAATGCTATGAGTTGTATGAAACTCCAATGTTTGACTTGAGTTCTAGGAAATAATGTGAGAGATCTACCCATTTTGTGAACAATGTATACTCTAATTTTTGTAAAATCTTAAGAAACTTCTATGAGAAGATTGTACATCCATACAATAATTCTATTCCAATTTACATAATTCTTGAAGAAATTTTAGGTATTGTTATCATTATTATATAATAAGATTTCAAGTAGAAGTTTTAATTATCCCTAACAAGCAATTGAAATTTTCATCTATTTTCATGATACGAGCTATAATAGAACATAGATAGTTAAAATGCATTTTGAGAATTTTTTTAAACATCAATTGAGATACATGTAGTTCAAATTGTAATTGTTTCCATGCTGTAATAAAATGAAAAAGGAACAAGAAAAATGTTAAAAATAGGAGGAATGAAACAAGCCCACTCCAGCCCACATGGCCCGATCATTTTTGACCGTTCATCACCAAATGGATGGTTCTGATCGTGTTGCCATCGTATATAATGTGCCCAAACCCTAACCTCCGGCAGCAGCTCCCTCCTCCGACCTCCAGTATTCCCCTCTGGCCTCTGCCGTCTAGCTCCAGGCACCAGGAAGGCAGGAAGCATCCCATGAAGCAAGCACTTGCTTGTTACTTTGTTAGCACTTGCATCAAAAGGTAACGAATCTCTCCCAGACTTCCAATATTCAGTAGCTAATCTCTCTATGTGACAACCCGCCCAGGAAAATACCGTACTATCGCATAAAACCAATCCACTTTGGTCGTTAAGCAATAATAAAGTATCATCCTGTCGTTGGTTGCCGGGTTAACGCCCGGTAAATCACTTGGAATTCATATAGAGGATCGAACATATGCATTAAAACTCACGCGAAGGCGAGTCCAGAGTACAACACCAATTTAAGTCCAAGTTACCCCTGAGGGTTAAATTATTACAAACCATTGTTCATGACAAAAAGTAAAGGTTCAGAGTTCGAAAACAGCGGAAATAAAATAAACTAGCGCAACGGTAACATCACAGGAGGCCATCCGTGATGCCATCACTTGCCGTCATCCACCCGGTCAACAACACCTGCAACAACAGTTTTAAAGCAAGGCTGAGTATACTAATACTCAGCAAGACTTAACCGTCGGGTGATAACTACATCACCAAACTCTAGACATGGGAGGCTTTATGGCCGGTGGAGTTCTTTTGCTGAAAAGCAACAAAGAGTATGTCCTTACTTTCATTATTTTAGCACAAGTTCTAGTTGATTACCATTTCTAAGTGTGCCAACTAATTCAAACAAGAATTGTACAAACAATTAATTCAAGCAGTAATATTCACCAAGTTCCATCATTATGGGATATCATGGCCAGTTGATTAAGCAGTCTCAGATAACGGTGAGAGGCCGATAATCGATTGATTTAAACCTTGCAAGGTGGACCTAAACACACGGTAGGGTGCCCCCGCGAGGACAACCACCAGGCGGCTCCCAAAACTCTTCGGATCGGGATCGAATCTTACAGTCTTTGGTACAGGCTATCCGGTATACCCCGCGAGGCACCCGGACTCACCATGCACCACCGGTAGCTAGCCGTGAGACGCATCCCAAGATTAGTAATAGTAAGATCCCTCACCGCGTCATTAAGGTACTAGGCTTACCGTACCCATTTTCGACAAGTGTTTAGTACGTTCAAAAGCTTAGCCCACGAAAGCCACTGGACCGGAGCCCAAATCCCATGCTCTTACCACATGAGCAATCCATTTGTAAAGATCTTATGATTCCAACATAAGAACCTATTCTCGCGAGTGACGAACATCACTCGACTTGTACCGGTCCTATAGCATAGCAGCTATCGACCTAGCATACTAGTGATAGAGCATAGGTACCTAGGGATCATGCATCTAGGGTTTCAATTCAACTCCTGAAACGTAAATGGCAATCATAGCAAAGGTAATTGCATAATTTTTAAAAGACAGGGTTAATGATCCGAGGCTTGCCTTCGCTGGCAAGGTTGGCCTTGGGCCCTTCTGGACTTTGGTCCAGGTCTTGAGCTACGAACACGTGCTGTAGCTCTTCGTCGGCACCTTCGTCTCCTCCTTCCGGCACGAGCGTATATCTACCGTCGGGAAGGTCTACACGAAGATGCAAATGCAAGATTTAATTAACGATTTTTAATTTAAATAATTACAATCAACAAATGACAACCATGGGGTACATGGTTGACCACATTCACCTAGATAAGAAATACATTCAGCATACTCTTCCAAAAAGGAACAATACGCGGTTCATTATTAATTACTCTTTTTGATAGTGACTGTGTACATATATATGCAAATAATTTAATTTAAATTCCACAAACAGAAATGGGTTGGTCATTAGCCTTTTAAAATGATTTTCAACACAACCTAAAATCACTAGGTGTGTAGGTGGTGATTTTCCAATTTACTTTAATACAAGCTTAAATGACTTCCATTACTTTTATTTATAAAATTAATTAATAAAATTCAGTGAAAGGTTTATTAAGCACTAACACATATGCAAAGCCACTAAACACACATGCACACCTGGGAGAGCTATGGAAAAAATAATTATATTGAAAATAACAAAAGCTAGCTAACAAAGTAAGACTAATGCATACAAAAATAAATACACATCAAAATGATTCCAACTTTCCCACACATGATCTCTGATCCACAACCAAGCTAGGGATGCAACATATACACCTAGAACTACTATATATCTTGAGTTATGCATTTACAAAAAAAATCAAGCATATTTCAAGAATAAATATTTATGACAATTATAAATTGTGATTAATTCACCAGAGGTGCATTTTGGCACAAAAAGACAACATGAATAAGTTTGGCACAAAAATATAATTATTTTTAGCTACAAAAATCATTTGGACAGATTCTGCATAAATAGAAAACAATTCATATAAAAAGATTTATAACATAACTTTGTGTAATTTTTGGTACAGGATCTTGTAAAGACATAACACACAACATATCCAAAAATTAGCTACAGAGGACTTATAGATTTTGAGATACAACAGATCTAGGTTTTTCACATTTCTATTTTTCATGCAAAATCTACCCAGAAAAACTATGGACAAGCTTTTCCAAAGTTGTAGGATTTTTCACAACAAATCTAACAAAATTGGGTTTGTATTTTTCTGAATTTTCTATAATTTTCTATGGATTTTCTAAGTCTCACCAAATGTCTTTTACTATTGAAGATGCCACTTTACACCGAGGTCCCTGGGAGTTTTGATTCCCTTACAAATCCGCCCTCAGATCACGGTTTAGACCCTGGAAAGAAGGAAATCGAAGCAATTGAGTCCCTGGACCTAGGGGCGGCGCGGGCTCGCCGGAATCCGGCGGCTCTGGTGGCGGGGTCGGCCGGGAAAGAGGTGGGGGAGGTGTGTGAGCTCACCAAGGGCCCGTTTGCGGCCGGAGTTGGGGCGGAGGGGCAACCGGCGGTGGTGCTCCGCGGCGCCGTCCGGTGCCAGCCGCGGGAGCGGCTGCTCCGGTGAGGTGGAGGCACGACTGTGGCTAAGGGCGGTCGGGTGAGCTTCAGTGGGGACCAAGAGAGGTGTGGAGTATCTTGGGCGGCCGTGGAAGGACACACAGGGAGGGGTCCGCGGCGGCGGCTATGGCGGCCCGGCGGCGAGCTCTGGCACGCGCGAGGGAAGGCGCGGCTCCTTAAATAGGCGCGAGGGACGGCTTCCTTCGTGGCTACGACTCGAGCAGAGGGGGGTCCTGACCGCGACAGGCGACATGCCCAGCGGGCAGCGCCGGTACGGCGTGAATGGCGACGCGGCACGGGGCGAGCGCTGGCTTCGAGACGCCTCGGTGCGTGCGCAGCCTCGGGGCGTGCGGCCTCGGGAAGGCGCGGGCCCAGACGCCGAGGGCCTCTCGGCTGACGCGTGGCCTTGTGCACGGACGTGCGCGCGCGCCGCGCCGAGACATGCGCTCCAGAGCGCGGGCTGGCTCAAATCGACCTAGTCAACGCGCGTTTGACCGCCCTATACTCCAAAAATTTGAACTGGACGAAAATTTCTCCAAAAACGAAAGTTGTAGCGTGAAGTACCCTCTACAACTTTTACAAAGGCCATCCTATGTTTTTCTCACTGGTTTGAGCAGGAACGGCTTGTCAACTTTGAATGCCGCCAGATCCCGGTGAACAGGAGCTGCTGGCAGTTGACCAAGTTTTCCACTCTTTTCCACTCAAAATTTGAAATGCCATCAAACATGAAAGTTGTGTCCCTCGAAAAACTAGACAACTTTTATATTGGGAGATTTTGGAGTGTTTAGGTGAAATTTGGAGAACGTGGCAAAAGTTCCGGAGGGAGTTGAAGGACATCAGGGTTTAAGTGGGGTTTGACCGTGTCTTTGACCAAAGTTTGACCACAAGTGGGTGTTGACTTGATCAAGAGGGTCATTAGGGTTTGCTGGCGAGGTTTTCAAGGTGATGACCCAGGTTGATCGTGGTTTGACCATTGTCAGCAGGTTTTGACTCAGTTGATTCGGTCATTAGCATTAATGACGCTAATTAAAAAAACCTGGGGCGTCACACTCTAGTAGATCTTGTCTCATATTCTTGTTGTTCTTATTTTTGTTTGTTCTTGTTATTTTATTAGAATGGCTGCTCCGTCTACTCGTGCTTCAAGTTCTGTTTGGCAATACTACACCAGATTTGTGGAGAGTCACCAGATAGGAGATGGTGTGATGGAGGAACAAGTTTGGGCAAAATGTAACTCGTGCCCCTTCAGATCTCGTGCTGATCCTAGGAACGACACCTTTCAGTTGTGGAACCATCTGAGAAAGCACCATTCCGACTCCAAGCTGCACCAAATTCGAGCTCCTCAGATTGGTGAAGGTGGCGAGGGACATGATATGGGTGAAGTCGTCGATTGAAATGTCAAGCACTGAAATTGAAGCTAGTGCTATCTCAGTCTGCTTATCTGCTATCTATGTAATGGCATTATCTATCAATTTATCTATGTAAACGTGTTGTATTATTGTGTTGTCACTTGTCAGTTTGTCAAGTACCCGTAAGGCCGTAACAAGTAGAAACTATCAAGTATCATTGTATTAACTATCAAGTAGGTATCTATCAAATATCATTCTATGATTGTACAAATATCAAGTTATCAACTATCAAGCATTCAAGTCAAGTGTCTGTGAGACTGTGACTTTGACTCCAAGGTAAAAAAATGCAAAAGGAGTGCACTTCGGCAGATAAATAACCTTGAGCTTAATTAGATTGTCATAACTCCTAATGTAGATACCACTTCAAACAGAGCTACAGGTTCATAGATAAAGTACAGGTTCATAGATAAATTACAAGTTCAGCCGTTCAGCAGCCCAAAATGAAACTAGCAAGTAGTAACTACACTCGACATGAACAAAAGACCAAGTGCAGGTGCAACAGACAGGAAATCATCTACAAGCTTGAGTCATCCTCATCCTCGTCGTCCTCCTCGACATCGTCTTCCTGCTCGCCATCCTCAGCTGTCTGATACCCGTGGAGGCTTGGGAAGCTGATTATCCGCCCCTTCTATCTCGTGGGTCGGAGCCTCGGACTCGGATGGCCTAGCCTGATCGACTTGGAATTGGAAGGCAAGGAGCGCCACAGAGAAAAGGAAGAAAATAGAGGAGACGGGATTGACAGGGACATAGTAACCATGACGAGCGGGTATAGACAGGCAGGGTGGGCCCGGCGGGTATAGAGGGTGGGTAGATGCGAGGTGGGTGATAAAAAAGTATGTTTTTGGCAGAAACGCTCCCCAAATTGTGATTTCTATTGTCGTTCTACCTTTTTGGTCATCATACAACCTTACGAGTGTGTCCGGCGTAAGGGGTAAGGCGGACCCAATTTGGGTGAGAAAAGTTTTCAATTATTTTCGCTCTTATAGTATAGATTTCACATTTTAGTCTACAACTAGACTAAAAATATGCAAGTGTGCCATAAAAATGGATCATTAAATCCGTACGTGAAAATAGTACTCGTCCATTCCAAATTGTAAAGTATTTTTCAATTTTTTTAATACATAAATTTTACTATGTAGGTAGGCATAACTTTTACACACATGCACACAAATGTTTAAGTAACACCTATATTATTTATTATATGCATTAATAAAATGTTAACATAAAAATGTTACAAGCCCCTCAAGTAGACATGATGAGCAAAAGAGTCCTGACCCACCCCGGACTCAGCAGCTCGCGAGGCAAAAAAAAAAGCTTCCTACCCACCGCGTCGCCATATGCCGTGGATCCCTCTAACTACTCGCGTTCCGATGTACTCCTAGCACGCGGGGTAGCTTGCTGGGATAACCACGAACGAGCCGTTATAGACAGGGCAGAGTGGGCCCGGCGGGTATGGAGGGTGGGTAGATGCGAGATTGGGTGATAAAAAATTTATGTTTTTGGCAGAAATACTCCCCAAATTGCGATTTTTATGGTCGTTCCACCTTTTTTGTCATCATACAACCTTACGGGTGGGTCCGGCGTGAGGGGTACGGCGGGCCTAAGTTGAGTGAGAAAAGTTTTCAATTGTCTTCGCTCCTTATAGTATAGACTAATCCAATGGTGCCCCACGGTCATTATGGACCGGACTGTGTTACTGCTCCTTGCTAGTTCTGCGCCAAGTTCGTGATGCTTTGGTGCTCCATCTTCAACCTCGGCCACCGATCGGTCCTCTCCTAATGCAGACATGTCGGCGTGCTTGTCTTCGTCGCTGACCACCGCCTCACCACTCTTGCACTGTGCCGGCATGCCCTTGTCACCTCAATTTGGCCCACGGTTCGAAGCGGGTCGGCCCAAGAAGAAAAAGGATCAAGTGGGTGTTGATCCTGTTGACCCACTGTCGGGGTTCTCTAACCGCCGGCAGTAAATTTCTATCGATCGTGTGTCGGGCTCGGATGGTTAGCACAAGAGACAAAAGATTTATAATGGTTCGGGCCTCCGGGGAGTAATACCCTACGTCCAGTGTCGAGCTGTCGTGTTCCCGTGCTAGGGCTGTTTGTAGTAGGGGTTGCAAACTGGTCGGGAGAGGGTGTCGAGCCCAAGTCCCTTAGAACAAGTGTTCGGTTCGTCGGCTAACCCTTGTGACGGTTGCCCTCCTCTCCCTTTTATAGACGCTCGAGCTTGTCGTAGGGGGTGCTTGAGTGCCTCAGGTGGAGCTTGCGTGCTGCAGGGTTGGAGTTGATGGTGATTTGACGGCTGCGCAGCCGAGCAGAGCCGCATTAAGGCTCCTGTCGGGGCCAGCTGCCCGTGCTGGCCGTCAGCTGGTGTATTTGCATGGCACGGGGAACCGGTCCCCCACGCTTCGCGGTGGAGGTGTTCACGCCCTGGGATCGTGCCACGTGGTGCGGCGTGCGCCTTAGTCGGAGGCGGAGACTGCTCGTGCGAACAAGCAGCTTGTCGTGCGAGGCGGAGACTTGTCGTGCGGGGCGGGGACTCGTCGGAGGGGGGTTCCTCTAGTGGGGAACTGGTCGGAGAAGCTCCCAACTAGTCGGGAACAGGACGTCTTGCCAGTGATGGTCTTGACAAGGGTCCTCAGTCCTCCTCGTCTCGAATCTTGGCCTTCACGTTGTCAATCTTAGCCTTCACATTGTCAATGGTGTCAGAAGACTTCACATCAAGAGAGATTATCTCGCCGTCGAAAAGGGCCCTGATCCGGGCCCTCGTCACCCACGGTGACCCTCGGTCGAACCCCATCGCCTCCATTCCTGTTGCGGTGTCGCCCCGTCCTCCCTCCTCATTTTTGCCCAAGCGCTTTCCCGCCCAAGCGCTTCGCTCATTTTTGCCCCCTGACGACGACCCAAACAAAACCGAAAATCCCAAGACGCTGCCTGGTGCCCAACAAATCAGATGTTTCACGTTGTGTTAATTAACAAACCGGCACCGCCGCACCGGTACCCGTCCCCCCGCATCACCCACGAGTGCGACACGGGCGGAAGCCGTACACCGCCACCGCGGCTCGCCTCGGCCCCGTTCTTCCTTGGCCCCGGACTCCTAGCCGGTGTACGCGAAAGAGATGGAGGCAAGGCACGGCAAGGGAAAGGCCAAGGCTGGCATCGATCTCGTCGGCCCCTACACCATGTATATGCAGTCATTTGAGCCGTTCAAGAGCGAGTAGTGTACTGTATGCTGGGGTGAGCACAACCATCTACCATCCCTCCCAGTCTCTGTCTCTCAGTCTCTCTAAAAGCTTGACCATGCAGTGCAAGAAGGACCACTATATGTGCCAATGGTGCTACGACCAAAAAGGGAAGGGGTTATGCGGGGAAGTGCGGCGACCCTATCGGCACCAAACGCCACATCAATCACTAGGCCAGAAACGATTTGTCCTGACACAAGCAAATTAGCGTGCTGGCGGGTGTAATTGGCACCCGTCTGCACAGTGGTGCGCAGGGG
Source organism: Cenchrus fungigraminus (assembly GCA_036936925.1). Classification (NCBI taxonomy): domain Eukaryota; kingdom Viridiplantae; phylum Streptophyta; class Magnoliopsida; order Poales; family Poaceae; genus Cenchrus; species Cenchrus fungigraminus. The sequence goes on along the minus strand of CM072776.1, from coordinate 92,372,811 downwards.
CGCCGGGCCAACAACCGCCAGCATTGAAGTCTTAGTGCTGGCGGTCGACATAAGCCATCCGCCAGCACAAATGATCCCATTTCTGCTGGCGGTTGGCTTATGTTGCCCGCCAGCATTGCTGATTACTACTGACGGCTGGCATAAGCGCCCGCTAGCACAGTGAATCTGTATAGAGGTTGTTATTTCTGTCACCAGTAGTTCAACATGCTACACACAAGTCAAATTGATTTACCAACAAGTCAAATTCAAACTGAAATATCAACACAAACAACACCTTAGAAAGGTTTATTTCACACAAACAACATGCATGATGACAAATGTTTCAAAGCACACTTAAAACCAACACAAATTAAAGTACACTACAATAGGGGCCTCACTCACAAATCAACACAACTTGCCTCACTCAGTTCTTAGACAGTCCGGCTGTGAGATAACTACCAAGCACTACACCTATTATCAAGACCACAACAGCGAGGATGGTGGCCTGCATGCATAATCCTTGATTTTTCTTGTGCTTCTTCCGATAGCCATTGTTCGCCATAATTTCATTAAGTTGCCCTCTATGGTCTGCAAGTTCGAGCCTCATTTCATTACTCGATATCTTCAAATCACTAATCCCCACCTTCATATCAGAAATGACACACTTCATCTGACTCAATTGATCCATAATTTCAGAAATTGGTTGTGGTGCCGGTTGTGGCACCTGCACCTGCCCCGGCTGATACACAATACTAGACGGTTGTGGTGCCGCTTCTGGTGCCGCTTGTGGCGGTGCAGCAACGACACTGCTGAACGTCTGATAGTTTGGCGGCACCAAATGAGGGTGAAATGTTTTCAAATGGTGGAGGTATTGATTTTCCCAATAAACTTCCTGACATGATTTAGGGTCCTTCTACAAGAATAAACAACAAAAGTGGCTTCCATCAATAAATTGGATAATTCTATAGACATAAAATTATAACAACCGAATCATTAATAATCAACAAATGTGGATAATTCTATATCAACCGAATCACTAATAATCAACAAATCCTACTAATATTATATCAACCGAATCAATAATAATCAACAAATCCTACTAATTTTATATCAACCGAATCAATAATAATCAACAAATCCTACTAATTTTATATCAACTAATAATCAACTAATAATCACTAATATTATATCAACCGAATCAGTACTAATCAAAAGAATTAGGGCAGGAGATGAAAATCAAACCGCGTGGTTGTTCGGGCACTTGTAGATGATGCTATTTGCCTTGGTCTTGAACCAAACAAACCGGAGCTGACAGTCCCTGCAGGTCAGCAGGGGGAGAGGCACGAATTGGCTAAGGTTCGGCGCCGCGGAGCTGCTCACCATGCGGCGGTGATGCTGCTCGACGTCGGTCGAGGAACTGGAGGTAGAAGACTGGGTCGACAGCTTGCCTCTTCGAGCTCCTCCTCCGCCGCAAGCTAGCTGCGACGGCGGCCGCAGCGCACGGGTGCTGCTGGCGCGCGAGTTGGCGGGGCTGAGGTGGCGGCGCGCGGGCGAAGCTCACGAGCGGCGGTGGCGGGGCAGGGGCGGTTGCGGCTGCGGCGGGGCTCGCGGCTGCTTGCGGCGGCGGCTAGGGTTGGGAGCAAGTGTGTGAGTGAGTGAGTGGTTGAGTCAAACCGCGTTCCGACCGGAGTTATTCCGACAAGTGTGCTGGCGGTTGGCTTAAGAGCCCGCCAGGAGAGATATTAGTGCTGGCGGGTGGCTTAAGCTGACCGCCAGCATAAATGTACACAGTGCTGGCGGTCAACATAAGGCACCGCCAGCACAGAGATTACTGCTGGCGGTTGCCTTATGCCACCCGCCAGCACTGTGCCTTCTATAAATATAGATCAGCCCCTTCTTCCCAGCAACCTTCCAATGGCGCTGTGCCCGAGAGGAGCTCGGGAAAAGCTCCAAAAACACCAAATCTAGGGGGAAGGTTTTGCTCTTAATTTTCTTGGAGGGGGTGGCTATATAAGGTGAGTTTGTGCTATTTTAACCTTAGTTTTCTCCTTTTATTCATGATTTCTATGTAGATAGAGATCTAGATCTAGACCTAGGGTTAGCTAGGAGAGAGAGGGGAGTGAAGAGAGATATTGATTTAGAGATTTATTTTTTAAATAGCTTTAGATTTAAATTATTAGTTTGTCAATGCAAAATATTTAAATGTTCACAATATAGAAGCAAGTTATATTAAATTATATAAGTTATTAGTTTGTCATTAAAAGCAAGTTTACATTATAGAAGCAATTATATTAAATTATTATTGCAATTATAGAAGCAAGTTTACATATTAAATTATATAAGTTATTAGTTTGTCATTAAAATTATTAGCTTCATTAATTAAAATTATAGAATTTAGTTTTGTTTCCGTTTTTTACATATTAAATGAAGCAAGTTACAATTAAGTTTGAAATTGTAGAATTAAGTTTTGATTATACGTGAGTTTATAATAGAATTATTTTTTATAGGTTATTTAAGATGGAACATAGAGCATGGATGTATGGCATACGGAGAAATTCGTCTACATTCTTGACAGAGTTAACAAACTTTCTTGAGGTTGCGCAGAAGCATGCCCAAATTTCTAGGACAAAGCAAATACATTGTCCATGTTGTGATTGTTGCAACAAAATTGTGTGGGAAGATATTAATGCCATCAAGATGCATTTGATAAAGCGTGGTTTTGTGAAAGGATACAAAACTTGGTCCCACCATGGTGAAGCAGAAAGTACTTTCAACAATGCAGACATCGGCACCAGGTATGATGAAGTGGGTGATGAAGATGCAGATGAAAATGATCATGTCATGATGGATGATGCTTTTGGCTGTGAAGATCAAAATGATGATCAAACAGATGCACCACAGGTGGACAAGGAATGTGATGTTGATATGGAAGAAATGTTGCGCCACATTGAACCGGAGGTGTTGCTAGGGAGTGCTAAAGGGTTAGAAAATTTTGAGACACTAAAGAAGGCAGCAAAGGACCGTATGTATGAGGGTTGTGGGAAGGAGTGGACCGTGTTGCGTTTCATGCTCCATCTTCTGATTGTGAAGGCAAAATTTGGATGGTCGGACAATAGTTTTAACGAACTCCTTACTTTGTTGGCCAATCTACTCCCGAAGCCTAACTTGGTCCCAAGAAACACATATGAATCAAAGAAGATTATCAACCCATTGAAGATGCGAGTGCAAAGAATACACACGTGTAGGAACCATTGCATATTGTACCGCGGTGACTATGCAGAACTGGAGAAGTGTCCAAATTGCGATGCTAGTCGTTACAAAAGTAATGCCGATTTTGCTGTGGAACGAGTCATTGCATCTAAAGGCGCGAAGAGGAAGGTGGGTGGAAAGAAAAGTGGATTTTCTCAAGTTGAGGAGGAGTATAGTATTGGTACTGACACTGCTAGTCAACGTAAAGTCCCTGCATTGGTGATGTGGTACTTGCCGGTGGAGGATCGTCTGAAGCGATTGTTCTCGAACCCAAAGACCGCTGAACTAATGACTTGGCACGCAGATCGCCCAGAGAAGTCTGATGGGAAGCTTCGACATCCTTCTGATGCTCGGCAGTGGAGGACCTTTGATTCCAAGCACAAAGAGTTTAGAGAAGAAAAAAGAAATATAAGGTTCGCGTTAAGTACAGATGGTATGAATCCATTTGGTGAAAGAAGCAGCACGCACAGCACATGGCCAGTGTTGATGACCATATACAACCTTCCCCCTGGCTATGTCACAAGAGAAAGTTCCTTTTGCTAACCATTCTAATACAAGGACCGAAGCAACCTGGTATTGATATAGATGTCTTCCTGGAGCCATTGATGGAAGAAATGGAGAAGTTTTGGAAACAAGGGGTTGAGATGTGGGATGAGTATAGAAGGGAGACATTCACACTTAAGGCAATTATCTTTGTTACCATTAATGATTACCCTGCCCTATTTTCTTTGTCTGGTCAGAAAAAAGGAAAAACAGGTTGTGTAGTTTGTTTGAATGGTACAATATTTGTGTACCTGAAAGGATCTCAGAAGACAGTGTATATGGGGCACAAACGCTGGCTACTAAGGACTCACAAGTACCGTAAGATGGCAGACTCTTTTGATGGAAAGATTGAGAAAGACTCTTTTGCCCCACAACCGGCCACCGGTAGAACCGTATTTGAAATGTGCCAGAAGGTCAAGTTCAAACTTGGTAAGAAGTCAAAAGGTGATGTTGATGATAATTCAAAAAGGGGAAGGAAGGAGGCTGAAACTACAGAAAACATTGACGTGCCTTTCAAGAAGATGTCTATATTTTTTAAGTACTTGCCATACTGGGAAGATTTGACAGTGCGCCATGCCATCGATGGGATGCATCTTCAGAAGAATGTGTTTGAAAGCACAATGGGATTCTTAGGCTTAACAGGAGAGGTAAAGGACGGACTGAAGTCGCGTAAGGATCTTGTTGACCTAAAAATTAGGCAAGAACTCCACCCACAACCACGTCCTAATGGTAAGCAGTACCTTCCACCTGCTAGCTACAACTTAACACAACATGAGAGGTTGGCTATCTGCAAATGCTTGCGTGGGCTGAAAGTGCCAACCGGATTCTCATCCAACATCCGATCATTGGTCTCGTTGAAGGTCATGACGCTTACTGGTTGTAACTCTCATGATTGTCATGTGATGTTTACTGTTTTTCTCGCGATTGCGATCCGAGCTGTCAAACCAGTATTCCTTAAGATGGTCATCACAAGGATGTGCTACGTTTTCAACATCATCTCGCAGAAAGTAGTAGATTGTGTAGAGTTGGTAAGGCTTCAGCTGTTTATGTCAGAAACTCAAGCCCAGCTCGAGATGTGCTTCCCTCCGTCATTTTTTGATATCATGGAACATCTAATGATCCACATGGTCGAGCAAATTACTGAACTAGGACCTATGTACTTTCATCAGATGTGGACGTACGAACGGTTCATGTCGATTCTCAATGGATACATGAGAAACAAGACATTTCCAGAGGGAAGCATGATCGAGAGCTACCATACATGAAAGAGTGTTGATTGTTGCATAGACTACATAAAAGATAAGAGAGCGATCGGTTTACCGGAATCTCGACACGAAGGCAGATTGTCAGGGAAAGGGACCATTGGAAGGAAAAGATTCATTGACGAGGACAACCAACAACTGGAGAAAGCACATGCTAGTGTTCTACAACAACTTGCAATAGTGGAGCCATTTATCGTGCAACACGAAAATGAGATTCGTGAAGAAAATGATAGTCGGACCGAGGATTGGGTCATCAAAGAGCAAAAGCGTCGTTTCCCATCATGGTTAAAGGAACATGGGCATCTATTTCAAGGAAATTCCATAGATGACACAACATTGACCAGGTTGGCGGCTGGTCCATTAAGCAATGTGACCTCATGGCAAGCATACGAAATTAATGGGTACACCTACTATACAAAGACGAAAGACAACAAGAGTGTCGCGTATCAAAATAGTGGTGTTCGCATAGATGCGATTGATAAATCCGGAAACAACATCACTTACTACGGGTTCATAGAGGAAATATGGGAACTTGACTATGGAGAGAATATCAGGTTCCCCGTGTTTCGGTGCCAATGGGTCAAACACCCGAATGGCGTCACAGATGACAATTATGGGTTGACACTTGTAGACCTTGCCAATGTAGGTTACAAAGATGATCCATGGGTACTCGCCGAGCGTGTTGCACAAGTTTTCTACATAGCTGATCCTATGAATGTGAAGAAGCACATTGCCGTCTCCGGAAAACAAAGAATTCTAGGAGTAGAAGGTGTAATTGATATTGAGGATTACAATCAGTTCGAGGAACTAGTCTTGTTCAAAGATCATGAGAAAAGAATAAAAAAATTGAAGCCAGCATTCCTAAATCGGAGAAGCCATGGTTACGTACAGACTGTGAAGGGAGAATTGTTAAAGGATAAACTTGCACTTCTTATTAGTCGGGCTTGATGTATCACTTGTACGACTTTATATAATTAGTGTTGTTGTAAGACTTTAAATCAATTTAGGAGAGTTTTGGATGTTTCGATGAAATGAGACTATACTTAAATTCAAATATTTTATGATATTTTGGGAAGTTTCAATGAAATTTGAACAATTTAAGCCATGGTTTCAAATTTTGCAAATTATGGAAAAACACTATGCTGGCGGGCATCTTAAGAGACCACCAGCGGTGAGACACTCCGCTGGCGGTTATCATTAGTCAACCGCCAGCACAGTGGTTTGCCAAAATCTGAAAATTTGAAATCCTGGCCTGAAAATGTTCAAAATTCTTTGAAACTTCCAAAAATTATCATAAAATATTTGAATTTATGTATAAGAGGTGTTTTGTCATAAGAAAAGGTTTGCATTTGAAAAGGTTAGTTCAAATGAGACTCTAGGGTCAAACAACCTATAACTCATTAGGTGTATGAACCTAGAGTCCCATTTGAACTAACCTTTTCTAACTAGGACTTCTTTTACAAGAAACACACCCCCTATAGTTAAATTCAAAAATTTTATGATACCTTGGGAAGTTTCAATGAAATTTGAACAATTTAAGCCCCTGTTTCAAATTTTGCAAATTATGGAAAACACTATGCTGGCGGGCATCTTAAGAGACCGCCATCGGTGAGACACACCGCTGGCGGTTATCATAAGTCAACCGCCAGCACAATGGTTTGCCAAAATCTGAAAATTTGAAATCCTGGCCTAAAAATGTTCAAAATTCTTTGAAACTTCCAAAAATTATCATAAAATATTTGAATTTATGTATAGGAGGTGTTTTGTCATAAGAAAAGGTTTGCATTTGAAAAGTTAAGTTCAAATTCTGGCAAACCACAGAGCTGGCGGGCGCTTATGATAACCGCCAGCGGGGATTCTCACCACTGGCGGTCGCTTAAGTCGCCCGCCTGCGCTAATGTTCACCGCTGGCGGTTGTCTAATGTGGCCCGCCAGTGTTGCTTCCCTTTATATATCAAAATTTTCTAAGTCTCGGCGTGAAACGAAACGACGCCGTCAGGCTGCCAAAATTTCCCACCGAGCGCCGCCGTCCTCCCCGACCGCCGCCGCCCCTCCGACCACCCCGCCGTCCTCCAGGAGTGCCCCGCCGACCTCCACAAGCGCCCCGCCGTCGTCCGCGAGGGCCCCGCCCCTTCTCCCCGTGGACCGCCGCCGTCTTCCGCTAGGGCCCCGCCCCTTCTCCCGTGGACCGCCGCCACGCCGTCTTCCGCGGGCGCCCCGCCGACCGCCGACCTCCTCCCCGAGCGCCGCCGCCCCTCTTCCCTAGCAGGATGACGTCTTCCTCCCCGCGGGCCGCTTCCCCAACCGCCGCCCAGGAACCGCCGCCGCCGATAGCGCCGCCGCCGCCGACAGCTCCGCTGCCCCCACTCGCCACCGACGCCTCATCTCCTCCCCTCGTCTCCTCGCCACGCATGGAGGCCGGGGATGGGGCCGGCGGCGCAGCGACGACCGCCCCGGCTCGGTTTGTTTTTTTCTTTTTTTTCTTTTTTCAAAATGCAATTACATGTGTATAATTTTTAATTATGGACTATGGATTGTGGATAAATAGATTTAAAAATGTTAAAAATGGACTATGCATTGTGTATAAATAGATTTATTATAACTATGGAGTATGGATTGTGTATAATTTTTAAATAGATTTATTATATAAAAATGGACTATGGATTTAATTTAATTAGTTTTGTTGTATAAATAATTAAATATGGACTATGGATTGTGGATAAATAGATTTATTTTATAAAAATGGACTATGCATTTTGTATAAATAGATTTATTATAAGTATGGAGTATGGATTGTGTATAATTTTTAAATAGTTTTATTATATAAAAATGGACTATGGATTTAATTTAATTAGTTTTGTTGTATAAATATGGACTATGGATTGTTGTATAAATATGGACTATGGATTGTTGTATAAATATGGACTATGGAATTGTAAATTATCTATGATCAATTGTAAAAAATATGGAGGAATTGTAAATTATCTATGATCAAATGTTAACAGTGAAGAATCCGGTGAGGAGGAATCCAGTGATAGTGCTATAATTGGAGACTATGAAACTCCCTCTGAGTACGAACCAAGCGAACCACGACCTCGTAGGCGTCCCGAAGACGATGATGTTGATTACGAACCAAGCGATAATGAGGTATGCATGCACATTCACTCAAATTAATGTTTGTTTTTGAAATTAAGATATACTTTAAATAGTGTTTTATGTGTAGAACAATGAGCGATCCCCGCCACGACGTCGTAGAGCATCTAACATTCTTGCCCAAGAGGCAGAAGTCATTTCAGAACCACAACCTTCGGGTACTACTAGTTCTAGTAACCTGAAAAGGAAACGTGGTCATAGAAGAAGAAATCAGATCCCTGAAAGAGGACAACTTGTGATAGAACGATTGGGTGACAAAGGTGAGCCCGTCGAACCTAAGGGGATAGCTGCTAGGTTTCAGAACATCGCCAGTGCAATTGTCAGAGACCAATTGGGGCCTTGGATCACAACTAGTAATTGGAAGACAGTCCCTAAGGCTACGAAGGATGTATTATGGGCCAAACTGAAAGAAAAGTTTGTTTATCCAGAAGGTACAGAAAATGCAGGTAGAACTTTTGCTGAGGGCCACTGTGGAAGAGCTCTTAGGAATTGGAGGTCTACATTTAATACTGAATTTGTCCAGAAAGGCAAGGATGCTAGGGATGTGTATGGTAACATTCCACTAGCAGTCTGGAAGAATTCGTAGATCAGAAGAAGACGGCAGAAGCAGTAGCTCTGAGTGTCCAACAAAAGGAGAAGGCTATGAAAGCTGCTGAGAACCCCCATCGCTTGGGTTCGGGAGGATATGCTGCCAAAATGGCAAAATGGAGGAAGGAGGAAGAAGAAAGGAGGGTAGCTGGTTTACCAGCTTTGTTTGAAGGCATGGATGAGCGTAGCAGGAATTGGATCCTTGCTCGAGTTCCGACTATAGCACCTGACGGCAATGTTTCATTCCATAAGCCCTCAACAGAACAAATTTATCAGAAGCTGGAAGGACTTGCGGAAATGCAAAAGAATGGTCTTTTCGTGCCCGACAGGGAGAAAGATATGCTAACCGCCGCGATCGGAACGCCTGAGCACTCTGGCCGTGTTCGAGGGATTTCTTCTACCTTGCCCTAGGGTAAAGCATTTCGTGAACACCGATCAAGTTATAAGAAGCGGGACCGTTATAAGAAGCAGCTTGAAGACAAGATGAGAGAAATCGCCAAGCAAGAGTTGATAGGCTTCTTCATACAACAACAACAAGCTTCTGTTGGGCCTAGTGCAGAGAATGTAATATCTGGTGGTTCTGGACAGGTCCCTCCAAACTTGATGCTTGCCCAGATCAGAGCCATCCCGACTCCAAGTAGTGTTGGTTCTATTGCTAACGCCAAGCATCCTGTGGATGACATTTTAGAGGATACACCATGCAAGTTGGTTATTCCATATGGAAGAAAACTAGATAAGTTTCGAGAAGTTGGGACAGCCATGGCACTAATAGGTCATGTGTTTCCGAATCCACCACCGCCAGAGTACGCATGGGTTCAAGTTGTTTCGGTTTCTGATGAGTCGTGCGAGATTGATATCCCTACTGAGGATGGGATCGAGCTTCTCGGTGATGCGAGGAACCAATACATATTTTGGCATCGTCGAGATATCATACTTAATGCATCACCAAGTCCCTTGCAACCTAGCCAAGAACGAGTACCCCCCAGGATCCAGATGCTGCAATGGTCGAGTACACGATGGGTGGGGAACATGGAGGTAACAATGACAACAACATGACCTTCCAAGATGTTGCAGACGTCGGGAACACGGAACAACCTATGATGGGTGTGGAGCAGGGAGTTAACAATAATGACAACAACATGCCACAAACTCCTCCGCCATCAGGGGCAGGGGCATCATCACCGAAATTTGTTCCAAGACCACCATCTCCTCCACCATGTCCAAGACCACCATCTCCTCCGCCATGTCCAAGACCACCATCTCCTCCTCCAGCAACCAAGATGCCAGCAATACACCGGATGATAAACTCATATGAACCAAAGACGAAATCATCTGATGTTGACTTGTTCTTGAAAGTACTGAAGAATAAACCTAAACGGGCTCCAGCATCCGGTAAAGAATCACCTAATGTTCAAGTACTCAAGAAGGTACCAGATGAAAAATCTTTAACCCGCACCTCTATTCAAAAACAAAAGGAGGAGCACATAAGTATGTTTTCGTCGGATGAGGTGCCCGACAAGTATGAGCATGGCAAACCATTCTTGTTTAGGTGGCAACTGAACGAAGGGCCGTCAGAATTGATGAGGCTGCATACTTGGATCATGCACGCCATGAAGCAAGGCATTCACACTATCACCGCCAATGTCCCGAAATGAGTGTTCAGTAGCTCTTTAGAATGGAAGGTTGCAATCGATTTCCCCGATTTGCATGCGTTGTTCTGTCGTGACAAACTCGACATCAATCTCGTCACCATTTGGTCCATGTAAGTCAACATCCCTATACGACATCCAAATCTATTCAATTCCATATGTATTGTTATTACCCTCCTAAGTAAACTTTTTTGCAGGATGCAAGCGTCTGATGAAAGGAAGACAGATGGGAGGTGGAAGGTAGCATATATTGACCCGCAACAAGTATGCAAGTCACAACACACGTTCATAATGTCGGATCATCTAAGAAAGCAAATAGAGGAAGAATCAAAGACACCAAAAGAGAAAGAAGAATTAACAAAGGGTTACGAGAAAGCTAAATTTCATGAGGTGTCTGTGTACATTGCAAGGGTAATGAGGAAAAACCAACATAAGGATTCTATCAAGTTTGCTTACAATTTTGAGTAAGATCCTTTAAATAACTATTTCATCATTTGCCTTCATTTTTTAGTCTATTTATATTAATTATTTTAATTTTATGCAGCGATCATTTCATTTGCTTTCACATGTGTCCGAAGTTGGGAACTATGGGGGTCTTCGACTCATTACACTATTCAGAGGCTTCTTACAAGAAAATCATTGAGATTATAAGAAAGTAAGACAACTAAGTGCAATATATAATCACTACTGCGTGTATCGGCTATATTTCAAATTGTATTACTAACTTAAGTCTTTGTATCCTTAAAGTGCGTATAGGCTATACATAGTCAATGGTGGGCAGCACAAGAAGAAAAAATTGGTGATACGACATGCCAAATTGGTAAGAACACTTCTGTTAATAAGTACCAATCATTTTTATCAGAGTTGTACACTTCTGTTAATTAGTACCGATCATTTTTTATTTGTTTGCAGTGCTACAAACAACCTCCTGGCAGTGTGCTATGTGGATATTATGTGTGTGAGGTTTTGAGAAATAATGGGAGGTACCGGACGAATCCTGAAGACGTAAGCCTCTTGTTTGTACACAACTATGTATGTGCTAATTATGGTCCTGATGGTAATGCATAACAATCTTTATTTATTGTGTTTACGTGCAGATGCCTACCATTGAGGGATCATGGGGGCAACTTGGTGACAATCAAATCACCAACATTTGTGCGGACATGGCGAGATTCATCCTACGTGAGATTTGCCACGAGGATGGAGAATTCTTCGATAAAGAAGGAGTCTTGACATTAGACGATGTAGAAAGGTTACGTAGATGGGTGTCTTAGGGTTATCTATTATGCACGATGTTTTTTAATGTGACTTATGTATACATTTTTTATTTTAGTTTGGATTATGTGTTTGTGAGACATATATTTGGATTTGGCGGTTAGATACAAATTAAATTACAGTAAATTAAAGTGAATTTGGGATACAAATGCCAATATGAAAAAAAATACGGGCGAATATAGCGTCCAAATACAAATAATAGACGAAAATGACAAATTATATACAAATAATAAACAATTATGGGGAATTATATAGGAAATGGGAAAAATGCTTTCTGTGGCGGGCGGCCTAAGCAACCGCCAGCACTGATGGCATTTGTGCTGGCGGGCTGCTTAAGTAACCGCCAGCTCTGATGACATTTGTGCTGGCGGTCGTTTAAGTGACCCGCCAGCACAAATGACTCTGTGCTGGCGGGCCGGCCACCCGCCAGCACAAAAGGCCATTTCTACTGGCTCAAAGTTGCTGGCGGGTGCCGCGCCCGCCAGCAAAAACCGGTTTTAGCCGCCAGGACAAATCGTTTCTGGCCTAGTGAATGTGATGGAGGAGTTGATGGCCGTCGCTGCCTTGTATTGCGGCTACAATAAGATTGAGTCCAACAAGAGAAGGCAAAATTGGAGAGGCATTGAGGAGTTTGCCTTGCGCACAGGAATTGCATCCGCAAAGCAAAATATCTACTCTCCATCAGACGCACAGGCAAATCGCAAACACACCCCCTCGCTCCCTCTCTCCTCCTGCTGCCACCTCCCTCCCCTCCCATCTCCGGTGCCGACCTCCTTCCCGGTGGGTCACGGCAAGCGGCGTCGGGCCAGTGGGGCGCGCGGTGGGTCGCGGCAAGCGGCGCCGGCATCCTTCCCGGCAGGCGCGTGGTGGGTCGCGGTAAGCGGCTTCGGCCTCCTCCGCTCCTTCTCCTCATCGGCGAGCCGTGGGGACGCGCACGGTGGCGGAAGCCAACGGACAGGAAGGCGAGATGGCTGCCACTCGCCCGCGCCTCTGGGCCATCGACGGTGCATCAAGTGACACTCATATGCCTTTGAAATGGACCAGATTTCCAAAAAGGAGAATCCAACCCTCTGCACCTCCGTGATAGTCCCATCCCAGGAAGCGGCTATCATGTGCAATCCTTATTTCAAGTGATACAAATCCATACAACAAAGAAATAATAGGAGAATTACATAATACAATTACAACATCAAAGTACAACTCTTCGGCACAAGCCGGGTACAAGTCCAATAGGACTGAATCAAGAAAGGTAAAACATCTATGCAGCGGATCTATAGAAGCGAAGCAACTCCATCTCCACAGGCAACTCGAACATAGGACCAACTCTAGTCTTCGTACTCTTCATCATTGACGTCGGGGTCGGCCTTCAAGTCTGAAATGCCACCATCTACCCGATAAGCGGGTAGGTCATGTCAGCTTCCCAACAAAGAGCAAAGTGGTGGTTGAATCTAATATGCATGGATAATCTTATATTGGTATGTAGAAAGCTTAAGCAAAGAAGCAGCACGGTAGCAACAACAAAGAAAGCGGTATGTAGCGAGGTCAACACCTCAGGGAGGTCGGAACCTCCAAGGCCAGCGCCTCTGGGTCAACACCCCACAACAAGGAATCCAACACCAAAGCACTGAATCAAACCCACGATCCAACTCCCAACACTCATATGCGATGTGGGGCCCACCTGTTCCTATCCCCACATCTCAACGGTCGACGGCCGGGCTCACTCACTCGGGGGAGAGAAGAATCACAAGAAAAGTCTAGCTAGAGTAACAGATCAGTGGACTGTCCATAGCCAGTGGACATGGACTATAGCTATAGGTTTAACACTCTGTAGAGTTTGTACAACTGTGCCCGTCCGAATATAGCCGAGAACGGTGAACACCGATCCTGAACCCTACTGTTGACACCGTTTTTTTGGAAAAACAAGTCAAGAAGAAGATAAGGAGAAGTAGCCGATGAAAGGGCAATACGATCGGCCAGTTAAAGCAAAGAAGGGAGTCAACATAGACTGCCGATGGTCAAGGCAGTCCAACCCTATCTGTCGACAGATAGGCGAGTCAAAACCGATCGGCCGATGGTCAACCAGGGAATCGGCCGATGGAGAGGAAGAAGGCGGTGATCAAGGGGATACGCCAACGGCAAGGCACGAAGGATTAATATGATGAGTTCAGCAACTCTGTGAGGCTGTAAAAATTAATAACTGGATGGGTAGTTTATGTGATTTCTGGAGGGAAAGCACTGGAGCCTTCAGCAGTCTTAAATCCGTAATGAATGATGACAAGGCTGGGTCAATTTCAAAGAATCATTTGAAGTTTCTACTCTAGATAAACCCCTTGGTCTAATGTAATGTCGCTCTAAGCCATGCACCCAAGGTGGGAGCGTGGCCTTTTTTTGCAACAGGTAGATGAATCAGTGATAGTTTGACTTTAAAAAAACTTTCAGATATAATGTGATGTCATCAGGTTATGTGTGCTCGCTGATAATCAGTAGCAGTGCTTTTCATATATTTCCTGATGCACATTGTTATAAATTCAGGATCTGTTTAGACTTGTGGTTCTCCAGAAAAATTTAAGAATGCCACAGTGTAACTTTGGTTGATAGGGTGTGTATTGAGCGTTTTATATGCTGTCATTCTATATTTATAATGTATCTCATATGTTTTTGTTTGGTACTTGTACTTTTATTTGCATTAAGTCTCCACCATCTACTTTATATACATTGTAGGCGCACAACGCACGCCGACTGTTCTAGTATATACAGTAGGGGCAAGATCATGCATGGAGCCAAAGGAGTGGCAAATAGCACCATCTCCATCTGGGACTGCCATGTTTGGTTCGCCTTCTGGATTGAAGCAGGCTCTGTGTGTCCGTTTGTTCAAGAAAAAAGAACAAAGGCTTTTGTACTTCAGCATTTCCTTTGGAATTTTGGACCGACGAACTTTGCCGCTCGTGTTCTTCACTTCTTGGCGTGTGGCTGCAATGCAAATAGGACGGGACAAAATTGGGTGAGCCTTAGGCGCACAGGCGCAAGGTGCCCCCTCCCTCACACGATACCGCTCGTTTGCCCATCCGACGAAGACGCCTCCCGTTGCTCGGCTTTCCTCTCCGACCGGCTCCCGCGATCTCGCAGCTCACACCGCGATACCGCTGCAGTACCGCGCTCGGCTCCTGAGCTGCGAGATCGCAGGAGCCGTTAGGAGACGAAAGTCGAGCGACGGGAGGCGTCTTCGTCGGATGGGCAACGATCGGCATCGCGCGGGGGTGCACCTGGGCGCGCGTGCGCCTAGGGTGCACCTAATTGTCTTTCAATAAGACGGCCCGAAGCCCAGTGGGTGTCAAGACAATCAATCACCGCCCACACCCGCGCATTTTCAAAAGTAAATGACGGAATCACTAATTTTCAATAGTATACCGTCGCCGCCGTTTGCAATGGCGATTGGATCTAGCCGTCGTTGGCAACGGCGGTTGGAGCCCAAGCTTAGCGGGTAGGCGGCCGGGCCGGTTGTTGGCTGGCAGGCCCCAACCGCTGTTGTCAAAGGCGGTTGAGGTGGCTTCAGCCGCCGTTTAGAGCAGCGGCTGGTTCCAACTGCCACTGGCAACGGCGGTTGGTCCAACCGCCTTCTCGAACGGCGGGTAAAGTTTTTTATTTTAAAAAAAAAATCGATGCATTTGCGTTTTTCAATTAAAATAGAATAAACTCTAAGAGAGTAAAAGATAATACGAATATCGATAGAATTGAAATACGATTGCACTTCGATGGTCAATTTTCAGTTCATTTTCTTGAATATGGAGTTGGGATCAAGTTGAATACAATGAAGCTTGGCGGCATCTCAGTTTCATGCTGGTAGAGGTAACCTGTTCGTCTGGATTATTAACCATCAACCAGCAGTATTTTTCTCGCAGAATAAATAGATAAAAAATCAGCACCAGCCAGCGAGCCGAACAGGTTGTAGTCTACGTGATTGTTTGTAGATTTTTTTTTGCGAATTACACAATACTCGGAGACACTCACAACGCACGCACACTCATCCCTATGAATACACGCACGCAAATCTTACCTCTAGGAGCATCTTCGAAGACTGTGCCAGCAAATTCTCAAGATTGACGAAGTCACCACAGGCGCCTCGCTGTCGACGGGAACGTCGCCTACCACTGAAAGCACAAACGCCGTTAAATCCTGATAGATAAAAAATCTCGAAGTTTTAGAACCGTGCAAAAGTCATTTCTGTGATGTACATGATGCACCCCCCAGCCGTTTGCATTTCCTGTTGCTGTCTTGCTTGTTAACCAAACAATGCTGGCGCGTATAGGTCTAGTTACATCACACATGCCACCATGCAGTTCATTAGAAACTTCCCGTGATCCCTTCAACAGCTGATCAAAAGAAAGTGACCCGTGTTGGTTTGTAGCCCGAAATTTCAAACCCCGTCGATTCCATCACCAAAACTTGACAGCGACGAGCCAACAGCCTGTTCGTTTGGCTGGTCCAGCAAGCTGAAACCCAGGAACACGAGAAGTGAATAGACAGGGTCCCTCTGCACTGCTTGACCTGTGTCCACTATCTGGTCTGGAAGGACATCCCTGATCTGGGCATGATGAGCGAGTTCTCTGTCCTCGCTATCTCGTTGCTCTTAATCTAAAAAACAAAAAAAATCTCGTTGCTGCGGCCAGTTCAATCACAACGCCAAGGAAGCCAGCACAATGGAAACGGAAATCAGCGAGCACGGCGTGCGTGCATCTTAATATTACTAATTGAAGATTTCTTTTGAAGTCTCCATGTGAAGCCAGCTAAGAATACTCTAAAAAGGAAAGCACCCACGTGAAGTCATCTAGGAATCCTAGGTGGACACTTAGAAAATGAGAAAAAAATAAAAATTCCTAAAAATTCAACTTTATTTATAAAATTAACCACTATTACTAATTGGAGGCTCCTTTATTTCTAAAAACTAATTTTAGACTCCTAAACCTCCACATGAAGCCACCTAGGAATCCTTGGTGGACACTCTAAAAAGAGAGAAAACTCATGAAAGCATCCACATGAAGCCATCTAGGAATCCTAGGTGGACACTTAAAAAACGAGAAAAAATTTAAAATTCCTAAAAACAACTTTATTTTTAAAATTACCCACCTATTACTAATTGGAGGCGCCTTTTGAAGCCTCCACATGAAGCCACCTAGGAATCCTAGGTGGACACTCTAAAAAGAGAAAAAACTCATGAAAACATTCACATGAAACCACCTAGGAATGCTAGTTGGACACTCTAAAAACTGAGAAAAAAATAAAATTTCCTAGAAAATCAACTTTATTTCTAAACTTACCCACTATTACTAATTGGAGGCTCCTTTTGAAGCCTCCACATGAATCCACCTAGGAATCCTAGGTGGACACTTAAAAAAGAAAAAAAGAAAAATTACTAAAAAATCAACTTTTTCTAAAATCACCCACCTACGCTATTGTGAAGAATTAAAAATAACCCGCTATATTTATGTCTAAATTACCCACATATGCCACTATAAAAAAATCTTTACCCTTACCTATATAATATATATACAATATTAAAACAAGTAAGGAATTTGTGACGCCCCAGGTTTTCAGCCGGGTTCATTAACCCTAACGATCGGGTCAAACGAGTTGACTTTGGTCAAACGACGGTCAACCTGGGCCATCATCTCGAAAACACCGCCAACAACCCCTAATGACACACCTAGGTCAACCTTTGGTCAAGATTGGTCAAACCCTAGTCCAAACCCCTTTTAAACCTTTGGACCCTCCGATGTCATCCAGAACTTTTGCCGCGTTCTCCAAATTTCACCTAAACACTTCAAATTCTCCCAATGTAAAAGTTGTGCAGTTTGTCGAGCGACACAACTTTCATGTTGAGTGGCATTTGAGATTTGAAGCGTAAATGGGTGAAAAACCTTGGTCAACGCAGTTCGGCACTATTCCTCGGCGCCCAGAAAACAGCATAGTTTGCTTGCAAATTGTGAACGATTGGTTGAGAAAAACCCTATACGGCCTTTGTAGAAGTTGTAGAGGGTTGATTGATCTACAACTTTCCTATTTATCACTTGGTCCACTTCAGTTGAGAAATTTAGAGAAAAACCCAATTGAAGAACGTTAAGTCGAAATGGTTTTGCAGCTAGGCACTCCAGAGCGCGTCGGTCGCGCCGGCGTCGCGCACCGTCCGCGCCGCGGCCCCGCTGGGCCTGCACGCCGAGGCCGGCCTCTGTCCGCTGGTCCGTGCGCAGTGGGACCGCCCTGCGCTGCACCGCCTTTCTGGTCCCGTCTCCTGGCTCCACGCGTCGCGCGCGCATCGGTCGCGCCGCGCCGACCACGCCGCCCGCCCACTCCTGTCGCCGCCGTACTCGGCCGTGCGCGTCGCCATGCCACCGCCCATACCGCGACCCTCTGTAGTAGGCACTGGTCGTGACTTCCTCCCCAAGGCACACGCGGCTATTTAAGAGCCGGAGCTCGCCGGCCGCGCGCAATGCGCCGGTGTCCAGAGCCGCGGCGGGTCGCCATTGACGGCCGCACGGCGAGCCTTCCCTCCCGGCTAGCACTATCGCTCCTAGAGCTCTCCCATCCTTCCTCCTGCACCACTGGAGCATTCCCGGGCTACTGGTTTCCCCGGCCGAGCCGCAACCTCGCCGGAGGCCGAGCTCCAGCGGCGCCCGCCGCCCTGCTCCGCCGGCAGTCCCCTCCGGTCGCCTCCTTGCCCAATTTTAGCACACAAATCAGTCGTGTGTGGTCCCTAGACCCCACTCCACCTCTTCCCCGGTCAGCCCCGCCGCCGGTCTCGCCGGATTTCGGCCGGCCGCGCCGCCCTAGCCCCCGGGGACTGCATTGCAAGGTCCCAGGTATTTCCAGGGTCTTTTGTGCAAACCAGGGGTATATCTGTGAACTTTCCAATATTTCCAAGGGTCTGTTTGCAAATTGATTCTTTACCCTTTTGTGTGATTTGGCTGAGTCTTGGAAAATTCGTATAAAATCATAGAAAAATCCTAAAAATGCAAAACCAATTTTTCTGTACTCCTGGTGACAAAACCTACAACGTTTGCAAAGCTTGTATATACTTTTGAGCTGTAGTTTTTGCATGAAAAATTGGAATGTGTTTTACCTAGATTTGTTGTACTGCCAAATCCACACATGTTCATGAGCTGATTTTTGGATATGTTGTGATTACTAGCATGTTTAGGCCCTGTGCAAAAATTTGCACAAAGTTAATGAAGGAATCTTTTATTATGATTTATCTTGTATTTATTCCTTTTCTACCTTAATGAATTTTGTAGCAAAAAATACATAGATTTTTGAGCTCTACTTATGGGAATAGTCATATTATGCCTATATACACCTTTACTGAATTGATCATGATTTTTGGACTATAAGAATTATTTATTCCTGATTTATGCTTGTTCTTAATCATAAATGTGTAGTTCAAGATCTATAATAGCTATGGATGTGTTTGTTGGTTTCCTAGGCTTGTTTTAAACCAGAGAAGGTGTAGGAGAAAGTTTGGCTCCAGAAGTGCTATATTTATTTTTGTGGGAATTTATCTCATGTATGCTAGCTAGAAATGCTATTATTTGTATAGTTTATTTTCAAAGCTCCAACTTGTGTGCTTGCTGTTCAAATAATTTGTTCCTGGTCAGGGAGACCAGTGGGTACTGTTGGGCTTTTTATAAAGCTTTTTGTTGATTAAAAGTGGAGAAACCATATTAGGCTTGTTAGTAAAATAAATGGAAAATTCATTCTTTGAATGCTTGAACCCTATGGATAGGTTAGGGAAATGATTTGAGGAATGAAAACCAACTCCTTGCTGTTTGTGCATTTAAATTAATTATTTCTTTTAGATGTGTGCACAATCACCATAAAGAGGAGGATAAATAAGCCTTTATAATAATCTTTAAAAGGAAAAGTGTTTATTATTGTTGTCAAGGTGAATATGGTCAACCATATGCTCCTTGTGGACTGTTGCTACTGTTTTGATGAAATTAACTTAATTACACTCTAATTAATGCATGTGCATCCTCCGTATAGAAGTTCCCGATGTTAGTTACACGCTCGTGCCGGCTGACGGGGACGAGGGAGCAGGAGGAGACGTGCACTACGTGACCGTAGAGCAAGACCCGGACCAAAGTCCGAAAGGTTGTGTGACTGCTTGTGCTGACGAAGGCAAGCCCCGGTTTAATCATTAACCCATGTGTTTATTTAAACTTCTGAATTTATCATTGTTATTTTATGTGCATTTACGTTCAGGAGTTGATTGAAACCCTAGTTGCATTATCCTTAAGTACCTATGATCTTTTACTAGCATGTTAGGTCACTAGTTGCTATGCTCTAAGGATCCGGTACAAGTCGAGTGATGTTCGTCACTCGCGAGAATAGGATCTCCTTTATGGAATCACCATATGGATAAATGGATTGCTCATGTGGTAAGAGCATGGGATTTGGGCTCCGGTCCAATAGCTTCGTTGGTTAAGTGTTTGAAAGTATTAAACACTTGTCGGAAATGAGCACGGTAAGCCTAGTACCTAAATGAGGCGGTACAGGGTTTTACTATCACTACTCTTAGGGTTGCGGCCCCGGGCTCGCCACCTGAGTGCATGCGTGAGGCTGGGTGACCTTGGTGGCGTAGCCCAGATAAACCTTGTACTTAAGACTGTGAGCTATTATCCCCAAACCGAAGAATGACGGGAACCGCCTGGTTGGTGAACTCTTAGTGAGGGCACCTCCCGTGTGTTTAGGTCCACCTTGCAAGGTTTGAATCAATCGATTGTCGGCCTCTCACCGTTATCTGAGACTACTTAATCGACTGGCCATGATATCCCTTTATGATGGAATTTTGTGAAGATTATTATTTGATTAATTGTTTGTACAACTTTGATTGCAATAGGTGCTTATCTAGCAATGATCACTTCTACTAGAACTTGAGCTAAAATGTGAAAGTAAGGATTCACTACTTAGTAGCTTTTTGGCAAACAAACCCACTAGCCAAAAGCCTTGCATGATTAGAGGTAAAGTCTTTCTTTTAGACGGGTAAGCCTTGCTGAGTATTAGTATACTCAGCCTTGCTATTTAAATGTTGTTCCAGGTAATGCTTGTGATGTGTGGCCTGGAGAGATTCCACCCGGCTGGGAGCTGGAATGGGTGGATGATGACGAGTGATTGCATCATGGACAGGCCTCCCGTGATGCTTATCGTATCGTTTAGTTTTCTTCCGCTGATTTAATAAACTCTGAACCATTTACTTTCATGTCAAGAACCATGGTTTGTAATAATGGACCCTATAGGGAATTTGATGTTAATTTGTAAGGCACTTTGGACTCTCCTTCGTGGGAGTTTTAATGCATACGTTCGATCCTCTCTGTGTTTTCAAGTGATTTACCGGGCGTAAACCCGGCAACACTCAACGGGATGATTCTTTATTATCGCTTAATGACCAAATGGAGTGGTTTAGGCGATAGTACGGAATTATCTCGGATGGGGTTGTCACAGAATTCTTCATGAGTTCTGCCTTTTAGTTTTGGTTCGTCAGCCTTCCTCCTTAAAAACGATTAACAATTGTGCCAATAAATAAATTTTCGTACATCTTCCTCCTCGTTTAACACGGACATGTGGATCGAAGTGGCCCGAGCTGTATGCAGTAGTGAAAGGACCTTGATGTCGCCTAGAGGGGGGGTGAATATGCGTGACGACCAAATTAAACTCTTTCTCCCCGAACACTTGAGCTGACAGTGTTCCACGGGTCAGACCGGTGGTGATGACTGGTCAGACCGGTCAAGCACTGGACTTCATAGGAGACACCGGTCAGACCGGTGCGCCTCACCGGTCAGACCGGTGTAGCACAGAGCACCTGCAAAAACAACTTCAAGCACCTCTTGACTTCTAGCACGAACCAAACTTGGTGAGTGGCCTTTGTAGATGATCACAAGCAAGGTAATGAGCCCTGCACACACAAGTAGCACATCAAGTAGATCGAAGCGGAAGCAAATCAAATATGCTAGAAAAACAACTTAGAGAGTCAAACCACACGAAGAAGCAAGGATTAGTTTCCCGAAGTTCACCACCCACTAAGGAATGGCTACGTCTCCGTTGAGGAGCTTGTAAGGGACAATTCCCACAACAAGCCGGGTCTCTTTCAACCACTTTCCTCCTTTCCACTAAGGGGATCTTTTCCACGAAGAGGCAAGATCGCAGCCCTTACAAACTTCCCGCTGCTCACCACAACCTTGGGAGCTAGCCGGCGACGCCTAGCCGTCTAGGAGGTAAACCTCCAAGAGTAACAAACGCTTCAAAGCTCGTAGACGCGAAACCAAAGTGCTCAAGCTATGGAAATGCTCTTGTTAGCTCACAAGGTCGCTCTTGAGTTCACTCTCTCAACCCAACACAAAGAATATGGCTTGAATCCACAAATCTCACAAAGAGAGGGTTGGGGAGAGCCACTAAGGCTTAGAGCTTGTTAGAAATGGCTTAGGACCTCAGCAATAGCACTAGAAACAGCAACCTTCCACTGAAGAAGGCTTGGGGTATTTATACCCCTCAAAGGAGACAACTAGCCGTTGGTCCTCGTGCGGCACCGGTCAGATCGGTGCCTCACACCAGTCAGACTGGTGTTTGAAAAACTAGCCGTTGGGGCTAGCGGCACCGGTCAGACCGGTGCCCCTGACCGGTTAGACCGGTCAGGCCCGAGACACCCCCAAAACCCTTTCTAGGAAACTAGCACTTCGTCACCGAGATGAAATGGCTCAGGTTAGGTTATGAGGGTTTGTTAGCACACTCTAAGGCTAGATCTCACTTAGGTCAACTAATGAGCACTTTGACTTGGTCAACTTGCTAAGTTGCATCCCTCTTGATAGTACGGCATACCTATACTCAATAATGAATAAAAACACTTTGTCGATCTCTTGAGCTTGAATATCTTCAATCTTGCCATACTTGATCAATATCCACTTGAGGGTTTTCAACATAGCCTTTGACTTGAGCACGTCCATACTTGAGCTAGCGACTTAGGATCTTTCCATATAGCATAGGAATGCACACTTGGATCCATGAGTCACTCCATATTGCCAATCTTAACATGTTGATGACTTGCATTGCTTCCCTCACTTAAGGTTTGAATATGATACTTGAAGACCCCACGGATGCTAGAACTTCACCTTAGCAAAACACTAATGGCGGCTTAGCTACGGCCCCAAAGATTGCTTAGTCTCTCACCCTAGACATCTCGGTTGATCTCTTCTTCACCTATCCAATCCACTTTTGAGTTCCACTTTGCTTTATTCACAGTTAACCTTCATTTGAAACCCCGCTTCAAATGCTTGATCTTGATTGACAACGAATGTGCAAGCTTCCAAATTAGAATCATAATGTGTACACTCATCCTTGTGTTCTATTTCAATAAGCACATGAAGCTTTGCACTTGACTTAGAGAATTACAATCTTCTCTTTTGTGATCCTTATAATTTTAATCAAGCTACGTTTTCATATGGGAGACCATGAATTGACCTTCTCAACTCATCCCAATATTTATCTTCCTTTATTGCTTGATATTTATCACTTATGCATTAGGATCATCCATATATTTGTCTTTGTCAATGTGAGACATATGATATTCAACCATAAATAAATACTTCAATAATTGCTCATGAACATATAAATAAAACCTACTCACAACCTTAGACAAAAACATTAGTCCTTTAATCACCTTGTCATTCAATTCACCAAAATCCACTTAGGGGCCTAGATGCACTTTCAAGTAGCACTGTCCATATCGAGAATCCAAACCAATTCCGAATCAAACCAACAAATCATATCTAAGTCTACTCCTACATATTAATTGTAACGGTTAATTGGAAATATGCCATTACAACTTTTGCTGTTTTGAGATATGCCATTACAATTTGTGAAATTGGATATATGCCATTGCAGTTCAACCAGACGCCGAAATTGAATGGCAAATTTCCAATATCGCTCCGAATTGCAATGGCAAGTTTCCATATCACTCTGAATTGCAATGGCAAGTTTCGGCGGGTGGTTGAATTGCAATGGCAAATTTCCAATTAGGTGATTTTTAATGGCAGATCTCCAATCTTTGAAAATTGTAATGACATATTTCCAATTAACCAATTGTAATACACGTAGAAACTAAAACTAATCTAGATTACAACTCTAGCAAAAAAAAAGACTCCAACTCAAGAAAAAAAAACTCAATCGGAAAGGTTAGATAATATAGAGAAAAGAGCATGATCAATGAGATTGAAGATGAAAATCCTTCGAACATCTAGAAGGCAGCTACATCGAGAGGACATGCGAGCAGGGATGGATCTGGCGATGGGGCGGGTGGGGCTAAGTCCCCCTGCTGCCAGAAACTCCATGGAAACAAAAGGGGAGAAGGAGGGGGGTGAAGAGGGGAAAAGAGGGAAGAGAAAGAAGAAGGGGGCTGGAGGAAGAAGAAGGGAAACGAGCCCCCCCTCCCCCCGGCCCACCGTTCCTGCGTCCGTCACTGCGTGCGAGCGAGGTTGATCGAGCCGATGAGATCCATCTACGACTGCAATCCAGAGGTTCGGTTCAGCTTTGCTGCTCTTGCACAACACGTTTCAACGCCGCTGAGAGAGGTACCACTACAGCCGTGCGCCAGAGTTGTCGCTGGACAACATCAGTAGGATCATCGGTGTGCAGGAGTCTGCACCAGCGGCCGGGACAGACGTCAGCGAGGTTAATTGGGACGTGCGGACAATGACGGCACGACCGGGGCGGACGATGGTGAGACGAGCATTGTTTTCTCCCGTTGCAACACAAAGGCATAATTGTTACTAAATCTAAATGGCCAACCACTCACATCATACATAATAAATATCTTTCCTTCAAATAAAATAAAAAATAAGCTAACTATCATGTTGTGCCGGTAATGTGTGACACGACTAAAAAGAATCATAAAAAGAATCTAACATTATAGGATCTTTAACCAATGCTCATTAATATATTTTACATTATTTAAATAAAAAATATTACCGATTGTCTTTCATAATTTAAATAATAATTTATTATATTTATTATACGTCGTCTAAAAATACTAGCCCGTGCATCCGCACGGGTTGATGGACTAGTTTCCAACTAATCTCCGTTCCAATATGTTCGTCCTTTGTGATTTTGTTCAAATTCGCATGCTAGCTAGCATCCCCGTATGGAATAGTGATCCACTTTTCAGTCTTCATGCCAACCATTTCCTTCTTGTTTGGTCCCAACGAACCTACTGATAGGAAGCGACGAATTACCTTGCGAATAATTATTTATCTCAACGAGATTACGATACCTACCAGCTCGCTGATGAAGATGTGCCGATCAATTACGCCTCGCAGACGCGGGAAGCATGACGAGCGCGGCCGAGGTGACCAATGACCATGGAGTCATGGACTCATGGTCTCTCATGGAGACTTGAGTTTTGCAGTCTGCCCCCTCCTCTCCTCTGATTGCGATAAGAACGAATTCAAGCAGCGCTCACAGTTCGTTGACTGATTAACGGGAATCCTCGTCCTCCTCGTCGATATATATGTCCAGACAGCTCCACGAGCAAGGCTATAGTTGTAGTTGTAGGCTTGTAGCACCTAGCAGCTAGCAGTAGCAGCAGAGACAAAGAAGCGTGTGAAGCAGGAAGCTTGGGAGCTGAGATCGCCATGGCGGGGCGTCAGCTCAACGTGCTGTCCACGCTGGACCAGGCCAACTGGCCAAGACGCACTGGTACCACTTCATGGCGATCGTGATCGCCGGCATGGGCTTCTTCACCGGCGCCTACGACCTCTTCTGCATCTCCCTCGTCACCAAGCTCCTCGGCCGCATCTACTACACCGACGTCTCCAAGCCCGACCCGGGCACGCTGCCGCCCAACGTGTCCGCCGCCGTGAACGGCGTCGCGCTCTGCGGCACTCTCGCGGGGCAGCTATTCTTCGGCTGGCTCGGCGACAAGCTCGGCCGCAAGAGCGTCTACGGCTTCACGCTCGTCCTCATGGTCGTCTGCTCCCTCGCGTCGGGGCTATCGTTCGGGAGCACGCCCAGGGGCGTCATCGCCACGCTATGCTTCTTCCGCTTCTGGCTCGGCTTCGGCATCGGCGGCGACTACCCGCTCAGCGCCACCATCATGTCCGAGTACGCCAACAAGAAGACCCGCGGCGCCTTCATCGCCGCCGTATTCGCCATGCAGGGCTTCGGCATCCTCTTTGGCGCCATCGTCGCGCTCGTTCGTCTCCGCCGGCTTCCGGAACGCGTACCCGGCGCTGCCCTACGCCCAGGACCGCGCCGGGTCGCTCGTGCCGCAGGCCGACAACGTGTGGCGGATCATCCTCATGTTCGGCACCCTCCCAGCGGCGCTCACCTACTACTGGCGCATGAAGATGCCCGAGACGGCGCGTTACACGGCGCTGGTCGCCCGCAACGCCAAGCAGGCCGCCGCCGACATGTCCAGGGTGCTGCACACCGAGATCGAGGAGAGCACCGATAAGACGGTCCTCGCCGCCGGCGAGCAGTGGGGCCTCTTCTCGAAGCAGTTCCTCCGGCGCCACGGGCTCCACCTCCTTGCGACGACCAGCACGTGGTTCCTGCTCGACATCGCCTTCTACAGCCAGAACCTGTTCCAGAAGGACATCTTCACCAAGGTCGGGTGGATCCCGGCGGCGAGTGTTAGTAGTAATCCTGCGTATGCCGTTAGGGTAGTTTTTCCTTTTAGCTGTTTCTGTTACATATTCAGTTAGCAGGCGCATGAGCTCCAACGTGTGGATGCCGTGCGTATAGGAGAAACTCTCGGACGTGGACTACGTCGTGGAGGCGTGGGGATGGACGCGCTGTACCCCGCGACGTCGCGCCCGATCCGGGCGTTCTGTTTTGTTTCCCCGTTGAATAAATACGAGCAAAGACAGAGAAAACGCTGCGCTCTTTGGCAGCACAACTCCTTTGTGTCCGTGTTCCAAGTGTTCCATTGAATCGTGTTGAGTTGTGAGTTCTCAATTGAGTTGAAGGCTCGCCGGACGTCAAGAACGCCGGTCGATTCCTAACATTTGGCATCAGAGCGGGGAGAGATCCCAGGCGGCATGTCCTCGCCACAGAAGAAGACGGCCGCCGGCGACCATTCCGGCAAGTCCGGGAGCCCGCCGCCGTCCAAGTCAGGCACCACGCCGCCGCCCAAGTCCGGGAACTCACCTTCGCCCAACGACCGGGACAAGAAGCTGAAGGCCACTCGATCGCCAACTCCGCCGAAGCACCGTACCACGCGTTCGCCGTCACGCCCGCGCGTTCGTGGTCGTCAACCGCGCGAGATCGTCGTCGAGCGGGTGTACCGCGAGTCCGGCGGCTCAAACAAGTGGCCGCAACTGACCAAGACCAACTACGACACTTGGTCGTTGTTGATGAAGCTGAAGATGGAGGCTCGTGATCTCTGGGAGGCCGTCGACACCGGCGACGTCGATTTCCACGACGACCGCACCGCCCTCGACGCCATCTGCAGTGCTGTTCCGGAGGAGATGGTGCCCACGCTGGCGACCAAGCCGTCGGCCAGGGACGCGTGGGAGGCAATCAAGACCATGCGCATCGGCGACGACCGGATGCGCAAGTCCACGGCTCAGACGGTCCGCGCCGAGTACGAGGAGATCAAGTTCAAGGAGGGTGAGCCCGTGGAGGATTTCTCGCTCCGGCTGACTAACCTTGTGCAGCGCCTAGCCGTCCTTGGAGACCCGGAGCCCCAGCACAAGGTGGTGCGCAAGTACCTGCGCGTCGCAAAGCCTCGGTTCAGGCAGCTCGTCGTCTCCATCGAGACGCTCCTCGACATCGACACCCTCTCGGTGGAAGAAGTCACCGGCCGGCTCCAGGCGGGCGCTGATGACGAACCAGAGGTGTCCAAGACCGTCAGCGGCAAGCTACTCATGACGCAAGACGAGTGGCTTGAGAAGTATAGGGCGGACTCCGGCCGCGGCGGATCGAGCTCCGGCGGGCGCGTCGGCAAGCACCGCGGCAGAGGACGCGGGCGTGGAGGATCTGGTGATTCTCGGGCTGGGAACAACACGGGCCGCAGCGCGTACAATCCAGACGCCTGCAAAGCCTGTGGGAAAAAGGGCCACTGGGCCAAAGACTGCAGAAGCAAGCCCAAGGAGCATCAGGCCCACACGGTCCAAGACGATGAACCCACCCTCCTACTCGCCGTTGCGTTGACTCCGCAGGAGGAGAGTTCATTCCCCACCGAGCAGCCGCCGCATCCACCTCAGCCGATCCCGCCGCCGGCGGACTTCTCCGGACAGCTCCACCTCACCGAGAAGAAGGTCCTTGCCGTGCTCGACGATTCTGGTGATCGGGATCCGAAGCAATGGATCCTCGACACTGGGGCGTCCAACCACATGTCTGGGTCACGCGCGGCGTTCGCCGACCTGGACACAGGCGTCACCGGATCCGTGCGATTCGGGGACGGCTCCGTTGCGAAGATCGAAGGCCTCGGCACCGTCGTCTACTCCTGCAAGAACGGCGAGCACCGCGCGCTCTCCAACGTCTACTACCTGCCGCGCCTCACCGCCAACATCGTCTCCGTCGGGCAACTCGATGAGAGTGGGTACCAGGTGCTTGTAGAAGACGGAGTGATGCGTGTCCGAGACGAGGAGAGGCGCCTGCTCGCGAAGATCCACCGCAACCCAGGCCGGCTGTATGTGCTCGACATCACCATTGCACAGCCTGTGTGCCTGGCCGCGCGCACCGATGACACTGCCTGGACCTGGCATGCACGGTTCGGCCATCTTCACTTCGGGGCGCTGCGCAAGATGGCGAGGGATGAGCTTGTGCGTGGTTTGCCTCACCTCACCCAGGTGGAGCAGCTCTGCGAAGCTTGCCTGGTTGGGAAGCAGCGCCGCGCATCTTTCCCGCAGAAGGCGCTCCGACATTCTACAGAACCTCTGCAACTGCTTCATGGCGATTTGTGTGGCCCAATCACACCAGAGACACCCAGTGGTAACAAGTACTTCCTCCTCTTGGTTGATGACTATTCCCGATACATGTGGGTGTCTCTGTTGCCGTCCAAGGACGTCGCATCAGCGGCGATCAAGAACATCCAGGCAGCTGCAGAAAGGAAGACAGGGAAGAAGCTGTTGGCACTTCGCACAGATCGAGGAGGAGAGTTCACAGCTGCTGAATTCAACACGTACTGCGCCACGCTGGGGGTACACCGGGAGCTCACGGCTCCGTACTCACCCCAGCAGAATGGAGTCGTGGAACGTCGCAACCAGAGCGTCGTGGGCACGGCACGGAGCATGCTCAAGGCAAAGGGCCTGCCTGGTGTGTTCTGGGGAGAAGCAGTCTCCACTGCAGTGTACCTGCTCAATCGATCATCGTCCAAGAGCATCGCCGGGAGAACGCCGTACGAGCTGTGGACAGGAAGCACGCCGAACGTGCAACATCTGCGCACATTCGGGTGTGTCGCCCATGTGAAGATCACGGTGCCGCACCAGAAGAAGCTCGATGATCGGAGTCGGCGCATGATCTTCGTCGGCTACGAGCCGGGCTCAATGGCGTACCGCGTCTACGATCCAGCGACAAGGCGCGTGCACATCAGCAGAGACGTCATCTTCGACGAAGGAGCACAGTGGGCATGGCCCGCTGGACATGAAGCAGACGAGGACTTCACCTTCGAAGAACAAGCTGGTGGCGAGCCCGTGGTGGTCACCACCACCACTCGCGCCGTCTCGACGCCGTCTCCCTCACCGACGCCTGCCGCAGCCACACCGCCACAAGGGACGTCACCTCAGGGAGCAACTCCGCTCCCTACACAAGCTGCAGCATCCCCAAGCGGGACGCCCAGTCCGATGACGTTCCAGAACATGGAGTTCGCCACGCCACTCAGCAACGCCGACGCGGATGAGTACCTGGACGCCGACCACGACGACGACGCACCACTCCGGTACCGCCGCATCAACGACGTGCTTGGGCCAGCCTCGCCACCCATCTACGCAGATCGAACCACGGCGGATCAGTTGCTGCTGGCGTGCGACACTGAACCATCTTCCTATGAGGAAGCTCTGGAGCATGAGTGTTGGCGGCTGGCAATGCTTGACGAGATGACATCCATCGAAGCTAGTGGCACTTGGAAGCTGTCGGATCTCCCGGCCGGCGCACGCGCAATCGGCCTCAAATGGGTTTTCAAGGTCAAAAAGGATGCTGCTGGGATCGTCACCAAGCACAAGGGCCGCCTCGTCGCAAAAGGGTATGTGCAACGGCAAGGGATTGATTTCGATGAAGTTTTTGCTCCGGTTGCCCGTCTTGAGTCTGTCAGATTACTGCTTGCACTTGCTGTGACTGAAGGGTGGTCAGTACACCATATGGACGTCAAGACTGCGTTCTTGAACGGCGAACTGCAGGAGGAGGTCTACGTCGAGCAGCCCCCTGGTTTTGTTCTCAAGGGGCATGAACATCAAGTCCTCCGCCTCGTGAAGGCACTGTATGGCCTGCGTCAAGCCCCCAGAGCTTGGTATGCCAAGCTCGATGAATCACTGGTCAAGCTTGGTTTCACAAGGAGCAGTCCTGAGCATGCCATTTACTTCCGCGGTTCTGGGACACATCGTCTCATCGTGGGGGTTTATGTCGACGATCTTGTGATCACAGGGGAAAATCAACAAGACATTGACAAATTCAAGGCAGAGATGCACTCCACCTTCAAAATGAGTGATCTGGGTCTTCTCCACTACTATCTCGGGCTCGAAGTTAAGCAGATGGAGGAGGGAATCACCATATGTCAGAGTGCCTACGCTGCCAAGATTCTTGAAGCTGCTGATCTGAGCACTTGCAAGCCAAGCTGCACACCGATGGAACCGCGTCTGAAACTCAGTAAGCTAAGCTCCGCCCCAGCCATTGATGCAACGTTCTATAGAAGTATCATTGGTTCTCTTCGATATCTAGTGAATTCTAGACCGGACTTGGCATTCTCTGTTGGTTATCTAAGTCGTTTCATGGAGAATCCGACAACAGAACACCTCCTGGCAGTCAAGAGGGTGTTGAGGTATGTGGCTGGAACTCTGAGTTTTGGGTGCTTCTACAAGAGGAAGAAAGATGCACAGCTAACTGGCTACAGCGACAGTGATCTAGCTGGCGACATTGATACACGCAAGAGTACCACAGGAGTTCTCTTCTTCCTCGGCAACAACACAGTCACCTGGCAGTCTGAGAAGCAAAAGATTGTTGCTCTGTCTTCATGTGAGGCAGAATATATTGCAGGCACAACAGCTGCGTGCCAGGGGATATGGCTGACTAGGCTACTTGCAGAATTGAAGGGCAGGGAAGCCAGAGTATTTGATCTGAAGATTGACAACCAATCTGCCATTGCACTCAGCAAAAATCCGGTGTTCCATGATCGAAGCAAACATATTGAACCGAGATATCATTTCATTCGTGAGTGCGTTGAAAGGAACCGGGTGAACATTCAGTACATCAGTACAGATGAGCAATTGGCAGACATACTGACCAAGGCACTGGGACGCCAACGTTTCTGTGAGCTTCGTTCCAGACTTGGTGTGGTTGATTTACATGGCATACGCAAGAATTAGGAGGAGATTTGTTAGTAGTAATCCTGCGTATGCCGTTAGGGTAGTTTTTCCTTTTAGCTGTTTCTGTTACATATTCAGTTAGCAGGCGCATGAGCTCCAACGTGTGGATGCCGTGCGTATAGGAGAAACTCTCGGACGTGGACTACGTCGTGGAGGCGTGGGGATGGACGCGCTGTACCCCGCGACGTCGCGCCCCATCCGGGCGTTCTGTTTTGTTTCCCCGTTGAATAAATACGAGCAAAGACAGAGAAAACGCTGCGCTCTTTGGCAGCACAACTCCTTTGTGTCCGTGTTCCAAGTGTTCCATTGAATCGTGTTGAGTTGTGAGTTCTCAATTGAGTTGAAGGCTCGCCGGACGTCAAGAACGCCGGTCGATTCCTAACAGCGAGGACCATGAACGCCGTCGAGGAGCTGTTCCGCATCGCGCGCGCTCAGGCGCTGATCGCGCTGTGCGGCACCATCCCGGGGTACTGGTTCACCGTCGCCTTCATCGACGTCGTCGGCAGGTTCTGGATCCAGATCATGGGGTTCGCCATGATGACCGCCTTCATGCTCGGCCTCACCGTGCCGTACCACCACTGGACGACGCCCGGCCACCACACGGCGTTCGTCGTCATGTGCGGGTTCACCTTCTTCTTCGCCAACTTCGGGCCCAACAGCACCACCTTCATCGTCCCCGCCGAGATATACCCGACGCGGCTGCGGTCCACGTGCCACGGCATCTCCGCCGCGGCCGAGAAAGCCGGCGCCATCATCGGCGCGTTCGGCTTCCTGTACGCCGCGCAGGACCCCCACAAGCCGGAGGCCGGGTACCCCCGGGGCATTGGCATCCGCAACGCGCTCTTCGTGCTCGCCGGCACCAACTTCTTGGGCACGGTCATGACTCATGACGCTGCTCGTCCCCGAGTCCAAGGGCAAGTCGCTCGAGGTGGTGTCACAGGAGGTCGCCGACGACGAGGAGGCCGTGTAAAATTGGATGCCGCCTGCCGCGCTCGTAGAAGGATCGAATGATTATTGTGATGGAGCAGGTGGCTGTTGTTACCAGCGTAGTTTTAGTTGCTTTGGTGTAGTGATTGCTTGTGTGTGCAGAAGCATGGTGTAGCTGGAATCCATGGCGTACATATAACTCTTCTTCCTGATGTGTCCAGAAGACGCGTATTTATGTGACGTGTGTTTATGTGAGTCTCTGTTTGGCTTATTTTGGTTTCTTGCATAATATTTTTTTCTAGAACAAATCTGCCGTAATTAGCGCACAATCTGCAGCAGTAGTACATGATCATTCGTTCATCCGTTTGCTAGTCTATTATGGTGATCTGGCTCTCTTGGCGCTCAGTCAAATGTAGATTGCAAGCTGGTACTGATGATCAGGATACCGAACATACTAGACTGCAGGACACGGGTCTTGAGTGTCTTGACTTTTCGGTCTGTGTGGCGCTATGTGAAGCAACATATCACGATCCCACAATTTTGGTAGGCTGCAGAGAAGTTATTTGTAGCTGCACAAGAGTTTCAGATAAGCTCAAGGGTTCTAGAGGGGTTTCAGATAAGAAGTTGTTTGTAGCTTTAGGGCAGTGGTTCCTAAAATTTGCGTCGAGTTTGTCTCAAAAAAGAAAAATGTGCGCCGAGTTCCAGGTCCAGCTAAAGGTGTTCGTTGCGCAACAGAAACTGCCCAACACATGGTGACATTGCTAATCGCCTACTCCTGCTTACAAAAGATCAGCACTCCATAAGAATTTGAAATAAATTTCGAAATCAGCACCTCAGGTTCAGTACAAGAAAATTGATGTATAATTTTCCTCCCAATCCCCAGACGAAACACGCACACAGCTACCACGTCTGCGTACTAGTCCCAACGTGCAAACAAGGAAATATCTCTAATTCCATCCGTGTTACAGAAAACACGTAGGCATGTCTACACCATTTCAAGTCCGCCGGAACGCTGCACGCCGTTGGCGCTTGTGCCGGTTGTTTCCTCGTCGTTGGCCTCGCCGGACATCTCCTCGAGCGACTTCCCTTTCGATTCCGGCACCAGGAAAGTGAACGCGAACCCTAGCAAGTTGCACCCGGCGAGCACGAAGAGCGCGTTCCGCACGCCGATCCCTGGCTTGTACCCGGCGTCCACGTGCGCCTTGTCCTTGGGCTGCGCCGCGTAGAGGAACCCGAAGGCTCCGATGATGGCGCCGGCCTTTCCGGCGGCGGCGGAGATGCCGTGGCAGGTGGACCGGAGACGCGCGGGGAAGATCTCGGCCGGGACGATGAACGTCGTCGCGTTGGGCCCGAAGTTGGCGAAGAAGAATGTGAAGCCGTACATGACGGCGAAGCCGATGTGGTTGCCCGACGTGGTCCAGTGGTGGTACGGGATGGCGAGGCCGAACATGAAGACGGTCATCATCGCGAAGCCCAGGAGCTGTATGGCGAAGCGGCCGAGGATGTCGATGAGGAAGACGGTGAACCAGTAGCCCGGCACGGTGCCGCAGAGCGCGATGAGCGTCTGCGCGCGGGAGATGCGGAACACCTCCTCGAGCGCGCTCATGGTGCGCGCCTTGGGGATCCAGTGGATGCTGGCGAAGATGTCCTTCTGGAACAGGTTCTGGCTGTAGTAGGCGACGTCCACCAGGAACCATGTCGCCGCCGTGCCGAGGAGGTGCAAGCCGTGGCGCTTGGCGAACCGCGACGGGAAGAGGCCGTAGTCCTTGTTCCAGGTGATCTCGTCCAGCTTCTCCGACTCCGCCTCGATCTCCACCTGCAGCACCTTGGACATGTCCCCGGCGGCCAGCTTGGCGTTCTTGGCGACCAGCGCGGTGTACCGCGCCGTCTCGGGCATCTTCATCCGCCAGTAGTAGGTCAGGATCGCCGGCGCCGCGGCATCAACCAGGTACGCCGGCGCGGGGAACGCCATTCGGAACACCGTGGAGAGGGCGAGCGTGACGATGCCGCCGGCGAGGATGCCGAAGCCCTGCATGGCGAAGACGGCGGCGATAAACCCGCCGCGGGTCTTCTTGTTGGCGTACTCAGACATTATGGTGGCGCTGAGCGGGTAGTCACCGCCGATGCCGAATCCGAGCCAGAAGCGGAAGAAGCAGAGGGTGGCCATGACGCCGTTGGGGGTGCTCCCGAACGAGAGCCCGGACGCGACGGAGCAGATGACCATGAGCAGCAGCGTCATGCCGTAGACGCTCTTGCGGCCGAGCTTGTCGCCGAGCCATCCGAAGAAGAGCTGCCCCGCGAGCGTGCCGCAGAGCGCGACGCCGTTGACCGCGGCGGCGACGTTAGGCGGCAGCGTGGCCGGGGTCGGACTTGGAGACGTCGGTGTAGTAGATGCGGCCGAGGAGCTTGGTGACGAGGGAGATGCAGAAGAGGTCGTAGGCGTCGGTGAAGAAGCCCATGCCCGCGACCACGATCGCCGTGAAGTGGTACCACTGCGTCTTGGCGGCGTCGAGCGTGGCCAGCACCTGGAGGTTATTGCGCTCCTGCCTCGCCATGGTGGTGGTGCTGCTGCTGCTGCCGCCGCCGCCGCCAAGCGCTCCAACGCCGCCGCCTAAATTGTTGGAACTAAATTGTTGGAATAGATCGGAAATAGACCTGAGCATTCCACGGGCCGGGTCGGGTTCGGGCCGGGCCGAAAAAAAACTCAGGTTTTTCGGACTGAGAAAATCCTGTCCATGACCGTCCCATGGGATGTGTCGGGCCTCAGTTTTCGGGCCGGGCTCGGGCCGGGCCCGGGCTTGGGCGGGCCGCCCGCGCATTTTATAGTGTAAAGTAACTAAAAACAGCATTTCGGGCCGGGCTCGGGCCAAAAAAAATTTTCGCGGACTTCAAGATCTCTGCCCACGCCCGTCCAGTAAAGTTCGTGGGCGGGCCTGGCGCGGGCCGGGTCGGGCCGGGCCAAAAATGCTCAGGTATAATCGGAAAAGAGGGGGGGATTGAGGTTGTTACGCTTGCGGGTTGCGGCGGAGACAGCTGGCAAAGAAACGTACTAGCAGGGTGGGAATGCGTTATGTGAGGGCTTCGTGAGGCTGCTGGACGTCGAGCGCAGGATCAGACTTGATCTACGGTTGGAATGAGGTTAGACAGGCGTGTGACTCCGAGTTTGCTGAGGATCTCATCTTGGCCGTTCGCACTAGTACTGTAGGGTTCGGTCGGATTTGGCATACTACTACGATATGATATTGGTGACGTGGCGGTCGGCGACGCTGTCGTGAGCTCCGATTCCCCAGTCCCTTTTCTGGAGGAGGAAGCTCGCGCAGGGTTCCCTAGCCCACAGTGGAGAATCAACATCGTTTCCATCAGTCTTGACTATGGATGACTGTCGGAGACGTCGAGGGGGAAAAGGCAAGGAGGCCGGATCTAATTTGTGCTACAACTACAAGCAAGCAAGAGGGGCATTTGCAGTTTTGTCGGTGATGGAGACTTCATCTTAAAGGTACTACTGTTGTAGGTAATGCAACCTCCAGCCAAAATTCAGGTAAGTGTCTCAAAACGCTCAGGTCCTGGAAATGCCTTTCCTCTTACTCCTGACATGTGGAGGGAGAATGAAAAAGTTATAGAAGAAGATAATGACATTCTTACTAAACCTTTTGAGGAGAAGGAAATTAAAGATGCCCTATTTCAGATGGAACACAACAAGGCTGCTCGCCCTGATGCCATACCAATAGAATTCTATCAGAAATGTTGGGAAATTATAAAGAAGGACATCTTGGAAATGTTCCAGGATTTCTACCAAGGAAAACTTGATGTTAGCAGGATTAACTATGGAGTGATAACTCTTCTACCTAAGGTTTCCGAGGCTGAAAAGATTCAGCAATACAGACCTATCTGTTTGTTAAACTGTCTACACAAACTTATTACCAAAGTACTGACTATCAGGCTGGAAAAGGTTGCAGATAGGCTTATATTGCACAATCAAACTGCATTTATGAAAGGAAGGAATATAATGACTGGCATCATGGCATTGCATGAAACAATGCATGAAACAAAAAAATCAAGTAGGGTCGGTATTGTGCTCAAACTTGATTTTGAAAAAGCCTATGACAAGGTGTGCTGGGATTTTCTTTTTGCTGGATTAAAGATAAGAGGCTTTAATGACAAATGGTGTTTGTGGATTAAACAAGTTGTCACTGGTGGCACTGTGAGTGTCAAAATTAATAACAAGATGGGCCCATACTTTGTCAGTCACAAAGGAGTTAGACAGGGGGATCCCCTGTCACCCATCCTATTCAACTTTGTGGCTGACTGCCTCACAAGGATGGTCAGGAAAGCTCAGGAAAATGAACTAATCACTGGTTTGGCTGATAACTTAATCCCAAAAGGGATTGCCATATTACAATATGCAGATGATACAATCATTTGTCTAAAAGATGAAATGGAGAATGCCAGAAATATGAAATTGCTGTTATATTTGTATGAGTTAATGTCTGGCCTCAAAATTAACTTTGCTAAGAGTGAAATAATTTTGATAAATGGTGATTTAGAAAAAAGTTCACAGATGGCAGAACTTTTCAACTGCCAGGTGGGGATATTCCCTGTTAAGTACCTGGGGGTTCCTGTTAGCCCTTGCAAGTTACATGTGAAAGATTGGAAACCCCTTGCTGAGAAAAATGAGAAAAAGTTAGCTGTTTGGAGAGGAGGATCCATGTCAATTGCTGGTAGAACCACTTTGATTGGTGCAAGCTTATCAAATGCCATCATATACCATATGTCAGTATACCTGCTGCCAAAAACAACTACAAAAGAACTTGACAAACAAAGAAGAATATTCTTTTGGCAAGGAGGGAGTACTAAAAAGAAGTACAGATTGATCAAGTGGGAGATCATCTGCAAAAGCAAGAAAAAAGGTGGGCTAGGGATTAAAGATATAAGGAAAATGAATATCAGCCTGCTGTGTAAGTGGTGGTGGAGATTAGAAAAGGAAAATGAGATTTGGCAGGATATTGTCAAAGCCAAATATATGAAAGATGGGGTAATTAGTAGCATATATCACAAATTAGATGATTCTCCTGCTTGGGCTGACCTGCTTAAAATCAAACACATATATCTCAGGGGTAGGAAGATACAAGCCAGAAATGGAAAACAAACACTGTTTTGGAAAGATGTTTGGCTGGGAGAAAAACCTATCTGCTTAAGGGCTCCTGTCCTCTTTGACTGGTGTACACAGAAAGACATAACTGTCCATAAGTTCCTCAGCCTGAATGGACAGGTGAAATTTGATAGGTGGTTACCCCCCATTCTATTTGAACAATGGGTGGACGTTGTGAATCAGGTTTACAACTTTCCTTTTAAACCTGAAGATGATTTGATCAGCTGGAAATGGGGAGGGAAGGGCAGATATAACACCAAGTCGGTCTATGACCACTTGTCTATGGATGAAGAAGGACTGCAGTTCCAACATATATGGAAGTCTAAGACTCCATACAAAATCAAAATATTCACTTGGCTACTGGAAAACAATGCGATCCTGACAAGAGATAACATGGTGAAGAGGAAATGGAATGGAGACCCTTCTTGCTGTTTCTGCAATCAAATGGAAACTGTGGAACACCTTTTGTTCCAGTGTTCTATAGCTAGATGTGTTTGGGGGATGGTAGGGCTTTGTCTGGGATCAACTAGCATCCCTAATACTATTGCACAATATAAGTTGTGGATACAAAGTGTTCTGCCACAAGGAAAAGTTGTCCATCATTTTGGCTTCTCAGCAATTTGCTGGGCCATGTGGAAGAGTAGAAATAAATCTGTCTTTGATAAGAAAATGCTTAAACATCCAGCTGAAATCATTATACACGCATGTGTGTTTTTGTTATATTGGGCAGGACTCTTCAAGCCGGACTTCGCGGGAGGCGTGACCGAGGGGATCAAGGTGCTGCTGGCAATAGCGCAAAGGATCTTGGCACAGCAGAGGAAGCCCCCGGCAATGCAGATGCTGCCGGCACCTCAAGGAGATCAACTGGAGGATGATGCAGAGCCTTGAGTGGAGCAAGCAAGGGGTTGTCCGACTAGCTGTGGAAAAGTTTGAGGGAATTGTGGTCCTTTTGTGTTCTCGGTGGGTAGAAGAACCATGTAATAAGTGTGGTACTCCTGTACTGTTAACTCCATTCCCTACCATGTCTGCTCCTGTCCTCATCGGGATACCTGATGGTGGCAGGATAGCTTGGGGCTCCTCGGATTGATACAGTCCGAGTAAGCTCGGATCTGCGTAGGGCTTATATTCCCCCCGTGTGGGTTCCCTTTTCTGTAACAAACTGCTGTATTTCCGTTCGTGTAATGGAAATGGGGGAGAGCCCTCGATTCGAAAAAAAAAGTTACTTGTCACTATTGACTTTTGATCAGAACATTTGATCATTTATCTTATTCAAAAAAATTAGTGTAAATATGCAAAACGTAAGTTATACTTAAAATAACTTTGATGATGAAGTAAGTCGCAAGCAAAACAAACGATGTATGCATAATTTTGTAAATAAGATGAATGGTTATAATAAAATTTTTACAAGTGCAGGATATGGCCACAATTTTGAAACTTTAATTGCTGATATTTTTTACTTATTTAGTTTGGAAATTTGAAAGTCACACTTATTGATTTGTGAATATACTTTTACTATCTCAGAAATTGTAATGATTTATAATATGGACCTTATAATATATTCTAATATAAGATTGCGATCAAAGACGCACATTATTGGAATTCATGACATGTCTAAAATGTCTTTCTTTTACCATATAGAAGAAGAGGGAGTAATATGTTTCCTCAACAGAAATTATTGTGGAAAAAAGAGCTTTGTTACGGTATGGATGTTCTCTCCTGCTTTTCTCCTCCAGGATCAGGTTTGGACATGCAGCTGACTTCTGTATGACCTTTTTTTTTGCGGCATATGGATGGATGCCCCCACACTGGTCCCACATGTCTCGTTGTTGGGAAACCCCAGCTAGCGCTATATCGAGTTTGATAAAGGTTTGCACGTAGAGAGCAAGTCTTTTCAGGAACACAGATATAAATATTCCATTAACAGGGAAAAAGCTTATATCTTGCAATAATATAAGAATATTCTCAGTCATTTTCTCTCCCTATCTCTTCTCTTTCTCGATCGATAAGAAGGGACCATACTAGTTTAGCACGCTTTCCATGCACAACAACCAGATGTCAGGAGAAATCAAATCTTGCATTGAGACCTTTCACCAACAGTGATATATGTTTTTTGTTTCCAAAGTAGCCAGATTTCAAAATAATACAATCGATCTGTATGACGTATATGCACATACAGCAAATCATTAATTTCCTTTTTGGGGAAATTGACTATATATGTGTATGCCATACTCATACTAGCTTTATGTGTCAATTAATTAAGTTTATAAACACCGTAACATTTGTACTATTTACATGCATGTGTGTGTAGAAGCAAGCAAGTATGTAGTCCAGCTGACGACGTACGACGTCTCCGATCCATGGCGACAAAATGCATGCAGGAACAATGACGTGTAAAGGTGTTGTGTGTACACGTGTGCAAGCTCCAGGCACCGATAAGAACAGAGGCATGCATATCGATCTTTGGTACAGTAGGTGGTAGTATATATTACTTGTCTCCTTTCATGGAAGCAGAACAGCGAGCACACAACAAGCTAAGTGTATATATTAGCGCTATATATATGTGTGTATATATAGTCTCTTATCAGTAGTTCTTGTTGTACTTGTCCTGTGACGCGAGCAGCTCTTCCAGGATCCTGTCGTCG
Source organism: Cenchrus fungigraminus (assembly GCA_036936925.1). NCBI lineage: Eukaryota > Viridiplantae > Streptophyta > Magnoliopsida > Poales > Poaceae > Cenchrus > Cenchrus fungigraminus. The sequence continues at coordinate 92,332,836 of CM072776.1, read as the reverse complement.
AGGTATTCCAGCTCCACTTTCTCCGAGTCGGGGATCCGGCCGGTCGTCGTCGTTCTGCCTCTACTGGCGCCAGCACCGGCGGCGGCCGGGGCCGACGTGGAGGACGAGGAGGAGCCGCCGCCACCGCCGCTGGGCGTCGCCCCGGCGGGGAAGTTGAGCACGGCCGTGGCGCCCTTCATGGCGAATGCGGCGCGGTCGTAGGCCCGCGCGGCCTCCTCGGCGGTGTCGAAGGTGCCGAGCCAGACGCGGGAGCCGCCGCGCTCCGGGTCTCCGCCGCGAACTTGCCCCACGGCCGCTTCCGGACGCCGCGGTACTTGCCCTCCTTCTTGTCATCCTCCATGCGCGCGCAAAGGATTGATCTCAGCTCGGTTGTTCTCGATATCGTCTCTAGCTACTAGTACTCCTGGCTAGGTAGGAGTAGTAGCTGGGATATGATTGTTGTTGCTGTATGCATGTGTACGTATGGATGATGGCAGGTGCAGCAGCTATTTATACACGGCGTGGGCGGCATACGGTATTGCATGCAGCTACGCTACGCTACGTACGCCACTAGCTAGCTAGCCGTGGAATACATACGCCGCTACCTTTAATTTCCCCGGACCTTGTACCGTTATTCCGCTTTTTCGGACCTTGGGGTCGTAACTTTCTTGAAGGTGTCGTGTATGGAGCCCCGTCGCTTGTGGTGGTGGAGTTGGCCGGTGGTGCTGCTGGAAGCGCATTGGTCCGTGCTGTTGTCGGGGTGCTGAGGGCCCATGGGTTCTGGAAGACTTGAGCTGTTGTGCTCGGTGCGGTGGTGACCTCAGTGACGACAGGGTGGAGGAGATGCTCTCTTCGCGGCGTTTGTTACCTGAGTCCTTGGCAGAGAGAGTGGCGGTGGGTGAGGCGAGGCCCCCACGCAGAGAGGCCAGGATCAGTGGGCGTCCCTGGTGCCATGGTGGAGGAGTGTGTGCTGAAGCTTCTTTGTTTCTGAGGGACCGTTGGTCGTGTATGTGCAGCTTGAGGACGTTAGTCCCATGGTGGAGGAGCTCAGAGGGCCGTTGGTTCCTGCAACGGGTTGCGCCTCGGCGTGGCACAGCGTCGGTGACGACGACGCAAGTGTCGGCGGTCTGCTTCGGTCTCCTCTCCCATTTGGTTGTAGCTGGTGGTGTGTTATGTCGGGTGCGTTTGTTTCTGTTCATGGGTTTGTTCGTGTGGTGGTGTGTGCTTCGGCCCGTTATGTACCAATGTTGTTTCTTCTTAAATGACATAGCAGTGCTCCTGCTTTAATTTTAAAAAAAAAATACTCGACGGCGACGGCCCAAATTATATGGAGTAAAGGGATCGGAGAGCCACTGGACATGCATGTGATCCGATCACGACAGTGGAAGCTCCAGCTAGATAGCTCGGTCGGGGCCGGGCTGCTTGGTGATGCGTGGTGCCTGTGTGTGTGCAGGATCGACTGATCGAGAAGGCGGGCAGAGAGCAGGGCAGTTGGCGGAGCGGCGGCGCGCGGCGAGGCCCGTCGTGGAGGTCGCTGCGCTCGCGCGGCGGAATCTGGCTTTCACGTGGGTTGCACACGGCCTGACAGCGGCATGCACGCCAACGGAAAAGGATGTCGTTGTGGTGTTTTCACCGCCGGCGCGGCCGGAGCGACTCGACAGGTGGCCTCGCGTCGACACTTCTGCTGCTGGGAATTATTGTCGACGACGATGGGCGGACCGAAGGGGACGTCGCGTGAGGTAGCTCATCGCCGCTGCGCAGGCTCAGGCTCCGAGTCTCCGACCCAACGCCTTGCTGCCGACTGCCGCGGATGGATGAGCTCATCTTGACAAACGCAAGCAAACGGTCAGGTGCCTGTCTTCGTGTGCGTGCGTGATACCATACGTACGCGCAGGGACCGTGGATACGATATTCTCTCGCCGCGGCCGGCCAATGCCGGGTCGAGCCGCGCGGCGTTAGGCGTAGTATGTCGTATCCAATGCGGCACGCTGCGCCTTCCTGCTCCGTTCCAAGGAAAGCTTTGGACATACGCAGACCACGGGATCGGATGCAGGCGATCGCGCTCCAAGGAACAAGGATAAAACGCCGCGCCTCATGCTTATCAAAAGTCCTACTCCTTGTACATATGCCGCCCTGTATTTGTCTCCTACTACCACATTCGGCGGCGGCACGTACGCATATGTATGCGTGTTGTGCATTTGTGTTGTTTTTTTTAAAAAAAAGGATCACGTAGGAGAATTGTCAACTATTATTAACAAAAGAATAATTATTCTTAAAAAAAAGAATAAGTTCCAACTGGCAAACAAAGTTGGTACGTTGGATCGGAACATCAACCGACCGATGTTGTGTGGTTCCTCGAAGAAACAGGAGGGGAGAGAACGAAGATCTCGCGGCAACTTGTGCCGACTGCTGAGTAAATAAAGCAGACAGGGATGGATTGGATCAAGGAGGCACACGGATGGCTGCGCGTGGCAATGATTAGGAGAACGCAAATTAAAGCAGGGCTGGGCTGGCGCAAGGAATTAGAAATCGCCATCGCCCGTGCCGTCGCCGTCGCCGTCTCGCTATCGCCCCGCCCAGCCCTCGATCGATCACCTGCGCCGTCTTGGCATTTCGGCGTCCGCGTCCGTCGACCCGGTGCCAGGTTGGCTCCGTCCATGTGAAGCCCCGGTGGGCTGGTCGCGCGGCTGCGGGGAAGCTGCCTGATGCTATCTATAGCTCGATCGCCTTTGCCGCCGGCCCCTTGCCGAGGCGTGCACGCTCCTGTGACATCCACGTGCGCCACCGCACTGTGAGAGGCCGCGGCGCGACCACCTCGTCACCCCCGCGCCGCCGGAAACGTGGCGCAGCGCGGCGCCCGAGCTGCGCGTGCGCGCCTTGTGGATGCGGGTGCTTGCCCACGGGACGACGTCGACGGCGACACCGGGCGCGGCACTGATATTTCTTCCATCGGGTCTGCTTCCGATCCTTGGACTAGCGTTAATTTAGCAAATAGTACAGCAACAGAGCTAACGCCCCCTGATCGACACTGTACTACACTGGGATATCGAAGCTTACTCATCGATCGGGAGTTGTGCAGCTCTGGCTCCACACACTACTGATCTTTTCTCTGAACTGAAGTGTGGCTCTCCAGGAGCAACAGGAATGGAATAGATTCGGGAGCTAGCATTTGCTCTCTTGGCCTGCCGGCGGATGCTAACACTTTTGTCGCTGCACAGTGTCTCACGATCGCATATACGCCGTGGTAGGAGTAAACAATAAGAAGTGACTCACGTAGCTACTTTAAACATAATTGTAGATGAGCAGTAGCAATTTGTAGTAGTGATTGTTAGATAAATAAACATATTTCGGTATATTTTAATTTCACAATTAAATAGGTATTTTATCTGTATCACTACTGTGGGTGAAACAAGACATACGTATGTGTTCTTGATCAAACCAGTATTAAACCACTATTTATGGGTAGCGGCTGGCGCAAAAGATTTAGGGAATTTATTTTGTGTGTTCATGATCAAACCAGTATTAAACTACTATTTATGGGTAGCGGCGGGCGCAAAAGATTTAGGGAATTTATTTTGTGAGTAATCCGTATGAGGAACGCACGCTAAAGAGCACCGTTTTGAATATTCATTGATTTATTCCATCTAATGGCTAAAGAGCACTTCGCACGCCCACAGCCTCGCACTAACCCAACGAGCGCGTGCATGTAACATCCCGCCCACCATAACCGCACCGCTCAGCCATTCCGTAGGAGAGAGCACACGTACACATAGCACCCTGCTTACATTTTCGTCCTCGCTTCGTGTAAAAGGGTTAACCCGAGGTGGTATGGCTGGTGGACAAAGGCATATAAGTTGGTTCCACCCTTGCTCAACTAGCAATGTGGCACTAAACACGCACACCTACGCTCATGGGCCACTCATGGGCCATCCAAATTGGGCCGGGTGTGACATTCACCCCCCTCAAAGAACCCGACGTCCTCGTCGGTCCAACTTCATGGGCCACTCATGGGCCATCCAAATTAGGCCGGGTGTGACATTCACCCCCCCCCCTCAAAGAACCCGACGTCCTCGTCGGTCCACACACTGACCCGAGCAAATGTCTAGGAACTTTCCCTCTTAGCGAGGAGCATGCATATGTCCGCACACTTTCCCTCTTAGCGAGGAGCATGCATATGTCCGCACACTAACCCGAGCAAATGTCCAGGAACATTCCCTCTTAGCGCACGACCGTACGTCCAGTGCCGACCCATATGTCATGCCGTGTGTCCCACCAAAACTGCACCGCCCAACCCTTCCGTAGGGGCGAGCACACGTACACATAGCACCCTGCTTACATTTTCGTCCTCGCGTCGTGTAAAAGGGTTAACCCGAGGGTGGTATAGCTAGTGGACAAAGGCATATAAGTTGGTTCCACCCTTGATCAACTAGCAACGTGGCACTAAACACGCGCGAAATTTTTTTATATTTATTTTGGCTTGATTTTCGAAAAATAAATGGTCGAATCGAAATTTTCGAGAAATGTACATCTGGCGCCGTACCCCACGAGGCGGTCTTCTTCACCGACCTCGAGGTCGCCGAGCTGCCCGGCGGGCTCGACCGGACGTCGTCGCCACGCTCCCCGTCGTCAAGTACCGCCGGGCACGGGCCGCGTCGGCGGCACTCGAGTGCGCCGTCTGCCTCGCCGAGTTCGCGCCAGGGGAGCGGCTCAAGCAGCTGCCCAGCTGCTCCCATGCGTTCCACATCGACTGCATCGACACCTGGCTCCACCACAACGTCAGCTGCCCGCTCTGCCGCACCGTCGTCACCGACGGCGTCCCGCTCCCGCTCCCGCTCGCCCGCGACGACCACGAGGTGTCCTGGCGGGAGCTGCAGGCCGGCGACAGGCGCATCAGCACCGCGGCGAGGATGGGGTACGGGAGCTCGTGCAGGTTCCCGACCAAGAGCGGCGCCGCACAGGAGCCCATCACACGATCCTTCTCCATGGACTGCTTCGCCGGTGGTCTTGGCCGGAAGCCGCCGCAGAAGGAACCTGCTGGCAGCTCGGAGGCCGGGCCGAGCCGCGCTGACGCCGACGCCGTGGCCGCTGGCAGCAGCAGCAGCAACGTCGTCGCCGACCGCGGCGCCGACGAGACGAGTGGGCGGTTCCGTCGGCTGCTCTCGTCGTTCGGGCTCGGCCGGAGCTCGCGGAGCACGGTGCTGCCGATCAACCTCGACCCGTGACGGCGACGGCGACGGGTTCGTGTCCTCGCAGCTCTCCATTAGAGCAACTCCAAGAGCCTCTCTAAAAATCACTAGTTAAAATCCTGATTTGGCTAGTATGTAAAATGAAATAGCTAGCAAAAAGTTGATGAAATCCAACAGACTCACTAAAATCAACTCTCCATATGCTCCACCGCTAGTGGGTCTCGCCTGCCATACTCATGTACGAGGGGATAGCTAGCGGGACTGGCTAGCCAAAGATGGCTAGCGAAGCCTCCGGTTTAGCTAGCGGAGGATAGCGAGGGTAAGTTTAGCTAGTCTGTTGGATTGAGTTTTTGGACAAATTTTCTATTTTTTAGCTAGTTAAGTCAAGATAGCTAGTCTATTGGAGTTGCTCTTTAACCCCGTTTTTTTTATGATGATTATTAATTGGGTCGTGTCGTGTGCATGCAATGTACAGCAATAGCCTAGACTTGGATTCGAAATTTTGTGATCAATAGCTAGTGTTCGTGGATGGCAATGGCATTTCGTTTTTCCGTAACGTTGATTGGTTCTCGCGACCTCGAATGTCCCCGCTTCTAGGGTCCTCGTGCTCGTACATGACTCCGTGCTTGTTGGTGCACCAGATGTCGTCGGATGAGATGTCAACGAGTGCAACATTGCCATTACCATTTCGTCATCATTTTGTTTGTGATCGGTTACACTTATTTCAACATTTTTCTCAAACTGATTAAACTAGCATATTTGAATTTTGAAATCAAACTTGGATATTTACTTTGTGAGAATATGTTCTTGGTGCATATTACTTTTCACACACCTTCTAAGTTTGGAGTACCTCAAGCACGAATCCAATGGTGGACTAGTGTCTCGCAACCCCCCCCCCCAACCCAACCCCACACCCCCTCCCTGCAAATTTGAGAAAAAAGAAAGCAAAAGAAAGGCTGAAGAAAGAAGGAGAGCCTCTTGGGGTTCAATCCTAGTTTCGTCATATACTCTCATATGAACATAATGAAATTGCTTATATTAACAGGGGTGTTGTCGTGGAGGGAGAAAGATGACTCCCACCAGTTTGGATAAAAGGTTGGGAGGCGATAGCCCAGTACAGGACAGGGGTGGATACACGCCTAGGGCCATTAGGGCCACGCCCCTAGGCGTGGTTAAAAAAATCCTTCATAGTATCTTCAATTTTCCTGACTCAACTATGTTTTTTCTGAATTGGCCCTACTCCTCAGCCCAAGTTCGCTCGGCCCAGCAACTAGCGACATCTCTCTCCCACTCTCCAGTCCTCACGTCCTTGGCCCAAGCGCATCTCTCCCTCGCTCTTTCCCTGCCCCGAGCCGCCCGTCAGCCCCGACTCCCCGCGCTCCCGCCCGACCGCCACCTAACCCTAGCGCCGCCGCCGCACTAGCGCTGCTGCACGCCTATGTCGCCGCCCGCCGGGCGCCCCACCGCACCTGCTGGTCTGTTGCCCTACTGCGCTGCGCGCCTACGCCGCCGGTCGGCCTGCGGCAAGCCTCGGTTGCCGGAGCCCGGAAGGAGAAGGACCGGAAGAGCCTGGAGAAGTGAAGTTTGAAGAGCCGAAGAGTGGAAGAGGTGCAGTAGAGCAGAGGATAGAGGACACGATGAAGGGTTAAAGCAAGAAGAGATGCAGGACGCTGACATATTTCTTTTCTCCAACGCCTACTCCAGTAATTTCATCAGGTTCATCTTTTGTGCAACAACCAGAACCGAAAGTAGGTGGAACATCATGATTGTAGTTGTCTTTGTACGCTATCGTGCCGTATTACCGTTATATTGTCATGTGGAGGGTTTTGGTAGTCTAGTCGCTTTGACAAGTGGCCCTAGGCATTAAAATGATTTCTGTCCGCCCGAGAATGTGGGTTTGAGGCGAAACCGGTGGTTTGTGGGGCGTCACTGATAGAGTGGCAAAAAAAAGTTTTTGAACAATGAAGTTGAATGTGGTAGGAGTCACCAGTATAGATGTGGTAGTGTTCTTGCCGCTGAAGATAGTTGGAGCGCGGCCATGTGGCGTGGGAGGTGATGGACCTCGTCAACATTGATATGGGAAGGAGACGAACACCTTTAGCATCTGAATTACCGCTGCACATCGATCTGAATTGCCATGCTCGTGTCATGCTGACCTAAGCACGATCATGGTGAAACCTTTACTCTGTTGCCACTTAATTTGGCGTCCTCGACAGAAACATTTTTTCCCGCTTGGCTTTTAAATTACGCGTGGACGGTGACGATGCTAAGATCAAGCGGGGGCCGCGCGGGGATCCTCCACTCGTTGGCCTCATTTGGCAGCAAGCAAGGCCCCGGGTCAACGTCACGAGGTAGGTTATGCAACCGACACGTCACCACTTTTGTTCATCAAAGCAATTAACTAGTGATAAACATCATGGCAGCAGCAAAAGGAAAACCCATCATTTGATTACAAGATCTTCTAACCACCGGATGCCATCACCTGTCAAAGAAAACCACGTTTGGTTAACCTAAACACCCTTTTCTTCTCTTATCTTAATTTTAAAAAAAAGAAAATAAATCGAAACACTTTTCTTGACCAGCCAGTTGTAGTATGATGATACATTGACACGAGCCGTGAGGATGAGATGAGAGTATTTGGCATTTTCTTCGCCCTATCAGAGAGGAGAGAGAGAGATAATTTTATGACCCGGATAAGACCACCCGCACTGGTCCACTGGAAAACTGACTGGAGGAGTATATGAAGGAGAATGCCCCTGCAGCGGTGTACTGGAGCGCCTCCTTCATTCTCCCGTCGCCTGGGATCGACGCCAAAAGAAGCGGAGTCCAGGAGCGACGGCATCCGCGCAGGCCCACGCGTCCCACGCCTCGCGCCCTCCCTCGGAGGCAGACCCGTGCCGCCATCCGCCGTCCTACTCCGTCGTCGCCGCCGGCCTCGGGGTGCTGTCGAGGCGAAGCAGAGGAAGCGCAAGGATGGCGAAGACGGGAAGACCGCCGGCTCCGCCTCCCCAGCTCAACGCGCTGGCCATGGAGCTCCGTCGCGAGCATGGAAGGGGGCGGCGCGCCGACAAGAGCTCGATCCCCCGGCCTGAGCCACCGAGGCGGCGCGGCCTCCTCTTCCACCTCAGGCGCAGACAGCCGTCCCCACGCGAGCAGAAGGGGGGACGCGCTGGCCATGGAGCTCTGCCGCCACGAGCTCCACCGCCGGAGCAGGGCAGGGGCGCCCGGGCCTCCACGCGCCGCCGCGACGAGCTCCACACGCACCTTCTCCGGCCTCCACGCGCCGCCGCCACGAGCTCGTCGGCCTCCTATTGCGCCGCGCGGTGCTCGCCGGCCTGCTCGATCCGCGCGCGGAGCTCGAGACCGGAGGGGGATGGGGAGGGGGAGATGCGCGCGCCGGAAGAGGCAGGGGAGCCGCGCGCCGGCGGAGGCATGGATGGGCGGGCGCGCCGGCGGAGGAAGGGATGGCGGGCGAGCTCGGCGAGGAGAGCAGAGGAGATAGGGGCGTGCGATGTGGGCGAGCACGCCACGGCCGAGCGATGTGGGCGAGCGCGCCGCGGCCGCGCGCGGCCGGCGCCTGGTGGTGGCGGCTTGGCCGTCCGGGCACCCCCCCTCCTCCACCTCCATCCGCCGGCGGGGTGGGAGAAGCGGCACCGGCGGAGGAGCCGGTGGGGTGGGAGAGAGAGAGGGAGGGGGCAGTGGGGAGGGTATTGGAAAGGAAGAGGATGACGAGTGGGCCCCGCGCGTGGTTGTTGGGATGAAGGAGGTAGATAAAGGATGATGGATGCGGAAGAAGGAAATATAAAATAGAGAATCTTGATGATAAGGTAGAAATATTCTGTTTTGAAAGAGGTTTTGAAGTATCACGAGTGTGGATGGTCTAAGCGAAGCGAGAGGTGCAGAGTGCAGGGTTGACCCATGGACGGCACCACAGCCAAGTTGCGTACGCTGACAAAACGGGCAGGAAAAACGGCTCATCCCCTGCCTAGTTGCATCGTTGATCGTTCCATGTGGATCTCCACCACTTGATCAGCAGAGCAGCGTTACGGCCGGGGGTTGACTTGCATCTGGCGGGTGCGGGCCATCATGCCTTGCACCGCGGCGACGAATAATACGCCCACATGATTGATGATAATTTGATACTAAGTATTATAGAAGAATCTCCCCCTTGTAATTCCGCACCGGACAAATCGGAGGGAGGCATGCCGTTCTGCATGCACCGCCGTTGACTTGCTGGAGCTACAGTGGCACTGCACCACCGATGGCTATGGCTTGATGTTGTATACGCTCGAGCATGTGCCAAAATGAAAGGAACAACGGCACTCTGATGACGAGACAAATTATTAGAGCAGTTTTTAGGGTTGCTGCCGTGCCGTTTCCTCACTAATTTCTCCCAGATTTGGAGGAGGAAACTAGCCATGTCGGGATCTCGGGATACGCAATAAATACGGCTAGACATGTCGCCTGTAGTCGTAGCTCCGCCGCCAGAGCAACGCGTACGCGTCCCAGGGGGGCGCGGCCGACTGGCCCCGTCGTGAGTGCCTTGCGCCCGCACCATCCATTTTGACTTGCGGCACGGCAGCTTCCATCGCCATCGGCGTCCGGGTCACGCCCTTTCAACGAACGGTCCGCTACTCAGGACCTGAGCTCACAGTAGCAAGGGCGTACCGCGTATGCCGTGTTGAACTTTTCTTCTCCCCCTCCTCTCCCGATCTCGTCGCCGTCGCCACCAATCCTCCTCTCCGCCGGCCTCTCCGTGTCCCACCACCACCGTCTCCACTCCTCCCCACCCCTGGCCCCTTCTCTCCCTGCTCCGGCGCTTGTGCCGGCGCGGGGAGGGAAAGGGGCCCCTTTTCCTCTTGTCTATAGATCTAGGCGGCCTCGATGGATCCGCCCCTGGCTGCCGTCCTTCTCGTCGTCGTTGTGGTTGCATCTGCAGCTCCGGCGGCCGCCGCTGAGGGCGGAGTCACGGTAAGCATAAATAATTTCTCCCCCTTTCAACCGGATCTCGTCTCCAACCCGCCTTCCTGCCATCTTCGAGATCTGGTTTCCTTCGATTCGCCATTTCCACCATCGATCCATCCCACCCCACCAGCTTCCAGTATGGTTGATCGAGCTCAGGTCAGATTCTTGCCTCTGGACCAGGTCCCTCTTTTGGTTCTTCAGGATGTGGAGTTAGCAACTAGTCGGTTGTTCCGATGCTCTGTGAGCTTGTTGAACGCTTCGCGTTGCTTTTCTCTCTGCCTCTGTTGTTGCCATGGGTTGCTGGTTTCTTTTAGGCCGGATATTGGATTGCTTTGTGCTTTTGGATCCGTTCCTAGGTGGTTGTTCCGACGATTTTGTAGCTCTCCTTTGCGTCGCATTGTTCGTTGTCGAACGCACCAACATGCACGAAGCTCCACCTCTGCTTTTGCCATCAACCGCTACTGTCTATGTCCGTGTCTTTGCCTTTGTCTTGCAGATCTACTTGCTGCTGTGATCCAGCCGTTTGATTCGCCGGAGGCCGATGCTAAGTCCAACTCGTCTTCACCCTGGTATCGACGAAGAGCTCCATCATACATCGCTGGCGACGACTTCTCTACGATACTTGCAGTCGTCAGGCGTGGCCTTCTTCATTGGCTCTGTCGTACCTTCTACAACCGACGCTTCGCGCGGTTCCTTCGCCCGGGTGTACGCGCCTCCGGCGCCCCTGCAACCCATCGCCGACGAGCTTGGGATCTTCTCTCTTCTGGCTGTTGTGCTTATCCGGTCCATGGACCAGTTTGTAATATGTCCCTCTTTCAGGGGCCTTTCTGTAAGACTTTGGCTTAATATAATGAGTGGTTGTTGTCAAAAAAAAAAAGCGAACGGTCCGCTGACTCTGCCGACGAGCCGCGGGCTAGCAAACGGAGCAGGAGCTCGGTAAATGGGGGATCCTATCTCTCCATTCCGGAAAAGACAGATAAGCTATAACCTACTAAAGCCCATCAACATCTTCTTCCTCCTCCCACTGCTTCCCGGCGATCCACCACCCTCCCACCCGGCCACACAGGGAAGCCGTGGGCGGCGGCGGCAGGCAGGGTGAGGCCGTGAGAGGGAAGAAGGGTGGGTTAGGGTTATGTGATCCAAGGACTGTGATTGGTTGCACTAATCTCAAATATTGGAAGGTGGGGGAGAAAAAAATTTCCGGAAGACATATAGGATTTCCGGGTAGCGGCGAGCCCGGCCGGCACGCGAGCGGGTGACGGCGGCAGTGAACTCTTCCTCCCTATCCCCCGGTCGGCCGCGCTCAGTGTCGTGTTGCAAGCCCGAAGAATTCTTTTCTAACGGCACGATCGGTATCTGCTCGGCCCAGCCAATTGTATAAACTGGGCTCAGCCTGTAGCCATGTTTACATGAATTTTTTTTATATTTATTTTGTCATGATTTTCGAAAAATAAATGGTCGAATCAAAATTTTCGAGAAATGTACATCTGGCATCGTACCCCACGGCGGCAGGCTCCTGCCGCCGTACCACACGACGTTAAGTCCCTGCCGCCGTGGGGCACGGCGGCAGGAGCCTGGTTCCGGCGGCAGGGCGGCGCGGCGCCAGGACCCTGCCGCCGAGCGGCACGGCGGCAGGTCCCTACCGCCGTGCCACACGGCGGCAGGGTCTTTTTTATTTTTTTTTAGTTTTTCATTTTTAAAACACTTTTAACCTTTTTAAAAACGACAAACTAATAAGTGTAAGCATAATCACAAGGGAATATCCTAATCAACGACGAAGGAATAGTCACAAGGGAATAGTTTATACATAATCACAAGGGAAAAGTTTATACAAAATCATAGTACTACATCTAAATGCGCTGGCCCCTCTCCCCCCTAACAGCTCTAGCGCCAGCCCAGGTGTGGTCCCGGTCGTACGTCCAGGGGTCAGGTGCCCTGACCACCCGCGGTCCTAGCTGGTCGGGAGACGGTGTCGCCATGGCCGCCTGCGACGAGCCTGCAGCATCCGGTGTCGCTCTGCCGGACGGTGTCGCTCCGTCGCCCGCCGGTGACGCTCCGACGCCCGCCGGTGTCACTCCTCTGCCCGCCGGTGTCGCTCCGCCGCCCACCGGTGACGCTCCGCCGGCCGTGGTCGCTCCGCCGGCCGCCAACTGTGACGGCTGAGTCAAAACCGGTGGTGGCTGTGTCAACTGTGACGCGCCAACCTCGTCGGCCTGCTGCGGGGCGCCATCCATGGTCGCGAGAAAGTCATTGTACCCAAACTCATCCCAGGCCAGCTGGTCCTCAGCGGACGTGTCGAAAGTAGACTGGAACGTAGGCTGGAACATAGGCGGAGTGGACGACGAAGGAATATCTGTCGCCGGAAACTGAAACGCCGGCGGTCTGGAACCTCCTAGCGTATAGATCGGCGGCGGCTCCTGCTGTCGAGGCCCGGCTGTCGGAAAAAGCGACGGTCGCCCTGTATGATTAGAATATAGTATAATCACAAACGCACAATAATTGCGGGCATTAGTTAAAAATAAGGTCTACTGAAAGTACCTGCACCGGGTGGAGCAAACGGCCGCTGCACGTAGGCGTGCGGGCCCTGCGCCGGTGGGTGCTGTTGTGCCCTCGGAGCCGAGAACCCGCCGGCAAAGGTGGCAGGCGTCGGCTGCGAAGCCGCTGTCGAGGCGGAGCTCGAGGACGACGCTGGGTGGCGCGGAAGGAGAGGAATCTCTACGGCCCCGGCGTAGTTCACGACGGCGGAGTACCTCATGACCGCAGCGATGATCCTCTCGTACGTGCTCTGGTGCTCTTGAGGCCCCCAGGAGAATCACTACCCCATCGCGGCCGATGCGAGCCGCACGACCTCAGCCAGCACGTCGTGCTGCGCACAAGATTAGAAACACATGTTTTAATGAAAAGGCATAGGAATGTAATATGTTTGCAGTATCGTAGCTTACCGCTGTGTCGGCGGTCTGGTCTCGGCGCACCGGGTAGGTCGCGTCCGGCAGGACCCTGTCGTGGTCCGGGACAGGTGGCGGTGGCGGGGTAGCAGGCACGTACGTCACCCGCGTCCGCGTCCTCGGTAGGTACCACTGAAGGTACGCTACCCAGGCGGCGCCGTCGTGAACGCGGTGCTCGGTGACGACGTTCTGCTCGTGCGCCGCGGACGCCCACTCTGCCACGTACGGCTGCAGCCTGTCGACGAACGACGTCGTCGCAGGCGCGCCCTTACGCGTCCACCTAGCATAGAACATGAAACATAAAATTATTGGCAACTGAATATTTGTAACGGAAAATACTTAGAACTATCAAATGGTAGCTCACCTGTGCGCGGTAGGCGGCAGACGTGGCGCAACGGGTACTGGCGCAGCCTGGAAGAGGCCGAACTGCCTCATCACCCGGTGGACGGCGTACTCCTCGACGTAGACGTCGAAGACCAGTCGTCGCCGCGTCATCCAGTACGCCTGGTCTCGGGAGCACAGGGACGAGAGCCCCTGTGGTGCGCGGGCAGCGACCATGGCAGTAGCGTACGGCGTCCACCGGACCTGGGCATCGACCATCTGGTCGATCTGGCCAACGAAGTCCTTGTAGGCCTTCTTCGGCTGCTCCCCAGCCCAAACGTGCTGCAAAGAACGAGAAAAGTTAAGTGAATGGAGCTACAGAAGTCATAACACGAAGAATCACGTAAAGGGATGTCATTACCTTCCGGAGACACCACAGAGAACCCATGGTAGGGAGGTCCGCTGGGTCGGTGCCGTCGGCCGGCGGCTCGTACTCCGAGAGGTCCGTCCTGGGCCGACCGATGTCGAACCGCTCGTGGATCCACATCTGGAGCAGGAGAGGGCACCCCAGGAGGATCGCCTCCCTACTCGTCGGCCTCGTCACTGCCGAACACAACCCCTTGTAGGTAGCTGCCAGAACAGCGCCGTCCCAGCTGATCTGGGGCATCTGCTCGAGGGGTGCGTCGGTGATCCTCTGAGCCCAGGGGATCATGCACCGCGACACGGAGTCTCCCGCTGACTCGCAGAACAGCACCCACCCGAACAGCCAGAGCAGGTAGACCTCCAAAAACCTGTCTGACGTCTGGTCGTCGGCATCGTCCGCCATGTAGTCAGTCTGCACACACACAAAGGTCCGTCGTCACATTCGTTTAAAATGCATACAAACGTTGAAAATAAGAGTTAGAATCACGTACGCTGAACTGCTGGATCCAAGTCCAGGTGGGCCCGTGGGTGTCGACGAAGGGCACGTACGGCGCCGGCGCGTGATCGTTCCGAGGAACGTTCGCGAACCGAGCAAGGAAGTCAGCCTGCCACGTCGCGGGGATGTCGATCGGCCCCATCGCCTGCCCAGCACACGGCAGTCCTCCCAACATCGCGGCGTCCTCCAGACTGAGAGTCATCTCGCCGACGGGGAAGTGGAACGTGTGCGACAGCGGGGCGTCGTAGTTGAACCGCGTCAACCGCTCCGCCCGGGGAACCTCAACTCGTAGCCTGTCCCCCTCGACCAACCGCGCAACAGGGAGAAGTCCTGCAGCGCGTAGCCTGAAAAAAATATTAATTTACTTAACGCAATTACTATTGTAAAGAAACATAAATAAATAATAAATATAAATTACGTACTTCGGAATCCACCGCTGGTGTATCGGCATCAACGTGCGGGTCGTCCGGCAACGTATCGTGCCGAGCGGACCTCCGAGAACAGCCGACACGTACGAGCGGTGGTGCCGGTCCACCGCCTCGTCGAACAACTCCGGTCGTACGTACTCCAGCGGTGCAGCCATAACTGTAAAAAAACATAATTTAATCAATTTTTCCAATTATACTAATTATGTGAATTATGTCAATTAGAACCATTTCCTACAAGTTTAAAACAAATTTAAACGAATTATTTGAATTTAAACCATTTTGTACGAATTTTATAGCAATTTAACCTAATTATGTCAATTATAACCATTTCCTAGAAGTTTAAAACAAATTTAAACGAATTATGTGAATTTAAATAATTTTCTATGAATTTTATAGCAATTTAATCCAATTATGTCAATTATAACCATTTCCTAGAAGTTTAAAACAAATTTACACAAATTGTGTGAATTTAAATAATTTTGTACGAATTTTACATAAATTTAATCAAATTATGTCAATTACAACCATTTCCGAAAATGCTAAAACAAATTTAAATGAATTATTTGAATTTAAACCATTTTGTACGAATTTTATAGCAATTTAACCTAATTATGTCAATTATAACTATTTCTACAAGTTTAAAACAAATTTAAACGAATTATGTGAATTTAAATAATTTTCTACAAATTTTATAGCAATTTAATCTAATTATGTCAATTATAACCATTTTCCACAAATTAAAAATGATTTAAAACAAATTATGTGAATTTAAACTATTCTCTATGAAATTTATATCAATTTAACTAACCTAAGTTAACTAAACTAAATTTCTAAACTAAATTTAACTAAACTAGGTTAACTAAAATAAATTTCTAAACTAAACTAACTAATCTAAGTTAACTAAACTAACTAACTAAACTAACTAACTATACTAACTAAACTGGACTAAATTTAGAAACATACCTCAGAAGTGCTCCGAAGGGTTGAAAGCCGAAGGTTTGGAGGAGTGAGGGAGGAGTGAGGGAGGGGCCGGCGGCAGGGGCTCGACCCCTTATATAGGCGCAGCGCTGCCGTCATGGCCCACGGCGTGGCCCACGGCGGCAGGAACCTGACCCCACCGGCCAGTGCTGCCGACCGTTGGCGGCACCCCTAACGCCGTGCCCCACGGCGGCAGGAACTCCTGCCGCTGTGCGGCGCCAGATGTACATTTCTCGAAAATTTTGATTCGACCATTTATTTTTCGAAAATCATGACAAAATAAATATATAAAAAAATTCTGTTTACATGCACGCGC
Organism: Cenchrus fungigraminus; assembly: GCA_036936925.1. Classification (NCBI taxonomy): domain Eukaryota; kingdom Viridiplantae; phylum Streptophyta; class Magnoliopsida; order Poales; family Poaceae; genus Cenchrus; species Cenchrus fungigraminus. Next base: position 92,316,799 of record CM072776.1, on the reverse strand, counting down.
GTGTGTAAGTAAATCCCGCGTAGCGGCCCGCTGTACCCTCAGCCCAGCCCAGCCTGCTCTAGCGCGTTGCTGACCGGCTGACCCCTCCTTCCAGGACTCCGGCCGCGGAAAGGCTCCACAGGGCAGTCTACTACTGTCTCCAGTCCCAGATCCACCCATCTGCCACCGGCCCCGCCGCGCGCACCATGGATCCTCCGCCGCCGCGGCTAGCCGCCCCGCTCCTCCTCCTCCTGCTCGTCGCCGCGGCCTCCCCCACCGCGCGCGCGTGGAAGAAAGACGAGTTCCGCAACTGCAACCAGACGCCTTTCTGCAAGCGCGCGCGGACCCGCGCCCCGCACTCGCTCGACGCGCCGCTCTCCCTCACCGCCGGCTCCCTCGTCGTCTCCCCCGACGGCTCCATCTCCGCCGAGCTCTCCCACCCGTCCCGCCCGCGGCCCCTCGTGCTCCGCCTCTCCGCGCTGCCCCCGCACGCGCTGCGGCTTCAGATCGACGAGGACTACTCCACCGCCACGCCACCGCACCGCCGGTTCCAGGTCCCGGACGTCCTCCTCCCGGACCTCGAGGCCCGCACGCTCCACCTCGCCGAGCCCAAGATCGCCGCCGGCGTCTCCACCGTCGCGCTCTCCTCGGACCTCGACGTCGTCGTCAAGCACGATCCGTTCGAGCTGACCGTCCGCCGCGCCGGGTCGGGCGATCCCGTGCTCTCCTTCAACTCCCACGGCCTCTTCGACTTCGAGCCGCTGCAGGTGTCGAAGCCGGAGGAGGAGACGTGGGAGGAGCACTTCCGGAGCCACACCGACAAGCGCCCCCGCGGCCCGCAGTCGATCACCTTCGACGTCTCCTTCTACGGCGCTGACTTTGTCTACGGTCTCCCGGAGCACGGCTCCACCTCGCTCGCCCTCCGCCCGACTCGCGGCCCGGGGGTCGAGGAGTCTGAGCCGTACCGCCTCTTCAACCTCGATGTGTTCGAGTACCACCACGAATCGCCCTTCGGACTGTATGGCTCGATCCCCTTCATGATTGGGCATGGTGCTCGGGCGTCCTCAGGTTTCTTCTGGCTCAACGCTGCAGAGATGCAGATCGACGTGCTTGCACCAGGGTGGGATGAGGCCACCACCCCGGAGAACGGACGGATTGACACTCTGTGGATGGCTGAGGCTGGTGTTATTGATGGGTTCTTCTTTGTTGGTTCTGAGCCCAAGGATGTGGTCAAGCAGTACGTAAGTGTGACAGGAACACCCGCAATGCCACAGCAGTTTGCTACAGCTTATCATCAATGCCGATGGAACTACCGGGATGAGGCAGATGTTGATGGAGTGGATACTGGATTCGACGAGCATGATATTCCATATGATGTGCTCTGGCTTGACATTGAGCATACTGATGGCAAGCGGTATTTTACATGGGACCATTCAGCATTCCCCAACCCAGAGGAGATGCAGCGAAAGATAGCAGATAAGGGGAGGAAGATGGTCACCATTGTCGATCCCCATATCAAACGGGACAGTTCCTTCCATCTCCACCAGGAGGCAACAGAGAAGGGGTACTATGTGAAAGATGCGGATGGGAATGACTATGATGGGTGGTGTTGGCCTGGATCGTCATCCTATCCTGACATGTTGAACCCTGAGATACGTGAGTGGTGGGGTGACAAGTTCTCCTATGAAAACTACAAGGGATCAACTCCAACACTGTACATTTGGAATGATATGAATGAACCATCCGTCTTCAATGGCCCTGAGGTATGTCGTGTCATTGATTTATGATGCCTTGCATCCTTTTCTTTTCTGATAATGAAGTATATAGAAAACCATGAAACCTGTGCATGGATCAATCTTGGTAAAACATTTTTGTCCTTAAATAGGTCACCATGCCAAGGGATGTAATGCACTATGGAGATGTTGAACACAGAGAACTGCACAATGCATATGGGTACTACTTCCATATGGCTACGGCAGATGGGCTTCTCAAGCGAGGCGAGGGGAAAGACAGACCCTTCGTTTTGTCAAGGGCTTTCTTTGCTGGAAGTCAACGGTATGGTGCAGTTTGGACAGGCGATAACTCTGCAGACTGGGATCACCTGAAATCTTCAATTCCAATGGTCTTAACTCTTGGTCTTACTGGCTTGCCTTTTTCTGGTGGGTCGAACTACCTCACATCTTCACTTCCGTATTCTTGATGCTAGAAGCCTTGCTAACATTTGAAGCTTTAACAGGTGCTGATGTCGGTGGATTCTTTGGAAACCCAGAACCTGACCTGTTGGTGCGTTGGTACCAAGTAGGAGCCTTTTATCCTTTCTTTAGGGGCCATGCTCATCATGACACCAAGAGACGTGAACCATGGTTATTCGGGTAATTCTTCAGATACTGAACTTTGCGAGAGTTTGATATTTGATGTTTTGCAACTTCTCCAACATTTTTTTTATATTTGAGAGAAGAAATCGCATGATGTGACTTCATGATTGTGATTTAGACCTTTTTAGATACTTAGTTGGGAAATATGAATTTCATTCTTTTTCAGTACTAACACAATCTTCTTACTTACTTTAGAGAGCGAAGAACTGCCATCATAAGGGAGGCAATACATGTGCGATATTCATTGTTGCCCTACTTCTACACGCTGTTCAGAGAAGCTAGTGTAACTGGAATTCCTGTCATGCGTCCTTTGTGGTTAGAATTCCCTGATGACAAAGAAACATATAACAATGGTGAGGCTTTTATGGTCGGGCCAGGCCTTTTAGCTCAAGGAATATATGAAGAGGCAAGTAAATCTGTGATTCTTTCATGGTTAATGAATATTTGCTGAATAATGTCATAATTTATTTGTTAATATGATAATCTTCATGCAGGGCCAGAAATCAGTTTCAGTGTACCTTCCTGGGAAGGAATTATGGTACGACTTGCGGAATGGATCTCCATACAAGGGAAGCATGTCACACAAGCTACAAGTTCTTGAAGATAGTATTCCCAGCTTCCAAAGGGGTGGCACAATTGTTCCAAGAAAGGATAGATTCAGGCGCAGTTCTACTCAGATGGTGAACGATCCATACACCCTGGTATGCCGAACATGCTTTCCTGTGTTAAATTACATTTAATATATTCGACACAAATGTTCTACTGTGATTTTATTTGGTATAATCATGGTCTATAATTCCATGAACTTGTTTATTCCATTGATGTGCAAATATTGGCTAAAGCCCTGTGGCTGATAATTTTTTTATAGGAGTAGTACATTAGTACTGTTTGTCCTAGAGGCAAGTTGCATGTGAACCTTAGATAGCTACCTTCCTGCTAAAGTGCTAATTGTTCAGATGCTCAACTAATACATAAATTCCCAATGTTTGTTTAAATACCAGATTCATTGTTGTTTGACGAGGGCATATGTGGGTTCTTGCTTTGAAGTAGAACATTGATATACACATACTTTCCTCAAATTGTATACTGTTGCAGTTTAGTTTCAAGTATATATATCCAAAGGAACTAATTAACTTGTGTTACATTGCTTTGATCAGGTGATTGCCCTCGATAGCTCAAATGCTGCCGAAGGTGAACTTTATGTGGATGATGGGAAAAGTTATGATTACCAGCAAGGGGCATTCATTCATCGCCGTTTTGTATTTGCCGACAATAAGCTAACTTCATTGAACATGGCACCTGATAATTTGGGCAAGAAGAAATTCACAAGTGAGTGTGTGATTGAAAGGATTATAATCCTTGGCTTAGGATCGGGAGCAAAGAAGGCTATTATTGAGCCTGGAAACCAAGAAGTGGAAATTGAATCAGGGCCAGTTAGTTTAAGGAGTGGTTCGAGCCCGGTTGCGCCAACGATTCGAAGGCCCAACGTTCACATCACGGACGATTGGACAATAAGGATAGCATAAGAGGTAGGCCACTCACATCTGGAGCCTGATGTCTCTTTTGGTCGTTGTCAGGTTGCAAAGTTAGGCCAACCTTAGAAGTTTAGTTGTGGCCCCAAGCGTTGTCTGTGGTAGTGCAAATCAATATGCTTTTGTGGTCACCAAATTTCTGCATGTAACTGGTACTCAAGCTCCGACTGCCAATTTTGACATAAATCGAGACAGAAATTGCTGATGTATATTTGTAGCTTTGGTACATTACTACTTTGAGTTTTTTATCTTGCAAAAGAGATATACAATTCACTGAGAACATTACAATCGAATTGTTTTATCTTCAACATTTTGTTATCCAATTCTATGATGTTATTGGCTGCACTGCTGTTATCATATTATAGATATTTTTGCAACACACAACAACTAGAACGATCTCATGTTGTTTGCACCTCACCTCTTCTATTCTCATTTCTCAGAGAAGGTTGAAAGACTAGCAAGGGCTCAAATTTTCCTGGAACTAGTAAAAGTTGCTATGATTTGACTATAAAGCACAATGTGGCGCAACAATTTGTTTGCAAATTGGCCCTAATACTCAATTAGCCAGTAGGATTCGAAATTCCAGAACTTGGCGTGCTTGGCATTCCGTTCCTAAACTGCAGTTTCCAGGTTGTTCATTACCAGGTTCCCGTTCTTTTGAAGTTTCAATTATAAATTGTCTGATTGACACTTAATAAATCTTCTGAACTGGCACTATAGTTATTGGATGATCTCAAATAAGAAAAATAAAAAACATTTATCTTGCGACAAAAAAGAGTGGAATTGCTGGACAGATCAATGTACCAATGTATATGATATTAAACTGCCATCAGTGGCGTACTACAAAGTACAAACATCATGAATCACAGGGGCAAGGTAAACTCTCCCTCACGTCAATGATCAGGAAGCAATGGCTCCATCTTGCTTCGGTATCCGAAGCTTGAACACCAACACGACACATACTATACTATGCTGATTTACATGAGACGCGCATGCGCAGCCTATCTATCAGCAGTGTGCCGCAGATCATCTCTGATGCGAATCCACCATCACTTCCTGAGGAAAGTCCATGGTCCCCTCGCTGCCCCCATCCTGAAGATAAAAGCAACAGCATGGATGAGTGATGAGTCCTAGTGCATCCTAAATTCCTAATGGCCAGAGCTAGCAGCTACTGAAGAAATGGAGGCCCTGTAGAGTTAGGAGGATAAGGCAGTAGTATCATACCTCCAGGTGCTAGCTATGGTCCTCAGGCTCATGTAGATCGTCAATGCGATCCATATACCGATGAATCCGTTATGCGCAGAAAGGTACACCAGGCACGGTATGGACACGGAAGCAACTGCAACCTGAAGATATGTACATTGGGTTTCATTGTCGTGAAGAGTTCCAAAGCTTAAACGTGGCGTGATGTTTATTTTTATCTGATGTGAAGAGAGTTTACCATGGAGTAGGCAGAGTATGTGTAGTCTGATGCTCCAAAGTTGATGCCATCGAACACGAAGGCCAGGGAATTTATCATCTGCGTGCCGGCGACAAACTGAACCGAAGTAACATTTTCTTTCAGTGTCCAAAACTTGAGAAATGCTCACAGATGGAGCTCTCTTTTTAACAGACAGGCAAAGTTCTTACCGGGATGCCTTTGTGAATGACTTCAATCACGGGCAGGTCCTTTGTGAAAATGCCAGCTCCAAACTTCATGGCAAGTCCCAGCACAACAGTGAGACACAAGCCCAGAACGATGCTGAGCTGCAAGGTGAAGAGGACAATTAGCATGAACCCAGTTTGAGTAGAAGGAAAAAAAATCGACATGAACTGGTAAATGCTACTACAACAACTGAGAATTACCTGCAGCACACGAGATGTCGCAGCAACCACCTTCTTTTTATCATTTTTGGCAAACGCACTTGCAAGCACAGCCTGCAATCAGTCATGGACAACAGTTCAGTTGGTAATGCACTTTCAATCCTCCAATTTTCTCCACGAACCAGTCTACATAGCACTGGAAAGGTACCTGTCCTGCCACGGCCAATCCATCGGCAAGAAGAGACGTAGCAAGCCAGAGCTGGCAGCAGATTTGGAAGCCTGCCATGATGGTTGGTCCATGGCGGGCAGCCAGGGACGCCGCCAGGGTGACACAGAACGTCACTGCCACAACCCTTGCGAGCAATAGGAATCCTGAAACAGAAAGAAAGTTCAGAGTCCTTTTTCTAGGATCCTTTAGAGATGTTATCTTGTTTCAGGGTTCCAACGGTATCTCACCACATCCAAGAAATCGCCCAAATTGTAGAGATTTAATGCTAGGAGGGATAACATCAACTTGCTGGACGAGCCGGCACAGCAGTATCAATGTTATCAGGTACCTTCAGTAAGGGGAAAGAAGTGAGGATAAGCTTATATCATCAAATGCAGAAGCTGTTGCTTTCCTCCGGGAAAACAAGGAGTTAGCTGTACATGTGACTGGTGTCTGAAACTTACTGGGAAGCAACATGAGCAACAGCTGCGCCGGTGACACCCATATGGCAAACAAACATCAAAATCGGGTCTAGTATGATGTTCGTCGCATCACCAACCACTGTACAGAAAAGGTTACTATGTAAGCTATGATTTGTTTGAAGCAGGCAGTGATATACTGCACTTTAAAGCTCAACTTCGAAAAAAAATGCATTTGAAAGCTTGCTACTGTGATTTTTGTCGGATGAAGGAGCAGTTCCTCAATTTCATTTGTACTGCAGGTGAGGGACACTGTTTTTATTCTTACCAGTAGCGTATAACGGTGTCTTTGTGTCCTTGAAACCCCGGAAAACCCCTTGCATGGCCAGGGACAGCAGCACAGCAGGTGCACCAAGTGATCTTATTGTTAGATAGCGAACTGCAGGTCCTTCCATTGGCGAACCCTATAGTAATAACGCAACATAAACAAAATAAATATTATGATGCATGAAACTACACCGGTAAATCAAGTTTGAGCAGAAAAGGCAAGAAAATAGCACTCACAGATTTGACACCCATGATACTCAGTACAAATTTCGCTGAAAATACCAGGAATATGGACTGAAGCAGCCCAAGAATTGAACCAACTATAAGCGCTGACGTGACTGAAGGAATGTACTTCTTCTTCCTCCCATGATTGGAGAGATCTGTACACTCTGTGGGGATACATGTGTTGACACATTCTGCCATATCAGGACATGGAAACAAAGCTTTGCATTAGATATATGCAGAGCAGCAGATATGAATTAAGATATGACCCAAAATCTGAAACCATATTATGCTCCAAGAACTAAGTACCAGATACAGGCGAATTGTTGGTTTCTGAATCCACATGGGAAGCTTTCTCCAGGTCATGGCTGCTGTTTTCTTCGATAGCTTTACTAATGATAGCATCCTCCTCCGCGACAAATGATGTTGTTACGCTAACAAGAGGGTAGATGCAGACTTTTGAGACTTGGTTAAATATGGCAATTGAGACACCAACAGCAGCAATCTCCACCGACCCTGTTCATCAATATTGTAAACATGTTAACTTCGCAGCATTAAGTTTCAGGGTACTAATATTGATGTTATCGGCAATATTTCTGAAAAAAAGGTTAAATGCTTCCAGTACTTATGGTTTACATTTAACATAAATTATTGATGAACAAGAACAGAAGTGGATTATGGTGTTGATTAAGGCACCCGCTGAAAGTACGCATATATAATTGCCTATCTGGATGAAGCTTAAGGAAGGAAGAACAAAAGTGGAGTATTGTGGAATCAATAATAGGTCTAGGTGACTAGGTGAAGACATTCATGTCAGATCTCACCAACATTGATAAGAACAGAAAAGGACCTGCCCTGGTGAGCATCATTGGTAAGCATGAAAGGTTCGAGAGCACGCACACGTCTTGGAAGTTTTTAACATGTACTTATTTGATTAGCCGGCTATGCATCAAACAGAAAGTGACATTGCAGCATAAATATATGAAGTTTGTTACGTTGCTAAAATGACAAAGAGGAAACAAGCAGCGAATATTCACAGGAACTGAAAGGCTGGCATTGGAGAAGGAAATAATTAAGCTAACTGCAAGATCGACAGGCATGGAAACAAAAGGGAAATGAGTGTGCAGGTGACGAGCTTGATTCTGAATGCAGTTGTCAAGTGCGGCCATAGCAATGTGCACACGAATCTTCATCCTAGGTATGGCAAGATATATCTCCAGCTGGAAGGTTACCTAAACGGCCGATGAACGCCGTGTCGACCAGGGAGGCGAGCGGATCGGCCGCCAGAGCGAGCGACGCGGGCACCGCAATGCGGAGCACCTCCGATCCGAGCTCGTCGAGCTTGAAGACGCTCCTGCGGCGAAGTTTTCAGTTGGATCAGATATCAGTACACAAGCACGGTCGGATCGAGATCGGCAAACCTGCAAAAGAAATGCAAATAAAGCTAGACAGTGTAATCGCAAGAAAACGCACCGGATGTTCATGACGAACAGATGGAGCCCCGTCTTCCTAAGCCCGCACGGCAATGCCGCCGGCGGCGGTGGCATGTCCTCCTCCGCCTTGCTCTCCTCGTCGGCGCTACCACCGCCGTTCATCATCGCCGCCGCCGCGGCGGCGGCGGGGATCATCGCCACATGCTTCTCGGCCGGCACGCTCGGCGCAGAAGTAGCGGCGGCAGCAGCGGCGCTGGTGTTGTCCTCCATGCTCCAATCAGGTAAGCGTAAGCGAGCTCGACGCTCGTTGCTCGATCTAGTACGATCGGCTGGTAGCGGGAGGGAGTGACCGAGCGAGCACAGGAGACGTCGAGGAAGAGGTTGCGGAAGACGCTCCCGTACTTATACACGTGCTTCGTGCCGTGCCGCCGTGCCGCGCTTGTTTTTTTTTTGCTTATCAGGTGGAGGCGATGATCGATCAGATCAGCTGCCACAGGGAAGGGAAGAAAAAGGAGGCGCATGTCAGTCGCGTCCTCGTCTCCGACAGAGACTCCCTCCTTTCGCATTTCTTAGGCGTGCAAAGAGCTACTCCAGAGACCAAGACATAATTAAAAGCAACGCAAATCCTCTCAATCGGTGGACCTCATGTTAATTTTGCATGCAGCCATGTAGTGCGGCGTGTCCATCAAGAATTTTCTGGCTGCACAAATGCCCAGCACAGTAGCAAATCTCATGCAGGGAAATTAACTGCCTACATGGAAAACTTAAGCGCACATTTTTCCAACCGCCCAACATGCAAAATTTAGGTGTAATTACTTGCATGGGTAACATTCCCGCGCCTAATATATCCGTAAAAGCAAAAAACTGGCGTACGCCTTAGAAATGCGAAAGGAGGGAGTATTACTGTTATTCTGGTTTTTCTAGCAAATTTAAGAATTGGACCATATAAAGAACATGTCATAATTCTATACGATTTTGAACTAAAAAGTAGTAGGACTTTGTTGAATTGTGAATCATACATTAGGGACATGGCATATGACGGAAAGCATGCGACAAAGGGCGCGCATGCGACGGAAAGCAAAGGCCGAAACAGAAAGGCGAACGTGACGCACGGCACGCGGCGTGGAGGACAAAGGGCGCTACGCTAGGTCGCTAGCCACCACCACTACTGCTACTAGGCGCGCGAGAATCGACGCGGCCGGAGGCGGGGCTACCGGCCAAGAGGGCAAGAGGCCCGCGCGCCATTGTTGATGCACGGCTGGCTGGCTGCTGTCAGGCTGCGTGCTCGCTGCTTTGGTGACGCGCTCGGAGGTTGGCCGCGGCGCGGGCCGGCGGCGTCACCGCTGCACTTGGGCACTTGCCGATTGCCACAACATTGTGGAGTCCTGCGAAAACGCCTGCTAATTCGCTGCTCTGTCCTCAGAACTGAAGCGTTTGCCCACAGGGAATTGCAGCCGCCGGAGCCCGGAGTTGCGGAATGGAATTATGGGGTAGAAACTAGAAAGTGTTTCTTTCCTACTACTGCCTACAAATCCGACGACACTGCAGTGCCACTGCAGCCGCCGGCGGAGCTAGATTAACGGTAGCCGCAATGCCGCACCATGCATAACTACAAAATCCAGCGACGACTGTTGCGGCGACCGGATAGAGATTCGGATCAACGACGGCAACGGGGTATGGGAAACACTAGGCACTAGGCAGGCAATGAGGCGAAGGATTTGTGGCAAAACTTTTGACCAGGTGGCAGGACGTAGCTACTACTGGATCTTGGATGGATTGCTGCCTTGGTAGTGGCGGCCTGCTCGCTTGGATAAGACTTCCGTTCTCAAGATTCTTGCAGGATGAGGCAGGCCTCCGGATGTTTTGGATGCAAACTCAGGTCTGTTCATGGCGTGTTTATGGGTACACAAGTACTTTTGCAGGGAAAAGTGTCACTGGGTTATTTTAGCAACGGAGATTTTATTTTCAAAATACTTTCGTCGTGGCCTCGCCGGATTATTGGCCTGTTAGGGACGGTTGTCTCTGGATCACCTTGACTGCCTGCTCAAAGTTGTTTCTACGCTGAACAGAGTAGGGTACTGAGTTTTTCGAGGTGCTATTTCCTTGCAAGTTCTAGTGGTAGTGGTGCATGCGTTGCATTTTAATCGGTTCCCCCTTTTATCCTTTTCTTCTTTTGGGAGCAGCGGAAAGAGGCAAATCCTCTCGGTTCGCCCACTAGAAGTGGGTGTTCTTCAACCGCTCACTCCTTCCAAGGAGAAAAGAGGACTATCATTTCCTCCTGTCCTGTTTCGATTTTTCTTTAAAAATATCCTAACGAAAGAAGAAGACAAAATAATAAATGATATCACCAAGGTAATACTCTTCGGTTCCAAATTACTATTTATTTTGAACTTTCTAGGTACATACATTTTGATGTGCACCTAGTAGATATAGAAAAAGCCAAACGAATACAGAAGTCATTTGAAACGGAGGGAGTGAAAAGGAAAATGGGGGTAAACTAAAAGTTTGGATTTTTTTAAATTTATATCGTTCTTCCTTATTAATGAGTAAATACTTTATACTATTTTGCACCTAGAATTCCTTGAGTGCATGATCTGGCTAAAGTTTTCAAGGCCTGTACTACCTCCTGTATGGAAATATTTTTCACTTAATCACTTAGTGGGTTGTTAGCTACTATATATACCATCTGATAATTGATGTTGCAAATACCAAAAAATAAAGGAAAAATGTTATACTAGTTTCTCTTCATTGGTTTGTTTGCTATTCCATATTTGCACGAGAAGACGACAAAAAATCACTAGCTCTCGCGGTTACCTTTGCTAAGCAAACTATAATAAAATAAAACATCAAGTGCAAACTATGCAATCCCTCACAAAGGAAAAGAAAAAGAAAAGAAACAGCATCTATCTGATTCCACTGAATGTCAAATTAGTGCTGGCATGATGTTAATCCACTAGTAGTAGTGTGGAGTAAGCACAAGAATGTAAATTATTGCAATGATAAGAAGGTTAGTGGGTAACCCTTTCTCATTGTGATTGGCAGTGTTGTACCAGCTTGCTAATCTAGGCCGTAATTTGGACATCAAGTGGAATCAAATTTTATATATGCGCCAAGTCAAAAAAGAAGCACATGAGTACGTTGCTAACGTGCATGGTAAAACACGGTCTTGGATGTGTCTCCGTACAAGTAAGAGCAACCGGAAGGCATCGTGCAATTATCCCACCCAAGTGTCTGTCTCCACTTTGCACTTGATGTATGCTCCATTTTGGCCTATCAGAAGTGCAAGCATCGAGCACGCTGCACGCTTAGTGTTTGGTCATGGATGAGGATATCTTGTCAAATAAGTTATGTCATTTAATCCCAAAAATCTAAGATACCCGACAGCATGGTTTGAGTGATTGGACAATATATAGATAAGTTTTGAGAAGATCTTTGAACACGTCTACAACTCTAGGCTCTCTAGCTGTCAGATCTCAATTATTTTGCAGGCGCCTTGTCTAGCAAACATCGTGTATGATCTTCCTTTTTTCCTGGAATTTTTGAGAGGAAGTTCTTGGTTCTTCCTTTTTCTTTTTCTTTTTTGCATTAGTTGTACCGCTAATGGTTTTCTTAAATAATAAAAAACATGATACCCACTAATAACAAGAAATTTGCAATCACGGGATGACGGCAAATTAAAGATTGACCCATCTCAGTTTTACCATTCAGTTCACATTTCATATTTAAAGCACTATATCTAAAGCGTTATATTTTGGTGCAAATGGATGTCCCTAGCCCCTAGCCCCTAGGGTTATTCATTGATGTCCATCTTTGAGAAATAATACTCCCTCAACTTGTAAATATATGATGCTTAGCACAATCGAATTGGTTCACAATTTTTTACCTAGTAGAGTTGCGCATTTTTGTCCTAGGAGGAAAATAGACAGTTGTTTGTATTAATTAGGTGGAAAATAGACAGTTGTCTATACAAGGTGGAGCAATAAGTGCTCACCATATAGCTGATCTTACAATGACCCGACGCTAACACCCGCAGCACCTAGGCGTATTAGTGTACTCTTTCACTGGGTTCACCTTTTTTTAAAAAAATAAATCCTAAACAAAATTCGCTTGTTTTCCAAAGATCATGTGATTCAACCATGCCCCTTGCCCTTCTCATATTCTCCTCCCGACGAGAGAGAGAGAGTGTGTGTGTGTGTGTTCAAAGATTCGATCACCAAATAAAAGAAGGAAAAGAAAAATCTTAATACATACAGAAATCTTCCTATTTTGTCTTTGTGGTCAGATGAGGGCCGGGCCGGGGGTGGTTGGCAAATCTTTTGACTGTTTAGGCACTTGTAGAAGCAGCAAAAGGAGAGGACGAAAGAATGTCGACCACGCACGGTTCTCGTATGCCCAAGAAATGAAAAGCTCTCTCGCTCGCTCGCTAAAATGCGTGCTGCGTCATAGCCAAGTTAAGCAGCTTTAGGAAACTAAAAACCCCTCCACCCGGACGCATCCTGTCTGCCAGCTAGCTTTTGGATGTGCGATGGAAATGAAGGAGCAAAAAAGGGCTTTATTTACAGAGGACGGATCGAGAGCTGTCCTGTGCTCGATCTGTATAATGACGTGTGTGGTCGCTGTGCGGTGTGCGTAGCGCCGCCCTAGGCCGCCGCCGCTAGCCTACTGGTCGTTATTTTTCTTCAACAAGGACGAGAGGTGCTTTCGGTTTGCGCCAGCCATGCATCCCCTCAAACTGAAACGTACGTGCGGCCACTTGCTGATTCTAAATTGTTGGGTCACTGTTGAGACCCAACAACACCGATCGACGAGCAGATTGCATGATACCTATTTCCAGTGGAACTTGCGTTTCGGAACGTTCCATAGAAAATTCGTTTTTTTGAAAAAGTTATTCGAACAATGGAACCTACGTGTGAATGAGCACCTAATTAACGAAATTCGTTTAAAAATGTTATTCGAATAAATGAAGTTTTCAGACCCCTGCACTTGCAAGCCTGCCCGCCCGGCCGTTCACGTAACTGAAAACGCCACCGCCCGAGCGCACATCCGTCATGAACAATCTCTCCTGCGAGTTACGGATCGGATGCTCGAAAGCCGGACGGATCGAAGGATTCGAAGCAGCAGGAACGGGAGCTAGGTGCGCACGCGTACCTTTGGCCTGGATGATTGGCCCACGTCCGGGCGTCCAACCACCAGACTGCTTGCCCTCGATCGGCTTCGCTCGTCTTCGTTCCTGCTAGTGCACTCGCTCTAGACGTCGAGCTGCTGCTGCTGCTGCTGCTCACTTGCCTTGCCGGGGGCTAGCTAGCTGCAGCGGGGCGTATAAATAGGCGGCATGCGGAGGCAAAAAGAGCAAGGCGAACGCGCGTGCACGCACGCGCGGGTACGGTGGGTGCGCGTGTACTTGCGCGGCGGGTCGCGCGACGGCTCGAGGGCCCGGCGGATTTTGGGGGAAGGCCAGTGTGCAGGGCTCCTCCCTCCCTGACGCCCGCCGCCGCCGCAGCTGTTTTTGGCAGACGAGTGAGTCGGATGATGGAGTCCAGGCCGGAGTCGCAATAGCGAGGTGCCGAGATGGCAAGCAAAAATAGGGCTTGTTTACTCGCGGGACGCGTGGTCTCCACATGCCCTCCCCGTGTCACCGCCCGCCCGCGCTCCGGCCGCGGCACACAGGCACACAGCACCGGGCCCCCCCTCTCCGACGTGTCACCGGAGGATTGGGGGGGGGGGTCTCACCGGCGGCGTGGCGGACTGGCGGGTGCCAATCGGAGCGCCGCGACGTGCAGCCCGGTGCGGGATCCGTAGCGCGTCTTCTGTATAGAAAGAAATGGGAGGATAATATAGGAGAAGGCCGGCAATGGAAAGCCTGGCCCACTACTTATCTCAGCCCACGTCGCTCTCGGCCCCCCGGTTTTCGTCCGGCGGGGGGTCTGGTGATTGGGCCTGCTAGTGGAGGAGGAAAGCAAGCCCTCGTGGGAATGTTAGGTCTACAGCGCCGGCCTTTTTTACGAGGGACTGAGGGAGAGAGACGGGAGTGGCAGCGAGCCAGTGTCGTGCACGCGCCCGGGGTATTTTTATTCATCGGCGACGGCGAGCGAGCAAACCTAGCGGAAAGCACTTTTGATAAGCTGATCTGGTGATTACCTTTTTGGCCTGACTGGCCTGCCTCTTCACTTTAGGCAGAGGAGAGGCGGCACCGTTCGTGCTGCCCCGGGGGCCAGTTTGTTCAACGGTTGCTCTCGACCGACCTCACACTAGCTAGCTAAACACATGCAAATAGGAGTATACAATTGGATGCTAGAGAAGGTTCTATGTGCATGCATGGCCAACCTCCTAGCATTTTTCCCAACTCCTGCATTAACCTCTCTAGCTAGTCTCTAGTACTCTACCCAAAGAAAATGTGAGTGCTCATATCTCAGCTCCTTTTGCCTTTTTTTTTTCTGAAAGATGTTGCTGAGAAGCCTTGCTTTATCATCACACAGGGCTGAGTGGCGAAATTCTCTTTCCAAGTTTCAAAGTGCTTATGTACAGTAACTGCTTTCGCATTTGTTAGATGCATGGATCATGGTTCATCGATGAGCTCTTCAAGTGGGCTAGTTTGTTTCAATCACGCGGTGGGCTGCCGGCCATCATCCAAGTACCACTCGATTGCTCATTACACTTGCTAGTTCATTCATCGAACGATCGCACACAACGAACGCGAGAAAAGAAATTAAAGAGCGCGATGGGAGGTGACATCTAGCGCATGATCGAACAAGGGGATGCCGGCAAAAATATCTGAGAAAGACATTGGTATGTACGGAGTACACTTTTTTAAAAATCAGGAGGGGGGGAAAAGCAATTCCATTGTCGTGTCATGCTGTTCAGGAAAAATGTTGTCAGCTGTGGTGTCAGTGAGTGAGTACAGTAACCCAACCTTCCTTTACATCACGGTCAAAAAGTGGCGGTCGATCGATCTCTTGGTGGATTTTTCACACACGGCTCCGATTTGCCGAAAGAAAGCGTGCGAAAAGGGCGGCGCTGGATACAGGAAATCGTTGCCCCAGTGATTTCCCCAGTGAAACCTCGCATGCTGAAGCCTTTGATCATCTCACGACATGTGATTGTTCCGGTGGCAGGCAGGCATGCAGTGCGCCAGGGAGAAACTTAAAGCGATTGATCGAAAATTATTACTAGCTTGGCCGCAAAATTAATAAGGAGTTAAAAAAAAGTGTTGGCTTGGCGCACGTGTCATGCGCCAGCACCATCCGACGGTGGTGAACCACGCATCAGACGGCGACCAAATCACAGATGGCGATCATCATCAAGCCACGTCAGATGGATTTTGATTTACTTCATGTTTGTTAGATGCTCCAAATTAAAGGTGTGCGGCACGCACACGATGCAACCCGCAGCTACACGTCTCACGCCATGAGCTAGGGATGGTGTGTGTGCCTACAAGGAGGGCACGTCGATGCACGGACTGGAACCCTTATCAGGCAGCGCACCTCCCCTAAGATACCCTATATATGTTTTTTTTTAGAATTAAGACACCCTATATAGGTGGGACTAAAAGATGTTGTTAACTTCCTGATTAAAAGAGAAATACAGAAAAGATACACCTAGGGAGCGATTGGTAGAGTGAATCAGCTCAGCCTGGCCCATGAGCCAGGCTCTGGCCATCCTAGCCAGGCCCTAGAGATACAAAGATTACGTTTGGCAAATTAGTATCCAGTGAATCAGACCCATTTAAGATCATGGTTAGTAGCCTGCAGCAATTTGGTGGGCTTACCTTGCATTTCTTTTGCGGTGGCCTTACCAAATTCACTCGTCGTCACCCCTGCTGCTTGCGCCGCCGTGGCTGCTCGCAACCTCCGCGCGCCGCCGTTGCTGCGACCGTCGTGATCTCTGAGCACTCCAGCTCCCTCCGCCCAACGCCCTAACCGTGCGCCCTCTTCCCTTCGCTTTCTTCTTCTTCCTTCGGACGAAATCGACCCGAGCTCGAAATCCTTCTTCCTCCCTCAACAAAAATCAAATCACCAGTGGTGGTGCAGACGCGCGCTGCGCCAGCGGGAGGCCCTGCGCCTTCTTCCTCCTCCACCGCGGCGGCCCGGAGCACCGCTGCAGCCTGGCCGGCGCGGCGTCCTCCACTACTGTGGCTCGCGCGCGACCTTCGGGGCCTCGCACATGGCGCGGCCCGTGCCCCTAGCGGCTCTCTGTAGCCGCGCATCGCCACCGCACGCAGTCTCTCGGCGGCGTCAGGGACGCATCCCGCGCGGCGTCGCGGCGGCATCCATGCCCGGTCGTCGCCGCCGGTCTCCGCGGCTGGATCTTGCGCCTCGCCATGGCCACAACCGCGCCCGGTCGTCGCCGGGGGCTGTCAGTGTCCGCGC
Organism: Cenchrus fungigraminus; assembly: GCA_036936925.1. NCBI lineage: Eukaryota > Viridiplantae > Streptophyta > Magnoliopsida > Poales > Poaceae > Cenchrus > Cenchrus fungigraminus. The sequence goes on along the minus strand of CM072776.1, from coordinate 92,300,135 downwards.
CACCGGGGCCGCCGCCCGCGTCCGGTCACCCGCTGGTGCACTCTTTGACCTCCGGTGCTCGAGGAAAAAGGAAGACCGTAGGTGACGCCAACTCCCCTCGCGAGCACGGCTTCAGCCTGCATCGCAAGAAACGACCCCCCTGAGCGTTTCTTGCGGTGCAGGCTCGCGGGACGTTTTCGCCGTGTGGGCCCCCCCCCCCCCAAGGCCATGCAGGGTACCGACCGAACACTCCCCCTTGCACCGCGCGGGCCTGGCCCAAAGGCCATGCAGGCTACCAAAACAGGCCCCTAGCTTCGCGTGGCCTGGCCCGGTTCGAATGGCGGCGTGTCAGCTTTGTGGGCCAAGGGTTATTTTACAACACGACGGCCCAGTTTGTGACCCAGGATTTTTTTTTTTTTTGCGAATTATTGTGACCCAAGATAATGAACCTTGGCTAAAGCCGAAACAAACTTTTTCTTTTTTGGCGGAAGCCAAAACCAACATATGTGGTTCGTAATTAATTCATGCCTTTATGCTTTCCACAAAGACAAGCATCTTCTAAAAAATTAACATTTATTCCACATACATGTGGCGAGTCAGAAAAGGACCTAATCGATCGTACCCCAAAATTCCTCTCCAAAATGTTGGCAATTCCAAATACGCACTCGAAACAACGCCTGCACGGCTGCACATCAAGCTGAGATAGTCGCAGGGTCAGATCCGACCCAGCAGCAGACGAGCTCTTTCGGGCCCACGTGTCATCGGGAGAACGAGGCCACACTCCGGGTACTGCTGCCGCACTAGCAGTATCACAATAGAGGTCCCTGCCCTGCCCGAGCAACGCAAGAGTTTTTATGCTAGACAAGGTTGCTCTCTGCACGGAACTTGGATGCTCCGTCCCTTCCTCTCTCTCTCTCTCTCCATAGACATTGTATCGATCTCTTCGCATTTGTACTTCTGCTTCACATGGCTCTAGAGAGGCTTCTTCTGGTCTCCGTCGTTGCCATGTGGATCTTTCCTTCCATGCTGCTAACACCTGCCAACTCGGAGGAAGTCTTTCCAGAAGCTGACGGCCCGACGTCAGAAAGTTCAGACGAGCCGTGGCTCAGGTCCGGGCCGCCGCCGCCGCCGCCGCCGCCGCCGAGGGTCGTCGACGTCGACGACTACGGAGCCGGAGCCAACGGCGGCTGCGACGACACCGAGGTGAAACTGTTTACGTTTTCTTCTCTTGATCTTGAATTGCTCGTTGCTGCAATCTTCTTTCTTCTTCCGGTGCCAGTACACACTACACAGTAGGACGTTGGCGTTCTGAACTTGTGATCGGTGCCGCAAGCGTTTCAGGCGTTTCTCGCGGCGTGGAGGGAGGCCTGCAACTCCTCTGACGACCCGTCCACGTTCCTCGTGCCCGAGGGGAACACCTACCTCCTGATGCCCGTGACCTTCCGTGGCCCCTGCAGAGCTAACTCAGTCACTGCAATGGTGAGCTTGATTGCTGCTGTTACTATACCATACCAATGCACAAATCGTTCAACATTATCTCTGTTGTGAATTGTGATGTCCATCGCAAATGATCAGATAAAGGGAACGCTAGAGGCACCGCCCAACCGATCGGTCTGGCTGGATCGCAACAACGACCTGCAGGAGTGGGTCACGTTTGAGGACATCGATCGCCTCCATGTCCTCGGTGGCGGGACGCTCAATGGGAACGGACAGCAGTGGTGGATCAACTCGTGCAAGCTCAACAAATCAATGGTAATTTTTCTACCAGACCAAAAAAGAAAAGTCCTAGAACTCATCAAACATCGATCACCTGAACATTTACAACTTCTCACTCTCGACAATCCTTTTTTGGGGGGCGTGTGTTTTGTTTCCATCCATCAGCGATGCCTCAAGGGCCCGACGGTACCTTTCCTGGCCCTGCATTTTGTGCCTGAATGTAGTGTGCATCCGCTATGAGTTTTGATCAGTTGGCGACTTGCAGGCGCTGTACTTCAGAAGATGCACGCACCTGGTCGTGGAGGACCTGCAGGTGAGGGACAGCATGCAGATGCACGTCGCGATCGCCTACTCCTGGAACGTGCTCGTGTCGAAGCTGTTCATCGCCGCGCCGGGATGGAGCCCCAACACTGACGGCATCCATGTATCCAACAGCAAGGAGGTGTCCATAAGCGACTGCACCATCAGCACAGGTAGTAACACAATAGGAAAACACTCTCGTACTTTGTGATCAGACTGAACATTGGTTGATTTTCTTGTTTGGCTTGTTGCTTCTGAGTTAGTGCAGGTGACGACTGTGTTTCCATTGTGTCTGGCTCAACATTTGTACGGGTGACCGGCATATTTTGCGGACCAGGCCATGGAATAAGGTATGGCCGTACATAACTGAATTACTATAAACTAGCAGAGTGGATGATTGTAGTCTAAAATAAAAGGATTTAGATCATGCAACATATCCATTGATATTTAGACTTGCACGTGCTCCTTAACATCCAGTGCTAGTCATTTCATGTTACAAATTTGCATTTGCAAGGAAATTGGGACAAGCTGTACGAAGGGTTCTGAATTTTTGGTGATTTTCTTGGCGTTGTTTGCTGTTGCAGCATTGGTAGCCTAGGAGCAAGCAACTCGTGGGCCCATGTCTCTGACGTGCTTGTGGAGAAGGCCACACTGCTGGGCACAACCAACGGTGTGCGGATCAAAACTTGGCAGGTAATGCATGGCCTTCTTGCTAAGCGTCATGGAAACTTGGACAGTTCCAGCCTTTGTTTTTTTTTTTTTGAATTTTGAGGAAAAGGGGTGCTCTCAAAAGGAGCAGTGCAGCTCTACAGCCTTCTATTCCTCTATTTCGCAATGGCATGTTCCTACCAGTTCTGTAGACTGTAGCATGTAGAATAGGAACTACATGTATCTGTAATATAATACAACTTTTCTAAAAAAATGGGTACAAATAAAATAATGTTAGAGGAAAACAGAGAGCGCTTGAGTTGTGAGATGTCCAAGTAAGTAACTTGCATTTATATATTTTTTAATAGCAACAAACAATATGCATATACTCCTTTTAGATAGATATACATATATAGTCCTAAAACAATACTCTAGAACAATAATGTGTATTTATATAAAAAATGCTACATTATAGTTCCGGAGGACTATTTCTCTAGAACAATAAAGGAAGTTCTCCTGAAAGTAAGATATATAAAATTACATACATATATTTATTTTGTTGTGGTACATATTTTTATTTCACGATGCTCTTGCGGTTTCATTATCAGGGAGGGTATGGCTTTGCTGAAAGAATAACTTTCCAAGATGTATCGATGCATAATGTTACTAACCCAATAATAATTGATCAAAATTACTGTGACCCCAAGAAGCCATGTCATGAACAGGTACTAACCCCTTCAAGGATCCAAATTTCATTGCTAACTCAGATGTTTTGTAACTCAACGTTTTTTTTCTGATGATTTCTACTTTGTACAATGTAGGTATCAGGTGTTGCTTTACGTAATATACATTACAGAAACATATATGGAACCAGTGCTTCAAAAGTTGCCATCAGTTTCATCTGCAGTGAAGCAGTCCGTTGTGATGGGATAGTGATGCAAGATATATACTTGGTTGGAGAAGGAAGACACACTTCATGCTCTTACAGAAACGCCACAGTAGCACAATTAGGGTATATCTTCCCCTTTTGCAGTGTGGAAATGTAGTACCATAACCCGTGGGCTAGGACATTTTTTATTTATTTGGAGCATTTTAAGAAAGCAGTAGGGGAAAGACATGATTCAAATGCCTTCGTACTCTCGGATCCTGCATAAATTTAGAACGCGGGATTTTAAAAAAGAAGTGTTTTGATGTAGCCCAACTTTTGAAGAGTCTCTCAAACGAGAGAGATGAACACACATAATCATGTAATGTACTCCTACTTGTCAACATGAGGTTAAGGCTCTATAGCTTTATAATCCTATATAAGTGGATCTTATTCTTTACTAGCATAGATGCATGCCCAACACACACATATCTTTAAAATAAAATCAATGCTTCAACCGTTCTCCTATTCCAAAATACACAAAAACAATTGTAGAAAATTACATTAGAAAAAAAAACTTTGTAAATATTCAAACTAAAATATTATGTAAGCGGCTGTAAATTTTTTTTACTCACTCTTTGACAGAAAAGATAAATTCAGTACACATTCAAAGAACAACTCACACTATTCGTGAATAGCAATCTAGAGATGACCTTTAGACTACTTTGAGCTAAGCCATCCTTACTTTCTCCTAAAAAAATTGATAAATGTTGAACAATAGGAAAAACTTAAGTCACGATAAACTCGGTTAGCATATATTGTATTTCCTAATAACACAAATTACTAAAAGAAATTCCATAAATCAGTTTTATCGTAACTATTAACTGACTACACCACCAGTGTTACACCAGCTATGACGGTGCATTGAATTTAGCATCAGCAACAACCACATAATGTAGGCGATGCCGTGAGGAAGATTTCTCATGAAGTGGTGGATGGATGCAAGGAGGGCACTAAATACTTATTGCCTTATTGGGGGAAGCCTTCGATCCCGCATGTAGTGAAGGTAAGCAATGAAGGCAAAAACTGAAAGGAAACAAAAAATTTGTTCGATGCACGTGCACCGATCACGCTTGACTAATGGACATGTTAGGCAGTGATTAAGACAATCAAAAAATAAATAAACGACATGAAACAAAAATCTTGTGCCTGATTACCGACGAGTCAATGGAAGAAAAATCTCATGCCTGATTACCGACAGGTCAATGGAAGGATTAGCTAGATTAGAGGATGTTAATGGGCAACATGAATCAATCGGGAATGAAAGGAGTGGGACATGCAGGCAGAGATGGAAATATTAGCAACATTAGTCAGATTACCATTTACCACCTACAGTCGCAAGCATAGATGGAAGGATCATCGAGATTAGAAGATGGTGGTGGGCAACTTGAATCAATCACGTGAGAGAAAATATTACTGCCATGATTAGGAACCATGATTATGAAAGTTTGCAACGATTGAAGGAAGGACATCAGGCAACGGCAAAACAAAGGAATTTGGATTTGGAAAGGTACACAAAGTGGGTTGCGTGTGAGAAAATAGGGTGGACGTCGTGACATGTGGGTCCATGGTGGGTTGTTGTGAGATGTACATGTGGGCCTATTTTAGGTGAAAGTTTTCGATACTTATAGTATAGATTATCAATGACCTGCCTTACTCTTAAACTTTTATTTGTAACTTGTTGACTATTTTTTTTTTTGCGACTTGGACATTCATTCATTCATCAAGGAGAAATACAATCTGAAGCTATCAGGTGTTCTACACAGGCAGGAGCTGATTGCCACTCATCCGACCTGTTAACACCTGAAACTTGTTTTGCTAGAGTATGGGCTACGCTATTACAGGAGCGACTAACAAAAGTCACTGAAAAATCAATGAAACTTGTTGACTAGTAGTGATTACCAATGACCATTATCAATAACCAGCGTTCTACTCTTAAACTTTTGTTTGTAACTTGTTGACAAGTAGTGCAAGCGTGGAAATTTTCTTGGTTATTTGTTGTTTTTTTACTCGTGGAATGACCGGAGGATCATATATACCAGTTTGAATATCGAACGAACGTGTACAAACACATATGCCCAAAAGAGACTGTTCGGATATAACAGCGAGAAGGCTAGTACGCTGCACTCTGTAGTCTCTGAATACATGTGTGCTTGCTTGCATTTGCACAGATGTATGCATCGTGCGCGGTGAAGCAAGCTGATGAACAGGCCGGCTGTGATTTGTCTCTCTTCTCTCGTGCAGGGAGAAGCAAATCTCCTCCTTGAAAAAATAAATTATTTTTTTAAAGAGCCTAGTACTACAAGTATGTTTGCAGGAAATGAAGGCGAAGAACTACTACAACTAGCAAGTACAGTATTCTGCTGTTGTGGATGACGAGGCTAGCATCTACTACCGTCCAATCCAATCCGTTCTCGATCTGGGCTTGTCGTGGGCTCGTGGCAGGCAGGCAGGCGGCCGGCGAGCCGGGTGACGGCGGCTTGGCGTGCGTACAACTTCAAATTTCGGGGGTTGAACGAACCCACCTGATGTGCTTGCTGCTGCCCTGTCGCTGGAGTGGTACAATTAACGGACCCCCTGCCTCGCTGCCCCGCGCGTACAGGGCGGCAGCAGCCAGCAGCCTTGCTGTTGCTGTCATATTTCCCCCCCTGGAATGGAAGGCAGCCGGCTGGCCGCCAATTCAAAACCGGCCTGCCTGCTTCTTCCGGCCGCCGCACCGCATGCGTCCAGCTCCCAGACTCCGGCGGCCAACCTACGAACCCCACGTCACAGGGGTCAGGTAGCGCCGCGACGGAGACCGGAGTGGATGTGGATGGCCACGTCTGCAGCAGCCGTCGCGGTTTGAAACTGGCCGGCGCTGGGGCAATGGGCATGCGCTTGCCGCGCGCGCCGAGACGACACGGTCCCGCATGTCACTCGCGGCGCGCAGGAAGCAGCGGACCGGCGGAGCCCGAGGCGGCCGCGGGCCGAGGAGGGAGGCCGTCGAACGGGGTGCCCACCGTGCGCGCCTGCCTGCGCGGTTAACAAAACAGAACGGCCGCGGGGCTCGCCGGCTCGAGCTGAGCCCGTCCAACCGTGGAGCTCTCGGGTTTAAAATTCGTATCGGGTGTCCCACACCCCCACGCCCGAGTAACCGCACGCAGAGGCAGCCAGGCAGGCCCTCTGCCTTGCAGATTTGCAGGGGCCTGGGGCTCTGCTTTCTGCTCCTGCCGCATGGCCGTGGGGTCACGAGTCCCTGACCGCCGGCGCCACGTAGAGTGGCGCGAGCGAAGTTACTGCGGGGCGGCTGACCCGCGTGGCCGCGTGACATGGCTGTGACAGAACCGCCCAAAATAATTCCGTATTATCGCCTAAGTCTGTCCACGTGGTCATTAAGCGATAATAAAGAACTATTCTGTCGCCTCTGCCGGGTCATGCCCGGTAAATCACTTACACAGGATCGGATTATGCGCTAAGCCCACACGAAGGCGGGACCAGAGTACAACATTACATTACATAAAAGATCCATAAGTACTTAAAATTACAAACTAGGTTTTGAGTACATAAAAGTAAACATGGTTCAGAGTTTAAACAGCGGAAAGTAAACTAAACTAAACGCATGATACACACAGGAGGCCATCCATGCATATCACTCCTCATCATCGTTCTCCCATTCAAGTTCCCAACCATCTGGGATGGAACCAGGCCAGATGGGATTACCTGAAAACAACAATAAAAGTAAGGCTGAGTATACTAATACTCAGCAAGACTTACCCGACAAAAAAAAAAACACAGCTAGACATGCAAGGCTTTTTGGCTGGTGGGTTTGTTTTGCCAAAAGCAACTAAGAGTTGATCCTTACTTTCAAATTTTAGCTCAAGTTCTAGTATGTTAACCATTCTAGGTAAGCACCTAGCTAAGCAAGCATGGTTGTACAAACAAGATTAATCATCCATCAATATTAATCCAAAATGTTTCATAAATAAACATGGGGTAGCCAGTGGTCAAGCCGACTCAGATAACGTCGAGTGACCGACGATCGATCGATTTATATCCTTGCAAGGTAAACCCAAGATACACGGAGGAAGGTAGACCCCAAAGAATCCAAAGAAAAGCAAATGCGGGGTCTACCCCGACCAGGCGGTTCCCGTCACTCCCCAGATTAGGAAAAGATGCCACAGTCCTAAGTACAAGGTTACTGGAACGCCCTCACACGGCACGCCCATACTCACACTTGCACTACCGGAATCAAACCGGGAGACGAATCTCAAGATTAGTAGCGATAAAATTCCCGCACTGGTTCATTAGGTACTAGGCTTACCGGTCCCATTCCCGACAAGCACTTGGTACGTTCAATAGCTTAGACCAGCACCATGCTACTCGGTCGAGACCGAACCCATTGCTCTTACCACATGAGCGAGTCAAATTAATCAACTTATGATTCCAACATAAGCATCCTATATCTCGCGAGCAATGAGTCATTACTCGACTTCTACCGTATCCTTAGAGCATGGCACTAGCGTTCCTAACATACTAGTAAAAGAGCATAGGAGTCCTAAGGATCATGCATCTAGGTTTCAAAGCAACTCCTGAAACTTAAATGCACAAAGTAACATTAATTGCTGAAAAGTAAAAGAGCATGAGTTTTAATCAAAAGGTTATATGTAACTCCGGTGCTTGCCTTCCTCTACACTAGCAACAGCCTTGGGCTCTTCCGGACTTTGGTCCAGGTCTTGATGAACTCCCAACTCGTTCACTTCACCCTCTACAGTCCCGTCTCCCTCCTGGGTCAACGTGTAAGTACCGTCCGGCAAATCTACACGCCACATGCATATGCATTAGATTAAGGTGAACTTTGGTGGTGATTGTGTACACATCTAAGCAAATTAAAGTATTTAACTTCACAAAACAGCAAGGGAATGTGATTAACAATTTAAAAACAGAAACATAACATGTTTTCACAATTTGACACCTTAATTTCCATTTCTTTATTTAAATACATAAAACAAGCATTTCAACCATAAATCCATATTAAATCAAAAACACTTCAAATAAATCTAAGCTTCTGCACACATCATCATATACCTATTCTAAGATCACACACCAAAATTTACATTAAGAACATTTATAAATTAATTTATACGAAAAAGACAAATTTCAGCCTAGTAAATCACCATTAATTCATATAAAAAGATTTACTAAACTTTTTGATCTCAACTTTCTCCTACAAGTCATACATGTTAAAACTAAGCCTCTGTCCAAAGTATAGGTGCAGATTCAAATTATTTTTGAAAATTTGAATTTAAACTCCTACACAAGATTAAATCCAAAACACATATCAAAACACATCCTAAAATCACATCCATTCTACCAAAGGTACTAATCATCAAGGCAAAGCCCTAGGGTGCACTGGTGCTTTAAAGAAAAGATTACTAAAGGGGCTATAAAAAGCATCAAGCTTAATCTAGCATAAAGCTTGCATAAATCATAACTGAAAATCTACACATCAAAATCATGTCAACTTTGGTCACAAAACTAAACATGTCATACAGAGCAACATATCCAAAATTCAAGTCCATAGCATGTGTATATTTTAAACTACACTAAAAACACCTCAAACTGAGTTTGAATTTTCATTCAAAAACTACACAGAAAAACCCTATACATGCTTTCTAGAAAAGATAGGTTTCTTCACCAGGAACCCAACAAAATTGGATTTGCATTTTTCTGATTTTTATACGATTTTCTATGAATTTTCAAAGTTGCAGCTGAATACCCTAAACAACTTTACAGCCGGGTCCCTGGAATAAGTTTTTGTAATTACACAAAGGTCCCTATTTTACGGAAACACCCCTGGACCTTTTTCAAACCTCGCAATGTGCCCCTGCCGGCGCAGGGCACTTCGCCGGCGGCCGGAGGAGGACCGGAGCGGGGCGGGCGAGCGGCTTGGAGGCACCAGCGGGCCCAACCGGTGCTGTAGGGGTGACCGGCCCGGCCGGCGGAGCAGCCGGCGAGCTCCGACGGCGGCGTCCAGGAGAGGCGCCCACCGGAGCTGGTGTACCCGGCGACGGCGGCGCAATGTGGTGGCGGGGAAGAGCGGAGAAGAAGCAAGGAGGGTTGGGGAAGGTGCAGGAGCGGCCGGGCGGCGCTGGCTGGCGCGGGGAGGCTCGCTCGGCCGGCGCGGCAATGCCGTGCAGCGGCGGCGGGCAATGGAGACCGGCGGCGCACGCGAGGCAGGGAAAACGACGACGGCGTGCGCGAAAGGCGGGCGAGTGAGGCGAGGATACTGACTTGGGAAGCCTCAGGGGCTTTAGCGCGCGTGCCAGGGAAGCAGCCACCTGGCCTGCTGCATGCGCGGCGGCGGCACGGGACGCGGGCGCGTGGCACCGGAACGGCGCGGCGCTTGCGTGGGCGCGGCGTACGGCAAAAGAGCGAGGCGGAGGGTCCACAGCGTCGAGCGGGTCCACGGCGATACCTCCGGGACTTCCGTACACCGGACGGCGCGGTACGACGCGTGGCAGCGGCAAGAAACGCCGGCGCGCACGCGCGCTCTGGTTCGGCGACCGCGACGTCGTCGTCAGTTCCAATTTCGCGATCACGTCTTCAAAATTCTGTAACTCCGCAAAGTGCCAACATACTCGAAAATCTCCAAAACTAGAAGTTGTAGAGGAGCTCTAGACCTACAACTTTTACAAAGGGCGACATATGTTTTGATCAACGGACTTGTGGCAAAAACGAGTTGAATTTTCAGGAAAATCTCGGCCAGGAATTACTGTGCACAACGCGTTCCTCTCGAGTTTACGCGGCTTTGCACTCAAAATTGGAATGTCCGCCAATTACGAAAAATGTGTCCCCAGAAATAACGAAGAACTTTTATATTGGCCGATTTTGAACTTCTATAGCAAAATTTGGAGAACGCGGAAGAAAACCAAATCAGCCATTTAGGATCAAAGGGGTTTGACCGGGAATTTGTAACTTTGACCAAGGTCATTTGTGCAAAAGTGTAACAAATCATGTCAAACATGCTTAAGAGGTAATTAACCTTGATTAACATAGCTAAGTAAAGTCATTAGCACACTTAAACATCAGGGATGTTACAGCTGGGTAGACCCCGCATTTGCTTTTCTTTGGATTCTTTGGGGTCTACCTTCCTCTGAGTATCTTGGGTTTACCTTGCAAGGATATAAATCGATCGATCGTCGGTCACTCGCCGTTATCTGAGTCGGCTTGACCACTGGCTACCCAATGTTTATTTATGAAACATTTTGGATTAATATTGATGGATGATTAATCTTGTTTGTACAACCATGCTTGCTTAGCTAGGTGCTTACCTAGAATGGTTAACATACTAGAACTTGAGCTAAAATTTGAAAGTAAGGATCAACTCTTAGTTGCTTTTGGCAAAACAAACCCACCAGCCAAAAAGCCTTGCATGTCTAGCTGTGTTTTTTTTTTCGGGTAAGTCTTGCTGAGTATTAGTATACTCAGCCTTGCTTTTGTTGTTGTTTTCAGGTAATCCCATCTGGCCTGGTTCCATCCCAGATGGTTGGGAACTTGAATGGGAGAACGATGATGAGGAGTGATATGCATGGATGGCCTCCTGTGTGTATCATGCGTTTAGTTTAGTTTACTTTCCGCTGTTTAAACTCTGAACCATGTTTACTTTTATGTACTCAAAACCTAGTTTGTAATTTTAAGTACTTATGGACCTTTTATGTAATGTAATGTTGTACTCTGGTCCCGCCTTCGTGTGGGCTTAGCGCATAATCCGATCCTGTGTAAGTGATTTACCGGGCATGACCCGGCAGAGGCGACAGAATAGTTCTTTATTATCGCTTAATGGCCACGTGGACAGGCTTAGGCGATAATACGGAATTATTTTGGGCGGTTCTGTCACAGCTGGTATCAGAGCGAGTTATGCACCAGAGTAATTAAAATAACTTAACAAACTTGTTTTTGGAATAAAATTTGCCAAGATTAATAATCTTGCTAAGTGAGTAGGACGTTAAGGTCTAATCTAGTCCGAGAGGCCCTAGAGGGAATTTTTGGGTTCTTTCAGGTGGCTAGTACTCTATGGTGTATTTAATCTGACTTCCAGCACATTTTATTCCTGTCAAAACTTACTTTCATGCACAACCATACTAGTTCATCACGTTTTGCCATACGTGGTGGTACCACAGGAAAGTCCTGTGAGGGACTAGTGGGACCTATTCCAATGGGTGCCACGTCGCGTCTGCGTCTCGTCACGTTTTGCCATACGTGATGGTACCACGGGAAAGTCCGTGAGGGATGAGTGAGGCCTATTCCAATGGGCACTCACGTCGCGTCTGTGTCTAGCCATGTTTTGCCATACATGTGCGAACCCGCAATAGGCGGAAAGGACAACTCCATTCAAACGGAGGTGTCCGAGGTTGGACGCTGTCCATGCAGCGGCTTTACGCATGGATACCGTTTCTATAGTGAACGATAATGAATGTGGACGCTTTTGTGAGTGCTGGCACAAAAGGTCTTGAATATCTGTGATTTTCTGCAGGTACACTAACCATGGTTGTTAGGTACGGTAATGTAAGAAACGAATAGCTTTCGACTAGCTATTATAAGGAGAGACGTATTTATGCCTTGCCACCGGCACTAACTCCGTTTTTGAGCTTAAAAGCTTTGTGAGGAAGTTTAGGACGCTTTTTGCATCATGTAAAAGCTATCAAACCAAAACTGAACTTAAATCATGTGTTGTTTGGTCTCTATTTAATTTGTGTTCTTAAGGACCAATCATGCTAGTTTGATGCTGTGATAAAGTGTTAAGCAAAGATTGTAACTAGTTGCTGTCCAAATTTTTCTAAGGATTATCTAGAAAATTTCTGGCTAGGTGCTCTTTAGGAAAATTGTTCATCACCTAGTTAAGATTGCTCTCTGAATTTCTCATGATTTTAGGATGCTTAAAACTGAAGTTAGGATCAATTTTGCTAGGCAAGGTCATGCTGAAATGCTGTTAAAATTCTGAGTTAGTCTGAAACTCGAATTTTTACACATAGTTCCTAAATGAATTTGACCAGAAAATCTATAGCAAAAATGTTCATTATCTAGCTTAGATCATGCTGTAAAAATCTCATTGTAATTGGGTACTCAATTTTTGAGTTATGGTCTTTTTAGTGAAGCTCTGTCCTGCTGAAATTTCTGGGCAACAGCACTCTGAAAATGGATCTTTTGCACCCTTTTACAATCTGATTTAATTCAACCATTGAATACCAAAAATGTGAGTTAGAATGTTTCTGAACTACTCACAAAAATTTGGAATTTTTGGGGTACTGGTTTTTCAGTTATGAATTTTTGTTCAGACCTGCCAGTTTTTGCCATATGCATGTTAAACTCATCTTTGTGGGTCCAACGTGCGCTTGTAAATTATTTTTACAGATGGCTGCCCCTGGTTTCGTTGCGGTGGGCGTTGCTGGCACGTTCTCCACCACTGGCTTGCAGTGGGAGGGCTTCACACGCATTGCGTGGAGAGCCTTGTGTGCTGTCGGTTACACCACCCCTCCGTTCTACGAGGGGGTGGAATACGAGGAGATGGGCGTACCTAGCTGCCGAGTACGGGTGACCGTACTTCCCCACCCGGGCCACCCCGAGTGGGCGGACTTGAGCATGGAGCTTCTGTGCTACCGCTCCTTCGAGGCAGTGGAGTCGGCAGCCTTGATGGTGCTCCACACCCTCTCTACCCACCGACCGCAGGAGATGCTTCAGACACCGTTGGGGTTGATTCCGGCTTTGGACCCCAACGATCCTTTGTGGCTAGGTCGGATGGCCAATATAGCCACACTTCTCGAGATTGTGCCACCGTATGACACCGTGCAGACTTTGAGCACGTGTTTGAGGGCTTTGTACGCTCTCCAAGACGTTCGCCGAGTTATCGCGGATGACTTGGCTAGCCGCCTCACTGGAGCCACTTGGTACATCCACTGGGTTGTCAGTCTCTTCACAGAGCAGCACGGTGCGTACACTCAGGCCATGCAGGCTATTGCTGACCTCCAGGGTCAGCTACAGCAGCTCCAGGGTCAGGCACACCAGTTTCTGATTGAGCGTGGCGACCACTTGCAGCAGATTCTGGACTTACAGGCTGGGCAGCAAGAACTGCAGGCTCAGCTGGCTGACAGGGATGCCGAGAGGCTTGTGCACCTTGAGCACATCCAGGATTTGCAGGAGCAGGTTGGGGACCTCGAGCTCGATATACAGGCCTTGGAGGGTGTTGTGGTTATGCTCCAGCAGGTGCACCACCCACCGGCTATTGTTGACGATGAGCAGATGGAGATCCAGCTGGACCCAGAGGAGGTTCAGGACGTTCCCGGACTCGACTAGAGGAGCTTGGTGCTCTATTTCTACTTGTTGCGGGGAACTCTCCATAGTTTGTACATAGGACCTAGATCCTAGATGATGTAGTAGGAAAACTTGACATGTACTCTTTGTTAGCCCTTTTGGTTGGTTTTTGTGCTAGGCTGACTTAGAGTATTCTTTTGTGTAGCTAGAAGCTACATAGTGACCCCTATGTAATGGTGATCCACCAAATTTTGTAATCTTGTAATTATGGTGGAAAAACACCTTTCCGGCAGCAATCTGCCTAAGAAATGAAATGAAGAAAGTTATGGTCATTTCTGGATTTTGCAATGACTACCAAAGTTGTTTGAAATTTTATAATGGTCATGCTCACCAAAATTCAGCATTTTTGCATGTGTAGTTTAAGAAATATTGAAATTTTAGTAAGTTGCTGGCTGCTGTCCAAACTGATAGACAGAACTTTGGAAACTGAATTTTTCGACCCCTGTAAAGGATGAATCTGATCTGGAGTTGAATATCAAAGTTGAAGCTTATAAAATTCTACACATGCTGACCAAATTTTATGAATTTTTGACTTCAGTACAGAGAGTTATGATTTATTTACTCAGGACTGTGATGCTGTCTAAATTCTGAAAATTTCTATAAGTCTGAATTTTCGTATACATATTCTTCTTGTATTCTTTTAAGCAAGCTTTGAATATGTATCTAATGAAAGTTCAACTTTTCAGATGTCTGATAACACACAGAATGACTCTCGGGGTGCGGGAGGCAGTGGGGATGCTCCTCTTCCTCCACCTCCACCCATGACACCCGCAGAAGCTTTTATTGCTGCGCAGACCGAAGTGTTGCGCCAAATTCTTCAGACTCAACAGCAAATTGCTCAAAGATTGCAGCAGCCTGTGCACAATCAAGGCCTTAATCAGGATGGGCCTAATGCAGTCATGTCCTATGAAAAATTCAGGGCAATGAGGCCACCCCTCTTCACCAAGGCAGAGGAGCCCCTAGAGGCCGATGCCTTCGTCAGGGCCCTAGAGGCCATGTTTTCCATCTTTACACTGCCCTGCTCAGAACAAAATAAGGCAGGCTTCGCCGCTCAGCAACTGAGGGGTGAAGCATTAATCTGGTGGGAGCATTTCAAATCCATGCAGCCACAGGGTCACCAGATTACTTGGGCAGAATTCAAAAAGGCTTTCAAAGAGCATTATATTCCGAAGGGGCTTGTTGATAGAAAAATGAGGGAATTGATGCACCTCAAGCAAGGCTCTGACTCAGTTTATCAGTATGCCCAGAAGTTTAATAGTCTCTGTCAGTATGGGGACTATCATGTTGATACTGATAAGAAAAAGATGGAGCGATTCCGTGAAGGACTTGATGGAGAGCTCTATGAAAGGTTGAACTTAATCAAAATTGAGAGCTATCCTGAGCTGGTGAATTTGGCTATCTCTCAGGAGGACGCCATGAAAAGAGCTCAACAGGATAGGAAGAGGAAGTTTAATCAAACTTCAGGCAGTGGCCAAGGCAAGAAATTTAAGTTTGTGAAGAAGAATATGCAGGGTGCCACCCAGCCATCTTCATCTGGATGTTGGGTGATGAAGCAATCTCAGTCTAAGCCGTCTGGCAACTTTGGCTATCGCAGCACCCAGCAGACTGCTCCTAGGCCTAATGCACCCCCACCTGCCCGCAACAATGATGATCGTCGTTGCTATAATTGTGGACAGCTGGGGCATTATGCTAACAAGTGTACACGCCCTAGGCAGCAGAATCAGCAAAATCAAGGGCAAGGTTCCAAGTCTGGAAATCAGGGAAAGAAACAAACTGTGCAAGTGAAGCAAGGCCGTTTAAACTTCACCACAATGGTTGATCTGCCTGAGGGAGCACCAGTCTTGACGGGTACATTTTCTATCCGTGGTCGTCCAGTTACTATATTATTTGATTCTGGTGCTACCCATAGTTTTGTTAATGTGAAAACCATGAATAATTGGGATTTGAAGTGGTGTCATACTAATCAGGCCTATATGATTGCCACACCGGGTGGAAAGGTTGCTTCAAATCAAGTAGCCTTAAGGGTACCGCTTGAAATAGGTAGCAAGACTTTTCCAACAAATCTTGTCACATTAAGTCTGGATGGGGTAGATGTTATCCTAGGCATGAATTGGATGACTCAGCACAAAGTTGTCCTGGATATTTCAGAGAGAATGTTAGAAATCAACTCACCTTTAGTTGGGAATTCAATTCTTTACCTTCCTCCCAAAGGCCGTAAAGGCTCATGTGTTTATGCAGCCATAACTACTCAACTTGAGGACATTCCAGTGGTATGCGAGTACATAGATGTCTTTCCTGATGATTTGCCTGGCTTGCCACCAGACAGAGAGGTTGAATTTGTCATTGAGCTACAGCCTGGCACCGCTCCTATTTCTAAGCGATCTTATAGAATGCCACCCAAAGAACTTGTTGAATTAAAGAAACAACTTCAAGAGTTGCTTGATAAGGGCTATATCCGTCCCAGCTCTTCTCCTTGGGGCTGTCCCGCCCTCTTTGTGAAAAAGAAAGATGGTAGCCTGAGGTTGTGTGTAGACTACCGACCTCTCAATGCGGTGACTATCAAAAATAAATATCCATTGCCCCGCATTGACGTGCTATTTGATCAATTGGCTGGAGCTAAGGTCTTTTCTAAGATCGATCTTCGGTCTGGGTATCATCAAATAAAAATCCGACCTTGTGATATTCCCAAGACGGCTTTCTCTACTCGTTATGGACTTTATGAATTCTTGGTCATGTCCTTCGGTCTTACAAATGCCCCCGCCTACTTCATGTATCTTATGAATTCCGTATTTATGACGGAGTTGGATAAATTTGTGGTGGTATTCATTGATGACATACTTATTTATTCCAAGAATGGGGAAGAACATGCGGAGCATCTTCGCATTGTCTTGCAACGCTTAAGAGAGCACAAACTTTATGCTAAGCTCTCCAAGTGTGAATTTTGGCTAGATAGTGTTAAATTTCTGGGGCACACTATTTCTAGCGAGGGTATATCTGTCGATCCAAGCAAAGTGCAAGAAGTAATGGATTGGCAACTTCCTAAATCCGCTCATCAAATCCGCAGCTTCCTAGGCTTGGCTGGATATTATCGCCGCTTTATTCCGGATTTCTCTAGGATTGCTAAGCCTATGACTGAGCTGCTAAAGAAAGGTGTGAAATTTGTGTGGAGTGAGGCTTGTGATAAGGCTTTCCGAAAATTAAAAGAACTTTTAACTTCAGCCCCAGTGCTAGCGCAGCCGGACAATTCAAAGCCATATGAAGTTTATTGTGATGCTTCAGGCACGGGTCTTGGCTGTGTTCTTATGCAAGAGAATCGGGTTATTGCCTATGCCTCACGGGCGCTTCGCCCTCATGAAAAGAATTACCCCACACATGACTTAGAGCTAGCAGCGGTTGTTCATGCTTTGAAAATGTGGAGGCATTACCTTATGGGAACCCGCTGTAATATCTTCACTGACCACAAAAGCCTCAAATATATTTTCACTCAGTCTGATTTAAATATGAGGCAAAGAAGATGGTTAGAGTTAATAAAAGATTATGATCTTGAGGTCCATTATCATCCTGGAAAGGCGAATGTAGTTGCAGATGCTCTTAGCCGCAAGGCTCACTGCAATTGCCTATCAATGGAACCTTATAATGACACTCTATGTGAGGATTTGAGAAGGCTAAACTTGGAAATTGTTGAACAAGGAAGCCTAAATGCTATTTCTGTGGAGTCTGACTTATTTGATAGAACTGTTAAGGCTCAACTTCAAGATGAGGGTATTCTTTTGATCAAACAAAAGTTGTTAGAAAAAGATCCTAAGTATGATTGCTTCCGGAAGGATGAGAAAGACATAGTCTGGTTCGGACAACGTCTTGTAGTTCCAGATAATTGGGAGTTGAAAAGGGAAGTCTTGGATGAGGGTCATCTCTCTAAATTCTCTATCCATCCAGGGAGTAGTAAAATGTACCAAGATTTAAAGGAGAATTTTTGGTGGTCCAATATGAAGGTGGACATAGCCAAATATGTGTCGGAATGCGATACTTGCCAAAGAATTAAAGCAAGTCATTTGAGACCTTCCGGTACTCTTCAACCCCTACCTATACCTTCATGGAAGTGGGATGACATAAGTATGGATTTTGTGTCTGGATTTCCACTCACATCTAGACATCATGATTCCGTCTGGGTTATCGTGGATAGGTTGACAAAGACTGCTCACTTTATTCCAGTCCACACTAAATATGATGCCAAAGATTATGCAAGTCTATATATTGAGCACATTGTTCGCTTGCATGGTGTTCCTAAAACCATCATTTCAGATAGGGGATCTCTCTTTGTGGCACGTTTTTGGGAACAGTTACATAAGTCTCTTGGCACAAAAATCATACGCAGTTCAGCTTATCGTCCTCAGACTGATGGTCAAACTGAAAGAGTAAACCAGATTCTAGAGGACATGTTGCGAGCATGTGTGATTCATTTTGATAAGAGTTGGGACAAGTGTCTCGCCTTGGCTGAATTTTCTTACAACAATAGTTATCAAGCCAGCTTGAAAATGGCACCTTTTGAGGCTCTTTACGGACGGAGATGTCGTACTCCCTTGAACTGGTCACAGACCGGGGAGAGGAAATTCTTTGGTCCAGCCCTAGTTGAGGATGCCGAAGAAAAAGTGAGGGTAATCAAGGAAAATTTGAGAATTGCTCAAGAAAGACAAAAGAGTCATTATGACAAGGGAAAGGCACCTAGAGAATACAAAGTTGGTGACTTTGTGTATTTAAAAGTTTCGCCAACCAAGGGTGTCCAAAGATTCAGTGTGAAAGGGAAGTTAGCTCCTCGCTACATTGGCCCTTATGAGATCATTCAAGTCTGTGGGCCAGTGGCATACCGTATTCGGCTGCCCGAACGATTCTCTGCCGTGCACAATGTGTTTCATGTATCACAATTGAGGAAATGTGCACATGAACCGGCTAGGGAAGTAATTGAAGAAGCTAATGCTTGGATTGAACCG
The DNA here is from genome assembly GCA_036936925.1 of Cenchrus fungigraminus. NCBI lineage: Eukaryota > Viridiplantae > Streptophyta > Magnoliopsida > Poales > Poaceae > Cenchrus > Cenchrus fungigraminus. The sequence continues at coordinate 92,281,232 of CM072776.1, read as the reverse complement.
GATCTCTCTGTTGTGGAACATCCTTTGAGAATTCTTGATGTAAAAGAAAGAAAAACTCGAAGGCAATCCGTAAAGATGTATAAAATCCAATGGAGTCATCATACCGTAGAAGAAGCTACATGGGAAACTGAACATTATCTCAATGAGAATTATCCGGGTTTTCTGGAATCGAGACACCGTAAGTTCTTTTCCCTGCTTTCATCTTTTAAATTCTAATCTCGGGACGAGATTTCTTTTAAGGGGGGTAGGCTGTAACATCCCTGATGTTTAAGTGTGCTAATGACTTTACTTAGCTATGTTAATCAAGGTTAATTACCTCTTAAGCATGTTTGACATGATTTGTTACACTTTTGCACAAATGACCTTGGTCAAAGTTACAAATTCCCGGTCAAACCCCTTTGATCCTAAATGGCTGATTTGGTTTTCTTCCGCGTTCTCCAAATTTTGCTATAGAAGTTCAAAATCGGCCAATATAAAAGTTCTTCGTTATTTCTGGGGACACATTTTTCGTAATTGGCGGACATTCCAATTTTGAGTGCAAAGCCGCGTAAACTCGAGAGGAACGCGTTGTGCACAGTAATTCCTGGCCGAGATTTTCCTGAAAATTCAACGCGTTTTTGCCACAAGTCCGTTGATCAAAACATATGTCGCCCTTTGTAAAAGTTGTAGGTCTACAGCTCCTCTACAACTTCTAGTTTTGGAGATTTTCGAGTATGTTGGCACTTTGCGGAGTTACGGAATTTTGAAGACGTGATCGCGAAATTGGAACTGACGACGACGTCGCGGTCGCCGAACCAGAGCGCGCGTGCGCGCCGGCGTTTCTTGCCGCTGCCACGCGTCGTACCGCGCCGTCCGGTGTACGGAAGTCCCGGAGGTATCGCCGTGGACCCGCTCGACGCTGTGGACCCTCCGCCTCGCTCTTTTGCCGTACGCCGCGCCCACGCAAGCGCCGCGCCGTTCCGGTGCCACGCGCCCGCGTCCCGTGCCGCCGCCGCGCATGCAGCAGGCCAGGTGGCTGCTTCCCTGGCACGCGCGCTAAAGCCCCTGAGGCTTCCCAAGTCAGTATCCTCGCCTCACTCGCCCGCCTTTCGCGCACGCCGTCGTCGTTTTCCCTGCCTCGCGTGCGCCGCCGGTCTCCATTGCCCGCCGCCGCTGCACGGCATTGCCGCGCCGGCCGAGCGAGCCTCCCCGCGCCAGCCAGCGCCGCCCGGCCGCTCCTGCACCTTCCCCAACCCTCCTTGCTTCTTCTCCGCTCTTCCACGCCACCACATTGCGCCGCCGTCGCCGGGTACACCAGCTCCGGCGGGCGCCGCTCCTGGACGCCGCCGTCGGAGCTCGCCGGCTGCTCCGCCGGCCGGGCCGGTCACCCCTACAGCACCGGTTGGGCCCGCTGGTGCCTCCAAGCCGCTCGCCCGCCCCGCTCCGGTCCTCCTCCGGCCGCCGGCGAAGTGCCCTGCGCCGGCAGGGGCACATTGCGAGGTTTGAAAAAGGTCCAGGGGTGTTTCCGTAAAATAGGGACCTTTGTGTAATTACAAAAACTTATTCCAGGGACCCGGCTGTAAAGTTGTTTAGGGTATTCAGCTGCAACTTTGAAAATTCATAGAAAATCGTATAAAAATCAAAAAAAATGCAAATCCAATTTTGTTGGGTTCCTGGTGAAGAAACCTATCTTTTCTAGAAAGCATGTATAGGGTTTTTCTGTGTAGTTTTTGAATGAAAATTCAAACTCAGTTTGAGGTGTTTTTAGTGTAGTTTAAAATATACACATGCTATGGACTTGAATTTTGGATATGTTGCTCTGTATGACATGTTTAGTTTTGTGACCAAAGTTGACATGATTTTGATGTGTAGATTTTCAGTTATGATTTATGCAAGCTTTATGCTAGATTAAGCTTGATGCTTTTTATAGCCCCTTTAGTAATCTTTTCTTTAAAGCACCAGTGCACCCTAGGGCTTTGCCTTGATGATTAGTACCTTTGGTAGAATGGATGTGATTTTAGGATGTGTTTTGATATGTGTTTTGGATTTAATCTTGTGTAGGAGTTTAAATTCAAATTTTCAAAAATAATTTGAATCTGCACCTATACTTTGGACAGAGGCTTAGTTTTAACATGTATGACTTGTAGGAGAAAGTTGAGATCAAAAAGTTTAGTAAATCTTTTTATATGAATTAATGGTGATTTACTAGGCTGAAATTTGTCTTTTTCGTATAAATTAATTTATAAATGTTCTTAATGTAAATTTTGGTGTGTGATCTTAGAATAGGTATATGATGATGTGTGCAGAAGCTTAGATTTATTTGAAGTGTTTTTGATTTAATATGGATTTATGGTTGAAATGCTTGTTTTATGTATTTAAATAAAGAAATGGAAATTAAGGTGTCAAATTGTGAAAACATGTTATGTTTCTGTTTTTAAATTGTTAATCACATTCCCTTGCTGTTTTGTGAAGTTAAATACTTTAATTTGCTTAGATGTGTACACAATCACCACCAAAGTTCACCTTAATCTAATACATATGCATGTGGCGTGTAGATTTGCCGGACGGTACTTACACGTTGACCCAGGAGGGAGACGGGACTGTAGAGGGTGAAGTGAACGAGTTGGGAGTTCATCAAGACCTGGACCAAAGTCCGGAAGAGCCCAAGGCTGTTGCTAGTGTAGAGGAAGGCAAGCACCGGAGTTACATATAACCTTTTGATTAAAACTCATGCTCTTTTACTTTTCAGCAATTAATGTTACTTTGTGCATTTAAGTTTCAGGAGTTGCTTTGAAACCTAGATGCATGATCCTTAGGACTCCTATGCTCTTTTACTAGTATGTTAGGAACGCTAGTGCCATGCTCTAAGGATACGGTAGAAGTCGAGTAATGACTCATTGCTCGCGAGATATAGGATGCTTATGTTGGAATCATAAGTTGGTTAAATTGACTCGCTCATGTGGTAAGAGCAATGGGTTCGGTCTCGACCGAGTAGCATGATGCTGGTCTAAGCTATTGAACGTACCAAGTGCTTGTCGGGAATGGGACCGGTAAGCCTAGTACCTAATGAACCAGTGCGGGAATTTTATCGCTACTAATCTTGAGATTCGTCTCCCGGTTTGATTCCGGTAGTGCAAGTGTGAGTATGGGCGTGCCGTGTGAGGGCGTTCCAGTAACCTTGTACTTAGGACTGTGGCATCTTTTCCTAATCTGGGGAGTGACGGGAACCGCCTGGTCGGGGTAGACCCCGCATTTGCTTTTCTTTGGATTCTTTGGGGTCTACCTTCCTCCGTGTATCTTGGGTTTACCTTGCAAGGATATAAATCGATCGATCGTCGGTCACTCGACGTTATCTGAGTCGGCTTGACCACTGGCTACCCCATGTTTATTTATGAAACATTTTGGATTAATATTGATGGATGATTAATCTTGTTTGTACAACCATGCTTGCTTAGCTAGGTGCTTACCTAGAATGGTTAACATACTAGAACTTGAGCTAAAATTTGAAAGTAAGGATCAACTCTTAGTTGCTTTTGGCAAAACAAACCCACCAGCCAAAAAGCCTTGCATGTCTAGCTGTGTTTTTTTTTTGTCGGGTAAGTCTTGCTGAGTATTAGTATACTCAGCCTTGCTTTTGTTGTTGTTTTCAGGTAATCCCATCTGGCCTGGTTCCATCCCAGATGGTTGGGAACTTGAATGGGAGAACGATGATGAGGAGTGATATGCATGGATGGCCTCCTGTGTGTATCATGCGTTTAGTTTAGTTTACTTTCCGCTGTTTAAACTCTGAACCATGTTTACTTTTATGTACTCAAAACCTAGTTTGTAATTTTAAGTACTTATGGACCTTTTATGTAATGTAATGTTGTACTCTGGTCCCGCCTTCGTGTGGGCTTAGCGCATAATCCGATCCTGTGTAAGTGATTTACCGGGCATGACCCGGCAGAGGCGACAGAATAGTTCTTTATTATCGCTTAATGGCCACGTGGACAGGCTTAGGCGATAATACGAAATTATTTTGAGCGGTTCTGTCACAATGGCGCGCCCCGCGGACCCTGCGTCCCTGGCTGCACGGGGAGGAAGCTGTTGGGTACGGTCGCCAGCCGGCTCTCGCCGCAACGACAAAAGAGTAGTAGTCTCGTGTCGTGCTGCGCAGGCGGGCCGTGGGGAGGTGAACCTCAAACCGGAACGCACGGGCGTGCGGGCAGGGCAGCTGCGGCGTCGTGCACGCACGGATGGTATAGGCTTTCTGTTCCAGGCGACGGGTCATCATCACTTCCGTCACCGGTCGACCAGGCCTCAAAGTGGCGCTGTACGGTGGTGTATCGGCAGGCCTACCAGGGGGGTCTACTAGTCGATCGTCTCCTGATCTACTACAGCTAGGCTGGCTGGCTGGGAGCCTGGGAGGATGGATTCCTTCCATCTCGGCCGTGGCACGGACAGACGGTGAATGAATGTGTACAAGTGGGAGCTGCATGCTTTTGCACGGCGAGAAGGTGTGGTGTTGGCTTCCATGAGACCGACCGGTGGAGTAAATAAATGTCCATTCTTGTTTCTACTCTGTTTATAGTAAAGTTGCTGTCTGTCTATGTTTGCGCGCGCGCGCGCGAGGGGCAAATTAGTTCTGCTCTCGGGGTTGACTTGTCAAGATGGCTTGTAATCGGCAGTATGAAAGATTTGCAAACAAAAATGTTTCGATTGTCAGATCTACCGGATCGGCAAAGCATTTTTTTTTGCAAATGCATAAATTACACAATTTGGGATATTGGGGTCAGGTCACCATAAAATTAGCAAGTCACTTGAAAAGGGCAAATTAATGTTGGTTCTGAATCTTTGAATGAAATTAATTTTCTTTAAAAAATATTTGAACGAAGGGTGCTTATAAGAAGGTATTGTATGGTTAAATTTGTACCAAGTGCTTAAGGCATGCTTATAAGAGGATTACATTGTAGAGTTCTAACTTCTTTACATGCGCTTGATAATTGCAATCTTTTTGGGACAGAGGGAGTATTTTCAAGCATTTATATACCTGAGCACCTTCCTTAGCAAGTCGCTGCAAAGGCAAATGTTTGCTTCTCGATTTGAATGAAACAGCACAGCTTGGTGCAACGACACAAGATGCGCACCATGAATAGTATAATGGCAGCCAAGAACGGGAGAACGCTTGACCATGGAAATTTAAATGGGAAAAACTGACTTCGAGCTTTACGCGTTCACTATTCCCAACTCCCATGATGCACGGTCAGCATTTGCCACGATACCTGGAACAGAGCGATAGTACTTTTTTTTTGACGTCTCTCATCTAGGTACAGCTGTAGCATCTGTTCATACACGTATACCCACTCCTACTCAACACACGCACACCACACTCACACCCATACGCGTACAAACTGATCTACAACTACACACAGATATACCATCGTGTCCTTCTGGAGATCACCGGAACTTCACACGGTTCCGTAAGCGACGGGCGCGTCACACCCCCTTTGTGGTTCCACGCGTGAGAAGCTGCAGAATTTATTTAGGAGCTACTGCTCCAGGTGAGGGAGCAACGTCGAGACCGAGTCTCGAACGCTGGCCGGCACGGAGCAAGCCACCGGCTCCTGCCACCCGCGCTACGCGCGGTCCTCAGAGCGATAGTACTTTTGGAGCGCAGAGAGAGGCTTGTTTCAAAAAATGGTAAAAGATGCTGCACGGCTGCTTTCTCGTAGCATGGGCCACTTGCAGTTGTGCCTGCGCCGCAACGCCAAATGTTCTTCACCCGCTTGCAATCTGCAACCAAGCACGTCCCAGTCTATCACTGTCCGCTCGACGCCCATCCCATCACCCGGTAGTCATTGCTCAATCGTTGCGTTGCCGCCGCCGAATCGGAGCCCCCGCCGGCGCCGGCCGGCCGGCCGGGCATACTGTACTAGGGCAATCCGGTCATTTTCGCCGGGAAGATCCTTTCAAATCGTGGGTTTCCACGGAAAACGAGAAGAACCGCCTGCCTTGGCGCTTGTCGTGCACCCGGCCTTTTTTCCTCCCGACGCCTTCTCCCTCCGACCAACACCTTCCACAGACCCGCGGCACCAAAAGCACCCGACCGTTGCCGCCTCGCCCCGAGGAAAAGGAGAAGCGAACCCACCACCCCCGCCCCCACACGACCCACGTCGGCATCGTCCCATCCGCGCACGCTTCTCCGGCGGCCCCTCTGGTTCCTCCCCGTTCGTGGTTCCGTTTCGGAGGGTCAGGCGGCCAATCCGATCTGCCCTGCGCCCCTGCCCGCAGCGGACTCGGTCGATGTCAGCGCGGCGGGCGGCCAAGGGCCAGCACACGGCGGCGACGCCGAGGATCATCAACCTCAACCTGGCGAGGAGGTCCGGCGGCGGCGGGAGGCCGAGCCGGGGCGCGGGGCGCGCGCAGCCACGCCCGGCGCCGCCGCCGAGGCCGGTCAACCTCGGCGCGCTGTTCGAGATGGAGCGGCGCGTGCGCGGGCTGGAGTCCGCGCCGGCGTCGCCGCCGCCCCCGCCCCCGGCGCGGTCGCGTGAGGAGGAGGATGACGACGAGGAGGGGCAGGAGGAGAAGTGGCGGTTCCAGGCGGAGATCCTCCGCGCCGAGTGCAACTTCCTCCGGATGGAGCGGGAGGTCGCGCTCCGGAAGCTCGAGCGCCACCGCGGCCAGATGGAGGCCGCGCTCAAGTCCGCCGTCGAGACGCTCGTATCGGTAAATACAACACGCACATCGTTGTTTGCAACTAACCGTCGTGTCAAAGTTTCTGTTTTTTTGCACGTTTTCACTTGCACCATGATCGAACCGGTCTGATGATGCTCGCGCATATATGCTGATCGCGGCGACAGGGGAGGAAGAAGATGGACGGGAAGGGCGACGTCGGCGTGGCGGCGGCGCTGGACGAGGGGATCGAGGACCTGGAGGAGATGATGGAGGAGCTGCGAGTGGAGAAGGAGAGCGGGAGGAGGGCGATGAGCGGGACGCGGGAGCTGCAGCGGAGCCACGGCCGGAACTTCGATCGGCAGGCGTCCACGCTCCGCCGCCGCCTCGAGAAGATGCCGCCGCCCGACGCCGAGCCCTGCGTCAAGGACATCCGCGAGATCGCCCTGCCCGTCGCCGTTCCGCCGCCGCCACCCGCCAGTCACAGCGACGACGATGACCACGTCCACAGCGCCAACACCTCCGATGTAATGCATCGCATCCGGCTATTGATAATACGTAAAAAAAAAAAACAAGCGTGATGATGCTTGGTGAATCGCCGCTCCATATATTCTCTTTGTCGATTGCTGAACGTGCCTTGTGTACCCTGCATGCTGAAGGTGGAAATGCTGAGGATGAAGATGGAAGGGATGTCCAAGGGCATGCGCGAGCGGATGGAGGAGTACAGCCGGCGCCTGGAAGCCGTCGCGGCGGCCTCCGGCGACAACGCCGGTTGCCAGTCAAGGAAATGCGGCAGCCGGCACAGCCGGAAGGCGAGCGCGAGCAGCCAGAGGAGCTGGAGCGGCGGCAGCACCACGAGCAACGGCAACGCGCCGTCCGTCCTCGACGCCGCCACGCACGGCCGCAGCCGCCACCCCGCGGCGGCGGAGAATCGTCATCAGCACCAGCAGCACAAGGTACAATTCAAACTCGTCCCCGTCACTGTTCATAACACACGCAGCTTAGATATTCCTCGCTCCCTCGGTAAGCATGATTAGCACCGGCGCGATTCGCTGTTAGCGTTGGGCACACCCGGATGTCGTTGACCTGCTGGGGGGCACACTCCTGGTCAGCGATTCCACCACTCCACTTGACGCCATTACCAACCCGCGATTAGGTCCGTCTTGTCTCATCCGAGGGGGTGAGCAAGCATGCATTGAGCAAGACGAGTTTTGAAATCGCCTACAGCGACGGGTGCAGGTCGTCGCTGTGGCGTGGGGATCACTCTGCGCTTGGTTTGTAGGGAGATGAGTAATTGGGGGATGATCCCATGGGGCCACACGGATCTATGGATTGGCACGATGCTATCGGCTGCTACTCGGATTGATAATTTGAGGCTACGCTGCCTGCTGGTAACAATCGCTGTGGATGGGACCATACCAACTGTGATGAGCCTGAGAACCTCTGGCACTTTTAAGCCTTTTATTATCATCTTCGCATTCAAAAGATATATATAGCTTTTAAGCATGTGTTCCCCTGATTTGAACCGTCAATGATTGCGAGACGGCCCAGACTATCAGCGACGCTGCCGCCGCCTCGTGCCTGTTCCAGTGGTCCTCCTGCATGCTGGGCCAAAGGGTTGGAGCTTTTCGTTAGTTCTTCTGTTTGTTGTTACTGTTCGTGCGAGTCGTGGCCCCCCGCGAGGAGGCTTTCTTTGGTTGCACACCTTCAAAAATGCGTTTTGTAATCGTTGCGGTTGGTGATTTCTAGACCCGCGCATCTCAACTTGGCACTGCATGTACGTGTCTTTTCTGCATGGCGCGACTGCATCTCGTCTCGTCCAACAAATGTAGTCACTTGGCTCTTAAGGATGAGGAGGATGCCGTGCGTGCTCGATCGTTCCGGGGAGAAATGGTCCAGCGCGGCACAGCGCGGATGTGGACGTTTGAATTTCATGCTAAAGATTCAATGTGCGAATTCGAAACTGCAGAAGATGTGAACTTCAGTTTTCAGCCAAGAGCCACAAAGCAAAGCACGTGCCGGAGCAGGAACGCTAGTACCCACAAGATGGCACATGATGTATCTGCCCCAAGTATGACCATAGCATAGGAGATGTTGCCCCCACAACGAGAAAGCAAAGCTTTTTTTGCCCCGGGCTAGTGCAATAGGTTTGGGCCAGGCTTAAAGGTTAGGGATCCAGTTGCTTTCGCATCGACTAGTTCATGTATCAACTGGATCATGCCTGAAAATCAGCTAATGTGCATGCAAATATAGACCCAAGTTGGTTGGGGGTCCAATTCTGAATAGCAATACGGTACTGTGCATTGACACGAAAGCCAGTTGTGGAGGCCTTGCATTCAAATCTGAAGAACAAGCTGTGTTATTGTAGGCTTCAGTTTGGAGGAATATGAATGCTTTCAAATTTTGTCGACACATTCTGGGTAAACTTTTATGGCGTTCTTCTGTCTCTGCACCCTGCCCCTCTATGCCCAGAGATGTTTCTTTCATAGATTTGTTGCGTACCAAAACATTTGCTGTGTTCAGGCTAAATTAAAGGCTGGCAGTATCCATTCAATGTTGCTCGCAGAAAGTTTCAGCAGTAACCGTTTCCTTTTCCCAACAGACTATGGCTGAAGAGTGCAAATTGGTGAGCTCGGGAAGCTGTTGCGACTGCAGGGAGATTGTGTGGAGGATAATGGATCAAGTAAAGGCAGAGTCAGAACAATGGACAGAGATGCAAGGTATGTTGGACCAGGTTAGGCTGGAGATGCAAGAGCTGCAGTCTTCCAGGGATACATGGCAGCATCGTGCTATGGCTTCTGACATCAGTCTACGCTCCTTGAATTCTCAAGTAAGTGAAGGTTATAACCATGCTTATGATCTGGCGATTGAAGTGATTCATGACTAATGCAAATGAGCAGAAATACGTTGTGTGTTCTAAGTAAAAGCAACTTTGCATGGAGTATTTTGGTTTGTTTCCTTTGCATAATGCCGAAGCAGATGCTGCATAGTTGAGGTTGTGTTGAATGATGAAAACACTGAGTTACTCATTCCATCCATTTTTCTCATCTCAAAGGCATGCTTTTGTTGGGACATTGAACATGGAGTGGATCAGTGGAGTACCCTATACTACTGTAAATTAGGTTACTTTACCAAAAATTCTATTTTTGGCACTGAAAATTTTACTGCATTTGGTATGTTAGTTGTTGTTACTCCAGAGTTATTACTGAACTACTCTATTTGCTCTTAGTGTGCATTCAAGTTTTCATGAATCTGGTCACTTCTTTTATAAATTTATTGACATAAACTTATAAAATTGCAATTGCTGAATCAACTATTGACAACTAATCTAGTAATACAATTTTCATATGTCAAAATTTGAAAGTTCTGTAGTAATTGTAGAAAGTCGAATAGCTTTGATCCTGAAGTATCATTTGTTTAGGTAATAGAAGGATGCCTTAGTTGCAGTTTATCCAAAGTGAGATAATAGCACTCGTTTGCGTATTTTGCTGGACAATAAAATGTTCACCTGGACTTAAGACTGCTTAATCCTGTAGTTTCATAGACACTGCATTTTATTGGTTTGTCACTGGAGTACTGAACTCTGAATATTTGGTTCTTTAATGTGCATGTGAGCCCCACGATCCATTTTAGAACTCTTTCATGCTTTTGTCAAGGTCAGTCAGTCAGTTTGTCAATCTAAACAAATTTCCAATTGTGTCAGATACTGGAGTGGAAATCCCGGGCACAAGTTTCAGAACAGCGCGTGGAAGAGCTGCAGAGGAAGATTTCAGAGCTCCAAAGCAAGCTACACACGTCCAGAGCACACTTCACACCCCCAGCAGCAATTCCTAGCCAAGATCAATGGTCAGAAGCGTGCAAAATGGATGATGATAATGACACAAGAGCAAAACCTCAGCACCACCAGCGATCACAGGAATGCGGCAAGGAGGAGAAGAAGCACGTCCTCATCTGCCGCGTGAAGCACTCGCCCAGCAGCGTGATCCCGAAGCGCTCCCCGTTCCAGGAGATCGGCAACATCAGTTTGCTCCGGCAGCGGTGAGGACTCAAGACCGAGGAGCATGGGTGGTAGGCGGTGTGGTGTCTGCTGAGACATGAGTGAGTGATGGGCTGCTGCACTGAAGCTGCGAAGGATTCAGATTCATCCAGGCGTGAGCGGAAGAGAAACTCTTTCAGTTTGGCCTCCCAGTAGCATCGATCAACATCTAATAAATAAATAATTCATGACTCGCTGATGAGTAACCAGGGCCTGACTTCTCGTCAGAAATGGTAGTAATTAAGTAGCCAGTAGGTGAGGCCAGAGTGAGACGGAGGAATAGATATATGTACTTCAACGCTAATGCTTCTTTTTTGCTAGTACGTAGTATATGCAAATTTTGTTCCTGGTTCTGCCAATTTCCCAAGATCTGTTCATTTTCTATGGCTGCTCGCTGGTCGTGTTCATGCATGCTAATATCAGCTGTGGAGGTTAAAATTTACAGAGAACCTGCCCAGCACTCCAGCTTGATTTCTGTGAAGATTTTCAGTATAGAATCACGCAAGCAGGCAAGTAGCAGTAATAGCTGGAGCTTTATTGGAGCTAAATATATCACAATTACAGCTTCCATAAATGCATCTAAAGAAAACAATCATAGGTAGCGCTAACGCTATAGACAATTGCAGTTGCAGAATCAAGTTTAGTGGTTCATCATGGAGAGCCAAGCGCAGTACGTGCAGACGAGCTTCTGGGAGATGTAAACGTACACGGCGAAGGAGAAGCTCATGAGCGTGACGTCCTTCCAGTCCCCCTTCTGCTTGGGGCTCAGGCTCTCCCGCGCCGCCATGCCCGCCTTCACCACGTCGCCGCGCAACCTCTCAGCCGTGGCAGCCCACCACGGGCCCTTCTTCCCACCTCCGCCGCCGCCGCCGCTGGCCGGCGGGGGCTGGGAGGGGAGCCGGCTTTGGCAGAGGAAGCAGGATCTCCGCCTGGACACGGCGATGTCAGGTCGTCGCGGCTTGCTGCCCCGGGAGACATGTGGAGTGGCGTTGATGGTAAGCATGGCCAGGGAAGCCATGCATGGATGGGCGGTCGATCAGATCCAGCTTGTGTGGGACCGAGCGGTAGCTCGGGTGGCAAGACCTCCTGGTGTGGAGGCTGCCGGTCACGGCTCGAGTTCGCTCGAGCGGCAAGACCTCCTGGTGTGGAGGCTGCCGGTCACGGCTCGAGTTCGCTCGAGCGCCTGATTTCCCACCGGGGATTTTTCCCCTCTCTTCTCAGGTGGATCTGTTGCCTCTCCCACGCCTGTCGGACAAGGAATCGACGTGCCTCGTCGACTACGAGGGTTGGCCTCGTACACACATAGGACGTGTTTCTAGTATAGTCTGGTTAGGTCTAGCGTGCACACTTATTGTGCGTGTGGTGTGGTGTGAGTGCGTGCGTGTGGTGTGTGTTTTAAGTGTGTACGTTCAGATACTACAGCTCTACTGTAGTAGGAGAGGGCTAAAAAAAAAAAATCTAGCTTGTGGATTGGAGATGGCGTCGCCTGTTGATCTTTCCAAGAAGAGTGGATAAGTAGCTGCAGACTATGAGAGGAGGAGAAGAAATGACAGTGACATGTAGGCGTGTAGTACGTACACTGTAGCAGAGCTGGCGATTGGCTCAAGCAAGCTTACACTATAGTAATCGTGGTCCAAATATAAAACTTGGTCAGACATACAGTACGCAACATTTTCGTCGTTAAGTTCTGTTTTTTCTTCAGATCATGAGAGTGATCCGATCATCCAAATGAGACGGTCTTGTTGTTTTCTGAAAGTTAAATTCACAAGAAACAAACTGGAAAACGATGGCACAAAATATCAACAACAGTTTTCATCTTTTCGAGTGAGAAAACATCGATATCTACAATCGCAGAATCCCACAAAAAAGAAACAAAATCTCAACTCGCAACAGTTTTTTAGAAAAGAAACACATTTGCAGTAGTGGCCGGCCGGGGTCGGAAGTACCCGGTTGTTGCGGAGCGAAAACATGGTTGGGCCGTAATTCAAGAAGGGTAACCCAAAGTTGGGCTTTTCTCCGGCCCAACTTACTGACAACCAAGATTTGTGCGCCAACAAGGAAAAAAGAGGAGGAAAGAAAGGAGGCTTAAAAAAAAGAAAAGAGGAGGAAAGAGTGCGGATGACGCCAAGACGGGGACCCGCATGCGTGGAGGACTGGAGGTCAAAAAGGTCCAAGCGCTGATTCCTCTTCTCTCCGACCTAGGGAAGCAGCGGTCAAAAAGCTGACCCACCCCTCCCCCACCCTCTCCGACTCGTCCCGCCACCACTCACCAGTCATCCACCACCAACCCCCCTCCCGCACCTCGACCACACCCACACCCACCAGTCCACCACCACCGCCACGGCGCCAGCGCCACCTATCCCGCCCCGTTCCCCCGCCACGCGCCGCGCGGCCGCGCCCCACAACTCGCGCCGCCTGTTCGCCCCGCCCGCGCCGGATCCCCTCAACCCGCGGCCTGCGCTTTGCCAGTCGCGCACCGGCTCTCACGTGGAGCGGACGGGGACTGCACATCTCCACGACTCTCCACGGAGTCTCCACCCCCACCTCATGCCATCCGTACCAGGGCCCCGGCTCGCTCGATGACGCCGGGCCCCGGCGAGCCCGAAAGTCAGTGGCACGCCGACCGCTTGGCACCGGGACGGAGGAGCCGCGTGTCGTGTCGCTGCCCGGCCCTACCCACCGTCGGCGGTAGAAACTACCCAACCCGGGGCATTTTTCTTTTGTTACCGCGGTCAGTGGGGGAAATCTCCGACCCGGGTCCGAATCCAGGCGACGGCCGTTGACTGCGAGGCAGTGGCCGGGAGCGAGCGGAGTGGCTCGGAAGCAAGCGGAGGCGGCTAGAGACGACGAGAGGGACGGCAGCGGATGCGGTAGCCATCTCCCGCACGCCTTCCTCCTCCGCGCGCGCTGTGCTCCTGGCTTTCCTTATCTCCCCCGAGCCACCGCACCGAGGGGCCTGCCCTGCTCGGCGAATCCGAGGGCGGGCGGCATGAAGCGCCAGAGGTCGTACGGCGACGGCCTCGACGACGACAGGCGGAGGTTCTACGACCACGGCCCCGCGCCGCCGCCGCCGCCACCGCCGCGGCGGCCGCCGCCGCGGGAGTACGATGGCGACAGGTTCGAGCGCCGGAAGGGGTTCGGCGGCGGCGGCGGCTTCCACGATGGCAGGTACCGGGAGTACCCCTCGCCGCGGGAGTATGGAGGGGACCGGGCGCTGCACCGGTCCGAGAGCTTCTCCGGGTTCCGTCGGGAGTTCCCCAAGGGGTTCCGGTCGGAGCGTGACCGGTCGCGGCGGGACGGTGACGGCAGCTCGGCGTGGCGTCGCCCGGGAAGCGGGTGGAGGGACGCAGAGTGCTTTGACGAGTACAGGGCACCGTCCAGGCTGGGAGCGGCGTCGCTGAATGCGCAGCCGCAGCGATCGCGGTCGCGGTCGCCTAGCATGCCCAAGAGGAGGTTTGAGGTCACCAAGGCAGAAAAGCTGAAGAAGCAGACAGCTGGCTCCAGTGAGATGGAGGAAGGGGAGGTCGCCCCTGATGCTGAGCCCAAGGCTCGACCTGCTGCTGTGGAGCACCGGAAGCAGGTTGAACTAAGCCGTGCTAAGGACAAGGGAATGGAGCGAGGGAAGGTGAAGAAACTCGATCCTGGACCTGGAGTCCCAGGGGATAAGGGAACTCAAGGTAAGGGAGCGACCGGTGCTGCTGATCCTGACAATGCAGGGAAAGAGGAAGGCCACAGGAGTATCGATGGTATGCTGGCAGAAGCAGGGAAACCAATTGATGAAGGGACTGAGAAGTCTTCGATGAAGGTTGAAGAGGAAGTCAGTGGTGGACATGAAGTGCACACACAAGATGTGGTTGCTACTGATGCGTCTAATTCTGGGCTGAGCACTTCACCCATGCAACATGAAGTGCCGCAGGAGGGAGTGAATCGACCAGATGAGGCCACTAATTCTGTTGATGTGGTTGGGCGGAGCACTTCCTCTAGTATCTTGAATGAGGTTATTCAGGAAGAAGCAACTGCACAATTAGAAACTGTCAATGATATTAATGATGCTGAAAAGAGTGCTCCATCCAGTCAAGGAGTTGTGCAGGATGAAGTGATGATGTCACACAAGACTGGCAGTGCTGCTGATGATGTTGGGTTGAGCACTTCACCCGTCATACGGCACGAAGTGGTGCAGGAGGAGGCATCAGCGTTAGACAGTACGTCCTATGCTGCTGATGAGGTCGGGAAGCTGTCTGGTATGCCACAGCAGGTTCTTCAGGAAGAAGTTATGAAGCAAGATGGAACTTCCAGTGATGTCCATAGGATTGAAACCGACACTTCTTCTGATCTGCCGCGAGAGGCAACACAGGAAAAAGTGACAATACTGGATGAAACTGCCCATGATACTGCTCTGGAACCGGGCAGTTATTCTGGTATGCTGAAGGAAGCAATGTGTGAAGGAGAGTCGATGATGGATGCAAGTGGCAATACAATTGATGTAGCAGGGCGGAGTAATTCAGCAGATGCGGCGGAGGATGCGATGCCCGAGAAAGCAGCTGTGCAAGAAACAACCAATGCTGTTAATTTAACTGGTGAGAGCAATACATTCACTGGGCCTCAGAGAGAGGTGAGTTCTCTACAGCTACAGGCTCCTGAGATTAAGGAATTTGAAAAATCAACTGTAGAGATGGATAAGCCAACAGAACATGCCGCATTTCAGCCTGTTGAAGAGGAACTTGAAATGGATCAATGCAGAAAAGGAGGTGCGTCAAAGGAATCCATAGGTGAAAATGAGGCAGATGTTCTTAATGAAAGTGTTGAGAAAAAAGTAACAGGATTTGATATCGAGACCGCTGATGGTGCCTGTATGTTCCATAGATCAACAAAAGAACATGTTGGGGATAGTAAGGAAGATGCTGCCAGTGCAAATGTAATGACAAGGGACTCGATGTCTGAAGCTAAAGGAAATGGCATAGCATTTGATGTCCTTAATAAGAAAGTAAAAGTAGATCATTCAACTTCAGCGGGAAGGGGTCTTGACTCAGCATTGCAGCTTGGCATGGAACCAATGGAAACACCAATTTCTGCTTCAATTATGCCTGTAAAGAAGGAAAATGACACAGTGAAGCCAGGGAAACTTGATCTTTCGTTGAGCTTGTCAGGTTGTTTACAGAATTCTGAATTTAAGTGTTCGATTCCTCAAACTGCTCCTCCAGTCGATGCAGCATGCTCTCAGCCATTACCATCATCATCTTTCCGCACAAATTCAGATGGTTTCGCAGCTTCCATATCATTGACCAGATCACAAGCATTTGGTCACAATCCTAGTTGCTCACTCACCCAACAGTCATTAGACAATTATGAGCATTCAGTAGGTAGCAAACCTTTCTTTATGGGGATTGGTCCGATGAGCAATTGCACCGGAAGGCAAGATCAGCTGTCTACTGAATCTACACAGAAGGGGAGTGCTACTCCACTCCTTCAGAGAGTACTCCTAAATGGACATATGCCAGAGACTAACACTTTGGCTGGGAATGGGATAAAAAAGCATAACAATGTGATGTCCAATGACCTCAGAAGGCATGCAAACATCCCAGGAGTTTTGTCACCAACACATAGTCGTGGTTCTCACGATTCTGGATCGGAACATAATAGACAGAAAAGGCAGCTTACAAGAGAGAAAAGTAGCAGCAGCCTTACAAGGGGTGACCGGCAGGAGGGAGAACAGCTTGTCATTAATGGTGCTGGTGTCATTGAGAGGATTATTTCCAAGGTTGTTTCAGAACCTTTGCATCTTACAGGAAGGATGCTTCAAGAGATGACAGAAAATTCTATAACATATTTGAGGGAGGCCATTTCTGATATCATAGTTGATCCAGGTAAAAGAGAACAAATTATTGCTTTGCAGGAGGCACTTAGGAAAAGATCTGATTTGAATAGTGATATGCTGCGAATGTGTCCGAGGGTGTTGATGGAGATACTTGTTGCTATAAAGACTGGGCTTCCATATTTTATAAAGAAAAGTAGCAGCATTGCTACATCTAATTTGGTTGACATTTTCCTCAACTTGAAATGTTGCAATCTCTCATGCCAAAGCATTCTGCCAGTGGATGATTGTGATTGTAAAGTTTGTCAAAGGAAGGCTGGTTTCTGTAGTTCTTGCATGTGCATTGTCTGCTCAAAGTTTGACTCAGCATCTAATACTTGTAGTTGGGTTGGTTGTGATGTGTGTCTTCATTGGTGCCACACAGATTGTGGCTTACACCACTCTCTTATTCGAAAGGGGCAAAGTGCTTCAATGA
The DNA here is from genome assembly GCA_036936925.1 of Cenchrus fungigraminus. Classification (NCBI taxonomy): domain Eukaryota; kingdom Viridiplantae; phylum Streptophyta; class Magnoliopsida; order Poales; family Poaceae; genus Cenchrus; species Cenchrus fungigraminus. The sequence continues at coordinate 92,264,279 of CM072776.1, read as the reverse complement.
CATACGGCACTACTGAGATGCAGTTTCACTGTGCTGCCTGTGGACATCCATCAGAGATGTTTGGTTTTGTGAAGGAAGTATTTCGAACATGTGCACAACATTGGAGGATGGAGACTCTGATTAGAGAGCTACAGTATGTGGAAAGAATATTTTCTGCAAGTGATGATGTAAGGGGTAAGAGGGTCAGGAACTTTGTGAAGCAGATGCTAATTAAGTTGGAAAATAAGGCTTATCATCCCGAAGTTGTCAAATGTGTCACTGCATTCTTTTCTGGTAAGCTACTCATCATAGTTAATGAAATAGATTACCATCATATCCATGCTCGTTCAAGTTTCTCACTTTACTGTGTTCCGTGCAATGGTATCTTCTCTGGGAGAAATAAGATCAATAATTGGGATACTGTCACTTGTTGCTTGATCTACATAGCAGGAGTAGCAGACCAGCTTGTAGGTTTCAGTTTTACGTAATGTGGACCACTGAAAGTGACACCATCCAGTTCATACTATTTGTTGAGAAGAGTCTGTTATCCCTGTTCTAAGAACCTTGATGTTGAAATACAAATAGACTTGCTCTCATTTGTCAGAAAACAAAGCCATACTAACTCTTCACCTTCGAATTTCAGATGATGATACTATCTTGGGCATCAATCCATCAGTACCTCTGAAAGGCATTCCATGCAGCATTGCTGAAGCTACAGATGGGATTCCTAGTTCAAGTCGGAAGGCAGCATGGACAGCATTTACCTTAGAGGGGCTTCCAGTTTTAGACAAAACAACCGTTCGGTCTACCACAGGGAGCCCATCTCTGCATAGAAAATCTGATGAAGCTGAGTTTCAGACAATTGATAATAAGGCTGTCACTGATGAACTGGATAGCCTGATCAGGTTAAAGCAGGCTGAAGCGTATATGTACCAGGAACGGGCAAATGATGCACGTAATGAGGTTGACAATCTGAGGCGTATCGTTATGGTAAAAAATGCACGAATTGAGGAAGATTATGCCACTCAAATTGCTGACCTTGACATAGACGAGTTACAAGAGCGGCGCAGACAAAAGATTGAAGAACTCCAAGTCATTGAAAGAACACATCATGAATTTCTCAACATGAAAACTAGGATGGTAGCTAGCATTAGGGAATTATTGTCAAAAATGGAGGCACTGAAACAAAATCGAACCATATGAAGTTGTGAACTGAGGTTACTACTTATGGTTCGATGCAGGAATCAAAGTTTGATCAACTTGTGGAAGGAAGCTTGCACATACTGTTGTAAGTTTTTTCTCTTATATTTATTCCTGCCTGTCTAGGACTAGCTTCTGGAAGATTATGATAGATGCTTCACTTTTCGATCCTTTCAGATAGGCAAAATGATGAGCTGTAAACTCTAGATCTTCCTGTATATAATCTCAATAACTACCTACATGCACATGTATAGTTTTCTTGGTACGATGTTCTTGATTTCTGTGGCCTGAACGGCACAGAGCTACCACATAGTATTTTTTTTCTGAAACCTGAACTGCTGATTTGTACTAGTATGTTTTTTTTAAAAAAAAAACTTTGCACAGAAAACTTACCCTGCTTAAGGAGAGAGGGGACACGTGCTTATTTAGAGCAGCAACATTTGCTGTCTTTTTAACCCAAATTTGCTTCCATTTTGATTTTAAAATGATAGGCCAAAGTTGAATTAGAGGATGTTTATTATGGTTCAGATGTGGAATTATTTTGCATTTTCCCCCCTATCTCCACTGCAGCGTTGCTCCAAAGATAGGGATTCTGCCTGCTTGAAACTATTGTGTCAGACTTGGAGTGTCTCTGTGGCAACTACTTGTACCAGTACTGCAGTAGTAGCGAATTTAGTTCCTTAAACCCTACAAACCATGGTTATGAAGCTGGTGTTGACCAAAATGAGGTTACTCGATTGCCCAAGCTTAATGGAATAATGGATGCTTAAGGTACTGAACAAGCAGCAGACTAGCAGAGTCAACTGGACGAACATTCACCTGTAAAATTGCATTGGAGAGAGAACATAATATATATACTTTCACCTTGCATGAACTTGTCACGCATGTTCTGCAAGGTTCCATGATCAGACTTGTTGAGATCGATTGCAACCCCAGATGAAAATTTTGCTTTTTCTAAACACAGGATGGTTGCAATCAAAGAGACGAAGCCCGGTCTCCCGCCGAAACACTCGCCCGCACCGCGTATATGTAACTGAACTGTGCTCTCCCTTAAGTACATTGTTGTGGGCAGATGGATACACTACTCAAGTCTGAACTCTGAAGCATCAACAACAGATGGATCTATAAGTTAATTATTAAACGGAAGCGCCGGTGATCTTGTTGACGACGTGGTGGTTGTCGTCGTCCATGAATCGCTTCCAGAACCAGTGCTGCTTCCACACCCTCTCCGTCATCTCCTCGATGGGCACGTTCTTGGTCTCCGGCAGGAAGAAGAGCACGAAGACCGACATGACGAGGACCCACGCGGAGAAGAAGACGAAGATGGCGTACTTGAGGTGGCAGAGCATGGAGAGGAATGCCTGCGCGATGACGAAGGTGAAGAGCAGGTTGACGCAGACGGTGACGCTCTGCCCCGCCGACCGCGTCTCCAGCGGGAAGGTCTCGCTGGGGATGAGCCACCCGAGGGGGCCCCACGACCAGGCGAAGGCGGAGACGAAGGTGCACACCATGACCACCACCATGATCGCCCAGCCGTGGCCGAGGTTGTCGGAGTGGTCGGTGACCTTGATGCCCAGCACCACGGCGATGGCCACCTGCGACAGGAACATCTGCACGCCGGCCTCCAGCAGCAGCATCCGGCGGCCGACGCGGTCCACCGAGTAGACGGACACCAGCGTGGAGAGCACGTTGACGGCGCCGGTGATCACCGCCGAGTAGAGCGACGCGTCGTTCTTGAACCCCAGAGTGTTGAACAGCACCGGCGCGTAGAACATGATGGCGTTGATCCCCGTGAACTGCTGGAAGATCTGGAGGAGCACGGCGATGACGAGCTGCGGCCGGTTCCGCCGCTGGAGCAGGTTGCGGAAGGGGTGCTTCACCTCATGGGCGATGCGGCTGGCCTCCACGATCTCGTTGAACTCGGGCTCCACGTTGTCGGTGCCGCGGATCTTCTTGAGCACGGCCTTGCCCTCGTCCAGGCGGCCGCGCTCGATGAGGCTGTTGGGTGTGTCCGTCACGAAGAGCGCGCCCAGGGTGAGCAGCACGGCCGGGATGCCGGCGAGGGACAGCGAGAGCCTCCATCCCCACGGGTGGATCCTGCATAGCATCGAGGTTCAGTTTCAGTGTCATCGATCAGCACCGGCCGCTCGCGCACGCACATACCGATCGTGGGCTACGCTGGGACTTACTTGGCGGTGCCGTAGTTGACGAGGTTGGCGAAGAGGATGCCGATGGTGACGTTGAGCTGGAACAGGATGTTGAGACCGCCGCGGATCCTCGTCGGCGCGATCTCGGACAGGAACAGAGGAACGGCCTGCGCGGCAGGAATGTGTTGATTGTGAAACCAAGTTTGTGATGCAGAATACCACGAGTATTTCGAGTTGTGCAACTAATTTTTTACAGCTTATAAATCTCTGTTTTGACAGCATGTGAAAAATAGCATTATTCCAATTTCCAATGTAGATTTTGGGGAGTTAAGCTTTTTTTTTTTACTGTTTTACGCGCGATGCCGTTGGGCCGAGAAAGAAGATGCCTATTGGGCCGTAGTTTTAAAAAAGGCACCCCAGTTTTTTTCAAATTCATATTGGGCCATTAATTAGTCCGAGCTTTTCATTAGATGCTCGTTGGGCCTAGTTAACTTGGTGGTTTGATCATGCCAAGCTCCTTTTCTAATATGGAAATGAAACTATATGGTTCTCAAAAAAAAAACTGAAACTATATTATCCACTTGGGGATCAGGCAAACCATCCAATGGAGATGCAACAACTATTCAATATTCAGCCCTAGTCTAAAGCCTAAAAAGCCATTGCAAAGTCCAAAAAAAGAGAGAGTATCAACTCTCAAAATACTAAGACCAGCGCCCATCCCATGTGGACGTCTTCTAAATTCTAATGACGGAAAAGAGTGTCAGAGCGGTTGTTGCACCCGTGCGTACACTATGCATATACGTCCGACCGTAGCAGTTGAAGTGTTGAACATAAGCATGCGTACACTAAAAAATAGGGAAAATATCTATATCCTTCCTACTACGCCTGCTGAATAAACTGATTTCCCTAAAAGCTGCTGAACGAACTGATCGCATGGACACTGCCCTAGTCTCGCCTGCCCTCACATAATTGCGCTGTGGACGTCCTATATGCCGGCTTGGACTGGGAACCAGCATGATTTGCAGTGCAGCCGTCGGCGATAAGCATCTTGCCACTACATTTTGCCAATGTTTAGTCCATGCGGATGCGTGGACGAAGCTCATTGTTCGGTTCCATTCTGAAGCTCCGGAGAGCTTCAGGAATCTATAGTGGTTGTGGCTGCAGATGCAGCCAAAACACTTCTTCAGTTTAGTAACCTCACAAGAACTAGGAGTGCTGGTAGTTGTCGCTCCTCCACACACCCCTGTTTTTTTTGCCTTTGTTGTTTTTTTTCCTCTTTTTGATCATCTTCTAATAAAAATTACGACAACTCTCTTGCCGTTCCTTTCAAAAAAAAAACAAGAACTAGGAGTAGAGCAGAACTGCAGAAGAGTCCAGGAAAACTGTACTGGTTCAAGTCAAGCAAAGGTCGTTCCTTGCAGCCAGCCAGTCAGGAAGATGGCAGGTAATTTCCTGCAGGACACTAGGCTATCAGCATCACGATTGGTGACCCGTGTGGTCTACAAGTAGAGTCAACATGGCTATGTTCTTTCCAAAAAAAAAAAAACATGGCTCTGGCGGCCCAAAGCTGCAGATTCCTCCGTCGTTTCCGTTGATCGCAACTGGGACAGCTAAAAGAACAGGTTCGGTAGCACCATCAGTTTACAGCAAGAGAGAAGAAGCTAAACCAATTTACAGCGACAGTCACAGTGCACACCTATCACCTACTCATTGGTCCAAGTTTCTTCAGCAATTTAGCTTATTTTGACTGCAACCTACCGCGGCTGGGGAGAAGGTTTAATCACCCCGTTGCTGTCACCGGCAGAGGCGCCAAACAAACGTAACACACAGCAAGTCCAACACGCGAGACCCGGGCACCGTCACCGACGCCCAGGTGTCCGCCTGCTGGGGTATAGTAATACCAGGCGTGTACACAGTTTCTACGCGTTTGACCCCAAAATTTCCGGCAATACATACGGGGGCCCAGGTTGTGTATATATAGTATACTACTGCTGGTATGGTAGCTGGTATACGACGAGGCACCGAGAGTATAAAAATACACTCGATCTGGGGAGACTGGGAGAGCAATGAACTGGGCTAGGCGGCGTGTACAATTTTAAGACCTGGATAATGGAGATTCTTGAACTTGATGCACAAAGGACGGTGACTAAAATACACGCACGTCCTAGTCAAGGATGCAGAAAATAACGGTCGCGCGTGCTAGCAATCTTGAGACCGGCCACTGGTTTGACTTGAAATATATTCCTGCCGATACTTTTTGACTAAAGAATTATGCTCCTCACCCATCGCACATCACACGTTACTGCGACGAAAACGTAACGTGACAACGAAAGGACGAACACCCCCGTGCAATAATGCAAACAATTAACATGCAGACTAAACGACGCTTGCTTATTTATATATTTATATATATGCATATATATGTACCTGGTTGGCGAAGCCGACACCGCAGCCGAGCAGGATCCTGCCGACGATGAGCATGGCGAGGTTCTGGGCGGCGCCGTTCAAGATGACGCCGACGATGAAGAAGGCGCCGGCGATGAGCATGGTGAGGCGGCGGCCGAGGCGGCGCGTGGTGTAGGAGGCGAAGAAGGTGGCCGTGAGCCCCGCGAGGTAGAGCGACGACGTGAACAGCTGCAGCCCCTGGTTGTCGTACTTGCAGTAGTTGCTCTCCTTGTCCTCGTTCTTCTTCCGCAGCACCGCCGGGAAGAACTCGCGCAGGAAGTCGTCCATCGACGTCACGCCGCCTTCACACAGTAATTATTACTTAATTATATGATTACTCTTTTTATATATTTCTCACGTCTTTTGTTTTCAACATGACATCGATTCTTTTTACAAGTTCGTTGCCCTGGAGATGCGATATTTTCAAAGATACTAACTAGCTTGCTATAGTGATGGCTGCTGGTACTTGCAATATTCAGAGCCACTGAAAATTAAACGAGCCATGAAAGCGTTGTTTCAAGGTGTTTGATTAAGGCAGCGACCAAAAACAATGCATGGTAAAAAAAAATGCATGCTTATTGCTTAATTATTTAAGCTCTTGAAAGGGAGGCAAACAGCTATTGTATCACTGATGAGGTGGACTCTTTGCATCATATATCTAGTACCACCATTTGACCTCTCCAATAAAAAACCACAGTACTACTTTTTATACCCATGAAGATAATATATATGATTTAATTTTCTCATGTGTTCTTGTGTGCATATGTGCATACAACAGTTCCGGCCTGGTTCAGTTGTGTGCATAGTACTGTATGTGCATACAACTTGGGCCATGAGCTAGCTATTGTGTAGTACTATCATTGGGTTTGTACATCTAGTTCAGGGTTTCAGACGAGTCGTTCATAATTATTTCTGGATAAATATCTTCTTTTCGGCAAAGATTATCGACCATGGGAAAAAAGACCACAAAAAAAAATTGGAAAGAAAGCTGCGTCTCAACTGGCTCCATCCACGGCTTACACATGCGTTGACTAACCAGCCTGTCAAAGCATGTGGCTAGCTCACAGCACGATATTTTCTTCCATAGAAATAATAGTCTTGGGGATCCTCAAGAAGGATTCATACTGTATGTACTTGTAGTTTTGAGAACAAATTAAGCTTGAAAGGAAAACAATCAAAATGGCAAATTTGGAATATCTTCGAATCTGGTGTTAATGGAACGCATTGATGGGTATAGTAAAAACTATATTAATTCTCTTTGAAGTTTGCGCTTATCAAGAAGATGAACAAGCTCGCAAAATTCCATGGAGTACCGTACCATACCCAATTATCCATGGAGTATATATTATGTATATACCCAATTTGTCTCTTCATGGAAGACGAAGTTCGCATGATTCCTGGAGCCAGCTCTGTATAGAAACAAACACGAGGAGACGGAGAGAGGAGGAGCGAGCTCGCCGGGCGTACCTGAGATGCCGACGTCGTAACCGAACATGAGACCTCCGGTGGCCGCCATGATGCAGGAAATGATCACGATCGGCGTGATCTTGGCTTCAAACTCGACGCCGGACGGCGCCGACACCGAGAACCCTCCGGCCGGCATCTTGGCTAGTAGAGCTTCCTGAGGCGACCTCTCCGGTGAAGCTCTCCCCCTGGGATGGAAGTACTTGCAGGTGTTCGTATCCACACACAACCACTCGCTGATCGATGAGGCCGGAGCGGAGGGAGATGACCGCAAGGCTCCCAGCCTCTCCCGGTTTATATAGAGAGGCAAGCCCGGCTCCTCGGAGAAATTTCAAACCCATCCAACCGGCCAGATGCCGCCACGTCACCGCTGCGGGGGACCCACCGGAGGAGTCCGGCTCACGGGCCTCTGGGCTAGGCTAGTCAACGACGGCTCCACGGCCCACGGGCCTGGCTGCCGAGATTCTCAATCCAAAAGCGGCCGCAGCCTGTGTTGCTTGCTGTGTGCAGTGTGAGCATATATAAGCACGGTGACTTTTCGAAGAGAAAATGGCTTATCCAATTCCAAATTCTTTTGATCTCGAAGCTCCTTTTGGAAAAACAAGAGAAGGGTAGGAGTAGCAGTTTGGAAAACTGGATAGGGCGCCGCCATTTTTGAAGGAATCCCCATGCACGGGCCCACTCGTCAGCACCTAATACAAATACGCATCCTGGTCTCTGAAACTTTCAGTGGTTCCAGCAGATCGCAACTGAACTTGCGGCTGTGCTTTTGTAAGTTGTAACTCTCTCCTAGTGTTGCTGCTTGATGGCTTTCATGCCATCATGTGAATGGAGGACCTTGACTCGAAAAGTGGTCGAGGAAAATTAGACCCCACGTGGGGATGGATTCGCTTGAAAATTATACTCACGGCGCAAGAAATCGACTCCTGGTCGGCTGAGTTACCTTGGTTAGCGGGGGGTTTTCCCCCCATCATCTAGTACACATGTCGTAGTCTTGCAATCTGCATGCGTAGACGGCAGCGTTTTGGCAGCATTATATTGGGTACCTGTTTTCTGCAGGAGAGCCGAGGTGAGGACAGCAAGTGCTTGTTGTATTCTCTTTCGTGTTGTTTGTTGGATTAATCCGTACGTGATTCTGTCAAGATAGTTATATATATGATAAACATTTAAATATTGAGATACGACACACATGCACGTATCATTTGCAGAGCTAACGAAAAGGAGCACAGTTGCCGCAGCTGGATTAGACCAACACGCTTTATCACCATTCCATGAGAAAAAGAACACAGTATGTATAGCCGTGGAAAATGTGCGCCGATTAACAAACCGGTCAGACCGCGATTAGCTAATTTGCTTTGTTCTTCGATGCTGCAATAATATTCCAGGTTTCATAGGTGCACACCGCACACGTTCCCTCCGTGATGCCGCGCGCCACCACACGGCAGGATCGTTACGGTAGTCAACGAGCCTTATCGGTAGGGCAATATCGAACGAAATCCAAAACCAGAAAATGAATATGATCTGGCGGCTTATTAGAACAGAAAATGAATGATTTGCCAACGTGCCAACGTTCACACGCCAAAATGAAAATATACGTGATATAAAATTTCCGATCCAGGCCGGGCGTTTGGGGCCGGCCGGGGCATCCCCTGAATATCCTGGCCGAACAAAATACTCTGCAGAAATGCATTAGTCGTCGCTGACGAGTGACACGGACACTTGGGGAGCGCCAGGCATCTCGTGACCGGAAAAATCTCAAAAAAATCTTACGCAGAATCTTTGCAGGTTAACAGTTACAGTAAAATAGGATGCAGTGCGTCCACGTACTAAGTGCATCAGTATCGCGTACGTGTGCAACGTCGGTTTTCCGTGTTGGAATTTCCTAATGCTAGTTTCTCAAATGTAAATGTCCGTTCCCCGCGTGCGTTCGATCGGGTCGCGATCGGGCACGTCGCAAATAAACTGCTGCCTTTGACTTGCCCGTTAACTGCTAACGTAAACGCGCTAGTTATATATTTCTCTGTGTCACGTCCATATCATCGACGAGGAGGACCCAGTAAATCTGTTGTGTACCGCACAGGTGTACGCACGGTGGTGATACACGATACCCTTTGATGTTATTTGTATATAGATTTCTAATAAGCACACAGCAGCCAGCAAGGGGGTTCACCAACGTCCAACGACGCCGCTTTCGCCAAAGTCCAGGACGAATTGCGTTTGATTAGCAGCAGCACGAGGCATGCAGGGTTCATCGTCGTCACCACTTCGTTGAATTATATTCCTGTCGCCGATTGAGCACAGTCGTCAACAACAACGAAGCGAACTTGCTGACTTGCAGCAGTAACAAATCCCCTCCTCTAACGCGACTCACCCGGTAGGTACGGCGTCTGGTACTGGTAGTCAAAAGGGGGTTTTGCAAGTCTGCAACTGCTACAGGCCGATCGATCGGAGCAGGTGGTTCACGCTAGGGATGAAAGTGGTATGGATATTATCCGTCCGACCGACCGACCGAAAGGTTCAGACACTCAAATGATAAGACCGTATTCGAATCCGGACATTTAATATCCGTAACTATCCGTACCGCATCAGTATCCGGAAATTCAAAGTTGAATTTCTATGATCCAAATATGATGAATATCACTATTCGACAAAAAATATATTGTCCGTATCCGTATTCGATCCGAGAATTCAGTCCGAGAAAGAAAAACTATCTGTATCTGTATCCGCAGTATCCGTCCGTATCCGATCCGTTTTCATCCCTAGTTCACGCGCGGTGCTCCTCGTTCTCCTGTCAACGACGATAGATATTGGGAGGCTTGGGGCGGTTAAAGCGGCGTGGGAACGATCGGAGCGGTGGTTCGCGGCACGCTATCGAGATTGCGAGTTCCGGACTAGGAGCTCGCCATCAGGCAGGGCGCGCGCGTGCGTGCACCTCAGCGATCCATCCAAGACTCTATATTCCGTGGTGGCTGCGGAGCCTTCTGAGGCACGCTACGTCGCCTACTTTGCTTTTCGTGGCCCTCAGATCGCCCGGATCCGGCGGCATAGGAGGTGCCAGCGTCGCGTCCAAATTTGCAGAAAACCCTTCGTTTTGTGCGTTATTCTGTTTAGTGCCCAGTGAGGTCCCTCCTCTACAGTAAACACGTTCGAATTTCTTTCGCCAAACCCCCCGCGTTCCAAAATATTCCTCTACCAAGAAGACGAAATTCCGATTTCGTGGCCATTTTGCATTTAACCGCCCGCCTGCGCTTTTGCAAAAAAGTCCCCCCACCTCTCCGCCGCCCGCGGGCGTCCTCCCATCCCCTTCTCTCTCCACGTCCTTCTCCTTTCTCCACCGTGCTCGGCCGCTCCCCCCACCCCGAACCCTGCCCGGGCCCCGAAACCCTGGCGGCGGCGGCCCTCGCCGGCCAGGTCCGGCCGACGCCCTGGCGCCTCCCTCTTCCCTCCGCGCGGATCCGACACGAGAGGTGGCGAATCGGGTGCGGCGGAGGCGAATCGGAGAAGGCGGCGCGCGACCCTCGCCGGCGACACCCAGCCCGTTGTCTTCCACCCAGGCGTCCCAGCAGCCGGCCTTGATCTGCCCCAAGGTGACTTCTTCTTTTTTTCTGTTTTTTCCAACACAAATTTGTTTGGTGTGTCCGCCCCCAGCACTTGTGGCCGTTTGGACTATGTTCGTGGTCGTGAGTGTATCCTCCTTCTCCGTTCTTTCTTGCTTGTTTTTGTTGTTGTTATCAATATTCATTAGTCAAGCGTTGGCAAGGTGAAGTCATTCGCTCCATTTGAGATATCCATGCGCTAATTGGATTCATAACTCCTCCGTTTCTACACGTTGAATTGAGGCATATGGAGGTCATCGTAAAGCAGTCCACTCTAAGCAGTAGACATTAAGGCTGAAGTGTGATATTGTGATTTTGACTGTACCTTCACATGTCAACCTTGATTGTTCATTGGAATTCATCTATAGTAGTAATAGCTAGCATCAAAAGTCATTATGCGGTGGTTTAATTCTGCTGTTCGTTCGTGGATATTTACCATATCTAGGTAAAAAGGATCCTTTTTCAGTGGCTAGAGGGCAGCAAATTATGTTCTGCTACAAACAATCATGAAATTGTTTCTTTATGTGCAGAGTAAGAAAAGGTCGTCTACTGATTTTATGGAAACAATTCAGAAGGATATATCCCCTAGCATGAGGGCTATTTTGATTGATTGACTTGTGGAAGTAAGATTTTCTGCTTTATAAAATAAATTTACTTCAGAGCATAAATATTAATCTTGTTTGACCTAACATTGTATTCTCATGTTTCCCTTGTGTGCAGGTAGCTGAAGAATATCGTCTTGTTTCTGATACTTTCTTGCAACCAGATCAGCCATGAAAGGCTGCAGTTACTTGGTGTTGTGTGCATGCTTATAGCAGCGTAAGATCCAGACAACTGTCCTTTTTTGATAATTTCAGTTAACTCAGTATCATGACAGTATTGGCATGCTGATTTTTATCATGTTAACAACACCAAATTCAGAAAACGAGAAGAGATATGTGCACACCAACCAGAAGAATTATGTTACATAACTGACAACACACATATCGGAAATGAGGTCTGTGATATGTGGCTTCCATTAGTTCCTTGTTTTCGTCTGTTAGGTCAGTACATCTGCCAGTCCCTTACTTCCACACTCTAAATTTATTATGAGCAGGTTTTATAAATGGAAGCTTCTGTCCTGAATTGCCTGAAATTTGAAACGTACAGCCAAGTGTTTAATGAGGTTCTGATCTTTCTAATCTTATAAAATTCATGTCACCACTACGAATCAAACTTCACTAACTCTTTGTTCTTGCTTACAATAGGACATTTCTTCATGCTGCACGAGCAAGTGATGAGGTATTGCTCTTTTTAAATCGAGTTAGGAGTCATTGCAATCCCATAAGTTTTAAATGTTATTTCATTGCCTTTGGCACTTACCACTTCTCTTTTTTACAGCGAATTATGGTCTTGGCAGACTTGGGAGGGGAACCGAACGAAACCATTGGAATAACTGAACCATTGGAGGCATCTATGTTTGGGTTACAGCAAATTATGGTCTCTCACCACTGCTGGTAGATTTAGCACTCCCTTAGAATCCGAGGCCTCTTCGCCTTCATGCACTAGGTGGTTGCCATCAAGGTCAGCCTACAGGTTCTGTTAGCCTCCTTATGGCGGGTGTCGATTGGGTCGGTGAGATTTCACTTTGGTTACCATTAATTGCAGGATTGGGAAGCTCGATCAGGAGACTAATAACAGCGGATCAGCATGGTCTAGAAGATCATCTTTGTTAACAGAGGTGGGTTCTGTATACCAATTGTACACATACCACCTACGAGAAAGCTTATTTTCATATGGTAGTATTTGGGGGGAAAAAGAACTACATAGTTTACAGCCTTCTAATTGTAGTAATTTCTTGTAGCCAAACAGATTCTTAAGGATTTCCTTTATGTAAATGATTTCCTTTCAGCAGTGATGGGTCGTTGGGAGCTTGAACAAACTTTCCAAAGCCCCACAAGTGCATTTTTTCCCTTTTGCCTTTCTTCATTAATTCAGAAACTTTTCTGAAATTTGAAATTTTTAGCTAAACACTACTTGCTTTTATACTTTTAATAATTGCAGCTTTGCTGTTAGATGACAAAGTAGTTTTGATATTAATTATTTAGTAATTGATTGAATGAAAACATCAGCATAAGCTATATAAATGAAAAAGACTTGTTAAGGTGTTTATTTGTGACTAAGAACACAAATTCCTTTCATTGCATGCCTTTACAACTGTCTTAGTTAACACTTATGAATATCTTTCTGGAATAATTGTAGTTTTGCTGTTAGACGACAAAGTAGTTTTGATATTAACTGCAAGGGCTAATTATTTAGTAACTGGATGAATGGAAACGTCAGCAAATGCTATATAAATGAAAAGTTAAATGAAAAAGACTTTGTTAAGGTGTTAATTTGTGTCTATGAACATAAATTTATTTCATTGCATGCCTTTTATTTGCACTGCATTTCACTAATGAATTTTCATCAGAATTTGAATTATGTATCATGCATCTTTGAATTTTCTCATGCCACTTCTCAAATTTGACTATAAGATGTATACCTCTCATTTTTTGACCACTGCTGTTTGACTTAAGTTTCTAGGTTATACATGTCCTTCAAATAATAGATCAACTAGCTACAAAATGAAAAAAAAAGATAATACAACTTTCCAGAGGTACTTCAGAAGTCACAACAACATTACCCAAATGACAACATGGATTTTTATATAAATTTATAAATAAATCACAGCACTATCTTTAACATTGGCAACCAATTCAGGAATCAAGAGATTTTCTCTCTTATGCATGGTTCTTCACCATTTCTTATTCATTTCTACAAGTTTGTGTCTACCATCACCATACCTAAAGGGGGGGGTCTTAAAAGCATGAGAGCATGGATCCCAAGGAGCCCATACATGCAACTCAAGTAATAAGCTTAGGTCACTTTGTTCGGGGTTAATTTTGTAGTGATGGTGATTCTTGTTCTGGGAATTTGCATATTCAGGACACCGGTCGACTCCCTAAGGATTGGCAGAAGGAAGAGTTTTTTTCTGACCAGCTATGATCAAGAGCCCCTTTCAACAACTATGTAAGAATTTTTTAGCAACTTATTCGATGCATCTTCAGAAATGGAGAATCTAATAATGTGTTGTGTTCATAGTAGATGTGACAAAATTATGAACTAGACTTCAGGAGAGGGTAGGAAGGATTGGGTAAGGTGCAGACATCAGTGAAGACCTTCCAGATGACCTTGGAGGTAACATTTTATTTCCAGTTGGCTATATGAAGATCACATCACTTTCCCTCCAAATAAAAGCATCAGTCACATCACTGACAAGATAAGTGCAGAAAAATGGCAAGCAATTGGTCTTGCAGCTTGGTAGAGTTGGGAAATCCAAGTACGTAATGGACTTCAAGTTTACTAACATGATTGCCTCGTTGGTCATTTACTACTTGTATTACCTGGAGCAAAATTTCACCACAACAAGATGTATTTTTCAGATACCTGCCGACTAGCTACCAGGTGTTCCGCATTTGCCTGACATTTATCGACTGAGCTGTGCTGCACCATGTGATATATGCATGCTTAGAAGTGTTTGTTTTGGTATCTCTGTGTCAGTTAATGATGTGTTGATTTTGTCATGGGTGCAAGAGATTGCGGCACATACAAACATTTTATAAATGCAAACATTTTATAAATGCTTAATTATCCGTTTCATGCATGGTCTATTAACTGTGATCTATACAAATATCATGTGTTGAAAAAAATATTTTGTTCTATACTTTCTTCCATGATGTGTTATTTTCAATGCTGATATATGTTACATTCTGATTGTAATCTGTTTAGTTCGGGGAAAATTTTGGGAGAAAATTTTGGAGTTTCCTTCCAAGGTCTATTAAGAGTAATAAAATAGACTAATTACAAAACTAATTATATGAATGGATTGAAAATCGCGAGACGAATCCATTAAGTCTAATTAATCTGTCATTAGAGATTGGTTACTGTAGCACGAAGTTGTCTCATCATGATGTAATTAGGCTAGATTCGTATCGAAAATTAGGTAAGGGTTGTAGTATGAGTTTTGTCATTAATCCATATTTAATACTCCTAATTAGTGTCTAAGATTGATGTCGAAAATATTTGGGAAGTAAACAGGGTCACATGGCTCGAAAATGGAACAATAAAGTGGCACGCCGGAGGCGTGCCCCAGACTCTAGTGATGCGTAAGCCCATGATCCTTACGCGCACTGACAGGTGAGTGAGCTAGATGTCCCGGCCGCGCACGCGCGTTGTGTGGCCCATGCGAAAGATAAGCGAGGCTGCCCATTGGCCGTCGCAGGTGCCGCGGCCGTTACGCGTCACCTCGGAGCGGAGCGATCCGCATGATCGTTAATGTCGGCCAACAACATTCCCGCCACAGAGCAAGGATAGGGAGAGCTAGCATGTACGTGCTCGTCGTGGTGGAGTCAAGGTCAGAGAATGGCATCCCAAGCAATATCCCTGATCTAGAGGGCACAGCCCACACACATATGGACGAGGACGATGTTAAATAAAATAGATATGCAATGTATTCAATTGTAACTTGATGTACACGGTAGAGGTCGGTTGGCTGAGCCGAATCGCCGTAAATCTTGTAATCCAAGCAAGGGGAGTTTCCTTGCCTATTTAACACGTAGCCGCCGGTACCACGAGAGGTACACGTGTTCCACCCAATTCTTCTGTGCCTCTGATTTTCTCACATGATAATCAGAGCCTAATTCCACAAAAACAGCCTACAAACTGACCCCTCTCGCCATGGCTTCTTCCTCATCTACCTTGATGAATCCTTGGGTAGGTGTAGCCATCACCGAAAAGCTTTCCAAATCCAATCATGCCATGTGGAAGGCACAAGTGCTCACTGCCGTCCGTGGACTTCGCCTTGAGGGGCTTCTCACCTGTGCTTTGCTAGCCCCCGCCATCGAGATAGATGGAAAGGATGCGGCTGGCAAGGACGCCAAGGTTCCCAACCCGACGCACGAGGTTAGCTAGGGACCAACAAGTCCTAAGCCTCATCCTCGGTTCCCTGGCATGAGATGTGTTGGCTCAGGTTTCTGCCTAAGATACGGCGGCAAAACTCTGGTCTGCGATTGAGGAGATGTACTCTTCACATAACCGAGCCAAGGCCGTGAACACACGGCTCACCCTTGCAACGGCGCAGAAAGGAAGTCAGTCCGTTGCAAAGTACGTCGTCAAGATGCGCACGCTCGGAGATGAGATGGCGGCGGCTGGCAGGAAGATTGAAGAAGAAGAGCTCGTGGAGTACATCCTCACCGGGCTCGGTTTCGACTTCAATCCCATCATCTCTACCCTCCTTGCGAGGAAAGAGACTATCACTGTAAGTGAAGTCTATACACAGCTCCTTGCTTTTGAAACTCGCATGGAACTTTGGGGCAGTGGCAATTCTGGTTCGTCAGCAAATGCTGCAAATCGGGGTGGTTGTGGTGGAGGCAGCAATCGTGGACGTGGTGTAAACCATGGCCACACCGGAGGACAAGGCCGCGGCAACAACAACACCTTCCCCAGCAACCAACGTCAAGGCAACAATGTAGGAGGTGGTGGCCGTGGAGGCCATGGTCGCGGCAACCACGGCACTGGCAGCAGCTCACGCTCTCGCTGCCAGTTCTGCTACAAAGTCGGTCACACTGCTGAGTGGTGCTGGCACCGATTTGAGAAGGACTACACGCCTGAAGAGAGGCATGTTGCTGCCGCCACAGGAGGCTCCTACCACGTCGACACCAACTGGTACACCGACACCGGCGCCACGGACCATATCACGGGGGAGCTAGAGAAGCTAGCAATCCGTGAGAAGTACCATGGTGCAGATTAGATCCACACCGCAAGTGGTGCAGGTGTGCCCATTGAACACATTGATCAAACTACAATTCATACCCCAGATCGAAATCTCAATCTTGTTAATGTCTTACATGTCCCTTCTACAAAGAAGAATCTTGTCTCGGTTCATAAACTTGCATCAGATAACAATGTTTTCCTAAAGTTTCATCCAAACTTTTTTCTTATAAAGGATCGGGACACGAAGACCACTCTTCTTGAAGGGCAATGCAGAAAGGGGATGTATCCTCTTCCCTCCACGGCGGGTGCAAAACAAGTTTTTCAGTCAATAAAGTGTCTTTTGATAGGTGGCATAGTCGCCTAGGACACACCTCAGTTCCCATTGTTGAGAAAGTTCTTAGAACCAATAAACTCCCTTATTTTGTTGATTCGAATAAAGACTCAGTTTGTGATGCTTGTCAACAAATAAAGAGTCATCAACTTCCTTATCCTACGTCCACTAGTGTGTCTAGTCATCCCCTAAAACTTGTGTTCTCTGATGTTTGGGGTCCTGCACCTGAATCCGTGGGAAGATATAAATATTATGTTAGCTTCATCGATGATTTTAGCAAATTCACGTGGATTTATCTTATTAAGTACAAGTCTGAAGTTTTTCAAAAAAATTCAAGAATTCCAAAGTCTTGTTGAAAGACTCTTTGATAGGAAGATCATTGCCATGCAAATAGATTGGGGAGGAGAGTATGAAAAACTCAACTCTTTCTTCTCCAAAATTGGGATCACTCATTTGGTGTCGTGTCCACACGCACATCAACAGAATGGGGCGGCTGAGAGGAAACATAGACACATAGTTGAAGTTGGGTTGTCTCTTCTAGCACGTGCTCATATGCCACTAAAGTTTTGGGATGAAGCTTTTCTCACCGCCAAATATTTGATAAACCGTACTCCCAACAAAGTTCTTGAGTATGCTACGCCTCTAGATCGCCTCTTTCGCATTTCACCTGATTATAGATCCCTTCGAATTTTTGGATGTGCTTGTTGGCCCAACCTTCGTCCCTACAACAAGCATAAGCTAGAGTTCCGCTCTAAAGCATGTGCCTTTCTCGGATATAGCAATCGTCACAAAGGGTTCAAATGCCTTGACATATCCACCGGTCGTGTTTACATATCAAGAGATGTAGTTTTTGATGAGAATGTTTTCCCTTTCTTAAAATTACATGCAAATGTCGGTGCTCCATTACGCTCTGAGATTCTCCTTTTACCACCTTCTTTGCATAATTTCTCATCCGGGGGAGAATCTGTAGCTGATCATGTGTTTGATGGTGCTAACAACCCTAATTCTATTGAAAATTGTGAAGAAAATGGTGATTTACAGGAAGAAACAGGAGTAAACCTGCCGTGCACATTCCCCGGGGTAGATCTTCCTGCGACAACCCTGGGATCGGCGCCAGAATCTGCTTCGGGATCTGTACCTGGCGCGACTGCAAGAGGCAATCATCAGCTTCCCTCGCCTCGGCAATCCGGCGACGCCATGTGCCCGGGAAGATCTCTAGCACCATCGCCTCACTAGTCCGACACCGCCACGACAAGCTCTGCGCCTGGGGGAGAAAATGCGCTGCACACGGGCGAATCTGCGCTGTCGGGTGCGACTCTGGGATGTTTTGCGGCGCCTGCCACACCTAAATCTTCTACTCCATGGTCACCAGCTCCTACTTCGTTGCCAAGCTTGCCGGTTTCACCACAGCTGCGACCACGAACTCGTCTTCAAGCTGGGATCAGGAGACCTAAGGTATATACTGATGGTCATATTTGTTATGGTTGTTTTTTCATCCAGTGGTGAATCTCAGACGTTAGATGAAGCTATGAGTAATAAACATTGGAAAGACACTATGAATATAGAATATAATGCCTTAATGAAGAATGGTACATGGCACTTAGTTCCTGCAAAGAAGGGTAGCAACATCATAGATTGCAAATGGGTTTATAAAGAATAACTTAAGTCTGATGGCAGCTTAGACAAGTATAAGGCTGGCTTGGTGGAAAAGGGGTTTAAGCAACGCTATGGCATCGATTATTAAGACACGTTTTCTCTTGTAGTTAAGATGGCTACTATTAGAACAATTCTCTCTATAGCTATCTCGAGGGGGTGGCATTTGAGATAACTTGATGTTCAAAAAACTTCATGGTGTTTTAGAAGAAGAAGTCTATATGAGACAACCTCCTGGATATGAGGATAGGAATAAGCCTCATTATGTTTGCAAACTTGATAAAACCTCGGATGAATAATGGATGTCACCGTCGCATGTCGTCCCTTAGTTTCGTGATTTGGCCTTTTACCTTTTGGTATGGATAAATTGCAACCTTTATTTTTCATGATGTATTTTATGATTTTCATCGTTCATCGATGTTTCAATATATATAACTATATAAAACTACTTTAAACTGTTATATTTGTCTACTTTAAGAGGTCATAGTGATGTTATGTCGATATGGCTTTATAGTTCAGCCCCTCCTAAAATTTTTCCGAGATCCGTCCCTGGATAGCAGAAAGATGGAAAGCGATGGAAAATGTCAACAAACCAAACCCCCATGAACCCCAGCAGTCTGAACACCAGTTTGTAAGTTATAATGAAGAGCAATGTTGGTATTTGTTAAGCCTACAGAAATATTATGATAGATAATCCGCAAGCGCACGGATACCGGTGAGCATTCCACCCGGGAGAGGGTTTTAAATATCGAATCCACAGGGAGAATGGTAAAGAGAGTATCTGAGGTATATAACTAATCAACTGAGTAGCTATCAAGGACTGGACAGAAAGAGAGATAAGGAAAACTTAAGGATGTCTGGTTCTTATCCTCACAAGCTATGTCTTTATTGCTCTTATGGGGTGATTGTCTGAAGGCACACTTAGTAAAGGGAACCTCCCGAAAATCTATGGGGGAGTCTTACGGTTTCTATAGACGGGAGGTGGACTACGAAGGACTCAATGGTGCTGTCACCACCACGATCTACCACACGATCCGGAATATAGAAGGCATTCACAAGCTAGCTAGTCTAAGCACCACGCTTACACTAAACATGCAACTTTAATTCAAGAGCGATAGGAATTAAAGTACTCAAAGAGTTATGAACCATAAGAACAATGGTGCTCACTTGAATAAGAAGTCGATCTTTCCCGTAAGGTCTCAGGATCGGGCTCCAATGGAGTTGATCCCAGAGGTAGAAGATGAAGAGGAGACACCGACAGGTCCGGGCCTTCCTTCAGCTTCGCCTCAACCGCTCTCTAATCCTCTCGAACAAGATTAGCTAGGTCTAATTAGACCGTGGATCTAATCTCTCAACTTGATACTAACTCTCCAACTCTAATTCTAATCTAGAGCTCTAATCTCAGGTAGGCATGGAGGATCTGATAGAATGAGTTGCCCTCTGCCCTGGGGTCAGGGGGTCTGCTTATATAGTCCAGAGGAGATGACGTGCACCATAGGATCAAACCGACCTAAACATGTGGTTTAGATTGATCTTCATAGGCGGTGGAGGAACATTCCAGAAGCCGGGCCCATTTGGCGCCAGGGGGTGGCCGACCGGCCCCACCACTGGGCCGGTCGGTCTGGTGTGGGCCCCATTCGGGGTCCACTTCGGCCAGGTGGGTCCTTGATCCTTCTAAATGCTTCTTTTTTAGGTGCTAAGTCACGTTGAGTTCCGGAGCCTTCTGGAGTCTTCTAGAGAGGTTTTCTTGCATATTTTCTGAATAGTCCCTGCAAATTCATAGATTCACCAAAACTCGTGGAAATTGTTAATATAAACCCTAATAAGGTGATCTAATCATATTTTAGTCCTTTTTCCAAGTAAATGTGAGGGATAAAATTCATAGATAAAATGTGTCAACAAACTCCCCCACACTTAGGCTTTTACTCGTCCTCGATAAAAGGATGGTTTACAACCGTGTAGACAAGAATCAACATAATTATACTCCTTAGTCATATCTGTACTTAGGGAACATCTGAATATAGCTAGAAACAGATCACCTTTATTTCTCAAATCTAGTCAATGGAGAGTTTCTGAATAAGTTTTGGAAAGAAAATGCAGCCTTGCTTACTCCTTTGTGATACTCTCAAATTTTAGAATGTATAGATATAGCAAACTTACCTTGCATATATTGCTGGGTCAAAATCTGTATCCATGAAGAGGCCTGTCATAGGTCGTAGATCAAGATATGTGCGTGTGTCAAATTTTAAAAACCACTGCTCTGACTTTAGAATCTTCTGTCTTTTCCCATCTTTTTTAGAACAAGGTATCCAGCTATTTTGTGGAGAGTTGGGTTCTACTCACCCTCGGACACGCGTCCATTATTACTCTCTCACTTATTTTTTTAGAGAAGTGGGCCCTACTCACCCTCGGACACATGTCCATTATTCTTCTCTTTTTTATGCCTTTTTCTTTTCTGAGAGGGGGGTTCTTCTGACCCGTAGAACACTTGTCCATTTTCTCCTCTCCCTCACTTTTCTCTCCACTCATAATAATAATTTTTTTCTTTTCTTTCTTTGGCTTTTTCTCTTTTTTTTTAGCTGTACCCTTTCATGATATGGGAGACAGAGATCAAAAATCTTAGAGCATAGATACTTTAGTGAAAGCAGTGTACGTGATCTTGATCATAGACTTAGACAAAACTTCAACATAGCTCTAGATTTGACAAAGCTCAATACAAGTAAGCAGCATTTAATCAAATTTATTTTCAATGAAAGCTCTGCTGGGATATATTATTGATCACAAAGGAGAAACTTAGCTAATGATTTTTTTAATTTTAAGTACTCTCCATAGACAAGATAAAAGAAAGATGGTTCTCATTATTCTAACTTTATTCTGATCATCCCAAAAGTAATAAATATTTCTAAGAGCACAAACGTGTGAGACTTTATCTTTTAGGTTATCAGGACATTTTAGCAGGGCATCTTTATTCAAATTCGAAACGGAAAGCAAATTACAAAAATTTAAAAAGTTCAAGAAGCAAACCGAGCGGTGGACGAGATGTGGCCGAACTGGGTTCTGCCATGGTTCGTCGTGCGAGTCGTTTGATCATGCTTTTTCCGTTGTTCTTGATGCCGTTTGGTCATCTGTTCTTCTCCCCCACACTTGTTTTCTTTTATCTTGTATGCATAGTATGGTGGAGACAAAAACATATCCAGAAAGTATATATAGGCAAAGATAGCTCAACTTGTGGAATACTTCTTTATTAAAAGAGAGAGCACTTTATTAAACAACTCTAAAGCGAACTAAAGCAAACTAACTAACTCGAACTAACTATCACTAATGTGCTCTCTAACTAAGGTGTTTACACGGGACGCTTGCCCTTCTTAAGGTCGCGGCTATGGTCTTCCTCATCGTCCCTATGTTTCTTTGACTCTAACAGCTTAAGGACAGTCTTGGTGAGGGAAGCGTTGACGCGATGGATCTCTTTGCAAGTTTCAGCCAGGCTTGCTACTTCCTGCACTAGCTCAGCTACGGTCTTCCGGGTCTTCTGTTTCTGTGGCATCCGCTGGCTGGCTTCGAAGACTGGGATTCTCTTGATCTGAGGTTCCTTGGCACGAACTCCGTCGATGGTGACACGGCTTGAGGAGGTGGTGTACTTGTGCACCCTTGTGTTGCCAAACTTGTCCATGCGCACATCAACGAGTCACTCTCCATCCCTTGGTTTCTTCAGATCCATGTAGCTAGGAACACGGATCGACTTCTTCTGAGCTGCTTCGCGACGACGATCGTACGGCTAAGCGTACATCGCCTGCCTGCTTTCTGTTGGTGGTGGCGGCGAACGTGGACGGCTAGGCGAGAACAGCGAGAGAGGGAGGTGATCAGGAGGCAAGGAGGCTAGCGGCTTTGCTTCCTTCTCGAAAGGAACAACCGCCTTGGCTTCAAAGCTAAAGGGGACAAGCTGCTTGTCGGCCATTGCTGCTACTTGGAGGCTTTGGGATGAGGAAAAGGTGGGGGTCTGCCCCTGCTTATATATCGGTCCCGGACTTGCAGAGGGGGTTGACCAGGCTTGGAAAGGCTGCGGAAAATCTCGTAAAAGATCCCTGAACCAGTTTTTCAAAACCCTAACACCTTAGAGATAGCGTGGGCGAAAGCTGACGGCGAATGGCGGCGGGCAGGGCCCGATCGGCCCAGTGAGGGGGCCGATCGGTCCCCTACCAGGGCGCCTCGCGGAGATCTTCGGCGCGGGGTGCTCTAACCGTGTGTTGATCCCTAAAAACCTTAAGATGGCCCATTACGGCCTAAAATTAATATTCGTTGGTAAGCAAAGGAAATCTATCTCATCCAAATCCTCAGACTCTTTATTGGGCTCTAAAAATATTTTAAGGCATTGACCATTTACCTTGAATAACGTACCTTCGTCGTCTTGAAGAGTGACGGCTCCGTGTGACGATGAATTCACTACCTTGTATGGTCCTTCCCACTTGCTTCGTAGCTTTCCGTGCCCAAAGAGTCGTACCCTGGAGTTAAAAAGTAATACCTGATCGCCTGGGTTGAATTCTTTCTTTATGATTCTCTTGTCGTGCCACCTCTTGGTTCTTTCCTTGTAAATCTTGGCACTGTGATACGCCTTCTCTCTCCATTCTTCTAGCTCGGATAGTTGCATTTTCCGTTTTGTTCCGGCTGCTTCAAAGTCCATGTTCCATCTCTTTATTGCCCAATGAGCCTTGAATTCTAGCTCAACCGGCAAGTGACATGTCTTCCCGTAGACCAGTTGGTAGGGAGACATTCCAATGGGGGTTTTATAAGCTGTCCGATAAGCCCAAAGTGCTTCGGGTAGCTTGTCTTTCCATTTTATCCCTATTTGGTCCACCGTCTTCTGTAGAATGTTCTTGATCTGCTTATTGGACGTCTCTGCTTGACCACTTGTTTGCGGGTGGTAAGGAGTAGCGACATTGTGCTGGATCCCATGGTTCATGAGGTATTTCTCGAAGCGCTTGTCGATGAAATGAGACCCTCCATCACTTATCACTAACCTTGGCGTACCGAATCTTGGAAATATTGTCTCTTCAAACATTCTTATTGAGCTTTTGTGGTCAGCAGTTCTGCATGGCAGGGCTTCAACCCATTTGGAGACATAGTCAACTGCCACTAAGATGTACTCAAATTTTCCGGATTTTGGGAATGGTCCCATATAGTCAATTCCCCAGACATCAAAGAGCTCGATCTGAAGGTTGGTTGTCAGTGGCATGGCATTTCTGGAATTGATGTTCCCGTGCCTCTGACAAGAGTTGCACCTTCGTACGAAATCTTTTGTGTCTTGATACATGGTTGGCCAGAAAAATCCGCTTTGCCAGATCTTTGCATGTGTGCGGAAAGCTCCATAATGACCTCCATATGGTGATGAGTGGCACCTCTCAATGATCTTCATTCCTTCTTCTGCCGATACACACCTCCTGAGTAACCCGTCAGAGCATACTCGAAAAAGGTATGGTTCATCCCACAGGTGATGGCGACTCTCGTAAATAAGTTTTTTCTTGTCGGCTCCTGGTCGTACATACCCTGCAACCATAAAATTAACAATATCTGCGTACCAGGGGTCTGACCGGGCGATCCGATAGAGCATGTCGTCCCTCATTGCATCATTGATGGGTAGTTCCTGTGGTTTCTCAAAATACATTCTAGACAAATGATCGGCAACAAAATTTTCTACTCCCTTCTTATCTTTTATTTCTAAGTCAAATTCTTGGAGAAGCAGAATCCATCTTATTAATCTAGGTTTAGCATCTTTCTTAGTGAGCAAATATTTTAAAGCAGCATGATCAGTGTAAACAATAACTTTTGCTCCTACTAAGTAAGATCTAAACTTGTCAATGGCATAAACAACAGCTAGCAGTTCTTTTTCAGTTGTGGCATAATTGAGTTGAGGTCCTGTCAAAGTTTTACTAGCATAAGCAATGGCATGATGTTTCTTGTCTTTTGTTTGCCCCAAAACAGCCCCCACAGCATAATCACTTGCATCACACATAATTTCAAAAGGTAAAGACCAATCAGGGGGTTGTATAATGGGTGCAGAAATAAGAGCATTTTTCAGAGTTTCAAAAGATTTAAGACAAGCATCATCAAAGTCAAAAGGAACATCTTTGGCAAGCAAGTTTGTAAGAGGTCTAGCAATATGAGAAAAATCTTTAATAAACCTTCTATAGAAACCAGCATGGCCAAGAAAACTTCTGATTCCCTTGACATTAACAGGTGGAGGTAGCTGTTCAATTACTTCTATTTTAGCTCTATCTACCTCAATTCCTCTTTCAGAAATTAGATGGCCAAGCACTATTCCTTCTCTAACCATGAAATGACATTTTTCCCAATTAAGAACTAAGTGCTTTTCTTCACATCTTTGCAAAACCTTATCCAAGTTTTCTAGACAATCATCAAAAGTTTTTCCATAAACAGAAAAATCATCCATGAAAACTTCCATGATCTCTTCAATCATATCAGAGAATATAGACATCATGCATCTTTGAAAAGAAGCTGGAGCATTACATAGCCCAAAAGACATTCTACGATAAGCATAAGTTCCATAAGGGCATGTAAAAGTGGTTTTGCTCTGGTCACTGGGATGGATTGGGATTTGGTGATATCCAGAATATCCATCAAGAAAGCAAAAGGAAGAGTGGTTTGCCAACCGCTCTAACATTTCATCAATGAAGGGCAGTGGAAAGTGATCTTTCCTTGTGGCTTTGTTGAGTTTTCTATAATCTATGCACATACGCCAACCAGTGACGGTTCTCTGAGGAATTAATTCATTCTTCTCATTTTTCACAACTGTCATGCCTCCCTTTTTAGGCACAACTTGCACGGGGCTCACCCACTCACTATGTGGCACAGGATATATAATCCCGGCGTGTAAGAGTTTCAGAACTTCTTTCTTCACTACCTCTCTCATCGCATTGTTAAGTCTTCGTTGTGGCTCTCTAGATGGTAGAACATCAGGGTCTGTAGGAATGCGATGAGTACAAAGGGTAGGACTGATGCCCTTAAGGTCTTGGAGCGAGTAGCCAAAGGCTGAGCGATGTTTTTCTAAGATGGTTATCAGCCTATGAGTCTCTTCCTGAGTGAGTTGGTCATTAATGATCACAGGAGACTCAGAATCATTGTGCAAAAAGGCATATCTAAGACCAGGTGGTAAAGGTTTAAGCTCAATGGGAGGTCTCGAGGGTTCCTCGGTTTCATCGAGGGGCTCAGATTCTGTAGGATTTTCTTCTTCCTCCTCGATGAAGAATTCAGTGACATCTTCTTGATTGGATTCTATGAAATGTTCTAGAGATGCTTCATTCACCTCTTCCATTGGATCAGGTTCAGGACTGGGTTCGGTCTTAGTATGGATCGAATGTGAGAAGTGTAAGGGAACTTTAATGGTTTTGCCTAGGCAAACATCAAGTTTCCCTGTGTGTCCTTCTTTAAGGAGTTTTTCTAAAGGATAGCCTATTAAAAGATCAAACTCCTTAATATCACAAATGTGAAAGCTCAGGTGAATTGTCATGTCGTAAACTGAAACAGGTAAGACATAGAGAATTCCCGAACTTTGAATAATCTGTCCTGAGGAGCACTTTAATAATTTTGTTGTGAGAGATAATGGCTTATTTTTGATAAACTGATGAAAAAAGGATAAGGCCATTATATTGATTCCCACAACTGGATTATAAAGGGCATCAAAGGGGGTTCCATTGATTGTACATTGAATTGGTATAGAAGGTGAATCCAAATGGACTATATCAGAGGAAAGCTCTGACTCTTCCAACCATTCCCCACTCATGATGGATGCAAACTCCACAGTGCGTTCTCTTGAGAAGGTTTGCTCAAAAGAGTCTATCTTCTCATGTGAAGAAGATGTATGCTTTCGAGGCATCTTCTCTTTATGATATTTCGAGGTGTTTCCATAATCGAAAAATAAATCATCCTCGATATCATTTATAGAATCAGGTAGAGGAATTTCTTCCTGTGGTGATTCTATATGTTGGATAGCTATAGGTTGAGATGTTTCTGGCATAGGTTCTGGTGTAGCTATCTCTGGAATCTCTTCTTCTAAAGTTTTCTCTTCTAAAGGACCATCATTAGTGCTGGCTAGAATGTTGTCTAGGACAGTTCTAGCTCCACTAGATGTAAGGTGTATGAATGATCCATGAGAGGAGGTATTCAAATAGGCTCTAGATTCCTTATTAAGACCAATATAGAAGTGTTGAAGGAGAATATGGTCTTGAAGGCTTAGATCTGGTCCGGATTTGCAAAGAAGTTCAAAACGTTCCCAGGATGAACTCATAGACTCATTATCCCCCTGTTTGAAGGATATGATCTTGATTCTAAGGTTGACTACTTTGGATAAGGGATAAAAATCCATGCAGAAATCTGCACGGAGAGTTCCCTAATCGCCTTTCATCTTCTCTTTGGTTCGGTCGTACCATTGGCGAGCTTTTCCTTTCAGAGTGAATGGAAAAAGCTTCCAACGGATAGTCTCGTCTGACATACCCTCAATGTGCAGGCAGTCACAAGTTTGCTCAAACTGTTGGAGATGATGATAAGGGTCTTCGTCTTCTATTCCTAAGAAAGTGTTGGTTTGGACCATCTCTATTAACTGTGGGCGCAGCTCATAGGCATCAGCTAGGATTGGTTTCGATGATGGCATAGGCCTAAGGCTGAGCTCTGAGGGTGCCGAAAAATCTTTGATAAGGGTGGTGTCCATAAGGACAGTAGGTAATCTAAAACTAAAAAGAAAAAAGAAAGATACAAGATTAGTTATACTCGAAGAGTTTTCTCTTAACCGTTCTCCCCGGCAACGGCGCCAGAAATGCTTGTTGGTATTTGTTAAGCCTACAGAAATATTATGATAGATAATCCGCAAGCGCACGGATACCGGTGAGCATTCCACCCGGGAGAGGGTTTTAAATATCGAATCCACAGGGAGAATGGTAAAGAGAGTATCTGAGGTATATAACTAATCAACTGAGTAGCTATCAAGGACTGGACAGAAAGAGAGATAAGGAAAACTTAAGGATGTCTGGTTCTTATCCTCACAAGCTATGTCTTTATTGCTCTTATGGGGTGATTGTCTGAAGGCACACTTAGTAAAGGGAACCTCCCGAGAATCTATGGGGGAGTCCTACGGTTTCTATAGACGGGAGGTGGACTACGAAGGACTCAATGGTGCTGTCACCACCACGATCTACCATACGATCCGGAATATAGAAGGCATTCACAAGCTAGCTAGTCTAAGCACCACACTTACACTAAACATGCAACTTTAATTCAAGAGCGACAGGAATTAAAGTACTCAAAGAGTTATGAACCGTAAGAATAATAAAAACAATGGTGCTCACTTGAATAAGAAGTCGATCTTTCCCGTAAGGTCTCAGGATCGGGCTCCAATGGAGTTGATCCCAGAGGTAGAAGATGAAGAGGAGACACCGACAGGTCCGGGCCTTCCTTCAGCTTCGCCTCAACCGCTCTCTAATCCTCTCGAACAAGATTAGCTAGGTCTAATTAGACCGTGGATCTAATCTCTCAACTTGATACTAACTCTCCAACTCTAATTCTAATCTAGAGCTCTAATCTCAGGTAGGCATGGAGGATCTGATAGAATGAGTTGCCCTCTGCCCTGGGGTCAGGGGGTCTGCTTATATAGTCCAGAGGAGATGACGTGCACCGTAGGATGAAACCGACCTAAATATGTGGTTTAGATTGATCTTCATAGGCGGTGGAGGAACATTCCAGAAGCCGGGCCCATTTGGTGCCAGGGGGTGGCCGACCGGCCCCACCACTGGGCCGGTCGGTCTGGTGTGGGCCCCATTCGGGGTCCACTTCGGCCAGGTGGGTCCTTGATCCTTCTAGATGCTTCTTTTTTAGGTGCTAAGTCACGTTGAGTTCCGGAGCCTTCTGGAGTCTTCTAGAGAGGTTTTCTTGCATATTTTCTGAATAGTCCCTGCAAATTCATAGATTCACCAAAACTCGTGGAAATTGTTAATATAAACCCTAATAAGGTGATCTAATCATATTTTAGTCCTTTTTCCAGTAAATGTGAGGGATAAAATTCATAGATAAAATGTGTCAACAAGCAACTCAATTCAATTGAGTTGCAAGCCATTGAATTATCAGGGCCAAGATGAGTATATAAACTGTTATGTACTCCTCCCTTGATAAAATAGAATAAGCACGTATCTGCTTTGGACGGCTTGAACCCTAACTCCTGCAATTTAGCGCTCACTCTTGCATACCATGCTCTCGGAGCCTATTTTAATCTGTACAAAGGTTGGGTTGGACCATTTACCACCACCATTCACCACCATTCTATTTATGAGGAAATTGAAATTCCTGAGGTTGGGTTGGAACATTTAAGACATATGCTCTCTTCAGTTGGTCTCTAATTTCAAATTCATAAGAATCGATTAGTTTGTGATTTCCAGGGTCTGCAGTTACGATTGAATGACTAAACTCTACCCTAGGTTTCTTTGGTTGACTTGTGCCCTCATTAGCATGTGGAGTAGTTGAGCCAGAACCACTACCACTCGAAAAGTAGTTAAACAAAGTTCTTTTCGACAAACTGAAAATCTGAAAATTGAAATCTACCATGAATCAAATATTCCATCATTCAATTACGTCACACTTCACTACTTCAGTATTTCACATATTCAATTTTGCTGTAAAAAATAAAAAAAATCACCTGTTGGCTGATGTGATGCTGCCTGCTCGTGGCCGCTTGACGATGTGCCCCTGCGGCGTGTGGACTTCCCGCCGGCCGGTGTCCGGCGGCACCCGCCTGGGCAGGAGCTGCGCCTGGGAGGCTGGAAGACCGGAGGGAGGATTAGCAGGACCGCCGGACCGGAGACGGCAGGAGAGCGGGACTGAGGGAGAGAGGATTGGGGTTGCCGGGTTGGGGCGACGCAGCGACGGGAGACGGTGCGAGGAGGAGGCGACGGGATCACGGGAGACGGCGGACAGGAACGGGATGCCTCAGCCGGATAGGGTTTCCTTTGTTGGGCTTTGGAGTTTGGGCTTAGGCTAAAATGTTGGCCCAATATACCAAAATACGTCTTGTGTATTTTTTCAGCCCCTTCTACTTGTATATATACATGAGTAAAATTTGAGAAGGGGGTCCAAGGGGCTCTACGTGTCGGCGCACCGTAGGGGTGGGGGGGGGGGCTCGAGCCCCCCTTGCCCCCCCGGTTGCCTCCGTCGCTGCTGCTATCCTACCCTCTCCTTCCAGCATGGCAACTACCTTAGTCATTCTAGGACGGTGATTGGGGTCGTCCATAGTGCACAGCAGTGCAATTTGCACCATCTCTTCCAACTCAGCTTCATCATAGTTTCTCAATTTCTTGTCCACAAAACAACTAAGCTGATTTTGTTCAAGTAAAACTTGGCCTGAAACAAGGAAAAAAACTCCATTAGCAAAAAGCCTTTTTTACATACCTATCACCAGTTTGTAAATAGGGAAAAAAATCTTTGCCTTGCGCGATCTAAGTTTAAGGAAATCTATATCGAATTTATGGATTACCTTTTTTGGTTTGTGGATAAATAATCGGAATAAAATTCGAACCTCTTTTTCAAGAACTACGCAGGAGAGCTACGTGTCATTTCAATATCTCATTAAGGTAGAAGAAAGAAAAAAGAGGTACAAGGGCAAGGCTAAACAGCCCCGCATGTATACAACCACTTCGATAGAATAAATCTATGTGTTTGTTGTGTACTTGGTGCTGCATGAGCACACCTTATCTCTATGTAGTATCTGTTAGAGTATATCACGACACATGATTAGATAGAGTTAGTATTGATTACCGTCCCCTATAATGTCTTGTTCCCCAAGTCTTGTAACTCTCATATACACCACCCTAGGAGCTTAGTGCAATACATCGACCACATTATACACATCCCACGATCTTACATGATACAATAGCATCTTATTCATAAATTACCCTTGCTACATACCCCTGCCCTATCTCTATATGTACCCCTCCCACCCCTAAAATGATATGTTATGTGTGGTTAATGAAAAGAAAATCCAATTTGGACAAACAATTGGTATCTAGAGCCTAGGGTTTCTTTTCTCCTACCTGTGCTCCTCTATCTTTCGTGCCCTCTACCCTAGTGGCGCCAACCCCAGTCAGTAGTAGCACTCCCTCCCAGCGGCGGATCTGGCCTTCTCCGCAGAGTGTCTGGCAGCTGCGTGTGAATTGGGCGGACGCTACAGGCTTCTTTGTCGAGCGGCATTCTATTCATACCGACGCCAACAACTTCCTCAACTTGCAGCCTCACACAGCTGTTATTTCGGCATTTTAATGGCATATGGAGGCCTCCAAGATTTTCTGACTGGGAAGAAAGATTTAACAGTTGCAATGATCTGGAATCGGATTTTTCTATTGTATTCGTTGGTTCCATGCAGCCCGTATTTGGTTTCCACAGCCAATTGGGTTATTGGACAGCTTGTGATATGCCTACCAACGGCCATGAGCACAAGTATTTACCATTCCTTGACCAAGGTGTTGACCATGGAGGATGTGATGAATATAACTTGCTATCCCGTTTGTGCCTTGGCTTCTGGTGCTATTGCAGAACTCACTGTGAACAGTTACGCTCCACCTGATTGGCCCATTTTTTTAAAAAAGTAGTTGTGAAATGTAAGTATTGGAGATGAATATGAGTATGCTCTTCTGTTTAAGCTTCTCGGCACTATAGTTGAGGGTGGGCAAAAAAAATTCTGCTGCAAATTCTTGAAATTATGTCTAACATTGCCAATACCATAAAAACGCTCCTGCCCCCTGTTCCAGAGCCCTGATCCTAGGTTGTTGAACAGGGTTTTGCTTCACTGGTAGCGATGGCACAAGCTTGGGAGAACTCTGCACCAGATGAAAACAGAATACACGAAAAGAGGGTCTGGCAGTCAGGCCAGTCTACTATTGCTCAAACATTTTCGTTGCTGCTACAAAAAGATTTTGGTTATTGAGTTATTGAGTTTGCCATGAG
The DNA here is from genome assembly GCA_036936925.1 of Cenchrus fungigraminus. Lineage (NCBI taxonomy): Eukaryota > Viridiplantae > Streptophyta > Magnoliopsida > Poales > Poaceae > Cenchrus > Cenchrus fungigraminus. The sequence goes on along the minus strand of CM072776.1, from coordinate 92,232,678 downwards.
GTCTGTGACTTGCATGGAAGAAGCTACAAGCCTGCAAGTATGAAGGTCTTTGAACTAGTAGTTGTATGGGCTGACACTGTTACTAACTGAGATTCCTAGGGAGTTTTCAATACAACTAAAGATGCCATCAGTTTCTACCAAAGATTTGACCTCACCGGTTTCTTCCTGAAAATGCTTCTTTTGCAGTCTGAAAGTGGTTCACAGAATTCAGTCATTGGCTGGCTTTCTAATTTTGTCACGAAGGCCATTGCAACCTACCCATCTGCAACATGGAGGGCATACTCATGCATCCACACACTAACAGAAGATGCTAGAAAAATTGTTGCTACATCATTTGCACACGCTGCATTTTCCCATTTCAAGTCTATATCTGACATTCGTACTGGGATATGGAAACCACTTTTGCTAGTAATTTCATCATGTTCATCATGCTACATTTGCTATCCAAATGTCATTGAACAGGTCTTGAACAACTATGATGGAATTGGTTATGAAATCTGGGCATCTGCATTGGCACAAGTCTCAAGCAGCTCATTCAAACATGGCCTGTCATCTGAATCCAAGATTAAATTAGCTCTGTGATTGAACGTCTCTTGGTCCTGCAACTCGCAATACACATATCTATCAATAGAGTTGACTTGAAGCTCAGCGTCTTCAGTAGTTCTGAACATTCCAGCCTCTTCAACAATGATGAAGCAAGCATTTGCGGCACTGTGCTGATCCGGCCAGCCACAGGGGCAACATTGACAGCACAAAGCCTTTTTTGTCTCCATGTTTTCTTCAGTGCCTTCTTCAACTTCTGCAGTACTAGCCCATCAGGACACACTTCCGCTATAGTCATCACCTAAGTCAGCAATGGTGGCATCACAGCTCTAGGACGAAATATACTTCCTCCGCCCCGCAAAAAGTGTCCACTTAAGTTTCTTCTAAGTCGGCTAAAAAAGTTTCTTCTAAGTCAAACTGTTTGAAGTTTAAGCAAGTTTACAATGAAGAATATAAATATTTATAACATTAAATAGGTATGATGATGGTTCGATACTGGAGAGGCATCGGGCACTTCGGTGGCACGGAGGCTTACAAGAGGCAGGAGCTATTCACGGTGGACGGCCTCACCAGCCACATCGAGGTGTTGGAGGTGGACATCGCCAACAGGAGGCTGGTCCTTGTGAGGAGCCTTGGCCCGCTGCCAGCCCCTGCCGCAACCTCGACCAGTATCTCGTATGCTATGCTGACCGCAGTCATGCGTGTAACAATGTATGCATCAATCATGCCACGCTAACTATGTGCTAGAGAGTCCTAGTGTGTATATGTGCATCATCCGGGTTAATTTTGGCATGTGATCGATTGGTACGATTAATCAGATTATCAGAGTAGTCAACTCAATTTAAACATGTCATTACCTTAATTTGATATATTGAATAATTGCTTCTGCATAGAGTTCAAATGTTTGTTTGAAGGTTCTAAAGTAAAAACCTAGCCAATGCTCGGTTTGGTGGCAATAGGGACTTATAGGTAGTGGTAACTGACATTTCTCTAATTCACTCTACATCGTTTTCACTTGGCAACAGGCCAGAATGGCATTTGTACATTTGCAGCATTGGGCAGTAGGCTCTGTTGGGCTGAACAGAAAAAATAGCCCATTTTGGGGGGAAAAGTGAGCTTCGTGTTGCCAGTGCCAGGTACGCACGCTGTACACGGTGACCACTGATCAGAAGAACCAGGGTTCCGCACCGGCGCACCGCACCTCTCGAAAAGCTGGACCTGCCCTGCTGCGTCCGCGTGTTGTTGCTCCAGCGCTCCCCTGCTAGGGACTGCAGTTGCTGCTACCCACAGCCAAAAACCCCATTATCACGCCTCGCCCAACCACCGATCCGGCCGCGCGCCTCCGACGAGATGCCTTCGCCGCCCTCCTCCTCGCCGCCGCCGCCGTCGTGGGTCATCCTGGGCAGCGTCGCTCGCGTCTGCGCCGCGGACTCCGACCTCCCGCCGGCGGGCGCCGCCGACCTCTCCCAGTTCGGCTGGCGCGAGTTCGTCGTCGGCTACTTCGTCCTCGACGCCGCCTCCGCCTCCGCGTTCGCCATCCCCGAGCCCGAGCTCATCTCGGAGCGGCTCTTCCTCGGCCTCCTCGTCCACCCCGACGGCGGCGGCCGCTACGTGGTCGCCGAGCTCCAGCCCATCATCGGCCGCGACTACGCCTACCTCGTCTGCTTCTCCTCCGACGTCGGCGAGTGGGTCCAGAAGAAGGTCCCGTACACGATCCCGCCCCGGCTTTGGGTCCCCGCCGCCGTGCTCTCGCACTGCGGGAGGCTCTGGTGGGCCGACGTCTCCTACGGCCTCGTCGCCTGCGATCCCTTCGCCGACGCGCCGGCCCTGGCTTTCGTCCCGCTCCCTCCTGGCAAGGCGCTCCGCTACAGGGAGGCCGCGGGGGTGGTCGACAGGTACCGCGTCGTGGGGATTAGCGCCGGCAAGCTGCGCTTCGTCGACATGTACAGGAACCGTGATCGCCGCGGCGTTCTCCAGGTCAGCGTGTGGACGTTGCCCGATCCTGACGCCACGGAGTGGGCGCTGGAGCACGAGGCCAGCTTCCCCGACATCTGGGCCGATCAGACCTACAAGGCCGCGGGCCTGCCCGAGAAGATCCCCGTGCTCGCGCTCATCCACCCCAAGGACCCCGGCGTCGTCTACTTCTTCCTCGAGGAGCACCTCTTCGGCGTCGACTTGCGTGCCCGCAGCGTCGTGGAGTGCGAGGTGTACGAGCTGGTCGCGCCTGCCAGGGACCTCGTGGCCACCCGCTTCGTTCGCGCTTGGGAGCTGCCGTGCGCTCTCTCCTCTTCCCCTGGTAAGGCAAACCCCCTTTTGCATTGCACATTTGCACAGCTCCTGCATCATGTCTCTTCTCTCTTGTGCGGCTCCATTTAGTTCACCCCAGTCTGTTGTCGAACACTATGATCGCTGTCTGCTTGCAGTTTGAAGGTGATGGTTGAACAATACATCTCACGTAAATGTCGATTGCAATCGCTGAATAGTCAACTTATGCGTACAAGTGTATTGCACATTTGCATACAACTTGGTTTCTGTAAATAAATTACGTGCCAATTGAGCTTGACACTGCTGATGAGCTTCAGGGCATGTGTTAAAATCAACATCTTAGGTGCTTTTTTATGGAAACATCTTAGGTGCTTGTATTGCCACTTGGTATTTGCTAGTAGATCAATACATCTGATATTTTTTTATGAAACTAAATGCCTTCTGCTTGCACTACCAGATTGCCTAAATTACATGGCTTGATAACCTAATGGTATACTCTGTTTTGTTCTGCTTTGGAAGTGACAGAAACGTAATAGATGGACGTTTCTTTTATTTTAGCTTGGGACATGTTCTTTTTTTCTTATTTGGGTTATTCAAATGTCAAAATGCTCATGTTCTAGTTTCAATGTCGCCTGACAAGGGAAATATATGCTAATGCGAATCAGCATGTACAGTTGAAACTGACAAGGGCATCAACGTGCAGAGTAGAACAATGAGAGATGACTAAAGTACTTAGGAAGACAAGTGGCCCTGCTAATATTGTGCCTAGTGTTTATAATGTCAATGCATATCATAAACATTTAACTGTTCAATTTATTATAAACTTCATGCTGTGACTAACCGACTACTAGTGATTTTCTACTACTTGATAACTAATTTCTCGTACGCGCTCTGTAGTCTGTCTTGTTCTTACTTCTTAGTGCTTGTCCGACCAAGTTTGGGCTTGTGCATCATAGATGCCAAAAAGCTTTGGTTGAACGTTTTTTTTTTTTGTTTGAATTATAGTGTGACATGTATCGAGATATGGATAACACTATACGTGAAAAATACAGCAGGGGTTTTTGTTTGTGTATGCAAAAGTACATGCAGTTAGCACTTTGTCTTCATAGTTACTTGATGCTAAATGGCATATCTCTGTTAGCAAATTACGCCTACGATTCAGTTAGGATAGCAGTTTGCATCTTGATATCTGCACTTATTGCAAATAAGGCCTAATTGGATCAACTGCTTCTTTTCCCACTATCGTGTGTTCAGACTTCAGTCTTGTTTACCATAGAAAAATGTTCATGTTTCAATTTGCCGTTCCTGGTGTTGTAGATATATTATCTGCATGCTTGATGTAATTATATGCACTTAGTCTATACTCACTTACATTCTTACAGCTTTGCAAATTGCTTCATGACTAGTTTTTTTTCTGGCCAGACCAAATAATTTCATAACCAAAGTGCGAAATGCAGCAATGAAACACCATAAATAGGCACTAGTTCTGTTATGTGTACTCGCGCATTTGGCTCAAATAATTGAGAGTTCTTCTTGTTCGGTGTGCTTATACTATCTCAATATTCAGTACTTGCACTTTTCTTTGCATCTAGTATCTTTCTTTACGAGACCTAAAAGGGGGGCAATTTTTGCCCCCACATTGAGCCACGTCATCAACAAAACGAGAGCTGTCGGATCGCGCGTGGATGGCTCGAATCGCCCACAGACCACAAATACTGTTCATGCGGGACCCACAATATGTTTAGGTGGGACCCACGTGCGGGACCCACGTGGATTCATGAGATATTCGTGTGGGACCCACACATTTTGGTTTGTGGGGCCCACAATTCTATTGAGTGGGATTTCGGGGCAATTTTTTGCCCCCACATTGAGCCACGTCATCGACAAAACGAGAGCCGTCGGACCGCGCGTGGATGGCTCGAATCGTCCACAGACCACAAATATACTGTTCATGCGGGACCCACAATATGTTTAGGTGGGACCCACGTGCGGGACCCACGTGGATTCATGAGATATTCGTGTGGGACCCACATCAGGTGGGACCCACACATTTTGGTTTGTGGGGCCCACAATTCTATTGAGTGGGATTTCTTCCTTTAATAAACCTAAACCGCGGGAGATTTTTGCCCCCTCCATTGCGTCATGTCTGCAGCAAAACCTCGGCCGTCGGATTGCGCGTGGTCCTGGATGGTTCAGATCCATCCAGGAGGCTCGGGGCTGAGCAGTTTTACAAAAAAAAATCTCGCACTTTATCGAAATTAATATGTAGTCCAACCCACACTCAGGATAATTTAGGAAAACCCCCTCGAACTTTACAGAAATAGCTTTCCAAAGGCACCTCTCAGGTAATTTTATGAAAACCACCTTGAAACTTTGAAGGAATGCCAAGAGGGTTGTCGATTTTATAAAATCTCCCCTCAAACTTTATGGATATTGATATGTACTCCATCCGTCCCAAAATAACTGCATTTCTAGGACCGGACACAAAAACCAATGTGGATGGAAATGACGAAAATGCCCCTAGCACATGCATGGCTTCCAGCCCTTCCCGTCCGTCCATTCCTCTCGACCTCTCACCGTTCTCCGCCCCCTGTTTCGCCGCCTCCTCCCCGCCCGTCCTGTGGCCCCGGCTTGCACCCCAGCACCTTCCTCCCCGCCGGCTCCTTCTGCCAATGGAGCCCACTGACCCCAGCTCCACTCCTCCACTCCTCAGCCGCAGCTGGCGCATCTGCCGTCGCGACCTCGTCTTCTGATGCGGACGCCGAAGCAGCAGCCGCGGGTGGTCCGGCTGGTGGGCTGCGACGGGCGGGTGCGCTAGTAGCTCACCACCAGCTCTCCACGTCGGCCCCTCCAGTCCCCGCCCTGGTCACTCCGGCCTCCTCCTCCCACCTCTCTCCATCGGGGCTCCGGCGCGTCGTAATCCGTGGTGGCGCTAGATGCTGGAGGCAGAAGCAAAGCGGCGCGGAAGAAGAGCCGGCGCCCAGCAGCAACAGAAGAAACGAGAACATTGTGGAGGATGCTGGGCCGCTGGGTGTTTTTTTTGTTGATAATGGGCCCCACGTGTTTCAGTCTAGTTCACAGAAGAAGGCCACGTACGCCTGCTCCGCAGCTAGCTTGGATATTTTATAGTTCAGGATCTATCCGCGGTGCTTAATTTGGGACAAAATTCAAAACCTAAAAATCACTAATTGTGGGACAGAGGGAGTAATCCAACTCACACACATATATTTTTATGAAAACCCCCTCAAACTTTGCTGAAATATAATTTTGTTTCAACCACCTCTCACGCCTTTTTATGAAAACCCCCTCGAGCTTTGAAGGAATGCTAGGAGGGTGCCAATATTACAACACCCCAACTTTATCAAAAATAAATTATTGCCCAACCACTACTCCGATAATTTAATGGATCCCTCTCAAACTTTACATAACTACATTTATTTAAGTCACCTCTCAAGCAATTTGACGACATCTTCCTCGATCAAGCCACTTCTCAGGTCAATTCTCATAAAATTACCTCGATTGAGAAGTGGCTCGTAAGATTGACTTCGCGGGAGCCACAAACCTGAGCTTTACAGAAATTGACACATGGTCCACAAATTTTTAAAAAAAGACCCTAAATTTTATGTAAATCTTCCCACGGTCCAACAATTGCAAAAAGTCCCCCAAGCTTGTCAAAATCAATCCACGGTCCCTGCATTTTGACTAAGAAATACCCTAAAGATTTAATAAATTAATTCACAGCCTAAAATCCTGCAAAAATATCCCAACCATTCTAGCAATCACTGGGCTACAGTTCATGGCGCGGCAACGCCGCGCCAGTCTTTCTAGTATGTTCTAATTCATTGTTTGTGAAGTATATTTTGGCACTACTTGTTAGTTTTACTTTGAATCCACATATCAAATCCTTTATTTATGTTACTAGCATATAAAGGACTTCTCTAATTATGTTTTTTACAGTACCTAAGGACAAGACCGAAGCGAAGCTTTCGCTAACTTCCCCACCATCTGATGTGAACAAGGAATAGGAAGTATGAACAATGTCTAGCTTTTACCCAGGTGAACTGAATTTCTTAGATGCAGTTGCTAGAACTTTTGTCTCCCAACCAAATTTAACCGTGAAGATCTGGCGTAACTTCGTGTTTATTCAGGTAACAAGGACTGATTATAGGTGGCACATACAGGATATGAAGTTGATAGCCAGTTTGCAAAGACGGGGAGGAGTGGAGGACTGATTACAGGTGGCACATACAGGATATGAAGTTGATGGCCAGTTTGCAAATATGGGGACTTCATGCTTAGATCAAATTTTTATCTTGTTTTGCTTCCGGCGCGTATGAAAATTCCAAACAGTTTTATCCCTACTAAGTGCATGAGTGTTCATGTCATGTACTGTGGTAAAGCTATTTTAACGGCGCCTTTCTGTTTCTGGACAATATGCTAGATGCCTCATGATGCAAAAGGGCTCTGATAATTTGGTGGTTGCTGGTGTCAAGTGCTTGATAAACTTTCTGATGGATTAATAGGTACTGTAGGTTCCACTGCTATTGTTTTGATGATTCGTGAAACAAGTGAGAAATTAGTTTTGAGTCCTGAGCACAAAAAATGCAAACATCATCGGTAGTTTGGTAGTACGTCGAAGAACACCGTCACGAGCCCCACGGACGGATGAACGAACAGGCGATGCCGCGATGGCGAGGAGCCGATGGCCGCGCGCTGATGATCGATGCACGTGGCTCAAATCAGGAAGAGGCAAACCTGTGGTCATCATTGCGAATTGAGTTGCACTTTTGAGTTGTAAAGGTTATGTATCATTTTTTATTATCCACAGATTTTAATAATTAAAGAATTAAAGCATATTGTTTTAATGTTAGGGAAATAATAATAATTAATATTATACGAGCATTTGAGGGGGCTTTTATCCGACTTAAGTGATATACAAAACGTACACCAGTTGTGAAGTTGAATAAGGAGACTAACGAGCCACACGCGCGCACGCTCGCTCGCCGCACTGAGGCCATGGGCATAGGCGTGGGTGTGACGTGTCGAGACGAGCGGGGCAGAAGCACCTTTTGTCGTTGAAGGGAGTAATCCTCGGAATATTCCTGACGGGCTGAACCGCGTCCCAGATTCAGATCTGGGCGCCTCCCGCATGTCCCCCGCGGCTTATATAAGAGCCACTCCAAGAGACTAGCTATCTTGGCTTGACTAGCTAAAAAATGAAAAAAATCAATAAAAATAGCATTCCAACAGACTAGCCAAACACCCCGCTAACTATTCTCGCTAGCTAAACTTGTGCCTTCGCTAGCCAAAGATGACTAGCGCCCTCTGCTAGCTATCCTTCGCGGCCCCACCACCTCCCGCGCGGTCCCCTCCTGCTCTCACCTCCCTCGCACGGCTGACACGTGGGCCTAGTTGTGGGATGGCTAGTCATTTTAGCTAGTCTGTTGGAAGAAGAGGAAATATAGATGAATAATACTAGCTAAATGACTAGCTAAATGTGAATTTAGATAGTCTAATTTAGTGAGTCTCTTGGAGTTGCTCTAAAGACGCCCCCTTTGTTCCTCTCCAAATGCTCATTCACAGTCAGATACTCCTGTTCAGGAGATCTAGGTCTGGGTGCCTCCCGCAGGTCCCCCCGTGGTCTGTTTAAGGACACCCCCTTTCCTCCTCTCTAATTGTCTATTCACAATCAGATACTCCTGTTGAGGAGATCTCTCCCTTCTCTCTCTTGCGGCCTATATAAGGACGCCCTCTTTCCTCCTCTCTAATTGCCCATTCACAATCAGATATTCATGTTCAGGAGATCTCTCCATTCTCCCTCTCTGTTTTGTTGTGTTCAGTGTTCTGCATCTCCATCGCTTGCACCGCGTGCACGGTACCCGCGAGATCAGGCCTTCGGAACCTCGATCGTCGTTGAAGATCCTGCTCGAGATAGTGAAAGTGCATCTAGGCCCTTAAAGTGGATTTTGGTGAATTGAATGACAAAGCGATTAAAGGACTAATGTATTTGTCTAAGATTGTGAGCAGATTTTATTTATATATTTATGAGTATTTATTGGAGTATTTATTTGTGAATGAATATTATATGGCTCACATTGGAGAAGACAAATATATGGATGATCCTATTGTATAAGTGACAAATATCAAGCAATAAAAGAAGATAAATATTGGGATAGATTGAGAAGGTCAATTCATGTTCTCCCATAACTAGACATAGCTTGATTAAAATTACAAGGATCACAAAAGAGAAGATGGTAATTCTCTAAGTCAAGTGCAAGACTTCATGTGTTTATTGAAAGAGGACACAAGGATGAGTGTACACGTTATGGTTCTAATTTGAAAGCTTGCACATTCGTTGTCAATCAAGATCAAGCATTTGAAGCGGGTTTTCAAATGAAGGTTAATCTTGTATGAAGCAAAGTGGAACTCAAAAGTGGATTGGATAAATGATGAAGAGATCAACCGAGATGTCTAGGGTGAGGGACTAAGCAATCTTTGGGGCCGTAGCTAAGCCGCCATTAGTGTTTTGCTAAGGTGAAGTTCTAGCATCCGTGGGGCCTCCAAGTATCATATCCAAACCTTAATCGAGGGAAGTAATGCAAGTCATCAACATGTTATGATTGACAATATGGAGTGACTTATGGATCCAAGTGTGCATTCCTATGCTAGATGGAAAGATCCTAAGTCATTAGCTCAAGTATGGACGTGCTCAAGTCAAAGGCTATGTTGAAAGCCCTCAAGTGGATATTGATCAAGTATGACAAGATTGAAGACATTCAAGCTCAAAAAGTCAACAAAGTGTTTTTATTTATTCTTGAGTATAGGTATGCCGTACTATCAAGAGGGATGCAACATTAGCGAGTTGACCAAGTCAAAGTGCTCATTAGTTGACCTAAGTGAGATCTAGCCTTTAGAGTCTTAGAGTATGCTAACAAACCCTCCTAACCTAACCTAAGTCACTTCATCTCTTTGGTGAAGTGTTAGAATCATAGAAAGGGTTTTGGGGGTGTCTCGGGCCTGACCGGTGCCGCTAGCCCCAACGGCTAGTTTTTCGAACACAGGTCTGACCGGTGTGGGGCACCGGTCTGACCGGTGCCGCCCGAGGGCTAACGGCTAGTTTTCTCCTTTGAGGGGTATAAATACCCCAAGCCTTCTTCAGTTGAAGGTTGCTGTTTCTGGTGGTGTTGCTGAGGTTCTAAGCCATTTTCTTGCAAGCCCTAAGCCTTAGTGGCTCTCCCCAACCATCTCTTTGTGAGATTTGTGGATTCAAGTCACATCTTTTGTGTTGGGTTGAGAGAGTGAGCTCAAGAGCGTCTTTGTGAGCTAACAAGAGCATTTTCTTAGCTTGAGCACTTTGGTTTCGCTTCTACAAGCTTTGAAGCATTTGTTACTCTTGGAGGTTTGCCTCCTAGACGGCTAGGCGTCGCCGGCTAGCTCCCAAGGTTGTGGTGAGCAGCGGGAAGTTTGTGAGGGCTTTGATCTTGCCTCTTCGTGGAAAAGATCGCCTTAGTGGAAAGGAGGAAAGTGGTTGAAAGAGACCCGGCTTGTTGTGAGAATTGTCCCTTACAAGCTCCTCAACGGAGACGTAGCCGTTCCTTAGTGGGCGGTGAACTTCGGGAAACAAATCCTTACTTCTTTGTGTGGTTGGCCTCTCTAAGTTGTTTTTTCTAGCATATTTGATTTGCTTCCGCTTCGATCTACTCGGGTGTCCTACTTGTGTGTGCAGGGCTCATTACCCTGCTTGTGATCATCTACAAAGGCCACTCACCAAGTTTGGTTCGTGCTAGAAGTCAAGAGGAGCTTGAAGTTGTTTTTGCAGGTGCTCTGTGCTACACCGGTCTGACCGGTGCTAGGCAACTGTCTGACCGGTGCCTCCTGTGAAGTCCAGTGAGCGACCGGTCTGACCGGTCACCACCACCGGTCAGACCGGTGGGCACTGTCAGCTCAAGTTTTTGGGGAAGAAAAGTTTAATTCGGTCGTCTCGCCTATTCACCCCCCTCTAGGCGACATCAAGGTCCTTTCAGATAGGCGGGCGATAAGGTTTTTGGGGAGCGTTTCACGCGACTGCTCGCTCCCTGTACGACTACTTCCAGAAGGCCGTCCGTGATGTGCACTGCGTACATCTTTCTGCATCGAATTAGTACGACTGCACCACCTGAGGTTCTCCTACGATCAGTCAAATGACTAATCTAGAGAACAACAGCGTATTAGGTGACTCCGTCACCCGCCCCGCCTTTGGTTGCATTCTGAACTTCTTTTTGTTCATGTTTAAATTTTATTTAACCATGATCATATTTATGTTCAATAATTGTTTAAATATGAACACTCACACATGTTATATCTCACTCACGATAATTATTTTATTCAAATACCTACTTAATTATGGAATTAAAATATGTCATTTAATCACGTATTATCTAGCACATCCTTCGTAAAGAAGAGGGCCTCCTTGCATGAACTTTCTATTACGCACCTCCGAAAAGGGTGAAGTCATTGTCGCGCAAGCTAGGAGGCGGATGGACTCATACCGAGGCAGCATCCCCCTCAACTCGCGTTTGTATTATGAGCCGGTAGTCTTTGATTGGAGCATTAGTTATCTATAAGGTCTGTTTTTCGGTTGTATTAGTTTCTTGTACAAGTACCATGTGATCTTCGATATTGTGTGCATGTGTCATATAGACATGTGTTGTAATATGTAATTATTTTTATCTTCTTAATAAAAATAACAACTCTCCTGCGTATTCTTGAAAAAAGTGTTAGGTTGTGGCTAGTTTTAAAGTGAACGAGTTAGATATAGATATATGCTATTTTTAATATATCAGAAAAGGTTCAAACTTTATATCATGATTGAAAATATCAGAAAAGATCCCATTTGGAGAAGCAATCATGTTTCAGACAGCTTCTCTCTCAATAGAGATTCTATAAATTTGCAGTAGAAGAAGCTTAGAGTTTGACAACCAATTATTTTGTGAGGAGATTATGAGAGTTATGTGTTATTGCTCACTAAGAACGATACTAACTTTTGACATTTGATTTGCTGGATATGAGTTACCACTAAACAACAAAAGCATACACCTCTAAAATAGCAAAGCACACAGTAAAGATAATTAATTTTGCACCGGCGCATAAAAAAAGCAAATTGGATCAGAAAATAGCTAAAGCTAAAAGTAGGTCCCACCTGTCAACCTGTCAATTTTCTACCCTACCTGCATTTTCTATGTGTCTATTTTCTTTTCCCCTAAAAGCTGCCTTATACGGAGTATATGTCTTTTCCTATTCCCACGGCGACCACAGGCAAAGACCTACCCCCTTCGTTTCAATTTATGCGCAATCGGAGGATTCAAAAAAAAATCTCAAAATAAACGCACGATAGCAATTACGTAGGAATAGGAGTAGAATCGCAAGCTAGAGAAAGCCAGTAAACACTTCCGTGCGGCCCATTTACATCGACCAAAAGCCCAGCCCAGTCACCAGCGCGGGGCGTCCGCGGCGACCGCTATAAAGCGCTAGGGTTTACGGCTCTCCTTCCCCACGCCGCCACTCCCGCACGCGCCTCCGCCTCCAACCCGAGCAAGGAAGGAATGGTACGTCCGAGCCGCCGCCACCGCCACCGCCTCCTCCTCCGATCCGCTCCCTTCCCCGCCTCCGACCGTCTCCTCTTCTCCACCCGCCGCTAACGTGTTTGCTTTGTCTCGTGGTTTCGCAGGGGAAGGGTACGGGCAGCTTCGGCAAGCGCCGGAACAAGACGCACACCCTCTGCATCCGGTGCGGCCGCAGGAGCTTCCACCTCCAGAAGAGCACCTGCTCCTCATGCGGCTATCCCGCGGCACGCATCCGCAAGTGTAAGATTTGCAACCACGCTCTCTCTTCCTATGTTTTCCCGCCGCTAGATGCCTAGATCTGTAGAGGCTTAGCCTAAAACTGAGCGGCCTGAGTTGATTTGCCCTGACTGTATGTATGTTGTTCCGTGTACTGAAAGACCTGGTGTTAGCTTTATTAGGGATCCGTGGTTGTATGCATAGCTGTCACTGGTTCCTGCCTGGATATGCTTTATGTTTAGTATATATTGTGAAGTTGTTCTTCGGGAAAGGATGAAGAAAACATTGGTCCGTGTTTCTGAGTATCCATGACCGACAACAATGCATTTCAAACTGATCCCAGTTGGCTAATTGGACATAAATGTTTGTATGCCTTGTTTGGACACATCTCTTGGTTAGATGCCTTGCTGTATTATCTTATATGTATCTTATATGCCTTGCATTTTTTGTTTCCTACCAGTCAAATCGCTATGATGAATTATGAAAATATATTCGCATGTCAGACTTCAGAGATGCATTTGCATTGATGAGAAGATATTTCATGTTCTGAGCAGTTGTACTACCTTTTCATTTTTGGTCCCTGCTTTCATGTTTTCAACCCAAATCGTTCTGGACACTCTGTTTTAACTCTTTTGGAAATGTTCCCATTAATTAGTACATTAATAGGTCTGCTTAAAATGTACATATTGCATGAGTTTGCAATTCATTTAAATGCCTACCTGTTGACTGTCTGTTTTCACTGGAGGGTTAAGTGATGAGTAAGAGCAACTCCAGCAGACCCCCTACTCGAGCCCCTATTCAAAAAGTAGGGGCCGAGAGCGAAAAAACGAGGTCCAGCAGGCCCCCTACTCGGGCACCAATTCTAGGGGGCACCCAAATCTCCCCCTCCAGCCCCTTCTCCTGCGGGTGGAGAGAGAAGGCCCCTATCCACGGTTGGGGCCGTTCCTCCCTCCCGCCCCCGCACGGACCCGCACCTCCCGCCGCCACGTCTGGGGACGAGACCGAGGTCTGCCTCGTCCTCCTCCGTGCTATGCCCTGCCGGAGTTCGCGCTCGTCGCCGCCGACGCAGACGTCAAGATGGGACGGCGCCGTCGAGCTGGAGTTCGCGTCCCGGTTGCAGGTCAGCAATGGCTGGAGGTCGAGCTCCCCCACGCCGTCACGGCGGCGCCCGGTTGGAGCTCGCGCTCACCCGCTCTGCACCCTGCTCCACGCAGTCGCCGCCGAGGCCGATTCTCGTGCGCCCAAGCCAATCCCCGAGCTCGATTTGTGCAGCTGCCCTGCCGAGGCTCCCTCCCCCGTTGACTCACCGCCTGAAGCGCCTGCCTCCAGCTCGATTCGCGCCGTCGTGGCCGCCCCAAGCTTGAGCACGGGCGGATCCAGCACCTCCGCCGTGAGATTGGCGAGCACCGGCTCCGCCGCCCCCTACAGCACCAGCTGGACTCGAGCGCCTCCCGCCGTCATGCTCGAGAAACTCCCACCGCCGTGCCCGAGCAAATCCCACCGCCGAGCCTCGAGGTTCCCCTGTGGCGTTGCCGCTGCGCACGCCGGAGGCTGAGCTTCCCCCATGGCGTTGCCTCCGCGCCCGCCGGAGGTCGAGCTCCCCCCGCCGGGCTAACTCGAGGGAGCAGGCGGCGGGTGGAGGGATGGGGTGTGGGCCAGGAGCGGCACCGCCAGATCCGCCGCCGAGGAGGCGGGCTTCCTAGCGCCGCCGGCCTGCTCCGGGAGGAGAAGAGGGCGGCAGTGTGCGAGAGAAGAGGGGAAGAAGGGGAAAAATTGTGAACCGCTGACAAATTGGACCCACATGTCATACAAGGATAGGGGCTTTGAAGAAGGGTCATTGCTGGAGTTGGAGCTGAAATCTACAACCCCAAAATATTGGGAGAGCCCCTACTCAAGAAAGTAGGGGCTTGGAATAGGGGCTATTGCTGGAGTTGCTCTAACAAACTGCAACAATATGACGGGACAACTCCTATGATTCCCATGTATTTAAGTCTCTGATGATCCCTATTTTATCCTTTTTGGTTTGTTTTGTGTGAAAATTATGGGATAACTCCTATGATTCCCAAGTATTTAAGTCTGATGATCCCTCTTTTATCCTTTTTGGTGTGTGAAAATTATGTTCCCTTGTGACTTGCAGACTTCACAGGTTCCCAATTCATGAGAATATATTTCACACCTGCCATCTTATACTTTATTCTCATTGTTACTAATTTATTTGGGTCTTTTCACATTTAGTATCAGTATGAATATCGTTGTGCTACTACTGTATCCATTTTGCTGTCTTTGAAACATGTTGAGCCTTCTTCCATCATCAAATGACGAGTATTAAACTGCAACAATATGATGGAGTAACTCCTTTGATTCCCAAGTATTTAAGGCTGATGATACCTCAACATTTTGGTTTGGATTCTATATGCAATCTCTCTTTTGGAAATAACTGATATCTGTTTCTGTTTGGACATTTGCGTTCCTAGTGCCTCTACATGTTTGTGCAATTGGGGTTCGTGTGTTCATCTTATTGACTTAGGTTTACAATCGACTTTGTTTCTAAGCATTAAAGCTGGATAGTTTGCACGTCCTAACTAGTTATATGAATTCAAAGTTTCATAATAGTGATTGCCTGAATTCAGATAACTGGAGTGTGAAGGCCATCAGGCGCAAGACCACTGGAACCGGGAGGATGAGGTACCTGCGACACGTTCCTCGCCGTTTCAAGAGCAACTTCAGAGAAGGTACCCTGACTTCATTCTTTTGTTGATGCTTGTGAGTTTGGACATTGGAAACAAAATGCTTTTTTGTTAAAGCATGTAGTGGCTACAGTTTGATAACTCGTTTACGTTGCTCAAATCAGGCACTGAGGCTACCCCCAAGAAGAGTGCTGCCGCCGCCAACTAAGTCTGGATGTTGCCATTGTAGAATCTTGGAAGCTAGAAGTTGGGAACTTTTTGGTTGCATTGTACTGTCTGAACTGCATTTAGCCGTAATACTATCGCACTGGTTTGCTGTCCTTTTAAGTTAAAATTCAGACGAACATCTGAATTCGTTGCTCCATGGTTTGAATTATTGTTTTGGTGCGTTTCTGAGCAATTTTAAATTTTTGGATGGCAGCTGCCTGTGCTTCCTTTGGCAGTTTTGCAGGCAAGTCTGTCATTTCGAATGCATTGCTCTGGCGTTCGTCCAGATCTTTTATAGCTTCTTCAGAGCAAGGGCTTTCCCCCCGAGCCCTTTGGCAATACTCTTTATATTTGATTTATTTGATATTTTTGGATTATACAACAATGCCCATACTAAACTTCAAATGTTCGATGGTTGCAATGTCTTTTGAAAAAAAAAGTGATGCTTGCAATGCAAACTATACCTGCTCAAACTATTCCAGCAAGCAGCCTCACAAAGGTCACAAGCCCGTGCCGGTGTTGTCGGTGATGGCCAAGGCGGCATTACAGACACCGTCGGCGGCGGTGTATGCGTTGGCGCTGGCTTTCCGCGCGTTGGGCCAACGCGCTGCTAGTGCGTACCTACTTCAACCCCGACGAGCACTGGCAGTGCCTCGAGGTCGGTAACCTCGCCTTTCCTCGCCGCTGCTCATTTTTTTCGCGGGGTTTTGTAGAGCGCGCGCGGAATTGGATCCGCTTGCTGCTCGACTAGAGGGAATGCGATGATTTCCTTGAGGATAGGACATTATCTCTCGCGATTGGTTGCAGGTATGGTAACCTCACTAGGGAGTGGAAGCGGGGCCTGCGAAGTTACCTCCACCCGTTGATATTCGCTGCTGCCCGCTTGTATTTTCTAGTGGTAGGTTACATTAGAGTACTGCTGGGAACATAAGTTCTCTAATCACTATCGATAGGTTATCACTTTTTGAAAAAAAGAATCAAGAGTTCTTAGCTGACAGATTACTTGGAACTGTGTTCGAATCATCATGCTGATACCGGCTTCAGAAATATGAATAGAAAACTGTCATGAGAACCATGCCTATCATAACTCTGGACATTCGTCCTTACATCCCCGAAGACGCGGAAGAAATCGCGCCGCAGCCGCCTGCCACGGATCGGAGAAGTTGGGAGGAGGGCGCCTCCTTTCGCAGGAAGGAGATATTTTCCTCCGCCGTAAAGTAACGCCCGTGAAGCAAATATGCGGCCAATCCGCAAAGCATGTGAAGACGTTTGGTTGATTGGGCCATCCAACCAGCGTTACTCTGCGGCCGAAAAACGACGAAACCTCGGGCCAGGAGAGAGGATTCCAACGAGAGAGAGAGAGAGAGAGAGAGAAAGCCCAGTCAGTCTTCGGCCGATGTGGCCCAATCCTGAAAAACTCGTCCTGAGGAAATTGCTGGTGAAAACAGTAGATATGTTCTGACTTGCTATTTGATTCACAAGGTTAAAGGCACAGAAGAACGGAAACTTTCACCTCTCTACATTATTATCTGACAACTGATTTCAATCCCATTTGCTCATTTAGTATTCGGGTTAGGAAGTGATTCAGAAACATTGGGCCCTAAGATCACAGGAATTGTCCTAATAAGACACCATGCATATGCATATCTTGTCACAAGCCATTCTCACACAGTTCCTGATATTTGATACTATGTACATAACCACTCAACAAATTCAGAAAGGGCGTGCAACATTCATTCTACATGTAAAGTGACACATTATTGTACACATAGATCACCGTCTAGCAACACAAAACAGTCATGCCCCACAAGGTCCCAGATCATGGGGCACTGAACACTGAGCAACCACAATACACACACAACGCACTAGCTACTACAGGGCCACGGTAAGCTTTTCATGGCTGCAGCTTCTTTGGGAGAACAGCAAGGTCAAGAGTCTTGCCATACATCTTTGCCAGAGCCTGCCCACACCAGCCATGGCCATCATCCAGTGTGGGCATCCTCACCTCGATGAAGGGCGCGATGGCAGGCCCTTGAGGCTTGACGACCCCTGCAAACACCCTGAGGACATTGGAGGCGTCGATGTCCATGCACACACTGATCTCAACCGATCCCTTGGGCTCTGGTGGAATGCCAGCGATCTTGAAGTATCCTAACAGATGGTTGTCTTCAGCACGTTCCCCTTCTCCTTCATACACAGCGATAAGTGCTTCAGTCTGGTTGTCATGTGTAGTTGTAAACAGCATGTCCCTCCTTGCTGGAACTGTTGTGTTTCTGGGAATGATTGCTGCGAAGTTGTCGCCATCTGCGCGGATTCCCAGGTTCATAGGGGTTGCTTGAATTGTCAGAAGATCCAAGCTCCCTGAAGGGTCAGTAACTCCTGAAGCGATGGCCCCTTCCAGTCCAGCACCTGAAACAGCAGCCTCCAGAGCATCTATGTTCTTGTAAGACACTTCCTTCTTGCATAAACCCAGGACAAGGCTTCTGATTCTGGGGATTCTGGAACACCCTCCAACCAATATGACATCATTGATATCCTCTGGTACTAACTTCGCATCAACCAAGCACTGGTTGATGATCTTCTCGCACTTCTCAAAAATCGCCCGATTGACTTGTTCGAACTCTGAATGGTCTAGGACTTTTGACACTTTCTGGCCATTCCCTAAATCAACATTGATCTCCACAGCCTCCTGGTTAGCCAGTTTGTGAATTGCATCCTGAGTTGCCATTCGCACTAGACCCATCGACTTTATTCTATCCATTGTCTGACCAGCATATAGACTGTCAAAATTGGGAAGAACATGGCGCATTATATTCTGAAGGATGTCCTCTCCACCAACTGTGCATCCTGATAATGCTCTTATTTGAGAGACACCTCCAGCGGTGGCAGCCACAGCTACATCACAGTACCCAGCACCCATATTAAATATCAGGGCAATTTTTTCAATGCCGCTTCCCATGTTGTCATGCATAAGCTGCTGTTGCTGCTGAGCATACAGAAGTGCAACAGCAGTAGGCTCTGGCATCAACCTCAACACATGCAGCCCAGCCATTGCACAGGCCCTCTCAATCCTGGTCTGTTGAAACCGACTGAATGCAACTGGAATGGTAAGCACAGCATTCCTCACTGGATGTTTAAGATGCATCTCTACCAAGGCCTTCAATTCAAGCAGAAAGATGGCAAGAACTTCTTCAGGGGTTGTAGATCGCCACATGTTGTTCACCAGTGCTGCAATAAATGGTCTCACACCAATACCCAATGTCTGCACAAGAAAAGGGAGGGCCTTGCAAGCTTGAACTACTTCATGTGTGTCCATTCTTCCAATCAGTCGCTTCATGTTGAATATAGCACTTCCTGATAAGATATCTCTTTCCTCGTGTGCGTGTGCATTTTCCCGAGTTGCTCCTCCAGTAACTCCTGCTGAAAGATTGTCATCTTTGAACATGACATATGACCTCATCCCTTTCTGATTGCGGGTATTTTTTAAGAGCTCAACCTGGTGGCCATTCCAAACAGCAACACTGCATTTGGAAGTCCCAATGTCAATGCCAATAGCAACATCAGGAAATGACGGCTGTGATTTGTCTTCCCCTGTGGTTTCACTATCCGATGCCACAGTATACATCTGTTCAGCCATCCTACAAAGCATTATTGCACCAGTTATATATTGCCACAGGCTCGTGCTTTAAAAGACAAGAAACTTCAAATAAGTACCAGACAGGAATAAACCATAGTCTTTTAAATTTAACATTTAAAGTTATTTCACAGCTACAGCTACTCGAGCCTGAATATAAAGGAACTACTAAGTAGAGCTTTTGGAATCAAATTCACAGAACTACAACTACTTTAGGTGCCACCTCTGCAAACCTACAACATTTGACAAGGGACCACATGTCAGTAAAATAAATCATGCAGAATGTTGAAGGTTTGTCAAACCCATGGACACACGTAGTTGCAGGTCCATGATAATTTGCCACAAATAGCTGTAATTTTGTGGAATTACCACTTTTAACATTCCATTAAGGGGGGGGGGGGGGTATTATTATCCCACTGGTACAAAAAGCATACAAAATTACAGATAACCAGGACCAGTTGGTACATGATAACTGACAGGTTAGCAGAAGACATAGCATAAAGTATTAGTATAATTGCATCTAGCTGACTGCTACGGCCTATGGCAATGAGGTTAGCTTTGCTCCAGAATGAAATGAGGCTCTGACCACTAAGTCTAAACTGAGCTGATGCGTGCAGCGCATTGAGAATTGATGGCACTGCTAATAAGATAAAGGTTACAGAAGTTCAGGTTAAATGTTCACTATCCAATTTAAACCAGATGCACAACACAATGGGCACATTTGATTCAAGTTAAATCAAGTAGTTCATTTGAGAGTAGTGGTGTCAACCATTATATTCAGATACTAAGAGATATGGACCAAGTGAGCAACCCTGACAAATCGCGCACAATTCCCCAATCAGAGGCCTACAAAGCTGTAAATAAGGCTCGCTACGAATATACTGCATTGTCACAAAAAGGAAGCGAGGTTTATGAGGCCAAGGCGAGCAATTACTCTGAAATTCTGTGCCTTGTTCAGTTCCCCCTTTCCCAGTCCATGTTCAGTGCAAAACCTAGGAACCCACCTAATGATCGCACCAGTGTGGACTGCCGAATGCGGGCGTGCAGCATTGAGCAACATCGAATAGCAAGCTAGTACATGCCTACATGGCACCGCTACAACTAACGAAATCACAGTTCGAAGCAAGGGAAGGGGACTAAAGAGATCACTTACTTGACCAGGCGACGAGGGATCTCCGGGGTCGGGGCCTGGCGACGATCCTGCGGAGAGCAGAGCGACAGTGGCAGTGCGCGCTTGATCCGAGGGGGTTCGGGGTGGGGAGAAGCGGGTGGAAGGAGGTAGAAGAAGAGGGAAAGGCGAGGTGCCGGGGTGCATCTTCTGGAGACGACGAGAGACCGCGGGCACGCACGCGGCGCGCGCACGCCGACAGGCGGAGCCGCTGAGTCGGAGGTCGGTCGGGTTCTTCCTGGAAGAGTCTTTTTTTTTTTTTTGAGGGCAAATTCTTCCTGGAAGAGTCGGGAAGCGGCGGGGAGAGAGGAACGCCGCCGTGGGTGGGGCTGGGGCATTGCCTGATCGCCAGGAAGCCGCCGACCAGCGAGCAGGCCTGGGCCCTTGCCGCGACCACTTGTGCCACACCCGTGTGTGTGGGCTGTATGAGAAACTGGGCCCGAAGGGTTCGGTCTTTTTTTTTTGCGGGGAACCCAGAGCCCAACTGAAGATAAAATGTTGGCCTGGTAATTCTCAAAAAAAAAAAAATTACGCTCGGGTCCGGATGAATTTTCATTGCCACATGAATGAAGTGGTGCGACCGACTCTCTGGGGGTCTGTGATGAACTGATGATCCATCGAGTACTGTTTCCCTTTTTTGAGCACGCAGCAATTTAAAGCGTCACCGTGGAGTTTAAACATGTATTAGATCCGACGGTTGACGTTGCCACAGACTACGAATCAGGCCAAATGATTGCCTCACCGCACTCACCTCTCCCCCTCCGAGATCTCATCGCAGTATACGCCACTCCCTCAAGCATGCATCACCGGACCAGCGACTTTTCTTCCCTCCCTTTGACAACGGACCATGCACCAATCTCTCCCCCATGTAAAAAGAGTTCAAACTCTTGCTCGAACAAAAAAAAAAAGAGTTCAAACTTGGACAAAAACAAAGCGAACACCCGCACGGCGCACCGAGCGTATCGGCGGCACGTTCAACGTCTGCCCGCACCAATAGGGGCCAGGGGCTAGCGTAGCCCCCTGCGTCTACGACGTTAGGTACCGGGTTCTCTATATGATACACCCGGTCGGTGACTCCCTCTACGTTAGCGAGAGGCCACCGCGGGGGTTCGAACCCGGGTCGCCAGACTGAGAGTTAACTCAGCTATCCACCCGGGCATCCCCCTACCACTACGGGAGAATGGAAATTCCCCGAGTGCTCCGGGCTTCCCCGAGTGCCAAATATCGGGCACTCGGGGAAGAAATGCACTCGGAGAAGAGAGGCTTCCCTGAGTGCCCTAGAGTCCATGACACTCGGGGAAGAGAGGCACTCGCGGACGAAAAGTAGTGGGAAAAAATAAAGATATTTTAAAAACACTCTTCCCCGAGTGCCTCTCCCTAGCACTCGAGGAAGCAAGCCTCTTCCCCGAGTGCCTCCTCCTAGCACTCGGGGAAGGGTCTCTTCCCCGAGTGCCAGAGAAGGCACTCGGGGAATTAATTTATTTTTTTAGTTTTTTTGCCTCATTTTTTTGAAGTCATCCCACATTATTTGAAACTCCTTACTCAAATTTAGAGTTATTTTAAATTTTTTTGGTATATTTTTTTTCATTTTGTTGAATTTTTTAGCATACTTCAAATTTGAACTGCAGGTGCATGAAGTAATGAAATTTCTTAATTCAAAAAATGATATTCATTATATTTGGTGTATGTTGAGGCCGTATCTAGGAAGCCACATGAAATTTCGAGCATCTTTTTGCCGTAACATGACGAACAACGTGCAGGAAAAGTGTTTGTAAATTATATAAAATCCGAACGAAGTCCGAAAATCATGAAACTTGTCTGGGTGTCATGTTATGACATTTAGAGGCTGTGTGACAAAATTGAGAAGATTTTGAGTAAGTTGCGATGTGAGATGTCTAAAACCAAGACATCTCCACACATGATCAAGTGATAACACACGTGGAGATGTCTGGGTTTTAGGCATCCGACATCCCAACTTACTCGAAATCTTCTCAATTCTTCCAGACAGCCTCTACATGCCGTAACATGACACCCAGACAAGTTTCATGATTTTCGGACTTCGTTCGGATTTTATATAATTTACAAACACTTTTCCTGGACGTTGTTCGTCATGTTACGGCAAAAAGATGCTCGAAATTTCATGTGGCTTCCTAGATACGGCCTCAACATACACCAAATATAATGAATATCATTTTTTGAATTAAGAAATTTCATTACTTAATGCACCTGCAGTTCAAATTTGAAGTATGCTAAAAAAATCAACAAAATGAAAAAACTAATGAAATATACCAAAAAATTCAAAATAACCCCAAATTTGAGCAAAGAGTTTCAAATAATGTGGGATGGCTTCACAAAAAAATAAGGCAAAAAAATAAAAAAAATTAATTCCCCGAGTGCCAGGCACACGGCACTCGGGAAAGGCCAACCGGCCGGCCCATATTTCCGGCCGCGGCCCATTTATTCCGGCCGGCCCAACTAAAAAACCCTAAGCGTATAAAAGGAACCCCCCCCCCGCGGCCCGCACCACCCCCACCACCCTCCTTAGGCCGGCGCCGCCGCACCCCACCCCACCCCTTCTCAGATCCACCGCCGCACTCCACCCCCCTCTCGTCAGATCCGCCCTCCACTCAGATCCGCCCTCTCCTCAGATCCGCCCTCCCCGGCGGCGGCCCAACGGCGGCGACCTCCACTCCCTCCCCGGCGGCGGCCCAAGGACGGCAACCTTCACTCCCTCCCCGGCGGCCTCCACTCCCTCCGAGTGCGGCCTCCACTCCCTCCCCGACGGCGGGCGACCTCCACTCCCTCCACGACGGCGGGCGGCCTCCACTCCCTCCCCGACGGCGGCGGCCTCGACTCCTGTCGTACGGACATCCCTGGGCCCACTACACAGGTGGGTACTGGGACCGACTACTCCGTGCGCCCCTGGGACTACCCGACTTGGGCTACACGGCACCTACTGGCGTGGAGCGCAAGACTTGCAGAGGAGTAGTACTCGGTTAGGAAGCTAGACATGTCCGGATCCATGTAGAGTACTCCTAGCCGTACGCGACTAGTACTCCTCTGGCAAACCGACTTGTAACCCTACCTCCCGGACTATATAAGGCGAGGTAGGGACCCCTATCTTTTCATCCGCATCATCTTGTAAACACACCTAATCAATCCAGAGCTACGCAGCATACAGGACGTAGGGTATTACGCACCTAGCGGCCCGAGCCTGTCTAAATTGTGTGCCGTGTGTCTCTCCTTCGAGTTCCCGATCTCGGCGAGGCCACAAACGTCTACCTCGGGTACTCCCCTTGGTAGGTTGCCGGGTTAAAACACCGACAGCTGGCGCGCCAGGTAGGGGTTCTCGCCGAAAATCTCATGGCGAACTCGACGGCTTCAATCGTCATCAAGCCAACCGCCGCTTTCAACCGTGGCGATACCTTCGTCTTCGGCGCCTGGGTCTGTACCGCTGATGGCGCTGGATCGTTCCAGTGCTACCTCACCATGACCCCAGACCCGGAGACCGGACTCGTGACGCTTCCCGAAGCCATCACGGGTCCACTCGTCGAAAAGTTTGGTGAATTTTCGCTCTGCAACCAAGTCGCTGACTTCGAGATTAAATCCGACTCCAACTCGAACTCGACGTCGCCATGGATCGAATCATGCGAGCCGGCTCCTGAGCCATCGTGTGAAACGGTCCTCCTCCACGAGCACTTCCCGTACGGCCTCTGCAACTCTAGCAGGGCCCACGCGGAAGCCCTCGCCGCACGCCGGGCCGGCAAGGAGATTGTCTCCGAGTACTCCTCGGACTCCAACGCCGTACCCGGCTACCACTCGGACTCCTCCTACGAGTTCGATTTCGGCTCGGACCCAATCGAGTCCGAGTCTGAGCTCAACGCAACCGAGGAGCTGTTGTCGGGTCCCGCCGCTGGCTTGGTCATTACATCTACCCCCGCCGGCAGATTCGTCTACTGGCCCGACTGCAAGCCCGCAGACCTGACTGACGACAACTCGCGCTGCGTTGCCTACCTCGAGACACTCCCCTTCCAGGAGGGGACCCCGCTGGCTCCAAACGAAGACGAGCACACCCCCACCGAGGTGGCGACTACCGACTCCGGCCTCTGCACTCCTGACCGTGAAGTCTTCATGACGGCCGGGGAAACTGGAACCTCAGGAAGCCGGCCCGATCGGTACCTCGACGACATCTCGGACGATGAGGAATCAGCCAACGCACCTCCCAACGAGACTACTGAAGACAAGAACGCTCAGCGCGACCGCAACAGGAAGCGGGCCGATCGACGCCGACACCTCTAGGAAGCTCTCCCCATCCGGAACCTCAACGAGGCTCTGGATCAAGTCGCCAACCGGGTGCACACTACCCCTGAGCAATGCCTTATGTCTATCACCACGATAGCACGGCAGGCCCAGGGGCATCACGCAGGTGACGTCATCACCAAGCTTAATGAGGACGCCTAATTCATGCGGGTCAACAACAGAGTTACTCCCGCAGGAAACCACGAAGCCACTAGTCGCAGCCGCACCCCAGCAGATGACGGACGCAACCGTGTCCGTGGTGAACACCAACCAACTCCCAACCGCTCTAGAGCCTCTACGGGAGGACCCTCTCATGGTGGCCACAGCGGTGGGGCGGTGGCGGCGGGGGCAGCAGTGGCGGCAGTTCCTCCCATGGCGGCGGAAGAAGGGCTGGTGGCGGCGGTGACCGTGGAGGCCGAGGCCACGCGAACAGCCACGACACCGGCTATACTCACGGCGGCTATGACGCCCGCCACAAGATCAACAAGATCCGCCGCGCCAAGAAAGCTACTGAAGTCAGCGACAGCAACGGCTTCCCCGCCTACTCTGCACGACTTCGCGATTTGCTTCTCCCCGAGAAATTCAAGCCTCTCAGAATCACCAAGTACGACGCGAAGCAAGACCCAGTTCAGTGGCTCAGGTGCTATGCTCTGTCCATTGAAAACGCTGGTGCCAACAACGACACGAAGTGCCTCTACTTCCCCTTCTGTCTGGATCAGGCTCCACTCACTTGGCTCGAGTCACTCGACAAGAACTCGATCGATCAGTGGGACCAGCTGAAGGCTCAGTTCACCAGCAACTTCGCGGGCGCCATGGGGCACTCGGGTACCCGCATGGATCTGGCGATGGTCAAACAGGAACAAGGCGAGACGCTCTGCCAGTACATGCGACGCTTTTTCGACAAGCGCGCGACCGTAGTCGACGTCACCGACAAAGAAGTCATCGACCTCTTCCAAGATGGGCTCTACCACCGTCGCACCTTCGAAGACTTCGGTCGCCGCCGCCCGAGTTCCATCACCAAGCTCAAGGACATGATCACCTCATGGGCCGACGAAGAGGACAAGGCGAACGCCAAGTACGACTCCATTCACGGCAAGAACAAGAACAACACGGGCGGCAACAACACCAACAAGAACCAAGGGGGTCGCAACAACAACTACTCGGGTCCTAACCGCAAGCACAAGCCAGACAACACAGTCGCGGCTATACAGCGCCCTGCGAAGGACAACTCCAAAAAGACCTCCGGCGGCTTCAAAGACTTGCTTAAAGAGAAGTGCCCGTGGCATCTGGATGGCAATCACACCACCGATCAGTGCTACCAACTCCGGCGAGCACTCAAGGATATTCCCTAGCCACGGCCTCCTCACGACAAGAAGGGCAAGAAAAAAGTCGATGAAGGCAATGGCGACTTCCAGGAACCTGACAAGACGGTGAATGTCCTGTTCGGCAGACTAACCACCAAGCGGTCCCAAAAGCTCACTCTATGGGAAGTCTTGAGCATTGAATCAGCGGTACCGACACCTCTAAGGTGGTCGGAGGTACCCATCACCTTCTCCCGCGCGGATCAATGGACAAGCTTCTCTGAGCCAGGTCGTTTCCCACTGGTCTTGAAGCCAGTAGTCGCGGGCTCCAAACTCAACAAGGTACTCATCGACGGCGGGAGCGGACTCAATGTCCTCTTCACCAAGACCTTGAAGAAGATGAAGCTCAATATCACCGACATGCTTACTAAGAGCGCGTCGCCTTTTTACGGCATCGTCCCGGGTAACGCGGCTATTCCACTTGGCTCAGTGGTCCTGCCAGTTACCTTCGGGGAGACAAGGGAGAACTACCGCACCGAGTACATCAAGTTCGAGGTTGCGGACTTCGAAACCTCCTACCATGCCATCCTCGGCGGACCGGCGATCGCCAAGTTCATGGCGGTCCCTCACTACACCTACTTGGTACTCAAAATGCCAAGTCCTGCTGGAGTACTCGCGCTGCAAGGGGACTTAAAGGCCTCTTACGACTGCGACGCCGAAGCCGTGGAACTCACAGCCACTAATCAAGTACCCAATGCAATGATGGAGATCTTCGCTGCCTCCAAGAAGCTTGCCCCAACTGAACTCGAGATACCCGAGAAGACCGACACCGCGAACAAGCCTCAACCGACAGAGGAAGTGCAGGTGAAAGCCATCGACCTCGGGACGGGCGACAGCAGCAAGACTACCATGATCGGCGCGGGGCTCGACCCGAAATAGGAAGACGCGCTCGTCAGCTTCCTCCGGGCTAACCGAGACATCTTCGCATGGAAGCCAGCGGACATGCCAGGGGTACCCAGGAGGCTGATCGAGCATTCACTCAACGTCGACCCTAAAGCTACGCCCAAGCGACAACATCTCCGCCGCTTCGCTGATGATCGACGGGACGCCATCAAGAAGGAACTCGCCAAACTATTCGCGGCCGGCTTCATTCGTGAAGTCTTCCATCCTGAGTGACTCGCCAACCCCGTCCTCGTCCGCAAGAAGAACACGAACGAGTGGAGGATGTGCGTCGACTACACCGACCTCAACAAGCACTACCCCAAGGACCCCTTCAGGTTGCCGTGGATCGATCAAGTCATCGATTCCACAGCGGGCTGCGACCTGCTCTGCTTCCTCGACTGCTACTCCGGCTACCACCAGATCGCTATCAAGGAAGAAGACCAGGAGAAGACCGCGTTCATCACCCCGTTCGGCGCCTATTGCTACACGACAATGTCATTCGGGTTGAAGAACGCCGGCGCTACCTACCAGCGAGCTATCCAGGCCTGCTTCAAGAAGCAGCTCAACAAGAACGTCGAAGACTATGTGGATGACGTGGTTGTCAAGACCAGAAACTCCGACACGCTCATCGCCGATCTTGAAGAGACCTTCGCATCCTTGCGAGAGTACCAGTGGAAGCTCAATCCCAACAAGTGCGTCTTCGGCGTACCATCTGGGAAACTACTCGGCTTCATCATCAGCCATCGCGGCATCGAAGCCAACCCCAAGAAGATCTCCGCCATCACCAATATGAAGGCTCCAACCTGCATCAAGGATGTCCAGAAGCTGACCGGGTGTATGGCGGCCTTGAACAGATTCATCTCGAAGCTTGGAGAACGGGGACTACCCTTCTTCAAGCTACTCAAGCACCAAGAGAAGTTTGTGTGGACTGCGGAGGCTGATCAAGCTCTGGCGCAGCTTAAAGACTTCTTGTCGAAGCCACTGGTCCTCACGGCTCCTCGCAAAAAGGAACAACTACTGCTCTACCTCGCTGCGACTTCTCATGTGGTCAGTACTGCCATCGTAGTCGAGCGGCAGGAAGACGGCCACACCTACCCAGTCCAGCGACCAGTCTACTTCGTCAGCGAGATTCTGTCAGAGTCCAAGGCATGGTACCAGCCGGTCCAGAAGCTACTCTACGCAGTACTCATCACCTCGCGGAAGCTACGGCACTACTTCCAGGAGTACTCGATCGTCGTTATCACCGACTACCCGCTCGGTGACATACTTCGCAACCAAGATGCTACTGGAAGAATCTCTAAATGGGCGGTCGAACTTGGCTCCCTCAACATTGACTTCAGGCCACGCACAGCTATCAAGTCCCAGGCACTAGTCGACTTCATGGCAGAGTGGCGGGAGAATCAGCTACCAACTCCAGCAGAGCGACCAGAGCATTGGGTGATGTACTTCGACGGCTCACTCATACTCGAGGGCGCGAGTGCAGGGGTACTCCTGATTTCTCCAAAGGGCGAACAACTCAAGTACGTCCTCCAGATCTTTTGGAAGGTCTCCAACAATGAAGCCGAGTATGAGGCCCTACTGCATGGGCTCCGCCTCGCAATCTCACTGGGTATCAAGCGGCTACTAGTCTACGGCGACTCCGCAGTGGTCATCAACCAAGTCAATAAGTCTTGGGATCACAACAAGGAGAACATGGACACCTACTGTCTGGAAGTCCGTAAGCTCGAGAAAAAGTTCTATGGTCTCGAGTTCCACCATGTCGTCCGTGACAACAACGTTGCAGCGGACGTCCTGTCGAAGCTTGGTTCTACTCGCGCACAAGTACCTGTCGGAGTCTTCGTCCACGAGCTTCACGCGCCATCCATCCCGGAGCCGGCGCCAACGACCACTGACCCTGTGCCACCACAGCCCGGTCAGGAGGTCCTAATGATCGACGTGGACTGGAGACAACACTTCATCGACTACATCCGTGAGCAGAAGGTTCCCTCCGACAAGAACATGGCCGAACAACTCGTCCGCCAAGCCAAGACCTACGTACTCATCGGAGACAAGCTCTACAGGCGGGGTGCCACTTCTGGAGTACTCATGAAGTGCATACCTCGGGATGAAGGCAAGGACATCTTGGAGGAGATCCACAAGGGCGTCTGCGGCAACCACACGTCTTCTCGCATGCTGGTGAGCAAAGCCTTCCGACGAGCCTTCTACTGGCCCACAGCTCTGGCCGACGCTGAAGAACTCGTCAGAAAGTGCCAAGGATGTCAATTCTTCGCCAAGCAGCAACACGTCCCGGCCTACAAGCTAGTTACCATACCACCAACCTGGCCCTTTGCCTGCTGGGGGCTCGACATAATTGGGCCTCTGCCAACTACGCCAGGAGGATTCAACAGAGTCTTGGTGGCCATCGACAAGTTCACTAAGTGGTTCGAGGTCAAGCCGGTAACCTGCCCAAAGGCCGATAGAGTACTCGACTTCTTGGATAAACTTGTGCATCGCTACGGGCTACCCCATCGCATCATCACAGACTTGGGTTCCAACTTCAACAATCACCAGTTCTGGGAGTACTATGAGAACAGCGAGATCGATGTCCGTTACGTCTTAGTCGCCCACCCGCACGCCAACGGACAAGTCGAGCGCGCCAACGGGATGGTACTCGACACCCTCAAGAAGCGATTGCACGACACAGCTAACACCAAAGGAGGCAAGTGGATCAAGGAACTACCCAACGCACTCTGAGGGCTTCGTACTCAACCTACCAAGCCAACAGGGCAGTCACCCTACTTCCTGGTCTACGGCTCCGAAGCTATTCTACCCGCCGACGTGATGTGGGAATCCCCGGCAGTAGAACAGTATGACGAAGGCATCTCAGAAGACAACAGACGGGTTGACATCGACAGCCTCGAAGAAGCCCGCTGCGCTGCTCTCGTCCAGTCAGCAAGGTACCTAGAGGGTATCCGTCGCTACCACGATCGCAACGTCAAGGAACGCTCCTTCAACGTCGGCGATCTAGTCCTCCGTCATATCCAGAACACGGATGGACTACACAAGCTCAGCTCGCCATGGGAAGGTCCCTTCTCAGTCTCCAAGGTGACCGGCCCTGGCTCATATCGCCTCCAAACACTTGAAGGCGACGACATCAACAACTCGTGGAACGTCGACCAGCTGTGTCGCTTCTACGCATAGTCGCTCGACTACTCATTTACGGGTCCAAGTCTACACAGCTACTCACAGACTCTTCGCTGTAAGCGACCTCTCGGTCCTAGCACAAGTCTCCGGACTACTCCTCTCCAAGATCCAGTGTCAAGGGCTACTAACGGATCTTGGGCTGCTCAGAGGAAAAGGACTTTGGCGGCGGTCTACGGACCATGTACTCTATAGATCCAGCCTATACGACTACTAACGGATCTCCAGCTGTAAGCGGCTCAAGGGCCCTAGCAAAAACTTAGCCGTAGGCGGCCTACGGGTCCTGGCGACTACTCACCTGTAAATGGCCCTGGCCACCCAGGTGTACCTTTTTCATCAGTAATAAAGTTCGATTCTACTCAACTTGTTTACTGTGTCTCCTGCTTAGGCAGATCATACTGAGTACTACTACTCACGACTACTCTCACGGCTTGGTACTCCGCACACTTAGCTGCAAGTGGCGGTCTCGAGTACTCATTACATATACAAGCAGTGGACAACTTTCATTGATATTTCAAACAAGTCTCTGACTACTTTGTTTGTCTTACATCAACTACTCTAAGCTACCTCTACAGATACATCTATTGGAGATTCAGCTTCCCTGCCACCTGCTCCGCGATGGGCGCCATCTCTTCCAGGAGAGTCTTGTACTGCTCATCAGAACAGTTCGCCGCAAGACCACCAGCTACCACATCTACCGGTGCCTTTGGGAAGTACGACTTCATATACGCCAACACCTGGTTCGGGATGGACTTCGCCAGGTGTTTGACGTATGTCGCCAAACGCCCGGGGGCTTCCTTCAGCCTGTCTACTAGAGGGGCTATCTTGGGCCCGCTCGGATGTGGCACTAGCAGCCTCGTGATGGGCAGCGCGGCTTCTTCGAGTTCCTTCAGTTGACCTAGAAGCTTCACGCAGTCTTCATTGAGCTTCTGCAGAGATTTATAACAATTGACAAGGTCACGGTCTGAGGCTTCACGAAGCTCCATGTGCTTGATACACTCATGGCGCAACTGAGCGTACTCATGTTCAAGTACCTCTCTCTTGTCGGTTTCGCGGTACACGACGTTCTTGAGATCCGTCTCCGATACCTTCAGCTGCTCAACCTTTGCCTCAAGATCTGCAGACAACTCGACGCAAGGTCAGACTACTCACACGTACTACAATAAGTACCCGGTGGCTTCGGTGGAAGACATACCTTTGTTCTTCTGGCGTAATGACTTGTTCTTCCGGATCAAGTCGTCCCTCTTCGCCTGCATCTCCTGTACTTCGTTATGGTATTGGGCGAAGGCGCCATCGAGCTTGGACTGGAGCAACGCGGGGTGCTTCTTCGACTTCTCTAGCTCCTTCTCCAGAGCCTCGGCGCGGAGGACGGTGTCACCATATCCCTTCAGAAGATCGGTCTTCTGACGAGATCTCTCCACCAAGCCCTGCGCACGACACATCAGCTGGTCAGTACTCAGCATTCAGAAAGGCAAGTAAACTCCGGGTACTCGCATCGTACCTTGATCCAGTTCTCTGTCCGGCGCAATGACTCCATGCCTAGCGACACAAAGGCCGGGTCAATGAGATCATTGTCCAGCAACTCAAGACCACCGCGGCTTGAAGATCCTGTCTCTGGCATGGGTGCCGAGCGGAGCGGCGCAACATCTTCTATCATCGCCTCGCGGACGACGACGTTAGTACTCGCCTCGGGGTGCGGATCAACTCTCTCTTCCGCGCTCAGCTCGGGGGCTACCGTAGTCCCCGGCTCGGGGGCTGTTGCTGTCGCCACTTCAACAACCGGCTCTGTGGACTCCACAGCAGCCGTCTCCATGGCTACCGCCTCAGGGATCGTAGCTCCCTCGGCTTGTGCTCCTGTCAGGATCAATTCAACAAGTCAGACAACAGCTACGACTACTCTTCATAATTACTACTCACGGTGGTTGGATGTGTACCTTCAACCAGAGTAGTCTCTTCAAGCATCGGCTCCACTGCGGCTCCAGCTTGAGGCGGTGGTGTGGGTTCGCGCACCCCTGCCGAACGGTCTTCTCCATCGGCTGGAGTGCTGGCCTCCCCACCATCCTACGACAAGTCCGTGGATTTCCTGCATCACGAAGTGATCAGTCAACCACATAAAGCTTGTCAACTACATGACTACTCGAGAGTTCAGAGAACTTACAGAGTTGACCGCACCACGGTCATGGTCGGAGCGCCCAGTATTCTGGCGATATCAACTATGCCAACTTCACTTGTAGCTCCGGCCTCCACAGGGGTCCCCTCCGGCTGCTCCGTAGTCGCAACCGGATGTGGGTCTTGGGCTTCTTCAGCTGACGCCTGCGGCCCCACGGAGTCAGCTTGCTGTTGCGTCCCCTCTGGCACGACATCTTCAGTAGCCAGCGGCGGGCTAATGCGCCTTTCAGCTGCCTCCCCCACTGTCTCCCAGACATCCTCATCACCCTGATCAACGGGATCCGAGGAGGGGATGTCCTGCAGCAATACAAATCATATTATCAGCAACAAACTACTCATTGGCAGTACTCGACTACACTACTCGTGCTACTCACCTCCGGCCTGGCGGCCTCTGACAGCTTCAATTTCTTCAAGGCGCGTTTCCGCGCCACATTGTGCGGCTTCCTAGGCGGTGCCGGCAAGCTAGCCTCCAGGCTAGATGGCTTCTCGACGACGGGAATATTAGGCATTCCAGCCCGGCTGAACCTTGAGCGGAGCTGGAACTGCTGTTGCAGCGTCTCTTCATCCTCGTCATCAGAGCCGTCTTCGATGACGACGGCATCATCACCTTCACCGACTTCGCGACGCTCCTTCGCTTCGGCTTCCCCCTTCCCCTGCGCTTGTCCCTCAAGTCACAGAGGGGAGGGTGGGGTGGAGACGTACTTCTCCACATCGTCCTACAACATCAAGCAGGCATGAGTACGACTACGTCATGCAAATCAGTACTCGGGGGTTTATGTCACGACTACTGACCTGGTTGGGCGGCCGTGCCGCGGAGTACTCTGGCACCGGGCACGGTGTGTACGGGGGCATATCCTTGAAGATTTTGCCCAGCCTCTCAATGATGACGTCGTCCTCGACTTCGAAGCCAGGCATCCGGGACGTATCCTTGTCGCCGGTGTACTGGTACCCGAGGGTGTCTCACGCCATCAGTGGCTGCACCCTCCTCTTCATGAAACTGAAGGCCACATGCTCGGTCCTCAGTCCGGCTTCCCGCAAGGCCTTGATCTTGTTCAGCAGCGGGGGTAGTTGAATACCCTCCTGCATAGTGGGCTCCGTGTTCCGCCACAGCGCATGCTTCGGTTGACGCCCGCTCGGCTTCGGCAGCTCGGGGTGATGGTTGGTAATATAAAACCACCTCGCCTTCCAGTCCTGGTTGGAATCGATGAGCTTATACGGCAGGTACTGGCCGGCGGCGTCTTCGCGCATCTGAATCCCGGCACCTCCGACTACTCGCGGGTCATCAGTGCTCGGTTGCGGCTTCACCTGGAAGAATTTCCGGAACAATATCCAGTGAGGCTTAATCCCCACAAAAGCTTCGCAGAAATGCACAAAGATGGAAGTGTGGAAGATCCCGTTGGGGTTGAGGTTGAGGTACTCGATACCGTAGTACCTGAGCATCCCCTTGAAGAAGTCGCTGGCCGGCAGCGCGAGTCCACGCTCCACGAATCGCACGAACATCGGGATCTCGTCCGGATTCTTCTCCATCGGGTATGGGTCTCCAGTGGCGGTGCGCCAAAAATCTATCCCCTTCTCACAGAGGAATCCGCTGTTGACCAAGGCGAGGAGGTCTTCGGTCTTCAACTTCGCCTTCTTCCACTCCTTTACTGGATTGGGGCGGGGGGAGGCAGGCGGCGACGACGACGACTGGCCGGCATCTCCGGCCTCATCGCGGCTCCTCTTCTTCGACGCGCCAGTCTTCGAGCTTTTCACCGGGGAAGCCTTCATCCTCCAAGTTACGAGTGTGTTCACTCGCATTCGCTCGGGGGCTACGAGGTGGGCGGACTGCGGCGGTGGGCGCAAGTAAATCTAATATACGCTCGCGGCGGCGGTGGCAGCAGAGGAGCAGAGGGGGCAGTCTCTCAGATCTAATCTGTGGGAATGCTGTCGTTGGGAGTAAAAAAACCCTAAGGGTTTCACCGGCTACTTATAAGGCATCGGGCGGCTCAGTTCCAGACGGACAGATAAGCGACAGGCGGGTGACTCAGCCGTGGCAGCCTGACCTTTCACATTCCAGTACTCGACACTCTCAGTCTCGGGGGCTCGACTACGTCCGACGGATTCAGTGGGCCATATCAGATCTAGATCCCACTCAGGACACATTCTACAGTCAAGATGATCCTTCAATTCGAGACAAAGTACTCGACTCAAGGCTCGGGGGCTCCGTGCCACGTGTCCTTCGGTTTTTTCTCCGGATTTTTCGGATAAGATTGGCAGAACTTCAGATTGACCCTCAGCTTGAATCTGCGATTCGACATAAGGCTCGGGGGCTACATTCCATATGGAATGCGATTCTCCGAATCGCATTTTCCATATGGTTCTTCATCCAGACAACACGAGTACTATTGAAGACCTTCGAGAGAAGCACTTGAGGACGCTTGGGAACTACTCGAGAAGACTTCAAGACTACTTAAAGATTGGCTGGAGTACCTTCCAGCCTCAGGATGATTCAAGCATTCTTGAAGACTTTCGACTTGTGGAATTTGGGGACGCTCAGGGACTACTCGCCAAGACCGTCAAGACTACTCGAAGACATCCTGCTCGACTACAAAGTACCCGGGGGCTTGTCGTACGGACATCCCTGGGCTCACTACACAGGTGGGTACTGGGACCGACTACTCCGTGTGCCCCTGGGACTACCCGACTTGGGCTACACGACACTTGCTGGCGTGGAGCGCAAGACTTGCAGAGGATTAGTACTCGGTTAGGAAGCTAGACATGTCCGGATCCATGTAGAGTACTCCTAGCCGTACGCGACTAGTACTCCTCTGGCAAACCGACTTGTAAGCCTGCCTCCCGGACTATATAAGGCGAGACAGGGACCCCTATCTCTTCATCTGCATCATCTTGTAAACACACCTAATCAATCCAGAGCTACGCAGCATACAGGACGTAGGGTATTACGCACCTAGCGGCCCGAACCTGTCTAAATTGTGTGCCGTGTGTCTCTCCTTCGAGTTCCCGATCTCGGCGAGGCCACAAACGTCTACCTCGGGTACTCCCCTTGGTAGGTTGCTGAAGCGTCCCCTCATCAGAGGTGACTAAATGTGACATAAATACCAGTCCCAGGAGGCTGGCAACACATTTATTACAACAGGTGGTTCAGTCCCTTACATCACGGCGGCATAGTGGGCACGGAAGCGCCATTGCCACGAGAAACAACACAAAAGCTAAAGACCAAACTACGATAGCGAAGGCTTCTAAGGCCTCATCAGAGTACCACGCCATGGAAGCTCTCTGTGGCGACCCTGAATCCACAGGCACGGGTTGGGTGCAGGACAGCGACCTACTCGACGTCCCCGGGAACGAAGTCGGGATCCTCCTCTGAAAAACAGTTAATTAAGCAAGGGTGAGTACATTCGTACTCAACAAGTCCAACCCCACCCACGGAGGGGCTAATAAGTAGATCATGCACAGGATATATCAAGGATCAGGATACGGTTTATTTTACAAACACACTCACTCATGCAAGGGTTTGTTTTCGAAAAGGTTTTCGCAAACAGTTTTCATAACTCAAGCAACTCATTTGTTTTGTGAAAACCAAATGCAGACTACCGGACTCCCCGTCCGCAGTAGCCCAGGCACACAGCCACACACTTTTCCAGAAATCAACTCACGCCTTGGAAATCATTTCAAACCCAAACACTAGTTTTGTGACCACACCGTGACTCGTCCAATACCGTGGACACGGCTATTCGAATAGGTTTGACACTCTGCAGAGGTTGTACATCTTTACCCACAAGTAGGGTACCGCCACACGAACACCGTAGTGCCGGCGCGGATCCTAACAAAGCCATTACCCACCTTAGCTAACCCTACGAGCCATCACGGGAGCAACCAAGGGGTTATCTCACGTAACCAGGGCGTACCTCACACAGATCGTACCCCTACTCCTTGATCTCCCGCTGCTCTCCCGCACTCCTGATGGCAAGTAGATTAACTAGTGGGATTTATGCTAAGCCGTTGCCACATACAACGGTCGAGTGGTTGTACGATGATTTGGGTCAGGTGAGATGTCACGCAACCCGGTCCTTAACCGACAAGATGGACAACTCCCAACACGCTCAACCACACAGGTACGAGCTCACCCATACTCCTGACACACACGTCCATCCCGTCTACCCAGTTCTTTACTCATTTTCCAAACATATCCCCTTTTTGTTTTTAAAGCACTCACACATTTTGAAAGCACACACACACATTTCTAAAGCACTCGTTTAGGCCAAAACAAGGTTCAATCATAGCAATCAAGGGTGGCTATCCTACCATGTTTCTGCAGTAAAACAATATGCAATTTATAAAACGGGTATAGGGTATATTTATAAAACTAGGACAAAAGCATGCATCAAAGGATGAGGGTGAACTTGCCGTCTTCGAAGTCTTCGGGGAGTGCTGGCTCGGCGTTCGGGACCTCGGGCTCCTGCTCGCAGTAGTCGGCTTCGATCTCCGGCTCGGGGTACCTTACTCCGTCTACTCCGTCGGCTATGGCATACACACAAGCAAGCAAGCAATATTAGCACACACGTTTCCGGCCGAGCTCGGGGAGGGGGAAGTGAGCGGAGGAGGGGTATATATAGGCCCTAGGAAAGGGGTTGGTTTAGTGGTGTGAGGTCCGGGTCTACCGTAAAATGTCGGGTCACAGGGGGTATAGGTTTTAAGGACCTATTAGCAATTCCTACTAATGGTAAAAGGGGTGATTATGCTAATATAAACTAGGTTAGAGTCACTTTATAAATTATTTTAGGGTATAACAGTGTTTAATCTTTAATTAGTTATTGATCTAAGGGCTTAATTGGAAAGAGTAAAGAGAGAGAGAATAATGGGGCTCGGTTTGAGGGAATAAAGGGGAGCAGGGGGGGTCTTTGGCAAAAATGCCATCTTCTCCCCCCCCTCCCCCTTCGATTCAGAACAGAGAGCAGGGGGGGGGGCGCGGCATGGCTGGCCGGCGGGGTGCCTGCCGGCGGCTCCCGTCCGCGGCGGCGGCCTGGGAACAGGGGAAAAACGGAGAAGGGAAAGAGGGGATCCTAATCCCGTGCTCACCTCGAGCTATTGCGCACGGTGGAGGCGGCTCCACGGGAGAGCAGGGGGCGCGGCGGCGGCGCTAGGGGGCGGCGGCGCGGTGGTGCTTGGGGAAGAGGGGAGGAGACGCTGTGAGGCTGTGATGGTGTGGTGCGGCGAGCCGGGGAGGCCGTCGGCCCCTTTTATAGGCGGCGAGAGGCGGTTCGGGAGCGGAGATATTTCTCCGGCGAGCTCCACTCCGGCGAGCTCGGGGAGCTTCGCGAGGCGGCGACCCGGCGACGCGACAGCTCGGGGCGGTACGGGTCAACGTGCACAGGGAGGTTAGGCCGTGGATGCGACCTAGCGTGCAGGCGGCGGTGGTCAGTGGTGCTCGGGCAGGGAGTTAATGGCGTCGCGGTGGGTTGGCCGGCCGGTCACCGGCGGGCGCTGGGCAGGCGGGGCCAGGGGTGGCGTGCGGAGGCGGTGTCCTTGCCGGCCTGTGCGGCGGAAGGGCTGGCGCCGGCGTGTGGGGCCCCGGTCAGCGACGGCAGGGCGCCGGTCGGGTGCTGGCCCGGCCGTGTGGGAGGAAAGGAAAGGAGGAGAAGAGAAAAAGAGGAAGGAAAAAGAAGAAGAGAGAAAAAGGAAAGGAAAAGGAAAAGAAAGGAAAAGGAAGAAGGAAAAAAAGAAAAAGAAAGAAAAGGGAAGGAAAAATAGGAAGAGATTTTGGAAAAATCCGGGAAATTGTTAGGGGAAAATTTGGGAAGGGTTTTGCGGGGCTTTCCGATTTCCGGGTGTCGGCGTGATTTTCGGGCCGGCGGTGATGGCGAGGCGGACCGGCCGGCGGGACCGCGGCGTGCGCGGGATTCCCGGCCGGTGGCCGACCGCGGTGTTGGGAAGGCGCGCAGGGGTGCGGCCGAGGTGCGGTGCCGGCGGGAATCGCGGCACGCGCGTCGGGGAGAGAGAGGGAGAGAGAGAGAGAGAGAGAGAGAACGGTGGCTAGGATTTGAATGGTAATTGAGCTCGGCGGATCGGTTTTTTTTTTGAAATTACGCATGATTTAGTAGGTGATTTATTTAGAGCTAAAAACGCGGGCGTTACAAACCTACCCCACTTAAAATGAATCTCGTCCTCGAGATTCGGCTAGTTCCCGAACAGGTGGGGAAACTCTTTCCTCAACGAGTCCTCTCGTTCCCAAGTAGCTTCTTCCTCTCCGTGTCTGCTCCATTGTACTCTGCACACCCGTACTTCTGATGTTCTCGTCCGCTTGACCACTGTGTCCAAAATCTTGACGGGCACCTCCTGATACCTTAGATCTGGCTGTAAGTCAATTGTTTCCACCGGCACTCGTTTTTCTTCGATCACTCTCAAACACCTTCGCAGCTGAGAAACGTGGAACACGGGATGTATATCCGCCATTTCCTCTGGTAGCTTCAACCGGTATGCTACTGCTCCAACTCTCTTCAGCACTTTGTACGGTCCAATGTACCGAGGGGCTAACTTCCCGTGCACCTGAAATCTCCGAGTTCCTCGGATAGGTGAAACCTTGAGATAAGCAAAGTCTCCTGGACTGAAGCTTACTTCTCGCCTCTTCCTATCTGCATAGCTCTTCTGCCGGGATTGGGCAGCCTTCAATTTTTCTCGGATCTCAGCTACTCGTTCCTCGGCTTCTTTAATGAGTGCGGGCCCAACCAAGGCACGTTCTCCCACTTCTGACCACATCAATGGGGTTCTGCATTTTCTCCCGTATAGGGCTTCAAATGGTGACATGCCTAGGCTGGCTTGATAACTGTTGTTGTACGAAAACTCTGCATATGGTAGGCTCTGTTCCCAATCTTTGCCATAGGTAAGGACACATGCTCTCAACATGTCTTCCATAATCTGATTCACCCTCTCAGTCTGTCCGTCCGTCTGCGGGTGATAAGCCGTACTAAAATCCAACTTGGTACCCATGGTTTTATGCAAACTTTCCCAAAACCTAGAGGTGAACTGAGTCCCTCTATCTGAAACTATCCTGCTAGGTACTCCATGCAGCTTCACTATGTTTGCTATATACAGCTTGGCCAACTTCTCTCCGTCATAATTATTACGTACGGGTATGAAGTGAGCGACTTTAGTGAGTCGGTCTACTATCACCCATATGGAATTATATCCTTTCTGTGTCTTGGGCAAGCCTACTACAAAGTCCATACCTATCTCGTCCCACTTCCATACCGGGATTGGTAAAGGTTGCAACAGTCCTGCGGGCTTCTGATGTTCGGTTTTGATCCTTTGACAAGTGTCACAGTGGGCGACGAATCGTGCAATGTCCGCTTTCATCCCATTCCACCAGTACTTCTGCTTTAAGTCCATGTACATCTTGGTGGATCCCGGGTGAATGGAGTATGCTGAGTTGTGTGCCTCATCCATGATGGTCTGTCGGAAATCTCCACCTTCGGGCACGCATATCCTATTCTTGTACCATAGGGTGCCTTGGTCATCTACCCTGAAGTCAGGGGCCTTGTTTTCTCCGGTATGCTTGCGGATCTTCATCAGATTTTCATCGGCCTCTTGGGCCTTTCGGATCTTTTCCTCTAGGGTAGGCTGAACATTCAGCTGGCGGACGTAGCCTTGGGGGACGATGTGTACGTTGAGTCGGGCCATCTCCTCTTGCAACTGGGCACTTTTAGGGGCTTCCTTCTCGTAGGTTTTCCGGCTTAGGGCATCGGCTACTACATTGGCCTTCCCCGGGTGGTAGTTAATTTCTAGGTTATAGTCCTTGACTAGCTCTAGCCATCTTCTCTGCCTTAGGTTTAGGTCGGGCTGGGTGAAGATGTACTTTAGACTCTTATGGTCTGTGTAGATTTCACACTTGTTCCCGATCAGATAGTGTCTCCAGATCTTCAGGGCATGCACTACGGCTGCAAACTCCAGATCGTGGGTGGGATAGTTCTGCTCATGGGGTTTGAGCTGACGGGAGGCATATGCCACTACCTTCCCATCTTGCATGAGAACACATCCCAACCCTTGTCGGGAGGCGTCGCAATACACGACAAAGTCCCGTTGAATGTCTGGCAGGGTTAGCACTGGGGCTGTGGTCAACCTCTTCTTCAACTCTTGGAAACTCCTTTCACAGGCCTCGGTCCAGTTAAACTTCTTCTCTTTCTTGAGCAGCTCTGTCATGGGCCGGGCGATCTTGGAGAATCCCTCGATAAATCTCCGATAGTATCCTGCTAAACCTAGGAAACTCCTGATCTCACTCACGTTGGTTGGTTGCTGCCAGTTGGAGACTGTCTCAACTTTCCCGGGGTCTACAGCTACTCCTTCTGCAGTCAATATGTGCCCAAGAAAGGATATTTTCTCTAGCCAAAATTCACACTTGCTGAACTTGGCGTATAGCTTGTGTGCCCTCAATTTTCCCAGCACTACTCGAAGATGTTGTTCATGCTCCTCCACGCTCTTGGAGTAAACAAGTATGTCGTCAATGAAGACCACGACAAACTTGTCCAATTCCTCCATGAACACCTTATTCATTAGGTTCATGAAGTAGGCTGGTGCATTGGTTAGTCCAAAGGACATCACCGTGAACTCATATTGCCCGTAGCGAGTGACAAAGGCAGTCTTGGGGATGTCACTTTCCCTGATCTTAAGCTGGTGGTACCCTGATCTTAGATCCACCTTCGAGAAATATCTAGCTCCCTTCAGTTGGTCAAACAGGTCATCTATTCTGGGAAGAGGGTACTTGTTTTTAATAGTGACCTCGTTCAGCGAGCGATAATCCACACACATCCTCATGCTCTTATCCTTCTTCTCCACGAAAAGCACTGGGGCTCCCCATGGTGACGAACTTGGTCTGATGAACCCACTTCGCTGGAGCTCTGCTAGCTGCTTCTTCAATTCTGCCAACTCAGGGGCTGCCATCCTATAGGGTCTCTTGGCTATGGGAGAGGTTCCAGGGATAAGGTCGATCACGAACTCTATGTCCCTGTCGGGTGGCATTCCAGGGAGTTCTTCGGGGAACACATCTGGGTATTCTCGTACTACTGGGACATCTTCTATGGACTTGGCTTCTATGTTGAAAACCATTATATCCGGCCTGTGTCCCCGGGTGTGGCAGGTCACTTGTATCCCGTCTGGGTTGGTCAGGTGTACTACTTTATCGGCGCAACTTATGAGGCCATGGTGTTGGCTTAACCAGTCCATACCAAGGATCACATCTATCCCCTTGGATTTCAGTACTACCAGGTCTGCTAGGAACTCTACCCCACTTAAAATAATCCTTACCCGGGGGCATCCCAGTTGACAGTTAATGTCACCTCCGGGCGTCCGAGTTATTAGGGGTGCTTTGAGTAGTACTGTGGGTATGCTATGCTTTTCCACAAAGCTTGAGGATATGAATGAGTGCGATGCTCCCGAATCGAACAATATGGTAGCCAAAACTGAGCTGACCAGGAACTCACCGAGTACCACTCCTTGTGCTTCCTGCGCCTCCTGCGCATTGATGTGATTCACCCGAGCGCGTCCATACGACTGCTGGGGCTGCCTCATCTGCTGGTTGCTGGTGTTGTTGCCGAAGTTGTTGTTGCTGCGTACTGGCATGCGGTTGGCTCCTGACGCAAGTGGCCTTGGCCCGTTCACCGAGTTGGAGTAGGTGGTAGTGGCTGGCTTTTTAGCATAGGGGCAGTTGGCGATGAAGTGCCCGGTTTCTCGGCAGTTGAAACACACTCGGGAGCTGTTGTTGTTGTTGTTGGTAGTGATCTGGCTGGTGTTGTTCTGTGGGGGCTTCATGGCACTCTGGTTGTAGGAGGGCTTGAACTGGGCTCTGGGGGCCTGTGAGCTCGTGGCTTGGGATTGGGTTCTGTACTGCATAGGAGCTTGGAACCTGGACATGGGGTGTCCAAAGTTTCTCGGCCTCTGGGACCGCTCCTGCTGCTTGGCCTTGTGTTCCATGAATTTGCGCTTGTTTTCCTTCTTTTCTTCGGCCTTTGCTCTTTCCGTGAGGATTGCCATGTTCATAAGGGTGTTAAAGTCCGGGTAAATCTGAGGAGTCAGCAGTGTCCTCAGTTCCGGAGTCAGCCCCTTCTTGAACATCTCTTGCTTTTTGGAGTCTTTATCCACCTCCTCGGGGGCATAGCGTGCCAGCTCTATGAACTGGTACGTGTATTCCTC
The DNA here is from genome assembly GCA_036936925.1 of Cenchrus fungigraminus. Taxonomy (NCBI): domain Eukaryota; kingdom Viridiplantae; phylum Streptophyta; class Magnoliopsida; order Poales; family Poaceae; genus Cenchrus; species Cenchrus fungigraminus. The sequence goes on along the minus strand of CM072776.1, from coordinate 92,190,283 downwards.
CACAGACATGTTGCCTTGGCGGAGTTCGCGGAACTCGTCTGCCTTCCGCTTCAGTGTGGCCTCCGGGATGTGGTAGCGGCGGAACTCCTCCACGAATTCATCCCATGTGATGGCGGAGGGATCCTTGGCGGCGGCGCAGTAATTTTCCCACCAGGCTAGGGCTGTCCCGGTGAGCTGATGAGCTGCCAGGAGAACCTTGTCATGGTCCTCGCAGTGGAGGGGCTCCAGTTCCCTCAGGATGGCTCTCAGCCAATCGTCAGCGTCCAAAGGATTCACCGACCCGCTAAAGGTGGGCGGCTTAGTCCTGAGGAACTCGATCAGCTTCTCATTCATGCTCATGGCACGGGGTCTTGGGCGGTTGATGGCATTGAAGATAGCCTCCATCAGGACAGTCTGGTTGGCTAAGACTTGAGCCAAGTCAATAGGAGGGGGTGGTGGTGGCAGGACCACGTTCTCTCCTCCATTTTCGTCCTGATACACTTCTTGGTCGTTAGGGTGCCCCCTTCGTTCAGCATGCGATCCTTCCGCATTTGGGTCCATACGACCGGAGCCTTGGAAGCTCCCGGCGGGACGCCTTGAAACCATCTGTAGGGGAGCGGGTTTCTATGAGATTTTATGTGATGTTTAAGTTGATTAAGACGGGTTTTTGAAAAGACAGGATCGGACTCCTGCCGTCAAGCACACAACAAGCACACATGACAAACAAGTACAAACAACTTTATTTCAACCATGAGAGGAGGATACATCCCGAACTACTCGACTGATACAACGCTGGTACACTACACGACTTGGTACCATGACAAAAGCTAAGAGGGCGACTCTAAGCTTGGACCAACACGGCTTCATTCCTTGGCAAGGGATTCTGGGGCATGCTACTCGCGGGGCGAGCCATCTTCTGGGGCGGAGTGTGCTTCCAGTGGAATGAGCAGCTCATCGCCGTCATCATCCTGGGGGTTCCCGTCTTCTTGGGGCTGGGCGGAAGTTCCTTCTTCGACGGTTGATGTTGGTTGCTCGGCGGCTACAGTCGGTGTTGGAGTCTCAGGAACTCCTCCCCATCCTATGAGGGGTGTCCCAATTAGGACTTGCGCTTCTCCCACAGCCGGAACGGGTGTCCCACTGTTGGTCCATTCCTGTATGCGTTGGTCCTGGATTCGCCTGAGGCTTTCATGGGCAACGGCTTCACTGCTGATGGCGGCTGCGGTCCTTGCTTCTGCTTGGGCCACTCGGACTTGGTGCATCCTCACTGTGACTTCAGCTTGCTCGGCCCGACTGATTTGCTCCCTCAAGTGCTTGGCTTGGTCATCGAAGAGCTTATCCAGGGAGACAAGGTAGGCAACTACGTGGTACAGCAGGTCTTCTTGGTGGCGGCGTCGTTCCAGGTTTCTCATGCGGGCCTGCCAAACTGGGGTTCTGATGGCGGGAGGGAAGTATCTCATCGGTGTGGGGACGAGGTGTTCCTCGTAGATCCGGCACAGGTAGCGGAGGGCTTTTCTGAGGGCCAAAGGATAGGTATCCCGGTGTCGGAACCCTGTGGCGGTCACGCGCCACGGTTCGATGTTGGTGTGGCGGTTGCTTCTAGCGACGGAGAGGACCACTCTACAGCGAAGAGTGCCGAGTTGCTCGTACTCTCTGCTGTAGTACCTAGGGCGCTCAGTGATACCGAGGCGCTCCAGGGAGTGGATGAGCAGGCGAGCAAAACCAGGCTCCTCCTGGCACACGCCTTGGGTCCATCCATCTTCCGCCATCTGAAAACAAAGATAGGGTTGAACAGGTTGCAGTGGGGTGCAAGAGATGGATAACTTTATTTAGTAGGAAGGTTGGGATACATCCTTCGGGGTACACTTATTACTGCTAGGACTCGATTTCTAGCCTAAACACCCTAGTCTCATGGTGATTCTGCCTCTAGCTGGATACGGCGCTTCTTCAGTGGAAGATCTTGCTCCAGTATCTCATCTTCAGTCTGGGTCCCTTTGTCCCAGTGGGTTTCTTCGGGTTCATCTTCTTCTGCTCTGGCTCCTTCATCTCTGCTTCTACGCTCCTTTAGTTCATCCCATAGGGCTTTATGGGCCAACAGCGTGCGCTCTCTTTCCCTGAGGTATTCTTGCTTTGTGTTATGTAGTTCAACTTCTGCTATGGTTGTCTTCACCCTTTCTAGTTCTATCCTCTGTTCTGCTCTTTCCGCTCTGTCGATCTGCTGCTTCAGTTGCTGGGCTTCCTCCTGATAAAGGTGGTCTAGGCCTCTGAGGTATATGGATAGGTGGGAAACTGCCTCTTCTAAGTCTTCTTCCTCTCGTTCCAAACCTCTCATGCGATCAATCCACGAGCGTCCTCTTCCTCCGGAGGGCGGAAAGAATCCCATTGGAGTCCTTCGGAGGTGCTGTCTATAAACCACTCGTAGCTGACGCAGGGCCTTCCGAGCAGCCTTGGGGTAGGTGTCGGCAAAGCGAAAACCGGTGGCAGAGACGAACCATGGCTCTATGTCGGGGTAAAGCGTGCTCCTTCCCACAAAGATCAGCAGCTTACACCGAGGGGTGCCGTAGCGCTCGTACTCCCGGTAGACGAACTCTGGCGGATCCCTTACTCCGACGCGCTCTAGGCTGAGTAGCAACAGGTTAGGGAGGCCAGGCTGGACGGGGCAAATTCCTCCGTTCCATTCGGGGTTAGCCATCTGGAAACAGGCAAGAATCAAGGTAAGGATTTGGGAAAAGGTGAGCTTAGCAAGGAAAAGGTTAGAGAGGGCCAGAGGAGGTCTCGTATCCTAGGGGTCATGTCCTACGACCAACCTACGGCTCTGATACCACCTGAAGCGTCCCCTCATCAGAGGTGACTAAATGTGACATAAATACCAGTCCCAGGAGGCTGGCAACACATTTATTACAACAGGTGGTTCAGTCCCTTACATCACGGCGGCATAGTGGGCACGGAAGCGCCATTGCCACGAGAAACAACACAAAAGCTAAAGACCAAACTACGATAGCGAAGGCTTCTAAGGCCTCATCAGAGTACCACGCCATGGAAGCTCTCTGTGGCGACCCTGAATCCACAGGCACGGGTTGGGTGCAGGACAGCGACCTACTCGACGTCCCCGGGAACGAAGTCGGGATCCTCCTCTGAAAAACAGTTAATTAAGCAAGGGTGAGTACATTCGTACTCAACAAGTCCAACCCCACCCACGGAGGGGCTAATAAGTAGATCATGCACAGGATATATCAAGGATCAGGATACGGTTTATTTTACAAACACACTCACTCATGCAAGGGTTTGTTTTCGAAAAGGTTTTCGCAAACAGTTTTCATAACTCAAGCAACTCATTTGTTTTGTGAAAACCAAATGCAGACTACCGGACTCCCCGTCCGCAGTAGCCCAGGCACACAGCCACACACTTTTCCAGAAATCAACTCACGCCTTGGAAATCATTTCAAACCCAAACACTAGTTTTGTGACCACACCGTGACTCGTCCAATACCGTGGACACGGCTATTCGAATAGGTTTGACACTCTGCAGAGGTTGTACATCTTTACCCACAAGTAGGGTACCGCCACACGAACACCGTAGTGCCGGCGCGGATCCTAACAAAGCCATTACCCACCTTAGCTAACCCTACGAGCCATCACGGGAGCAACCAAGGGGTTATCTCACGTAACCAGGGCGTACCTCACACAGATCGTACCCCTACTCCTTGATCTCCCGCTGCTCTCCCGCACTCCTGATGGCAAGTAGATTAACTAGTGGGATTTATGCTAAGCCGTTGCCACATACAACGGTCGAGTGGTTGTACGATGATTTGGGTCAGGTGAGATGTCACGCAACCCGGTCCTTAACCGACAAGATGGACAACTCCCAACACGCTCAACCACACAGGTACGAGCTCACCCATACTCCTGACACACACGTCCATCCCGTCTACCCAGTTCTTTACTCATTTTCCAAACATATCCCCTTTTTGTTTTTAAAGCACTCACACATTTTGAAAGCACACACACACATTTCTAAAGCACTCGTTTAGGCCAAAACAAGGTTCAATCATAGCAATCAAGGGTGGCTATCCTACCATGTTTCTGCAGTAAAACAATATGCAATTTATAAAACGGGTATAGGGTATATTTATAAAACTAGGACAAAAGCATGCATCAAAGGATGAGGGTGAACTTGCCGTCTTCGAAGTCTTCGGGGAGTGCTGGCTCGGCGTTCGGGACCTCGGGCTCCTGCTCGCAGTAGTCGGCTTCGATCTCCGGCTCGGGGTACCTTACTCCGTCTACTCCGTCGGCTATGGCATACACACAAGCAAGCAAGCAATATTAGCACACACGTTTCCGGCCGAGCTCGGGGAGGGGGAAGTGAGCGGAGGAGGGGTATATATAGGCCCTAGGAAAGGGGTTGGTTTAGTGGTGTGAGGTCCGGGTCTACCGTAAAATGTCGGGTCACAGGGGGTATAGGTTTTAAGGACCTATTAGCAATTCCTACTAATGGTAAAAGGGGTGATTATGCTAATATAAACTAGGTTAGAGTCACTTTATAAATTATTTTAGGGTATAACAGTGTTTAATCTTTAATTAGTTATTGATCTAAGGGCTTAATTGGAAAGAGTAAAGAGAGAGAGAATAATGGGGCTCGGTTTGAGGGAATAAAGGGGAGCAGGGGGGGTCTTTGGCAAAAATGCCATCTTCTCCCCCCCCTCCCCCTTCGATTCAGAACAGAGAGCAGGGGGGGGGGCGCGGCATGGCTGGCCGGCGGGGTGCCTGCCGGCGGCTCCCGTCCGCGGCGGCGGCCTGGGAACAGGGGAAAAACGGAGAAGGGAAAGAGGGGATCCTAATCCCGTGCTCACCTCGAGCTATTGCGCACGGTGGAGGCGGCTCCACGGGAGAGCAGGGGGCGCGGCGGCGGCGCTAGGGGGCGGCGGCGCGGTGGTGCTTGGGGAAGAGGGGAGGAGACGCTGTGAGGCTGTGATGGTGTGGTGCGGCGAGCCGGGGAGGCCGTCGGCCCCTTTTATAGGCGGCGAGAGGCGGTTCGGGAGCGGAGATATTTCTCCGGCGAGCTCCACTCCGGCGAGCTCGGGGAGCTTCGCGAGGCGGCGACCCGGCGACGCGACAGCTCGGGGCGGTACGGGTCAACGTGCACAGGGAGGTTAGGCCGTGGATGCGACCTAGCGTGCAGGCGGCGGTGGTCAGTGGTGCTCGGGCAGGGAGTTAATGGCGTCGCGGTGGGTTGGCCGGCCGGTCACCGGCGGGCGCTGGGCAGGCGGGGCCAGGGGTGGCGTGCGGAGGCGGTGTCCTTGCCGGCCTGTGCGGCGGAAGGGCTGGCGCCGGCGTGTGGGGCCCCGGTCAGCGACGGCAGGGCGCCGGTCGGGTGCTGGCCCGGCCGTGTGGGAGGAAAGGAAAGGAGGAGAAGAGAAAAAGAGGAAGGAAAAAGAAGAAGAGAGAAAAAGGAAAGGAAAAGGAAAAGAAAGGAAAAGGAAGAAGGAAAAAAAGAAAAAGAAAGAAAAGGGAAGGAAAAATAGGAAGAGATTTTGGAAAAATCCGGGAAATTGTTAGGGGAAAATTTGGGAAGGGTTTTGCGGGGCTTTCCGATTTCCGGGTGTCGGCGTGATTTTCGGGCCGGCGGTGATGGCGAGGCGGACCGGCCGGCGGGACCGCGGCGTGCGCGGGATTCCCGGCCGGTGGCCGACCGCGGTGTTGGGAAGGCGCGCAGGGGTGCGGCCGAGGTGCGGTGCCGGCGGGAATCGCGGCACGCGCGTCGGGGAGAGAGAGGGAGAGAGAGAGAGAGAGAGAGAGAGAACGGTGGCTAGGATTTGAATGGTAATTGAGCTCGGCGGATCGGTTTTTTTTTTGAAATTACGCATGATTTAGTAGGTGATTTATTTAGAGCTAAAAACGCGGGCGTTACAGTTGCCGGGTTAAAACACCGACAACTCCCTCCCCAACGGCGGCGGCCTCCACTCCCTCCTCCGGGCGGCGGCCTCCTTCTCCGGGCGCGGCTGGATCTACTAGGGCACGAGTCGACGGCGACCTCCTACGATGACGACGGCGACAGCGCAGAGGCGGGCGGCGGCGGAAGGGCGGGATCTACGACGGCGACAGCGGAGGGGCGGACGACGCAGAGGCGGCCGGCCGGCCGGAGGGGGCCATAGTGCCGGGCTTGGGTTTTTTTTAAAAAAAGAACAAAAAATATTCCCCGAGTGCTTCCTCGTCACTCGGTGAAGCCTTCCCCGAGTGTGCGATTTTCGGCTCTCGGGGAAGGCGGCTTCGCCGTGAAACGCTTCCCCGAACCCTCTTCCCCGAGAGTTGCACTCGGGGAAGGCTTCCCCGAGTGCAACTGGTCCTTCCCCGAGTGCATCTGGCACCCGGGGAAGACCCTGTCTCCCGTAGTGTACCCTACCCGCACCAATAATTACCACCCCCGTCGAAAAATCTACCGAGCCGGCTCGGCACACTCCCAAACCGCGCGCACGAGAACACGAGCCCCATTTTCAGCGTGGGTCGCCGTGCGCCGGCTGCGTGTGCGGGGCAGCCGGCAACCTAGCGCACACGGGGAGGTAGCGGCAGTCTGTTCGGTCACTCGCTGCTCGCCCCAAGTCCCCGGCACGTACACCACCCTCCGGCCTTGCCTGTCGCCCCCTAGCTCGATCACGTCCGTCGAGTCGAATCCACCGAGCACAGCTGCGTGGATACTTGAAAATTTCAACCTTTATTTTGATATACTTGAAAATTTTCAACTTTTATCCATCATCTTCCGACAGCCGCCTTCTGTTTCCGTTTCGGCTTCCGAAAGCCGAGTTCGAAAGGAAGAGGGAACGATGGGCTGGACCGGCCCGTGTCCACTTTCATATATACGGCGATGGCTTGCGCGTCCCCAAATCCACAGCCTTCGACTCCCAAACCCTAGATATATGAGCCACCGGTGGAGAGATGTCTGATTCCGACGCCGGTCTGTGGATGTGCACCGCAGCGTCGTCCGCGGATGACTCTCCGGCTATGGCAATCGAAGACTTGAAGGGCAAGAAGAGGGCCGAGTCAGACCTGGCGGCGGAGGCTTCCAAGTTGATGTCGGCGGAGGAGGTGGGTGGCATCGAGGGCGGCAAAGAGGCTCAGGAGGACGATTGTGGCATCGCGGTTGAGGTGGCTTCCGCGGCGGGGAAGGGGAAGAAGATGAAGTGGAGGGTGTCGCGGGATCAGATCGACTTCATCCTGTCCATGGACGTCTCCGACTACGTCTTCGCAACGCCGGACAACTTGGACGACATGCCCATCTCAGACGAGTACAAGGCACAGTACCGCGCTGAGAGGAAGCAAGCTGCTGCTGTCATGCAGGAAAGCCGCGCCGCCAAGAGGAAGATGCATGAGTGGGTGAAGGCCGAGCTAGAGAAGGAGTGGGTGAAGGCTGAGCTAGAGAAGCATGGCTACGTCGAGATCGAGACCACAGCCGAGATGCTTGAGAAGCATGGCTACGTCGAGATCGAGACCACAGCCGAGATGCTTGAGAAGCAGGAATACTTCGATGGCCAAATTTCTTAAATGGTAGTGGCATTAATTAGTATTTGAAAGGAACTATTGAACAATCTCATTGCCCGTGGTAGATTATATGTTGGCAAAATAGGCACTTTAGTCCCTGAACTTTGCATGGAGGGTCAACTTCGTCCCTCAACTTTCAATTTGGCCAATTTAGTCCCTCAACTTTCGTTTTCGAGTCAAACTTGTCCTTATGGTGATATGTGGCTCCATATTGGTTTGAAACTAATACAAAAGTCCATTTTACCCTTGCCTAATTTCCCTCTTCAATTTCCACCGTCCAAATTAAATATGAGGATCTAGATATAAGGAGGGGGCAAGTGTGAGCAATACCGATATATAAATTACCATTTGTTTTGAAATTGTTACTATTCAACCCAAATTACTCCGCCCAAATCCACTTTGACTAGCAGGCAGTGGATGGTGGGAGTCTGGCAGTAGCTAACGGTGCAAAAGGAAAGAAAACAGAATCATCAATCGTCAGTAGAAAAATGTTGTGCATCTACTTAAATTTGGGATAGTACAATTTATATCTTGGCTAAGAAATGCAGTAGCAAGATGTCATGAAGGTGGTGAGTATGTTGGTAATTTTTATCATATTTTATGTTGGTTTTAAAATATATACTAATTACTATGTGTATGTATTAAGGGAGTATGAGCACATAAGTGTTTAATGAAGATGAGCCAATGGCAAAATGGACTTTTTGCATTAGAATTATGCTAAAATAGAGCACCACATCAATATAAGGACGAGTTTGATCAAAAATAAAAGATGGGGGACTAAATTGGCCTATCTAAGAGTTGAGGGACGAAGTTGACCCTCTATGCAAAGTTTAGGGACCAAAGTACCTATTTTGCCTTATATGTTTAATGTTTAGTCCCTCCTGTTTAGTATTAGAAGTCATTAGGACAACGAAACGGGCACCAAAGCACAATTTTGATTTCTCTTTTCTATAAGAATATTTATTGGAAAGTTGTATATGTATATTTTTATAAAAGTAATTTTCAAGAAAATCTATTTATATAATTTTCACATTTCCAAACTCAACGACTTAAAAGTTATTCTTGATATATATTCTCAATGTTTGACACAAACCTTGTCAAAAACGACTTCTAATACTGAACCGGAGTAGTTTATGAATGCATAGATCAAGTCTGTTATCAATATTATTAATGCTAGGTTTTGCACCCCTTGTGCTTTTTCTCAGGCCCGTCGACGAGGGTGTGCGAGCAGAGCGATCGAACAGGGCCACCAAAATAGCCGGGGCCTCCACCAAAAACAGAGAGAGAAAAAAGTCTAGCTCTCTGCTCTCACATCTCTTGTCGTCTGTTCGCTGCTGATCTGCGACAGCGAATCACCAGAGGTAGGCGCAGGCATGCACACGCACCACACATCCACACATCATCAATTCACAGCCAAGTACAGGCCCCTTTAGATTTCTACCACTTGAAGGTAGGAATTTGAAGTCTGAACACATGTAATAAGTTAGTAGATACTTGATCAACAAATCAATCAAGCAATTCAGCAATATTTTAATCAGTTCTGTAATTGCACGATGCTCGGTAAACCAGTTTTAGGGTTTGGTCATCTTAATTTTGCTTTATTATTATGCTTTAGTCATATTATTAAGTATGATCTTTTTTAGAAAAGATTGAGATCCCAATTCACATCTCGCTCCGGGGCCTCAAATTCCTGGAGACGGCCCTGCTTTTTCTGCTTATACAGATATAATTTCTGCTGTTAATGTGTGGTTGTTGATTGAATGGAAGTAAGGGTTTGCTCCACCTTGAATATGTTGTGCTAATATATTGTGTCAATCATGTATTCATGTCTTTGTTAAATAGCTGGCTTATATAAACATCTGGTCTTGCTTGAGTCGTACTCCCTCCGTCCCTAATTCATGGTCGTCGGAGTGAGGAGTGAGATTACCAAGGAAATGAAGAAATGACCATCGTTGCCCCTATGATGCAATCAATTACCTGACCAAAGCTGCTGCCAGTGAAACTGTAGAGTGGGTGGGTGCCGAGTTGTGCCTAGCTGATTGGCCTGTGTGGAGGAGGCAAAAGGCTGCTGCGCCTGAGTGTCTAGCTGCTGCGCCCGGACCGACTGCAGTGTAGGCAAAGTAACAAGGGACGACGAATATTTTGGGACACAGTACTGTCGCTCAAACGACTATGAATTAGGGACGGAGGGAGTACGGTCTTACCACTATTGTATTCTTGTTTCAGGTTTGTTCTTCTGTAGTGATTGGTTAGATATGCCAAGTGGATCCAGTGGCGTAGCTAGGATTTTACCAAAGGGTATGCCAAACCTTTTCATCCACAATTTGATCCAGTCAATGTATAAAGAGTACAATCCATATATAATTCAGTGAAAAAAAATCAAATGTTGCCAAAATAACATGAAACGTTTTAACATATTAAGTGCAAAATATGCATAAATAGAGAAATCTTACACAGCTCTAACGGTTTGAATTTTGTCCTTACTTTCAATATTTTAGCTCTGGTTCTAGTTGATTACTCTTTTCTAAGTGAGCAAGCTATTGCAAGCATAAGTTGTGCAATACAACTAATCAAACATCAATATTGACATTATTCCATCATAAGAGATATCATGGCCAGTTGGTTAAGTAGTCTCAGATAACGGTGAGAGGCCGACAACCGTAGGGATGGCAATGGGTAGAAACCCGTCGGGTAGTGTCGTTCCATACCCACACCTGCCAACTCTAACTCTACCCGATAAAAAACCCATACCCGCATGCGGGTACAAGTTCTTACCCATACCCGCACCCGTGTGGGTTTTTTTACCCGTCGGGTAACCCGTACCCGATAGCATACCCGTTGTAAACTAATATAATTGAGAACATAACGCATAATAAAGTGCATACATCAACGAATTTGAATAAATAAAATGAATAAATGATAATTCTTAACCAATTAATAGTCTAATAAAGCATGAACTTCCTTGTTAGTTATATCTATTAAGTTGTCCTTCACTAACAATGTGCAATTCTGCTCATTTATCACATATTGTAGACGGGTATATTTTACCCGCGGGTATGGGTAGTATGTACCCGCACCCGCACCCGCTTACCCGATGGGTACATGATGTTGCCCATTTGTGTACATGCGGGTAGAAATATGATTCCATACCCTCCTCCTTATCGGTAAAACCCGTCGGGTACTCGGGTTTCGGGTACCCATTGCCATCTCTAGACAATCGATTGATTTATAACCTTGCAAGGTGGACCTAAACACACGGAAGAGTGTCCTCACAAAGAGTTCACCAACCAGACGGTTCCCAAAATTCTTCAGCTCAGGATCGAATCACAGTCTTTGGTACAAGGCTATCTGTGAAAGGATCTTGATGTCGTCTAGAGGGGGGGGTGAATAGACGAATCTGCACTTATTAAAAACTTCAACCCACTGTCAGTACTGAAACCGGTCAGACCGGTTTTGCTAGGCAGAAAACCAACACTGACGCCGTCATCGCACCTTAGGGCCTCTCGTCGCTTTGCTTTTGAGACCAACAGTACTGGTTGACGAAGATGCCAGTGGTGTTCGACGTCCATGGCGAGGAGTACCAGGCGCACCGCGTGATGAGGCAGTTTGGGAAGTACCCGAAGTCCCCCGGCCTGCGGCCGTACACACCGTCCCCCCTTGTAGTGCACAAGAAAGTTATCGTTAATTCTTCAAGATTTCATTCATGTAAGTAACTTCAATTGTGACAAATTCGCTACCTTTGTGATAGGTGGACGAGGAAGGGTGTGAAGATTGCAATGGCATGGGAGCCTAGCTTGCTCCCTCACGTACAGGATTGGGAACACTTGTCTGAGGCTGACGAGGGCTTGAATTAGGGCCCCTTAAGCGGCAAGATAATCACTCTGGAGATGGAGTCATCTGACACCATTGACAGCGTCAAAGCTAAGGTCCAGGACAGGGAGGGATGCAGATCTTCGTCAAGACCTTCACTGACAAGACACCTCATCCCCGACCAGCCTCTGCCTCGCACGACAAGTTCCCGTCTCGCACGAGGAGTCTCCGTCTCACACGACAAGTTCCCGTCTCGCACGAGGAGTCTCCGCCTCGCACGAGGAGTTCCCGTCTCGCACGAGGAGTTCCCGTCTCGCACGAGGAGTCTCCGCCTCGCCTCCGACAACTTGCTCGCACGAGGAGTCTCTGCCTCGCCTCCGACAACTTGCTCGCACGAGGAGTCTCCACCTCCGAGTACTCGTTCGCACGAGTAGTTTCCGTCTCCGACTAAGGCGGGGCCCACACGTGGAGGTCGGAGCGCGGGATCTGGGGCCCCACACGAATGTGGCGCTGCCCCGACGCTCGAGCTCCCCCGCGACGACACGCAAGGTCCCGGTTCTCCACGCCAAGCAAACACTCCAGCTGGCGGCACGCGCGGGCGGCGGGCTCTGACAGGAGCCGTAATGCAGCACTGTTCGACCGCGCAGTCTCCAACGTGTCGTCCCGTCCAACCTCTGCAGCACGCCAACTCCGTCAGAGCAAGCACTCAATTACCCTACTACGGGCGGCGCCTATCTACATTTATGTCGTAACGTGGCGGGCCTAAACAACACTCAAGAGAGCTGAGTCATCTAGGGAAGAGCTCGGAGAAGACGCCAGGTACTCGGAATGTACAGTGTCATCTGGACACGCGGCGACCGCAAGCTCCACAACAGCTTAGCTCCCCTTCAATGCCTCCTGGCAGACATCGACATGGGAAAGGACCTCCCAACTCCATAGCACTGTAGCACATATTTGTATTCCCCTTTTGCCCCTCACCCTTGCGTCTATAAAAGGGAGAGGAGGGCAACCGTCACAGGGGCTGACGAGTTGAACACTCAACACCACAGGGACTTGGGCTCGACACCCTCTCCCGACCAGTTTGTAACCCCTACTACAAACATTCCTAGCATAAGAACACAGCAGCTCGACACTGGACGTAGGGTATTACTCCTCAGATGCCCGAACCAGTATAAATCCCTGTGTCTCCTGTGCTAACCATCCAGGTCCGACACACGGTCCGATACAAATTTACTGCCGGCGGTAGAGAACCCCGACAGAGGCAAACAACGTCGTCGTCGAGCAACGGTCCCACGACGATGAGGCTTGGAGAGCGTACCTGATGTGGTATTTGGTGAGGACTCGGACGCGCGTGACGTACATGCCACCCGAGTTCCACAGGAGCAGCCAGTCACCGCCTCGCAAGGGTACCTGTCTGACGGGACCAGAACTTTGGCACCGCCGGTAAGTTTCTGACTACAAATTCATCCTTCTTTAATTATGTTTGCTCATACTAATCTATCTTATGTTTGACGGAACGACGTGCTTATCGAGGTGTTTGGCATGACAGAGCACGCACATGCGGATGCGGTGGAGAATTTGACACAACCGTCGTTTTCCAGTGGCGGTTCTTCTAGGCGCCGCTTTGAACGGAGGTTGGAGCCTCTGCAGCCGCCGTTGCCAACGACTGTAGGAGTCTGCCGACGATTTGTCGGCCCAGGCGCCCAGCCGCCGAACTTGGGTACCACCACCATTTCAAATGACGATTGAATCCAACCGCTATTTTAAACAACGACGGTGGTATACTTTTGAGAATATGGGATTCCAACATTTATTTTTGAAAAATAATGAAAAAGGAAATATAAAAAAATTTCTTTTGCGGTCCACAGGTTGTGGTGGTGGTGGGGGGTGGGGGGGGGGGGGTTTGGTGCGGGAAGCATCCTGCTTAGCAACAACAGGGCCACGGAGAGAAACGGACGTCGGTGTAGGGATAATACTGGACCCGAAGCCCAACTGAAGATGAAAATTGGGCCTTACATTGACTAGCGCTCGGGCTGCCAAGATGAAAAATGCCGCATGAAGGAACTAGGCAAGTGGTCTCTTTCTCTCTGGGGGCGGCACAGCGAAATCATAACTGACTATGAAGCGGGGGCTACCTTCCTCTCAAAAAAAAAAAAAAAAGAGAAAGAAGCGGGGGCTGTGAAGAACCATCGAGTACTGTTCCCTTTTTCAGAGCATGCAGCAAAGCGTCACACCGTCCCTGTAGAGTTTAAACATGTAAAAGATCCGACGGTTGATGTTGCCACCGAGTACGAATCAGGCCAAATGATTGCCGTGACCCTCACTCACCCCTGACCTCTCCCGTCAAGCATGCATCACCGCACCAGCGACTTGCCTTCCTTCTTTTTGACAACGGATCGTGTTAAAAGAGTTCAAACTCGGACAAAAACAAAGCGACCCTGCACCGCACCGAGCGTATCGGCGGCACGTTCAACGTCTGCCCGCACCAATAATTACCACCCCGTCGGAAAAAAAATATCTGCCAAGCCGGCTCGGCATCCAGTGATCCAGACACTCCCAAACCGCGCGCACGAGAACACGAGCCCCATTTTCCTCGCGGGTTGCCGTGCGCCGGCTGCGTGTGCGGGGGCAGGGCAGCCGGCAACCCAGCGGACACGGGGAGGTAGCGGCGGTCAGTTCAGTCACTCACTGCTCGCCCCCAAGTCCCCGGCACGGCACGTACGCCACTCTCCGGCCTTTTCGCCCCCTCGATCACGTCCGTCGAGTCGAATCCACCGAGCACGGCTGCCTACCCCCGTGCGCTGAAATCCCGCACGACCCCACGATGAAGGGAGGGACGTGGAAACAGGAGCGAGTGGTGAGATTAGCGGCATGATTGGGTTGGTTGGACTCGTGCATCCACGCAGTAGCCGTGATCATGCTGCCGGGGCTAGTGGGCAGAGATCGTCGTCGCGTCCGATGCCAAGTGCGAACCCAAGAAGAAAAGGAACTTCAAAAAACAACATGGAAACAATCTACAGTAACATCGCTCGCCCTACCTGTCTGCGTGCATGAGTGTGCGTCAGTGGATTGTTTGAATTCAGCGTCCGAATCCATGCAGGAGGGCATGCAAAAAGTTGCTCGCCAAACACAGGTGTGGAACAGGGCGATCAGTTGTCGTTCCGGTCGTCGTCGTCGTCGCTCACCGCTCGTTCCCCCGTGGCCGTGGACTTTTACGACCGCAGTTCTAGCCGGTGGTGGTACCGGTACGTACGACCCCAAGCATGCAGACAGCACTTGTCCGCCCCGTCCAAACGCTCCAACTTCAGTTTGTTTGTTTCAAATTTGAAACCCTAGCTGGCTGATGAGTGATGACTCCCACAAACCACTGCACATCATGATTTTCTTTTTTCAGTTCAACAGTTCCTCATAAGCCGCTGCCGGCGCCGGGGCGGGCGACGACCACCAATGGACCGGCCCTGCATGCAGTTGGGGGGTGGTGGATCGGAGGGGGGAAGGAACAACGAGTAAGACAAGCCCACACGCGCTACACACTCGAGCATGTCGTCGTGCTACGCCGCGCCCGGGGCCCCAGGCCGACGGTGGCATGCCAATGCCAATGCCATGGCATCCATTGGAAAACGCATGATGAGCCAAGGCATAATTGTCAATGATGCCCGAATACATGTCGGAGCACCGATTCAAACGCGGTTGACCCGGCGCGATCCGCAACTATATAAAACTCGCCCTTTTGGATTTACTTGTCTAATAATGTAATCAGTTGGTGACAGTGGCTAAGCTATACTCCTAGCTGCTTTGCTTTGCTTGGCACACTGACACTGCAGCTGCAGCGCAGGCTAGTAGCTTTGCATGAGAGATTGAGAGGAGTAGTAGGACTGTTGGAGTAGTAGGTGAGGTGCAGACACGTGGACCCGGCGCTCGACATTCCGCGTGATCCGCGGTGGTCCGCCCCGTAAATTATTGTGTCCCCGGCGGCCTTTTCCGGAAACGAACAAGAACAAGAGCGACGCCACGGTCTGCATGAACCTAATTTCACAGTAATAATCTCTCGCTGCAACTGCAATACTCTTACGCAAAAGGTTTTCAAGTTCAACCCCGTCCGTGGGGACCTTCGTTGGTAGCACTGCCCTGGAGCGCTCTAGGATCTCGCAGTAGCAGAGCCTCCTAGCACACCCACACCCGCCTACCGTGTACGTGGCCCGTCGCAACAAGCCCTTGTACAGTGCCTGTACTCACAGACTTGGAACATTCCGAGCTAACGAGGACGAGGACTGCGTCTCTGCAGCGTCTGTATGCGCCATGACCAGACTTCCTCTTCGGATTTCGCGCAATTTGTCCGGAGGAACTCTGTTTCTACAGTACCTTCTTGGACGCAAGAGGAAGAATTGCGAATTTTTTCAGGCCAATAAAGAGAGCTATATTAGCAAAGTTAAATGCGCAGTAGCTTCTGGATCAGCACGCAGTAGCGGCTAATAAGTGGAGTACGTATGTACACTCTACTAGACTACTACGTAGCTGCCCATCTTTGCTCCTTCAAGCTCCTATGCACACGTCAATTTATTACTTTCATCAGTTTAATTAATCCGATCATATACTGCGCACACTACTACGTAGGTCAATGTCTGCCTCCTGGGTGTGAGCGAGTGGTGGCCGGGGGATGGTGATTGTTTATTTGACAACTTTTGACGCTGGGGTAGGTTTGCCTGACACCGCATGCATGCATGCATGCCGGCCGCTAAGCTCTCACTGATCGTGCCCGGCCCAGCTAGGATGGAACCGGATACCAATTCGGATAGCATTTTTTAGCCGTTCTTTTTTTATTTTAGCTAAATTAGGCATAATATTTTGTATCTAAAAATTTATATTCTTGTTCTTGGCATTGTGCTTGTTAAGATACATACAAAATAAACTCCAAATGTGTGCTATATTTTGATCAAATGATGAAAAGAAATTCGGATTCGGATACGGATGTTTTTTCACATTTTTCTCTATCGAAAGCAAATAATCCATAAAAAATTGTAGCTAATTTTTTTTATTTTTTCCAGTAATTAGCTGATTATAATGCATAAAAAATTAGCACCAAATTTATTTTATTATGATCTAAAAAAATCAATCTATTACACAATTAAGATGTTTTGGTTCCATCCCTACAGCTACTAGGGCGCGTCGTCGTCGTAGAGCTAGTGGAGCGCCATTTGGACTGACCGAAACCTGCCGCTTATCCAGTACGCCTCGTTCAGCGTCGAGCTTCTCGGGGGAAACAAACGGTAAGCTGGGAAATCAGAGTCAATGTGTTTGCCCTGTTTGGCTTTGCATCGGCACCATGTGAGGGATTGTACGTACGACCGCGCAAAATGGTAGGAGTAACCTTCAAATGGGAAATGCATGCTGCATTGTACCAAGCCTGAAGGACGGCTCGATCAACTGATCAAGAGCAGCAGGCGGCTGAGAGCAAGTTTAATAACACCGCCCACTACCGGCTGGGACGCATGTGATGATGGTAGCGGGCCCCGCTGTCTAAGCCAATAGCAGCCCAAGAAAGGCCTCTCGGCCGGCTTCAGCAGGCGCATGGCGAGACGCCCGCCACCTTCTCTCTCCTCGTCCACGTAGATTCTCAGCCCACTCTTCGCCACCTATAATACTTGCTCTGAGCCGGATTGACTGCTTGCTCTGGCATGGCATCAGTTCTCTCATCCCCATGACGGCCCGATGGAAGCAACGCAGCTTTGCCCCATTGGAGTTTATGCTGGTCGCCAGCTAGTCTGGTACTCTCTGCTGCAACACATGTCGTCTTCTTTAAAAAAAAATTGCTCTAGTACAGCATATCTGCAGAGTTTCTGTTTACATGTACAAGAACCAGCATATATAATCCCGTGAATCCAAAATAAAATTCAGCTTACATATTCCCAATCACACGCTACTGGAAATATCGAACCTTTTTCAAAATTTCAGAAGATTTGCAAAATTTCAGTCGGATCGAGCATCGATGAGAGCAGCAGGCAGCTGCCATGAAACCGTGCCGAGTGATCGAGCAAATAAAGCCGAACCGAACCGCACCAAATCCGTCAATCAATCGACCCATCCACTCCACGGGATCGATCCGAGCAATCACGGGGCTCCACCACCGCCGGCCAACCGCTGCGGCGACACGACGCGTCGACGGTGACGCGAACCCGCCGGATCTTGCGAGACTTCCCCAAACAATGGAGACAAGCAGCGCGGATCGGAGCCAAAACCAACCCCAATGGGCGGCGCAGCGCGCGCCTCGCCTCACCTCACCTCACCTCAGCGCCACCGCGCGCTCCCGGCCGGCCGCCCATCCCCTCTCTCAAGTCCCCGTCCCCCCGGCTGGGCCTGGGCTCGACCCCGGGATTCCACCAAGCGCAACCCGACGCGGCGCTCGCCGCCAACGGAACCAACCCGACCCCCGCGCGCGTCCCCTCCGTGGGTCGGTCAACCGCAACCCATGCATCGCGTGCTCGCATCCATGCATGCAGCGCGCACGCTCGCCGGTGAATTTCTCCTTTGCTTCCCGGCGTCGGGGACTGTAAAAGTCGATCGGCCGGGCTCGCGGCGGTGGCGGCTCACGTCTGCCGACGGGCCAGCCCCAGCCCCGGACGGCGTGGGCGTGGCTGCTGCAGTGTTGCTTGCATAGTTGCATTGCATGCATGGCAAGCCCATGGCTCCGGGGAGAGGACTCGGGTCGGGAGGAAAGCTGGGAAAGGGGCGGTTAGGTAAGCTGCCAGCACTGCCGCGGCCAGTTTTTTGCGGAGAAAGTCCCGGGACGAGGTGCCGCTTTCGCTCACCTCAGGCCTCGTCGCCGGCAGTACTGTTCTGCTCGGTTGCCGGCGGGGGACGACGCAGCATGCCTACGTCGTCAGCGAGGACAGAAGACCATGGATGGGGTGGGGGGTCTGCTGCAACTCTCCATTTCGAATTAAATCCTTGTCCGGGCTGGACCAGGCCTGCGTGCCCAGTTAGGTCGAGTGCTGGCTCACGGGCTCCAGGCCTCCAATCTCAAGCCCAGCCCTATCCAGGTCTAATCAGGCATAGACCAGTTAGGTCGCGTGAGAGCCTGAGAGGTACAGTACCATAGCTCCTGGGTGTGCCTGCATGCCTGGGTGCAAAGCTTGTACCCCTCTGTTGGTCGCGCACTACTCCAGCTGATTTCACGTCACTTTTTCTGTCGCGTCGTGGACACCGTACGCCATCGTGCAGACTTTGCCATAGCTTGCAACGCACCTAGAACGGGGCTTCAAGCTTTTTAAGCTTTGGTGGTACGGAGTACTCCGTAGCAAATAAAGCATAGAGCGACAATCATTGCAGCACCCGGATCACAATCAACCTGCAATCATTTGCGCGACGCTAGTTTTAATTTGGTTATAGTTTGAACCGTTCGAACATGCCTGTCGTGTACAGTTAGTTACGTACGTTGTACTTTTGTTAGGCGTACTATACGAGTATACGTGGATGTTAACGGTACAGAGAGATGCCTCATGCCTGCACTTGCATTTCTTAACTCACGAATGTGCTTGGGATTTGATTGGAGATCGATCGGTGCAGGTAGCGTAACTGATTGCTGCTAGCTTGCACGAGTTGTCATGGCTGTGCCAGCATACCAAACGGAGATTCTCTACTCTCGCGTGCCGAAACAGTACCAGATGTAGTACCATGGTGTACAGCTACGTAGGACGGAGCGAGGAGCCCAGGGCGAAAAGGCACAGCGGCGGTTGGTTAAGCGATGTGCCATCGTGCGTGTCAGCGAAAGCCACCAAAGATGCCAATGCATCCAGACACACTACTGATCTATCGCCGAGATCGATCGATCGATCGATCACATGAGCAGAAGTCTCCCATCGCCGTCAAGCCTCTCGCTGTCCGATCCCCGGCCCGGGGCCCTTCGAGATCACAAGCCGAGATCGAGAGAGCCAGGCGTGTAAGCTACTACGACCACCTATAGCTACGGTTGCTGCTAATCCCGGACAAAGGGGCCGGGACGCTAATGGACACCTCCGATCACAGGTTGCCTGTTGCTCGCTTTGGTGGTTAGCCACGGCCGGGGAAACCCCCACGTGCGAACAGCAGCGGCGCGTACGTCTCGCGAGAGAGGGAGCTCGGCCGGCCGCCATGCATGCGCGCGGCTGTCCGCTGGCGGCGATGAGCGCGACGCCCGAACCGACGGCGGCCGGCCTGATGCTTATATGATGCATGCATGCGACCCTCGCTGCTTCTCTGATCCTGCGTATTTGCCGGTGACGTTTTGTTCCAGGGAGTAACACTGCTCGAAGCATTGTGCGTGATGAAATGCGCGCATGAGAACTACTGTGGAGGCCTGAGCCTGATGCCCTGATCGTGGACGTCAGCTCCACTGGGATTGTGTTTGTTTGTTTGTTTCGAAAGCAAAATTTGAGCAGCGACGGGTGTGCTGATAAAAATTGACAGGTTACTGTCGGTTGTATGAGAGAGGATAATCCAATTGGGTGATTATGTGCCTGCTTCAAACGAGAGAGTATAACTTGAACAAGACAATGAGCGGTCAAATCTGAGGTTAAAAAAAGTCAAACGACATATAATTTGGAACAGAACTAAGGAAATGTCTTGACAGTAAAAAAAAATCAGCGTAATCTACATAATCTGAACACATCACTATTGATTGATGCACCACCTATTTGTTTTGATAAATTGATCTTTAACTAGCAATCATTTCAAAAAGATTTAGGAGTAGTAGCAGTGTCGAGTTTCTTGCCTTCTCTGAACATCAGATATTATTGGTCGAATTGCCAAGCATTGAGTGGATAGCCTAGAAATTGAGATGGATTCATCTGGCCTCATTTCATCCCATAAAAACATGAAGGAACCATAGTACACACGATCAATCACGTGTCGATGGTTGCTTGGTCCAACATCAAACACTATGTACGCATAGCCCCATCTTTTAATTTGCTGCCATGCATGCACTTGCACTACCAACATCATCTATATGTAGGTAGCCCCAACTAATTAAGGCTGCCACTGGAAAGAGTACGGGCAAATTCACTCTTGTTCATACTCAAATCCAAATAATTATTATTCACTTCCTACCCTCTCCAATTCTACCCATATCTAATAGATAATTAATTTTGTACTAGATTCTATACATTACCCAATCGCTTATTTGTACCCTCCCCGCACCCTATGTTTTCCATTTCTTTAATGGATATTCATTCTACTCACACCCTCCTCATTTGAGGTGAGTGTGGACTTGGATATGAATTAGAGATAAAAACAACAGAGCTAGCCCCAACTCAGACATTCACGCATTGACTATATATACTCCTTCCACGTATATCATACCATTTTAGTTTTATCATAAGTCAAATAATCTTATGTTCAATCAAATTTACATAAAAATGTATCAATGATGTTTAACAAGTTTCATTGTTATTGTTTGAATCACACACTACGGGTGTAGCGCTCACATACATGCACGCACACTCGTTTCTACGGACATACAAATGCAACCCGACCTCTATGAGCACCTTCGATAGACTAAGTTTGCAAATTCTCGAGACGACGAAGTCATCATTGACACCTTGTTGTCGACGAGCACGTCGCTTGCCACCGAAAGAATAACACCGGTTAAATCCTAAAATAAATCCAGGAAAATTCGAGCACCAGGCCAAGTCGAGGACTCGAACTCTTGCGGGTAAGTTCCACCACAAGGAACTTTACCAACTGAGCTAAGCTCCATTCACAACAAATTTCATTAGATTTGTTATGGAAAAATATTTTCATTGCATACATATTTAATGTTATAAATATTGATACTCTTCATTGTGAACTTGATCAAATCTAAGACAGTTGGCTTAGGACAAACCTAAAGAATACTCTTTGTTGGACGGCTGGAGCATGCGACAAGTAAGTTGCAGATGCATTGTCATCGTGCATTCATGCTTATGTGTTTGTGGCGTTGCATTTGCAAAAACCATATTGATTTTTAGATGATGATATATATGGTTGGTTGGGTAGCAATCCAACTGCGTGATTTTAATGGACTGCATGCCAACGTAGGCGTCAGGTTGTGACACGTCAACCTGGCTCGGTATGTAGCGATGATGAAGTTCAATGGCATATCCAGATCTTGGACATCGGGGGGCTTTTCTTCTCCTCCCTCCTTTTCTTCGCCTACGTTGGATCCGCTGCTGATGAAGCTCAACCTCAACATCCCCATTGAATTTGACCCAGAGCACCAGTTAAACTCTAGAATAAATCCAGGGAAATCCGAGCACTAGTTAAACTCTGGAATAAATCCAGGGAAATTCGAGCACCGGTGCTGAGTTGAGGACTCGAACTCTAGTGGGTAAGTTCCACCACAAGGAACCTTACCAATTGAACTAAGCTTAGTTCGCAACAAATTTCATTAGATTCGTTATGAAAAATATTTTCATAGCATACATAATTAGTGTTATAAATATTGATACTCTTCATTGTGAATTTGATCAAATCTAAGACAGCTGGCTTAGGACAACCTAATTAAAGAATACTCTTTGTGGGATGGATGGAGCATGCGACAAGTAAGTTGCAGATGCATTGTCATCGTGCATTCATGTTGTTGTGTTTGTGGCGTTGCATTGCGAAAACCGTATTGATTTTTAGATGATGATGTATATGGTTGGTTGAGTAGCAATCCAACTGCATGATTTTAATGGACTACATGCTAACGTGGACATCAGGTTGCGACACGTCAACCTGTCTCGGTACATAGCGATGATGAAGTTCAATGGCGGATCCAGATCTTGGACATGGGGGGACTTTTCTTCTCCTCTCCCCTTTTCTTCTCCCACGTTGGATCCGCTCTCCTGATGAAGCTCAACCTCAACATCCCCATTGAATTTGACCCAAAGAAAATTTGACATAGATTGTAACAAACTGGACCAAACATACAAGAAAGATACCACATCCAATAGGACTATGGCTTACCAATCACATGATATACGATCGGGCACAAATTTGGTGTTAACTTCTTATTAAGTGCTAGGACGTAGAAGCATTGAATAGTTTCACTTATATGTATCTGAAGTAGAATATGCTTTCATTTTTTCGCAGTGATCTTTTAGTTTGAATTGGCCTACATACACATGGGTTACTTGCTTGGAATCAGCATGCGGACAGCGGATGCAAGAAATGAGAACAAGCAAAAGTGGACGTCCAAACGCCGGTGGAGGCTTGCGCGGGCAAACGTCCGTTGCGGTTTGCCGTTTGCTCGTTTCCGTTGCCGTCACAGCTCGCTGTCTGCCTGTCTCTCGACTGCCCTGTGAGTTGAACGGCACGGGCGCACCCCGGTCCCCGGCCCACCCGGCTTGGCTTATAATACTCTCTCCTCTCACTCGGCCACTCCCCTAGTCCCCTGCCCCCGGCCCTCACTTCTCTCGCCACCCGACCTCACAGTTCACACCACCATTTCTTCTACCCCCACCTCCCCTTCTTCCTCCTCGTGAAAGCTTCTGCCATGGCCATCGACAAGGTGGACGCCAAGGAGAGGGAGAAGATCGAGGCCGTCCGCAAGCTTCTGCGCAAGCAGGCGCCGCTCTCCGCAAAGCAGGTGATGCCCGAGAACGGCCAGCTGCATTGCTTTGCACAGCTACACATCGTTTCTTTACTAACCTTTTAATTTGTTCGGCCATGGCGGCGAGCAGGCGCAGTACTGCAACGACGCGTGCGTGGAGCGGTTCCTACGGTCGCGAGGGGACAGCGTGAAGAAGGCGGCGAAGCACCTGAGGACCGTCCTCTCATGGAGGGAGACCGTCGGAGCTGGTACGCCCGGGAGCTCTGCTTCCTCCATCCCCCTCCATCCCCATTCGCCCAGACCTGCCCCGTGCGTCTCGGGCCCGGCCCTCCTCTCATCTCTTTTGGAAATCTGCTGGTGGTTGGGACGTGAACAAAAGGAAGCTAGCATCCATTATTAATGCTTCTCTGCGCTGCGATGCTCTCTGCTCGAGCCGCCGCCGTGGCCTCCTGGCCCTGTTCTTGCAGCCGATACCTACGGCACAGTGTATTTCTAGTCAAGCTACTGTTGCCGCCGAGCGGAATTTATTGCTCTGCCTCTGCCGATTTGGGTTCATTCCTAGAAGTATTTTCACAGTACAGTCGCGCAACAGTGCGATCCTTTGGTGCTATTATGTCCGAATGATTGTTCGCTTGCTCGTGGAGTCCGCTAATGGGGCCTGACCTTTCTCTGTAATGGCGCAGATCACATAATGGCCGACGAGTTCTCCGCCGAGCTCGCCGACGGCGTGGCCTTCGTCGCCGGCCACGACGACGACGGCCGCCCGGTCGTGGTACGCATCTCGCCAGATCTTGCAAAGTTCCAAATGTCTGCGGTTATACTTCAGACAAACCTTCTATCTTTTAGATAAAAAAAATACAAGTTCAGAGAAACTGATGAGTTCTGACTGGAATTTGTTTCTGTTGGCAGGTGTTTCGAATCAAGCAGGACTATCCCAAGTTCCACTCCCAGAAATCGTAAGCACTACCATCACTCATCAAACAGTGACCAATCCCTCTTGCATCTCTATTGCTAGCTTCTCTTCTCACACTTCCTCCTGGCCAGGTTCGTGCGGCTGCTGGTGTTCACGCTGGAGGTGGCCGTCGCGTGCATGTCCCGGTTCGTGGACCAGTTCGTCCTCCTGTTCGACGCAAGTAAGCTACCCGCCGATCCCTGTCATTCCTCAGAACCGATACAAAATACCCGATGCGCTACGCTCCATCTCGTTCTTGGTGGTATTTGTCCGCTACTCCTCCGGAAAAACGAAAGAGAAATTCCAGTCAGAGAAGCAGTGCTCGTATTCGTCGGCATCGGCTTGCAAGAGCCCGACCAGTGCGCGCAGCCGGTGGCCAGTGGCGCCGTGGCGGACTGGCGCTACCGCCTCCGCCGGTCAGACGCGCACATGTGGCTGGGTGGTGGTGGCTCGGTGAAGCCTCTGCTCTGTGCTCTCGGAGGGTCAGACCCCCCATCTCTGTGCTCTGCGCCTGAGCTCGAGGTCCCCCGCGGTCTCGGGTCTGGTCGGGCCGGTCGCGTTGCCACGCCGCTGCCGCTGCGTGGCGTGGTCCCGGGGCCTTGACCGAACGAACGCGTTGGGTTGGGTAGGCTGCTTGTGCTTGCACAGTGGCAGGCACGGCCGCCGCTTTTGGGGAGGCCGGAGCCGTGCTCGTCGGCAGCAGCTCGCTTCCCGCCGGTGCGGTTTTGAATGAAACGGGCAGTAGGAGTAGGAAAAATGATTGAGCTTGCTGTAGGAAAGTGCGTGCCGTGGCATCCGCAGGGATTCAAGGGGTGGGGAAAACCGGAAAAGTATGTGGAGTGGGTGGGGTTGACTGGCTGTGACTGACGAAACCATGCGAATCTCCTTTGCGGTGCAGGCTTTTTCCGCTCGGCGTCGGCGTTCCTCAACCTGCTCATGGGCACGCTCAAGATCGTCGCCGACTACTACCCCGGCCGTCTCCACCGCGCCTTCGTCATCGACCCGCCGTCGCTCTTCTCCGTCCTCTGGAAGGTACGCGCTGCCGTCGCCTTTGCCGTGCTCTCTCAGCGATCAGCATTGCCGTCAGAAGCCAAGAACGTAACAGTGGCATGCATGTTCGGTCTGCCGCGTGTGCAGGGAGTGCGGCCGTTCGTGGAGCTTGCGCCGTCGACGGCGGTGGTGTGCTCGCTCGACTTCGAGGACTCGCTGGAGGACGCCTCGTTCACGGCGTACCCGCGGACGGCGTCGCTGCGGTTCGAGCCGGCGTCGGCGGCCGCGGTCGTGGGGAAGGCCGGCGTGGGCTCGGCCTCGTCCCGGTTCTCCGTCACCCCCACCGACAACCCCATCAAGCCGTGGTACCTCTCCACCATCCCGGCGTCCGTGGGCTCCCGCTCCGTCGTGCCCACCAGCAGCCCATCGCTCGTCGGCGCGTCACCGCTCTCGGCGCGCTCTTTCTCCTTCGCCTCGCCCGCCGCCCTGCGCTCCACGGCCGCCACGCCGCCGCCGTTCCCGCGCGGCGGCGGCGGTGCGCCACTGACGCCGTCGTCCGCCGCCAAGGGCCAGAAGACCCCGCCGCCGCAGCCGCAGCAGTTCCCCCGGACGCCGCGGCCGTCGTTCCTGCAGTCGCCGTCGATGCTCTTCGCGTTCCGCAAGGACGGGCAGGCCAGCCGCGTGGAGCGCGAGCGCGAGTCCTTCCTCCCGTTCCTGCGCTTCTACCGCCGGCCTTACGACGAGATATCCTACCGCGCCAAGATGCGCCCCCCGCTCGGTGGCCTCATCTCCATCGTCGGCGAGAAGTTCAAGCAGAAGCCGGTGCAGCAGCCGCTGCGCCGGCACGCCGGGCTCCACCAGCAGCACCACCACCATTACCAACAGCACCAGAGGATCTGATCGATCTTGGAGCAGCATGATGACGGCGACCAGAGAATTTTCTCCATACAGCATAAATTCCGATGCTATATTATGCTAAGTTAATCTTTTGCCAACCTTTTTTTTTCCTCTCTAGTACTTAGCGCCTATGATATTCTTGAATCCATGTATAATAACATCCCAAAAATGTGAGTAAAATCAACCCCTTTCTGCACCAGACTCTTGCTGATCTCACTGTGATTGACTGCTGGTTCATCTCTCTCGATTTGCTCAATTCACCATGTGCTTGGCTCCAACCGAAATTTTAAAATATATAAAAAAACTTTTGGCAGTAAAGTACTAGTATCATACGACGACAGCGAGGGGTTCGGACTCGTTTCAAAGTTCAAACACACGACACAGCACGAGTTCAGGCGTCACGCCGACACGCACGCACAGTTCAAGGCAGAAACCAACCGGCCGGCAAGGCTCCATGGCTCCATGCGTGAGATGATGCACGTAAAAGTTAGGACGGGCCTCTGAGGTCAGCTACCGTTGAGAAATTTCAAACGCCGGAGAGAGCGAGGAGGAAGAAGAAAGTGAAGAAGTGGAGATCGAGTCACGACGGTTTTTTCCTTTTCGAGCTTTTGCCGTAACCCTGTCGGCCACTCCGTAAAACACCCAAAGCATCCATTAATCAGAGAGAAGCAGGCAGTATCCAGTATTACGTGGAGCCTACACGCAATACGGCTTCAAACACCTTTGGATTTTCAACCTGATTTTCCGTGTAAGTTGGTTTTGCTTTGAGGTCATCAGGGTTGACACTTTGTGCTTTCCTACGAGAGCTTACAAAAAACAAAGCTGGGGTCATGATGCGGATGATCACAAAACCCATCATTTTCTCGCTTTGCATCGATCCAAACTGAAATTTAAACTAGCATCAAACATTTGCTTGTTGCCGGCGTGATCGAGCAGCTAGGCCTCTTTTTTCACCCCTCGAGTTGTGGTAAAGCAAAGCCATGCAAAAGCACAGGGGGGCATGGGATGCAATCCTGAATCCTCTTTTTGTGACCGCCGCTGCTAAAACAATTGATCGCCGGCAACAGTGATGCAGTTGCTTTCGTTGATCCAGAGGCAGGATCTGCTTCGTGTGGGCCGGCCTGGATCTATCTTTGGTTGTGTCCGAGAAGGATCGCTGCATGCTCCGTTTGGGCTAACTGTGGGGGGAAAAATATTTGGCTCAACAGTCCCATCTTTTCACATGATTCACATCTCCTTTAATTTGTTGCGGACTCCGTGCTGGAAATCCAAAGTATTGCGCGCCTGCTCCGAATTTTGGTTGGATTTCGTGTGTGCAGTTTTGCTAGATTTTACTACTTGTGCTGCATGTATCAGAGTGTGTAATATCTACATGGACCTGTGTGTACAACTCATCTTTCCAGACAAATGTGAGGTAGGAGTATATAAATCGTTCGATTGCACTCGCACCATTGGATATGTTGGTTTTCATCATTACTACTCCGGGTAAATCCACCTTGATTACTTCTAAAGGTTCTCAAAAGATGATGAAGAGAACACTGATGCGGTTGAACTTAATTAGCCTTGGTAACTACACTGCCACACTGGTATAAAAATGAGACGAAAATAACAATCCTAACGAAAGCCAATTTTGACTCCTTGCATGCACTTTCTTTTGGGACCCATGCGTGTAGTATTTCTATGTTTCCCGCTTTGAAAGTACTTTTGTGTTGATACAAATTAAATTTTCCTAGTGATTCTTCTCTTGGTATATGCTACTACATTTTATTCCAAATGTAAGCCTTGCAAGACATCAACACATCCTCACATGACAAACTGACTTCCCATTTTTTTAAAAAAAATATATGCTACTTGAAACAAAAAAAAATTGTCATAAAAATATTTTTATGATAAATCTAGTTGTATCAAGCTAAAGTTAATTTTTGATAGACTAACAATATGCATTTGGAATTGTAGTACATGTATGTGAGATATTGGAATTGTAGTACTACTATAGTACACGTATATGAGACCTTCCTGTATGAGCCGGATATAGCCGTATAGTCTAGTACAAACATTCTGCTAGCTATTCTGGCTGCACTCATGCACGTACATACGTAGGTAGGTGTATCGAGTACTTTTGGCACGATCTCTCTCGTGGACAAAGTGAAGGAGGGAGACGCACGCCGGCCGGATAGACAGATACGTGAAGTCACGGGCCAACCCAGTCCCCTAATCCGTACCTCAGACACGACTCTACGAACGAATCGCACCAGAGGCTACAGGCTTCGGACCGCGGAACGGTCGGCCTGCCTGCCCAGACACCCCGCGCATCGGACGGAGGACGCACGACACGCGCGCTGTGACGCCGGTGTCGCCACGGCGAACACCGTCCGCACGGCACGCGAGCACGCACGGACTCGCGCAGCCGCGAGAGGAGGGGGCGCGCGAAAATAATACTAGTATCGCCGCCCAATCGCCCACGGATGCTGCCGGCACGGCGCGCCGTGGCTCGCACGCCGTCGACGGCCGCCCAGCCCGTTGCCCAGCCGTCTTCCAGGCATCCCGGGCGCGCGCGGCCAGCCGGCCACGTACTACTACACCGCCCGTGCGCGCCGCCCGGGGCGCCGTGGTTTCTTTACACCTTTCGGTTTCGTGGCCTCCCTTGCTGGCTGGCTCCCTCGCCTCGTGCTCATCTCGATCTCACAAAGTCCACGAGCCGCTTCTCCGTGGCGGCATCGGCCGGCCCGGGAGCGCGCGCTGGCGGTGTCCCGTAGCCGGCGTCGCGGCATCCGGCTGCGCCCGCACGGCGCCCGCCCGGGGCCAAGCGGGAAGGCTCCAAGGCCCCCGCGTCCTCCGACCCTCCCGGTCCCGGTCCCGTCCCGCGCGCGCACAGTTTGATGCCGACGGACGCGCGCGTCGCGCCGAGCCGGCGCGCATCGTTGTTTGGGACACGCCTGGGCCGGGCGGGCGGAGCACGGCTGACGGCTCGCGCGCCCTGACGTCTTCCCGGGTGTCCGGTTCCCGTCGAGGCGTTTCGTAAGAGGGCTGACCTTGGTATCAGGATCGCCGGTGGCTAAACTATGTCACCGTCTTGTAAGCCGTATCGACGTCGCCTGGTCTCTTGTTCTTGTCTGCATACTCCCTTACGAAAGCTGTAGCGTTCCGAGTGTCTTTGGGAGTTGGGACTGTGATCTCACTGCTAGCAAGGATCGGCGGCCGGCTGGTGCGCAGGACGTCATATGCTGTCAGGGCGACAGATTCTCGTGAAGTAACAAGGATGATTAAAAAGAGGTTGGTGGATCAGTGATTAAACATTTCTAAATTGCAGCTACAAACGGGATCTAGCACAAGTTTGAAGTTGATACTCAATAGGAATATACAAATCAGTTACAAAGGTTCGAAGTGAAGAAGACTGTCAGGTCAGGTACAAGAGTATCGGTGTCAGCCGGCACCGTGAAATGAATCCATGGTGAGATTTACCATCACAGGGATCTATGTTTGTTCGGTCATCCCTGCTGAAGCAGATTGAACAATACATCTAAAGAGTACTCACAAAATGCTCACTTGTGTTCGTTCCCCTGTTTCAGAAGAAGCAAGCATACAGGCAGAGCTGTACAGATCGAACAGCATCTTTTATAGATTTATTATAGCTCCTCTCACAAAGGTTTTACATATAGGCTTATTGCTACTGATAAGCAGTGATACTATTGTTGAGGGCATGCAGAAATCAATGCAATATTTTACTGGCGATTTTTCTTATTCTGATTGCAACATTCTTGTATACATCACTGAAGACAGTAACGGGTAGTAAAATGTTTAGTCTTGAAATCCATGTCTCCACACCATCTACATATTCCCTTGGCCCTTTTTTTTCTGGTGGTATTGTTATTTGTTAAACCGAAGCCTGAATTCCAATTATACCTGCAAGTTAGACAGATGTATTTGTAAGTACCATTGATCAGAAGGCTCAGTTTTGCTACTAAAACAGCTTCTGTTTTGTATGAATCTATGTGTGCACACTTCTATATTTGAACTTTCTGTTAGATTAGCTTTAAAAATAGAAAGGAAAATGAAAGTCTATTTCCTACAATTCGCAACACTTGAAAAAGGCTTAGCATTTACCACATCCAATTCTAGCTCCTGCATTTCCTGTTGACTTACTGAGTTCATGGCCACCTTAAAAAATATCAAAGGAACATAGTCAGCAGCAGTTAAAATATGTGGATGCCTCTCTCTTGAACAATTGGTATTTTATCAAGTTTGCTGATTATTACAGAATATGAGAACCATGGATCAAAGTACTATGATGCTTGAAGTGCAGCAGGGCAATGGGCAGTTCAAATGAGTATGAAAAAAAGATGCAAAACTATGTAAAAAAATAAGTGCACATTTAATAAATGAGTGCAGAACTAAGCCAAAAACATGGAATTTTAATGGTAAGCATTCAGCATTCAACATCCAATATGTTACTTACTATAAGAACTTCAGTAATACAAGCATGCTTACCCCTCCCTAAGTCATCAGGATCAGCATGAACAACAACTGCCCTTCCCAGTATGGAGTGAGGCCCACTCAGTGAAATCTTCAGAAAGCAACAGATAATTGTCAGTTGATCAAAATTCAAAATTAACAAGCTCATATTTACATCCTTCAAGACAACCAAACCTGCAGGTCCCTTATGAACACTTCTGCAACTCCTGGAATAAGTATGCGAGCATTATTAGGAGACAGGAAATATTTTTTAAACATGCATCTACCTTAGTGACTAAAGGATCTTAGGTTAGGCTTCATACTAACCATCTTTGTTGGCTACTATGTTTCCCAGGTCACCCGCATGTCGTTCATCATCAAATGGTGCTCCATGGGGTTTATTGTGAGGATTAAAATGGGGCCCTATGAAGCATATAAATTTGTCAGAACAACACAAGAGTTATGGATGCAAGCATACAAATATAGCATGTATCGTTGTGAGTCGCTAAGGAAAATCCTATTTTAAAAAGACAATTTTTAAAAAAGTAGTGTTTGCAAGAAGCAGTTTAATCACTTGATCACGTTTGATGCTACAAAAGGATAAAACCCTTCTAAGGAATCTTGGTCGTTTGGCACCTAGCTGCAGCAGGATTCCAGTATACTAATACAGCACAAAGAAGGCAGCAGATAAGCAGTCTGGCAATAATCATAACAAAAGGATGATGAAACAATGGAACTTATTTCATAGCGAACATTGAATTTCGCAACTCTCTGCATCACTACCAGTACAATGCAAAGTGAAAGGTGCCCATTTGACCATTTCATCAATAGCTGCTGAAGTAGTTTCATTCACTAGCAAAGGTGAAGTTTGTAACAGATCAGATAAAGATTCAGTAAGACCTCTACCAGACATGAAGTTTTTTTGTATCATGTATATACACACCTTTTCCCTTTATCTAAAAAAACTCATACGCATACATAACCAGAAACCAGTAATTCCGCACAACACACTTGTGTGACATCTAAACCTACCATATGATGGCTACATCTTTACTGTACAACAGAATTGGTTCACGAAATTCTAATCCCCAATTACACACTTGAGGGTATTACTTGATCAGCTTAAAACATTTCGATACAGCTGTGATTCACTAGCACATCTATAGCAGTATTCCCAATTCGACAGCACACGTCATAAACCAAGTAGCCATTAATCCATTAGGCAGCTAAGGCGACGCACCGGTGGAGTTGCAGCCGTTGGTGGTGTCGCCGAAGACGTGGATGTGGAATCCATGCCTACCCGGAGCCAGGCCCGTGACCTTGCCCCTCACCTCTGTGTACCCTAGCAGAGGCACAGGGAGTAGGCACGAGCAGCAAGAAGAGGTGAGGTAGGACTTCCGACGGCCGTACATGCCGCATAGTTCGAGAGAGCAGTTACCGGTGGAGGGGTCCTGGAAGAAGTGGAGGGCGCCGGCGACCGTGCTGTTGGCGCCGCCGCCGATGAGGGCAACCCCCTTGAGTCCGCCGGCTTTCCCCGCTGCCATGTTTCTGCGTCCGCCGTGCCGGCACTGGTTCGGCTTCGACGACTCCTCTGCCTCTTTTCCGACGATGTTTGTCCGTACGATCCAATCCGGCCCACTAAGAAAATGGATAGCAACAAATAGTTGCGATCTGGCCCATCTGGAAAATAGACCGCCGCCGACGGAGAAAACATGGATAGTGGGCCCTACGGATCCCTCTTCTATCTGTCTCTGTCTCTCTCTCTGCTGGCCAGCCAGCGGGAGGGATCATTCTCTCTCAAAAAAAAAAAAAAGCCAGCGGGAGGGATCTCCGCTCCTCAACGCTGGCTCCTGCCGGCCACCTCGCCCCTGCCCTTCCACCTCCATCGCCACCCAACTCTCTTGCCCGTCTGCGAGAGGGAGGGAAACTGGCGATGCGTCCGAGAACAGGTTGACCAGCGCCGAATCGGAAGTTCGTCATGCTCTCCTCGGCGCCGTCTCCGTTGACATAGGTCTGCACCTGCACGCTATCCTCTTCATCAGAACCCTATTTTCTATTAGGAGTGAAGCGTGAGTAGCTTATTGTCTTAACCTATATAACTCATTTGTTCCCTTTGACAAAAAATGACTTAGTTTCGAGTGCCATAAGTACTTGTCTGTCGAATTGATCTTCCCCATCCAGTGTTTGTGGCTGTTATATAAAAATTCAGAAATCGGTCACTGATACTAGAATATCTATGAAGGCATTTGTAATGTTATTGATGTATGTCTTTGGTACCTTATTTAGTGAATTCTGATCCCTATATCAGTACGTGTTGTCCAATATGGTAGTATGGAGTTCTCTTTGCATTGGTGTTATCTGTCAGTTTCTGTTATGAACTAGGATGTCCAAATCACAATAGGCACAGTATAGATGGTAAAATGGATACAAGTTTGGATACAAGTGAGGGAGATCAGAGGTTTAGACTGGGAAGAGCAAGGGAATCAGGGGCAGGGAAGCAAGACAGCTAGGGTTCGAGAGGCTCTCGGGACGGAGGTTGAAGACGAAGTGCTGGTTCTGTTGTTCGATGCCTGTCTCTCTGTTCCTTCTCCTCCTTTATCTGCCTGCCGACGGTTGCCACTCCCTTCTCGGGCCGGCGCACTAGCCCATAGCAGCCCAGTCCGTGGCACCCTGGCCCATAGCAGCCCAGTCCATGACAGTTTCTCAGGAAGAACTGCACACACCACTACACCAGTTGACCCAACGAAGTTAGGTTCAGTTATACTGAACCAAACGCCTCCACTCCCCGTGCATTCCTACAGATGTTCTGAACAAACTCTTCCTTGTGTGCTCTTCCTATAGGCATCTCTATTGCTCACACCATGCTGTCTATCTCCTTGTTAATGTGTTTAGTGATCAAGAAATGTTGCATCTGCTATGGTGTGCTCACCCATCGATCAGGAAGTGTGACATCTGTTGTGGCATCCTCACTCAATCAATGATCAAGAAATGTAACATCTGTTGTGGTGTCCTCATGGTTCCCAATGCTTCGCACACTGCACATACTGCAAACTTTTTATATTTACTGTTTAAGATATCAACATGGTCTCTATAAATATTTGAATATTAGTGTTTCTAGTTATATCCTAGCAGAATTTATTGAGTATAATGACATTGAAGTATATTCTTGATGACTAATCTGCTAATATAATTTTTCATGTTACACTTTTAAAGACTTATTTTATTTTATATCAAACCATCATACCAGTTCAACCAACTTTACACTTCTACTCTGCCAACCATGAACAGGTGCAATGCAATAACAAACAGGGAAAGAAATGGCAGGACAACATTGCCATCCAAGCACTTCTAGTTGACTGATACCAAAGGAAAATAAGCATGCTTCCGTATCAAGATGACTCAATCAATATTCAGCTTCCTCATCATCATCTTCCAATTCAGCTCCGACCTCCTCATAATCCTTCTCCAGTGCTGCAAGATCCTCCCTTGCCTCTGAGAACTCACCTTCTTCCATCCCTTCGCCGACATACCAATGAACAAATGCACGCTTTGCATACATGAGATCAAACTTGCGGTCAATACGGGAGAAGACCTCAGCCACGGCTGTGTTGTTGCTGATCATGCAGACTGCTCGTTGCACCTTGGCCAGGTCCCCTCCAGGGACTACAGCTGGTGGTTGGTAGTTTATCCCGCATTTGAAGCCAGTAGGACACCTGTGCATGCGACAACACAGAAAGACGGTCATTTATCATGCAAATGATCTTATTGGCAGAAGATTACAATCTACATCTATTTGATATAACTACTAACTAGGCAAGAGTTGTGAGGTGTGAGCATATACCAATCGACAAACTGCACTGCTCTCTTGGTCTTGATTGAATGGACAGCAGCATTCACATCCTTTGGCACGACGTCACCACGGTACATCAAACAACATGCCATGTACTTACCATGCCTGGGGTCACATTTTGCCATGACACTTGATGGCTCAAACACAGAATTTGTGATCTCAGGAACAGAGTGCTGTTCATGGTAGGCCTTCTCCACTGAGATAATCGGAGCATATGAAGAGAGCATGAAGTGTATCCGAGGGTAAGGCACAAGGTTGGTCTGGAACTCAGTTATGTCAACATTAATAGCTCCGTCAAACCTCAGTGAGGTGGTCAGAGATGATATAACTTGAGATATCAGCCTGTTCAAATTGGTGTAAGTTGGACGCTCAATGTCAAGGGACCTCTTGCATATGTCATAGATAGCTTCATTGTCAAGAAGCACAACGACGTCGCTGTGTTCAATCAGAGAATGTGTGGAGAGCACGCTGTTATAAGGCTCCACAACAGCAGTTGAAATCTGCAACAGGAAATGATTTTAGTACAGACTAGTTGTACTTTATTGTAACAGGTAAACCTCCTTTGCAAGCTTTTGTTATCAGATTGAGAAAAAATGTCTACATGTGTAGCTAGGTACATAAATAGTAATGTTGAGAATGCAAATTATCTCTGTTTACTCGCTGTAGTCTCAAGCATAGATTAGATCTTGTCCTAAACATCTATGTAGACAATAAGAAGAATGACTGTGGTAGGGCATAAAATTCTTATCGATATTCCCTCACATCTTTGCTTTGTTTAGAGATATATGGGATCACATGATGTCCAGTCTTGTACTTAATATAGTTACTCTCAAGGAGATTCGTGGAGAAAATTATTTTTGGTACAATCAATGATAGGTGAATGTAGGCCATGAAAGGATACTTTTACTGTAGGTAAGTTGTGTCTTATTGTAAGAACAAGTAAAGAGGTCTGCTCACTGGAAGAGGTACTTCGACTGTAACGACAATACAATTTGTAGCTCAACTGTAATGGCAATAAAATTTATACTATACCAAATCTCTTCCAAAAACCTTACAAAAGCAACGTACTGATTGGAAAGAGAAGGCAAAAGTGCAAAACAATTAAACTAGCTTACAATAAAATGAAATTATGACGAATAACATCTCTAAACTTTCTCTTATGATGTTGCTATAAGATTTTTTATTGATCATATTGGTTAAATTGAGATCTTTGTCGTATAAGAAAACTGATCAGAATATAGGAATGCTTTTGCACTGGTAGTATTTCATATCCGCAGTTTCGCCAAATCATGACTCATAACTGCGGAACTGCCACTGAAGTAATCTTCTTTTATTGCTACTCACTAAATACTACAATTTATTTTTTGTCTGGTAATTGCTTGGCTATTTATTGTCCACAAACAAACACGAAAATGATGATGTGATGACAAAATGATGTATACAGGAATGGTGTGAAAATGTCATAATGATACCTGTGGTGAAGGATAGATCGTGAAACCAAGCTTCGACTTCCTACCATAATCAACTGATAGGCGCTCTAAAAGTAACGAACCAAGTCCAGAGCCAGTCCCACCACCAACAGCATTGAAAACTAGAAAACCTTGGAGACCAGTGCAGTTGTCTGCCAATTTTCTTATCCGATCAAGACAAAGATCTATTACTTCCCTTCCAACTGGCGCAGAAAAAACTTCTATAGTCAGTCCCCAAACAGGATAGGTATTAATACGAGCATGGGACAGTTACCCAAGTTTGCCAATCTTTTTGGAGTAAGGTGCCCTAAGTTTTTTTTTTAAAAAAAAGCCAAGCTGATTGTATAGTATTTTTTGCTGGGTGATTGTATAGTATGAACAGTAGCTGCAGCAAAGGATGATTGAATTGTTAAGTTATGGATCCTGTCTCTCTGCAATATCCAACTTTTTGTGGATTAGTTTTGCCTGTCCCTTTCTAGAACTACTCAAATACATAAATATATATAGTTTACATAGTTTGTAAATGCACCAAGAGCATCCCGAAATTCAAGATAGCGCTTCCAAGCTCCAAGAGATATTATATCCTGATCACTATAGCATTTTAAACTGCTGAAGAAACTTTCTTTTCTTCAGGAAACGGCTCAAGGTGAGGCACAGCATCGCACCTGTGTAATGTCCACGGGCAAAGTTGTTTGCAGCGTCTTCCTTGTGGGAGATGAGCTGCTCCGGATGGAACAGCTGGCGGTATGAACCGGTCTTCACCTCGTCGATGACGGTGGGCTCCAAATCAACGAACAAGGCTCTCGGGACATGCTTCCCTGCGCTTGTTTCACTGAAGAACGTGTTGAATGCATCCCTCGCGACCCCGATTGAGGTGTCACTGCAAGCCAACGGGCAAATACAGAGAAATTGAATACTGCGAAATAGGTGAGCTACGCATGTGGCCAGCCACACATGATTATCCTCCCTGATGCTTGTTTCACAAAACAGGAGCTTCTTTATATGCTGACATTTGTTTTCCATCATGCCCCTTTTCTACTTTTTAAGCAAGTGGTTTTAAACGCAGGGGTGTTATCAACTCATGAAGAAAAGATTTTCAGAGCTGCATCCAACAAAATTTCTCAAGCTTTTACTTCAGGCTTTCATCCGTAAAGATTGCCCTCTTGAGGATACTACTACTACAAGAAACCCAGAACTCCAGAAAGAAGGGCAGGGCTATCTCAAATAAAATTATTTGCGTTGGAATCACTACTGATAGATTGAAATTCGACAGAATTCTCAAAGAAGAATGAGCTGAACAAAAAGTCAGAAGTGCGAGAATTGGCATAGAGAGGGGGAGCTCACCTGGGCATGAGGCCATCAGGCTGGATACCATGCTCCAGACAGTAGAGCTCCCAGCAAGAATTCCCCACCTGGATGCCAGCCTGCCCGATATGGATGCTGATGATCTCCCTCATCTCCCTCTCTACTTCAGCTGCGGCCCTGGCCTGGGAGCGCAGGAGCAAACACTTTCACTGGGAAGAAGGCCTGCGAACCCAAAAGGCTTTGCACCACAGCACACGGGGAAATTGGCGTGCGACCCCCCTGAGCAGACGGGAGAAAAGGAGGGCAAGGCAGCGTAGCGGCGGGCGTCAACCGGAACGTTCATCCGAAAGCAGAAAGCGACCGATGATGGATTGCGCTACACTATACACGTCGGATGGAAAGCGACCCCGACGGACAAAAGAAAAGAAAAAAAATCACTGCATAGGTGGATTGGCTAGCAACTACGGTTATTCCTAGGGTCCGTTTGGCACGGCTGTGGCTGTGGTAGTTCCAGCTGTGGTTGTGTTGGTGAAGCGGATTAGCTGGTGAAGTTAAAACCGTTTTGGAGAAACGTTTGGCAAAACAGCTTCTCCTGCCTGTGGAAGGTAGGTGAGAGAGTGAAATGTCCAAAATACCCTTCATTTTTTATTTTCTTTTTTCTTTCTTTTCCCCTTTTACATTTTCCTTTTCATTTTTTTATTTCTCCTCTCCCTTCCTTTATCCTCCACCGCACCTCTCATTCCTCCCTCATCCTCATCCATTCGCAGCTTCTCCACGGCGCGCAACGCACCCGCCGGCGCCACCCTTCTCACGCCGCCGCTCTCCCCTCGCCGCACCTCCCCTCGCTGGTCCTCTGCGCCGCCGCCTCCCACCTCACCCTGGCCTCCCTCGCTCCGCCGTTGAGCTGCCCCGGCCGGCCATGGAGGCGGCCCGCGCGGAGTTTCCCGACCGGCCATGGAGGCGGCCCGGACGGAGCTTGCTCTCCTCTGCGCCGTGCCGGCGGATCTGCATCGCGCCGCCGCCGAGCTCGCCGGCGAGTGCGCTGGCTACTCCGGCCCGCCGGCCTCCCTCTCATCCCGCCACCGCCGGCCATCTTCCCCATGCGACATGCCCCGACGGGCCCCACCGGGGGCAGAGCAGGCAAAGGGCGTGCGGAGCGGGAGGCGCAGCGGGCGAAGCTGCGTTTTTGCAGCTTCCCCTCGGTGGAACCGCGCCAGAGAGCGCGTTTCCCGGCCGATTCGGGGGCGCAGCTGTTTTGGGAGGCCGTTTGGCACAGCTTCGTGCGAAACAGCTCCCGAAGCTGCTCGCGAAGCTGTGCCAAAGGCACCCCTAGAACAGGGCCTATGAGACTGCACATGATGATCGTCTACTCCAGTTTACGCTTTATAGGCTGCTAAGTGGTGACTGGTGTGAGTGTGAGTGATGAAGTTTCAGTTCCAGGCAAATTCGATCCTCTGATGAAGGCCTTGGTCTGACTTTCTCTGGTTCCTGCCTGCAGGACTTGACACAGGCCCCTGCCGAAACCAGTGCTCATCTAAATTCTTTTCGTTGACCTTGTATAAAACTTAACATCTGTCGTGTTGGTTCGGGTCTCTAGTGCTGGTCCAAAGGTCGTCTGTCAATGTGGGAATTGCGCTGCTGATCTCATCTTCTCACGTCTATTCCTCTCAGGACACAAACCACGTTATTTGCTTTTTGAAAGTTCATTCTCAAAATCTTTTTCTAAAAAACAAACCACGTTATCGGGTAAAGTAAAAAATGACCGCACTTCGATTTCGTTTTCACCATCCATACCAAATCAAGTACCGCCATCATCACTGCTGTCGTGGATAAACCCATGACAAGACGCAACGCGAACGATGCGAGCCATCCACGACCGCGACACCAATGAGCACTACAGCGGCGCACGTCGATGAGCTCAACAGGGTTCGGGTGATCTCTTCTTGATGGCGCGCTGTTCCGTCAATCTTTATGATTGCTCGTGCTGCTTACAAGTTATTACTACACCACTGGCTAAGCCCCAGGGGCATCAGCCTAATGACTGAATGTTCTGCACCTAATCAGTGCTCCAAATCTTGCTATATCTGACACGACAACAACAGCATCATGCGGTTACGCTGGCTGGAGTCTGGACAGCGAGGTGTGAACAGGATGAGTACAAAAACCCAGAGAAAATATCTTGCGTCGTTTTTGTTCTGCGCATCACAAATTCGTCTCCAGAGAGACGTCGACTTTGAACATAACAATCAATTACTTGACAAAAAATCGTAGACTTCTGAGTCCTGATTCCCCCCTACTTTATTCCAAGTCCGTCAGTACATACAAATCATCAAGTCGAATACCAAGTACATGTGCGCTGGTCATGTAAATTATTGGACAAACCTACCGAAAATCTAACCAGCGTCAAGAACATCAGCTATCCTGAACTTTTTTCAGTATCGTTGGATTTGGGAGTTGGGAAGTTCAAGTGCACAATGCAGACCTTATGCGCACCTGTTACTTCGTGACACGGTCGAGAGCGCCTCAAGGAGGCTCGCTCCAAACGACGATGATGAAAGCAAAGATTGACATGGTAGATTGAGGATGCCTTGCGTATTATTTTGTCCTTAATTCGTCCAGTTCGATCAGAAGAATGACGCTGATGGTTCTTGTTCAGTTGTTCTTGTTCCACCATGTTCCAAATCTCTGCCTGCCCCTGTGTGACTTCGTGCTGCCAATATTCCAGTCCATTGCACGTAATAGCGAGCAAAAGCTAGCTCACAACATCATTACCGCTACTACTAAGAGAGGTGGCACATGCGCGGGTGCAGCGGGCACCAGAGCGGCTGGATAGGCTCGGCGCGGATGCCACGCGCCACCATGCGGTACCTCCACTCGTTGAGCCGGCCCGTGGCGTTGGCGTAGCGCTTCCTCCCGCTGGAGCCCTTGTTCCCGGCCCAGAGCGTCTCGGCGGCGGCGGCGGCCCTGGGCCAGAGCCTGCCGTCCAGCACCGTGGCGTCCGACTGCTCCGACCACAGCGCCACCTCGCCGCCCAGCACCCGCGTCGCCTCGTCCTCCGTCAGCCCGTGCAGGATGTCGTAGTCGTAGATGCGTTGCCACGTCTTGAAGGGCGCGCACCAGGACCCTCCCGTGCCGCCCGGGTCGTTGAACAGCGGCGTGCCCTCGCGCTCCTTCTCCTGCACGTCGTACCGGCTGTCGTTGCCCACCCACCCGCCGTGCCCGCAGTCCAGGTAGTAGTAGGACGCCGACGACACGATGGCGCGGTAGCCGGCGGCCGCGATGCGCTTGGTGTTCTCCGCCCCGTTGTTCCACGTCTGGAGCACGGTGGTGTCGTGGGGCAGCACCGTCTGCCCCACCGACACCTTGGGCCCCAGGAGGACGTCCTCCCAGTACACCACCGTGCGGTTCAGCTCGTGCACCAGGAACGGCCGCGTCGCGTTCACGAACAGCTCCAGCAGCCGGTCGTGGGTGCCGCCGTCCGCCAGGAAGCGCCGCACAGTGGGGTCGTCCTCCCAGCACGCCGTGTTCACCTCGTCGGCGCCGGCGTGGAGGTACGGGTCCGGGAACAGGGCCGCCAGGTCGCGCAGCACGTCCTGCGCCACACGGTACGTCTTGGGGTTCAGCGGGTTCAGCTGCCCCGTGCCGGGCTCCGCCGCCAGCGCCGGCTTCGCCGTCGGCGCCCAGAACTTGTTCGCGCAGGTCACTATCTCCGGGTACGCACCTGCCCACGAGCCCGCGTGCCCTGAGAGTTTGCATTCGAGATTAAACGGAGTGGCCAGTGCAGGGTATCAATTACGATTGATAATTGATTGGGCAGCGGCAGAGCAGTTTGATCTGAAAATTGTTAGTTCTCACTCACCAGGCATGTCGATCTCGGGGATGACGCGGATGCCGAAGGCCTCGGCGAAGCGGACGACGCGGCGGACGTCCTGGTCAGTGTAGCGCATGGCGGGAGAGTAGGCGCCGAAGTTGGCGAGGTTGGGGACAGAGGGGAGGACGATGGGGAACGACTGGGCGTCGGTGATGTGCCAGTGGAACACGTTGAGCTTGTTGTGGGCCATGGCGCGGATGGTGCGAAGGATGTCGCGGACAGGGTAGTAGTTCCGGGCGGTGTCGAGGAGGATGCCGCGGTGGGGGAAGAGCGGGTGGTCGGAGATCTCGATGTCGCTTGGGACGATCGGCTGGCCGCCCGTGGCCGGGCCGCCGCCCGCCCAGCACATCTGGGAGAAGGTCTCGAGGCCGCGGATGGCGCCCCATGACGTGGCGGAGGAGATGTCGGCGGAGCCGGAGTTGGGAGGCACGTAGAGCGTGTAGGACTCGTCGACGCCGGGGCCGAGCGGGACGTCGGGGTCGGAGACGGAGAGCGCCAGCAGCCGGATGGGGACGCGGGCGAGGGTGTAGTTGGCGGGGGGCATAATCGGCGCGTGCCGCTCGGTGCGGATGAGGCGGCTGTAGTAGGCGATGGCGTGGCGGAGCGACGGGTGCGACGGCGAGGCGCGGATGCTGAACGACGGCGAGAGCGGCGCGTACACCGCGGCCGTCCACGAGATGGACACCGGCTTGGGCCACACCTGCACCTTCTGAGGCGGCCGCGGCGGCGGAGACTGCCAGGGCGGCGGCGCGTGGTAGGCCGGTGCAGCCGTTGGGTGGAAGAGCAGCAGGACGAGGAGGAGATACGGCGATGCCGCCGCCATGGCCGAGGTTTAGGAGGTTCGTGGTGGGGATCGACGACGACGAGTCAGATCGCACCAGATCTGGTGGCTCTGACATTTCTTCGTAACACACTGCTCGGCGTGAGTGGTTGACTGGTTGGCGCTATCCGCATTCCGCAACACGTGGATCCGACCGAAATATCAAATATCCTTCTGAGCTTTTCTGCTCTGAGAAATATTCTTCTGGGCTTTCCTTTCTTAGAGAAATGTTTTTTAAGCCCAGTGAACCAATCCATCTTTGGTGCACCCTACTACCCTATTTCCATGCACCACCGTCAAATGTGTAACTCGAGATTAGTGAAAAGCTTAGGACTTGTTCGGTTATATAGGGTTCAATCTGACCCTGATCGGGAATGATATAACATAAAAATCATGATAGATGCAACAAAAGATCGAGATTTATTCCGAGTCGATAACTAATTTACTAATAATATGTACACCATGACACCAAGAATCAATCCATGAGTCGGGTGGTGTGGAATTTATTCTGATTTGTTAGTGTACTTTTCATGAGTAGATTAGTCTCCGACTTGAGATAAATCCCGATGTCTAATTATATTTATCGTAAATCTCCTAAGTAAGCGAATGAGGCCTTATGAAAAATTAAGTCACCCGGTATGTTGGTGCGAAGTACATACGGAGTACTACGTAAATGCTCCTTTGCACCAATTTCGAAGTATCAACATCTGACCACAAGTATCCTTTTCTTTCACCATGGCACGCACGATGCATCCACCCATCTGAACAATTCCAATGAACTAAGTAATGTAAGCCTTTTAGGCACCAGTTTAGAAAAGAACCATGACAGCCTACTTTATTCGATACCTAGTTTGGTTACAAAACATTTCCTACAAATGTCAACAAAAGAAAAATATATGAAGCTCGTATGTTAACATAGAAAACAGACCAAGGTACTAAGACCACCCGCACGGGGGCCTTCATCCGTCTCCTGGAGGAGACGGATGAAGTTTTCTCCCCCGCAGCGGCGTCCTGGAAGGCGTCCTTCATTCTCTCGTCGTTGCCCGTCGACGCCAAATCGAGAGGAGAAGCGGACTCCTTCATCCCAGGCGGGGCCCGCACTGCTCGTCGGCTCCCGCGTCCTACCAACCACCAGCACGCCGCCCCGCGCCACGCGCCGCCGGAGAGGGAAGAGCGAGCTCGAGGGCGGGGCGAGCTCCACGCCCGCGCGCCGGAGAGGGAGGGGTCTCCGCGGCGCGCCGCCGCGGGAGGAGGGAGCGGGAGCTCCACCGCGCCGCCGGGCTGCTCCGCGGACGAGGAGGCACACCACCTGCGCCGCCGCAGAGAAAACACTGCCCCGGCTGGCCCCGTCCTCTCCCCGGTGCGGCGGAGCTCCTCCTCGTCGACCTGCGGTAGCACGCGGATGCTGTCGACGACCTCGTCGGCGCGCCACCTCGGGAGTTCGCCGCCGCTGCGCCGTCGGTGATGCCGAGCATCCTCCGCCGCTGCAGGTCGGAGCGGCTCGCCGCGGGAAGGAGCCCGGCAGGGCGGACCTCGTCGCCGCTCCTCGTCGGAGCAGGGCGCGGATGGCGCCGGAGCAGGGCGCGGACGGGGCGGAGATGCCGGCTGCGGGATCCCGCACTGCACCGCAGGATCCCGGAGCCCGCCGCCGTTGCATCCCGAGCGGAGGAAGGTCGCCGGCGCCGACGAAGAGAGAGGGGACGGAAGGGCGAGCGGAGGGGATGAGGTGGGTGGGGCGGTGGTGCCGGTGGAGAAAAGAAAGGGGGAGAGAGTATGACGTGCGGGTCCCACATTTTGGTAGTTGGGATAGTGTGGAGATATGGAGGATGATGGATGCGGATGAGGAGAATATAAAGGAAAGAATCTCGCCGAGTTGGCAGGAATATTCCGTTTTGAAGGAGAATATGGAGTATAACGAGTGTGGATGGTCTAATGGAGCTATGCTTTGGCACTCCTCGTCTATAAATATATGAATTTCTAGAAGTTTATCTTAATTCAAACTATTACGAGTTTAATTAAGTTTATGCAGACAAATATATTACATAAAACACGAACTATGAAACATTTTTGAAATTGATCAAATGATGCTCATTTTATATCATAGGTTTATTGGTCTCTTCATTATCTTACTCAAACCTTAAAATAGTCTGGCATATAACGAATTCATAAGTTTTTTACATTTTTGTAGGAAGGTGATATGGCCTACATAT
The DNA here is from genome assembly GCA_036936925.1 of Cenchrus fungigraminus. Taxonomy (NCBI): domain Eukaryota; kingdom Viridiplantae; phylum Streptophyta; class Magnoliopsida; order Poales; family Poaceae; genus Cenchrus; species Cenchrus fungigraminus. The sequence continues at coordinate 92,146,603 of CM072776.1, read as the reverse complement.
TTCAGTTTTTTTATAACATATATCCTTTGCAAAATCCCCTTTTGTTCCGTCCTATAATATCATGGAATATGCTTATAATGTCACGAAACATGAGATGAAGTATGAGTGCTCTATACTTCCATGTAGGTCATTAGCCTATTATACTCTCATTTGCTCTAACTTATCAATGTAAAACCTCTTATTTCGGTTAATCCCCTTTGTAAGGGGATTGTAAATCTATCCCAATCCCCTCAATCCTCTCCGATCTCCTAAAAACCGAACAAGGCTAGCGAATTTTGACACATGGATAAACCCCTCACCTCAATACCTCTTTTTTTGTATTAAGAGGCCATGGAGCACTCAAATCAAACTACAACAAATATGTTAGGGTTATTTGGATCGGTACCATTATAATTTTTCAAAGTTGGAGATATACCATTACTATTCGTCTATTTGGAATCGTACCATTACAATTCACATTTTTTGTCTGAAATATACCACTGCCTACCCTTTCGACATGTTTCTCAACAAATTTGGGCCAAATTGCCCTCATCTTCTTCCCTCCTCCCGTTCACCCTTGCACGGCGGGGCAACCATGCGGCCGGGACGGAGCTTGCGGCCTGCCCGCACACGGCCAGCGTGGAGCTCGCGACCTGCCCGCCCGCTCGCTGCCGGCGCGGAGCACGGGACCCGGCGGTGCGCGAAGCCCGGCGGCGCGCGGAGCTCGCGTCCCGGCTGCCGACGCGGAACACGCGGCTCGCCCGCACGCGACTGACGCGCAGCACGCGGCTCGCCCGGTCGCTGCCGGGGCGGAGCATGAGACCCGGCGCCGCGCGAAGCCCGGCGGCGCATGGAGCTCGCGGCCCGGCGGCGCGCGGAGCTCGCGTCCCGGCTGCCGGCGCGGAACACGCGGCTCGCCCGCACGCGACTGACGCGCAGCACGCGGCTCGCCCGGTCGCTGCCGGGGCGGAGCATGAGACCCGGCGCCGCGCGAAGCCCGGCGGCGCATGGAGCTCGCGGCCATGCGGCGCGCGGAGCTCGCGTCCCGGCGGCCGGCGCGGAGCACGCGGCTCGCCCACACGCGACTGACGCGTAGCACGCAGCATGCCCGCACGCGGCCGAGCGGCGCGCGGAGCTGACGCCCGGGCGGTGTGAACGCCGCAGCCACGGCGACCGCGTGGAGAGCTCATGGCCACGGTGGCTGGCGCGGTGCTCGCGGCCGGGCGGCGCGAAGGCCACGGCCACGGCGGCCGGCACAGAGCTCGCGTTCCAGGTGGCGGTCGAGCCAGGCGAGGCAGCCATGCGGGTCGTCGGCTGCTGGCCATGAGAGAAGAGAGGAAGGAGAAGAGGTAGGGGCAATTTGGTCCAAATTTGCTGAGAAACATGTTGAAAGGGTAAGTAATGGCATATTTCAGACAAAGTGTGAATTGTAATGGTACGGTTTCGAATAGACGAATAGTAATGGTATATCTCCAATTTTGAAAAATTGTAGTGGTACCGATCCAAATAACCTAATATGTTAATATGACAGTAAAGAATAACTATGAAGGATGATTTTGGATCAAAAGATTTGACTTGTGAAATGGTGACTCTGACCTTTAGCACTTCATTGTTTTTTAATCAAAAACACGTTTATAGGCTACTAATATCCTAATGAATCTCGTATTTATGAGCATATTAATAAGCACCTCACCAACACAGCTAGCAGCCCAGCCAAATGGCTAAACACATCCAGATTCAGAAATCAGAAGCCTGACCCCGGAGGCTTTGCCTAAACCCTCATCCTCCATCGTCCTCGTCGCCAGCGGCTAGCGCCCCCTGGTCTGACCCAAATCCGGCCATGGTGGTCTCCAACCCGGAGCGGAGCGGAGGCGCGCCGGACGTCTCCGAGCTATTCTACCACTACAACTCCCTCTACTTCAGCGATTCCCTCGGGTCGTGCGCCGTCTCGTGGGTAGAGGACACACTACCCGATCGGTGAGTGCCCCCGAATCCTACTTGCGGATTCAACTTCCGGGATACGAACGAAATCGAGGGTTCGGATGATGGATTGCTTCGTGGCCGCAAGCTATTTGCAGTTTCATATCTCTTTCGCCTAGATTTGATACATTGCGATGAATTTTGGGGGAGAAACTTATCATAACGAGGTTTGATTTGGCCTTTCTGGAAGTACAAGACGGGTTTGCCCCTCCAACTTCCCATCAATACCCAATTCTCAGTCTCATTTCTGTAGTAATCAGTCTAATCCCTACATTAGAATTACCATTAATCCGTGATAACTAAACCTAGTGCATCCATTATCCAACGGAACACTATGCCCTGAGTATAACTGACACTAGGCTGGAGCTCCATTTCTATTCTCTGAATATTCCAATTATTTGTTCTCTCTCTTTTTTTAAACGAAATGCCTCAGTTCTTAATATGAGGAAAGAGGAGGTCCTTGCACTGTTACCCTTTGCCATTTAGTGCTGCACACATAATAATCGTGCTAGACAGTTACCAAGGTATGAACCATTGCAGGCATTAGTTGGATGGATAAAAGGGTGTGGCACTTCCGCACTTTGTATATTACCAACACATTATGATATGCTTTGCTTTTATGGCCTGAATTTATCTTTTGTCATTGCATTTGCCATGATGGTTTGATTGAAGCAATGTAAACTAAGCTATGTTTTTTTATGAATCTGGATCTTGATTACTTGGAAAGTTGTAAGTAATAAATTTAGGCGGGAGGATTTTGTCCTGGTACGGTGTTGTAGATATAAGTAATAAACTTTGGCTGGACTAATATGGTGTGGAGTCTGTGTCAGCTTTGCAATGGAAGAATATCCCCATTGACAATTCAGGAATCATCTGTGATAAACAGATTTGGAGTCTCATTGATCTTTCTTTTGAGAGACAGTAATGCATACTTTGTATTGCATAAACTATAGTGTCCAGTGAGTTGGTAACAGACTTGTGATTAAGGAGCAATCTCTTATTTATACTATTCACTGATTTGTTTGTGTCGGAAGATGTTAATATTATCATTAAATACTGTACATTTATCTTATATTGCACTTTGATCATTACAGCCTTTTTCTTGCATAGTTGAGTAGTGTAGTTATGATGGATAATGTTAAATGTTTCCCGCGTATATTTTCAAGATGTTGCTGCATGGCCTGCCCCTCAACATTGTGTCACAGCTGAAAGTTTCACTTACAGTACATCTTAAATCCTTCACATAAAATGCAGAACTTTATCTGGACATATGGTGAATTATCTTGACATCAGGTCACTTACTTGGTACTACAATAATCGATTTCTGAAGTATGAAATGTGTCATAGAATTATAATCATAATTAATTTTATTTAGTTTAGCACCCCTTATGTAAGTGATTTAAGTACTCATTAGTTGAGTTAACCTGAATATTGATGTTTTTGTTTATTTTCTGAATTCTCCTCCTGCAGTGCTGTAAGCACATGTGACTATTATCCTGGAGGTGGTGGCTGTATTATACTTCTTTCTAAATCTTTATGCGAATGTGATGATGAATCTAATCTGAAGAATGCTTTGCTTCATGAGATGATTCATGCCTATATTTGCATCAAAGACAATAATTGTGACCATAGGTATTTGTTCGACAGCAGCTTGTATTTTTTTTAATATACCTCTAATCTAAGTTTCTAATGTTCTTTTGACTCATTTTGAAATTGTGAACAAGCAGTGACCATGGTGCAAAATTTCGGAAACTGATGAATAAAATTCATTTGAGCTCTGTAGCTGATCCCCATGTAAGTAGAAGCCACACATCAACTGTCAATTAGTCCTAACTTACATATTTCTTGTTAATACTAATAATTAATAACATTCAGCGACCAGTTGATGGCTATAGCATAACACTGCTCCATGAGATCAGAAAGAAATTCTATCACTACAAAGTAAGAATCAGGACTGAAATAAGTAAACTTTAACTTATATATTCACATTAACAACTAGCGATTTGTGCAGTGTCAAAGCTGTGGAGATTTGATCAAGTCAATAATGATGAGAGTTCCTTCTGGTGATGACTGCATTGAGAGAAAAGGTGCTTCTGGTGATGACCCGTGTCAAAATTCTAAGTGTCACTGGCACAGGTATGGATATGCATATGCGCTTCATTGCATATTTGGCGTTACTTGCATACTAGGTAAATTAGGAGCGCATCTGATTGACCACAGAAATCTAAGATAACAGTGGATGTTTTCAGCAAAGAACAGTGGCTTGATTCTCTTGGGTTGAGGGAATATTTATTACCCAATAGAATACAATGACACACATACTGGCACATGTTTGATATAGGCTTTGTACATGCAATGAGGCAACTGTTGATCTACATTCTAGTGGCAGAAATAGTCAAGTTCGTATTGAGTAGTTGTCAAGCCATTTCTCAAGTCATTTATTCATATAGGAATTGGATGGATCCTAGAAAAAGAGAAGGTCAAGGGTTAGGATGTATACCGGGTGTGGATATCTAAACTCAGTTAGATCTTAATGCATCTGAAGTCATGGTATCTCCCAATTTTGTAACAGAAGAGGTCAAGAGAAGCAACATGATTGAGCTCTGTCACTTAACTAAATAAAGCGTTAGCAGGATATGTATGGAGCTATTGGTTTGGGATTGTAGTTTCAGCTATAGTAATTATAATACATTTCCCGATTTGGATAACATCAAGTCCAACAACTATATTTGAGTTATATCAAAAGTACAATAAAAATTTGGATTTTAACACCTTACCAAATAAGGATGTGTCAATTTCATGCTTTGAACATTTTAGACTATGCATATTAATGTATTTGGATGTTTGGCTTGCAGACACCAGCAGCGGTGCTCGGGTAGCTATTGTAGAGTTCAAGAATCATTACCTGGAGGTTCAAAAGGTAATTAACTTCAGGCTTACTTGTTTAAATTATAACATCATATTATGTTATAAAGTCAGTTGCAAATCTAAAATGTGAGCTCTAGCGGAGTTGCTAAATTGCTAGTTGTTTCTGATAATCTCAGCGGAAGAAGCACTCAACGAGGGCAAGGCTGATGAAGCTGTCTGCAAAAGTTGGCACTTCACACATACATCAGATCAGGGCAGAAGAAGCAACAAAAATGAGCGGGGAGATGCCTCTGCTGAGTTCCTTCATAATGCTGATAATGCAGCTGGCTGTTCAGGACTGGATTCCTCTTCAAGAGATAGGTCTAACAAGAAAATCAAATTTTCAAAGGATGTTTGCTTTGACCTTCAAATGACAGAAACTGTTCATGAGGCACCAAAACGTCGAAGAACAGCTGTACTAGAGAACCAAGAGTGCAGCAAAAGGAAGAAAAGGAAACAAAGCAAGAGGGATGGTTCATATTCGGTAATAATTGAATGGTTGAACTACTATTCTTATGGTGAGTCGGATGAAGATGAGGTGCCATTGATCAATAAGCGAACAGAAAGAAGAAAGCGGCAAAAATTACATGAAATGTCTATAGCCAGGGAATCCAGCAATTATGTTGAGTCTGTACGCTCAACTTCTCATACAGTTGGTTCTTGCTTGCTAGGTCGAGGGGACGATAACAAACTTGAAATTGTGCTAGCTTCTCGGCCTGAAGAAAGATCCTGGCCAGTTCATCCAGTGGGTAGTAATGGAGTTGCTGGAAATCAAGCTGGCCATGAATCTGTGTCTTCTCCATTGGATTCGCCAATTAGAGGTGAAATTGTCGACATTTCAGATGGGTGAGTGCTGTAGTTCCTTATAACTGAAGCCTGGATATAGTACAATGTCAATGGTTGTAAAGACCATTTTTTTTAATATCCGGCTATGGGGTTTAGTGGTAGGACTATAAAACAGCTAATACTGGAGATAAATTATGCTACTTGTCTTAAATTTCTGTAGCTGGAGATTTAAAACCTTGGTTTGTGTTATGCACCTGTAGACAGTAGGCACAGCAGACTGCTAAGCTGTTTGTACATGAGTTTTCTTTCCATTCAGTCGTGCCTTTGTATATACACAAGTTCTGTTTGTTCCTTTTGCATTTCACCACTTTTCCTAGTTGTAAAAATGATTCGCACCCATGTCCGTTTGGAACGCCATTTTTTATTTTTTTATTTTTAATGATTTTCAAATATATGTTCAAATAAAAAATTTGCAAAACTGTACCATTGCCGTCGTTTTAAACGGCGGTACCTTGAAACCGCCGTTTGAAACGGCGGTAAGAGCAGTCTATCTTCAAAAGTTCATAACTTTTTAATATTTACTTGGATTGAAATAAAATTCGTACAAAAGTTGTAGCTTTTGTTGACATCTATAATTTTTGTAGTTCAAATTTTTTCCATTTGAAATTATTTTGATGCTCAAATGATAGACATAAATTTTTCTTATCTTGACAGCATATCTTCAAAAAAAAAATCATAATTCTTTTATATGAACTCGAATGGAGATGAAAGTTACACGAAAATTGTACCTTTTGTTGAGATCTACATCTTTGTAGTTGAAACGTTTTCCATTTGAAACCATCTTGATGCTCAAATAATTGACATTTTATTCAGATATAAAGTTCGACGATTTTTTTTATCTCAACAACATATTTTTTTAAAAAAATTGTAACGTCTTCATATAAATTCAGATGGAGGTAAACTTTACACTAAAGGTTTATATCTTGATGAGATCTACAACTTTTTAGTTGAAATTGTATCCATTTAAAATTATTTTGATGCTCAAATGATTGACATAATGTTTAGATCTAAAATTGAAATTTTAGATCTGAATAGTATATCTATTATTTGAGTATCAAAATTATTTCTACTGAAAAAAGTTTGAACTAGAAAGTCGTAGATCTTGACAAAATGTACAACTTTCATATAAATTTTATCTCCATCCAAATTCATATCAAAAATTTATGATTTTTTTGACATGAATCACCGCCGTTTGAATCAGCGGTACGGATGTCGTACCCCGATTTCCTACCGCCTTTTCATGGCGGTAGAAATGCTAAATAAAACTGTGGTGATAGTATAGTTTTGCAACATTTTTATTTGGACATATATTTTTAAAAAATGTAAAAAATCAATTTTGGTAAGAATTTCTTCCGTTTTGGATGGGCCAAGGTTTTTTTATGAGCAAGCCCAACATAGAAGGGAGAGAGGCCCATGGTGTCCTTGTTATCTCTCTCCCAAACCCCAATTATGAGGCTTTTACCCCTGTGCCATTATAAAAAGTTCATAGTGACATGTATGCCATCGAAAAATTTGTGCGCACCTCTGTGCCATCCACCCAAACTTTCTTGACCCACGAGTCATTCCGTCACAGTTCCATCCACTTTTCACCGTTAAGGTCATGGGACATGTGGGCCCGGTTAGTGAAAAAGTCCAAAATGCCCCTTCCCAACCTTCTCCTACCTTCGGCTCACCCGTGTGCACGCACGGGCCGGCGGCGGTGGCGCACCAGCGTCGGCGTGGTGGTGCTCCCCCCACCTCAGTGCTACCCCGGAGTGTTACCCTACCCCTAGCGCAACCCCTCCCCTACTTCTCGCCGCGGAACTCGAACTTTAGCCTACCCACGGCTAGAGGCGACGCACGGCCGGCGGCATGCTCGAAAATCGAGCGCGGCAACTCATATGGTTTGACACAACGGCGAGCGGAGGACCATAAGGGGCTCACCAAGGTCTGGTTTTGGTTATTTGTTGACGAAGACGAGCTTGGGTAGGGGTGGGCGGTGACTCAACAGTGGGGTGGAGCTTGTGTGGGTGGCGGCGGCGGGGACTTCAATCTCGGGCAATTGGGGCCACGGCGGCAGGCCAGAGGTGGTGGAGGAGGTAGCTTTGGAGGTTCGCTAGGTGTGGGCGGAGGGAATTGGGAAATGACGGGGTGTCCTGGGCGAATTTGGCCGGCGGGCATGAATGGTTCGGCTTGCTCTGCTCCCGCATGGCCTCTGCACAGGCGGAGGCTGGTGGGCGCTAGCAGCGTCGGTCCGGCACGGGAGGCCGGCGCCGGGGGCAGGGCCTGCGGCTCGCGCTGGCGAGTGGCGGAGGCGACCACGCGGCTCACGCTAGCGACGGTCTCGGGCCAGCGCCGCCGCGGACGTCGTATCCGTCACCTCAAGTTTCCTGCAGCTATGGCTCTCTGTTGATTCCATATTCTCCTACCATCTAGAATTCATTTACAAATTAATGGGTATAAAGAATAGCAGTAAAGAATCGATCCATCCATCATTGCCCACCTATACAATCCAGGCCAGATCAGAACAAGAACTTGGACTTGGAGTTGCAGGTGAAGTGGAGCGCGGAGCCGTTGGGCCAGAAGAACAGGAGGTCGCACACCATCCGCGTCCAACGGTGGATGACGACGAGCCCGACGATCTTCCACGCCGTCTTCGCGCGCATCCCCTTACACCCGGAATGGCACGACCCCGTCGCGCAGCGCGTCCTCGACGGCGGCGCTCTGGGTGGTGTCGAGCGGGACGCCCTGGGAGCGCGCCATGTAGGCCCAGCGGCAGGGTGCCCTTGGGCGGCAGCTGGAACGGGTCGGCACGGAGCATGGCGAGGACCGTGCCGCCGCCGAAGGATAGCCGGAACTCCCGGCCGCCGTGGGCAGAGGGCATTCTGAAGATGGGAGATGACCGGGCTCGACCTTAACGGTGAAAAGTGGACGGAACTGTGACGGAATGGCTCGTGGGTCAAGAAAGTTGGGTGGATAGCACAGAGGTGCGCACAAATTTTTCGATCGCACACAGGTCACTACGAACTTTTATAATGGGTAAAAGCCTCCCCAATTATCCGCTCCTATCCACACTCGCTTGGCGCTCCAACGGCAGCCATGGCTTCCATCACTCTCCTCTCCCTCGCTCCTACCGCCACCTTTCTCCACATCCCGGCCTCCACGTCCACCTCCTCCCCCTTCGCCGCCGCCCCCGGAATCTTCACCGGCCGACGGGCAGTGCCCCGCGCCCTCCCGGTCCCGCTCCGCGCGCGCCCGCCGCGCCGCGTCACCGTCGTCTGCAGCGGCGCTGCGGCGGCGGCCGAGGCCTCAAACGCCGCGGTGCCCACGGAGAAGTTCCGGCTCGATAACCTGGGCCCGCAGAAGGGATCCCGGCGGCGGCCCAAGCGGAAGGGCCGTGGTATCGCGGCGGGCCAGGGCGCGAGCTGCGGGTTCGGGATGCGTGGGCAGAAATCGCGTTCGGGGCCCGGCGTCCGGCGCGGGTTCGAGGGAGGGCAGATGCCGCTCTACCGCCGAATTCCCAAGCTACGCGGCATTGCCGGCGGTGAGTTGCTCTCCAGTTCAAGCTTCCCTAAATCCGCTCAATTGAAGCAGCTCTCTAGTACTAAATACTTGCTCAGCGTCGACATTGCCCATACTAAATTCAAGGCACATAATCCGTTGTGCGAGTTGATTTTGCGGAAACAGCGGTAATTGAGAAGTTACCTGACGCGACGTACAACATGCCTTTTTCAGGAATGCACATTGGGTTGCCGAAGTATGTGCCATTCAATTTAAAAGACATAGTGCGTGGTGGATTCAAAGATGGTGACGAGATATCACTGGAGACCCTGAAATCCCGGGGTTTGATCAATCCATCAGGCAGGGAAAGGAAGCTTCCATTGAAGGTATATATGATGATTACTCTTTTGTTGCTTTTTTAAATTTTGTTTTGTTGGGAGTAGATGCGTCCCAAAATATGAGTGCCTTCAACTTTCAAGGGTTTAGTTTAGCTCTTGGCTAGTGAGAACTACGGGTTGTGTGAACCTGCTGTTCAGGATGACCTTATTGTACCCACGATTTGAAGCAAAGAATCGAAGTGCAGGCAGAGTTTTATTTGTATTTGTCGTTGGAGCGAGTGATCAGTGTTCTTTTTTTTACTTCTTAAATGTTGCTGTATCGTTTCTGAATTCACCTGCGCAGGTACCAAGTTTAGCCGCTTAAGTTAGAAGTCAACTGCTAGGATTTCAAGTCCTAGATCAATTTTTTACCTGCTTGTGTAGATAGTAGTTGAATGGCTTTGTAGTACAGTTTGGCAATACTTGTATTGGCTGTTTGTAGGATCTACAATGTATTCCAAATTAACTATAGTCTTCCAATATCTGCCAACATTAACATGAAGTAATATCTGGATTCTGGACTTCCAGCAAACACATGTGCTATAACATTATTCTAGTATTTTTACCTGGTAAGTTTTGCGATCAGATTTTGTTTGGCATGCATGCTTACTTTTTGTTCTACTGTCTGTAGATTTTAGGAGATGGTGATGTATCTGTCAAGTTGAACATCAAGGCTGGAGCATTCTCAGCTGCAGCTAAAGAGAAGCTCGAGGCAGCGGGTTGTAACCTGACTCTACTGCCTAAACGTAAGAAATGGCTTTCACAGAATTATCTGAAGAACCAAGCCCGTGCAGAGGAGTACTTTGCCAAGAAAAAAGGCAGCGCTGATGAATCTGATGGCGCCTCTGCATAGAATTCCTATATGATGTACTTCTCTTCTTCCGTTTCCTTTAGCATATTCTTATTGCTCCCTTTTTGCGCTTAGTTATTCGTGTGTCATGAATTTTGTGTCCATGTGATATGCGGTTATTTTATACCCCTTTTCTGTGAAATGTGAAAACATTGCTGTCTGGCATGCCCTGGTGCTTCTGTAATCATATGTGTAAAAAAAGAAACCCATAGATCAGGCTGAATGTACATCCAGTTCCAAAAAGATAATCTACAAAACCAGATCCTTGCCCTTAGATTTCTAGATGCCCGTGGCTTGATGGCATTAGCTCAACATGCATTCATCTGTCCATAACAGCGAATGCTAATGCTGATGCACCTTTCTTTCTGCTTCTATAACTATGTTGGCTTATATACTCCTCTGGTGTTATGCCCTGATCAAAATTTTTTTCAAAGAAAATAATTTTGATTGAGTTAGAAGTCCCTTTAGTGAAAGAAATTGTATTATCTGATCATAAAATAAAAGGAACATCATTTCAGCATCTTCATTGATACATTGATGTAAACTAGTCAACTTTTTAATCCTGCATGTGCATCTTTCATGATTTCTGGACAAAGACGGGCATGCATGCTGCCCTGTTCACCTTCTAAAAAAATATAGTTATTATAAAGGGACACACCACACGTCATTCCGCGTGCATTTAACAATTCGTGAAGACTACACTTCAACATAACTGATCCTTAATGATGCGTATTGGAAGAAGCTACTTTAGGATGGGGCTTCTAGATGTATGGATTTATGGAGTTGCCTGTCAATTGAGAATGTATAGCTAACATGTTCCACGCAATGGCGCAATAGTGATTTTCTGTAGCACCTATGCACTATGTCATTACGGTAGGGTCTACAACTGGCTTTGGTACTTGTTTGGCTTAATCTAATTAACAGCATGTATAACATGGCCACGCTAGAAAAGAATTAAAGCCTTCCTTTTTTCTGAAGCCTCATGGAAATAGGGTTATTAATGAATTATAAACAGTATTCTTGCACAGCCACTGGAATGTTTTTTCTCAAAATACAGTGCATTGGCAACGCTTATATATACGCATGCACACTCACCCCCTACTAATAACCCTTACCAGCTGAGCGTGAATTCGCTTTGGGATATTTAAGTTGTGGTTCTGTGCCTTTGTTTTCCTAAGATGCTATTGACATCTCCATAACCATTGTACTCATCTACTAAAATACTCTCTTTTGTTGAAAAACTTCTCTGTTATTCCTTTTCGTTCTTGAAATTTTTAATTATATGCTTAGTTTATTATTGGTCTGTTCTCTGTTTCATATGCTAAAATAACTTGCTTAATTATCTCTCAGTTCTTTAAATAACTTGCTGAATTACCTCTCAGTTCTTTAAATAACTTGCTGAATTACCTCTCAGTTCTTTAAATAACTTGCTGAATTATCTCAGTTCTTCTACCTGAAATCTTGTTGCTTATCATTTCTTTATGATTCATTATTTGCGATGTCCAAGTCTAAACTGGAAACAGACCTCCTTTTAGAAAATGCAGCTAGTCATTATACAGTCAAACTAATGTGTTCATTGATTTCCTATGAAAGTTGTATCAATGTATGTCAACACTTTGACCAGTATTGGCGTTTACTTGATCTTTAACATTTTAACACCTGATTAACAAACTACTAATAATCAACTTGTGACACTTCTCTTAAGCAGTTGAAGTCTAATATCACTGCAATTGTTTGAAAATGCATGCCTGGGCCCGTGGAGCCAGTTTGAGGTTTTGTAAACATATCCTTCTGAAATCTGAAGTCTGTGTTGACTGATGGATGCAGTACAAGGATACTAGAAAGAGAGTACTGGGAAATTGCAGTGCAATTACAGGGACGTCCTGCTATCGTGTTGAATGCTTATCAAGTTAGGTTTCCTTTTGAATACACGTGACATATTTTTTCTTTCCTTGTCAATGCGTCATGCTGGTTTGGTGTCAAACGAAAAATGTTGCATGACACTGCCGAGGAGATTCCCCAGCCGAATGGGCCATCTATTTCTCATGAAATTTGTGTGTGAGAAGGCAGAACACGAATGCTTGACTGCTGCCACGTCCAGCAAATTTTGCGGCAGAAAGTTAGCATCCGTTGCTTATGTTTTGTCAACTCGTTGCCCAGAGGAATTCTTTTATTAAAAAAACCCGGGAAAGTGAGCTTAGCGGATCAACAGATGCTCAGAGCAACTCCAAGAGACTCACTAAATTAGACTAGTTAAATTCACATTTAGTTAGTCATTTAGTTAGTATTATTCCTTTATATTTCATCTTCTTCCAACAGACTAGCTAAAATGACTAGCCATCCCACAACTAGACCCACGTGTCAGCCACGCGAGGGAGGTGGGAGCAGGAGGGGACCGCGTGGGAGGTGGTGGGGCCGCGAAGGATACCTAGCAGACGGCGCTAGGCATCTTTGACTAGCGAAGGCACAAGTTTAGCTAGCGAGGATTTTTTTTTCTCGAATACGCAGGAGAACTGTGCATCATTGTATTAATAGTAGAGAAGTGAGTCAAACAGAGACCCAACACACGCACACAAACACACACTCACACACCCACTTACTGTCTGAGACTAATCACCTATTACTGAGGGAAGGACCTGATCCAAACAAACAAACCAAAACTCTCACCCTGTGCGCCAGGGCAGCCCTCTAGCGCCTACCATGGACCAGACCAGAGCTTCCTCCCTAGCAAGAGTCAAAGCTGTTGACAGGCTGGGGGTGGCTCCATTGAAAACGCAGTCATTACGATGTTTCCAAATGCTCCAGGCGCCAAGTATGATGAGAGAATTCAGACCCTTCCGCTCATCACCACTAACTGACAGACTGGATTTGTCCCACCACTCATCAAAGGAGGGATCATCCAGCTGCGGGGCAAGCGAAGCAAGACCAATGCTCAGTAAGATGTTAAGCCAGAACTGTCTTGCAAAAACACATCCAAGTAAAAGGTGCTGGACACTCTCCTCCTCCTGATCACAGAGTAAGCATCGGTCTGGATGAGGAAGCCCACGACGGGCCAATCTGTCCGCTGTCCAACAGCGGTCGTGAGCGACCAGCCACATGAAAAAACGGCACTTAGGGGGTGCCCAAGATTTCCAAATACGTTCATATGGAGCAAAACTTAGAGAACCCTCAAACAACGCACCATATGCAGACTTGGCTGAATAGGTCCCAGAGGATGAGAGCCTCCAAATATGCTTGTCCGGGACTCCTTCCTGCAGGACTACACTTTCTAACAGGTCTCACAGATTGAGATACTCCAACAAGGATTCCACAGAAACTACACCCTGTATATCATCAAGCCAATTCTCATCCCGAAGGGCGTCCATAACCAAGCGCCTGTTAACTCTTCTCTTTGACACATGGGCAAACAAGTTGGGTGCAAGGTCTTGGATGCTCCTACCAGACAACCATTTGTCTTTCCAGAAAAGGGTGTTGGCCCCATCTCCAATTTCAGTATAAGTGGCCATGGAGAGAAGGCATTCCACATCCTTGTTGACATGAAGTGGCAGACTAGCCCAAGGCTTGTTTGGCTCGGATTTCTTAAGCCATGGCCATCTCACCCTTAGAGCAGTTCCCAAGGACTTCAGGTCCGAGATTCCTAACCCTCCCAGTTCCTTTGCTCAACAGACCTTGGGCCAAGCAATGAGACAATGTCCACCATTGGCTTCCTTTCTTCCCTTCCACACAAAGCCTCTCCTAATTTTATCAATGGCCTTAATTGCCCAGGTCGGCAGGTCAATTGCTATAGCTAAATAAATCAACATGGCAGTTAGAACAAATTGGACTTGCACTACCCGACCAGCCCTTGTCATCAAATCTGCTTTCCAACCTGGTATTGATCTGCGATTCTATCGATTATTAGCTGTACCTGCTCCCTTGTGAGTTTCTTGAGAGATAAGGGAAGACCCAAGTACTTACAGGGGAACTCCATGACTTCACAGGGCAAAAGATTCTGTACCACAGCCAGATTATCCTCTGAGCATTAGATTGGCAGCACACTACTCTTCTGGACATTGGTCCTTAAACCAGAGGCATCCCCAAACAACTGGAGGATGTCAAGAGTCAAAGAAATGTCTTCTTCCGCTGGTCTGAGAAAGAGGGCCACATCATCCGCATAAAGGGAGATCCTATGCTGAATGGGTCGTCTAGAGAGGGGTTGTAGCAGCCCGGCCTCTGAAGCTCTTGTAACCATCAAATTTAAAACATCCATGACCAGAATAAAGAGCATAGGTGAAAGGGGGTCACCTTGACGAAGTCCCCTTCTACTGCAAGAAGAGATGCTGTGAGAACTCTGGTCGATGCCGCCAAAATTGACATTGTTTGTTTGCAAGAGACAAAGATGAACATGATTTCCCGTCGAATAATTCTGTCTATGCTAGGAAGTGACTTTGACAATAATTTCATCTGCCTTCCTTCCAATGGTGCCAGTGGGGGAATTCTAATTGCTTGGAGAAGTAGACTTGGTGCTGCCCAGGCAAGCCGAGTGGATAATCACAGTGTGACTGTCCAATTTTGTCCAGATGGTGGCATTCCTTGGTGGCTTACTTGTGTTTACGGTCCCCAGGATAACCAGGAGAAAATTCTTTTTCTTCAGGAGCTCAGGGACATTCGGAGCCAGTGTCCTGGGCCTTGGGTGGTGGCTGGTGATTTTAACCTGATTTACAAAGACGAAGATAAAAATAATGGCAACCTCAACAGAGCTATGATGGGCAGATTTAGAAGATGGATTAATGATTTGGAAATCTCTGAAGTACCTCTCCATGGGCGCAAGTTCACTTGGTCCAGTTCCTCTACGAGTGCTTCTCCCACACTTGTAAAATTGGATCGAGTGTTTTGCTCCCTTGACTGGGAAGAATTGTTTCCTGATTGTCTTCTCCAAAGCTCGGCCTCTGACGATTCTGATCATTGTCCCCTCATTCTTGGGCTAAAGGACATCATTACTAGTAAGGGACGCTTCCACTTTGAATCCTTCTGGCCCAGCTTAGATGGATTTCTGGAGACGGTTGAAGCTGCTTGGAATTCAGTCCAACCCCTTCAATGTCCTGTGCAAACTCTTTCCCTGAAATTTAAAGCAACAGCTAAGGCACTGCAGAGTTGGAGCCAAAAGAAGGTTGGACATATTGCTTCTCAGCTTGCCCTTGCAAAAGAAATTATACATCAGTTTGATATTGCCCAAGACAGCAGAAATCTACAGCCTAACGAGTTGTGGTTGCGTAATAATCTGAAGAAACATGCCTTAGCCTTGACCTCCTTGCTGAGGACTGTGGCAAGGCTGAGATCTAGAATTGGTTGGTTAAAGGATGGGGATGCTAACACAAGGCTGTTTCATATGCATGCTAGGCACAGAAAGAAGAAGAACTTCATTGCAAAACTAAAACAGGAAGATACTATCATTACTTCCCATGAGGAGAAAGCAGCAGCCATTTTTGAGTTTTATTCTGATCTGATTGGAACAGATAGTGATAGGGGCAGAACAATAAACTTGGACTGCCTTGACATACCTAGGCATGATTTGGATGCCCTTGATGCCCCTTTTTCTGAAGAAGAAGTTTGGAACACTATAAAACTCCTACCTTCCGACAAAGCACCAGGACCTGACGGGTTCACTGGGAGGTTCTATAAAAGCTGCTGGACAGTTATAAAAGGGGATGTTATGGCTGCTCTGCATGCAATTTGGGGAAAAAATTTCAGAAACCTCTGGATGCTTAACTCAGCATATATTACCCTAATTCCAAAGAAATCAGATGCTGAGCAAGTGAAGGATTTCAGGCCCATTAGCTTGGTGCACAGTTTTGCAAAGCTTGTGACTAAATGTCTAGCTAACAGATTGGCAAGCCGTCTTGATCACATGGTGTCTCCTAATCAAAGTGCTTTCATCAAGAAGAGGTTTATACAGGATAACTTTATGTTGGTCCAGCAAACGGCAAGATTCCTTCACTCCCAGAAACAGCCTAGAATCCTCCTCAAATTGGACATCACGAAGGCTTTCGATTCAGTTTCTTGGTCTTTTCTCCTGGAAATTCTTGAACATTTGGGTTTTGGGTCGCGGTGGCGAGACCTCCTATGTGGACTGCTAGTTTCCTCTTCAACCCAGGTGTTAGCTAGCGAGGATAACTAGCGGGGTATTTGGCTAGTTTGTTGGAATGCTGTTTTTGTTGATTTTTCCATTTTTAGCTATTTTTTTAGATAATGGATAATTAAATCCGGCCTCTACATCCGAAGATGCACACAGCCAATTATTACAGAGTTCAAAAAAGAGTCAAAAAGAGCAGACAGGCAGCTACAGGCAACATGCCCCCACCTAAGGTAAACGATAAAAAACATTCCATCCTTCATTGGCAAACTGTAGAGCAATGACTTCTAATTTCCTGCTCATGGCGATGAGGATGTCCTTGGTCTGCTCCTTATGCTGCAACTGGGTCCAGAAGCGTAACCAGTAAGCTCCCCTAAAAATAACCTGCAGAATCGAATTAAACTTCGACTTTTTGAAAACAAAATCATTCCTGCATTTCCAAATAGCACAGCAGATGGCCGCGACACCAACCCAAATCAGCTGCTTAAAATCTTTATTTTGATTATTAAGCCAATTACCAAACATATGGTTAATAGATCTAGGTTGGCTCAGATTAGTCGCATAGAAAATAAACCTCCAAATCATCTTTGCTAAGGGGCAATCTAAAAAGAGGTGCTGAATAGTTTCATTCATATTGCAGCAGACACACTTCTGACTCCCTTTCCAATTTTTCTTCGCAAGGTCGTCTTTTGTCAAGACGACGCCCCTCTGAAGAAACCAAAGAAAAATTTTGATTTTAAGAGGTAATTTTCACTTCCAGATCTTTCTATGCTGAAACGGTGGATGAGTATCTAGAGCATCAAGATACATTGATCGGACAGTAAAAAGACCGTTTTTCGTTAGCGGCCATTTGAAATGATCTTTACCATCCACCAAATCAATATAAGAGACCCGAGCAACTAGGTGAAGCCAATGTCTTAGGTTATTGTCCACCAGAGACCGCCTGAAGGAAATATTTAGAGGTATAGAGGACATGACCTTAGAAACCGTCACCTTCCTATCCCGCGCAATATGGTATAAGGAGGGGTAAGTATCCTTGAGCGGCTTATCACCTAACCAAGTGTCCTCCCAAAATCTTGTGCTGGTTCCATCATTAATAATGAAAGAGCCTTTAGAAAGAACCTCCTCTTTAATATGCATGAGGCCTCTCCAAAAGTGGGAGTCAGTTGGTTTGGCTGATACTTGCGTCAGGGTCTTGGTTCTCAAATATTTATTACTTAGCAAAGATTGCCAGGTCCCTTCTGAGTTCAAGAGGTTAACTAACCATTTAGCCAGAAGGCATTTGTTTTGAAGTTGTAAATCCAAGATCCCGAGGCCACCCTGATCCTTGGGCCTGCACAAGATGTCCCATCTGGCAAGCCTGTATTTGTATTTTTTATTAGAGCCTTGCCAGAAAAATCTTGATCTGAAATGATCAAGGTTTTTGAGAACTCCCTTAGGGATCTCAAAAAAGGACATCATGAACATGGGAAGGCTACTTAACACCGAGTTAAGCAGGACCAATCTCCCCCCATAGGATAGGTATTTTGCTTTCCAACATGAGAGTTTTTGCTGAAAGCGTTCTTCAACTTTACTCCATTCAGAATTGAGGAGTTGTCTGTGGTGCATCGGGATACCTAAATACCGAAATGGGTAAACCCCCGAATTACATCCAAAGAGAGAAGTATAGAAAGGCTCCATCTCTTTGGCTGCACCATAGCAGAAGATTTCACTCTTGTGGAAATTAATCTTCAGTCCCGAAAGCTGCTCAAAAGCACACAAAAGGAGCTTAAGATTTTTTGCTTGCTCAAGGTCATGGTCTAGAAAGATAATGGTGTCGTCTGCATATTGCAAAATCGAAAGACCATCATCTACTAAATGGGGTATGACACCTCTAACTTGTCCAGCCACTTTCGCTCGATTAATAAGTAGAGCTAGCATGTCCGCGACAATATTAAACAAGATAGGTGACATAGGATCACCTTGTCTTAGCCCCCTTTTCGTTTGGAAGTATGGGCCAATGTCATCATTGACTTTGATTCCCACACTCCCTCCCGTTACCATGTTTTGAATCCATCTACACCACTTAGGTGAGAAGCCTTTCATGCGCAAAGTCTGCTGGAGGAATGACCATTTAACCTTATCATAGGCCTTTTCAAAGTCAATCTTAAAAATAACTCCATTAGATTTTTTGGTATGAAGTTCGTGGATGGTCTCGTGTAGAATAACAACACCTTCCATAATATTCCTACCAGGCATGAAAGCAGTTTGAGTTTGGCTCACCACAGTCTTTGCCACTTTATTCAGCCTGTTAGTTCCAACTTTTGTAAAAATCTTGAAACTAACGTTGAGGACACAAATAGGTCTATATTGCTGGATCTTAGTGGCGCTCTCAATTTTTGGAATTAAAGTAATGATCTCAAAATTGAGGCTAAAGGGGTCTAGAGACTCCTCGTGGAACTCATGGAATAGAGCCAAAAGGTCCTCTTTGATCACCCCCCCCAAAAGACTTGATAGAATTCAGCCGGAAAACCATCTGGTCCAGGAGCCTTATTATGCTCCATTTGGAAGATTGTCTCTCTCACCTCATTTTCAGTGAAGTCGGTAATGAGGCTCTTGGAATTAGTCTCTTGGAGTTGTTCTCATCATCGTCGATCCAAGCGTTGCTTATGCTTGTCAAATCTCGCGCGCGATGCGTGTGGTTCACAAAACTGAATTCAGTGTTGATCGCGATACTACAAGGCGGAGAAATGATGCTCTGACGAGTTCATCATAAACGGGAGGCGCAGGAGTACGAGCGATTCATCGCAGCGTCTCGCGGCACGGACTCACGGACACGGCGCTATCAAGTACGTGCCGCCGAAGCAGAGTTTAACGAGTCCGGTACTGCGCTGTAGCTAGAACCTACACTGTTGGCAGCTGAGTCTCTCCGTTGGCAGGCACGGCTGGAGAATTCGGATGAGAAAGATGGGAGGGGGACGGAGAAAATGTTTTAGAGTAGTTACTAGTGGCATGAACCATGAAGCACTGCGTTTACCGTTTATTCGCTGCTGCTATTCCAGGGTCAGAAATTCGTACGGTTTGTGATGATCCAAAGTTAATGCCTGACAGCGCTGTTTCTCCGATAGGAGTTGCTCACCGAACAGTGTGAATTGAGTACTCCTACGTGTCCTGTCCATGTCAACCGATCCCGGCCTGGCCCAGCTCTCTACGTGCCACACCACCACCGCCGGCCGAGCCGATCGAGCGCCGGGAAAGGGGTCTCGTCGCCGGACCTGGTTGCCCGTCTTCCCTTCCCCACGGCCCCCCGTCCAGGTCCAGCAGCGGCAACAGCGACGCGCTCGCTGGCTCCCGCCCGCCTCATAACTCCAGCTCCCTT
Organism: Cenchrus fungigraminus; assembly: GCA_036936925.1. Classification (NCBI taxonomy): domain Eukaryota; kingdom Viridiplantae; phylum Streptophyta; class Magnoliopsida; order Poales; family Poaceae; genus Cenchrus; species Cenchrus fungigraminus. Next base: position 92,126,714 of record CM072776.1, on the reverse strand, counting down.
TCGCGCCAACCGAACGAACAAACAACACCGGCGGCCGCGGTGCGGTGCCAGGCGAGGAGGAAGAGGCTGGCGGCTCGGCGGCCGCCCAACCAACATCAACCCGGCGCCAGCCAACGCATTTAACGCCTCCCAACCGCGACGGGAGGAGCGAGCGGCCGAGGCGGTGCGCTAGCGCTAGCTGCCCGCCGGGTGACGCTACGCTACCCGCCACCCATGAGCGAGCACCGGCCGGCGGCCGCGCCGTGGCCACGCGATCGGCTAGCCGCCGAGGCCGAGCCCCCCTCCCTCCTTGGCACCTTCTCGTGCGATGGCCGGTGGTCGGCCATTAACCCAACCACAGACACCACGCGGCTTGGTTGTCACCAGAACACAGCTGCCCAACTCGCGCCCGGCCTGCCAACCCGTGCGCATGCGCGCACCCACCCGCCCGCCGTGCGCCTCGCAATCAGGACCCGCCGCCGCGACATGGCATGGCGAGGAAGGATGGCCGCGTGCCCGAACGTGACGTGAGGCCGCGCCCTGCGCTGCGGGATGCGCTTTGTCATGATCATGAATGCAGATGCAGCAGAGGAGCTCCCAGATGTTGTGATGAGGTGCAGCAGGAGCCAGAAACAGATGTGCAAACTTGTTGCCCTTCTGTTCAAGGAAGGTTGTCGCCATGACAGCCGCATCCGCGTTGCATTTAACTTACCAGAAAAGTGGTTGGAACTTTTCTTAGCAGTACAGCAAAATTTGGATACCAAAAGGGAGGCTCAGGGGATATGAAACACATGTGCGGCCACACATCCCAAGTCAGGATCACAAATCACTTCCATTGCCAATCTTCTCGTGTAAAATAGGCGATATATAGGATGACTAATGTTAGAAATCGATAGCATGACTTCATGAGTAGCTCGTGTTAGCACTTTATAAACAACTGGTGGGCAAATGCCAGCAGCTAGCAAGCATTAATCAGCAACGCATCACTTGATCCCAGTCGACATCACATGACAGACTATTTCCACACAAGCAATTGACGCAGGAAATTAACAAGCGGAGATGATTGGCTCCAATAACTATCAGGAGAGTGCGTGTAGTATCCCTTTCACCGGTTACAACATGGATTACAATTTACAAAGTGCTCGGTTCGTTCCTTCCCATCCAAGTTCAGAACCACCCAATCCCTGGCATAGGACAATTTTTCGACAACACTCCTCTCCTCGTTAACATCCAACAACAACTAATTTAATATCCTGTGACAGAGGACGATCATCATCCCTTGTGTGTGACACATCCAGCGACCAAAGTATGGATTTTTACCCTTTTCAATAGCCAAAAGTAGGAAGAGAAGAGAACCAAGAAGACGAAAGAACAAGAAACAGCACAAAAGCTCCAGACCTTTAAGCGAAATGCGTCGCCGGACGTACAGGTACAGCACGGCGGCGGCGGCAGTCGAGCTCGCTGCCTCGTCGGTCACAGCTTGACGACCTCCGGGATTTCGACGGGGTAGCGGTCGATGCAGTCGTCCCATGGCCCGTTGGCAGGCGTCTTGATGCTGCGGAGGCACTTCCAGACGGCGCTGTTGCACTTGAACCCGCTGCCGAAGCCGATCTGCCACACGCGGTCGCCGCGGCGCATGCGGCCCTTGGCCTCGATGTAGGCGAGCTCGTACCAGAGCGAGCTGCTGGACGTGTTGCCGAACCTGTGCAGCGTCATCCGGGACGCCTCCACGTGCCGCGCGGACAGCTGAAGGTTCTTCTGGAGCTCGTCGATCACGGCGCGCCCTCCGGCGTGGATGCAGAAGTGCTCGAACGCCAGCTTGAAGTCCGGGATGTAGGGCTTCCACTTCTTGTTGACGAGCTTGCGCCCCACCAGCCGGAAGAAGAAGAGCAGCTGCTCCGACATGGGCAGCACCAGCGGGCCGATGGTGGTGATGTTGGACTTGAGGGCGTCGCCGGCGATGGCCATGAGCTCCTTGGAGAGCGAGATGCCCGAGAACCCCTGGTCGTCCTCCTCCTGGTACACGCACCGGTACGCGCGGTCGTCGGCGCCCTTGTGCGTCCTCACCACGTGCACCAGCCGGTACTTGGCGCGCCGGGCCTCGCGGCGCCGGTTGGACAGCAGGATCGCCGCCGCGCCCATCCGGAACAGGCAGTTGGGCAGCAGCATGTCGCGCCGGGTGCCCTGGTAGAAGTTGGGCGTGATGATCTCCGTCGACACCACGAGCGCGTTCGAGTTCGGGTGCACCTAACAAGTGATCAATCAGTTTTGTTTGGTTTTACTCACTTACTCCGAATTGAGTATGATTCGTTGATTAAAGAAGAAGCGCACGCGCATCATCAGCTCGGAATTATTTACCTGGAGCATGTCGCGGGCGAGGTCGATGGAGATGAGACCGGCGCTGCACCCCATGCCGGAGAGGTTGAAGCTGCGGATGTTGCTGCGGAGCTTGTACTTGTTGATGATCATGGCGGAGAGCGAGGGTGTCGGCGAGAAGAGGCTGCAGTTGACGACGAGGATGTCGATGTCCTTGGGCTTGAGCCCGGTGCGCCGGACGAGGTCGTCGATGGCGGAGAAGATGACGAGCTGCGCCTCGGCGCGCGACGCCTCCATGCTGGGGTTGGGCGGGATGTAGTGGTTGGCGGGCGGGAGGCACGTGTCCTCCCCGAGGCCGGAGCGCTCGAGGATCCTGGTCTGGAAGCGCACGCTCTTCTCGTCGTCGCTGATGAGGCGCGTGTGCTCCATGAAGGCGGCGAAGGGCACCCGGCAGCTGGCGGGTGGCTTGTAGCAGGCGTAGTCCACCAGGTACACGGGCCTGGGGCGCGACATGACGTAGACGGTGCCGACGAAGACGACGAGGAACGCGGAGCAGAGGATGTGGACGAGGTCGAGCTCCAGCGACCGCCACAGCGAGAGCAGCTCGCCGGGGCCCAGGCGCGCCAGCTCCAGCGCCGTCGCCGCCATCACCGGCACCAGCAGCAGCGTCAGGAAGTGGTTCACCAGGTACTGGTACCCCAGCTTGACGTACTTGAGGTTCACCGACCCGGAGAACACGCCGGCGCCCGGCATGATGCTCGGCTCGGCTCGGCTCACTTCAGTACCAGTCGAGCGATCACTCTCCCTCCCGGCTGCCGCTCGCTCACGGCTACCCTCTGCCCTGGCCTGGCGTGGCCTCTGCTCTCCGCAGGGAACTCGCGGGCAACCGCGTGCCGTGCGTTGAGCGTTGTGGGGGTACGGGTGGCCTGGCGAGTCGGGGTGTTTGTTTGCGGAGGAGAGGTGGTGCCGTGGTGGGGTCTTAATATAGGGTGAGGCGAGCCGGGACGGGAGAGGGGGCGCCTGTAATTAAATCCGGGGCAGATGGGTAGTTTAAATGAGAGCCCGGCTACCGCCACCAACCGGAGGGGTTGGCCACTGGAGGGCCTCCGGCTCCGGTGCTCCGGCGCTCGCAAGCATCCGCCTGCGGCACACTCTGCAGCTACGGGCACGGGGTTTTGGTGAGCAATTCCGGGAAAAACAGCGAGGAGGCCGGGTGCGTGACGAACTGTAGCGCACGCGAGGTGTGCGACGATCAAGTGGTGGTGGGGGGGATGGGTCGATCAGGTCGTCATCCCGGTGAGGATTACGGTGGTGGGCAGGAACCCGAAGGTGCTCTACGGCTTTCCGCGGCTTGGACCCGGCAGTTAATGGCGATGTCGATCGGCCATTTGCCAACGGCCAAGGGTACGACCGCGGCGCACCGTGCTGTTGGTAGCATTACCACTGGCATTGGCATTGGCATTAGCATTTTTTGCTGTTGAGGGCCATTGGCATTAGCACTTTCGCACTGTTCCTTCCAGGGAGAGAGAGTGGTAGCGTTGCGTCTGTGTTTGCCTGTAGTGCTGGAATCCTTCATGATCATGGCGTTGCCATGCTAGCTAGTAGCGGGGAGGGAGGGGAAATCGGTGATGAGCAAGGCTCATTGCAAAGTGATCGTTGCATCTGAATCTGACACCGATCATGCCATGCATAATCAAGGCCTTGTTTAGTTGGCTAGAATTTCTAACCTTTTCTTCACTCTCTCTCCATCGCATCACATTAAATACGCCAAAAGACATATATTCGGAGTATTAAATATGAGCTTTTTTATGGTGCTTATGAAGTATTAGTAAGTACTAGGAAGTACCAAGTGTTTAAATTTTTCCACCACTTAATTAATTAAAAATTAATTTAATTTAGAAAAGGGCACAATGGTGATCTTCTTATCCTCTCTTCTCCGTCAATTGGCTCTCTCCCTCCCCTAGCGTTTTTTCATGCTCGCACGCACGCCACCGACCCCGTCTCCCTGGCATAGCGGCCCTCTTCTTCCTGGCACCGCGGCCCTCTTCTCCATGATTCCTCGTCAAGCTCCAGGTCTCTGCTGGCCTTCTCGCTGTCCGACAACTATTCAGCATCTGAAAATTTTCAAGTCTGAGAACAGTGGCCAGTGCCCTACTTTGTGTCAAGATTCTGAGAAAATTTTGTATTAAGACTTTGGACTGCATATGCAAAATGGGTTGTATGAACTATGGTAAACAAGTTTCAGTAGTGCTTGGACAAGAAAATGTTGATTGTGATATTTAAAATGGATCTCAAAGTTTGAACTTGACACTGGTTTGGGTTGGGGTTAACTGACGATACTGAAGGGAGTCCATTCAGTTCGTGTGTCCAGAACATGGTCAAAGTTCAGAGACTTGTATCTCGCGATTCGTTGATCTTTACAACAAAAGTCCTATATACGGTTTGGAGCTGGTTGTATTAGCTACAACTTTGCTTAAAGGTTCGTGAGGAGTTCGTGTACAATTTTGAATCAGAATCATCAGGGAAAGGGCTGAATTTTTGTGCACTTTGGAGCAGCAACCGGCAACAGCAGCAGGCCAACGTCAGTTACGTCACAGCATCGTCGTGCACCTGCTTGGCGGCTTGCTTCACTATCGCCAACGAGCTAAATTTTCAAGTGCCACGCGCCTGCACGTGAGGAAGCCAGCAGCAGGCAAGCAGGGAGGAGCTGGCCGAGCGGATCACGATGAAGTTTTGAAGGGTTACAGAGCTGGCCGTCGCATCTCTTTTCCTCCTCTGCTTCCCACCCGTGCGGCCGGTGGAACTCGCCATCGCTTCCGCCACCGTCGAGCAATCTCCGATCATTTCCTCCCGTTTCCAGCGTTGTGACAACCTCCGGAGCAGCCTCTTCCCGCCTGACGAGATCAACCACAACGCCGCCGCCGACCGCCCCCCGCGCCGCCGCTCCGATCCTTTGCTCCGACGCTGGATTTGAGCCGACGAATGGCCTGGAGCCAATCTCATTGAGCATGCGAAATTACTCCAACACCCTTTCTCAATTAAAAAAAATATTAATTAAAATTTGTTATAGGTCCCACCAATTTGATACTTTTGGGTACTTCTCTATAGAAACTTCCTAGTACTTCCTGATACTTCCGCCGTTAGATTTCGTTTGATGGACGGCTCGTAAAAAAAATAAGCACTCTAAAATTCCTCATTAAATATAGGTAAAAAAATAACTAATTACACAGTTTGGATGTCCTTTGCGACACGAATCTTTTGAACCTAGTTAGACCATGGTAAGATAATATTTACCACAAACAAACGAAACGTGCTACAGTGTGCTACAGGAATTCCAGCAGTTAAAAAGGCAGATGAAAAACCAACTAAACAAGATCCAAGGTACAGACGTTTGCTTCAGATAAAAAGGGACACAGAGGTGCAGATGAAAACACAGGAACACAGCACATATTTCCCGCGCATTGTGGCCGCACCCCAAGCACAATCCTCAAAACACAAGTAATCAAAATGGTACTGCCTGGTAGGTAGTGCAATCTAATAAGGGAAATGGAAATTTGTCAAAAATAAAAACAAGCCTCCCTTCCAGAGAGATCGGAGCATTGAAGGAACTGGCAGGCAGGACTCCTGCCCTCCATGTCCTTTTACCTCTAGCAAGCATCACCCACATCCGGATTAGTTGGTACTTTTATATGACTGCGGTTAACTTTCCTGTGCAAGTACGGCGACACATGAAATGGTTGGCCTGATTTGGGCTACCTTGCTCGTGGCAACTAGGGATGGAAAGTGGTATGCGGTTGTCTGAAATATCCGAATTCGTATCCGCTAAAATGTAAATGTGGTTATCCGAATCCGCGCCCGATTGCTAATATGGACACTGAAATGGATGTATCCGAATTCGTTTTCACTATTTTTCTCTATCCGAATCCGTATCCGTATTCGAAATAATTGTACCTATCCGACAATTATTCGTATCCGACCGTGCTCCACCCCGGTGAACTCATGTATAATATAGTTTTAAAATAAATATATTATTTTGATTTAGTCAAAAAATGATGTATTTGTTAAAATAAATTATTTTCAATATTTTATTTTATTTAAGCATTGATGTAAATTATTTTATGTATTGTAATTTTATTTATGTCCTCTAAATAATAATAGATTTATTTGTAATATTATATATTTATAATTTAATTTATTATTTATATATTTCTTTATTAGAATAACTATAGATAAATATGTTCTTGGTTGACAAGCTATCTTTTGTTTACACGTTCGTACTTTAATTTTTACCCCTTTAATGATTTTGTTCTTCTAAAATTATCACTAAACAAATAAAATCTTGCTATTTGTAAATCGAGTAGATATCCGAATGCGAATTCGAACTATTCGTTTTGCATTCGTATTCGATTATATTCGAATCCGAATTCGTATCCGGCAAAAAATGTGGATATCCGACTAAAAGTATTCGAATGGTATCCGTATCCGCGCCATTTCCATCCCTAGTGGCAACGGCTTCTTCAGAGCTTCCACATGTGCAAATCAATCCTCTGCTGGTACTGGTACCTTCTGCTTGCACCATTAAATCCCCGCTGTGCTGGATCAAAGATGAATGCTTCCGCTCAATTATATTCTCGCACAATGCACTGGCAAATCACTGAAATAATGTTTCCCCAAAGCTTTCAAAAAAAAGAAATGTTTCCCTCATTTAGAGAGGTTAGAGGGATTCAGAAATGGCCAGATGCCGTTCACGTGCTCTGGGAAAACCACCCTCCATCGTTCTCAAGCCAAGAACTCATTGATCTGGCTTGTTTCTGGAAGCAGCAGTAAAACCTCTCTTCTTGCACTGTTGTTCAATTTTTTGGGGGGTCTGTTCACGCGTGCTGGTACGTATATGAATTGTAGATGCGCGTGTGTCGGGTCGGCAGTCGGCACCACAATGCACCTGCAGGACCTTCAATGCTTGGCTTCAGCTCGATCCGATCGATCACGATGCATGCGCTGCCACAACATAAACCTCTATCACTAGCAATGTCAAGCTGCTAGCTCCTGCTGGCCAGTCCATCTTTTGATGTCTTTTTTCAAGTACGCGTACTTTGCAGATGTGGAAAATGCAACCCTGATATATATAGCCCTTCTTTTTCTTGTACCATATATGAAAAATGCAGTGGTTCAGACTTGAGAGGGCAATGCTGCAGCTGGAGGACTGAAATTAAACGAAGAGTTAGCTGCAGGTATCAGCATGCTGACAGATGTTGTATCAACCAAGGAGGGGTTGAGCTCATCACAAATAAAGGAGGAGTGCGTTGAGGATCCTGACAAAAGCCGTTCCAGGACCTAAGCCAAAATTCAAAGCTTTTTGGAAGTGCAAGCGGGTGCTGAAGAACGGATAGATGGAGAAAGCGCACAGCTGCTCATCTGTACTAACCACCTTATCTTATCTCCCAATTTCTCGGAGCAGATAAACACACAGCAGCATGCATTGTGTTTGTGGTCCATTCCGGTCCAGTGCAAGCACTAGTAGTATTAATTTACCTGCTAGTCTGAGATGGGCCAATCAAAAGCTCGGGACCAGGAAACAAACGTTGTCTGCGTGGTGCCCAACCCGCACTGTAGTGTGACGATTGAATATTTACCTGCCTGCGTCAACGGTCACTTTGGCGTTTGGCCTTGGTTTATTTGGACTTCAGAGGAGAAGAATCAGAGTAGACGAAACGAGCTGTGACCGGCGCTGCTAGCTTTTAGGTGAGCCAAAGCTGATGAGATAGCGTCTCCAACAGCTCAGGCATGTGTGAATGCCCAAATGATCGATATGCAATGATATCTTTGCTTTATTTTCTCCAAAACTATAGGACGTGCAACATCTCAGCCTCATGTATTGGTTTCGTTGCAGGCAACATTTGCAAGAACAGGAACAATACAGCACGCCTGCTCAGCAGTCGATATCGGAATTTCGAGGTCAGGACGCTTGGCGATGGCTCAGGCTGCCTGTTTGTGTTTGGAGTTGGGGGTTGGGAGGCGTCCTGCAACGCTCCGAACGCGGCTGTCCGTCTCACCCGCCGGCCTCGTGTCTGTGTGTGTGCACGCCATTGCTGGGCAGTCATCGTCAGACTCAGATCTCATGAGATGAAAGCTGTGCCCACACCTCCATTTATGCGGTCTGCAGGTGCTATCCTGTTTGGTTGACGTCTCCAGCTACTGGCCGTGCGGTGGTCCAGATAGAGCGGGTTCCGAACCGTTCATAAATAAATATAAATATTTTACAACATCGACATGGTTTGTAATTTACTACAGTACTTTAACAAATAATATATACGAAAATAAATTGTTTTGACTAAAAATAGTTATATGATAATATATTGGTTGCACGATGAATCTAGTACATCATTTTTCACGTTATATTTTTGTATCATTAATAGTGGAAATAAAAAAATGTTTATCTTGAAATGGCAACTTAGAAATGCTTATATTTATGGATACTTGTGGACAGCAAAAGTTCGGTGAGCTGAGTAATTACAGGCTTTCAGCAACCATCCAAACCGATTTCAGCGTATTAATGCGAACTGCTAATCCAAACCGATTTTGATCAATATCTAAAAAACGATTTTTATAGACGTTGTGCGTTCTACAGCGAAGTGGTTATGAGTGACAATCATATATGCAATTATGTATGCGGTTACGGTACGCAATAATAGGCTAAAAACATCTGACGTTGATAGTGATTGTATACTACTAAAACTTCACCAGCAGTATGGATAGCACGTATACAAAAGTAGTATATGTGGTACGAAAATTATATAAATGGTGTGCATATGTAACGTATTTAATTTTCTTGTTCTTTGAGATGATAATATACTCTATCCATCCTAAATTATTTGTCATTTTGACTTTTTAAAGATATTTTCCGTGATTTCACCGGTAAATTTGATCGCGAATCTTACAAACCATTCTAGCTACCCGTCAGTACCGTGCTACCAGCGTCCGCCATACCATAGCAAGATGACGAAGTGACTCTGACGGTACAGTAGCAGACCAACTACTTCAGCTTGACAACACCAAGGGACGAAGCAGCTTGACTTGCTTCTAGAATCGAAAGGAACGGCAATGAAAGCCTTTGACTTGTTTGTTCGATGGGAGTCAAATTAATTAACATGAGTAATAAGCCTCCCCCACGTGAGCGCTGAGACTTGAGACATGGAATGATTGAATTCAGGTCAAAGTTTGGCTTACATTGGTCAGGCTTATCCATCTGCCGCCTTCACTACCAAAATGGTTCAACGAACTCAACTGTGCGTGCAGTGCCATTCGTCGATTCCCCACTCACACACACAGCTTCCTTCCTTTCTAAACGCGTGCTACGCGATGACTCGGTCTCGTCAGATAAGAATCAGATGCTGCCGGAGCTGCGCGCGACGACTGCACGAAATGAAGGGAAGGCGTCAATCTGCCGGCCTAGATCCCCTGGCCGACGGCGTATCCGCCGCTATGAATTGCAACCTGCTGGTCCGCGTGTGGTTGGGCGTTGGTGAGTTTGGTCGCCGGTAGGGTGATCTGATCCCAGGAAAAAAAACTACTAACACTTCGACGACGCCTAGATTCTTCAGTGATTTCAGCTTCACGACGGCACGCGTCGATCCTCTCCCGGCTGGTACGTTAATCTAATTAAGCAGCATTTGGCAGCAAGTTTGGTGCCGGATCAATCATATGCATTGGGTCTTGACGGCACTGGTCCGGGTGGCTGTCAGCGAGCCTAATTATATTGCGTTTGGTAACTTGGAGATCGAGACCCTCCTGCTAACAGATCGATGGCCTGAAGCAGTCTCATACTCGTATGCACGACGTAGTATATATAAGCATCGGGATCGTACTGTGTTTGCGTGCTCGGAACGCTTCTTTCAGGAAACAGGGGTGGTGTGCGTCGGGTGGGTGTGGAATTGTGGATGTATATCGATCTGTAGAGGCGGAGGAATGAGCGCCCACATGCATTCATGTTCTATTGGAAAATTTGTGCAAAAAGTGTGTATCGATCTGATCTGTTCTGATCTAGTACTACCGTCAGATGCAGCTTCGCTTTCATGTTGGTGGTTCTGGTCGATCTTAGTGTATATCAGTTGATCGTACCGATCAGATTTTCAATTTTTTTCAAGAACATTTCAGTTATATTGAGAACACAATTAACAGCGGCACCAGCTGGTTCCAAAAACGGTTAGTAGATAATAAGTCCCGTACCTCTCTCACTCTGGCGTGATCGATCTCGTCATCTGACTAAACACACTCTATGGTCATTAGAGGAGTTTTACGTCAAAGGCTGGTACGTACAGTATTCAATGTTGTCCTTTTTCTCAGTCAAGACTTGTAGGGTTACCTGCATTTCAACATCTCCGCATCTGAATTATTGAAGTACTCATAAACTGGACTTATTTGGATCGGAGTACCACCGCCCGTACGCACGAGAAAAAACTGAAAAACGATGCCTTCTAGCCCTGACGGCCATGCAGCTAGCTTCCGGTAGCTTAATTAGAGTAGAGCACTTACATCGAACTGCATGACGATGCAGCTAACCAGAACGACGTACGGAATCTACGTACAGCTCTACACTCCGTATTATATGCAATCGATCTGTATACACAACACAAATAAACATTGATCAGTCATATCTGTTTCGTTTCAAAGAAAACAAAACACTGATCAAAATTAACAAATCTCGATCGGTCTCGTCTCACGGCGTCGCTTTCGAAGAGCTATCGCACACGTCGATCAGCTGGATATATAGGATAGATGATGGGATGTTGCCGCGCGCGGTTAGACCCAACTGTTCAACCAACCGTGTGCAGGTGAACCGACCTAGACCGGCCGATAGGCACGCAAAGCAATCTGGTCTGGTCGATCGATGACAAGAAGAGCTACTTCTCCGCCACATTTTATACGTGTGCCTCTCGCCGTACGTACGCAGGCCACCGGATACCACACACACACACACACCTAGCTGCGACTGCGATGATGGCAGTTGAGGGAGACGATGACGCCTCGAATGAAGCAGCAGCTAGCTATGGTTAACTGCACTTAACAAGGACAGAAATCTAATTGAAACAGAAAAATGACTCGGGCCTTCTACGGCCGGGCTGCACATCAACCGGTCATAGTTTATTTAGCTCCCCGTCGGCTCGTTCATTCATTACCTGGAGTCGATGTTCTTCTGAATTTGAGGCCACAAATACTACTATCAGTCAGAGCTATCACTATTGACTCTGATCTAGAAGAATCCCGCGGGCAATGAATCCTGCAGCAGTGATTTCAGTGCAAATGCTAGGCCGTCGATATGATGCTCGCCATATGGCTCAAGCGAGCATATGGGGCCTGACCTGAACGAAGGAGCATACGAGGCCTCAGTCTCACCAACCGATGGGCATGGTCGCATGGAACGCAACACAAAGGACGGCTGCATTTGCTCGCCGCCGCGCGGAGGTGGAGGGTACGCGCTGGCGGCTGGGTTTGACAAGCACGAGCACGAGTCACATTCACATCGCGTCGCGTCTCCGCTCTGGCAGAATTTATGATCCAGGTCAACGAGCCAACGACACACGAACGACTGGCCCGGCCGGAGCCGGAACGAACGACGACGAGAGGTCGTCAAGCAAGGGTAGTCGCTGTTGCGGGTTTCGCTTCGCCCATGGTACAGTTGGGCGTTGGGGGCGGTGGGGGCCTCAGCTTCTTCACTGCGAGATGCGACGGCGGCAGCGGAAACAGACTCCCTCGCCATAGCGCGCGCCGACGTGCCGTATAGGCACGGCGAACAGATCGAGTCAGCTCGTGGGGCTGTACGGCCGGCCGGCCGGCTGGAAGAGGCCAATTCTGATTCGAGATCATCTGGAACGGCCGCGTGCCCAACGGCTTCGTAGCCTTTCCGTTTCGCGGTTAGGATCATCACCACGTAGTACGTCACCTGTAGTACTCGTGGTATTCTGCCGCCGTTGTCCGTCGACGCTGATGATCATATCTCTCGGCGTGCGCGCGGCAACCGCCCGGCCGGTCTACGTTCGCGGCCGCAGGGAGGAGCCAGCCATCCAGAAAACGGGCCGCCGACGGCAGGAAAAAGGTGCCTGGACAGCCAGCGCGGGCGGCGCCGCGGATCCACGGCACACGGAAGCAAAAGGCACGGCGCGTTCCGCGGTCGTCGCCGACGCGCGCCGCGCACGGATGAGAGAGACGACGACGTACGGTAGGAGTACGACTGCCGTTCCGGCACGTTTCCGCAGCCGCGGCCGTGGAGTCGCCGACGACGGATCACGGCCGCGCACCTGTTGGGGCCTGGGGAGTCGGGAGGGCATCGGCGGCGATTTTCGGCGTCTCGCACGTGGAGAATTTCTTGTTTGGGATGGTCGGTCGCACGCCGCACGGCCGTAGGGCGGCAGTTGTACGGTAGTGGGCCTAATTGGCCAATGTGCCCAAACGATTTTGGCCCAGTTGGTATGTGGTACATATTCTATCATTTTCATTTACGGCCCACGGCGAGAAGTTACGCAGGCCACGCAGAAAGGCCGAAATTAAAGTCCACCCAAGCAAAGCAGGATTTTGTTGTTGGTCCAAAGTCCAAACCCGCTCAGAATACTATGTGGAAAAAGTCTATTCTAAAGACGTCCGGTTTTTTCTTTCGACAAATTTGGGATCCCCAATTCCCCACCTATTTTTCTCATCCTAAAAACAGATATGCGGCACCCACGAACTATTAAAATCATTCGATATCACTTAGAGCATCTCCAACAGTATTGGTAAAATTGGGGACCTAAAATAAGTTTTAGGTCAAAGAAAGAAAATTTTAGGTCCCACACAGTTGTCTTCTCCAGCAGTGCTGCTAAAACTGGAGACCTATATTCCATTTGAGAACTAATTTGCGAAGAAATTATCTTCTCAGGGTCCAATCTGAAAATTGACGCAACCTGCCAACCTTATTCTCTCCCCCTCCATCTTGTTCCCCCCACACCAACCAGAGCAGCTCCCTCGTCGTCGACGGCAGGGGAAGGCTAGAGTGGGGGGGGGGCATGCCAACTGCGAGGTCCGGCGACCTCCTCTCCTCTCTGTCACTGGAACCATCCTCTTCACTCAGCTAGCGGCGTGCAGCGGACTCGCGCCATCCCCTACCTCCCTTCCGAACGGCGGCTTCTCTCCGGCGGCGGCGGTCGGATCCGGCACGCCAAGCTGCTGTGCCGGCCGGATCCGGTGCCAGTGAGCCCCTGACCGCCACCATCTTGGGCCTGTAAATCGAGCACGACAACGCAAATCTAGGATGTCAGGCTGGCCATTAGGATGTGCCGCCACCGGCAGGGCACCTTCTCCCCTCTCGGCTACCACCGCCTCTCCTCTAGCCGCTCCTCCCTACCGAAGAAGCCGGCCCGTGCAAGGGCTGGGACGCCAACTGGCTACTGGGGCGCACAGCTGGGGCTGCGCGCGGCCGCGCACGCGGTGGCCTCCTGCACGTGGATGCGCCGGCGGTGGAGCACATAGCGGCGGTGCACACGACTGTGGGGGGGGGAGAACGCCGTGGCAGGACGGCGTGGAAAGGTTCGTGCGCGGGCGGTTGACTTCTCTCGTGTGTGCTTCCAAGTTTTAGGTCCCAAGAGCTGTGTTGGTATGTCATAAAGGGTGAGTTTTAGGTCCGGACCTAAAATCGAACTCAGATAGGTCTTCTGATGAAGCTGATTTTTTGGATGTTTTTAGGTCCTGAGTCAGTTTTTAGGTATAACAACTCGGTTTAGGTCCTCATCTATCCTTGCAGTCACCGCTTCAATGAGGCCCACATATCATATCGTCGTCACCCTACCACGCCGCTGCCCAACCACGCTGGCGTGCCGCACGCCCGCACCGTTGCCACTTGCCAGCGACGGCATGCTGCACTGCTGCGCCCAGGTTTTTTTACCAACCGTTACCGCAGCGGTTACCGTTTTTACCGCTGTGGCTGAAAGGATCTTGATGTCGTCTAGAGGGGGGGTGAATAGACGAATCTGCACTTATTAAAAACTTCAACCCTCTGTTAGTGCTAAAACCGGTCAGACCGGTTTCCAAAACCGGTCAGACCGGTTTTGCTAGGCAGCAAATCAACAAACAAGTATATGCCCTCTACGAGTTCTAGCTCAAACCAAACTTGGTGTATGACTTCCAAAGGTGTTTCCAAGAGTGTCAATGAAGTCCCTGCACATAGCACAAGCACACCAAAGTAGATCGAAGCGGAAGCACAAAGATTGCTAGAAACAACTTGAGGTAATGCATGTAAATGTAAAGCAAGTAAGAACACAAAGATTTATCCCGTGGTTCGGCTCACCACTAAGGTTAGCCTACCTCCACGTTGTTGAGGTATCCACACAAGGATAGGCTCGCCACACAAGGCTTGCCCTTGACCTCGGTCTCAAGTCAAGAGAATGAACCCTTGAGATGAGAAGGTTTCCACTAGAATCACAGGGGTAATACAAACTTCTTGGAGCTTCCACAATCTCGAATTGGAGAGCTTCCAAGTGACTTCTAGCCGTCTAGGAGCAAAGCTCCAAGAGTAAAAGATGCTTCAAAGGATCTTCAACGAAATCAGCAGGTGCTCAAGTATGGGATGCTCACAAGGCTTCTCAAAGCTCTCTAAAGCTCTCACACAAGTCACTCTCTCAACCCAACACAAGAATAGGGCACTAAAGGCTTGAATCTCACTTAGAGAGGTTGGGGAGAGCTTAGCTGGGGTTCAGGAAGGTGTTAGAAGTGTGGAGGACCAGCCGCCCCTCAAGGAGGAGCTCATGGTGTCGGTGTTAGGATTAGTCCCGACACTAACTAGTAAGTTACGCTGTGATCAGCTTCTCGATGGTCGGTGCAAATAACACAGGGGACACGAGTTTATCATGATTCCGACCGCGGGGTCGTACGTCCAGCAGATTGGCGCGTGCGCGCTGTATTGACTCGCACCGGTGGTGCCTGTAGAGGGGGGCTACAAGCAAGGCGGGAGAGGAGGAGAGTCCTCCAAGTCCCTGCTAGCAGTGATTGAGGCAAAGTGCCAATATCGATGGGAACGAGTATGCGAGTGAGAGTGAGTGTGAAGCGATGATCTCTTCCCCCCGGCGGCCGGGTGACCGCCTCCTCCTTTTATAGACCAAGGGGAGGCGGCTTACAAACGTGCCGCTCAGGGTTTTACACAGTATCGTGGTACTGGCACACAGTGTTTGCGATTTGATGGCGTCCTGACGTCTCAACACTTGCCGGTGTCGTGGTGGCTATATGCTGGTCTGGGAAAAGCTTCGAGGGTAGCTTGCTCGGCGTGCACGTCTGACTGCCGTTCGTGCACCCGTTCGAGGGTCTTGCTGACGAGGGCACCCGGCGCTGTACAGGGGCCGGCGCGGTGGCGTCCCATCGAAGCATGGCCGCACAGCACCGGGGATGGCAGCATAGCGCCCGGGATGGTGCCACAGGGCCAGGGATGTCCGCACAGCGCTGGTGCTGATCGCACGGACCCTGGGCGAGTCGCACAGCGCCCGGGATGGCCGGGCGGTGCGGCAGCTAGCGGAGGGGACGCGGCGCACGTCGCTCGTACGGCGGCGCCGGTCAGTGTGCGCACCAAGTCGCTGCCCGTACACCCTTCGAGGATGATCCATGCTCTTTCGAGGGCCTCGATGGCGGGAGCGCCCATGCCGTACAGGGGCCGGCGTGGTGGCGTCCCATCGTAACAGGGCTCCACAGCGCCGGGGATGGCTGCACAGCGCTGGGGATGGCTGCACAGCACCGGGAGGTGACGCGCCTCGCTGGCCTTGCGCCACGGCGTCGCCCCAGGCGGGCGGGGAATTGGGGGCCGTACCCCTCTCGAGGGTGCCGCCGTCCTCTTTCGAGGGGCGCGACGCGGAGGAGGTACGGGAGTAGGCGGCACAGTATCACAGAATGACACCGGCCATCCCGCACAGCACCCGCACAGCGCCGGGGATGGCTGCACAGTGCGGGTTGGCCGAACAGCGCCGGGATCTGATTCCCAGGCGGTGTCAGAGGGCCGGCGTGGCGTGGATTTGCCTTTGACCCGGGCTCTCGCGACGCGCCAGAGCATTTAATGCTCCGGTCGTGGGAGCAGGCACGGTGTCGCGGATCAGAGGAGACCTCGAGCGAGGCGTAAACACGCTCGAGGGGCGTCAAGCCCTCGAGCGAGGCGGAAGATTCGCGGCGCAGCGCCCGGCCCTCGAGCGGGTCGGAGGTTTGCTCGAGGAGCGCCGGGGGTCGACTGTTCGTTGGGCCGGTGAGGCTTTTTGGGCCGTGGGCCCTGCCCTGGGCCGCTGTCGTGCGTGGTGTGGTTTGCTCGTTCGCTTTCGTTATTTTTCGAAAAAGGGGTGATTTCCCCCATTATTAGGGGACCCCCGTGGCTGTCCCCGACACATGGGTATAAATACCCAACTTCCACGAAA
Organism: Cenchrus fungigraminus; assembly: GCA_036936925.1. Lineage (NCBI taxonomy): Eukaryota > Viridiplantae > Streptophyta > Magnoliopsida > Poales > Poaceae > Cenchrus > Cenchrus fungigraminus. Next base: position 92,110,008 of record CM072776.1, on the reverse strand, counting down.
CTAGCCGTTAGTCTGTCAGACAAAACCGGTCAGACCGGTTTTCAAACCAACTAGCCGTTGGACGGTGTCAGTGCCCAAACCGGTCAGACCGGTTTGGGCCAGAGAGCCCTACTAAGGTTTGATCTCACGGGTTAGACTCTCATGGGTTTACTTGAGCACTTTTTGATGTTTGTTGTCCAACCATTGATTCATCCCTCTTGATAGTACGACATACCTAAACTCAAGATAAAAGATAAACCCTAATTAATCCACTTGAGCTTGAACCACCAAGGTACACCGGTAGATGATCTTCAATGATTCGAGGGCTTCCAATGTTGTATACCAACTGAGCACATGTTATAGATGAATAAATATATGCATGTGCTTGAGCATGTCCACCTTGAGCTAGTGACTTAGAATTCTTCCATAGAGTAGATATCAACCACTTTGAATTCTTAAGCCACTCCAATTTATCAATCATGACACTAGATGCAATTTATCACTTTTCTCGGTAGGCTTGGATATGATACTTCGAAATCCTTGACGCTCTCAACTTCACCCTAGCCACTTGCTTATGGTCGCTATCCATAGCCTTTGCTTAATTCCTCGTTTTAGCCATCTTGATCTCTTCATCACTTATCCTTGCCACAATTGAGTCAAGCCTTGCACCATAGAGAGAATTCCTTTTGAGATGCCACTCAAATAGTTTGTCCTTTGATTGACATCAATTATTCTTGCTTTGCAAACTTCTATTTATCGGTCCATCATAAAAGAGATAACCACATGACCCTTGTCAATTCTATACTTGAAGTCTTGCAAATGGCTTCTTTGAACGAGTCAATATTCTTCATAAAATGTAAGAGTGAAAAACCATTTGATATTGTACTTGGAAAACTCATAGTATTGGCTATCAAGTTCCATCTTGTGTCAATAGTGAAATCCCTTGATGCCATACTCAACTTCGACTTAGTTCTCCCATTATTATACCACAAGCTTCTCCTTTCTTCACAATATGCTTTGCTCAACATAGAGAGGCCAACCAAGTACCATATATAATCATGCCTCTATATTTGCTTTTCTTTAGCTTATGATCACTTGTTGTATGTCTTGTATAGACTCCAATGGGAAGAACACATTAACCAACTCATGACATTCATCTTTAGTAGTTTGCATACATTCCATGTATAATGCCATGATCCACCCTTGTCATCTTTGCAATATGAGCCAAATACATGATCTTACACATAAATATCATTTATCAATAATCAACAACCTGCTCACATACTTTACAAGAGTGTTAGTGATTTAATCAAGTTGTCACTCAACTCACCAAAACCCACTTGGGGCTTGATTGCACTTACAGTGGCGCGGTAACGGTACCGGCCGGTTAAAACCGCTAGGATTCAAAAAATTGAAATTTGAATTATAAAATGGAAAATTCTATAAAAATTCCTAAAAAATAGCTCATGATTTATAGAATCTGATGGTGTCAAAAGTTTTCAAATTTGAGTGCATTTAGTATTTATTTCGAGCTTTAGAAGTTACAGAAAAAAAGAAAAAGAAAAAACGGGCGCCGGCCCGTTAAGACCCATCAGGCCCAAACCGGCTCTAAGGCACCCTATCCATTCCTCTGCCTGGCCCCTCTCCCGCTCGTTGCCCCAGATCCCTCCCTCGCTCGCCCGCAATAGCATTCCGCTGCCCTGGAGCCTGTCCGCGCCGCCGCCGGCGGTTAGCCGCGCCCCGACGCCGGTTAGCCAGGCAGGAGTAGCGGTTAGCCGCGTCGCAACCGGATCTGCCCGCTCCCGCGTGGTAGGAGCGGTTTACCGCCCCGGGCGGGTGGTTTACCGCGGCGGAGGCGGCGGTAGCCGCTGGTTGCAGGTGAGCTTTTTTTTGAATGGAGTGTAGGAGTAGCTTTAGGATTTAGGTAGAAATTAGCTATAGGATGTGGGTACCATTTGCATTAGGATTTAGGTAGGATTTGTGTTAGGATTTAGGTAATATGTGATTTAGGATTTAGGTAGCATTTGCATTAGGATGTAGGTTTATTTTGCTTTAGGATTTAGGATTTTAGGTAGGATTTAGGATTTTAGGTAGGATTTGTGGTAGGATCCTATTTTAGGTAGGATTTGTTTCAGATTTAGGTATATTTTATTTAGGTACATTTAGTTGTGAGTTTGTGACTTAGCCACTTAGTTACGTGCATTTTATTTATGTGATTGATTTGTTTGTGTTGGCCATTTATGCAGATAGACAATGTCAGGCAGACCTAAAGATGTTGTATGGGAACATGGTGAAAATCTAGCTCCCGGATGGCGATGCAACTATTGTGGTATGCAGAAAAGTGGTGGTGGTTCGACTAGATTCAAACAACATTTGGCCGCGCGCGGGTCATCGGTGCTCCATTGCACCAAGGTGCCACCACCTGTGCGGGAGTACTTTCAGCAGGATATTGAGAGGACTAAGAAGGCAACTTCTGACAGGGCTCGAGAGAGGTTGGCACGGGAGGCGGCTGCAGCAGCGGGAAACAATCCCGTTGGTGGATATGATGAGGAGGAGGCTCAGATCCAGCATGCAATTAACCTGTCAAGAGCAGAAGCAGAGTTCCGACAGGGGTGGAAGGGAGAGGAGGTACTTATGAGCGTGGAGGGGGTAGTGGTTCGGCAAGGGGGAATCCTGTGCAGAGGATGTTTCGAAGAGCAAGTTCACAGAGGGAGAATCCTGTGATGGCGGACTATAACTTGGCAGCCGGTGGGAGCAGAGGAATGACACAACCAAGGATTGATACAGGCTCCTAGACGCAGAAGGGTAAAAATGCAAGGGAAGCCATTAGTAAAGCTTGGGGAAAGTTTTTTCATATTGCAGGAATACCTGGATGGCTGGCCGACAATCCATACTTTGTCAGTGCGGTTAGAGAGACACAAAAGTGGGGTAAATATCTATACTCTATACTTGGACACCTATGACCTTACGTTCTGTATCTATTCTCATGATGACCATATGGTTGCAGGTGAAGGTATCATGTCACCCAGTGGAAAGGAGATTAATGGCAAGTACCTAGATCAGAACGAGAAAGACTTGAAAGATCGGTATGTAAAGTTTCAGAATGACTGGGGCACACATGGTGTGACGTTGATGTGTGATTCTTGGACTGGCCCGACTAAAATGAGTGTCATCAACTTTCTGATGTATTGCAATGGGATCACGTGGTTTCACAAGTCTATTGATGCAACTGGAAAAAGTCAAGATGCCTCATATTTGTACACGGTACCTCCTCAACATGTGCCATGTCACATTCAATATGTTTTCTTGGTTACTAAATACTTTGCCTATATTTTCAGGAGATTCGCAAGGTGGTGAAGGAGATTGGCCTGGAGCATGTCGTGCATGTGGTCACTGATAACAGCTCGAATTACAAGAAAGCATGCAGGACACTAGGAGAGGAGTATGGACACATTATTTGGACACCTTGTCTGGCACATACCGTCAACTTGATGTTGAAGGATAACGATGAAAGTACGACCATCAAGGTATGATCACGACATGCAAGAGAATTTCAACTTGGTTACACAACCATGGGCAGTTGAATGCAATGATGAGGAAAGCAATCGGTGATGAGTTGGTCAAGTGGAATGCCACTAGGTTTGGGACCAACTACATGTTCCTAGAGAGCTTTTATCGGAAACGTGAGGGTTTCATGCAGTGGATGGGATCTCCTGAGTTCTTAGGAAGCAAGTGGGCGGATACCAATGAAGGCCGATTTGCTCACGCCCGGTTGTCAAGTATGGAGTGGTGGGGCGGATTGAAATACATCATCGACACAGTTCAACTAGTATACAAGTTTTTTCGCTTTACTGGTCAAGACAAGCGGCCCAACTTGTGTGATGTCGTGTATGCCTACTAGACATGCAAAAATGAGTTGGAGTCTTTCTTTGGAAGAAATATTTCGACATGGAATGAGTATCGTCAGATTCTGAATGCTAGGATTAACACTCACCTAGGCAAGAGGAAGTTGGAGAAGGGGCCTAGAAAGGGTGACTCCAAGCGTCAACGAGGCAAAATAGTACAAAAACCAGTGACCAGCAACACAGAGACTGATGACGGCGACGAGGGTGAGCGTAGTCCACCGTATCAGGAGTCTCAGGATAGCAGCTCAGCTGATGATGGTGATGAGAGTGGTGACGGTGACGGTGACGGTGGTAGTGGTGCTGGTGGCGGTGGTCTTCGTTTCACAGGTATCAATTGCACCTACGTACGCGCATTTCTTTCTGACTATGAGTACTAATTATGGTTGATTGCAGGTGAGACCATGTTCACACATGCTACTCAGGATCGCGACCATGGACAACTGAAATCGCAGAGGAGAGTGTATGGACCTACGGACTACGACACTCCACAGTACTCTTCTTCCTCCTACAGCGATACCTCAGAGCCTCATTATCACTATTCCATTCCTGACATGAGCATGAAGCCACCGACGAGATGGGTGTACGAATGGGAAGACCCCCATTTCTACACTATGTTAGTTCACGAATGGGAGACAACATCAGCGTGGATAGGTCAGAGTTGGCAACAGTACAAGGCTGATCTACTTAGAGTGCGCGATTTAAATGTGATGTCCACCACTGAGTACGAGACGACGTCCCAAAGGGGGATCTTCCCGTTCATCTAGCGCCGTTGAGTATGACTATGTACTATGGTATTTGTATATGTATGAGACTATGGTGGTAGTGACTATTGAGTATGACTATGTACTACGGTATTTGTATGTGTACGAGACTATGGTGGCAGTGACTATGGTATTTGTATGAGACTATTTATTGTTGCTTTGATGTGGTCTTTTTACATTAATATGTGCTTAGGTCATTGTCAGATGTTTAGATCTGCACAGCCCACAGGGGTATCAACCCCAACGATTTATTTGTTCGGCGGGGAGGGATCTAAGGCTAAGAACTTGAAGGTTGCGCAGTAGCACACGGAACACAAAAGACACGGCGAGTTTATACTGGTTCAGGCCTCCAGAGAGTAAAACCCTACGTCCAGTTCTTGATTGTATTGATTTAGGCGGATTGCGACTTGGGATGACTTGGTCTTAGGGTTTCGGCCTTGTCCGCCTTATGTTGGCTGACGGACAAGGTCGGTGGGCCCTAAGTTCAGGTCGGTTACAACAGGGAAACCAATCTAAGTAAAATTACAACATAATCCCGTGATCTTCGAACTTTCTGGCGGTGTAGTCGACGTCTTCTGCCTTGTCTTGCACGCCAAGTTACCCGACCGAATCGGATAAGGTCATCTAGGGAATTTTTTGGAAGGTCTTCTGAGGTCGTGTGGCCCACAGATCAGGTCTGTTGGATCCACTATCAGGTCGGCGGGTCTTCTGGTAGGCCGGATCCACTTGTCGGGGACGATCGTGAGCCTAGTCGGTGGGGACCCAGGGATACCCATGTCTCACTAGCCCCCGAGCGATGTGTAGGCATAGCGACCTCGAGAGGGTCATGACGAAGTCTTGAAGCTATCGACAAGTCAAATAGCGTGCACGTCGGTCCAAAAGAAAAAATTAAGAAATCAGCTTAGCAGCCGACCTGTTTGAAATCTTGCCGAACGAAGAGAGGTCGAGTGACGACCTACAGGAAGCTGACTTCCAATAGATCGAAACGACGATGAAAAAAATTCAGAGGGCGTCAAGGACGCACTCATAGAGTAGTATCCAAGCATCGTGGCAGGCAGGATGGCTGGTATGATGATCCAAAAAGAAAGAGAAGAAAAAGTAGGTCGAGTAATGACCTGATGAGAAACAGGTTTCCCAACAGGTCGGTACGACGAAGGAAACAAGAGGGCGTCGAAGACGCTCTCGTAGAGTAGTCCCCGAGCATTGAAGCAGGCAGCATGACTGGTTTGATGCTCAAAAAAGAGAAGAAAACTAGGTCATGGTCTTGATCGAACACAGTGTAGAGACACCCAGACCTCCTAGCATAGCTGCAAGGAGTCTGGCAGGGCCGACCTCAAGGAGGCCTTGTAGGCGTGCCGACCTCAAAGAAGCCTCAAATCAAGCAATGCCCAGTATCCGAGGATACCTAGCAAGATCTTTAAACACACATCCCATGAAGAGGTCTTCTATGGTGGTCGAAACGGTCAACGATGAAGCCATAGGAAAATGTTGATCTTGAATGAATGGAGTGTAGAGACACCCAGATATCCTGCATAGCTGCAAAGAGTCTGACAAAGCCACCCGAGGCATGCCGACCTCAGGAAGGTCTCAAATCAGAAGCGCCCAAGCACCCGGAGATACTTGGCAGGGCCATTAGGCGCGTACCCCACAGGGAGGCCTTCATTCTTGACATAAAATCCCGGGTGTCCAGAGTAGACTGGCAGGGCTTACAAGAGCACACCGACCTCATGAAGGTCACGCATTCAGGGCGCCCAACTAGGCTGGCAGAGTCACAAACATACCAAGATATTGCAAGACCTAAGTATGAAGGCACGCCGACCTCAGGAATGTCATTTTAGTGCCCAGACAACCAGCATAGCTGCCAATCATCCAGCGGAGCCATGGTACAAAGGTAATGACGACCTAAGTAGCGGGCACACCGACCACGGGGGCCCGACAAAATCGTAGATGTGGAGCTTTTGATCTCCAGGCGCCTAGACGGATCTGGCAGAGCAGTGAGGCACGCCTACCTCGGAAGGTCTTCAATCGAACCTACGACCATTCTGCTCAGGAAACAGAAATATAGGCTGATTGGAATATGTCTGTTTACGTGCAAAGCCATAGCGGGTGCACCAGGACGCAGATCCTAGCGGGTGCATTTAATCATCGTCGTCGCCGTCTGTAGATGTAGCAAGGCACAGGGCCATCTGACATGGAGTCAGTCTTATCTTCTCCGTAGACTGTAGGGTCACAGGTCAACAGTGGTCGGAGATTCTCTTGCCACCCAGAAAACGACAACTTAATCCTCTTACCGCATGCGTACTATAGCCATGTGACACTGCAGCGGCCTAAGGCATCAATGATGCAACATCAACAATTTTTGTCGTGAGGTAGGTAGAGAAAAAGATCTTCGCTTTGACGCGTCCACATGTCAACAGTACCCCATAGTCATGAGGTAACAGCATCGAGCCTCATCTGGTCATAACCAAGTCTTGGCTCGTGCTATAAATAGCATCGTGAGGGTGAGGGCAAGCACCGAGCATTGTTGAGCTATGAAGTCGCAGAGTAGAGTTCCGGCCATGCCATGGGCATGCGACCGTCCAACAGAGCATAGGATGCAAAGTTAGGAGCTTGGAGCTAGAAGAATACTTGTGAAGTGTAGATGTCTCCTTCAATCTCTGCGCCCTCCCCCAGCGAGGAATCCAGGAGAGTTTGGAGGTGATGCTGTAGAGGCCCGAGGTGATGCTGCAGGTTCTTGGTAAGCATGAGATGCTCGTCGAGGGCTCGCAGCACCCACCCCCTGGGAAGACTGTGTCTACATTCCATAGTCAGGCACAAAGCACGACCTGCTAGGCGCAGCGTTGTGTTGAAGTTCACCGCATGGCCGCCATTGGGGATCTAAAGCTAGAAGAATTCTTGCGATGTGCTCTACTGTAGCAGAGAACATGGCAAAGATTGCTCTAGGTAGATCAGGTCTTCAAATATGTTTGTATCTTGTAATGGGTGCTGGATCCAATGAGGTCATAGGCGACCTGTGTACCTTCGAAGCACTCATGTAATGTTCGCTCTCTTCTGTCATGTACTGGTCACTTTGAGGAAATTATTCATCAAAGACCTAAAATATTGTGATTTGGGGGCTTGTCGACCTCGTGGAGATCGATTTTACTATCAGGACGACCTGATAGCGTTGATGTACTTACGACCTAAACTCAGGGTGTTAGGTCGCCAATATATCCGTTGCGCATATACCCGTTGGCGTGAAATCCTGTGAGATCATCTCGCGAAATCATCAGCAAAGAGCCGTTGCGGCAGGTCCGTTGCGGCGGTAAATCCACAACGGGTATCTGCTGGGGCCCATATAAATACGGCCGAGGGGGACGGGTGTTGACCCTCCCCTGCCTTCGTCTTCTTCCTCCCGCCGCCTCCGCCGGAACTCCCCGCGCCATAGTCGTCGCCCTTGAGCACCCACCTCGCCGCATTTAGAGCCGGAGCTCGCCGCCGTCCACAGCAATCCTCCAGCCACCACCAAGAACTCAGATCCGTGCCGCACCGCATGCGCGTGAAAACCCTAGTGACCTTTGTTGACGGTCAACTTTGACGCTCCTAGCCATGAGTTTACTTTCAATGTTGGCATTGATTTGATATCCGATCTAATGGTACTTACCCCCTTGATATAACAAGTTCGTTCTTGCATGTGGTTTTTGGACTATGTTGTTTATGCAGGACTTAAGCACCTAAATAAGTACTTCCGGGTAAAGTTCATCAAACACTTTATGAGAAGATAATGAATCCCGGTACAAGTCAAGAGTCGAAGTGAACATGACTCCAAATGACCCAAGGACCAAAGCATGAAGTCATAAAACTCCAGGGACCTAAACAGAAGATGCTGGAGCTTGTGCAACAAGTACCCTTATCTAAACTGCGGAGAAAACGACGTTAAGGGCCCACATGCAGAAGGGGGTTAATCAGCAATTACACGAGGAGCTCGCACGCGAAAAATGGGGCCGAACCGGGCCAAAAAGGGCCTGGGCCGACCGGCCCATGCCGACCAGCCTGGCCCGTTTTCGGCCCGGTTCGACCTCCCCTTTGACCTAGTACCCCCTCGGGCTATTAAGAGTTTGGACGCAAAGAGCCATGGGGAGATTCATTCGTCATCCGCCGCCGCAAGACCGAGAACAAGAAGCAGATTGGATCGCGAAGGGAGCACTCGTGGCCTTCATCTACTTCGGAGGATTCTACACCATGATCAGCGCTACAATGTGTAACATTATGGGGTAAATTCCTTGTTTGTCCTAGGGGTTGAAGGGAGATCTTGAGTTGTAATCACCGAACCTATGTTTTGGATCTTTTTGCTATCATATTCATGTTGATGGTGCGTTAATCTTATTGGCCGGCTGGCTCGCTTTGGGGATGCATCGCTCGTAGTCTCACATTTCGTGTTCCTTTTGTTCTTTATGCGATTACCATCGTGTAGTGACAGTGCGCGGGAGGGAAAACATAATGAACTTGGTTCACACTTTTGATCATGCATGCCTAGAACACATCAACATCTTGTGCACTTGGTGTTCGATCACGGATTACCCTCGTGTAGTGACTAGTGCGCGAGAGGGAAAGGGTTGGACTCCGTGCACCTTTACCTTTGATAGATTAGATCGGGTTGTTCTTGCTAGGTGGTTACATCTTCAAGTGATCCTAGATCCCTTGGACAAGCATTCTACATTCTTGAGATCTCCATTCCATCGCTCTCTACTTTGGTTTCTTTAATCTAGATTAGATTAGATTAAGTTTCTTACTTACACATATTTGATAAAGAGTTTTAAATCAACAACATTAGTGCTTAGTTGAGCATAGCAATCCACTTGTTCCACGGATTAATTAACCTTGGGGGATACTCTAAGGGAAAAGCTACAACCGACCCGTGCGCTTGCGGATCGTAACTTGACGCATTATTTAATCATCAACAAGCTTTTCTGGCGCCGTTGCCGGGGAACAAGCTAGTTTGCTACGTTTAACTTTGTATTAATTTTGTTGATTACTAACACCTAACCTTTTGTCTAGAAATCCTTGTTTTTGTTTTTTTGTTGTCTAGATGGCTTTTGTCAATCACCCCATGGAGGAAGAAGAAAAACCACTATGGTACTATGCTAGCCCACAATTGGAGGATATTAAAGTCCAAAAATCAGATTTGATACTCGAGGCTACCGAGTACAAGATCAAGCCTCGAATGATTGAGATGGTGGCAGCAAACCCATTTAGAGGGGTGAAGACGGACAATCCATATAGGCACATCGAGCTTTTCACGATGCTATGCAACACAGTGCAACAAGGAGTTCCGGTCGATTGGTACAAATGGAATCTTTTTCCATACTCACTTGCGGATAAAGCAAAACGATGGCACTCACTTGCATCCTTTGAGGTGGAAGGAAATTGGAATCGATTGGTGAAGAAATTTTGTGGAAAATTCTTTCCGATAAGTAGGGTTCAAAATGTGAGGAGGCAAGTGATAAATTTTGCGCAAGGAGAAGAGGAAGGAATAGATCAAGCTTGGGAAAGATTCAATGGATTGATCAAACAAGGACCAAGGCTCGGATTCTCCGGTGATGTACTCTTGCATACTTTTTATTTTTCCCTAACCCCCGAATGCATGCGGTATGTTCAAATGTGTGCAGGTAGAAATATCATGGAGAAAACACTTACGGAGGCCACCCAATTACTATAAAGATTAAGCGAGGGGGTGGCCATGCAAAGAGATTGGGAAGAACATATTTCGGGAAGCATTGAGCAAGAAACTCGTGTGGAGGTACTTGCTGGAATTTCAAGAAAAGAAGCCCCGGAAGTGAAGAAAGAAGAAGCAAGGCAAGAAAAGGTTGAAGGAGCAACCCATAATGAAGGAGGACCAATCCAAGGCATGAAAATTCACAAGCTTGAAGAGGTACATGGAAGAAGTTTGGCAAATGCAAAGCTGCTAAATGAGTTCGAACAAATGGATTGGATCCCAATTAACTTTGAAGAAATATTCAACAAGAGGAGACCATACCCGAACCAAAAAGAGTCGGCGAGAGCTATAGAATTCAACTTTCCGAAGGAGAGGCACTCGGGGTACGAGTTGGACAAAGAATCGGCCGGAGAAATTATTCAAAGACTTTTCAATGAGGATGAAGAGGTAGATCCGGACCACATTGCCGAAGTAAAGAGGATTATGGGAGTGAAGCCGGAGGACTCACCATATGCACACCTAGCTGAAGTGTACGCGATAGGAGCCGATCATGTCGAAGGTAGCTCTCTACCGACACCTCACATAAGTTGTAACATTAATGGAGAGAAAATTTGCAAAGCCTTATGTGACATAGGAGCTCATGTTAGTGTCATGTCTTCCAAAATTTATTATGAACTTTTTAGTAAAACTTTAAATCTCGCTCCAACACAAATAAAATTAATCATGGGAGATGGTAGAACGACAAGACCTTTGGGTGTGCTTAGAGATTTAGATGTTGCTATCTCGGGTAAAATTATTCCAACTGACTTTTTCGTAATTGATGCTTGCCATGATGAACATGATGATATAATTCTTGGTAGGCCTTTTCTTAAGTTGGTCAATGCCGTTCTTGATGCCGGAAAGGGTAGAGTTACTATTGATCTAGATGGAACTAAATTCACATATGATTTCCTACCCGCTTCTCGTATTGCTTTACCTCTACCTCTTGATAACGAAGAGGTAGAGGATCTTTGTTTTGTTAATACTTTCAAGGACCCTCTCCAAAGAGCAATGGAGAATGATGCTATGTATGATGATCAAGACAAAGAACTAGCGGAAGCAATCGAGGGGTTGAAGGCACAAGATGGAAGCTTGGATGAAGAAAATTATGAAGATATTGGAGACTTGCAACAACAAGAACCCGAAGTGCCCGATTTGAGTTAAAGCCACTTCCCAAGGGATTAAAGTATGAATTTTTGGGAGCCGATAAGATGTACCCGGTCATTGTGAGTGATGAATTGAGTCCGGAGGAGATGGATAAGTTGCTAAATTTATTGAGAAAACACAAGAAGGTGATCGGGTACTCGATAAGTGACTTGAAGGGTATTAGTCCAGCATTTTGCACCCACCGCATACCACTTGATGAACAATGCAAGCCCGTTGTCGAGCATCAAAGAAGATTGAGTCATGCCATGCGCGAGGTGGTGAAGAAGGAGGTGATCAAATTGTTGGATGCCGGAATAATATACCCCGTGCCACATAGTGAATGGGTGAGCCCGGTGCATTGTGTACCAAAGAAAGGAGGAATAACCGTTGTGAAGAATGAGAAGGATGAGTTGATACCGCAACGGGTCGTGACCGGATGGAGAATGTGCATCGACTATAGAAAGTTGAACAAGGCAACAAGGAAGGATCACTTTCCGTTACCATTTATCGACGAGATGCTTGAAAGGTTAGCTAAACATTCTTACTTTTGTTTCCTTGATGGGTACTCAAGGTTCATGCAAATTCCCATTCACCCGGATGATCAACAAAAGACAACCTTCACATGTCCATATGGAACTTTCGCATATAGAAGAATACCATTTGGTTTATGTAATGCACCGGCTACCTTTCAAAGATGCATGACGGCTATATTCTCGGATTTTATTGAAGAAATTATGGAGGTATTCATGGACGACTTCTCGGTGCATGGTACGTGTTTTGAAAGTTGCTTGAAAAATTTGGAAAAAGTCCTTGAAAGGTGTGGAGAAATTGACCTAGTGCTTAATTGGGAGAAGTGTCACTTTATGGTGAAACAAGGGATAGTCTTGGGACATGTAATCTCCGAGAGAGGAATAGAGGTGGACAAAGCTAAGATTGAAACGGTTGAAAAGTTGCCACCTCAAATATCAAATCGTTAAGAAGCTTTCTCGAGCATGCTGGATTTTATAGAAGATTTATAAAGGATTTCTCAAAGATCACCAAGCCATTGACACGACTTCTCCAAAAATATGTGGAATACGAATTTGATGAAGAATGCTTGCATGCTTTCCGGACGTTGAAGCAATCTCTCATAAGTGCACCAATTATGCAACCTCCCGATTGGAATTTACCATTTGAGATAATGTGCGACGCAAGTGATTATGCCGTTGGAGCCGTTCTTGGACAAAGGAAGGAAGGGAAGGTAATGCAATTTATTATGCAAGTAAAACTCTAAATGAAGCTCAAGTGAATTATGCAACTACGGAGAAGGAATTGCTTGCCGTAGTGTTCGCATTTGAAAAATTCAGATCTTATATTTCGAACTCGAAGGTGATCGTGTATACGGACCATGCTGCAATCAAGTATCTTTTGTCCAAGAAAGATGACAAGCCACGTTTGATTAGATGGATCCTATTATTGCAAGAGTTTGATATGGAAATTAGAGACAAGAAAGGGTCGGATAATGTTGTAGCCGACCACCTATCAAGGATGCACCATGGAGATGATGGGATGGAGCTAATTGAAGATAGAATGAGAGATGACCATCTATATCGAATACTTGATAGGGGTGGATGGATGCATGATATCATAAGATGCCTACAGAAGATGCCATTAGATCACTTGGACAAAAATGCTAAAAGAAGGGTAATTGCCGAAAGCAGAAAATTTTATTGGGATGCACCATACCTATATAGATGTGGAGATGATGGAGTGCTAAGAAGATGTGTGCTGCGGGAAGAAAGAGAAGAAATTCTAAGAAAATGCCACTCATCGGAATATGGAGGACACTATGGACATTTTAGAACACAAGCAAAGGTATGGGCAAGCGGATTCTATTGGCCTGAGATGCATTAGGATGCTAAAAGGTTTGTTGCAACTTGCCCGGAATGCCAAAGGAGTGGAAATATATCACAAAGGAATGCAATGCCGCTGAATTATAATTTGCAAATTGATCTATTTGATGTTTGGGGCATCGACTTTATGGGACCATTTGTGAACTCGAATGGATATGAACACATCTTGGTCATAGTTGATTATGTATCAAAATGGGTTGAAGCAATTCCATGTCGGAAAGCATCTATAGAAGAAGCCATTCAAATGATCAAGATGGTGATATTCCCTCGATACGGCGTTCCTAGAATTTTAATAAGTGATGGTGGATCACACTTTATTGGCAAGGATTTTAAAAGATGCTTGGCAAAGTTGGGAATCGAGCATAGGGTGTCTACGGCCTATCATCCACAAACAAATGGCCAAGCGGAAACATCGAACAAGCAACTCAAATGCATCCTCATGAAGACGGTGACTAAGGGAGGAAAAGATTGGTCAAAGAAGCTAGACGGAGCGTTGTGGGCATACCGGACTGCACATAAAACACCGATAGGTATGACCCCGTATCAATTTGTCTATGGAAAAACATGTCATTTGCCGGTAGAACTAGAGCACAAGGCTTATTGTGCAATAAAGGAGATGAATCTTGATATCAATGCGGCACGAATAAAGCGGATGATTCAAATAAGTGAACTTGAAGAGCTAAGATTGAAGGCATATCACAACGCTAGCATCTATAAAGAAAGGATGAAGAGATGGTACGACAAAAGATTGCATAAGAAGGAATTCAAGGAAGGAGACAAGGTCCTACTATACAATTCTCGATACAAGGTCTTCGGCAAAGGAAAATTGCAAAGCAAATGGGATGGACCATACGTCATACATTCAGTGTCACCATCGGGAGCGGTAACAATCATGGACGCCAAAGGAGATCAATATGTTGTGAATTGACAATGACTCAAGGTATTCCTGGAGCCTGACGTTGTTCCCATTAAATACATTGACGTCTACACCTTGGATGGTGACCCGGATTGTCAAGGCTAAGCGACGAAAACAAGGTAAGTTTGTAAATAGCCTTCTACTTTATTTATTTTCAGCATGCGTGTTAGTAGTAATGTTTGCTTCAAATCATCATGAATAAATATTACCCCCTACTCATGACCTTTGGTGAGGATGGAAAATTATGCCAAGTTGATATATGATGATCGTTGCCGCTTTGCTCGTCTTTGTGCTTGCTTTATGCATGATTAAGCTAATGCTCTCATTAATGCAAGTCTGAAATTAAATTTAAATGCTAGCTTAATCTTTTGTGGAGGTTATGATAAAGATGAAGACCCATAGTTTTTCTCATGCTCTCAATTTTGGATGGGTTAAAGATGATTTATTTTTGTTCTTAAAAGTTATGCTAACCTTGTCATTAATACCTCTTGCATGTTGCTCAACCTATCCAAAGCCTTATATTTAATTGAGTGCAAAAACTTAGTGTACAAGATTTATTTTTGGGTGCATTGATTCAAGACTTGATTTCTCTGGTTCGAGACTAAGAAGCTGGTCATTCCGTTTTTGTGTATCTATCTTATTGCTAGCCTTTTCTATCCGTGCATTGTAAGTTTCCACATCGGAAATTTTGCAAACCTCGCCGGATATCCACCCATAAGCCCAAAATATCTTTTTTTGTGTTTTACCTCCTTGACCACAACCCAATTCTTGAGTATGGATGAATATTTCGAGGAAGATCACAAGAATGAAGGTGCCAAAGATTAAAGTTTCATTTTGGGAGACCTCCAGGATGACATAAAGGGTGCGTGAAGGACCCCTAGAAGATTTCAAGTGTTTCTCTCCAGGAAAATTTAGGATTTTCAGTACCTACCTTGGCACAAAAACTTTGTCACCTCTTTGCCCGAGGATGTGTAATCGTCTAAGCATGGGGGAGCTGCCAAGAAGGTAGGTACTAATGTAGTCTAGTGTTTAGGGGAGTAAAAAAAAGAAAGAAAGAAAGAAAGAAAAGAGAGAGAAAAAGAAGAAAAAAAGAAAAAAAAATGATGAAAACAAAGAAGAAAGAAAGAGAGAGAAGAAAAAAAAAAGTGTATATATATATATATATATATATATATATATATATAAACTCCCTGACTCTCTAGACGCATTAGGAATTTCAAAAGGATTCAAGATCAAGACCCATACTCATCTTTCTAACCATGTGCAATCCGATAACGAGGACTTTGTTTGTGCCTCGGGATCACTCTTTGTCATTTGCACATGTCCACTTATCTCAAAAAGTGTGTGTTCATCTCTCCCCCCTCCTTGAAAACATTTTTTTCCAATGACCTTTTTGACGAGGCTCGGTAAATCCATGAGAAGCTTGTCTTGTTTTGATAATATCTTGATTATAATATCTTAGTAGGACTAAACTTTTCCCAAAGCTCCAGATAAAGCCTTCCACTTATATAAAGTTTTGAGAGGGGAAAGGAGTAGAGCATATAGGCTTGAGAGACAAGATGAGATGAAAGTTCATGAGCAAGATGCAAGGAGGTTTAAATTTTTGAACTTGGTTTAGCTCTTTCTTCATCTTACACTTCATTTCAAAATTTCTGAGATTCATTCAAAATTTGGGAGCATGATTATTTACTTGTGGGATGAGCCTATTCGATATCCACCCTCTGTAGGGATGAAGGCTAGTGCACTAAAACTCTAACAAATAAATTTAGAGAGCATTATGTTTTATTCATGTATGATCAAGTGCAGGGTGTGAACAATGAAAGGCAACAATGATATTCATTGAAGGCTTACTCGAGGACGAGCAAGGTTTAAGCATGGGGGAGTTGTTGACGGTCGACTTTTACGCTCCTAGCCATGAGTTTACTTTCAATGTTGGCATTGATTTGATATCCGATCTAATGGTACTAACCCCCTTGATATAACAAGTTCGCTCTTGCATGTGGTTTTTGGAGTATGTTGTTTATGCAGGATTTAAGCACCTAAATAAGTACTTCTGGGTAAAGTTCATCAAACACTTTATGAGAAGATAATGAATCCCGGTACAAGTCAAGAGTCGAAGTGAACATGACTCCAAATGACCTAAGGACCAAAGCATGAAGCTATAAAACTCCAGGGACCTAAACAGAAGATGCAGGAGCTTGTGTAACAAGTACCCTTATCTAAACCGCGGAGAAAATGACATCAAGGGCCCACATGCAGAAGGGGGTTAATCAGCAATTGCACGAGGAGCTCGCACGCGAAAAATGGGGCCGAATCGGGCCAAAAAGGGCATGGGCCGACCGGCCCATGCCGACCGGCCTGGCCCGTTTTCGGCCCGTTTCGACCTCCCCTTTGACCTAGTACCCCCTCGGGCTATTAAGAGTTTGGACGCAAAGAGCCACGGGGAGATTCATTCGTCATCCGCCGCCGCAAGACCGAGAACAAGAAGCAGATTGGATCGCGAAGGGAGCACTTGTGGCCTTCATCTACTTCGGAAGATTCTACACCATGATCAGCGCTACAATGTGTAACATTATGGGGTAAAGTCCTTGTTTGTCCTAGGGGTTGAAGGGAGATCTTGAGTTGTAATCACCGAACCTATGTTTTGGATCTTTTTGCTATCATATTCATGTTGATGGTGCGTTAATCTTATTGGCCGGCTGGCTTGCTTTGGGGATGCATCGCTCGTAGTCTCACGTTTCGTGTTCCTTTTGTTCTTTATGCGATTACCATCGTGTAGTGACAGTGCGCGGGAGGGAAAACATAATGAACTTGGTTCACACTTTTGATCATGCATGCCTAGAACACATCAACGTCTTGTGCACTTGGTGTTCGATCACGGATTACCCTCGTGTAGTGACTAGTGCGCGAGAGGGAAAGGGTTGGACTCCGTGCACCTTTACCTTTGATAGATTAGATCGGGTTGTTCTTGCTAGGTGATTACATCTTCAAGTGATCCTAGATCCCTTGGGCAAGCATTCTATGTTCTTGAGATCTCCATTCCATCGCTCTCTACTTTGCTTTCTTTAATCTAGATTAGATTAGATTAAGTTCCTTACTTACACATATTTGATAAAGAGCTTTAAATCAACAACATTAGTGCTTAGTTGAGCATAGCAATCCACTTGTTCCACGGATTGATTAATCTTGGGGGATACTCTAAGGGAAAAGCTACAACCGACCCGTGCGCTTGCGGATCGTAACTTGACGCGTTATTTAAGCGTCAACAACCTTCAGATCCAAATCCATAGATCCCATAGAAATGGCGGCTGCTTCTTCCCAGATCCTCGCCCCGGAGACGGTCTGGGATCCCTCAGAAATGACCGAGGAGAAGATCCAAGCACTGGTGAACCGGGGGTTGTTGAGGCCCAAGGCGGAGGTGGAGTGGAAGGCGCCCACCGGCGAAGCGTTCCCGACGGAGGACGACAAGGAGCAGGTCGTCTTCGCGTCCTTCTTCGAGTGCGGGTTCAACGTGCCCGCCGGCGACTTCTTCAGGGGGCTTCTCTACTACTACAAGCTGGAGCTGGTACACCTCGTTCCCAACTCTATCACTGTAGTATCCTCGTTCATCCACTTGTGTGAGGCGTATCTGGGGATACCATCCCATTTTCTGTTGTGGCGCTATTTCTTCAACGTCAAGACCACTGGCAAGCGCACTGGCGTCGTGGGCTCGATGATGTTCTGCTTACGACCAGGTCATAAGGCAGAATGGATCGATATGGACCTGCCGGACAACACCAGCAGGTGGAGGTCCGAGTGGTTTTACATCGCCGACCAGAAGTTGGTGCTTCCGAAGCGAACTGGGCATAGGCCTATAAAGATAACCGAATGGGAGATGCCACTCTCCTCCTGCGAGATGGAAGACCTCAAGGAGCTGCTCGCCCTCCTCGCCGACCTCAAGAAGAAAGGTTTGACGGGGGGCTCGGTGGCAATGTCATTTAGTCGGCGCCTGATCCAGCCGATCAAGGACTGGGTGCATCCAACCTACGAGTACTGGGGTCAGTCAGACCCTACTTGTGAGGCCAACCGCAAGGTCTCCAGGGGCGAGATGGTGGCCAGAGTCACCCAACTGTATACCGGGCAGATCCGCAACAAGAGGTGCCCGAAGGCACACTCCCTGACCCGACCAGCTGATCCAGTAAGTCCGGAGACTATTTAGCTCATTTGATGTCTTTATTTTTCTTGTGCCTTAGAGGAAGACCTCTTAGACTTGGTGTTTTGCCTTTTGCAGGATCGTGAGATGCAGTATTGATGCCCAGCACCTCTACCAACCGGCGAGGAGCCACGTCGAAAGCTGAGGTCGCAAGACTACCAACCTCCAGCAGCTGCTCTGCTAGAGAATTATTTGTCAGATTCGTCAGTGGGAGCTGATGAGGATGGCGACCAGGAGGTCGGTGACGACGTAACGAGCTGGCTTGAGGCATCCAGTGCCGCGAAGCGAGGACGCCGGACAAGGACGGCGACTGCGAAGCAATCCAGGTCGAAGGTCGACGCCAAGGTCGAGGCAACAAAGACTGCCAAGCTCGAGGCCGAGAAGAAGAAGAGAAAGAGGAAGACGGACCCCACCCCGAAGTCGCAGGACGTCGAGGAGGAGGATGAAGCCATAGATGAGCTGTCGTACGGGGATAACTGTGCAGCGCCAAGGTCGCCGAGCCCTGCGACCAAGAGGCAGCGGGAGCTGGAGATGAAGACGACGGATGAGGACATCCGCCACATAAAGGATGCACAGCTGGCTGCAGCCGGCATTCAGGCCAAGATGCCTGTGAAGGTGAGATTTCGGCTGTTGAAGCCGAAGTCACGTGTGATAGTGGTGGTGAGGTAAGACCCCAATACCACGATTTAGTACATCAATTTTAGACATGAAGTCGAAGCATGCTGACAAAGGAACTATCGCAGGTCAGACACCGGGCCTCAGAGCACCTCGAGTGCCCAAGGTTCTCCCTCGAAGACGACGACATCCGAACATGAGGTCGGAACCCAGAGTTCCGTTGGTGACCTGGGGGCATCGACTCCCCGCCCGTTATTGACATAGACCCGATCAACGCAGTACCAACTACGTCGGCTCAAGACCCGGTGGTGGACCAAGCTCAGATCGAGCAGCCACAGCAGGGCCAAGAAACAACCGGCGGGGAGGTACCGGGTTCAACGTCGACGGCTCCAGAGTTGAAGAGGAGGGAGATCGACTGGAATGGCTCCCCCTGGGAGAATGATTTCTTTGAAGATGATTAGGATATGAAGGAAGTCCGCCGGGCCATCTTGACGCTTAACCAAGCGTTTACGGTAAATAGCTGCGCTCGAATTCGGTGATTAATTTATCATGTAGGTGTCATTGACAACCTGTCTTTTGTCTTTGAAGCAGTCACTGGCGGACCGTGCCAAGGGTAGGGCCGAGACCGACCGACCAATGTAAGAACGCCACGGCTATGCACGTGCGGGCACAACAGCTCGAGCAAGAGCTCAAGAAGGTCAGGGAGGAGGCCGCCGCCGAAAAGAAGAAGCGCCAGGAGGAGTTGGAGGAGGAACGGTGCAAAAATCGGAATGCCGACGAGCTTCTGACGTCTGTGAGTGCTGGTAAGACCAATAACCCATGACCTTTATTGCTGAATTGCTGAACTGGATCTTGTACCTTACAATGTCTTTGCACCTCAAAGTTTCACAAGGAAAAAGACAAGCTCAAGGATGACCTCAAGGTTGCCATGGAGAGAATCCGAAGCCTTGAGATAGACCTGCGATAGGCTGATGCGGGGGCCGAAGAGCTGAAGAAGGTGATGAAGGGCGCCGTGGAGAGTGAGTATGCTGTGTGCCAGAAGCTGGCTTATGAGAAACGAGCACGAAAGGACCTTGAGGTCAGTCTCGTGGTAGCTTTGCAATCGTTGCAGAATGACTAGGTGACCATTGCAGGGCTTGAGGTGGAAGTCAACGATCTGAAGAATGTTGCCGACCTTGTCATGGACATGGTGGAGCCACAGGTCACTCGGGAGGAGCCTAAGCCAACCATTGACCAACTTATGGGTGCGCCCCAGAAGCTGGTGGATCTCTTGAGGGCGACAAGCTTGACGACGACTATGGAGTCGCTGGTGCGCGTGAAGTCGCACTTCCCCGAGGTCGACATGGCCAAGGTCGGGGAAGGCCCAGATGCAGTGAAGGACCTCAAGGCCATAGAGACGTAGGTACAACCGGCTGCTGAGAAGATAATGGACGCCATTGATTACGAGGGCGATGACGGTGATGAGTAGTTGTAGCCTCAAAGTTGTACCCCCTCTTCCTCCAGTCATGTAAATAACAATGATGATCTACTTTGGGCTCGCATTTCATGCTTAGTTTATGCTTACACGAGCTTGGTTGCCCTGAGGCACTGTGTTTTAATATGCCCCGCTGACCACTACTCACGGAGAGGCTGGCTTACCGACCACCACGGCTCAGCAGGGAGGCTTACGTGTGGTCGGCGCGCAGGGAGAGTCTAGGACTCTGGTTTTGCAACCACACGGCCAAGCAGGATCGCAACAACATAAAAGTAAACAATCATGAGAGACGACGTCCTCAGGTAGAACGACCCTTGAGTTGGCATAGCCAAGCCCCCGAGCATGTCGAGGGGGAGGAACAGAAAACTTCACCCTCAGGTCTTTCGACCCCTGTATTGGCTTTTGCCAAGCCCCCGAGCATGTCGAGGGGGAGGGAACATGACATGAAAGAAAAGAGGATAGAACTTGAGGCACAGCAGATGACTGCTCAAAACTAATATTTGTTTGACCGAAAGTACAAAGACGAGGAATACATAACTATAATGAAAACTATTCTATGGATAGAATCGGCGGAGGTGCTCGATGTTCCATGGGTTAGGGACCCCTTGACCGTCGCCCCACTGGAGGCGATATGTAGATGGGCTGATAACTTCTGTGACGATAAAGGGTCTCTCCCAAGGGGTGGACAACTTGTGCATGCCATCGGTCTTCTGGATACGCCTTAAGACTAGGTCGCCAACATTGAAGGAGCACTCCTTGACGTTGCGATCGTGGTACCGACGAAGCTGTTGATCGTGGCGAGCTTACC
Organism: Cenchrus fungigraminus; assembly: GCA_036936925.1. Lineage (NCBI taxonomy): Eukaryota > Viridiplantae > Streptophyta > Magnoliopsida > Poales > Poaceae > Cenchrus > Cenchrus fungigraminus. The sequence goes on along the minus strand of CM072776.1, from coordinate 92,088,586 downwards.
TCATGACGGCTGCCACTCTTTGTTCCTCGAGGCTGTCGAGGTCGACGCGACAGGTTTGCTCGGCTTCTCCTTCCTCGTAGAACTGTATGCGTGGAGCTCCAAAGGTGACGTCGGTAGGTAGGATGACCTCTGAGCCATAGACCAGGAAGAAGGGCGAGAAGCCCGTGGCAGAACTAACTTGGGTCCGTAGACCCCAGATCACGTGGGGTAGCTCGGCTAGCCACCGAGAAGCGTAGTTTGTGTTGACGCGAAAATAGGACGTCACCTCCGCGCGCAGCACACGTGACTCCCCGGTCTGTAGCGAGGCGTGCCAGCCAATCTGACCTGTTGACTGACAATGGAAAATATTAGGGATCGGCTAGAGAACTGATGGGCCTTTGGCGACACGTATACCAGCCAATCGGCCGATATAGAGAAACGGGATCGGCCGGCTCGAGAGCGACCGAAGCGCGAAAGCGTAAGTAAAGAGATCGGCTAGATCGGCCGATCCTGACGTCAGCACTCGAACGGGTCGGAATCGGCTGTAGTGTTAGAAGCTGACAGGATCTAGATCGAGTGGGATATATTGGTGATAAAAGCTAAAAACCACAAGAATTGGTATGAAAACTTGTAGATCTAGCTAATATCGGTAAGGGGTGAATAAAGAACTAGACGAAACCTCAGCGATGCGCCTGGAGGTTAAAGCCTAGGGTTATTTGGTAAAACGGTACTCACAAGCTTGCCAGAGATCGATTCATACAGCCCGACGAACTTGAAGGACGACGTTGGAGAAAAGAAAAAACGCAATGGCGAAGTTGCCGAAATGTAGATGCTGTAAAGTAGATGTTGTAAATTGTAAAGGGTTTGCCCGGAGGTGGTTTGTTTGATATTGGTGTGTACATCTTTTCCCGACCACGCAGGGTCACTATTTATGTCCTGAGGACAACCCGACTCCTAGCCGATCACGACACTGTTTACTTGTGTCTAAAGAAAACAAACACTACTAAAAATACAAAAAGACTCATGCAAGATTCAAACTCTCCTAAAACTGACTCTAACCCATTGCCAATCGTGGATTGACCCGCCTCCGCTGAGCTTTGCCTTTGGCGTATCTCCTCAATTTCCGCCTTCTCCCTTCTCATCAGCCGATTCCCTAGTTGATTGTCGGCCGATTAGTTGACTTGCCAGCCCATTGATAGAGTTATACTCATCGGCGAATCCTGCTGAACACTCTTCTTTCTCTTCAATCGACCGATTGCACTGCTTTTTCATCAGCTGCTCCTCCTTATCCCTTTTGACCTGTTTTTTTAAAAAAAACGGTGTCAACAGTTTGAAGCATCATCAAAGATACGATCTTTGAGACCTTGAAGGACCATTCCATTGGCACGCTCGACCTAGCCGTTGCACCGAGGGTGGGCGACTGACGAGTAGTAGACATCAATCATGCTGTCCTGGCAAAAATCCCAGAAGGCAGATCCTGTGAAGGCCGACCCGAGGTCGGTGATGATTCTGTTAGGCACACCGAAGCGATGTGTTATCTCTTTGATGAATTTTGCCGCTTCCTCCGACGTGACCTTGGGAACAGGTCGGACTTCAATCCACTTAGTGAACTTGTCGACGGCCACAAGGATATGCTTGTAGCCGCCAGGAGCAGTTCTGAATGGCCCTATGGAGTCAAGGCCCCACATGACGAAGGGCCATGATGGGGGGATCGTGCGCAGGGTCTGACTGGCAGATGTTGCTGTTTAGCAAAGAATTGGCATCCCTTGCACCTTTTCATGAGGTCTTTGGTGTCAGTCATGGCCGTGGGCCAGTAGAAACCAGATCGGTGGGCCTTGCCGACCAGATTGGCAGACGCTGCGTGGCAGCCACACTCGCCGCCATGGATCTCAGCCAGGAGCTGAAGACCTTCTGATCGCAAGATACACTTCATCAGCACACCAGTAGAGGCGGCTTTTCTGTAGAGGTCGCTGCCGATGACGACGTAGTTGGCACTACGCCTAGTGATACGTTCTCGCTCTGCTTTGTCTTCTGGGACCCCCTGATGGATCAAAAAGGCCAGGAAAGGCTCGCGCCAATCATCTTCTTTTTCTGTCATTGTTGACATTTCTTAACGTCATCACTAGATTTGTATCCCCGGCAACGACGTCAGAAATGCTTGTTGATATTTCTTAACGTCATAACTAGGTTTGTATCCCCGGCAACAGCGCCAGAAATGCTTGTTGGTATTTCTTGACCTCGATGCTAAGTTATGAGTTCCTAGCAACGATGCCAGAAATAACCAAATAGTAATCCTAACGATTACAAGAGTCCGCAAGCGCACGGAAGTACCATTGTAGCATTTCTCCAAAGGAGTATTCCAAAGGGTGTCGAATCCAAGGAAGGCTGGGCGGATTAACAAGTTCAACACTATTGCAATGAGTATAAATCATAGACGGAAACAAACTAGACACTCAAGTACAGGGGTAAGATATGATAGATAAGTTGGTAGCGTGAACACACAAACACACTCTCTCTAAAGGTCCTAGGCTTAGGAGGCAACATACGAGTTAGTTCTAGGTTCTAAGGTACTAAACACACAAAGTTAGTCAGACGAGTTAGATACACACTAGCATTGCATGACTGCTGGCTCAAGCACCCAGGTACAAACGGGGAGCTAACCTCCCGCGTCGCTTACGCATGACTCCGGTTGTTAGACTTTAGACTCCTACAGCATATCCGAACGTGGGGGATTCCAGAAGGGTCCAACGGTTGTCACCACCGCGGCCTACCCCAAGACAAATAATGGGATACACTCATAAGCAACGTAGCTACGCAACCCAAGCACCATACTTACGTTGTTAGCAGGACCCTGACCGGCCCGGGCTATTGTGACCCAGGTCAGAGCCGCCAGGTAAACCGGCCAATTACACCGAGTACTGTAGCTTGAGCACGAACTTCATACAACACAAACATGGGATCTAACTAGATCAACTAGGCTAGGTACACAAACGGATTTGTGTTTTCCTATGTCTATTCAACAAGATCAAAGGGTCGTGTTCGTGAAGAACACGAGCCTCTAACTTATGAACAAACACCGAGAACATATATAAGTCACTCGTCAATTGGATCGAAAGGCCTTGTTCATCAAGAACATGAGCCTCTAAATGATAAACAAGCGAAGAACACATGAACAAATCACCCATGTATACAAGCACAACTTTATATGAAATAGCTGAATAACTGAAGTAGATCAAAGTCATACAATAAAATAAAGATACAAAAGAACTCATACCTAGATCCCAAAGTAGACTTGGAACCTGAAGTAGAACTACTCTAGCCTACCTCCTAGCCTTAGAAACCAAAAGTGAGAGATGAGGAGTCAGGTGTGTTGGTAAGAAATGAACCCCCTCCCCTTCTATTTATAGGCCTGAGCACCGGCGCCAAGAGGAGTGAAACACCCCGGGGATTAGGGATGGAAACGGATAGTAATTCGGATACCATTTTTTAGCCGTTCTTTTTTTATTTTAGCTAAATTAGGCATAATATTTTGTATCCAAAAATTTATATTCTTGTTCTTGGCATTGTGCTTGTTAAGATTCATACAAAATAAACCCCAAATGTGTGCTATATTTTGCTCAAATGATGAAAAGAAATTCGGATTCGGATTCGGATTCGGATACGGATGTTTTTTCACCTTTTCCTCTATCGAAAGCAAATAATCCATAAAAAAAATTGTAGCTAATTTTTTTATTTTTTCCAGTAATTAGCTGGTTATAATGCATAAAAAATTAGCACCAAATTTATTTTATTGTGATCTAAAAAAATCAATCTATGATACAATTCGGATGTTTTAGTTCCATCCCTACCGGGGATGGCCTCTAGGACCAATAGGCAAGCACCACGTGGAGGCCCGGGATCAGCCGACCCAAGGTCGGTTTGACCGATCCAAGGGTCGGCCGACCCCAGGTGGGCCCCCCTCGGGGTGTGCTTCCTCGGGGTGGCTGTCCTGTGGGCCCTTAGGTCGGTCCCCAGTGTACACGTGCTCTTGAGGCGGTTTAGGCGCTCTGGTGGGCCCATGGATCCATGTGAAGTCCACATGTCACGCTCTGATTCATCGGGGCTTGCCTCCCTTGGATTGGTGACATGGCTTGCATGCATGGCACCTGAGGTGGCAGCCACTCCTTGGCTGAGGTGACGTGGCATGAATCATAGAAGGTGAGTTTGCCACTTCTTTATGCTTATTTTCCTGCAATCACATAATCTCCAAGGACAAGTGGAACTACATTATTCTTAACTAAGATGCGTGTAAGAAATGCCTCTTGCTCCTTTATTCATGAGTAAATTGACGGCTACAGTAAGCACTTAACAGCCGTCAACAGTCATCAGCACGTCACGGGGAGGTGTTGAAGCTTGGTCAGGCTGACTTAGGTTCGGTTTGTTCGGATCCAACAGTTTGATAGAAGGCTTGCGTAGGTCTTGGACGAACACACCCACCGGTACTAGAGCTCTCTTGGAGCATAGTTTGGATAGGACGTCAGCAGCCACGTTGTTGTTGCGTGGCACATGCTGGAACTCGATCCCCTCGAAGTGGCCTTCGAGCTTTCGAATCTCAGCGCAGTAAGCATCCATTGTGTCTTTCACACAATCCCACTCCTTATTGACCTACTCAATGACAACCTTGGAGTCGCCATAGGCTAGCAGTCGCTTGATGCCAAGGGACACTACAATTCGGAGCCCGTGGATTAAAGCTTCGTACTCCGCTCCATTGTTGGAGGCTTTGTAGTGTATCTGCAGGACGTACTTAAGCTGCTCTCCCTGAGGAGAGATGAATAGTACACCAGCTCCAGCACCCTCGAGGTTAAGAGCACCGTCGAAGTACATTATCCAGTGCTCGGGCCGCTCCTTGGGAGGGGGCATCTGGATTTCTGTCCATTTTGACACAAAGTCAGCTAGGATTTGAGACTTGATTGTCTGCGTGGGGCAGAACTCGATGTCGAACTCGCCGAGCTCAACCGACCATTTGACGATGCGGTCGTTGGCATCACGATTGCAGATGATTTCCCCTAGTGGGAACGACTAAGGCACCTTGATCTTGTGAGCTTGGAAGTAGTGCCAGAGCTTTCTTGACGTGATCAGAAGTGCATAGAGCAACTTCTGAGGCTGTGAATAACGTGTTTTTGCGTCGGCAAGGACCTCGCTTACGTAATACACAGGTCGCTGAACAGGGTAGACCTACCCTTCTTCTTCTTGTTCGGCGACTAGGACCGTGCTGACCATATTAGTGGTGGTGGAGATGTAGAGGAGGAGTGTTTCCTTCGGGATGGGAGGTGTCATGATTGGCGGCGTGGTCAAGGACTCTTTGAGAGCCTCGAAAGCCTTATGCGTGTCTTCGTCCCACACGAACTTATCTGCCTTCTTCAATAGCTTGAAGAAAGGCAGACATTTTTCGCCGAGCTTGCTGATGAAACGACCTAGAGCCGCCATCATACCAGTGAGTTTCATGACGTCTTTCTTGCAAGATGGTCTGGCCATGTTGCGAATTGCGTCGATCTTGGTAGGATTGGCTTCGATGCCTCGGTGTCCCACCATGAAGCCCAGGAGCAATCCAGAGGGGACACCGAAGACACACTTGGTCGGGTTGAACTTCCACTGGTAAGTGCGTAAGTTAGCAAAGGTCTCGGCGAGGTCGGTGATGAGCTGATCTCCTTCGGTGGTCTTGACGACCACGTCGTCGACGTAGGCTTCTACGTTCTTCCCGATCTGAGGCTTCAAGCACTTCTGTATCGCCTTCTGGTAAGTAGCGCCGACGTTTTTCAGGCCAAAGGTCATGACCTTATAGCAGTAGATTCCGTTGGGCGTTATGAACACCGTCTTATCTTGGTCGTCGGGATTCAGGGCTATCTGGTGACGCCCTGAGTAGCAGTCGAGGAAGCATAGAAGGACGCTACCAGCCGTGGAGTCCACGACCTGGTCGATGCAAGGAAGAGGGAAGGGATCTTTCGGGCAGTGCTTGTTAAGGTCGGTGTAGTCGATACACATCCTTAATCCTCCAGTTTTCTTGGGTACAAGGACCGGGTTTGCGAGCCAACCCGGGTGTTTACATTCTCGAATAAATCCTGTAGCTAAGAGCTTATAGACTTCTACTTCTATGGCCTGCTTTCTATCTTTCGCAAATCGCCGGAGCTTTTGCCTGATAGGTCTTGCTGTCTTGCTTACTTCAAGGGTGTGCTCAGCCAGCTCCCTGGGGACACCGGGCATGTCGGATGGACTCCATGCAAAGATGTCGGCGTTGTCCCGGAGGAAACTGGTGAGCGTGAGTTCCAATTTGGGATCGAGGTCGGCCCCGATGGTGACTTCCTTGGTTGCGTCGGGCAGGCCGAGGCAGACTTTCTTCACCGCGGGACTTGCGTCCAAGGCGGTGGCTGTGCACTTCTGTTCTGGCACCTCCAGAGTAGTTTGGTCGATCTTGGCGGCCTGAGCAACCATGACCGTAGCTGCGGCCTTGCACGCAGATATCTTGGCGAGGTTGGCGGTGTCGCTCTCATATTTGTAGGAGACGAGGATGTCACCGTAGACGGAAAGGATTCCGTTTGGCGCTGGCATCTTCATGACGAGGTAGGTGTGATGCGGGATGGTCATGAACTTCGCCAACATAGATCGACCAAGGATGACGTGGTAGGAGGAGCGGAAGTCCGCGACCTCGAACGTCAGGTACACCGTGCGGAAGTTGTCCTCTTTACCGAACGTGACCGGCAGGCATACACGACCTATGGGGTATGCAGCCTTGCCGGGCACGACCCCATAGAAGGGTTCGTCACAGGCAGTCATCTTGGAGAAGTCGAAATCCATCTTCTTCAGCGTTTCGGTGAAGATGATGTTTAGGCTGCTGCCCCCATCGATGAGGGTCCTAGGCAGGAAGGCACCGTCCACTGTGGGGTTGACGACCAGCGGGTAAGTCCCGGGGTCGGGTATGTGCACCCAGTGGTCTTTCCTAGAGAAAGTGATGGGAAACTCCGACCACCGAAGAGGTTGTGGGGTTTCGGTGTTGACTTGGCCGATCTCCCTTGCTCTTGGCTGCCTAGCGGCCGCCGATGATGAAGTTGATCTGCCAGTTGGCGTTCTGAAACACACCGTTAGGTTGCCGCCTTTAGGTGGTGGTGGAGGAGAAGGCTCTTTTCTGTGGTTGCCGTTCTTGTCCTGGTCGTCGTGGTGGCGGTAGTTAGGTCGTTCTCCGCGGCGGTCGTCGCGCCGGTTATCGCGGCGGTCATTGCGGCGGTCGTCGCGGCGATAATCATCATGGCGATCATCACGACGATCATCACGGCGATAATCGCGGTGATAGTCACGACGATCCCTGTCGTCGTTGCGATGGTAAGGTCGCCGGTCGCGGTAATCACATCGATCAGGTCAACGGTTGCGGTTGTCATAGCGTCAGTCATTGTTCTAATCGTCGTTGTGGCCGCTCTTGGTCTTCTTTAACTCTGGAGGCATGCCTAGGGTGCGCTTCAGTTGCTCACACTCTCTCATGGTGTGCTTGGCGTCGCGGTGGAATTGACACTGGTCGTCCAGTGTACAGTTGAAGTCACCTTCTTCAAAGAAGGTGGAGGGTCTTGGTGGATCGATTGCGTAGACTTCGCCAGATCGCTTGCGCGACCTGCCGCCACCATCGGTGTCCATGTGGTCGTCTACTTTGTCGCCTTTGAAGTCGTGTACCACCGCGTCTTGGGTATCGACGAGCTTGTCGACGTAAGCCATGAGGTCGGCGATAGAATCAGCGTCGGCTTCGTGGATCTTCTCGAAGAGCTTGAGGTTGGTGACTCCCTTCTTGTAGTAGGCTATCACGTCTTTGTCCTTAACACCGGCGAGGGTGTTGCGGTTCCCGAAGAAACGGTTGGTGTACTCTCGGAGAGTTTCACCTTTCCTCATCCGCACTTTGGCGAGGTGGTGAGTGTTGCCGAGGCGGTTGTAGGTCGCTTGGTAGTTCGTGGTGAAGAGCCGCGATAGGGTCGCCCATGAGGTGATGCACTCTGCTGGGAGATTGTCGAGCCACAAGAGTAGTGCCTAGCCCATCACGAGAGGAAAGTATCCCGCCATGTGATCTTCGTTGCCTCCTGACGCCCGGCCGGTGATGCTGTACATCTTGAGCCAAATACTCAGGTCAGAGCGACCGTCGTATTTTTCGTTGGCTGGCTTGAAGTCTTTCGGGTATCTGATCGTCCTGAGACATCGTGAGAAGGCCGAAAAGTTATTGATTGCTCCAGAACTAGATCCTGGGGCATGGGTTATCGGGATGACGTAGAGGTCGTCGTGAGCACTATTGTCTTGGTCGTACTGGGCACGACGTCGGAGTTCGGTGTCATGCATCTCGCGAAGCTCTGTTGCTTGGATGGGGTTATTGGCGTTCAGGGGGTCTGGGACCCCGTTGTCGCGGTCGTAGTTGGCACGACGCTCGATCTCTGCTTCATCTCACACGGTCTAACGCTGTTGCTGGCTGCTCCGGAGGACGCGTGTAGCTCGTACTGGTGGAGGCTGAGCTCCAGCGTTTTGTCCTGCGTTGCCGGCAGCGTTCTGCTGCTGGTTGCCAGCGGTGTTGGCGGCGTTGTTGGCAGCGTTACCGGCGGCATTACCGGTGGCGTTGGCAGTGGCGTTAGGCAGCTGCACGACTTCGTTCTCACCTCCTCCCTCTTCAGCCACGGGCTGGAGAGGAGCGTTGTCGTTGTTGTGACGACGGCGAGGTCGTACCGACCTACTCTTGGAGTAGGAACTTGAGGCCGACCTGCTGTATCCTTGACTTCTTTCTTCAACCTGGGCAGTGGCAACGCGGATGTGAGCTTGTAGACGTCGAGTTGCAGGAGTATCTCCAAGCTATCACAGCTCGACAAGGGTCGCGCCTAGGTTAGTTTGAGGCAAGTTGTAGACTTCGTGACCATCTTGCTCAAAGTACCTCAGGAGGTCTCTGGCACGTAGGCGGTGTCGGCGAGGCTCGTCTTGATTCTGCCGCTGCTGGGCAGCAGCTGGGGCCGCGGGGGTGGTCCTCCGTCGGCGTTCTGGGCGGCGTTACCTGCGGGTTGACCACCGGCACTAGGTACGACGTTGCCTGCGGGCTGGCCCGGGGCGTGGTGGGGCGCGGCGGCTGCTGCGGCTGCGACATCTTCTTCTTGCTGGCGGCGCTGGGCTCACGCTGCGTTGGCGTTCTCCTGTTGCTAGCGCTGTTCATCTGTCTCGCCAGCTTGAGGAGGTACATCATCGGAGACCACAAGGACCTCGCGATCCGGGACTTCGAACATGTCGTCCGGGTTGTTGGGGGAGATGGTTGTGCGAGCGATCTGGACGTGCCGCAGTCCGGGGAAGGCGCACGGTTGATCTGGCGACCATGAGTCGTAGTTGGAGGTCGGCGAAGCTTCTTCAGCACACGGCACTGGCGAGCCGTGTGTTTAGAGTTCTCGTGGAAAGGGCAGAAGTCGTCGAGAGGACCTCTGCGGTTTCCACGAGGTGGGGTGTTGGACCCAAATTCGATCTGGATCTTCTTCTTCATGTGGTGAGAGGCCGCATGAGCTGCGTTTCGCAGGCCAAGAGGCATGCGGGGTGCAGGTGGAGCGGTCCTGCGAGGGCGCTTGGCGCGTTCACAAACCTTGATCGTGTCGGAGAGTATGCTCTCGACACGATCGAGCCCCGCGATCAGGTCGCGAGGAGTGGGTGGGTGGGTTCCGTCAACAGATCGGATTCGACCTGTTGGGTGGAGGTGACCGCATTGCTCTCGATGACGAGACAGGCGGCTGGAGTGGTGGATTCCGCTGGCATTGAGCTGAAGCAGAAGTCGACGGGGTTGGCGAGGAAGTCCGCCATGCTTGCAGGGAAGACGACACCGCTTGGTGAAGTCATCGAGTTGCACGAAGAACCTTAGATCTGCCCCTACCTAGCGCGCCAACTGTCAGATGTTTAGATCTGCACAGCCCACAGGGGTATCAACCCCGTCGGTTTATTTGTTCGGCGGGGAGAGATATAAGGCTAAGAACTCGAAGGTTGCGCAGTAGCACACGGAACACAAAAGACACGGCGAGTTTATACTGGTTCTGGCCTCCGAAGAGTAAAACCCTACGTCCAGTTCTTGATTGTATTGATTTAGGCGGATTGCGACTTAGGATGACTTGGTCTTAGGGGTTCGGCCTTGTCCGCCTTATATTGGCTGACGGACAAGGTCGGTGGGCCCTAAGTTCAGGTCGGTTACAACAGGGAAACCAATCTAGGGAAAATTACAACATAACCCCGTGATCTTCGGACTTTCTGGCGGCGAAGCCAGTGTCTTCTGCCTTGTCTTGCACGCCAAGTTACCCGACCGGATCGGATAAGGTCATCTGGGGAATCTTCTGGAAGGTCTTTTGAGGTCGTGTGGCCCACAAATCAGGTCTGTTGGGTCCACTGTCAGGTCGGCGGGTCTTCTGGTAGGCCGGACCCACTTGTCGGGGACGGCCGTGAGCCTGGTCGGTGGGGACCCAGGGGTACCCATGTCTCACAGTCATGCCAAAATTTTGATGTTTCGCAGCCAAAACAAAAAAAAAAATCAACGGTATAAACGGTTACCATTTGAACCGCTGCGGTTACCGCAACTACCGCTCGGTATAAAAAAAACCGATTGCACTGCGCTTTTCGTTTGGAAATTTGAATTCGAGCGGTAAATAACGGTAACCATTTATACCGTTGCGGTATACCCTTACCGCTAGCCGGCGGTAATCACTTACCGGTTGGTAAAAAAAAACCTGCCTGCGCCACCACCCCTCATCTCACCACGCCCTCCTCCCCAAGCCAAAGTTCCCATCCCCTCCTCCTCGACGCGAGGCAGCGGGCGGTGGCACAGGAGCCCGAGCTCCCGACGGGCCGAGGCTGGGGAAAGCATGGAGAAGGGCAGACCACCGAGCTCCATACAGCGGCGGCGCGAAGAAAAGGTGGCAGAGCACCGAACCGCGGCGGGGGATTAGCCAACCGAGCGAAACTCACGAGGTCGGTGGGGCTACGATGTCGAACATCCACTTGCCCATGGCGTCGAATCGGGGTTTTAAGGATGGAAGTTAAAACTCGAACCACGTCGATAGTTGAGGGTTACAGGATAGTAGACTTCTCCGTATACTTTGTTGGTCCAAACTGCTCAAAGCCTGAAACTGAGAGTTCCGACTGGGCTCGTTGGTTTGGTTTTCTAGGGGTATAGTTCAGTTGAGAGTTGCCCGATTCGTAGTGTGGAATGAACCGATTACCAACCTTCAATCTTCTTCATTCGGTGGTTGCACCGCGCCCAATTCTTGGAGTGGACTAGACTCGTCTTTGGTCCAACGCGTCACGTCTAAAAACGGGGGACACTAGTCTTCTTGAAAACATTGGCCCGGCTGCACTTGCAGCAGGAATTTTCAAACTCTTGCTGTCTGCATCTGACTCCGATTCCTGAACCCGAGTAAAAAACGATGTCCCATAATCTTTTTTTTTTTACAATTCAATTCGTAGCAGTACCTAGAAAGCATCGAATGATAGAACGCACAAGTCAGACAAGGGTCTTCTCTGTTGTGCTGCCTCACATGGAAATATCGCATCAGACAGCTTAGTTTGTTTATTTTTATTTAAAGAAGGACAAACTATATCTGCAAGCGTTACTACGCTGGTTCAGTTCAAACTTGAAGCAAAACCATCGTGGAGTCGTGGTCCTGGACATGAAAGCTGACCTGCGAGCGCACCTACCCCAGGAACCCGTCCGCGTTCTTGGTAAAGCTCGTTGGCCTGTTGGATTGATTGGCTCGCTACCAAATTTAGTCGTCCTTTACCAACCCAAATATATATCATACGGAGGAATGCCATCGCATTCTCATCTCAATCTCACCTATAAATCTCTCCACCCCCTACCCGCTCCTCATCAGTTGATCGCGTCGCGTCGCCGCAGCAGGTCGGTCTCCGTCGGCTGTTCCGCGTCCTGCGTGAATCTGCGGGAGACGATGGGCGCGGTGGAGGAGCTCGTGGCGAAGGCGGGAGGGTGCGCGGTGATCGACGGCGGCTTCGCCACGCAGCTGGAGGCGCTCGGCGCCGACATCAACGACCCGCTCTGGAGCGCCGCCTGCCTCATCTCCAGGCCGCACCTCGTCAAGGAGGTAACTGCCTGCCCCTCGCCGCCCCGCCGACGTGCCGGCATGCGCCCGTAGATTCTGCTAGCTCGCCACCGCAACAGCTGGCGAGCATCCAGAGCCACGCCACCGCTTGCTTGCATTGCGTACCTGCGCCTGCGAGTTGCGACAGCTAATGGACACTGCACATGGTGCACCCGTCACATGCTCGATGCAATGCCACAGCAGATAAAAGTATTTTCCTTTTCACCGTGGGAAATAAATAATCATTGCGCTATATGCCTGCATGTGACAGTGCATGCATTGTTTAGGGAAATTTAATCTTTCGCTCAATATAGCAATCTAACTATCCTGTTTCTTAAAAAAAAGTCTCTTAAAAAAAAGCAATCTAGGTATCCTCGAAGTGCATGGGTTCTGTTCTACTAAAAAAAGTGCATATGTTCTGCTTAAGTTTTTGTTATGGGGGTAGTTAGTTTCAAAAGGTTCTGTCTAAGAGCCCGTTGCTTAGGTCAAAAGAACCAAGTCAAGGGTGTCAGAGGTTCAATTCTTGGCTCCTTCGGGGACGGTTGGTGACTGGTGACCAGCACAAGAATTCCCCTATCTTTTACTCTTTTATTTATTTTCTGTTTTGGACGGGTACCAACCACATAGACCGTTCTCCGTGTGAACTTTCCACCTTTTTCCCTTAAAATTAGCAGGTGGGTCAGCTGTTTCAATACTTTATGCATGTAATGTTTTTTTCCCGGACACTCTGGAATGCTATCATTATATCAAAGGGAATTATTGCCTTTATGTAAACATGGACATCACATATCGCCAGAAATTCAGAATTGTATAATTGTGCAAGCAATTGTTATCATCTGTAGTAAACACACCAAAAATTCTGAATTGCAATCTGATTTGAAACACAAGCAGATACGCCATTGGTATTCGAGCGTTTGTAACGCCACCGTGTTGACATCTTTCCTTTTTTATATGCATTTGCAGGTTCATATGCAGTACCTTGAAGCAGGTGCAGATGTCATCATTTCATCATCCTACCAGGTACCTTCTGGCTTTCATCTTCATCAGACATAGACCATATTCTGGAGTTCATGATTGCCTTTCAACTTAAGCTTGAAAAAATTGTCTGCTTCATGTTTCAATTTGATAGAGGATCAGAGGTTACTAGTTGTAAGAATTCATCTTTATTTTCCTGCAGGCAACTATCCCTGGATTCCTAGCTAGAGGAATGACTCTGGACGAGGCGGAAGATTTGCTGCGAACAAGTGTAAAACTGGCCCTGGAAGCACGGGATGAATTCTGGAAGTCTACACTGAGGAAGTCGAAGCCTATTTACAACTGTGCCCTAGTCGCTGCATCTATTGGAAGCTATGGAGCCTATCTTGCTGATGGATCAGAGTACAGGTAAAATGAACATATTAATAATGAAGCGCCTTTAGGAAATTTTATGTATTTTCATGATATCTAGTCACACATTCTACGGCATATTTTATGTCATCTTAATGTACAGTTGGTGATGCTCACATCTTGGATATTACAGTGGATCGTATGGAGCTGACATCACAGCCGAGAAACTGAAGGACTTCCACAGGCGCAGGCTGCAGGTCCTTGCAGGTGCCGGCCCTGACCTGATTGCATTCGAGGCCATTCCCAACAAAATGGAGGCTCAGGTCCATTCTTAATCAGAACCCCTATGTGAAATGAATTGATTTGTTGTTCAAGAAACGCAGGTTAAGCGGAGGTTCGACACATGTTCCAGACTGAAAATGGATAACCCTTTCGTGTGTATAGGCATTGGTTGAGCTTCTAGAGGAGGAGAACATCCAGGTTCCATCTTGGATATGCTTCAGCTCCGTGGATGGCAAGCACCTGTGCTCTGGGGAAAGCTTTGCAGACTGCCTTCAGATCCTGAACGCGAGCGAGAAGGTTGCTGTTGTAGGAGTGAACTGCACACCTCCTCAATTCATCGAGGGAATCATATGCGAGTTCAGGAAGGTCTGCAAGCTTCTCTCTGCAAAACAGTTCCTTCCGACCTTTTCTCGTGCCGGTTTTTCAGTTGTCTGTACAGGGTGACGTTGTCTGGACACGATGACATCAATATATGCTTGTTGCTTCTCATTAACCCGTTCTCCCTTCTGTTTCCAACAGCAAACGAAGAAAGCGATTGCTGTTTATCCAAACAGCGGCGAGGTCTGGGACGGGATAGCAAAGAGGTGGCTGGTGAGTGGACATCACATTTTTTGCGCCTTCTCCTGAACAAAAATCTGCAACTTTGCTCGCCAACTGACTCTGTATCCATGGCATGGCAGCCGGCCGAGTGCTTGGGTCACAAGAGCTTCGACGCGCTCGCAAAGAGATGGCATGAGGCCGGGGCCAGCCTTATCGGAGGATGCTGCCGGACCACGCCTTCGACTATTCGGGCCGTTTCCAAGACCCTCAAAGGCAGGGCGAGACATTGATTTCTTCAGAATTGAGATGTTACACTGCTGCCGGAATAACATTCAAGATATAAATTCCTGCAGTTATGTTTTTCTCATTCAATTTTGAACTCATCGCATGAAGGTTTAAACAGTTTGTAGTGTGGAGGTGCACTAATTGATTCCCGAAACGAGTAGTGTTTAGTCACAAATTCAAGTACGATCTTAACATAGCTTTAGTTTACAAATACACAGATATGATCTACAAGTACTCAGGAACCAATGAACCATACTCCATATCACTATAACCCAAGTATATTCAACCGGCTTGGCAACAACTGTATAAATATCCCTATGTGCATAACTGCTGTGGTGCGCATGAAACCATGGATAGTCAAGGTCAGATAAGTTTACGTCTACTTCTGTACAGCACACAGTTTATTTGGATGCATTCAGCACTACGTACTACAAACTACAAAGTACATGTAGAAATATACAACAGATCTCTCAAAAAGGATCCTCCAACTTTATATTGATCTCGGCATCCCCAGTAGCTTCCAGCAGATCCGCTACTTTCTTCGGACCAAGAATTGTGATTGATTGGCCCTCATCATGCCCACTCATCAGAAGCTTCCCTATCTTCGCCTTCCAATCAACAACCCTTTTCTCCGTCCACCTGTCATGGACCACACGATCGCGGTAGTTGACCATCGTGCCTAGCCCAGTGTTTCTTATCCAGCCATATCCTTGCAAAACATCAGCCTCACCTTCTGATAAATCCTCACCAACCTGCAACATATAACAGAAGCAGAACAAAGTAACAAGACATGAATTCTCAATTATCAACCTAGAACACCTGGTCGCCGACACATTAGTCTAGAGTAACCATAAACATTGAGACTTGACTCTCTTATAATGTATCACTAAAACATCTTAAGTCTTAACTACTTTACAGCATGAAGTGGCAAGGAGTGGGGGCCATATGTTTGTGTATTTGTGTTAGAGATGTCGAGGAGCCATAATGAATCTCAATACTTTGTTTGCATGAGGAGGTTGCATACAAGGGCTAAGGTGGACTAGGATTCAGCAAACTGGTAGAAAAGCTAGCATATCTAAAAATATGATAACCATAATCAGCAGCACAAGATAGCGTGAAGAAACTGAAAAAAATAATCAGGAATCCTACTAGGCCATATTCTACATGGAGAAGGTGCGCCCCCTTCTTGTTACAGTGTAATTGACAGTTAGGTGACCAGCCTGTAACCAGTTTTTGAAGCCTTGAAAAAAGAAAATGCACCTTGAAGCAAGAAGTCTTACCACTAATGGCCTATTTTCAATAAGAGCTGTCCTTCCACAGCCACTTAGCTTCATTGCAATAACCAATCTACGGATCTGCCAATCTATTGGCAGTGATTGGACAACCTCAAAGAAGTAAGTGGCATAACCATATTCAGGACGTTCAAGAACAATCCTGTGTAGCGAGATGAAAATGGCAACCATTAGAACAAACCTTTCAACAAACTTTTTGACAAAAAAAAACTAAGACAAAGATTAATGAATAAGAGGCACCTATTATGGCTTCTAAATACAAAAATGAAGGACTGCAGGTCCCTGCACCATCCCCATTCCACATGGCAGTCACGGAACTGAAGGTAGCGTGACTACAAGAGAAAAAACTCTGAAGTTCACATTCACATGAAATGAAATGACTAGAGTGTCTGCGTGTGAGAAAAATACCAGCTCAATAAGAGAAATTAAACAGGATAAGCAGTAATTAGCCTTTTCTCCCTTTTCATGTCTAGCGACTGACAGTTTCAACAGAGATGCTCTCTTTGGAAATATCTGCACATCGAGAAAATAGCATTAGTCCCTAACAAAAAGGAAAGAAAGATGTAAATTACAGTCCCTAGATAGAGCAATCAGGCAGAAAGTTTATATATTCATATACAAGAGCTATGCCAGTCTACTAACTCTTGCATCGGTTGTTAAACGGCAACACAGTGGGAACTAGATTGCAGAGTAGCATAAAATGCACAATGTCAAGAGGGATACATGAAGAACCGCTCTCCGGTATAAACAGAGGTATAGATGATTTAACCATATGTACATGGCCAATACGGTACTCTTATTGGCAACTTAACTAACTCTTGCATCAGTTGTTAAACGGCAACACACACTGGAAACTAGATTACAGAGTAGCATAAAATGCACAATGTCAAGAACCTTTCTCCAGTAATAAACAGAGGTTAACCATATGTATATGGCCAATACGATGCTCTTATTGGCAACTTAACCAACTCCAAGGGTTATATTTTGTCCCTTCTAGCATAATTGATGTTCACTGTAGTATTTATTTAAGCTGATAATGAAGTCCAAACAGTAAGTGGAAGCCTCTGGATACTTCCAGATTCCTAGCAGGTATCGTTTTCTGATGCAAAGCTCCCATTATTAGAGGATAGTATACTGTAGAGAACTCTATATTGTACTGATATAATTTTCAGCATCAGTTTTTATGTCGGCAGAAAGGTTCGCAGCAAATAACAAATTTATAAAAAAACAATTGAAAAAAATCATTTTTCTTCTTCCAGTCCAACTGTTAACATTTGAATTTTCCTACCAAACCCAGCACAACCGCTTCACAGCCCGCAGCCATATTTAAATGTTACTGTCCTTGTTTGTCGTTGTTGAGTTTATAAATATTTCAAAAATTAAACTGTCATTTGTTTATCAGAGATGAAATTATTCATCCATTGTCATAATATAAGCACCGCTAGAGATATCTTACATTTGCAATGACATTTTCAAGATCTTCAAAGCTACTTTCTGTAGAATCTGGAAGCATTTCACTATCTTCTTCAGTGCCATAAAGTTTGATTTCTTCAACTGATATTCCTTTGTTCAGAAGAATCTGCAGGCCAAAAAGAAAATGAAGCACAGAGAATCATAAGCTGAAAGATTATTAAATTCATATATAATATACATGCAACAAATAGTCACCTGTAGAAGCCCTGGAGCGTCCTCATCCAATGCCGTTTCAATTGAATCCCTGCACATTATTTTGGTAAGCATAGTACCTCAAAGAAGTGTAAAGCCTAAAAGAAAAGGCAAATTCTAATGCAGCATACGTGGCTGTTTTCTTTCTCCGTCGACGAGAACGGTAAGCAACACCCTCATCATTTTCTTCAAACGTTTTTTCAGTTGAATAACTGCACAGATGCTATTTATAACCATGATCTCATACAATAAAAATGGAACCAGTTATTCAATCAGCATACCTTGCTTTCCTTTTTCTGCGTTGTCGGAAACTGAAAGAAATTTTCTCACTTATGCCAGGTAACTCAGACTCATTTAATTCATCTTTTACTCCTAAAGATGGTACTGCGCCTTTAGCATGAGTAGAATTTTCTCGAGGAGATTCAGAAGGGCCAATCTCATAATCTTCTAATGCAGGCTCCGATTTAACATCAGCCACAAGGGGGCACTGTTTTCTTACAACCAGTTCACTGTGTTCATTCCCACAATTTGCACTACCACCTACCTGATTTTCAGTACCCTCCAGTGGATCACGAGGACATCCGGCCTCACATAAAGATGGGTCCGTACGAGACGACGTGACAGAAATACTCGCGAAACCTGAGTGGCAGCAATAAATTGTTTAGCATACTCATTGCAGAATTATTATTATCACTGTTTTCTTGGCATGATTGAGCCAGGACACATTGCAACGCATCATGAGTTAGTTGACATAGCCCATAAAATTAAGAAAACCGTTAGTGGTGTTGTTTAGGATATTCAAAAGAGCAAGACACTACACAGTATGCACAAATTCAGGGTGGAGCTGTTCAGGGCACTATGGTATAGTACTTTTAACAAAACATTCCCTCCCTAATAGACATTTGGGTACCTGGATAATCTTCACCAAGCAACCTGCTGTTATTATCATCCATGGGATTACTCTCTATAATGGGAGGTGCAGAAGAAATTTCCTGTATGGATTTTTCAAAAAGAAAGAGGTCAAGGGATCATGTCCTCAGAGGTCATAAAGAGGAAACAGAAGCTCATGTTCACTAGATGTGATTATATAATATACAATACCACAAATAGATTCATACAAATACACAGTACCACAGTGAGTATTTGTTAATTTTCGATATGTATATAACATTCAAGCTAGTAAATTTATATGTAATTGTCAAAACTGTTTTATTTTTCGCTTCATGTGTTCCAGCAGTTTGGCTCAATTACATTACTGTATTCTTGGAAATGGATCTCATTAACTAGACATGTGTCATCAGTGACCCCATAAACAATATCAACATGTAAACCAATATAGCGTCGTTCATTAAATAAGTGTAAAGAATAATCAATTTATTAGGATTTCTCAAACCAGATCTAGATCACCTATCTCGGAAGTTGGAACCTAGCACAACCGCTTCTAAATCAATGTACCATCATCCACGTAGCATTTAAAAGAATAAAATAAATCAATAACAAGAGCACAGTTTTGCAGTAGCAACACCAGAATGTGCAATGGTACCCAATGGTTCTAGGAAAATAGCACTAACACTAATGTGATGCAGATACAATCGAGCTAGTTAAGCACGTGAGAAATCCTCATTTTGTATACTAACAAACATGGAAATTTCACAACCAATAATCACACAACCAAGAAAAGTATATCGAACCTGCAACATGCTACATATATCTTCTTTGTATGCTGTTCCCTCATGATTTCTGCAAGCGGCATCAAAGGAAAAATGTCATTCATATAATAAACCAAATCATTGTCCTCCATAATTAATCCATACATTGTCACACTACCTTTTGGAAGATGTTCTACTAGTTTTCACACCCATAACAGATTTCCTAGACAATGTTGTATCAGGGCAAGAACTTTTATCTGCTACAAGAATCCTGTAGCGCTCTTGCAAGGACATATGATCAAGCTCGTCAGTATCAGTATAGATTCCAGAGTTAAAACATGTGGTGCAATCCTCTCTTGGATCATCAGGTGTGGAAACATCCTGCTCCAGAGACAACCATCTGTTCAGTGCCAAACTTGACAAAGCTAACTCTTACAAAGCTTCAGTCAACTAACTCATGATGCGTTGCAACTGAACAGTTAACTAAGATGAACTTCAAAAAAACAGTTGCCAAGTCAAAAGGATAGATAACAAGTGCTAAGAGGAAACAAGGAAAAAAGGAAACATAAAGCAACTACATAACTAGAATAGAAAAACACTTTTTACCATAATTTCTAAAGAAACTTCAAAACTGTTCTATTTTTAGTTTATCATTTTACCTGACAGAATTATTGCCTGCATTTAAGATACTGAGCTCCGTAAATAAGGTAGTGACAAAAACGGTTCTAAATCTTTTAGCAATGATAAAAGATAAGTCAAAGGAGGTGAGACTTGCCATGAAAACATAAGACAAGTATTACAGGAAATTTGGTCTTATCATAGGAGTGGACGTGAAAAGAAAGTAGTTACCTGTTTGACCCCAATAGGAGCACCCTCAGCCAACTCAGAGGGATTGTTCCTCAATTCAAAAAATATTTTTGACACCACCACCTCTCCGTCATCCTTCACTGTATTCCTAATATGATATTGATGTAATCTCCAATCAGTTTCCTGAGGGCTTCTATCACTCATTGTGTCTTCATACAGGACAAACACCTCCTTGCAACCTTGTAGTGTTCCATCAAGGATGATTGATCTAGAGGTTCCAATTTTCTTCCAGCTGATATTTTTATCACCTTCATTGTTGTATGACTCAAATCTTCGATGGAAGAAGTATGATATACGCCCATCCTGCCTAACACCTGCAAGATTGAGTTAGTGCATAAAAAGTGCTGACGACAAATTGATGATACAAGAACAGGTGCGATGTTACTTCAACAATACATACCAGGCATATCGCGAGGATGGGTTGGATGAGTGTAACTAAATCCTCTAATATCATCCACAGATTTAATGAACTCATTGATAAATGGATGGCGCTCAGCTAGACCATTCCCAGTTTCTGCAGCTAGATGCCACAGAAGATCACTATCACTGGGATTAAATTCTACACCCCTTGGTAGCCCCGGCCAGCTCTGCAAGCACAGATAGCACAGTAAATACATATTGCTCTGTCCAAAAAGGAAGAGCGAAAACAGTAAACAAACATTTTTGCTGCTTAATGACATTCATTTATTTGAAAGACGAGCAAATCTACACATAACAGGTATCTTTAGAACACCTGACTAAAGTTCAAATGATACCTTTACTATACATCAGTAAGGTAAAATTGTTGTGCTATCAACGTGGGCATAGGATGTTTGACACAAATGTGAGAGAAAAGTAGTTGTCAGGAAACCTGTGATCCCTTTCGCTTAGTATTATTGAGAAACAACATGGTGAAGATAAATAAAATGCCAAGGCAGATGGGGAGATTGTTAGGTATTTCCGTATTTAGGTCCCCCATTGGTGGGAAAACGGCAAGGGGTAAGGCAAACACTTAGATAATCAAATAGGCTGGTATACTGGTTACTGGTATAGTCATATTACCATTTTTTCCCTAGACGTCCAGGAGTGAATCCAGTACAAATGTACAATAAATACATGTGTATACTTATAACTGGGTCAGATTCGAATAAAATTGCCTTACATTTGGCTTTGGGGAACTCGATTTCGACAGCGGGAAGGGAAGGAGATGGAATGGAAGGGCGTACCTGGTGGATACTCATCGCCGGCGCAGGGCCCGACGAAGACCCTGGCGTAGGATGCCGCCGCTTGCCCAGTTGTCGCTGCCAGGAAAGAAAGGAAGGACGAGGCCGATGCGTTTGCCGCCGCAGGAGTCGCAGCCGTGAACGGGCGCCGCCGGGAGATGGGGGGCCACCGAGTCGCGAGGCGGCGGGGCTCGCTCCTCAAAGCGAACAGGCGCCGGCGGCTGATTCGTGCTTCAGCGTCTCCCGCCAAGGGGGCGGTGGCCGAGGTCGGGGTCGAGGCGGGAACACCGCGAGCTGATGCCCAGCGGCATTAGGGTTTGAGCGGGATGGGAGGTGGTTTAGGATTAGGAGGGGGATTTGGCGAAGATGCTGAGTTACTAACTGCTTTGGCTGTTCGGGTTCCGCGGCAAATAACACACTGATAGAGAAATGCTCAAACTCGGCCCGGCCCAGTACATGTGAAGTGGGCTGCCCTGAATCTAGTACGTGTGGTTTGGGCTTATTAGAATGTGCGCTTGGAATTTTTTTATTTTTTATATTTATTTTTTCACGATTTTTCGAAAATATATAGCGGATTCAAAAATTTGCAAAAGTAGCCTCCAACCGCCGTGGTAAATGGCGGTAGGGACCTACCGCCACTATGAACGGCGGTAGGGGCGTCGCCGTTTCAACCGGCGGCTAGCGGGTTCCTGCCGCCGTTTCCCGTGGCGGCAGGGACAACTTCTCTCAAAAAATCATAATTTTTTGGTATCAAGTCGGATGAGGATAAAATTTATACAAAAGTTGTAACTTTTGACGATATCTACAACTTTGTAGTTCAAACTTTTTTCATTTGAAATCATCTTTGGAGATCTGGATAGTATATCAATTTTTTGAGTCCTAAAATGACTTCAAATGAAAAAGGTTTGAACTACAAAGTTGTAAACCTCGTCGAAAGCTACAATTTTCATATAAATTTTATCCTCATCCGAGTTCATACTAAAAAGTTATGATTTTTTAAGAGAAGCGATGTCTGCTGCCACGGGAAACGGCGGGGCGGCAGGAACCCCTACAGTACCCGCGGCGGGGTCACTGTAGCAACCGCTTGTTGAAATGGCTGTAGGGGTACTGTAGCGCCCCTACCGCCGTTACCAGCGGTGGTAGGTCCCTACCGCCATTTACCACGGCGGTTGGAGGCTACTTTTGCAAATTTTTGAATCCGTTATATATTTTCGAAAAATTGGGAAAAAATAAATATATTTTACGCTTGTCCATTTCACGCGGATTTGTTTCGCCATGTCATCTTGGGCGTGTTTGATGTGGGGCCTTTAGGGTGGCCCGAGGGCCCCACTCCCCAAGTTTGATTCGTTTTTACTGTTTCCTAGCTTGGTCTCCCGGCTGTAAAAAAACCTCTCTCTCCTGCATCTCAAGAAACGCTCTCTCCTTCCGTTTTATGGGAGCCAGGCTTGCGTCGAACTCTGGTGGGCTCGTTTGGGCGCGGCAGCAGGTGATTTTGGCCTTGGGGTTGACTTTTGCAAGTGAAATCAAACAGAAAAAGTTGTTGGGTTGGATTCTTTGGTGGAGAGATAATCTTAAGCTGTTAAACTCTTACAAAGCCTTGGCTTCTGTCACAATCTTCAAAGGAGACACATGCTTTCTTTGGCAAGATAAATGGAATGGAACGGTAAAATGTCAAATCATGCCTGAACTTTACTCCTTTAAAAAAGGAAAAACATAATCATTGAGAAGGTGCAAAACATTGTCCATTTAGATTCTTTGTTTCATCTACCCCTTTCGGCAGAGGCATACTCCCAGTTACTCCAACTTGCTCAACTTTTGGAAGCTATGCCAGACTCTGATGAAAATGACATCTGGACATATAATTGGGGCTCTTATTGGTTCTCTCCTTCTAAAGCATATCAGCATCTAATTGGGCATAGAGCAGTGCATCCTATCTTTAAGTGCCTTTGGAAAACGACTGTTCAAAAGAAACACCAAGTATTTTTTGGCTTCTTCTAAAAGATAGATTAAGTACAAGAAACATATTACGAAGAAGAAATCAAGTGCTTCCGTCGTACGACTGTGTACTTTGTCAAGACCAGATTGAGGAAACATTGATTCATCTTTTTATCAACTGCTCCTTTTCCCGGTCGTGTTGGAGTTTGATTAACTTACAGATACAACCTGGGGATCCATTGGAAATCCTATTCAACTTCCGGCAACAGCTGAACGTCTCACTCTCTTTGGATATTATCATTATTATGAGTTGGTGCATTTGGATGGAAAGAAACGATTTTATTTTCAGAGGGATACAGCCTAGTCTCCTTTCAGTCAGAGAAAGATTCAAGAGAGAGTTTGCCTGGGTTATCCTAAGGGTAAAAATTTCGAAGCAACACCTTATGTCATCATGGTTACAATCTGCCTTGTAATTTTGCTTTTGATTTTCTTTCTCTCCTTTTTTGTTTCTTGAGCTTTTCTCTCTATTTGTAAACTCTTTCTGTTTTTTAATATATTATAATCAGTAGGGGCAACCCCTCCTGTTTCATAAAAAAAAATTGAAATCAAACACATCAGGGTGACTCAACTGATTGCCAGGCTGATAGGCTCGGCCACCCTTGCGCCCTACAACAAACACGCCCTTTGCGTCCGATGATTAAATGATGGATGACTGATGTTTTCTCTAAGCATATACGGAGTATGGTCAATTTTCTGATATGGCGGATGGTTATGCTAGTTTGTAGCCGGATGCGTCTCACTCTCAAGATGATATAATTCCTTTTTTAGCTCACGACTTAGTGTCAGCTTCGGTTTAATGGAAAGTTATTTCCGTTTCTAAAAAAATGGCAAGACTAACCTTTTGTGAGCCATTTGATTCTTTGCTAAGATAAGACATACTCCTACCTCTTTGGATCGTGGGTGAGCTCTCACGGGCCTAAAGATTTCAGAGCCTCTTGTTCGTTTGGTTTATTAGGTAGCAGCTAGCGGGAACAAAATGTCTCTGGATTAGCCTTGATGCAGTAGATAACAAAGTGTCTGCTAGCTTGAGTCGGCTTCAAGCTGAGCCTGGGTATGTTTGAGGGGGCAGTAGCTTTTGCGTGTTAGAAGTTTAAACTTGAATCTATGTGGTGTCATCTGTGAAACTGGTTTTCCTTCAGATTAGATCCTTGGTATCTATGTCTGCTGGAAATGTAATAAGGCGTATTAGTCTTTCTTTTTCGTATTATGTTTGAACTCTATAATTTCGTTGCTAATCAGTAATGAAATTTGGGTGATGCCAGCGTGGAAAAGAGCTAGCAGGTAACGGTATTTTTCCCTCATAACAAATCAGAACAGACACATTGCATCAACCCGTCGGCGATATGTTTCTCTCAATAAACCAGCACCAGCCAGCGACCTCACCCTTTGTGAACCCAAATAAACTTTACCAAATCATTTTCCTTGATTAGCCAGTGTGTATGTTGATCCGACAGCATATATTGAAATTTCAAACCAACATATATTGAAATTTCATATGTGTGGTGTATTCTTTTTAACGAACATGTGTGATGTATTCTAAGTTTGTGAGGTTTAATGTTGGGCATTAGATTTAAAGTGTACTATGGGCAAACATAAGGTTAGCTCTTTGTGAAATAATTAACCTTACAAAGCATAGGTACAAAAATATCATAACTACCAAGTCATGTGGAGGGTGAGAAAATAATTAAAATTTGAAGGCTACACAAATTAGTTTCTGACGTTTCTGTCAGGGGGTGAGACCTGGACAGATCTGCAAGGGGGCGACCCAAGCAGTTGTAGGTTAATTTGGAGGGGATCAGGAACTAAGAGCGTATGTGGTAGTTCGCGCATGGAACTCGGAACACGGCAAGAATGGCGATGAACACAGGGGTTTAGACTGGTTCAGGCCTCCGGAAAGTAAAACCCTACGTCCAGTATGGGGTGGAATTATGCGTGGAAAGGAAGCCCCCTCGAATGGAGCTCTAAGCCGCCTTATATGGCCAGCGGGTTAGGACTTCCATTCGAGGTCGGTGGACCCTTATCGAGGTCGGTTACAAATCAGGAAGGCCATCTGCCTTGATTACAGGGAAATCCCGCGATCTGCGGACCTACAGGCGGCGCCGAGCCGCGACCTAGCAGCGTGCCTTGCGCCTCAAGCCCGGCGGATCCTCCGGGATCTGGATAAGGTCTTCTGGAGTCTTCCAAGGCCGCCGGGGTTGTGGATATGGTCTCCGAGCCCACTTGCAGGTCGGCGGGGCTTCTGGCAGGTCAGGTCCACTTGACAGGGACCTCTGGGACCCTGGTCGGTGGGGACCCATGGGTACCCATGTCTCTCAAGCCCCCGATCGACGTGTAGGCGTAGCGGCCGAGGCAAGATTTTGACGTCGTCAAGGTCGTGAAGGGTGCACGGGGATCCAAAAAGGAAGAAAGAAATCCTCTTGCGCGCACAACGTCAAGTATCGAGCCCCTGGAACGTAGGCCCAGGGGTCGAAGCGAAGACAAGGCGCCGTCCTTGAAGAACCGCCGACCTGACCTGAGTCAGCCAATCATGAGGAGATCATCGTGACCTCGAAGAAAGTGTCACGACCGACCAAAGGTAGGTCGAGCGAGGAAGTTGTGGGAGCGGGCTTCCAGTAGGTCGTCGCGACATAGGGAGAGAGGGCGTCGCAAGACGCACTCGTGGAGTAGCCCCTGAGCAATATGTCGGCCAGGATGGTCGGGTTGATGCTCGAAGAAAATAGAGAACCTACGGCCTTCTGCTTTCGTTGAGATGCTCTGCCCATCGTATAAGACAAACCAACCGGAATCTTCGAGGAGAACACCAGGTGCCAGCGGCCTTGTCGCATAGCGCACCACCGAGGGCCGTGGCAACATAGGACACACAAAAATTGAACACGCATGAACAACGCTAGACGAAAAACTGAAAGGACCTTATGATGCCTAGAGGGAGGTGAATAGGATCACTTCTAATTTCTGAAACAAATGCAGCGGTTAAAACACTGTCGGTACTACTGACGTTGTGCCGGAACTACCGAGGGGGCTCGGTACTTCCGGTACAGGATCGGTACTACCGACAGAACAGAGATTTCTAAAACGAAATTTAAAATGCGAGACGATTCTATCAATTCTACTTGAATCAAGAGCTAAGTTTAGAAGCTAAGAACCTCCTGCAACTAAAGATATGAGTTGAAACACAACCAAGAGATAGATCATGCACTAACAAGTTTTAGGGTTAGAGAAAAGTAAAGAACTCAAGCAAGCAAAGGAGACATAAGATTTAATCCGAAGTTCACTCCCACAAAGGAAGCTACGTCTCCGTTGAGGATCCCACAAAGGGAGGGCTATCACAAAGAGCCTCTTTGCCTCACCTAACCCCCACAAAGGAAGATTGGTGCTCACTAAGAATTCTCCACTAAGGAGAGGGTAATACAAACGATCCCGGGTGCTCCACATCAAGAGGGCACTCAACGGGAGACGCCTAACCGTCTAGAAGCAAGCTACAAGAGTAACATACGCGAATCGATGCCCGGAGATGCTTCAAGTGCCGCAAAAATATTTAATTGCAAATAACACTTAGCTTGCGTGTAGCCGAGAAGATCGTTGTGGCCGAGGTCGGCGCGTTGTCGTCGGATGTTTTTCGTCTAGTTGTCGTGCTTGCAGTAGGCCATGCATGCATGAGCTCTGAGCTCTAACGCACACCGCAAGACAGTTCCATGTTGACACAACCATGCAGGCATCACGTAAGAGAAAATAATGGATTAGAAGAAATCGTTGTTCACCAAAATAAGGAGACCCCATGCTAGTAAAGGAAAGAAAAAATAGAATAAGGAAATATTCCCTTGTTTCCCTGTGACTACTCATAACGGACATGGAGTCCGCCTTGCTTTCGTGCTGGTCGCCACGGAGACGGATTGACGTGGAGTAAGCAGAGTCCCGGAGACATGCTTGTAGTCCAGGCTGCCGCCGAGCTTGATCGTAGATGTATTTTTCTGACCGCACGGAGCAGCCACGCCGGTGGTCGTCACAGTAGATTGTTGGGTGGGTGGGTGGACGCGAAAAAAAATTTCTAGCGCGTCATCCACGGAACGAAGACGTCAACCTCGCGATTAGATCGGAGGGTGGCGGCGAGCAGGTCGCTGCGGAGATATCCTTCGTGTTGTCGCCGAAGATGATCGTCGGAGCGAACTGCCATCACGCTGCACGAAGAACTCCCAATCACCCATGCCTGGCGCGCCAACTGTCAGAGGTTTAGATCTGAACAGTCCACAGGGGGTTAACCCCAGTGGGGTTAACCCCAGTGGTTTTTTTGTTCGGCGGGAATATCGGGAGCTAAGAATGCGATGGTTATGCTAGCGTAGCACACAGAAATCACAGCGAGACACAAGGGACAAGGCGATTTTATACTGGTTCGGGCCTCCGGAGAGTAAAACCCTACGTCCAGTTCTTCGATTTGTATTGATTCGATCGTGGTGAAGGTGGAGGTGGCTTGTGGTGTCGATGTGGAGGTGGTCCGGTCGATATTACCGGTGCCCTCGGAAGGACGCCCTTGCCCGCCTTATATTGGGCGACGGACAAGGTCGGTGGACCGGAGTCCGGGTCGGTTACAACAGGAAAACCTATCTCTAGTTTATTTATGTGACAGAACCGCCAAAATTAACTCCATATTATCGCATAAACCACTCCTTTTTTGTCATTACGCAATAACACCGAGTTAACTTGTCGTCTCTGCCGGGTCAAGCCCGGTAAATCACTTATAACAAAGGATTGACAACCGTACATCCAAACTTACACGAAGGCGAGTCCACAGATAAACAAGTCACAATTTATTACATCAATTCCCATGAAGGGTTATTTAATTACAAACCGAGTCTTTTGCATAAAGGTAAATGATTCAGAGTTTTAAAAAAATACAGCAGAAATAAAACTAAACGATAGAAGGTAGCATTATAGGAGGCCATCCATAATGCCAACAAACATCATCTTCTTCCCATCCCAAACTTCACCTGAAAACAACAACAAAAGCAAGACTGAGTATTCTAATACTCAGCAAGACTTAATCGACGGGTGATGAAAAATCACCAACTCTCTAGACATGCAAAGCTTTTGGCTACTGGAATATTTTGCTGAAAAGCAACAAAGAGTATGTCCTTACTTTCAAAATTTTAGCTCAAATTCTAGTTGATTACCCGTTACTAAGTAAGCATCTATAGCAAACATAAGTTGTGCAAAACAATTAATCAAGCATCCATGTTAATTCTCAATTCCATCATACAGGGAAATAGACTGTATAGTTAAGCAGTCTCGGATAACGGTGAGAGGCCGACGATCGATCGATTAATAACCTTGCAAGGTGGACCTAAACACACGGAAAAGTGCACACTCCCTGTGTGCACCCACCAGACCATCCCCAGCCATCCTCGGTTCGGGATCAAAGTCCACAGTCTTTGGTACAGGTTATCCGGTCACGGTACAATACACCTCGCCCGGAGTTCACTCCTGCACCACATTTACTGCAGGCATGGGGACTCTTCCCAAGATTAGTGGACCGAGTTTCCTTACCGGATCCGGAAGGTACTAGGCTTACCATTCCCATTTCTGGCAAGTGTTTAGTACGTTCAAAAGCTTAACCATTGACACCTATTGACCGGAGCCAATCCCAAGCTCTTACCACACGAGCATATCATTTTAAATCTTATGATTCCAACATAAGAAACCTATAGCTCGCGAGTGAAAGATTTCACTCGACTTTTACCGTGTCCTTAAAGCATGGCAACTAGCGACCTATCATGCTAGTATAAGAACAAAGGAACCTAGGATCATGCATCTATGGTTTCAATTCAACTCCTGAAACTTAAATGCACAAACATAACATATATATTTGCAGGAAGTTAAAAATCATAGGATTATGCTCCGGTGCTTGCCTTTCAAACAGATGTTAGTTCTAGCTAGGCCTTGGGCCCTTCCAAACTTTGGTTTGGGTCTTGTGGTACTCCACGATGTCCACTTGTCTCTCGAACAGTCCTTCGTCTCGTTCCGGGACGATCTCGTAGCTACCGACAGAAAAATCTACACGAGATGCATATGCATAAGTTTTTGTTGTCTAACTTGAACAAGATTTCACTTTTGAAACTTAACGATAAACACGAGGTTTATGGGTGACCACATTCACCTAGATATGATATTCAGCATACTCTTCCTCTATTAGAGAAAGGGTGTGTGCGGGTGATTTTTATTTCCCATTTGATGGTGACTGTGTACACATTTAAGATAATTAATTTATTTTACTTCACCAAGGTAAGGGTGCTGTTTAGGGTGTGTCTTGGTGAGGTTCATGTATTTAAGATTTGAGTTGCACAAAAATGATCTTGGTTTTCCTTCTTATCCCTTTTATTAACCTTGATTTATTTCAAGAATTTTTATCCCGAAAGACATACACCCAAACTGACCATAAGAAGGTCCATATAAGCACGAGGTACAACAATTATACTACTGCACCAAAGTTTAACTCATCTCATCAATTATGGCTAGCCTGAAAAATCACACAAAGATATGCCTGGCCATTCAAGATTAAATCAAACATAATTATATATACCACCAATTGAGTCGAAACTTCCTATAGAGCTATATAGAAGTATTTCTAGCAGAGATATGCACTTACTCAGCAAAGAAACTTACTTAAACTATGCACATGAAATTAACCTTAACAAACCATGATAATTTATTTGACTAAGCTACACATGTCCAAAATAGATATACTATTTATCATAGGTGCATAAACATTACCCAGAGCTGTAGCAAAAAGATGGGCATCATTTGATCAGCAGATTAATTTACAAAAATAAAAAACCAGACCATTGCAAAAACAAAAATTAATTTATAACTGCATCTAGAGAAAGTAAACTTGTGCAAATTTTTGACAATACAACAATCATGACCAGAGAAGCAACATATCCAAAATTCACTTGCAGATCATTTATGGAATTTGAATTATCTCAAATCTAAGCAAATTGATGATTTCAAAATATTTTAAAAGCTACACCGAAATTTGAAAACATCCTTTGTAGAAAAGTTGCTCCTGGTAACAAGGATCACAACAAAATTGAGTTTGCATTTTTACGATTTATTTGTGATTTCAGGAGTATTTTACAAGATTCTGCGTTTTGGATCTGGGTCTGAAAATTGATTCTTCGCAAACAGGTCCCTAGTTCTTACAGACAGGCCCCTGGAACAAAAACTACAATCGCAATGTAGTCCCTAGCGCCATGGCTGGCGGATAGAGCTCGATTCCGGCGAGGGGAGGGCTCGGTCCGGCCGGGAAAGTGCGGGGGAGTGATGTAGGCTCACCTAGGGTTCCATTCCGGGGCTTGGAAGGGTCGGAGAAGGTGCCGCCGGTGAGGTTCGGCGGGCCGGCGGATCTGAGGCCGCCTCTGCTTCTGCTCCGGCGAGGTGAGCGGCGCTGGCGGTGTGCTGAGGGGTTGTTAGGCTCATGTGTGGGTGTGGGGGCGCGGTGGTGCGCTCAGAGGGCGCTGGAGAGGCACAAGATGGGGAGCTCGCAGTGCGCCGCGGTAATGGCGGCCAGCAGCGGCTCGGTGCCTGTGCGCGAGGCGCGGAAAGGAGAAACGGCTGGGGCACCACACCTCTATAGGCGGCCTGGGCTTGGTCCCTACTCCAAGGCAACGTCGGCTTGAGGAGCACGGGAAGGAGGACGGCGCGGTAGTCCTGCAGGCCTCGCGGCAGGCGGCGGCGCCGCGTGTCAACGCGAATGCCGGAGGGGATAAGGGGGCGAGGGAGAAACCGGGGGCGCGAGGTGGTTTCGGGGCTCGCGACGACGTCAGTGGGCCCAGCTGACGGCACGGCACGGACGTCGGGGCGAGGCCCGCGGCGCACGGCAGCACGCGCGCGCGACGCGACGCGCCCGACGCTGGCTCGGCGCGGGAGCTCGGCTCCAGAGCGCCGGCCTTGTTTTCAATCCCGTATAGGGCTGTTTGACCAAAAGAAACTCCATATTTTTGAACCAAACTTAAAAATATCCAAATACGAAAGTTGTAGACCACATATCCTTCTACAACTTTCCCAAAGGACGACCTATGCTTTACTCAACCGTTTATCCAGAAAATCGCTGCAAAGTTTGGGTCTTTCTCGGTTTGGTCAAGATGAGGTCCTGAGCTTTGACTGAGTTTTTGGAGTGTTTCCACTTTGAATTTCAAATGCCACTAATTAGATGAAATGTGTTCCCAGAGATTCTTGACAACTTTCTTATTGGCATAATTTGAAGTGCTTATGCAAAATTTTGAGAACGCGCTAGATTACTGCAGTGAGATCTAGGGTTCTAGGTGGTTGACTTCGGTTTTTAGGGATTTAAGCCACGGGTGGGTATTTGACCAAGTCAACACTATTAATAAACATGTTTAACTCTATTAACTAGGATGGTTACTATTCCTAAAAATCCGGGGTGTTACAGTTTACATTATGGAAGGCTTATCCGAGCTGCCTTAATCTGTCTGGACTTCCTTGGCTTGCACGCCAAACTGTCTTCTCGTCTTCGGGCCCACATGTCAGGTCGGACAGGCCTACTGACAGGTCGGCGGGTCTTCTGATAGGCCGGACCCACCTGTCGGGGACGGCCATGAGCCTGGTCGGTAGGGACCCAGGGGTACCCATGTCTCACACTCTCAAAGCTTCTTAATCTCACACTAGAATTCACTCCTCCAACCAAACCCTAGCTCAAAGGAATCAAGTCTTGGCTCTAGGAGGGAGGGGAGAAGTGGAGTGAATGCTCAAGTGTGTTTTTGTCCCGTGGTTGGTCAGCATTGAGTGAGGAAGAAGAAAGAGGTATTTATATCAAGCCCTGAAAACTTGCCGTTACTATGCTCCCACGGCATTTCTCGGTACTTCCGACCCCAGGTCGAAACTACCGAGGAGTGCCGGAAAACCCAACAGTGAAGCCTTATCGGTATTACCGACCTAGGGTCGGTACTACCGAGGCCCTGGCTAAAACTCGCCAGTGAAGCCATATCAGTACTACCGACCCAGGGTCGGTACTACCGACAATGGTTGAGAGTTAAGGAAAAAAGTAGCAAACGTGCACGTGTCGACTCAGGTTTCTTCTCACTCACTTAGGTCATCTCCTTAAGTACTTTTAGCATCTCTTGGCGGTCAATTCGCATCCCCTTTATAGTACGGTGTTTCCTATACTCAAATTCGAAATCAAAATAAATTTAAGTCTTGACTTGAGTTGAAAACGCCGAATTGGAGTTGGGGGTCTTCTTTTGGTCAAAACCATGATTTTCAATTAAATAAATCCTGAACACATCTTATTCAACGATAAATACAACAAATTGTGTTTGTCACTATCACCAAAACAATTAGAGGTGAAGATGCACTTTCAAAAACCCACCGATCACCACCGGCGTCGCAGCACGCCGCTGGTGCGCGACCTCTTCCTTTGTGCACCAGTACTCCACCTGCGTCGGTCCGTCGCCGAACAGGGCCAACCTTGAATGCCAGGAACCTTGCAACGTGGCTCACGACAGCCGCAAGGAGGACCCCACCGTTGAACGACATTTAGCACGACGTGATGAGATGCCTGAGAAGGCTGCGGCCATATATTTTTTGCATTTTGGTTTTTAAGGAAGAATTCTACATTTGGATCTTTGTAGGAAAGAATCTCGAAAATGGACTTATAGCACGGCGTCACAAGCCACGACACCGTTATAGAACAGCACAGCGCCAAGGGGCATGGCGCCGTGCTGTTATACAACAGCGCCGTGCTATAGGTCCATTTTTGAAATTATTTCCCCCAGAGGTTCATATGTAGAATTCTTACTGAAAAAAGTCTAAAATGCAAAAATTATATGTTGCGGCCTTGGGAGGGATTGGGAGGTTGGGAAACTAGAGAGAAACGAGGCAAGAGAGATGGGGTGTCGATTAAAGGAGGCAAATGAGTTTGATTGAAACAAAGAAGGAAACATGAGCGTGACAGAAGGGAAGGAGGGGGGGGGGGTGATGTCAGACGAGTACGGCGGGCGGGTAAGGCCAATCGAGCGGTGAGAAAACGTAGCTAGATTTGGCAGAATCAATTTCGTTCTTTCAATTTTCCATCTTCCTCTCCTCCCGTCACACCTTATCCTACCTTTTGCGTGTTATTAAGTGGATCCTTTGTGAGAAGTAAGAGTGCACAATTTTAGGTGAGAAACATTTTCAATTATTTTGGGTCTTTACAATATATTTTTATAATATAGATCGAAACTTGATTGGCAACTAGTGAGCGACAAAATCAACAATGTCATGTGCGTGAGTACAAAAGTATAACTTCTCGTGTAAGTACGTGTTTCCCGCATGTTTTCGTAGCTGCGTTTACCTAGTCGTGTTTCTACTATTCTGAACCTGATTCCGTTCTCGATAACAAAATGTGGTAACGGAAACCTGAGACCGTGACAGATTTTGGTGCATGTTTCCGTTTGTTTTTGTAACTAGTACTATGCAGATTGCTCTACACCGGTGCCGATCAAGTTGACCCCTCAAAGCTTCATCCAAAATCGCAAGCGAAAGCGAAAAGCGCCGCGCTCCGGCAAACTGTTCGTCTGTACGACGTGCGTTGCCGCCGGGACGACCTCTGCGAATGCGAAGACGACCGTTGGGGACGAAAGCCAAAGCAGCCAGGGAGTGACCAGCGAGCATCACCACCACGAGCGCGCCCATGTCACCCGCTCGAGCCGAGCCACGTGGGAAAAGCGAGATATAGGTCTTGTTTGGGGGTCCCTTAAATTAGATTATAAGCGAAATAAGCGAAATAAACCCGCCAAACGAGCCGCTTATCTGACCGCGGTATGAAATCGCCATCGTGGAAAAATCTGGCCCAACACTGCGTTTTGAGAAGCGGCCCGCAGCCGGCGTTTCCTTCGCTTATTCCCCGGATACCCCGAGGCCCCGACGCGATCTGCATCAGGCGCTCGCGCCTCACGCCGGCGGATCCCCTTCCCCGCGACCTCCCCACGCCGGCGGCCGAGCGCCGGCTCCCCACCGCGCCCTCCCCACGCCAGCGGCCGAGCGCCGTTTCCTCTCATCCCCTCCCTCCCAACTGCGGTGCCGGCTCCCCTCCTCCCCTCCCTCCCAACCGTGCCGCCATCCTTCGCTCAACCGGAGCCCGCGCCGTCGTCCTTCCTTCTCCAGGAGTCCGCGCCCCCTTCACGCGAGGAGCCCGCACCGGCGACTCCTCTCTTGACCAGCCAGCGTCGGCGTCCTCGGCCTCGTCCCCATGTCCTCTGCGCCATATCCGTGAGGAAGGAGAAGACTGGCAAAAAATGATTTGAAGCTTTTTTTTTCCTGATGCAAAAGTGTCAGAGACAAACTTTCTCAGATTTGGGCTTAGTTGATTTGTGATACATGCAGGGTCTTTGTTGCATAAATGTTTTGCTATCAGATTTAGGGGTATATCAGACATTTTACATTCAAAATAGATAATCTGCCAGAAATAATCAGAACGACCAAACACCTTTGCTTATTTGGACAGCAGATTCTCCCAATCACAGCGTATCAAATAAGTCTGCTTAGCTTATAATCAAGTTCCAGAAACGCGGTCCCAAACAGGACGACCAACCTCCCAGGCTCGTTCCTTGCTGCATCAGCACAGCAACAGCCGGTCGGGGCGCACGCGAAATTTGACCGTTGCCGCGCCACGTCTGCCCGCCCGTCCCCGTCCTCCTCCCCCTCTCCTCGCGAAACGTGCTGGCGTCCCCCACCCATCTGCGGCGCTGTCCCCACTCGCCTGCCTCCGCTGTAGCTGACGTATGGGTCCCCCACGCGTCAGTGGCGGTGGCGCGTTTCGTTGGGGTCCGCTTGTTTCTTTCCCGTTGTCCCAAGCCTACGTCCGCTGCAGGCCAAGATGGGAAAGCCGACCAGTCGTTACGAGTACGGACTCACTGACAGATGGGTTCACCGTTTTTTTTTATCCGCGGTACGTATGTATGGGTCGGTGGCTCGGTGCTGGACGGGGGCGATGGGTGCGCAAGAGAAGGAGAGGCCAGGCGGGCTGCTCCCGAAGAGGGAGCCTTTTCACTGACACGTGGGTCATCCAATATTGTGGCCCGCATGTCAGTGGGGATGCGCGACACGGGAGAGAGTACTACTCATCGCTTCCTCCCCATGATGGGCTCCCCCCGCCCGTTGGGCCCCTCCGCTCTTTTGTACAAAGGACCCTCCTTTTCTGAATTCTCATATTTATAACCCGAACTCGCCATCTAGCATTCACACCGCTGCCTCTGCCTCCTGCCTCCACTCCGCTTCCTTCCTCTCCATCTCGTCTTCCGCCCTCGCTTCCACTCCTTGGCTTGCTCTTCTCGGAATCCTTCTCAGGTTCGGGCAGACTGGATGCTGCAGTAAAGGGGCGGGTAGGTGCTTTGCTTCTTACCCGTCGGGAGAGGGAAGAAGGACGGAGCAGTTGAAGACCGACAAAGATTGCAGCGACGACAGAGGAAGGGAGACCTTGAGGGGCTGCAAGTTCTTCGGGGCGGCAGCATGAAGAAGCTGTTCTTCGTCTTCCTCCTCCTCGTGCTGGCCGTCGCAGCGGTTCGTGGCGAAGATGGTGAGATTCCTCGTGCTATTTCTCTCTCTGTTTGATCTGTTATGCATATTTCGATGCACGTGCTTCGTGCCTGATGCCTCAATCTTGCTGTTATTGGTTCCGGATGCATGGATCGATCTCCTAGTTCTTGTTCATTGCCTCCTTTTTCTGCCCTGCTGCGCTGGCATCTTCTAGTCTGTACTCTTTAGGCTTGTTTTCTCCTTGCGATCTTTGGGAGCACACACAGTGTGAGAGTGCGATTGAGACCAGCTGATCGAGTCATGTCCCTTTCGCTTCAGATTAAGTTTGTCGTCTTGTGGTCTGCCTATTAGTTCTTCCATTACCAGTCTGTTTAGCAATAGATTAATGCCAGCAAACACCTAAGCGTGGGATGTTAACAATGCTTCGTTCAGGTACTAGAACAGCCTATGAGCGCAGTTTACCGGCAGGTAACTTTTGGGGCTTGGATTTGACTGGACATCCTGCCCCCCATGCTCTGGTTGTCCACTTCGTTCTCCCTGGGATTCCTTCCTTCTCGTCCCTTGTTCCCTTCACGTGCGCCGCTTTTTTATATGGGTTTATGCGTTTTGGGTAGGAACATCCACTGTCATTATCATATTGCTAATCAGCCTGCCCCTGGAATAAGATTTTACTTGCTGCCAAGGGAAGGGATACTGATAGAAGTAGCAGTAAAGTACTCTTGGCTGGCTGGTCTAGCAACGGCTAAACTGATGAACGGCTTCTATCCCCAATGAACTGTACTCTTATTTAACCCAGCTTTCTTTTGCTCAGGGGAAAGTTTGCAACAGCTCGGTATAGCATGAATCTCTGACCGCTTTGTGCATAAAAGTTTAGCCACAAGAGGGTTGGCTGGCTCCAGAGTTTTGTACAATGCCTCATCTTTAGCACTAGCATCAGCCTTTCAGGGGCCCTACATGTCTGCCCTAGTGCCCTATCTTTTTTCTTCCCACTGATCTCAAACGCCATGGGTCGTGAGTGAAGACTCAGGCTGTGTCTGGTAGTGAGGGTAATCACTGGCTCTGGCAGCCGCTGCCTTGACCGACCGACCCTGCCGCCTGCCGGGGGCGTGGCTGGATCCGGTGTTCATCATGAGCTGTGCTCAGAGCGTTAATGACCCGGTGATTAGCATCACGCCGTCACGGATCACCTGTTGATTGGCGTGCGAGTTCAGAGCCAGTGTAGTGTGTCCACTACTCCACTGTCCCCCCAGCGTGCACCGTACACTGTGTTGTTTGACCCATTGGGCTGAACGGGGGCGGCGTTTCCGGGACCACCTGGCAGCGTCTTGTTGTTCTCGGGCTTTCTGGCCGTGCGGGGGGCCCCGAGCAATTAAACAAGCCAACGTCCTTTGCCAATGCGGCACAGCTGCTTGTCTGCGCATGAGCAGCGCTCACAACTGATCACTGTGGCCACCGCACACCCATGGAGGGCGGCGAGGCGGCACACTGCGCGGCGTGGGGGCTCCTGTTTCCAACGTCTTTCCCCGTACCCAGTTGTCTTGTGCTTTACAGCTAGCTTGGGCGTCCTGTCCAAATCTCGATTTCTCTTTTGTGATCTTTTTCATCAATATGAAAACTGATTGTATCCTTCATTTTGGTCCTTTGTTGTTTTGTACTGCAGCGTGCAACTGTATTTTTTATCGTTTGTTCCACAACTTTGTTCGAAAGAATGTTTTCTCCAACCTGGATTCCTGCCTTGCGATGCACTTCCTGTCTTTTGCATATCAGTCAAATGAAAACAGAAAAGAAATGCACTGATGCTTCTTTGCAATAGGAAATTCCTGACATTTTTTTATGGGCGTGCAGGTGCGTACATCGGCGTGAACATTGGCACGGCCTTGTCGTCGGTGCCGGCGGCGACTCAGATCACGACGCTGCTCCGCTCGCAGAACATCCGCCACGTCCGGCTCTACGACGCTGACCCGGCGATGCTGGCGGCTCTCGCCAACACCGGCATCCGCGTCATCGTCTCCGTGCCCAACGAGCAGCTGCTCGCCATCGGCAACTCCAACGCCACGGCGGCCAACTGGGTGGCGCGCAACGTGGCCGCGCACTACCCCTCCGTCAACATCACCGCCATCGCCGTGGGGTCCGAGGTGCTCTCCGCGCAGCCCAACGCCGCGCCGTTGCTCATGCCCGCCATGCGCTACCTCCAGAACGCGCTGGTGGCCGCGGCGCTGGACCGGTACATCAAGATCTCCACGCCGCACTCGTCGTCCATCATCCTCGACTCCTTCCCGCCGTCCCAGGCCTTCTTCAACCGGTCGCTGGACAACGCGCTCGTGCCGATGCTCAAGTTCCTCCAGTCCACGGGGTCACCACTCATGCTCAACGTGTACCCCTACTACGACTACATGCGCTCCAACGGCGTCATCCCGCTGGACTACGCGCTGTTCCGGCCGCTGCCGCCGAACAAGGAGGCCGTGGACGCCAACACCCTGCTGCACTACACCAACGTCTTCGACGCGGTCGTGGACGCCGCCTACTTCGCCATGGCATACCTCAACGTCACCAACGTGCCGGTGATGGTGACCGAGACTGGGTGGCCGCACAAGGGTGACCCTTCCACCGAGCCCGACGCTACCTCTGACAATGCCGACACGTACAACAGCAACCTCATCCGGCATGTGATGAACAGCACCGGCACCCCGAAGCACCCCGGCGTGGCCGTGCCGACCTACATCTACGAGCTGTACGACGAGGACACCCGGCCGGGGTCGACGTCGGAGAAGTACTGGGGCCTGTTCGACATGAACGGCGTCCCTGCCTACGCCCTTCACCTGACGGGCTCCGGCGTGCTGCTGGCCAACGACACGACGAACCAGACCTACTGCGTGGCGCGGGAGGGCGCTGACCCGAAGATGCTGCAGGCAGCGCTGGACTGGGCGTGCGGCCCCGGGAAGGTGGACTGCTCCGGTCTGATGCAGGGGCAGCCGTGCTACGAGCCCGACAACGTGGAGGCGCACGCGACGTACGCCTTCAACGCCTACTACCACGGCATGGGGATGGGCTCCGGGACGTGCTACTTCAGCGGCGTCGCAGTGATCACGACGACTGACCCAAGTAAGATTTGGGATCACTCAGCAACCATGGCTTTTTCAGCTCCTGCGATCGTGTTTTGACTCGTTCTGTGCCGACTGCTCTGTTCTTGCAGGTCATGGATCTTGTGTCTACTCTGGGAAGAACGGGTCAGCGTTGATGAACGGCACCTCGCTGGCGCCGTCGTCCAACTCCACAGACGGGAGTTCCGGCGTGCACCGTGGGATCGGCGACGTCTCGTCAGTCGCCCGCTTCGTCTCCACCGCGCTTCTCTTGATCCTCCTCCTGCTGTAGGCATTAGTTTAGCAGTAGTAGTAGGCACCCGCAATTTATGCAGAGACTTGCAGAGGAGTTAGGCGTTCGCGAGAGGGATGATTCTTTTTGCTGTCAAGTGGGATTGGCCCCTAGGTGTTGGTTTGGCTGGGGGAGGTGGACTATTGTCACTCCCAAATGGAACGGGTTGTGCTTCTGTTGCTCTAGCATCCGCTGGTGACTGGCCTTTGCTTCTCTGGTGTCGGTTTGGGACTAGAATCGGGTTGCAGACTTGCAGCTCAGCGATTGCTCCTTTGAGCAGGTGCCTCAACGGACGAACTGAAAATGATGATGAGGTTTCAGTAGAGATAGTTCTCCATTAGCAACAGCTTGTTCGTATGTTTGTCTCTGAACTATCAATGTAAAGCTGTGCCCAAACGCACAAGGGTGCTTTTTGATCGGAAATCATGCTTCCTTCGTTTTGCTTTTGTTCAGTACCGGCTTGTGTTCAAATCTGCGAGTTTTTTAGATAAAAAATCTGCGAGTTACATGCCATCCAGTATCGAAGTTCAGGGCTAACAAAAGCACACCAGAAGCCTACCAAGTACCAACGTTGATTCGGTGATGCTAGAGTTCTTTCTCACGGCGGCTAACTTGGATTAGAACGAGTTTATTTCCTACTTCATTTTTTGAAATTCTCATTTTTTTTTAGAAACCGGGTTTATATTTCATTCATAATTTTGGTGATTACAGCTCATATTACAAAGACACCCTTGAAAGATACAATAATTACAATCTAGTCTTTGTAAAGACCTCCCGGTCTTCCTCGCCACCGGCGACCGGAGCTGGCAACCTGAGGCCGGCCACCTCCCCGGCGAAGAAACGAAGATTTTTGGTGCCGTCTTGAGCAGCACATCGAAAAAGACATGCTTTGTTGACACTGAACGATCCGGCTGTAGAAGATGGCCGCTGGCCATCGCATCGCCAGGCCGTGAGGGATCTGACGCCCCAAGAACTGGCAGTCCCGACACACCAGACGACGAAGAACCCCAAAGGCCAAAGGGGAGCTGAACCACCAAAAAGGTGGTAGACACAAACCAACCCGGTTTCGTAGCGAGTTGGTAGACATACCT
Source organism: Cenchrus fungigraminus (assembly GCA_036936925.1). NCBI lineage: Eukaryota > Viridiplantae > Streptophyta > Magnoliopsida > Poales > Poaceae > Cenchrus > Cenchrus fungigraminus. The sequence continues at coordinate 92,048,412 of CM072776.1, read as the reverse complement.
CCTACCTTCTTCACCGGAGCAGCTATCCTCATCGGTAGCAGCACCAGAGAAGATAAGGGAGGGACAAAAGACGAACCTGCCTCGATCCAGAGTTGGCAGCACTCCAGATCTGACGAGGTTGTACCCTTCACTGATGCAGCCGGTACCCGCGCAGTCCGGGAAGCCGTCGTAGATGTCGAAGCCCTCCTCCGCCCGTCCACGCCGTCAACCGCAGGAGCCGCCACCCAGCAAGAGGAACCCATGCCACAGCATCGGCACAGGAACAACTAACCCTAGCTTATTTAGCTTAATAAGTAAGAGTATATACATATCCTCCGTCGATTCATCCAACCTCACTCCTCCTTCGACGCCGGCGAGGGCACCCGAGGCGAGGGCGGCGGCGAATCGGCGGGGGAACGCGAGATCGTCCCTAGTCGCCGCTGTCAACTGTAGACAAGCGAGAGGGTTCGAGAATGTCAGATTGTGGTTCTCAGAGAGAGGAGATGGGACAGGCCCATCCACATTCCCGGCTTTGGGCCGAAAACAATGATACCTTGGCCCATGAGGCCTGTATGGGTATAAATGTAATTTGTCCTAGCAGCAGCGCGCACGCCCTAACAAAGGCCCTATATAACGATACGCTAGAACAACCTGATTGTTCGCCCTCGCCGCCGCCGCCGCCGCCGTCTTCGTCTCCAACTTCGGATCCCACCTGGACTCCCACGTATTTTCTCTGTTTGTTTTTCGTTTTTGTTAATTTGCTCTCGTTTCCTCTTGAGATCCACTTAGCTGAGCATTCTTTGCGTTTAGAAATCTGTAGCCTGGGCCGCCGCCGAGCGGATCCTTGGCTTTCGTTCGCGAAGAGATGCCAGATCATAGCTTTGGACCTCTGGACATGCGGCTTCTTCGTATAGATTTTCGCATTTTCTCGTAGGTCCAACAAATCGCTTCTCTCCTCCTAGATCGTGACATTTCCTCTATTTTCTTTCGTGGTTTTTAGGTTAACATGATTTTGCCTAGTTGTGTACTGTGCTGTTGTGCTGTCATAACCAATCGATGGCTCGATGATGACTATTCTTGCTTTAACCACACTGAATCTAAGGCCGGGAACGGTGCGTTCTACCTTCCCCTTCGTTACGCTCTTCTTTCTTGGCGATTCCTTGTGAAATCTCGCCCTCTTGCTGAAGAGTTCTTCTTTGGCCAGAGGGCGAGGTAGAAGGTTTCGTTAAGATTGAAGAGCGTTGCAACTGGGTGGCCGAATGCATCTTCCGATGGATCTTGGCTTGTGGAAAACCCTGGCCTTTACTGAGAGCTTGTTACTTGTAAGCACAATCGCTGAAGTGTTTAACATTTTTTTTGAATTTGCTAGTTGTATTGCAAACTGCAATCTTTTCGCCGTCATTTAAATCTTGCCTTCTTTGGACATGGAGAATTAGAGGATGATGATGTTATTTTGTCGCCCCAGTCTTAGGTTCGCTCTAATCGCGGCCTTTGCTGATTGACACTTTAGAATCTGACTCTGCATATAAGAATCTACCCTGTCTTTTTATTTCTCGATCTGTTGTTTGATTAACGCTTGGCTCATTAGACATTTCGATTAAGAATTCTGGATGGAACTGAGGATCCTTTCCCCAGCTGATCGACTATGATTATACTGTGCGCACATGTAATCCTTTCTCCGAGGAGTAGGATTCAAGCCAGAAATCTGATCCATCTTAAATTTTGTTACAGTAGATTTATTTTGGGTTACTTACATATGTTCGTTATCCTCTTTTTCTGTGCTGAATTGTATTAGAGATTTGTTGGAAATGACGATCCTTTCCCCAGATGATCGACTATGATTATACTGTGCGAAATTGTGATACCTTCTCACCTGAGGAGGATTTCAAGCCAGAAATCTGATCCAACGTGACCGTTTCATTGTTCTCTCTTGGCCGATTTTTATTTTTTTGTTCTAATTTGGGATTTGAGATATTCATTGGATATGAGGATCCTTTCCCCAGATGATCGACTGTGATTAAACTGTGCGCAATTGTGACGCCCTTCTCTGCTGAGGAGGATTCCAAGCCAGGAATCTGATCCATGGAACTTTTAAGTTAACATTTAACTAGCAAGTTGGCCCGCGCTATTAGCGCTACTAGATTTGATGAATCATATTTTTTAAAATGCTATGTTAGCATTGTATTTTCTTTATCCATCTTAATTTATTATCCATCCTTTTAAAATCACTAATACCGATAAATATTGGAGCTCAAAATTCATAATTGATATTGATACACTCGAATTTTGTTATTTGGATGGTGTTTTAATTGGTGGATGAAATCTGATCTAATAACGAATGTCATTCGACGTTCTGGTGCATCCTTGCATACAGTGTTAACCTTCAAGCTCTGTATTGGACAGAAATTGTTGTTCACCCTCTTATCACTTAGTCCTCGTCTCAACCGACTGTGCCTCTTACTTCTCACTCTCGATGGTCGAACTTTGCCTTGTTGATTATATGGCTTCTGAGTTTGGCTCGGTTGTTGACCTCACGCGGAGTCTGGATTCTCCATTTTTTGATGCGTAATTCCAACTCTTCCAGCGAGCTCGTCGTACCTCGTGGCTCTGTTGATTGTCGACGTAGGTAACCTTGAAGCTTGATCTGGGGTGGCTCAAGCAACGGTAGCGTAGGTCCTCTCTTTCCATATGGGGCACCCCTTTCTTCATCTCATCTAATGGTATCTTCTTCCTCTTGTCCGAAAGTCTCTTTTTCTTACGATCAATGACGGTCGATGCTCCTTTCTTTTTCTTCTTCTTGCTCATCGATGACCCCTCCTTCGTTGATGGTGCATGGCGGTCGGTTCTCTCTCTTCTAACTTGCAATCCCTACAAATACATAGGATGTTTCTTATATATATACATATTATATCATGTTTCCTAGGATATATATTTATTACTTGAAATGCTATGTCCTTATTCATTGTTAAATATACCTTGTCTTCTAAAATATAACCATTATGTTTGACACTACTTTATAACTTCCAAGATAACTACTGATCATCAATACTCCCTCCGTCCTGAAATATAAGGCACTTTGGTTTGTCCTAAGTCAAACCAGTCTAAATTTGACCAATTTTATAGGGAAAAGTATTAACAACTACTATATCAAATAAGTAAATTATGAAAATATACTTCACAGTGGATATAATGATATTCATCTCACATCATAAATGTTATTACTCTTTTCTATATAGTTGGTCAAAGTTAAACTGGTTTGACTTAGGACAAACGAAAGTGCCTTATATTTCAGGACGGAGGGAGTAGTAGGTAACGTTATTCATTGTGGGCATACTTGTGTTCATCATCGTATTCATTGTGTTGTTTGGTTCTTCACGCATCACATACCAACCTAATTTCAAAAGTTTCCAAAAAAATAGAAGATATATGACAAACCAACTTGATCTCATCACTTTCATTCTTATTTGGAAGCTTACTATGCTTATAGATATGTGTAGTCGAAGAATTGTTCCTCTTTAGAGGATCTCATGTCACTAACAGGTGGCCTATTCGCAAGCAAGTTCATGTTCTAGGGACACAAAGTTCCTCTACTGCAGAGCATGCTTATCCTAAATGGTGACATCATACTGATAATTCAATTATCTCCCTCATGTCTATTGTGCAAGATAGATATTTGCAATGAGTAGCTTAAATTTCTCCGCACATCGTGATAGCTTCTCAAATATATCACAATACTTGTTCATATTACAATGCTTATGTTTTCTCTTGTTGTCTTCCCTTTTTTGTCAATCTTACACCTTCTTGTTTTTCAAGCATTTTGCCAATTTGTTGTAGTCATTTATGGCCACCTGCTTTGTCCACCATTGTTGTTTACTACCTCAGTTCTTCTCTGACCAAAGCAGTCGTATCGCGTTGGTTGCTATCTAGGAAGTCATTGTCTCGTTTTTGGTCTCCAAACCCCATATTGTTGATGTCAAACCATACTTAACATCTTCTTTGTCAAATTACTGCTATGCAAACCTACATAAATTGCTCATCAAATCTATCTTATCTTATCATCTCCTGTGGCATCCGATTTTTTTGTCTCCATAAAATCCAACGGTGTATATTCTTCTCTCTTTTTTGATTAAACATTAACTACTATTTTTCTTATTTTTAATTCCGAATTTATGTATATATTAATTGTATTTGTATTGAATACGGACTCTTTGGATTTCCTTATTTTAATTCCGAATTTATGTATTCTTTGGATTAATCTAGACCTTCAGATCATCGTAAAATCCAACGGTGTATATTCTTCTCTTTTTTCGATTAAACATTAACTACTATTTTTCTTATTTTTAATTCCGAATTTATGTATTTATTAATTGTATTTGTATTGAATATGGACTCTTTGGATTTCCTTATTCTAATTCCGAATTTATGTATTCTTTGGATTAATATAGACCTTCAGATCTTCATAAAATCCAACAGTGTATATTCTTCTCTTTTTGATTAAACATTAACTATTATTTTTCTTATTTTTAATTCCGGATTTATGTATTTATTAATTGTATTTGTATTGAATATGGACTCTTTGAATTTCCTTATTTTAATTCCGAATTTATGTATTCTTTGATTAATCTAGACCTTCAGATCTTCATAAAATCCAACGGTGTATATTCTTCTCTTTTTTGGATTAACGTGGGAATTTCTAGACCCTCTCGGCGAACGTGGTGGCTTCTTTTAACACTCAAGTATAAAGATAATATGAATATGGACTCTTTGGATTTCCTTATTCTAATTCCGAATTTATGTATTCTTTGGATTAATATAGACCTTCAGATCTTCATAAAATCCAACGGTGTATATTCTTCTCTTTTTGATTAAACATTAACTACTATTTTTCTTATTTTTAATTCCGGATTTATGTATTTATTAATTGTATTTGTATTGAATATGGACTCTTTGGATTTCCTTATTTTAATTCTGAATTTATGTATTCTTTGATTAATCTAGACCTTCAGATCTTCATAAAATCCAACGGTGTATATTCTTCTCTTTTTTGGATTAACGTGGGAATTTCTAGACCCTCTCGGCGAACGTGGTGGCTTCTTTTAACACTTAAGTATAAAGATAATAGATAGATATTTTTTAAGCGGCAACTGAATGTGTAAGAACGAAAAAGTTTTGTCGACGTACACAATCTGTACAAACTCTTAAGCCACGCTAGACTTTCCAATTGATTTTTATTTCAAATGTCAAATTTCAATGTTTTTATAACTGGACAGAAACGCTGGGTCTCTCTGGAAGCGAATGTTACCGGTCCATGCAGAGCTGTAGCATCTGAACCCGAACTTATTTTTTAATATTTATATTTAATGATTTTTCAAAAATATATGTATGAATAGAAATTTTACAAAACTATACTATTGTTATCTTAAAAAATTCATTACTTTTTTATATGAAGGTAAAAATTCATAACTTTTTTATATGAAGGTAAAGTTTATACGAAAGTTGTAGCTATACCTGGTAATGGATGGACGTCCAAATCCAATTCAACGAAATCCAATAAAATCCAATTAAAATTACACTGCGGCCCAGTCCAATCCAATTAATTAACCTGACATCCAAATTCAGTCCAATCCAACTCCCTGCAAATCCAAATCCATCCAACACAATCCAATATCCACATGCTAACTACCTCTGACCGAGACGACCTCTTCTCCGAGGTGCTGCCGCGCCTCCCGTCAAATCGTCGCGGTGGCCAGAACACCCGCTTGGTGACCACCGAGCAGAAGACGAAGACCTGTAAGCTGATGTACGACGCGAAGAGCTCCCTCCGCAGTTCCGCACGGCCTCGACCTCCCGACGCGGCAGCCGTGAAGCCTCCGGCCGAAGCACACATGCGTGAGCAGCGAGAACATGGCGCGCTGGATGCACTCCGCGACGACCGTAGCCTTGCTCGCCGGGACGCGGAAGGGCGCGATGGGGGCGAGCGGCACGCAAAGGTCGGCCCGCGCTCGACCAGGCTGGCAGGGAGGTGGGCAACGGAGGCGGCTGCGGTCTGCGGCGGATGGACGCGCGGGAGGAAGCGGATGCAGGGGAAGCGCGCTGCCGATGGAGGAACAGATGGGGAAGGAGGCAAGGAGCAGATGTCTAAACATCCAACACGATTTGGATTATCCCATGTTTTGAGTCCAATAAAATCCAACACTATTGGATGAAAAGTATTTGGATGTCCAGGATCCAACTAGATCCAAATCCATTAGAATCCAACTAAAAAAATCCAATTGGATATGGATTATATCCAATCCAATACCACGTCTAGTTGTAGCTTTTGTGAGATAACTTTGTAGTTTTAAATTTGTTTATTTAAATCATTTTGATGTTCAAAATAATGACTTTAAAAGAAAAGAGAATTTTTCAAAAAGAATTAAACTAGAAATTATATCTCGACAAAAGTTATAATTTTCATATATATTTTACCTCTATTTGAGTTCAAATGAAAAAATTCTCCCGGTGTAGTAAAAGAAGTCGTTTTGGAAAAGGTTTGGGTCAAATATTGGGAATATGAATGATGAATAACTTTTAAGTTGTTAAGTTTAGAAATGTAAAAATCATATTAATATATTTGTTTTGAAAATTATTTTTATAAATATAAATAAATGTATATATATATATAACTTTTCAATAAATATTTTTATGGAAAAAAGAAGTTTTTATTTTGAAATTAAAGCAGGAGCACTAGTCATATAAGAAGAAGCAACATGGTACATAACGGGCCGAAGCAGACACCACCACACGAACAAACTCCGGAACAGAAACAGACGCACCCGACACAATACACCACCATCCTCAACCACATGGGAGAGGAGACTGAAACAAGCCATCTACACCTGCGTCGTCGTCATCAATGCTGTGCCACGCCGAGGCGCAACCCGCTGCAGGCTCCAACGGCCCCCTGAGCTCCTCCACCATGGAACTGTCACACTCAAGCTGCACATACACGATCGTCGATCCCTCTGATCGAGAGAAGCCTCAGCACATACTCCCATCTCAGTACCATGGCAACCACTGATCCTGACCACTCTGCGTGGGGGGCTCGCCACATCCACCGCCTCACACTCCTCTGCCAAGGACTCAGATATCTTAGACCGCAATGAGAACACCTCCTCCGCCCAACCGTCCCTGAGATCACCACTGCACCTTGCATGGCAGCTCAAACCTTCCAGCTCCATGGATCCTCTACACCCTGGTAGCAACACGGACCAAGCGCACCTCCAGCCAACCACCACCACCAATAGCACAAACGGCAGGACTCCAACTACGACGCCTCCAAGAAGGTTACGACGCCGAGGCGCCGCCGTCGCAAGTCTAGATGGACAACATCTTCACCCTAAGAGCCCCACGCGACGAGAACACAGTGCCTCACCATGATGCCCCTAGCGGGGAGATCGACGCCCCAAGGGCGCCGCCATCATGCCCACCGACAACCGGTGAAGACTTTCGCCCGATTGCACCACGCCTGTCGCCCGCTCATGGTCATGGTAGTAGCCCGCTCCCTGTCTCCTCCACAACACCACCACCGGAAGAGGCTCGGCGCATCCCGAAGCACCACCTCGGCGCCGCAACAAGCACCAACCAGCCCCCTGGCCCCACCACCATGACGACACCAGACTGGCAACGTTGACGAAGAAGGAGAGGCCGCCGGCCAGCCACAGCCAGGCCATGGCCAGCCCACGCCAGGCCTCGGCCAGCGCCGCCGGCCCGCCACAACCAAGCCATGGCCGGCCACGGCCAAGCCACAGTCGTGCCTCTACCCGCGCCAGCCGCCGGCCGCAGACCCACACTGCAGGACGCCGTCGCCGTCGCCACCTGCGCTACGCGGCCCGCCGCCAGCCCGCGCCCGCCGCCGGAGGAGCGCGCCGCGCCGCCTCCGCCGGAAGCGCAGCGCAGACCGCCATCGACCCGCACCCGCCGTGCCGCCACCATTCGCACCAACTGGAGCCGCCATCACCACCGCCTGGCTCTGGCCTCCACCCCAGCAAAACGAAGCTCCCCCTTCGTGCAAGCCCCAGATCCGGCCATGGCGCCGCCGGATCTGGAGGCTGCACCACCCGCCACCGCGGATTGCTATACTAAACAACTTCTTTTACCAAACCGGAGGGAGTATGTATTTTTGAAGTTATAACACTAGCGGGCCAATTAATCAACTAAACTCATTTCTTATCAGCTCAAACGGCTAGATGGCCGGAGCTGAAAATATCGCTAGGGCTCCGCTGCTCCAGTGAGAAAAGGATAGCGGCCATGCTATCACTGTCGGCGCGAGCAGTACAAAATCCTGCTGCTCATCTGCATGCATTGCACGGGGTCCCGGCCGGATTAGCCTATTTGTCCCACGGCGGCGACACCGCGACATGCAAGGCAAACTACCAACCATCAGCCATTCGAACGAGATCCTCTGCCATTCAACCTCTGCCATTGAGTGGCTGACGTGTGGGCCCAGACGCGGTGGGACCCACACAGCAGTGACCCAATGGCAGGGACGTGAACGTCAGAGGAACCGGTTCCCAGCCATTACCCATGGCAATTGTTCCGACCTTTTTCCTCCATCGGGTATCACTTCAAAGGTGATGCATTTAATATCGTCTGCCAAAGTTTGGCCTTGTTTAGTTGGCTAAAATTTCTAACTTTTTCTCCACTCTCTCTCCATCACATCACATTAAATACGTCAAAAGACATATGTTCGAAGTATTAAATATAGGTAAAAAAATAACTAATTACACAGTTTGGATATCCTTTGCGACACGAATCTTTTGGGTCTAGTTAGGCCATGGTAGGATAGTATTTACCACAAACAAACGAAATGTGCTACAGGAGTTCCAACAGTTAAAAAGTCAAAATATTCAACCAACTAAACAAGGCCAAAGGTCATTTTGATCCGTCACTTCAGTTGGGCTACTCTGCCACGTCATTTTTCCATCACCAACTCGCCAAAGTTTTTTTTTTTTTGTTGCTGCTCCACATTGATTGAACAGGACTGTGGCCTACGACGGCACCTGTGATTTTTAAGAAGGAAAAGAAAAATATCCTAGCACGCACGCAAAGGGATAACGCCAGTCGCCAAACGCCTTGAATAGTTGTATCCTTGATGCGTGACGAAGAAATAACCTCCGATGCCGATCGAGCTTGAATGTCCATAGCGACATGCAACCAACTGTAATAACTATAAAGCGGTGATGATAGCTTTGTTCGCGCTAAAACATCACGATGACGAAAAGGTCAAATGAGGCTGTTGGCAAATGGAAGAGATCGTATAGTAGGGAGAAAGGGAATGAGATCCAATCACGCACCGCTTACTATAAAGTTTAAGAGGACGACGCATATCATTGCCGCGCGTTCTCCCTCTCTCTGGTGCTGTACTAGTAGCTTAACCAAGTAATGATAGGATGCAGCATATTGTACCGCTGGGCGAACTGTAAAATTGCTTTGAGATCTGTTCGAGACATTACCGTGACTGGAAAATGAAATGGTAACTTGAATTTTAAATGTTTGCATCACGTATTTTTAAATCCTGATACATCCACTATTTTTAAATCCTAATACATCCACTTAAAACGTAACATGCCAACAACGTCATGAATCATTACGATGTTTAGGGCTGTCACAGTTAACCGCAGCTGAAAATGGTCTGGTGCTAATAATTGCTTATGTTCAGTGAACTAGCGAAGCCCTTGCCATTGTTTTGAAGAAAGCCCTGGTATTTGTACTAGATTTTTTTTTCAGAATTGATATTTGTACTAGATGTGAATCAATTTCCAAATGATCAGGTTGTGAAAAAGCAAAAGGATAAATGGAACATCCAAGTGTTGACTGTTGAGGACACAGTCGAGGGGTCCCACTCTACGCCACTGCACGGACTACCAGCAGAAACAGCCTAATCCAGTTCCAAGAAACGTCGAGCTGTATATATAATCCAATTGCCTCATCCTACTTCTCGTGTATCTGAAACAACAAACAAAGACCAGCAATTCTTAGCTCCTACGGTAGGAGCTGCAACTGCAAAAGCCACCATGCTCATCCTCGTTTTCCTGCTCCTCTCCAGCTTCAACCTCCAAACCACCGGCGCCATCGACACCCTCACCTTGGGCCAGTCTCTCCCATGGAACCAGACGCTGATCTCCAGTGGCGGCAACTTTGAGCTCGGCCTCTTCTCCCCGGGCAAGTCCAAGAAGTACTACATCGGCATCTGGTTCAAGAAGGTCTCCAAGCAGACGGTCGTGTGGGTGGCCAACCGAGAGCGCCCGATCCTGGAGCCGTCATCCTCTCGCTTCACGCTGAGCGACCGCGGCGAGCTCCTCGTCGTCCAAGCGACGCCATCGAACACCTTGCTGTGGTCGTCGAACGCGTCCGCCACCTCGTCCCGCCGCGCCACCGTCGTCGCCACGCTCCGGGACGACGGCAACCTCGTGGTGCGGAGCAACGCCACGGCGTCGGCGTCGGGCCCCGTGGTGTGGCAGAGCTTCGACCACCCCACGGACACGTGGCTCCCCGGGGCCAGGCTCGGCTACGACAGGGCCCGCGGCGTGCACAGCTTCCTCACGTCGTGGACGGACTCCGAGAACCCGGCGCCCGGCGCGTTCTCCATGGTGATCGACCCGACCGGCCAAGCCAAGTTCGACCTGCTCGCCGGCGGTGTCCACCAGTACTGGACCACCGGCCTGTGGGACGGCGAGGTGTTCGAGAACGTGCCGGAGATGAGGTCGGGCTACTTCGTCGGCGTCCCCTACGCGCCGAACGCCAGCGTCAACTTCTTCAGCTACCACGACCGGAAGCCCATGGGCATCGGCAACTTCGTGCTCCACGTGAACGGGCAGATGCGGCGGCGGCAGTGGATCCAGGGAGGGGACTGGGTGCTCTTCTGCACCGAGCCCCACGACGCGTGCGACGTGTACGGCTCCTGCGGGCCCTTCGGCGTGTGCAGCAACACCACCAACCCCGCGTGCCAGTGCCCCGCGGCGGCCTTCGCGCCCCGGTCGCAGGGGGAGTGGGCGCTGGGGAACACGGCGTCCGGGTGCGCGAGGCGGACCGTGCTGGAGTGCCCCAGCGACGGGTTCGTCAAGATGCCGTACGCCGTGCAGCTCCCGAACGGCTCGGCGCAGGCGGCGGCCGGAGCACGGAGCGACAAGGCGTGCGCGGCCGCCTGCCAGCGAGACTGCTCGTGCACCGCGTACCTCTACGACGGAACCAGGTGCTCGGTCTGGAACGGCGAGCTCGTGAACCTGAGGAGACTCCCGACCGACGATCAAGGCGACCAAGGCGTGGTGGGGGCCGTGCTTCACCTGCGTGTCGCGGCCTCGGAGTCGGAGGCGCCACCGCATGTGGCGGCGCATTCGTGGAGGAAGTCCATGGTGATCCTCAGCAGCTCGGTGTCGGTCGTGGTCCTACTCCTGGCGTGTCTCATAATCTTCGTCGCGGTGGCGGTGGTGCTGAGGAAGCGGCGGGGGAGGGGCAAGGTGACGGCGGTGCAGGGCTCCCTGCTGCTGTTCGACTACCAGGCCGTGAAAGCGGCGACGCGGGATTTCACGGAGAAGCTCGGGAGCGGCAGCTTCGGGTCGGTGTACAAGGGGGTTCTCCCCGACAGGACGCTCGTGGCCGTCAAGAAGCTCGACGGCCTGAGGCAGGGTGACAAGCAGTTCCGCGCCGAGGTGGTCACCCTCGGCATGATCCACCACATCAACCTGGTGCGCCTCCGCGGCTTCTGCTCCGAGGGGAACAAGAGGGCGCTCGTCTACGACTACATGCCCAACGGCTCGCTGGACGGGTACCTGTTCAAGAACAGCTCGGGCACCAAGGTCCTGAGCTGGAGCCAGAGGTTTGGCATCGCGGTCGGCGTCGCCAGGGGCCTGACTTACCTGCACGAGAAGTGCCGCGAGTGCATCATACACTGCGACATCAAGCCGGAGAACATCCTCCTCGACGAGGACCTGGGCGCGAAGCTCGCGGACTTCGGCATGGCCAAGCTCGTCGGCCACGAGTTCAGCCGCGTCCTTACCACCATGCGGGGCACGATGGGCTATCTCGCGCCGGAGTGGCTCGCGGGTGCGCCGGTCACCGCCAAGGCCGACGTGTACAGTTACGGCCTATTGCTGTTCGAGCTCGTCTCGGGCCGCCGGAACAATGGTTCCTCGGAGGAGGGCGACCGCTCCGCCATGTACTTCCCGGTGCACGCCGCGGTCAAGCTACACACGGGTGACGTAGTCGGCCTGCTGGACGAGAAGCTGGCAGGGGATGCCTACGTGGAGGAGCTTGAGAGGGTCTGCAAGGTCGCGTGCTGGTGCATTCAGGATGAGGAAGGCGACCGGCCGACCATGGGGCTTGTCGTGCAGCAGCTTGAAGGAGTTGCTGATGTTGGACTGCCGCCGATCCCGTCGCGGCTTCACATGCTGGCGACGGTGAACGGGTGCGCCGGTGGGGCTGCCGAGGACGAACAAAATAACGGTAGCCAGCTAGCAACACAAGTGTAACGTCTAGAAGTTACTACCGTAGTTGTGTAATACCTGTAATGCTAGTTCCGTAGTTGTGTAAGACCTGTAATGCTAGTTTGAGTGTTTCAGCATGATTTTTTTTCTTTGTTACATCGAGATTCAAGAGTGTAGTACGAGTACTATGTAGAAATCATAGCAAGCAGCCAAACCGGCAGAGTTAGGCTCTCTTCGGCTTCTCTTCTTTCTACTTAACAAATCAGTTGATTACAAAAGATCTGCACACAGTATTTTTCTTTCAGAACAAATCTCAACAGAAGATCTGCCTCTGCCAGTGATTTTCTTTTTCACTGTCTGTGAATTCCTGGTCAAGCCAGTAGAATTTTCTTTTCAGTCAATTATTGCGACAATATCCAACACCCCCTGAGGCTCTGAAACTAACGTTTTCAAAACCGCTTTTGCCAAAACTGCAACCCATTCATTTACACTCACTTCTAGCACTGTGCTATCCAACTTCAGGGCGGGAAAACTTTCTTTACTAACTACAAAGAATACATCGAGCGCAAACCTAGAACCTAACTATCAAACTATACAGACTAAAGGCTACATACAACCCCCGAAAGAACGAATGAAATCACTGCAGAACTACAAGAAATCATTGTGGAACTACAAGAACCAACATTATCAGGATATACACTTAACAGATAAAGATGAAGCTGCTGCTGTCGAGTAAAGAGCCTTAAGTACAGAGATGAACTTCAGAAGTGCTTCTTCAGAGAACCACTCAAGTTTCCATGTATGTACTACCTCATTAATTTCATCAGACTGCTTGTTACTCGGATTCTGTATGCTACTGTGAAACTCTTCTTGCCTATGATTGTCCAAAATCAATGTCAAACATTTGCTGCTGCGCTGGTCCATGACCTGAATGTATACATTGCAGTAAATATCAACTTTTTGACTGATCTTGCAAAGTTTATGTAGCAGGGAAAAAAGGAAAAGCACATCTACGAATTCAAGATAACTCGCTAAGGCAAACACTAAATGAAACATTCTTCCTTGACCTCTCTTGTAACAGTAAAGCTTGTGTGAATATAAAAAATTTCTTAGCACCAACAGCTGGCCATGGCCCCTAACTTTGTCATCTCCGAGTAAACAAATTATTGAGAAATATGTGAAAAAGGATGCAAATTGATCTCATTTGATAGAAGAGATTGTGTGTATCCCCAAAACCTCCATTGTCCCTAGAACCCTTTTTTTTAATATTGCTGACCAATGGTTATATCGGTTGCATCAGTCCTACAGGTTTACCTTAAATTGCATTCTTTTATACATCCAACATCAACAGTTAAAATTTGTTCTATAGCTTACGGATGGCAACAGACTATAGATGTTCTATAGCTTCCTATCTTAATTTTAATAATGATTAGGCGAGTACGAGTGGCCATGGAAGAGCCTCTGCAACAGTTAAAATTTGAGTCGCATAGCTAAAGTGAAAGGTTATATTCCTCTCAGATGAGAAAGTTACCTAGATATTTTTCCCGAAACAGGCTCACCCAATTTATATAGAAAGCATATAAGAGTTTATAAGAGTTTGTAGAAAGCTATCAAGATTCCTCATATGAAAACAATCAAGACGTAATTGGATGTTTGGAACCATAAGAGTGCTTATTTAGAGATTGGTTTAAACAAATTATTTCTTCTAAACAGAATCAGTGCCCATGTAAATATTCAAAGCAAACATACTTTACAAAAGGTTAAGGAAAATAAAATTATTGCAAATTATCATGGAGTAAAGCAGATAAATTGTAATTGCTATAAGCCAAGCAGAACTTACCACTTCTTGAATATTGTTAATAGAACAAGATGCATCAAGAGAAAAGTATGAAGGATCTGAATCATCAGGTACACGACCAAACTGATCTAGGTCCTCAATGCACACCAGTATTGATCCTTCAATGACGAAGATGGATCTGGTACAAAGGGAGTCGCCTGGAGAAGAAAAATGGCCAATAATGTTTCAGCAACTTGTAAGAGCACTCAAGAAGATACAAGTGCAGTAGGAAATGATCAATTTTGAAGTTAAGAGTGAAATTTGGGACATGCAACAACCATGGTTCATGAGGAAAGTTCAGGATTCGTAATTTCATATCCAAGTTTACGGTAAATACAACTACTTGATTTTTACTAAGATTTAGCCAACAGCGGCTTATGTTAGATGACATGATAATGAACCCCGCCCCAGTGTTTGCAGTATCCTATTTTGTTAGGATGCAAATATAGAGAATGAAAAGGTAGTTCTGATGTGTTCCATCAACAAAATGCTGTAATGTTTCATAACCCATCAGGCCATCACCAGATCATGGTACCTTCAGCATCATTCCTCCAGAACATCAACATAGAGTAGAGAAATATTCCCTTCTTTGCAGATCCACATATACATTTCTCGAACAATTTAACTTGGATGTTCTCCCAACTGCCATTTAAATAGTGCAAACAAGCATAATAAGAAAAATGGAAAAGAAACTGCAACGAACAAAATAAAGTGTTCACTATTTGGCTCAAAAGAAGTTTTGTGCGGTGCTTGCGGAAGCCATACCTTTGCAAATGTATTTCATGGTTTAATTTGGGGAAATTGCTGTTGGTTACACTCAAGAGCCAAAGTACATCTTGCGCTTCTTTGGAAGTCCGTGTGAAGAATAGATGAGTTGTATCGTCTACCATGTGTACCCTGTGGCATTGAAAAACAGTAAGCCTCATGTAAGCCATGCCACCATTGCTATCAATCGATATGCTAACTGACCTCAGTGCATGTAGTCCCAGCCCAATTGAAACATTTTCCATACTTTCCAGAGTATAACTGCCCAAAACTCTTGGCTTGATTTCTGTAAATTAATCGGTATGTTAGAAATTATGGAGATAAGAAAGGTCTGAAATAGAGATATGGGGATAAAAATTACTATCAGATACGTCTGTGAATGACCAATTACAATAGTCTAACAAGAAAAGGAAACTGGAAACAAGACTCAGATCAGAAACTAACCTTTTCCATCACAAACCATATCAAGTAGCAGTACATACAATTTGTTTTGAGAACTTCGCAGCAAGGCTACCTCTCTACAGAAAGCAAGAGAACAACTGTCAGGGTACTGTGGCCGTAGAAAAAAGAGAGGGATGGATTGGTGGTGATACAGATTACAGACTAACTGCACATCCAGGAAATTTCCAGTTCCCTTCATAGCAGTAACTTAAAGTGTGGCCTTTAAGAAATGTGGTCCAGAATTAAGTAGAACATAGGCATTACTATAAATTATAATAACTAGCCATTTTTGCTTCAAACAAGTATTGGTAACTGCCTAGTGCGTCGGAGAAATAAAACTGTTGAATGCAAGTTACCCGATAATATGCAAGAGAATGGGTTAAGCACCTACAGCGAATGCACATACCAAGTGTTGCACCGTCAACTACTGTGATGTTTTATTTCACCAATTCATCATAAGAATTTTGAAATGTAATTATCTCGCAGGCACATAGACATTAAAAAAATCTATCCAGTAGTAACTCAAAGAACTGCATTTCTCAAAGTGCCACACATATGTTTTTGTCAAATAAAAAAAATAGCTATGGCAGAAAAAGCAGTAACTACAGACTACATTCATCTGATCTGATGTACTCAATCCTTTAATAACCTGTTAAATTATACAGACTCCCTGTATCCATCAATGTAAAATGTAAAGTGTATAATTTATAAGCATAGTTAGTACAAAAGTTACATCAGTAGATTTCCATTTTAAGTACTTTTTAGTACATCGTAAGAGAAATTGATGGTCACAATCTACTTTTGAAGACATCCATTTCAAAATATGCCTTGTGTTGTTGGACAGAGGGAATGCTACATATTATCCACAGGAGTTCTACAAAACTATTACTCCCAAATCTTTTAATGATATAATCATTGTGAATGAATACATGACTCCAGCCATTAATCTGGTACATTCTAGTTTATTAACCAATGCAAAATATGTTCATCAATGTTTGCTCTTGTAATATTTTTTTTGTGTTGGTGAACACAGAGAAAATGGCTCTCACCTTTGGACTAAAGTACTCGCTTCCTGAAACAGGTACGCACAACAAGCTACTTGTTCACACGTTTCAGACTTGTCATTTTTTGCTACTTCCAAGTTGAAGAAATCCTTGACGATCATGTGTTCCCCTGTCGTACAAGAAGTTATATTTGTGCTGACATTCTTAGGCAGAATTCTTGAGGAATGGCTTTCAGAGTCTTCTTTCTTGGGAGTACTTTTACTCGGGTCGCATGTCAAGTGGCCATTTCCTTCAGCTAAAACATGCTCATCCACCTGATGGCCATTCATTTTAATACTTTCTAGTTTGATACCATTATGATTCTTCAAAGCAAATACCCTCCTCTTAAACTTCTGACTGCCTTTTTGTCCAACTACATGGCCTGAATTCTGACCTAGATGGCCATTCCTTTGGTTACTGTCATGAAACTCCTCAATATCAGAGTCTCTGTGATCTGTGCGAATTGGTTCACCTTCTGCTGAATGGTCGGACAAACTTTTCTCCGCTGAAAAGAACTTGTTTCCCTCATGATCACTATCTACAAAAGGAAACGAAGCCACCTGTCCATTAAGAGCCAACTCCATCTTTGTCTGCATTGCTGCACAATCATCTTCCGAATTGCATGAACAAAAATCATCTGAAGAATCATCACTGCAGCTGCTATCACTACCAAGTGAACCAACAGAATGAAGATGTCCTGAAATCTGCAAAAACTCTTCCTCCAGGAAAAGTCTGCGGTGTAGAATGTCCTCCTTGTATTGTGGAGGTGACTGTGGACTAGGATATCCAATGTATGGACTCGATTCTATCAACTCGCTCATTGTATTGGATGGTGTTCCATTTGCCAGCATATTTCTTGAACCATCTTCCAACTCAGAGGGATCAGTATGTGAAGTACCTACTAACTCAAGGGGAGGAGGTCGCTGAAAATAATTGAAGTCATGATGCACTTGGTTTGCATTCACTTCATTCGTGGATTCTTTGACGATTCCATTAGAACCAGAATGTGCATTATCTGTGAAAGATGAGTCCGATTCCAAAAGGTTCGAGCTGCTCCCACCTTCTGATATATGTACCAAATCCGACATGTTATTTGAAGTTTCCTTGTGTGCTTTCTGCCTTTTCTTCTGCCTAACATAACTTCCATTGCCATAGGTGAAGTCAACAGATAGGTTTTCACTATCTGTTTTGTCTGCATTGTCATCCATCCACTCCTTAAACTCACGGAGCCAGGTACTTGATTTTTCTTTCTTCAGCAATTCAGCGGTGTTTATCAATGAAGCAATTCTTATGTCATGATCAGCACCTGCAGTTTCATCCTTCTTAGAACTGTCACTATCACAGGGGGTGGACTGCTGGTCTGTACCATCATCAGAGAGATTTCTCTCTCCCTCCACTATGCTGGCAAGTCGGGAAATTTTTCTCTACGGTATACGAACGAGAAAAGCAATATCAGTTAATCATCGAAGTAGTCACATATGGACTATAAGAATGTATGCGGGCATGCGGTCTCAGGATAGTACAGCACTGTTTCAATCTTGCAAATAAGTACGGAAGGCGCATCTTGAATTTCTAAAAATGATGATCACATGCACACCCATCTTGAATGAATCAACCAGAGACCAAATTTACAGAAGAAAAGGATGCTTCTTCGTTGTATGTGAAAACTAAGAAGAATGTACATTTATGGAACAAAACACAGGTCAGAACAATATGTGTGCTAGATTATCCTTACTACTACAAGAGAATAGTAACACAGAAAACTTCCTACCAAGGAATCTCAATATTTTGTGCTACATCGAATTTATCAACTTAGTTCAATTGGTGCGACAGAATAACGGATACATACCATCTTCGAAGTTAGTGTGTCCTCATCTTCATGATCATCCATTGCAGGGAAATAAAATCCATAACCAGCAGGTTGATTTTGTCTGCATGCAAACAGTACTTGCTTTTCCCAGTATTCTTGTGTGTTCATACCTTTATCATCTAACTTCAACTGAACCAGAAAAGGCCAGGGAACATATTAGCTGTCACTTTACTCCAATACTGCGGAACAAACTATTATGATGGGGAAAGTTACAGGAAAGAAAGAGAGTTGGATGTTTAAAGTTAACTACTTACATTTTCAGGATTACGGAAAAAACTGAACACATGTGCTCGATACCACCGAGCACAGCAGATAGGATTGCCTTCCAACCAGAGGTTCTGCAATAAAGGTAGGCTGCCAAGGATTTCCAACTCTGAGAAATTTGAGATGATATTGTATGAAAGGTCAAGCCCCATGAGTGACTTGAGATTCTCAATACCATGTACTGTACTTAAAGCATTGTTTCTCACAACAAGTTTTACAATTCGACTGGAAACCTGCAAGAAAGCAAACAGGTAACTGAAGATACCACTATGACCACAATAAGCTACTGTGTGGCAATGTTGTGGAGTTGGTAAAAAGGTAATGCAATTACCTCACTCAAAGATGAAATTGAACGCAAATGATTAAATCCAAGATCCAGATTTCGCAACTTTGTGCATTTCCGCAGATTGTCCACCTTTGCAAACTTGTTGCGGCTGAGATCCAGGGTTTCAATTGCAGGCAACAATTGCAGCGACTCATCCATGAGTACTATGCCATTAGATGCACATGAGACATGTGAAAGTTTGCTCCATACAGGAGAGTCCTTGATATCCATGATTCTACTAGCAAAGACATGCCTAAGAGCATCCTGCAGTAGCATGAAATCAACTATTGTGAATTTGGCTAAACATTCTAATAATATGGAAGTCCTTAGAAAGGATGCCTTGGATTCAAAAAAACTGATGGAAGGGGGTGATTAGTGCTACTTCTCTCTCTAAATGAATTTGTTGGTGCTAGCATTTTGTTCTGACTACATACCATACCATTAAAGATTAAAATATGGCAAGCTAAATCAAGTTGCATAGACCAACCATAGCAGCAACCAAACACTAAAGTTTTCCATGTGTGCTCAATTTTCGTTGCATATTCCATCAGCCAACAGATCGCACCATACACAATGGTTAATATCTGATACTTGTGCAAGCAATATGGAATAGCGAAGTACATTAAAGCAATACAAAGACATGCTGTCAGAAATTCAGGAAGCATTTATGCCCATGGTAGTTTCTAAGATCACTGTGAATCTCAAACCCACATGAACGGTAAAATCCAGTTATGATTTTCTTCATAGCTTAAAATCCAGTTATGAAACCTCAATAAACATAAATACTGTAGAAAGCATCTTAGCACGAAGATCCAATTGATTAACAAAATGGCAGAAACATGCTGAGTGAACGGAATTAATGAACAGGATTGGATCGGATCCTAGGACTGAATCAAAAGGTGCTGCACAGCATTGCAGCAACGGGGCTACATAATGGTGGTACTTCACTAGCTGTTGATGAACCAGACCATCAAACAACAGGTACAATTGACAGACTAGAATAGCTGAGGGTAGTTGAGGATCATGAGCAGAGCCTGTGGTCACCACCCCGCGAATCGCCAGAGGCAAGCAACACGAACGAAATTGTGCGGCGGATGGTGATAGAAACGCACCGTGGAATCGCAACAGACGAGCTTCTCGAGGGTGTGTCGGAGGTCGAGCAGCCCCCTGGCGGCGGAGGTGGAGAGGTCGCAGCCCCGCAGCTCGAGGACGCGCAGGCGCGCGAAGGGCAGGAGCGAGAGCGGCGCCGGGTCGCGGCCGGGCCCCGAGGCGACGACCTTGAGCGAGGTGAGGAGGCGCAGGATCCGGCGGAGCTGCTCGAGCGCGCGGTGGTCGCCGAGGTCGGCGACGTAGGCGCGGAGGTAGTCGACGGGCGCGCCGGCGCCGACGGCCTCGAGCTCCCGCAGCGCCTCGAGGCGGGAGGCGACGTAGTGGAGGCCGACGGGGTGGAGGCGCAGGGTGACGGTGCCGTCGAGCAGGGCGCCCGCGTTGCGCGCCACGTAGCGGACGAGCAGGTCGAGGTAGCGGTCGCCGGTGACCGGCGAGCCCCCGCGCGGCGTGGGCATCGGGATCGGGCCTAGGGTTTGGGGGCGGGGGCGCGCCGGCGCATCCGCGAGCGGCGGGGCGGGGCGGGGCGAGCGCGAGTGCGGGAGGGGAGAGGCGGGGGGGAGGGTGGAGGCGGTCAGGAGGGGGAGGGAGGAAGCGGACACGGCCGCGGTGGTACGTATGATTGGGGACACGCGGGCTTAGCTGTGGCGCGGTGCGGGGGTGGGAACGGAAGGCGACGCGCGACGCGGATCGGCAGGCAGAGGCGCGAAGCAATCGCGGTTAGCGAGGGGTTTCCTTCCGCAAATACTCCGTTTGCTGGGGCCTAAAACGGACGGGGATCGCGTCGCTCGGGCTTGGGCGTTTGGCCGGGCTTGCAGTTTCCGGCGCTGGCATTGAGTTGTGTGCGCGGTTACGGCTGTGCGCCGTGCGCGCGTTGGCGTTTTGTTGCTGCTGGCGCGAGCCCCCCGAGCGGGCGTTTGGGACTGTTTAGTTGGCTAGAAATTTGTCAAAATTTTGCTATTTTTTCAATTTTTTCTCCATCACATCACATTAAATACACCAAAAGACATATGTTCGGAGCAGTAAATGTAGGTAAAAAAATTAATTAATCACACAGTTCTGTTGTACATCACGAGACGAATCTTTTGAGCATAGTTAGTCCATGATTGGACAATATTTACCACAAACAAACGAAAGTGCTACAGGAGTTCAAACAGTGTTTTTTGCTAAATTTTAGTCATCTAAACAGGCCCTTGGTGGCAATTCTCTGGGTTCTCTGCTTGGCTTTCCTGGTGGCTTGGCGCTTTGTCTGGGTCTAGAGAGAGTCTTGACTCTGGCTCAGAGACCAGCCGCGGGTGACGGGGTGAGGCGCGCGATCTGGCGTCCGTTCATCACGGTGGCGCACCAGCGCCGTCTTCCTAGGAGCGTTGCTTGACTGCTTCGTAGGCGCAGGGCATCTACGGTGGGAAATGGGAAGATGCTAGCGAAATTTTCTTTTAACAGTTTGTGTCAGTAGTCAGTACACGGCACGCACACCTGTGACGTGACCATGCGCTCGCTGTCTAGATCCGGCGCCACCTGGTAGTCCAAATGGCACCATGTTCTCCGACGCTGCGTCACACATGGCGCCGGCCGGGTCTTTATAATACGACACATACGGTGTGGAATGCTACAGTCTCGGCGCAGATGGTGCGGACATCGCTGCCTCACCTGGTCACATTAGTGTCAGTCCACGTCCTAAAAAAATGTTTAGTGCTGGGTGCAGGCATGCAGAGCGACACGTTAACATCAACTAGTAGTCTAGTAACATGGTTTTCCTTAGGATCATCATCTATCCTTATTTGTATATTCTAAATAAAGTCAGGTCAGTATCAAGTTTCTCTCAGATAAGCCCAAATGTCAACTTGATCGATAGTGGTGGTATCCAAAGGCATGACGTAGAAGAATCTGAAAGCTATTGGGCCGACGGGTGCCATTCCTCCGCTTAGTTAGATTGGGAATTTTTATATATATTTATTTTTCTTCTTTTTTTGAGAATTATATATTTATTTTCTCTGATTTTTCAAAAATAAATGCTCCCGAGAAACATTACCAAATCTATACACATGTCGCCGTATCACACGACGCCAGGGTCCAAACGCCATACCACATGGCGTTAGGACCAGTCAAACGTCGTGTGGTACGACGGTATGACATGGTACGACGGTATGACATAGCGCCAACGGTCGGGGCATAGGGCTGCCGTGGTAGTGGGCCCGAGACCCTACCGCCGTATGGCACGGCACTAGGGTCCCAAACCCATATGGCACGACGTTTGGACCCTGCCGCCGTGCCATATGGCGGCAGCCTCGAGCCCTCTCTTTTCTCTGTTGTGGCCTTCGGAGCACTTTGAATCCAGATATTTTTCTACTACTAGCTCTTTTAGTTTAGAAAGTTTAGAATTAGCTTAGAAAGTTTAGAATTAGTTTAGAAAATTTAGAATTCGTAGAAATTACTGTTAATTCGTAGAATGTGCTGCAAATTATTGTTAATTCTTAGAAATTGATAGAAATTACTTTAAATTCGTAGAAATTTGTATAAATTGTTGTACTATATGGACAAAAAAATTTGGTATGGACAAAAAAAAATTCGTTTGGACGCCGTATGCCTCTATCGCCACTCAGGCGGCGGGTAACGCCATAGTCAGGGCCCTGCCGCCGTATGACACGGCGTGGTAAGGCGTTTGGTTCCTGACGTCGTGTGATACGGCGGCAGGTGTATAGATTTGGTAATGTTTTTCGGGAGCATTTATTTTTGAAAAATTGAAGAAAATAAATATTTAAAAAATTCTTAGATTGGGCACCGAGATGAGTATGGCGTTCATGGGCTGGACCTTGTATTTTAAATCCAAGCATCAAGCATCTTTAAGTTTAGGAGAAAGTTCAATTTACTCCCTCAAGTATAACCAAAGTCTGAATGACCTCTAAAGTATTTTTTGATTCAATTTATCCCCTAAAGTGTGAAATTTGGTCCAGTTTACCTTTTAGCATAATTTATCTTTATTGTTCCTCTATGCACAAGTAAAGTTTTAAATTCAAAATTCGCAAGTTTACTGGGACAACAAAGGTAGATTTAAAAAATACATAATGGATTTTTCATTACTATTTTGATAAGGTAAAACAATTTATTCTTAAGGTACAAAATTCTATTAAATTAATGATGAAAGATTCATGAAATATTTTTTAATGTAGATTATGATGTCCACTGCCACCTTGCAAAGTCTCAAATTAAAATTCAACTTGTGTATGGGGAAACAAAAATGATAAATTGTATTATTGGGTAAGTTGAACCAAATAGCATAGTTTATGGGTTAATTGAACCAAAACATAATTTAGGGAGTTATATGGATTTTCGCTATACTTGAATGGAGTAACTTGGACTGTTTCCTTCTTTTTATTGGGTACAAAATAGTGCACGCTACAACAAAATTGTTGCGGTAAATATATATATACTCTCCTAATTGCCTCTCTTTCTCCTGCCGATACATATACGAGTATAGTAGCAATCACGTGCTATAAAATAAAAAGAAAAGTTGCAGACGAACTCCCCAGAAATGGAATTGCAGTGCTGCATCTCTGAATGTAACCGCCCGGTTTGCTCACGAACAAACACCAGTGGCGAGTGGTTGCGCCGGCCTCGCCATCGAGAAGGTCGGGTGAAGCCATCCTTCCTTCTTGGCGCGCTCGACGCAGCACCCGAGATGCTTCCCGGCGTCAGGGACGTCGAGCGCGAGGTCCTCGACGCAGTCGGCCACCCTCTCGAAGCCCTTGGTCATCTGGTTCGGCGTGATCAGGCCGCGCCCGTAGCACTCGCTCAGGAGGCCCCACAGCCGCTCGTCCTTGCCCCGCTTCTCGATGATCGCCACCAGCGCCTTCTTCACCACCTCGTGGTGGAAGAATGGCAGGCCGAGATCCTTGATGCACCGGCACGCCTCCCGGATGTCGCCGCCGCAGTCGTACTCCTGCAGTAGCTTGCCGATCTTGCCCTTTACCTGGTCCAGCTCCCAGCCGGCCTTGCCGCTGCCGCCCCAGCACCGCAGGATTCGCTCTGCGGACAGTTTCACCCCGAGCAGGGCACGGGCGTTCCGGAGCGCTAGCATGCCGGTGGAGCCTTCCGCCTTGACGCCGCTGGCATCCTCCTCCATCACCTCCAGGTCCGACGGCGCGATCACCTCGTCGACCACGGACCTAGCAAAGAACATGGTGAGGTCCTCGACGATGGCCGGGTTGTCCAGTGCGGCGTCCTCGGCGGCATCGATCAGGAGGTGGAAGCCTGCCACGACGTGCTCCGGCGGCATGCAGAGCGAGGAGAGCAGCACCGAAGCCATCTCCTTCTCGCGGCTCTTCCGGTCCATCGCGGCGTTGACCAGCTTCTTGACGAAGATGGCGTTGAAGGATGAACAGCACGAGGGGTTCTCTGCCTCCAACCTGCTCGTCACCTCCATGATGTCGCCGGTCAGGAAGTACTCCTTTATGATGGACACAGCCTTCGCCTTGAACTGCCGCACCGCCGCGTCGTCGACCTCGCTGGTCTTCTTCGGCTCAGGTGGCAACGATTTCAGGCACGACGCGCACAGCCAGCCCTCCGACGAAGCCTTATGGATCACCGATTTCAGGAGGCACCTTGCGTTTGGCACGTCGAGCGCCAGATCGTCGACAGAGTCGATCAAGCGGTCGAACCCTTTGGTGATCTGGCTCTCGTTGATGACCCCTTCCTCGGACGCCGACTTGAGGAGGTCCAGGATGTGGCCCTCGGCCGCGCCGCCGCGCTCCACGGCGAGGACGAGGGCGCGCTTGACGACGTCGTGGTGGAAGAAGGGGATCTTGAGGTCCCTGATGCACCGCAGCGCCTCGCTCCTGTCGCCGGAGGCGAGGTACTCCTCGAGGATGTCGGAGATCTTCGCCTTGGCCTCCTCGACCGTGATGCGCTTGCTGCCACCCCACCTCTGCAGGACGATCTCGCCGTGGTGCGGCACGGACAGGAAGCTCTTCTCCGCCCTGCGTAGGACCTCGGCGCCCTTGCAGCCGCTGGGCAGGCACGCGCCCTGCTTCGCCAGGAACGCCGGCGGCAGCATGTCGTCGACGATGGCGCGGGCGACGAAGACGGCGAGGATGTCGACGGCGTCGGGCGTGTCGACGGAGAGGTCGTCGCAGGACTCGGTGAGCTTGCAGAAGCCCTTGTACAGCTGCGGGCGGTCGACGACGTCGCCGTAGAGCGAGGACAGCAGCACGGCCGCCATCTCCTTCTCCCTGTCGTGGCGGTCCATGGCCACGGACACCAGCTTCTTGACGAAGTAGTAGTGGTAGCACGGGACGCGGAGGTCCCGCAGCTCGTTCGCCGTCGCGGCGACGTCGTCCGTGGAGAAGTACTCCTCCACGATCGTGGTGGCCTTTCGCCTGAACTGGAGGAACTCTTCAGAAGAAAGCGTCGGGCTCGGCGGGATCGCATCCTGCTCAGCCATTTTCTCGGGGTCGTAAGAACGCGGAGGGAATCAAGAATCAACACGTCGGAATGTCGGATGCGGCCGGACACCGGCGGTTTACCTCGGTGGCGCATTTGGGCGGGACGACGCCGTCGGGGCCGCGCTCCATCGGAACCCTCTGCAGATCCTCTATATCATCCGAGAGCGGTAGGCTGCAGACGTCCCCTGCAATCAATTGGCGACTGCAGGGGGCTTTCCCGTCATGATCAGTTCGAGAGATTCAGAGCATTGGAGCAGCACCGCACTGGAACTTATTCAAACCGTCACCGCGATGATCGATCGATCGATCGAGACGCTCCCGTGTTTTTCTCTGGGATTATTTCTCTTCTTTTGCGACAGCTCTAACTCAGGGAGCGATTGAGAGAGAGCTGTGAGGAGCGAATGCAGCGGACGGAATGGTTTTTATCGCTCAAGCCTTCCCAGTCAAAAGAAAATGGTAAAGTCTGTAAAAGGTCTCGGCGCGCCACGTCACCGGTGTACCATGTCACTGAGCGGTGGGTCCGGAAGTGGGAGAACCACGGTACAGGCATTGCCGTCCACCAGGAACTTGTGGACGTAGAGTATGTGCATGCGGGCGCTAGGTAACTGGAGCCGAGAAACCGGGTCATGGCCCGTGGGACCCGGGCAAGAGGTGAAGGACTTTTTATCCTAAACATAGGAAAATCTCGAACAAATATCGACGGTGCAGAGTTTTTAGGTGCATGCAAGCCTCGTATGCGAGCGGATTTGTGAGGAGCGCGGATGGCTTCGCGATTTCAACGGAATTGATCAATCGGTGTCTCTGTGATCGAAATCATGGCTCTGCATGCCCGTGCTCTCTCAAACGTCTTGCGTTCACCAGCTCGAATAGGATACAGCACGGCATGCAATTCCTATTCGAAAATCGTAATCTACCCGCGTTCACTCAAAATCCATCAATTGTCTTTAAAAAAAACCTGTTGATCGGTATGCAATTAAAATCGACTCGCGGGCGTGGTGTATCTGATTCTTTTGACCCGCAAGTAAATTCGACTAGTTTCGATTCGACGTAGTAGTTCCAATTTCCAAGTTCCAGCTTCCAACGCGTCGGATTAATGGACTCTGCCGGCGATCACGACCGGATCAGCGCCCTCCCCGATCACGACCGGATCAGCGCCCTCCCCGACGAACTGCTGCACCTCATCCTCGCCTCCGTCCGCGAGGCGACCGCCGTCACGCGCACGGCCACGCTCTCCCGGCGATGGCGGCACGTGTGGATCCACGCGCCGTGCCTCGCGCTCTCGGACACCACGGTGACGTCGGTGAAGCGCGGCGGCTTCGTGGGCTTCGTGAACTGGGTGCTTGCCCAGCGAGGTAACGCCGACATCGGGTCCCTCGACATCGGCGGCGGCGCGTACCGGAAAGGTTGCTGCGCCCCACCGGAGCGGGTCAACGCGTGGCTCCGCTACGCCATGCGCCGCGTCGTCAAATCCTTCAGCCTCTCGCTCACGGGCCAGCCACCGCCACGCGGCGTTATCCGCCGCCGGCCCGTCGTGCTACCCAGCCACGGGAGGATGGCGTCCCTCACCCTGTACCTGTCGGCGCACGACGGATTCCGGCTCCCGCCTGTGCCGGCGGCCGCGAGGTACGAGGCGCTCACGGAGCTCAGGCTCAGCGCGTCGTTCGACGAGAAGGCCGCGCCCGGCGGCGGGCGGCGCACCCTCGGCGACTTCGTGTCGTCCTGCTGCCCTCGCCTGCGGAAGCTTGACATCTGCGCACCTACCGGGTTGCCCCAGCTGGTGATCCGCTCCGAGACGCTCGAAGAGCTTACGCTTTTCCTGGCAGAGGACCTGCGGATCCTGGACGTGACGGCGCCGAGCATGCGCGTCCTCAAGCTCAAGCTCTGCTTCAGTGACCCAAAGTGTTTGGATGGCAACGAGCAGGTTGCAAAGAACGTGGTTCGAATCGCGGCGCCAAGACTGACGGAGATTGCGATGCACAACCGTACCTACGACGAGCGTCCGGAACTAGATATACAGCACCCGGCTAGCGTTCGTCGTCTCAGCGATATTCATCTGGACATGCACGGGCCGTACTGCTTTGACAATGAAGGCGGCTTGTGGCTCTTGGAGAACTGCCCTGGCGTTGAACACATCGCCGTGACGATTGATCACGGAGGCGGTTTCGGCAGCAATCGTCACCTCGTTGATCTGACATCGGAAAGAGCCGCCCCGTTTGCCAGCGTCAGGAGCATGGCCGTCAGAGCACGCTCCTTTTCAGACAAGCACCTCGTATCAAGTATATCGTCGCTGCTCTCGAGGTGCCCTCGCCTGCGATCTTTGAGCATTGACACCACCGGAACTGAGAAGGTAAGTTCGTAAATCAAGAACTAGTTACTCCTACAGTTTTAACTATAATTTCCATGAAAACATACTGTTTAGATGTTAGACAAGGCCTGTAGAAGTGAATTTACGGTTGCTTTGTGAATTGTGAACTGCAGAGGTCATGGAAGTGCTTCTGCGATGAGGTAGATACGTGGAAGTTTCATCGGAAGTTCTCCCTGGGATATCTGGAAGAGGTGACCATACGCGGCTTCCTAGGAGCAGACGAGGATATGGAGCTCCTGACTCTGCTATTTGAGGGCTCAAACTCAATCAGGAACCTGACATTGCATGCTATAACAAGTTTCCCTGGCCATGTTTCTTTGGAACGGATGATGGCGGAAGAGGACGAGAAGGACACAGAGAGCATTGTTCAGAAACTGATGAAGATCCCACATACCGATCGGGGGTGTTGGCGTTTTGGTAAAGATGCCACTTGGACGAGCTACGCAACAGAGAAAGACATGGATCATGGTCGTTCTAATTCAGCGTAGAAATAGGCATGTTTGTGACTGTGTATTTGCAACCCAACTTGCTTGGGATTAGAAGGGGCTGTGTTGTTGTAAAATGTAAACATGGAATACGTCACTTCGCTCATTACATTGGTGGGAGAATTATTATATTTTTCGTCTAGACTTTTTTTTTGAAAAATTCGTCTAGACTTTCAATATTTTCAGAATCTCATAATGCATTAGATATGTGGTGGCATCTGGGTTCCAGAAAAGAAGAAGATGGAGCCTTTCCATCTCATATTCCCCCAGCTATCATCTACTAATTTGAAACGTCTGTGTGGCGATTTGAGAACAACAATTGTTGAATACACGCTTGCAGCTCTGCATATTTTAAACATCCACTGCACACTCTGAAGTCTGAACAACATCTAGATTTTTGGTCTCTGGGTACAGACTAAAAGAATCTGAACAACATGATGCTGGCATGCTAATCTTAACTTCTGATGCCAACATGAGTCGATCTTTTTTTTAAAAAAAAAACTCTAGCATGTTGAGGAGATTTTTTTTAGGAAACAACGGGCCAGCGGCCCACCTGGACTCAAATTGCATTATGAAAAGACCCTTAAGGTCGAGTACAAGCAATAACGGGATCAGCAGAGGCTACATAGCCCAGTGACGAAGGAGGAAGTTTACATAGCCACAGCGCGACACCAAGTCAAAAGAGATTCGGCGTCAATCTTCCTACTAGCACGGCACGCCTACAACTTGAGGTATTCTTTCAGCAGACCGACGATGGCGTGGGGAGGGACGGTGATTCCGTCGAACACCAGACGATTCCTGATTTTCCAGATGACCCAAAGGATCCCAAGGGCGGTGGTGTGCCCCAAAGCCGCCGGCAAGTTAGCGAGCAAGCCAGCGACCGATTCCGCGGCGTCTCTGGTGCTTGATGGAGGAGCACGGCCCCATACTGCCTACAGCTGCGGGCAGCTGGCGAAGAGGTGATCAATGTCTTCCCCGATGCCGGCGCAGTTGAGGAGAGAATATGGCACAAGTTCATAGAACAAACTGCACTACAGTTCTACGACCCCTGCGGTAGTACAACAGTATTACCCGGTTTTTTTACTATCGGTAAAATGGTAATTTTCTCAAAATATATTATTTGTAAAATTTCCCCCGTCGCTCATTCAACCGAGACGCACTCGATTAATATATTTCATTTCCTATATCACAACAATATCATATCGCGGAGATGCATTGTCAATGGCCATGATTTTTCTTGGAATTTTAGCGTATATATGGAACCAACAAATTGAGGGCGGGCCGGGATTAAGGGGTGGACCGTATTTCAAATACCGTCCACCCTGGACCGGGACTTTCTTTGCCGAGTTTCCCTCTACACGGCGTGCGAGGGTCTTAAAATTTGCAATATCGCGGAAAAGTATTGTCAGTGTCCATGATTTTTCTTGGAATTTTAGCACATATCTAGCACTGGCAAATTGGGGGCGGATCGGGATCAAGGGGTGGACGGTATTTCAAAAACCGTCCACCCTGGACCGGGATTTCTCTTTATCGGTTATCTCTCTACACAACGTGCGAGGGTCTGAAAGTTTGCACAATATCGCAGCGATGCATTGAGGTCTGAAAAATTGCACAATATTGCAGCGATGCATTGTCAGTGCCCATGATTTTTCTTGGAATTTTAGCATATCTCTGGCATCCGCAAATTGGGGGCGGACCAGGATTAAGGGGTGGACCGTATTTGAAATACCGTCTTCCCGCAGTTCCATCCCATTTTCCTTTCTTCCTCTGTAGGCCACCACCGTCCACCGGAGAGACATGACAACCTGTCTGCCCATCATCGCTACCATCCAAATTGCATTCGCGTCTGCACGGCAGCACGCCGGCGTTCACCGTTGGAGCGTCGCAGGCCCGAGGCTCGCCACGGCACCGGCGCACTCCCTCCATGACTCTATCGTGTCCAGCTTCCACTGATAGCCCGGCTATATATCTAGACTCGGCCTGTTTTTATACGCACTGTAGATCGTATAGAGTTAGCTATTGTTTTCCGGTAGGGCTGGACGCCGAGCCAGCTCGGCTCGGCTTGGTCTGGCTCGTTAACAAAACGAGCAAAAACGCTGGCTCGGCTCAGCTCGTTAATAACTCGAGCCAGCTCGTTAGGCTCGCGAGTTAGATGTAAATTTAGAATGACATTACCAACTCAATATATATGAAACACAAAATAATATAGTAATCATACATTTTTAAATCTCCAAAATATTGTAGTAAACACATATGTAATCAACATAATATTGATTAGTTGTGACTTTTGCGTTTTATTTGCACTCCTTATGCATAGTGCATTTCGGAGATTTAAAATTTTATGATTACTAAAACCTAACTGTCACTCCCCTTTTTATCTATTATCTAATCGAACGAATTTTAAATAAAACAATTGAGTGGATGGGAGTCGAACAGACGTCAAACAGAAACTAATTAGAGATTTGGAGGAGTGAACGAGTGGATTTAAGCCCGCCTCCTTATCGACTCCTTATATTTGGCTCTATGTGTTTAACTTGATTAGCTCGCGAGCTGGCTCGAGCTAGCTCGTTAATGAAATGAGCAAACACAGCTGCTTGGTTTGTTAAAAAATCGACCGAGCTGAGCCGAGCCAAGCCGAGCTACCATCAAGCTGAGCCAGCTCACGAGTTTTTGGCTTGGCGTCCAGCCTTATTTTCAGGTAACTCATGTCAACTAGTTGGAGGACAACAAGGCATGCAATTTGAGTCCTCTTCGCACTCATCACTTGAATCTTGCCGATTCGTATGCATTGCAGGATCGGCGTACGGATATATCGATCGCACAGACGTACGTTCCGCCAATTGCTGCGTACGTCTATCCATACCGCGGTTGACGACGGTCGTATCCGATGGGTTCGGCGGGTGATATCGATCGGATTAGTGCCCTTCCCGACGACTTGCTGCACGCCATCCTCGCTTGCGTGGGCGAAGCTACCGCCGTCACCCGCACAGCCATGCTCTCCAAGAGATGGCGGCGCGTGTGGATTCATCATGCACAGCATCTAGAGCTCGAGGACACCAAAGTGTCGCGCGTCGCCAGGCGGGCGGACTGCTTGGCGGGTTTCGTGGACCGGGTGTTCGCTTGTCGCGGTGACGCCGACATAGGGTCTCTGGAGATCAGCATGTCCCGGCACGACTGCTGTGCCTCGCCGGAGCGCGTCGACGGGTGGCTCCGCTACGCCATGCGGTGCGTCGTCAAATCTTTCCGTCTTGAACTCCCGCCCCGGCCGTTAAACGTTGAGAAAATTCTTGGACACCTGCAGGGACTGCAGCTCGATGAGCCGGTCATCGTGCTGCCTAGTCATGGGAGGATGGCGTCCATCGAGATGAGTCTACCACACCGCAAGTTCCAGCTCCCCGTTGCGGCGGCCGTGAGGTACGAAGCGCTCACGGAGCTCGTGCTCTGCAGCGCGTCGTTCGACGAGGCGGCGGCGCCGGGCGGTGGGCGTACCCTCGGCGACTTCGTGTCGTCCTGCTGCCCTCGGCTGCGCAAGCTTGAAGTCACGTCCCCAAGTGGGCTGCCCAGCTGGTGATCCGCTCCAAGACACTCCAAGAGCTCAGGCTTGTCCAGAGTGCATTCGTGAAAGGGAGATCGATCCTGGACAACTTCAAATATGTCCAATGCGCAGCCAAGTTGCTAAAGAAAAGGAAGATACCCAAGGTACTGCTCAAGTTAGACATTTCCAAGGCGTTTGATACGGTGTCCTGGCCGTTCTTGTTCGAGTTGATGACAGCTTGGGGGTTTGGGAGCCGCTGGCGCGATTGGATCGTCCTCCTCCTATCCACGGCGTCCACACGAGTTCTGCTCAATGGCATACCTGGGGACCAGATCGACCACCGCCGGGGGCTAAGGCAGGGAGACCCCTTGTCCCCCATACTCTTCATCCTGGTCATGGACGTCTTGAATGTTCGCCAAGGCAGCTGATCAGGGACTGCTACAGCCGATCGGGCACCCCGCCATCAAGTACCAATGCAGCATGTACGCTGACGATGTCATTCTGTTTGCGTCACCTACACTACTGGAAGCCCAAGCCATCGCTAGGATCTTGGTATATATGGCCATGCGGCCCATGGGCCGGCGGCACGGCCCGCGGCACGGCCTTTTGGCACGGCCCATGGGCCGCACGGCACGGCCCTCACCGTGCCCGTGCCGGCACGGCACGAAGGCCAGTGCGTGTCATGGGCCGCCGGCCAGGCCCACGACACGGCACGGGCATGGCACGGCCAGGGGCGAGGCACGGTGGCCGGCACGGCTCCCGCACCCCGCTGCGTCGCCATGGCAGTTGCAGCGGCGGCCGGCCATCCGCTCTACGGCGCCCCTCCTCCTCGTCCCGTCCTCGCGCCAGGACGCCGGCGCACCTCCTCCTTGTGGGCACGTGGCAGAGCTCCACCCGGGCGCCGCCGCGAGCGCTGGCGCACGGGAGAGCTCCGCCCCGAGCCGGCGAGCCCTCCACCCCGAGCTCCCCACCAGAGCGGAGCAGACGCACCGCCGTCTCCCACTGACGCTGTCTGCTCTGCCCGTCGTCCACTTCCGCCCGAGCTCCACCCTTGGCTCCGCCCCGAAGCTCCGCCGCCGGCTCTGTCTGCTCTGCCAGACTGCCACGCGCTCCGCCGCCGGCTCCCCGTGCTCCCATGCTGCCTGCGGCACGCCGTGCTCTCAGCACGGCACGATGGCCCATGTGCCGTGCCGTGGGCCGAAGGCTTGGCCCATGGCACGGACAGGCACGCACGGCTGGCACGGCGGCACGGCGCGGCACGACGTAGTGCCGACACGGCACGGCACGGCCGTGCTGCGTGCCGTGCCGACACGGCACGGTGGCCATCTATAGATCTTGGAGATCTTCGGGAACGCGTCTGGACTCCACACAAATCTCGCCAAGTGCTTGATCACCCCGATATATGGAGCAGATGAGGCGCTGCAGCACATCCAGGCCATGCTCCCGTGTCAGATAACCCAATTCCCAATTACCTACCTCGGCATCCCCCTTTCCACGGGCGCAATCCCTCGATCCTATATCCGACCCATTGTGGACAAGGTACCTTCGAAGCTGCCTGCTTGGCAGGGGCCCCTCATGCCAAAGAGTGGGCGTCTAGTGCTCACTAAAGCCGTCCTCTCGACAATTCCAACATACACACTCATGGCGGAGCAGCTACCGTTGTGGGCAATCGAGGAGATCGACAAAATACGACGCAAGTTCCTCTGGGCGGGCCACGATAGCTCGGTGCGCGGTAAGTGCCTGGTTGCCTGGCGCACTGTTTGCGGTCCGACAACACAAGACGGCTTGGGAATTATTGATCTAAAATTGGCGGGTTTCGCTCTGCGTACTCGTTGGCTTTGGCTTCAGCGAACTGACCCGGACAAAGCTTGGGCAGCACTACCGATGAAGATTGAGCAGGAGGTGAAGCAGCTGTTTGAAGCTTCGATCGTCGTACATGTTGGGAACGGAACGCAATCCTTCTTCTGGACGGACAATTGGCTAGCTGGTGAGTCGTTGGTTGATCTTGCACCGGAGCTGTCCCTGTTGGTGTCCCCGCGAACGAAGAAAACGAGAACAGTCCAGCAAGCGCTCAACGATCGGCAATGGGTGCGAGACATCACCGGCGGACTGTCCGTCCTCACCATTGTGGAATACTTGCACCTTTGGGATCGTTTGGAGGACTTTCAGTTGCAGCCAGAC
This sequence comes from Cenchrus fungigraminus, assembly GCA_036936925.1. NCBI lineage: Eukaryota > Viridiplantae > Streptophyta > Magnoliopsida > Poales > Poaceae > Cenchrus > Cenchrus fungigraminus. The sequence goes on along the minus strand of CM072776.1, from coordinate 92,014,310 downwards.
CGAGAGGACGTCGTGCGTTGGCGCTGGACAACAGATGGCCGATATAGTGCGCGCTCGGCGTACCGGATGCTACATCAAGGCCGTTGTCCATTCGGTGGCGCCGAACTCATCTGGAAGTCTTGGGCGCCACTTCGAGTCAAGCTCTTCCTTTGGCTTGCCTGCCGGCGTAGGATCTGGACCGCTGATCGCCGCCGCCGGCGCGGACTTGGCGCGCACGACACGTGCTGGCTCTGCGACCAGCAGCCAGAAACAGCCGACCATCTACTCGTGGCCTGCCCGGTTGCCAAAGAGGTCTACTGGCGTGTGCTCTCCTGGGCAAGGTGCGCCTGCAATTTCGGCGGCGAGGAAACTGTCCGGGGCTGGTGGGAGCACCTCATCACTATACAGCTGCCGCGGAGAAAGAAGGGTGTCGCCACCTTGTTCATGATCATCGCCTGGCACTTGTGGAAGGAGCGGAATGCCAGGCTCTTTGAGCGTCTCGTGGCGCCCATAAGTGTGCTGGTAGATAGGATGAAAGCTGAGAGTGAATTGTGGGTCGCGGCCGGAGCGCGTAAGCTAGGACGTTTGTTTTGCGAGTGATCCGCATGAGGATAGCACGTGCGTGTGCATTGTAAACTAAACTTTCGTTTTTTTTGTTCACTCTGCTTAATACAAAGATGCGCCGCTCTCCTGCGTATTCGAGAAAAAAAAGCTCAGGCTTGTCTTCGCAGGGAACCTGCATATGCTGGATGTGGTGGCACCTAGCCTGCTAGTCCTGAAGCTCGACTTGACAGCGAGCACGTGATCGGTAAAAAGGTGGCCAGGATCGCGGCGACGACGCCGAGGCTGGAGAAGATCGAGATACACTACCTTCCCGGCAGCAGGCGTCCGAACCTCGAAATACATGGCACGGCTAGCGTTCGCCGACTCAGCAACGTCCATCTGCACATGCACGGGCCGTACTGCGTCGACGACGACAACCTGCGGCTGCTGAAGAACTGCCCTGGCGTTGAGGACATTGGCGTGTCTCTTGAGCACGAAATGGGAGCCACGAACAGTGGCCTCGTTGATCTAACAGCTGAAGGAGCGGCCTCTTTCGCGGACGTCAGGAGAATGGTCGTGAAAGCACCCCTCTTTTCGAGGGGTCAACTTGTATCAAGCATATCATCGCTGCTGTCCAGGTGTCCTCACCTGCGATCTTTGAGGATTCACATCACGGAAACAACAGAGGTGAGCTAGTAAAAAAAACAGAGCTAGTTATTTAGTACTATTAATTCCAAATAAAACACAGTTTTAATAGTATAAACACATTGTCAGGACCTGCAAAGTGAATTTATGCTTACTTCCCTCTTGAACTGCAGGAGCTTCTGCCAGGGGGCAAGTGCTTCTGTGATGAAGTGGATACGTGGAGGTTCCATCAGAAGTTCTTCCTGGGATCTCTGGAAGAGGTGACAATACATGGCTTCGTAGGAGAAAACGAGGATATGGAGCTTCTGACTTTGCTATTTGAGAGCTCCAGTTCAATCAGGAGGGTGACTATACATGCTATAGCAAAGTATCCTGATTATGAGGTTTTGAAACGGATGATGGCAGAAGGCGACGAAGATGACACGGAGACTGCTCATACAAAACTAATGAATATCCCTTTTACTGCTGGAGGGTCTTGGCATTTTGGGGAAGAAGATGTATACACTTGGACGTGCTACGCACCACTAAGTTCATAGTGAAGCCAATTCAGTGTTGAATTAGGCATAGGCGCATCCTGTTAAAAGTATTTTTCAGTGTTGTAATATCGTATAACAACCATATAAAGTGAAATAACCTTTAGATGCCAATCATGTTTAAAATTGTTTTCCAGTGTTCTAATATCCTATGGTGCTACAAAGAAAAATCAAGACGATGCACTAACCGGAGAAAAGAGATAGAGACACTCCACATTACGTAACTTGCCTCAATCATGTTGGATCCATCATGCTATTGGAAGGTTCCCCATCCCCAGTGAAGACAATCATCTCTGGAACACATGTGAATGTGCCAGTAAATCCTTGTTCCTCTTGATTGGTAGATACTTGAGATCAGCACCGTCAAAGGATGAGATCATAAACCATGAAGGGACAAGAATGGATGATGCTGCTGCAGCTTGTGCAGGTTCACTCACCACATAGCAGGTAAAGCAGAGGTGCATCTGAATATCTAGAAAAAGCCTACTAATGCTCGAAAACCTTCATACAACAAGTCCCCGAAGAAAAAGACAAAAATCATGGCAAGAGAATCATATGGAATCAAACTGTCACAAAGTATGTTAACATGAAAATTAACATGATTTAGCTTAGTATATAGATAACAAAATTATATGATCCTAACACCTTGAGTCCCTGCTTGCAACGAGAAGTTGATAGCTTGCTCTATCTCCATCTGGTGACCAAAGACCACAGGGTTGAACTGAAAACAAAAGGCAAGCACAAATATGACACACATGAGATTCTAAGCCATTGTATGCGAGAATTGTGCATTCTTAGGCATTGAGTAGTCTCTAGCACGAAAATATTGGATCGATTGAAAAATATATATTTGAGAACTAAGACAAATTAAAGTCAAGGGTACATTTGTTCTGAACTTTGTATCTGAAACTGAAAGTAAACCAAGTAGTACAAAAGGTACTTGGTATTTTAACGTCATCGCCTCTATTTCCCCTGCATCCTAGCATTGGCCGATACTGTAATATTTTACTGAGAGTAATGGATTTCTTATCTCAAGTTCTTTAGCAATAAGCAAAATGAGTAGTCACCAAAGGAATTTTTGTATTTGAAATGCAGTGGGATTACTTTCAACTACCACTAGAAACCACGCGCGGCTTTGCCGCGTCCTCGTTTGAGCAGCCAACCAGTCAACAGCAAATTTCATCCTCATGTAATCATATGTCAATACGCAACTACACTACAATCCACTGGAAATGTTGGATTTTGATATGAACCAATGATCACTGACATGTAGCGTTCTTATTAGTAGCACACTTTAGCATTTGGAAGGTTAGCTAAGAACAAGCTGTGTAAAGTCATGAATGGTCGAATTTAAATGGACCTTGTACCAACATTTTTATGTTAGAATCACGGGTTATGTATATGATTATACTTTCAATAGTTTACTATTTTCAATCAATTGGAGTACAGATGTACAATTAGCTACAATCTCCAGCACCAGATTTTGAATGTGAGGCTTCTGGAGTTGCTTGGACAGATTGCTTTTTGTCCGTGATCCATTCATTCATGTATGCATCAGTTTCAACTTCCAGCCGTGCTTTGAAGCTTCTTCAACTTGATGAAAATATAGTTTGTTTGATGTCAGCCGTGCAGAATGCAAATTATCTCTCTGGGCACTACAGGGAGATTTGGATGCAGCCGAAGCTTGCCAGGCCAATTATTGGTTTGTCCAAGCACATAAATAACTTCATCTCCTACCCTCTTGCTTGTGAGACTCATGATATAGTACGTGCTAGATTGTTAGATTGATACTTGATAGTATGTTACCTAGGGACCTTTAGCAAGCATGAAATTCTTAGTCTCAGTATATAAGATGTCGAATAGGATCCCGTGGCTTGAGCTGTAGCCAGTTTCCAGCGCCGACGGCGCACTTGCGAGTTGCAGAGCGGAGCGCATTCTGCTTGTCAGTGTCGGCATTCGTCAGACCGTCTCCTCAATTCCTCTTCAACTGTGGCCATGTCGTCCTGGTCTGTCTCTACAGGGCACACGTCGTCCTCAACGAACAATGGATTGAGCATTGATTGATACTATCTTGACTGCAGCTCGGTGCGGCATTTCGTCGAACGGGTCTTGTGTAAGGCTGCGTAGGGTGGGGCACTAGGCGCGGCCGCGGCCAGGAAGCCAGTGGGAGGTGCAGTAGTGGAGGTTCCGAGAGAGTGGGGGATGCGAGGCGCTGTCCGCCGTGTGGCTCTCGCGAAAGTACACGTTGCCGGAGATCCGACAAACGCATCATGCCGCGTGGATACACGAGGACGCGCCGCAGTGGCGTTGAGCCAGGACCATAGGCAGCAGAGCGGCATCGCCACTGCCGTCACCATCTCTTACGGTCTGCATCTCGACGGCTCAACGGGAGCGGATCAGCCAGTTCCATGGACGGAGGCGGGGAAGTGTGTAGTCGCGTTGCCGGTCGCCCGCGAGAAGAGAACTCGCGGGGAAGAGGGCTGTTGCGCCTGCGTGAAGCGTCGAGAAGATGGGCTGAGGAAGGGAACAACCCCGTCGGCCCGTGCATACGCTCCCTCCTGGGACTATAGATTTAAATCTATGATCGGACGACTAATATTTGCACACGATATGGCCCAATCCCGTATCTGAGCTTCGACTCAGGATTCGGTTTTAAAAGAAAAGATATGGTCCATACCTCAATTTTTGCAATTTTCTCGAAATTTGAAGAGAAATTTCAAAAATTGACACCCAATACGATGACCTCACACGATTTGACACCCAATTCGTTCACCTTTCAAAAACTGACATCGAGAACGTGAATTGCTTCAAAATCAGGGACTCTGCCCATTTTCTCTCCTCATCCCCTTTTGAAAAGACCGGAATGCCCCCGTCTTCCTCGTGCAGTTCTTCCCCGAAACGCTACCGACCAGTCCCTGGCGAGCTGTCGGCCGCTCCTCCGTCGGCCGCCGAGGCCCGACCCAACCCCAGGCGAGCCGCCGATCACTCCTACGCCGGCCGCTGAGGCACGACGAGAGCTTGGGCCGGCACCGCTCCCTCACACGGCGGGAGCTCGGCGCGGGCGGGAGCTCAACTTGACGGAGTTCGGTAGCGTGACGGCGGGACCTTGGGCTGTCTCCGCCGTGGCCGCCCCCGTCGTGTCGCCAGTCGTCTCTGCCGCGGCCAGCGGTGCCGCTCCTTTCACGACGGAACTCGGGCCACAGGAGGCGGAGGAGCGCGGCCGCGGTGGCTGCTGGAGATGGAGGAGCGGTGACGCGGTGGCTGCAGGCGGCGTAGGAGCACAAGGACGACGCTACAGGGGCCACGGCGGAGGTGGCTGCCGGAGTGTTGGGGAGAAATCGGAGGAAGAAGAAGAGGGTGTGATTGTCATTCACTTGGGTTGAAGAGAGATAAGGGAGCAGAGTCCCCTGAATTGAAAGAATTCGTGGGTTTGGTGTTAAATTTTGAAAGGCTCACGAATTCGGTATCAAATCGTGTGAGGTCATCGAATTGGGTGTCATTTTTTGAAATTTCTCAAATTTGAATGGCTGAAAATAACTGAAGGTGGAACAACAAAAGTAGAGTTTCAGTCTTCAGACTTGGGTTCACACCAGATAGGAGAAGATTAGAGATGATTGTGTGCATATAGATTTCGGAGTATGGACGGATGAATACGTAATGTGAACCGCGCGGCCGGTTCTTGCGGGGAGACGGCGACCGGAGCCGGCGGCGAGCACTTTGCCAAGCGCGTCTTCCTCTCTTGCCTGACAGCGGCATCTTACGGCGGAGGTCGCTGCGGCCCGCGTGCAAGGTTGGAGGCAGAATCTGAGCGCGTTAATTCACTGATATTGGAGCACGATGCCTAGCAGCGGTGCCAGCGGGGTTCGCCGGCGGTGGCGCGACCTCACCGGCCGGGAGAGATGTCGCCATTGCGAAACATTTGCAAAAGGACCCCTACTTTGAATCGCGACTAAACATCGCGATCCAAATAGTTCTGAAAAATCCCCTACTTGATCGTGATCCACCGCCAGTCGTCCCGGCCGGCAAGCGCAGAGTCCCCACCTCCAGATGTCCGCTCCACTCCGCTGAGCCGCTCGCCGGAGTTTGGCGTGCAGAGCCGTCGGAAACCTTTTTCTTTCTTTTTTTTGAGGAGGAAACCTATTCGAATCTGGAATGTTGAAATTTCTCCATCTATTTTTCCCGTAACAAACGGATCAAGGCAAGGAAGAAAGAGAACAAGTCCAACTAACAATCAGCCTGGAAAACCTGGAATTTCTCAGCCACCCAGATCTCGTAGCGCAGGCTCCAACGTGGATGCAGCCGGCGATGTCGATCGGATCAGCGACCTCCCCGACGATCTGCTTCACGTCATCCTCGGCTTCCTGCCCGACGCCGCCGCCGCCTCCCGCACGGCCGTGCTCTCCCGGCGATGGCGGCGCGTGTGGATCCACGCCCAGGGCCTCTCGTTCTTGGAGACGGAGGTGAGATGCGACACCGTACGTACCGTACTGGAAGCAAGAACACGCCCTGCGCCCCTCGTCCTCGGAGACGACGACCGAAGTGAGATGCCGCTTCGCGAGCTTCGTGGCCTGGGTTCTCGACCAACGTGGCGACGCCGAGTTACGGTCTCTACCAAAGTGAGATCGGCATGAAACGGGACCGCTACTGCGCCTCGCCGGGGCGTGCCAACGAGTGGATCCGCTACGCCATGCGACACGTCGCCGAGTCCTTCTGCCTCTTCATCCCGCGCATCTCGATCCCCTTACCGGACCCATCCGCCGGCCATCCAGCTACCGAGCCATGGGAGAGCGACTTCCATCCGGATGCACCTTTCGGGCTACAGTTTCCAGCTCCCGATGGCCGCGGCAGCGAGGTACGGTACGCTGACGGAGCTCAGCATCTCCAACGCGTCGTTCGGTGAAGCGGAGGCGCCGGGCGGTGGGCGCACCCTCGGCGACTTCGTGTCGTCCTGCTGCCCTCGCCTGCGCAAGCTCGAAGTCATGTCCCCAAGGGGGCTGCCCCAGCTGGTGCTCCGCGCCGAGGCGCTGGAAGAGCTTCTTCTTCCCTCGACAGAAGGCCTGCAGACGCTAGACGTGACGGCGCCCAAACTGCGCGTCCTGAGGGCTCAGCTCTGCTACAACTACCTCATCATCAGTGAGGGGGCCAGAGTCACGGTCACGGCGCCCTCGTTGCAGGAGATCGGCATCTACACCTCGCCCCGCTACAGGCTTCCTCCAGCACTTGACATACATGACCTCGCAGGCGTTCGTCGTCTCGTCGACCTTCATCTTGACATGCATGGGCGATACTGCCGCGACACGGATGTCGGGTTGCGGCTCTTGGAGAACTGCCCTCGCGTCGAACACATCAGTGCCTCACTTGACCATTATGGGTCTCGCCCTAGCACTGGCGATGTCACCGTAAGTGAGCTTGTTGATCTGGCGTTGGATGGCGCTGCGCCGCCCATTCGCCATGGTTACGAGCATGGACTTGGAAGCACGCATCTTTCCACGTCGTCATCTTGTGACGAGTATATCATCGTTGCTATTCAGGTGCCCCCGGTTGAGATCACTGTGCATCCAGCTCACTGAGACAGACCCGGTATGTTCTTTAATTTCTGATGAAACAAGACTCGGTATACTGATTATGCCTTCGAAGAATTACTTGAATAGTGAATACAAACTGACAGATTATATAATTGCTTCTGATTGCAGGTCTGGGCGCGCGGGAAGTGCATTTGTGATGACCTGAATGCTGGGAGAAGTCAGAACAAGTTCTTTTTGGAACACTTGGCAGAGGTGAAAATAAGTGGTTTCACAGGAGCACATGTGGAGATGGATCTTGTGTGGGTTTCTTATTTAAGTGCTCGAAATCAATCAAGAGCGTGACTCTAAGTGCCTTTGAAAAAATGCCATGCGCTGTTTGTTGAAACTGATGGGAGAAGATGGCATAGACACGATTGATCAGGAGCTACTGAAGATCCCTAATACTGATCGGGGCCGTTGGCGATTTGAGGAAGATGTATACACTTGGACGTGCTACGCAACGGAGAGCGCAACGATATAAGAGGGGAAACCTAAAGCTCAACCGGGTGAAATAGATTTAGATATCGAGTTGCATTGTAGTAAAAAGGTTATCATTATTATGATGATGATGATCATCATTTTCTAATTACACCATGCACATGAATAGCGATGATTTAGTCCTTGTTCGTCTGGATTATTAGCCACCAGTCAACATTACTTTTCTCCATCAGCCAGCGAGCATTTTTCCTTTCAGAACAAATCAACACCAGTTACCAGACATGAGCGAACCGAACAAGAGGTTAATTGTATCGAATGCCCCATTTTCATCATCAGTTACATAATCTCAAACATCGCGCCCACCGTCGGCTGGATCCCAGAACACGTTTGCGCCCCTTCGCCACACACACAGCGCTTTCCAGAGAGGGCGTCGAGAACCTGAGACGTGCGCGCTCTCAGCTTGCGAGATCGCAGCTGCTGCCATTGTGTACACCGGATCTGCTTTTCTGCTCTAGCAAAGCCAAGTTTCCGGATCAAGAGATTAAAAAATGCTGGAGAACCGTCGAGATGCGCACTAGCCCGGGCCGTCCCTTCTAATCGCAATGCAATTGTTTATCCGGATCTATTGTGCCCAGATCGCCGGGCCGACGCCAAAAACAAATCGAGAAAACGTACGTATGCGCGCGACGATCGAGCTGGACAACGTGCAAGAAGCATGGAGGCTATTGACTATCTGCTCCAAATAGTACAAGCCACGAATTCCAGAGCTTAGAATTAAGTGTTGGGACGATGGCAACTCCAGGCACGCCAATGCCAGGCGTGCAAACGAGGATATCGCGTGACTTCAACACTGGATTATGCGGGGGCGATCAGGGGATCATTCAGGCCAAAAGGCCATTTGACGTAAAGTAACCCAGGCTCGCACGAGCTGCTGCTGCTCCGCTCAGCCCGTCGTGAGATTTGCATTATCTTTTCGAGCCCCGTTCCTGAATTTCTGAAACTGTTGTTCACGCGTCACTTTCCGCGGAACTCCATGGCCTTCCTCTGCCATCCACGTGTACTTCGCGACGTGTGGTGCTTCCAGGTGGCTCCGCCTCTGCGCCGCACACAGCTCCGGAACTCCCCGATCATTCCTGCGCCTTCGTCCTTCGCAACCCCTTCATTTCCGTTCTCTCTTTGCTTCGTCTGCTTGTTCCGTTTGGTCTGCAGAGGATCCCGCGAAATCAGCCCGTGAGTGAGCATGGCGTCGTCGTCGGCCGCCGACCCGTCTCTGCAGACGGAGGCCCCCCACGCGACGGTCACGAAGGAGCGGAGGCTCAACCCCGACCTGCAGGAGCAGCTTCCCAAGCCATGTAAAGCATAGCAACTCCATCTTTCTTCTCGTCACCTCTCGATTCCTTCATCATTCCTAGAACAAAAGCACGATCCAGCTCTGGAGCAGTGATCACTATTCACTTCCGTCTCTGTCCCCGCGCGTAGATCTCGCGAGGGCTATGGCGGCCGTGGACCCGAGCCACCCCAAGGGGACCGAGGGGCGGGATCCCCGCGGCATGAGCGTGCTCCAGCAGCACGTCGCCTTCTTCGACCGCAACGGCGATGGCATCGTCTACCCATGGGAGACTTTCCAAGGTAAGCAGGCGATCGACCAGGACCAGCTGAATCACTTCACTGCATACTCGATCGATTGATCAACCTGCTCATCTCATCAGAGAAGAAGACAGAGATCAAAATTGTCTTCTACAGCGGCAGCAATAATCGATTGGCAGGAGACTATTTCGTCGATTATTCCAGTGTTGTAAACTTGTAATTGTAATGATCCTTTATTGTGCCTCCTTGCTTTTCAGGCATGCGCGCAGTAGGGTTTGGGTTCTTTATCTCCCTCATTTTCTCGTTCCTCATCAACCTCATCATGAGTTATCCCACTCAACCGGTAACGTTCTCTTGGCCCCTCTACGTGTTTCCCTTCTGCTGTTCCGCTGCAATTTTGCTAGACTGATTTTTATCTAGTTTCAGACATGCAGGCATTCAGTTATGAGTGAGTAGTGTGTGCCACTGCCACAGCACTACGTTTTATTGTCTGTCAGGAAAAAACATAGAAATCTCTAGCCGGCACTGCAATAATTTTGCTTTACCTTGTACTTCATGTCTTGTCGAAATTTTTTCACTAAACTTGTTTCTGAACAGATGATTTTTCATGAAGTGGAAGTTCTGTTGTGTTTCATTTATAAAAAAAAATGTTCTCTTTGGATGTAGGGATGGTTACCTTCCCTTTTACTCTCCATCCATGTAAAGAACATTCACAAGGGTAAACATGGGAGTGATTCTGAAACCTATGACACTGAAGGGAGGTATGTCTTGCTTAATTATTTCTTCTGAAAAGGCCACAATAGCAAGCCAAAAAAAATATTCAAAATTTAATTAGTTTTTTACTTTTTTATCAACATTAGTTTTTTACTTGAATTTGCACAGGTTTGATCCATCAAAATTTGATGCAATATTCAGCAAGTATGGCCGTACTCATCCAAATGCTTTGACAAAAGACGAATTGAACTTGATGCTTAAAGCAAACCGTAATATGTATGATTTCCTTGGCTGGTAAGACTAGTAGCTAGTAATATTGCTCTTGGAAAACCATATATTGTTTTATCGAATTAAACATTTTCAGTTACTATTTTAATATATGATTGTTTGCTCTAATAGATATTGATTTCTACTAATCATTAATGTAGACTAGATTATTTTGAAAATGGTGATACACTCAGATTCTGAACAATAGGAAACTCATGCTATATTACATTTAACACAAAACATTCAATATAGTTTTTGTCCCCATTGATTTGTCTATTTATTATGAATGTACTCGTGCTTTCACTTGAAAATGTGTTCTCAGAGCTCACCTTGTAAAACTGCACATCTTATACCCCACAGGCTCGCTGCCATCGCTGAATGGCGTTTACTCTACAACGTGGCAAAGGACAAAGATGGCCTGTTGCAGCGAGAAACTGTCCGGGGCGTGTTCGACGCCAGTTTATTTGAGCGACTGCGAGACAGGAAGAAATCCTCCTGACGAATACAGCAAATAGGAGTTGTCCACCCATTGACACTAGTAAAACAACGGCTCCAATTGAGTATTTTTTTTAAAAAAACACAAGACTCGTGTTCAAATAAGAAATGCTTCTATATATGCATATATTTTTTTCTATTCAGTGCGATCATCACTACCTTTTGCGTTGTGGTCTTTGTAATGTGTGCATCGTTCAAGAGTAAAGACATTCTGCCATGGTTTCTTTTTGTGTGTCATAACTCAGCCCCATGTTTTGTAGTAATTCTTTTGATGATCATTCATGTTTATACCACGTTTCCCTATATTTATGCGAATCTGTTTATGAAGTTATTAGTGTTCTAAATAGGCATGAGCAAATAAACTTTCAGGTTTTCTTCTCCTGCCACACAGCGTTAAAAGATGGGAAAAAAACAAACATACTGTACTAAAAGAAACCCAACCCATGCGTGGAAAAGAATATCGGCCCACTTCCATATATATGAGAAAAGTTGGGGATCACACATTAGCAGAGTGCATACGTATATATACTCATATACCCCTAAAAAAAGTAGTATACTCATATCAAGTGAGAAAAAGGTACCCATGACTCAGTCTGTCATTCATATGTCCGGTGGCACATTCCGTTTTGCACTCATGTCTCGCGTGACATCCGATATTTCAGACGAGTGTCTCGCGTGTGGCATCCGGGAGCTAGCGGATCACAGTACTTTAGAGACGAGGAGGGTCTTCAGTGGTGGCATGTCAGCTGGCTAATGTCGTTTTTTTTTTGTCTATACTCCCTCTGTCCCATAAAAAATACAATTCTAGTTTTTCTAGGACAGATTAGTGGTGGTGTAAAAAGACTCTAGTACCTCTATTTTTTAGCCACATGCAGTAAGTTTTGGCATGCAGATCAGATCCGATTACTTAATTAGACAGGTAATTAGATCTATTTTCTAAGATTGCAGTCTTTGTGGGATTTTTTTCAAATTCTAGAATTGCATTTTTTACGGGACGGAGGGAGTACATAGCAAAAGAGAAAGGAAAGAGAAAGATATGCGAGGGAGCCAGCCACGCGTTCTTCCTGCGCCTCTCGCCACTGCGCCTTTTTTTCGTGTGCCGCAATGGGCAACGGTATACGCACGTATCGTGCCGCGCGGGGCGTGTTTGGGACTAGACGACGTTCATGTGCTCGTAGCCAAACGCCGATCGACAAGGCGTGAAGCAGTGGCACGACACCGTTCCGGCCGAGGCATTTCGTTCTCTCCCTTTCGGCGCGGGTTGCCACGCTGACACGTCGCCACTTTCCGATCCCGTCATCCCGAGGCAGCGTCAGCGCGCGTTCGGTGCTTTCCGCGGCCGCCTGCGTGTGCTTTGGCGCGGTGCGCGGTGCTCCAGACGACGGACGACGCGGTGACGGTGCACCCTCCTGCCTGCGGACGGAGTGAGAGTTCGCCCGTGGTTTTCCCTTCATCTCCCTTGCCATCGCCCCGGGGCACCTTCGTCGACCACGTCGGCGGCGCGTCACCTGCCCCTCCCACGTGTCCACGCAGCCGCAGCTCCTTCTCGCCGGACTGGCGGACGCGGCCCGCATCCTCGCGCTCTACGACGCCTGCGGACGCGCACGCCTCGCCGCCGACTACAAGCAAACCAACATTTATATCTGAGTATATTGTTTTGGGCAAACAAAATAGAAAAGCAATCGCATGAGATGAGATTTTGAAAGTAAGAGCATCTCCAAGAGTTTATGCAAATTTTACTCTCTAAATCATCATTTAGTGAGTCATTTGCTTAAAAATCGTTTTCTATATCTTTTCACTTTCCGACAGTTTTTCTATTTCTTATTTCTTATGCGCACCCTAGAGAGTCATTCTGTTAGATGATAGGCAATATTTCGGTATATTTTAATTCCATAATTAAATAGACATTTCAATATTGCGGTGAGTGAAACAATCCATGTGCAAGTGTTTATGTTTAAACAACAATTAAACATAAATATATTCATGATTATACAACTAATAAACATGAATACTAGTTTGAGAAAGTACCCCGTGGAAGGTAGGGTGACGGCGTCACCCGACTTTCCGATATCACTCATCGTAGAGTGACCTCAATCGATGTAGCCGTACAAAGTCGGTGCAGGTAGATGATCGCAGTGAAGACCCGGCTGTAGACGAAGTAGTCGTTCGTAGTCGACGTAGAGGAAGTAGTCGTACGGGAGCGAGCAGTCGCGTGAAGACGCTCCCCAAAAACCTTATCGCCCGCCTGTCCCGAGCAGGATCTCAGCAGCAGGACGAGGTTCCGGAGGCTCTGCTCTCGCCGGTACCGTGCGCGCGGTGCAGGCGATGGGAATGCAAAAGAAGCAGCAAACAGAGGGAGAGAGGGAGAGGTCTCCTAAAAAGGAATACCTTAGTGTGAATTGGCAATCTGAGCAGAAGGAGGAGGAGCGTCTTATATAGGCGAGCAGGCGTGGGGGGGATGAACCTGGACGTCACGGTTAATGCGCCTCGGGCAGTAACGGTCACGGTTAAGGCTCAGTAACTGTCGCGGTTTAAGACGCCATGGTTAAGGTCCAGTAATGGTCATGGTTAAGGTGCCATTATTCCTCTCCAACAGCTCCTCTCCAACAGTCAACAGCAAAAAGATACTCCCGCCCCGCAACACATCACGTCCGTCCGACCGCACCGCAACGCCCGCTCGACTCAACTTGACTCGTCACGCCCACGGCCTCGGCCCGGCTCGGCAAGGCGAGCGAGTGCGCGCGCGCGTGTGGCACGCCTATCTCCTTTATTCAACTTCACAAGAGATGTACCGAAAGGCTACCTCATAAGTTGGATGGGAGACTCCTCAAATACCCATACGATATTTCTCTCTTTTCCTTAGTATTAAATAAATGAGCTTTAATTATTTTATTATTATAATAAATGGCTCTAGGCCCATTTATTCTAACAATCCCCACCAAGAATTTTAAGCCACATTGGAAATGCTCTCATCTACCCTTTTGTTTTCGATATACCAGTACTACGATGGAGACTGTTAAGTTGAACATCCATCAGGAACTCAAGTTACACTTATTTGCAACTGAACAATAGAATATGCCTTGAATTGTCAGTTTTGTACATCTAAGTTTGGCTAGAGCCCTTTACTGATACTTGGCTGCACATAGCATCCCCGCGGATTGGAGCTTATGGGTCACACTCCGTGCCTCTTCATGAGTTTTCTAGAGATCACCCAAATCTCATAGACTATGACCAGTAGTCGATACTCATATAGGTGTGTTCCTTCAAGACATACTGTAGGACTATATCTTTGCTTCAGAGAAACAACTACCTTGTTTCATGAAGGCCACTTGGAGCACATTAAGGTATACATACCAGCCTGCCATATAGTTTTGAAGAGAAATGCATCTTTCCATGAACCGAGCCTTCTCAAAGGTTCTCTTCTCTCAGTTAGTGTAACACCCGCATTTTCAGCCCTAATAAATCACCTGCTAAATCACACGTGTTTTCAAAACTTTCCCGCTGAGCTCGATCGTCTCTTCAAAACCCCGATCATCCTTCCCCTCTCTCTTTCCCTCGGCGCGCGTGCCGCGAATCCCGCCGGCACCGCCCATCCCGCCCGCCATCACTCAAGCCACCGCCGCCCTCCGCGTCGTGTCGCACAGCACCGCTGCAGCGCCGCTGTCGGCCACCTCGCCGGGAATCCCGAGCCCGCCATGGTCCCGCCAGCCGGCCTGCTCCGCTGCCGACACCGCGTCAGCCCGCGGAGTGCTCGAACCCGGGAAAATTCTGCCGAAAATCTTTTCTTTCCCTCTCCTAATTTTTCCTAGGATTTTCTCTTAATTCTTTCCCTTTTCTCCTTTTTCTTTTCTCTTCTTATTCTTTTCTCCTTTTTTTCCCTTTTCCTTATTTTCCTTTTTCCTTTCCTTTTCTCCTTTCTCTTTTTCTTTCCTTCTTTTCCCTCCTCTTTTCTCCTTCCTTCGGCCCGGCGCCTCTGCCCCGGCCCCGCTCCTCTGCTGCGGCACGGCGCACGCCCGGCCTCCGCCCCGCGGTACGCCCCCGCCAGCCTGCCTCTCCCTCTGGCCGCCGCACGGCCTCCCCTTCTCCTCCACCGCGGTGCCGCGCCTCGCCGTTCCCCTGCCGCGCACGCGCCGCGCTGAGCGCACCGCGCTGCGCGCGCCGCGCCAAGGACCGACGGTCGCAAGGGCGCGCCGCAGCCCGGCCCCGCACTGCCGTCCGTACGCCGGCCCCGCGACGAGACCACTCCCTGCCACTCGACGTCGCGGCCATTAACCCGCCTGCGTGCGACCCGTCACCACCGCGCCACCACCACTGCCGGTCGACGCCGCACACCTCGCGTCGCTCCACACCGCCGCTCGCTGCCACCACGGCCGGCCTGGCACGACACTGCGACGCCGCTGCCTGCCACATCCCGTCGAACAGCACCGTCATTTACTCCCCGCCGCCTCGCCTGCCCGAGCTATCACCTCCGAGCACCACCACAGCCACAAGCCGCCACCCGCATCACGCCGCCGCTCGTCGCTGCAGCTGCTCGGCTCGCATACCACCGCGTGACGCCGCTGCTCGACGAGTCGCGTCCACCAGCAAGGTCGCAGCGATGCCTTAACTCCGCCCGAGCCCCGCCGCAGGACCGAGCCGTCGCGCCACCGGACGCCGAGCAGCATTAACGCCGCCGCCCTGTGCCAACCACCGCAAGCCGCCGTCCACCCCGCGACGCACCTCAGCCTGCCACCACCAGCTCGCACGCCTCGCTTGCCTTCACTGGTCGACGAGTCACCTCCCACAGTGCCGCTGCCGCTCCCGGCCACGGCGCCATTTACTCCACCGCCGGCCGGACCTCCATGAAGAGCACGAGCTCCGCGTGCTCCGCTTCCGGTCGCTCCACCGCCTTTCCCCGGCTATAAATAGTCGGCACCGCCCTCACGACCGCCACCACCTCCCAGCTGCCTTCCCCCTCTCTCCCGAGCCCACACCCAGCGCCGCCACCACCTTTGCCCCGCCGGCCGCCGCCGCCCACCGATCCGCCTCCTCGCACCACCCCAACCCAAGGTGAGGAAGGGGATCGACTCCCCACGGCCTCCTCTCGCTTTTGCCCCTAACCCCGGCCGCTGCCA
Source organism: Cenchrus fungigraminus (assembly GCA_036936925.1). NCBI lineage: Eukaryota > Viridiplantae > Streptophyta > Magnoliopsida > Poales > Poaceae > Cenchrus > Cenchrus fungigraminus. Next base: position 91,998,431 of record CM072776.1, on the reverse strand, counting down.
TGCCCGGAGCGCCGGCAAATCGCCGTCGCCGGCCGACCCGGCCGCTCCCCTGCCCCTCCTCTGTCCTGGAGTCGAGGGGAAGAAGCAAAAGGGGATGTCCCTTTTGCACGAGGCCCCCTACCTCTCCTCCTTTTTCCACCGAGCCCCCCCTTCTCTATTTTCTCTCTCTCTTTTTCCTTTTAAATAAGCCCTTGGCTTATTGTTTAATTATGATCTAGTCCCTGATAAAAAATATACAAACTACAACTAAGTCCTTAACCAAGTTTACACTATTCTAATTAAGTCCTCTTTCATTAGTGTAAATTACAAATAGGTCCTTATCCTTTATTTAGCCCTAATTATTCCTTTAACCCATCATTTCATGCACGGTTTTAACCCAATTTAATTCCAAACTTCACCACGGCTTCCCCAGTACTATTTCCGCTGAGCCGTTCATCCATTCCCCATAAATAATATTTTTTCCCTCACTAGCTATTTACTTTTCCCTTCGAGCTCAGCCGGTAAATCCTGTGTGCTTGTATTGATTGCATGCTTGCTTGTGTGTGCGCTATAGCCGACGGAGTAAACGAGGAGGAGTACCGCGAGCCGGAGTTCGGAGCCGAGTACTGCGAGCAGGAGACCGGAGTCCCGAACCACGAGCAGGAACTCCCCGAGGACTTCGAAGACGGCAAGTTCAATCTCATCCTTTGATGCATGCTTTGATCCCAGTTTTATAAATACAACCCTATGACTCGTTTTACAAATTGCGTATTATTTTACTGTTAAAACCCGGTAGGATAGCCACCCTTGATTGCTATGATTGATCTTTGATTACCCTAAATGATTTCTTTAAAATGTGTGAGTGCTTTAAAAATGGGAATGTGGTATTTTGGAAAATGAGTAAAAGAACTGGGTAGACGGGATGGACGTGTGTGTCAGGAGTAAGGGTGAGCTCGTACCTTTGTGGTTGAGCGTGTTGGAGATGTCCATCTTGTCGTTAAGGACCGGGTTGCGTGACATCTCACCTAACCCAATTATCGTACTACCACTCGACCGTTGTATGTGGCAACGGCTTAGCATAAATCCCACTAGTTAATCTACTTGCCATCAGAAGTGCGGGTGAGCAGCGGGAGATCAAGGAGTAGGGGTACGATCTGTGCGAGGTACGCCCTGGTTATATAACCCCTTGGTTGCTTCCGTGGTGGCTAGTAGGGTTAGCTAAGGTGGGTAATGGCTTTGATAGGATCCGCGCCGGCACTACGGTGTTCGTGTGGCGGTACCCTACTTGTGGGTAAAGATGTACAACCTCTGCAGAGTGTAAAACCTATTCGAATAGCCGTGTCCACGGTATTGGACGAGTTACGGTGTGGTCACAAAACTAGTGTTTGGGTTTGGGATGATTTCCATGGCGTGAGTTGATTTCTGGCAAAGTGTGTGGCTGTGTGCCTGGGCTACTGCGGACGGGGAGTCCGATAGTCTTCATTTAGTTTTCACAAAACAACTGAGTTACTTGGGCTATAAAAACTGTTTGCGAAAACCTTTTCGAAAACAAACCCCTGCATGAGTAAAGGTGTTTGCAAAATAAACCTTATCCGGATCCTTGATATATCCTGTGCATGATCTGTCTCTTAGCCCCTCCGTGGGTGGGGTTGAACTTGTTGAGTACGTATGTACTCACCCTTGCTTGATTAACTGTTTTTCAGAGGAGGATCCCGACTTCGTACCCGAGGACGTCGAGTAGGTTGCTGTCCTGCACCCAACCCGTGCCTGTGGATTCAGGGTCTCCACAGGAAGCTTCCATGGCGCAAGACTCTGAAGATATCTTAGATGCTGTTGCTATCGTAGTTTGGTCTGTAGTTCTTATGTTACTCCTCGTGGCAGTGGCGCTCCCATGCCCACAGCCCCGACGTGATGTACGGCAATGTACCATCTGATGTAATAAATGTGTTACCAGCCTCCTGGGACTGGTATTTGTATCACATTTAGTCACCTCTGATGAGGGGACGCTTCAGGTGGTATCAGAGCCGTAGGTTGGCCGTAGGACGCGACCCCTAGGACCCGAGACCTTTCCTGGCCTTTCTCTAATTCTTTTCCCTGCTGAGCTCACCTTTCCACAAATTCCTTACCTTGATCCTTGCCTGGTTCCAGATGGCTAACTTGGAATGGAGTGGAGGCGTCTGCCCCGCAGAACCTGGCCTCCCTAAGTTACTGCTACTCAGCCTAGAGCGCATCGGAGTAAGGGACCCACCGGAGTACATATATCGGGACTACGAACACAGTGGCACCCTTCGGTGTAAAGTGATGATCTTCGTGGGAAAGAGCACACTCTACCCCGACATAGATCCTTGGTTCACCTCCACCACTGGGTTTCGCCTCACCGACACATACCCAAAAGCCGCCCGAAAAGCCCTGCGACGCCTACGAGTGGTCTATAGGCAACACCTTCGACGGACTCCGATGGGATTTTTCCCACCCTCTGGAGGAAGAGGACGCTTATGGATCGCCCGGATGAGAGGACTTGGAAGAGAAGAAGAAGACCTAGAAGATACGATTTCTCACCTGTCCATCTACCTCAATGGCTTAGACCACCTTTTCCATGAACAGGCCGAGCAGCTGAAGCACCAAATCGACAGGGCAGAAAGAGCAGAACAAAGGATAGAATTAGAAAGGATAAAGACGAGAGCGGCGGAGGTTTCCCTAGCCAACCTGCAGCGAGATTACGCCAGAGAAAGGGAACGCTCTGAAGTATTCCACAAGAACCTATGGGATGAGCTCCACAAGGAACGTAGGAGAAGAGAAGAAGCTGGGTTGATGGACGATGAACCCGAAGAAACCCACTGGGATAAGGGAACCCAGACTGAGGATGTAATGTTGGAACAAGACCTCCCACCGAAGAAGCGTCGCATTCAGCATGAGGAAGAATCCCCATGAGAAGAGAGTAGAGTACCTAGGTGAGAGCTATGGTATAATAAGAATGAAGTGTACCCCTGAGGAGTGTACCCAACCTTGTTGATAAATAAAAATGTCTATCTTTTGTAACCTACACTTTGCACAGCTTGTTCAACTCTACCCTTGTTTTCAGATGGCCGAAGATGGATGGACCCAAGGCGTGTGCCAGGAGGAGCCTGGTTTTGCTCGCCTTCTTATCAACTCCCTGGTGCGCCTCGGCATCACTGAGCGCCCAAGGTACTACAGTAGAGAGTACGAGCAACTCGGCACTCTTCGCTGTAGGGTGGTCCTCTCCATCGCCAGAAGCACCCGCTACCCCAACATCGAGCCGTGGCGCGTGACCGCCACAGGTTTTCGACACCGGGATACCTATCCCTTGGCCCTCCGGAAAACTCTCCGTTACCTGTGCAGGATCTACGAAGAACACCTTGTCTCCACACCGATGAGACTTTATCCTCCCGCCATCCGGACTCCAGTCTGGCAGGCCCGCATGAGAAACCTGGAACGACGTCGTCACCAAGAAGATCTTTTGTACCATGCAGTTGCCTACCTCGTCTCCCTGGATAAACTCTTTGATGATCAGGCCAAGTTCCTGAGGGAGCAAATTGGTCGGGCTGAGCAAGCGGAAGTCACAGTAAGGATGCACCAAGTTCGAGTAGCCCACGCTGAAGCAAGGACCGCGGCCGCCATAAGCAGTGAAGCTGTTGCCCATGAGAGCCTCAGGCGGATCCAGGATCAGCGCATACAGGAATGGACCAACAGTGGAACACCCGTTCCGGCTGTGGGAGAAGCACAAGTCCTAATTGGGACACCCCTCATAGGATGGGGAGGAGTTCCTGAGACTCCAACACCGACTGTAGCCGCCGAGCAACCAACATCAACCGTCGAAGAAGGAACTTCCGCCCAGCCCCAAGAAGACGGGAACCCCCAGGATGATGACGGTGATGAGCTGCTCATTCCACTGGAAGCACACTCCGCCCCGGAAGATGGCTCGCCCCGCGAGTAGCATGCCCCAGAATCCCTTGCCAAGGAATGAAGCTGTGTTGGTCCGAGCCTAGAGCCGCACCCTTAGCCTTTGTCGTAGTGCCAAGTCGTGTAGTGTACCAGCGCTGTATCAGTCGAGTAGTTCGGGATGTATCCTCCTCTCATGGTTGAGATAAAGTTGTTTGTGCTTGTTTGTCATGTGTGCTTGTTGTGTGCTTGACGACAGGAGTCAGATCCTGTCTTTTCAAAAATCCGTCTTAATCAACTTAAACATCACCTAAAATCTCATAGAAACCCGCTCCCCTACAGATGGTTTCAAGGCGTCCCGCCAGGAGCTTCCAAGGCTCCGGTCGTATGGACCCAAATGCGGAAGGATCGCATGCTGAACGAAGGGAGCGCCCTAACGACCAAGAAGTGAATCAGGACGAAAATGGAGGAGAAAACATGGTTCCACCACCACCACCTGCCGTAGACCTGGCGCAAGTTTTGGCTAACCAGACCCTGTTGCTGGAAGCCATAGCCAATGCCATCACCCGCCCAAAGCCCCGTGTTCTGGGCATGAATGAGAAACTGATAGAATTTCTCCGGACAAAGCCACCCACGTTTGGCGGGTCCGTGAATCCCTTGGATGCAGATGACTGGCTGAGGGCCATCCTAAGGGAACTAGAACCATTCAACTGTGAGGATCGGGACAAGGTTATGTTGGCCACTCACCAGCTCACTGGAACAGCTTTAGCCTGGTGGGAAAACTACTGTGCAGCGACCAAAGATCCCTCCACCATCACTTGGGATGAGTTTGTGGAAGAGTTTCGTCGCTACCACATCCCAGAAGCCACACTGAAGCGCAAGGCAGACGAGTTCCGTGAACTTCGCCAAGGCAACAAGTCCGTGGAGGAATACACCTACCAGTTCATAGAGTTAGCCCGCTATGCCCCTGAAGAAGTGGACAAGGACTCGAAGAAGCAGGACATGTTCAAGAAGGGCTTGACTCCGGAACTAAGGACTCTGCTCACCCCTCAAATCTATCCGGATTTCAATACCCTCATGAACATGGCCATCCTCACCGAGAGAGCCAAGGCAGAAGAGAAGAAAGAAAACAAGCGCAAATTCATGGAGAACAAGGCTCAGTAGCAAGAACGTTCCCAGAGACAGAGAAGCTTCGGTCACCCCATGTCCAAGTTCCACGCCCCCATGCAGTACAAAACCCAGACACAAGCCACGAGCTCCCAGGGCCCCAGAACCCAGTTTAAACAGTACAACAACCAGAACACCACGAAGCCTCCACAAAACAATACTAGCCAGGTCACTGCCAACAACAGCAACACCCGAGTATGTTTCAACTGCCGTGAGACCGGACACTTCATTGCCAACTGCCCATACGCCAAAAAGCCAGCAACTTCAGCCTTCTCCAACTCAGTGCATGGGCCGAGACCGGTTGTATCTGGAGCCAACCGCGTGCCAGTACGCAACAACAACAACTTCGGCAATAACAACCAGCAGATGAGGCAGCCCCAGCAGTCTTATGGACGAGCCCGCGTCAACCACATCAACGCACAGGAGGCTCAAGAAGCACAAGGCGTAGTGCTCGGTGAGTTCCTGGTCAGCTCAGTCTTGGCAACTATATTATTTGATTCAGGAGCATCACATTCGTTCATATCTTCAAGTTTTGTGGAAAAGCATAATATACCTACAGTACTACTAAAAGCACCCCTGTTAACCCGAACACCCGGAGGTGACATCAAGTGTCAACTGGGTTGCTCCCGGGTGAGGATCATTTTAAGTGGGGTAGAGTTCCTAGCGGACCTGGTAGTACTGAAGTCCAAAGGGATAGATGTGATTCTTGGGATGGACTGGTTAAGCCTTCACCACGGCCTTATAAGTTGTGCCGATAAGATAGTACACCTAACCAACCCAGACGGAGTGCGAGTAACCTGCTGTACCCGAGGAAGCAGACCAGACATAATGGTTTTTAGCATAGAGACCAAGTCCCTAGAAGAGATCCCAGTAGTGCGGGAATATCCAGATGTATTTCCCGAAGAACTCCCCGGGATGCCACCAGATAGGGATATAGAGTTTGTCATCGACCTCATCCCCGGAACCTCTCCCATAGCCAAGAGACCATATAGGATGGCAGCCCCTGAGTTGGCAGAGTTAAAGAAGCAGCTGAGAGAACTTCAGCGAAGTGGGTTCATCAGACCAAGCTCGTCACCATGGGGAGCCCCAGTGCTCTTCGTCGAAAAGAAGGATAAAAGCCTGAGGATGTGTGTGGACTATCGCTCACTAAACGAAGTCACTATCAAGAACAAGTATCCTCTCCCCAGAATAGATGATTTATTTGACCAACTGAAGGGAGCCAAATATTTCTCGAAGGTCGACTTAAGGTCAGGATACCATCAACTCAAGATTAGGGAAAGTGACATCCCAAAGACCGCCTTCGTCACCCATTATGGACAATATGAGTTCACCGTGATGTCCTTTGGACTCACTAACGCACCGGCATACTTTATGAACCTCATGAATAAGGTGTTTATGGAGGAACTAGATAAGTTTGTCGTAGTTTTCATTGACGACATACTTGTTTACTCCAAAAGTGTGGAGGAACATGAGCAACACCTTCGAGTGGTACTGGGGAAACTGAGGGCGCACAAGCTGTACGCTAAGTTCAGCAAGTGTGAATTCTGGTTGGAGAAAATATCTTTCCTTGGACATATTCTGACAGCAGAAGGAGTAGCAGTAGACCCTGGGAAAGTCGAAACAGTTTCCAACTGGCAACAACCAACCAATGTGAGCGAAATCAGAAGCTTTCTTGGCCTAGCGGGATACTACCGGAGGTTTATTGAAGGATTCTCCAAGATTGCCCGACCCATGACAGAGTTGCTCAAGAAGGAGAAGAAGTTCGTCTGGACCGAGTCGTGTGAGAAGAGTTTTCAGGAGTTGAAAAGAAGACTGACAACCGCCCCAGTGCTAACCTTGCCAGACATTCAACGGGATTTTGTCGTCTATTGCGATGCATCCCGACAAGGACTAGGATGTGTCCTTAGGCAAGATGGGAAAGTAGTGGCGTATGCTTCCCGCCAACTCAAGCCCCACGAGCAGAACTATCCCACCCATGATTTGGAGTTTGCAGCCGTAGTGCATGCCCTTAAGATTTGGAGACATTACCTGATTGGAAATAAGTGCGAGATCTACACGGACCACAAGAGCTTGAAGTACATTTTCACCCAGCCTGACCTGAACCTAAGGCAAAGAAGGTGGTTGGAATTAGTCAAAGACTATAACCTGGAAATCCATTACCACCCGGGAAAAGCCAACATAGTAGCAGATGCCTTAAGCAGAAAGTCTTATGGAAAAGCAGTACCTAAGAATGCCCAATTACAAGAGGAAATGGCACGACTCAACGTGCACATTGTTCCCCAGGGCTACGGTCACCAGCTAAGTGTCCAGCCCACCCTGGAAGACAAAATCAGAAAAGCCCAAGAATCCGATAAGGAGCTGATGAAGATCCGCAAGCACACGGGAGAGAATAAGGCCACAGACTTTAGGGTGGACAGTCACGGTACACTATGGTATAAGAACAGGATATGCGTACCTGAAGACGGAGAATTCCGGCAGACCATCATGGATGAGGCACACAACTCAGCGTATTCCATCCACCCGGGATCCACTAAGATGTATATGGATTTAAAACAGAAGTATTGGTGGAATGGAATGAACGCAGACATTGCACAGTTCGTCGCCCACTGTGATACTTATCAGAGGATTAAAGCAGAACACCAAAAGCCCGCAGGACTGTTGCAACCCTTACCCATCCCAGTATGGAAGTGGGATGAGATAGGCATGGACTTCGTAGTAGGCTTGCCCAAGACACAGAAAGGATATAATTCCATATGGGTAATAGTAGACCGACTCACTAAAGTCGCTCACTTCGTACCCGTACGTAATAATTATGACGGAGAGAAGTTGGCCAAGCTGTATATAGCAAACATAGTGAAGCTGCATGGAGTACCTAGCAGGATAGTTTCAGATAGAGGGACTCAGTTTACCTCTAGGTTTTGGGAAAGTTTGCATAAATTCATGGGAACCAAGTTGGATTTTAGCTCAGCTTATCACCCCCAGACGGATGGACAGACCGAGAGGGTGAATCAGATCATGGAAGACATGCTAAGGGCATGTGTCCTCACCTATGGCAAAGATTGGGAACAGAGCTTACCATATGCAGAGTTTTCGTACAACAACAGTTATCAAGCCAGCCTAGGCATGTCACCATTTGAAGCCCTATACGGTAGAAAATGCAGAACCCCATTGATGTGGTCAGAAGTGGGGGAACGTGCCTTGGTTGGACCCGCACTCATTAAAGAAGCCGAGGAACGAGTAGCTGAGATCCGAGAAAAATTGAAGGCTGCCCAATCCCGGCAAAAGAGCTATGCAGATAGGAAGAGGCGAGAAGTAAGCTTCAGTCCAGGAGACTTTGCTTATCTCAAGGTTTCACCTATCCGAGGGACTCGGAGATTTCAGGTGCACGGGAAATTAGCCCCTCGGTACATTGGACCGTACAAAGTGCTAAAGAGAGTTGGAGCAGTAGCATACCGGTTGAAGCTACCAGAGGAAATGGCGGATATACATCCCGTGTTCCACGTTTCTCAGCTGCGAAGGTGTTTGAGAGTGATCGAAGAGAAACGAGTGCCGGTGGAAACAATTGACTTACAGCCAGATCTTAGGTACCAGGAGGTGCCCGTCAAGATTTTGGACACAGTGGTCAAAAGGACAAGGACATCAGAAGTACGGGTGTGCAGAGTCCAATGGAGCAGACACGGAGTAGAAGAAGCTACTTGGGAACGAGAAGACGCGCTGAAGAAAGAGTTTCCCCACTTGTTTAAGAACTAGCTGAATCTCGAGGACGAGATTCATTTTAAGTGGGGTAGGTTTGTAACGCCCGCTTTTTCAGCCCTAATAAATCACCTGCTAAATCACACGTGTTTTCAAAACTTTCCCGCTGAGCTCGATCGTCTCTTCAAAACCCCGATCATCCTTCCCCTCTCTCTTTCCCTCGGCGCGCGTGCCGCGAATCCCGCCGGCACCGCCCATCCCGCCCGCCATCACTCAAGCCACCGCCGCCCTCCGCGTCGTGTCGCACAGCACCGCTGCAGCGCCGCTGTCGGCCACCTCGCCGGGAATCCTGAGCCCGCCATGGTCCCGCCAGCCGGCCTGCTCCGCTGCCGACACCGCGTCAGCCCGCGGAGTGCTCGAACCCGGGAAAATTCTGCCGAAAATCTTTTCTTTCCCTCTCCTAATTTTTCCTAGGATTTTCTCTTAATTCTTTCCCTTTTCTCCTTTTTCTTTTCTCTTCTTTTTCTTTTCTCCTTTTTTTTCCCTTTTCCTTATTTTCCTTATTTTCCTTTTTCCTTTCCTTTTCTCCTTTCTCTTTTTCTTTCCTTCTTTTCCCTCCTCTTTTCTCCTTCCTTCGGCCCGGCGCCTCTGCCCCGGCCCCGCTCCTCTGCTGCGGCACGGCGCACGCCCGGCCTCCGCCCCGCGGTACGCCCCCGCCAGCCTGCCTCTCCCTCTGGCCGCCGCACGGCCTCCCCTTCTCCTCCACCGCGGTGCCGCGCCTCGCCGTTCCCCTGCCGCGCACGCGCACGCGCACGCGCCGCGCCGAGCGCACCGCGCTGCGCGCGCCGCGCCAAGGACCGACGGTCGCAAGGGCGCGCCGCAGCCCGGCCCCGCACTGCCGTCCGTACGCCGGCCCCGCGACGAGACCACTCCCTGCCACTCGACGTCGCGGCCATTAACCCGCCTGCGCGCGACCCGTCACCTCCGCGCCACCACCACTGCCGGTCGACGCCGCACACCTCGCGTCGCTCCACACCGCCGCTCGCTGCCACCACGGCCGGCCTGGCACGACACTGCGACGCCGCTGCCTGCCACATCCCGTCGAACAGCACCGTCATTTACTCCCCGCCGCCTCGCCTGCCCGAGCTATCACCTCCGAGCACCACCACAGCCACAAGCCGCCACCCGCATCACGCCGCCGCTCGTCGCTGCAGCTGCTCGGCTCGCATACCACCGCGTGACGCCGCTGCTCGACGAGTCGCGTCCACCAGCAAGGTCGCAGCGACGCCTTAACTCCGCCCGAGCCCCGCCGCAGCACCGAGCCGTCGCGCCACCGGACGCCGAGCAGCATTAACGCCGCCGCCCTGTGCCAACCGCCGCAAGCCGCCGTCCACCCCGCGACGCACCTCAGCCTGCCACCGCCAGCTCGCACGCCTCGCTCGCCTTCACTGGTCGACGAGTCACCTCCCACAGTGCCGCTGCCGCTCCCGGCCACGGCGCCATTTACTCCACCGCCGGCCGGACCTCCATGAAGAGCACGAGCTCCGCGTGCTCCGCTTCCGGTCGCTCCACCGCCTTTCCCCGGCTATAAATAGCCGGCACCGCCCTCACGACCGCCACCACCTCCCAGCTGCCTTCCCCCTCTCTCCCGAGCCCACACCCAGCGCCGCCACCACCTTTGCCCCGCCGCCCGCCGCCGCCCACCGATCCGCCTCCTCGAACCACCCCAACCCAAGGTGAGGAAGGGGATCGACTCCCCACGGCCTCCTCTCGCTTTTGCTCCTAACCCCGGCCGCTGCCATGCCCGGAGCGCCGGCAAATTGCCGTCGCCGGCCGACCCGGCCGCTCCCCTGCCCCTCCTCTGTCCTGGAGTCGAGGGGAAGAAGCAAAAGGGGATGTCCCTTTTGCACGAGGCCCCCTACCTCTCCTCCTTTTTCCCCCGAGCCCCCCCCCCCTTCTCTATTTTCTCTCTCTCTTTTTCCTTTTAAATAAGCCCTTGGCTTATTGTTTAATTATGATCTAGTCCCTGATCAAAAATATACAAACTACAACTAAGTCCTTAACCAAGTTTACACTATTCTAATTAAGTCCTCTTTCATTAGTGTAAATTACAAATAGGTCCTTATCCTTTATTTAGCCCTAATTATTCCTTTAACCCATCATTTCATGCACGGTTTTAACCCAATTTAATTCCAAACTTCACCACGGCTTCCCCAGTACTATTTCCGCTGAGCCGTTCATCCATTCCCCATAAATAATATTTTTTCCCTCACTAGCTATTTACTTTTCCCTTCGAGCTCAGCCGGTAAATCATGTGTGCTTGTATTGATTGCATGCTTGCTTGTGTGTGCGCTATAGCCGACGGAGTAAACGAGGAGGAGTACCGCGAGCCGGAGTTCGGAGCCGAGTACTGCGAGCAGGAGACCGGAGTCCCGAACCACGAGCAGGAACTCCCCGAGGACTTCGAAGACGGCAAGTTCAATCTCATCCTTTGATGCATGCTTTGATCCCAGTTTTATAAATACAACCCTATGACTCGTTTTACAAATTGCGTATTATTTTATTGTTAAAACCCGGTAGGATAGCCACCCTTGATTGCTATGATTGATCTTTGATTGCCCTAAATGATTTCTTTAAAATGTGTGAGTGCTTTAAAAATGGGAATGTGGTATTTTGGAAAATGAGTAAAAGAACTGGGTAGACGGGATGGACGTGTGTGTCAGGAGTAAGGGTGAGCTCGTACCTTTGTGGTTGAGCGTGTTGGAGATGTCCATCTTGTCGTTAAGGACCGGGTTGCGTGACATCTCACCTGACCCAATTATCGTACTACCACTCGACCGTTGTATGTGGCAACGGCTTAGCATAAATCCCACTAGTTAATCTACTTGCCATCAGGAGTGCGGGTGAGCAGCGGGAGATCAAGGAGTAGGGGTACGATCTGTGTGAGGTACGCCCTGGTTATATAACCCCTTGGTTGCTTCCGTGGTGGCTAGTAGGGTTAGCTAAGGTGGGTAATGGCTTTGATAGGATCCGCGCCGGCACTACGGTGTTCGTGTGGCGGTACCCTACTTGTGGGTAAAGATGTACAACCTCTGCAGAGTGTAAAACCTATTCGAATAGCCGTGTCCACGGTATTGGACGAGTTACGGTGTGGTCACAAAACTAGTGTTTGGGTTTGGGATGATTTCCATGGCGTGAGTTGATTTCTGGCAAAGTGTGTGGCTGTGTGCCTGGGCTACTGCGGACGGGGAGTCCGGTAGTCTTCATTTAGTTTTCACAAAACAACTGAGTTACTTGGGCTATAAAAACTGTTTGCGAAAACCTTTTCGAAAACAAACCCCTGCATGAGTAAAGGTGTTTGCAAAATAAACCTTATCCGGATCCTTGATATATCCTGTGCATGATCTGTCTCTTAGCCCCTCCGTGGGTGGGGTTGAACTTGTTGAGTACGTATGTACTCACCCTTGCTTGATTAACTGTTTTTCAGAGGAGGATCCCGACTTCGTACCCGAGGACGTCGAGTAGGTTGCTGTCCTGCACCCAACCTGTGCCTGTGGATTCAGGGTCTCCACAGGAAGCTTCCATGGCGCAAGACTCTGAAGATATCTTAGATGCTGTTGCTATCGTAGTTTGGTCTATAGTTCTTATGTTACTCCTCGTGGCAGTGGCGCTCCCATGCCCACAGCCCCGACGTGATGTACGGCAATGAACCATCTGATGTAATAAATGTGTTACCAGCCTCCTGGGACTGGTATTTGTATCACATTTAGTCACCTCTGATGAGGGGACGCTTCAGTTAGACCATAGCTTGTTTCACCATCTTAATTCACGGGATCTCCGATCACATAGGACAGGTTTTCACTATGGAAAAACTCACGTGGGTCTCAAGCCCAGTTCCATAGATGCATGATCTATCACAATACGTGATAGACCCTTTGTAAATTGATCTGCCAGGTTCTTAGACGTATGGATGTAATCCAAAGCTATGACACCGGTGTTTCTCAATTTCCTGACAGACTTCAACCGCCTCTTGACATGCCTGGATGACTTCATGTTGTTCTTTGAACTGTTCACCTTGACAATCACAGTTTGATTATCACAGTTCATTAGAATTGTCGGTATCGGTTTTTCAACTATCGGCAAGTCCATTAGGAGTTCACGAAGCCACTCGGCCTCTACAGTGGCAGTATCCAATGCTGCGAGTTCTGCTTCCATTGTTGACTTGGTTAGAATGGTCTGCTTGCAAGACTTCCAGGAAATAGCGCCACCTCTAAATGTGAACACATATCCACTTGTGGCCTTTAACTCATCAGCATCAGAAATTCAGTTTGCATCACTGTATCTCTCCAAGACTTTGGGGTCTCCGGAATAGTGAATGCCATGGTTCATTGTGCCCACTAGATAGCGCATTACCCGCTCGAGAGCACGCTTGTGTTCACTGCCCGGATTTGAAACAAACCGGCTCAGTTTACTAACTGCATATGCAATGTCAGGTCTCGTGGCGCTAGCCAGATACATCAGTGAACCAATGATCTGGGAGTATCTCAGCTGATCTACCATTATCTTCAGGTTCTTCCTTAGAACCAAGCTGGCGTCGTAAGGAGTTGGTGCGTGTTTAGAGTTGTTGTAGCCAAACCGACTTAGCATCTTCTCAACATAGTGTGACTGTGACAGAGTCACCCCACCATTTTCTCCCTTTATCAGCTTTATGTTAAGGATAACATCAGCCTCTCCCAAATCCTTCATCTCAAACTTTTGAGATAAAAAGTCTTTGACCTCCTTGATCACTTCAAGGTTCGTGCCAAAGATAAGTATGTCATCTACATAAAGACACAAAATCACTCCTTCGCCCCCACCATAGCGACAGTACACACATTTGTCAGCTTCGTTTGTAACAAAGCCAACAGATGTCAAAGTTCTGTCGAACTTATCATGCCATTGCTTAGGTGCTTGCTTGAGGTCATAGAGAGACTTCACCAGCTTACACACCATTCTTTCTTGACCCTTTACTACAAATCCTTCCGGCTGATCCATATATATCTCCTCTTCCAACTCTCCATTTAGGAAAGCTGTCTTAACGTCCATCTGATGAACGAGAAGACCATGAGAGGCAGCCAGAGAAAGTAGTATTCTTATGGTAGTCAATCGAGCGACTGGTGAGTAAGTATCGAAGAAGTCTTCTCCTTCCTTTTGGGTGTAACCCTTGGCCACAAGTCTAGCCTTGTACTTATCAATAGTACCATCAGGCCTAAGCTTCTTTTTGAGCACCCATTTGCATCCCACGGGTTTGCACCCGTAAGGACGTTCAACAACCTCCCAAGTTTCATTTGACATGATAGAGTCCATTTCACTCCTCACTGCTTCCTTCCAATAGTCAGCATCAGGTGAAGACTAGGCCTCTGCAATGGTTTTGGGAGTGTCATCCACGAGGTATATGATGAAATCATCTCCAAAGGATTTCTCTGTCCTTTGTCTCTTGCTCCTCCTAGGAGCCTCATCATTATCCTCCTCAGGATGCTCAATAAATGTAGGCTCATTGAGTTCCATCGGCTTGGTGGAGTCGTCCTTCTCGACAAACTCTTGCCTAGATGAACTTGTTTCATCTCTCATTGGAAAAATATTTTTAAAGAATGTAGCGTCTCTGGACTCCATAATTGTGCCGACAAGCAAGTCAGGCACTCCAGATCTTACTACCAAGAATCTATATCCGACGCTGTGAAAAGCATACCCCAGAAAAACACAGTCCACCATCTTTGGTCCAAGTTTACGTTTCTTGGTGATTGGCACACTGACTTTGGCCAAGCAACCCCAAGTGCGTAAATATGAAAGAGTTAGCCTTTTCTTCTCCCATTCCTCGAATGGTGTTACTTCCTTATTCTTCATAGGCACACGGTTCAGGACATGACAAACCGTCAGTATCGCCTCACCCCACCATTCCTTAGATAGTCCCGCGGTTTCTAACATGGCATTCACCAAGTCAGTCAGCGTGCGGTTCTTTCTTTCGGCAATCCCATTGGATTGGGGTGAATAAGGCGGTGTCCTCTCATGAACAATACCGTGTTCCTCACAGAATGAATCAAAAGTATTAGAGAAGTATTCGCCACCTCGATCAGACCTTAGGTGTTTAATCTTTCTCTCAAGTTGATTTTCTACTTCAGCTTTATAGATCTTAAAGTAATGTAATGCTTCATCTTTTGATTTTAACAAGTAGATGTAACAAAATCTAGTGCTATCGTCTATCAAAGTCATGAAATATCTTTTACCACCCTTTGTCAACACACCGTTCATTTCGCTCAGATCGAAATGAACTAATTCTAGAGGTGTCAAGTTTCTCGCCTCAGCAGTCTTATGTGGCTTGCGAGTTTGTTTTGATTCAACACATGCGTGACACTTAGAATTTTTGACGGATGTAAACTTTGGAATTAAACTCAAACTAGCTAAGCGCATCATACAATCAAAATTAACATGACAAAGCCTCGAATGCCAAACATTTGATTCATCATTCATCACATGGTACACAATGTTATCATCAAACAATAAAGAAAAGTGGAACAAGCCTCCGCTATCATAGCCTTTTCCAACAAAGGTACCAAATTTAGAAATGATACATTTATTTGACTCAAAGACTAACTTAAAACCGTCTCTACACAGTAGAGACCCGCTGACTAGATTCTTCTTGATGGTAGGTACATGATGCACATTCTTCAATTGTATGGTCTTCCCTGAAGTGAACTTCAGAGTGACCGTACCAGCACCAAGAACACGCGCATGGGCACCATTCCCCATCAACAAGGATGTAGTCCCCCCGACCTGGTAAGAAGAAAACATAGAAATGTCAGCACATACATAAATATTAGCACCGGTGTCTATCCACCACTCTGGTGAAGAACATACTGAAAGAACTGTAGGTAAGAAATTACCATACCCCGCTGTTCCTCCACCCTCGCTAACAACCATGTTCGTTGTCTTGGGGGCCTTGCGATCTTTGCGATCCGGGCACTTTGCAGCAAAGTGATCCGGACTGCCACATGTATAGCAAGCACCCCCCGGCTTTCTCTTCTTTTTATTAGGCCCGTCGGCTTCCTTAGCCTTGGGCGAGTTTTGTGAAGACTTCTTCCTCTTGTTCTGGAACTTGGGATTGCCCCTCTGCACAAAGTTTGCAATTGAGGAGCCGGCTAGTGCCTTTTCACGTGTGTCTTTTGCTCTCGCCTTCTCTTCAACATCAAGAGTCGCAATAAGGTCATCAAAAGTGAATTCCTTTCTCTTGTGTTTTAGAGAGGTAGCAAAGTCCCTCCAAGAATGTGGCAGCTTTGTGATAATTGCTCCTGCCACAAACTTATCGGGCAACACACATGGGGCCTCTTTGCTATAGTTTTCAAGCTCTTTAGCCAGCGTCTGTACTTCATGGGCCTGTTCCACCACAGAACGGTCTTCAACCATCCTGTAGTCTAGGAACTGTTCCATTACGTACAGCTCACCGCCGGCGTCAGAAACTCCGTATTGAGCCTCAAGAGCCTCCCAAATATCTTTCCCCGTCTTTTTCTGGAGATAGGTGTCCACCAGGTTATCAACCAGAACGCTGATGACGGCACCCCGGAACAAATTATCATCTGAATTGAATTTTTCCTCCGAGACACCCTCGGGAGCTTTTCCGGTGATGACGTACATCACGTTCGTAGCGGTGAGCTACAGGGTGGCCAACTCACGCCACCTCTTAAAGTTGGAACCATCAAAAGGCTTTGGTTTAATTGCATTTGCAAAGCTAGTTGCACCAAACATATTCCTATCAACATTATAAGGTTTTTGGATTGTTAGATGATAGGCAATATTTTGGTATATTTTAATTCCATAATTAAATAGACATTTCAATATTGCGGTGAGTGAAACAATCCATGTGCAAGTGTTTATGTTTAAACAACAATTAAACATAAATATATTCATGATTACACAACTAATAAACATGAATACTAGTTTGAGAAAGTACCCCGTGGAAGGTAGGGTGACGGCGTCACCCGACTTTCCGATATCACTCATCGTAGAGTGACCTCAATCGATGTAGCCGTACAAAGTCGGTGCAGGTAGATGATCGCAGTGAAGACCCGGCTGTAGACGAAGTAGTCGTTCGTAGTCGACGTAGAGGAAGTAGTCGTACGGGAGCGAGCAGTCGCGTGAAGACGCTCCCCAAAAACCTTATCGCCCGCCTGTCCTGAGCAGGATCTCAGCAGCAGGACGAGGTTCCGGAGGCTCTGCTCTCGCCGGTACCATGCGCGCGGTGCAGGCGATGGAAATGCAAAAGAAGCAGCAAACAGAGGGAGAGAGAGAGGTCTCATAAACAGGAATACCTTAGTGTAAATTGGCAATCTGAGCAGAAGGAGGAGCGGCGTCTTATACAGGCGAGCAGGCGTGGGGGGATGAACCTGGACGTCACGGTTAATGCGCCTCGGGCAGTAACGGTCGCGGTTAAGGCTCAGTAACTGTCGCGGTTTAAGGCGCCATGGTTAAGGTCCAGTAATGGTCACGGTTAAGGTGCCATTATTCCTCTCCAACAGCTCCTCTCCAACAGTCAACAGCAAAAAGATGCTCCCGCCCCGCAACACATCACGTCCGCACCGCACCGCCCACGCCCACGGCCTCGGCTCGGCGAGGCAAGCGAGCGCGCGCGCGCGTGTGGCACGCCTATCTCCTTTATTCAACTTCACAAGAGATGTACCGAAAGGCTACCTCATAAGTTGGATGGGAGACTCCTCAAATACCCATACGGTATTTCTCTCTTTTCCCTAACATTAAATAAATAGGTTTTAATTCTTTCATTATTATAATAAATGGCTCTAGGCCCATTTATTCTAACACATTCTCGTTTTCTATATTTGACTAGCGAAAAATCCAAAATAGAAGATGGCTATATTTAGATGACCATTTAAATAAGGTGTTGGAAGACATTTTTTCACCTAAATTTTTATTTCTACCATTTAGAAAGAATATAGAGAGTCTCTTGGAGATGCTCTACCTCATTTGAGATCACATCAAATGTTTCATGTGATGTGGAAGAGGTGTTTAATACTAATAAAAAACTAATTACATAACTTGCCTAGTTTTCGTGAGATGATTTTTTAGCCTAATTAATATGTCACTAACACATGTGTTGTTGTAGCATGACCTTATCAAAACATGGACTAGTTATGCTGAAAAAATCCGTCTGGCGAATTAAATCGGGGTTATGAAATGAGTTTTATCGTTAACCTATACATTTAATACCTCTAATAATGTCCAAATATTCGATGTGATGGATGAGCTATATAAACTTTGGATCTAAAGTAGGTCATATATCGACTAATGCTTGTTGTACGGATTGTTTGTTACTACTTCTCCACTGGTTTCAGTTTGCTGTGAAGGAAATAGTTCCTGAACTGTACTAGTACATAATATTATTGTAGACTTTCATAAAAATTGCAAAGCTGGATTGATACGGGTGACATATCATTGCATAGCTAACTATCTCGCAATTTTCTCTTTTCGTAATTCAAATATCTGAAACGGCTTACCACATAAGCTAGAATTGGTGGAAATAAGCAGAAAACAAACACCCCCGCAGCTTTCACGGAGGTGGCCATACTGGATGCCGAAGTGCCTATGATATGCCTTGCAATTGTGAGCCTATAATTTCTGTATTTTCACTTCGGTCCATTAAAAGTTCCCGGTGTTACTAAATCTAAGAAGTGAGAACAAACACAAGTGTTTCTGCTTATAAATGTTTATATTAATAGAAAATAAAGAACCACACTAATCTTCTTTATCTACGCTGAATATTTTACTCAAGGACGTGTAGTACTCATACATGCATGGCTGCTCGAGTTCTCTGTCGGCGTGGGCTGCGAGAGCACGTGAACTTCCTAGTCCCGAAATGCTGAACACGCTGCGGGCTGGGAACGGAGGCATGTCACCTCCATTACTCCTCCATGCAAGCAAAATCGTGCAAGCAAGGAGGTCGATCGCCACACGCAGGCCGCGTGGCCGCTTCTATCGAGTTCTAGTTGCAGGCTTCTAGCCCAGACTATTATCGTGCCGGACTCGGGCCTCGGCGTGTTGGGCGGCAGTTCGGGACTAGGAAGTTCATGTGCTCGCAGCCCACGCCGATCGAGAAGCCATGTACGCACGTCACCTTTGTTTCGGGGCGAGGCATTCTCCCTTTCGGCGCGGGTCGCCACGCCGCCACTTTCCGCTGGTTCCCGTGGCAGCGTTCTCGGTGCCGTCCGCCTCCACCCGCCCGCGTGTGCTTTGGCGCGGTGCTCCGGAGTCCCGAGTCCGGACGACGGACGACGCGACGGCGCACCTCGACCTCCTGTCTGCCAGAGTGGTTTTCCCTTGCCGCCGCCCCCGCACCCGCAGGCCTTTAAAAGGAAGCCGAGCCGGGCGGACGTCGAGGCACCATCAGTTACACTACACATGACTCTGCAACTCGTCTCGAGCCTGCCCGCGCGGTGCTCCCGTCTCGCCGTTCCCCACCTCCCAAGGTACCGGATCCTCCATTCCTGCCCTGCCCCCCCGGCGCAGCGCATCCGCGCGTCGTAACGGTCTCGAATCCGATCCCTTCTCCTCTGCACTACCGCTCGATCGATCCTTCCGGGTTCACTTTCCAAACCGATTGTTTATTTCGTCCGATCCGCAGGACCTGCAAGTTGAGCCCGCGAGTGAGCATGTCGTCGTCGCCGTTCTCGCCGCCGCCGGAGGACCAGTCCCTGGAGACGGAGGCGCCCCACGCCCCCGTCACCCGCGAGCGGAGGCTCAACCCCGACCTGGACCATCAGCTCCCCAAGCCATGTATGCAACTCGACTCGATCGATTTCCTCTCTGCTTGATTAGCAGAGCCGTAACCCAGCTGAAGCATTGGTTTTGTCCCCCCATGGTTTGCAGATCTCGCGCGGGCTCTCGAGGCGGTGGACCCGAGCCACCCGCAGGGGACCAAGGGACGCGACCCCCGCGGCCTGACCGTGCTTCAGCAGCACGCGGCCTTCTTCGACCGCAATGGCGACGGCATCATCTACCCATGGGAGACGTTTCAAGGTAGGTGGCCGGCCAACTGAATAATAGGACTGCACGCAGTTGATCAGTCCTTTTTTTTTCTCGTTTCAGACAAGCAGTAAGGATTCAGTATTCACGAGCCTTTCCTTTTCGATTCAGCAGAAAGCATGAGCAGTAATGTCTCTAGTGTTGTCGTGCGAATAAGTCTCTGATGTCACTGAATAATAATGACTGGACGTAGTCGACCAGTCTTTCTTGTTTCAGACAATCAGTAAGGATTCAGTGTTCACAAGCTTTTTTCCATCCCACTGAAACCATGAGCAGTAGTGACCCGTGTTGCGTGAGAATAAAATCCCTAGTGTTGCGTGCGAATAAACACTTTGTTTATGAAAATTACTGGTTGATAAGACAAGATTATCTCTTTCGAAAGAAGACAGGCTTATCAGGTTGATCCCACTGTTTTGTGAGGGTGATGTTTCGTGTTTGTGCTTCCTTGATTTCCAGGTATGCGTGCAATAGGTTGTGGACTCCCTGTATCAATCGTGGGCTCTGTGCTGATCAACCTCCTCCTCAGTTATCCCACTCAGCCGGTAACGTTCTCTAGTTCTCTTCGGCCTCTGCACATGGATGGTTCCTTTCTGAAATCTGATGTAACTTTGCCGGACTAGACATCTCAATCAAGTTGTTGAGTCCCATTCTTCAGATTCCAATTTTGGGAAAGGCTTTGGTGTCACGTTTGTTCTGTTCCTTTCTAGACTGGACACTGTTTATTTTTCATATATATACTAGTATATGTTTCATGTTAATCAAATGCTGTTTCTGATTGCAGGGATGGTTACCGTCACCTTTGTTATCTATCCATATAAAGAACATCCACAAGGGTAAGCATGGGAGTGATTCTGAATCCTATGACACTGAAGGGAGGTATGTACGCCTAACTCAGGATCTTTCCACTGGGAGGCAACAAATGTTATACTGTGCCAATCCAGCCACAGAATTTCTAACTAGTTCATATTTTTCTCAATCTTGCACAGGTTTGATCCATCAAAGTTCGATGCTATATTTAGCAAGTGTTAGAATCAAAGCGCGGAAGCGATAACCCCAAGAACGCAAAACCAAATAGCAAGATCACACAAACGAGAACGACACCGAGGCACGATATTTTTTAACGAGGTTCGGCCATGTGCCTACATCCTCGGGGCATGACTACGGGCGCTCCTCCCCATCAACAGCAGCTACACCGGCATCCGGGCACCACCGCGGCAACGTCGCCGCCCACACAAGCCGCCAAGTCGTCTCACGGTTACAACGGTAGTGCCCTCATATTTATGGGCCGTAGGGATACAAAGTACGACCGAGACTCTACCCTTATACTACCAACTTACAACTCAAGTCCAACTGTAACCGAACTGTACACATATTCGACACATATCTAACAATCTCCACCTTGGCGAATATACACGCCACCTTGAGCTTGTCCATGCGCGAACCTCCATGTACCAGACTTGAGTCGCCTCCTTTGCTGCTCACTTAGAACAGCCCGACGAGGCCGCTCCCACCTCGCCGACCGTCGGATAGAACACCGCCATACTTGCATTGTCATCCATGACTCCACCTCCAACAACGTTTCCCTTCAGCTTGTATTGGTGTGCACATGACTTCTCACCAACCATGACCGTCTTGCCTCCTTGCATTACTCTCAAGGTCTTCTTATCAGGTGCAACCTGATACAGCCATCCTTCTTCATGCAAGATCCCAAGCGAAATCAGATTCGTCCGTAGCCCCGGCACATGCTTCACACCTTTGAGTAGTATCTCCTGTCCATCACACATCTTGAACTTGATATCGCCCACTCCAATGATACGATAACCCGAACCATCTCCCAAGTGAACAAGATCACCCTCCTTCTCAATGTATGACAAGAACCACTCCTTCCTTGGTGTTACATGAAACGAACTAGCTGAATCCAACAACCACGCTTCTTCACAAGACTTTTCACTTGACACTGTGAGAACATCACCATCGCTATCCGAGTCATCTTGTCTGGCAATCATCACACTTGCGGTTCCACTATCCTTCTTCAGTTCCGGACACTCAGCCCTTTTATGCCCCCACTCCTTGCACTTATAGCACTGCGATCCCTTCTTCTTCTTGTTGCCCTTCTTATCTCCACCACTCCGATCACTCCTAATCATAAAAGCACTTCCAGAAGGCTCTTCAGGTGAGTTGTTCTTCTTCCTCTGCTCATGAGAAAGCAAAGCCGCAACAACATCATCCACTTGCACCTTCTCCTTGCCATATGTCAGCGTAGTAACCAAGTGATCATAAGAACCCGGCAACGAACACAGAAGAACAATCGCCATGTCTTCATCATCAATCTTCACGTCGACCTTCCCAAGATCAACAACTAATTGATTGAAGACATTCACATGCTCAGCAAGATCTGACCCCTCCTACATCTTCAGCCCTTACAGCTTCTGCTTCAGATACAACTTCCGAGTCAAAGTCTTGGACATAAACTTCTCGGCCAACTTGTCCCAAATCTTCTTAGGCGAGCTTTCATCCATGACATGGTACATGATCTGATCAGCGAGACACAACCTCATCGTTGCACATGCTTGCGCCTGCATCTCCTCCCACTTATCATCATCTACCTTCGCCGGCTTCTTCTCGTCGAGTGCTCTCGAGATGCCCTGTTGAGCCAACAGGTCCTTCACTCTCGTCTGCCACAACCCGAAGTTTCCGGTGCCATCAAACCTCGCCACTTTTAACTTGGAAGCCATCGACGCCATCTGCCTGTTGCCACAGATCGCCGAAAATCAATCACACACGTGTACTGTACAGACCACGTACCTCCTACACGTCGAGTGATCTCCTTCCTCACGTCCCGCCACGGACGACACACGATGCTGCAGCACCCACCTCCTGCGTGTGCTTGTGCTGAACTCCTCGTGCCGCCGCCGCCGTGTAGTCCTACACAGCCACGCCGCTCACAAGCCTCATTGACTTCCTTGCCGTCGCACACGACAACGCCGACCTGCCTCTGAGCGTCGCCCGTTGTTCGCCTTTCAACCGTCACAAGCCCCGGTTATCTCACGAACAGCACGATTGCTTGATGCAATCTCGATCCGTAGACTTCTCCGCATTATATCGAGACAGAACGGCCGAGTCCGTAACGCACAGACTCCTCCTGCCGTTGCCTTTCCTTGTTTCTGTTTCCTTTTCCTTTACGTAATTTCCTGCAGCACTGTTGAAAAATCATGAGCCCAACTCGGTCACGCACACGCATGCATGCTCTCCTGACCGCACTCGGATCTCCCTTGCCAAACCGATCTGTTGTATGCATAATTAACCTGATGAGTTCCAATCAGGTCGGCCACACATGCATCTCCCTGGGCCCACCAAACCAACAAGTCCTATGACTTTCACGTGGTGGCACCAGACATGCACACGCTTGTGGCCTGCACCTTCACGTCAGGTCCCATATGCACTTCAGCTCCAACACGCCAATACGAGACCGTGCTCCAGCACTTCCGCCGCCGCAACGCACCACGTCGAGAAGACGGCTCCGTGCGTGCCCTCCTGGCCGCGTCCTGGCCCCGCATGACCTAACGACGCATCACGATGCCAGCACATCCCTGTTCTTTGGCTGCCACTGTCCACAATCACGTAATCTGGAAAAACAACAAGTCGTCTCCATAATTCGACGAGTCTACCGTGGCTTTCACCACCATCGTTGCAGCTCCACCTTGAGCTCGCAACGACCACCCCGATCACGATCGACCACCCGTCAATCTGACCGCGAGTCGAAGCCGCCGTCTTCATCCACGACGTCTTCCAGCCGCACCGTCGAACCTGGCCATCACGTCTGACCGACCCCTATCGAACAGCAGCCACCAGCCGCTATCAACTGATCTCCACGTCTGGACGGATCCCTGTCGATTGCAGCTCATTGGACGGTCCGAGCCACCTGCCCGAAGTGTCCAACACCACCGATCGAGTCGTCGATCGCCGCCGTGCTCCACCTTGCGCCCTGCCCCTCCGCGGACAGCTTGTGCGACCTTGCGCGGTGTGGAACACACCCATCGCGCCTCCACGTGGATCTTCTCCTTGGATCTGGCTCTGGTACCACTTGTTAGAATCAAAGCGCGGAAGTGATAACCCCAAGAACGCAAAACCAAATAGCAAGATCACACAAACGAGAACGACACCGAGGCACGATGTTTTTTAACGAGGTTCAGCCATGTGCCTACATCCTCGGGGCATGACTACGGGCGCTCCTCCCCATCAACAGCAGCTACACCGGCATCCGGGCACCACCGCGGCAACGCCGCCGCCCACACCAGCCGCCAAGTCGTCTCACGGTTACAACGGTAGTGCCCTCATATTTATGGGCCGTAGGGATACAAAGTACGACCGAGACTCTACCCCTATACTACCAACTTACAACTCAAGTCCAACTGTAACCGAACTGTACACATATTCGACACATATCTAACAGCAAGTATGGTCGAACGCATCCGAATGCTTTGACAAAACAGGAGTTGAACTCGATGCTTAAGGGAAACCGCAACGTGTATGATTTCCTTGGCTGGTAAGACAGTCGTTGAATGAGCAATGTTCCTGTCAAACAATTCCATTTTCAATCTTTCTAAGCATAGAGATGATTTCGTTTTAATGTTTTATGTATGATCTCATCCATACAGGGTCACCGCCGCTGGTGAATGGCTGTTACTCTACAGCGTGGCTAAGGACAAGGATGGCCTGTTGCAGAGAGAGACTGTCCGGGGCGCCTTCGATGGAAGCCTATTTGAGCGACTGCAAGACAACAAGAAATCCTCCTGAATTCGCCAAAGGATTGTCCCGCTCAGCAGAAGGGCTGATAGTACAAAACTGGAATTTCGCCATTAGGCTATATACTTGAATAAGAAACGTTAATGCATTACCCCTCAATCGTTATTCCATTGTGTATTTTGACTTTGACTATATGTGTTAATGTGTGTGTTCCAAACTTTCTTGTGTTATCCAACCATTTTGTCATCCTCGTCTCATATGAGTAGTGCATTGCTGGAACTGTATAAAGTCCCTAAAATCTGTGTTTGAAACTGATGTAACATAATAATAGTAAAAAGAGTAAAATGCATAGACGGTCATTGTACTTGTCGGCGTGTTTCAATTTGGCCATTGTACTTAGAAAAATGCAAATCATGGCCTTTAAGGTTAGGAAAAATGTAAATCGTGGTCATTAAGGTTGGTTGACTGTGTCGATACGGTCATTGGCTTTTAACCATAGTATTCGGATGGTGTATCCATTTGTAATTTTTCCTTTTACCCTCTCTTTCCTTAATTCTCTTTATTCCATCTGCACACAGTCGTTATGTTGCCATTCCATTTGTAATTTTTCCTTTTACCCTCTCTTTTGTTAATTCTCTTTATTCCATCTGCACAGTCATTACGTTGCCATTATGCAAGTTAGATCGTGACCATCGTTGGCGGCGGCGGCAGCAGCCAACAACAACGGCAAGGAAACGAGGGGACTTCGATCCCTTGCTGACGATGATGGCTCCTGTCCGTCGGCCAAAGAACACGCAGCTACCTATACGTGCGCATGAACTTGTTGCCCCTTTGCGAATTTGGTGTGTTATAAATTGGATCAGTTACTTGATGTCCTAGGTGATCGTAGTGACTCGTTCAGTGTCTAACTATTTCATGGTGGAGCTTTCGTTTGGAGTGGCAGCACCTGGGAATATGTGGATGCAAAGACTGTGTGGTATGATTTGTGTGAGATGGACACTCGGTCTCCTCTAGTGGTCGAAGATTTTATTGCGGATCTTGGATACGAGATGGCTGGCAGAGTCAAGGTGTACTGGTTGCGTCCTGGCAAGGTTGTTACTGAAGATGGCCTTGTACTAATTAAGAAGGATGTTGATACTAACAGCATGATTTCTATGGTAAAGTTTGGCCATAGATTTCTTGACATGTATCTTGACCATGATGATAACCTAAATGAATGTAGCGGGTACAATGTCGTAGCCTACCCTGCCGCCCAATCGCAGCTAATCGTTAGCCCTAGTAAGCTCTCTTATGTGCAACGACAAAAGGATGGGAAGCTTCACATTTTACACACTGAGATGCAAAGCTCGAGCAGAAATACCAACCATGATGAAAATGAAAGCAAAAATACCAATCACGATGAAAATAAAAGTAACATAGATTCAGAGAAAGAACCGGCAACTGCCAAAAGGGCAGTTGATGCTCAAGTGAGGCAGTAGGCATAGGCTGCAAAAAAAGCAAAGAAAAACTAATTTTCTACGTACTTGGTGTCTTAATTTTATTGTCTTTCAAAACTTTGTTGAACAATATTTTCATTTTGAATTGAACTTTGTGTGATATAAAATGCTACATGCCTACATATAGATGCTTGTGGTCAAATTGAACTAACTATTAAGTTACCTTAAACCTGCTACATTCATGATCTTACCCGCATTATAAGAAAGCGTCGGCAAAGTGGCAAACCTAAAGCATCTGTGAGCCAATGGATAGCTGGAATAAAGAGAATTAATAAAAGAGGGGGTAAAAGGAAAAACTACAAATGGATACGCCATCTGAATACGTATAGTTAGAGAGCAATGACCGTATCGACACAGTCGACCAACCTTAATGACTATGATTTACACTTTTCTAAGTACGATGGCCAAACTGAAACACGTCAATAAGTACGATGGTCATCAATGCATTTTACTCTAGTAAAAAAAAGGTCGATCGTGCGTGCTAAATTTTGGTGCCTCAGTTCATGCCTTAAAACAGAGCACCCAGGAGCAGGATGTCTGGTGTCCGCTGATAGTCAAGTAAATCTGAAAACAGAAAATATGATTCCGTCTGATCATGAAGTTCGACTTGTTAAGCAACAATCAACAACCGAAGACGCATTTTTTTTGACTCGTAATACGCTCATCACCTGCTAATAGTACTATTTGTATTTATAAATCTCATCGAAGATGCATTTTCTTTGCTACTCCACACAAATCTAAATAATGTATTACATTTTGCAAAAAAATGTACTCCGTATTACCGGAAATCAGACATTTAGCATAGTAATACTGTTCTTTGTAGAATTTGAAACAGTGCACACGCGATTGGACACTAGGACTAGCAGTACTATTTGAAACAGTTGTACATCCCGGAGCCAACAGCCAAAGTACTGCAGCGGAAGCCGGAATGTTCCCCACACGGCCGGCGGCGTGGCGGCCACCGTCCAGTTCCGTGTCGGCCACTGCGCTCTTCCTCCCCGGCCTCACCCCGCCGGCCTCCACCTCCGGACTGCTCCACTTCCGCCTCCGCCTCCCCCGCCATGCCCGCGCTCGAACCTATCTCCCCGCCGCGTTCGGAAGCGGGTCGCCTGCGGCCGGGCGCAGAGAGAAAGACTACTACGCCACGCTGAACATCCGCCGCGACGCCACGCTGCAGGAAGTCAAGGCCGCCTACCGGACCCTCGCCCGCAAGGTTCTGCTCCTTTCCCCTCCCCTTCCCATCGCGTCAGATTGGAAATTGGATTACGTTGCTTCAGTGTGCACAGTTCAGTTTAGGCTAGCGATGTTGTTGCGACGAAATGTAGTGGCGTACGGATTCGAGCCGTTTGCATGATTCATCTATACCCAATGCGGCAAACTATCATAAGATAAGTTTTTTTACACTCTGAGTTGGAATAAACGGTGTTGGCCAATGAATGAGCAATGCACAAGCAATTCGATCTACAAAATAAACCCCAATCTGTTACTGTTTTGAGACATTATCGATCATGATGTGTTGGTATCTTAGAATTTTCGCATATCTATAATTAATGCAGTAGCTACAGACCTTGAACATACTTCCTTGGTTTGCTTTCCGATGCAGTATCATCCTGATATGAACAAGAGCCCTGGGGCAGAAGAAAAGTTCAAGGAGGTCAGTGCTGCATATGAGGTATGTTCTGCCCTCTGGCTTCAGCTTAAGCCCTGCAGAATATTAGAACTAGACGTACTGAGCAATATTAGAATATTTTACCAAGATGTGGTTATTTCCTATTTTTATTTTTTCCTTTATCTAATATGGTTAAAAAGGACGTACCCAGTGCCGTAGGCTCCCGCACTGTGCGGGGTCTGGGGGAGGTTATTAGCGGGAGGTCTTTCTCACACATCGTGCAATGTGTAGAGGCCACCGCTCGAACCTGTGACCTCTCGGTTCACAGGCGGCAAGCACTACCACTTGCACTAGGCCGCCCTTTTTTATCTAATATGGTTGAAACTCCATAAAAAAGATGCAGGTCAAACTTGTTAAACCTGGTTTCTCAACACTATCCTGGAGTCATAATGGCATTTAACTAGTTTACTTGGAATGATGTTTCATAATGTTGTCAGATTATCACCCTTTTGTGATTCTATTATCTCTTTCACTCTTTCAGATTTTATCAGATGAAGAAAAAAGATCTTTGTATGATCGTTTTGGAGAAGAAGGGCTCAATGGTGATTACGTTCATGGAGATACTGGCATGCATGGGGTACATGTTTTATTCAGCACATGAATTTTTCCATTTTCATCAGTTCAATTCATATAGTTGAATAGGGTCTATTTTCCATTAAATGAGCATCATCTTTCTTGAAGTTATTGTCGAATTGTATTTTTTATGTTCATCAATTTAATAAAATACTAGTAAGAGTTATCTATTTTTGATGTCATCATGGCTGAGTTGTAAACTGGCATCCCACCTTATCCTCAACAAACTGTTTGATCAAACTCTGCTTCTACACTGGCATGTGATTTGCATTGATTGAGAAAATTGGACATAACTATATAATATGATTCATGATGTTCCTAGTGCTGAAAATTCTTGCAGTCAATAAAGGAGTCGTAGTCCGAAAATCTGGGTGACTTGACTTTAAGCATATTTTTATCTTGCAGATTGATCCTTATGAACTCTTTAATACATTATTTGGTGGTTCTGATAAACTTTTTGGAGATAGCATGGGTCCTGGGGGATTCCATTACAGTGCGAAAGTAAATGACAACAGGGTACTTGATATTAGGTAAACGCTTTCAACTAAGCACCACACTGGAATATTAGATCACGAGTATCTGTTTACAGCATCTTTTCTTCATTGCAGATATGATCTCCCCATTTCTTTTGAAGAATCAGTCCTTGGAGGCCAGCGGGAAATCAATATTTTCTGCCACGAAACGTGTGACGCTTGTCATGGGACTGGAGCTAAATCTAGTGATGGCATCATAGAATGCACTCGATGCAGAGGTCAAGGCAGGTCGATGAAAACTCAAAGGACATCTTTTGGTATTGTTTCTCAGGTGAATTAACTATGTCTACACGAGATATGTGTTGCCTGTTATTGTTTTGTATCCACCTTCACTTCTAACCGACCAATGCCTTAGTGTCATGGATGCTAAATTTACTTATATCACCAGTCCAAACTATCTTCGTAGAAAAAGTCCTACTGGGTTTCATACTTTGTCCACTAATGTACACATCATTTGAGTTTTCGTCATGGAAATGGCATCAATGAAGTTGCATCTAATTTTTTTATCCTTTTTCTTATTTCTTATTGTTAACACCAAACTATTGAGTTGCATGCACCAACCAGTTCAACCCAAAAGCTTAAGCTGATAGGGAAAGGTGGGCAATTCACTTATACTCCAACACTCCCCCTCACGTGCAGGCTCCCTCGGGCCGTATACGTGGATATTGGAGTGGGGTTGTAATTATTTTATAATTAACGCGCCCGCCAGGATTCGAACTCGAGACCTCTGGCTCTGATACCATATTGAGTTGCATGCACCAACCAGTTCAACCCAAAAGCTTAAGCTGATAGGGAAAGGTGGGCAATTCACTTATACTCCAACACAAACGAGAAGAGTAAGCCAACAAAACACAACTTGAGTCCTTGAGGAGCACACTAGTTGTTTCACTTTTACATGGTAAAAAAATGGCAAAAAGGTCAACATTCAAATTTCTGAAAAAGGAAAATCAAAGTGGAAAAAATAGATACTTTCCACTTTCTAAATAGTTTTACCATATTATATAGGAACATCAATGATCATATTATATGGCCATTTTACGAAACGTGATCTTCTGAGGCTTATATCTTGGATGATCCTTTTGCTAGCTATTAGCTAATAGACATCCTGCATGGAATGAACTTAACAAATGTTTGATACCTTCTTTCATTAGGGCCATACACCTCACATAATGTAATCTATTTTATTTTTGTTACCAGCTTACTGTTTCCTCAGTGTCCATTTTTCCATAATTTTATTTCCTGAACTTCAACATGATATAGTTTATGCAATATCCTATATTGTTGCATGCTGTAGATATCTTCATGCTTAAACTGTGTTGGCAGCGGAAAGGTAATTACTGAACATTGCACAGAATGTCACGGTTCACGCAAAGTCCAAGTTGAGCGCAATATCAAAGTAGACATACCTGGAGGTATTGATGATGGCTCCACCATTCGAGTTAGAGGAGGAGGTAGTGTTGATAAGCAAAGGCAAGCAATGGAAACTATTATATAACCAATTAGAGTAACCCTTCATTTATATAGTTTATTGTATGCTTGATTTGAGCATAAGAGCATAACTTGTTCAAGCTATGCAGTCCCTACTGGATTTTTTACAGGTTGACAAGGTGCTGAATTAGTTTTATAGGTTAAACTGAGTAATATCACATAGCTGAAATGTTTTCCATTTCATTTGTTACTGAAAATACTACTTGACCACAAAGTAAGTTTGGATGATATGCGTTTCATTGAGAGTTCTAGTAAAATTGGTTTTAGTTTGTTAGTCAATTAGTATCCTGACTAAAGTGGATTTGTTTATTCCTTGTTCAATTTTATGAACAACCGCAGATGATTTCTCATAAAACTTATTATTTGACTTTTAGTAATACGTGAAATTATCATCCACATTTTATCCTAATTTAAACAAACAGAGTTCGATTATTAGCTGGAAAGTTGATTTAGTGAAAGCCGGTAATCTCATTTAAATAGCCTCCCAGCGGAGTTGCATGGCAACGATTTAAGATCCACCTAACAGAAATTGATGCAAGTGTTTCATGTTATGCATTTCTATCTTATTGCAGGGGTGTAAGTGGTGACCTGTATGTTTTCATTCGCGTTCATGAAAAGCAAGGCATCCACAGAGATGGTCTTAATTTGTACTCGGACATTTCAGTTGATTATACTGATGCAATTTTAGGAACTACAGTGAAGGTTAGATGTTAAGGTCAAAGGCCCCATTCATATTATGTTCTCGAAATGAAGTTGATGCAAACTTGACTCATGTTTGATAGACTCAAATCTGTTTTACTTAAATTCAGTGTTGGTTAGTACTCTTATTTGATTCGGTCAAACCTCCAACTTCAGCTTAACAAAGAAATTAAGTTTGTTATTTCAGGTTGAGACAATAGAAGGGTTGAAGGATCTTCATATTCCTTCTGGCACTCAGCCAGGAGATAACTTAAAATTTTCTCAACTGGGAGTTCCGGACATTAAGAGACCTAATGTCAGAGGAGATCACTACTTCGTGATAAAGGTGAAGATTCCGAAGAATATCAGGTTTGAGTTGCCAGCACTGTCTAATAGCATATGGAAGAATTTTATGTTTGAACTCTATACCCTGATAAGTTTGATGTCTTCTCCAACTACAGCAATTTGCAGAACTGTCTCAGTGTCTCGTATAACTTACAGGAGTTACTAAAAAACTAGCTAATTTTCCAAAATATACATAACTGATTGCATTAGTGCAGGGCTTAGCAGCCAACAGCAGTCACCTGCCATAGTACTTGTTATTTCATCTGACCTGTCCTTTCATCCCTCCATCTGTAATGATCCAGTTGTGCATAGTTTTTTGAAAAGTTACTGTGCATAGTTATCCCTCTGGTATCGGCATCAAAAATGGAGTCTACCAGAAGCATGTCTTGCTAGTGGGTCTTGATGTTAGCATCCCAGTTACTACCTGTACTGATTTGACTTTCGATGTATATTGCTGCTTTTGATTTCTACAGTGACCAGGAGCGTATGCTCGTTGAAGAGCTTGCTGCACTAAATAAAGCTCAGAATATACCCATTCCAGGTGAAGTTCCATCTTTTATCCCCCGTGTTACTGTAGTTTATGGGTGGACTTTCTGAACCTTTCTGATGCCTATTCTTTGGTTTATTCAGGAACTACAAACATAGGAAATTTTCAAGACAGAAACCATCATCCATCTGCAAGGAGGAAAAGATCATTCTGGGGGGCCATCTGGAATCTGTTCAGGTAGACAGTTTTTCTTGCCATGAAATGTAGCCTGCTTTATTATTATATCTATTATTGATTTTCACTGATGGGAGCACCTAGTGCTTGACGAAAAGGACATTAGACTTAGTATCCAAACCTAAAATCTTTCATTGCTTGTGCTGAAAATTTTGCTATTCAATGGTGA
The DNA here is from genome assembly GCA_036936925.1 of Cenchrus fungigraminus. NCBI lineage: Eukaryota > Viridiplantae > Streptophyta > Magnoliopsida > Poales > Poaceae > Cenchrus > Cenchrus fungigraminus. The sequence continues at coordinate 91,966,207 of CM072776.1, read as the reverse complement.
GAATGTATATTTATGTGGTTTGCGTACCTGGCTTGTCTCATTCATGATTCATCTGATTCTGTAAAACTTGAATGCGCTTTTGATAAAGCTATTTAACAATTCCATTTGTCATACCATTCTAGGGAAGATAAAGGGGATCAGAGATTTGCTTCAATCAGTGTACAACCTATTATTCCAGGATGGACTTCTTGCCGAGGGGTTGATCCTGCGGTTGCGTTGCTATTAAAAGGATTCCTCATGATAACAGCATTCTTAATTGTGATAAGCAGAACCAGCAAACTTAGATTTATTCGGAACCGTGATGATTGTCCAATTCAGGCCAAAGTAACTGCAGAGCCAGAATGAATAATCCATCTCAGGCCGGTGTTGTTTCTTCTAGTGGGTGGTGTCCAGAGTTAACAGTAACTGCAGGAGTGGCATAGAATGATATTAACTACTTGACATTAGTCATTTTAGTGATTATGCCATAACATGAAGAAACATGTGGCAGTTTGACGAAAGCAGAGATGAAAGGTATGGAGAAACATGACTGGACAAGTGTACATTCTTCCTGCTTGTCCGCACAAACTTATGTAATGTTTCAGCCTGGATGCAGCGCGCACTTGTGCGTTGAACAAAGTATCCAAATTCCAAATTTCAATTTCTCATGAAATTTTCCAGCACTGAATTTGTGCTCGGAACAGATTCCGAGTTTCGGACGCACCCTAACTTTTGCGATGGCTGTTGGTATTTTTTTTACGTAGTCGTACAATCTGATTTCGTTTTGCAAAAAGGAACAATCGGGTTTCAAATCGCTCATCAGAGATAACAATTCAGATGCGTTGACAACATCACAAGTTCACAACGTCCGCAGGCAAGGCAGGCAGCATCACAATTCACAACGTCCGCTCCTACTAGTGCCAGCCGACTGGATCCACCCCGAGCCATGTCTTCTCGGCCGCCGACGCATCCGTCCCGCCGAAGTCTACGGCGATTCCCCGCCGCCTGCTGTCTCCTAGTCCTCACCCTTGCTCTCCTCTTCGCCTCCGCCGCAGCCAAGTCCTCTCGGCGCCCCATCTCCGTACGTCTCCCCGCTTGACCGTGTCATCTCTCCGCCTCTTCCAGCCCTTCATGTACCCTTCTCATCGCGCTTGTGAAACTCGCTGGTGCAGGACAACGAGATCCGGCAGAAGAAGGAGGCCTGCTACACCGACGTCGAGAAGTACGTGTTACGATGATGCGCTCTGTGTTGTTTTCTGTTTCTGACGCGATGTTCCTGTGTTCTAACGACTGTGTCTCTCGGTTACGCCGCAGCGGGCTGTGGGGGTGGGTGTGCAGATCCTCGCCAACGGAGAAGGAGAACTGCGTGCTGCGCTGCCTCTCCCCGGAGTGCTACGACCTCATCTACGGCGGCGACCCGGTGAGTTTTAGCGTGTGGATGTGCTGTTCCCACGGCTGTTGTTTGCAAATTGCAATGGGTGCTTTGCTTGCTGATTTTTGCCTGGGTTTGTTCTGCAGCTTGAAGAAGGCGAGCTGGATTATGTCCGTAGTCAGGAGTACAAGTACTGCATGCACAAGTAAGAATAATTGAAACATATTCGTTGTGTTTGGGGTGTTGAATTGGGTCTGTGTTGTGTTGAACTGTTGAAGTATGGCATTGTGGGTTCAAGTGTAAAATGAAAGGAATGATGGTGATAACTCTTCCCATGATTGGTTAACTTTCTAAACATAACTAAAACCACCTGACAAGGAACGGCGTTGAGTTATCGAGATATTGAGAAGAAAGTAGAAAGGATTCAGACTTTTTGGAAGGGATCACTCCTTATACGAGTGTCTTTGAACAGTCTTCATGTATCAATTTCTTATAACTTTCTGAACATCTTGTGACTGCTGTAAGCAAGTTACGTTTACTGCATTTCTGCCTGTAACTATGGGGTATGAAGGGGCTAAATAGCTGTGGAAATAGGCGAGCATATCAGTTGCATTTAGTGTTTGTTCAATGTTATTCCTACCAAAGCAAACCATTATGTTAGTGTGCCCACGCATCATATTAGTTACACAACCTTCATGAATTTCGGATTGCAGAACACTCAGTTATTACTAGGATTGCAGTCTAGATACTGAGGTGCTGCTGTGTTTAATTTGGTTATCGACCACCACCTTGATACAGTGTTGTAGTCTGATTGCTCAGTGACAATGACCTGTTGGTTCCGTCTGGGTTCCAGTTTTTGTTGGCATATTATCATTTATAGCAGGTGCATATTTTCTCAACTAAAAAGGTTGGAGTTACACACCAGCCAGTTGAAGCTCTGTATACATAACTGAATTATTACATTCATTAATTATGTTTCTTTTTTGCATTTTACCATTGGATAATTTTATATGAAATATCATAAATTATGGAGTTAAGCATTTATTTACCTAAGGAACTGCATATGCTAGTTCAGGTGTTATCAACATTCTGACGTAATTATTCTTAAACGGAACATGTAGGGAATAGTTGAATCGATAAGTTCAGACTATGTTATTTTCTTATCTTTCAAATAGCTGAGAAAATAACTTTAATCACGATCTAATGGTCAACTTCTTTATTCTTGAGATTTTAGCTTTTCAAATAAGCCAATTATTAGTATTTAGCATCTGGTGAATTGCTGTACGGTGCAGAAGATCACTTTGTTGAACATTGCCCTATCTTTCTTATGTTTCTTACTTAGGAAGTAATATTATGTAAAAGCTCATGGGAAAGGAAACATGAATCACTTCATTTCTAGAAAGTCACGCCATCAAAAGGATAGTCTTCTGAGAGAGGCTTATTTGCATAATGCATTCGCATTTGAGATTTTTATTATTAATGCTGTTCTGTTTTCGCACTCTAGTTTTGTGCATCCTCTAGAAAACTCTGATCTTGGACTCATAAGATATCTAAGCTGTGGACTTGTCGTCATTAAGATTTCCCTTTCTGTTTAACTTTAGTCTCTCTGGCCTTGAAGTTGATTACCTGATCATGATCTCTCAAATCACATTGGTTATTGCATTTGTTTTTCTTTTCAGATCATCCCTTGGAGAAAGCTTGGATGGCGTGAAGGGCTCATTCAGCTATTCGTGAAGGAAACAAGAAGAAAAAGGTGCTGTTAATCTGCTGTAAACTTTATTTTGTACTCCTGAACATATATGCATATATATGTATTACTTTGTTTAGACCTTGAACCCAACATATGCTTTTGCCATTTGGTGAATATGGTGAGCATCTTATCAAACATACCGATAGTTCTATGTTTTAGGCTAGGGTTTGCGTCAATGCCACAGCCTGGCTGGGGGCTTGTGAGCAGGTGGTGGGTGGCAGTGGCACACTGGCACTGGTGTTAGGGGTGAGGAGAATAGCAAAAGCAACATGTTGAGGTCGTTATTGCACTGTGGTTAGTGGAAGAGGTCAGTAGCTGCAGGGTGAACAGTCATGATGCTAGTGGCGTCAGGGGCTGTGATTGGCAGTAATGGAAAAGGGTGACCGTCAAGAGCTTGTGGATTCTAGGAAGAGGAAAACGAAAGGTGGTGGACTAAGGATGTAGGAGAGGTGTTCACCACACTCACCTGTATCTTTGCACAACCCACTATCTGACCACCAGGCAGTCCCCATTCCGGTGCCAGCGCCTTCTTTTCCAGCTGTGCAAGCTGCAAGTGTGCAAAGCTTGCCCATCTTGTTGCTGCACAAATCATATCTGAACATGCCCCGATCACACCCGCTGCGCACCTCTCCACCGGTCGATCAGCCAGTTGGCTGGCCGGCTGGTGGTTGGCTGCTCCCTTGATTGCTCTCACAGCTCACCTTAATCTGCCCTTCGATTTGGGGCATGGCGAGATGCATTCACCAAAGGAAGGCAAGGGTAGAATTCGAATTCTATAATATTGTGACTTTAGATGCTCTAGGAAAATCTTAGACATGCAAACTTAAAGTACAACTCAAACATTCGATTACATTGTTTGGGATTTCTTAAAATAATATTAACACTAGCAACACCATCTGAGTAGATTTGTGAAGACAAAGCCTTACACCTAAGAACCAGGGGCCAGGGTACTGGCCACCGGGAGACCTTATTTCACACTCATAAACAGATAACAGAAACCACTGATAGGACATATGATTCCATTTCACTTCAGAGGGGAGTACCCAAGAGTTTCAGCACCAGTAGCATTCATGGTTAAGATAGTGCGAGGGCTTTCCATAAAAATATCGTCAGCAACTTGATCACCCTGCGTCTGCTTCCACTCCCTTCTCACAAGCTGAAGGTGCTCTGCCACTTGCTTCATGATGGGCCTGTCATCCATATCCTCTTTGAGGCAGGCAACTGCAATGGCGCCAACTTTCTGAAGAAACTCAATATCCTCAGGGGACACGATCTCTTCATCAAACATCTTTCGTGTTTTATCCTCCGATCCATATGACTTGAAGAAGTTTATGATGAGACTGTTATTTCCATCATACCTTGGCTTCTTTCTAGTAATGAGCTCTAGAAGGACAACTCCGAAACTGTAGACATCGCTCTTTTCATCTAGGCGGCCAGTCTTCATGTACACAGGATCTATGTAATTCATATCCCCTATAACGAGTATGGTATGTTTTTTCTCTATGGAAAGTAGCCTTGATGTCCCAAAGTCGGATACCTTTGGCATGAAGTTCTCGTCAAGAAGTATGTTGCCTGATTTCACATCTCCGTGAAGGATTTTTTGAGTGGCAGATGAATGCATGTAGGAAAGAGCTTCAGCTGACTCGACAGCAATGTCCAGCCGTGTCCCTAATGGGAGAGAAGCTTTTGTATTCTCCTTAGCTCCATGCAGAACATCATAGAGGCTTCCTTTTGGTGCAAACTCATAGACCAACATAGGAACATCCACCTCTAAGCAACACCCTAAGAGTCTAACGACATTTCTGTGACTGATTCGAGATTGGATGATCACTTCGTTTGCAAATTCCCTCTTTCTTGCCTCATCAACAGAAATAGAGCGCTTCACGGCAACTTGTTGCTTATTGTCTATGATTCCCATATATACCTCACCAAAGCCACCTTTTCCAAGGACAATACTATAATTTTTGGTGATTTGGTTCATCTCTTCCTTAGTGAAGATCTTGATGTTATTGATATTTTCCGACATCGGGCCACCATTTCTCTTGAAGAACTCTCTAAGTTGTCTTCTATGATGCGCCATAACCATTAAGATTACTAAGATAATAATAAATGAGATGCCACATACAACACCTATAAAGATGGACAGATGGTATATAGTGAATTCAAGCATAAGATTATTAAACTTAATCAAAATTCAAAAGATAAATCCATAAATATTTTCCATCAGTGCTTGTGGATATATGTGTGCCCAGGTATAATTTTTCTTCAGTTCTAGATATTAGGCAATACAAATGTCATAAATGGGTTGGTGTCATTATAATTTGATCCAAGGAGTAACTGTGCAGTAGAAAACAAAACCTCAGAGGATAATTTGCCAAATGAAGGCAGTTTAGGAAGAAAACTTTTCTTTTCTGAACTCCAGTGATATTGTATATGAAAAATCTATTTCAAGACCTACTAAAAACTTTAAAATGGTACCTATAGTGATCATGGCTGAACGAGGGAGATTGGGTTCACACATGTCTTTAAGTGGATTTCCATGGCTGCCCCGTTTGCATTTGCATTCGTAAAAACCTTCCATGTTACGGCAAATCCCGTGACATGGATACTTCTCCGGATATAAGCACTCATCAACATCTGCACACAACGCATGAGTAAAAATGGTCAGTTTTCTTGTATATACAGTGCTCCCAGTTTTAATCTTCTTTTTTTGAAGAACAATTCCTCTTCGCTGCTGGTTACCAGTGCATCCACCGAGGATGTAGGCGTTGCCCTCGTAGCCTTGGGAGCAGCTGCAAGTATACCCAGGGCCATTCGCTGCACTGGTGCAGTTACTATGCTGGCTCTTGCACGCGTAGGACGAACTGTTCTTCATGGCGTCCGAACATGTGAACCCCAATGACCCGTTTGGCCTTATCGCCCAGTCGAGCCACACCGGCATCGTCCGGTTCCTGTCCATCTTAAGGTCAGCGCGGCGGAACGTGTAGCTGTTCCTGGCTACAAGGAAGCCGTAGCTGCATGAGCTGAAATTGTAGATGAGCCGGCGGACGGCCAGGGACTTCGCGTCGTCGTCATCCACGCCGACGGAGTTGTCGGTGAGCTTAGCCCTGCTTCAGCGTGTATTCTCTGCAGAATACTTGTCCTCTCGAACTTCTTGTTTTTTCATTGAGGGGACTTCTTCTCTCGAACATAAACTTACGCTGTATTCTGCGCGGACAGCACATCGGGCGGGCCAAGAAGTAGAGTAGTCAACCACTCACCGTCTGCGCAGGCCTTGATGGGCCACAATTGTTCGATGGGCTGCTATGTCGTGGGGGGTGGATAAAGAAAGCACGACCTGTTTGACTTTATTGTGGACCCAAACACTTCAGCAGGAATCGCGATGCTTTGTGAGTTTGTGGTTCCTCCTCCTCCTCCCAGTCCCCAGCTAATTGGCAATTCAGCGTGCCAATCTTAAAAAAACCGGCCGTAGTTGCTTTTTCCTTTATCAATGCTCTCGCTCTCATGGATCATGGCAGTATGGCGGTATAATTTGGAAAAACAGTCGATATTCTCACTTATCCCCCCTATAAAACTCGCTGGTTTTAAACATACGTACGGTCTACGGTTTTGAACTCGCTGGGGAACGTTAGTGACCGTTTTAAGTTCGCTATTCTGCTTCTGTCGGTTGCAATGGCAACCTTTTTGCTAAGGATTTCAACTCATGCACGTTCCAAAAAATGGTACTCGTGTTAGTCATGTACTCTAGTTCGTTGGAGGAACTCGTCAATACTCCATCCGTCCAAAATTTAAACATTTCTAACTTCCCAAGATAAAAATAATAGAACTGCTAAAATACCTTTATACCTCATTTTACAATTTACACCACTCACCAACTCTCCACCCACTCATCAATCTATTTAGTTTTGTTCTATCCATAGGAGTACTTATATTTTGGTGTAAAATTTAAACCTTAGAAATGTGTATATACCGAGAACAGAGGGAGTAATAAATATCTCACGAATTTAAACCTTAGAAATGTGTAAAATTTAAACCTTAGAAATGTGTATATACCGAGAATGGATGCGAATTCATAGTTCAGGGACGAATTTGAGTCGGATGCGAAAGTTTAAGGACCAAAACGACCATTTTCGGCAACAGAACACGTTGCCTGGATTTTACTTCCCATTGGCGACTCATTCACCCCTGTTTTTTTTTCACAATTCTCCACCCTAATGCACTATTTCAGCACTATTCATTCGCACAAATTTGACGAAGTAAACCACCTAATATGGTATTAACTGACAGATTGGCAGGATTAGCAGGGTAAACAATCTGAAAACTTTTAAACCCCTCGCAAAAAAGAAGACTTTTGAATGTCCCAGCAGCTCAACTTATATATACTGGTTTTCAAAACTGAAATCATGAGAGAATTTACAATTGCCTCTGTCCGAGCGGTCCCACATCCAGCCTTTTTCCTCCCGGAGCAAGATGGAAAGAGGGGAAAGGAGGAATTCTCCAACCAGGCTCCAGTAAGAGCCAAGCCTGCAGCAGCTATCATTAAAGCAATCAGGCCAGGCATTAAGCCAATCAACCCTCCCAATCCCACCCTTAATCAGCTCGCCCAGCTCCCAAATCTTCCATTATAATCCAAGATTCCCTTCTCACTCTATTTCTACTACTGCTAGTACTCCCCACAAGCAGCCCCCCTCCATGACAGTGCTCCCTCTGAGCTAAGGCTCTCCCCACCTACCACCCACTCACCCCTCCGCTGCCCGCCGGCGATGGCCGCAATGCCGCCGCCGGCCGTGGGCTTGGCCGTCCTGGTGCTCTTCGCCGCCGCGTTGCCGGCTCTCCTCGCGGATGACCTCAACTCCGACGCGCAGGCCCTGCAGGCGCTGCGCTCGGCGGTGGGGCGCTCCGCGCTCCCGTCGTGGAACAGCACCACGCCCACGTGCCAGTGGCAGGGCGTGACGTGCGAGAACGGCCGCGTCGTCGAGCTCCGCCTCCCCGGCGCCGGGCTCATGGGCAGGCTCCCGTCGGGCGCGCTCGGCAACCTCTCCGCGCTCCGCACTCTCTCCCTCCGCTACAACGCGCTCACGGGGCCCGTCCCCGACGACCTCTCCAGCCTGTCCGAGCTCCGGGCGATCTACCTCCAGCACAACAGCTTCTCCGGCGAGGTCCCGGCGTCGCTGTTCGGGCTCAAGAACCTCGTGAGGCTGGACATCGCGGACAACAAGTTCACCGGCGAGATCTCGTCGGACTTCAACAAGCTGATCCGGCTCGGGACGCTGTACCTCGACGGGAACAACTTCACCGGCGAGATCCCCAAGCTGGACCTGCCCGCATTGGAGCAGTTCAACGTGTCGTACAACCAGCTCAACGGGTCCATCCCCACCAAGCTCCGGAAGATGCCGAAAGACTCTTTCCTGGGCAACACCGGCCTCTGCGGGGGCCCGCTCGGCCTCTGCCCCGGCGAGACCGCGCCCACGCCGGCCGGATCCCCGGAGGGCCAGCCAGGTGCCGGCGGCGCAGCTGACATCGGCGGCGGCAAGAAGAAGAAGCTCTCCGGCGGCGCCATCGCCGGCATTGCCATCGGCTGCGTGTTCGGCGTGCTGCTCTTGCTCGCCCTGCTTTTCTTCCTCTGCCGGAAGAGGTCCAGCGCTGCCCGCCCTGCGGCGGCAGTGGAGAAGAGTCGCGACGTCGGCATGGGGCCGCTGGATGTCGAGCCGAAGGGACAGAACGGCTCAGCAGCCGACGGGGTTGCGGCGGCAGTGGCAGTTCCAACCGCCGCCGCTGCCGGTGCCGCGGCGGCGGCCAAGGCCGGTGGTGGCTCGACCGGGTCCAAGAAGCTCATCTTTTTCGGCCCCATGGCGGCGGCCCCGCCGTTCGACCTGGAGGACCTGCTCCGGGCGTCGGCGGAGGTGCTGGGCAAGGGCGCGTTCGGGACGGCGTACAAGGCGGTGATGGAGAACGGGTCGGCCGTGGCGGTGAAGCGGCTCAAGGACGTGGACCTCCCGGAGCCGGAGTTCCGTGAGCGCATCGCGGCCATCGGCGGCGTGCAGCACGAGCTGGTGGTGCCCCTCCGCGCCTACTACTTCAGCAAGGACGAGAAGCTCCTCGTCTACGACTACATGTCCATGGGCAGCCTCTCCGCCCTGCTGCACGGTAACTATCCATTCCTCCCCGCCATTTTTACCGCTCCATCCTGACGAGTCCGTTACCCCCGTACTGTCGGTGGGTGGGTTGGGTCGATCATTTCGCCGGGCACAGCCTGGCAATATTCCGTGACAGGTAAAGCAAAGAAAAAAGAGAGAGGAGCTCCACGCGCTCGTCCTGCTCGGCACGAGCCAGAGCAACAAGTCAGCCAGCGCGGTTTCCAATTTTCCAAACCGACGGCCTGATCGGAGTCGCCGAGCAGAGCCGCCGCTGGCGTCGCGAGGATGGTTGCGGATTCGCTTGGTGCGGCGTCCCTTTCGCCGGATCCACGCCGTTTTAATTTGGCCGCAGCGTTTGGTCCGCATCTGTGGCGGCACTCCATCAATTCGCTGGAACCGGAACCTACTCTCTGCCTGCCCCATCCATCCCCGATCCGTAGGTGTCCCCTCCCGCGGCCCCGGGATGCCGCTTCGTCTCCGCCATGGCAGGTTGCCGGCCATGGCGGTGAAGTGGTTGCCGCGAACGAACTGAGCATTGGCTGGTAGCCACAAACTGACAGAGCTGCCTCTCGGATCTAATCTTGTTTAACACCCTCCGGCCCGACGTGCCAGCCACGACTGGTCCCGGTGGTGCCCCAGCTGGCGAGCTCTCCCTCCCTGGGCCTGGCTGTTCGTTTGAAGTTTGAACACTTCTGTAGACTGTACTGGGGTAGTTGCATACGCAGAGTTCTGTCCTGAACCCGCAGCATCAGTAGATTCGTGGCGGCAGTAAAGTTTGAGGGCAAGTTGCGCATGTGAGCCGGCGCCCCGAGTGGCCGAGTTGCTGGCCGGGTAGGGGTAGTTTGCCTGGTCCATGTGACAAAGTTGCCGGCACTGTTCATCTTCCTCGGGATTCCTATCCCTCCCTTCTCGCGCCAATTATTAGCCTCGCGCGTAGTACCAGTACTACGGGTTAAAGAATCATTCAAAAAGTCCGGACCGCCGGCTATAGTATAGATGGCGCGTGAGGCGTGAGACCGAAGCAATCGTGCCTGTACCTGTACGTGCCGACGCTGCCCGGCAGTAATTGGCATCGGCCGTGAACTGTGAACTTTGTGAACAGCTAACATTCCTGTCCTTGTGATGTGTAATGACGTGGTTGCGGATCTCGTGGCTTGGTGTGTGTCGCAGGGAACCGGGCCTCCGGGCGGACGCCGCTGGACTGGGAGACGCGGTCGGCGATCGCGCTCGCGGCGGCGCGCGGCGTGGCGCACATCCACTCCACGGGCGCCACGGCGTCGCACGGCAACATCAAGTCCTCCAACGTCCTGCTCACCAAGAACTACGAGGCGCGGGTGTCGGACCACGGCCTGCCCACGCTCGTCGGGCCTTCCTTCTCGCCGACGAGGGTCTCCGGCTACCGCGCGCCGGAGGTCACCGACATCCGCCGGGTGTCCCAGAAGGCCGACGTGTACAGCTTCGGCGTGCTCCTGCTGGAGCTGCTCACGGGGAAGGCGCCCACGCACGCCGTCGTCAACGAGGAGGGCCTCGACCTGCCGCGGTGGGTGCAGTCCGTCGTGCGGGAGGAGTGGACGGCCGAGGTGTTCGACCAGGAGCTCCTCAGGTACCAGAACGTCGAGGAGGAGATGGTGCAGCTCCTCCAGCTCGCCATCGACTGCTCCGCGCAGCACCCCGACAGGAGGCCGACCATGGCCGAGGTCGCCACGCGGATCGACGAGATCCGCCGCTCCAGCCTCGGCGACAGGCAGGCTGGCGAGAGCGCCGGCGAGGGCGACGAGCCATCACTATAACCGGCGTAGCAGCTGCAACCATACTTGTCAGTCTCAGTGAATGGACAGTTGGAAATTGCTTAGTTCTTTGCATGGATATTGTTCCTCCCCCCAGGCTACTTTTAATTCACCAGCAACTTGTGCATGTTTTTCCCCTTTCTTCTTTCTTCTTCTTCTTCACTTTTTTTTTTGGCCTTTCTCTCACGGGCTTTGGTTCTACTCATTCTATAGCACATGTCACTGTACTCTTTGATTCTTGAAAAGCAACATCTGATGATGCCTTGCCTGTATCTAAGACGAACACCGTTGCCAGCTGCACTGTATTTTGTCTGCTATTCAAAAATGAATACGCGCGAAATGATTCATGTGGTGGCTCGGCTTTCGCTGCCAGTTGCTTCACATCAACCTCTCTTATCATGGTTGTTAGGGGGAGGTAATGGTGGTTGGCCTGGCCCATTCTCTAGCGTAATTAACCTAGCTCCTTTTTCCGGCCGAGAAGATTTCCGCCTGCCGATGAAAGCTCTGCTAATAGCGGGCGTCGTGTTCGTAGCCTGTGAATTCTAGCTGGTTTTAGTAGGTCGGAAAAGGGAGGAGGGAGCGTGATCTTTATCTAAGAGTGTTGTTGAAGTAAAACGACAGAAAGAGACCTGAGATTGTGTAGAGTTTGTGTTCATCTGCAGTTAGCTGTGAAAATGACAGGATATATTTCAGCAGTGTGCCAACAACAGTGCAGCATGTTGCAAACGTCCGATTCGTGGCGCATTCAGTAGTGTACTGCTACCTACAACAGCATGGAGAGCATTCGAAAATAATAGAAAGATTTGAATGCTATCATCAACGGATACAACATATAGTACTCCAGGTAGGTACCAGTGATTTCGTATACTGCCAGCAGCACGCAGCAGATGCGTTGTACAGGAGCTAATCTTGAAATTTGAAACAAAACTTCATCATGGACAGTGCAAACTGACAATCCGAATCGTCTGATGATGGGTGTAGAACGAGATGATTGGCATCACTCAATCATAGGATGCGCCTCTCAACCAACAAAAAAGAACACCGTCCATCCCCAGCTCCGATTACAGGTATCTTGGGTTTGCTGTTCGATATGCTCCTTGCTATTTTACTTATTAATTTCTTATTAAAAATATATAGTTTACTTCTGATTTTTTTTTCGAATTCTTTCAGCGATGTCTTAGCCGACACCTCGAGTGAATGAACTGGACCAGCGTGCTGTCCTATGTCAAACCAGCTGGACGCCTCAATTCGCTTGCCTCATGGACACACGCAATAAATAAATAAATATGCTAATGACAATCAACCAGCATTTAGGACTGCCAACACCCCCCATTACACCGGGGTTGTACGATCAATAGAAGCTGGTAAATGTTTCACCCATTTTCTGAAATTTTACCAGACGCCATTCTTCGTTCGTGTGATTTCCTGGAACAGCCGATCGAGCAAGAAGAACTTGGCTCAAGGCTGGAGTGGACAGTGTGCGCTGCTCAGCGGCCTGCTCTGTCGGCTGGCCAGTGACGCGGCATGACCCAGGCTTGACACAGCCTGAAAGCTCTGCCTCTTGGCCGTAGCCACCAACTGGACGCTCGTCAGATGCCCCCTGCCCTGGGATTAGTTAACCGGAATCTCAACTAGTGCTTGTCACATTGCTGTTATTCGCTTGATCCCTTCTCGATGTGTTAAGTTTAACTTAGTCCCCTCCATGATTGTACGAGTTGTAAATTACATGCATATAGAGTTTTGTGTAATTAAGGGACCCACCTAGAGAAATATTCCTTCCCATAAAAGTACAAGTTATTTTATGATTAATATTGGTCAGACGTTTTGTTTAAGTTTTGTCTGTGGAAATATAAAGATGCATACAATTCGACCTAATTTTTTTTTCTGTTTCAAATAATATACCTTGATAGATATGGGTCGATGTGACACCTTCAGAGAGCAAGGTGATGTTCACAACTTTTTTTCTGTTTCATTGGTGCGTGTGCTTACATGATCCAATTGTCTACCAAAGTTCCATTTAGGCCATTCTTGGAGTAAAACAGGCACAAGTTCGGAAATGTCTGCTGATCAACCGGACCTACACGAGCTATATATGCCAGTCCCTGGCTGGCTGTCCTGATGAATTGCTCACCTAATGTTGACCTTCACCTCTGATAATGGCGTCGGGTGAGGGAAAAAGGTCCAAATCATTTTGCTTTAATTCCTGCTGTGTGTACCTAAGCACCTCATTCCTCTTGCTAACTTCTGTTCCATGGCAGTTGGCTCTCTGCTACTTGCTTCTAGACAGTAGCACTGCACACTACTAGAGCACAGGTGAAGTGACCTGGACATGATCTTTGTGCGTCTGGTTCGAGTGAGCTGTGGTTCTTTGAAGTTTTTGTTTGCTTTGCTTCATATGATATAGGTTGAGTGTACAATATAATATGGCAATCGGTTGGCTAGGATTGCGATTAGATATATTGCTACAGGTCAAGGAGTAGGGTGGAAGTGATCTGGCTAGGTTAAGTATTTTATTGTTAACTTAATAATAATGCTTGCAAATTGCATCTAGTCGTTGGTTTGATTCTTATTTTCTCTTCGGCATGGATGTTTGGAACAGGAGGATCATATCGGAGCGTGATTTCGGACGCGCTATACTTTCATTTGTGATGGGGAATATAAGAACACCTGGAAAATATGCATGTGATGGGGAGAGTTGACTGTTGACATCAAGCCGTTGCATACCTGCGTGCGGTGGGTTATTGTGTGGGACAAGACAACAGGGAAAAAAACTAATGGCTAGCTTGTAGAACATAAGCATTTGCATTAGATCCAAAAAAAATTTTGCTTAAAATTACCGGTACAAGTTTAGGTGCCTCAACTAGGTTACACTTTTTTTTTTGAAGCAGTAGGTTACACTAAAATGATTGATCAAGTGTTGAACCATGTCCTGAAGAAATATTGAACAACGTTTTGAAGAATACATGACCAGGGTTAGATTTGCATTTCTGTCAAGAGAACTCAAGTGGAAATGTAAAAAAGGCAGTGCAGTAAAATTCGTATCTGCAAGGGGCGTCTGCATAAATAATGAATCCTATATGCGAGTTACTATGGTCTCAAGAAAAAAAAGAAGCAGCAGCTCCATCACTACTAACTCATGTGGTCCATTTCTGTGACATTTCAGATAGTTGACTTGCTGATGGTGGCTGTCAGACAAGAACTAGATCTTGGTGCTGCTAACTGAAATGTGCTTGTCAAACTGATAAGCGTCGTCAAGTACAGGCATCTCTCAACTCCGCATTACTTGATCGAACAGGAAAGGAAATGCTTCGCCTAATAACGAAAGCGAGGCATGTCCAAACCCCCTCCCTGTTGAAGTAGTGATCTTTGTAGTAATTTGGACTCGAGGTAAGCACTCACAACCGCAACCTGCGATTGTGCGATAACAATGGATTTCATTTCTTATATATTTCTCTTTTGCCCCTCCCATGATCAGTAGATAGGGACATTATTCTTCCATGACTCAGCTCTGACATCCACCACGTTCTCTAATCCTGAAAGATTATCAAGATTATTCTATAACTTTGCAGTGGGAGAACTAGTGATACTCTTTTAACATATATATATATGAGTATTAGATATCTAAACACAATGTGTGCGGTAAATACTCCCTCCGTTTCAAAATATTTGTCGCTTTTTTACAACTTTGACCATTCGTCTTATTCAAAAAAATTATCGCAAACATGTAAAACGATAAGTGAAGCTTAAAATACATACAACATTAAAATATATAGCAAACAAAATAAATTGTACTTGCACAATTTTTTGAATAAGACGAATGGTCAAAGTTGCAGAAAAAAGTCAATGGCAACAAGTATTTTGAAACGGAGAGAGTAATCTGTCAGATGCTTCTGTATCTGCAAATAGCGTCACAGCAGTATCGCTGCATCAGTATTCAGTGCGCTTCTGTGAATGCCACCACAAAAAGACAGTGGAATGAAGGCTTCGAGCAAACGCAAAGCACGGCCAGGTCGTGCTCGTCTCTCTTGTCTGTAAACGCAATGCTGCCGATCAACATCGCTCACGGTTTGCCTGCGTTTCGGGCAGGGATGCCAAGGCAGAGGCTGCAGCTTTGTTTCCTTGTCCTTGGACGAGACCAGATCGACCGGAGGCTTGCAGACAACGCAAAGCCGCACGGGGTCTTGCGGTTCCGTTCGATGGGCACGGGACGAGAGCAAAGGCGAGCGAGCGGGCGCTGCGTGTGGTTTTTTCTCTTTCCTTTGTGGAAAGAAGAGAAAGCTGGACGCAAAGCATGAGCGCGAAAGAGACCCGTTACCTCATCAGACTCGCTAATCGTATGGCAATCAGGGTTTACGTACGTACTTCAGTGAATGATTGGAGGCAGATGGTTCTTCAGATTTTTTTTAATCTTTTCATGAATTTTGTTGGCACCTTCTGGAGCTAACAGCACGCAAAGGCAGCAGTCGCAGCGCCTCTGCGTCGACACCGGTCTGACCGGTCTACCGGTCAGACCGGTGGGGTAGACCGGTCAGACCGGTCGCCGGAAGATTTTCGGCGGTAGACCTCCGAACGTCGTCCGGGCAGGATCCCGTCAGGGAGACGCAAGTAGGGTTGCTCTAGGGTCGGCCAGGCCACCTAGAACGCCTTCAGACGTCACAGAGACGAAGGAAGAACAGCAGATGGGATTGGAAGAGTTAGGGTTTGGAGATAAAAGTAAATACGAGACAAAATAAGGTAAATATGTTTGATTGATTGGATGATGAACTCAATCAGCCGCGACCCCTCACATTTATTGGGGTGGGAGGACTTGCCCTGCAAAAAATCCTTTTACAAGTCTAACTCTATCAGGACTCCTTGATTTATCTCGGACACGGGGGGCACCGGTCAGACCGGTTAGGCACACCGGTCTAACCGGTGTGGCGTGCCGGACCGGCTACAGGAACCAGGACCGGTCAGACCGGTCTGTCCTGCCTGGTCGGCTAGGTGCCAATTTTGAGTGTCAACATATACCCTCCTGTTTTTTGACAAAGAATACGTGCCAAAAAGTACTTTTCTAAACTAAAAAACACTTAGGACAATGTTTAACAAAACAACGGCCGTATACATATTTTACTCAAGTCGAGGATGACGCCTGCTTTGGTCTCTACTCCTTCCGGGTCCGTGTTGACTTGACTGGCTTCTCTTCAATCTGCTGCTCCATTGCTCCTCGCTTGCGTAGTCTTTGCAACCTCCTTTTTTGAGTGTGGGACAAGCCTGAGGGACACCACCTCGGCTGCATCTCCTTAGCATTTTACTTGTTGCTATTCTCACCTTGCTTAATAGTAGTACACACATTATTTTTTACCAGATTGCTATTGCAAACAATCGACCTTTGTAATGCATTATAATTTGAGTATGCATAGGATATTGAATCATATATGAACTCATGTATATATTACTATAATCAGCAGGTGAGTAATAGCAAGGATAATACCAAGACGATGGCATAACAGATCCAACAAAAGGATATTGTGAAAAATTACCTCTTTGGTAATGAATACATTTATGCCTTGGCCAAGAGTTCATTAAAACTCGGCCTTGCTTTTTTCTTGGGCTTGAAGCATTTTGAACCTTTCTGGAGGCATCGGTTAGACCGACCCTGGGCACCGGTCAGACCGGTCTGGGCACCGGTCAGACCGGTCGATGTAGTGCCGGTCTTCTTGATCTTGTCTTGCCACTCAAGCGTTGAAGTCGCTGAAACCTTGGGGATCACCTCCAGAGGCTGCCTCTCGCTGCGTCTTTGCTCTCTCCAATGATTACATTCTTCCCTTTAGCGTTTTCGACTTGATCCGACAGAATAAGCACCTTAGGATTTGACAACTCAAGAGTATTAACAAAGGCACTATTAGGGAAAGGATTTTCGCCGACTTGCATCTCATGGAATTTCAATCGACCTTCATTAATGGCCGATTGTATTTGCCGACGAAAAGTATTGCAATCATTGGTAGCATGAGAAAAAGAATTATGAAATTTACAATATGCATGTCTTTTTAATTGATCAAGAGGTGGTATAGTTTGAGACATTTTAAATTTACCCGACTTAAATAACTCATCAAATATTTTATCACACTTAGCCACATCAAAAGTAAATTTCATCTCATCCCGACTCTTATGAGCCGGCTTAAGAGAAGCACAAGTGTTTGCTTTATCATTAGGTAACCAAGTAAATTCAGCAGCACACACTTCTTTACTCTAATCGTCTGATGATTCATAATCTAGCATATGTATATTAGGACAATCAGATTTGAGCCGAGTATCTTTGCTTCGGCTTTCATGAGCTAAAGCTCTTACTAAAACTTGGGCAACATCAATAAATTCATGACCATCTAATTTTTCCTTAATATGGGATCGCAAATCATTAAAAGCTAATTCAGCAAGATCCCTTTCGGAGATAACAAGATTATAATAACGGTTTTTTGTTTCTCTAAACCTCCTAATGTAACTAGTAACAGGTTCATCATGCTTTTGCTTAACCGATGTTAAATGACTCAACCTTAACTCATTATCTCCGCTATAAAATTGGTCATGGAATTTTTGTTCTAATTGTTCCCAAGTACGAATAGAGTTAACAGGTAATGAAGCAAACCATGAAAAGACATTGCCAGTTAAAGATAAAGAAAATAAACGTACTCTTATTTCTTCTATGGCACTAGCTTCTCCTAGTTGAGCAAGATATTGACTAACATGCTCCCACGTAGTTTTGCTATCATCTCCATTAAACTTCACAAATTCAGGACAACGCCAACCAATAGGATAGGGAACCGAATCAAAACTAGAAGGATACAGTTTTCGATATGAAAGATTTTTATTTTTCACTTCTATCCCATAGTCATCTTTCATTTGTTTAGCAAGATTAGTGTTAGACCTATTGATGACTTCCTGGATGGTGGTTGGCATTGGCGTAGTGGAAGCATTCGATTGCACCATATTCGGCTGCGTGTATGAGCCAGAAGTGTTGTGTTGCAAACGGCTATTAATTTGGGGATTAGGTGCATAACCATACCCAATGCCTGTTACAAACGGAACCATAATTGGAATACCTTGAGCTACCGAAGTATTCCCACCAGATCGGCCAGAAGCGGCCTGAACAGGAGGAATAGCAACTATAGGTTCCGGAGACGAGGGAAAAGGCACCATAGCGCCAGCACCGGTCTAACCGGTCGGACCCATCGGTCTGACCGGTCTGTTCTGACCAAACGGCGGCGGTGGTGTTTGTCCCACAAAATAATTCAACGGCATACCATACTGAGGATTAATTGTTTGTGCAGCCGATGAATTAATAGGTGGGGTCTGAGGTGTCACAGTTTTAGAACCAGATGCAACATTATCATCACCCTCTACCCGTTTACCGAGACTCTTATCTACCATGTTTTGCATATTTTCAATCATTGATAAACGAAAGCTATCCATCACGGTAGTATGATCATTAACGGTAACAAAAGAGGATGGAAACGATGATGTGCTCACATTGGGTGGTACCTCAGGCGGTGGAGTGTCGAAAGTGATGTCCTTGATCTTCTTCACCTTCCCTTCGCGATTCTTCTTGAAGTGCGACAAGTAATGAAGCCGATCCTCTTCAGCCTTCTTCTTCATACACTCTTCTAATTCTTGGCGATCTCGTTCGGCCTTTTGCTTCATGAAGTCCTCCATGGCTTGACGATCTTCAAGTGAGAGCTCTTCATCCGTGAAATCGACGATGTTGTTTTTGTCTAGCTCACACCGAGACATGTCGCCGGAGTTGGATAGATCGGTTAAGATAGACAGATCTTCGCTCCCCAGTGGAGTCGCCAATTTGTTGGCACCTTCTGGAGCCAACAGCACGCAAAGGCAGCTGTCGCAGCGCCTCTGCGTCGACACCGGTCAGACCGGTGCGGTAGACCGGTCAGACTGGTCGTCGGAAGATTTCCGACGGTAGACCTTCGAACGTCGCCCGAGCAGGATCCCGTCAGGGAGACGCAAGTAGGGTTGCTCTAGGGTCGGCCAGGCCACCTAGAACGCCTTCAGACGTCGCGGAGATGAAGGAAGAACAGCAGATGGGATTGGAAGAGCTAAGGTTTGGAGATAAAAGTAAATACGAGACAAAATAAGGTAAATATGTTTGATTGATTGGATGATGAACTCAATCGGCCGCGACCCCTCATATTTATTGGGGTGGGAGGACTTGCCCTGCAAGGAAATCCTTTTACAAGTCTAATTCTATCAAAACTTCTTGATTTATCTCGGACACGGGGGGCACCGGTCAGACTGGTTAGGCGAACCGATCAGACCGGTGTGGGAGACCGGTCAGACCGGTCTGTCCTGCCTGGTCGGCTAGGTGTCAATTTTGAGTGTCAACAAATTTTGAGTGCTGGAGTTGGAGTCATTTTGATTTCAGAGGATTTTGCTGATGATGAGCAAAACGATCTCTCATTTGGCCATTTGTCACGTGCAGAGGGGTCGGGGTGTCCCCAGTTTTTGCTTGAAACCAGCAGTTTTTGCTTGAAACCAGGTTGAGGAATTGGGAGCCCACATGCTCCCTTGCTTTGAAGCAAGTTAGAAGTAGATTTATCCATGCCCCTCTCTAAGAAAAAAAAACCTAGTTAAGCAAAGCAAAAGGATCGCTCCTGGCCGTCCTTTTCAGTTGATAATGACTGCTTCGAGGTTGTTCAGTGGTCGGTCTTTCAAATTTGCATCTTCCATCAGAAGCCCTTCTATTCCGCTAATACATTGTGTTCCTTACACAAGACGATCGAACACAGCAGGAATGGGCACTCTCAGCATCAGCAGTGCGAGCATCACACACACACAAGTCGCGACAAGAGAACATGATGGTTGAAGTGGTGTCACGACGCTATTAAGAGAGTCCAGCTCGGAATAAATTCGTCAAGCTCGCGAGCGCAAGGCCACAATTTGCGACCCAAGACGGCTTTTGCAGGCCCAATACTCCGGCCGACGAAACTTGTGACTAGGAAATTACGGAATTGGGCTCTTCTTGACCACCATTTTTTCTTCTTTGTTTTTCTGCCACGGAAATTGTGACTAAAAGGAAAAACGGTGTCAGAATGTTCGTTTTGGTCATCGATTTACATTCTAGATCGAACGAATGGACGGACTCTCTTATACTGTCGAAACTCGGAAGAGTCTATGTTCTACTTATCAATGACGGTCTATTTCACGTTTTTACTGCAAGAAGACATTTGATCCGATTTAGAACCTTTGATTTTTACAAGCTTTGACTCTAGGCACCACCTTTTTGGAAGTGGGAGAAAATGTAGCCTGTTTGTTTCATATTTCACATCAGAGAACGACGGATCCCAGTCTGTTTCTAGTAGAGTCCTAGTTCTACTTCTCAATGGGATCCAAATTAATTCTATGTCCAAAACGAAAAATGTCAGCCAGTGGTTTCCTTGTCTTTTTGTTCATGTTATGCAAATTAACTGTGGATTTTAGCAGTATGCGTGCTTTACGATAACTTTAGGAGAAACAGAAGAGTTGGATGCATCATCTTTTCCTTTCTCTTTTTTTTCTTATCTGCCGCTTGATCCGACAGTAGAAATGTAGATGTCATTTAAGAAATGTGAGGCGTGACTTCAACAGTTTAAGGTTCCAGCGTCAGTTGTTAGCTCTGAAGGTTCTTATCACGCTTTTTCTGAAAAATCTTCAGTTGCGTCACTGAATTTATGGTCAAGATCGAATGGACCGCATAGAATTCTAAGTTGTGTCCTCATCGAGAACGACGTAGCTTTTCACATTTCACAATCAGAGGAGGAGGTAGCCCGAGACCGTGAGTGCGTAACAGTCTACTACCGTATCTCACTTGCCCGGTACCTCGATCTGTCCTGCACCACTCCAAATTCCATCAAGGAATCTCCTTTTATTTCAAATTGCCCAACACACAGAAGACTCCAAAATGTAACAGGACACCCGATAGAAACGATTACAAACTACCAATAGCTTGTCAGCTGCAACTTTTCCTTCACTTGCACAGTTCCACTTCCACCCGTGAGTCCCGTCTCGGCTTCACGGTCGCGGGGAGCCCGTCCGCCATCCGCAGCGTCAGCGACGCGACCTGCCGGGGCCTGTACGCGCCGTCGACGGCCACGTCGAGCTCCTCGAGCACGCACGCCACGATGGACTTCATCTGGATGTACGCCATCTCCTTGCCCAGGCACACCCTCGGCCCCGCGTGGAACGCCACGTACCGGAACGGGCTCTCCGGCCGGAACGTCCCGTCGGCGGGGTTCAGCCACCGCTCCGGCCGGAACTCCCGCGCGTCGCGGCCCCAGACCGACTCCATCCGCCCCATCGCGTACGAGTTGTACGCCACGAACCAACCCGCCTGCATGTTAACAGCAGGGTAGTGGGGATAGGATTAGAGAAGGGAATCGGAGGCAGGAAGAATTAGAGCAGGGGCAAGGAGCAATGGAGAAGAGGGAAGTGGATCACGACGCCAAGGTCGAGAGCTCCACGAAGGAGAAGCAGTAGTATTCTGTTTGATACATAATGATTGATCCCTCACTCCTCACCTATCTGGTATATGTAGAAGCATATGGCTCGCAGGCCCAAAGTGAAGTAGGCACGCAGGCTCAATACAAATCGATGGCCCAACTAGCCCATTAAGTAAGTATGTAGGTACTGATCCTAACATTCCCCCCTTCTTAAAGAGCAGCTTGCCCCAAGCTGCTTGTTCATGTTGAGCACTTGATGTTGAAAGGAGAGGGACTTGTTATCACCATTTTGAAGAGAGTTGACTCATGTAGCTTCCACTGGCAACACGAACATCATGGATCATCCACAACTTGATGATAAAATTGCATCAGGCTAAGTGACAATCTCAAGAAATTGATGATCATGAAGAGTTCTTGTTTGTTCTTCAGTTGAAAACCCATGCCAAGAGGAGTATAATCATCCGGAGAATAAGAAACACTGAACTGTTGTTGGTGCCACTGCTGTTGTACTAGATCCCAAAGACCCAACTGCTGATGCAATATGATGCTAGTTAGGTGCCTATCACTGAGCTGTTGCTGCACCAGACTTTCCAAAAATTCCAGCACATCAACAGGATACTTCCACAAAACTACTTTGTAATCACAACATGTCCAGCATTCTTTATCTTGAAGCATAAGAGTACACCACACCCATACACTAGAAGAGGCCAATGTGAACTCCGGTGACAGCCACAATACAGTGCTTCCATTCTGATGATATGTACTCAATTCAAGGAGTGCGCTCATCTGTGGAAGATTTTCTACATGCCATGGGGGCTTCCAAATGTGACCATAGCAACACCAGACAAGACACCATAGCACCCAAAGCCAACTAATAGAACATGCTGAGACAACTGAATCAACCCAACTGCAGATTTCCAATTACTGATGGTACTTGCCACACAACCACTAATGATATTGGTGCATAGGAGATACACACATGGAATCTTCCAGAGAACTAGCTTATAACAGTTAGATTGATGGATTCTACAAGCACCCTCATCTAAAGGATACTGAACCCAGATAAACCTAACTGCAGACAGTGCATGTTTGAGGAACTTAAGCCAGTGCATATCAACAGAATACTCCCAGAAAGATGGCCAAGGGACCGGTCTTAGTTTGAACATATCATCAGTGACATCAAATTGTATTGGTGGTGGCCAAGGTACTATGTCAACTAAGTCAACAAGTAATGGCAGTAAAAACTCTGCTATCTGAGCACTGAATTCCTCAATTACTTCATGAGTGACATGAATTGGAATAGCACAACATGGAAGCATGACACCAAAGTGTGCATGGATATAATTGATGTACCTGTGCACTTGTGTCGAACCACCATTGCAAGCCAAAAGATCAATAGGGGCCTTGGTACTGCTCTTGTTGGAGCTCAGCAATGAACCCACAGAGACTAATGAAGTAGACATGGTGAAGTACCTCTCAACCATGTCGAACGACGGCCATGGTAGAGGACGAAGCTCAGCCTCACAGCTCTCCGACTGAGGTCCTGAAGGTGGAGGCCACGGCCTGTGCCGCCAGCAGATAACTGCATCCCAACTGTAGCCGAATGGAGGCGAAAAACAGCTGCGTGAGAGGATCAGGCAATTCATCAAACACCTATCAGGCATGTTTCTGGGAACCGTATCCTCCGTCAACTCCTTGAGCTGCCCTGCACCACCGTCAGCATGCAGGCCTCGTCGGCGTACTTCATCTGTACGAGCTGCAGCTCGCCCTCCCTCCTGGCGAGCGCCTGATTCAGCGCCTTGTTCCCCTCCTCGAGGATGGGGAGCCTGGATGCAGTGCGGTCCTCGGCGTCTGACACCGAACACCGCGGCGGCGACGGGTTCCACGACGAGGATGGTGGGGCTGAACATGGCGAGGCTGGTGTCGCAGGGCGCGGCCGGCGCGGGCTGGCAGCGGGGACCTGCTGCTGATCGACCTCGTCCCTCATCCTGGCGACCGAGACGGCGTCCGAGGATGCGGGCTGGAGCGCGACCGACGCGGGCATGGTTGCTGCAGGAGATGTAGTGGACGCTTGTGAGGATGTGGAGCTTGCCGTGACCCGACGCGGTGGCGACTGGTCGAGGACGTCGCAGAGAAGTGCGTCCGATTCGAAGTCCTCGCTGATGGGCGCGATGGCGATCGAGGTGGTGGCGGCGTTGACTGGTGAGGTCGTGGCCGATGCGGCGGCGGACTGCGCGGCGGACTCGAGGTCGCACTCGTCCAGGATGTGGGCAGGCTGGTCGAACAGCCGACCCCAGTTGTCGGCGACGATGGGCGGAGTCGCGGTGGAGGTGGTACTCGACGTGATGCCGACGGGAAGCTCGGGTGCGGGCGTGGCGGGGTCGCACGCGGGGTCGTCGTGGAGGCCGACGGATTCGGCGGAGGCGGTGTTGGAGACGGTCGCGTCGAGGTCGTCGCCTCCGTCGAAGAGCCCGCCCCAGTTGTCGGCGATTACGGCCTTGGAGGCCTCCTGCGCGGCGCCTTGCTTGGATGGTGATGAGGATGAAGCCGGAGCCGTGGAGTCCTTACTGCCGGAGTTGAGGAAGTTGTCGAACATGACCTCCAAAGCGGCGAAGCGCTCGTTGAGGGCCTCGAGGATGAGCTTGGTGTCGAGAGCCATGGCGGCAGCAGGTGGATCCAGATGAATTTGGTGGAAGTGTGTAGGATGGTGATTCAGATCCACTTGTTCCCACAAATCGTCTCAGCGTGGATCGGAATTACAGGCTACCCAATCGATCAAGCAATTTGCAAGAGATTAGGAACACCACACCAAATCCGCTTGCCGAATCCGACTGATGGATTAACGAACAATGAATCGAAATCGCCCGAGGATCGAACGAAACTGATACCAACTGTTAACAGCAGGGTAGTGGGGATAGGATTAGAGAAGGAAATCGGATGCAGGAAGAATTAGAGCAGGGGCAAGGAGCAATGGAGAAGAGGGAAGTTAGACCTGAGCATTTCACGGGCCGGGCCGGGTTCGGGCCGGGCCGAAAAAAAATCTGGGTTTTTCGGGCCGAGAAAATCCTGCCCATGACCGTCCCATGGGACGTGTCGGGCCTCAGTTTTCGGGCCGGGCTCGGGCCGGGCCCGGGCTTGGGCGGGCCGCCCGCGCATTTTATAGTGTAAAGTAACTAAAAACAGCATTTCAGGCCGGGCTCGGGCCAAAAAAAATTTTCACGGGCTTCAAGATCTCTGCCCACGCCCGTCCAGTAAGGTTCATGGGCGAGCCTGGCGCGGGCCGGGTCGGGCCGGGCCAAAAATGCTCAGGTACAAGGGAAGTGGATCACGACGCCATGGTCGAGAGCTCCACGAAGGAGAAGCAGTAGGATTCTGTTTGATACATAATGATTGATCCCTCACTCCTCACCTATCTGGTATATGTAGAAGCATATGGCTCGCAGGTCCAAAGTGAAGTAGGCACGTAGGCCCAATACAAATCGATGGCCCAACTAGCCCATTAAGCAAGTATGTAGGTACTGATCCTAACACTGCACCGCCGTGCCGTCGGGGAGCACGTCGTCCGTCTCCGCCCGCAGCGAGTTCACCGGCACCGGCGGGTAGAGCCGCATCGACTCCGTGATGGCCGCGTGCACGTAGTGCATCTCGCGGAGCTCGTCGAGGTCGAAGCCGACGGCAGTGTTGACGCCGCCCTGTGCGCGCCGAGCGCGCACCGCGGCGACCTCGTCGCGGATGCGGCGCTGCACGTCGGGACGCGAGGAGAGCAGCCAGAAGAACCAGGTGAGCGCCGAGGACGTGGTCTCCCGCCCCACGAGGAGGAAGCTGATCACGACGTCGCGGAGGGGCACCTCGGATTCGGAGTAGTTCTGGTCCTGGCTCGCCATGAACCGCGAAAGGAGGTCGTGCTTCTCGAAACCGTCCCTCAGCATCTCCTCCCGGCGCGACTGGATGATGCGATCGGCGAAGTCGTGCACAATGGCGATGGACTCGCGCAGCCGCCGCTCGGACCCCACGTTCAGCACCTTCTTTATCTTCCAGAACCCCGGGACGGCGTACCGGAACCGGCCCGCGCTGAGGTCCGCGGCGTCGCGGAACGCGTCAGCGAAGCTGCCGTCCGCCCCGTCGCCGTCGCCGTCGTCCGGGAGCTGGCGCGGGTCGTGGTCAAACGCGACGCGGCAGACGTTGTCGAACGCGAACCGCTCGAGCACGTCCTGGAGGTCGAGGCGTGCGCCGGCGCCGGACCCGGACGCCGCGGCGCGGCGCAGCAGCGGGAGGAGGCGGCCGTGGAGCTCGGCGTGCACGCAGCGCGCCACGAAGGCGCGGAGCGAGCGCGTGTTGAACTCGTGGCTGGCAACCTTCCGTTGCGAGCGCCAGGCCTCGCCGTCGGCGTTGAAGATACCCCGGCCGAGGAAGTCGTGGAGCAGCGACGCGAACCTGGGCCCCTTGGGGTAGTGGTCGAAGCTGGCTCGCAGGAAGTGCTCCACGTTGGCCCGGTTCGCGGTGATCGCGCCCCGCACGCCGCCCGGCCGGCGCAGCACGAACGTGGCGGTGGGCTGGCGCTCTAGCGCCTCGGCCATCCAGTCCATCACGCGGTGCCGGTTCGCCAGGAACTGCGGCAGGTGGCCGATCAGCGGGTACGGCTCCAGCCCCGGCGGGTACGTGTACGTCGCCGCCTTCCGCGCCTTGTTGCCGAACCGTCGTGCTCTCCATGCACGAAGAACCCAGACTGCGCTGGCCGCGAGTAGCAGCAGCAACAAGAAATCGGCCATGGATGCTGGATACAGGTTTGAGTGACGGGGGGCAAAAGATAAGGGGGAAGAAGAAAGGGTGGTGTTGAACGAGTGACTGGTGAGTGAACACGATGAACTGCCTTTGCCTGGGGGTCGTCCCTTGTCGCCGCGCGATTTTGTAGGCGGTGCTGCCCGTGTCTGTACGGCGTAGGCGTGCCGCGGAATGGTCAGGCGACGTTTTCTGGTTTCGAGGTCAACCGGCCGCTCAAGATTTGACGGGTACAAGTAGTAGAATGGACGTTTATATATATATCGACACCTAATAAATGTATAAATTAGGACCGAACGAAGAATTCAGGTTTTGTCTGTTTTCAAAATTATATTAAGAACAAGGTTTTACTTCATCTCTAGTCATTTTGAAATTTTTACCCTTACAGATCTCATGAAAAAACATTTTTTTATTCAGATGAGTCCTTTAGAAATGTTTGTCACAAACTTGTAGTTATGGTTCTTTGCTCTCGCAATGGATTTTTAGGGATACAGCAAATTGGGTGGAAAAGGCAGAAAACTAACACGAGGCTGGGCAATATCCGGGCCGGACACCATGTTAGTCCTTTTAGAAACGATTGTCACAACCTCATGAATTCATGATGGTGACCATTTTTCCGATTTGGTCATTTCTAGCTGCAAATAGATTTGTGGGTCGAAGAAAACTTGTCTCAGCTTCTTTTTTTTTTCTAACGTGTACCACATATATATATGAAATATGCTACCTCCCTGTCCTGACCCAGGCATTGATACGTGTCGGGAAAAGTTCTATCCGTGCATGCGTATGCGTGCAAGGAATTTTGGACGTGTCCGGGACTCCGGGTCGAGGTTCGGCGATTCGGCGGACGACGGTCATGGACGTCAAAATGGTATCATGAATTCATGATCAACATGGTCTCGGCGATGCTTGGGCCATGGA
The DNA here is from genome assembly GCA_036936925.1 of Cenchrus fungigraminus. Lineage (NCBI taxonomy): Eukaryota > Viridiplantae > Streptophyta > Magnoliopsida > Poales > Poaceae > Cenchrus > Cenchrus fungigraminus. The sequence goes on along the minus strand of CM072776.1, from coordinate 91,939,019 downwards.
CGTCAAATTGGTATCATGCACGTGAAATCGTCTCACATCTCGCATGCATCTTTGCAGCCGTTGCACCGCGCCGCGCATGACCGCCGCCACCGCTACCCTCCCAGCTCGGCGCCGCGGTCAACCAGAACCAGGTAGACCACTCCGTCCCTCGCTCACTGGCTCGCGGGCTTGCCACCCGCGCGGAGAGCATCACCCGCTGGCTCGAGTGCGATCCGACGGCCAACTACGTAGCAGGGGACGCGAACATTTTTTACTCTTGAGTTTCTGAGAAATCTGACCCAAGCGCGCAGTACCGGGCTGTTGCAGTCGATCTTAGACAACCACAAACCTCTATGTTTCAATCACGTCCACACACGATTTGCACGCAAGCTGTGTGATTTATTAGGGGAAGATTAACGCAAGCAAACGACAGAATACAATAATCAGCTGCGGACTGCGGTTAGACAGAGCGAGCAAGCCATGTTGAGAAAGTTATGTTTATAGCCGAAAAAAGGAAATGAAAACATACCATCAAAACGATAACGAAAAATAACAATATCACCAAGTACACCCATGACTATGAATTATATGATATAAGTGCCAAACAATGAATGCTTAAAACCTCAATTCTAAGAGCTAATAAGTGCCAAACAATGCATGCTTAAGTACCCGTACCCAGGCGGGGGTGGAGGTGAAGGTGTTGGGGATGGAGTTGTTGGTGGAGTGTTGTTCTTCTTCTCGTGGCAAGGGTGGGTGCAATACTCGTCTTCACAACCGGTGTTCGTTTTGAACACCATAGGTCCCGTCACGGGTCTGTCATCCTCACTAGATGGTGGATCTAGATGGTGGACCTAACCTTTCCTGGTCCAAAAAAACAACTGTACACGAGCTATCTCTGACATGTCTGAGAGACTGAGAACTGAGATCATACAACACAACGACCATTGTTAATAACTAATCTAAACTTAACTACACTAGATCTAGTGATTCATAACAACATTGCTTGGAATAAATAAAGCTACTAAATCTACTAAAACTATTAAAAATACTAAATTTAATACAATGCACTACTTAAATCTAGTTAAACAAAACTGTCATCTAATCGTTTAGATCTACGCTTAAACAAAGAGAGAGTTCAAATCGGCATAATACCTTAAATGAGAGATCTGGCAGAGCTTCGCTGCTTCTTCCCCACCTCCACCTCACTCCCTTCCTTCTCCTCTCCACTCTCTCTTTCTTTTTTTTGCAATTTTTATGACATTTCTTGGGAATGTTCGGACTTATATAGGGGAGGAGAACTAACCGCCTTTGCAAACGGCGGTTGCTGTCTGGACCGTGGTCCCAAACAGTCAACCGTCGTTTCCCACGGCTATTGCAGCCTGGGGCCCGCTTTGCCTAGGCTAGCTGTCTAATTTTGTTGGCGGTTGAGCGAACCACCGTTTCAAACGGGTGTTCAGCGTCCAACTGGGTCCTGCCGCCATTGCAAACGGCAACCGAAGGCTAGTTCTGAAAAAAACTTTACCATGCATTTATTTTTGAAAGTCACGAAAAATATAAAAAAATTCCAATAACGCGTGCAGACCCAACTTTACAGCCCATAAGCAACAGCGGAAGGGCGGGAAGGCCCATCCTTCTGAACGCTAAGTGATGCAGGCCAGCCCATGACTTGTACTTGAGCTTCTTGCCCATTATTGAAGCAGCCCATGCGCTTTCAGCTTGCCGCCGTCCGCACCGTTGGGAACGTCCGACGTGAACGACATCGCAATATCGCAACGGGCGGCTCCAGAGAGGACACACCTGCTATTTCCGTACGTGTGACCGTGATGGATGGCAATACCGCCAGCACGGTGCACGGCAGCCACCGGCTGGTGATGCAGGTCCGTTTAGTTGCTTCCCAGAAAAAGCCAGAGTATCCCTGTCGCTGCACGGCATGTTCTGGTTTTGCTCCTTCGATGACTTGTATGACCTTATTCGTAAATTTGCACTGCAAATCCATGACAATAAACTATTCGCCTATTACATCAAGTCACATCTCCTCCCACATCACGTATTTTAATGTGTAATTTTTGCGCAATTTTACACGTCAGTGTACTATTCATTTGCGCAAATTTGCGGAACTAAACAAGCCCCGGTCAGGAAGAACTTTCTTTGGCTGTGTTTTGGCCAACTCACCTCCCAATTCTCTATTCACCCGTCCCATTAAGTCACAACTTCACCGTTTTTTTCTTTTCATGCACTTCGGTGCGGTGAACGGTGGCGGCCTGCGCTCTACCTGGTACAGGTGTGCCTACCATCAACCACAGGTATGAAAGGTCACAAAGAGAGATGGGAGGGGTAGGCCGGTAGGCAGATATGTTGGCCTGGCCCAGGGATAAGATAGTGCTGCGACAGCGAGAGTATTGTCACGCTTCAAGCTCTCGACGCTTTACATCCATATGATTCGCAGCGGCATCAGGGCGTGATCGAGCGTGACATGGAAAGAGTGGAGAGCATGGAACCACCGCCATACTGGGATCGTGAACAAAACGACAATATGCTTTTGTTTTTCATAAGGGGAAACAATATGATGCCACTCCCCTTAGAGGAGATGAAATATATAGAATGGAAGTCTGACTCCTCTGATGAGGAAGGCTTCAAGGTTGTTTCCAAGAAGAGAAGTAGAAAAAAAGGAAGAAAACCAAAGAATACTAAATCCAAAGAGGCCAAAGGGGAGGGGTCTCATCCTCTTGATGAGACATCCACCTTTGAAGGAGGAAATACTAGACATAGTGCTAAGTATAACCTCAGGAAGGGGGCTGCCTGGAATAAAATTATCCAATGATAGGAATTATTTGGAATTGCAGAGGGGTTGCCAAAAAGGGGATGGGGACTTGTATCAAAGACCTGCTCTTAGAATTTAAAGCAGACTTTGTTGGGTTTCAGGAAACTATGAGGAAAAAATATACAGATAAGTTTTTTAGAAACATTGACCCCCACCAGATGTATACCTGGCACTGGTTGCCTTCTAATGGTAAATCTGGAGGGATCCTTTGTGGTGTTAAAACAGAAAAGCTTGAGGTAATCAAAGTGGTGGAACATGAATTTGCAATAACAGCTGAGGTTCTGGATAAAAAAACAAAACAAAAAAATGAGAATGGTCACAGTGTATGGGCCAGCTCATGATGACAAAAAAGAGCAGTTCCTTACTGAACTGTCTACTATCTGTGTTAAAAATGACCTACCTCTCCTGGTGGGGGGACTTTAATATCTTGAGATACAGTGATGAAAAGAATAAAAATTTTTGTGGAAACAGATTCTCTGACATGTTTAATTGGATAATAAACACATATGAGCTAAGAGAGCTAGTTCTGAATGGAGGAAAGTATACTTGGAGTAACAATCATGCTGACCCAACTCTTGAGAAGTTGGACAGAATCCTAATGAATGACAAATGGGAAGCAACCTTCCCTTTGTCAAATGTAAGGAAAATACCTAGATATATGTCAGATCACAACCCTATGTTGTTGGGCACTGAGACAGGGAAAGTTAAAAAGACAAAGAGATTCTGTCTTGAAACTTCTTGGATTAAACATGCTGACTTCCTACCCAAGATGAAGGAAATTTGGGGGGAACAGGTGGTCACAGAAAATGTGGTGGACAAATGGCACATTAAACTGAATAGGGTCAAAAAGTTTCTGAAAGGGTGGGGTCTGAATTTGAAATGTCAGACCAGAAGATATAAACTAGTGCTTCAGAAAGAGCTATCTGTGCTTGAAAGAAATGAAGAAGAGAACATGCTACCCACAGAGCTACTAGATAGGAAATCTTTCATTCAAACTGAACTAATGAGATTGTTGGAAGAAGAGGAACTATATTAGCATAAAAGATCTAACACAGACTGGCTGCTAAAGGGAGACAATAATACTGACTATTTCCATAAAAAGGCTAATGGGAAGAAGAGAAGAAATATCATCTTTAATCTTGACAGAGATGGAGAGAGTTTAGATAAAGATGAGGAGATGCTTAAGCATGCCATAGACTATTACAAAAACTTGTTTGGACCCTCTGATAGTCCAACTTTCTCTCTTGATCCTGACTGCTGGGAACAGCATGAAAGAGTAACTAATGAGGAGAATGAGTTCTTGATCAGACCTTTCTCTGAAGAGAAAATAAAAAAGGTGGTGATGAATATGAAAAAAAATACAGCTCCGGGTCCTGACCATATACCTATAGAGTTTTATGTTGCATGCTGGGAGTTTATTAAGGAGGAACTGATGGAGCTAATTAATGCTTTTTGGAGAAACGAATTGGATATTGATAGACTGAATTATGGAGTGATAACACTAATTCCTAAGTCTAAGGAGGCAGTGAAAATTCAACAATATAGGCCGATCTGCCTGTTGAATGTAAGTTACAAGATCATAACAAAAGCCTTGATGCTGCGTTTTGAGGACAGTATGAGCAGGATAATCAATAAGAGTCAGAATGCTTTTATCAAAGGAAGGAATATTATGGATGGAGTAATGTGTTTACATGAAATCCTACATGATACCAGAATTAAAAACAAAGAGGGTATCACTCTGAAACTAGACTTTGAAAAAGCCTATGATAAAATTAACTGGAGTTTCCTACTAGAAACCTTGAAACAAAGGGGCTTCTGTGAAACCTAGTGCAAATGGATTGAGAAAGTAGTGTGCAGCGGGACACTTAGTGTCAAAGTGAATGATGAGATTGGGGGATATTTTAAAAGCAAAAAAGGAGTAAGACAAGGGGATCCTCTGTCTCCCCTCCTGTTTAACTTGGCTGCTGACTGTCTGGCCAAGATGGTACAAACAGCCCAACAAAATGGGATGATAAAAGGGTTGGTCACAGAATATATCCCTAATGGGGTGGTAATATTACAATACGCGGATGACACAATTCTTTGCATGGAGGAGGATCAGGAGACAGCCAGGAATATGAAGATATTGTTGTATATATATGAAAAAAATGTCAGGACTCAAAATCAATTTCAATAAAAGCGAAATAATAATGACCTCGATGGATGATGAGAAATCTAACATGTATGCTGAGATGTTCAATTGCGCAATAGGGCAGTGGCCTATCAAATACTTAGGAGTCCCAGTGGCAGGATCCAGACTGCACATTAAAGACTAGGTGAGGTTACATGAGAAGATTTTAAAAAAGCTAGCAGGATGGCAGTGTGCCTCTCTATCAACAGGGGGGGAAATGATTCTGATAGACGCCTGTCTAAGTGACATACCAACTTACGCAATGTCCATGTATATGATTCCAAAAACGGTGATCAAGAAGATTGACGGAGTAAGGAAGAAATTCTTCTGGCAAGGAGGTGGGGTCAAAAAGAAATACCACCTAGTGAAATGGGCAGTTATTGCGAAACCAAAGAAGAAAGGAGGGCTGGGGATTAAAGATTTAAGGAGAATGAACCTAAGTTTACTCTGTAAGTGGTGGTGGAAAATAGAAAACGGAGAAGGACTGTGGCAAGAAATAGTAAGGAAAAAATATAAGATCAAAGGAGGGATAGCCCAGCTGAAACACAAACCTAATAATTCCCCTGTGTGGAATGATTTATTAAAAGTGAAAGAGCTTTAATTGGCTGGTAGACATATTAAAATTGGAGATGGCTTAGATACAGATTTTTGGAGAGACTCTTGGTGTGGCTCTATTGCACTGCGGGACAAATTTAGTTACCTTTATGAGATCTTTAATGAGCAAACTGGAAGTGTGGCTGATATGGCTGTTAAAAGATGGAGATTCACTTTCAGGAGGTGGCTGGATGAAAATGCTCAAAATCAGCTTAGGCAGTTAAGTGACATACTGACAACTTGTGCTTTGGGTCAGCAAAAGGATAAACCCATCTGGATCTGGGAAGCAAAAAGAAGCTTCTCTGTCAAATCAATGTATGCACACCTATGTTGTGCTGACATTGAAAACCCCAACAAAAATTTGTGGAAAGCCAAAATCCCACTGAAAATCAAGATTTTCATGTGGCTATTGCAACTGAATGCAATTCTAACAAAAGACAACCTAGTTAGAAGAAAGTGACAGGGGGACAAAAGATGCAGTTTTTGCAATGAAAATGAAAGTATAGTACACATGTTCTTTGATTGCTATCTTGCTAGATATATCTGGAGTATGATAGCATGGGTGATTGGAGCCAGTTGTAGGCCATCAAACCTGGCTCAATACTGGGAATGGAGCACAATGTTCCTTCCATCTAACAAAAAAATTCATATGGTGGGGCTCTCAGCTATCTGCTGGGCTCTGTGGAAAACACGTAACATGGTGTGTTTTGAGAAAAAATGGGTTAGATCTCCTACAGAGATCATTTGTTTAGCTTCATCAATGTTATTTTATCGGGCAGGTCTTCAGAAGGACGACACCAAGGAGATCCTGGAAAACGGCGCGGAGATGCTCAAAAATGCGGCGCTGACTTTCCACGCTCAGACGGTGCATCAAGACGATCCCGACGCGGGGACAGTGCTGCTGCAGTAGGAAGAAGCTGGGGAAAAGAAATGTTGAGTCAATAACAAGGAGATTGGATGCAGAAAAGATGTCACAGCTGAGGAGCATAGGACCATATGCACCTTGTTTATTTTGGTTTTGCTGTATGCGCTAGAGTAATATCTTGCTGCTTTGTAAGAACTGTTGATTTGTGTTACCTATTACCCCTCAGTGAGGGATTGCCCTGTGTGCATTTCCCTGCTGGGGGGTTGGGGGACCTGTTGCAGTTGTTTTCTTCTGTTCTTAGTCCAAATTTTGTAGTGTCGTTTGAAAACTCTGTAATTTCGTTGCCCCGGTAATGAAATTTGGGCTTGACCCTCGGTGGAAAAGGGGAAAAATCACGTAGTAGTGTTACATTACCCGTATGAACGGGAAGGACATCCGACATATACCTACGGCAAAAGGCAAATCCGTTACAACCATTATTCAGACTCTTTTTTCATTCAGAGTACACAGGGTGGTCACAGGTGACGCACAACCCCCAAAACTAACGGACCATCAGAGGCCTCGTCGACGGGGAATCGGAATCGAGGAAATCGGGAAAATCCAATTGACACCAACGGTTTTGATGCGTGTGCAAGCGTTGACCAATGCAATCATCGATCAGTTTCAGTTTCCCTTCCACAGGATGGTGGTCTCGGCGATCATGCCGGTGACGACGTAGGGGTCCATGTTGGAGGCCGGCCTGCGGTCCTCGAAGTATCCCTTGCCCTCCTTCTCCGTGTCGCGCCCCACCCGGATGGACGCGCCGCGGTTCGCCACGCCCTGCACGCACGAACGCACGCAGCCATGTGGTGAGCAACGAGCAGAAAAATCGCAGGAAAACCATGGCGGCAGCGGCATCTGCCTAGCACGAGAGACAGAAACTATCGTCATCGTCCCATACCCATTTGAAGGTGTTGATGTCGGCGGTCTCGTGGCGGCCCGTGAGGCGGCGCTCGTTGCCCTCGCCGTAGGCGGCGATGTGCTCCTTGTGCCGCTTGCCCAGCTTCTCGATCGCCTTCTTGATCACCTCGTAGCCCCCGGGCTCCCTCATCGACTTGGTGCTGTAGTTGGTGTGAGCGCCAGCGCCGTTCCAGTCGCCCTGCGTTCGCAAGCAACAAGCACCCGGTGCTTTGAACCGTCAGTTTCTTGTAATTTCCTGACATTTGATGGCAATCAGAGAATCTGAAACAGTGGAAAAGAACATTTTTTGCCAACCTTGATTGGCTTGGGGTCGAGGGACAGCACGACTCCGGCAATCTCGGTGATCCTCTGCAACCAAACCAGTCAGAAAAAAAACTCTGTTAATTTCACCGAAAGGAACAGAGGAATTCTTATCCCGAGCGGGGGCGGCGAAACGGACCTCGAGAATGTAGCGGGCAACCCATATCTCGTCGCCGGCAGAGATCCCAACGGACGGGCCAACTTGGAACTCCCACTGTCAAACACGGAAGAAATACAGAATCAGCACGCATCTATCACATAGATTTGATACCCATGTCCCATGCTGGAGGTTGGTCAGAGTGACGTCTGCAACTTGTTGCAATTGCAAGGTGTTGTTGTATTGTACCTGGCCGGGCATGACTTCGCCGTTGATGCCGCTGATGTTGATGCCGGCGTAGAGGCAGGCCTTGTAGTGGGCGTCAACGACGTCGCGACCAAAGGCCTTGTCGGCACCGGCAGCGCAGTAGTATGGTCCCTGATAAAAAAAGGAAATGCACTCGTCAGTTGAGAAACTTGCAAATAAGGCTGCTTCTTTTTTTGGTTGAATTAGTCATCAGAAGCCTCACTATTAAAAGTTTCACTATGCCAAGTAGTTTCAAAATTAATACTCGCTTCGTTCCTAATTAGTTTCAAAAAGTATAGATCATTTTGACTTTTTCTAGATACATAAATATTATTATACATCTAAACATAAAGTAGATCTAAGTGCATAACAAAATCTATGAATTGGTCATCAAAAGCCTTTACTATTATAACTTTCACTATGCCAACTAGCTCGAGGATTAACAAAAAAAAACTAATTTTATAGCTTACATCAAATATATTGTTTTATAAAACTTGCTGAATATGAATGTTGAAGGGTCATTATGATAATTTTCAAAGGAAGTTTGCTTGCCTGGGGACCAGGGTATCCACCAACAGGCCAGCCAAGGGGCCAGCTCACATCCTTCTGAAGGAGAGTGTACTCCTGCTCAATACCGTACCTGTTTGAATTCAGAGGTATGTCCTGATGAGAAACAAGATAAGATAGAATCATAGAAAAAGGTTGATAGAAAGTTGGAAAGTTCCAAATTATTGGTCCTTAAAAAAAGTACTTCTTTGGTTATTACATTTCTTGTCATTATATTAGTATATACTTTTACCTTCTTATGATACAATACAACAAAATACTGATTGAAAAATACTGAATTAGGTCCGGCCAGTATTCATACCATGGCACCTCAGCTGCAACATCCGGGTGGCTGAAGACCTTGGCAGCATTGTACCTCTTGTTCGTGGGGATTGGCTCGCCTTGTGGCGTGTAGCAGTCGCACATCACCTATATAGAGTAGTTTGAATAAGAAACACAGCAAACCAACCATTTATAGCTTGCTTGTCAAAAGAAACAAAACACTTTTACCCACATGTTTCAACCTAACAATCCTTTTACTTTGACATTTTTACATTTATTGTTTAAAACGAAATACAAGGTCAGCAACAGAACATAGAACTGGTATAATTATTCGAGAGTAGCCTTTTTGGTCCCTTTTTTCCCTTCCTCCTTTCTTACTTTCTGGCCATGTCCATGACTTCTAAGTGAAACGTAAAACAAGAAGAGAAGCAAAGGCTTACAAGGATGTTGTTACCCCTCCTGAATGGGTCCTTGAAAATGGCTTGAGGGCTTCAGGGTGAAACAAAAAAAAAAGGAGCAACCGCATAAGCAACAAAATAACAAGGTTCCATGCAGGTTAAAAAAGGAGGAGCAGAGAGGCAGCAAGGAGATGAGGATCATACTAGAGGATGACTTCGCTGTCCTCTCCGGGAGCCTGCCCGGTGCTAGAGCCGTCGTAGTTCCATTTTGGGAGCTGGCTCGCACTGGTGATGGGGCCTTTCACCGTCTGCTCCAGCAACACAACGGTGAGAAACATATATCATAGTGATGATTCAGAAAGGCATGACGTGAATAAAACTACGCACCCTTGCTTTGCTCCTGAGGTCTATGCCGGAGCCTCCAACCCTGCACGGAGGAGATTGCATCATTCAGACTTGGACAGAAAAAAATAGAGCGAATGGTAGTACAATTCAAGATATATGCTGCGTTGGTAGCTATGAACATAGTGCAAAATTTATTTTGAGATATCATACACGATCTTGGAACATTTCAGGAGCAAAGAGCAGAGGGAGACCAACCAGATGTACTCGGCGATAATACTGTCTGTGCAGTCGCTGAGGTTGAGGTTAACGAGATCGGTGAGACTCGCCATCGCTCACAAGCAGAAGGCAAGAGCGCGAGAGAGCTTAGCAGGGAAGAAGAAGAAGAAGTGATGAGATGTGTATCGCAGTGGATGAGTCTGAAGCCGGGAGGCACGAGGGGTATTTATACAGCGAAGCGCGGCTGCGTTTGGAAGATGGAACCATGGAGGGAGTACGGAAGCAGGGCAGGGCGTGTATCACTTTCATTTAGAGACAAAATGTGGTTTCTTTTCCAGTTCCCTGAATAATTTATACCAGTAGTCTAAAAAGATACTGCACATCATTTATCTCTCTCTTTTTTCGGCTTCCAGGTAACACAAATAGCATCATCTCACCTTGGCCCTTGGGCGACGGTTAATCTTTTTTTCTTCAGGGAGCACAAATAGCAGATCTGACCTGACCAAGTGGCAATTAGTTTGATCGAGCGGCTTCAATGATTCAGATCAGAATCATAGGATTCTGCATTTCCCGGGTAACTTAAGTTGCATGGAAGCTACTAGTCAAAAGTTTTACAGTATGATCTAAAATGTGCCGTCTGAATTTGGTATTTGTTCATTGAGAGCTGTGCCTATAGCCTTTGGGAGTAGCGTCTCTCCAGAAGGAATGTCCTGAAGCTGAAAGAATACAATGCAAGGCCAGCCAAGACCTTGTGCTGTACCGTGTGCTGGATGAAGATAAAAAACAGGAGCCACAGTTGGATCGGATGGCCCCCTTATCCTGAACCTGAATTGACGGTAATGGTGAAAGAAAGCCCACTATATTCGCGGTCATAAGAACTTCGTGCAAACTGGTCCAATGAACATGGAGTTGCTTTTCATGAGTTCTTGTCGGTTCTTCTAAACCACTAACGAAAAGTGCACCAAGAAAGGGAACCATGCTCTCACTGTTATTTCAGTGACAATGCAAGAAGAATCTACCCAAAAGGATGGACTGGAGAAAACGGGTTTTTGTCACCGTTTTTTGTCTGTTTGAAGCAACAGAGACCGTATTTTTTTCGATAAGAAAGATTTATTAAATTTCAAAAGCATTACATCGAGATGATACAAAGTCTTGAAAACACTCCCAGCCTCTGCATAGCGGATGCACGCTGCCTATCATGTACTCATCACAATCAGGCCTTCAGTGGTAGTATATATCATCAGCTAGGCAAAGAATGATGGTGAACCGATCATAGAGTAACGGATCATTAGATTTGTAGTTGTGTTTGCATTGTCGATAAGCTTTGGTAAAACGGACAAGGGCCGTTTCGTACAAGAACAATGTGTTCGCTGTAGTTTCGGCGTTCCGCCACATTCCTGAAACTCCAATGATGACTCGTGCCAACTTGTTAATTGTTAGTTTGTTACAGGTTTTTGCTTCAAATCCTCAATCCAAGAACGTGTATACAACGCTGGTTTGTTGTTTGGTGGCACAATGAAAGCTAGTTCATGAATAAACAAGTAGAGCTCTTGCTTAGAGATTCTTCAGAGCGGGACCAGAGCATTATCGTTTTCTCCTCCACCAATCATATTTTGTTCATCAGTTTGTCCAACTTATTCAGCCATATGGACGTATTCGTTGATTCAATAAGATGGTATCTGCAACTGCCATGTTCGAAGAATTAAAAACAGGAAACCAAGGCTAAACGGTGGTATTGTTTGCATCTTGTAGCATCTTGAACGTCTTCTATTCACCGCGTTGGTTGACTTTGCTTCTGCATTATTTTTTTTCCTTTCCTATTGTCGTTTTCTTTTCAGACATTGACTTTGTTTGCCTATAATGCCGTCATTTGATGTGTGACACATTTTTGACAAATTAGTGTCTGCACCCATTTCTCTCATCCTTTCACATGTCTCCAATTATTGGACGTTACAGTTTTCTGATCTTGATATCAAGGTGTATAGCTACTTTTTTTTTTGAAAAGTCTAGGTGTATATCTTCTTATTGTTTGAAAGGTACAGGTGTATATTCTTCTTGAGCCTAAATGAATTGGAGCTTAAAACCAAAAGCCTTTGAACAAGCCTTTTTTTTGTTCTGGGTAATACATTTGCAGGACAGAGATAATTACCATCATGTTTTAATTTGAATAAACTGTGGACTGCCATCATCATGTTCTCTGTCAGAAATTCTATCAACCGGAAGTCTTATTTGGTTTTTGGTAGATTAAGCAACAAGGCAACAAGTAGTTGTATGTTCAGATAATCCAACCCTTGAGATGCTGAAGAGGAGATCACCTGAACATGATGTCCCTTTGGGCTCATAAAAGTCATATTGATGTGTGTGACACTGTTCAAGAGACCCAGTCGGCTAATTTATGTTTCTCTGTTCTCATCCAAGAACTCAAGTTGTAGTTTGCCATCAATTTTCTTTGCAGAATCTTGCATCTTCCTTGCATCACTGGCTTGTCCCAATTGGGGAATCTATAGTCAACAATTCATTATGTCCGTTTACTGGGCGCAGAAGATTTATTTTTGAAGAAGAAAGGTCAACCCAAAACTCATTTCTTCCAATCAATCTCCTTCAATTCCATGTAAACTAACAATCGTACATCTTTCAATGCTTTCAACACCTTCGATGCTAAATTATTCAATACAAAATTACGGGCTATCAACAACTGATGCAATCATCGATCTCTAAAGAACATAAGGCATAAGCTGATGCCGGAACTTGTTGTGCCGTCTTCCGTCCAACCAGCCCTACTATAGGATATCACAAGTAGAACGCTAGTTCAGGAAAGTTTAGGCTAGAGTAAACCAGAATAGTTGCTATCATGCTTAAAATTACAATTTTTTGGAGTGTCTCAGCCAAAACCAACAACGCACTTCTGCGTCCTGTGGAACTACACCACTGCGATGACAAACCATGGTAGGGGGCTAGGGCCTAGGGGCACGTGAAAACACTGCTGAAATGGCTCCGTAGCCAGGCCGATCAGTCCATTGGCATCGAGCATCTTTGCAGCCTCCGCGTACCATCAGATTCGCGTTCCCTCATTCGCAGAATTGACGAGCGTTTGCGGCGTCGGGACAGAGTGACAGTGTGCGGGTAACCAAAGAAACGTCGCCCTCCCCTTTTCACTTTGCTGGACGGCATCCCCATCGGAGAAAGTAACAAGAAAGTGAGCAAGAATCAACAGATTTGGCCGTGCATGTTCGTTGGACATGATTGCGAGATAGAAATATGCCTTCTGGATGAATGTGCGTCGATCATGGGCTTCATTGGCTGATCTTCATCTTATTTGAGCTTTTGGCAAATTATGCTCAGAATCTGTACTCGGGATGGCTGGATCTATTCCTCGGGAATCGGTAGACCAGTTGTTCAGTTGTGTCACTGCAACAAGCTGCTCGGCCATCCCAATTCCCATCCCTCTGCACAAGTGGAGCATTGTAGATACAACAAAACATAATAATAAGGATCCAACAATGCCAAGATCAAGATTATTACGACTGATTGCTCTATACTGTCGGTACAGTTATCACTGCTTCTCTGAACTCTCTGTCCACCGAACTACATTCTCTTGAATCTTGATTGATCTCCGCATTGTTGATTGGATTGGCCCTAGATGGTTGAGCTGGAGCCGCCCATGGTGTTTGGAGCCGAGAGATCGATATCAAGATCGGAGAAGATGGCTGAATGTTTGCCTGATCTCGGCGGAAGAAAATTTTCCTGCAGGTTCAGTTTGCCGGACTCGGACGCCGGTGGCCGTGGCGGTCCGCCGCCTCAGGAGAAACAGAGGAGGCCTGAAGAGCGCCGGCGGTGGTACAATCCGAGGCGCGTGCCGCGGTTTCCTGACGGCGGGGATAGCGGAGATCGCCGGACGCCGGGGCGGCGCGACCTCACCGGCTGCCATGAGGGCCCCGGAATTTCCACAAATGGGAAAACTAATCGGGTGCGCGAGGTGTGCACGGCGCCCACGGTGCGCACCCCCCCGCATCACCGTCTGTTGGCTGAGTTGAGAGATCACGATGGCCAACCACACGGGAGCCGAGTGCATGAGATGGAAGGTGAGAAAGCTGCAGCAGGAAGCCGAGTGCGTGGGCGTCCGATCCCCAACGACCGTGGTGATGCGCGGGGTGCGCACGCCCATGGTGCGCGCGACGCGTACCCCACTTTTTTCCACAAATGGACCCCCGGAATTGGTCAATTGGATGGTAACATTTACCAAATACCTCCTTGTTTGGATCGCGATGTATAATCGCGATCTGAATATTTGTATTTAGACCTTTTTAATTTTCAAATAACCCTCTAATTTAGATTGTGATTATTTATCACGATCGCAATATTTATATTTACAACCTTAGAATTTGCATATAGAACCTTGGTCGGGGTCCTCTCACCCGCCACCGCCTTCCTCTCCACCTATCTTCAGGGAGCGCAGGGCCGGATCCAATCTACCATTCCGCCGCTCGAGACCTAGCATGAGTAAGCTCCGCATGAATTGCTGTGGAACAGCTCGTCGGTAAGTGAGGAGTCTCATGGCCAGAGAGGCCATCGCGTGGCGTCCAGAGCTGCGGAATCGTTCCGTTCTGTTATGTCATGCCATCAGTGAAGCCATGCTAGCTGTTGTGCCCATGAGGTGGTGTGAAGCCTGATGTTCTCGCCCATCTCAGACGAGCGCAGGGTGTTCGTGGAAATGCTCCTCAAGTCGACCGCCGGGTCCAGAGCCATCTCGGCAGCGCTTGCATTGGGCACCGCTGGCCATTTCTACCATGCCCGTTCAATTTGCCTCGAGCCAGTGCAGACAGCGATACAGAACCATCGTCGTATGGGATGTTGCTCCAAGCCGCCGGCGGCCGGCCGGCACCTGGCTGCCGATGCATCTCGGATTCTCGGGGAGTTGCAGTTGGAGCAGCGCTACCGGGTAAAGCTGAAGCCGGGAAAGGTGAGCGTGGCACCTCGCGCAAACGAGCAGCTTCAAGGCGTCTGGGAGGTTAGCGAGGAAAGAGATAGACGGGCGGCGCTCCAGCGAGCCGCGGCGTGAGGCAGAGACGGCGTTCTGGCAAGCCCACGGGGTGGACGGTGTTTCAGTTTCAGACTAGAAACCAAGCGCGGCATTGCCGCGTGGTTTGTGTGGAGCAAGCCAGGCGCCTTTGTGTAGGAAGGTAGGCGATATATCATGTACAATCTCAAATGTACACTACAAAGATTGGCCAAATATATCGGTAATAACACTACTAGCCTAATTTCACCAGTAGTAGAATATGGATGATTTAATAATAACTTACAACATCTTGCTCCATTGATGCTACTGTATTTTCAGAATACAAAGGATTAAATATCCCTATGGTTTTAGAATGAGAACTTTTAAAATGCAAATGTTTGAAGTTCTGTATTTGATCTATTTCCAGCAACTTAGCATTTATCAACTGAAATTTTCTTTTTTTGTGATAACATGGTCCTACAAATTCTTTCATTTGCAGGGAAATCAATATGTTGCTAGCTTGACCACAAACTTATCTCATGAACTCATGTTTGCTACTCTATTTATTAGTGCAGTGTAACACTTAGGGAATGAGCACCAAGCACAATTAGAAACTCAGAGGGGAGTGTGAAGCTTCAAACGAAAGGACCCCCACGACCCCCGCGTCGTCCTCCCAGGCGACTCGGGGGGCGACGCCGCACCCACCCCAGCACCTCCGCCGTGAGCTCCGGTGGCCGCCGCCGCCGCTCCTTGCGGCGGCGGCGGCGGCCCGCGGCTCCGCCCCGCCTCCCCCCCCCCCCTCGTTTCCCCTCTCCCTTTCCTTCACCCCCGCAACCCTAGATCCCGGTCAACCTGGTTCGGCGCCCCGCTGGTGGAGGTCGACGCCGGTCGTCGGAGCCCCGATTCGCGCCATCTGTGGTCGGATCTACACTCCCTACCGCCAGATCTGCTGGCTGGGTGCTCGTCGGCGCTCCGCGCCGTGGTCGCCCCGGCGAGTCGATCCGGGACGCAAGGGCGCCGCCCCTTCCGTTTCGAAGCTTTGCCTGCGTCCGCGACCGCCGGCCTCGCCCCCCGACGAGCTTGCTCTGGTCTCCGGCGAGCTGCCGGCGGGCTCTGGTTGGGTGGGGGGCAGAGGCGAGAGCCATGACGGCGACGCCCGTGGGCGCCGCTAACCTCCTTGGAGGCGTCACTCTGTTGCCCCCCTCCCTCCCTCCCTCTCTGACGCTGGCTTGCTCCCCGGGTGCAAACCCCGACTGCCCAGTCGGACGACGGTGGCGCCGGTGGGCGTCACTCCCCTTCTTGAAGGCGTCGTTGGGGAGCTCCGCTTCGCCTTGGTGGTACCTGCGGTCATCGTCTGCTCTTCCTTGGAGGACCCTTCTTCTGCGCCTGCCTCGCTTCATGTTGTCCATCGTCTTCGTCATTGACATTGGCTCACCTTTGCTTGGCGGATGCGTTGCCGCCACCGTCGTCCTGGTTGCTCTCTCCGAGAGGATGCTTTGCCGCTCTACTCGTGTTCTGTGGGTGGATGCTTTGCCACCACTGTTGGGTGGATGCTTGGCCGCCGTGTGCTTGGACGGATGCTTTGCTGTCTTGGTCGTTTGCTTAGGTGGATGCTTTGCCACCGTCGCTTTGCTTTGGCGGATGCTTTGCCGCCTTGGTCGTTTGCTTAGGTGGATGCTTTGCCACCTTGTTGTTAGTGAGCTTTTGTAGGTGACCTTTTGTCGATGTATCTTCCTTGCAGGTTCAGTTGCTTAGGTTGTCTTCGGGTAGTCTAGGTTGCAGGGTCTCCCCCCTCGCTTGCTGTATGTTTGTGTTGGGTCGCTTCCACCTTCTTGTACCTTTGCGCTACGGGGGTTCTCTCGTAGCTGCGTCGTTGTAACTCTCTTCCTCTTAATGAAAAACGTGCCAAGGCACGGTCGCTAAAAAAAACACTTAGGGAATTATTGAATGGCAATCTATTTGTATAATCAAAGGGGGAAAACGTCAATCTAGAGAGCCTGTTGGATTCCATGTTGTTGGAACCAAAGTGTGATTAAAAGGGCACAATGAGTTGGAGCAATCAGGATTTACTGCCTTGTATATCCAGATGGTGGCTCTTTACATGTAGAATGGACATATGTCATATTTCTGTCACTTGTGTCATCCTAAATTAGTAGGGGTAAGCCAATTGGTACATTATGGAGTTTGCTATTCTGGTGTCTTTTTAAAGCTTGGTCCTTTCAACAAAACTTGCCAAATTTGAGACACAAAATATAGAGTTTGCATTTCCAAAAATAAAGAGAACATATTCTTTTTTTTCACATGATCTAAGCAGCAATGGTAGTTCAGTTGCAAAGGCGCTTACATGTCCATTAAGAGTTTCAGAGGAGAGAAAGCTAAATTTCCATTCTGACAAGGGAGCGACAGATGATGCAAGTGAATAGATAAGGTAGCAACAGATGATGGAAACAACCGAACTAAAATTAAATATACACCTTACAGAGAAACCAGCCAACATTGTATGACGTTTTTTTTATAAAACTTCAAAATTTAGATAGGACATTTCTGAGAGCTAAAAGTCCTTTCTCTACAAGGTTCAATGAAAGATTAGAAGGCATGCTACTCAATAAATATTTAACTGAATGGTATGAGTTTGTAATCAACGCGATGGCGGAGGAGGAAAATCGCCTCCGTCTCTCCCTCATCGCCCAGGTTGGCAACATGTCCTCAGCCTTCTTGCCCGTCGACGCCAGGCGTGCGGTTGCTGCGGCGGCAGGGATCAGTGAGAGCGAGGTCGAGGTGGTGCGCTTCCACCCCGAGAGCTTCCTGGTTCACTGCCCAAGTCAGGTGGTGAAGGATCATCTTCTAGTTGCCAGTCCCGTCCCGCTAGGCTACACGACCTTGTCCCTGCGCCCATGGACACGGCTAGCCCACTCGGAGGACATCACGGCGCTCGCCAAGGTCAGGCTGGAGCTGGTCGGCATTCCGCCGCACGCTTGGGATCTCGACACGGTCAGCAAGTTCCTGGCCCCCTACTGTTGGGTTGAGAGGATCGAGCCGGCGACGAAGGAGAAGACAGATTTGTCACAGTTCGTTCTTCATGCCTGGACAATGGACCCCTTCGCCATCCCCGAGTCCAAGAAGCTGCTGGTCGCTGAGCGTGAGATACCCGTGGTGCACCAGGATCCCAAGGTTCAACTCATCTTTGGAAATCTACCTCCCTATCTGAGGAAGAAGAGGTTCCTCGGATACCCCGTGCATATCCATCTCAGAAGCATTGCTGACTTCGCGCCGAGAACGCCGCCCACCTCCGGCCCGTCCTCACCCTCCGACGACGGCGACAGCGGTCCCGACGGCAACCCCGACCGGTCCTACGGTTTTCGTCAGGGAACCGCGGGACCACGGTTGATGGGCTTTCCTCGTCGGGACCGCGGCGGCGCGGCTGGCCCGGCCGGTGAGGTTGCCGGCGGCGGGGAGGATTCTCTAGAGGGCCCCGCCTCTAGACAGTTGTCTCGCAACGGTGCGGCGACGGAGGCTGTCCTGCCGCAAACCAGCGAAAAGCAAGACCGCTTTACTAAAGCTGTTTCAAATCCCAACACCACGACAAGACCAGTTTCGGTGGCGGCCACCGAAAGCTCTCTGCCGGCGGAAGCGGACGAGGCAGCAGACGTCCGGTCTGCCCCAGCGGTGACGAACGCCCCGGTCAAGGCGACCGCGCCACCTCGGCCCGACGCGGAGCCGTGGGTGGAACGGCTCGAGGATTTCGAATCTTGCGATGCCCCTGAGCGCCCACAGGATGGGGATCCGATGCTTCTAGAGGCTTCTCTTCCACTACCTGCCAGACGTGTGGCGCTGTTGGGGCCAGAGGTCCTTGAGGATGGACCGACGTTTAACGCAACGGGCCTCTTCCAGGTACCTCAGCAGGCCGCCTCCCCTGGCCCAACTGGACAGGATGGGCTTTCGACTGCAGAACCCTTGCTCCGGCCAATGGGCTGCGAGGCCCTGTCGTTGGCTGCTGAATCGACCGGTGGGCCGCTTCCCCTGCAACCGGACTTCTGCGAACTGGCGGCCTGCGAGGACGCACCGCCGGGCTTCGGGAGGACGGACTCTGCTCTTACGCCTTCGACGCCTGTGCATTCTCCAATTCACCATCGCGATCCAGAAAGCGCTAATCTTTCAGCGTTCTCTAAGGTTGTGCGGCGGAAGATCCGCTCTCCTTTAGCCCCGAGGCCGGTGAAGACAAAGAAGAAGGCAGCTCAGGAATGTAAACCTGAGCTTCCCAAGCGCAGCGAGCGCATCGCTAAGCAGTCACTTGCACACGTGGCGTCGTCGAAGAGGGCCGAGGTGGTGCTCATGCAACGCTTTGGCATGGTCGACAAGTCTTCCAAGATCACACCGGCCGTGAAAGAGGCCTACAAGACATTCTACGCCGCTGAGGCTCGGGACAGGCATTTCGAGGCGATGACCGACATATTGCCGGCGCTTCGCTATAATGCCCCAGCCGTGGGGATGCTGGCGTGAGGGCCGCATCTGCTCAAGGTTGCAATCCGTTTCCATGGATCAAATCGTTCTTCTATCCTGGAACGTGCGTGGGCTGAACTCTAGGGCCCGACGTGATGTGGTGCGACTGGCGGTTGATGATGTTCGAGCGTCGTTGGTCTGCTTACAAGAAACCAAACTGGATGTAGTTAACCGTGCTGTAATCCTCTCTATGCTGGGCAATCAGTTTACTGCCTTTGAGTATCTGCCGGCGTCTAATACGAGAGGCGGCGCTCTCATTGCGTGTCGACGAGGGGTTGCGACAATTTCGAACGCCCGCGTTGGGTGTTTTTCCATCACTGTCAAGATGACACCAGAATCCGGGGAGCCCTTTTGGTGGCTCACGACGGTTTATGGGCCTCAGCAGGATACGGCAAAGGTGTTGTTCCTTGAGGAGCTGGAAGCAATTCGGGATGAATGCGAAGGCCCGTGGGCAATCACGGGTGACTTCAATTTGATCCTCGACCCAGCAGACAAAAACAACTCACGTATCAATAGGAGAAGCATGGCGAGGTTCCGGCGTACTGTGAACACCCTACAGCTTCGGGACATTCACCTTCACGGCCGTACGTATACCTGGAGTAATGAGAGGGACACTCCAACACTTGTTAAGCTTGACAGAGTCCTGGTGACGGTTGATTGGGAGGAAAACCACCCAGCTTGCTTTCTGGAAGCGCTTTCTTCTGATGACTCTGACCATTGTCTGCTGTTGTTACAAACCAACACAGCTGTTCGAGGCAAGCCCAGATTTCACTTTGAAATTTTCTGGCCCAAGTTCGATGACTACTTGGATGCTGTCGCCCGGGGTTGGCATTGCCCGGATGATGTGATAAATGCCTTCAGGCGCCTCGATTGCCTCCTGCGTAACGTGGCCCGGGAGTTGCAGAGTTGGGCGGCAAAGAAAATTGGTTCAGTGAAGATGCAGCTACTGATCGCCAAAGAACTAATCCTGCAGTTGGATCGAGCACAGGAGGTCAGGACGTTATCTGAGGTGGAGAGGGGATTCAGGAACGACCTGAAGAAGCTGACGCTCGGGCTGGCATCCCTAGAACGCACGATTGCGCGCCAGAGATCACGCATCCTCTACCTCAGCGAGGGGGATGCAAACACGAGGTTCTTCCACCTGCAGGCGAATGGGCGAAGGCGGAAGAAGCACATCACCAAACTGCGATCTGCTAGTGGCCTAGTATACACGCAGGAGGAGATGGCTGAAGTGCTGTTCGACTACTTTGACAGTGTGCTGGGGCAACAACTTCACAGAACGCACTCGCTTGACTTGGAAGCACTAGGGATCGCACAAAGGGATTTCTCTGCACTTGAGTTACCTTTTTCTGAGGACGAGGTGTGGCAAGTCATCAAGGAAATGCCCCCTGACAAGGCGCCAGGCCCCGATGGGATGACGGGCGCCTTCTATCAATCTGCTTGGCAGATCATTAAGCACGATGTGATGAGAGCTATCAACGCATTTTGGGCGGCTGACAGAAGGGGGTTCTCGTGCATCAACGGCGCGCTACTGACTTTGCTGCCTAAGAAGGCTGATGCGGTGTCGCCGAAGGATTTTCGCCCAATCAGCTTAATTCACAGCATCCCTAAGCTTGCATCTAAACTAATGGCCAATCGACTGGGGCCACACATGAAGGACATCGTTCTCTGTAACCAAAGCGCATTTATCAAGGGACGCTCAATTCTGGACAGTTTCAAATTTGTGCAGAGATCGGCTGTCTTGCTAAAGAAGCGCCGTATCCCCAGGTTGTTACTCAAACTGGACATTTCCAAAGCGTTTGACACCATTTCTTGGCAGTTCGTCCTTGAAGTGCTGGAGGCATGGGGATTTGGTGTCAGGTGGAGAGACTGGATCTCTCTGTTGCTCTCCACGGCATCTACCAGGGTGATGCTCAATGGCCAACCTGGAGATGTAATTGACCACCAGAGGGGGCTGCGGCAGGGCGATCCGCTATCGCCTCTTCTTTTCGTCATTGCCATGGACACCCTAAACCGTCTGTTCATCAAGGCCGGTGAAGCAAACATCCTGCAACCAGTGGGAATACCCAACATCAGGCATTACTGCAGTATGTATGCTGACGATGTCGTCCTGTTGGCTGCACCGGACGGAAGGGAAGCGCGGGCGATCAACAGAATACTGTCTATCTTCGCGGATGCGTCCGGCCTTCGCACAAATTTGGATAAGTGCTCTATCACGCCTATCTTTGGAGGGGAGGATACCATACATGATTTCAGGCATCATCTGCCGTGTTCCATCAAGGAGTTTCCTATCACTTATCAAGGAGCACCTCTGTCCTCGGGAGCTCTGACTAAAACTCAGTACATACCCTTGGTGGAGAAGGTGGCTGCCAAGCTTCCAGGCTGGCAAGGACCGCTGATGAATAAGAGCGGCCGGCTCACCTTGGTAAAATCCACATTGTCGGCCATGCCGGTTTATCTCGCTATGTCAGACAAGCTTCCCCCTTGGGTCATCACTCAGTTGGATCGTATCAGACGGAATTTCCTTTGGACGGGGCAGGATTCGGCAGTCAGAGGCAAAAATGCAGTAGCCTGGCCGACAGTTTGCCGCCCCACAGCTTATGGTGGGCTCGGTATTGTGGACCTCAAGCTGTCCGGCTATGCACTACGAGCTCGCTGGTTGTGGTTGCAAAAGGTGGACAACGACCGCTCTTGGTCTGCGCTGCAGATACATGTGGAACCGGAGGTTCGCGCCTTCTTCCAGGCGTCTGTGACGGTAACGGTGGGGAACGGGCAGCGAACTTTGTTCTGGGAAGATAAGTGGATCGGCGGAAAATCCATCTCAGCTCTCTCACCGATCCTACACGAGAGCATCAGCAAACGGATCAGGAACACCCGCACGGTGGCGCAGGCATTGCCGGGAAGAAGATGGACGCAAGACATCCGTGGCGGTCTATCTTTGCCATTGTTGGTTGAGTATGTCACACTGTGGGATCGGCTGTCAACACTACACTTAGAAGCCAATCAAGAAGACAGGTGGGTCTGGCGATGGACAACAGATGGAAACTATACGGCGGCCTCGGCTTATAAGCAACTGCATGCCGGCAGCATTCGCATGCGGGGTGCAGCGCACATCTGGAAAAGTTGGGCGCCGCCGAAGGTGAAAATTTTCACCTGGCTCGCTGTCAAACGGCGCATCTGGACAGCTGATAGGCGGAGAAGACATGGTTTAGATGCACATGACCGGTGCTGGCTCTGTGATCAGGATGATGAAACATGCGACCACATGCTCATCGCTTGTCCCTACGCCAAGGAGGTCTGGTGGGGAGTGTTGTCCAGTCTGAACCTGCAATGCAACTTCAACCCTCCAGTGAGATCCCTGTCAAAGTGGTGGTCTCGACTCAGGAGCCTCCAGTCAAGCAATCGCCGGAAGGGGGTGAACACTCTAGTCATGCTAGTGATTTGGAGCATTTGGAAGGAAAGAAATGCACGGCTCTTCAATGGAGGATCCTCTTCAGCCTATGATCTGGCGCAGCTTGTGAAGTGTCACATTAGTTTCTGGGTGCAAGCAGGGGCAGAGCATCTAGGTCGTTTAAGTAGGGAGTAGTAAGAGCGTGGGTTGTTCTGGTTGTCTTTGGGCGCTCCTTGGAGTGTCTTCTATGCGTTGGTTTACCTACGCATGTTCCTGTAACTAAACTGTTTTTTCTTTTTTGCTCTTCTTAATACAATGATGCGCAGCTCTCCTGCGTATTCGAGAAAAAAAAATACTTTCAGTCAACAGCTACAAATGCAAATGTTTATGTGAAACCATAAATACTAAAACATCATACTTAGCAGTTAACCGAATGTTTAATCAGTTTTAACCGACTGCAAATTAGACCTTGAGACATACAGGCACAACAAGTCTTACTGAGTTATCGCTACGACTTCTCTTCTCTGTCATGCACCCATGAAACAATATGTTCTTCAGAACTTTTGTAATGCAACTTTTGCGGCCGCACGTCGCTATTGACTTGTTGCTCACAGTCTTCGTCGTTATCGTGGTCTCGCAGATGCCAAAATCGTGGACCCCTAGAATCTTTCTCCGACTACCGTTGTAGCCGCTGCTGGCTGGGATGTGCTCGTCGATCTTTGTCACCGCTGCTGCTGCCGCCGCTGCATTCACCAAACACAACGCAGCGAGCTTGGCGATTTGTTCCAGCCTTGGGATGGCGCAGCGGACATCGCGGGCGAGCATAGCCTCTCCTTGAGCCCCAGCAGCCGGATTTGGTATATGCGAGCTGCGAAAGATGGAAGCTGCGAGGGAGAAGAGAGGGGAGACGGCGAGAGGTAGTGCGGCCGGCCGCCGCAAGCCCGCGATGGGGAACGCGAAGCATCCAGAGCCCGCTCGGGTGGTCGAGCCTGGATAGACCTTGTTTTCACCGTAGATGGAAGATCCAACGCCGGATAATTGCAGGCGACGTGGCCCAATCTGTTGCGCGAGCTTGAACCCTGAATTCGGCGCGAGCTTGAACCCTGAATTCGGTATTTAGAGATACCGTCCGGGGTGGACGGTATTTCCTGGGCGCCTAAAAACCGTTCGATGCGACGTGGGCGGCTGAGATCGACTCAATCGCGGAAGGAGGCCGCACACACTCTGCTTTGTCAGAAACAGGGTCGAGCGCTGGAGGCCGCGTCGCGGTGCTCCGCCGGCGCGGAGCCGAAGAAGAGCGAGAGAGGAGGACTTCTCACTAGCTTGACCGCCGTCGAGGTTTGCGAAGCCGCGCCGGGCCCGGAGATTCTTCAGGTCTTCAACCTGCCTGGCTTCTTGTGGGAGCCTGATATTCTTCTTCCTCGTCTGGATTAGTGCTACTGCATTCGAACAAAAAAGATGCGGACATTGTTCTCGATTTCGATTTGTCCCAATTGCTGTCGACAGGTAGAGCATAGCAGCACCGCGGTTGACTCGATCCCAAATGTTCCAGGTCATAATTTCTTCGATAAATCTTCAGAAAGAGTCTGAAAACAAGGTTGCCCGTGAGCTGGTGTAACTAGTAGGGAAGAACTCATTAGGATGCAAACTGCAAGCATCAGCTGTCTAGTGTGGACAGCAATACAGCATCAAATCATCGCTCATATTTCACCACGTCTATGCTGCCGCACAAGTAGCCTTTCTGAATTCTCGACTTGATTTTTTTTTTGTCTCACCTTTTATCACATATGGGCTACTGCTCCGCAAGCACGATTATTTGATTTTGCGGCAACCGCTGCCACCACCAATTTCACATGATCCGGATGTGATTGAATACAAAATGGCAAAGGACCAAAGGTCAAGCATGGCATAAAATAGATAATAAGGACCAGAAGGAATTTACATTGCATCGCTAAAATTTATTGGAGATCGATAAGCAGAACAGTAGTAACATATCTCCAAATACTACTTTTGCTCATTTGGCCTTCAATTGAAAAATTACAGAAACCAGATGAGCAGTGAAACAGCTAGAAAAAAATAAGAATGACTAGAGCGCGGAAACGAGCTTTCTCCAACAAATAATTGCCATTCCATGACAAAATCTAGGAACAAAACAAAAAGATTACACTCTATGTACCCTATGCAACCTCCTTTGAAAAAATCAAGGAGACTAACCAAAGCCCCAACAGATTTGTGATGATGCGTCTTGCAAATATATCATACACCGTGAGCAACCAAATGCATCATGAAATGCCTGTGGATGTTCTTGAAGGGGGCCTGCTAATCTCTGATAGAGAAGAGGAGTGTGCTTCGTCGTATCTTTGGATCTCCTGTATGTGATTCACGAGGTTAGACACCAATATTATGTTTAAGCAATAAGCATCTTCATACCCAAAAAAATGTTTAACCAAGGTCCAGTCATGTTGTTAAAGAAAACTAATAGTGCAAGTGCAAGTCAATGTTCTGCTACCAAAGGATAATTTGACGTATTTGGTGGGTGACAGTTACTGTCTCTAGATATTTTCAGGCAGCAATCTGTTTTACAGCGGAAAACAGCTTAGCCAGAACTTCTAACAGTAACAATTAGAGCATTGTCAGGGGAAACCCTTGAAAAAACACTACTACCTCCATTTGAAATCACAAGGCCTATTTTGTTTCGTTATGACAGGGCTTTTGACCAACAATCACTCTATTAATAGGGCACAACTGTTTTTTCCTTAGCAACAATACCAACTCAACCAAATATAACCTAACTGCATAACAAAAAATGAGCAAAAGGAAAAAGACCTGCGATAATGTTGCAGCTGAAGCAGATTTGCGAGATTGAAGTTGACCCTTCAAATGGTTCCGGTGCTGCTGCTGCATGTTCTCAAATTGCTGGAGAAGGGATGGGAAATTGATTGCGCTATAATTCTGTGTGTCTTGGTTTCGATTGCCGTCTTCTGTCACTTGCAGAATCTGAGAGTACGGATTTGCTGAAGATGTGCGCTTGAGATTTTCACTGAACGGCACAGTCTTCAGTCGCGTCCTCAAGATCTTGAAGGCCGCACTTTGCTGCATAAAGATATGGAGCCCAAGTTATTATATTTTAAGGAGTGCCGGTTTCCCTGCACTAAATGTTCAAGAGGGAACATGCAGGTTGTGTAAAATCTCCAACAGAATCTGTTTACAGAAGTTAGACCTCATTGGAGGAACAATCAGTTCAATTCAACAACAACATAGCCTTTTGTCCCAAGCAAGTTGGGGTAAACTACAGTTCAATTCAATTTAACAAAAAGGAGATATTTTACTACAAAGAGGAGAAGCGCAGAAAGGTGGAGTGGAAATACAATTTTCTATATCAAAGTTTCAATGTACAATTACAACGCACCTCCTTAGAGGACTGTCTTAACACTTACAAAGTATCAAACCACCCTTATACTAGAAAACTAATCATTATTTTGGGACAATAGATATTGTTGGAGGGAGATACATATATTAATGTAAGATCATTACAGCTATTTGGTGCTTTGTTTATGAACTGGATCAAAATGGTTCTAGAAACTGTGCAAGAAGCTAAGCAACATGAGCTTTTTGTCTAGTTCATGTCACCCAAAGGCTGCAGGAAGCCGCAACAGAACTTGAACATACCTGAGGCAACAGCATCAGGAGACCATACAGAGTTTTCAGAAGCCATGTGTGTTTTCCAGGTTCAAGAAGCTGCATTTATTATTAAGTATATGTTATGGAGCTCCCATGCCAAAATGATTGGTAAGAACAGTGTAACAGCAAAATCCTTGTGCTAAGAAATAAACGAGTGGAAATTGCACAGCATACATGTCATCACAGTTTCCATCACATGTTGCACCACATAAAGACCAACATGTCAGTTGTACAGCAACTACACTGAATGTGAAGGCATTTCTGATGGCAAATATTGTGAGAGAACCTTATAGCAAAAGAACAGCAAGCATACAGTAAATGTATGGATGAACATTAGCATACAAAATTTGATTCAGAACTATCATGTCATGGATCACGTAGAACTAGAAACAAAATAAAAGAAGTAGAAAGCCCATGATTACAGAATTCAGAGGAGCATGAGAAACAGAAATAGAAACTTGCAGGAAGGTGTCATCAGAACAAGTACCTGTAAACGCAAGTAAGCGAATACTGGAGTCTCTAGGAGACGGATCAATTTATCTAATTGAACCAAAAATTTCACATTTATGTCTTCTTCTCCCAGAGACTGAATAACACAGCTCGCATGACTGTATGCCTACGCACATTCAGAAGGCACATCCAAAGATCAGTAGAGTCCTAGTAAGCAACACAAGTTGCAAATCAATCATTACCTGAGCAAGTAAGCACAAGCTAATTGTAGCCATTGGAGAGTGGCGCCACGATGCATACAAACACTGAAACAAGTCCTTGCCACAGGAATCAACTAATGACCTCTTAAGAAGAGAGCGGAGCCCACCAAGTTCAGTTGATGTGAGCAAAATCAAATTCAATGCCTGCCAGTAGTTCAAAATAATTCACAAATCTCACAATCAGATTTTGGCAGTACAAGAATGTTGTACAAGTAACACAAACCTGAACCATGACGGATGCAAAATCAAGGTCAATTTCACTCTCAAGAATAGTGGAGAACTCTCGATATACTTTTTCAGCACCCAGAATAACACAGAGTCGACGGACTATCAAAGCACCACGCCTGTAGAAGTACCAAAAACTATTATTTTCTAATATGTTCACCAAATATTGAATCATGCATCCTAACCAATAGATATGAATATATAATTAAAATAGCAGAGTCAGCTTTAAATATCGAAATTTTAAATTTCACATACTTCTCCAGCAGAACATGATTGCTGTGGAAGGTGCGGATTAGGTAGGATACAAGATGATGGAAGTGGTGAGGCTCTTCAGCTATACGTGCGTGAACTTCCAATACTAATAGGACGACCTGCACAAGTAAAAATGCTATCATAAACAATTGCAATGCTCAAAGCTACGACTGCAAAATCTTTTAGTGGTGGCTAAGCCCATATAGCTATTCTGCACCAGAAAGTAGTCTGGTAGTGGTTTCGTAGCTACCAGGCTTTCAGCCTTGAGCAACATAGTGGGTCTAGCTAACAGCACAACAGTTGGAATAATATTCAAATCAGGAATTATAAATTTGGCTAGAGATATGTTTAGATAACTGGCAGCAGCATGCTCATCCTCACAGTTCAGGAGGAGCAGTTGACTAGATACTCCCTCCATACTCAAAAAGCTTGAGGTTTTGGACAAGGTTTTGGTCAAACATTGGGAACATAAATCATGAATAACTTTTAAGTTGTTGAGTTTAGAAATATGAAAACTATATGAGTAGATTTGTCTTGAAAAATACTTTTATAAAAGTATACATATTTCAGTTTTTGATAAATATTTTTATAAAAATAAGAAGTCAAAGTTATGCTTTAGAGACCGTGTCGCTGTCCTAAACGTCAAGTTTTTTGAGTATGGAGGGAGTACAAGCTATTCAGAGCCTGTCCTCCAGGACACGGGTGGAGGTGAAGATGCCCTCCAGGCAAGCCTGGGGGCTTTGTTTATTTATTTCTTGCGCCTCAACATTAGTACAGATGGCTGCCTTCATTGCACAGCCCATAGGCCCCTCCTAATGTAAGTAGTAAATCGCCTAATAGATCTTATATAGCCAAACCAAATCATATCTTGACTAGCTTACTTATCTCCTAACTAACTTATCATATAAACAAATTAGCAAACTCATATGTTGGTGGTGCTAAAGTGTCACGCCACACCACAGCAACTAGTGCCCTCCAAATGGATACAAGAATATACTATCAGCTAACCACAGTGCACAACGTGTTGTAGTTTCAAATACTCAAAACAAAAATGGCACTTTGGAAGGATTTTCAAAAGAAACTCACCGCATCTGAAGGATCAGAAAGTGCATTTAGAAGTGGATCGAAAATATCATTCAGGTACGCCACGAACTGTTCCAGAAAATATATAGATAAATCATTGGGCTCTTGCTGTTTTCTTAATCAAAAATTCAAAATGAATTGCAACTCTCAAGTGTACAATTCAAAGTTGATTAAAACCAGGACAGTGTAAAAACTTGAAAACATGCAGGTCATAACTTGTTGGTATTTATTGGAATTGTGGTCCAAAAGGCACCGTAGTCTTTCAATACCTCAACACGATATCGAGCCAGCAGAGTGGAGAACCAATGTAATGCTTCAATTCGAGTGGCCTCATGTTCACTATTCAATTCTCTGGAAAGAAGGGGAGAAAAGGTCAGTGCCATATCACAAATGTCATGTCATTATAGTTCTAAATTACTTGCACATGTAGGGCATAAACAACTCAAATTACCACACCAAAGTTGCCTGGCAGTTAAACTTAATTTCTATCCAAGGGGTTGAGTATAGAACCTTTTTGCAATTGAAAGAATTGCTCCAATATCAAATCCCTCAGTTGGATCAGCTCTTATACCACGAAGTTCCTCATTTGTTTCACGTGCAACCTAGCAAACAAAGAACAAAGAAGTCATTAAATTAATTAATAATAACACGGTTTACATAGGCAGTAATTGTATGAATCAACAGAGGAAAGTACCACTCGGATTTTCTCCTCCTCGTCAGATATGCATGGCAAGATAGCGCCCAATATATCTGCATAGTAAGGAACGAGTTGTTCCCCACCAAGCTTCACAAACTCGTTGATCTGCACTTTTAAAGAATAAACCATAAGAAAAACATTCCTACAAGTATTTGAATAGCCTCCATGCAGTCTAAGATCGCAGTAAAAAACATAACAGACAAGATTACCCATGTGATAGACGTCAAACGAGTGAATTCATCGGTAGAGCCTGCCCTCCGAACAAGTATTTCAGCCATACGACCATAATCTACATTCTTTTCATTTAAGATAGAATAATCAGCATTGGAAGCATAAAACATGTGGACAACCTTATACAAAGACAAAAAGGATCATTGTGGCAATATGCATCGACAAAATGACCTTTATGTCTATGCTGCTGAAAAGACATACAGATACAGAGCAAGTTTCTGGAGAGCAGCCTTACTGGTGAGTTCTTTATCTCCTGCAGAAACTCTGAAAGTGCTGCATCGGCTTGCTGCCTTATCTCATGACTTGAATCACTTAGCATATTGAATAAACCTGCAGGGGTAGCACTAGAAAGGTTGCTGAACAGCCAACATAAGTAATTCACTTCAGAAAAAGGTGGGATTACCATCGAGAAAATCAGGAAGGAAACCAAGCATGTCAATATCAGGAACGCTGTCTAACACTGTTATCCACCCCACCAAAAATTGTCTCACATAAGGGTTCAACACATTCATGCGCTCTCTCAAGAGTGGTATGAATTCTTCTATGCTAAAAAGCAAAAGCAAGATAAGAGAAAATCAGAAACCAACACTAGCATTAAGATAAGCATATCACAAATATGGAAAAGGTAAATCAGACACAGCATACCTGAACTGATCACTCTCAGTAACAATATCCTGGTTGGTAAATGATTATATTATCAGGAGCAATTAAGAAGAGAACATGGGACAAGTTCTAGGATACATGAGTACATTCCAGACGATTATACCTTAACAAGCCTATCAAGAAGATGAGCTGCACTCTGCACATTAGCATCGGAATCTGCAGAAAGCTTGCATAAGGAATCGAAAATCTTGTTGAAGTAGATGATAAAATCCCCTCTTACAACCTACAGATAGAAATTCATTTAGTGTAAAGCAAACATACTATTCGTGTTTCATCACTGAACTAGATGCTTACCTTTGCTATGTTGTATAGTGCTTCACAAGCATAGTAGCGCACTCTGCTATCTTGGTCCAGGAAAGAACTAAGCACAGGAGGCACGATTTGCTGGAAGCACAAAGCAAAAGAGCTTATTGTATGGTCGAATTGACAAAACATAATTAGCACAGCCAGTTTAATGCAGACATTAAACATGATTCATGTTAATGGTGCTTCTGTGCAGGGTAGTAAACAGCACAATAATAGTTTATGGTACATGAAACATCAGCTTTGTATTAAATATAATTTGAACATGCCCACACGATACCATCTAACAGTATTGTCTCCGTGCCTAGGATCTAACCACATCAATGAGAATGCACCATCTAACCCTGCAATGAGAATGCCTAGGATCTAGGATCTAACCACATCAATGAGAATGTATTAAATATAATTTGAACATGCCCACACAATACCATGTAACCCTGCAATATCTCATTAATCTCTCCTTCCGAACCACCATATCAATTTCAAAAGATGGCAGTAACATGCCTCCATAACATCCTACGAGTCTACAGTATGAAGAACACCATACAGAACTAATATTTCCAATCATCAAATGCGATCTTTTTGAAGAGAATGCAAGAAAGGAAGTAGCTCAAAGTGGGAGGCCATCTCACAATCCACAGAAGTTAACTATTTCCATTTGAATCAGCGAGCATAATTTGATTCAGCACTAATGGAATGGATCATATACAATTCATACCTGAGCCTCAACTGAATAGATGTAAAAGGAAAGCTAAACTACTCGAGAGTACTAGGACTCTCTGCTTCGTCTACTATTTAGACTAAACCATTTGGTGTTATACTGTTATTGACTAGTAAACACCGTTCAGCATGTTGCATCACCAATTGAGTAATGCATGATACAATGGAGAAGCTGATAAGAGAAGTCGATGCTACTACCGCTGGCAATTCAGCCCCATAGTCACCAATTTGCCATTTACAGATTATGTGAAGGATCATAAACAACAGGCATGCAGGTTTTAAGCTGCATAGTACAATTTCCTTTACATATACAGATTTTGACGCATATAGGATGACATTCATGAAACTTGAATATCAATAAACTAAATAAGAGTTAAACGTTAGCACTAGCAAACCTCGAGATGCTGAGCTGCCTCACTGGTGAGTCCGACGGTAACTGCTGCAAGGCCAATCAACCCACCCTGCTAACATTGAAGCAACAGAGGACTTAACAAATCTGACCCCGTCAATACTGGAAGCATGAACCACGGTGGTCTATGCAAACCTTCCGATGGTTCGCCTGCGGCGAGTAGGTGAAATCGTTGGTGAGCAGCGTGATGACCGCTGATATCTTCTCATGCTCCCCAGCCGTTGCGAGCTGCTTCACGATGCCCTCAATCTGTACAGGACCCCAAAGCGACAAAAATTCCACCTCAAATCCATGTCGATTGCTCGAAGACCAAAGCCCCTCGATAAACCGAAACCCCTCACCTCGAGCGCGGCGTTCTTCCGCTTCTCGTAGAGCTTGTCGGAGAGGTTCCGCAGCACGGCGCCTGGGATGATGGAGAGCGCGTCTGCGGCCATCGCCGTAGAATCCGCCCGGGAGATCCCCCTCCCCCGCCGCCGCTACTGCTTCCCGATCGGCGGCGATCGCCGCATCGGCCGCGACCCCCACCCCACGGCCCCCGCGGCCGCGACCCAACCCTAAAGCCGACAGGTCAAGCTCCGCGGCGATGAGCACCGGGAGAGGGGAGGGGGAACCCTATAGCCGGGAGCCCAACACGAGCTCGCTCACAGCAACAGCACAAGCCTAGGAATGGATTTGGAGGCGGAGGCGACGGTGGTGTGATCTGGAGGCGAGGGGGAGGGGATCCGGGCGCGGCTGCTATTTTCCTTCTCCTTCCCAGGGGTAACGTTTACCGTTGCGGCGGCCATTAACGGCGCTCGTTTCTCGTGGGTGCGGGGCCAGGGAGGAGGCCAGCCTGGCAAGTGGGCCCGGGCTTCGCGACCTGGGCTGTGGTGTAGGAGGCTCGGGCCGTGTTTGTTTAACATAGTCTAAAAATTAGTCCTAAAGAATCTTTTATGCACGGAGTACTAAATAAAATTTATTTGCAAAATTTTTTTACAGATGAGTACAACTTTTCGCGACGAATCTAATGAAGCTACTTAATCTACAATTTAATACAGTAATGCTACAGTAATTATCCTCTAAACATGTGGTCAAATACCTCATTAGATTTGTCTCGCGAATTAGTCCAGAGTTGTGAATGTATTTTTGTAAACTGACTTTAATTAATATTCGTAATTAACGGTCAAACCTGTAATTTTAGTCTAGTTTAGTCCGTCAAAACAAAAACGGCCTCGGTCCAGGCGTGTTCCGCGTGGTGGACTGGCTGTCTTCCTGCTGCAACTGGATATAGCAGCGCTGATGCATGAGCTATGTCCCGGTGGACCATAAGGCGGATGGCGGAGAAATGGGAGGACACGAGAGCACGGTCCGTGGACAAGGTGTATCCATGGAAGTTTTCCGGTCGTGTGCCCCGGTTCTCTCTTTTTCCACGGAAAAGGGGAGGCTGTTCATCATGTTATCCTTTTTGGTCAAGTCCATTCGTAAGAGCAGTGTTGGTTTTTTTTTTTTGACAACAAGAGCAGTGTTGGTTGGAACTTGGAAGATAGTCCTTCCTGCAAGTGCCACGTTGGGAGGAAAAAGATTTGGATGCGGAAACACTACAATCTTGTTCTCTTTTAAATTGGTATATTAGATAGATAGAATATAGTAAAACGTAATTAGATTTGTCATGTGTATCTTCTAAGTTCCTGAATTTTGAAAATACATATTTTGTTTCTTGTCAAAATGCCTCGTTCACACCTAAATTTTTCTAAATACCTCTGCGAATCTGCGATTAACAACATGGTATATTGGTATGTCAATGCCACGATGGTATGTCAATGCCACGATCACGTATTAGCAAATCAAGTCAATACCATAAAAATGGTGCTTTGGGCCTAGATGATACATTGATAACTAGTTTGTGAATCCTTATATCATGGACCAAAACAAAAAACCTTGTCAAGCTTAAAAACGCATGCACATTTTTACTCTTCAGATTAAATACAATGTTTTTCCACATAAAGGTGCACCAACATAAAAGAAGCCAGATGACTTTATATTCAAGAAAAAACAAATTCATCTCGAGGTGCTTTTATGCACGTATCATGTAGCCATCTAAGTCTACCACTTAGAGTACAATATGTAAAAATTTTTATCCTAGAAAAATATTGTTTTTCAAAATATTGTAATATGTATAGAATTTATATGGATATTCAAGATAGGAGTATTTGGTAGCTAGGTATACGCTCCTATTAAGAGATATGACTAGGAAAGTATTATTTTTTCATTTTGGAAATTTGATATCACTTGAGTTGATCTTACAACTTGCTTTTATGACTCGTGAAGATGTTATATTAAATCAACTTTGATGCTTTGACATATATTTGTCATACTGATTTCTTTTAGTCCCCTACGGTCTATGGAGGAGTTCACATTGTGCCTATGTTCGGGTAAATAACAAAAGCTCAAATACTGTGATAAAAAGCGTGACATGAACATATTAGTCAAACAAACATTATGCTTCATTATATGAAATATGTTGATGTTAACAAAAACTTATATTGAAGTCACACATTTGGGTTTTTATAAATCTTTTCTTGAATCCTTACCTAGTTACATAAACTACTGAGGTGGGGAAGATTTTACAAAACCCAAGTCCACATAGGTTGCGAAAAAACTCAAATCTATAATCAGTGGTTCCAAAGCTTTATTTCCATATTTCTTTTTTTTTTGTGTTGAGCCGAGATTCTAGAAGATAATTTAAAGTAAACTTTTTGCAAAAATTTATAGTTGGAATTGTATTATAAAGGCCGTGTCGACATTCAGATGTTATTTGTTTATGTTTGGGAAAAATTTTATACGGTATGGTTGAGTTTTATGGAACACATTAATAAAGGGTAGTACAAGTGAAGCAAGATTCACTTCAAAGCTTTACCCAGACAAACTATCTTAGGGGTTCAACTTTGATGCTTCCATCAACTTGATTATATTTGTCAACTACTTCCAATATAATTTCTAATACCATCTCCCATGCCACGAGACAATTTCAATTAGGACATATAAGTTGCCACAAAATTTTCATCATGAATGTAATGTAATATTTATACCAATCTAGCTACCTATTTACAGAAGCAATATGATTGGTACTATATTTATAATTATGGATAATTCATAAGATGGATACAGTTTTAAGTGTGGTTATAATTGTCACATGAACCACTTTTCTCTAGTAAACAAAATTATAGGTTATGTTCCGACCAAGAGTTGTTCTACAGTGAAGACCGAAGATCTGAAGATAAACGAATAATTTATTCTTAAACTCATCGTGTGATCTTGTTTCATTCTTCGTAGAAACGCAAGTAGTAAATTTTAAATCTCACAACGGACTTCTTACTGAAAAGGAAAATTTCCCCGAAGGCCCATGGCAAAATCCCAGGCGCCCACGAAAATCTCAAAAGGACAAAAGCCCAAGCATCCCGTCCCCTCCCCTCGCGCTCTAGGGTTTTTCACCGCTCTCCGGCCCCCCGCACCTCCGCGTTGTGCCGCGGCGCTCCGACCATGGCATGGGGGGAGGACGAGGCCATCGGCCCCGATGTGGCCTCGGCGGGGCTTCACGTCTCGGAGCGGATCGGCCGCGACGCCGCCGCACAGCCCGACCTGGAAGAGGCCCTCGAGGCCTCGCGCTACGCGTCCCACCCCTACTCTTCGCACCCCAAGGAGGTAAGCCCTGCCCGACTTGCCGTCCACTGCGTGTGCTCTGGTGGCTGCACGCGCTAGAGCGTTGATCTGGGCGAGCGTTTCCGCTGCATTTGAGGGTTGCAGCATTGCTTTGTCATTTTCGTGTCCTCGTACAATGGGGTAGTGAGGAATCGAAAAGCGAAGGTTCAGAAAACACTACGAGCAGGGATTTGATCTGTTTACTTCGAACCACATAAACTCTGGTGAAGATTTTTTTGTTTGTTTCCGTAGTAGGTGCAGTAGCTTTATATCATTTGTATTGGAAAGTTTGGCTGATATGTGTTGAAATGTAAATAGGTTTGGGGCAAATTTTAGGAAGCATTAGGTGAGAGTCCAGGATAAGAGGTATCCGCCCTGTTCGCTTGGCTTATCAGCCACCAGTCAGCACTACTTTTCTCTCGGAACAAACCAGCAACCAGCCAGCAGTACTTTTCTCTCAGAACAAATGAGCACCAGCCACCAGCTAAACGAACAGGCTGTGTGTAACAATGGGAGTTATTGACAACAGGAGTGACACAGGTGATTCCAATATTCCATAGGAGGATGTGAATCCTGAAGCTAGCATTAGAATTGGTGAAATATTTTGTAGTCTTTTAGGTTAATGGTGAAACTTGGAAACTGGGGCAAGGAAGTGGAAATTAGCATACACCGAGTGGCAGCAGCTTTGAAATACTTGAAAACCGCCATGGCCTAATTTTAACTGGTAAGCTCAACACTGGCTTACATGGGATGAGTAATGATGTTGAGCCCAAGTTAAGGTTGAACTAAGATTGTTGGCACTTTACAGCTAGCACTGTAACATTAAACATAAGAATAGTTTTAGCTTAAGCTTTTTTTTTTTATAGGTGACATCATTCACTCGAGGGACAGATTTGTAAGTATTGGGAATTGAATTACTAGGTGGGTCATTTTGCCTGGTTAGGTTGGTTGAGCAAACGGTATAGTGGTCACTGTTCATACTTTAGAAGTAGATGGTCATTTATCACATTTTCCTTTGCATTGTTTTGTTTGATGGATTAACAAAATTGTTCATTTTTTAAGTTTTAAATTGCAACTCTTGTGATGTTAGGATGAAACATGAAGACTATGCACAACAGTGCATGTTGGATGTTTTTGCCTCAAATGCTGGATTCTATAATTCAGAAGTTTTTATGACATTGGACACGATCTTCTTGCATAGTCTAAGAAATGCATTGCGGGACCCTATTCGTTTCTACCATCTGTGTTCATTTTAAGTTATGTCTGCAAAGTTAAATACGAAGTTGTTCCACAAATATAAATGCCCTTTAAAACATTTTGTCTCTGCTACAGTGGCCTCCGTTGGTGGAAATTGCTGAAACTCGTCAGCTCCCTCCTATGTTGATTGAAAGGTACAACGCGGCAGCCGGTGAAGGAACAGCACTCTGTGGGATCTTTTCTGACATACACCGGGCCTGGGCAACGGTTGATAATTCATTTTTCATCTGGCGTTTTGACAAATGGTAAACCACTAAAATTTGTTTTATTTTTTTCTTTGTACATGTGTGATTAGTCTTAAACAGTTAAAGTGGAATACCTCTTAACATGACGTTTACCTGGTATCTCAAATAGTCAAATCTATCTCATTGTCAACTTGCCATTGATGTAGAGTGGTGTTACTTTGTAATATTGTCCTTTCCCTATAAATGGCCCATTTTCATATCTGTTTTGAATTAAATGATTGTGCGTCTACGAGATGTTAGTTCTGAACTTTTGGCCATTGTTAAAATCACTTGTCTAATTGTAAAGTGAGAATATTCTGTGGCCCATTGGAGCAGGGGTGGCCTAATCATCCATCAATCCTTCCATCTATCATCATCATCATCATCATGAAGTGCACCTCTTTTAACATGTACATCACATTTAGTCGTATTGGTACTATCTAATAGTCCAAAGTTGATTCCATGTATTTAGTTTTATTAAATAAACAGCTCAGCATTGTGCAAGTGATACCACTTTCTCATTAGTCGTAAGTTGTCTAAATGACACGTTTTCCTCAATGTGTGTATGCCATGCTTGTTGCTTAAAGTGTTCTATGGTTTTGTTCCCAGGGATGGGCAGTGTCAAGATTATAATGTGGATGAGCAAGCAATTTGTGCTGTCGGCCTTGCTAGGGCAAAGCCTGGGATTTTCATTGAAGCCATTCAATACCTTTTAGTTTTAGCAACTCCTGTTGAGGTAAGGATGATTTATGTTCCCTTTTGAATCGCAACACACATGCCGACCTTAAATGGCACTTCATAAATTCATGCTGTTGCAAGTGATATCAAATCGATATCTTTTTATTGTGAAATATCTACAGTACTATACAACTGCCTGCAAAATTCAATCTCTAAATAAAACACAATGAAGCAACAGCATTTGGGAAATAGGTTCTGGATAATTATAAAAATATTCTTCCCAGTACCCTTGAGCCATGTGTAGTGCTGAATTTTTGTAGTGTATGACTCTTCAACATTCCTTGTAGTAGTGGACTGTTGGATACCTTTATGTTTGGTTTCCTGGCCTGGCCTGGCCTGGCCTTTGGTGGGCAACGAGCCAAGGGAATCAAGTCCATCTTCACTAATGCAAGCACACACACTTTGAACTACTGTGTCTTCAAACGTGTGCCTAATGGTTTTGCTTATTCTTTCAATGTATTGAGATAATCACTGGATCTTGTTATATATTGTGAACTATGTAAAATGAAGCAACAAAATATGAGCAGAAGATCTGTTTCTCAAAATAATGGGTCAATCATCAATTTTTGACTAAATCCTGTTGAAGGTTTTGTATCCAAAATTTATGAGCAATCTAATAGTCAGGATGACAATACGAAGTATCAAACACAACTTTTGGTCAATAAAAATATTCCCTCCGTTCCAAATTATAGTTCACTTTAGCTTTGTCCTAAGTCAAACTACTCTTTAACTTTGACCAAGTTTTTAGAAAAATACCCCCTCCGTCCCACATTACAAGTTGTTTTGGCTTTTCTAGTGCATATTTTTTTCTTGTGCCTTTCCCTATAAATTTGGTTAAAGTTAGACAAATTTGACTTAGGATAAAGTTGGTGTGAGCCATAATTTGGAATGGAGGGAGTATTTAGCAATGGTGACACTTTTATATGTACTGCTTATCAGTCGGGCCATATTGAATGGCCATGTCTTGAAAATTCTTAGACCATGTAGCATAATATCAGATAGGTGTCTGCTACTTTTGTAAGGACAGTTAGTAAATGCTTGATGAATATAATGAAGGCATGGAACAAGTTTATTTAGTGGAGTATCATGTCTTTGATGCTCACATTGCTCTTATACATCGCTGAAAATCTTCTTACTGAATTGAGATGCTTCATAGAAAATCAAGTTGCCATTTCTTCTTTATTTTTGTCCTAGCTAATTTACTTTCACCTACATCTGCTGTGCCAGCTGGTACTTGTTGGAGTTTGCTGTTCTGCTAGTGCTGATGGAACAGATCCGTATGCTGAGCTTTCATTACAACCTTTACCTGAGTACATGATTGCCACTGATGGTGTCACTGTGACATGCATCACATGTACGGATAAGGGCCAAATTTTCCTAGCTGGACGTGATGGGCATATATATGAATTGCAGTATACAACTGGCTCGGGCTGGCGTAAACGCTGCCGTAAAGTTTGTCTTACTACTGGTATTGGCAGCCTTCTTTCCAGGTATCTACTGCTGTAAGACCAGAAATGTGATGCTTTATTTGCTTATTAGAGGCCACCTGCTTATTCAGCCATCATGATTTTCAGGTGGGTCCTGCCAAATGCATTCAAATTCTCAACTGTTGATCCTATTGTTGATATGGTCATCGATGACGAGAGGAATACTATCTATGCTCGCACCGAAGGCATGAAATTGCAGTTATTTGATTTAGGAGCTAATGGCGATGGCCCTTTGACAAAAGTTACAGAAGAAAAGAACATTATCGATCCACGGGATGCACCTTATGGTGGTCGAAGGTCTAACACACAAAGATCTGCACGATCACCAAAACCATCAATTATCTGCATCTCACCTCTATCGTCTATGGAATCGAAATGGCTTCACGCTGTTGCTGTTTTGTCAGATGGGAAGAGATTATTTCTTACCACGTCAGGTGGAAGTGGTTCTTCAGTTGGATTGAGCAGTAGTTTGCAGAGGCCAACCTGTTTAAAAATTGTTGCTACTAGGCCGTCCCCACCCCTGGGGGTTGGTGGTGGGCTTACATTTGGTGCTGTTTCAGCGGCTGGCAGAACTCATCCTGAGGATCTAGCTTTAAAAGTTGAGTCTGCATTCTATTCTGCTGGTGCTCTTATAATGTCAGATTCATCTGCTACAGCCATGTCATCTCTTCTGGCTGTGCAGAAAGATTCAGCTGCGCAGTTATCCCTTCCGAGTACGTTTGGAACATCTTCTAGAAGCTCCCGAGCTCTACGAGAAACAGTCTCTGCTTTGCCTGTTGAGGGTCGAATGCTTTGTGCCTCTGATGTTCTCCCACTTCCAGATGCTGCTTTCACGGTGCAGTCTTTATATGCCGATGTGGAATGCTTCACAAGTTTAAGAAAACCTTCTGAGAAAGCATCTATAAAACTGTGGGCTAAAGGAGATCTTCCTACCCAGCATATCTTACCTCGGAGGAGGGTTGTTGTATTCAATACAATGGGTTTGATGGAGGTAATTTTTAATAGGCCTGTTGATATTCTCAGAAAATTGTTTGATGGGAACACTTTGAGATCGCAAATTGAAGAATTCTTTAATCGCTTTGGTGCTGGAGAAGCTGCAGCAATGTGCTTAATGCTGGCCGCAAAGCTACTTTATGCTGAAGATAGTCTGATAAGCAATGCTGTTTCTGAGAAAGCTGCTGAGGCATTTGAGGACCCTGGACTTGTCGGGATGCCTCAAATTGATGGCACCACTGCTTTATCTAATACACGAACTCAGGCTGGAGGCTTTAGTATGGGTCAAGTTGTTCAAGAAGCAGAACCTTTGTTCTCCGGTGCATATGAAGGGCTCTGTTTGTGCTCTTCAAGACTACTATATCCCATATGGGAGCTTCCTATTATGGTGATTCGAGGACCTGCTGGTGCTAATGAACACAAGGATGGCATAGTTGTTTGCAGGCTGTCAGCTGGGGCCTTGAAAATTCTTGAGAGTAAGATTCGTTCACTGGAAACATTTTTAAGATCTAGAAGAAACAAGAGAAGAGGCCTGTATGGTTATGTTGCTGGCCTGGGTGATTCTGGTTCGATACTCTACAAAACAGGGCCTACAGGTTCTGGGGGGCTTGGCAATGGAAGGAGTCCGTACAACTCCCAAATTCGAGATATGAACCCCACCGATCAATCTGCATCAAGTAAAAAGCCAAGGCTGGTTTTTACATCGGCAGAACTAGCTGCTATGGAGGTAGGTAACACTTGGAAAATACTCAGCAGAATAAGAGCACAGTTTAATCTTTTTTCCTGACATGCATCAATTGGATCAACAGGTGAGAGCAATGGAATGTCTTAGGCGGTTGCTTAGGAGATCTGGCGAAGCACTCTTTCTGCTTCAACTTATTTGCCATCATAATGTTGTCCGCTTGGCTCAGACACTGGGCAATGATTTACGCAAGAAATTAGTTCAATTAACATTTCATCAACTGGTATGTTCAGAGGACGGCGACCAGCTTGCGATGCGCCTTATTTCTGCACTCATGGAGGTAATACTGTCAATCTCCCTTTCTTTACTCCGCTTTATATGGAAATGG
Organism: Cenchrus fungigraminus; assembly: GCA_036936925.1. NCBI lineage: Eukaryota > Viridiplantae > Streptophyta > Magnoliopsida > Poales > Poaceae > Cenchrus > Cenchrus fungigraminus. Next base: position 91,897,889 of record CM072776.1, on the reverse strand, counting down.
GGAAATCTCACGTACTGCATTCACATTCAAATTTCTCAACTGTTACAATTTAGGTCTGTAATTTGATATGATTTTTGCAGTACTATATTGGCCCAGAGGGCAGAGGAACTGTTGAGGAAATCAGTACTAAATTGAGGGAGGGTTGCCCTAGTTACTTCAACGAGTCAGACTACAAATATTACTTGGCAGTGGAATGTCTTGAGAGAGCATCTATGACTCATAACCCTGATGAAAGAGATATTCTTGCTAGAGATGCTTTCAACCTCTTAACTAAGATACCAGACTCTGCTGATTTGAGTGCCATCTGCAAGAGATTTGAAAACCTAAGGTTAGTCACTTGCGCTGGTATTTTTCAGCCTAAAATATATCAACCTTGATGGCTTCTTTTCATATCTGCTAACTGATTATATATATTTTTGTTGTTTCGGGGTTCAGATTTTATGAGGCTGTAGTCCGGTTGCCTCTGCAGAAAGCTCAAGCACTTGACTCCAATGCTGATGTTATCAATGGTCAAATTGATCCAAGGCATCATGATATGATAATGTTGCAGCGTGAACAATGCTATGAAATAGTTATGAATGCTCTGCGCACCCTCAAGGGTGTTGGGCAAGGTGCAGATAAGTCATCTGGTTTGGCAACTGCTGTTGATCCAGCTTCTCGAAGCAAGTATATCAAACAGATCATCCAACTTAGCGTCCAATGGCCGGACACAGTTTTCCATGAGCATCTATACAGGACCCTGATCGAGCTCGGTCTAGAAAATGAGCTTTTGGAGTATGGTGGTTCTGATTTGGTTTCTTTTCTGCAGAGTGCTGGTCGTAAGCATCAACAAGAGGTTTGCCCTAATCCTTGTTTTCCTACTAAAATTTAGAACTATTGATACGTGATCAGTATTTTTATCATACTGGAAACTTTTCCTGGTGTGTCAGTGATAATTATCCTCTTCTGGGGTTTGTCCATTGATATACAAGTAAATCATTCGGGGGTAACTATATTGCCATTGAATTCTGTTGTCCCAGGGGAGTCCTGAGCACCTGCCTTTGATTATGGTGTATGTTTGTTGAAGGTTGCCTTCATTTCTTGTGTTATGTTCTATACCGTCCTCTATCCCTTCCCTTCAGATGCTTATTTCTCAGACAGGGTCCAAGGCCCATGCTTATTTCACATGTCCTGTTTAAATATAAATAAAAGAGGTTCTGGATTTGCTTAGGTTTAGCATGACCATCAAATACTAGGCATATCTGTTTTTTACTACCATGTACTGGTATTTAATACTCATTGCCATGAATAGCTGCAGAGAACTTCCTTAGATACTGGTGATGTGATCACATAAATGCCTTTCATGTCACTAGATCCTTCCAAGCCATTATTGTCCATGCATCATTTAAGTCTTTTTACCAGATCGTGTAAGACCACTATGTTGTTTCTGACTACCTAATTTCACTGTATAAGGTCCGGGCAGTTTCTTCACTTACATCAGGAGCTGCTAAGTTGCAAGATTTAGGTGCACCTATCTCGACTAGCCAAACAAAGTATCTTGAGCTCCTAGCAAGGTACTATGTTCTTAAGGGGGAGCATATTGCTGCTGCCAGGATGCTGTTAATATTGGCAGAGAGACAATGCTCCAATTCTGAAGAAGCACCTACTCTTGACAAGAGGTCTCAATTGTTTTCTTTTTTTTACCTTTTTAAGTTCCATCATTTATATGTAAGAACAGTATAACACCTAATGGAATACTGGAATACAGGTACGAATATCTTAGAAATGCAGTGCTTCAGGCCAAAAGCGCAGGCATCACTGCTGATTCATCCAGAAATCCTATTGATAGTAGCACACTGGATTTGCTTGAAGGCAAACTTGCAGTGCTTCGCTTCCAAATGCAAATCAAACAAGAACTGGAGCTCATGGCAGCGCGGGTCGAAAATATTCCAAGCAATTCTGAATCACCAAGTGATCCATTTCCTCGTGACAACATTCTTGCTGATGCAGAGGCTGCTAAAGCTGCCAAAGATAAGGCAAAAGAGCTTTCATTGAATCTCAAGAGTATCACTCAACTATATAATGACTATGCTGTTCCGTTTAATCTCTGGGAGGTATGGTTTTATTTGTTTCATGAAAGCTCCCTTGGCCTTGTTTTTATGAATTTAATCGTGTTTATTACTACTGAGTTGCATGCACCAACCAGTTTCAACCCAAAAGCTTAAGCTGATAGGGAAAGGTAGGCAATTCACTCATATTTCAACAATTACATCTCAATGATTTGCATGTTCCCAAACTATGTAATAAGCTCATCCATAGGACCTTATTGCTCTCCATAATAACTAAGTTTGTGGACATGCAACATTTTGAAATAATAGACATAAGAGTTAGATTAAACTTGAAAGAACATGAATATAATCATTAGTGAATAAAGCTAGCCGCCTTAGAGCCAAGGAAAATGATAAAGGACAACATAAAAGTGAATAGGAAGGTTCACTCTAGTGACTGTCTGAAATTATTCTCTCTTTCCATCAGTGAACTTAATTTCAAAAGGATTTCCTAAATTGTGCACTGCTCATGTTGGATACATCAAACCCTCTTTGCTTGCATCTCTACACAGTAAGCAGGTTCCACCAAATGAATTTGTTGTGATGTATTTCAAACTCATAACTGGGGTCACGATATGAATTTTTAGCAGATTTCCTCATCTTTTGAACCTAATTTTAGACTAGCTACGGTGCTGCTGTGTAAGGGTGGGACAGGGGTTCAAGGATTTTCATTACTTTAGGCTCCGTTTTGTTCGTGAAGTGAAACTTTTGGGTCCTCTTTCAAGGTCTATTAGGAGTATTGAACGTAGACTAGTTACAAAAATAATTACACTAATGGACCGGAAATGGCGAGACGAAATGAATCTAATTAATCTGTCATTAGAGTTTGGTTACTGTAGCACGATGTTGTCTAATCATGGCATAATTAGACTTGTTAGATTCGTCTCGAAAATTAAGGTAGGGGTTGTGGAATGGGTTTTTGTCATTAACCTACATTTAATACTCCTAATTATTGTCTGGAGATTGATGTGACGGGTAGTTGGTGAAATTATGTGAGAAGGTCTTCGGTCTTCACTTAGCAAATGCCCAAGGGCTCTTACCGCAGGTCGAGTTTTTTTAGACCGTCTCTTGTCTAGTGGTACTAGGAGCACCTTTTACTCCCTCCATTCTCTTTTGATAGGGTTATTTCCAAATCTGAAAAATTCTCTTTTGATAAGTCTTATTTCAATCGAACTATCCATACATTTAATAGCTGTCTCAAACTTGATGCACGACCCTTCATTCTTCCACTCGAGATTGCTTGTTTACGAGGAATAGCTAATGGTATGGTTAAATGATGATAAGTATGATTATCTTTCCTTGGTCACTGTGCCAAGGTGAAATAGGACTATCAAAAGAGAATACAAAGTAATTCTTGCATGCAGATTGGTTTTTAGGAAATGATTTCTCGCGAAAATGACTAGTAATGTCTTCTTGTTAGGTTTGCCTGGAAATGCTGAGCTTTGCTAATTACTCTGGAGATGCTGATAGCAAAATTGTTCGAGAAATTTGGGCCAGACTCCTTGACCAGGCACTTACAAGAGGGGGTGTTGCAGAAGCATGTTCTGTGGTGAAAAGAGTTGGCTCGAAACTTGATCCTGCAGACGGAGCTTGTTTGCCTTTGGATATAATATCCCTTCATCTTGAGAAGGCTGCATTGGTAATGTCTATTTTGTGTTCTGTATATATCTCCATGCTCGAGTCAAATTTTGAGGGCATTCCACACTCATATTATATCCTGCTCTTATCTACAGGATAGATTAAGTTCGGGAGAAGAATTAGTTGGTGATGATGATGTTGCAAGAGCTCTTCTTGGTGCCTGTAAAGGTCTTCCTGAACCAGTGCTTGCTGTGTATGATCAGCTGTTATCAAATGGCGCCATCATGCCTTCACTTAATCTAAAGTTGCGCCTTTTGAGATCAGTTCTTGTGATCCTTCGTGAGTGGGGGATGTCCATCATTACACATAGACTAGGCACCACAAGTGCTGGGGCTTCATTCTTTCCTGATGGAACATTTTCGCTGAATCAAACAGGAACTGCAAATCAAGGTGCTCGAGATAAAATAATTAGTTTGGCGAACAGGTAAGTTTATGCATGAATTGCATTTTACATTGACATCTCTTTCAACTGCACCATTTCATACAAGTGTATTTGTATCAGTTGTTTAAATGTTGTAAATTTACCAAACTCTTTAAGAGTCCATGCACACTATTTCACTATTTTACTTCTTTTGTTGTGTGAACCCACTTCACAGATACATTTGACCATTCTCTTGTGCTGTATTGCTATTTCAGGTATATGACTGAAGTGAGGCGATTAAACCTTCCACAGAACCAAACGGAGAATGTCTACCGTGGTTTCCGTGAGCTTGAGGAGAAATTACTCTCACCTTATTAGCCATTTTTCAATTGTACCCTCAGCATTGTAAAGTATATGGGTCCTGCACCAGTTGTTGTATCAAGAAGAGAGAGCCAGAGGTCTCCAGATTCACCTTTGCTTGATCTCTATTGTTTGTCTTACACTTAATATCTGCAAGAACCCGAGGCTGGGCTGACCATCACTCAAAGAGTTTATCCATGTGCAGCCTTCTTTTATTTGATAAAGTCAAAGTGAATTATGGAGCTGCTGTGTGGAAAGTTGTTTCTGAGCTCAGTGTTGATTACTTGCTAATCCCGTGGGCAGATGCTCATCTGGTTTTACCTGAAGTGGGAAAACAGCTGGAAAACACACTGGCTTTGCAGCGCCAAAGATCTATCTGTTGAACACATGTCGGTCTTCGTATAGGAAATTAAAAATTAGTATGTAGCATGAGATTGTACAGTTTGAGACAGCTATTAAATGTATGGATAGTTCGATATTCTTTCAGGGTTGTAAGCTCTGTAGCTCCCTGTGTTTGTTGTCATCAAGGTATACTGTATTTCAGTAGCTGGAAAGACGATCGTTGGTGTCAGAAATGCTGAATTTTAGGTCCTTTTTTGTTCCGTTTGTTTGGTTTCCCCCTTGCTGTTTGATTTTTTTTAAAGCTGCCAGGAGCGCTGGCCCATCGTGTCGTGTAAGAAGTACCGCTTGCTCGAGCGCGAGCGGGCTGCCCGGGCTCGGCTTGGTCCCCGTGCGAGAAATTTGACAGATTGTTGTAGCTCGTGGGTAGGAAAGCTATATATCGATCACTGCGACTGCGAGGACACAGGCCTAGCCGATAACCGGACCCAGTCGCCGGCTCGCCGCTGTTTGGCGGTACAACCGTACAAGGCCATTCACCCGTCTTGATCGTGGACGCCGCAGCTTCCCAAGTCCCAACGACCCAACCTACATACATGGGTGACCTCGAATTGACGAGGGTAAGCACAGCGCCCACTGTTCAGCAGGTGGGACAAAATCAGGACGACGACAGGTGGAACGGAGAGAGGAGGTGCTAGAGATGGGTAGATGGTGAATTGGTGATCCACGCGACGGCGCATACGATACGACGGGATGAACATGAGAAAGAATGGTATGTATAAGGTGGTGGCGGACCAAAGCTCCTCTAGTCTATTTGGTTAGAGGGGTTGAGGTATGGTCATAACCAGATACCCAGGTTTGATTTCTTATTGGAGTGAATTAAAGTTGGTTTTAAAAAAAATCCCCTCGCTGGTGAAGTCGGGATCCGGGGGTTTTCTAGGCCCGGAGAAGGTTCCTTCTTCTTAATGAAAACCTGTGGGGCAGTCTCACCCCACCGGACCTAGTTTTTCAGAAAGTGGTGGCGGCCGGTGTGTAGTGTGCTCACTGGTGAACGACCAGCCGGTGTGAACCTTCTTCTTAATGAAAACACGTGGGGCGGTCTCACCCCACCGGGCCTAGTTCTTTCTTCTTAATGAAAACCCGTGGGACGATCTCACCCCACCGGACCTAGTTTTTCAGAAAGTGGTGGCGGCCGGTGTGCAGTGTGCTCACTGGTGAACGACCAGCCGGTGTGAACCTTCTTCTTCACCCCACCGAGTCTAGTTTTTCAGAAGGTGGTGGCGGTCGGTGTGCAGTGTGCTCACTGGTGAACGTCCAGCCGGAGTGAACCTTCTTCTTAATGAAAACCCGTGGGGTGGTCTCACCCCACCGGGTCTAGTTTTTCAGAAGGTGGTGGCGGTCGGTGTGCAGTGTGCTCACTGGTGAACGACCAGCCGGAGTGAGGGCGCAGGGCGGTGACGGTAGTGACAGGTTTCATGGAGGATGATTTCCAACTATGATGAGAACACAACATGGGACGACAGTTCTATGCAACGGCGACATATGGGTGAGCGGGGCCGAACTTCGTAACGTATAGTCCTATATACTATATCCGCCCATAATATATGATATTTATGATAAGTTACTTAAGTTAAGAATTGAACTAATTTGCTTATTGTAAACATCATATATGTATGGACGAAGTGAGTATATAGGTGTGAGAGACGTAGGACATGTACTCTGGTCGCATCATCATAGACAACTATGTTTTTGGTACCCACTACAAGTTCCTTCTCTATTTTTCTCGATCTTGGACGTGCCACGTCATCTGCTGACGTCATCAGCACTCAATCCCGAGCCCCTCCTGTTCCCCACCTACGCCCCCGCGGATCCCGCGCGCCTCGAAGCCCGCCGTCGCCTCACCTCCTCACCGGTCACTGCTGCCGCTCCATCGACTCCCCACCACAGCTGCCTCACCTCTCTGCCTCCCGTCGCCTGACCTCCCCACTGACACCGCCTCGCCTGTCCTCATAAAAGGGACTGCCGATGGGAAGAGCAGCCGGGACGAAGAAGGGGAGGAGGTGAGGAAGCCGCGCGCCTGGTGGAGAGAGACTGCTGCTGGTGAGGAAGACCGCTGGGAGGAGGAGGCCGCCACTAGCCTGCGCTGCGCCTCCTCGCCTGGCCTTGACTCACTGCCGGATTCGGCCTTGAGGAGGGGTGGGTTTAGCCGGGAAAAGTCGTGTCGACTGTCGGAGCTGCAGCCCGATCCCCGCCGCGCCAGCTGATGGAGGCCGCAGCCACGCTCCCCGCCGGGCCAGCCGCCGGAGCTGCAGCCTGCTACCCGCTGCGCCGGCCGCCGGATCCCAGAGCCCACCCCTCACCGCGCGGTCGCCGAAGTCATAGCTCGCACTGCACGCGCGGCCGCCCGTACTGAAGTCTGCCCCGCATGCGCGCCCACCGGAATCGGCACTCGACCCGCGCGCGTCAGGCCGCTGGAGTGCTGCGCCCGCAAGCCGCTGGAGCGCTGCGCCCGCCTTGCGCGCGCAGCCGACGAAGCTGTTGCTGGCTTGCTGCCCTTGAGCGCGTCGCCGGACCTGCTGGAGGCCTGCACGACTTCACCAATGTGAGTATGTGTTGAGCGGTGGGATGCGGATAAGGTTGGTGTGGTGCTTGTTGCCTCCTTCATGAGTGAACGACATGTCCTTCCTGGAATGGGCTTTCTGGATTGGGCTTCTCTTTCTCACTGTTTTTTTGTTAATTAGCAGGTGGCGGCAAAAGAGCTTTCCCAAAGGTTAGAAAAATAAAGTCAGTCGTCACTACGGAGTATATATTTTCATAATCCTGTGGATGATGACACAACATAGTAGTGGTTGCAGTTGGTAATCTCTCTATTAGGAGATCGGAGAAGCCTTTACCAGTTGGAGATTAACTGCAACAGGAACTTGGCAACCATAACTTTCATTTTATCAGAACTACATCCATGCCAGCAACAAAGCGATGAACCGCTGATGTCTGATGAATCAAAAAAGTCAGTAAAATATTGTTTACCTTCATGTAAAAAATTCAATTTTCACTCTTTTTCTCAAGTGCACTAATTAATTGTTAAAATATCAAAATTTCACTCTTTTATCAATTGCATCTAATAATTTCATATAATAATCATTGAAAATCAAGCGACATATCCCGCGGCAACGCGCGGGGAATTCACCTAGTTACACACTAAAGCATAACAACATTAACGACATGTTATGACGTCGGCAGAACTTTTTGCGGTAGAGCATTAGCATGTTTTTCATTAAGAAGAATAAACCATAGTAACATTCATGATGTGTTATGACGACAGAAGAACTTTTCGCAACAGTATTTTAGCGTGTTTTTTTAGAGGAAAAGAGTTTGTTACACCCACACCTTCTGGGTGACCACCAGATATCTGCAACATGACCTAAAGCTGCCGACAACGACGATCACAAAAACAAGCAGGTCCACCTCTCATACCCGGAGGCAAGCAGACACACGAAGCAATAAACTCAATACAACACAACTACACAAGAAGAAAAAACCTGGCAGAAGAACCGGCTAGCTGGCCGTGGTGAAGAAAGAGGGTCGAGGCGTGTGCTGTGTGCTCGTGCTACTGCCTACTGGCTCGATCGTGCTACGACTACGAGCAGAGATGGGATTGATGAGTCCAGACTGACTGAATAATTGATTGAGATCGGACCCCGTCAATACTGAAGCATGAACCACAGCGGTATGCAAACCTTCCGATGGTTCGCCTGCGCCCTGCGGCGAGTAGGAGAAATCGTTGGTGAGCAGCGTGATGACCGCTGATATCTTCTCATACTCCCCAGCCGTTGCGAGCTGCTTCACGATCCCCTCAATCTGTACAAGACCCCAAAGCGACAAAAATTCCAACTAAAATCCGTGACGATTGCTCGAAGACCATAGCCCCTCGAGGAATCGAAAGCCCTCACCTCGAGCGCGGCGTTCTTCCGCTTCTCGTAGAGCTCGTCGGAGAGGTTCCGCGGCACGGCGCCTGGGATGATGGAGACACTACCAGGGAAATGACTTTCAACACTGGGTCTTACCCTTTTCGTATCGGATGTTGAACCGGTATTCTCACGTCGTTATTAAAAGGAGGAGTCATTAGTATCGGATAGTTTACCCGGTACTAATGTGCATATCAGTACCGAGTGTAATTGTCATCCGTACTAATGGAGCTACCGACGTAGTTGCTTACCAATTGCCAGCGCCTTCGTCTTCGTCCACCTCTCACGGTCCTTCCTGTGTCACATGTAGAGGTTACACCATTGGTAAAGAACAGGATGTCCAATGTGACATTGGAGCTAAGAGAATACTGACATTGTTGTGGGTGAACAACATGCATGATATATATGAACATCATACATACACACAATGTGCATGCAACAGCTAGACACAAACCGGCGCTAGCCAATATATTTTTCCCAGTGACACTTCAGATTATTGGTTATTCAGACAAACTTGGCAGGTTATTCATTTGAATCAATTGGGCCCCATGGAGCCCTCCATTATCTTTATTTTCACCCATTGATGCACTGATATCTGGTCATAATTAGATCATGCATTTCCTGAAATCATCCATCGATGCATATGGATTATTCAACAAGACAATAGAGTTGGTGTAGCTGCTTATCAATTGCCAGCCCCTTCTTCTTCATCCGCCTCTCAGGGTCCTTTCTGTTTCTTTCATCCTTCTTCTCCCTTGACATTTTTGCATAACGTTCTCGATCCATCTGGCTCTCAGGTGCTTTAGAATCCTCTTCTTCTTGCCACTCAGCATGTGGTACTACATCACCTGCCACGTTGGGATTACATCATTAGTAAAGCACGTGTGTGTACTGTGACATTGGAGCTAAGGAATACCATCTGTTTAATATGTGTTTGTGAGGTTGCCGAGAGGAACCCCAACCCGGCTAGAATGCGACTGGTCCGCCATGAAATCACTGTCACCTTTTACATGATATCAATTTGATCCACTCATGTGGCAGCGCCAGGAACACATATCACTGTTTTAAGATGCAGGCTAGTAGAATGGGCAACAGATGGGATTACCTGTTCACAATTGAGCAGGAGGCAGCTTAGGGCACAATGCACGCATAGGCAGCTCTCTCCTCTCGTTCCCGTGCTATTGCAGGGCAACGACGCAGATGTCGATCTCCACCGGGGTGCTACGACAGATGATCCAAACCACCAGTGAAACGACGGGGATCAGAGTGAGGCAAATTAAATGTTCGTCGCAGAGGGTAGGGCAGCATGATGCGGCGGCCTGACCCGTACGTGGCTAGAGGTGTGTACGTGCACAACTGAAAAAACAGGCATTTGTACGAGTTTATAACCCTCATTTGTACCGGGTATTGAACCGGTACAAAGCATCCGGTACAAATGTGGTGGAGCATTTGTACCGGGTGGAGCCTCGGCCCAGTACACATATGTTTGTGCCCCCGTCAACCTCTTTCCCTTCCCTTTTCTTTTTTTTCTTTATTTCTTTTCTTTTTCTCATCTCATCTCGTCCAATCCAATTCAGATTCAACGTAACAAAATTTACATCAATTCTCATCCAAAATTTACAGCAATTCTCATCTCAAATCACAAGATTCACAATAAGACTCCAATCACAATCTCTATGCATCTCACAATAATACATCACATTACAAGTTACAATCTCATACATCTCACAATCTCACAAGACCACAGATGGAACAAGAAAATCACACACAAATTCATCTCAAAAATTAAAAAAAATCCTCACCGGAGCCCCTGCGCCGCGCCTGGCTGCGCGCCGGCCCTGGCCGCGAGCACCGCGCCGGGCCGCGCCGCCAGCTGGCCGCGCGCCTGCGCCCGGCCGCCGCGCGCCCGTGCGCCCGCGAGCCCCTGCGCCGCGCCTGGCCGTGCACCTGCGCCTGCGCCCGGCCGCCCCGCGCCGGGAGCCCCCGGCCTGGCCCCGCGCCGCCGCGCCGGGAGGCCACGCCGTGCCCGCCTCCTCCTGCGTGGGGAGTTGAAGAAAAGAATCAGTAGAGAAGAGAAGAAAGGAAAAGAAAGAGTGAAAGAGATAAGGATGGAGAGTGGTGTGGAGAATTAAAGAGCTAGGGATGGACACGGAGGGAGAGATGCTGAAATTTTTCTAAGTCCAGCGGGATTCGATGGAATAACATTTGTACCGGGCCTCCTATTTAATCGGTATAAATGTCACCACATTTATACCGGTTGGTGGCTCCGTCCGGTATAAATGTGAGGCCAACACATTTGTACCGGGTGGAGCCACCACCCGGTACAAATGTGATGCATTTGTAGTGGGTGGGTTGGAGGAGGCCCCAACGCACCCCTGTGAGGGGACATTTGTACCGGGTTGTGGCTCCAACCGGTACAAATGCCCTCATTTGTACCGGGGTCAAAAATATCCGGTACAAATCAAAAAACGGGCCTGGGATATATGTGCGATTCTCTAGTAGTGGTGTGTCGCGCAGGATCGGCAAGGAAGCAGTACGGCGACCGGTTACCGGCGGTGGGTGTTCGTAGGAGACAGTGTCGGGTCGTAGGAGACTGCGATGGCGGTCGGTTACCGGCGGCGGGTAATGGACGGAGATGGTGCCGCCAATCCGTTTTTGCGACAACCACGAGGACGATCGTGGTTTCCAGGTGCGGCGTCTGGGGTGCTCCAGCGTGGACCTGGGTGCCGCGACGTGCGCGGTGATCGGATCCGACGGAGAAACGAGGCGCGGCGGGGCTCGCTTAGGGTTTGGAGAGGAGAGTACGGGGCGGACGTGGAGAGAGGCGAGGGAAGAACGCTGAGGGGGCATGCTGGACTGTGGGGACAGATGCGGAGGGAGGGAGGCGAGGGGCGATCACGGGAGGGGGGTTGGGGTGCGTGGGAGGCGTGCGAAGAAGTTTGACAAGTCGAGTTCTCCTTTTCACTCTTTTTAGCAGTAGAGATGGAGTGATAGCGTAAAAGTACTTCCTGGAAGTGCCACGTTGGGGAAAAAAATTGGGATGCAGAAACAGTGCAATCTTGATTGAATCTGATCGTTTTTAAATTAGAATATTAGAAATAAAGTAAAGCATACTTAGATTTGTCATGTAGTATCATCTAAGTTCCTGAATTTTCAAATAGAGATTTTTGAATCATCTATGTCTAAAGTTTTCAAAATACCTTTGCAATAAATGACATGGTATGTTAATACGAAGATGGCGTATTAGCAAGTCAAGACCACAAAAAATCGGTGCTTTGAACCTAGATGGTACATTGTCAACTAGTTTGCGAATCCTTATATATATATATGTTTGAAATTCCTGGAAAAAACCGTGACAAGCATAAAAACGCTTGAGCATTTACTCTTCGAATGAAATAACAGTGTTTTTCCTGTTTTCCACATAAAGGTACACCAACCTAAAAGAAGTTAGATATAGTCATTACCACATAGACCTTTATGACTTGTGAAGATGTTATATTAAATCAACTTTGACATATATTTGTACATAATCAATTCTTTTAGTCCCTTATAGAGGAGTTCATGTTGTGCCTATGTTCAGACTGATAGTAAAAGCTCTAAGATCGTGATAAAAACATGGCATGAACATATTAGTCAAACAAGCATTTTGATACATTATATGAATTGTGTTGATGTTAGCAAAAACTTCTATTGAAATCATGCATTAGGTTTTTATAAATATTTTTTTTGGATCCCTACTTAGTTACGTAATAAACTCCAAAAGTGGGAAAGATTTTATAAAACCTAACGCAAGTCCACATAGGCTGCGAAAAACTCAAATACTCAAATAATAAACATGCAAACTATGAGGTTGTTATAATTCAGTCATTCCAGCACTTCATTTCCTTTTTTGTGTTGAGCCTAGATACTAGAAGATAATGTAAAGTAAAGTTGTTGCAAAAAATTACAGTTGATATTGTACTATAGAGACGTGTCGACGTTCAAATGTCATTTGTTTACGCCCTGTTCGTTTGGCTTATCAGCCACCAGCCAGCAGTACTTTTCTCTCAGAACAAATCAGCCACCGACAACCAGCCAACAGTACTTTTCTCTCAGAACAAACCAGCATCAGCAACCAGCAACCAGCCAAACGAACATGCTCTATGTTTGGAAAAAGGTTAACAATATGGTTGAGTTTTACAGAACACATTAAGAAAGAGTAGTGCAAGTGAAGTAGAATTCACTTCAAAACTTTACCGGAACAAACTATCTTAGGGTTTAACTTTTGATGCTTATATAAACTAGAATAGATTTGCCAACTACTTCCAATATTATTGATACCATCCCTCATGAGATAATTTCAACGAGTACATATAATTACTACAACGTTTTTAATTATATACTATTTATACCAATCTAATTACCATCTACCTATTTACACAAGTAATACAATTGATATTATATTATGAGCTTTGTTACGACACTTGCAAGTACTTTTCCTTCTTATAAAAATTACACATAATTAAATGTATCATAGTAATTTCTCAATATTTTTGGTATTTCGTGATACTTCGTGGTACTTCGCCCATTATATTTCGTCGGATGGACGACTCTTATTAGTTTCAAGCACTCTAAAACGTCTATTATAATTATATAAGTTATGGATAATTCAAAAGATGAGTACAATTGTAAGTGTGATTATAACTGTCACACGAACTACTTTCTGTAGTAAATAAAATTTATAGACTAAGTTTATTTTTAACGAACAGAACACTCAACGAGTGTGTTTCATTGATATAACAGAAAAATACAAGATTATGTCCCTGAAATGCCATAACCAAGCAAAAAAGGGAAAAAAAACGAAAACAGCACCAGCGGGTTGGATTGAGCCATCAACGCGCGTCACACTTAACTCATCTCAACAACTCTCAGGCCGGTCGGATTAGGACATCGACACGGTTGCACAACTCGACTCCACAAGACAAATCTGATCGGATTGGGACATCGGCACGTACCACAATTACAACTAGGCGAACCACAAAATCACTACCAAAGTCTAGTGTTGGAACAAAACCACACATCCACCTGAGAAGACCAAGCATCGAAAACGACCGCCGCAAAGTCACAAGGAAACCACAAGCGCTCCCCCTCAACCAAGAGTTTGATTTACAGTGAAGATCCGAACATAAATTAGAATATTTTAGACTTAATCTTATAATGTGATCTTATTTCATTTTTTCACGGTAATTAAATTTCATTAAACTGATTTAAACGGACTTCTCACCATCACCAGTTCACCACAGTACTTTTGACTCCTTGGATGGAAAGGAATGATTCCCCAAAGCGCCACGGCAAAATCGAACCCGCTCAGGCGCCCACGAAAACCTTAAAACCCAGCTAAAACAGAGCCACCCCCCGCCCTCCCCTCCCCTCGCGGTCTAGGGGTTTCACCGCTCTCCCGTCCCCAACACCGCCGCGTTGTGCCGTGGCGCTCCGACCATGGCGTGTGGGGAGGACGAGGCCATCGGTCTCGACGTGGCCTCGGCAGGGCTTCACGTCTCGGAGCGGATCGGCCGCGACTCCGCCGGACATCCCGACCTGGATGAGGCCCTCGAGGCTTCGCGCTACACGTCCCACCCCTACTCCTCGCACCCCCAGGAGGTAAGCCCCGCGCGACCTGCCTTGTATTCCGTGTCTACTGGCTTTGCACTCTTGAGCCGTTGATTTGTGTCAGCGAAAGTTTTGGTGAAGGTTTCCATTGTATTCGAGGGTTACATATGTTTTGCGGGAGGGGGCGGGGATTTGCATATTTTCCCGTTGCAGTTGGTGCCGAGGGATCCAAAAGTGGAAGTTGAGGAAGACACGACGAGCAGGAATTTTGGTCTGTTTATTTTGAGGCTCTGAAATTTAGGGCGAAGTTTTTTTTGTAACTGCAGCAGTGTATCATATTGGAAAGTCTGGCTGACATCTCGTGTTAGTAGTTTTGGGGCAAACTTAATAAGACATAGGTGAGGTCTAAAGACCAAAAAGTAGTATGTGTAACCACGGAAGTAATTTACACCAGGGCGACATACAGTTCATTCTGTAGTGGATAAGAAACATGGTAGCTGAAATTAGCAAATGATGAACTAGTTTCTAATCTTTAGGTTTCGGTGAAACTTAGAAATTGGAGCAGACAGGTGGATACCAGCATAGGCTGAGTGATGCTAGTTTTGCAATGCTAAAAACTGTCAGCACCGCAGACTGCTGGCCAGACAAGTCCGTCATCGAAGATGGGCCTCGCAGGGAAGCCAGGCTGCGTCGGCCCAACAAGAAGGTCACAGGAAGCGAGTGGGCTAAGTGAAGAGGTGGCCCGTCGTCCGGGAGCGCGTGTGTTGCGTGAGTGAGTCGCTGTGCTTATAGGCCAGCAAGCCGAAGGAAGACGGCATGTATGAACAAACTTGTAATCGAACCTGACGAACCTTCGTCGTTCCTCGTCCTCTGTTCTTGCTCTTCGATTCCCTGCTCTATCTCTGATCTAATCCCAACTACTCCAGTACCCTCACACCTGGTATCAGAGACAACGATTCCTTGGATCAGCGACGCTTCCATCGATTGGGTTACAACCGGATTTGGTAGGGCTCCCGATTCGAGTTCCTGGCGAATTCAAATCGATCCTGTAATTCCGATCCAGTGACTCGATCTGGAGCAATTCTCGGGCTCTCCTATTCCGATTGAACCATCCCTACCCAGTCGTGATCCGTCCGCCGAACTCAGTGAGCGCGACTAGTCGTGGCTGATTCGGTTTCCGATCTCGATTGGTATTCAGGCGGTGTGTTCATCGCTGAGTCTCGAGCCTGGAGTCGTCTTCCAATCCTCACTACACGCGGCTCCAAAAGCAGTTAGGTGCCATGAATCCTGACACCAAGTTTCTGCTCGACGAGTTGCGTAAGGAGTTTGCCGAGCAGAAGAAGGAGATCCGCCGGGAGTTCGCGGATCATGACGCGAAGTGGGAGTTGCGTCTCACGGCGGCGGAGTCAAAGCAGGCTGAGCGAGTGGACGCACTGGAGCAAGCGGCCAAGGAGTTTGAGACCTGGAAGCCTTCAATTGAATCATCTGTTCAAACCGTGAAGACGGAGGTTCAGAAGCTCTCCAAACATTGGGATCGCTCCGTCAAGGACAAGGCGGCGACAGATCCAGGGTTGTTTCCACCCCCATTCACAGCTCCACCGCCATTGTCGGTGCCTCCGCGCCCATCTGCAGGAGGCGATGCCGACGGCCCAGACGGGCACCGCAATCGACAGTGGAACCGGGATCCGGGGTACGGGTCAGTGACCTTCACCCAGATCCCGGACAAGGGTACGAGCAATTTCTCTTCTCAAAGTCCTCAATTACCTAGGCAGCATGATTTTGGGGATAATCGTAGTGCACATGCCATTGGTCGTTTGCCTAAGCTTAATTTCCCTGAGTTTTCGGGTGATAATCCCAAGTTATGGCTATCTAGATGTGAGAATTACTTTGAGATGTATGAGGTAGAGGAGTTTCGTTGGATCCAAATTGCTTCTATGTATTTGTCTGACGCTGCTGCTCGCTGGTTTCAATCAGTACAGCAGAAGCTTAAGCATGCTTCTTGGAATGTGTTTGCTGTGTTACTCCTAGATCGTTTTGGTAGGGAGCATAAAGAGCTGCTAATTCGTCAATTGTTCCACATCAAGCAGTCAGGTTCTGTGTCTGAGTACGTAGAGAAATTTGCTGAGCTAGTTGACCAGTTAAATGCTTACGGTCATGTTACAGAGCCTGTTTACTATGCCATGCGATTTGTTGATGGATTGCGTGATGACATTAGATCTGCTGTTTCTCTACATCGCCCTGTCGATTTCGATACTGCCGCATCTCTTGCTCTGTTACAGGATGATATAGGTGGTGGCTCTAGATCAGCCAGAAGAGCTGATTCATTCTATGGAAGCAAGGCTGTTCCCAAAGGCCCACATCCTCTACCTCCACCTCCTCGGATTGATAAGCAAGCTTCTCCTATTTCACAAGATGAGAAGAAGCTATGTGAAGGCAAGTCCCCGGAGGAGCGCTTAGCAGCTTTATGCGCTTATCGCTGTGCCAAGGGCCTGTGTGTCCGTTGTGCTGAAAAATGGGGCCGTGAACATAAGTGTGCTACGCAGGTGCAACTGCATGTAGTGCAGGAGCTTCTTGAACTGTTCAACTTGGAAGAAATTGATGTACTCTCTTCTCCATCAGATACAACAGAGCAGTTATTTCTGGCCATATCAAAGGAAGTTGTCTTAGGTACAGAAGGGTCTAAAACAATGAAACTGAAAGGTTCTATCCAGGGCAAGGAAGCTTTAATCCTAGTTGACTCAGGCAGTACCAATACTTTTCTGAGCAAGAAGTTTGCTGCCGAATTGTTGGGGGTGCATCCTTTGGCTCATGTGGTGAAGGTTCAGGTGGCTAATGGAAGCATTCTTACCTGTGATACTTTCATTCCCCAAGCCCAATGGTCTGTGGATCAGTATTCCTTCAGCAGTGACATGAAGATCATTGAATTGCAGCATTTTGATATGATTCTTGGCATGGATTGGCTTGAGCAATACAGCCCCATGAAGGTCCATTGGAAACATAAGTGGATGGCTATTCCTTACAATGACTCTACTGCATTCCTGCAAGGCATTGTACCTCATCTACCTGAGGAGGTTGTGGTGCATGTGTGTGCTCTTCTCGAATCTGATCAGAACTCTGCTTCTTTGATCCATCCACAGGTGGCTGCTGTCATCAATGACTTTGCTCTCATATTTCAGTCTCCTACAGAGTTGCCACCTGAAAGGGACTGTGATCATGTTATACCATTGGTGCCTGGTGCCAAGCCTGTACATATCAGACCTTATAGGCACCCTCCATCCTTGAAGGATGAGATTGAGAAGCAAGTAGCTGAGATGTTGGCCAAAGGTATCATTCAACCTAGTGCCAGTGCCTTCTCCTCTCCTATTCTCCTTGTTAGGAAAAAAGATGGCAGTTGGAGATTTTGTGTTGATTATAGATACCTCAATGCTCTCACTCTCAAAAGTAGGTTTCCTATACCAGTATTTGATGAACTCATGGATGAATTAGCTCAGGCCAAATGGTTCTCTACCCTGGATCTCAACTCTGGATATCATCAGATAAGATTGAAGAAAGGAGAAGAGTTCAAGACGGCCTTCCAGACCCATTTTGGACATTTTGAGTTTAAGGTAATGGCATTTGGACTCTGTGGAGCTCCTGGTACTTTTCAGGGAGCAATGAATACCACTCTAGACCCTGCACTCAGAAAATTTGTCCTGGTTTTCTTTGATGATATACTAGTCTATAGCACCACCTTTGAAGACCATATTGAGCATCTGAAGCAAGTCTTCCAGCTTTTATCTCAGGATAATTGGAGTGTCAAAATGTCCAAATGTAAGTTTGCTCAGCAGCAAATTTCCTATCTTGGCCATGTTATTTCAGCAGCAGGCATAGCCACTGACCCTGCAAAAGTTGAGGCTATTTCATCCTGGCCTCAACCTGGTAATGTGAAGGAACTAAGGAGTTTTCTAGGGTTGGCAGGATACTACAGAAAATTTGTGAAGCATTTTGCTATCATCACCAGACCCCTTACAGATTTGCTAAAAAAGAATGTCTTGTTTGTTTGGACTCCTGAACACACAGAAGCCTTTCAAGCACTGAAAGAAGCTTTAGTAAGTGCACCTGTCCTTGCAATGCCTGACTTTACCCTACCATTCTGCATAGAAACTGATGCCTCAAACATGGGAGTTGGAGCAGTCCTGTTACAGCAAGGTCATCCTCTTGCTTACATCAGCAAACCATTGGGCCCTAGAACTAAAGGACTTTCCACCTATGAAAAAGAGTACCTAGCCATATTGATTGCTGTGGATCAGTGGCGACAGTATCTCCAGCAAGCAGAGTTTATCATTTATACTGACCAAAAGAGCTTGGTCTACTTGAGTGAACAAAGACTGAATACTCCTTGGCAGCAGAAAGTCTTTGTTAAACTCCTGGGCCTTCAGTATAAATTGGTGTACAAGAAAGGAACTGACAATTCTGCAGCAGATGCCCTTTCCAGGAGATCTCATGCTCATGAGGAGGTCTGGGCTCTATCCATAGTCACTCCCAAATGGATTTCTAATGTGGTTGCTAGCTATACAAATGATCCCAAGGCTTCTGCATTGTTAACCAAGCTTGTTGTGGATCCTTCAGCAGTTCTTGGGTTTACTTTGCATGATGGATTACTAAGGTACAAAAATAAGGTATGGCTAGGCAATGATGAGATCCTTCACTCCAAAATCATATCTGCTTTGCATAATTCTCCTGTTGGGGGGCACTCTGGAATTCCTGTGACAATCAAGAGGATCAAACAATATTTCTTTTGGGCTGGGTTGAAGAAAAGTGTTCACTCCTTTGTGTCTGCTTGTCAAACCTGTCAGCAAGCAAAGCCTGATAGGACCAAGTATCCAGGACTCCTTCAACCATTACCAATCCCTGAAGGAGCTTGGCAGGTGGTATCCCTTGATTTTGTGGAAGGTCTTCCCCAATCCAGATCTGTGAATGCTGTTTTGGTAGTGGTTGACAAGTTTTTTAAATACAGCCATTTCATTCCCTTAGCTCATCCTTTTACAGCTATGTCTGTGGCTCAGCTCTATATGTCCCAGGTGTATAAATTGCATGGGCTGCCTATGGCTATGATATCTGACAGAGATAGGATCTTCACCAGTGAATTATGGCAAAGCCTTTTTAAGCTGGCTGTGGTCCAATTGCAAATGAGTACTTCTTATCACCCACAAACAGACGGTCAGACTGAACGAGTCAACCAATGTATGGAAACCTTCCTCAGATGTTTTGTGAGTGCTTGCCCTAAGCAATGGAGTTTATGGATTCACTTGGCTGAATATTGGTACAACACTAGCTAGCATTCTGCTTTGAACCACTCTCCTTTTGAAGTTTTGTATGGCCATGCACCAAGAAGCTTAGGAATTCAACCAGCAGATGCATGCCCTGTACCCATCCTCCATGACTGGCTCCTGGAGCGCTCTCTCATGCAAGACCTGATCAAGCAGCATTTGTCGCGTGCACAAGAGAGAATGAAACGCCAGGCCGACAAGAAACGGTCTGAACGACAGTTCAACATTGGGGATTCTGTTTTCCTAAAGTTACAGCCTTACATTCAAACATCTGTGGCACCAAGAGCTAATCAGAAGCTGGCCTTCAAGTTCTTCGGTCCCTTTAAGATCATTGACAAAATTGGAGCAGTTGCTTATAAATTATTGCTTCCTGAATCTGCTGCCATACACCCTGTCTTCCATGTGTCACAACTGAAGAAAGCTGTACCTCCTTCTCACCAGGTAACACCAGATATCCCTACCTTCTCTGATAAGCAAGTTCCAGTGGCTGTTTTACAGCGTCGGGCAGCAGCTGATGGTAACATCAAGGAAGTTCTAATTCAATGGTCTGACATGCCTCCTACACTTGCCACATGGGAGAATTGGGAGGACCTACACAGGCGCTTTCCTCATGCTCCTGCTTGGGGTCAAGCGGGATCTGTTGGAGGGGGGGGGGTCTGCCCCCAATGGTAAAAGCAAGGATAAACTCACCGAGACATAATGTCGAGACAACGCTGAGAGCACGCTTCTCGATCTCTGCTATCTTCCCCAAACCACTCCAGTAGAGTGTGACGGGGAAAACAATAAACGGAAGAAGGCCAACGATAATCTGCGGCCAGCTTGGATCTGGATACTTCGCATTGGGATTACTAGTGTTGAAATATGGTATGCAATTAGTGCCGGGCTTCCCCCACGCAAGCAGATATGTGCTAAAGAACGTTGCAAGTGTGACGAGACCCATCACAGCTGTATCAGTAACCTTGGAGAAAAAAAAGAAGCTGCCTGCACATTTTAATTTAAAATACATATTATTTCCATTAACTCTCCATAAAATAAAAGACAGAGAAACGCAGTAGAGGAATGATTAGCTTTATTAATCCGAGATTACTCAACCAAATCCTAACCAAATGGCAGGATTGAGCTGATTCGCCCTCCGAAGAGGTTCTGAATCTTAACAACTCAATCTCTGCTTAATCCCTCTCTAATCTGGCTGGCTTATAAGATGTCGCCGGCTGACAAACTCTCCTAACTTCAAGCACAAGCCATTAACTGAATGTTTATCAATGCTAATCATCTGCCACTAATCCTAACTACTCCTGGGCTGGCGCCTGCCTGCGGTGGCGCCTATAGTGGGGCCCATATAAGGCGTCCACAACACTTCCTCCCCGGCAAACTGCTCGTCTTCGAGCTGAAAATCCAAGTGAGCCTCCTTGAACTCTTCCAGCTTCTCCCAAGTGGCCTCTGCAACCGGACGCTCCATCCACCAAACCAGCAGCTCCCAATTGCCCTTGTTCAGGCGCGCCTTGATGACCTTGGACGGCACCGGAACCACCCGCCCATGCCAAATTGGAGGCAGTGGCACCACCTCGGTGGGCGGCTCGCCGGTGAACTTCTTCAGGAATACCACGTGGAACACGCAGTGAATGCGAGCGCACGGTGGCAGCGCGAGGCGGTATGCCAGCGCCCCCACCCTGTCCAGATTCTTGTAGGGGGCGTAGTAGTGCGGGGTGAGCTTTGCCGACGGCCTTGTCAGTGATGGCAGCGGCCAGGCGTTGGTGAAGGCGCAGCCAAATCCAATTGCTTACATCAAACTCTGCAAAACGTTGGCCGACGTCGTACTGCGCCTTCATCACATCATGGGCGTGGAGCAGGCGATCACGAATTTCCGCCAGGAAGGCGTCTCTGTCGAGGAGCTGTCGGTCCAGCACCTGAACGCGAGTGGAACCGGCCTTATGAGGAACCAACGCTTGTGGATCGCGCAAGAATGGTGTAGTCTGCAGCTGTAAGTGCAATCAAGCCCTAAATGAGTTTTGGTGAGTTGAGTGACGACTTGATTAAAAAACTAACACTCTTGTTAAGCATGTTAGCAAGTTGTTGATTATTGATAAATGATGTTTATGAGGAAGATCATGGCTATGGCTCATAATGCAAAGAAAACAAGTGTGGATCATGGCATTATAGATGGAGAGTATGCAAACATACTAAAGATGAATGTCATGATGTGTTTTGTGTGCTTCTCCCATAGAGTTTACACGAGACATACAACAAGTAATTCAAAGTAAAGAAAGAGATTTGTTTGTACAAGATTCTTGGTCGGCCTCTATATGAAAAAAATGAAGCTTGTTGTATACAAATGGGATAACTAAGTCAAAGGTAAGTATAACATCAAGTGGATTTCATTTTTGGTATAAGAAGGGACTTAATGACCTATACAATGAGTTTTTCCAAGTATGATATCAAGTGGATTTCACTCTTATGTCAAAAGGAAAAATATTGATTCATACAAAAGGTTTTTGCAAGACTTCAAGTAGAGCGTTGAGAAAGGTCATGTGTCTATATCCAAGGTGATGGACCTACGAGTGGAAGCTTGCAAAGTAAGGATAATTCTTATCAATCAAAGAACAATTATTTGAGTGGCATCTCAAATGGAATTCTATATGAATGATGCAAAGCTAGACTCAAATGAGGCAAGGGTAAGTGATGAAGAATTCAAGATGGCTAAAACGAGGGACCAAGCAAAAGCTATGGATAGCGACCATGATCAAGTTGCTAAAGTGAAGTTACTAGCATCAAGGGATTTCGAAGTATCATATCCAAAGCTCTACCGAGGAAGCAATGTAAAGCATCTATATGTTAAAGTTCGATAAGTTGAAGTGGCTTAAGGATTCAATTGAACACCACACTACTCTATAGAAGAATCCCAAGTCAATAGCTCAAGATGGAGTTGCTCAAGCAATGAGATCAGTTGGTTGGCAATAATGGAATGTTGAAGACCCTGAAGATGTTAAAGATCAAGAACCGGCATATCTTTAGTTGATTCAAGCTCAAGTGGATTTATTGTCTTTTATCTTTTGTCTTGAGTATAGGTATGCCGTACTAAGAGGATATTGGTTGGACAACAAATATCAAAAAATGCTCAAGTGAACCCATGAGAGACTAACTTGTGAGATCAAAACCTTGGTAGGGTTCTCTGGTGACCGGTTTGAGCGCTGACTCAGGTCCAACGACTAGTTGGTTTGAAAACCGGTCTGACTGGTTTGGCAAACCGGTCTGACCGGTTTTGTCTGACAGACTAACGGCTAGTTTTGTGAGACTTGGGTATTTATACCCATGAGCTCCTCTTGGAGGGGCTGCTGGTTCTCCACGACTCTAGCACCTTCCAGAACCCCAGCTGAGCTCTCCCCAACCTCTCTAAGTGAGATTCAAGCCTATAGTGACATATCCTTGACTTGGGTTGAGAGTGACTTGATTGTGAGCTTAGTGAGCAATCCCACACTTGAGCACCTGCTGATCTTGTTGAACATCTTTTGAAACATTTGTTACTCTTGGAGCCCTTGGCTCCTAGACGGCTAGAAGTCGCTTGAAAGCTCCCAATCGTTGTGTGGTAGCTCCAAGAAGTTTGTAACAACAAATCGAAGATAGTGAAACCCCCCATCTACCATTTTGGTGATAGGTGTGAGAGAGGAGCGGATTGAAAGAGATCCCAAAGCCTTTGTGGCTTACCTCAACAACGTGAACGTAGGCCAGCCTTTGTGGCAAGCTGAACCACAGGATAAATCTTGTGTCTCTTGTGCATTTACTTCTTTTATATCTTGCTTGTTTTACCGTTGGTCACCTCAGACTGGCCGTCCGTCTGCGGGTGGAACGTCGTGCCCAGGCGTAGCGCAACACCGACGAGGGAGAACAGCTCGGACCAGAATGTGCTGGTGAACACCGGGTCCCTGTTGCTCACGATGGAGCACGACATGCCATGGAGCCGCAAGGCGCGTGCAAAAGAGATGGCGATGTAGGGGTGGCTGAGGGCGATGAAATGGGCGTACTTGGAGAGCCTGTCGACTACGGTGAGGATCACAGTCTTGCCACCGACGCGAGGGAAGCCCTTGACGAAGTCTATGGCGATGTCTGCCCACACCAAGCTCGGCACCTCCAAAGGTTGAAGAAGGTCGGCCGGATGGAGCTGCTTCGTCTTATTGCGCTAGCAAATGGCGCACCCTTTGATGAATTCTCAGACGAGGCGCATCGCATGGGGGTTGTAGAAGGACGCCGAGAGCTGGTGCAGAGACACCCTCGTGCCCAGCGCTGGCGCCATGCGCTGTGGCCAACAACTTGGGCCAGAGCGCCAAAGTCTTCGGCACAAAGATGCGACCGTCGTGAAGAACGAGGCCGTCGATGATGGACCATGCCGCAGAGGCTGTGCCCTGGGCGATGTCCTCCTAAACCTTGATGATCTCCAACAGGCCTTCCGCCTCTCGGCGGAACTCATCATAGAGCTCAAACACCGGTGCGGAGAGGTGGATGGCGCTCTGTGTCCTCGTCGCGCCGTGACAGCGCGTCGGCCGCTGTGTTGTTCTTGTCGGGGTTGAACTCGACACTGGAATCATAGTCGAAAAGCTTATTCACCCAAGTGTATTGAGGAATGGTGGATAAGTGTTGGTCGAGGAGGAACTTGAGTGAGTGATGGTCGGTGCGCATGACGAACGGTTGCACCCACAGGTATGGTCGCCAATGGCGCACGGCCTTGGCCAGCCCGATCAGCCCACGCTCATACGCCGCCAGCTTGGCGTGCTGTGGCGCCACCGGGCAGCTGTAGAACGCGCTGGGGCTGCCATCCTGATGGAACACAACGCCGAACCCGCTGTCGGAGGCGTCGCATTTGACGATGAACGGGGCGATGAAGTCCGAGAGCTGCAGCGTTGGGCCTGTCATTAACGCGAGCTTGAGGGCTGCGAACGCGGCATCCGCCTCAGTCGTCCAGACGAAAGCCTCCCGCTTGAGCAGCTGGGTGAGGGGCCGCGCGATGGTGCCATAGTCGTGGATGAATTTCTGGTAATAGCTGGTGAGACTGAGGAACCCACGAAGCGTGCGCACCGTCGTAGGCGTAGGCCAGCTCCGGACTACCTCCACCTTGGATGGATCCATAGCGACACCGCCGCCGGAAATGACATGGCCCATGTAGGCGACCTCCTGGGCGCCAAAGGAGCACTGGCTCTGCTTGAGGGCGAGGTTCGTGCGCAGCTCCTGGAACACCGCGCAGACGTGCTCCGTCCATGTCACGTTGTAGATGAGGATATCGTCGAAGAAGACTAGGACGAAGCGGTGGAGGAAGGTGCGCAACACATGGTTCATCAGCGCCTGGAATGTCGACGTCGCATTGGTGAACCCGAACGCCATGACCATGAACTCAAAGTGGCCGTGGTGGATGCGGAATGTCGTCTTGGCAATGTCGTCGTGGTGCATGAGCACTGATGCTACCCGCTACGAAGGTCGAGCTTGATGAAGTAGCGGGCACCGCGCAGCTCGTCCAACAGCTCGTCGACGACGGAGATCGGGAATTTGTCCTTCACGGTCTTGGAGTTTAGGGCCCTGTAGTCGACGCAGAAGCGCCAAGACTTGTCCTTCTTGCGGACGAGGAGCACCTGCGAGGAGAAGGGTGACGTGCTCGGGCGTATGAAGCCCTGCTGGAGCATGTCGTCGCACTGCCGCTCGATTTCGTCCTTGAGGAGATGCGGGTAGCGGTATGAACAAACGGCAACAGGCGACGTGTTAGATGGATGCGGTGGTCCAGAGCGCGGGGCGGCGGCAGGCCCTGTGGCACGACAAAGAGATCCGCAAACTCCGCCAGGAGAAGCTGCAGGAGGTTGTCGTTGGAGAGCGCAGAGAGGCAGCCGACGTGGCCGGCGTCAAGGCCAAACCACCGCACGTGGTGATCGCCGAGCCAGAAGGACATGGAGAAGCGATTGAAGTGCCAGAGGATGGGGTACGCAACCATTGGCACCCCAAGGCCATCTCGTAGCCACCCAACGCGATGCTGAAGATGTCGACATCTAAGCACTCAGAGCCGATGACGATGGGCACGGCGGGGCAGACACCGCCGCAGGCAATGCAATTGCCGTTGCCCGTCGGTGACTCCGACAGTGAGGCCGGGGCGCAGCAGCGGGTCGAGCCCCAGGCGGTGCGCCATGGCCGCAGTGACGACATAGTGCGTGGAGCTGGAGCCCACCAGAGCGTGAACAGAGGTGTTCGCTAGAGTGACGACCAGGTGCATTGTCGTGGACGTGGAGATGCCGGTGATGGAGTTGAGGAGACGCGCGCGGTTCCTCAGTGTCGGTGTCGTTGACCGGCGCACCGTCATCTATCTCCAGGAGATAGATCCCCTTCATGGTGCACTCCTTGATGTGCTCCTTGGAGTACTTGGCCGGGTAGTTGTAACACAGCCTGGCGTCACGACTCTGGGCCATTTCTTCGGCAATGAACCTGGTGAAGCGCGTCCCCGGTGGAGGGCGCGGTGCCGCGGTCGCTGCGGGGCCATCGACGTCGTGGCCACTGACGGCGTCAGGGTGAGCACCAGGGTCACCGGTACCGAGGCAGATGCCGAGGAGCGCGACGTCGGTCGTGTCGAGGCGCGGCCACCGGTTGGGAGAGGGTCAGCGGGCGTGTTCCGGCGCTCGTAGGCACGGGACAGGCCCAAGGCGTCCTCTAGTGTGACGGTCCGCTGGAGCTCGACGTCGATGGCAGAGGCTCGCCAAGACCGGTCGTATAGATGGCGATCTACTGCTGCTCGGTGACGCCGTCACATCGGGCCAGCAACTTGAGGAACTGGTCCTGATATTCCATGACAGAGCCGTCGCGCTGCAGCTTGATGAGCTCACCGAGCGGATTGTTGTGCGCCGGAGGCCTGAACTGGCGATTCACCAGATCGACGAAGCGCTCCCAGGTGGGGACGCCCTGGTTGCGCTCAAACTAGAAGTACCACTGTTGGGCATCGTCGTCCATGTAGAACGCGCTCACCGAGCGGATTGCTACGCGCCGGAGGCCTGAACTGGCGAATCACCAGATCGACGAAGATCTCCCAGGTGGGGATGCCCTGGTTGCGCTCCAGCCGGAAGTACCACTGTTGGGCGTCGTCGTCCATGTAGAACGCGGCGAGCCACACCTTCTCTTCGTCGGGCGTGCGCGCCGCCTGGAAGAATTGGTCACAGCGATGCAACCAGGCAATGGGGTCGGAGCTGCCGTCAAACTCAGGGAAACGGAGTTTGTGGGGCAGGCGCCACGTTGCCGCTTCCGGAGCCGTCGCCGGCGACTCCCTTGCCAGCATGTCGGATTGAACCTTGTTGACAACGACATGGAGGCGGGATTGATCCGCCTTGATGGCGGTGACGTCGGACGTCAGGTTGGTGATGAGCTGCTTTGGCTCGTCGAGAGTGGTGTCGTCCATGGGGGATTGGAGGGCGGCGGCGTGTGGGAGAGGCAGGGGTGTGCAGCGGCGCAGATGAAGAATCTGCGGTGGCGCGGGCGGCTGGAGGAAGGGTGGGTAGGTAGGGGAGGGCAGCGAAAGGGTGGGTGGGAGGGTGGGCGGCGACGCAGAGGCTGTAGGCGGCGGCGCAGGGGAGGGCTGGGTGTGTGAGCACCGGCACCTGGAGATAGCTTTGAATACCAAATGATATGGCAAAGGAATGATTAGCTTTATTATTCCGAGATTACTCAACCAAATCCGAACCAAATGGCAGGATTGAGCTGATTCGCCCTCTGAAGAGGCTTTGAATCTTAACAACTCATCTCCGCTTAATCCCCCTCTCTCTAATCCGGCTGGCTTATAAGATGCCGCCGGCTAACAAACTCTCCTAACTTCAAGCACAAGCAATTAACTGAATGTTTATCAATGCTAATCATCTGCCACTAATCCTAACTACTCCTGGGTCGGCGCCTGCCTGCGGTGGCACCCATAGAAGGTGTCCACAAAACAATGAGATATGGGGTACTATTCATATCAAAGTCTAGTTGCACAATTTAAAAAATGTGTGAATAAAAAATGAAATATCATAAGAGTGAGAATTTTGTGAAGGTTTAGACAGGGAGCAACATTTTACAAATTGTAGATCACAGCTAGACACATTGTAATATTCCATTTATGCGATTTGTCTACATTAAACTAATAAGGCCCTGTTTGGATCTTTGGAATTGAATTCATTCTAATATCCATAATCTAGACACAAATTATTAGTAGATGAAAATGTTCACATTGTTAATTATTAGTTGCGCATTAGGAACATAGCATGAGGACTCCCACCCCATGAATTTAAGACACTTATATATAAACTTTGGGAAGTTGTGGAATGACACATTCGAAGACATGGAAATCATGATCTCCAGGGAGCGACTGACTGACTGGTAAGATAAATACATAAAGCTGGGAAACTAATTCTTTTGAACTCCTGTTAAAAAGCCAACAATTACTTACCTTGTCATTCAGTGGAAACAAAGCTTGACAAGGAGGTTGCTGCTGCCCGATTCCTAGTGTACCATCTCCTGACTGCACAATTCTTAGTGTAACAGCTTCTGTCTGCACACAAAAAAAGGCAAAAATATGGTAAATTGTCAAAGTGCTTAGGAATATTAAATATCACACACAACAAGTACAAAGAATCTATATAAGACTATCTAAATTCAATTCTCAACTATGTATGGAAGGGATCTATAATTAAAAAAAAGTCAAGATTATCCTTCACAGCTTTTCTTACACATTAATTAACATGTGTTATGGGAGAGGGAGTTTGAGGAAGGATTCCGGCGAAGATTGTAGGGAAAAGAAGTCACAGGACGTGGCCCTGGACCTCTCCGGCGCGTCGGAGCCGTGATGAGCTCGACGCCGCACCGAGGAGGCAGGGCACGGCTTACAGATGAATCTGATCTAAAGCCTAACCTCTTCCCTAATTCCTCTGGGCTTATATGACGCCCCTAACTAAACCAAACAGCTAACCAATCTTATCTCTTAAGCTAAACAAATCTTATCTCTAACCAACTCTATCTCCTAATCCTACTCCTGGGGCTTCAGGCGTCGGCCAAATGTATGGCCGTACATAACAACATGATTGTACATCAGCACATCAAATTTCATTACTGCGGTAGAGCAATCATAAAATTACTAGCCAAACGCCCAATCTGAAGGGATCCCATGTGTAGGGCAGCACCAAGAAAAAGGATGACAGATGCTGAAAAACATATCAATGGTCCTGAGCACATATTTCGATGGGACAATAAAAATATGCCATGATTTAGATATAAGTGTTTCAGATGACATGATGGTCATCAAGTTAAATCAGCAAGAAATTTGAAGCCAAATGAGTCAATTGCCAATTTAGATGAAATTTGAATTTAGAGTTTTGAATTTTGAAAAAATCAAGCAAAATATGAAATACTCAGTTTAGAGTATTTGAAACTTAGAGGAAAACCAAGTTTGAGACCAAACTCAGACTTAAAGTGTTACTGTTCCCAATCTGAAAAATTCAGATTGTTAAGTCTGCAACAGTGGCTATGAGCCATTTGAGAAATTAATTTCTGAAGAATTTTTCAAATGGACTTTAGCTTGAGAGTTGCAAAATGAGATCTAGGTACTTCAGTCAGTATTGGGCATTTGGTTGTTGGACAACAGAAACAAGAATGGATGCTTTAAACTAATTGACAGAATGGCTAAGTCTGAAATCTGAAGAATTTTTGCATATAAGTTTGGTCCACAAACCTGCAAAATGGAATCACTGAACTATGAGTAACAAAGGGCAGCAGCTCTTTGACATAGAAGAGGGAGGTTAGCAATTTAAACTCAGCACAAAGAGGGCAAGGTGATGCTGTCAGTAAGGTGAGACTAAAATTTTTTGAGTCTGAAGATTCTGGAAACAGTGCGGAGATCCCAATTTTTAGGCTGATTCCTGAAGAATTTCATGTATAAACTTTGCAAGGTTATGGTTTAGAAATAAAATTGGAACTTCAAAAATTATATTGCTCCACTGGCTGAACAAGGAGCATGAAGATTCCTATTTGAAGTCAAGGCCTAAAGATCGAATGTTGTGCTAATTCTCAGTTGGACAGACGTGAAAGAGATTGAATCTTGGGGAAATAATAGATTGATTATTGAGAGATACAAGGGTTACAATATATAGGGCTGAGGCTTGGGGCAAAAGAAAACCCGCATAGAGATCTCCTCAGGACTCCTAATCCTACTATCAATACAACCAGGGGGCGGCCGGCTGAGAAGCCAGGCGCAAGCCTACACCCACGGTCAGGCCGGCTAATAGCCAGGCGCGAGACTGAAGGAAGGTATGACTGGGAAAATAGTAGATTGATTATGGAGGTGCACATCACACATACATATATAGGCAAGGGACTAGGATTGGTTTATAGAAACACCACCAATCAAGGAGTCCCTTGCCCTCTACACAAGAAACCCAGAGGGGGGGGGGGGCGGCGGCCAAACAGGCCAAGCACACCACTAACCCTAAAGGCCTAATGGGCCTGTACATAGGTAGTCTAACACTCCCCCGCAGTCTAACCGTTGCTGCCACGAACGTTTAGACTGGACCTAAACTCTGTGAAGACAGAAGAAGGTAGCCCTTTGGTGAAGATGTCGGCGTACTGCGAAGCTGTAGGCACATGAAGGACACGGATATCACCAATAGCAACACGCTCCCGAACAAAGTGAAGATCAATCTCAATGTGCTTGGTGCGTTGATGCTGAACGGGGTTGGCGGACATGTAGACAGCGCTGATGTTGTCACAATAGACCAGGGTGGCTCGTCGCAAGGGCGAGTGGAGCTCAAGGAGTAACTGGCGCAGCCAAGTCGCCTCAGCCACAGCATTGGCAACAGCCCTGTACTCAGCCTCGGCGCTGCAGCGGGAGACAGTGACCTGCCGCTTCGAAGACCAGGAGATCAAATTGTCACCAAGAACAGCATACCCAGAGGTGGACTTACGCGTATCTGGGCATCCGGCCCAGTCAGCATCAGAGTAGACCACAAGGTTGTCTTGTGAACAAGGTCGAAGCGAGAGACCGAGGTGAAGGGTCCCACACACATAGCGCAAGATGCGCTTAAGAGCTGTCAGGTGAAGTTCCCGTGGAGCATGCATATGTAGACACACTTGCTGAACAACATATGCAATGTCAGGCCTGGTGAACGTCAGATACTGAAGAGCACCTGCAAGGCTGCGAAAATCAGTGGCTTGCTGCTTCTCCAATAGAGCTCCTGTGGCGGCAGACAGCTTGGGATTGGTGTCAACGGGAGTGCTGCAGGGTTTGCAAGCTGACATGCCGGCCCGATCCAAGATGTCAATCATGAACTGTCCCTGGGAAAGATGAAGCCCACCGCCGGTCAAGTGCTGAACATGAACTCCCCGAAAGTGATGAATGAGTCCCAAATCCTTCATAGCGAATTCTCGCTGAAGGTCCTGAATAATATGCCGCAGCAAGGCTGGTGACGAGGCAGTGAGGACAATATCATCAACATATAGCAGGAGATATGCAGTCTCAGTCCCACGGTGAAGAACGAACAACGAGGTATCCGCCTTGGACTCCACAAAGCCGAGAGACAGAACATAGGCTGCAAAAGTGTTGTTCCACGCCCTGGGAGCCTGTTTCAATCCATACAAGGACTTATTGAGCCGACAAACGAAATCCGGATGAACTGAATCTTCAAATCCGGACGGCTGGGCGCAGTAGACAGTCTCAGTGAGCATGCCATGGAGGAAAGCATTTTTGACATCAAGCTGATGAACAGGCCACCGGCGAGAGACTGCAAGGGACAGCACAGTGCGAACAGTAGCGGGCTTGACAACCGGACTGAAGGTCTCACCGGAATCAACTCCAGGACGTTGAGAATAACCACGGACAACCCATCTAGCCTTGTACCGCTGAAAAGAGCCATTAGGATTGTACTTAATCTTGAACACCCACTTACCGGAGACGACATTAGTGCCAGGCGGTCGAGGAACAAGGTCCCAAGTCTTATTCTGAGAGAGGGCAGCAACCTCCTCTTCCATGGCGGCTCTCCAATTTGGATCAGCAAGAGCGGCACGGTAAGACTTGGGTATTGGCGAGAGCGGCGCTGTGTGATACAGGGCCGGCATGCGGTGACCCAGCTTGGCGCGTGTCGTCATGCGGTGCTGATTGACGACGGGAGGCATGGGGACAGCACCCTTGGGCAGTCGAGGGGCAGCAGCGCTTGGGTCGGCAGCCGAAGGGTCGACAGGCCGTGCCCCCGGGCTGGCAGCGGGTGTTGCCCCCGAGCTGGCAGCGGGCGTCGCCTCTGGGCTAGCAGCAGAGGGCACCCGTGGCGGAGCAACAGGTGTCGAGGCCGCGGGAGCAGGCTGTCGACGAGCGAAGACATGTCGAAAATCCCGAGCATACACCGGCAGCGGCGAGAAGCCGGGCGGGACGACAGGTGCACGTAGAGGGCTAACAGCCGGCGTCGAAGGGGCACCAGGGGCCGCACGTGGCAGTGCGGGAGAGGCGCCGGAGGCTGCACGTGGCTGTGCGGGAGAGGCGGCGGAGGCCGCACGTGGCAGTGCGGGAGAGGCGCCGGAGGCCGCACGTGGCAGTGCGGGAGTCGGCGAAGCACC
Source organism: Cenchrus fungigraminus (assembly GCA_036936925.1). Taxonomy (NCBI): domain Eukaryota; kingdom Viridiplantae; phylum Streptophyta; class Magnoliopsida; order Poales; family Poaceae; genus Cenchrus; species Cenchrus fungigraminus. Next base: position 91,865,656 of record CM072776.1, on the reverse strand, counting down.
ACCGGGATGACCTGCAGGCACAAAAGGCTGTGGTGACCCAATGGGAATGGGCGGCACAGGGTCAGGAGGTGCATCGAGGAACTCATATGCGTCCGGGGTGTCTGGAGAGGAGTTCTCCGCAAAGGGAAAGTTGTGCTCGTCAAAGGTGACGTGCCGAGAGATGATGATCCTGTTGGAAGATAAGTCAAGACAGCGATATCCTTTATGATGAGCAGAATAACCAAGGAAGACACATAAAGCGGAACGCGGAGAGATTTTATGAGAGGCCGTGGCGGAGAGGTTCGGGTAGCACTTGCAACCGAACACACGGAGATGCTCATAGGAGGGCTCCGTGCCGAAGAGGGCACTATGGGGAGTGCCTACGGGCAACGTCTTGGTCGGCAAGAGGTTGAGGATGTGGGTGGCTGTAGCCAGAGCTTCAACCCAGTAGGAGGGTGGAAGGCTGGCCTGAAACAACAAGGAGCGCACAATGTTGTTAGTGGACCGGATGATGCGCTCAGCCCGCCCATTTTGGGCTGAGGTCACGACATGCGCAGCAAGACACCATGGGTGGAGAAGAAACTGCGGGCGCTGGAGTTATCAAATTCACGCCCGTTATCACACTGGATAGCCTTGACAGTAGTGCCGAACTGAGTTTTCACATAGGAAAAGAAATTAGCAAGCGTGCTGAAAGTGTCAGATTTGAGTCGAAGGGGAAAGGTCCATAAGTAATGTGTGTGATCATCAAGTATAACCAAATAATACTTAAAACCAGAGATACTGGAAACAGGTGATGTCCACAGATCACAATGTATAAGATCAAACCGACTCAAAGCTCTAGACGACGAGACTCGAAAGGGACGACGAGACTCGAAAGGGTAGACGAGTGTGGCGGCCTAGCTGACACGCATGACAAAGAGGCGAGCTAGTGTCTTTATTACATGCAAAAGGTAATTTGGCCAAGACTGTTTGACCAGGATGTCCGAGACGACGATGCCAAAGGGTGGAGGACAGTCCAGCTGTGAGGGCGGTAGCAGCACGCAAATGCAGAGGGTACAACGGGCCAGAGCTATTGCACCGAATGATCACGTTTCGAGACTTGAGATCCTTCACAGAGCAACCAGCAGGGTCAAATTCAACAGAATAATTGTTATCGGTAGTGAACTGGCGCACAGAGATCAAATTCTTAATAAGTTTTGGGGAAACAAAAACATTATTAAGAGATAAATTAGATGGAAGATGTGCAAAACCAGTGGAGGTGACAGGGAGTAAAGAACCGTCACCGACAACAATGTTAGAAGGAACAGGATATCGCTGGGTAAAAACATGTGAGAGAATAGTAGAGTCGGAAGCCATGTGAGAGGTAGCACCTGAATCGAAGTGCCACTCATTCTGCTGCGATTGGTTCAGCGTCATGGTGCTGAAGGTGGAGGCCAGAGACTGGGGATCCCAGTATGGGGCGCCGCCGGGGTTGCTGTAGATGCCGGGGACGCCAGCCGGTCACTGTCCTGTTGCCGGGGAGGACCCGGGTGCTTGTGCCTGGAGGTGCAGCGCCTGAGCCTGCGCGTAGGCCTGTACGTGCTTGCGCCTGGGCAGCATGGACAGCCTGCTGTTGGCTGGCCTGGTACTAAGCCAATAGCGCCTGGTGCTGCTGAGCTTGGCCAAGAGAGGCGCCGGGCCACAGCTGTAGGCCTGGCCAGGTGACGACCAGGCCCGGCGGGATGCCAGAAGAACCACCCAGAGAGGACGACTTGGAACGGCCGCCACGTCCGCCGTTGCTGCTGGAGCCGCCGGTCGTGGGACGCTGGTTGCCATTCCTCTTGTTGCCGCTATTGCCATCGTTGCCGCCGGACTGACGCTGTTTCGGAGCACCGCCGCCCGCACTGCCAGACTTGTTGGTGCGAGGAGGATGCTGAGGGCGACCGCCGTTGCCGTTGTGACCACCGGTGCTGCCGTGACTGCTGGTCGGCCCGGAGCCGCCTGGTGCAGAGGCGAGGAGAGCGGTGGAGGAGTCGGAAGCCGGCTTGCCCATGGTGAGTTCCTCGAGGAGGAGCTCGGTGCGGGCCTCGAGGAACGTGGGGAACGGCTTGGCACGGCGAAGATGGATGCCGATGGGGGCGAACTTCTCGTTGAGCCCGCGTATGACGTTGAGGACGAGCGTACGGTCGGGGATGTCCTCACCGAAACCGCGCAGGGCATCAGCCATGGTCTTGAGGCGCCGGCAGTAGTCGCTGATGGAGAGGTCACCTTGGACGAAGGTGCAGAACTCAGTATCCAGGAGAATGGCGCGTTGTTCCTGGTTGTCGAGGAACTGGGACTCCACAGCGAGCCAGATGACTCGTGCAGAGGCACGTGGCTTGAGTACAGTCTCCACGAGATCGTTGGAGATTGTCCCGTAGATCCATGAGCGGACGGTGCAGTCCATCCGGTCCCAGTCAGGGAGGATCATGGCGGGGCAGTCGTACAAGACGTGGTCCTGCAGAGAGAACTTGCCGACGGTGAGGAGGAACTACTCGCGCCAGCGGGTGTAGTTGTTAGCGGCGAGGTCGAGGACGATCGGCACGAGAAGCCGGATGTTGTGGACGGCGATGGCTTGGGAGTGCAGGTGAAGGAGGGCGGCGGCCTCATGCATCTGCAGGTTGGAGGCGTCCGGGGCGGGGTCGGAGACATGGGACGCCTTCTCGTCGTCGTCGTCCTTGGCGCCGGCAGCCGCGGCGGCGGCCTTGCGCTCTGCGGCGGCACGGGCCAGAGCGGCGCGGATGCGCTGATCCACGGCCTCGCGTTCCTTGACCGCGAGGGCAGCCTCGTCCTTGGTGGCCTTGGCGCGGGTGAGGCAAGCGTCGCGCTCCCTCTGGCGCGCGTCTGCATCGGCTTGAGCGTGCTCGGCGTCGAGGCGAGCCTGCTCCTTGGCGTCCGCCGCGATGCGCTGGCAGCGCTCCTCCTCCTCGGCGGCTTGAGCAGAGGGAGTAGGTGTCCCGGCCATGTATCGCGGCAGAGGATGCGGCGCACAGGCGGGGAGCGGCGGCGTGGAGCAGAGGGGCGCGCGCGGCTAGCTCGGGGAGCGGCGGCGCGGACAGAGGGGCGCGCGTGGCGGCTCGGGGAGAGGCGTCGCGAAGCAGAGGAGGGCGCGCGCGACGGCTCAAGTTGCGGCGGCGCGATGCAGAGGAGGTCGCGCGGCGGCTCAGGGAGCGGCGGCGCGATGCGACCGAGAGCCCTAGGTGGGCGACGGCGCAGAGGTAGCGGAAGCTGGAAGGAATCCGGGAACCCGGACTCTTGATACCATGAAGGAAGGTATGATTGGGAAAATAGTAGATTGATTATGGAGGTGCACAGCACACATACATATATAGGCAAGGGACTAGGATTGGTTTATAGAAACACCACCAATCAATGAGTCCCTTGCCCTCTACACAAGAAACCCAGAGGGGGGGCGGCGGCCAAACAGGCCAAGCACACCACTAACCCTAAAGGCCTAATGGGCCTGTACATAGGTAGTCTAACAGAGACCATACAAACAAACAGCAATTGTCTAATAGGACGGACAAAAATGCATCTGTTAACTCTGAAAACGATGTTGAGGTGCTGTTTTTTTAGTTGGAATTCTGGAGAACAACACATTTTTGGTGCACAAATAAACTTGAGTGATCAAGGTTTGTTTAGGTTCAGCCGTTGATCTGGAATCAGGACTCAAGCATGGACAGTTGTGCTGTTCGTCAGTGAACCAAAAAACTGCATGGCAAAGGCCATTGGCCTCCGGGTTCAGAGACAAGGGCCGGCTATAGGCCCGATTTTGAAGCCTAAATCTGCGTGCTGTGATGCGCCTTTTGCAAAAGTTCAAACCTATTGGAGGAAGTTTGATGAATCATCTACAAGTTTGTTTAAAGTTGTGGGGCCTAAAAAAAGGCTTGGCATTGTAAATCTCAACTCAAGAATCCAAGGTCGGGCCGTCCCTGAAGCTTCTGACGAAACTGAAAGGCTCCATGCCTTTGGCCGTCAGGTTCAGAAAGGAGGCCGGCCGTGGGGTCAATTTGAAGCTCGATTCTACAAGCTGTGATGCTCGGTCGAGGAAACTTCAAATCAACAGGTTAAAGTTTGATGGTTTGGCAGCAATTTTGTTAAAGGAAACCGGCGCAGTTTGACTTGGAAATTGCGCACAAAGGTAGAAATAAAGCAAATGACGCAGTTACCGGATTTGCGGGGGAGGAAGAAGTGCCGGCGACGTGGTAGGCTGCTGATGCAGCGAAGCCCTGGAATAAAAGCAGAAGTAAGCATTGTTAGAGAAAAATTACATTGCATTAAAAGAAGACACTAAGTACTCCTGTAAACCCTAGCTATTAGGACCGGACCGGACCGACAGCTACCAAACCAGAGGCCCTGCCGGTCCGATCTGCCTAAAAGATCGACCATGTAATCAACCCGAAAAAATTAGATGAACCGCCAATTTTTAGGTGGAAACCGGTGGAAAATCGGACGTAAGAACCGGTGCGGACCGCTAGGGGGTAGCGCAACCGCTGCCAAGCGCGTGCCAGCGTGGGGGCGTGAGCACTGGTAATATTGGGCAAAATGTGCTTTTGGTGGGCTTCAAACTCGAGACAGGGGGGTCTGGAGTTTCGCCACGCACCACCAGACTATGAGTTAACTTGCGATTTGGATTTAATATCAATTATACTAGACCGCTTCGAACCGGCGGTCTAACTGGTTGGACCAATCAAACCGTGAAACGAGAGCTGCCTCACGTGTTCGATGTCCGGTCTGGTCCTCCGTTTGCTGGTTCGTGAGGCTGCACAGGAGCATGCAGCACGGCTCGCCATGTGTGAACTATTTGCTGAACCAAAAGGGCTACCACCAAACAGGAACATGACACATGTTATTCCTCTATTACCTGGGGCACAACCATTCAGGCTTAGGCCATAGGAGTACAGGTATACCACGGTTGGCCAATAAAAAACTTGTCAGAACGGGCTGCCAACTAACGTTTTTGGCGCAGCGTGGTGGCCACAAACGCTTCCATGAATGTCTTCGAGAATCCTGATGCCCTCCTTGACTACGATGCAACGCTGTTTGATGCCAGAGATGTTGCGCTTGTACAGCTCTCCTTCGATCATAACAAAGGACTTGGCACGTCGGTGAACGTGCCTCGCCTCGGTGCGGTCAGGCGGTAACGTGCCTGGGGTCAGGTACTCGATGTACGGGACCCTCCAGTCGGTCGGGGGTTCGACCTCACTCGGTGCAGGGTTAATATCCATGATTTCGTTTTCCGACACGACGGGGGTCGGAAGAGCCCCCGGACCCTCGACGACCGGCTCGCTGCCCGCCGTTCGAATTGGCGGGGTCGGCTCGACCTGTTGACCCTCGAGACTTGGCTCGCTCTTTGCCATTTTTCTCGGGGTCAAGGGGTCGGATCGACGGCTTGTGCTAGTCGCCGGCAAAGATTCCGATCGGGTTCGGCTTCCGGCCGAATGCCATCTTAGCCAGCGAGTCAGCGGCCTCGTTCAGGTTCCTCGGGATGTGTTTCAGCTCGAGGCCGTCGAACTTATCCTCGAGTTTTCGAACTTCCTGGCAGTATCGGGTCATCGTGTCGTTTCGACAACTCGATTCTTTCATGATCTGGTCAACCACCAGTCGTGAGTCTCCGCAGACCTCGAGCCGACGAATGCCCAGCTCAATGGCAATCTTGAGTCTGTTTATGAGCATCTCATATTCAGCGACATTATTTGAAGTGGGAAAGTGTAAACGAATGGAATACCTAATGTGTACCCCAAGCGGAGAGACGAAGACGAGGCCGACGACGGCCCCTTTTCGCATCAACGATCCGTCGAAGTACATGACCCAGTATTCTTGATCTACCGGTGCCGGAGGCAGCTGGAATTCGGTCCATTCCGCGATGAAGTCGACAAGGGCCTTAGACTTGATCGCAGTTTGGGGTTGGTACACCACGTCGTGCCCCATCAGCTCCAGCGCCCACTTCGCGATCTTTCCTACAGAATCCTTGTTCTCGATCACTTCACATAGGGGGGAAGGTACTTAGGATGGTTATGGTGTGGGAGTCGAAGTAGTGGCGCAGCTTCCGTCTCACGATCATGACGGCGTATAGGATCTTGAGACTCTACGGGTACCGCGTTTTTGAATCCGACAGCACCTCGCTGATGTAGTAGACCGGACGCTGGATTTTGAGGGCGTGTCCCTCTTCCTCGCGCTCGACGACGAGGACCGCGCTCACCACCTGGGTCGTCCCTGCAACATATAACAAAAGTGGTTCACCTGGAGCTGGCGGATAGAGGATTGGTGGGTTGTTGAGGACACGCTTTACCTCGTCGAGCGCTAGCTGCGCCTCGGGCGTCCACTCGAAGCGTTCCGACTTTTTCAAAAGTTTATACAACGACAAGACTTGTTCACCGAGGCGGGATATGAAGCGGCTCAATGCGGACAAGCAGCCTGTGAGGTGCTTCACACCCTTGATGTTCTGGATTGGACCCATGCGCTCGATGGCAGAGATTTTCTCCGGATTGGCTTTGATTCCGCATTCGGAAACAATGAAACCGAGGAGCATGCCTCTGGGGACTCTGAAGAAACATTTCACCGGGTTCAGCTTAACGTTGTTTTTGCGTAACTTAGCGAAGGTTCGCCCTAGGTCAGAACGAGCTGGTCTACTTTCTTCGATTTGACTACGATGTCGTCAACGTATGCTTCGACCACGTCGCCGATGAGGTAGTCAAAGCACCTTTGCATGCAGCGCTGGTACGTTGCACCTGCGTTTTTGAGGCCGAATGGCATTGTGACGTAACAATACGATCCGAACGGCGTGATGAATGAAGCGTGAGCTGGTCGGAGTCTTTCATGCTCATCTAGTGGTACCCGGAGTATGCATCCAGAAGGCAAAGGGTTTCGCACCCCGAGGTCGAGTCAACTATCTGGTTAATGCGTGTCAAAGAAAGCAGATCCTCTGGACATGCCTTATTCAGGCTCGTGTAATCAATGCACATTCTCCACTTCCCATTTTTCTTGCGTACAAGTACAGGATTAGCTAAACCACTCAGGATGGTACACCTCCTTGATGAATCCGGCCGCCAGAAGCTTCGCGATCTCCTCCCCGATTGCTTTGCGCTTCTCCTCGTCGAAGCGGCGCAAACGTTGCTTCACCGGCTTGGAGCCCGGCCTGATGTGCAAGGAGTGCTCGGCGACTTCCCTCGGTATGTCCGGCATGTCCGAGGGTTTCCACACGAAGACATCGGCGTTCGCGCGGAGGAAGTCGACGAGCGCGCCTTCCTATTTGGGGTCGAGCGAGGAGCCAACCCTCACCTTCTTCTCCTTGTCCCCTTCGGGGTCGAGCAGGATTTCCTTTGTGTTCTCCGCCGTCTTGAATGAGGTGGCTTTACGGTTGGTTGCCGGTGCGTCCTCCACCACCTGCTCGCGAATCACCGCCAGCTCCGCTGTTGAGGCCACTGTGGCTGCAGCGAGGTTGTTGCATTCCGTCTCGCACATGTATGCGCGCTGGAACGAAGCGTCGACAATGATGATCCCCTTCGGCCATGGCATCTTGAGCTTCAGGTAGGTGTAGTTGGGGATGGCCATGAACTTCGTGTAGCATGGCCGCCCGAGATTGCGTGGTAGACCCCAGGGAAACTGACAACCTCGAAGGTGAGGGTTTCAGTCCAGAAGTTAGCGGGAGTGCCGAACGTGACGGGTAGGTCGACTTGCCCGATCGGCGTGGCCTGCGTGCCTGGCACAACGTCGTGGAATGGCGAGCCACAAGGGCGGAGCCGCTTCCGGTCGACCCCCATGTGGTCGAGGGTCTCAGCGTAAAGAATGTTTAGACCGCTTCCCCCGTCCATGAGGACTCGAGTGAGACGTGTCCCGTCGATGATGGGGTCGACCACGAGTGGGTATCGACCTGGCCATGGCACGGAGTTGGGGTGGTCATTGCGGTAGAAAGTGATGGACCCGTCGGACCACTTGAGGAATTTCGGGGTCGCGGGCTCCGCGGCGAAGACGTCACGTCGTTCGACTTTCGATGTGCGCCGTCCCCCTCGAGCCTCGGGCCCCAGGACTATCATGAGGCAACCTTTCTCATGGGGAAAGGCAGCTACTCTGTCGCCGTTGTCGTCAGCGTCAGCGTCCTCGGAGTCGAGCTTCAAGTCCTCCTCCTGCATGTCCTAGAAAAACCTCTTCAACAAAGTGCAATCCTTGAAGAGATGTTTTACCGGGAACTCGTGGTTGGGGTAGGGTCCGTTCCACTTCTTCTCGAACTGGTTCGGGATGCCGTGTCCACCAAGTACAGCGGTAGGTTGCGGATGATGGCGAGGTCGTCGTTTGCCCCGCCTGCATGGCATGTGAGGCGGTAGTCCTCCAGCCAGAGGTCGGGGTTCGTGTCCCCGGCGTACTTCGTTACCGTCGTCGGAAGCCCGCAGCGCTATGGGAACATGGCTCCCCAGATCTACGAACTGAAAACCCGTGGGCCCGGTGGGTCGGGGCTCCTGCATTGGTCCTCCTGCTCGTCGTGTTGCCCGTCCCGACGCGGGTGGTGAGCAGCACTGTTCTTGGCCTCGGCCTCTACGTTGCGACGCGCGTTGAGGGTGTCTCGCTCGTCATGATCCCCGCCAATCTGGGAATGGACCGATGGCTTGGGCGCACCCCGCCACCATTTTCGGCAGGCGGATCTTGTTGCGTGGAACCTCGGCGCGAGCCTCCACCGATGCTGTCGCCTCCACGCGACGGCGCGCGAGTCCGGTGGCTGGATTGTGCCACACGCCGCTATGAGCTATCGGCCTGCTGTCGCGCCACCTGCTCGAGCAGCCATGCCATCTCCCTCTGCGCTCGCTGCGCTTCGGGTGTGGCCAGCTCTGGGAGGGTGTGGAGCAACGCGGTGGCCGCGGTGATGTTTTGGCCCGCCCGGGCGAACTGCTGCTGGCCGGGGTCGTTGTCGATGATACGCTCGTTGACGTTCCGAGCCCGGCCTCGCGCACCGCGTCCCGCAGCATGCTGCGGTGGTGCGCATCCGGTGGCTGCTTGCCACCACAGCTTGCTGTCGATGGGGGCTTGCTCCGATGCGAGCTGTCTGCGAGCCTCCTGCAGCTCCCTTTTCCTCGCCTGCAGTCGCTGCTGCTCAAGGCTCGGCGGAGGGGCGGGATTTACACGTGCCGCCCCGGATTCCCCGGCGCACTCGCCGCGGGTCTCACGGGAGTGGCGACGTCCTGGACCACGACCGGCGTGGTCTGGACCATGTGGCACTTGCGGGACTGGTGCCCCTCGTCACTGCTCCCTTGCTCAGATTCCTCCTCCTCCAACCCCCGGTCGAGGAGGTCAAAGAAGGATTCAGACATGTGACCTACCATGTCGACGAACTCGCTGCCCGGGGGCGTGACGGCCGCGCTCACGACTGGAGGCCCTGCAAGGCGCGCGTGACGTTGTCGAGGCCATGAGGGAACGCTGGCTCATACGGGTTGTCGAGCAGCCGAGGGGATAGCGGTTCGCCGCCCGCCAGCTGTCCCTGCACGTTGGCGAAGGAGAACAGCGCACGACAGAGGTCGTCGTACGTGGGAGCTTGCCCCAAGAGCGCCTCCACCTCCAGCCACATACGCTCGCCGCAACGGATTGGTGGCATGGTTTTCGCGTCCGACCCCTGCCGCGGCGCCTCGGCGACGACGCGTGAGAGTGAGGACAGAGAGGGCGTTGGCGGCTCAGTGCGCGCCAGCGACCCGTTCACGGTGACAACGAACCCAAGCATCGGGAGCGTGGCTGGCCATCCGCACCAAGCAAATCAAAACGCGACGCGCAACAGCCCCTACCTGGCGCGCCAACTGTCGGTTATACGAACTAACATCTACTAGTAAATTTGTTCGTACGATGGCTACGCATCGTTGGTCAGATGGTTCGTGAGAGGCTAACACAAGGAGAGAGACACAACGATGTATACTGGTTCGGGATGAATCCCTACGTCCAGTTTGTGATGATCCTTCTCGTGTTACTCACGGGGTGTACAATGGTGGAGAGAGAGGAGCGAGCTCCAAGTCTCAATGGCGTATGTGTATGGATGCAAGAATGTCTATCTGGAAGAACCTGTCCTATGGAACAAGAAGGCCTCCCCTTTATAATCCAAGGGGTTGGGCCTTGTTACAAGAGAGAGAGAAAGATCCTCGTACGCCCCGAGCCATGTGAGAACCGGGACGGCCTCGATAACGGGAATGTGGTGGCCCCCACGATCCTGTCACCTTTTGGTGGATGAGCCATCACGTCTTGCTTTACTGTGCAGGTCCTGCGGCGTCGTCCCACCTCACACCTCGCTCAAAGGAACCATGATGATGTTCCCGTCGGGAGTCCGTTGGGACATGACCTCCTGTAGCAGAGACCACGCGCGCCGCCTGTTACGCCTGTTGGGGCAGAGAAATGTCAGTGAGCATTCCGTTCCGCTCGGTCGGGGTCGAGCGGGTCGGGACTAGGGTAGAGCACCTTCGACTCCTGGGTCGTTCGGCTTATCTCAGCTTGGCTTATCTCGGCTTATCTCGGCTTGTCTCCTCTCACACAACACTATTCATTCTACCAGCCAAACACTATTCTTCGTATCAGCCGAACAGGTTCTCCGTGCGCCCTTGTCCCGTAGCGTCCGGCGGGGAGTCGTTTGGATGAGATCTGGGTCATTTAATGCGGTTGATTCGGGATATCTTGATGAGTGCTTTCGCCCGTCACACCACCGAGGCGCCCCGTCCCGTCGGCACACCTTCTAACAGGGAGCCAGCCGGGATGGGCTTTGGCGCGGGCGGCGTGACAGCACTTGTCAGGTGCGGCAGGCGTAATGAAGGCGTGGAGTTATTAGGGCCTCGGCCCTCGCGTCCTTTTTTACTCCCTTGGGCCTCGGGACGTGGTGTGATTCGCCCATGGATAATGCCAAAGACTGGACGAGGTATAACGTCTAGAACCCGGATCGCGGGGATCGAGCGAGGCGTGGTGCCTTCGACCCTTCGGGCGGGGGTCCAGCGGGGCGCGATGCCTTCGACCCTTGGGACTTTTTTTATATTTTTTTCTTTGATTTTACGAAAATAAATAGTCGGATTCAACATTTGCACAAATAGCCTCGAACCGCCGCTTGCCACGGCGGTTGGGACCCTGCCGCCGTTTCAAGCGGCGGTAAGGACCTACCGCCGCGGACGGTGGCGGTAAGGACCTATCGCTGCAGCAAAGGGCGGCAGGTTTGCAACAGTGGCGGCAGGCCGGGGTTGGGTGGCGGGTGGCTGCCTGGCAGCTGCCGCCAATTGAAGCGGCGGCTGTGTGGAGCCAATCGCCGGTTCAAACGGCGGTTGGTTTTTTTGGTTTTTTTCTTGTTTTTTTCTTGTTTTTTCATTTGGTCATCCCTGAAATTATAAATGCGAAATGACACCAAAATGAATACGAAAATACATAAATTAATTACAACAAACAAAAGTAGTTTACACGACAAGTGTCCAAAAAACAAATCTAAATACGACCGCGCTTCGTCGGTCGTGGCGGGCCCTGGTGCTCCCTCCTCCTCGCCACCACCGCCGCCCTATGTGCAACCCTCGTGTGGTGGGTGGGGTACGTGAGGGGGTCTCGTGGATGACGATCGCGTCCTCCGGCCGCCGGCTCGGGGGGCGGTGTCGCTAAGGGAGCACCAGAGCCCGACGGGCCGGCCCCCTCTCCGGTCGCTAAGGGAGTAGCCGATCCAGACGGGACGGCCCCCCTCCGGTCGACCGCGCCTCCGCCTCCACCGACTCTGCCGTCGCCAACGCCTCCGCTGCACACTGTGCCGTGTCGTTGAAGTCCTGCATCATCGCCGCGTGCTGCTCCTGCGTCAGCTGGGTCCCGACGAGTGGGGCTCCTGTCAGCTGTGTAGCACCGATCTCGTCGGCGGCGTCGCGGAAGAAGTCGTCGAAGTGAAACTCGTTGCCCGGACCCGCTGGTGATGTCTCGCCACTGATGTAGTCCGAAGGAGGTGGATCAAACACCGGCTGCTGAACCGGTGAAGCTGCCCAAGACGAAGACCCCGGTGAAGCTGCGCAAGGGGAAGAAGCCCTGCTGCGCGTAGCCTGCACCACAAAATAAAAATAAATATTAATTACCAAATTAAATGAGCAAATAAAAAGAAACCAAGGTATTGTATTACATACTTCGGACACCAGCTGGGGTGAAGCGGCATGTAGTACCCCTGGCCTCTAAAACGCACAGTGCCTAGCTCTGCCCTGCAGATCGCGGAGTGGTAAGACCGGTGCGACCTGTCTGTGGCCTCGTCGAAGAGCTCGGGCAGCACGTACGACAGCGGCTCCCGAGGAGGACGAACACTACCAAGAGGCGACTGCGGAAGCGGCGACACCTGCTGCTGAGCCATAGCTGCAAAAAAATTTGAAATATAAAGTGACACACAATTTTTATAGTATGTCTAGTAATTTTTACAAAAAGAACTAGTATTTCTAAAGTATTTATAAGAATTTAGAAGAAAAACTAGTATTTCTAAAGTATTTCTAGGATTTCTAAAGTATTTCTAGAAATTTCTAAAAAAGAAATAATATCTCCAAAGTATTTCTAGGATTTCTAAAGAATTTCTAGAATTTGTAAAGTATTTCTAGAATTTGTAGATTATTTCTAGGATTTCTAAAGTATTTCTACGAATTCTAAAGTATTTCTAGGAATTTTTAAAAAAGAAATAATATCTCCAAAGTATATCTATGAATTTCTAAAGTATTTCTAGAATTTCTAAAGTATTTCTAGGAATTCTAAAAAAGAAATAATATCTCCAAAGTATTTCTAGGATTTTCTAAAAAAGAAATAATATCTCCAAAGTATTTCTAGGAATTTCTAAAGAATTTCTAAAATTTCTAAAGAATTTCTAGAATTTCTAAAGTATTTCTAGGAATTTCTATACTGTTTCTAGGATTTCTAAACCATTTCTAGGATTTCTAAACTATTTCTAAACTATTTCTAGAATTTCTAAACTAACTATATAAGGAAAGTATTAGAGACATACCTGATGTACACCGAAGAAGGCAACGGAGAGCTACGTGGGGGAGGAGGAAAGGAAGGGGTAGGGGCAGCCGCCGACGGCAGGGCCGCGGCCCATCATATAGGCGGGGTCCTGCCGCTGTTTCAAAGGGCGGTAGGACCTACCGCCTCTTGATATGGCGGTAGGCCTGCAACGGTCGGTCAACCGCCTTTTGGCGCGGCGGTTGGCCTCCTGCCGCCGTTGGCCCCGGCGGTAGGTGCCAAACCGGCATGCCACGTAGCGGATGAGTCAACCACCGTTGCCAACGGCGGTTTTCGGTTTCCTACCGCCACCGTCCGCGGTGGTAGTTCCCTACCGCCGTGGCAAACGGCGGTTCGAGGCTATTTGTGCAAATGTTGAATTCGAATATTTATTTTCGTTAAATTAAAGAAAAATATATAAAAAAAATTCGACCCTTGGCGCCGGAGCTTTGGCGGGACTCGCGGGTCTCCTGGGCCGTATTTTGGTTCACGGTCTTGATGGGCCCAGCCTCGTGAGGTGGTGTAATTGATTCCGCGTTTTTAGGGGATTAATCCCTGCCACGTGGCGCTGTTAATATCTATCCCGACACTTTGTAAAAGTTATCCATTATCTAAAAAATAAATATGACTTGTGTAAGTGTGTGCGCATATGTACAAATACTATAGTTGTATCTACGAGGTGCTTAGAAAAAAACAGGGCTGCATATTTTCCTTGCTCTTCCCATTGGTTTTTTAGCCTTGTCTTGTGTCTAATGCATAGCCACGTTGCATATAACTATATAGCTGCATTTTACTTACTTCAGAAAGTCACCTCTTTACTATTTAATATATATTTCTATTCGTATTCCATGTAATTTACCAAAACCAAGTTCTTTCACATCTAGACGATTCCTAGTGTTTAATTTGTTTCTCGAGCTAAGTCATCAAGTGTTGCATACACGAAAAATAACTGTGAGCTAGACCCGCAGAGCCTTTAAGGATGTAAACATCAAGATAGAAGGGGTTGGTAACAACACGAACGATATTAGAAACGGAGTGGTGGCTGTTGTTCTCATATGCTATGCTGTGTGATTGGTCCGTGTTACCAGCACTACGTTAAATTGATTTATATTATTGTCGTTCCCGGCATATGCTGGGAATCTGGCAGGGAACCTTTTAGTTTTTAACTGCGTGGATCTAATAGACCTACGCATGATACTCATCTGGACGCGTCCTGGTTCTAGCAGCAACCTGAACTGAGCAGAGAGAGAATTGTCAAAAGAAAAAAGGGAGAGATTCCTGGATTATTGTGTAAGGTTGAAACTTTTTAGGTGTCTGAAGATTTCTCTAGACACTTCAGTGGCTGGGTATATGGGAGTCTCAATTTTGGACCCAGCTGTCAGCATTAAACAGAAATTGTAGTCTATAGAACAATGGTAAATTACATGTATAATCAATCCATAGCTCACAAAACTTGAATGCTGAATTGAATTTCCTCCGATAAGAGTCCCTACTGCAAGAGTCCCTTTCAACTTCGTCACTAAAACAAAAAGATAGTCCCCCTCAACTAACCAAAATCAAACCCACAATTACAGTTTATGATTATATCCCTGTCATACACTTGTCACTAAGCAAACTGAATGTGGTTAGCGGATTTGATTCATCGTGGTGGAGCCAATCCACCCAGATTCAAGTCTTAGACACAACATATGTGTTGCATTTACGGCTATTTAACTTTCAGCAGAAGATGATTTCTCGGTGACATGGATACAATCGTTCTGCATTTGTAAATCTTATGATCAGCTAACTCAATCTTTCAAAAATGATCATGGTTATAGGATGTGCATGCATATGTTTGTAAATGTGAGTAGTTGTGTATGAATGTAAGTGTCACGACTCTACGTTTTGTAAAAAAGAAAGAATACTTTTGTGGTCAAATGGGCTTACAGTCCAAAGGGTGACAAAAGTGAATTGATTTTTTTTTTTTTTACAAAAAAACTTGTACCTGTACGATTGTTCTGATCGAACACTTGTCGATAAATTAGCTTAGAATATCAAACTATGACCAAAACAATTACACTTTTATTCGATGATTAATATATTTGACGTCTCAGTTGTAAGTAAAAGACGACTGATCCAGCATATACATGATTAATCTTGGCCTTCAGATTTGCAGAGAAGAAATGAGGTAGCTGGCCAGATACCAGCCACAGCCGTCGCACTAAGCTTTTTCGGAATTCTTAAATCCTAAGGATGGCAGGACGGCAGCGAGGCTTTTGTTTTGTCACTTTAGCAAAGCGTCATGGACCCGGTCCGTGTCTACTTCCAATCGTCCGTTCCAAATGATTTGCCGCTTTCCAAAGATCTCATCGCTGCCCCACCCAGCATAGAAAGGAATCTCTCATGGAGACACAACTTTAGACTCGTTTTCCCTCACTCATGCAGACCACTTCTTCACGTTTGCAAGCTAGCTTTTGGTCTTAGATTCTTTCCCGGAATCAGTCAGTCTACAAGTAATATCAGACATGACATCTGGGCCATGATACCTTTGTGGGCCCACGAGCCATAGAGGTGTAAAAGTTGTACAGTGGCCGGCTTTTGTTTTGTGGCACTCATTACAGCAACAGAGAAACTAGGGCAAAGTGGCATGTCTAAAGCAGTACGCACATTAGTGTCTGAATGGAATTCTTGTCATATAGTAGAGTTGAAGCCCTCCATATATTGCTTTATCAGCACTTGCTGTCACACTAGAAATATCTGTATAAAACGTGGTCATGGAAGCGTTCACTAAAAGTGAAACGAAATTCATATGAAATTTTTGTTCAGGTGGTCCATATATGCGGATCTCGAACAGATTCGAAATTCTAGAAGCCACCTGTCAGACATGGACAAGAATAAAGAATCCCGCGAGTGTCCTTGAATTTGGACGGTTATCAATCAACAATTCGCGGCCACCAATCTTTTTCACAGAATTAGTTCTTTTCTCACCATCATCACACACACAGAGAGAAAAAAGAGTGCAAGTGTGAATAATTTGACAAAAGGTTGTATAATATATGGGAGTTGCTTGCTCCACAAGGGCATCCAAATAATAACCACATACTTGTCACATTATAAAGTCACGCACCACATTTCCAAGCCCTTCTTTGCCTTTGCCGAACGCCCAACCAATGACCACACGACAAGGAGTCGCTCTAGAGAAAGATACACCAACACATAATGGTAGCTACAAGGCAGCTGCGGGGGCATAACTTGGCAATGACTGACACGACCTTACTGGTAACTACTAGTAGTAGTTGTACACGGGGGCGTCGAGGAGCGGCGGCTGCTGGAGGTGCATGTTGCCGGCCAAGGGCGGCGACGGGTTGTAGACGGCCGAGGCGGCGGCGTCCATGTACTGGATGAGCTCGAGGAGGGACTGCAGGCGCACGCCGAGCTCGAGGGACCGCGCACGGAGGAGCTCGTTCTCGGCCTGCACGGCGGCGCACCGGCGCGTGGCGTCGTGCGCGGCGGCGGCCATGGCGCCGTTCCGGGCGCGCAGGGCGGCCACCTGCTCCGTGAGCTCGTCCAGCTGCCGCTGCTTGCGCGCCCGGGAGCGCTGCGCGGACAGGCGGTTCGACTCCTTGCGCTTGCGCTTCCTCTCCTCCGTCACCGAAGCCGGGACGGAGGGGCGCTGCGCCGGGCAGGTCGTGTCGTCGGACCCGGAGGAAGAAGGCGGTGTGGTCACGGTGGAGGACATCATGCCGGGAGAAGCCATGTTCTTAGTTACCAGCTGGTTAACCACTTTCCTTTTCTTGATTTAACTAGCAATAATCTTAATTAACCGAAATTAGCACGTAAAATCTGAACCAGTTATACGTGCAGCAGGTGGTTAATTATGAGAAGACATAGAACCAGTAGAGGAAGACGACGGAGAAGGACTGCACGAGGATGGTGGATGTTATCATAGACACGGAGCACTGGAGTTGAACAGCAACCACAGCAGTCTGTAGCAAGGCAGAGATTCCCCTTACTGGTAGAAGGTGTTGTGTTAGGAATCTGGACAGAGTTTCGCCCTGACCAATCAAGAATCAGAGATGAAAATTTTGGCAGAGTGACGGCCTAAACAGGCAGGTTTTCAGCGGGAAATTTGGGCAGAGTGACGCCGGAGTACGTTTAGTTACCCCAAAACTCTCAAAATTTTCGTATTGTAGACCGTGCCACCTCTTACAAAACACGCTTCCCAATGCAAAAATTTCGTCACTTTCACCAAAAATTTCACAATCTAAACGGGGCAGCAAGGTTTCTTGCCAAAAATTTCGGCCGGGTAACGGCCCGAACAGCAAGGTTTCTGGACTCAGATTCCGGCAGAGTCTTGCCTGGACAAGAAGGTTCCAGGCAGAATCTCCACGGAACAGGGAAGTATCTAAAGGGGCCTGATGAGCTGCAAAGACGAAGGCTAGTTAGGTGAGGAGGTCAACTGCACTGCAGGATTGCAGCAGCAGTAGAACAGCATGCAGCTGTGCAAGAAACCTTAGAGATGGGAGTAGAGCGAAGGGGAAAAGGGAGTTGGGGTCTGGAAGGGGTGCTCAATTTATAGCCGGAAGGGAGGGCTTGCTTAGGCGTAAGTGGGGTGGGGCGTGGCAAAAAACTAAGCCAAAGGCGTGCGGTGGTGGTGGAGAAAGCGACGACGCCAAAGCAAAGCGGAGAAAGGAACTAAAGCGGAGAGGGGCACGGTCGATGGAATCTCAGGTTAGGTGTCTGCTGCGGGTTCCATTGGTTTAGGTTGGGTGCACTGATAACCCCGGTTGGGTTAAGAAGGTGACGTGGTTAAATTGGTGACGTATGGCATGATTCTAGACCTGCATAGAATGAGCCTGGGTCAAGTCATGCTGAGAGGGGTGGTGACAATGAGAGGTGCGTTATTCTGGTTCAAATGGTGGGCTACGTGAAAAGAGGATTCAGATCGTCTGCAGTCGGGCTGGGCGACAGCACTCGGCAGTCACGGCATCTGAACCCTCCCCTCACGATCGGACGACTCCTCGCTAAAAGGCCACACAACGGCAGGCCGAGTGGCCCATCTCGGCCCATAACACAGAGCGACTCCGAGTAAAGGCGTCCAGCCAGCCTTTCTCCGCCGCCGCCACCCGTCGGCACCGCCGTCGCCATCTTCCTCGCGGCGCCCGAACTTCGACCTCCACCAGTACCAGGACGCGGCTGCCCCTTGGATGAGCGCCTGGTGAGCATTCCCATCTTGCCTCCTCCTCGCGCTCGCGCTCGGCCGCTCGCCTCCTCCGCCGCGGGGCGGGCTCGCACTCCCCCACTCCGGCGTCGGCGGTGGACTGTATCGCGGCCGCCACGAGCCTGGCCAACTGCCTCTCCTACGTCTCCCCGAGGAGCACGGACAAGAGCCCGTCCAAGGCATGCTGCGGGGAGGTCAAGACCGTCATGGCCAACCCCGTCGTCGTCGACTGCCTTAGTCCCATGCTGCTCAGTGGTGAGACGAGGTGGAGCACCAACGCATCAACCTGCAGCACCAACACATCGACCTGCAGCTGCAGAGCACAACCACAGAGCCAGCAGACCACCCTGAACGCAGACCACCCTGAAGCATTTGTTATGTAGCGCAGGAAGAAAGCTAAGAGAGAAGAAGTTGAGTATTCTGTTAACTGTGCAGATGCTATTAAGTTGGGCAAATTGTGATTGTATAGGACACATCAAAGACTATAGAAATTGTATAGATGTCAAATTGTACTCTAAATTGTACTCTCATTGGAATAAACACAATTTGCAGAGCTCAAATGTTATATTGTTTTGTCATACTGAAACTCAAAATGCTGCAGAGCTCAAATGCTAAAGGCTCAAGTGCATACTGAAGTAGACATTTCAAACACAGAATCAGAAGCTTCACTCAAGCACAAGCTCCATGTTAGAATTCAGCATTAAAATCATCTGTGTTGGCTCTCTGCAAAAATTAAAAAAAATCATTGAACTCTTTGTGCCAATGACTATATTGATATTGATCATCTCTTTGAACTATTACCGTCAAAAGTTCAGAGAAGGAGCTGATGGCCATGTATGATTCAGGCATTCCTTCCTTGGGCCAAGAAGTACTTGGGGGAATATTTTGTACTGAAGCACCATCATTGAATGACACTTTTGTAGTTTTTTGTTCCTTTCAAAGAAAGAGAATGAAATAATTAGATAAAACTAAACACTTGTTCTGTTGAAATGCTGAATATTTTTGAGGTGTTACATACCACTGGACCTTTGCCTTTTCCCTTTTTCTTACTTCCCTTCTTTGTACCCTTGCGTTTCTTTTCAAACCAAGGTTTTTTGCGCTTCGAGCTTTTTGTTTGCACTTCTTTTTTCTTTAGGCGTGCTGTCATCACCACATCACTTTGGGGAGTAACATTGGTGGGAACAATGACTGGATTGACTGGATCGACAGGACTAGTACAACCATTGATTTCTTCTTCAACTTGCTTGCTAAGGATGTCAAGTGTGTTGTTTACTAACAAAGAGCATTGTGGATGGCTAGCAGCTCGAAGTGCCAAATTCTGAAATTTGCGAGTCATGTCTTTGTAGCGAAGCATATCATTTAACCTTGGATCCTCTACTATGTTTCGGCCTTGGTTATCTTGTATTATTCCACTACTTGCTTCACGTGTCCAACGCTTCAATACATAATGTTTTGGTAGTGACTTGATATTCATCAAATCAAGAACTTTTAGAGCATGACCACACAATATTCCAATTCTACCGAAATGCCCACAGCCACATGTACTGGTTTGCTCTAAAGGATCACTAGTAACTTTGTACTCCTTCTCCAAGGTAAAATTTTCATCAAGACTCCCAATTGCTACAAGATATTCATTGTTGCCTTCCAATGGCGTGGTGCATGCTACCATGGACCTTTCATATTCACTTTGAAAAGCTTCAAATATAATTGGTGTGTACAGCTTGCTAGCTTGGATTAGCATAGGTGTCCTCATTTTGATTCTAGGTAATTTTTTTCTCGACTCATATTCAGCATTCAACTCATTATTTCTTTTGTCTTCCACCACCCTTTCAAAATGCTTAAGAAATCAAATGATGTCAAAATCAGATTTGAAATGTCTCTTTAGTTCACTATTCAAGCTCTCACTCAATTGTGTACTTCTCATTCCTAATGTGAACACATCCTTCATGAAACATTCTGCCCATTTTTCTTTGAACTTGTATATACTATCCAACCAAGATTGCTTGCTGGTCTTTGTCCTCATGATGCTAAATGCAGCTTCAAATGTTTCCTCATCTTCATACTCAAACATGCATGCACTAAAATTTGATAGAATATTTGGTTCTTTCTCGTTGTCTTCATCTACATCTTTGGGAGAAGCATTTGATTCTTCATCATCAGGTTCAGCTAGATGTTTGACAGCATTCTGCATAATGTGAAAAGTGCACAAACCATGCCATGATTCTAAAAATACTTCCTTAACTGCTTTCCCCATTGCGGCATCTTGATCAGTATATATTGTTTTTGGTTGCTTGCCATTATGTGCTTTGATGAATGTCTCAAACAACCATTTGAAGGACTCAAATGTCTCATCATACAAGAGAACAGCACCAAAAACCACTGTTTCCCTAAACTGATTGAACCCAACAAATACACCAAAAGGTCTACTTTCCTTGTTTGTTCCAAAAGTAGTGTCAAAACTGACAACATCACCAAAATATGCATAATCAGTGAGCATTTTAGCATCAACCCAAAATATGTTTGCTGTCTGTTCTTCTGAATCCATCTGTAATGCATACTGGAATGATGGATTATCGGCAATTTTGTTTTGAAAATACATAAGCATGCTTCATGCTTGACCATATGCCATCTCCCGTTGGCGCTTGCCTCGTAAATAATTCTTGTGGTCACGAAGAGTGTAGCTGAGATTAAACGACCCACCGACTTGGAGACTAGCTAGCACATGTGCAGCTTTAGGTCTAATTCCTGCATCATCGGCTATCTCAATTTCAAAACCTTGCAACTCTGAAATTTTCCGTTGAGACACCATCAAGTGCGAGGTTTGTGGCAACTGAAGGATGTGGTTATGTTCCAAAACTAAATCAGTCACTTTATAAGTTCCTTTCACCTGGTCCATTACAACACCCATGCGAACTTGACAATCAGTTCTAGTTTCAGCTCTTGGACATTTTGTTAGATGATCCCTTTTATCTGGCAATCTATGACCCTCATTTGAACAAACATATCTGCAGGACCTAACCTTCCCATCTAACTTTCTTTTGTTTCTGTACTTTGTTTTAACTTCAAATCCTTTTTGACCTCCATAGCTAATCCAAAACATCCAAGCCTCTTCAAGAGTACTGAACTCCATGCCAACTTGAGGCAACAAACTAGGCAGCAAGCCCTCCCTACAAGAAAACGAGGTGAGCATTTGAACAACTAATATATTTTTGATCTTCTGGTAAAAAGGTAACAAATCAGGCTGATACACACCTATTTTCTTCCATCTCAGGTATGCAGATGCAGAAATCGTTTTTCTAAAGCAATCTGAGTTTCCGTCAACCAATTCCAACACAATCTAACGAAGGGGACAGAACCAAATCAGCACGTCCTTGCAATCTGATTACTCAGGAAGAGATGGGAGTGCAAATTAGTACCTTGTTTTGGATCAAGAGAGGAGAACAAGCACGGCCATGGGCACCTCACGATCACCGCCGGAGGAGAACGAGCACGGAGCACGGCCACGGGCACCCGACGATCGCCGCCGCGCCTCACGGCATGGCCTCGCGCCAAAACACAGCCGCCGCGCCAAAACACCAGAGCATTCGCGCTAAAAAGCTATGGACTGCGGCACTTCTGATCCAAAGGCCGTGCTTATGTTGGGCCGAGGCCCAATGTGTGGAAAGATTGACAAGGTGGGAGCTGGTTCATCGTCAGATCGTGAGGGGAGGGTGCAGATGCCGTGACTGCCGAGTGCTGTCGCCCAGCCCGACTGCAGACGATCTCAATCCCGTGAAAATGCCAAGTGAACGTCATTGTCTGTACACTCTTCCAACCAAAAAAAATGTCAGTCTGTGCACATTATTATAGGCCAGCCCGACCAGAACCTGATTCGTTTGGCTGGCCTGAACAACTGTTGGAGTAGAAATCAAGATGCAGTGGCAAATCCCTCATTCCCTAAAAAAAAGCGTGTTGTGGGAATTTAGTTAAATCACCCATAAGAAGCGTTGATCCAACAAAGTAATCGCTGGCACCAAAACTATGAAAGCGGTACGTAGTCTTGGCCCCGTCATACGCGGGATTAGGAATGTAAACGGGAGCAGGAAATTCCCGTCCCGACCGGCACCGTTACCATTTTCCGTCCTGACCGTTACCATATTTCTCGGTATAATCCGAATGCAGGAAAAAATACAGGAAATTGAAACGGGAGCAGGAACGGAATCAGGAGGGCCATTTTCCTGACCGTTTCGTCGGTTCCCGTTTTTATCCGGGAAATTCCCGTTTCGCTTTGCCGGTTTCTCCCGTTTTAGGCAGAGTCTAGCCTTGGCTACTTCAGTATATAGGACGCCGATGTCTACGGGTTCTCCTCCCTGCGCGAGGTGGGACAAATACTGGCAAACAGCGGCTGCCTCTCCTTCCTATGCGCTTCTCAGCTTCTCCATGGGTGATTGGGCCGCAGTAGCCGAGTAGGAGCCAAAGCCCATCACGTCCGCACCCAAAAAGGCGTACAGTGCAATGTTGGAAGTTGGAATTGATGCGTGATGTGCATCTTCTTACTTATAATCTGCATAAAAACTATTGTTCATTTGTGTACCCATAAATTATGCAAGGTTGTAAATTATGTGGAGCTAAATATTTAAAGTCGTAACATGCAGCGGTGATCCCGTTTTCAATTACCGATTCCCGATCGCAATCGACATTTTCCCGATCGAAATATTCCGTTCCCGAGATCCCGTAATATCGATTTCGTTTTCCCGTCCGACTTTCCCGCTCCCGCACCCGTTCCCGACCAAAAAATACAGTAACGGGAATGATTAAGAGGTTTTCCCGACCGTTTACATCCCTACGCGGGATACTAGCCAGATTCTGTTAACCGAGAAGGTGGACTGGTCACAATATAAACTAGTTTCAGCCCAGTAACAGAAATAGAGCAAAATTTGGACTGCGGCCCATCGATCGTGTCATGTTTTGTAAAATACTTAGCAGGACAAACTATCTAATGAACTACTGCAATATATACCACAAAAGAAAACCAATGGAAACTCGAGCTTCTGCTCCAAGGAATATTCTCAATTCTGGAGAGATCTCCATAATGTTAAAGATATTTTTATCCAAGGGACGAGATACATAGTAGTAAATGAAGGAAAAAACAATTTTTTGTTGGATGTCTATGTTTAGATCACTGACAGTTTGTTAAAGATTTTGTTTGAAATATGTGAACAAGAGAAAGCAGTGGACGCTTGATGGAGAATTTTGAGTATCACATTAGGATAAATTTTGGACCAAGAGAAAAAATGGAGTGGGCTGAGATGCAACAATGTGTCGGAGGTGTACGTGATAAGCAGGATAAAATTAGATGGGTGCCAGAAAAATAAGGACAATACATGACTTGACAGTTGTACAAGCATCTAATAAACCTGGTAGTGGTCTGCATGATAAGGTGTGTAGGAAAAAGGTACCATTGAATGTGAAGATCTTGATGCGGCAGCTGAACAAAGGCATGTAAGGCCTTTTTTTTGACAGAGCTTCACGGAGCTGAGAATTAGGCACAATCAGGGGATCTTTGCCAAATGTTATTTTTCAAGAGAAATGATTCTCTGTTGATTTTGCAAAGCGATTCTTTGCAATGAATTAAGAAGTTGGGAGCTTAAAAACATTCTGATTTTGAGAAGTGATTCTCTGTCCTAATTCTAAGAGTTTATCCTAGGAATCAAAGAGAAATGCTTTCAGCCACAAAATCACTTCACTAGAAAATCATGGTGAATCCGGAGAACCTAGAAGTGAAGCTCTGCCAAGGAGTTTCTGGTGTAGCCTTCATAAGTCATGACTATTTTCTAATGGCAACTCAGAGAGTTGATGATAAATATATAAGACACTAGCACAATGCCTGTGCATTGCAACGGGCTTTTAAAAAATATAAAAAATTATAAATATTCATATATTTCATAGATATAGTGTGATAGACAATTTTATTAGATATACAAATACAATCTGTAAATTATTTGATTTGATGGTGCCTCATTTAATTTGTTACTGATGAATAGTTATATGTTTTTTAATACACCATAATAATATGGGTTATTCCATATCCATGAATAAAATAATAGACACTAATTTTACCTTGTAATATGCGAAATATAAATTGAAGTATTATTTGAGAACTACATAGAAATATTTTTTTCCTTTTTTCTTACGATATTAAATTTGAGAAAACTCGCGCTATTGCCAAATTAGGCGGTGTGTAAGTTTCACAGTTCTTCATGTTGAGAGTACTAATCATCAGCAAAGATTAACAAGTTTAGAAGGAGGAAGAGACTACTTAAACTATCTTTAATTATATAGATAATATAAAAGCTTATTCGAAAAGGTCTAATCATTCATAGTAAATAATCAGATATAGGTTTTCTTTTGAACACCAAGTAAATTTTAGAAAGTGGCACGTTGGAGGCATAAACTTTAGTAGGTCAGAACGAGGGACTTGCATGAACAATAGATGTTGCAGAAGCACCAGGATATGCATGAGACTAAGGGGATTCTCCATGATGAAATAATCACGCTCGAAGGAAGAAGGAAGAGAAGTAGCTCTAACTGAGACGTTCAGCATATAAGCCAAAATCTATCTTTGGGCACAAGGAACACCAATCAATTTGTCTGAAGACGGATGATTTTTATCTAGAATTTGCTAGTTTCAATTGTGGTTGGTTCTCTTGCCTAAAAATTCAGCTATGCAGTACGTTCTGCTAGCTCGAGTTGCGTGAAGAAAAAAAAAGAATAGGATGCGGTTAAAACTCGATACCTAAAAGAGTTCTCAATATTTTTTTTCTGCCCTCTCCCTCCGTCCTTCACATTCTCTCCGTTTTCATAGCCATCGTTTTTCTTGTATAGCCTAGCATAGCACTAACAAGGGGATGAGCAGAGGCATCAATGTTACATACATGACGGCGACGAACCAGCTGAGGTTTGCTTGTTCGCTTGTCGGTGGCCGCTTTGCGGTCGCGAGCCACCGATGAGTGTATTCTCTGCAACATCGCACCTCTAAGTGCTGCCACTGAAGTTCTTTGGCCGGCACCGAAACCCTCGTCGCTGGCTGCTTTTTTACTTCAGACGACCACAACATTCCCATGGTGGGAGTCATATAATCCCAGTTAAAAATTAGGCAATGTTTTTGTAGTAGTAAACTATTGATCGATATATCCCTATCATATTGAAATTATAAATTCATCGTAAAAAATGTTGAAAGTATAAATAGTCTGTTTCACTAATTACAGAAATGATGTCATTGATACAACGTAAAATTTTGTTTTTAGCGCCCTGGATAACTGAATCATGCTGCGATATATTTGTGGATAATTCATAAAGGTAAATTTTTCTGGGTCCAACTGATGTTTTTGTTCTATTTCACAATTTTAAAACTGCAGCCATTTTAGTGGACACTTTTCGTTATGTGAGGTCTTTTAAAATGTCTTAAATGATGAGTACATCCAATTTGCAATGGAAATAGTTATAATACTCTAATATTTTCAAAGATGGGTTGTACCCGTAGTTTGGCTAACAATTACAGGAAATATAGCTTTTCGAAGTTGGTACCTTATTGTCGTATTCTGTGTTAGTCCTAATCGATCATTAACTTAATCTAAAATCACTAGTCACTAATAGATCACACCTAGAACTTAATCTAATGTGGAATTAGGTGACTTACCAGGCACATTAGCGTCTATAATTGATGCCTGATGAAGTGCTTGGCGTGGTCGTAGATGCAGTAGATGTAGAAGAACCGTCGTATGTCAATGGACGAGGGCACCGAGCATCGAAGCCTTCCAGCACCTCAGCTATCTGTAGGTTTAGGATTTCGGTAAAACCCTTAGGCTTAATTCGTTAGGTCGAAAACAGGGGGGTTTCCTCTTAGTTATATAGTGTTGTAGACTTGGGGCCGGGCCCAAAACATGGGCTGAGTTTGCCTCCCGATCAAGGCAACTAACAGGGGTGTTAGTTGGATTCGGAATGGGCCTATTTCAGATCTTGATCGAGGTCAATAATTCCAACATTCTCCCCCTTGACCAAAGGTCAATAACTTGATCTTTATAATATTCATTTTGTTAATCACGTGTAGGTGGAAACACACAGATCAACAATCTCTCACTTAATTGAACAATTTTATTATCATAAACAACTATATAATCGGTACCCACTACAAGTCCTACCCACATTTCTCTCAACATGCCAGCATTCCACATCATAACCCACTATACGCCATGTCACCATCCACTATACGTCATGTCATCATCCACCAAACCATCTATTTATGTCTTCAACCGATTTTTTGTGGCTAATAGAATATAGTTGTGAGTAGCACACCACAAAATTCCCGCAGTTGAAATACATGTCGGATCAATCATTTTAGAATGATTCACTCTCAACAAAATAACATGATTTCATATATATTGTTGTTTACAAACGAATGTTGCCATAAAATCACTTTGATGTTTCTACTTTCACATTTCACCTTAAAATTTTGTTTAAAAAATTCCCGCAGCAACGCGCGGGGCATCACCTAGTTAAACTTAAACTTATGTTCGCCTTATGTTCACACTCAATATCAAAGCAAAACCCAGCGAATGAGTCATCGGTAGACATACGGACATACCGGGACATCATTAACCAAAGTCCACTATAGTACCTCGATAGAACGCTTATTAACTTATTTGGGAGTTTATTTATTCAGCCTCATCCAGAATCATATTTTAGGTTAATTCTCAAATCCATACTTAATTTCGCGAAAATAGGATAAGAAGTAAACTTCAATTTGTCATGGTGCTAGCATTAAAATGACTTTATCTTGGGACCCTTCTTTCGTAACAATGTAGTTGTCAATAGGGGTGGGCATAAAAACCGAGAACCGAAGACCGGAACCAAAAAAAATGAAACCGAAACCGAAATAACCGAAATTCTAGGTATCGGATATTAGATCGGGTAGTGAATCTAACTAACCGAACTTTTAATTTCAACTTCGGATCTTAGAGCAGGGTACCCAAACTACCCAAAGAACCGAAGTTATTAAACACATAGCTCATCCATAAGTTTTGCCATAAAAATTCAAATATAATTATTTAAGTCAATTTTGAGCTGTAATTTAGTGATTTTGTTGCTATACTATATTTTTATAACATAATTAATAGTTTATATGTGATGGTAAGTGATGGTTTGATAATTTTTTTGGGTATTATTGTGAGGTGATAAAAAAGTATGGGTAGTTCGGGTATAACCGAGAACCGAACCGAAATTTAGGTACCCAAACTTTTCGAGTATCTAAAAAATCATGACTAGTTCAGATATTGATTTTAGAAAACCAAAGTTTCAAAAAACCGAACTAACCGAACCGAAAGTTCGGGTAGAACTGAACGCCCAGGCCTAGTTGTCAATGGGCTTGACACCATCAATTACATGTCATTACTTGAAAAGGAATATTGTAATCAAATACAGTGATATTGATTTCAATCAATGTAAACTAAATAATAATACCGGAATATATCTTATATGCCTGCTTGAAATAAAACATGCCATACAAAAAATTAGCCTAAACAATGCTAATCTTGTTTTAGAGATTTTTGCAGAATCGTTCTCATGTCTATAAGAGTGAAGGACATAAAACTAATCGTGCACTATTATATCCACACACTCTTACAAAATCTTATCTTAATAAAACTTAATTAAATAAGCATGTTGTTCGGTGCTTTACTCTTATAACACCTTTTCTAGTGGACCTCCCTTGGACTAAGACTAATAAAACTTGTCAAGCATTCCGGCTTGTCATGCTAAGTCAAAATACTTATAGAACTTAGCATATAGCTTCATTCTGAAGCATCAGGAATGTCTTCCTATTTATCTTATTATTAATCTTTATACTTATGATAAAATTTGTTGTATAACGCAATGAAAAACAGGTATGGCTGTGTATGTATTCGCATATTGTCACTTCAAAACTTCTCTCAACTTTTGTTCTTAAGTGACAATCCCAATACTCACTTTGGTCTCATCTTAGTGTCATGCTCACCAAAACTTAGAAAAGTGTCACTAGATGTATCTTATGATATGATGAAAACTTTTCCCCTTTCTAGGAATGCATGCTTATTTCTGTCAGCTAACGGAGAAAGCATTCACCTTAGAGTATTAGGATAATAATAATTAATCCACCTTAACCTTAAAAGAATCATGGTTGCCCATGATACCTACTAACTTATGATGAGTTATGAACTTAGCATCTAAGTCTCTTTTGGAATCACTCTCAAAACTGTAGATCCATTATAGCCTACTGCTTTGACTCTATTAGAAGATTGCTATGACAAGAACTATACTTCTGTTAAAGTTCATAGACTCCTTTATAGCCTCTTCATTACAATCTTAAAATAATTGAGGCTCTTACTTTTGTGCCCAACACTTAACTTATCATTAATCATTACTCATCTCTGTTGTGGTTATACAACTAATGTAAATCCTCAATAGAGTTTGGTAAAGAATGAAGGAAAACTTATGGCATGATGTATATGATAAAATCATATACATATATATGTCTTAAATCATCAATATAGGAAACATATCTTATATTTCATTAAGATTTATCACCTCCTCCATTTCCTTCCTTCTTTGTGAGCTTCCATTGAACTCTGAACAATCAAAATGTTGTGTCAGCCCATAAACTAATCTAAGATAACTTACAACGGTAGCTCTCTAACTTATCTTTGGCATGACATTTACTATACCACTGATCAACTTTCCTTGCTAACCTAGCCCACACTTGCGCTGGCTAGTAAATGAAATAGAGTAGCAAAGCTATGATTAAATATTCACAAAACAGTGGTGGCCAGAATCATGAACACAACCATACATCAATCATCTCTGATTCCAATTGAACTAATCCACAACAGCAGTGGCTAGAAAATGGATAGATCAACAGAACCTGTGAAAGTTATCCCGTACCCAGCGGTGGCTAGAATAAGGAATAAAATCACACTGATTTGAGACAATTGGTGTTTGTGGAGTATTAGTCCCATGACAATGGTATTATGTCTCGCATTATAAAGTTGCTCTTGAACTCATTCTTAAATTTAGCAATAAGCGGAAGCGAGTATATATTTAAGCTTAAAAACTTATTCTTAATATTGCCCTTGAATCTTATGGACAATGAGAACATTATGGAGAGAATTATTACTTTAGTAATATATATTTCTTATTTTCTGAGCAGTTCTCAACTGATGAGATCAACTCTCAAGTTGATAAGAGCAACTCTCAACTTTATAATTAATTTGAGTATCTCTAAACTGATGTGACATTCAATTCTCCCCTTCAAATTTGTGGTCTAAAGGTGAGTGTGCCACATATTCTCATCACTAAAACTTATCTCATCTAATTCTCACATATTTAAAAAAATAAAATTATGAAATTTGCTTGTGGGAAAGCAAGACAATAGTAATAACTTAAACTTGATGATATAAGAGATAATTTCACAACTAAGAGAAAATATACTCATAAAACACTGATATATATAGAAACAAAAGTTCCAGTAAAGCACATTGAATGACATCAAACTGAGTGTTGAATCCACTAAACAATTCTAAATGAAGTTCCTAACAATATGAACTTCAACTTATTTCCATTACTAAAAACTAAGAGTCACTCTCGTGGTCTCATGGATCTATCAAAGATGCATTAATGAAATTATCCATCCATGAGTCGGAAATTTTCATTCCCAAAACCTTAAGTTCATGAGCTATGTCCCACATTCTTGCTTTATACAGTAGTAAACCACCGTGCCCATCATAATGTGAGGTAGTTAGTCTTTTGATGAGGTAACGTATGCAGACTGTCTTATAGCTTAGCTCAATTATATAGAAGAATTCAAAAGCAATCTTGTTCTCATCATCAGGAAATGCTCCCCTTATGCCATCAGAGATTGAACGCTTTATGATTCCTTTGGCAATCTTATTGTCCTCCTTCCACTTATCTAACTTGAAGTGATACTCATTCATCTTCTCATCATAGTCCTCAATTCCAGAAGTTGGATGAAGTGGCTTGGCCTCACGAAGCACATAATCAAGCTCCAGAAACTTGAGAATATCTTGCACCTTCTTTTTCCAAAAAGGAAAGTTGATGCCATTAAAGGGCTTAATGGTCTTCATGTAAGAAGAGAATGATAAAGCCAAATAATAATATTTAGTTAATATCAATTATCATAATCAAGATGCTAAAAGATATACTTTTCTCATGAACTTAATCATGAGCGAGAGTTCCAATTATTTTAATATGCTGAGAATAGTGCAAGTACTTATAGCACACACAATGAATGCAACTTACGCATTTCTCATTAATCTTAAGGCATAACTGATGGAAAAATAAGTAAATTTAAATCTAGAACTTAAGGATTCAACACTTAAAACTTATTTATTTAGTGCATAATCATGATGGCAAATAAAATAGCACTAATATTATTAGAACTTAATAGATCAAAACTTAATATTCTCAGCAAAATAAGCAAATAAAATATTTCAAAATAACATGTCATTTAATCTCAAAATAATAAATTAAGCATGAGCTTTTAACTTAATTAATTATGTCTCAAACATATTAAAATCGCAGAGGTCATTTCATTAATAAACATTGAAATAAATTAATTTGGGAGAAACTTCTTAAACTCAGAGTTTGGCGAATATCTTATAAGTAAACTTCCAAAAAAATTATCTTAACTTAATAAATAAATTAAACTTAAACTTATTCCTTAAATCATAATTGTGTTCTTTAAAATCCACATTAGTGACAGCCAAAAAAGGCCACAAAATAAACTTAACTTAGTAATCATATACAATGAAATGCAAATTAGAGCATGATAATAACCCTGCGGTTGTCTGATTAAAATCATGCAATCAAATTTCAATTTGCATCACCGGTGATGGGGAAAACAAACGAAATCTATCTTAATACTCATGATTAAAATAAGTTTACTCTAAACAAATTCCACAATGGTGCAATTTATTTAGAGGCATCTCAAAGTATAGTGGTGGATTTAATACTTAAATTATGAATTAACATAAATAAACACCAACAATACTAAAACTTAAAGAATACTGACGAAATAATTAACTTATCTTAAAACAGAAATAAAATTGGGGCAAATAATACAGAAAACTTAAATCGAAAAAAGGTAACTAAAATTACTTGTGCACGTGGGCCTAAAACGCTTAACGCGCAGCAGCCCAACAAGTAGCGCATACGGCCCATGACACGGCAGCGCGGCCCAGTGGCACGCACGCGACCCAGCGCGCATCGTGCTCGCGGCCAGCAGTTTTCGCGCGGTGCAGCTGGCTCAAGCGGGCGCAACACGGCCGGACGTGCGGCGGTGGCCTTATGCGGCCCAAACGGCCAGCAGCCTAGGGGCGAATGGGCGGGCCGCCAAAGCAGCACAGGCACGCCCCCGCCCCCCCCTTTTGTGCCCACAGCTGATCTGAGCCGTCGGAGGGAGCAGACGGCCAGGATTCGACGCGCTCGGGATAAAAACCTGGGGCGAACCCTAGCTAGCCAGTCATGCTCCCACCACTCTCACTCTCACCCCCCTTACATTCAGATGAGGAGGCGGCGGCCGGCCCGACGCACAGCGACGGCGTGAGGCGCGCGCGTGGCGTGTGGCTGGTGCGTGTGACGCCGTGTGGCGCGGCGCACGGGCATGAGGCGCGGTGGGCGGCCCGCGCGCCGTGCGGACAGTGCTCGTGTTGAGGTCCACAGTCGGCGCGGACAGCACGCACCAGCACAGAGCGCGCGTGGCGCATGAGAGCTGAGGTGGCATAGCACAGAGTAATGTTGCCATAAACGGTCGTGTAGGCCGTTTACACGGCGTTTAAATGCTACTCAGCAGCCAACCGTGTTGGCCGTGTAGGCCGTTTAATCCGTTTAATCCCGTGTAATCTGTTTTTTGTCCGTTTAATCAACTGTATAGTCCGACTATTCGCTAAACGAAGGGTGACCGACCGTGTACCGTGCAGCGTGTAGGGCAACATTGGCACAGACCCGGCGCTACGGAGCCGTCGCGGGGCCACTCGCCGGCGCGCGCGTTCCCTAGGGTGAGCGCGCCGCCGTAGAGTGGTCCCAAGGCGGTTCCCATAGCCACCTGGCGGCAGGATCTGATGCGCACGTGCATGGCCGACGTTGTTCGCCAGGTAGGCTTTAGATCTGACTTACTTAGGGTTAGGGTTAGGCTCATTTCTTTGCTTTTCTTTTTTCTTTCTCCTCTGAATCGGTGAGAAGAGAGAGAGAGAGGTGGCGCCGGCTCTAGATCCTGCGTCACCCTGACTAACCCTAAACCCTAGATCTAGGGTTAGGATTAGGGTTGGCCCTTGGCCGGTGGCGCTTATGTATGTCACATGTGGGTGCCGAGGCCTCGTAAATCAGAAACATGAATAATTACTTAAAACAAGCTTACTGTTCTAATGAATGTAGGCATGAAAACTTAAAACTTATCTTAAAACATGATTAGAACATTAACATCACCTCTTGCTGCAGCTAGATTAAGTGCTTAACTTAAACATAATTTTATCTAGCATTTAGCCTAACCTAAACTTAAACTAGGGGATCTAAAAGGACTAGTTTAAGGCGTCTCATACCAAATGTTAGTCCTAATTGATCATTAACTTAATCCAGAATCACTGATCACTAATAGATCGCACCTAGAACTTAATCTAATGCGGAATTAGGTGACTTACAAGCACATTAGCGCCCATAATTGATGGCTGCTGAAGTGCTTGGCGTGGTCGTAGATGCAGTAGATGTAGAAGAACCGTCGTATGTCAATGGACGAGGGCACCGAGCATCCAAGCCTTCCAGCACCTCAGCGATCAGTAGGTTTAGGGTTTCGGTAAAACCCTTAGGATTAATTCGTCAGATCGAAAACCAGGGGGTTTCCTCTTAGTTATATAGTGCTGTGTAGACTTGGGAGCGGGCCCAAAATGTGGGCTGAGTTTGCCTTCCGATCAAGGCAACTAACAGGGGTGTTAGTTGGATTCGAAATGGGCCTTATGGGCCTATTTCATATCTTGACCGAAGTCAATAATTCCAACATTCTGAAATTTTCCTAAAACTGCATTATTTCAGTTTCTAGAGTCGAAAATCTATTAGTGTTTTGTATGAACCATATGACAAAGATTTAAACAATTTACCCCTATAGCCATGGTATAAAAGAGGGGCAGGTACGGGGAAAAAGATTGGGAAAAGGTGAAGGAACAAATCTATTGTTAGTTCCATCGCAAAAAGAAAAAAAAACGTTAGTTGAATTTAAAAAAAAAACGCAGCACGCACATCTTGCTAGTATTAATGTAGTTCTCCATTCATCTTAAAATATTAGTGGTTGCCAAGATGTCGACTATGCGCCGGGAACATCTTAGGTGAACTTAGCCCGGCTTCATGGAGATACGACCATCGATGCAAACGGCCTGTGCTTATACGTCGACACTCCAGCTTGATTCTTCTGTTGACGTGAACAGTAGGTCGCCTCGAGTGCAGTGCGGATACATCGGGGGCGCACCTTACATGGTAACCTTGCTGACAGTCCGGACAAACTTGATGGTTGTCCGAGAGAATGTTCGTCAATGCTCCCACACACCAACTGTCCGTGGAGGATGGCAACAAGCAACAGAACCTGGAGGAGGACGTATACCACCAACTGTCCGTGGTGATCGTCTAATCGACGAACGCGTCATGTCCGCAACCGTATGTACGCTGAGCACATGACCCGTAGGTAACTCTTGGTTTGCTTTATAATATTTCAACAAGTTTTCTTATAGGATCAATTTATCAAGCGCGTAACTAGTCGGCGGCCACGCCAACGGGCTGTCGAGTCGTCTCCCTTATTCTACTTAGCCTCCGCTGTTGGATTATTTAATGAGATTAGTCCAAATTAAATGATTTAATAATCCTAATATCTCTATAGTTTGAAATAAATAATACCGGCTTGATGGTTGAGAAAAGACTGAAGTAATGCGACACGCGTGCGATGTTTGATATTGCCACTCAAGACGATTAATGTCTCCTTCATTAGCTGGGAGTTTCTCACTTGATCATGGGAGTTTCTCTTTTAATTTCCCACTTGATCATGAGAGTTTCTCTCTTAATCACGGGAGTTACTGTCTTTTGGCATGCCATCGGCGTGAGTGGAAGA
Source organism: Cenchrus fungigraminus (assembly GCA_036936925.1). NCBI lineage: Eukaryota > Viridiplantae > Streptophyta > Magnoliopsida > Poales > Poaceae > Cenchrus > Cenchrus fungigraminus. Next base: position 91,831,334 of record CM072776.1, on the reverse strand, counting down.
GGAGGAGGGTCTCCTCGTGTGGGCGTTGCATGCTGAGTCATTTAATGGATTTGCATGCCGGTCTCTCTCTTCCTCAATAAAACTTCAGCATGTCATTTGTCTATAAAGAGACACAAAACTCAAGAACAATAGCTGGTTAAGATAACAAACCACAAACTCTGCTGCTGGTAGAGGATCTCCGTCCAGTGCTTCTGCGCACACGGAATCGCTGGAGGGCAGGTGCCTCCGGAACCGACACTATACGTGAACTCTGCTCGGGGTGTACGGCAATTTGGTTTTTGGGGAGCGTTCGCGCGACTGCCTACGACGACAACGACATCCGACTCTCTGCAACGACTACGCTGCTACGACGACGACATGGTTGATCCGACGGGTTCATCAAATGCTACTGGGTATCTGTTTCTATCTCTTCTGTTTATTTATGTGTTGTTCTTTCTGCCAGTTCTTCAAAATTCCTTTTTATATGCATGTTTAGAATATGTTCTATTCATCATAATAAATTATATATATGTCATCATGTTTAAGCCGTCATTTTCTGGATTAAAATAATGTGTAAATTGCCTAGTTTTCTAACAATCCAAAAACCAAATTATAGACAATTTTCCATTACTAGGTTTGTTGCTGTGTTGAAATCAACTGCTTTTGATGGGAAAAATTTCATGACTTGGAAAGCTAAGATGGTGTTGTGGTTGACTGCTATGCATTGCTATCATGTCGCGGAGGGGAAGCCCAAAAACTTGACTCCTTATGAGGAGTCAAAATTTCGGGCTGCCGATAACCTCTTCAGAGGCGCTGTGATTTGTGCGCTAGCAAATATGAGAAAAACTACATATCTTACACATCTGGCAAGTTGTTATGGGATGCATTGAATGAGAAATTTGGAGTTACTGATGCCGGAAGTGAGCTCTATCTCATAGAGCAACTCTATGAGTACAAAATGGTTGAGAACCGTTCTGTTGTAGAGCAGGCTCATGAGATTCAGGCTTTGGTCAAGGAACTGGAACATTTTCCATGTCTTCTTCCTGACAAGTTTGTGGATGGCGGTATCATCACCAAGTTACCACCTTCTTGGAAGGATTTTGCCACCTTCCTAAAACACAAGAGACAAGAGTTCAATGTGGCTGACCTCATTGGTACTCTTGATGTGGAGGAGAGGGCAAGAGGAAAAGACAACAGTGGGAAAGATCCTGAGACATCTGCTGCCAACATGGTACAGAAAAGAAACTTTCATGCATCTCGTAACTTCAAGAACAAGAACAAGGGAAAGCAAGGTCACAACCCTAAGCCAAAACATACCACCGACTTCAAGAAGAAAATTAACAAGAAAAAGAATGATGGATGCTTTGTTTGCGGGAGCACTGAGCATTGGGCTAGTGCGTGTCCTAGCAAATTTGTGAAGGAAAAGAAATCAGCAAACATGGTGATCAATGAGACTGGAGGAGGGACATCTGGGTATGGTAATCCTTTACCCTATGTTCTTTCAGTCTGTAATTCACTTGAGTGGTGGATGGATAGTGGTGCTAATATCCATGTGTGTGCTGATTTATCTTTGTTTGCATCCTTTCAGGTCGGCAGGACTGGAGCCTTGCTGATGGGGAACGGATCGCGTGCGCATGTTCATGGTGTTGGTTCCGTCATTCTGAAGCTTACTTCGGGAAAGACGGTGCTATTGAAGCACATGCAGCATGTCCCCTCAATAAAGAAGAATCTTGTTAGTATTTCTCTGTTATGTCGTGATGGCTACAAAGTTGTTTTCGAGTCCAATAAGTGTGTTGTGTCGAGACATGGAACATTTGTTGGTAAGGGTTATGATTGCGGAGGTTTGTTCCGCTTGTCTTTGATGGATGTGTGTAATAATGTCGTGAATTCCGTTAGTGTTTGCGATGAAACGGATTTGTGGCATTCACGTTTATGTCATGTTAATTTTGGATGTTTAACGCGGCTAGCAAACATGAGTTTAATCCTGAAATTTAATCATGTCAAAGGCTCTAAGTGTCATGCATGCGTACAATCCAAACAAACTCGTAAGCCTCACAAGGCTGATGAGCCAAGAAATTTGGCACCTTTAGAGCTAGTTCATTCCGATCTTTGTGAGATGAATGGCGTTTTGACAAAAGGCGGAAAAAGATACTTTATGACTTTTATAGATGATTGTACTAGATTCTGCTATGTGTACCTTTTGAAAACAAAAGATGAAGCGTTAAATTATTTCAAAGCCTATAAAGCTGAAGCAGAAAACCAACTTGAAAGAAAAATTAAACGATTGAGGTCTGATAGAGGTGGGGAATATTTCTCCAATGCTTTTGATGAGTTCTGTGTTGAACATGGGATTGTTCATGAGAGGACACCGCCATACTCACCTCAATCCAATGGGATTTCTGAGAGGAAAAACCGCACTCTAACAGAGTTGGTGAATGCCATGTTAGACACTGCGGGATTATCCAAGGAATGGTGGGGTGAGACGATTTTGACAGCTTGTCATGTCCTAAACAAAGTTCCTATGAAAGACAAAGAAATCACACCATTCAAGAAATGGGAAAAGAAAAGATTAAATCTTTCTTATTTGCATACTTGGGGTTGTTTGGCCAAAGTGAATGTGCCAATCAATAAGAAGCGCAAACTAGGACCTCAAACCATAGACTGTGTGTTCCTCGGTTATGCTTTTCACAGTGTGGGATATACGTTCTTGATTATAAAATCTGAGGTACCTGACATACATGTTGGTACAATTATGGAATCTAGAGACGCTACATTTTTTTAAAATGAATTTCCTATGAAATCTACATCTAGCAGTTCTAATCATGAATTTATAATTTCCCATGAGCATGATAATCTCATTCCAGATGAACAAATTAAAGAGACTCATGTGCAAAACCCTCCAGAGGAGAATGACACTGTAGTTACTCGAAAGAGTAAGAGACAAAGGGTTGCAAAATCCTTTGGTGATGATTACATTGTGTATCTTGTGGATAATACTCCAACAACCATTGAAGAGGCATTTTCCTCTCCTGATGCTGACTTGTGGAAGGAAACAGTCAGGAGTGAGATGGAATCAATAATGTCCAATGGTACTTGGGAGGTTGTTGATCGTCCATATGGGTGCAAACCTATTGGATGCAAATGGGTGTTCAAGAAAAAGCTTAGACCTGATGGTACAATTGAGAGGTACAAGGCAAGACTTGTGGCCAAGGGTTACACACAAAAGGAGGGTGAAGACTTCTTTGATACTTATTCACCAGTGGCTCGCTTAACGACCATTCGAACTTTGCTTTTCGTGACAGCCTCATATGGTCTTATAATCCATCAAATGGATGTTAAGACCGCCTTCCTAAATGGAGAGTTGGAGGAGGAGATCTATATGGATCAGCCCGATGGATTTGTTGCAAATGGTCAAGAGAATAAAGTGTGTAAACTTTTAAAGTCATTGTACGGCCTTAAACAAGCTCCTAAGCAATGGCATGAGAAATTCGATAACACATTGACTTCTGCGGGCTTTATAGTGAATGAAGCTGATAAATATGTATACTATCAACATGGTGGGGGTGAAAGTGTAATATTGTGCTTATATGTTGATGACATTTTGATCTTCGGATCTAATCTCAGAGTGATTGAGGAAGTGAAGCATTTCCTGTCAAACAATTTTGAGATGAAAGATTTGGGAGAAGCTGATGTTATTCTTAATATCAAGCTTTCTAGAGATAGTGATGGTGGGGTAACTTTGTTACAATCTCACTATGTGGAAAAGGTGTTAAGTCATTTTGGTTACAGTGATTGTACACCTTCACCTACACCATATGATCCTAGTGTTTCTTTGAGTAAGAACCGCAGGATTGCAAGGGATCAATTAAGGTACTCCCAGATCATTGGATCTCTCCTGTATCTTGCAAATGCAACACGACCTGATATCTCCTATGCTGTGAGCAAGCTGAGTCGGTTTGTGAAAAACCCTGGAGATACGCATTGGGGTGCTCTTGAGAGAGTGATGCGCTACCTGAAGGGTACCATGAGTTATGGTATTCATTATTCAGGACATCCAAAAGTGTTAGAGAGATACAGTGATGCCAACTGGATCTCTGATGCTGATGAGCTTTATGCCACAAGCGGATATGTGTTTCTGTTTGGAGGTGGTGCTGTTTCTTGGAAGTCTTGCAAGCAGACTATCTTAACGAAGTCTACAATGGAAGTAGAGCTCGTTGCATTGGACACTGCTGGAGCTGAGGCCGAGTGGCTTCGTGAACTCCTTTTGGATTTACCGGTGGTTGAAAAACCAATTCCGGCTATTTCCATGAACTGTGATAATCAAACCGTGATTACAAAGGTTAACAGTTCCAAGGATAACATCAAGTCATCTAGACACATTAAGAGACGGCTGAAATCTGTCAGAAAGTTGAGAAACTCCGGAGTTATATCGTTGGACTATGTCCATACATCGAAAAATCTGGCAGATCAATTTACCAAGGGCTTATCACGTAATGTGATAGAGAGTGCATCGAGAGAGATGGGTATGAGACCCACTTGAAATCTACTTTAGTGGTAACCTGTCCTATGTGATCGGAGATCCCGTGAATTAGGATGGTGAAACAAGCTAGTAGTAGATTGTGAGGAAAGATCCCTTCTTTTAACTCATCTCTGGTGCACATCTTTCCTTTCTGTAAGGCAGGATGTTTTTACCTTAATGTATTTCATTTGAGATGTTGTCCTACAGAACATATACTGAGAAATACACCTATATGAGACAGACTGCTGGTCACAGTCTATGAGACTTGGGTAATCTCTAAATTCTCATGAAAAGGTACAGAAGTGTGACTTATATGCTTCAAACAGAGGGGATGCCTCGTTGCAGCCTAGTACTAGTAAAGGACTTGAATGTATCTCATTTCACAGAAAACTGTCAATTCAAGGCTTAGTCCATTGTATAGTTGTGATTGAGTAAATTCTAGTTCTAGACGGATGTTCAACTTAACAGTCTCCGTCGAAACTCTGGTATATCAAAGAGTTGTGATACTTGAGATTATTTATCCAAACCTTAGAGATTGGTGGGGATTGTTGGATTATTTAATGGGATTGGTCCAAATTAAATGATTTAATAATCCTAATATCTCTATGGTTTGAAATAAATAATACCGGCTTGATGGTTGAGAAAAGGCTGAAGTAATGCGACACGCGTGCGATGTTTGATATTGCCACTCAAGACGATTAATGTCTCCTTCTTTAGCTGGGAGTTTCTCACTTGATCATGAGAGTTTCTCTTTTAATTTCTCACTTGATCATGGGAGTTTCTCTCTTAATCATGGGAGTTACTGTCTTTTGGCATGTCATCGGCGTGAGTGGAAGAGGAGGAGGGTCTCCTCGTGTGGGCGTTGCATGCTGAGTCATTTAATGGATTTGCATGCCGGTCTCTCTCTTCCTCAATAAAACTTCAGCATGTCATTTGTCTATAAAGAGACACAAAACTCAAGAACAATAGCTGGTTAAGATAACAAACCACAAACTCTGCTGCTGGTAGAGAATCTCCGTCCAGTGCTTCTGCGCGCACGGAATCGCTGGAGGTAGGTGCATCCGGAACCGACACCGTACGTGAACTCTGCTCGGGGTGTACGACAATTTGGTTTTTGGGGAGCGTTCGCGCGACTGCCTACGACGACAACGACTCCCAACTCTCTGCAACGACTACGCTGCTACGACGACGACATGGTTGATCCGACGGGTTCATCGAATGCTACTGGGTATCTGTTTCTATCTCTTCTGTTTATTTATGTGTTGTTCTTTCTGCCAGTTCTTCAAAGTTCCTTTTTATATGCATGTTTAGAATATGTTCTATTCATCATAATAAATTATATATATGTCATCATGTTTAAACCGTCATTTTTCTGGATTAAAATAATGTGTAAATTGCCTAGTTTTCTAACATCCGCTGCCTACCCGGCCCCCCACACACACGCATGCACGCACGCACACGGGCACACACACACCCTAAGCCGTCGGTGTTAAACTGCCAATCGGCTACGCTCCCACCATCGCTTCCCACTGTGTTCTGCCACCGTTCCCGCCCTCGAGCTGCATCACTGACTGGCGAGGAGGCAGCGCACCCACCGCCCCCGCGCTCCGCTATCATCCTCGCCTCCTGGTGAACTCCACTGCCAGTGGTAATCCATCACCGGTGATGTGGCAGTTCCCTCGCGCGGCCTGCCCCACATAGGGATGTCAACGGGTACCCGTTACCTGACGGGGAAAAACCCTATTAGGGGATGGGGATGGGTCAAAACTTTACCCCGTGGGGAAGTTAACGGGCAAAAAGTTATCCCCGTCAGGTATGCGGGTGCGGGTATGGGAACACATCTCCTGTCCCTGTTTCCCCGCACACCCGTTAACAAGATGGACTGCTTGAATTTAGCCCAGAAGGCCCACACAATATAAGGCTCCAACACTGCATCTTCCACTTGCTAAACCTAACCCTCACGTCACCTAGCCCCAACCCCCAACCAGCCGTCACATCCTTTGTCTTGCACGCGTCTCCTCTCCTTTGCTTGTGTGTTTGCGTTGAAGCAAGTGGAGATACGGAATGAAGCAGTACGCGCATTCTTGGCCAAGCTGCACGCTGGGCTCAACGGGAACCAGGACGCACCGCGCGACTCGCGCGCTTGACGACGGCGGTTTGGCGTCTCGACAGCGCGCGAGGCGGCATGTGTGATGGCGGCTCGATGTCTCTACGGCTCGCTTGTGCGAAGGCAGCGAGTGCTAGCGCGGGGAGAGCGCCAACGGTGATTGGATCTCGCGCGTGGCGACGACGACCGACGCTCAGGCTGGTCGCACCGCAGACCTGGAAAGGTCACGGAACGGCAAATACACCGGTCGACGTGCTGCACCGCAGACCTGGGAAGGAGTCGCTATGCTTCAGGTGGCTACAGTGCACCTGTGTTCCCAGCGTTTTTGCGCTCCGTCTCTAAACTCTCTCTCCGCGGGCCCCACGAGCCACAGCACCTTCCCCAACTTCTCGCGCCACGCCTGGGAAGTGTCCCGGCCCCGCCGGCCGGAGGAACACCAAAGCCGCACCGGAGAGGAGGAGCGGACTCGATCGCGCCGTCGGCCTTGGACTCGACCGCGCCGCCGCTGTCGATCTCGACCTCGGTTCGTTATCGGTCTCATGCTTGGATCCCTGCAGGAGGGAGGGAGCCAGTGAGGTCGTCGGAAGTGAAGCAGCTAGGTCGCGCCGACGAGCTTCAAGCCGGCCCGCACCTCCACTTGGCAGGGGAAAGGAGAGAGGGGGAGAGCCGCGGTGGCGGGGACGCAACGAGGAGGCCGCCATGCGCCGGATTTGGAGAGAGGGAGGAGCAGGAGACGTCGACTCGAGAAGGCCGTCCGCCGTCCATTGGAGCGGAGGAGCAGCAGCGAGGGAGGAAGGCCGGCGCTCCTCCGGAGGCCGCGCTGGCGGATCTGGGGAGGCCGCATCACCGGGGAGGCCTCACTCGAGCTTGATGCGGCCGCGAGCTCGGGGACGGCATGCGCGGCCTCCTCCACTCCCCGACCATGACAACGAGCTCGAGGACGCCGTCGGTCATGGCGACGGAGGCTCAGGACGGCAAATCCGGTGACTTGGAGGCCCGATCCGACGCTCTCGAGGCCTGATCTGCGAGGAGCACCGGCGACCGACGTTGGGGACCGTCCAAGCGCCGTGGTGCACAGGCAAGGTCGGGGAGCCCGCCGAAGGGGAGACAGAGAGCGCGCGACGGGCGGCGCGAGGTAGGGGAAAGGAGGAGCGGTGGTTGGTTCGAAGGTGGAATTAGAGATCACCCGATCGCAGCATTTTTGTTATCTCCACCTGTAAAAAGTTTCTGGCATGTGGGCCATCCCCTGTTTAGAGGTGCGGATGCCGGTTGAGCGGTGCGGTTAGCCTCATGCGTGTGAATCGTGCATAGGCAACCCGTTCTCACACATGGGCACATGGCGGCGGCTCGTCGGGGATCCCCGCGGGTGCCCGTTACCCACGCGGGATCGGGGACGGGATCGAAATGTCACCCGCGAGCGGGGACGGGGACAGGGCCGGGAAGAACGTTCCCCTGTCGGGGACGGGGATGGGATGTATAAACCCGCCGAAATTTCCCCGCTGCCATCCCTAGCGCGTTGCTCACTGCCCATGCCTGGTGCAGGCTGGGCCGCGTGGCGCGTGCTCCCTTTCTTATAGGCAAACATGGCCTCCATGTCCAAGTAGACGCCATGCCATGTGCCGGGAAAGAACACTGGACATGGAGAATCGTGGGCTTCCTCCATCGGACGGCAGCACCACGGCGCATCGCAGCCCTCAGCCCTTGCCGCGCTGCCTTGGCGGACGAGAACGATAGCAGTAGCTTGACAGTGACGGCTATCTTGCAGCAGAGTGGCCGCACAACGGCCACAACTTGCGGGTGTCAGGTCGGGCAACCACCCGGCGAGAACGTGGAGCGCATCGCGTCGTCGCCACGCCTACCCGCGGTCAGGCGGGCTTGCCGTAACTTCAAGATAGCCAGCGCACGATGCGTATGAGCCGCCGCATGGCGGCATGGGTCGGGCTTCCAACAGGTGATGTTACCTTATATTCTAAAGAGATGACATGAAGGTGACGAGACCTAAAGAATACACTTGTGCCGGCTGTTTTACGGATTCAAAATCCGTCCAAGCTTAGGGAAATATCGTGCAACTGTGGGCGTGTACTAGCTGAACTCTGGTCGGTACGCGCGACTGTCCTCGCCACCAACGATTTGCATGGAACATCGACACGTATCTTCCCCAGCGGCAAAAACCCGTGTTATGTATGCCGCTGCTATCCAAGCAATCCACGCAATTAATGGCATCCGTTTTCAACTCTCTAGTCTAATCCAATCTGTCGGTTAGATGTTCATGAGTGGTCGAGACTTACAAGAGCAATCATATGCAAGCCTAAGAGTAAGAGCGCCGCACTAAGCTCTAAACGCCTACAGTGGCGTAGCCACGGGACCCGGGCGGTAGTTGAGGTCTAGCTACTACGGTGCCTTCTTCTTCCATCTGCCGACAGCAACTTCACAACCGGCGCCTCCACCGCCTGCTTCCCCATCTGCCCACCACGGTCGGGAGGACAAACGCCCCACCCGCCGTCTCTGGGGCCGTGGCTGCCCGCCTCCACCTCCTGCGGCGCCGCACCACCTGCAGCCGCGCCGTCGTCGACCATCACGCTCCGTCCACCGCTAAATTCTCTGCCACGACAACCCCGTCGTCGACCCTACCCACCGCCTTCGAATCGCCCGCGGCTCTGGCAGCGCTCTTGCCGCCTCGCCGCCCCCATCGAGCTATGGCCCACCGTCGGTCCGATCGCCACCCCCAAGCCTCCCTCTAGGCCCGCAACATTCCGGTGAACCCCCGACGACCCCAACCCTAATCCTAACAACCCGAACCCCTAACTCGAGCTCCGATTTGTTGGCAATAGAGAATGTGCGTATGGTTGAAGAAGATGCTCGTGAATGAGTCGAAATCTACGCTTAATTTAACCCAATCACTCTACCAAAGTACCAAATCTGTGGTGGTCCTCAGAATTGCATCAGCAATAATCAATTGTGGACTAGGGACACTATTGAGAGACTATCTCATTGTCTTCTACAGATTGTTGTGTAGTAAAATGTATAGTTGATATTACTAAAAAAATACGATTGATAAGCTCATAGATCAATATATCATGTGTCATACCTAAATACATGGTGTATTCTTAATCTTAATAGCAAGTGATCCAAAAAGAGAGAGAGTCATAATTGGATTCATTCATCTTACAAAATTAATGGTGACTGAAATGTTCTAAAAATAGTATAGAAAAGTTAGTAATTTTGTTTTTCTATAGACTAACTATATGTAGTCTCTATTTATACGGTGCAACTGGTAGTGTGCAGGAAATTCTTGCAACATTTATTGCACTTGCCACATGCAAGTCTGAGGAAAACTAATGTGAAGATTCTATTTTTTCATGTTTTGGATAAAGCATTATTTTTCACTATGCGAACTAAGAATACAAGCAAATCACAATATATATTCATCAATGTAAAGATGTTGTCCTTAATAGGTTTGGTTAATGGCACTGGCACATCACTATAGCAGCTATATTAAGACGTATATAGTTGTGGTGATCAGTAGGTGTCAACCAGAAGCTAGCTGCATGTATATAACTGGTTCACGCGTTCGTCAGCGCCTCTCGTAGAAAGGTAGGCATCTTGTCCGGCTGGCATACGAAGATATGAGTTTCAGTAATATCGTCCTCTATATCTTCGCTGATTCGTGTGGTATAGCAGCATTATCGTCCACCCGTCTGTGTTGGACAGTTTGGCACAGATCCACTATACCAGCCACGATACCTGGAATTGTGGGTTGAGAAGCTGAAGCGACCGCTGTTGTCCTGGCTGTTGTCAACGGCTTGATGAGTGAAGGTTGAGAAGCAGACGTCAAGTATCATTGCATCTACAATGCCAAGAAAGATCTATATGAAGTTCTAATTGCGTGCAATTTGGCTGCTGCTTCTTTCATGTCTATTCGTTCACTAGGGACCTGACACGTGCAAGAGAGTCCCACTTTTATTAGGGACAACAAGCACAGGCAAACTCTCTTTTCTTCTTCTTCCATATTTAATCTAGCAAAATCACGACATTCTTCCTGTAGCTGAGCATCAAGGATACGAAGCATGCTATCTTGATAACTTGTCACGACAAAATCAACAATGGTAAGTCCATTGCAGAATATAGGATCAGTTGGCCTCTTCCCTATCAGCATTTCCAGGAGTACTACTCCGAAACTGTACACATCTCCAGAAATTGAAATATCGCTTCCTTCAGCATACTCTGAATTTCAGGTGAAAAGTGCAGAACAAGTTAACTTATGTAAATAAGAATTAATTTGGTCATTAGAGAAATGATAGCCATAGACAGAAAAATTACCTGGAGCAATATACCCTATAGTTCCCTTCAAACCCATCGAACTAATGGAATCTGGATCTCTTACCGACATTGACATGGATTTAAGATAGAACCTTGCAATGCCGAAGTCTCCCAAATGAGCAGTCATATCGTCATCCAAAAGTATATTGCTGGGCTTCAAATCACAGTGGATAATAGGACTCTCACAGTCATGGTGTAAATATTGCAATGCATCAGCTATATCAACAATTATGTTTATTCTTTTAGTTAGGTCCAGTTGGTTTGAAACATTCCTGTTGCCTATTGTGTGCAGCCAAGTATCCAAATTACCATTCGGCATGAACTCATAAACTAGAGCTCTGAAGTCATTGCCTTTGTTGTCGATTGTAGAGCACACTGTCAGGACTGGAACAAGATTCCGATGCCGAATTCTTCTCAAAGCTTTACATTCCGACATGAAACTTTTCTCAGCGCCTTCCATGATCATGTCAAAAACCTTAACAGCCACAACCATGTTTGCTTGCATAAGATTTCCTCGGTAAACCAAGCCATAGCTTCCTCTCCCAATCAAGTTAGACTCTGCGAAATTCTCTGTAGCTTGAGATAAATCACTGAACGAAACTTTAGAGAATTTGTCACCAAAAGAAACCAATGGCAGCTGAATTCTGTGATTCTTCTTACAACGGAGTACAAAGTATAACGACAGTATTAAAAGCGGTGCCAAACAACCAAATATAGCTATCAGTATTTTGACCCAGATTTTCAATCGCCCTGTTTTCTGAGGAAAAATGGTACATTTTGGCATATGTAGCTCAAGTACACCCCCACAGAGACCCACGTTACCTTTGAGTGAGACAGCTGTAACATTTTTGAACACTCCTCTTGTTGGTACTTCTCCTTTGAGATGATTGTAAGACAAATCTAGCTGAGTGAGAAATTGCAGATTGCTTAGAGCACCTGGGATACTACCCGTCAGATTGTTGCCTGATAAATTAAGGACTCTCAAACTTCTAAGATCGGCTAAAGATTTTGGAATGTTTCCTGACAGAAAATTCTGATCCATTCGGATGTTTTCCAACTCTGGACATGTGCCCAGGGTCGTAGGAATTGGTCCCGTGAATTTGTTAGATGAAAGTTCCAGGTTTGTTACTCCCTGAAGATTGCTAACCTCAGGTATTTCACCTTCCAAATTGTTATGAGATAACACACATTCAACTAATGTGGCTACTTTGAAAACATCTTTGGGTATGCTGCCTTCGAGGTTATTATGACTGAGGTCAAACTGTGATAGTTGCGGGAGGCTTCCTAAACTGGATGGTATTGAACCACTGAATTGATTGTCCATTAGATTCAGTATTGACAATTTGGTAAGATTGCTGATAGAGGTCGGGATTCTTCCAGTGAAACTATTTTCGTTAAGAAATAAGACTATGAGATGTACCTGCTTTCCCACCCATCCATCAATGGTACCAGTGAAATCATTTCCTTCAAGTCCTAGGTCAGTCAAGTTAGGCAGATTTCCTATGGTTGAGGGGACTAACCCAGATAGCCTGTTGCGGCCAAATAATAGCCTGTTTAGACTGGAGGAGAGGTTACCAACTGAATTTGGCAGTGTACCTTGTAACATATTTCCATGGACGGAGAACAATTCAAGAGTGCTGCAGTTGCTCAAAGCATTTAAGAATTCCCAGGACTGCTTGTCTTTCGCTTCAAGCTTGTTCTCCTCAAGGTTTAGCTTGCTCAGATTGGGAAGTTTACCTAAAGAACTTGGAATCTGGCCTGTAAACCTGTTACCTGACAGATCCATGAGCGACATACCGGACACATTGCCTAGGGAGGATGGTATGTTACCTTCCAAAATATTGATAGCCAGTGTAAAATATTGGAGGTTGGGAAGGGTGTCACCAATGTTTGATGGCAATTCACCGACCAGCATGTTCAGTTCCAAGGCTAGTTCATAGAGCAAAGATAGATTATAGATTGCCTGTGGGATTTCACCTGACAGTCTGTTCTGTCCAAGCGCCAGGTTCGTCAGCTTTGAGAGCTTCCCGAGCTCATCAGGAATGCCTCCCTCTAGTTGGTTATGCACCAACGCGATCACCTCTAGCGAAGTGATGTTGCCAAGGTCTCGCGGGATGGCGCCGGTGAGATTGTTATATGAGATCCGGAGGGATGACAGATTCGAGAGGCGAGCTATGTCCCGGGGAATTCCTCCAGTAATCAGGTTCCTCCTGAGGTTCAGCGTCCTCAGCATAGAACAATTGGTAAGTGAATCTTGAATAGGTCCCATCAGCAGGTTGTCACTTAAATCGAGGAACTGCAGCCGGTGCAGACGGCCGAGATGATGAGGTATTTCGCCAGAGAACTTGTTTGTGGAAAGATTGAGTGACGCGATGCGCGTCAGGTTCCCGATGGCAGGAGAGATGCGCCCGGCCAGCGTCAGCTCGGCCAGGTCCAGCGCCACAACCCGGCCGCCCCCGCACGTGACGCCGCTCCACCTGCAGAAATGGAAGCTGGTATTCCATGTGCTCAGGGCACCCGTCGGGTCGTTGGCGATGCCCTGCTTGAATTCGAGCAGGGAGAGCAGGTCCGGGTCTTTGGTGCCGATCTCCGGGAGACTGAAGCTTCCGGCTTCGGAAGATGGTAGTAACAAGACCACAGATATGAGAATGCCAAGTTCCATGCGTGGCTATGATCTTTGTATCCTGAGAGATGGGAAACAAGTTTTCGGCTCGGCATAAATATGTTTTAAAAAATCGACATATCTGCAGGAACAAGCTGAGAATGGAACAGAGGCTAAAGGAAAAACGGATTACCTGAAGCAACTTCTGAAATCACTTCAAATGACTATCCAAGCAAGTAGCAACAACCAGGAAATACGGCAGGAAGTGTGTGAACTGTGAACTATACTGATGAGTGACGATGGAGGGACGGGAAAAGCAGGCCGGGCACGTGCCTTTTCCGGTTTCACACAGGACTAGAAAAGAAGCCTTGGCAATGCGTTGCCAAAGACTTTTATCTCTAGTACTATCCACAGATTTAGGGGCTGTTTGGACGCCCGCCACACCCTGCGGCGAGCGAATCGCCCGCCACACCCAAAATACTGTAGCATGGTGAGCTCGAGCGTGGCGAGGCGGGGTGTGGCGGGCAACCAAGCAGCCCCTTAACACCCAATAGTCCTCGCCCAAAGCTTATCCACAGATTAATTCTAGTGCTACGAGTGCGTTCCCACACTTTATTAGCTGGTCCAAACAATGGTCACGATCGATGTACCAATGCCGGAGACCTCACTCACTCTCCATACCCTCCACTTGTTTTTCTTTTTGCTGATTCGCTTCATCCAACAAACGGAACCAACTATCCACGTGGAGGCCGCAGTGCTGTCTCCATCGTCTACGCCAACTTGGTGACTCCAAGTCTACGCCAGCTTGCTAACCAGTTGCTCTAGCAACCAAATCGCGGCCGTTACGGGCTTCGCCCAACGGGGCTTACAAATCCACGCGTGCACGTAAGGCAGTCTCAATGTAAGGTTTTCATAGTACGGTTTTCAAGTATGTCACATATAAAAATGTTAATGAAATAAACTCTCTCAATGCAAAGTTTCATGTCACAGTTTCATAGACTAACATATCATTTAATTGTTACATCTAAGTGAACAATTGCAGTTGATAAAATATATAGAGATAAAACAAATTAGTCTCAGTGGAGTTTCATTCTAGTTTCATAGTTTAGGTAACCGTATACACAAGGTTTCATTGGGATGAAACTCTATTCCTCCCTCTTTATAAATTTTATATCACATCATCATTTTTGCTTATGTGACATATTATTTAATGAATTTGAAACCCTATGAAACTTGGATTGAGACTGGCCTAAGGAACAAGGTCGCGAACCAGCCGACAACTAGCCGGCAAAGTTGAGTGGGTCCCGCTCGACAATCCCGCGCGTGCCCTCGCGCCCCGTTTTCCCTTTCTGTCTCTAAATTTCGTGCATGGGTACGCTCCAAGCCGCATCCATTTTTAGTTTTCCCTCCGCCATGCGTGTTCTTTTTGTTAAGTTATCGGCGTAATCGGAGGCACGTACATCTAGACGAGAACAAAAAGTAAAAGTAGACACGAAAATAGAGGAGGCGAATTCTTTATTCAATAGTTCTGGCAAATTTACAAGGGGTGTCTCCTCAACTATTTATAAGGGGGAAACCCTACTTCGAGTTGGGCTTTGATTCGATAATGAGCCCACATGGGCCAGGACTCCATCTTCTAGAAGGTGGGCCGTGCCCAACAAGCGTTTTACAACACTCTCCCTTGGCTCTTTATCATGATAAGTATGTCTCATAAAAACTCCGTAAAAACCGAGTGAGAAAAATAGAGAAAAGAGCACATATTACCATAACTTAATGAGAAAACTTCATATGAAAAACTCATAAGGGAAAAAGAGTATAATGCTTTAATCTTCGTGATTAATGTTTATCAATCTGCATGACTGATATGAACTATCTTCGAGATAATTCTTTAATTCGGGATTGTGATGTACTTAGGGAAGTTCTCCCCTGTTCCAAGCACTTCTCTAAGTCTTCTCATGCCAATACCACGCCTACACTTTTCAAGAGTGCAAGTTGGTAGTGCTTTTGTGAACATATCTGCGAGATTGTCACAAGATCGGACATGTGTCACCAAAATCTCTTCCTTCTTTTGCAATTCATGCGTATGGAAGAATTTAGGTAACATATGCTTAGTTCTGTTCGACTTTACATACCCCGATTGTATTTGTGCAACACAAGCTTTATTATCTTCATATAAAATTGTAGGGGATGGAGTATATGCCACTCCACAAGTATCCAATATATGGTTTGACATCCTCCTGAGTCATGTGCATTCCATGGTAGCTTCAAATAGTGCGATGATCTCTGAGTAGTTTGTCGACGTAGCAACGAGCGTCTACTTTGTTGACTTCCATGAAATTGCAGTTCCACCAAATAGAAACACATATCTGGTCAGATTGATTTATGTGGATCAGATAAGTAGCCAGCATCTGTATAACCTACAAGGGTCAATTCTGCATTCTCCTTGAAAAATAATCCGAGATCTTCTGTTCCTCTCAAATATCTGAGGATGTGTTGAATGCCCTTCCAATGCCGCATTGTTGGTGCTGAGCTATATCTTGCTAGTAGATTAACAGCAAAAGCTATATCAGGCCTTGTTCCATTTGCAAGGTACATCAATGCTCCAATAGCACTGAGGTAAGGATATTGAGGTCCCAATAATTCTTCATCTTCTTCTTTTGGTCTGAATGGATCCTTATCTACTTTAAGCGACCTCACAACCATAGGAGATGTGAGTGGGTATGCATCTTTCATATTGAATCTCTCTAATACCTTCTTGGTATAGTTTGATTGATGCAATAGTATCCCTTCGTGGGTATGTTGAAGCTGCAAGCCTAAACAATATGCAGTCTTCTCTAAATCCTTCATTTCAAATTCAGTCTTTAAGTAAGAACATGCATCTTCAACGTCTTGTGTAGTTCTGATGATGTACAAGTCATCAACATAGATAGAGATTATGCAAAAGCCTTTATCTGATTTCTTGATGAATACACAAGGACAATCATCATTTTTCGTGAATGCTTTCTGCAATAGAAATGTACTCAACCTGTTATACCCCATTCTTCCAGATTGCTTTAAACCATATAGTGACTTCTGAAGTTTGACACTATATAATTTGCGTTCTTCTTCATTTGGGACTTTAATGCCTTATGGAACCTTCATGTAGATATTTGTATCTAGTGTCCCATATAGGTATGCAGTTACAACATCCATAAGTCGCATTTGCAAATTCATATTCACTGCTAGTGAGATCAAATATCGGAATGTAATTCCATCCATTATGGGAGAGTAGGTTTCATCATAGTCAATACCTGGTCTCTGCGTGAAATCTTGAGCTATGAGTCTTGCTTTGTATCAAGTCGCTTCATTCTGAGCGTTTCTCTTCCTGACAAACACCCATTTGAGACCTACTGGATGGATACCAGTTCGTGTAAGGTTTACATTACCAAACACTTCCTATTTCTTCAGCGAGTTTAACTCTGCACAGATTGCTTCTTTCCACTTTGGCCAATCAGGACGATTCTTGCATTCTTCATTGATTTTGGTTCAGATTCCAAGTCAATTTGTGTTGCAATCATGTCAGAAAAGTACGAGTTGACTTCAATTGTCTTTCTGTTGTATACTACTCCCGTCTCAACATAATTCGTTGAGATTTCTTTTCCTTGATCCTCATCATCAATAGGTACGTTGAGGTCAGGAATTTCTGGTAGCCCTTCATGAGTTTCATTTGTACGCACATTCTCATTTGGGTTTTGTTCTTCAATTCTCACCACTTCGTGTGGTTCGCTTCCACCTTCTATGTTCTCCTTTTGAGCATTTTGCTTAGGATTCTTCTCCACAAGACGTCTCATAGAAGGTTTAGCTTGAGCTTGTACTCTAGGCTTCTTTGATGCCTGTGTAATCGGCTCACTCCCCCTCTTCCTAGCATTCCTTGCTCTCATGGAAGAAGGTTGCAATTCCATATAGTCATCTCCTTCAAATGGGATTTCTATTCTTTCAGGAGCATTTGCAGCCGGTATATGAGACTTCACAATCTCTCTTGTATTGGTGAAAGCTTCTGACAATTCATTAGCAACTCTCTGCAAGTGGAGAATGTTCTGAACTTCGAGTTCAGTCTCTTTAGTGCGAGGATCCATTCCCTGGATTCTTATAGCTTCCCAATCTATTTCTCGGCATTCATCCCGAGAGAGATACTTGCCTCCCCCTAATGTCGGAAAATGATCTTCATTAAAAATACAATCAGCGAACCGAGCTGTATGCAAATCTCCTGTGGAGGGCTCTAAATACTTGATTATGGATGGACTTTCATAGCCAACGTAAACTCTGAGTTTCCGTTGTGCGCCCATTGCAGTTCGCTGAGGTGGAGGGATTGGAATATACACAGCACATACAAATCTCTGTAAGTGAGAAACATTTGGTATTGTACCACGCACCATTGCTAATAGAGATTCTTCATGTGTGGTGGATGGCCTCAATTGAATTAATGCTGCTGCGTGCAACACTGCATGCCCCCAACAAGAGGTAGGCAATAAGCAATTCTGCAATAAAGGTCGTGCTATCAACTTGATTCTCTGAATTAATGATTCTGTGAGACAATTTTGTGTATGCACGTGTGGTACAGAATGTTCCACTTTGATGCCCAAACTCACATAATAATCATTGAACACCTTCGAGGTGAATTCTCCAGCATTATCCATTCGGATGGATTTGATTCTGTGATCCGAAAAATTTGTTTTCAATTGTATGATCTGTACTGTCAGTCGTGCAAATGCATGATTTCTGGTGGATAGTAGAGACAGTAGCTCCACTTCGAGGAAGCGTCTATCAACACCATAAAGTACCTAAAAGGTACTGACAATGGGTTAATCGGTCCACATATATCCCCTTGAATTCGTTCAAGGAAAGCCATCGATTCTGCTTGAATCTTAAGCCTTGAGGGTTGAGTGATTAGCTTCCGTTTTGCACATGCGATACACAAAAAATCTTCTTGATTTGGGAAGTCTTTGGTAAGTTGTGACCTTGCAAATTCTTCGTGATTCGTTGCATTATATTGAGGCCAGGATGACCAAGTCGGTCATGCCATGTGCGATATGCTTCTTGATTGGTGAAGATAGTCTTATACGCAGCAAACTCTTTGTGTTGTTTAACATGAGTATAATGCATGCTTGCTTTGAATGATGGAAAAATTTTGGCAATCGTCTTTTAACCGTCATGCTTCTTGATCATAATGAGACGTTCTTCACCTTCATCATCATTGGTTTCTACGTGAAACCCGTTGGCACGGATGTCTTTGAAGCTTAACAATGTTTGGGTCGACTCCGGATAAAGTAATGCTTCATGGATTACTAGCCGTGTTCCATTCAGTAGGACAATTGTGGCCCTGCCTATGCCAACAATTCTATTGTCATTGCCGATGATAGTAAGGATATCTCCATTATACTTGCGTAATGTTTGGAAATAGCTAGTGTCCCTTAGAACGGTAGCAGTAGTGCAACTGTCTACGAGACAGAGCTCCTCATCCATAGCCATTTTACTCCACAATGTTGTAATTCATACAAAATATATATATAAACAATAGAGTAAAATAATGCAAAGGATTTCACAAACTAATACGATGTATTAATTCAAAGATGTCTTCTCATTGTGAGATTACATGAATAAACCACCTAATTTATTCGAAAGATCGAAACTAATGCCCCCTATTACAAATAGATAACTTATTATTCTAAATAGTCTACGAGACTACTGGGAATCTCCATGCATATCCTCCTCCTCCCCCTCATTGGCACCATCCTCATCAACGAGGTCATCATCAAACTCAAGATCATCATCTGTCGTTGTTGGCTCCTTGCCTTCAACATAGTTAGCCTCACGCTCGTTGACCTTCTTTCTGAATTCTTGGTACAAGTTGATAATGTGCTTTGGGCTGCGACAAGTTTTGGACCAATGTCCATGCATACCGCACTTGTAACAATCTTGATCTTGTTTGCCATACACTCCCATTGAAGACTTCTGCTTTGACTTTCCCTTGTCATTCTTCTTGAACTTATTGGGGTTGTTTTGAGTCTTCAGAGGTGCCTTCTGTGGTGGCTTGGGAGCTCGTTTACCCTTGTTCTTGTTCTTGTTAAAGTTTGTGGCATTCGCTTCGTGTAGTGCCATCGAGCCAATAGGACGAGACTGATGATTCTCCATGATCAACTCGTCTTCTCCCTGGTCTTGCTGCAATGCATTGCTCAAGTCAACATAGGTTGTATAGTTCTTCTTCTTGTACTGGCGGCTAACATAAGTTAATTTTGAGTGCAAGGTGGAGGGGGTCTTGTTGATGAGGTCTTTCTCTTCAAGAACTTTTCCGCATAACTTCATGCGTGTGACAATGCCGTAGAGTGCGGTATTGTATAACTCAATAGTCTTGTAGTCTTGTTAACGTAGGTTCTGCCATTCGCGCTCCACTTTGGGAAGCAAGACTGTGTCAATCTTCTCGAAGCGTTTCTTCAATAAGTCCCACAAGACATGTGGATCCCTCTCTGTCATGTACTCATTCTTCAATGTACCACTTAAATGGTGTCTTGGGAAATGGAAGCCACCTCAGGTTGCACAATAGAGAGAACCTGATCTGAGAAGGAATGGCGAAGAAGCCGGAGCTAAGGCGCTGGGCAGCCCGTGGGAAAATTTTTAACTTATTCTCAGCTCCAAAGCTGAAGGATTCCACTCCCATATAATTCATCAACTTCTTCATACCTGCAATATAGATGATTGAGAAAATAGGTTAGGCAATATATTATCCTTTCCCCTTATATGCTCAAAAACTGCTTTATAACCATTTCCCGTAATAATATCTTCAAACAAGACCCATCTTCTAGTGGAACTTCTCTTGCTATTAATTTGATTATGGTATTTGCATATTGCTTCACAATCTGTTCTAACGGTAAATTCTTTAAATCCTAAATATAATCTAAAGGAATTTATCGCATGTATTATAGCCAGAATTTCTCTATCAGTATTATTTACAGTCTTTAACTTGTAACTTCCTGAGGCATATCTACATATCTTTTCTTCTATTTTTGATGAATATTTATTAGGCTTTTGTTTTAGTATTGCGCCCCAACCGTCCATAGAAGCATAGGTTTCAATGATGAAATAATTTTCATCTAAAGGTAACTCTAAAGGTTTTAGATTTTTTACTTTCTCTTTTATTGTTTTGACTAGTTTTATATCTTCTGAATTAAAGTATCTCTGTCCATTTTTCCTTAGCTTTGCATACAATGGTCCTGCAAGTTTTGCTAAATTATCTATATAATTTCTTGCATAATTTACTATTCCTAAGAATTGTTGTAAAATCTTTTTGTCATTCATGACATCAGGAAATTGTAAAATCTTTTTTGCTATATGATCTTGCAAATATATCTTTCCTTGTCCAATTTCA
Organism: Cenchrus fungigraminus; assembly: GCA_036936925.1. NCBI lineage: Eukaryota > Viridiplantae > Streptophyta > Magnoliopsida > Poales > Poaceae > Cenchrus > Cenchrus fungigraminus. Next base: position 91,810,405 of record CM072776.1, on the reverse strand, counting down.
TGGCCTAGAAAATTTATTTTTTCTTTGCATATTTCCATTTTCTTTTTAGATAATATTAATCCATTCTGCTCTACCTTTCTAAAGAATATTTCAAGGTGAGCTATATGCTCTTTGTAAGTTTTAGAGAATATTAACAAATCATCTATATATACTAGTACAAATTCTTGGTGTTCGTTGAAAATATTTTGCATCTTTCTTTGGAATAGTGCAGGTGCATTTTTGAGACCAAGTGGCATTACATGCCATTCAAAATGTCCTTGAGGACATGTGAATGCAGTCCATGGTATGGATTCTTCATCCATTTTGACTTGCCAAAACCCGACCTTTAAGTCAAACTTTGAAAAATATTTACTACCTTGTATCCTGTTAATCCATTCTTGTTTATTTGGAATGTTGTATGCGTCATCTACTGTATTATCATTTAAACGTTTATAGTTTATTACCATTCTTGATTTACCTCTTACTATTTCAGAATGATTTCTTGCGATAAATGCTACAGATCTATGCGGACTTCGGCTTTCTCTTATGGCTTTTAGTTTTAACAATTCTTCAACATGCATTTTAAATTCTTCTATATCTTTCGGAGTTGATTCTATAGGACTAGTTTTGATTATGTAATCTGGATTTATTATGTTTATTTTACATACAATAGAGTTTTTGTCCCAATATTTCATAGGTATCTCTCCAATTATTTGAATATCTTCTAATCGCTGTACAATTCTTTCTATATCCTTTTTAGATTTTATGTCCCTATACCAGTTTGGAGCAAATGATTGCAATCCTATGCATTCTGTATTAATGTTTTCCACATAATATGTTTCGATACTATTACTAATTTCAAATTCAATGTTCTTTTCAGGGATGCTAAAACATGGATTATTATCTTCAAGATTAGTGTCAACATTAGAAATTTGCCTAGTTCCACCACGCTTGCGCACTTCTGATATATATGGTACATTGTCTTGGTATGGAATGAATGTAATTCCTTTTTCATGTATGATAGTTGTTTGTAATGAGTGTTGTAAAAATCTTAGTCCTATTCTCATATCATCATTTATCATTGATAAGTCTCTTATTGTAATTTCATCTATGATATACTTTGTTCTATTTATAGAAACTTCAATGTTGTATGCTAGCTGATTGTGGATTTTTCTTATTCCTGACATATCTGTGGATGTTTCGGCTATTTTATCATCTATTGTGTGTACTAACTCGGGGCATCTTACAAAGTATTTGTCATGAATAATATTTTTGGTACAACCTGTATCTACCAAAGCCAATATTTTGTAAGTGACATGAGGTGTTAGTTTTATTTTCACTGGAATTCTTATACCTAATATATCTTTAAATGGTAATCTAACAATATACTTATTTCCAAAACTTGTTATGACTTCATTTAGCTGTATCAACTTATTATTTTTGCTATTTTTTAATGTGATAGCTTGTTCTTGGCATTCAATATTCCTTGGAAGTTTATCTTCTAGAAAATTTTCATTTTCTAATTTAATCTTTAATTCTTCTAAATCTACTTCTAGTTTATTTAATCTATTTTCTAAGATCCTAACTCTATTAGATAGAATCCTGTCATCTGATTCAAGTTCTATCTCTTTTCTCCATTTTTGTTTCTTTAATTTCAAACATTCTGCGCATTCTTGTTTTAGACATATGCTACATGTGGCTCTATTTTCTTGACTTGGGTAGTATATGCAGAAAGCACATTTGATATTATAGTCTCCTTTTCCTCTTAGCCAATCATGGTCACAGATTGTTTGATGCATCATTTCTAATTTTAATCCAGCTAAGTCTTCTATTAGATCTATTTCATCATCACTTGAGCAGTATTCAGTCTCATTATTTTCAATTTCATCAGTTTCTATGATTGAGTATATTGACTCATCATCCTTGATTTCGTCGTCACATACCAATATATTTTCATTTACACTATCTATTATTAAGACTCTTTCTTGTTCTTCATATTTGCTAGAATATCTTTTCTGATCTTTATTTGGGCATGTCTTGCTTAGATGATCTGGTGAATTACATATAAAACATCTACATGTCCGATCATAATTTTTCCTTGGATTATATCGTCTTACATTTCTTTTATGTAAAAACGGTGCTTTATTGTCTGATCTTCTCAGAAAATATCTTTTCTTAGTCCTATAGCTTCCATTATTCTTCCTCTGAGGTCTATGATATTTCTTACTTCTGGGTCTTTCTTCTCCATAATGTAATGGTATTTGAACTATTTTATTACAAAAATTATAATCTGAATGTTTCATTGATCTTTGAGCCTGTATATTAGTGCATATTTTCTGCAGTTGTTTAAAAACAAAGGTTATAGCCTGAGATATATTAATTACTGCACCTTCGGTTTCTTTCTTATATTCTTCAAATATTATGCTTCCTAGCGGGTCAGGTAATTTATTAAAATACCTTTCAACTACTCCCTTATTATAACCTTGCTTTGCAGTAGTAGCATTATATAGATAATGTTGTGAAAATTCTTTTATTCCTCTCCAATTTGTTAATGTCAATTTTTCAATTTCCCTTAGTCTTTCATTTTGTAATGAAGTGTATCCTAACTCCGGATCTTCTGCTATAACAATATTTGAGATAATATTAGCAAAATTATTTGGATTACTTCCTGCTCTTTTTAATTCTTCATAAAGATTAGGGTTATCTTCTACCCATTGCTCCCATAAAACTTTTGCTGATTCTCCTAAGAATGTTTTTAAATAGGTTATCATATCTTCTACCTTATTTCCAATATTATGTTGATTTTGTATGTATTTTTGTACTACTAATCCTTTCCATACGCTTATAATATTTGGCCAATCTATCGGGTCATGTGCGGCTAAGTTTAATATTGCATCATCACTCTTATGGTTTTGAAATTTTATTGTCTTTTCAAATTCTCTTCTTTTGGCACCCATATATGCATATTGACCTGGTATGTATGAATATGTACTGTCTTCCCTTTCAGGAGGCCATCTACCTGCTACTCTAGAGGGTCTTTCCATTTCTCCTTCATTTTTTACAGAGCTTTCTCCATATCTTCCTCTTTTATTTTTTCCAGCATCTAATTCCATAGCTTCCATAGCATTTTCTAAATTATGCAAACTCTCTTCATCTAGTGAATTTATGAAATCACTATGTTGTTCTGAGGCATCATAATTATTTATTTCTTCGTATATTTCATTTACTACTACTTCTTCTTCTTCTTCTTCGTAACTTTCTAGTAGTAGTTTATTATTTATGTCCCATTGTTCATCTTCATCTATAGGTGTATTAGTGATGTTACCTTCTTCTGTCATTTTCTTAATAGTTTGGATTGTGGTATTTTTATTTTCAGAGCATTCTGTTGCTAAGTCTTTTTCTTTTTTTAATCTTTTTAGTCTTGCTATTTCTCTATAGAAATAAAGTTCCTTTTCTCTTACTGCAGGCCATTCACTTGTCATGGTTTTATTGTACTCCATAGATATTTCCTTTAATTTATCTTCACAATAAGATATTTCAGTATCTAGATCTGCTTTTTCCATGAATTCAGAAACACTATGTCTTCTACTTTGTTCTATTTCTTTTTCTGACGTAACTGAATCTGTATCATCTAAAGATCTTGGTCTGTAATTTATAAACCTAATACTGGTATTACCCTGATTATTTTGATAGCTTATATAATCTGCAGGTTGTTGTAAAGTTTTACTTTCTATTAATTCGCTTATATTCCATTCTTCTCCTGCTCTTTCTTCTGAACTTATGGTTAAGAGACTCATGAAATTTATACCCTTTGATTGCATACTTTGTATTACATCATTTACATTTACTTTATATTTTGTTCTACTCTTGTTTGTTAATCTTCCAATAAATTCTATGCTTACTAGTAGATTTGTACCTATAAAATCTTCATAACCTTTGGTTTGAAACCCAAAACTCATTTTTTCTATGAATTCTTGTATAGGCATCATCAAGTATGGTGCTATATATGTTATTAATCTATTCTCATTCATATCACCTTCCTAGAAACTTAGTGCTGCTTTATTTATTGTATCCCATCTTTTATCCAATAAGGTTATTAAAACCTTTGTTCCTAATTTTTCCTTGTCATTCCTTTAATTCCAATTATATACATTCCTTGATGTATATATTTATATCCAGCATATCTCAAGCTATTTTCAAATTGCTTACTTACAATTCTTAATTCTACTGGTTGAGTTAATACGCTAAGCTCAACTTCTCTGGATATTCGGTATAGTCCGCTTTTGCTTTCAAACATACCCATTTGATATACCTGTTGTGGTCTTATTTTTCTTAAGGTGTCTTTCTGATACCTCTCCATGTCTTTATCAAGGTCTATAACTTCTTCTAAATTATCAATATCTTCACTTTTTCCTTTTAAGCGATCCATTAAAGTTAATGGTTTTAAGTCTCGATTCACTAACTGGAGGCCTTTGTGAGTTCTGACAAAGCTTTTAGATATATCCATTTTTCTGAATTTATTGCTCTAGTAGATGCAACTATTCCTGATGAAGCTAGCACTATCTCTTGATTGCTATTTTGAGTGTTGAGTTTATTAAGGAGTGTTACTAACAGTTGGAGGATGGTATTGTTTTGTCTTATTATTACTTTAGAATCTTCTTTGGATGATTCGTAGGTTGAAAAACCAATAGGGTTCTCTAAATATTTCTCTGTTTCTTTTAGGGCTAGTTTATATTCTGACATATATTTTAAGAAAGAACTAGGGTTCTAAGTTCTTCTATATGCCTTATAATCTTGTCACTGTCTATTGTCTTTATTTCTCTTTCCTTTTTATCAGCAGAGTTATTTATTTGTTGGTATAACAAAGTGACTTCTTCTTTAATATATTCACTATTTTGGCTATAAATAAGTAGCTTTGACTTATTTTCTTCTAAGAATTTTAACGCTATATCTATTTTATTACCTAATAGGGTATATTGCTCTTCAAGTTGCTTATAATTTTTATTTAGCCTTTCAAATTTGAGTTCTAAATCGTCCTGTCTTTTTCCCCAATTTATGTAAAAATTCTGCACTAGATCTACAATTAAGTTTAGCTGGCTATGTGAAGAATGCCAACTATGTTCTTTGTTAGAATTTAATCTACACCTTATATTAATGTTTTCTTTAGTATTAATTGTTTTTCCTGTACTAACTTCTAAATTTAGTAGATATTTTAATTTTTCAATGATGACCAGGCTCTGATACCACTGTTTTGTGGGAGATTTAAAAAAATTTCAGGTTACTATTCAAATTCGTGACACTGTTCAAATTCGTGTACTATTCAAATTCTGGTTACTATTTAAATTCGGAATTTCTACAGTACCCTGTAATTTAGAAATATTGGGTCGCTTTCAAGCTCTTCGTGATTTGGTGAGTTGCGCTTTAAAGAATTTGGACAAACTATTATAAGATCATATGATTCAAGCTAGTACAAATCCATTTGCATCACCATTGCTGCTCGTTAAGAAGAAAACTGGAGAGTGGATATTATGTGTAGATTTCAGGAGGTTGAATGCCTACACAATCAAGAACAAGTTTCTGAGTCTGAAGATTCTGGAAACAGTGTGGAGATCCCAATTTTTAGGATGATTCCTGAAGAATTTCATGAGTAAACTTTGTGGGGTTATGGTTTAGAAATAAGATTGGAACTTCAAAAATTATATTGGTCCACTGGCTGAACAAGGAGCATGAAGATTCCTATTTCAAATCAAGGCCTAAAGATCGAATGTTGTGCTGATTCTCAGTTGGACAGACAGACAAAAATGCCTCTGTTAACTCTGAAAACAGTGTTGATGTGCTGTTTTTTTTAATTGGAATTCTGGAGAACAACACAACTAATTTATCAGAGTTTTTGGTGCACAACTAATTTCGGGCCGTCCCTGAAGTTTCTGACGAAACTAAAAGGCTCTATGCCTTTGGCCGTCAGGTTCAGAGAGGAGGCCGGCCGTGGGGGTCAATTTGAAGCTCGATTCTTCAAGCTTTGAGGCTCGGTCGAGGAAACTTCAAATCAACAGGTTAGAGTTCGATGGTTTGGCAGCCTCCACTCCATCGCGGAGATTGCGGAACATTGCAGCCTTAAAAAAAAACGGCGGCCTCCACTCCATCGCAGAGATTGCGGAACAGTGCAGAGGACGGATTAGCAGGGGCGATAGTGATAGGCGATGCGTAGTTACCCCTTCCTTGTCTTCGCGCGCACGGGCGTCCTGGAAGCATTTGGCGGCGACGGCATGATCTTCGGGAAGGAGCGGGTCGCTCATGGCTGCCCCCGCGCTGCTTTTCTCGCAGCGGAGCGTACGCAGCGGAGTGAAGGCGGCGGAGGGGAGCAGCGCCGCGCTGCTTTTCCGGAGCGGAGGCGGTGGAGGGGAGAAGGCGAGCAGCTGCTCCCGCGCTGTCTTTGCAGCGGAGCGGAGGGGGCAGGCAGATCGGAAGAACGACTACTATGAGGAAGAAGCTGCTTTTCTTCTTTGGGCCCTGATGCAGCTAAGGCCCATAAGGAAGGCCTTAGCAAAGACCCATTAGTTAGTTACTTAAAAAAATAAAGACCCATTATTATTTTTTATTCCATTCTGGATATGTTTTATTCGCTTCAACGAGGAGTGGTACTCGAGCTATTACACTCCCTCCGTTCAAGAAAATCGTTTTCGCTTCTCAAGAAACAATTTTAACTATATATATAATATTAACATTTATAGTACATAATTAATATAGTTAGATTTTAGTTTTTTAACAAATTTATTTGAAGATACAAATATTACATGTATTTTCTACAAATCCAGTCAAATTTGTGACACGGAAACCAACGACGACACTTTTTTGGGGACTGAGGGAGTACTACTTAATTGCTCTAAATATTAGGTTGTCTTTCACTTTTCTATCCATTTTCCTTATTTATTTATTTTAGCTTCGTTTTTTTCAAGCCTCTTGTAGTTTCTTCATTTTGTAAATGATTTTTCAAATCTTTATTTCAACCTTATTATAGATATTTTAAAAAAAAATCTCCCGAATAATACAAATTGTGGAGCACAATTAGTTATTGTGCAACATAATCATTTTTTGCTATGTTTTTATTCCTTTTACTTGTGTGGAATTATTTGTTTAATATGTTCAATATTTTATTTGTAAGTAAATTTTGTTCTCACAAAATAGATTCTTTTAAAAATAAATAGATGTGGGACATGGGCGGAGGCACCATGATTCCTGTGTATTCCCAGGAATACCCAAGAATTTTTCCCACCAATGAAGCGCATATAAACTACACACAAGCATATACTTACTACATAAACTTATTGCTTGGATTCTTGTTTGGGTCAAGCAAACCAAGCTCAATTCTCTTCCTATAACCAAGCAGCTCAGCCGCAGGGCCTTCCAGCGCCTGAATTTCTCATCCACTAATCCATCTAGTTGATTAGGTGAGGTCACTTCCTATAATCCAGTGATTGAATTGATTCTTTCCCTCGTGCATGTAACAAATGAAACAAATGCGTAGTGGTATGATTTTTCTTCCAATTTTCTATTGTAGGCAACACTAGTGGTGAACGTATAAAATTGAGGCCAAATTTAAGCGGTTTGAAATGTCTGTGAGAATTAGATGTGAAGGCACATATGCTAGTTTCATCAACTGCAGTGGCGAAGCCAGGAATGGAAGCAAGGAGGGACTGCTACTGCTTCTTTTTCCTCCAGCCTGCTTCTCCTTCTTCTTCCTCCTCCACTCCCCTCACCCCTGACCCACCGCTGCCTCCGCCGCTAATCAACTGCGACGCAAGAGCAGATTGGTCTTGATAAACATGAGGTTTTTTACGGTACACAATACCACCCTGTACCACCGATTGAAAAGGACTCGTATGTAATATAAAAGGACCTAAATGTAAGGATCCGACGATTGAGATTAATTCTGTACCACTGGTTTTTTTAGCATGGTATGGGTGGTATCATAGATGGTATGGGTAGTACATGGGTATTATCGGAAATATACAAAATAATATTGTTGTAATATATGAAATCAAGTCTTTTTATGTAACCTTGGCAGCGGGGAAATTTTTTACAAACAATATACATCGAGCAAATTACCATTTTACCCATAGTAAAAAACTGAAAAAAACCGATAATACCACCGTACTACCGTTGGGTGGTATTGTGTACCGTAAAAGATCTCATAAACATTTGGCTACCAGTTATATTTTCTTGCAAGTTAAGGATACTAACATCATCGAGCCTTGAAGGAATTCTTTTAAATAGTGTAGTTTTTATTTGAGATGTGTTTAGTATGAATAACTTTTATATTTCAATTTAGGATACAAAGGAATTTTTCGCTGTATTTGAAGAGAAAATTGACATAAGAAGTGGGAATACCCAACTTTGAAATCCCGCCTCCGCCACTGATGTGGGAGGAGCGGTGTTTCATATATAATAACCACAATTCTATGAATAAATATTTGTATCGTGATTATTTTCGCAATTTGATTTCAGGGATTTGTAGGTAAAATGTTTGGATCGCGATGTGGTTTTATGTAAGATCGCGATCCGTTTTAGGGCGTTTTCTGGAAAAAAAAATGCCTGCCTCCGCTGCTGCTCTCTCTGCCCCGCCGTCGCAATGTCCTCCGCCGCCGCCCAAGCCCTCAAGTCCGTCTCCCGCTCAGCCTTCTGCTGGAAGCCGGTGAGTGAAGTCAGCGACGCTCTAGTGCTCGAAAATCTCCATCTGTAACATATACAGACTAACCCTCTTCTGTCAGACGGGGCGGTCGCAGCAAACGCTGGCGGCGGCCGTGAGCAGGACTGGCGTTGGGCTCCACTCGGGCTCGCGCGTCACGACCACGCTGCTCCCGACGTACGCCGGAGAGGGTAGGTATTTCCTAGTGGAGGGTATGGAGGAGGTGAGTGTGGCCGCGGAGGTGGGGAACGCCGAGCCACGGTCGCAGCTCTGCACGACGCTTCGGCGGGGCGAAGGCAGCGGTCCGCGCGTCCGCACTGTGGAGCACCTTCTGTCGGCGATGGAGGCTCTCGGCGTTGACAATTGCCGCATCGAGATCAGCGGCGGCGACGAGGTGCGTCATGCGTGGACGTTTGCTCATTTGCCACCTTGTTTTAACTCCCAAATCCCAACTGCCAATTCGTTACTTGTAGTTTAGTTGCGTAGGTGTGAATTGTAGATGTTTGATTCCTACAAAAGTAAGATCGTTGCAGCACCATGTCTTTTCGATTAATGTACTGGTTTAGCAATGACAGATTCCTTTGCTTGATGGATCAGCACAAGAGTGGGTAGAGGCAATACGAAGCGCAGGTCTGTGTGTGGCTGAGGATGCCAGTGGGCAGAAGTTGGAGAAACTGGCCCCCCAAATCCATGAGCCTGTTTACTTGCAGAGAGATGATTGCTTTGTAGCTGCATTCCCTACCTCACAAATCCACATCACCTACGGAATTGATTTCCCAAAGGTATGTTCATCCCTTCCTTGCATAATCATAAAAAACTAATTCATTCTGGATGTGCAACTGGGTCGTGTCTTATGAATGAACGATGCATTGGTTCTAAAATTATCAATAACAGTACCATTATATCGAATAGCACAAAGGGCTGGAGTCTAACTTGATGATGGATCAGTGTTACCCAAATTTGACCTTTTTGAGGCTTTTCTGTTTCACGTCCATGTATGATATGATTTGGTTAAAGCTCATCACATATTTTGCACATGTTATATGGCAGAAGCCAAGCCAGGACCTGTCAGCTGTCACATGACCAGACTCTAGTTGCTCACACAAATAATGTCTACCAGACATGAGCATTAGGGTTAAACATTTCTGTTGTGAGTCATTGAGGCTTAGCTTTGTTCTATCTATTGTTCTTCATGGAAGAAGGAAGAAGTGCAAGTATTCTCACATTTTTGCTAGTAAAATATCTGTACAATGGTTCAGGCAGACACAACATATTTCCTATCTACTTTTGGACTGTAAAAATGGTGAAATGGTTGAGGCTTATCTTTGTTCTATCTATTGTTCTTCATGGAAGAAGGAAGAAGTGCAAGTATTCTCACATTTTTGCTAGTAAAATATCTGTACAATGGTTCAGGCAGACACAACATATTTCCTATCTACTTTTGGACTGTAAAAATGGTGAAATATTTCAAACATGTTTGTAACTTGAGCAAATTGTGTATCGAATTGCAGGTGCCAGTGATTGGGTGCCAATGGTTTTCGACATTCTTGGATGCTAATATGTACTCAAGCAAGATTGCTCCTGCAAGAACTTTTTGTATATTCGAAGAGGTTTACTCATACATCTACTATATGCTTTCATCACTTCTGTTCATTACATGCTAGTAACCTATATTGGATCTGCATTTACATGTATAGATTACTTGATAAGATCTCTTTTAATACTTTACCCCCCAAAAATATCTCTTTTAATACTGTGTGACTAAGTTACTTTCCTAGCACATAATTTTATTCTAATGTACTTTGTCATGATCTCGTGAGATATCATACACAGTTTTATTTTCATTTTCATCTTCTAGAGTACTTATGTCGTCCTCACAAGTTTTAGTTCTGTGTGTTCTTTTATCTTGGGATGTCGCAGAATATCTGTCACGAATTTGTTGGCCTTATGGCCCTGGCTTTACCTTTTCTCCTTCAAGAGTGCTTCTTATGGGTTATTTATTGAGCATGTTTTTACAATCTCTTTTCTCACATCTCACATTTAATGTAGCGACTCCTTTCTGCTTCCTGCATTTTTGAATTTTACAGATCGAAAAAATGCGTGCCGCTGGGCTCATCAAAGGAGGGTCTCTAGAAAATGCTATGGTTTGCAGGTGAATATAATATTCTGGAAAATGTTTCTTGTCTATTTAACTTTGTGCATAACTGCATTTGTTGCAGATACAGGGTGACACAATTTGGTCTTATTTTGACATCTAAATTATAATATTAACCTTTTTCTGTTTCATTTCTTAAATATCGTTAAAAATGACTTAATGAGTTACAAGACTTACAACTCAGATGATTTCTTTGGCTCTTAGAGAATTTAGGGCTTATTCAGTATTTATCTTTTGTATTGACTAGTTTATTATTGACTGTTACTTGTCGACTGAGATTCGAACAAAGTTTATTTTTGTAGGAGATTTTTTATCCATACATCCCACGGTAGCCTCACATTAAATCTCATCTTTTGTATTGACTAGTTAAATATGAATATGTTATATGATGTACCTCTGTTACAAAGGCCGGAATTCATATGAAGTCAGCCCGTGGTTGATAATACAAAGTTGATGTGCAATACATTTCAACTATTAGGACTGTTGTGACTTTTAATTTCTCTTCCCCTTTTCTTTCAAAACTCCGTCCAGTGATGATGCTGTGATTTATGGCTAGGAATGAAATTGTTGCATGATTCAAATTCATTATTTTCTATTTTTGGTCATATCAAATAACTGTGCACTGCTTTGTTTTTGGCAATTTATAGCATGTCTGGTGGGTGGCTAAATCCGCCAGTGCGGTTTGAGGACGAACCTTGCCGCCACAAGATTTTGGATCTTATAGGTGACTTCTCGCTTCTTGCACAGAATGGTAACCAGGGTTTCCCAATCGCTCATATAATTGCATATAAGGTATGTTCTTTAAATTCCACTAGCCATGTTGTATACTTCTATAACAGATTAGCAGCTGCCTTATAAGGCATATGTTTCTCTTCTTGTAGTATACTATCTAGCAGCCACCTTACAATTTCCAGGCTCATGCTTCTCCGTATGCTAGTTTGCGTGCTGGCACCAGCTTTGTTTTATTATTTGGATTCTGGATTGTATAAATTCACCAGTCATCACTGCTGAAATTGCTGTTTTGTCCATCTTTTGGTTTGATTTTTTCCTTGGTCACGCGGGAGAGCTGCGTATCATTATATTAAGAAGAAAAAAGTGGAAAGAACCCTTGCAATACACAGCCACACCCATAGCTCTTAGATTGCATTCATGCCTTTGATTTAATTGTCCATCGACCTTGACCAGAAACATCTAAACCGCCTGTCGCAATGGCTGCAAGGTATGAAAGGCCTTGGGCCCCGGCCAAACCCCAAAGATGTATTTCCTCCTTAGCGAGCAGCACTGCAGCAGTGTTGCAGCTAAGTTTGGAAGAATGCCATCAAAGACAGTGATTCCTATTTGGCCTGTTCGTTTGGCTGGTGGCTGATGGCTGGTGCTGATTTGTTCTGAGAGAAAAGTACTGCTGGCTGGTTGCTGGTGGCTGATTTGTTCTGAGAGAAAAGTGATAAGCCAAGCGAACAGGGCGGCCCCCAGAATCACTAGTGAATCAAGCCCTTTCTGAATCTCTCCAGGATCTTCAGAACTTTTCCTCGCCCACCAGTCATCAAAGTGTGTTCAGGTTAAGCTTTGCAGATCGACCACCTGGAGCAATTTGAACTGGAATTTCCTGGTAAAAACACGCGATACCAGCAAGTGCTGGATTGTTTCTTCATCCTGATCACTTATCTTGTTGACAATCTGGTCTTAATGTTTTAAAAAATGAACTTTTACCATATCTCAATGATATGGTGGATGTTAGCTTCTGTTAGTTGAACTCACATAAATTGTTCATTTGATGTGATTATGTCAAGTTTATTAACTTTTGTAAGTATGTGTCCCAGTTTGGAATGTTTGATTTTGTGTATCATCTCATTGCCTTGCCTTTTCTAGCTTTGGTTAACAACTCGCTTTACGAAGTTAATTTTCTATACTGTTTGTAGTGGTAGGTAAAAAAGTTATGCAGTTCATGACAGTGAAAATGTCAGACACGTCAGATCGATAATAGATTAGAGGCCTAGTGAAAGTTAGGGAAAAATTACTGTTATCCAAAAGGGGATAACAAAGAGTGCTGTTACTGTGATAGGCCAGTTCAACTAAAGGCTTGCAAGTTGCTTTGACACTCATTATTCTGATGTGACCTTAAACTATAACCACCATTTTTTCGCTGGCGCATCGCAACGTACTTGTTGCTTTCAAGCAATCGTGTGGTTCTGAGATAGTAGGGTTTATCTGAAACCATAGCATATTCTCTGTGCACCCTTTTTGTGGAAGAAGATTCTATTTCTAAGATGAACTAATTATAAAGTGTTTTTCTGATTTTTTTTCCATCTACCTTGTTGCCTTGTTTTTTGTATCCTGAACTGAACTTTCCCTTTTCTGTGACATAGGCTGGTCATGCGCTGCACACTGATTTTCTGAGGCATCTGTGTGGAAAGACCACTGTGGACCAAGAAGAGGCTGCTAGGCAATGCTGAAATGTACGGCTCCTATTCATCGTATGTTGTTGGTAGTGGTTAGAAAGCTACATTTCAGGGTTAGCACCTGATGGCCCTCATTTCAACACACTACTGTGTATTCTATAAGGAGCATTTCCTTCAGATTCATAATACCATAGGATGTGTCAGCCCAACTGTTTGGCGCTTGCCTTTCAGGGAAAAAGAAAGATCATTTTGCCGAGCTGTGTACAAACTGATAAGAACATTGTATCATTTCTTTATCATATAAGTTTGGCTTTGCCGACAAATCATGCGGTCGTGTATGGTTCTGAATAGCTGAACATAGCTGGGGTTTGGACGCTCCAGCAAGCAGATCTCCCCTTTGATCCGGTGAACAGAGCAGAAAGCCCAAAGCTGCCATCCAACCCAGCCAGTGGGTTGTGGCCTGTGGCTCGGGGAGCCGGGGGTCTCCGGCGCCTTCCCCAGTCGCCACGTCGTGGTCGCCCCTTTTCCCCCTTCCCTGTGGATAACCACGAACAGAGGTGAGTCGAGGTGGCACCGCGACGACGCGGGGCGTGCGTGGTCGACTGGGCTTTGGAAGCGGCGTGTGGTTGCGCGCGTGGGAAATTCGCCCGCCTTGCGTAGCCGTAGCCCCCCCGCCCGGCAGGCGATGCGGTGGCGGCTGGTGTGGGGAAAAAGGCGACCGAAAGTGCAAGACGCGCCCCGCGGCCCCTGGAAGCCGGCGGCCCGCTCGCGGCGCGGCGGCGGCACCCAAGTCGGACGCGTCTTTCCCCGCAGCCGGGCGGGCTTGGCCAACTGGTGCGGTGCCTCGCTTCTCGGCTCCCGGCTCCGGGCAAGCCCGACGAAACAAGCTCCCGCAAGCTGTTGCCTCTGGATTGGATGCAGCTGGAGTCACACCGGGTTGTTCTGTTCGGTCAGAGAGAGGTGGTGGTCCTGGGCCGTGACACGCCGTCGTGGACTCGTGGTCCGGCCCTACGCGGCCCTGTGGCGACCTGCGAGTTGGAAGCCGCGGCTCGCGCTGGCGGTTACCCCATCGTTTCCGAGCACAACCCGACGCCCACCGTGACCGGGCGGTTACTCTCGTCTTACGACAGCAACAGCGATCAGATCAGTGTCAGCCCCGTGCTGGCTGGCGCGGGCTACTGCACCGCACGCCACGCAGCACACGTGCCTGATCAACCGATAATTCGCTTTTAGCCGGACTGCGACCGCGCGTTCAGCGGTGAAATCACCTTCGCGAAAAGCATTTTTGTACGTGACAAGGAAACACGGGCGACAGATGGAATTGGCCAAAGCGAATGGGTAAGAAACCATCGACGTCAAACGAACGCCGCCGGTAGCAGCTGCCTGCAGCAGCCCGGTAAAAACGAACACCGGTGATCTGCTCCTCCCGCTAGCTAGTATAAACAACGAGTACGGCGGCAACCAGTTGCGGCGCGTCACCACCGGAACCACTTGCTGCGCGCGCGGCCGTGAGTGGCACGCACACGAAAGATTCGGCATCAGGTGGGGGGAGGGGAGTTTAGCCACTGGCCGGGATTTAACTACTCGTGGCCATCGGAAAACACATCCGGCTTTGGCTATCCATCCTTTCTCGGGTGGCGCGGAAAAAGAAGTCGGCAGGAAAGCGGAGCCCCGAGATTCCCCAGCATCTCGTACGCGGATCGCCACGGAGCCGCGCGCGGAGTGGAGGATGCCAATGCCATACTAGGATCCAGATCTTATCCTCGTAGTATTCTTTTGTTTTCTCACTAGCGCCGCTACCGGTCAGGCAGGGTCACCTGGAACCTCTCGACTCAAAAGATTACCAGTCACCTGACCCTGTTGTGTTCGGGCTTGGCCGCTTCTTGCTGGCCGTGTTGTTGTATGCAGCGGCGGATTCACGCTCCCTGCTGGCTGCTGCCGCGTGCATGTGTGCTCCTAATCGAAGTGCTTTGATTGGACAGGAGAAATCTCGTAGGTATCTTGCTGACACGAATGACTTTGTGCTATACTAGGCCAACTTTTCTGGTGGTAATGTGATGCTGATTTCGTCGCCTGACCTGACAGGGCATTTCCCTGACACGCATCGCGTACTGTTTGTTGCTCGTCACGTTGGTACGTTACCGTGATATACTCCATCAGATCAGAGCACCATGACGGGACACGGATGCCGCGAGTGAGTGATTCGTGTCGCTGATTGCTCGTCAGACGAAGGGCCTGTTGTTCTTGTTCCAACCAATGGAGGGGATTTGGTTCCAGAGAAGTGATTCCTTCTTTCCAGTTTCTACGCGGCTAAGTCCCCTGGCTAGGGTTAGGGTGGGCCGATGGCGGCGAGACACACACACGGTGGAGTGGAGGGACGCGTGACGCATGTGGCGGCAGTCAAAATCCGTCGGCGGTTTTCGATGCTCTCCGTCGTGGTGGTGCGCCTCTTTCGCGTTGGGAGGAGCCAATTTGCTGCGCGTGAAACCGTGAGCGGATCGGAGCAGCGCCCCTACCTAGAAAGATCGCTTCGCCCGCCGGATGCGCCTTGCTCAGTTTTTGATTGGGACTAGGATGACAAAAGAACAATTGTCATTGAGGGTTTCGAATCAGTGTACTCCGTACGTCCCAAAAATTTTCCTATGGAGAGATGTGCTAGCAGTACCGGTTCAGGTGGCAAATGGCGTACTATGATATATCATCAAATTGCAATGTTTGTTTAAGCTTGCACATTACTTTTGGTGGCAAGTAGACCATGCCTGGCATGATATTTATAATTTATATCTCAAATTGCAACGGTTTTTTAAGCATTCGCAATATTTTTGGCAACAAGTAGATCACGCTTGAGTAAAGCAAGCGGCCAAGTAGCTCGCCAAGTGCCAGGAGAAGTCCAACACATGATTCGCTCATCATGCCGCCGTGTCCTCCTGATGTCTCCCGTGCCAGCCTAGGACTACACACATCTGGGCCTCTCGTCCGCTTCAGAATCGCCCCGACCGACCGAGCAGTCCAGTCCCATCACATGCACAGCATCACGCCCGTCACCTCAGAAGATCCGGATCCCCAACCGCAAGTAAACCTTGACCAATCATGGCCGCATACACGCGCTGGTCCGCGCGCGTCCTCTCCGTGGTGGGGCGTCGTGTGACCCACCTTGTGGCCGCGGCTTGTGCCCAGATGTTGGGAGCTCTTTAATTTTTCTCTTGGCCGTGGTTTGCTAGGCTTCACAACTCTAACAGAGTTCCTAAAAAAAAAAACTCTAACGGAGTAGTAAGTTGGGTATGATCTTCTCGAGGTTTCACCGTGGCAATCCATGGTAGAGCTGATGATGGGAATCGAATGCCAAATTCTTTCCCAGCTAAATTCTAAAAGGAAATAGCCATAGAGCTTCAGGGTATGAATACTCACTTCGAATGCGGATTTGCTGTCAGCTATTTTCTCTTCCAAGATCTAACATGTTTCGTCCATTTGGAGAGTTGTTATTTTTACTCTGCATGCTCTCGTAGAAGGTTAGAACCGAGAGGGCACCATATGCACATGTTTACAAGCTACAACACGTGCCAAGTGGACACCACTTGCAGGTTGCAGCAAAAAAAAAAGGTGTATTAGTATTATGTAATTCCTACTAGATATTAGAGATTATTTAGGGTGAATGGTCGTGTAAGGTTGCACATATTTTTATTTCAAAATTGCTCCCAAATCATCAAGTATAATATCAAGTATAATTAATTACCCACGCACTTGAGCTGGCTGTCAAATACTTATAATATTTGCTTTCGAATTTTACGTGCACCCTCAGCTGGTAATCTTAAGGATAAAAACTGACGTTAGAGTGGGAGGTCATGATATAGACTAGTACTTGACTAGTAGCATGAAAGGGGAAAATAGGTATCCATCAACGTCGAGTCCTCAAGTCAGCATCTTCATTTGTCTGTCTAATTGGAGGGGAATAGAATGTTTAGCATCGATGGTTAAGCCGCTTTCTCCTTACGTCGTCAATAGGACGGGATGACCTTAGAGGTGAACATTTAGATTTTTGACTAAAAGTAGATGTAATGCGGCAAGAAACCAATGAAACGAGAAAAACTAGCATCCATGGGCCAAATGTCAATGCAATGAAGTGCTGATGTGTGCACCAATCCATCAACGGTTAGCCGGTTCAGCTAGTTTTTTGTTTTTCAAAATATTTAAAAATATATTGTCAAATAAAAGATCGTATGTGGTCATCATGTGTACTCAGTGAGAATGCTTTATATATAATTTTTTTTCATACATCTTCGGCACCATATATTTAAGGAGGTAGATAGGATGGAGGGTGATCTTGAGATAGGGTTCGATGGAGACCCCTCCGTGTGACCGTTGTTGTTGGTTACAAATGTCTGAATAGTAAAGGTGGTTCTAAAATAATGTCACTCGTCCAAAGAGCTTCTAGGACTACTCTAGGAGAATTAGTGCCTAGAGTGTTGTATCCTAAATGCTCTTGGGAGTCGTCTTTATATAGGGTCGAGGAGCTACACCTTTCTTGGCAAAGATCTTAATGCCCTCGTACGGCCTCTCAGACCGGAGGCAACCCTTTGAGGGCTTTTTGGTTCTTTCCTCCCCTTTCGTGGTACAGAAGCCTCATGTACTTAGGGCACACCTGGCGGATTGTATGGAAGAATTCTATACTGGATGGTGGTGGGTGTGCCTTGTCCCTTCCTGGGGTTGAAGCATACCCAAGGGGGTGAATCGGTTGGGGTCCCTCCCTTGGTGTTCAGCCTCACTCTTGTGGTACTCCTTTTCCCACCGAAGACCTGGAAGCATCTTGATCCATGAGTCTTTCAAGCTCCAAAGCCATTGGCATGTCATCCTCCTGCTTAGAGAACCCTCATTCTTCTACTTTGGGAGCATCCCCTAGCGATTGATGGCTACCCCAGTCGGTCACTAGCTTTCATGCTTCCTCAGGCTCTCTAGTCTCTTGTATCCAGGTTATTATCCCCGGTATTTGCGGAGGACCCCCAGGCACTTTCATATTTTTGAATCGAGGATCTTATGCCGCACCAAACACGGGATCCTAGGGTCCTCGAGACCTTTCGCATCATTGGGGATCTTCTAGACGGGCTGGCTCTATCCGGAACGTGATCTTTTCCCGATTCCCCAACAACCGTATATGTGCATCGACAAAAAAAATCACATGGAAATATCTCGTGTGAGCCAACTTACCATATCTTCTCCTTTCCCCCTCTTTTTATAACACCGCATCTTCCCGTTCCACCGCACATGACGCTTTTGACTGGCTGGTCCGCCCCCCCCCCATGAGTGACTTCCACCTCGTCGAAATCACCTCCTAAGATGGGGAGGAGGAGCACTCTCCTCTCCTCCTCCCCACTCCCTTCTCTATCGTCCCTGTCGCCATCTTCGTCTCTGGCGAGTGCTCAGTTCTCTTCTTCGTTAAGGACCTCCGGCGGCTTCCAGATTCGCAATCGCCGAGCGTCGTCGCGCCAATCCATCCATCTCCGCTGGGGTGTCGTGAACTCGTGATGCCCCGGTCCCAACCCCGACACCGCCCATCGCTCATCCTTCGTCGCGCCGGCCGACAGTGGCATCTTCACATCGCCTCAACATCCGCCGCCACTTGGAGCTCCCTCCAGGCACATAGGTACCCGAAACTCTAAACCCTAACATCCTTGGAGCGCCGCTCGTCACCAGAGCAACATCCAAAGGTCAGATCTGATGTCCCTCTTTCATTTTTTTGTTACTTCTTTCTTTTTAAGCAACAAATTCATACGACATTGCTAAATTGGGGCTAATGCTCAATCGCGACGTCTCGCGACGGTATATTTGAACCATCAGTCAATTCTAAATTCCACGTGCCACATGAATAGACTGCATTCTAATTCGAAAAAAAGAGACTGCGTTCTAAAAATGGGCAATAAAGGACTCTCCCCAAACTCGAAGCACAAAAGGAAAGTTCAAGCCACGGTCCAACCATGCAGTACAGCAGTATAGCTATTCATCACCTGCTTGCTGTCAATTCAGGGCAAATCCAGCCGAGTCCTGATCAGGTAGATGGTCGCAAAAGGATGGAAAAAGCTCAAGTCCCATGTATGGGGGCCTCCAGAAAATTGGAAGGAAATCAAGACAAAATCAATGCGAGCCGTTTTTAAAAGGAAGCACCCGGTAGCGGCCAGCTAAGCGCGCACGCAGCCATCTCGAGAGAGAGAAAAGGGCGCCGCGGCCCGGCCGCCGCAAGTGGAAAGCAGAGACAGGCAGGAGAGAGAGAGGACGCGCAGCCGCCAGCCGCAGCCCGCCCGGCAGCAGCAGCAGCACAGCAAAGCCAGCAAGCACCCGCCGCGGCGTCGTCATTAGCAGTAACTCCTAATCGCTGCCTGGGCCCCCGGCCAATCGCGTGATTTACTTGCTTTACTAATCGCGCTTAGCGATTTAGTCTCCTCCTGCTCTTCCTTCCCCCACACCTCCTCCTCCCTCCCCGCCTCGCCGCTCCCTTTCACCTCCCCCACCCTGCCTGCGGCCTCTGTCCGTCCCTGAATCCGCGGCGGCTCCTGAGGCGGGCGGCGCAGCGGCTGGGTACCGACGGGCACCGCCGGATCTACCGCGGCGATGGAGGCGTGATTCGGGCGGGCGGGAGGCGACGCGGGGTGCTGGTTTTCCCGGCGTAGGGGGGGATGGCGGAGGCGCGGGGACCGGACTTCCCCGTGGGGATGAAGGTGCTCGTGGTGGACGACGACCCGACGTGCCTCGTCGTGCTCAAGAGGATGCTCCTCGAGTGCCGATACGACGGTGAGCTAACTCCCCGAAACCCCCTCTCCTTCCTTCTCGCCTCGGCTCGGTTCCTTTGGCGTGCTTCGTTGTGTAGTGGGCGCGAGATGATTGATTGCTTCGAATCGGTTTGGAACAATATGCGTTTGCTTCTGGTTAGTGCTTCGATACGATTTATCTGTTTGGAGTTGGAGACGGCGCTGCGCTACGCGATTGATACGCCCCTGCCGTAAATTCTGTGGAATTTTGAGGTGTCCTGCCATCAATCTAAAAATAGGGAGGTTTCTAACGGTTCCTGAAGGAAAATTTGACGTGTTTGTATCTGGACGTGGTTTGATGGCACGTGTTCGAATATGGATTGGTGGCTAGAGATCTGCACGCGCAAAGTCTGTGCACGTCCATGTTACTGTTGCTGCCTGCCAGTAACTCGGAGTGCTTATGCATTTGAAGTATTAAGATTGGATTTCGAGGATTTTACCCAGCTATATTAGGATTCTACCAATCTTTATTTGTGTTGGATTGTTGATGCACCTGTCGTGCTTCTTTTGCCCTGACAATCTTATGTTAGGCATGTTTAAATGCAAATACTCCTTGGATGCCATGTTGCTTTTAGTCTGGGCATATCAATAAGTGAAGTCCACAATTCCTTAAGATGTTTGTTTCTTGCCATTCTTTTCTGGACACTTACCCACATGTGTGCATGGGGAACTCTAGTGAGGGGAGAACTCAGGTTGTTATATTTGTTTTGCGGGGGCATTGGTGCTATTGTATCCTCAATCCTCTCTCCCTATTTTTTTTTTTGCATTTCCTACCTCTACATGCTGTATATTTGATTTTGTGGACAGATATTCTCATGCCCTAGGCTTGTTCAGTGCTAACACTAGTTCGGTACTCCCTCGGTTCGTCGTTTTTGGCTTTTCTAGATACATTCCTTTTATTATGCACTTAGATATATTTTTTTTTTGAAAAGAGATTGCCTCAGCTTTTATAGAAAGCCATTAGAGTTGTTTACAGGAACCCAGGCCTGACTGGCCCCAACAGTTAAGCGCAAAACATTCTTTAATTTTTCAGGAACCCAGGCCTGACTTGCATAATAAGGATGTGTCAGTCTCATTTTACTTCGTTTGTGTTGTTTAATTTCCTTGTATACATTCTTTAAAGTTTAAACCTTGCTGACCTTTTTCTTATGTTTTGCAGTGACGACATGTCCTCAGGCTACAAGAGCCCTAACTATGTTGCGAGAAAATAGGCGTGGTTTTGATGTTATAATAAGTGATGTCCACATGCCAGATATGGATGGATTCAGGTTACTTGAACATGTAGGCCTTGAGATGGACCTTCCAGTTATTAGTAAGTATATTTTTGTTTCTCTTCTGTTCTTTTTGTTCAGTATGTTAACCTGTGTTCTTTGAATGATTACTGATACTTGATGAAACTTGCAGTGATGTCTGCTGATTCAAGAACGGATATTGTGATGAAGGGAATAAAACATGGTGCATGCGACTATTTAATAAAACCAGTCAGAATGGAGGAGTTGAAAAACATCTGGCAACATGTAGTTAGGAAAAAGTTTTCTGAAAACAAGGATCATGAGCATTCAGGTAGCCTTGATGATACCGATCGTAACAGAACAACCAATAATGATAATGATTACGCTTCCTCTGCAAACGAAGGAGGCGATGGTAGTTGGAAATCTCAGAAAAAGAAAAGAGAGAAAGAAGAGGATGAAGCTGACTTAGAAAATGGCGATCCTTCCTCTACATCGAAGAAACCAAGAGTTGTTTGGTCAGTCGAGCTTCATCAACAATTTGTAAATGCAGTCAATCACCTTGGGATAGACAGTAAGCTTTTGTACTTGCTTTTGTAGTTTTTTGAGACAGTAAATTTGTATTGCCAGTTATGTGCCTTGATTGATTTTGAGTGCTGCTGATTACTGTTAAAAACTTGACCCTTGCACCATCATGCTTACATTTATTTTATATTTTCTGCAGAAGCTGTTCCAAAGAAAATTTTGGAGTTAATGAATGTCCCTGGCTTAACTAGGGAAAATGTTGCCAGCCATTTGCAGGTTTGGATTCTGGCCCACACTACCTTTTTAAGTACCATATTTTTGCATGATGTTGCCACTTCTGCTTCTGTACATTTTACACCTCAGTGCTCAATCAAAATTTAACCTGGCTTTGTAAGTGATATAATAAATGGAAGGCTTTCTGCTTGAATGAACTCAGATTTGAGTGACTTGCTTTTTTATTGTTATAGCGCTTCTCCAGTCTTCTGTTGTAGAATGCACTTATGCATCATAGAATCAAACTCTGCGTTGTTTGACTGAGAATATCGTGAAAACATGTTGGTCTGAAACTGTTCTTAAATGAATGTCAAACTCTTCTCAGAAACAGATCATCATAAAATAAACAACTTTTGACAGTATTTCCATAAGTCCTTAGCTGCAGACATTGCTCTGAAACTGTTCTTAAATGAGGGATGTATCCTCCTTTCATTTTACCTTTTGGATGTACCCTATGAAATTCCTTGAAGTTTATCAATTTCTGTTGCTCATCTGCTGAGCTAAGTCCAACCCAAGATCCATGAACCTCATTCTTTTTCATAGCTTCAAGCATATTATAAATGATACCAATGGTGATGAAATTCATTTTTTTCTTTGTGCAGAAATTCAGACTCTACCTCAAGAGAATAGCTCAGCATCATGCTGGAATACCTCATCCATTTGTTGCCCCTGCTTCTAGTGCTAAAGTTGCCCCACTAGGAGGACTGGAATTCCAGGCTTTGGCTGCTTCTGGTCAGATCCCTCCTCAGGCTCTGGCTGCTTTGCAGGATGAACTCTTAGGTCGACCTACAAGCAGTTTGGCGTTGCCTGGAAGGGACCAGTCATCTTTACGACTTGCTGCAATCAAAGGAAACAAGCCCCAGGGGGAGAGAGAAATAGCATTTGGTCAACCCATATACAAGTCTCAGAGCAACACGTATGGGGCATTCTCTCAAAGCAGCCCAGCAGTTGGAGGATTGCCATCTTTTGCAGCCTGGCCCAATAACAAACTTGGTATGGCAGATTCACCTAGCGCATTGGGAAATGTGAGCAACCCTCAAAATAGTAATTTGCTGTTGCATGAATTGCAACAACAGCCAGACACGTTGCTGCCTGGAACCCTTTACAATATTGATGTCAAACCTTCTGGCATAGTTATGCCTTCTCAATCATTGAATGCATTCCCAGCTAGTGAGGGTATCACGCCTAATCAAAATCCCTTGGTCATACCTTCTCAATCGCCAAGTTTTCTGCCATCCATTCCTCCATCCATGAAACATGAACCTCTTCGTGCATCATCTTCACCATCAAACAGTCTGCTGGGTGGGATTGATATGGTTAATCAAGCATCAACAAGTCAGCCTTTGATTAGTACTCATGGAGCAAATCTTCCTGGTCTCATGAACCGCAGCTCAAATGCCATGCCTTCACCAGGAATTAGTAATTTTCAAAGTGGGAATAATCCTTATATGGTTAATCAGAATGCTATGGGAGTTAGCTCAAGACCACCGGGTGTTCTAAAGACTGAGAGCACTGACTCGTTGAGTCGTAGTTATGGCTATATCGGTGGCGGCACCAGTGTGGACTCCGGCTTGCTCTCTTCTCAGACCAAAAACCCACAGTATGGTTTATTACAGAGTCCGAATGATGGTACCAGCAGCTGGTCTCCTTCACAAGATATTGATAGTTATGGAAATACCCTTGGGCAAGGTCACACCGGCTCCACTTCATCTAACTTCCAGAGTTCCAATGTGGCCCTTGGGAAGTTGCCTGATCAAGGACGAGGGAGGAATCATGGGTTTGTCGGGAAAGGTAATTGCATTCCAAGCCGCTTTGCAGTGGATGAGGTTGAGTCTCCAACTAACAACTTGAGCCACAGCATTGGAAGCAATGGAGATATAGTGAACCCCGACATTTTCGGATTTAGTGGACAGATGTGAAACTTTCTTGAATTTGTAAGTAGGTGAGCACACTTTCTGAATCTTTGTAGAAGCTATATATTCCTTCTAAAAATATTCTTATTAATTCATCCTAGCAATGGTAGTTTCTAGTGGCATCAACTTTGTCATTATTCATGTTACTGTTTCTTTTTACTAGAACAAACTTGGTTAAGCTACCAAAGGCTTCACTTATTTGTTTTAACTGTAGTGTTTGCAAAGATCTACTGTGTTTGCTTAATGCTATCGATTATCATTGTTCTAACTATAGTGTTATCACTGTTTACCATTCTTGGTGATTTCTTAGTAGTTATTCCTTCACCCTTTCCTGTTGTGAGTCACCTTCGGGGAGATTTCACAATGACTGTGCTTCCCCTGTTCTTTTTTTACATGACGCATGGACACGTAATATGCTTGGCCTTTTGAGTTGTACAAAATCTGAAACAGATGTTTGTCTTGATGCAGGGTTTATCAGTGAGCACTGGAAACAAATTTAGTGGTTTGGTGAATGGCTGCTCGAATTTTTCATTTCATCTTTTTTCCTCTGTAATTGGTTTATAAAGGGAATAATTTATGTGACAGCATGTGGAATCTTGCTTTATAGAAGTTTGTTCAGTTTAAAGTACTTCAAATTATTCGGTCCCTTGTTAAAATAGTTCCTTTGCCTAGCTTTTCTTGTAAATATCGATTGTTTCTGACTATCGCAATTCAGCGCAGCAGATTTAAACCAGTATCTGTACTTAGCATAAACATTTTATTACCGTCGGTGTTTCATGGTTGAGCGATAGTCAGATACCGTACTCTCTCAGTTGCGTTAGGATGAGACATAACTAGAATTATATACATGTTGACATGCTAGAAATATATACATGTTTGCATAACAAAAGCTCTTTTACGTAGTATATACTAGCGTCTTTGTGTTTGCTATTTTTCTTTAAAAAATAAGGCGCTGGCCGAAATCCAGGGAGGAAGGGGGAAAGAAAGGAGATGGCGCAGGGCCTGTTAGCAGAAGCCGCAGGCACAGGCAGCAGCAACGAGCTAGGAGGCACTCAGCCACAAGCACTCGCCACTGATGCCGCAGCAGCCATTTGTTTCGTGCATGTTGATTGTCTCAACCTCAGCGGCCATGGGCAGGAAGTGCTATCCGCTCGACGGAATGCCGAAAAGGATTGGGAGGCACCATCTGCATCTAAACAGGCTCACAGAGCACATCCCATGAAATTTTTCCTTACCATATAACCACATGCACATGAGATTATGTGATCACTACATAGTATAACTTGTGGCACAGAACCCATGTTAGTAAAATGTCTTTTACGGTGCACAATACAACATTGTACTGCCGTTTGAAAAATGACTAATATGAAATAAAAAAGAACTTATATGGAAGGATGTGACGTTTGAAATTAATTGTATACTATTGAACTTTAAGCTGTAGTATGTGTATTATGCATATGTAGTATGTGTAGTATAGATGTATGATTGAAAATATGCAAAATGATATTATTGTAATATATCAAATCTTTTATATGCAACCTTATCTTCATTCATTTTTACCATATCGCCATTTGCAGATAATATACCGATGTTAATTATATTTTTACCCATAATACCCCTTTGTAACTTGTTGGTTTCTATTTCTATTCCCTCAGTGGTAAATGGGAACAAGATGACTAAAAATCCGCACTAACTACACTAGGATTCTTACTCTTTTAGGTGTCCAAAAATCTAAAATGAGAAATCTCTCGGTCTTAAAATCGAGAGTCCTTCCAATTCTAAAGGAGAGAAAACGAATGCTAGAAAGGAAAAAAGAATAATGAAAAGTAATATCGATTCAATGAAAATAACAAAATCAACTCACCAACTATGGTGATCTCCTTATCTTCTTCGATGACCTCTTCCTCTTCTCTCGTGACGAGTCCAACTCTAGCGAGTTCCTATTTAAGTTAGGATTTGGGGTTGGGGTTAGGGTTCGAATGTTGAGCTTTGGGATTGGGGAGGGTATTTGCACATTTTGGATCTGATGGTCACATAAGGTTGTTAGCCTGGCTGGTAGTGATGTTAGGTTGTTGGCGGGACAGGAAGGCGGCGATGACGTCTACTGTCGGGGTGGCGCCAGCGGTGGGGAGTGTATGTGGGGGCAGCGGACCCGACATCGAACTAGGGTGGGAGCGGACACCAGGGCGACGAATCCAACAATGGCGGCACCCCCATACTTAGAAGATGCAGGGTGGAGGGGGAGCGGCTAATCCGAAAGAGGGTGAAGTGTGGGCGAAGGGAGAGAGGGAGGGAAAGTGGGAAGGGTGATGGATGGTGGTCCTCATCGATGTCGGAGGTGACGCCGTTAAGGTAGAGGTCAGCTTTGGGGACAGATCGGGAAGAGGCGGTGCAGGTGCGGCGGATCGGGCAGAAGTGGCATAGGTGCGGCAGATTAGGAGGATGCAACACTAGAATACGAGGGGGACGGGGTAGGAAGAATATGTATAGAGAGAGTAAGGGCTAAGGGGAGTTCACGCGGAGGGTTTTGACCTAGAGCTATCTAAAGATCCTCTTGACCTAGGTATCTCCTTTTTATATTACCTTAGTATGAAAAAAAATATGACGAATAATCGTTAATGTTTTTATGGTATTATGTTTCCATACAAGTTGCTCGGAGTTTGGGTGATATCGATGAACAGTGAAAGAAAATCATCGATTGACAAAAATGTTTGTATTAAATTAGCATCATCATTGGACAAAATTATGCAGCTTTGTAATACTTGTGCAGATATATTTTTTTGTTCTACTTATAGGGTCTTCTTGAGGACCATGACTAAAATCTTCGAGTGAAAGAAAGGTTGGGATTCTGTTTGTGCGCAGGCGACGACATCGAAAGCCAGCAGCCTGCAGCCAGTAGGTATTATGTTCAAACTTGATAGAAATGAAGGGATGGTCCCATATATAGTGGATAAGACCGACTCCGGCAATGAACCGCAAACTGGATGCGCAAAGGGTCGTTTGCGCCAAAGAGAGAGGGAGGGAGCCGAAACTGCAAAAAGTAGCCTTCCTAGCGGTCGTTCCCCTCCCGTCGCCCATCCTCCAGCGCTGGCCCTGACAGTTGCTTCCCGCGGGTCGGGAGAGCTCCGCCGCGGGCCCTTCGCCTAGTCAGGAGGCGGAGAGAGAGAGTAGTGGAGCCCGCCGCCGGCCTGGAGGCCGGGGAAGGAGACGACCGCGGGGGCCCTGCGCCAAGGAGAGAGAGGGAAGGCAGAGGCGGAGCAGGGGAGCCCGCCACCGCCGGCCTGGAGGCCGGGGAAGGAGACGACCGCAGGGTCGCCGGATCTGCAGAGGGGGAGCTTCTTCCGCCACCATCCCCATCCCCATTTCTTCCGCTGCCGTCCTCCTCTCGTGCTTCTTCCGCCGCCTCCTCCTCCCGTGCTTCTTCCGCCGCCGCCAGATTCGGACCTCCCCCGCGCATAGTGGCACAGCGCGCGGGCCTCCTCACCTCCTCCTTCCGCGTGGATCTGCGCCGGCGGCACGGGCGGGCGGGTGTGGGTGAAGGAGCCGCGGTCTAGGGAGGGAGGGAGCAGGGGAGGGGCGCCCGGCGCCTGCGACGGAGGAGGGAGGGAAGGAGCCGCTCGCTGGCAGTTAGCGCAGTGGGATGGAGATTCCCCGAGAATGAGCGGCAGGGGCCTTGAAATCGGCAAATGCAGATGCGTTTGCAGTACCTGCTGGACTGTGTACAGTAGCGCTGCGTTCTTCATTTTGTGTTTGCAGAACCGGATGCAACACTTGTTGCGGACAATCTACCTGGTTACCGGATGCGGTTGCACAACTCCATTGCTACACTCGGCGATCTCATAGATTATCTCATGCAACACCACGTAAGAATTTTGATGATGTGGAGGAAAGAGAACGAGATCGTTGCTTCGCGAACAACCACCTCATGAGATAACTCAACAACTATTGCATGATTTATTGTTGTTGTCATACAACTCATAATATTATCTTTTTATATGCATAAATTTAAGAATTATATAACTCTACTAGACAAAACTTAAAAAACAACTCATTGTACGTTTAGTCATCTCAAGATTACATGTTCATGCATAAGATCACCTATTAGGCGACACCAATGTATCTGCCCTCTTGCAAATTGGACGGAACCATCAAAATAAAAGTAGTTAGAATGGAGCAATTGGAAAGATATGGCATCATGTTGTAAGGGAAAAGAAATGCAATGGAAATAAAGAGCGTGAGCATCAAGGTAGTAAGACTCCAAAAAAATTATGATACGGATCGTAATGGACATATAAAAAGGATAATGGATATGATGGTCGTAGCGAGATAAGGAAATATTTGCTGTTTTTTTTTTTGTGACTGGTTCCTTTTCCTTTTCCATCGTCGTGCTGCACGCTATAAGCTACTCTCCTTCCTTTCCTGTTGCAAGAAAATCATACGACATTTGTTTTAGATTGTACGGCAACTGAAACAGGTGCTCCATAATAAATTGTTTGCATTGTGCAGGGTTGATCACTGAGCAGTGGAAACAAGTTTATTGGTTGCATGAATGCCTTCATCTCTGTAAATGGTTTATAAAGAAAGTAATTTATGTGTGACCAACAGCATGCAGAATCTTGCTTTATTGAAATTTATTCAGTTTAAGGAACTTCAAATTGTGCAATCCCTGTTACCTAGCTCATTTCATATATGTGGATCCAAATTTAAATGGAAGTGCAGTTTATCAGGTGATTTAACTAAGCAGAAATGATATTGTTTTTTAAGAGATAATATATATTTTTAAATACAAGGCTGCTTATTGGATTCATTTTTAACAACACTTCACAATTTGTAGAAGAAATTTAGAACACAAAGCAGAAATTTAAATGGAGTATTGTAGAAGAAAGGTAGCCGGAGAACGATGAAATTGGCATGTCATATTTTGTAAACAGCAATTATGAAGATTTTCGTAATCCATGGGTGGAGTTTTCAAATAGGCTTTCTACTAATTATACAAAAAAGGCTTTCTACTTAGTTTTTGCGTCAAGAACTCGTAATATATTTTCTACTATTCTTTTGTTTTGTTTATCACCTTTTAAAGCTATTACAAAAAAAGTTGTTTCCTGTTTACTCTCAATCTAGAACAGAAATGCTATTTTAGGGTTGTTTTTTGTCCAGCCATTTTTTGCCAATATGGTGTGTTGGAATATAAGTGAATTGTCCACCTTTCTCTATCAACTTAAGATTTTGAGTTAATCTGTTTGGTGCATGCAACTCAATATGATGCAGTACCAAACATGTCTTAGCCAAGTCTCATCGTTGAACAGATGCTCAGATACCAAATCTCAACCGGTTGCGTTGGCTTTAAACATGGCTGTAGTTAAAATTCTATTTTTAATATATTTACAAGTGTACACATATGATGTTCTGGAGTAGAGTACCACAATATTTGAAATTGTGCGTGCCCCATGAAGATATTCCCTGCATTCAAAAATAGAATTGCTCCTCTGTTCCCGGTCAGTAGAGCCTCCGTGTAGTACCACATATGATGTTCTACATGGAGGCATGCATTACTCTGCAGAAATTGCTCCTCTGTTCCCGGTCAGTAGCGCCCGGTTCAAGCCATCTGCTGCAGTAGTAGCGTTGGCAACTACACTTGCTTCGCAGTCGCATTCCTGGTCCTCCCCTGCCGCCTGCAGAGCCGCCATCTGCGCCCGCTGCCTGTCCACGGGGTAAGTCCAGTACATCCCGGAGTAGGTGAGGCAGCAAACGGTGATTGGCACGGCGATCTCCGCGAACACGGCCTTGCCCAGCGCGGCGGCGTTCTTCCTGTCGACGTCCACGCTCGTGCCGGACGCCGCCGGCTGGTACCCGAAGACGCGCTCCGCCAGGATACCCACGAGCGGCGGCGCGAACGAGGCGAACACCGACTCGAAGCACCTGTCCATCGCGTACACCGTCGTCCTCGCCTTCTCAGGCACGATCTCCGCGAAAATTGGGCTGCAAAGAGACTGCGGTGTGAGCGATCGATCTGCCAGATGGAGCAACAGCCTTCACACTGTTGGCTATTAGCTTACTAGTTGGTGGTGACGGGGCACCAGGGCATGGCAAAGCCCAAGATGAAGAATGCGGCGGCGTACGCGGCCCCGGCCGTCGAGTCGTCGGGGAGTCCGAGTAGCAGGATGGCGGCGAGCGGGACGGTCGACGCGGTGCACACCTGTGCCAGCGCGATCCTCCCCGTGTTGGGGAACCGCAGCGCCAGTGGGTCCCCGACGAACCCCGCGAACAGCGCGCCGAGCGCGTTGGCGAGGCTGTTGAGGACGGTTATCAGCGTGGTCTGCCAGTGCGTGAACCCCACGAGCTCCAGCCACATGGCGGCGAAGCTGAGCGCCGACCACGGGATGGTCCCGGCCACGCCCTGCGCCACGATGATCTGGAACGTCGGCACCCGCACCACGTCCTTGGCTTCCCAGACGAGCTGGGCCAGCGCTGCCGCGGCCGTCGCCTTCCCGGTGCTTGGGCGGGGGTCGGCGCCGAGGAGCCATGTCAGGGCGGCGAGCAAGGCGCTGACGAGCGCGAGGACGTAGAACGCCAGCCGCCAGCCTGGGACGCCGACGAAGCTCGTGGCCGCAAGCAGCACGCCGAGGGAGTTCCCCGCGACATGGCCCATGCTTTGCGCCATGACCACCCACCCGAACGCCGAGCCACGCGTGCCGTCGTCGCTGTAGTCGGCCACCAGGGAGTAGATCGCCGGCACCACCAGCGCCAGCCCGACGCCGTTGAAGCCCCTGGCCAATGCCATCTGCATCAGAAGCACCTCTCATCATTACAGATTTTCATTCAGGTAATTAACGCGCGCGCTTCCAGGAATCGCAAAACCCAAAGGGAAAACTTTCTGGGAGGCCCGCTTGCCAGTGGGTGGAGGGCACGGCGCGAAACAACACGTGGCGGTGGCTGCTGACCTGGAGAAATGTGCCCGAGGCGCCGACGAGCAGCGTCGCCACGGCCCAGAGGAACGCGCCGGCGGCGACGATGCGCGCGCGGTCGTGGCGCGCCGCGGCGCACGTCGCGAGCGGGTAGCACAGGGCCTGCACGATCGCGCGGCACAGCGTGAGGGAGCCCAGCGCGGTGGGCGACGCCCCCAGCGCCGCGCCAACCTCCCGGTACACCGCCGGCAGCAGCGCCTCGTCCGCGCGCTCCAGCAGCGCCGCCGTGGTCACCAGCGCCAGCGTCCACCGCCGCCGCGCCCCGCTGCTCCCCATTTTCCCTCCAGAAACACTCGAGTGCCGACGTGCGCAACGAATTGAAAAGGAAGGCGGGTGTTTGTTATTGTTTATAGCTCTAGATGGCACCATTTTTCTTTGTTGCCCGTACGTGCAAGCATTGACCCAAAAAATTTCTTGCGATTAACAATGCTTGCAAGGAAGCGATTGGTGTATGTATATATTGTGTATTTTGCGCCTGATAGCTACGCCGGCTGGACGCATGTTCCTTTTTTTTTTTTTTGAAAACTGGACGCATGTTTCACGGGTGAAAGCTTCGGGTTTGACTGGCACAACAACTGCGAGACTGCGACACCTTGTACGATTTAGGAGTAGTGAGCAGTGACCAAGTCCGAGATTGAACTTCGCTGGCCCCGGTGAGAATGTGAGATAGGCTGATAGCCAATGCCCCGGTGCTGCAGATTGCAGATTGCTAAAAATAGTGAAATCCTTTGTTACACTGTCTTGAAACAATTAGGATTTTGGTCGGTGCAAGAAAAATAGTGAAATTGTAAGCACCTTGATTGCTACAGGTTTTGGTAGCAAAATTTGTGACACTCAGAAAAAGAAGTATTTTATTAAAATTGTCAAAGGTGCTCTTCGGAACTGTGAAACCAAACATTTGTATGCACCTTGATTTCTACATGTAGCAAAATTCGTGGCATTCAGAGAAAGAAGTATTTCGCATTTAATAATATTTTTTCGCAGAAAAATTGGGATTGGATTTATTGATCAGGAATCTAGGTGCTGCGCGAGTCTTTGAATATTCTCAGGTCACAGCGCTCAAAGATCTTGCTTCAACTTGTAGCTTCTTACCAAAGTTTGGTCATAGCAGTTGCTTATTAGACCGGATCAATCGTAAGTAACTGACATCACTCGAAAAGAAACTATAAGGACTGACTGGCACTCAGATGGCTGTTTATTTCAAGACGTATACGCACAGGCGAGAAAAGTTATGGTATTCAGAGGGACGGAACTTCAGGTCTCCCTGTTCCTTTCCAATGACCTAGCGATCAGCTAGCAGCACCACAAACAGGCCAGCTCCTCGGTGACGTAGGAGAGCCCCTGCATCAGCCTCACCACCTCCGCCGCGTCGTCGAGGTAGTACCTGGCCTTGCTGGGCTTGCGGCCGACGGTGCACGCGAACACCTCCGCCTTGGACGCCAGCAACTCCCCGCAGGGCACGTCCTCGTCGGACTTGTCGTCGCCGATGCACAGCACGAAGTCGGGGCACTGTTCCCGCTCCTCCATCGATGTCAGTAAGGATGCAAATGGGTATCCATTGGGCACTGTTCCCGATCCTTCATCGATGCCAACATGCGCCGCGCCACTAGTCCCTTGCTCACGCCCTGTGAAAAAGGCCTCGTGAGTCTGCGGGTAGCACAGGGCCTGCACGACAGCGCGGCACAGCGTGAGGGAGCCCAGCGCGGTCGGCGACGCCCCCAGCGCCGCGCCAACCTCCCGGTACACCGCCGGCAGCAGCGCCTCGTCCGCGCGCTCCAGCAGCGCCGTCGTGGTCACCAGCGCCAGCGTCCACCGCTGCCTCCGCCGCCGCGCTTCGCTGCTCCACATTTCCCGGTGAATCCTATATATCTTCCGGAAGGCAGGAAGGTGCTCAAACTTCCACTGTTTGAGATTCGTGCAGCCACGGTGGACCGCACGATCACCTCCTTCTTCTTCCCTTGTCTTCGTTGCGGGCTCCTTTGGGTGTTGGGTCGCCGCAGCCGGGGGAGGTCCTCGCCGGAGGGGTGGGAGGTGGGCGGGTCGCCGCCGTAGAGGCGGCGGTTTAGGGTTAGGGTTTCGGGGTTCGGGTTTCGGGGGGCTCCAATGGTCCCCGGACCATAGAAAAGAGGAGGTCGGGGGGCGGGGGGAGCCGGAGGACCGGCGGCGGTTCGGCCGGCGGCTGAGGCGGAGGCGAGGCGGAGGCGAGGCGCGCCGCCGGCCCGGCGGGGTCGGACCGGCAGTGGGCCGGTGACCGGCAGCGGGGGCGGCGAGGCGCGCCGGGTTAGGAAGGGTGGGGTCGCGGGCGGGCGGCACGGCGGCGGGGAGCCGCCGGCCGGGGAGGTGGTGGGAGGAGGCGGCGGCGGTGGTGGAAGGAAGAAGAAGGTGTCGGCTAAGCTGGAGGTAGAAGACGATGCCTAATGGGCCTTGTTGGGTCTTGCGATAGGTTGGTTCTTATCTTCCGGAAGGAAGATAGGAGCCCCCACATTTCCCTCCGCAAACACTCAGGTGCCGACGTGCGCACAGCAGTTGAAATGGAAGACGAGGGTTTGTTATTGTTTATAGCACTAGATGGCACCATTTTTCTTTGTTGCTAGTACGTACAAGCATTGAGCCGAAGATTTCTTGAGATTAACAATGCTTGCAAGGAAGGAAGCGATTGGTGGTACGTAAATATAGTGTATTTTGCGCCTGATAGCTACACCAGCTAGACGCATGTTTCACGGGTGAAAGCTTCGGGTTTGAATCGCACTGAAGAATTCGACATAAATATAGTGAGCAGTGACCAAATCCGAGATGGAACATCTCTGATAACCAGTGCCCGGTGCTTCAGGCTGCTAAAAATAGTGCAATCCTCGCAGTAGTCCTTTTGCACCGGGTGTTTTTGTCACAGCTTCAGCTCCGGCTCAAGCGACGACTTCTGCCGAAGCCCTACCAAATGGTCAGGAGCAAAACAGCTCCTCAGCTCAAAAGGAGCTCCAGCTCCACGCGGAGCCCTCCCAAACGAGGTCGAGCACCGTGGCTCTGGCTCCAAAGTTCCTGAAATCGTGCTCTCTGGAGCCCTGCGGTCTTGACGGAGTCAGAAAAGAGTGGCTCCGTCCGGCTCCACGCCACCTTTTCCAGGCCTGCCCTCAGGCGGGCACGGGCGGGAGGCCGAGCGCCGGCGGGGAAGACCGGGAGGCAGCGGGGCGGAGGCGCCGGCGAGGAAGACCGGGAGGCGGCCCGGGGCGCCGACGAAGGCGCCCCGAGGCAGAGAGGTCGGCGCAGGGGAGTGAGCAGAGGATGGGGAGAGAAATGAGTGGAGGAGAAAAAAAGAGAAAAATGGAGAAAAGAGGGGGAAAGGGGAGAAGATAAAGGAAAAAAGAGGAGAGAAAAATATAAAAAGAAAAATATAGTGAAGGATAATATAGATATTTGACAATATCAATCCAACAGGTGAAACCGTTTTGCCAAACGTTTTCCAAAACGGCTCCAGCTCCATCAGAAAAGCCGCTCCACCGGAGGAGCCAGAGCCGGAGCCGTTTTTGGAGGAGCCGGAGCCCTGCCAAACAAGCCCTAATCTTCGCTCTCTGGAGCGGATTGATGGGGCGGGAGTCGGAGGAGCAGCAGCATACGTGGTCAACACGAACTGCAATGGTTGTTGGCTGGGAGTCGTCGCCTCGACGGAGGGGGACGACCGGGACGCGAAGCAGCTTCAGTTAGCACAGATCGTCGTCGCCGGAGCCCGAGCCCCGCCCCCACCATGGAACTAGCGCGACTGGAAGTGCCGCCGGTAAACGGCACGTCGGGCAGTGGCCCTAGACGTGTCGCACGTGTGACGTGTGGGAGCCCACGGCGGAGAAGGCGCGGCGAGCCGCGCACGCTGTTCGGGGTGGCGCTGACAACCGAGGAGATGGAGGTAGAGTTGGGACTTGGGTCGTCTCGTGCCTCGTGCGACGTCGTGTCTAGACTTCTAGGCACGCTAGGCATGTTGTATGGCACGACAACTTATTTACTAGGTCCAAGCACAACTCGTGGCACGATGGCACGTCTTCATGCTGTGCTGATCCTAAGCACGGACCTCGTGATATGACTATCTGTGACCATACGAAAACACAACATTATATTATGAATGATCATTATCATAATTTTATACATACAAGATAGATTTTGTGATCTACTTCTACAATAATAATTATATTAGGCTATATAATACATGGAGCAAATATAATTATGATGGTATAACCTACGGATTTGCTAATGGGTCATTTTCGTACCGTGCGAGCCAAGCACGGTCCAAAATACATGTTGTGCCGTGCCACTCATCGTGTCGAGGCACGGCACGGCCCTCACATTCATGTCGTGCCGGCACAGTCTAAAATTATCGTATGGTGCCAAAATAGATGGCACAGCCCAAATCCCACCTCTAGGTTAGGGGGGCATTGACTGGCGCCTAGCCGCGGCGGCGTCCCCAGGATTGTCTTCACCATAGATGTAATGTAAGATCGGAAGGCCTAGAAATGGAGGGCTTAATCCTGACTCGAGAATCGTCATTGAGATTTCGGACTTTCGGGAGTCGAGTCTGAGGTAGCTGCCTCTGCAGCTGAGTCCTTGATGCAAGAGCCTGAATCTACCCGTTAGCGACTCGGGTCCACGAGTAGTACTTCCGAAAAATGAGGGAAAAGAGACACCAAATGGAAGTTTTAGTGTGTATTTGTCGGATCTTCTGCTGATTTACGATAGATTTGTTGTGAAAAAAATCTACAGAAAAAGTCGAAATAAGACAAGCTGCGTGGATGCTCTTTTCTCTGTCCACCTAAAATGAACTGCTGAAGCCGGTGAAACTCCAGCAAAGGGGGCTTTTTAACGAAGTACAGCAATAGCATACTCCCTCCGTCTCATATAAAAGTGCAATTCTAGTTTTTGAAAAAAATCTTAAAAAGAATGCAATTCTAGAAAATAGATCTAATCACCTTCTTAATTAAGTGGTCAGATTTGATTTGCATGGCAAAAATTACTGCATTTGGCAAACAAATAAGGGTATTAGAGTCTTTTCATTCTTCCACTAATCTATCTAAAAAACTAAAATTGCACTCTTTTATGGGACGGAGGGAGTAGAGGGAGCAAATTCAAATTTCCAAAAATAATATTAAAAAATACTTAAAATTTGGATGATATAAAAAGGATGAGTGCAGTTTCCAATAGCATATAGATATTTTTCTCAACAACTCATGGAGCCCTCCCAAAACTAGTACTGTACAATCGACGCGTCCATACCATTCCGAACTTGCAACTAATTTTACCTAAATAAAATTTTTTGGCACGGTCTCTTTTGACAATTGACATTAATATAATATTTTATAGCAATAAACTCTTGTAATGTGAAAATACTTTTAAACATAAATCCAATGATATTATTTTTGTAAGATACTACTACTCTGTTTCAAAATACTTGTCATTCTGGCTTTTCTACATACATTTCCTTTATTATGTATGTGGACATAATATATATCTAGGTGCATAACAAAGAGATTGTATCTACAAAAGCCAAAATGATAAGTATTTCGAAACTGAGGGAGTAGAATTTTTCATTACTTAAGGATTATTGTAGTTGAGATTTTTAATTTTTGAAATGCGAGTTGACATACACTTGTATGGACAGAGTACTAGTTTATATAGCCCTAATAATTGTTGAAAGAAACAGAAAAAAGGTATAAAGGCTTTAGATTTACAAACAACAACTCAACTCAAGTAGCAATAAATTCATGCAGCTCAGTTCTCGCGATACCTTACAAAACAATTGTTGAACCCGCAGAAGAGGCGCAGATACTTATTTAATACAAAATGCTGTATCTAACTGTGAAATGATATATCCAGCTTTCTGGGATTCGGTATCATCAGCAATGGAGCCATGCAGTTGGACCATGGCTGAGGAGATACAATTCATACATGATCTTGGTTTCCAAGTTCAGCATGCCTATAACAAGGGGGCGGCGCAACTTGCATTTGAAAGCCACAGACTTCGAGTCATCTGTGAAATAGATATGATTTGGCTTCACCTGTAGGTATTCCTCAGCACTTAAACATAATGACCGGCTATGCCCGAGAAACAAGACATATTCATCCAAGCTATTTATTTGAACTAGTTCTCTTGACGCCATGCAAACTTTATATATTGCAACCCTCCAACTTCTGGTTCTTTTATACATTGTGCCTCCGAACTAGTAGCAAATCGCCCAATGGATCTTGAACTATGTAAACCCTCTCAACTCCATAGGAGTCCCTCCTATCCATAATTATCTTTGTAGTGACCACAGTCCCACTGAGATCAAAGGTGATAATTTGACCAAGTAATGTCACTGCATACAATAGACCATCCTTATAGGTGCAGTCCTCAAAGTTGGAGTGTGGTGGCAGGCATGTCCACTTCTCATCACCTAATCTAGCAAATGACAGCTGCCCAAATGGATTGTGGATCAACACCACGATATAGCTTCCTACTGAGGTAAAAAATAGAAGTGCCTTGTGAAAGAAATGATCCCGCAATGTGCTTAGAGAATATGTTGAAGGTGGTCCAACAACTGAGTCTGCTGTGTGCCTTGAGTACCGATACTTACAAATTGCACCGTTTTCATCAAAAATGGGGGTCACCTGCTCGATGGTGATGACTGATGGGAGAGAGATCTGTTCACTGGTAATTGGATTGAGAAGGTGCATTTCAAAACGCTCATCAGCAGTAACCAGCCAGCCATTTGATGATCCAATCAGATACCTTCTGTGGATGGGTGGCTCTGGGAGAGTTAATTTGTAGGACCTTTTTTCCTCAAGGCTGTAGATGAAGGCAACATTGTCACCAGCAGACTCAGAGGTGTAGATAAGGCAAGGTGTTTGGAGCCATTTGTACTGCCCTAATTTGCATATGCTGGTAAACGCTGAGTTCCAGGAGCAGCAGACAGAGCCAGCCCGCACTAAGTCAGGTGTCTCCAGAAGGGAAAATATATCCATCAGCACTTCCTGAGGCAGCTCTGCTAGTTTGTCTGCTGCAACTCCTAACATTGGCGGTTGAATATGTCCTGTTTGGAAAGAGCACAAATTTATCAGGCGTGCAGCTAGGACGTGACTGACATCAATTGGTGCAACCTCTCAACAGAGTTACTTCTCTCAAGTCTCAATCCGAAGAAATACACAGGAGGAAGTAACTTCCATGCTTCTTCTCCAACTCCGGCAGGTTGTGGGCGGGGCGGCCGACGGCGGGGCGCCGTCGGGCGCGGACGGCGGCAGAGGGAGGTGGCCTTAGGATTTGGGTTAGGGTTTGGGGTTTCGGGGTTGGTGGTCCTCCATGGCCACCGGATCTAGAGGGAGGTCCGGTGGCGGCTGCCGGACCGGCAGTGGTGGCAGGGTGTGGGCGGAACGGCGGGCGGCGACGCCCGTCGGGGTGGTGGAGGAGGCCGGTTGGCAGGGTCGGCGGCAGGGGCAAGCAGCGGGAGAGGTTATGAAGGACGGGGTCGAGGGGGATGGGCGGTTGGTGGGCGGCGGTGCGGCGGCGAGGTCGCCACCAGCCGTGGGTGGTGGTGGAGGCCGACGGTGGTGGGGGAGCACGCCGGAGAGGAGGAAGACGATGGCAGGGTACTCACCGGAGATTCGCGCCGGCCGCGGTCGTGGGGGGCGGCGGAGGCGGCGGCGGGGGCGTGGCACTGCTATCCCTCGATTCACGCCGCGCGACGACGACCCGCGGAGGAAGACGGGTCCCGGGGAAGACGACTCGCGGTCTCGCGGAAGGGTGGGGATCGTGATGATAAGGTGGGTCCCACTCGGGATCTTCTGCTGTGGGGAGGGTTCTCCCGCTAATTCCCAAAAATTTTCCCAACTACCCCTCACATCAATCTTCCGACACTGATTAGTAGTATTAAATGTGAATTAATGACAAAACCCATTCCATAACCCCTACCTAATTTTTCGATACGAATCTAACGAGCCTAATTATGCCATGATTAGATAACGTCGTGCTACAGTAAACAATCTCTAATGATGGATTAATTAGGCTTAATGGATTCGTCTCGCGATTTCCCGTCCATTCGTGTAATTAGTTTTGTAATTAGTCTACATTTTTTACCTCTAATAGACCTTCGAAGGGGTTGCCAAAAAAATTTTCCCAAAAATTTTGGCAACTAAACGGGCTCTAAATGGAGTCAACCGTCTCCAGCAAGCATCTTCAAATCCATGCTGCAAACACCTCACTGAAGAAAGGAGAGAGAAAAAACTCTCTCGCAAATCAGAGCGGCTTCCAGCGGCATGCGCATCCCTTCGCGCATCGGTCGCAGCCGTTGGCTCCCGCCGCTGATTGGAGGGCGCCGAGAGCCAACGCCGCCGCGCGCCCCTCCGCAGAGGCTGCCGCAGGTCAGCGCCGCCGCACGCACGCCGCCGGATCGAGGGAGAGGGGAGGAAGGGAGGTTGCCGGTGGTGCGGGCGCGCGGAGGCGGTGTTGACACGGGAGGAAGGAAGCGATCCACGCGTGAGAGCAGCTCTCGAGGTCGCCGGAGCGCTCGCACCTCCTCGCCGGAGAAGGATGGGATCCACGCGCGCTCAACGACTTCCGCCACCGGGAGAGGGGCGGCCGACGCAGGACCTCTCCCCACCCTGCTCCGCCTTTGCCCGCCCTTCTCCTGCGTCGGCCCTGCTCCAAGATCTCTCCCGCCGAGCCCGCACCGTTGCCGCCGCAGATTCGAATCGACCGGAGCAGAGAGGGACCCGCCTCCGGCGGCGAGGCAGCGACTCGCCTCCGCATCTGCTCGCACGGAGGAGGCGGCCAGCGGGCCCTGCGTTGCCTCACCGCCGTCCCCGCGAACCCTAGATCCCGCCGCGACACCGCTCCCGAGGGTGGAGGCGACGGGCGGGGTTGAGGGAGATGGCCGGCGGCCAGGTGGAGGGGGCGGGGTTGAGGGAGATGGCCGGCGGGATGTGCGGGCGTGAAGGATGCAGGGGTGGGAGGCGTGCGAGAGTGGAGGTGGGGTGGGAGAGACGACAGTTGCACGAGTGGGCTGCAGATAGGGGAGAGAATCCCAGGAATGCAGTCTCCGTGGGTGGGATCTTCATTTTGCAGATCCGAATGCAGCACCTGCTGGAGGTCGAAATAGTGACATCCGTTCTTCAAAATGAAGATGCAGATCGGGCTGAGCCACCTGCTGGAGACGGTCTCAGGGTTGAAAACGAATGGGATGAATCCCGTACCGTCCCGTTCTGTTTTCTACTCCCTCTGTCCCGAAGAGATAGTCCCTGGGCAACAGTGATTTGTGAGAGGAGCACGAACTCCCAACGTCAATCAAAACGGGACAGAGGGAGTACACTTTGACCTGCCTGTTTTTTATTTGCAGACAAATGCGGAAACAGGACGGGTAGCGGTTCAGGGTCCGTCTGTTTTTGCAGGATCCCGTTTTTAACCGGGATCAACCCGTTTTTGTCCGTATTAGATACCTACGTGATGGCTTTAATATGCATTAGTATGTTTATATAATTTTTTATGAACTAAAGATCATGCTAGTCATGTGTTTCATTTAAGATCACTAGTCTGAGAGTCCTTAGAGGTTCCAAACCATAGTTGGCAACTAACAAAGCAACTAAAATTAACAATGTCATGTGCATACATATCAAAGTATCAGTTCCCGCTTAAGTAACCAATCCCGCCCGTTTTCGTATCCCCGTTCATCTCGCTCCTGCTCCCGGCTATTCCGGAACTGATCCCGTTTCTGATGATAAAATGTGGTAACAGAAATAGGAGAGGGATTTTTCCGCCCGTTCCCGTTCGTTTTCATCCCTAAATGGAGAGCCCTCTCGGGGTAGCCACATCCTCTGCTCCTCTAGATGCTGACGCTCGTCTTTGAATATTCTCAGGTCACAGCGCTCAATCGTCTTACCAAAGTTTGGTCATACCGGTTGCTTATTAGACATTTAGACCGGCTCAATCATAAGTAACTGACATCACTCGAAAAGAAACTCTTAAGGACTGATGACTGGCAATCAGATAGCTGTTTATTTCAAGACGTATACGCACAGGCGAGAAAAGTTATGGTATTAGAGGGACGGAACTTCAGGTCTACCTGTTCCTTTCCAATGACCTGGTGATCTGCTCTTTGGAAATTTCGTAACAGTATGCTTTTTCAGAATGTGCAATGGAGAAATGTGGGAGAGATTTTGGAGAAAACTGCAGGGATCTTACAGAATTGGATAATTCTGTGCCCCATGGACAAGCAGGAGAAGATGATGAGCTATATAACAGAGCTAAGACAGCTTGCAAACAGGCCAGAGAGGCTGTTGTGAAATCTTCAAAATGGGATGGGAAGCTGCTGGAGTTCGTCACCAACAATGCAACAAACTGGGAGCTGAACACAATTCCTACAGAGCTGACGCAATGGATCTCGCAAGACAAAGACTGGGAAGAGGCGCAAAAGTCCGGCAAATGGATGGACGTCAAGATGCTGATGTATCCTCAGAGTGCTTGAGTAGCTGTGTATGCTTTCAGTTGCTCGGTGTGAGTTTCTGTGTGTGGCGTTTAGATGTTGTTGCAGTAGCTTTCCATGAGCATGTGATGGGTGTGGTTATGTAGCCAATGGTTGGCAAAAATGTTTGAGCCGTAAACCGTTAAACGGTCTTGCTTTATTCAGTAAGGCAGGGGCTCTCTTGGCCCTTGAACTCAAAAAAATCTGCTAGCAGCACCACAAACAGGCCTTCAAGGCACTCATCCTATGATCACTAGGTTCAAGCCACTGACAATTCATTACAGTGAAAAGCATACCTCATTTACACATCTAAACCTTACTTATTCCAAGACGTGCAATCAGATGGCAATTTATTCCAAGACGTATACACGCATACGAGAAAGGAGGAATGGAACTTCAGATCTGCCTAGCTCTTTCCACTGACCTGGTTATACTGCCAAGTCCTCAAACAGGCCTTCAAGGCCTCCAGAGAAATAAGTACTAGGATCATCGTAGTAATTAACTAACTACAGCATCACTAGGTTCAAGCCACTGACAATGCATTACTCTGAAAAGCATACCTCATTTACACATCTAAAATTACTAGGCGCGCGAAAGCTCCAAGTGAGCCAACACAAATATTACGCCCTGTCGCCCTGCACCTGCAATGCAAGGCTGCAATCCCAACTGCTGCAGGACGGTGAGCACTACGGCTAACCTGCTACTCCCACACGTCCAGAGACGAGTCCTCGTCTTCATCCCGGTGGTTCGCCAGGGCCAGCTCCTCGGTGACGTAGGAGAGCCCCTGCATCAGCCTCACCACCTCCGCCGCGTCATCGAGATAGTACCTGGCCTTGCTGGGCTTGCGGCCGACGGTGCACGCGAACACCTCCGCCTTCGACGCCAGCGACTCCCCGCAGGGCGCCGCGGCCATGAGCTGGAACATGTCCTCGTCGGACTTGTCGTCACCGATGCACAGCACGAAGTCCGGGCACTGTTCCCGCTCCTTCATCGATGCCAGCATGCGCCGCGCCACCAGGCCCTTGCTCACGCCCTGTGAAAAGGAAGTAAATGATTACCCTTGGTGAGTTTCCGGTGCCTCGATTATTTGTGCCAAGAACATGATGTCGATCAAGATGAAG
This sequence comes from Cenchrus fungigraminus, assembly GCA_036936925.1. Classification (NCBI taxonomy): domain Eukaryota; kingdom Viridiplantae; phylum Streptophyta; class Magnoliopsida; order Poales; family Poaceae; genus Cenchrus; species Cenchrus fungigraminus. The sequence continues at coordinate 91,767,894 of CM072776.1, read as the reverse complement.
ATGGTGAAGAACGAGAGCGAGAGGCGTCACCTGCGGTTTCACTTCGACAGAGTGAGATGTGGTCTTTACTGAGACGGGCTCGTTCGTGAGCACGCTCTCGAGGTGGTCGACAAGTTCCTTTGCTTGGCATGAGCCGAAGTCAGGGTCAGCGTCCTCGTAGTTCCAGACGAGGATCGTGTCCCTTTCCTCGATGGTTGAACCGTCCGTCGTCTCCCTGTAGAGGGACATCACTGGTTCTGCGATATGCTTCCAGCTGCAGTCCGCAGGGGTGATGCAGATCTGCCATTCTGCGTCCCTCTTAGACCTTCATTCAGTAATGACACATTCAGAGATCAGAAATCACTGAACTGGACAGTTTCTAGTGATGTGTATGCATGTCTCAGAGGCAATTGAGCAGTTTCCATTCCAATGCTACTATGTGGTTGTGTCCACCTAAGCAGGTTTCTGAAACATTTCTTCAGAATACGTTCAGCTTGGTATGGTGAACTAGAAGATGAACTGTCAAGTTTTTAGTCGTCCAGGGCTATGACATCGATTTAAGTCAGATGATATGGAGGAAGTGAAATAATAATCTTCAGGAACAGGAAGCAGCACATACCTCATGAAGTAACCATGCTCCGCCGCCATGCCAAGGTTCTCACAAGGGAACCACTCATGGAGAGTGTGCCGATCATACCCGCTGCAGAGGTACACCTCATTCTTCTTGTCCCTGCACAAGCTGTTCAGTATCCTTACCGATTCTGCGGACGGGCTCTTGTTAATCGCCTGTGGCATCAGCGTGCCGTCATAGTCCAGCAGAACCGCGCGTTTCTTCGCCTTCCGGTACGCCATCAGAATGCCCTCCAAGGAAAGCTTCCTGAAGTGGCAGTCTAGCGATACCACCCTGAACCGCAGGCCGAAGCCAATGCCCCAGCACCGCCGCTGACCATGATCCTTGCAGGTCCTCTCGAGGTCCTGCAAGAAGCTGTTGGCCCAGTAACCCACGTCGTGGGTGTTCACATAGCGGAAGTGCTTGTCGTGGCGCAATTTCTTCTCGTTCTCAGGCAGCACAAGGGCGCTCTCCATGGCGTCGGCCACGGCCTCGATGTTCCACGGGTTCACCCTGATGGCGCCACTCAGGGATGGTGAACACCCGATGAACTCGGACACCACCAGCATACTCTTCTTCTCCTCTGGTTTCCCCTGCCGCAGCATCCTGTCCAGCTTCTCGTTGCCTTCCCGGGAGACGATGTATTCGTAGGGGATCAGATTCATGCCGTCCCGGACCGCAGTCACCAGGCACACCTCGGCGATGGCATAGTACGCCACGCGCTCGTAGAACTGCAACGGCTCGTCGATCAGAACCACCGGCTCGTACCCCGGTTCACCGTACACCTCGTTGATGTGCCGCACCATGGCGTACGACTCGGCCTGCACCTCGGCAACGTCCTTGCCCCGCCCTCGCGCCGGGTTGGCAACCTGCACCAGCACCAGCTTCCCCCGCCACTCGGGGTGCTGCCGCAGCAGCTCCTCCATGGCGAGCAGCTTAAGGCTGATTCCCTTGAAGATGTCCATGTCGTCGACGCCCAGCATGACCATCCTGCCCTTCCCCATGTACATCTCCATGAGCTCAGCCACCTTGGCCTCAGTCTCCGGCAAGCCCAGCACCGTCTGGAGCTGATCCATGTGCACCCCCACCGGCAGGATCTTGATGCTCACCGTCCGGCCGTAGTACTCGAGGCAAATGTGCCCCCTCTTGGACTCGTACGAGAGACCGAGCATTCGGCCGCAGCAGGAGAGGAAGTGGCGCGCGTAGTCGAAGGTGTGGAAGCCGATGAGGTCGGAGTTGAGCATGGCGCGCAGCAGCTCCTCGCGCACGGGCAGCGTCTTGTAGATCTCCGACGAGGGGAACGGCGAGTGCAGGAAGAAGCCGAGCTTGATTCGGTTGAAGCGCTTGCGCAGGAAGGTGGGGAGCACCATGAGGTGGTAGTCGTGCACCCACACGAAGTCGTCGTCCGGGTTGATCACCTCCAGCACCTTGTCCGCGAAGATCTTGTTGGCGGAGACGTAGGCCTGCCACAGCGAGCGGTCGAAACGGCCGCCGAGGTCGGGGGACAGCGGCAGCATGTAGTGGAAGAGCGGCCACAGGTGCTGCTTGCAGAAGCCATGGTAGTAGCGCTCGGCGATGTCGGGCGGCAAGAAGGCCGGGACGCACTTGTGGGTGTCGAGGAGCGCCTGCGCCACGGCATCCTGGTCGGCCGCCGGGATGTCGTCGCGGAGGCAGCCGATGTAGATGAACTCCATCGAGGGGGGCGACGTGTGGTGGAGGTGGCGCAGGAGGGAGTCCTCGTCCCAGTCGAAGGTCCAGGGCTTCTCCGGCGACGCCGGGCGATGGGACCGGATCGGGAGCTGGTTGGCCACCACGATGGTGCGCGGCCGCGGCGCGGGGGACGGCGTGGACGGCGACGCCGGGGAGTCGTCGATGAGACCCGTGTTAGTGACCACGCGCGGGAGCCGGCGGCGGAGCGCGCCGAGCGCGGTCGGCGCCGGAGCCTGGTCCGCCGCGCCGGTGGCCAGGTCGAGGAGGTTGGTGTAGGAGCGGGACACCATGGCTGGCCGCCTGCTTCTTCTTGCAAAGGATCTGTGGAGAGGTGGCCTGGATCAAATGTTTGGGCCTTTTGCTAGAAGATGCACAATCCGTGCAGCAGAATCCAAAGATTGGTGTCGGATCGACGCAAGAACTAGGGAGGAGAGGAGCGGATGCCTCGGCACGCTGTTCCTTGCAGGATAGCAACAAGCTCGCAGAGTCGCAGTGTTTGCTGGAGAAGTGGCGCACACTGGATTCAACAAGCAGCCACCTGTATCACTACTATGCTCACCCCTAGGAGTGATGGGAGTGAGGGCAATTGGAAAGAGAGGGAGGGAGAACCTTTTCTTCTGCTGCAAACTGACGCTGTTGTTCTCGCCTGAGTACAGTGAGTGGTGGAAAAAAGGTTGGCTCAGAGACTGGCTGGGTATTTGCAGTAAAATCCAACCTCTTTTTTAGGGGGGGTTTCAGCAAGCAAACAGGCAACTGAAGCTGATAAATATCAGACGGAAAAGTGCAGGAAAAAGATCAGAGAAAGAGAAAACTGGAAAAATCTCCAAGCCGCAACTGACCAGGGGGATTCGCCTTTTGCTCCTCAACTCCTATGCGAGATCAAGAACTGCCCATCTTTCATGAGGAGGAAGTGGTGGGGAGGGGAGAACGGCTTTATAGCAGCAGACCAGCAGTTTACTACCCAAGAACCTCCGAGCTCACCTGACCTCGAAAGGCGTCCTCATGCCCTTGGATTAATCCATCAGACGACGGGGACAAGCGAGTCGCATAGAGAGGGAATGACAGGGACGGCTATGATCTCACCGGTTGGGCTCTCCCTCTCCTTGTGGGAGACGGATCGAAGACGAGCGAGAGGAAAGTCCGAGGAACGGGGGCAGAAACGAATGAGTTGTCCGGAGATCGGGAGGAGGCTAGCCGTCGGTTGGTTTGGTTTTGGTGGCCTTGCGGGTGGATCTTTCGGCGGCTCGAGGGAGAAGAGCGCAGCAGATGCAGATCAAGTGCACTGGTGCTGGAACCTGGTCGTAATTACCGGGTTGGGCAGGGTTCCGTGGCCGTTCCCGTCGTGTAACTATTGGTTTACATCAGGCGACAGCGAAAGAGAGCCTGGCGGTGTGGACGATTTGACAGGGAAATGAAAAGAGAAAGCCTCTTGTGAGTTTGTGCCTGAAATTCTTGCTTTTTTGCATTGGAATTTCTCTTTTTAGTTTTTACAGAGTTGCAGACCAACCGCCTTCTACCTACTACAGGGTGTGGATGGATCAAAGGAAGGTCATGCTTGGCAAAGCTATAGTTCAATTTTAGGGAGTAACTCCAACAGTTTGACACATTTTACTTGACATATCTTGTATTTTGCCAACTTCTAAAAAGATATGTCAAGTAAAAAAAGAATTCATCTCCAACCGTTTGACATAATTGACTTGTCAAACTCAGATCTAACTTACATCAAAAACCCTGAGAGGGAAACATAATTATGTTTACGCCCTTCAACCTCTTGAAAACTTACATCAGGAATCTTTTTCTTATATTTATTTCTTATTTCGCCATCCCACCTAGAGGGAAATATCGATGGCAACCGGAGTCGCAGTACGCGTGGAGAGGCCTGAGATGCTGTTGGAAGCTATTTTTTCTTATTTTGTCAAAAATTAGATGGATGCGAAGTTGAGATAACAAACTGTTAGAGTTGCTTTTGGAGTGTTAGTAATATTTGTTTTTGAAACGTAGTAATGTTTTCTTCGTTGTTCTAGAGCTATAGGATTTGCCAAAGCTAATAAGCTATGGTTGCAATGGATTTTAGACCGTGATGTTCCATCGGTAGGGCAGCCTGTGTTCTAGCACGAGCATCTCTTACGTGCTGCCTAGTTTTGTTGTAGCCCTCCATCTAGGCACGCACGGTTGCGAAAAGCCCCTGGTCCTCCCGGAACCACACTTCTCAAGCTCCAGGATTAATCAATCCCAATGATGCAGGCACTAGCTCGTATCATCGGCATACCTCTCTTTTGGCATCCCTCGATCTTTTTTCAAGTCAAGAAAAGAAGATGCCCTTCGCATTTGGTTGGAGACAAAAACCAGTGCCAAGCTTTCGCGGTCTCCAAGTGGACTTTTCGTCATTTCCCCCCATCCGCAAATGCGCAGTTACCTTCCGTTCTCATTCACAGCAACAACAACAAACGACGCGAGAGCTGAGCTGCCCGTGTGGCAGCGGCGAGCCGGGGGGAACACCACCGTGGCGAGAACGGAGTTCCCGACAGCGACCCAGGCTACCCGCCGACGACGTGGCGCGGCGCCGTACGTCGGGGACGGCAGCGGCCCGGGGCAGAGGGCGAATGGCGGCTTGACAAGTGGATGTGCCGCGGTGACCCTGTTTTCTTCCTGATGACCGACGAGAAGCGGGCGGGCAAAGGGGTCTGGGTGAAAGTCAGTGGGAGGCAACGAGGGGAATCTGATCGAGCTCCCACATCCGATCATGTTTTTTATACCTGTAGTAAATCATCATAAAATCTACTGAAACAAAAGGAGGCGCTCACCTGGTTCAGTACGTACAAACAAGTACTAGCAGCAACGTGCAGAGGAGATGACAAACGCACGCAAGATGAGATGACAACATCATGCATGTTGTGCGGCGAGCGGGGTGGGTCAACAGGATAGACAAAGCGATAAGGTTCCGGTTAGGGGTACGGAATCATTTTTTGCTGCCGGTGGCTTTCTCGGGCACCGTAGTACCATACTGTCGATCCATGTGTTTATGTGGTGCTACACTGCTACCACCACAAGTAACCGCCTACTAGTGTAACCGCTGCGCTCTCGTGCTCACCGCCCTGCGCCGGCCAAAAATCGCTCGCGACCGGTGCAAGAGATCGTGGCGACGTGGCGTGCTGCTCCGCCGCTCCGGCCACCGGTCACCGTTCGTTTTCTCTGAGGTTCATGCACCGGTGAGCGGCGACGCGGGCCACTGGCCTGCGTGGCTTCTGACGCCAAGCCAAATGGACGAGGCCTTTTCCTGCCTCCATCATTGTTAGCAACCAGCAGGTAGTGGGGATTGGAGGAGAAGAACTGGAGTAAGGATCGAAGAGCAAGCAGGGGAAATCGAGAAGAGAAGAACAGACTCGGCAGCGGAGGCCGGTTCCTTACTGAGGAAGAAGAACAGTGTTCTGTTACAATGATATTCGATGGATCCTCTCTCACTCTTGGCTACAGATATAAGTAAGAGCTGATACACGGGCTGAGCCCAACTTAGAGGCACGCAGGCCCAATCACGCAACAGGTCCAGTAGCGGCCCAGTAGAGGTAGGGTCCTAACATTCTCCCCTTCTTAAGATGCAGCTTGCCCCCAAGCTGCTTAACTCTTGTATAAGCTAGATGCTCTGAACTGGTTATCACCATATGCTGTTGTGTGAAATTGGAGCCTTCAAGGATCTTCTACAACTTGACTGTAAAACTGAAGTAACCAGAGCACCAGTATGAACATGATACTTGATTTAGTTGCATGCAGTAAGGATCCCTGGCTTCGGAATAGATGTAGAGCAAGTCTGGCACCAGTGGAAGATTTCGTCTGACCAACATCCTTCCAGTTATGCTGAGATCCACAATTTGGATTCCTGTGTACAGGTGGTGGCCAAGGAGGTAAAAGAAATTCCCCATTGAGCAAATATTCAAGCAGCATCAGTATGTTGCACGGCTGAAAAAATTGCCAGTGCTTACTTCCACAGCCCATTATTTGCGAGATGACATAGAGATGCACAAGAGATAGATACTTTGTTGTGTCATTGAAGTCCAAGAACCCCTCATAGAAATGAGAATTATCTGGTTTATAGAATCTGACACAGTTGCATAACACCATCATAGTAACCACCACTCTTGCTTTACTGAACATAGAACAGAGACCTCCAAAAATTGTTTTACTGAACACATGCATGACAATAATGGGCAAGAAAAGCACAGAACCTGGTGTATGAGCAACCCACTGAATTAGCCGAAGGACAATCTGTCCAATTGCAAGGTTCAGCTCATTGCCTTTCTTCTGTGGCACCAAGAGACTCACACATATGTCCAGAACCATCAAACCAGCGAGAGATGTATATCCATCAAGAGAGTATGTAATGCGGATAGAAACTGACCCTGAGTAGGTATCAGGTAGCATGAAAGTCCCTTGGAGTACCAATTCAAATCTGCTTGAGCAGGACTGAAGTAGCATGGACGCACTTGGGATCACTGCTACTGTAGCCAAAACACCATAACTCCAATTCACCAATGCCGAAAATAGCCAAGGGTCATGTGCTGGTGGTAGCCAAGGCTGAGAACAAATTAATCCACCACACTTCCGCTGTACTGGAACTATATGCCCAACAATTGTTGTTACAGACCCCATGTAAACTGTTTTCAGTAACACCTCAACATTGGAACATTGGCAAGCAACTGACCATTTGACAGTCTCCAATAAGCTGAAAAATTCATGATATTCTGACAGTTGGACATAGCCATGAAAAATGCTAGTAGCAAGCATGACTGAAAGAATTCCCTTCAATTGCACTTCAGCAACAAGATAGCCAATATTCAGAAGCGATTCATATTTGGTATTGGGTGGTGGCCAAGGCTGTCTCAGTGGCCAATCGAACCAGCCATAAATAAAGTATTGCCCTGATCTTAAGAAAGGTGGAGCTGTAATAGTGAGCACAATGTGATAGTGCAGCAAGGAAAGAATTCTAGGTCCTCTGTCAAACAATTCAATGTGCGATGGCTGTAGCAGCACTTGAGTCTGAGTACTCACTTCCTCAAATGGCAGATGACGAAGACATGCAAGCAGAGACGGCAGATGAAAGGTAGCAACACCCAGCAGAAAAACATCCTGACCATAACAGAGTGGCATGCCTAAACTTGGCAACATCCTGACCATAACAGAATCCCCATTGCAACTATCATCTGCTAGATAAATTACTGGCCATGGGGGTTTTGGAGAATTGTCAACTAGCTCAAAATTCAGGAGATATGGCTCTTGACCCTTGTCAACTAATGTAGCAGGAATTGAAGTAAGCATTACTTGTTTACGAATATCCATGCCTAGATACACTTCCTGAATATCCAATACTCTAGTGGCCAACCCTGGAACCACAACACCCACTGAATATGCAGAGGTAAATTTGGTGATATACCTTTGCTGACTGCCCCAAAATAAGTAGCCCTTGTGCTTGTTGCCACCTTGACTGAAGCGGAATATAGAACACCTGGTGGGCATGGTGAATATATCCTCCTCTCCACACAGAACAACCGAAGCCATCCATGGAAATGTCGATGCCGTGCGTGGAGCAGTTGATGCAAGTGATGAAGTTGAAGGAAGATCCAACGTGACGCTCACAGGAAGAATAATGCTCTCGCCATGGGTGTGACCCAGTGTCGAACACCTTGTAGGCCCATGTTGTAGGAGCGGCCTGGTGGTGGTGGAGCTAAGCATTGCGGCGACTGCAGACGAGGTAGATGTGGCAGGTCGCGGCCGGTGTCCATGACGGCACGGAGCACGCCCCAGTCCGTGCAGCCGAGGCGAGTGCGGACGGCAGAGCCAGTGCAGGCGCGGTGGAGCTCGCTGCGGACGTCGAGACCGAGGCGGGTGTGGAGGAGCTCGCCGCGGTCGTCGAAGCCGAGGCACACGCAGACGGGCTCGCCGCGGTCTTCGAGGACGAGGCGCGCGCAGAGAAGCTCGCCGCAGACATCCAGGATGAGGCGCACGCAGTGGAGTTCGCCGCGAACGCCGAGGATGAGACGGCCGCGGAGGAGCTCGACGCGGACGCAAGGCAACGAGGCCGCCCTTGATGAACTCGTCCACCTCCATCTGCTTTCCGGTCAGCGAGGTCGACGAAGGGGCCGGCGCCGAGGTCACAGGCGCTAGAATACGCTCGCCGTGGGTGCGACTCGGAGTCGAACACTTGAGGGGCGCGGGCAGTTCGTAGCACTCGGCTGCAGGAGGCAAAGCCGAGGCTGTAGCCGACGGCGCAGGTGCGGACGTCGAGGAAAACGTCGCAGGCGCAGCGGGCGGAGTCGAGGTAGAAGAGGCCAGCGCGAGGCCGACGGATGGCGCGGGCGCAGTAGCGGCCGCGACCGAGGTAGCGACGGGCTGCTCTCCGGCAGGCTGGTCGGCGGCGGATTCGACGACCTCCTCGCTGATGGTTGTAGCGGCGGCGTCGCGGAGCGCCACGCGGTCGGGGATGTCGTGGAGGATGAGGCGCGGGAGCGCGCTGAGACGGTCCTCCGCGTCGGCGGCGTGGGTTTGCGGAGGGGAAGAGGACCTCGTCCTCTTCATAGCCGGTGGAGCGCGCTCCGTAGCAGCGGCGGGAGCGGGCGCCCCCGAGGTGGAGGCCGCAGGCTCGGCTGCTGGCGCGGGCGCGGATGATGCTTCGGTGGATGGTGAGAGCCACCTGCTCTGCCTCTGCTCAGCGAACATCTTTCGCATCTCTGCGATGAGGAACAGGGTGGAAGGGGAGATCACAGAAGGCGAATCCATGGTGCTAGGGGTGAAATTGGGGGCCAAAATCGATGGCTCTGATACCAGATGTTAGCAACCAGCAGGTAGTGGGGATTGGAGGAGAAGAACTGGAGCAAGGATCGAAGAGCAAGTAGGGGAAATCGAGAAGAGAAGAGCAGACTCGGCAGCGGAGGCCGGTTCCTTGCTGAGGAAGAAGAACAGTGTTCTGTTACAATGATATTCGATGGATCCTCTCTCACTCTTGGCTACAGATATAAGTAAGAGCTGATACACGGGCTGAGCCCAACTTAGAGGCACGCAGGCCCAATCACGCAACAGGTCCAGTAGCGGCCCAGTAGAGGTAGGGTCCTAACAATCATTGATCTGGCAGGCGGATGAGGCGGAGGACCACCACCAGCAGGCAGCAGCCACGCCCACGAGCCACCGGCGGCAGCGCAAGGGGCTAGCAGGGGCGGCGCCCGCCCAGCGGCGGTCCCGGAGCCAACAGCCAGGGAATCAGCTGGTTTTCCAGGATCGCTGCGTACCGCGTGATTTGGGGTTCGGGGGCATCGTTTCCGTTTCGAGATCAGATGGATTTGCTTGCTTTCTTGACCCGGGCAGCCGTGAACGCAACGAACCCTGCTGCGGCTACGTTTCTCCGTTCGGCAGATATTTTGCTAATTTGTAGGTCGATTTGTTCTGAGAAAAAATATTTCAAACTGATTTGTATGGTAAATTTATTCTGAAAATATAGAAGTCCAAGAAAAAGAAAAACTCAGTCTTCGAGCCGTGAACCGTCGGCGTCCCACATCACATCCGCCGCTGCGACGGCGTTGTCGTGTTAAAGCAATCGACAGGGAGACCGGAGGTATAAGCCCAAAGGCCCCGCCAATTCGCCATCAATGGTGCATCACCAGCTACTACGTTTTCGGTTCATCATCAGACTCTAGTCTGTGCAGTGAGCCAGTGAGGCCACTCAAGCACAGTGCTAAAGTTTTTTTTTTCCAGTGGCTCACGGGCGTGCGACGTGCGTGCGTGCGCCCATTGATTGGTTTTTTCAGGGGGGCGGGCCTTGCTTTCAACGCCAGTGTCAGATCAGTTGGTGCACCTGATCGCGACGCCCAATTCTTTCCTCTGTTGCAGGGTTGCAGCCATCTCTAGCCGTAAAAACTTAGACGGCATTAGAGGAAACAATTGTGAGCTAAAAAAATCATCATCAATTTTACACTAACTATATACCGTGGGACGTGAATGTTTGCGATGAGCGCTCGACGCTGTGCTGTTTTCAGGTGTGACTCTGTGCAGTGGGGGCTTGGCTTCGAGCAGCCTCGATCTCGCTTCTCATTTCGAGCCTGATTAGACGATCCATCGGCGGAGATCGTCTCGGCCGGTGATTAGTCGTTGTCCGAGAGCATTTTCAGGACGATCAGGACTCGAGCCGATGCGTTTAGATAAGATTCGCATCTCGTACTGCTGTTTTGATATTTTCCGGTGCAAAGCATCCTTAAATGATGTGCCGATTGTTGCTTACGGTGTCAGCTTCCGGGCGCCAAGCAGCCGTGCGATCTGGTCCTTTTCGATTTTCGTGATGGGCGCCTGTCGGGCGCGCGCACAAGTGCACAGCACCGTGGCCATGCGTGCAGCTGGGCTTTTCTTATCACCGTACGGGCTTTACTATAGGATCTACAGACACACAGCGATCACCGTACGATAATGTCTCGGAAGCTAATCCGCTGCGTGAAGATGCGTTTAACCGTGGCGTTGCGCGGTTAGCGTCAACAACCTAACAGCTGAGAACGTGACAGTGCCATCGCGTACCATTTCTCAACTAGGATCAACTGATCAAGCTCCGGTGGCTTCCCGTTCCCTGCAAGGGGGTTTTTATTCGGGCGAGATTCAATGAATCTCTGACGGTGATGGCAATGCTCCACTGATTGAAAAGGGAAACCATTAAGAAACTAAGCACCATGGACAGTCTTTGGCCACAGGGGGCTCCCTTGCTTGTAATAGCACGATTTGGATAGGCAACAAGAACACCAAGCAAGTTGGAGCTCCTCGATGCGATGCTGATCTGCTTTGTTTATTGTCGCCGATGAGATGATAGTGGACAGGTAAACCACTGTTGGCAACTTGGCATTATACTAGTCTGCTTCCTGGCCCCCACGACAGGGAACTTTGTGACGGTATCCTTCGCTTTTGGAACTTCGACGCAGAACTCACGCTGCTCATGTGCCCATGCGCCCATGACGATTCAATCAACCTGCCAAATTTGTCTTGAGCCATACGTATTAAGTTTTTCCCTTTTTCAAAAAAGTTATAAATTACGGAAAGACAGAACTCGATTTTACGGATTCAATGTGTCAGCTGTGTTTTGCACAGTGGAAACTCAAATATCCGCGCAGCCGTAGTTACTGAAGGACGCACTGGACAGCTGAAGAAAATTAGGTTGCTGTCCTGGGCCTGGCCGGCTGCAGCTGGAGTTTGATGGCGATATGCTTACGCGAGCACGTACGTCTCCAAGGACTTGGCTACATAGTAATTATAATTAAACTATAAATAAACAATTCCTTCAAAAACAATGATTAAACGATATAAACAAGTCTTGACAGCGTCACTTGGCATGTTACGGCATTTCGTTCGACACTGGATGTTTTTGTGGGCGATTGTGACTAAAGGTTGCAATGGCCACACATACATCCACACACCTACGTACAAATGACAAGTTCCCAAATGTTATAGTACTACTCCACAAGGAAACACCGGACCAAAACTCCTGCCCGCGACTGTAGGTTTTCGTCGATTTCAGCAGTTGCTTCCTGCAATCGTGCCCTGAAGTGATGCCGGATATCGACGAGGCAAGTGCCGAAGTGCGAACGCGGACGTCAAAAGGCGGGCAATCCCGTCCGGGATTTTAGAACAAAAAAAAAACGTAGAAACACACGGATCGCTCAAAAGTGGCATAAGTTCCTTTCGGTTACGTTGGCCAGGCCAATTAGTCAAGGGGTTCATATAATTCAGACACGATGCCCACTCCACTCTGCACAGAACACACCACACGTCCACACCCTTTCGGCAGTCGCTCGTGCGGTTCTCGTCGACGCACCATGCCTTTTGGCATCGAACAAATCATTCAGAGCGGAGTGGGGATCAGTTCAGGACCCTCCTTTTTCTTTTTTGGTCGCCTCTGAATGATTTGCCCCGGCGATGCGATGAACCAGGCGGCGACGTGCACCGCCGTGCCGTGCGCTTCGGTGCACGAACCACCGGCGTCCGGTGGCCTGCGGGCGGTCAGTGCCGCGCGCGCGCGCTACCTGGAGCGCTGGATTTGGTTCGTTAAGTTAGGCTACAGCAGGGTAGTATTTGTGTTTGGTGCTGGTGCGTGTGGGCGATGACGTCGATGAGTGGTGACGTGGGAGATGCCCGTGACCCCACATGCAGGGACACGGAGCCGTGGCGTACGTGGCCGGGCGCGGTCAGCTCGCACCACCGCGGCGGAGTGGCGCATTTGCGTTGCATCTTCCAGGTCGACAACCAACAACAAACCAACCAAAAATGTTCAAAAGCGTCCGTGGCGCACGTCGAGAAAAAGCGTCGCCAGAAACTTCACCGGATTCCTTTGGATCAGTACTACTGCTGCTGCTGCTGGGAGAGGTCGTAACATTTTCAGGAGCCGGTAGCGTGTTGGTGGAGAAAAAGAAGGTTTTGCTGCAGCGTGATCGTCGCTCGGGCCGTTTGGCATCTGCAGCAGAACCGGCACCTCGGTCAGGTTTCCGATAGAGCAAGGAAGATAAGCCTCGGGGCATCACGCATTGTTTATGAGCCTAATTGCAACTTGCAAGATGCTCTCTCATCCCAAACAGTACGATGTTGGTGACATTGGTGGAGTCAGGATTCCATCCATGTGTTCGCATGTGTGTTTTTGGGCGAGGGCGGGGCGATAGCAGCAATAAGAAATTGAGATTTGGATTACTGTGCTTGTGGGCTGTGCTAACGCAGATCGATCAGAAGCTCCGCATGGGCTGTGCGTGCGCTCTGGATGCAGTCGGGCCTTGTTTATAAGACACAACGTTGATTATGTTACTATTGGGCCAACTAGAGCGCACACACCACAAAAACCTCCAGGACGGCCCGGTGGCTGGCGCTTTTTTTTTCTTTTTTGAGGTTTCAGTAATTCAATTTCACTTTCACCTAGTTGAGCAGAGAGCTGTGTTAGACTGTCTCCAGCAGCTGCTGATCCAGTGCCGCATCCTCAAAATGAGGGAAAATTGCGCACTGTAGCGCGTCCAGCTACTGCTGCATACCTTCCCCCGTTTCGCGGCAACGGCTTCCTCCCCTCATTCCTGGGGATTCTCTCTCTTCTTCCGAGCACTGCAGCCTAACTGCCGCCTCCACCCGCGCCCGCAGATCCGCCCCCTTCGCCTCTACCCCGTCGCTTCGCCCCTGTCTCCTCCATCTCCGCCATCCCCGCCGGCCGCCGACGACCTCCCTCTCCCCCGCCGGGCGCCTCCTCTACCTCCGCCACCCCACCGTCCGCCTCCGCCGCCCCCGCCGGACTGCTCCCCACCTCGGTCGCCGCCTCTCCGGATCCGCTCCCCACCCCGGCCGCCGGATCCTCTCCCCACCTCGGCTCCGCACCTCTCCAGGGCGGCGCCGGCCACACCCCGACCCGCCGATGCCGGATCTGGAGGCAGGGCACCTTCTCCCTGCCCCGACGACCCCGCCTCCTTTTCCACCACCGACCCCGCCTCCTCCTCCACAGCGACCCCGCCTCCTCCTCGAGCTCGACGACGTTGACCTTCGGGCGGGGCTCCATAGCGCGAAGCGGAGCAGCAGAGACGGGGAGGATCTCACGGGGGAGCGACGTCCTCCCATCGCCGCCGCCGCCTTGGCCGTGCCTCCGCCGCGGGCGCCCTGCTCCTCCTCCCCCTTCTCCCTTGCGGCGCGGCGCCCTGCTACTCCTCCCCTTCTTCTCCCGCCGCGTCCCTGTGCAGCAGCAACGCAGGAGCCAACTACCCCTGCAGCTGCGCGAAGGGTTGCGGCATTACTGCTGCAAGCCCAGCTTTTTTTTGCAGCACCTCTCTCTTCTCTCTCCTGCCGCATAACGGGGTATTTGCAAATCGGGAAGGGGATAGTTGCTGGAGATAGTCTTAGGGCATGTTTGATTCCCATAAGTAGGGTGACTTAAAGTGCAAAAAGTGCAAAATAAGTCACCTGTGAAACCAAACAGCCATGACTTAAAGTGGTGTGACTTATAAGTCCCACAAGTAGCTCCGCCCTTACTTAAAGTGACTTATTTTCACTTTTTCCCTCTAGTACCCTGTGTGGAGCCCACTGACTTATAAGTCACTGTAACCAAACAGGACTGACTTAGAGTAGCCTTTAAACTTATAAGTCGGGTGACTTATAAATTACCCTAATTATGGAAACCGCCTTAACCGGTAAAATTGAGGCACGGTGGACTGCGGATTGTGTCCGAGGCACGGTAAAACGTCGCGCACCTTTTCTGCTCATCAAACAAGCTGACGACCTTTCACAACCCTCACCATGGGTCAAAAACTCGTGGGAACGCGAGGGGGTCGCACGGATTCGGCACAGACCGGTCGGTGGTGGGGTGCGTCTGTGCGTGTCACTGCCTCCCTCACTGGAGACTCACGAGTCACGACGAAGAACGGAAGAAGACGAGAAAGCGCGTCGCTGTGGACTCGTTCGAGTCGACTTCTCGACCCGGAAGATGACGTCGCCAGCGACGGCATATATACCGCCCTCCCTCCCTCTCATCTCCGTTTTGGTACAGCTGGACTAGCTGGAGCATGCCTACAGGGACCACTGTCAGTGACGCAATGGCTTTGACGCTTCTGCTTTGGTGTTTCTTCCTACAATTCGAACTTTCGAAGCACCTTCCTGTCCGCCCGGCCCGGTCGGCTTCTCAACTCGCTTTGCGTCCTGGGACCCACTGACCAAATCCTTCAGCTTTGCCCAACGTGTCGTTGGCCGAAGAGTCAAGTAAAGAATTTCGAGCAGTTGTCAAAAAAAAAAGAATTTCGAGCAGCGCCCTCGAGCGCGACACGGCCTCTGACGCATCTGGCCCACACGAGACACGACCCCACCGAATACGGGAAAGTGCGCGGCATAGTTACCCCGGTGCACGAAGACCATTCTCCATAACAGTCGCTGACACATGTGACCCACCGCAGTTTTGCCCCCACGAGTCATAGTGCCGTCCAGGAAACACGTACCACAAAACCCATAAAAGCATTGCCCGGGCCACACGCGCCTTCCGTGATCTAACCAAAATGTAAATATCCTCTCCCACGATTTTTTTTTTCCTTTCTTATCGCAGAAGGCAAAACGAAACCCCTCCCCATTCCCGTTCCCGTTCCCGTACAGGTCATCAAAGAAATCCGAAAACCAACCGACCCCCAACAAAAATCCCCTCGCCGCCTCGCCCCCGTACCGTCCCTTCTCGTCGCGCGGCCGCCTCTCTCAATCTCGAAGCCTCCAACGCCGCCGTTCAATCTCGAAGCCTCCGGAGCCAAAGAGGAAAAAAAAAATTCCTAGGGCTCTCGCGTCGCCGTCGCTCGTCGCCATGGGCTCGAAGAAGCGGTCGCCGCAGCATCCCGCCTCCCCAGCCGGCGGTGAGGTCGCCGGCGACGTAGGCGCTGCCCCACCGGCGGGGAAGGCCGCGCCGGAGACGGCGCCTGTGGGGGTGGTGCCGAGGCCTCCGGACGTGGCGCCGTTCCTGACCAAGGTCTACGACATGGTCTCCGACCCGGCGACCGACGCGGTCATCTCCTGGGCCGCTGGCGGCGGCAGCTTCGTGATCTGGGACTCGCACGCCTTCGAGCGCGACCTGCTGCCGCGGCACTTCAAGCACAACCACTTCACCAGCTTCATTCGCCAGCTGAACACCTATGTAAGATTCCTTAAATCCTCAATTCCATCCAAGGCAATGTTTGTTGCCCGTGCGCGAAATCGATGTTGTTTTCTGCTGACTGTATGCGATTGGTGGTGTGCTATGTTCAATGATATCGTGCTTATTGGGGGTGGCTAACAGGCTTTAATGTTTCGAATTTGCAATTGTTTGTTTGGAGTAGCTTCCGACCAATTATGCATTATCTCCTCGGGTTGCTTATTACTTCAGTAATGTATCTTCTTGTCATTTTGGTATATTCTGTTGATTTTGCTCAATTCGGTTCTTGTATTGAAATTATGTGACCTGTTCATGGCCACAGAAAGGATGCTGCCTTACTACTTAACCTGCATCCTAATTCCTAACCCGATGCTCTATTTTATAATGCGCTTGCTAATAGTTTGCTACATCATACTGTATGCTTGTGCTGAAAAATTGTCTTAGTATATCATTATGATTACTGTAAATTGTCTATCCAGTTCCATGTTGCTTGATGCACTTATGTAAGTCTGTAGCTTTTCTTGCGACATTGTGTTCACTTCTTCTGTTTCCATATATTTACATAAGCTTGCGCATGAAGCTTGCTCTGTATATTGTAAGCAGAAATAGAAGCATTGCTATATTATAGTATGTTGAAAAATCTTCTGCATGGATACAACAACAACAACGACAATGAAAAGCTTTAAAATCCTTTGCATAGAATTAACTATTATTTCATCTTAATGTTTTCAATGCTGTAAAGCTATGTTGAATATTGAGGTTGTTATTATTAGGTGAATTAAATAATGTTCTTTTCTCATAACCAGGGATTTCATAAAGTCGATCCTGATAGATGGGAATGGGCCAATGAAGGTTTTGTTAAGGGCCAAAAACATCTTCTAAAGACCATCAAGAGAAAGAAGAAATCCGCTCAGGATGCGCCTAGTGATCTGCAGCCGGCACCTGTCAAAACTGCGCCTGGCACTGAAAATATTGAAATAGGAAAATATGGAGGTCTTGAAAAGGAGGTTGAAACCCTTAAGAGAGATAAAGCCCTTCTAATGCAGCAACTAGTAGATCTCAGGCAGTACCAGCAATCATCTAGCCTTGAAGTGCAGAATTTAATTCAACGCCTTCATGTGATGGAACAGAACCAACAGCAGATGATGGCACTTTTGGCAATAGTTGTCCAGAATCCAAATTTCCTCAATCAGCTGGTGCAGCAGCAGCGCAGGGGTAATTGGTGGAACGATGATGGGAGCAGGAAAAGGAGATTCCGTGCTCTGGAACAGGGTCCTGTGGCTGATCAGGAGCCTTCTGGTGCAGGCGCACAAATTATACAGTACAATCCTTCCATTCCTGAAACCCCCCATCAAGTAATTTCAGTAAATGTAGCACAGCCAGTTTCAAGCCCTGAAAGTGCTGTGCCCATGGATGCAGAAACAACTAACAGTGTAGATCCTCTGGCTTCATCTGGGGACCTTTTTACTGACACCTCTGCGCTATCTGACTGGGATGATATGCTTCTTGGTTGCGAAATAGAAGACATTCTTCCAGCAGAGCAGGACTTTCAGATGGGAGAACAGCACAATGGTCAAGTGGAGGCTCCATTGACTGTCGATGATTACACCGAGTACACCGTTTGTCATATTCCACAGTTGGAGCAGGAGCAGCAGCTGCAGGACTGCCAAATGGAAGCACAACAGAACCACAAAAATCCTCAATATGGTATTCACATTGTCATATGCTTGTTTCATGCTGCTACCTTTTCTTCTACAAAACATGCATATGTTATTTCTTTTATTTACCTATCGAACTGCCATGCCCAACTGCACATGTTTGGAGGCAAAGGCCAAACTATGCATATGATGTAAGTCATGCTAGGGTTTTGCAAAAAATGGAAAATCTTCCGTCACATTTCTGTTTTTGGTTGACTGCTTACTAAAGCGGACCTCCTGATTCCTTCATTAGTTCCTTTATGTTGGAAGAAACAGTGTGTAATAAGCAGAGCAAATTACTTCTATTTGGCTAAATCTGCCGCGGGTCATTGTTTTTTAAAAGTTAATCTGCAAGATAAACAAAAGGAAATGCACAAAGTTCAATTTTTTTGATGCAAACTATATTGGAGTCTTTGAATTAAAGGAAATTATTTTCCATTTGAATCTATGCATAGCAGTACAAATTCTGATTTGACAGCTATTCATTATGATATTTAAGGTTCATTATAATCCTATTTTGTTTTATTTGTGTCTTGGTCTTTCTACCCAGAATTTCTAACAAATTTGGACACTCTTCTTGTTTCAGCTGACATCATAACCAAAGCATGAGTGATGGTCAAGGAGCACATCATCCAGTGACATTAGGTGGGTATAGATGGATGCTTTGAAAAGGCCTTATAGAATTAAACATAATACAGCATCACTGGCATTATACAGTAGGGCTTTGTTTCAGAATATGAAGGCAATACCCACTCATTTTCTTTTTATTATACAATAATTGCAAAGCTGCTATATGATGCTGCTTTATCTCTAAGTAACCCTCTGTGGCATCAAACCCATATTGATATTGGTGTCTTTTAGATCAACTCATTTAGCTTTTGCCAGGAACATAGGCATTTCTTGGATGCTGACTAAAATAAGCTTAACTAATTTCACAACACACAAAAACTTCTTTGCTTTTGTTGTAATTACATAGAAACCTTAGAAAATATGAAAATTTTCTGGAAACAGTTCATTTATGCACCAAGTTCTTCCATATTCAATCTTCACATTCATTTTATTATTATTATTTTCTCTCTTCTTTTCTTTTCTGAAAATGTTTTGGTTGCCTTGTTGAACTTAGTGGTTTCTTTGCCATTGTTGTAATGTGGTCCTTATTACTGGTTTTATTCAACTTCTGCAGATTTGTGATGCGCGAGTGTTGAAACCAGCATGTATTTGCCAGGTGGGCTACCATTGGCAACCTGAAGGTGTTTTGAGTGAAGTGCTCGAATTCAGTATACTACTAGTATCATACTAAATCAAAGACAGTAATACATGTTGACCACAGGAATTTAGTTTCCTTGATCGCTGGTTCAAGGCTGTAGGACAGGGATTTTGTTTTTGCCCCAACTTTCTTTGTCCTAGCTACGTGGATAACACAAGGTAGCATCAATCATCTGCTGTATATACTGCTGTATTGGATTTATATAAACGAAGAGCAATTTTGTGAGCATTATTTTGGTACAAAATCTGTATTCCAGCCCCTACATTCGTGCTAATCCTGTCCCAGTCCTTTTCGAATACGGGAACGTTACAGGCTTTGCAGCTGCTGTTCTGGTCTGAAGACAGCATGTATCCTGCGTAGTAGAATCTTGTGAAGAAGATGGTACATATCGTAGAGTTTACTGCTCGCTAAGGTATCTTTCGTACCTTAAAATGTTGGGATTATGGAGTAGGAAGCATCTGACGGTACTGACAAATTGCTAGGAAATGTTTGGTCGACATGAAAGCGCATCTGGTGTAGTGGTATCATAGTACCCTCCCACGGTACTGACCGGGGTTCGATTCCCCGGATGCGCAGTATTATGATGGTTTTTTGCAGCTCTGCGCAAGTGCGCAGAGTTAGGGTGCGTTTGGCAGGGCTTCTACCAGCTCCGCTCCGCGCACGAAGCCGGGAGCCCTGCCAAACGGCCGTCCGAAACGGCTCCTCGCCAGGAGCCGCCGGAAAACCCGGTGACTGGAGCACTTCGGGCGGGGGGGAGCTGCAAAAACAGGCTCCTCCGCAGCTCCGTCGGCTCCTCCCCCCTTTTCCCAGCTCTGCCCCCGGTGGGTCCATCGGGGCGCGGCAGTTGGATTGGCGCGCGGAGGCGGAGGAGGCCGGAGGCGGGCACCGCGGAGGCGAGCGAGGCCGGAGGAGGCCGCCGGCGGGGGAGCACGAGCTCGGCGGGCGAGGCCGGAGGCGGGTGCCGCGCGGGCCGCCTCCATGGCCGACGGGCAGACGCCGCGGAGGAGCTCGGGCGGGCGCCGTGGAGGAGCTCGGGCGCCGCGGAGAGGAGAGGAGCTCGGGCGCCGGCGGACCTCGGGCGCCTCGGAGGAGGCGGCGGGCGCAGGCCGGAGGCGGTTGCCGCGCGGGCCGCCTCCATGGCCGACTGGCGGACGCCGCGGAGGAGCTCGGGCGGGCGCCGCGGAGAGGAGAGGAGAGGAGAGGAGCTCGGGCGCCGGCGGACCTCGGGCGGCACGGAGGAGGCGGCGGGCGCAGGCGAGGGAGAGCTGGCCGGCGGAACTCGGGCGCCACGGTGGAGGTGGGATGGACGCGGGGGCGCGAGGGAGAGCGGGGGTGGGGCGCAAGGGAGGACCGGAGGAGAGGATAAGGATGGGGAGGAGGAGATGATAAGAAGGAAAGAGAAAAGGAAAAGAAGGGAGAAGAAAAAAATAAGAAGGAAAAGAGAAGGAAAAATAAAAAATAAAAATAAAAAAGGAAATAGGAAAAGAGGGAAGGGCATTATGGACATTTCACTCTCTTATCCACCTTACACAGCCAGGAGAAGCTGTTTTGCCAAACATTTTCCTAAAACGGATTCAGCTCCTCCACAGAAGCCGCTCCACCAGCACAGCCATAGCCGGAGCTGCCACAGCCACAGCCGGAGCCCTGCCAAACGCACCCTTAGTTCGTTTCCGGCCTCATCCATCGTCTTGACGGGCTGAGCACAAAAGATCTTGTTTCGACGTATTCTTTCGCCTTCTAAGTTTCCACACCGACGACGACGGAATCGAAGGACGGGCAGGCCTTTTGGCCCAGCGCAACGCCTAGCCGAGCATGCATGCCCACCAGAGCTGAAATCGCGAGTACGAGTGCACGAGGGGCGGCGGCAACAGGCGGAGCGTGAGCTGAGCAGTGACTTCACCCCTTTTTGTCGTATCATCACGATCTACTATCGTCACTGGTGGCCAAACGTCCCACTCCAATGGCCCAGCAGTGCCGTACTGGTGCTAATCGCGCCCATTTGTATAAACACAAGCGGATTGGATCTACATCTCCTCCCTGCAGCCATTGCAGTTCAACAACCAAATAAAGACACGTATGTTAAAAAAAAACCAAATAAAGACACGTCATCCCGGGCCACTAGATAGCGTGCGGTCCGGAAGGAGCACGGCGATCGGTTATTTTTCCACGCTCGTGCAGTCGTGCTGCGTCCGTCCATGGAAATTTGGAATTGTACCGTATCGGCTGCGCTACAACGGAGGAAAGAGCGCAGGGCAGCCTGTGCGACACGACACCGCATAGTATCCGTCGGCATCCGCTTCCGCGAAGCACCCAACCACCCAGATCCTCCGCCGGCCCTGCCTGCACTGCACGCTGCACGGGGCCAGCAGCCAGCTGATCCGCAAGATCCCCGCTTCGCGGAACGATACGAGCACACAGGTGTACGTAACCGCCTGCTGCTAGCTGCGTCCAGTGCAGGGTGAGGCTTCCTTCCCCCCGCTTCGGCGCTTCCGGACCGACCCATCTCCGATGATTCATCATCACCCCGCACCCGCAGGCGGTTTCGGCCGTTCGTCGGCGCGGGCCACGAGAGCCCACGACAAACCTGCGGCTAGCTGGCTGCTCGTCGCGGGGAGCCGTCGCGAGCGCAATGGACCAAATGGGGGTTATCCGGATCACGTCGCTCCCGCGTAATAATTGCAACAAATACCCGCTCCATCTTGACAAAACGGTGACTCTGGCTGGCTGGCTGGCTTTCGATCTGTTTCCTTCCGTCCGTGATCCGTTCATCTGCAGTGACCATACACGTACGTGCCCACCCGACTGTTGCTCGTTTGTGGCTGACTGGCCGTACAAGGACAACGAAGAGCGTGACCGGTTGGGAGACTGGAGACGGCTGCCGGCCGGGCCCGCCGGTGTGCGTGAGCATTTGTGCTTGCAATTTGGTACTGCTTCGAAGAAAAAATGGTGGAGATGGTGAAGAATTTTTTTTCCTTAATCATTTGTAGACCCTCCTACAGCTGATGCCAAACTTTGGTCACCAGAAGCGAGCGGAGCGAAGGGGGGAGTGCTGTGGGGATTCCACCACGGAACGTGCAGATCCTGAAACCGCATGCGTATGCGTACCATTTGCATAACGATTAGCATTTCGATTGCACACGTTCTAGGGTAATCTAGGGGCATAATGATGCATCATTCGCACGCTTCTGCGGAATGGAATGAGACAATGTATTGTGTCCGAGGCCGCCCCCAGCAAATTTAAATGACAAACTACCAGTAGTGCTGTCCTCGATCGGTCGTTCGAACTGAGTTGTCAGCAGAGCCGGCTTGCTCATTATCCTTTTTGTTTGCTTGTTAGGGCAGGAGCAGGACGCCCCTTTTGCTGTTTTTCACGTTTTGTTAGTGCCATTTATGCTCGCAGATTTGTCGCGGCTCGCCATCACAGCAGTTCTGTATGTAGTACCCAGTCACATGACATTATCGAAGTTCCCAAAATGATGGCGGCCAAAGATGCAACCACCGTACCCCCACAGCCATGCGTGTCTATATGCTACTCCCTCCATCCATTTATCCAAGTCCTATTTGTGTTTTTGCATTGGAAAACACTAAATCGTCGCTTTGACATCTATGTGAGCAATAAATTTCTCTCACATGCTTCTCCGGAGATTAATGACGGGAGAGACTTTATTTCTTTTCCTTGGTCTTTGAGTCAAGTGCAAATGGGTCTTGGATAAATGGATGGAGGGAGTAGTTGCTGATCATTATTTCACTGAACTGAATACTTCGTAGAGCACACCTTTACAGATGAGAATACAGCTAATCTTTTCTTTTCAACAAAAAAAATGCTGATCAGGGGTGCGGTGCCCTTAATTAATTTTCGATTGCTGAGACCATCGAGAGCCTTGACACACATGTGACCTGTTTGCTCATTCTTGTGTAAATAAAGGAATCTGAACGGCACCAGTTTTGACACATTTTTTGCTAGACCCGAACAAAATTGTTGGCCATTGCGATATGCGAAATGAACTTGAACAGCGGACGGATAATTGGATCCGGAAAACTGATTAAAAATTGCACCAAAAAGGGGGAGAAAACGCCACATATGACAGCTTATTCGTCCACGTGGCGTGACTCGTATGTACACGTCAGCTTGCCTGACTCTCTAGTCCTCTCCTCTCCTAGTGAATTAATTAATTAACCCGGCCCCATCGGCAGTTGGGCTACAGGTCGATCTGCTCGGCCTCGGCGACGAGCGCGGCGAGCGCCTGCTGCGCGCCGGCCGCGTCCCGCTCGGCGACGAACGGGTGCTCCAGCAGCTCGGCAACGGACGCGCGCTGGCCGGCCTTCTTCTCTAGGCACCGCGCCACGAAGTCCCGGAACTCCTCTGACGCCGCGGCCGGCGGCTCCGGCGCCTTGCCGAAGCATATGGCGCACATGAGCGCGGCCCAGTCCGGGCGCTGGCCCTCCGGCAGGAGCGGGAAGTGGCCCAGGTACAGCTCCAGGATGGCCACCCCGAGGCTCCAAACGTCGGCGGCGTAGGGGTCGTAGTCGCCAGAGTAGGCCTCCGGGTCGAACCGCTCCGGCGACATGTATGCCGCCGTGCCGACGTAGGACGCGCAGGGGTCGAGCCGCCGGCGCAGCACCTTGCCCGCGCCGAAGTCGGCGATCTTGACCTCGCCGTCAGCGCCGATGAGCAGGTTCGACGGCTTCAGGTCGCGGTGCACGACGCGGAGCGCGTGCAGCGCCGCGAGCCCGAGGAGGGCCTGGCGCGCCACGGCGGCGATGGGGCGCTCCCCCATCGGGCGGCCCATCCGGCGGAGAAGGCCCTCGAGGGAGCCCCCCGGCATGAGCTCCAGCGCCAGCGCCGCGGGCGCCTCCCCCGCAGAGACCGCCGCCGCCACCGCCGGGATCACCGCGTGGAGGCGCACGACGTGGGGCGCGTCCGCGACGAGCATGAGTATCTCGGCCTCCCGCGCCGCGGAGGGGTCCCCGGCCGCGAAGACCTTGAGCGCGAGCGGCTGCGATGACCGGCGGTGGCGCGCCTTGTAGACGGTGCCGCCGTTGCCGTGCCCGAGGACGGAGATCCTCTCGTAGTCCGAGAGGCGGGCGTCGGAGGCGGAGGTGGACGGCGCGGCGGTGGGCTGAGGCTGCGGCGGCAGGCGCAAGGCGAAGTGATCGAGCGGGAGGGTGAGGTGCGGCAGCTGGCGGCGCTGGCGGACGAGAGCCATTGGTTCCTCGTTGGACTCGAGGCGAGGCAGGTGGGGCGTGGTGGAGGACTGAGAGGAGTAGGAGCGAGCTCCCGAGAGAGAGATGAAGTTGAAGAGGGGAGGCAAGCACGAGAGGGAGCCTGTATATATGGAGCGGGCGAGCGGCAGTGGGGAAACGGGCGGGTGAGAGTGGAGTGCGGTGGGGGCACCGGCTGGTGAGTCATTTCGGTTGCATCCCCACCTCTCCTGCCTGCGCTGCATGTGTGCTTATCATCTGCAGCGCCGTGCTGATCTGCGTTTTGTCACTTGTCCGCCAACCGTGTTGTGCATGTTGGTTGGTTCGTTACTCTCATGCCTGTATTTTTTTTACAAGTTGAGCATCTTCTACAAATGTATCTTAAATCTCTTCCTAATTCTTGATTTTTAGTTTGGTCTAAAAAAACCTTTGATTTTTAGTAAGATGAGAAAAAATCCCTCTCCAACAACTCTAATACATCATCCTAAGCTTTTAGGATTTCAGAAATATCACCTCATTCTGCGTAAAGTTACATGCTTCCGAGTCGTACCTAATCTAAAAGTGGAAGGACGCAGAAAGAGTAAATAATAGGTAAGATTTCCTTATGTAAATATACAATAGAGAAAAAATATGTAAAAGTGGTTAGGATAATTTAGAAATAGTATAGAATTTGTGATGTAAATTATCTTCTATATTTTAGGAGTTGATTATTTATTCCTTCTAATACTTTTTAGGAGTAGTAAAACTTCATATTTTTAAGAGGAGAAAATTGAAAACTCTTCAAGATGTTGTTAGTCCGTTTTGATATAATTCATGAAAGCATCTCTTTTCATAAAATCTATTTCATCGAAAAAATATGTACTAACTGCCAACTAGAGTTTGAACTAAATATTGCAATGGCGAAGAGATGTATTCCGTTCGGTCAAAAGGAAGTTTAAGTTTTGAGATGTTGTAAGTTAGCAGTATCAAACATTTCTTGTTAAGACCGCGAGACAATTGTGGTCAGCACTCATCTCAAAGATCATATGAAAAGAAAACTTTTCTTGTTAAGTATTAGTTATGTACCAAACTTCTATAAAATTATATTAAGCATCAAATGTCTAAGGTCATTTTAGACGTTTAATAGCCCCAACAACCTATGAATCCAAAAATTCTCCACATAATAGTTAGCCAGATAAGAGTTAGCTTGCTAATTTTAGCCATGAGCTGTTAGCCAACTAAATATTAGTTCCTAATATATCCGTATGGGATTTTAATGGACCAAAATCTTTTTTTTGTATTATGTAATTTCTATCAAAATATTTTAAAATTATGTATGTGATCACCAATTGCTGCTATATATCACAATCGAAAGTATGTGAAAGTTGTGTTAAGACACATTAAGTTTCACTTAAACTACCATGTTATCACTAAAAATTTAAACAGGTCGTTCTGCCGAAAATATCATTGGATGTTAGTATAATATAATGGAGTGTATATATTTTAAAAAGGAGTTATAAGAGCATTATTATTTAATTCCTTTTCCCAGTATAAAGCAATATAAATTGCATTGCCCGCCATGTAAAATGTACTACTACTTTTCTGACATAAAAAAAGGAAGAAAAAGATAGAACATTATAGTTTAAAATAAATTTGAGGCACAGTGGCAGGTCCTTTCGAGGTAAATTATAATCTTGTCAATTTAGAGTGTGGTTGGATGGCTGCTTCTACCCTCGTTCAGGCTTACTAGGTGCTTGTTACTCGTGATTGGATGCTCGCTTAGCTGTTGAGTCAGGCCGCCACGATTAGGGCTGAACAAAAAGCTCGTGGCTCGTTAGCTCGCTCGACTCATAGCTGGCTCGGCTCGACTCGACTCGACTCGGCTCGTTGTATTTTTCAAACGAGCCGAGCTCACATTTTAGCTCGTTAGCTATAACGAGCCAACTCGAGCTACTTGCAAGCATCTCGCGAGCTGACCGAGCCAAGGTGCTGGACATTAGCAGACTGTCGAATGAAACAATTGTTGTCTAGCCCAGCCCAATAAGCAATACCCTTGCGCCTTGTGAGCTCCTGTACAGTCCGTCTCGGTCTCGCTCTCTCACGCGCCGCCGTCGGAACACCTCCTACCTTCATGCGCATGCTGCCTGACCGCTCGTCCCTCTCGGCGATGCCTCTACGAGTTCCTCTCCTCCTCGTGAGTCATGACCTTGTCCATCCCCGTCGTTCCTCCCCCCAGGTTTTGCAAGCACGGGCTCCTCTCCTCCTCCTCATGACCCCGCCCGTCCCTATCGCTCCTCCTAACTCCACTCATTGTGACCTGCAAGAGCACACATAGCAAGTACAAAAGCAATTAACTGCCCCTAGAACATGCTCAAGTAAGCCTTTCTCCATAACGTGCTTGCATTTGTACCAATGACGAGATGTTGCTCCCTCCTTTCTTGGATTTAATTTTGTCTACCTCATTTTGCACGATTTTTCTCATGGATCCTCCTACGTGAGTTCTAGGTTGCTGAAAATCACATTTTTCTTAATTCGGTGAGCCCTCATATTCATTCATGTAGATTTTTAATGAACTTTTGCTATCTAAATGTTGAATGGATCTGTGTGCCTCTCCAGAGAGCCTGTGTATTTGGAACTGATGGCTCGCGAGCTCAGATGAGCCAGCTCGAGCTTCTGCCGAGCCGAGCCGAGCTGCCTCTCCAGCTCATTTAGATAACGAGCCGAGCCGAGCTAGCTCGTTATCCTAACGAGCCAGGGTGAGCCGAGCCTAGTTGGCTCGATATCCAGCCCTAGTTCCACTGAGATCAAAGGTGATAATTTGACCAAGTAATGTCACTGCATACAATAGACCATCTATAAATCCTTATAGATGCAGTCCTCAAAGTTGGAGTGTGGTGGTAGCCATGTCCACTTCTCATCACCTAATCTAGCAAATGAAAGCTGCCCAAATGGATTGTGGATCAACACCACGATATAGCTTCCTACCGAGGTAAAAAATAGAAGTGCCTTATGAAAGAGATGATCCCTCAATGTGCTTAGGGAATATGTAGATTGTGGATGGGTAGCTCTGGGAGAGTTAATTTGTAGGGCCTTTTTTCCTCAAAGTTGTTGATGAAAGAAACATTGTCGCCAGCAGACTCAGAGGTGTAGATAAGCCAAGGTGTTTGGGGGCATTTTGTACTGCCCTAGTTTGCACATGCTGGTGTCGGTGTTTTAGACCGGCAACCTACCAAGGGGAGTACCCGAGGTAGATGTTTATGGCCTCGTCGAGATCGGAAACTCGAAGGAGAGACATGTGGCACCCAATTTAGACAGGTTCGGGCTGCGTGGTGCGTAATACCCTACGTCCTGTATGCTGTGTAGCTCTTGATTGATGGGGTGTTTCTTACAAGATGATGCGGATGTCTAGATAGGGGTCCCTGTCCCGCCTTATATAGTCCCGGAGGCAGGGTTACAAGTCGGTTTGAAGGAGAAGTAGTGGTCGTACACTGGTAGGAGTACTCTACATGGGTTCAGACATGTCTAGCCTTCCTATCCGAGTACTAGTTCTCCTGATGCCTTGTACTGCACGCCGTCTTGTACCGTGTAGCACAAGTTGAGTAGTCTCGGGGGCCCACGTAGTAGTTGGTTCCAGTACCCACCTGGGTAGTGGGTCTTGGGATGTCCATACGACAGCTGGTAAACGCTGAGTTCCACGAGCAGCGGATAGAGCCAGCTCGCACTAAGTCAGGTGTCTCCAAAAGGGCAAATATATCCATCAACATTTCTCGAGGCAACTCTACTAGTTTGCCTGCCGCAACTCCTAACATTGGCGGTTGAATATGTCCTGTTTGGAAAGAGCACAAATTTCTCAGGCGTGCAGCTAGGATGTGACTGACATCAATTGGTGCAAAACTAGGACTCTTGAAAGACGAGTAGCTTCTGCAAGAATACTTGCAATGTTGCAAATTCGAATAAAACAAACCACGGGTTGAATCATGGCTAAAGATCCCATGAGTAAATGCTACTATTTGTTCATATGGTATAAATCTAGACCATCAAACATCAACCATTTATAGTGATATGTCTGAGGGAATCATGAAGAGGCCAATTGAATATAGAATGTGCATTGAGATATTACTTTTGGGAGTCATAGAGTTTGACAAAAAGAAGAATATATCTGCTGCTCTTCTCAAGAGGGAGAGGCCACAAATCCTAAATAAAGTAATTTAACATGAGCATATTGCATTTGTAAAGCTTAATATAAGCTAAATTAATAACATACAGAAAAGGAAACAAATATGGCACCAACGGACCAGGTCATGTTTGGCATCGCTAAAGAGTTTGAGTGCGTTGTGAGCCTTATTTAAACCCTCCCATAGTTGTCCAACCTAGCAGTAGAACAAAAGCAACACACAATTAACAAATGAATACAAAATGCAATGTTTTTAATGTACCATTCTTGAGTCATTTGAAATATTAAGCACAATGTATTTACCAGTGAGTTGTTTTCTGGGAAGAAAAAAGTTTATATTATCTGAGCACAAACATTTTTAGGAAGATATTTCTTGTGTTAACAAAGCTCACTTGGAAGATGTTGGAGTTTTCTTCACAAGTCGCTCGGTGACTGGAGAGCCAATCATGGACGCCAATGCAGAAGATGCGAAGGGATTGGACATTGCCATGGGAGAGCTCGATAAGAAACCAGGCTCTGGTTACCATGTGAAGAGGGTAAAACGTGATGCCCTTTGGGGCTCACGGTTCCGTGTTATATAACTGAGAAGAGCCCCCAGTGTGGCATGTACAGAGTCTTGTACTTGAATCCGAAGTGTTTTGTTATTGTTCGTGTTAGGCTTCGCTTTAGCATAACAGAAGAGTTCCTGAATATGGTTAACAGCTGACTGCAAAAACAGTTCTTCATCTCCTCATTTGATCTGTTGGACATGATGCGACCCGATCGTAGAGCCTCTAGTAGATAACTCGGATTTGTTGGCGAAAAAGCGAATAAATAGGTTCGTCGTTCCATTACAATATCATCAAAGAACAAGAGAAAGAGTTAATATCCTGTTTGGGTATTTCAATTCAAATACCCTTTAGGGGTGTTTTACGTAGAAATATTATTTGTTCGGATAAAACTTTTATTTAACTAAAAAAGGGATAGATTTTGCATATATTTATCCTTTTATTGCATCAATATGAGAATAAAGACTTTACAAATAAAAGTGGGGGATTGAGATTCCTTTGTTGTTATTTTATATGTATATAGTTACAATTATTTACGTTCCCAATGTGCTTATGACGTAGCACCTGGTGGATCTTTAGCTGGTGTGTATAAGTTCATTCCATAGCAGACCAGACCGTGCACATTCTTATTATGAGAAGGGGTCATTCGAGCCTACGGAAATATGATACTCTGTTTACATAAAAATCCCTAAAAATATATTTAGAACACAAGAACATAATTAAACTTTCCTTCTTATTTCACCCAATTAAAATCATGAAATTTAATCACAAAAATAACAATGACTTTGAAGGTAACTAATAAATGCTAAAAAAATGTTAGTGGTCAAATCATGGTTTGATGAAGCGGGGTGTGAGTATGTGGGCATAAAAGGAAAGAGCTCTTTATTTATAATGCTAGGAAGCTATAAATATACATGGTTCCATATTTTTCAATGGTTCTGCACTCTTCTAAAAAAACTTAGAAATATTCCTAAGATTAAAATTCTAACCCTCTAATCAGCAGCCCACAAATACAAATGCGTAGATGTTTCACCCCATGAGCCATCCATGATTTTGCAATAAATCGTCCAGAGAGCCTGTGTATTTGGAACTGATGGCTCGTGAGTTCAAACGAACCAGCTCGAGCTTCTGGCGAGCCGAGCCGAGCCGAGCTGCCTCTCCAGCTCATTTAGATAATGAGCCGGGCTGAGCTAGCTCGTTATCTTAACGAGCCAGGGCGAGCCAAGCTGGCTCGATATCCAGCCCTAGCCACAATGCAGCGAGTGCCTCCCAGCTAGGCCCGCCGAATATAGAAATTTAGCTTTTTTTGCGCAGCCAAGCTCGGGCAAGCATCTCGACAAACGTGTTGTGAGAGAAAGTGCAAATGCATTCAGGTAAGCATTCATTATCTTCGGACAGCCAGACTGAGCACAGGCTCAAACCAATCAAATTGCTGGCGCATCCAGCGAGCCAGGCCAGCGGGAGCCAGACTCTGTCGTGCGAGCCCGGCTGAGGTGATACGATAACCAATCACGCCCATAGAGTTTGAAGCAACTGGGTCTTACATGCGCAAAGCAAAGAGTTTATTATTTTTAACTTGGCAAATATTGTGATTTGTTAACTCGTAAAAGATTTGCTAAGCTAAAAAAAAGAATGCATCTTCAAAAGTTTGCTATTTTTAACTTTGTCAAACTATTTTTTTCTCCCTTAGAGCATCTTCAACAGTTTGCCAAATTCGGTTGGCATTTTTCATTTTTGACAAAAACACTGAAAACGCCCCTCAAACAGTTTAGCAAGGGACTCGACAATTTTTGGCAACTTGAGAAAAAACTACCTCCAGCGCATAAATATACGCGCGCGTACTCGACTTTTCTCACGGTGGGAAGCCAGGTGGGAGGGTGAAAAAGAAATAAATAAAGAAAGTGTTCGTGATGCAAATGTATAAAAGAGAAAGAAAGATTTGACAAGTTAAAAATAGCAAACTCTTGGAGATGTATTTTTTTTTAGCTTAGCAAATCCTTTAAGACTTTGACAAATCTTATGATTTGCCAAGTTAAGAATAGAAACTCTTAGAGATGCTCTTCTACAATTGTATCAGGAACCATTATCTATTATCTTTTTTATCCTTCCACTTGGCTACTCCCACGAGAGAAAAGTCGATGGCAAGCCGAGTACGCGCGCTCATCTTTATTTGCTGGATTTTCAAGTTGTCAAAAACTACCAAATCCTTTGCCAAATTGTTGGAGGAGTGTTTTCAACATTTTTGACAAAACGTAAGGATGCCAATTCGATTTGACAAACTGCTAGAAATTCTCTTTGAGAAATGGAATATCCAGCTCCACTGGCGGCGCTACTTTAAAACACTAACATTTCCCCCATGGACCTAATACTCACGGAAATGTACAAATACGTCCATTTACAAAATCTGATCCATGCTCCCACAGAGCAACTTATTAGGTACCATGTTGCATGGCATTCTGGCTCGGTATTCTGTCCTTTAGCCGATTTTTCACCAATCACGTGTCATATTTACCAGGAACTAACGACCATCTTCCATAGTCGCAACAACCAGAATTAGGCCGCTCCCGCACCGACCCGCCCCTGGCGGCTGCGCGCCCGCCGCCGATGCTTTCCTTCCTCCGGCCGGTCCCGGGCCCCGGCCGGTGCGGTCCAATCCAGGCGGCAGTCCAGGAGCCGGATCGGCTCAGCGCAGCCGTAGTCTCCTCCGCAGGTGAGCGAGGCGCCGAGGCCCCGGCGGTGAGCGCACCGGGGCTCCGCCCTTAAACAAAGAGGACGGGGTCGGGGATAGAAAACGTGGGGGAGGAGAGCGAGGCGGAGCGAAGGCGCACGGTGAAACTGGCTGCAGTGCAGGAAGACGGGAAGAACTTTCTAACGCCACGCACGCACGATTGGGATCGGGGGATAGGGCCCGCGCGGCCGCCTAGTGGCTCCGGCGACAGCGACGCGTGGGCGCCTGGTGGCTCCGGCGACACCGAGCGCGAGCGCGGTTTCGTCTGGATCTGGCGAGGGACGGACGACGCGCGCGGCGCGCTCCTTCGCTCCCATCCGTCGCGTGTGCTCGCGTGGCGCTGTGCCGTCACGGCGTCACTCTCGCCCAAACAGCCCGGCGTCCTGCTCTCCTTTTTGCACTCCGGGCTGCTTTTCTGCCACAGGAGGGCACTGGGCAAGTTGAGGGGGGTTGGAAATAGACACCTCGACCGGTTCCACAGATCTTTTTGCTCGTTAGAGATCCGATCGAAACCCATTGGAATATGCGCAAATGCGGGTAAGAGCAGAGAGCTGTTATCGGGAGTGAGAGTGATCTTGGATTGTGGAGGGGGAATTTCTGTACGCCGTCAAATGGTTTCGCGCCCTGTCATTTAGCACTTCCGAGAAAACTTTCTCTCAACTCTTTTATTTCGGTCTCCTGGATATAACTGAACTGTTGTCAAATTGCAAAACGGGATTTACATCATGCGTCGCCGCGCGCGAAGATAGTGATGCCTGATCGGGTTTCATAGTTTTCTACCCTTTATGCAGCATAGATCTTCAAGGATCAGCTTTTTTATTGGACTTAAACAACCAGATGAGGCTTTCCCAAGATCTTGTGCCAAAACTTTCTCCTTTAAAATATACAAAAATGCTAAGGAACAATAATGTATTCCCGCATGGATTCTGAAGTATTGTATTGTCTTTTTTTTAATGGAAAAGTATTATATTGTCCAACGCCACCCTGCAAAGCAATCTTCCCCGTCTAGATTTTCTTCTCCCTGAAGACTCCAACCACTGTCATTATCATATATCCCATTTCCCATTGCCAGCGGTAACCATAAACAAAAAAAAAAACCATGACGCACGCCTTGTTCGTGATAAGATACACGTCCGCGTCCGTGCCGGTTGTATTTTATGCTCAAGCCGTCATGTCACTTGTCCCCGTCTCGCTCGGCCTTTTGCCAAGGAATACTCGTATAAAAACTGATACCTCAAGCAAACGGACCTGGAAGAGAACCGGAGGCCACAGGTGAGGTAACGCTACCACGACGTCCACGTGATGGAATGGAATTCGGCCGCACGGGACAAGGGAGCCACGGGGGCGGGTGGATCTCGGATCCTTCCCTTCCCGTCCCCTCTCCCCCAGCTTCTGGATCAATTTCCGCAACTGCCAGTTCCTGCCGCCTTCCGCTCGGCCGGCGCCTGGAGGCGCAGCGGCATCCCCCTTCCTCGTGCGCGCGCCCACCTCGCTGCAATCCTGTGCGCTAGCCGCCGCCTGGTGCTCCAGTGCTCACTAGTCACTGATCAGTGTCAGTGGTCACTGATCACTGCTGTTTTGGTTTGGTGGGTGCACGTCAGACGGCATGATGCTAAGCGTCGTGCCGTTTTGAGTTAATGCGTGGTATGATGCTAAGCGGCTGCTACACGTAGCGAACTTTTTTTTGCAACGGGAAAGTTCAGTTGCATGTTTCGAAAATGCGTGGTGCTCGCAGGCCAGGGCCTAAAGCTATGTGTTTGCTGACGTGCTGTGCTGTGCATTTCATATTCTCCATTGGTGTTATTAATTTTCTGAGCATCTGAGGCGAACAAATTGCGCGGGGTGTTAGCTGAGCTAATGTCTTTAATTAACATCGTGACATTAGATTCGGGGTGTATTATTAATTTTGGAGGTCTAGCAGCCGAGACCTGAAAAGGGAGGGGATCCAACCACATAAAATGCGCCGAGGTTAGGTCATGATTACGAAATTCGCAGAACCAATAATTAAACGGCGTAGGAAAATGGAGTCTGCATTTGTCAGGTTGCGGAGTTCGTACTCGAAGAATCTGGTCCCGACTGTTCCATTTCGCTGAACGCAGCACACTTGACTTTGCTTTTGGAGGGACAAAGTCCTGCGTGCACGAAGCTACAAAGTCCAAACGACTGATAAAAAGGGACGGAGCGGGTACGTATCTAGCTACATTCTTTTGTAGTTTTGTTATCCACTGTGGCGCTGCCCATGTGGAATTGTATCCTTTTTTAAGTGACCCATAATCTTTTTTTAGGAAGAAAAAACTTGGTACGTTCATCTACCCTGCCATGAGCCATCCCAATCCCCGTTTGCCTTTCGTGGCGCTCCAAAACTGAACAATCGATTTCTTTGCAGTTGCACGCTACTTCCATAATTATTACTAGCTCATGAGAATATTTCATTTTCATACGGTCATGCCGTTTCAAAAAAATATATGAACTCGGATATGTCATGTAATGATGTAAACAGTGACATGTCACTGGTGTTTATTATCGCAGCAACTTTATTGATGCTATGGGTGACAAAGAGATTTACGATATATATCGTGGCTAGAGAGAGCGATGTCCTTTCCCTTTCGATATTATCGCAAGCGCTCCACGGACAGAGGATGTTGTCACAACGGTGGGTGCCAGCTTAACTACGTGTCATATTCACATCCTGTTGCTATTGGAATGATCAGCGCGGCTGCCGACTACACTGTAAAACATTAGCTGTAATGTAAAACAGTCAGATTATCAAGTACTGTGCGTGTGGAATGCCCAACACTTGCACACTGGACTACGGGAGCTCAGGCCTTTTTTTCCCTTCGTCGTGGCATCTTCAGTGAAGTACAGTGGAAGTCGTGGCAGAGCCACTCATGACTCATCCATCCACCGTCTGCTTTCCCCATTTTTTTCTCCCGACGTGGCGACAACCAAACTCTACCCAATCTAGGCAGCACAAAAGGGCAGACTACTTCCCCCAAATCGCAAGTGGGGTGAAAGGGGAGACGCACGCTAAACGCCTTCGGTCACTTTTGGAGCATCATGCCACCCCCCAACTATCCCGGGCACATGCATGAACGCACAACTTGATGGAATAATGACTGCAATTGAAAATGGCACGCCTCCGGCCTCCCTTTCGTTTTCCTCATTTAAGGCGTGCAAGATACTAGGACATAGGAGCTCCCTCGACCCCCAACCTAGCCTTCACAGCGGGGCCGCAGCCGGGCCACCCCAGTCCCCACACGTGAGAAAGCGAAACCGATCGCTGCCTTCCTTCCTTCCTTCCAGTTCCAGCCAAGTTATCCGACTCAGCTTGAGATTTTCCCCGGATGGCAACCAGGTCTGGTGCCACTTGATGACTTGAGGGAAACCGGGAAAGATGATGAGAACCGACCGGATCGATTCGTGGCGCGTGGTGTACCGGTGTGGATCCGAATGTGCAGGGCTTTGTGTCGTTATCCGAATGTGCGGGATCTGAAGTTAGCTGAAACTCTATTCGTTGCGAGCTCCAGTCTAGCAGAGAGGCTGGCAGATCTGAGGGATAGAGTTTTGCTCAACCCCAGAAGCTTGATACGGGACGGGAGCATCTTACGACATCACAAAATCACGCCCCGATCCACACGCAGGGAACAAATTTCAGTCGTACTCGTACATCAGGTATCAAGAAGACGTTTTTAAAGCAAATTATCAGGACACCGTTTGAACAAATATATCAGCTGAATAGGAGTATAACAGATCCCAGAGTTAAGTTGTCCCCAAAACAGCGAAGAAATGGTGTAAAGATAATAAACAGCTAAACAGGGCATTCAGTAGTCCCTAAAGGCCGACAGCTCAATACCAAACTAATGGCGTATAATTACAGGCTACGTTTTAAGCTGCCTTGGCTAATCTTATAGTATCTACCTTACCGGGCAAACTAATGGCGTGTGCAGAATAATCTGTTAATGCTAAGATTCACGTGTGGCCTACACATCCTCATGTCTGTCTGACTGCTTGAACTCTTCTATGTAACTGGACGGCAAAAATGTGGATCAATTTCGTCACCTGGGAGTCATGGGTAGCATGAAGCGTAGTTGATCAGCCACTCTAGGCTCTGCATGAAAGAAGATTGCACAGGGTACTGAATGTTAGATGTTGTAGTGTGATAATAGTAGATTTCTGCCTATTGCTGCAAACTGTAATGAGCATGGTTCATGGTAACTTTTTAAGATTAAATCAGCGGAGAAAAATGTACCATTAGGCATTCAGGCAGATCGTCATCCTGCGTCCTCATGTGAGTCTGCATACATGCAAAGGGTTATTCGTTAGGCATTTCCAGTCTAGCTAGTATCAGAACATGTAAAACTGGAAAACTGCATATGTTTAGAAGCTGCTGAAAGTTACAGTTCATACTTTGCTTATGTTTATCGAGTTCTAAACAATAACAAGTGTAGTGACAATATGTAGTTTGAAATGCAGGATTGGGGTGTTCACCTCCATGACTAAATGGCATGAGGATTCTTTGTCTGTGGCAAGGCAAGCAAGGGCTACGACGGCAGCTGCCACAGTTGAGGGCCAGAAGGAGAGCTGCTTATGGTTCAGAAGTGAGAGGAAGGACAGGTAATTTGCCAAGTCCGCTACCCTTTCATCTGCCTTTGCAGCCTTCAGATAGAACCTGCAAAATTTGGACAGAATGGTGTTAGCCTCTCCTTGTGTTCAGCTGATACACACAAGAAAGCAGGAAGTTTGTGGTACCAGAGGAAATGGTGAGTTGTTGTGACGAAACACTTGAAGTTGAGGACCTCCTGAACCAGCCACTCCATGGCAACAACCTCACTCCGGCTGTAAGTATTGATCCCAACATTGAAGGTCTTTTGAAGGACGCTGAGAGGAATCATGCAACGAGATTAATGTTGCACATCAAGCTTAACACAAATAAATAATCAAAAACAATTAAGCAAGTTATGTTCAGGAGACAAACTCATAGATACACTTCAGTGCAATTTGAAGCTAAAGATATGTCTCTGAGTTGTCTTGCAAATGCAAAATGCAGCAAATGCATGTCACATATCAAAAGATATGATTCAATCAACCAAAAATGCCAACCAGTATCCTCAATCCTTTTACTATTGCTAGCACGTAATAGTAGTACAGCCCAATCAGGTAACTAAGGA
This sequence comes from Cenchrus fungigraminus, assembly GCA_036936925.1. Lineage (NCBI taxonomy): Eukaryota > Viridiplantae > Streptophyta > Magnoliopsida > Poales > Poaceae > Cenchrus > Cenchrus fungigraminus. Next base: position 91,731,193 of record CM072776.1, on the reverse strand, counting down.
ACTTCTGAAATGCTCACCCTACGAACACTGCTAGTATCAAAAGGGACAAATAACAGCTGAAAATGCCACGAAAACCACCATCAAATGCTAATATGATTCAGATTCATTAAACAGTGAAAGAGTTCTACTGAACCGAAATATCTCATTGCCTGTTAAAGCTTTTCAAACACCCAAGGCATATTTCAGAGAGGTAGTGATGCAACTGGGAAAAGACAAATAGTTATGACCTTGCAGCATATTCTACCATCTGAGGGACTCTCCAGCACCATTGCATGATTAAAAGGAGGGGCTAATTTGGTGTGACTTATTAACTCAGTGGTTATAAGCATGAAAGGGAACTGATCTAGTTATGATTCACTAAATGTGCAGAACAGAATCTCTTACAGCAGACATAACAAGGGAGAACATTACCAATTGTACGGTTGGTTCTCTTCTATGCGGGTGGCCAGGGTGATGCAGGCAATGCCCAGTAACTGCAGATTTCTCAGACTCTTCATGTATCCTTGTGTCAAGAAGCGGTCCATCAGTCCAATCCCCATGAACTTGGTCACTGGCTGCAGCTTTGTCAGATGCGAATGCTGGAATTGCGAGGGAAAGTCATTCTTTGCCGGAACGATGAAGGAGCATAAAATGTGCATTCCATGCTTTTTAGTAGTGACACACTTCTAGTAAAATTCAAGGAAATCATCACTGAGATGCTAAATTTCTAGAAACCTTCAGATGAAAAATGGTGATAACAATGTTTTCGATAATTCTCTGAATCTCATACAAATACCAAATGCATCAAAAAGCTTAAATTAGTGGGGAACGATGAAGGAGCATAAAATGTGCATGCCATGCTTTTGAGTAGTGACACAGTTCTAGTAAAATGCAAAGAAATCATCACTGAAATGCTAAAGTTCTAGAAACCTTCAGATGGAAAATGGTGATAACAATATTTTCAAGAGTTCTCCGAATCTCATACGAATACCAAGTGCATCAAAAAGCTTAAATTAGTGGGGATGCATATGCAATAAAGGTCATATTCAGATTTAACGGACAGAGACAATTGCATTTAGAGAGAGATGATTCAAGTATCCTACTCGATGTAATCCAAGACATGGAAACAACATGCCAATGAAATCACATTTCAAATGCCAGATGGGGACTGCAGAGAAACTTTTTGTGCAACTCAATCAGCTGCTTCTTTCTTTCTTTTCAAACAGCCCATGTTAGAGATAGATGATCTCTGGGAACAGGATGGTCGCCAGAATGAGTGACCAAACTGAGCCAGAACAAGCATGACTACTCACTGACATAAAGCTACACAAGGACACCCCTGAACCTTGATATCCCAATAGCATTGCCATTTTCAAATCCACCCACCCAACTAGTGTTAAACAAACAAACTTCCAGATAGCAGATTGTTTCCCCAGCACAAAATGCGAAAGGCAACCAGATATGTTGCTTCAGCACAATAACATTAGTAAAAAAACATTCACCCAGAGAACAGCTTCTTATACAATTATGCTTATGCAGTTGCACTGCTTGCTGAACACTGCTAAACAAATTCTAGACCATTGAGTCTGACAACAAACCAACAACAGAGGACCTAGAGTCGTGTGCCACAAGTACAATGCAGGCACTACATAAGCCTGTATAGCTCATACCAGGGAAATCTGGTCACATCTGATGCAAAACCCGAGGTGAAATGTTGATCGCCCCATATGCACACAATAGAGTCTATTATACACTGACCTCGATGATCCAGTTCACCATGACGACACGTTGCTCCACAACGAGACGGTCGTAGCTGTCGGGCATGGAACCGTACACCTCAATGTAGTCACGCGCAATGGCCTCGCGCCGCTCGCGCCGCCGGAACCGCTCGTAGCTCTCCTCGTCGTCCAAGTCCTCAAACCGCCTCCCCTGACACAAGCATTCCCAAACAGCAATTTACCAGATCAATCGCCGCACAGATCAATGCAGCCAAACCCAATTCCCAACGAATTTGACAGAAATCGCGTGTAAACCAACTCACCGTCAGGAGATCGAGAGCGGCATTGTTGACGGCGCGCGCTTCGGGGTGCACGCAGGGGACGAACTGGTTGGCGAAGTCGAGGAAGAGGCAGAATGTCGCGGAGGGCGCGGCGGCGGCGTCGTGGTTGTCAGTCAAGGGAGAGCTGATCAGGGTGCTGAGGGAGTACTCGGCGCCGCTGCAAGGACCGCTGAGCACCTCCTCCTCCTCGGGCTCCGACGGGGTCAGCTCCTCGTACGCCGAGGAGTACTCGCTCGCGTCGGCGTCGTCGGCGAGCTGCTCCGGGCAGGCGAGGTCGGACTCGAGCACGGAGCCGAGGCACGACGACTCGGAGGCCTCGATTTCGGCGGGGAGCGCCCTTGCGCCGCCGATCACCACCGAGCACTCGGAGCCGGCCGGGCGTGCCTCATCCTCGTCCTGGCGGCGAGACCTCTTCTCCGGGCGCTGATACGCGGCGAGGGAGGTGGAGGAGGCGGAGATCACCTCGCTGTAGAAGCAGGAGGAGGCAGAGGTGGACGACTCAGCGGGCCGCTTCCCCGCCGACGCCGCTGTCGCGGCCTGATCGAGGAGCAGCGGAGCCGCCCCTCTCCGCCGGCGGTAGGGGTTGGAGCGGGGCCTCGTGGGCACCGGCGCGAGCATGGTGGGAGGCATTGCGTGATCCGTGCGTGCGCGTGCCTGCGGGGTGTAGCTCCGACCTCCCTCCTGCTGCTGCTGCCTGTGTGGAGGTCACTGAGACTTGGGGAAGGGGAAGGGGAAGGGAAGGCGAGATCAACGATGAGTGCCCAGCCCGTAAAGCTCTTCGGATTTAAATCCTGAGCCGTGTTGGACGGGTGAGCTGCACTGGTCCCCACCTGCAGCCAGAGTCCGGTCCCGGTGTGGGATTGCCAGAGCAACGGCCGTGTCAGCAGCCTCCGTTGGGAATGTCCGCGGCTGTTGCAGTCTTCAGAGCAAACGCCAGGTTATCTCAGACTGTCACAGGTTATCTTGCCATGGTTCACTTTGCTGTGATCAGCTTGTATCTCAGCAGGACAGCAGATGTCAAAGCTCTCCTGAAACACCAGTAAGATGCAACTTGCAAACTCCCAGCAACAAATATTCCGGTTGCAACTTGTAAGTCAGAATGGTCCTGAACTTAAGAATGCTAGTGCACGCAGCCTCTGCATTACGGCTCTGTGAAAGCACTCCCACTTGACCGCTGCTTCCAATTGAACATTTACATGCAACTCCGACTTCAACTAAATGTTCCTGAAAAGCAATGCGGGCGAAATTTATGTGCAGGCTGGGATCAATAATACAACACAGATTGCCAGAGACTGAGACAGCAAACTCTCTTTTCTGTCCATAGGTGCTTATGGGCAAATATCATGTTAAATAACTTTAGCACCACTGCACAAAACTTCCTAGGATTACAAGTACATGAAACAGGTCTAACATGTTTGACCGACAGGCACAACACTTGTCCAAGCATATCATCAGCCTTGGAAACTAGGTGATGTACCTGAAGTGATCAAAATGGTAGTTTACATGATGTCAACTCTCCTCTGGATCTGCATCAACTTCTCCAGAAAATTCATTCAAAAGAAGCAAGTAGTTCAGCGGCACTTTGCTAGAATTCTGTTCCATGCTGAATTCGATAACAATCTATACTAATATGTGATTGCACTAAGCCATTTTGCTGAATCTGTTCCCAAGTAAATTCCCAACAATGCAGGGCACACCCCACCACTAGACATGACGTTCTTCAGTTCTTCACACATGAGGATTGGGCAGAACCGTGCATTACTTTTAACGACAACCCTCCAGCGCACCGTTTCAATCCTGATAAATGAGATGCTAGCTCCTCATCATCATATTGCTTCAGCAACTCCACCAAACGTTCAGCACAAGATGCTTCTATGTGAATCTCCCTCTCGACAACCCTCCTCCCCAATGCTGATGCCTCATGGACATGCCCTTCCTCACACAGACCAAGCAACAGAGTTCCATACACGTCAGAGTCACACAGCACGCCATTCTCCTCCATCATTCCCAACCAGTGGCAGGCATCCAACGACCTCTTCATCAAAAGAAGCTCCCTCACCATCGAACTGCCAGCAAGGGGGGTCAACTGCACCCCTTTCTTCATCATCCTCTGCGCCAGTCCTTCAGCTTCAGCTGTCATGCCAGTCCTCCACAAGCAAATGAGCAGAACGTTGTAGCACTGCCCGCTCGACATGACCCCATCACCAACTACACGCTCGACGACACCATATGCATCAGCCGCCCTTTGCTCTGTGCAAATCCCTTCGACCAGTGCCCGCACAAAAACCCGGTTTGGCATCACCCCTCTCTCTGCCATCCTATCCAGCACGCCAAGGGCCTCCGCCACCCTCCCATTCCCACAGAGGCATTTCACCAAACATGTATAGGTCACCACGTTAGGTGCACAATTTGCACCCAAACCACTGCCCTCCATCTCCTCGATCAACCTCAGTGCACCATCCTCGTTCCCTAAACTGCACATCCCATCGAGCAACGCGGTGTAAACCACACCATTGGGCACACACCCGAACTCCGGCATTTTATCGATCAGCCGGCGGGCGCTCTCGAAGTTCCCAGCTGACGCCAGCTTATGCACCGCGGTCACGATCACGGGCACGGTCGGAGAGGCGCCGGACCCGGCCATGATCTCAAGCACGGCGGATACATCGGAGGCAGAGCCCGCCGCGCGGAGGGCATGGTGGAAGCAGGCGGCGTCGGGGACGAGGCTGAAGGACCGCATGTGGCGCAGGGCTGCGAGGCAGGCGGGGAAGAGGCCGGCGTGCGCGGAGATGTTGAGTAGGAGGGCGTAGTGCGAGAGTGGGAGGGGCTGTGGGGAGGAGGAGAGGAGGAGCGGTACAGAGGAGGAGAGGTCGGGGAGAGAAGTGGCGAGTGAGGAGAGAGCTTGCGGGGAGGGGAGCGGCGAGGAGGGGGTCAGGCGCCATAGGAGGAAGCGAAGGGAGAGAAGCGGGGAGGGGAGCAGCGGGAGGAGGCGGGATAGCGTGCGGAGAGGGAAGGCGTCGGAGGGGGACGGGAAGGCGCGGGAGAGTGCGTGTGGGAGCGCCTTGGAGGACGCCGGCGGCGAGGTGAGGACGTCCAGCAGCGCGGCGAGTTTGGGGTGGTCGTGGTGAGGCGGACGGGTGGAGAGGCGGCGGCGGAGGAAGAGGGGCGACGCGCGTGTTTGCATTTGATGGAGGTGGTGGTTCGTTCGGTCGGAGATGAAGGAGAATGGGCATCCGCGTCTGTGTGGGCTGGTGGACGGGTGCCTATGTCGTGAGAGGCCCAAAAGGCCCAAACAAGCCCAGCAGTGTGTGGGAAGGTTTCGTTGACAATTTTTTTTAATAAAACGTTTGGTCAAACTTTAGAGGAAAAAATCAAATGAATTATGATTTTTTTTCGGTGACACTGGAGGGAGAGCATCTCCAACTGAAGTTTCATTGATATGTTTGTGGCAAGCCAAAGAGCTACAACACATGAAGTTCAACAATTTTACAACAACCTCACATAACACAAGGAAATAAAAAACAATTAAGACAACATGCATTTAGTTCAAAAGACAAAGCTAAAACACCAGCTACAGACGACCACCAATTGTCGATGGGAGCCACCACCGAAAAACGTACTCATTAGATACACCGCAGCCATTGCCCCTCCACACCACCCCTCGTAGCTACGTCGCTCCGCTATCCCCCTCTGTCTATCAGGCCAACAAAGTGGGGACTAATGGCGGCAGGAGTGACGCAAACCCGAGCTCACCGAAAACGACGATCATCCTTTCGATGCCGATGAGACCACCTTTCAAAGCACATCCTAAGTTTCCACACGTCAACATCCAACGAATTATGATTTAAATGGAGTACGCATCTCCCCGAACCTACATGCTTACATCAGGCCCGTACCTTAGTTTACGTGGCCCCGGTGCAAAACACAAAATGGTGGCTCTGTATGTCCAAAATGCAAATAATAAAAAATATATTTATGTATAATAATGTAATTACCAAAAGCATTAATGCGTAGTAAAGGAGTAACAGACAACTATTTCTTACCGATATCTTTAACTTCTATTGAAAAGTAACATTCGTCGAGTATTCTTTGAAATGAAACCTTCAATTATAGCTTCATATTTAATCTTCTCTAGAACATCATTTTCAAGGGCAATTGTGGCCAGTCCATTGAGCCTTTCTTGTTTCATAGTACTACGTGTGTAGGTCCTTAGCAACTTCAATTTGGAAAAGCTTCGTTCGGCGGATGCCACTGTCACTGGAATGGTCAACAAAATTCTGTATGCAATAAGGGCATTAGGAAAACAGCCCATTTGTTTCACTAACTTCAGAATTTCAAGAGGGCCCATGTCTTCCTTAGGAATGAAATCTTGAACAAATTTTAACTCCACATGTAATTCTTTACCATCAATATCAGAATGGTCACCGCTCTTAAGTGCAGCCTCAAGATTAGCACAAGAAGACAACAAACTCTTGTCATCTAAAGAGCATAATTTCTTTGAAGTAAACAAAAAACCAAAAGTACTTTCATACTCCTGATATTGCTCAAACCTCTTTGTAAGTGAAGCAATAGCATGATCAACAATGAGAAGGAAATAAGTGATTCTAATTGACTCCTCTGGAGGTTGCGAAGCAATAGATTCGTCATCAGGAGTCTCATCAAATTGACGTTTCCTTTTGATTTTACGCTTGGTGCGGAACACTAGATCAATATTCATCTCACCTGCAATTTCTTTTGCAGATTCTAATGCATTTGCAAAACCATTTTCTCTGTACTTCTTGAAGAAGGAAATCAGCCCCCGCACTTTCTCAATTGCAGCATCAATAAGCATATCCTTTGCTTGTAACTGTTTGCTGACCAAATTAACAGCAGATAATACTTCATACCAGATAACTATTGCCACTATAAACTCAAAGTCACCAAGTTCATTGGTCGCCAAGGATTTAGCTTCACTACATATTGTCGAATCATTATCGGTATCTGATACTTGGAGTAAAGCTTCTCTTATATCCTGCATTTGGAACCTTATAGCCTTAACACTGTCAACACGACTCTCCCAATGAGTAGCTGACAATGGTTTCAGAGTCAATCCTGATAAGTTATCTTTTAGAATTTGCCATCTCTTAGTGGACTTGGCAAATATTGTATAGATACGTTGTATAATTCCAAAAAAATCTTTTGAGTTACCACAACTCTTTGCCATATCACATAGTGCTAAATTCAAACTATGACAGCCACAAGCAGAATAAAAAGCCCTGGGATTGATGTCCAAAACTTTCCTTTGTACCCCTATATTTTTTCCTTTCGTATTTGATCCATTATCATATCCTTGCCCTCTCACATTGTCTATATCAAGGTCAAGATTCTTCAATTCATTTTGTAAAGCATCAAACAATCCTTGCCCTGTTGTATCATTTATATCCAAAAAGCTTAAGAATGATTCCTCAATGCAAATAGAATCTGAAGATGTATCAACATATCTTATGATCAAAGACATTTGTTCTTGGTGGCTTATATCAGGGGTACAATCAAGTATAACTGAGAAATACTTTGATTCCTTTATTTTTCTAATTATTTCATGCCTGATAGCAGCAGCAATCAAATCTATTACCTCATTCTGGATGCCATGACCAAGGTAATGTTTATGAATTTCATCATTCGTTATGCGTTTAACATGCTCCTGAATAACCGGATCAAATTCAGCCATAATCTCAACCATGCCCAAGAAGTTCCCATTGTTGCCTTGGTACAACTTGCTATTAGTGCCACGAAATGCTAAATTATGTTTCGCAAGGAATTTCACAATCAAAATAATTCTGAATAATACCTTCCTCCAATGGTCTTTTTCTTTCTCAAGTTCTCTCTGAGCAACTTTATCAATTGTTTGATTGTTAGCAAACCTGAGACGCATGTCATACCAAGTGGCCATATTTGTAAGATGTTCTGCACTAGTTTCATGCTCTTTAAGTCTTTGGTTAACATGTGTCCAGTCACTGAACCCCTCATTTGCTAGCTGACTCCTTAACTGACCCTTTCTTAATAATTGACAACAAAAACAGAATACTCAGTTAAGCTCTTTGGAATAAACCAGCCATTCTCTATCACACTTCTCTCTATTTGATAGAACTCTAGTGTATAATTTTGCAGAAAACCTTCTAGATAATCCATCTTTGGGGCCTTTCTGAATAGACAAGTCTCTTCTAGGACCCTTTTGAACCAAAATGTCAATCATTTTCTGATCAAGTGAATCCCAATATCTTGGATCAAAAATATCAAGCTGAAAAGGATCAGATTCTGAATCAATACCATCAGTGTTGTCACTTTCAATACTACCTGATCCATCAAGGGCAGCATCAACACCATCAGCATTGTCTCCATGAGTATGTGCCTCAACATTGTTAGGATTAACTGGCTCTGAATCAACTACTGAAGTGTGTGCCTCAACATCTGCAAGAGGAGTTTGATTTTCTGTACTCGTTTGAGGTTTTCTAACAACAAACCTTTCAAGAGCACCTTTCTGACTCTGAGCAAATTGTTCAAGCCTTCTTTTCTTTTTGCGCTTCTCAGCACCAGACTCATGATTTCTATTTCGGACTCTAGGAAGCATGACTAAGTAATGGACGACCTGCTACATGTTTCATAATTCAAAAAGGAAAGAACAAAGCAGTTAGAATGAGACGATGCATCTTCATCTTGATGGAAAATTAGACAGGAACTCACCAATTAGTAGGATGATGCAAGGGTGTAACTTCTGGACGAACGCACGCAAGACGGCAGGACGGCGACGAGTTACTCGCAGTCGCAGCGGCGGTCGGCGGCAGTGTTTCTGCGTCGTGCGGCTGCGTCTGGGAGTCTCGTGCTTAACAGATTGGAATGTGAGGAGTCTAATGGGCCTGCCGTTTCACATTTGCTTAGGAGTCCAAGTATATTCATTAATGATGGAGCATTGATTTGGGCGGCCCTTTAATTTGGGCGGCCTGGTGCTGTCGCACCGTTTGCACCGGGTGATGTACGGGCCTCTGAATAAATGGCAGAGAGTACTTGCAGCAGACTAACATCAGGCCGTCAGGGCGAAACGTGGTTGCATGGTCGCGGGAACTCGGTGAGAAAAGCTTGCTGGCCTGGGCGCTGGGCTGGCTTCACGCGAACAGAAACGGTGGATCCGCTTCACGCCGTGGAAGTACTCATCCACGCGAACAGAAACACGCTGGCAGCGCGCTACACGACCTCACCCTTTGGCCTTTGCGGCTTTGCAAGCCCGATCGACCGTCTATTCTACGTTACGTGACGGTCTGACGGAAGAAACGCAGATGTTGCCGCTCTAGCTTGGGCTTCCGCGCTTCGCCTTGAACGTGACCGGCGGCCCGGCGCCGGGACTTCTTTTGATTGAGAGTTTGAGGCAGGCGTTGTGTGTGCAACGCTGACGACAGGAAGGGCAGACGGCAAAAGGAACGATTTCTTTTCTTTTTTTTTTTGCTTTGATTGATCAATGTGTGGGAAGGTGCTCTACGTGATGACGTGCAAATTGCGGAGGAGGTGGGTACGCAGGTGGGGTTTTTTTTTTCTCGGTGAAAAAAAAGAGGGCCAAAAAAGGTATAACCAGTTTCTAAAGAGTTGTTCTTTACATCTCCTCGAAACTTTTGGTACACGTGACCTGTCAACTGGGTTCTATGGGATTGTACAGGAGAAATTATCTAGGTGGAAAATATTTCACTTATTTTGTCTCTTTATTTTATTTTATTTTACTACCTAATCATTTCCAACCCCCTTGTTCACCTATATAAGCACAGTACAGGGAACCCCCACCCCCCTCCTGTTCTTTGAGGTAGCTAACCTATAGGAAGACACTGCTCCTCCACTGTGACGGAGAGATTCAAGTCTACAAGTCTAGACCTTTCTCCTCCGCCTCCTCCGCAACTTGAATCAAAGGTAATACACTTAAATTTCATTTCTACTATTGTTAGATCTAGAAGTTAAACAATGTTTTCCATATTGTTTTGGTAGAATTTTAGATTATACTAGAAAACAGGCGCAGCTTTGCTGCGCACCCCTTTGGAATGAACCACCCGAATACCCGATGAAGACATTTAACTTTGCAAATGGGTTGCTTATTTAATTTCAGCCTCCCTAGTTGCGCGGGCTGAAAAAGTGGAGTAACTTGACGTTTTTATTAGGTTCCAAATTATTTCACTTCACTTACCAGAGACAATCTGGGGTTTTAAATTTGGTGCTAAAACTACTTCGTCATTGATGTTTTAAATTTGGTGCTGATTTATTGTTGAATGGCCAGAGAAATTGTGTTTCTGGTGCTCAGTTGTACATGTGTGCTTTCTCAATGTTCCGGGTCCTCTAGAATCTTTTACACCGTTGGTACACACGCCGCCACATTTTTTTGGTAATAGGTCGGTTGGATTCGCAACCGTTAGAGCGTGCGGTTACTTAGCGGTTCAGTTTCAACGCAGGTGCACTTGAAAGTCTTGGATCGATTCCCCGTTAGCCGACATGCATCCTATTCGAAACCGTTAGGGTACGTTCGGTTGGTTGTCGTTACTCGCTCTTCCAATTTTGGGCGTTCACTACGTGGACGTGGCCTTCCGTTTCCTTTAGTATAGTGCCAATGATTGATTGGCGAACCTAAGATACGAATGTCCATGCATGTTGATTCTTCCGCCAACCGCGGACCAAACACGGGTGTGCGTGCGTTTCCTCTGACAAAAAATTAGCGAGTTGATGTATCGACGTAGCAAGTTGAGGCGAAATCCAAACATGCCCTTAGATTTTCCGGTGTTTGGGGGAGGGGAATCCCACTCCCCAGCAGTCCGCCAGTGCGTGTGGGTACTGGGTGCAACTCTGGCGGTCCCGTCCGCGTGAAGTGCCACACCACTGCTGCCATCTGTCGCCCGCTGCATCTCAAACTGTCCATAACGCTCCCGGCATACCCTCCGCGACTCCTCTCCGGCCGCGAGCGAGGCGCTTGCTCCGCAGCTTCCTTCCAGAGAAAAGGCTGTGCAAGCTGCCAAGCCGTAGCCCGTAGCGGCGCGGGAGGAGATGGAGTCGAGGGAAACGGTCGTTTGGGATGGCATCATCGACCCTCGGCCGGTGTGGTGTGGTGCTTCACAGTGCGCTGAGAAACGAGTAACGTAGGCAGAGAACAGCGTCGTATGCGGCAACGGCGGGAAAGGGTTGCCTCAGGCGCCATGATCTGGTCCCCACTGACACGCCGTCGGTAGGATGCCAAGGCCAATTTGGTCGCCGGCCACGCCAGCTAGTCCGCTGCCGTTCAAAAGTTTAGCAGTTACCAGTTATCACTGTGGTATAGTATTTCAAATACGTACGACCAATGCAATGTGACGGCACGCTTCGAGGCTAATCATACCAGTTACGTTAACTCCTGGCGACGGGGTCGCAGCAAAGGCGCCTGCAGCTCAAGATCTTTCTCCTCGTCATCCTCGAGTTCAATCGAGGTAGTAACATATATTGCTGTGAAATCGGGAAGTTCGGCAACGTTTTTGGCGTGGGATTTTAGATTCAATCGTGCGTGTGCTTTCTTAGGTTGACTGAACACAAAACCGCTAAAGCGTTTACACAAATTGTTTCAGGTGTAAACGCTTCAGGTGCCTTTTGATACTCTTAGATTGTTTTCTTTTTAACCAACACGTGCATCCTATTCGAAGTTTTGTGGGCATTCGTATGGTTTAGTGGGAAGGATCGGAGAGTCCAAACTGTGAACGTCCATACACGTTGATTCTTTCGCTAATAACCGTGGGAGAAATACATGTGCGCGTTTCTTCCACCAAAAAATTGGCGAGCCGATGAATTGGCGCTACGAAATCCAAACGTGCTCTTAGTTTTCCGGTGCCCTCAAATCCAAACGTGCTCTTAGTTTTCCGATGCCCTTAGTCAGGCGCCACGATCTGGATCCTCACTGACAAGCCATCTGTAGGATGCCAATGCCAACTTGGTCGCCGACCAGTCCGCTGCCGTTCAAAAGTTCAGCAGTTACCAGTTATCACTGTGATATTTCTACGACTAATGTGTGCCGCCTTATACATACGCTTCGAGGCTACTCGTATACCACCCGTTAACTCCTGACAACGGGCCCTCATTATATTGCCCGGCCCATTCGTTTACTCGAATATCTCGCGGTAAGTTAGCTAGCTAGCGCTTATATATATGTTTGTTAGGAATAACGAAGAAGCAAGTCTTACAGATTCCGATCTACTGTACGCGAAGTAACTAGCTAACCCATGATTATCTCGATCTTGTTTGATGCAGGGGAAAAGGGGCCATGGCGGAGGGGCAGAAAATGCCCGCACTGCTGGGGGATGTGCCGGCACTGTCTGCGGCGGCGGCGGGGGCGTCGGAGTCGGGGAAGGCGGAGAAGCTAGCATGGGTGGACGTGCTCGTGCGCACCAAGTTTTGGAAGCCATGCGAGGCGCACAAAGGTGCGGCAAGGGCGGAGAGGTGCGTGTTTTGCCTCGACTGCTACGAGGTGACATGCCCGCATTGCCAGCATCGCGACGGCAAGCCCGGCCACCGCACCATCAAGATCCGGCGGTACAACCTCCGCTCCGTCGTCCTCGCCGCGGACTTGAAGGGCCTGCCCGTTGATGCGCCAAGTATACAGGTATATTGACAGTAACATGCATAATAATTACTGCCTCGTTACAAATTAGTCATCTTTTTTCAGTAAATTTCGCACATATAGTAGTTGTAAAAAACGGACTAGTATGTTGCCTATACTCCCTCCGGTTTGGTAAAAAAAGTCGTTTATGACAGCGACACGATCTCCAAAACACAACTTTGACTTCTTTTTTTATAAAAATATTTATTGAAAAGTTATATATGTATATTTTTATGAAAATATTGTTCAAAACAAATCTATTGATATGATTTTTCACATTTCTAAACTCAACCACTTAAAAGTTATTCATCATTTATATTCCCGATGTTTGACCCCAAACCTTGTCTAAAACGACTTCTTTTACCAAACCGGAGGGAATAATTACTAATTGTGATTGAAAGTCGTGCTACCTATTTGGTTTTCTAAATCCTTGATAAATACATGTACATTGGAATATGAAAAGTAGCATCAATTGGTCATTTGATTGGTTCAATGTGCTTCTCCATACCTTTTTTGTTTGTCGCGAGCATCCCGTAAAAGTGTCCCTTTAATTTGCTCTAAGTCAGATTATTTTTTATTTGATCAAATGCATATAAAAATATATTAATATTTTTCTATGTCTAACAAGTTTTATTAGATTTATTATGAAATATATTTTCGTAACATGCCTATTTAGTGTATAAATATTGATACTCTTCACTGACACCGTAAACTTGACCAAACTTAAAATATTGTAAAGGGCCAGCATGTACACATACACATCATGTACTGTATCTATGAACTACTGATTTTAAAGTTGACTGACTCTTAATATATGCGACATTGCAGCAACTCATCCTCAATTCACAACTTGTACTGTATATAAGGCCGGTCAAGAGATCGAGAAGATTTAGACCTCGACCAGGGGCACGTCGCTGCTCGACCTGCTACTCCTACCACCACGGCGAGAACAAAAGCAACAAGTTCTGCTCGCTGGTTTGCGAGGTTTGTCTTTTTTTTTTTTTGCTCTTGGTTACTTGAGTTTATTAAATCTATGAATATAGATATTTTAAACATAGTACTAAAATATCATCCATTATCAGGAGAAACAAAACGTGTCGCCGGATGATTTCTCGGGACCAGAAGCAGAGGAACGCATGAGGAACCTTCACAAAAAAATGAAATCACCAGCGGGTGAGCATGGACACGAGCTGAGAGCCCTTCACAACCTCCCACGGACATATGCTGAACCAGCGCGAGTGGCAAACCTGGGGCTGGGGCACCTGAAGAGCAACACACTTCGTAGGCGGTCGCGTAAGCAAGGAGCACCAAAAAGAGCACCGTTCTTCTGAATGCTGCTCGAGAGGCCAATTTGAATGGTTGAGCTTAACCGGGGGAGGTGTTGAATTGATCCTGGCTAGACTGTTGGGTTCCGCCTGCTTTAATTTAGACATTTAGTGTTGCTATTTCTGTTGTTCTTGTTGAACCTGTAGTGTCTGGATTATGTTTGTATACCAATTTAAGTAAACCTGTATTGTTGGGATTTCATGTGGTATCAGTGTCTCTGCTGCCCGATGGTTTCTCACTTGGTTTATTTTTCTACAGTATGAGCGCATCTGATGGATGCATTTGAACAATTTATGACTACTTTGGTTGGTTTGATTTATGCATGTGTGATTACAAAAACATTACAAAGCCATTTCAAAACAAAATGTTCAAGTGACATCCTTGTCGCAACAGGCCCACTCGTCCTCTTCCAGTCTCCCGTGAGATGCCGACCAAGATCTGCTTAGGAGGCCTCGAGGGGTATGCCAACTTGTTCGACCAAGACTGCACAGCGAACTTCATAGCAACTTCGTAACATAGTATCAAGTATTTAGACTTTTCCTGCAAAATGATCATATCGTTCTGAATGTCTGCAAGGAACAACGCATCATATCCAGATGATGTCATCCTTGATCGACGTAAATCAAGCAGATATGCAAGGGGTATAACAAAGAACAAAGAAACCAATCGACTGACTTCGATTTCCATACATACCAATGAGTGCGAACCAACTCGAGGCTTAACCTGTTGTCTCTCTGATCGGGGGGCAGCCACCTTTCTGTTATGTGGTGCGACTGTGCGAGGTTGGCTTGGGAGTCTTATCGAGGCAAAAAGAGGCCACCAAGAACAGGGGAGGGGATATCATTTGTAAGAGGCTTTAGGGTTTTTTCTAGTAAAGAATTGTTATTATTTTTAGATTGGATGTAGATAATGGAATCCTATATATATATATATATATATATATATATATATATATATATATATATATATTACAAGTTGAGGCAAAAAAAAAAAAGGTCATGGCAACACCTATCTCTTCTTGGACTTAGTAATAAGCATAGTCCTACTCCTGGCAACTAAAAACACTGCTAACTCAACCAACTCCTCTTTTACCATAAAGAGAACTGAGGCGGCAAAGACACTTTGTACAATCTTTGTACCCATTCCTTTGTAAAACGCATGCAATCCTTCGTAATGGACCATCTTTATTATTGCATCTATTGTACCTGGTGAACATAGTCAGTGTAATGTTAACAAAAACATGATTATAGACACATGACATAAGATACCGAACTATGATATCACATATATTATCAAAGCACAATGGTTCAGAAAATATCAACAATTTGTTCTCAAATAAAGCATATAAACAGTTTGTTCTAGATGAAACTACATCAAAAGTTGTCATTAGTTTGGTTGCACAGTGGAGAAAGATACCTGTGTATCTGGACATCACATTCCTGCCAATTTCTTGTTTTGCTTGCAACCTAGACTGCAATAGTTAAGACATAATGAGCAAACAGGAAATAAAATGAGTGCCATTATTCAGGGGCAGACCTAGCCGAAAAAGTGAGAGGTGGCCTGCTAATATAAATGCATTAATAATTTTACTAGATATGCTCTATGTTCATTGAAATCAGAAAACTGAGTGGTGGCCTGTGCCCTTGCTCGAGTGAAAGTAAGTCCGCCCCATGCCATTATTGCACTAGACACATCTGATGCAGACCCAAGCACCCTCCTGTGCTGAGTGTGATTACAGTAATCTGTAATCCTGTGCAACTGGAATTCAGGCACAATAGTTACTTTGGAAGCATCAGTTATCAAGAAATCTTTTTATGAAAAATAATTATTGCATCAGACCAGGTGCAGTTATCCAATAGAATCTCTTCTAAGAATTCCACAAGTTCAGCTATTTCATGTACCTTGACAACTAGCAATGGATAAGTGACAACAGTAGCTCCCAGTTTTGCTATTGCACCCAACAAGAACACCTGCTCAAGGAGGAAAGTTCTCAGAAAGAAAGCATACATATATGTACAAAAATTACCATGAACATATACATACGTACTGTTTGTTTTTAATCTGGACCAACAAAGGAAATGTAAGATCTAGATAGCGTAACAGGATAGAGAAATCATGAAGTCAAATTTTATTTCTTCAGTTTGTAGAAATGCACAAAATAATCATATGACATTTGCTGCTGTTCCTCTTACAGAAAAGTTCATGAACCTTGAAGTAAAAGTAGTTATCAATGACTAAGGGCACATCCACACTTATTAGTTTAATTGATAAGCATATTCATTTCCCATCAAAAACTAAATGGAATAAAATAAAAGGCAACAAAAATAAATTGCAGTGGACCTGTATTGCTTGTTGCAAGTAATTGCACTGTCTGATAAAATAAAGAAATTAACTTTGTCATAGTTAAGATCTGCGCTACTGAGTAAATACATCAAGCTCACTAGTCACCATCAAAGAAGTAATTTAATCTCAATGGTTTCCGTTAGCTGGCCACCAGCACCACATCTGAGCACATACCATATTTACATACAGTCCTATGGTGTTAACCCAGGCATTTTCTGTTAAAAAAGAACAGAATCTTCCACAAATGAATACATTGTTTTCTTCACGTCAAACAGAATCATGTGCATATAGACTAATTGTACCATGTAAACAAATTTGTCCATAATTACACTAAATTCTCTTGCTTAAATACCATTCTCACAAAAAGGCCCCACCAAAATAATCTCCGTAACATGATCATATGCACTGACTGATTGTTGCAATTCCATTAAAAGGCACTACACAGTTGCAGACAAATGGTCTGAACTCTGAAGGTAACAATGCCTCTTTTGCATGAAAATATGTAATGCAACATTATAACATCATCGAAAATAAGTTTCTAGGAGTGGGACACTAGGTTGAGGCAATAGGAGAGTCAAAACAGTCACAGTTTCACAAAGACAGGCACCTCCATCATTTCATAAAGACGAGAATATTACAGGATATCATCTGAAAGTCTGTACCTTCATAGCAGTGAGGTTCCTTTTAGGTAGTTGCTTTCCAGAACGCTTTGACTGGAGACGCTTTGCCAAAGTTTCATATATCATAAACTGAATCGATGGGTTACATACCTGAAATTTTACACATTTTAGTAGCTGTGGACCTCCATATGTAACAAATAGACTTTGGGTGTGACATTTCAAAAACAAATAACTAACCATGATTAATGTTGGAACAAGTCCTTTCCAATATCCCCTTATGCCAGACTCGCGACAAACCTCCCGGATCTGTCTAAGACAGTAAGACCAATGAAAATAGTAAAAGAAATGTCTCATAACTTTATTTGTGAAGTAAAAGCAAATTAGAAGGCAGGACTTCAGACTCCAGTTAGTTATTGCACAATCTATTCATATGCAGATTTGATGAAATTTATAATATGGTGGGGTACTGAACTAACTATACCAATAAGAAGTGAACTGAAAGACCACTCCACTTCTGGAATTCTTATGTTCTCAATATCCTAATTAATCGAGGAATTTTAAGTTTACAGAGAACAACTGACTCATACTGGCATGCTGTATCGTTTTATATTTTTTGTTTTTTTAAAAGACCTGTACCATTCCCCAACTGCCCCTTTCATTTCTCTACTGAATAGTTTCAATACCAAAATTCAACATAAACACTTAGGGTGAAAGATTGGCATTGAGGAATGAGAGCTAACCGCTTGAAATGTACCATATGAATGAGGTTTTCAGACTCCAGTTTAATTAGCCTATCCTTCAGAATTGAAACATCCAAGGAATTTGCCCTAGATATTTCTTTCAGTAGAAGGTCCTTCTTAGACTCCAAGATTTTCCTTTCTGCCTGCGTATGTGTCTGAAAGGAGGCTAATGTTAATCACTAGTTTGATGTAATTTTTATTATCAGTAGTATAGAAGCCACATGGTTGTTACAGTTTAGTTTAGCCATTGTATTTTCTGTATTGTCTTGGTAAAAGCAAGCCACATGTAGGTCAACTAATACACAAGCAATATTTGTTTGCCACTTAACTACTCCGCATCATGTATTCTCTGACTGCAAGAAAACTGGATGTTGTGCCATAGCAAATGTATCAGTTATATAGTTCATAAGCATGAAAAAACTTTAAAAAAAAAAACTAGAATTAGGAAGTGTGGACCCCAATAGTGTTCGAGAAGTGCCCCCCCCCCCCCCCCCCAAAAAAAAGTGAGACTTAGTGAGGATCTTAGGCAAGGCAGTAGTTGAAGGGTTGGAGCATTATAGTTAAACGAGATTGTAGTATATTTAACATGTCAACAATATTGTTAGCTCATATTACCAAAATTTGGCAACAAATGTCCTACATAAATACTTTTTGTATATTCTAGTACCTGCCCATAGAGGAAGACCATTTCAGTTCCCTAATTTTTATCACCCTTACAAATTCTAGTAAGGGAACAGCTGGATCACTAAATAGAAGATATGATCATCACAAGGGATATCAGAAGCAACATAAGTTAGGATGTAACCAAACCACTAATGTAAACATTCCGTCAGGGCATCAAGGCTGGTAATTTAAAACAGTAGAATTTACTAAACCTGTCTATAATATATTCTTGAAGAAAAAGGGCATTAAATAACCTAGCTTAGTTTACCTGCATACGTGTCACAAGAACCCATATTGGATTGGTAAGAAGAACATTGATTGACCTGCAACAAAGGGAAGTACCCCATGAGCATGCCAAAACAGTAAGATCATTAACTCAGAAAACTAAACACAAAAATATTTAATAGTATAAACTAACAAACTTTGTGGTTTCTATTTCACAAAATCACACAAACTCTGCACATTTGTTGTAACGTACACATTAACACTAAACTCCGTTAGTTTGGTCGTTCCATGGCATTAAGTCTACACATAAGAAGATTGGCCAGCTCATTGATACGTTTTAATTTGTTCCAGCATTTCAATAAGACAAGTGATTGCAGTGTGAGTAGACGGCTTACCCAGCAACAGCTGCAATACCAAGCCAAGAGAGCATCCCAACAGTACCATCCCCAAGGCCCTTCTTACCACGAGCAGCTGCGACATCTTCAATTTTGTTCTTAAGAATCTGGTAGAAGTAGTAATAAATTCCCTGCATCCACAATTGGATTCCGGCTCAAGTTCATACCCAGCACATACTTAACCTAGAAATGGAATTTAACCTGCGATGCAGCAGTGCCGATGAGAGAGGGTTTGAGGCCGCTGTACAATCCACCCCACCCTTCCGTTTGGATAAGCTGTTACTTGATTCCACACATGTCTTGCTCATTAGGGGGCATTCGCAGCTAGTGCAACAAATACACGACAAGTCCGCAATGAGTCACCTGGAGCATCTGGAAGAGGGTCGAGCTGTCGTTTGCCCCGCTCCCAGCCTTCCTTTTCTTCGCTGACCTCTCTGTCTGCTGCCGGGTGTTCACCTGATCGAACCATCGGCAGCAGAAGCATTTGCCATTTAGCGATTCGGAAGGGGGCAACTGGAGATTAACCAGAGCGACAAGGGGCGACAAGAGGATAGGATGGTACGGTTTGGAGAGGGTAGGTGATGATCTGCGCGATGATGCCACCGCCGGCGCCGGCCAGCCCGTTCACCACCGCGCTCGACATGCTCCCCCACCTGGTAGAGACGGCGCCGAGGCGGGCGGTGGCCGGTGCACGTCGTGCGGAGGTGGGCCGCAGCGCCCCCCGGGTTGGAGGGACGAGCGAGTGAGTATAGGAAGGGGGAAGGGTCGAATTGGCAGCCGCCGAGCCGGGAGGGAGGCGAGTTGCAGGTTGCTAGTGCGCTGGCGCTGTCTAGCGGTGGACGAAGGGTGTGTTCCGAGATTTTTCACGCTTCCCTTTCGCAGCTGGTCTCTCCGCTCGCGGGTCGACTCGACTTTCAAGTTTCAAACCCCGCTCGAGTCCCCCCCCCCCCCGTGTGAAACTCTTGTGGCCATATGGCATATGGTGATATGGGTTTTATTTCAAATACATTTCGACCATAAGGGTCTTTGTTTAAAACTAAACAATCATATGGTGATTCTAGGTGATGTATGGACACGTCTTGTTCAAATTTACGTCTATTGATGGTATTTTTAGAGCAGCTTGTACAGGTAGCCCTTCTGATCTAGGAGTAACAAATAAAGGTGACGGCAAAAGGAAGAAAGTTCCCCTTTTGCTCGAGCTCAGTGACTTAAAGGGTGCGTTTGGTTATGAAGCAAAAGCCAAACTAACGTAACCTACCAAGCGCAGGCATTTAGTACGTCAAAATTTTCTAGCTTCGCAGCGGCAAGGAAACGCTCGAATACAAGATTCTCAATTTCGTTGGTGATACGAGGTTGCAATAATTATCATTTGAGAATTACACAGTTTAACGCAGACGCTCACAACATGCACGCACACTCACCTCTATGAACACACGTACGCAAATCCTATCCCTATGAGCACCTCCGTAGGACTCAGCACCGGCAAATCGGCAGATCTGGAGATTTCGAAATCACCACTGACGCCTCGTCGTCGAGGGAAAAGGTGTGAGCACCAGAATTTGAACCACTTAATGCATAACGTCGGAAAATCTCGAAATAATTACAGGAACCCCTAGTGGGTAGCATCCCACTAGACCGTTCTACCATTGGGTGGGGCGAATTTCCGCCTGTGGGTAAAAAAAATCCCCTCGCTGGCCCCGTGTGCCAAAGCACTGGTTAAGAGACGGCCCAGGTCGGCCTGAGGACCGTGTATGGCCCAGGTAGGTAGTTTCCCACGGGTTACGACTCCCAGTGTCAGGACGGGGCCAGGGTTCGGGGATTTTCTCGGTCGGGGAAGCCGAGGCTTCTTCTTAGTTAATACCGTGGGGGCGGTCTTTCCCTCACCGGCCGAGTTTTTTTTTTTGGACTACAAACCCATTCATACAATAATTATCATTTGACCTGCTATAGAATAAATATATATCCTCTCCTCAACTCAAGAGCTATGGAATCCAATAAATTCTTTTGAAAGGGGACTCATCATACACATGCTAAATTCACTTCTGATGAGACTAGTGAGACTAAAAAAAGGAATTGTACAGCAAAAAAAAAAAATTGCCCTGCCTTCAAAATTCAAATCGATCTACCTGTTTTCATTATTTTAAGAAAATCGCCCAGCTTTGTGTCTCCCTCTCTAACTCAGCAAGCGCTAGCAGGGGGCAAAGCGCAAAAAAGAGAGAGGACCCTCGCAAAACAAAAACTCTAGCAAAACCCTAGCCCCCCGGAGACAGCGCTGAGACCGAGAGGCCGACTGGTCGGAGAAGGTGAGGCCGTGAGGGTGCTCTCAGCCCAACCGCCGCGCCGCCGAAAATGTTCTCGCCGGCGATCAGGAAGCCCCACCTTCTCCACCGCAGGGACAGGGAGGAGGCATCCCCTTCACCTCCACCTGCTGCTCCTACCCACTCCCCGCCGCCTCGCGGATTCGTCATCCCCGACCGCCCCGCTACCGGAACCCCGGCTCCTTGGACCTCCTCCTCTCTCCTCGCTAGGTATCCCTCTCTTCTCATCTGCTTTGCTTTCACCAAACTGCATTTTGCTGTATGGCCGTATCTAATTGAAAGTCGCCAAAAGCGAGTGCGGCGCGGGCTTCTCCGATTTCCTCATTTTAGATTTCCAGCAGCCTAGCACGTTTAGTGCAGCCAATTGAGCCCTATTTGCTCTATTTTCTGCAATTTTCCAGGATTTCGGGATCGAAGCGAACTGAAAGGGCTGGTGATTCGGATCAGATCCAACCGGTGCACGTAGCAGAGTTTCCCCAAGTCGTGCGGAATGCCCAAGCCAGCCTTCTAAAGAAGAATTTCTCTGGTAACTATTTCAACTCAATGCACGTGTGCTATTTTCTCTTATAATAGTTTCCCCCCCGAGTATTCCCCTGCTAATAGTTTGCTTGTACCTTACTGAACCATAGATACCTGTTGTGCATTTCTTGTAGGCAAGAACATTTTTGCTGGTGGCATTGATAAAGAAACATCCCTAGCGTGGATGATATGTGGAAATGAGCTTTATATCTGGAACTACTTGGCTTCTGTTGCTAAAGACTGCCTTGTACTTGATGTTCCATCTTCTCTTATTGGGTACAAAGACGTGAAACCCCACCCCGGTATTCAGTGGACAGTTTGTATGATGAGATGGCATAGTAGCGGTGCATCATCAACAAGAAACAATGGAGAGATATTGTACAGAAAAAGTTCTACTGGTGTTATCCTCTGCAACAAAATAACACAAGCGGTTGCTTATTGGCCTGACATCTATGCTGAATTTAATAGGAGTCTAGTCCTTAGTTCACCGTTTGGTGAGGTGTCTACAAGTGATGGTGCATCTGATCGTTTCAGGTTTAATTCGATTATTTCAGCTGCAGTTCTAGGAGACACTCACGAGTGTATTGCAATAGCTTCTGAGCCTACAGGTGCTTTGTGGTTGTTCAAGTGTTCACCGGAAGGAATTTGTCGAGAAAAAATTCTCGGAGATACATTAGGAGATGGTGGTGCGGATCATTCTCAGAAAAGTAATGGTGGACGGTCATTGGCTTGGCTACCAAGTGATGTATCATCGGAGAGTTCTGATCGGAAGTTTTTTTTGTTGACAAACAATGAGGTGCAATGTTGGAGTGTCTCACTCTTACAAGACATCAATATAAAAAAATTAGGGTCTCAGGAAATTGTTGGTACTGATGGTGATGCGAGCATAAAGAAAGATATAGCTGGGCAGAAAAATATATGGCTTTTGGACATGCAGATAGATGAGCATGGGAAGGAATTTAGCATTCTTGTTGCTACATTTTGCAAAGATAGGGTTAGTGGGTCAAACTACACTCAGTATTCTCTTCTGACGATGCTGTACAAACCTAACCAGAAGTTTTCATCTGAAGATAATGTTGTTAAAGTTGAAAGGTTTTTGGAGAAAAAAGCTCCCTCTCAGGTGATTATTCCTAAGGCTGGGGTAGAGGATGAAAAGTTCTTGTTCTCGATGAGGCTAAGAACTGGTGGCAAGCCTTCTGGTTCTGTAATCATCCTGTCAGGTGATGGAACAGCAACAGTGGCCATATATTGGAGAGGTTCGACTCGACTTTATCAGTTTGATTTGCCTTGGGATTCTGGAAAGGTTCTGGATGCTTCCGTTATCCCATCAGCTGAGGATGGAGATGAAGGTGCTTGGGTTGTCCTGACAGAGAAGGCAGGAATCTGGGCGATTCCTGAAAAAGCTGTATTAGTTGGTGGGGTCGAACCACCAGAGCGCAGCTTGTCACGAAAAGGTAGTTGTAATGAAGCAGTTGCTGAGGAGAAAAGAAGAACTCAAGTCTTCAGTGCCAGTGTTGTTCCCAGGAGAGTTAGCTCTGAGGCTTGGAGTGCTGGAGAGAGGCAAAGGCCTGCTTTAACTGGAATAGCTCAGCAGGCTGTTGTTGATGAAGAGTCAGAAATGCTACTGAGTCGGTTATTTCATGATTTTATAATCTCTGGTGCAGTTAATGAGGTGCTTCAAAAGCTTAGATACGCAGGAGCATTTGACAAAGAGGGTGAGATGAATATATTTGTTAGGATGAGCAAATCGATTGTGAACACATTAGCTAAACACTGGACAACAACCAGAGAAGCTGAATTTCTTGCCTCAACAATTGTTTCATCCCTTGTTGAGAAGCAACAAAAACATGAGAAATTTCTCCAGTTTCTTGTCTTGTCAAAGTGCCATGAAGAACTCGCTTCAAAGCAAAGTATGTATTCACTCTTACCATCATTTTGGTTTAATATCTTCGTTAAACAGTGTCATAGCAATCTAATGTAAATCACATAAATCGAAATAATTATAATTAAAAGCTGAGTACAATGCAGAGCTGAGTATACGTTATTTGCAACAACTGATGAATTATGTCATGTGCTCTACCTTATAGTGGTGTCCTATCCTTCTATAATCCTACTGTTTTGCCACTCTCTGAAAGTCAATTACATGTGTCACCATCATGTGGGACTATCTGAGTCACTGAAAGTGAGCCAGGATGGCAAATTGTGTGCCACTTATATATTATAAGGATGACAATAATAAATTAATCCGTTACATGGCTTCATATCAGCTGATTACATGAACGTAGTAATGGTAACAGTATGTAGGACTACTTTTCTAATGCAACAAGTAAGCTCGATTCTGTTCTTTGAGTTTAATCATTGCAGATTTCTTTTAATGGTACTTCTGTTTGACTGAAGAAGCAATTTGTTCATTCTGTACTTCTGTAGGAGCTGCAATGCTAACTATCATGGAGCATGGTGAAAAGCTTTCTGGAATGATACAGCTTAGGGAATTACATAACGCTCTTATCCAGCAGCGCTCAAGTACTCATTTATCACCTCAGTTAAAAACCCAAACCACTGGTGCCCTTTGGAACCTTATTCAGTTGGTTGGTGAGAAAGCTCGAAGAAACACAGTTCTTTTAATGGATCGCGATAATGCAGAAGTGTTCTATAGTAGAGTTTCTGATATAGAGGATCTATTTTATTGTTTATCTCATCAGCTTCAATACATCATTAGTAGAGAAGAACACCCTTCTGTTCAGATGCAACGTGCACTTGAGTTAGCAAATGCTTGCAGCACCTTAGTTCATGCTGCATTGCACTACAGGAAGGAGCACAAGGAGTGGTATCCTTCTCCTGAAGGACTGATAACATGGAACAGCCACCTTGTTGTACGGTCTGGAATATGGAGTTTAGCATCATTTGTTATGGAGCTTTTGGGAGAATTTGGAGCTGCAGACATGACAATGAAGTCTAATTTATGGTCTCAGCTGGAGGGACTCACAGATATTCTACTGGAGGCATATATAGGTCTTTTAACTGCCAAATTTGAACGTGGTGATGATCATGGTGTGCTAGTCCAAGAATATTGTGAAAGGAGAGATGAACTTCTCAGGTCACTCTACAACCTTGCTAAACAAGTAGTGGAGGCAAAATACCAGGTTTGGTTCGGCTAAACATCACTAATTTCCTAATAAATATTTTTCTGCAGTTAGATGTTTGAATTTTTGCAATTTGGTCTTGGCCCTTTATTTGCCTATTCTGACACGTGTGACGTGTCATCTCATTTTTTTGCCTGATCAGTATTTGTTTGTCGTTTATACTTGGATAATGTTGTACTTATTTTAATACGAGCATAGCTTATCAAAACGATGATGCATTGTTGTAAAGGATTAGACTGCAAAAGTTATAGCTTGATCCACATGTCCGTAGTAATAATTCAGGTAGTCAAACTTTCATACTGTATCCTTGATTTCCGGTTTCATTTGATGATTTTAATCTCGACTAGTTCTCTGATTGATTTCCACATTAGTCATTCTGTCTATATTCACTATCAGTAGTTTTACTCATAATAATCTCTGACAATACGAGTATGATTAAGTGATCTGCATGAGTGTAACTGTGTTAGTTTGTAGATGTTTAACTGGATATGTTTTACTAGAATGATAAAGAAGTGTGGCAAAGGTCTATTTGGATGATTGCTGGTTTTGCTTACATGGTGTGTAGGGCTTGGTGTCTTCCTCTTCAGTACTTTTAGAATTTCTATTTTTTTAGGGCAGTAGTTGCAGAATATCTTGAGCTTCATACGCAACAACTAATATCTTTTCCTTACATAACAGGAGTCAAGAGATGGTAAAGACAATCTGGATTTGAAAGAATCTATATTTAGAGAGGTTATTTCTCCAATTTTGGCAACTGCCAAACGGCATGAAGGATACCAAACACTCTGGCAGATTTGCTCTGACCTCAATGATTCAGTTCTCCTCCGTAGTCTAATGGTATGATATCACGGCCATATCTGAAATTAATTCCAGACCCCTTTTTCTGCTGCAGGGCATAAGCATGTTGCACTTTAGCTCAATGGTTTAGCATCAAAATAATAGGCCATTCACTTTCTAGCTTCTACTAAGACATGTTCTAGGACATAGTTCTAATGTTCATTTTGTTGCAGCATGATAGTGTAGGACCGCATGGGGGATTCAGTTTCTTCGTATTTAAAGAGCTAGTCAACAGCAGACAATACTCTAAGCTGTTAAGGCTGGGTGAAGAATTCCAGGAAGAGCTAGCTGGTTTTCTGAAAGACCGGAATGATCTTCTGTGGCTTCATGAGATATGCTTAAACCAGTTCTCATCTGCTTCTGGGACTCTTCATACCTATGCTTTGCGTGGCAGTCCTGATGAAGATGCTAGCGTCACAACCAGCACAAAGGCACTGTCCTTTGCTGAAAGAAGACGCCTTCTTTATCTCTCTAAAATTGCTGCGACAGCAGGTACACCTAGAGGCTACATTCATGTTATACTCTGTACTGATATAATTATTCAGGACCTTTTCATATTCCCCGCATACATTTCTGGCATTACGGCAAATGTACTTCTATTTTCTTCTGGATGATTGATAATCTAGTTTATCAACTGCAAAGTTTGTCTGGGTAATTCTCTGCAGACATTCTTGGTTATCAAATTTAATTCACATGCTTCAATGCCTATGCAAAATTGCAAACCCTTTTAGTCTCTTGGGGCTGTGTTGTCTTACTCGGAATCTTATCTAGTTTTCAAGAAACCTACCTGATTCTACTGAAGTTCCTGCAGAATAAGAAATGCTAGGTTACTGAGTGTGTAGTAGAAAATTTTTAAAGTTTGGAGGACTGCACATAAGTTTGCATAATTATTTGCTCTCACTGCTGTTTATTAGACATTGTAGTTTCTTTCTCTCTTGATAAGACATTCTTGATATATTCTACTGAATTATTTGCTCTATTGATAGGTAAGGATATTGATTATGAAGCGAAGGTTGCGCGGATTGAAGCAGACATGTGGATTCTAAAATTGCAGGTGAATTGTCCTACGCATAACATGTTTTTAACAATTCTGTTCTAGTCATGGTATTTGTTTCTGAACATCAATGTCAAAATGTCATCCTCTTACATCCTGGGAACCCAGAGATAACTCAGGAATAGGTCAACATCCGTGTTGTCTCATGACTTACAGGCATGGCATCATGAACATACCTTAGCTAACTAGTTTGATTATTGAAACTAATGTAGTTTGAGTGATAGCACCTCTATCTTATGTAATGTGGGTATTGAAATCCAAGCGGTAGATGGAAACCCTGCCGACTGGCATTTGGGGTATACATCAGCTTTCCAAATCCTGACAAAAGTCCTTCAATCCTACTGGATACCAGCAGCATTGTAGCTCCCATTCAGACTGTTGCTATTTTTGGTTGTTTTGGACCCTGGAGGCCATTAGATTTATTGAAAGTTGCTGGATGTTTGAAAGAAAAATTGAGAGTATGAAAGGTGAATGGGACCAAACATTCTCGCAGCGTAACTTCTGTTTTCAATGAAAAGTGAACGGGATTAAACTTGGAGCTAGCACGTAAAACTGTCTTGTAACCACCTGGGGTTATGAACACCTGGGGCTCCTAACCTGGCATGGACAATTCTTAAAATTCTTGATTTTGGAACCACAGTATCATCTTCTTCCTTTGGTTAACAAGGGATGATTGTATTCTCTTCTGTGCAGGAAGAAATTGTTCAGCATGATCCAGAATATGCAGAAGTCAAATATACAACCAGATTGATTGATCCATCAGAACTGATTGAGATGTGCCTGAAGAGAGACCGAGAGCTTTCCCTTAAAGCCTTTGAAGTATTTGCTTCGACAAGCTCATCGTTCCGAAGCTCCAACAGAGGCCTTCTTGAGGCATGCTGGACAAATGCAACCAACCAGGATGATTGGGTGAAGCTTTCACAGGCATCCACTTCGGAAGGTTGGAGCGACGAAGTCATCCAAGAATCTCTTCAAGAAACTGTCCTTTTCAAAGCTTCCAGGTTGTGTTATAGCCCTGATTCGGTGGTGTATGATGGCTCTTTTGAGGATGTGCTCCCTGTGAAGAAAGAGGATGTACATCTGAGAGGTTTGGAGAGCAAATGCTTGTCAGTGGAGGAAGTGCTGATGCAGCACAGGGATTTTCCAGATGCTGGCAAGTTGATGATGACTGCAGTGATTATGGGCAAGGAGGTGTCTTATACAGCTGCAGAACCTGTGGAGATGGAGTCATGAAATAATATCAGATTTGACGATATACTTCTGAGTAATCATGGGGAAAATCTTGCCTTGGTGACATCAGATATGTATCTGCTGTGCGCAATGACAGAAACACGATTCCAGATATTAGAAGATTATCAACAGTTCACGCCATTTTTTAGCATGAGCTGTGACTTGTAAACAGGTCAATCGTTTTAGTTTTCTGGAGAGGAACATATGTTCAGCGTTTATCAGCCCTTGGGCAGCCCCAAGAGTGATCCTCTGGTGGCCCTCCCATGTCCAGTCACACCCGGTGGCCCCTCATCACTGTCGGACCAATCTGTACCCCCGTTCATCCCTCTCCTACAGATGTTTGGTTTGAGGAGATTCATACTTCTCACTCTTTTTTGAATTGGATTAGTTAACCTCTCACCACCTCATCCCTCACATACTAATATAGTATGACCATGAAGAATGGGATCATCCCACTAACTTTATAAGATCAACTCACGATGGACAAATCTCATTTAGAATGAAGTGATCTCTCAAACAAAATTAACCGGAGGAGATAAGAGAATACAAATCCTTGGCTATAAAAAAAACTCGGCCGGTGAGGGAAAGATCGCCTCCACGGTATTAACTAAGAAGAAGCCTCGGCTTCCCCGACCGAGAAAATCCCCGAACCCTGGCCCCATCCTGACACTGGGAGTCGTAACCCGTGGGAAACTACCTACCTGGGCCATACACGGTCCTCAGGCCGACCTGGGCCGTCTCTTAACCAGTGCTTTGGCACACGGGGCCAGCGAGGGGATTTTTTTACCCACAGGCGGAAATTCGCCCCACCCGGGGTTCGAACTCACAACCTGTGGGGTGCCGCTGGAGTGCTTTGACCAACTGGTCTAGCACCCTTTGGCCAAATCCTTGGCTATAGCCAAGTATAGGTATATATTTGCAATTTTTTATTAGAACATATATTTTTGCAAAATACTGAAATAAAAAATCGCAGAAGATAGTGAATCCAAAACTGGATCCTTCGGTAGCCCATTAAACAAGGGGGCAAGCAGCCCATGAGGATCAGTTTTTATGACACCTCCGGCGGCCCAACATCCTACGCGCAGGCGGCACGGCCCCACCCCCGCGAGGCCGCGAAGCCTTGCTTGCCTCCCCCGCGTCCGGCCGGCTACTATCGTCGACTCGTCGAGCGTCGACCCATCTCACTCTTCTCAGATCCCGAACGACCAAACCCCACTTCTCAGGCGGAGGAAGGCAGGGGGAGATCACGATCGCGAGCCGGTGACGGCGGCGGGGTGCGATGGCAGCGGCGCTGGCTCCGGGGGTGTCCCGGAAGCTGAAGAAGGTGCTGGAGACGCGGACGGACAGCCCGGATCTGCTGGCCTCGCTGGGCGCGCTCTCCACCTTCTACGTGCAGAACACCCCGCAGGCGCGCCGCAACCTCAAGTCCTCCATTGAGCAGCGCGCGCTCACCATCAACCGCCACTTCCTCGACGCCTCGCTCCCCGCCCACAAGGTGCGGCGTCGTTCGCCCGCCCCTCCTTACGCATCCCCCGCGTGCTCTATTCTGTGATTATTTTGCTCTAATGTTTTGCGTGTAGGCGCTCGACCGCGTCGAGGGGGAGGTGCAGGCGCTGAATGATTCCTGGAAGAAGTGAGTTGCCCCCCAGTGTGTTTCTCTGCTATGCATTCCGAGAAATGCACCATACTCCGTAGAGTCCTAGCATTAGCTTGATCCCCAGTGTATTTAAGTTATAAAATTAGTTTGAGTTAAATGATATGTAAATCATATGGGAATGCCCAGTGGCGACAAGTTCACAGCATAAGCTGGATCTTGAATTAAGTGTTGGTGTTGCATTTAGAGGAGTTATCTGGGGCTGTAATATAGTTGTGATGGCCTTCTATCGTGAAATGTTCTTAATTTGTACTTAGCAATTATGTTTTTCCATTAGCACTTTTTTTTGCCTTCCCTGAATACATAGATAAACAAATTTTGTACAAAAAGCTTAAATTGTCACGAAGCAGATTCTTATGCTACCCAAGTTTGATTTGTCGATTCTCCTTTTCATCTCAAGGTCTGCTTCTTTCATCTGCTATTCCTTTACATTTATTTTTAATTATTTCAGGATCGAGGAAGCATTGAACAGTTGCAGTGCAAGCACCGGGGATATCATTAGTACAACGGAGAGGATGCAACAGGAACTTGAAGTTATCACTCAGCGGCAAGAAATTGTGTCATGTTTCCTGCAGGATTACCAGCTATCAAATGAAGAGGTACCATTTCCTATCTGAACAAAATTAGTTGAATTATCAAATGATATTTGGCTCCTAGATTTGATGCTTCAGTCATTGTATTAAGGCAGATATCATGATGGTATTTGTCAACAGTTTTTATGTGTTTCTCTTTTGCTAATGATTAATAGATAAATGCACTTCGCGAGGAAGACATAGATGAGAAATTCTTCAAGGCATTACTGCATGTTCAAGAAATACACTCAAACTGCAAGGTCCTGTTGCGAACACACCACCAGGTACCATCACTTTTTCCTCTGCAGTTCTGAGCCCTTGATTTCTCAGAAACAATAAGCAACTTGTGATATCTAATGTAGTACAAGTTATACAATATCATGTTCTTTTCTAAGCCCTTCCATCAAAGTAGAAAAGTGGATCACTAAACTGTTTATAATAAAGATTGTCATAGTTATGAAACCCAATAGAGAAAACGAGTACTATACATTCTTCTAAGGAAAATATGCACATAATAGGATATCTCTGTTCAAAATCTTGTTCTTCTCTCCCAAAATGATAGCATACTTAACAGTGCTTTGACATTGCGATCTTTCCATAGTTGGCTAGAACTTCCACGAGTTCCTTATCAGTTATCCAACAACATTGGATTCTTGTATAAAATGCCCGATTTGGATATTTGTGCAGCGTGCTGGTTTGGAGCTAATGGATATGATGTCTGTGTACCAAGAGGGCGCTTATGAAAGATTATGCAGGTATTTTCTTCTGTTGTCACTTTTTTATATTGTTAATTCTTCATGATAGTTCTTTTAACTACACTTTTAGCGCTAAGTTTACTAATCTTTCCATTTCACAATGCTAGTTGAAGCTCAACATGCTCATAACTACAGATGCTCTAAATCTTAGAAATGTCCACACATGGTTTTATTGCATATCATGCTATGACAGTTTAATTGAAATATTGCGGTTATTGTACTCTTGATTTCTTCAATGACAAATAACGTGACATAAATAAGTGCTAATGCTTCAAAATGCCCATTTGCAATGCTAGTGATTTGTGCTGTAATGTTACCTTTATTCGGGATTTTCAGGATACATTGCCAAACTAGCATTCCAGTCTGTTTTGATTAAGATTGCATTCTGCTCCTTTATGTCATCTAATGGTATGATCATGCAGGCATACAACTCATTTTTTATTCTTTTTATCAGGTGGGTTCAAGCTGAATGTAAAAAATTAGGTGATACAGACAATCCTGAAGTAAGCGAACTTTTGAAAAAGGCTGTTCGCTGCCTGAAGGAAAGACCTGTTCTTTTCAAGTATTGTGCAGAGGAGGTAATCATGTACCTTTTACATATCAAAGTTGCCACTAACTCAAATGATATCTCATGGTGTGCTATCGTTGTTCACAGGTGGCCAACATGAGACACCATGCCTTGTTCAGGCGGTTTATAAGTGCTCTTACTAGAGGTGGACCTGGAGGGCTCCCAAGGCCAATAGAAGTGCATGCCCATGATCCTCTTCGTTATGTAGGCGAAATGCTGGGTTGGCTACATCAGGTTTTCCCCTTGCTGTTATTTTAATTTCTTACTACCAGACATAGGAACCAACCAAGTAATTGTTCTTTTCAAATCATGCACCTCTATTTTTAGATAGCATGATAGCATTTCCTGACTGCTCATTCTTTAATATGTGAAGGCCCTGGCATCAGAAAGAGAGCTTATAGTTGTCTTGATGGACCCCGATGCAATGACTGACAGCGGTCCAGCTTCTCGACGTCAGTCTGGGAGAGATGGTGATTCCTCCAGAGGAGAAACTGATGTAACTTTTGTGCTTGATAGAATATTTGAAGGAGCATGTCGGCCATTTAAAGTTCGAGTTGAGCAAGTTTTGCAGTCACAACCAAGCCTGATAGTTTCTTTTAAACTTAGCAATACCTTGGAATTCTATGGCTACACGGTGAGTCTGGAATGCCACCTTTTGGAGTTTAGTACATCAAAAGGTGTTTCTGTTTACATATAGTTACCTTCTTGTTTAGATAGCAGAACTGCTGGGTGAAGACACTGCATTGTGCAATACAATATGGTCACTTAGAGATGCAGCACAGCAGACATTCTTCAGTATCCTGAAGAGTCGAGGAGAAAAGTTATTGCGATATCCTCCACTCGTTGCAGTCGACCTCTCTCCCCCACCAGCTGTTAGAGAAGGAATATCTTTGCTGCTTGAACTCATAGATACCTACAATAGCATGATGGTTCCTGCATCTGGAAAAAGACCAAACTTTGATCCTGTTATTTCTGCATTACTGGATCCTATAATTCAGGTGAGCTTTCTGTGTCAACTGTCACGTGTGCCATATCAATCGCCACTATAGCATTATGCTGAAACGCAGTTGCCAAAAATACTATCCAAAACATTGCATCCTCACTGGCAATGTAATGGTGTGGAGGCAATTTTGCTGTGCCTTATTTATTGTCACCATAGCACAATGTCAAATCAAATGCCTTGCTAATATATGAAGGGATTTTATCACATACAAAACATTGCTATTATATGACTAGCTTTACTCATGGGGTACAACTTTACGGAGTACTAAACAGTAGCTTTTGATCGCAACATATTCCCCCATTTCAAATTGTAGGTCGTTTTGGCTTTTCTAGATACATAGATTTTGTTATGTGTCTAGACATAATCTATGTATCTAGAAAAGCCAAAACAACTTACAATTTGAAACCGAGGGAGTAGCAATTAGCTTCAATATTGCTGTGGGAAAAAAGAGCAATGGGCTGCATTGTGTATCTAATCATTTCTGCATGACTAATATCTCGCTTCAGTATAATTAAACACTCACTGCATTTTGTGGTTACCGTGTTCATACATATCAAGTAGCCTTTAGGGTTTAATTTGTACTCTATACTGAGAGAGAGGCTTAAACTGAGCAATTTCATGTAGCATTTGTTGTTAACCCAGGATAATTTGATATTATTTGCAGTATAACTTACATGTGGCATTTGTACTGATACTACTAACTTCAGATGTGTGAGCAAGCTGCAGAGGCACAAAAATCAAAAGGTTCGCTTGCTCGGCGTGGTAGAACAAGCTCTGATCCTAGTGGAAATAGCAGAGATTCGATATCAGTTGATGCTATTCTGTCTAAGAATTTATCTACATCGGTTCTGGTTAGTAGCGACTTGTAATATTTATCATATTATAAAATATGCATTCACTGAACTGGTCATATTGTCTTCTTTTTTTGTTGCCATAGTTCATTTCTAATTCTATCGCAAATGATTATCACATGGCCCGATGAATCCAGATGTTGTGCAAGAAGCCAAGCTCCTTGTTGCAATACTAAAGTTCCGACATTTTTCTAGTTTATTTATATTTTTCCAATGTATATGAGGGAACAGTTACGATTCTTCAATTTATAAACTGTAAACATTTCTTCCATTCTCTAGCACTAGCTCAAAGAGGGAACTCCACATGTTCGGAATCTCATGTTTGGTTTTGCAGTTTAGATTTTAATTTTCTCCGATTACCTCTTTTCTTTTGAATTACATTGCACTAAAGAAATCTTTATTTATAACTTGATACTGGTATTTTTTACATTCCACTAAAGAAACCTTTATTATAAGTTATAACTTGATGGAATGGTTTCCTTTTGGTTTCACAATAATTGGATATTTCCTTGCACCCAAGAAACTTAGATCTGGCATTTACCCCTTTCGTATTCATGTGTATAACATGCAGAGCGCTGAATCTTCATCCAAAGTCTACCTCATCAACTGCTTATCAGCTATTCAGGAACCATTGAAGGGCCAGGAGGTTGCAACAAGCTATGTAAACAACCTGCGTTCTATGATTGAAGTGCATATACGAGCCCTTGTAGATAAAGAAGTTGACAGCATTCTTAGGAAATGTGGACTGTCAAGTAAGATGCCATACATAAAGGATTACGGCAACAATGATGATGCGAGGGCTCTGGCAGATGTTGTTGAGACATCACCACAAATGCTCCTGGAATGCTTGAAGGCATTCTATGGCATCGTGACTGGAACAGAAGGTTCCTTGCCTGAATTTGAGCAACTGCAGGTTCCAAGGTTACGTTCGGATGCCTGCTATGGTTTGGCAAGAGCTCTTGCAGAAACTTATGAGCTCATTTATAAGGTGGTGACTGATCCAAAGAACAACTATCCTGACCCAAGGTCATTGGTTAAACACTCGCCTGAGCAGATAAGAACTATACTGGAAATATGAGGTCTATGTGCATGCCATTCAGTACAATGTTAGTTAGAGAACCATGCAAAGGAAACAATGTGATGTAAATCTCGAACTACAAGCTGCGAGTTCAATTGATTCCAAGATATTGAAGTGGTGACTCTCTCACTGAAATCTTGTATCATAGGTGTCTCTTGTATTCCCTTTTTGTGTTATAAAACCACATGAATCATTATTGTCTGTAGTGCTGTAATATTGATGTATGGCTTGACCCTTTTGATGTATGGCTTGACTGATTAATGATACCAAGTGGTATACTAGAAGCAACTGGGCAAGCATGCTATACTTCAATCTGGCAGCCGTTCCTCTTCTTCAGCAAAACATTATCATTATCCATCCTACATCATTGTCAAGTACTTGTAGTCTACACCTGCATTAGATGCTGTTTCCTCTTGGTTTCCATGCAACTGATTCTATGGAGGCTTGTTTTCATGCAAATTTTACAGAACCAGCTGGAATTGTTGACTGAGCCGAAGAATGTACACTGAAGTTTGGCAGGGTATGAAGATGTATTGTTGGCGCTCAAGAATTCAAGATCCGAGGCTGTCAGGAGAATTGTTTAAACAGGGATCTGCTGTCAGGTTTGGTTGAGATAGTCTACTCATCAGAAGGAGCGTGCGTATGTCCTTTATCTCCACATTGCACATGGATATGCTCACAGAGTCACAGTTTGCTCTCTGGAGTTTCAGCCAAACTTTGCACAGATGAAATTGCTCTGAGCAAGATTAGCGCAGATTGCCTCGGCCTCTATGCTGTGGTTGTTCCGTCGTTTTATCAGAGTATGGTACGGGCTACAGGAGCTTCAGCTTCGCGCCTAATCTGGTAGCGCTGGCCTGCTCGTAATCCAACAACTACCTAACTCACCTCGTAATCTAAGCCGCCGCATGGACTTTTGAGCCTCCGGGAGTGTTCGGCTGGTAGAATAAATAGTGCTCGGCTGGTAGAATGAATAGTATTATGTGAGAGGAAAGAGCACTGTTCATGTGCCAGCCGAGCACTGTTCATGTGCCAGCCGAACAGGCTCTTCCTTTTCCATGCACGAAAGAATTTTCAACCGCCGCGGGTCCTTCTCTTCCTTTTGGTCTGGTCTGACCGTGGGCTGTCGTCTCGACATGGCCATATGGATGAGGTCGGGCTCCGTTCCGTGCGCTGGCGGGCGGATCGGCAAGTGGTGGTGGACGACGTGTGTGTGTGTGGAGAGGGTGGGAATGGAACTGGAACGGACGCGGTCTCGAGGTCGCCGGTCCACGGCCGCCACGGGCGCAGGCAGCGCGCGATGCGAGGCGGACGCGGACGCCCGAGCCGTGAGCGCGACGCGAGGGCGATCTTTTTACGGGGCCGTGTGGGAACGGGCGCCATCGAGACGGCAGATGACGACAGGCCGACGTGACACGAGGACACGACCCCGCAGCGGAGCAGACGCCGAGAAGGTGAGGAGACTGTAGACGCATAGTTCCCTCTCCAAAAATTTCATCCTTCACGT
Source organism: Cenchrus fungigraminus (assembly GCA_036936925.1). NCBI lineage: Eukaryota > Viridiplantae > Streptophyta > Magnoliopsida > Poales > Poaceae > Cenchrus > Cenchrus fungigraminus. The sequence continues at coordinate 91,695,133 of CM072776.1, read as the reverse complement.
TGAATGTTCGACACTAATAAAAAGTATTAAATATGAATTAATGACAAAACTCATTTCATAACCAGTTTAAAATTGTGATATGAATCTAATGTGCCTAATTATGTTATTGTGCTATAGTAAACAATAACATAATCAGTCTCGGAATTTTTTTCTATACGTATAATTAATTTATATTAATACTTCTAATTAGTGTTGAAAAAAGCATAAAAACTTTTCATGCAATTTTTTCGCCAACATGCGGTGCGGCGGGGCCTGGTGATGTTGCTGCGTGTGCAGTACAGAATGGGGCAGGGCAGGACCGCAGGACGGCCGACGGCGCCTCGCGGCGGTAGCAGTACAGTAGCGGTAGGAGTTGGTTGGTCGTTGGTCCGAATGGCTCCGGCTTTAATGCGGAATTCTGTGCCGAGGATATGAGCCCCAACCCAAGACGGCAGCCGCGAAGGCAAGCGCACCTGCCCAAGCCAAGCGCGCCTCGCCAAACACCAAAAACCCATCGCCGCCTCTTGTCCTCGCCACGCCGCGCCCGCAGCGTCCTGGCGTCCTGCCCTGTTTGACAGAGGAGGGAGAGATGAGGCGCGGCGCTCGGTGGCCACCCAAGTACTAGCTGAGTTCCGCAGGAACGCCGATGCAGGGTACGGCGGCCGCGGCGGCACTGCTGCTGCTCCTGCCGCCGCTGCTGCTGCTGCATGCGGCAGCCGCGGGCAACGGGAGCTGCGCGCGGAGCTGCGGGGGCTTGACGGTGCAGTACCCGTTCGGCTTCTCCCCCGGCTGCCGGATACCGCTGGGGTGCGACGACCAGAAGAACGGCACCGGCACCGCGTGGCTCGGGACCGAGCGAGGCCTGGGCCTGCTCGTGTCCAACGTCACGGCGCGCGCGCTCTTCCTCGCCCTCCTCCCGGACTGCTCCCGCCGGCTCAACGCCTCCGTCAAGGAGCTCTTCTCGGACAACTACGCGCCCAGTCTCCGGAACGGGCTCCTCGTGAGCTCGTGCAGCCGCGCCGCGCGCGCCCGCAACTGCAGCGTCCAGCCGGCGAACCTCAACAGCTCGTCGTCCCACTGCTTCCGCGGCGCTAAATCGGAGAACTTCAGCTGCGTCGATCCGCCCAGCGGCAACCGTTTCTTGAACAAAACTGAGATACGGGCGCTCGGCTCCGAATGCACCGGTCTGGTGTCGGCGGCGAGCTACTGGGACTCGCCGGGGCCGGCGGCGATACTGCTGGGCGTGATGGAACTGGAGTGGTGGATGCTCGGTCCGTGCAGCTGCGCACCCAATGCCAACTGCAGCGAAGTGAGCACGCCAGACTCCTGGCAGGCGTTCCGGTGCGACTGCCTCGAGGGGTTCGAGGGCGACGGCTTCGCCGACGGCGACGGCTGCTGGAGAGGTCAGTACACCGCAAGCTACTCAATTAACTACTGTTTATTTCCTCGATTCCGTGCGTCGTCGGTTGAATTGGTCAGTCAAATTATGCGAGCTAGCGATGCGTTAGAATGGTTGACTCCGCGCATGCATCCAGCTCGCGGCACCAGAATGCCTTGGAGTTGGACCATTCGCTGGCTCCACTTATCAATCAGACCGTCAGACGTAATCATCGTCGTCTGAGCAAGCAAACCACTTAACCACGTGCATTTTTTTAGATGAACCACAAACACGGTTAATCAAACCACGAAAGGTTCTGCCTACCAACTTCTCTAAGAAAATCTGGCTGACAAATACCTCTGCCTCCGAAACTCCGTTCTTGGTATACTTGTAAGAAGGGGCCCCGTTGTCAATGATAACACTCGTGACTCGTACTGTAAGCGGATTAATGTACTTCAGAATTGGCTGCTAAAAACGATTATCGTTAGTGGATTGATGCATTTTGCGATTGTATAGTCGTTTAGGGAAAAAACCAAATTGGCTTGTAAAGTGTAAACCTGCAGATCAAATGGGGACTGTATATATCAGCCGGATAATCGTACATTTTGCTGCCGTAGATTTTTGTTTTGTCTAACTCTTGCTGCCCGGCTCTGTGCTTGTTCATGTTACTTTTCAGATAAAGTCCGTCGTATTGCGTATTAAGCTACTCCCTCTGTTCCAAAATATCTGTAGATTTGACTTTTATAGATACATTACTTTTATTATGTATATAGACATAAATATATTTTTAGGTGCATACCTAAATGAATGTATCTAGAAAAGTTAAAATGAAGTAATTTGGAATGGAGGGAGTACGTTGAATTCTAATTAAGTTTGAAAATTGCAGCTCCTTTTTATATTTCCTCCATATTGCCCTTGATCTCACACTTTGATTCAATGGTTTCAGTTTCCAACGCCAGGTGCAATCCTTCAAAATACCTAGCAGGAGACTGTGGAAAGGCGGCCCAAATCGCCCTTCTAGTGGCAGGTAACACAAGTTATCCATAAGAACTAACTGATAATTCAAAATAATACCTCTGATATACCTAAGCTTGTCTAAATGTGGTCGAAATGATATTTAGCATTTCAATGTAGTTGCAAAACACCACATCCACATATCAGAACTTTTTTTATCTTAGCAAAAATATCGTTTCACCTAGCTTCAGTTTCATACCACGACCTTCGAGTTATTTTAGCGGAGGTTGTATCATACAACACAACTGTAACCATTGTTGAGCTGAAGTCAGTGCATATTAAAAAAAAAACTCGACCTACGGGGAGTAAGATCACCCCATAGTATTGTATTAAGAAGAAGACATTCTCACACAGGTCGAGAAAATCTCCTAACACCTGCCCCACTCATACATAGCGGCACCGCAACACACGTGAGATAAGATTGGCCTTAGACCTGTGCTTTGACGTGAGACAGACGAGGAGATTTTTTTACAACAGCGGACTACTGGGAGGGCCACTCGGCCGCTCAACCACCGCACACATGTGCGTCTGCTGGGAAAATAAATTCCCCCGTGAGAGGAGATTTTTTTACAACAGCAGACTACTGGGAGGGCCACTCGGCCGCTCAACCACCGCACACATGTGCGTCTGCTGGGGAAATAAATTCCCCCGTGAGAGACGCAAATTCGATTCCCCTGGGAATCGAACCTGCGCCGGCTAGTCCGCACACCGGCGGAGCTAGCCACTCGAACTTCGCTCGGTTCTCTAAGACATTTTAGATTTTAGACCTCTTGGGACATGAAGGTGGAGGCGTCTATGCATAAAGCACATCAAACGCCGAGAAAATTAGCATTTTTAGATACACGGAGACTTAATTCGAAACAAAAGATACACTGAGACTTCTTTTGAGCTTGACTTGGGAGGTGTTTGGTTCCACGGCATCTACAATATCTAATGTTTGGTTATTGATTAGATCTATTAAACATAGATTAGTTACAAACTTATTTGCACATATCGAGACTAATTTGCAAGGTTAATCTATTAAACCTAATTAATTCATAATTTGACAATATTGTGCTACAGTGCCTATGTGCTAATTATGGATTAATTGGACTTCATAGATTCCTCCAGTGCACTAGCCACTATTTGTGTAATTAGTTTTATAATTAGTTTATATTTAATTCTAATTAGCATTCAAAAATTTGATGTGACAAGTACTAAACTTTATCTCCTGAATCGCCCCCAAATTAGAGTTAAATATTTAGAACAAAATAAAATAGTGGAAAGCCCATGAGACATTCAACCACACGGGACGGAGTTGAATACGAAATAGGAGAATTTTTTTATATCTATATATATTTTTCTTCGATTTTACGAAAATAAATAGTCGGATTCAACATTGGCAGAAATAGCATCGAACCGCCGTTTCAAACGGCGGTTGGGTTCCTGCCGCCATTTGAAGCGGCGGTAGGGACCTACCGCCGTGGCATTTGGCGGTAAGCACCTGCCGCCGCAGCAAAGGGCGGTAGGTTTGCAACAGTGGCGGCAGGCCCGGGTTGGGTGGCGGCTGGCTGCCTGGCAGCTGCCGCCACTTGAAACGGCGGCTGCTTGCAGCCTACAGCCGCTTCAAAAGGCGGTTGGTGATTTTAGTTTTTTTTTTGTTTTTTGTTTTTGATTTTTTTGTTTTTGTTTTTGGTTTTTTCTTTTTTGTTTTATCTCAATACTATAAATGCGAAATAACAGGAAACTGAATACGAAAATACATAATTTAATTAGAACAAACAAAAGTAGTTTACACGACAAGTGTCAAAAAACAAATCTAAATACGACCGCGCTTCGTCGGTCGTGGCGGGCTCTTGTGCTCCTTCCTCTTCGCCGCTGCCGCCGCCCTCTGTGCAGCCCTCGTGTGGTGGGTGGGGTACGTGAGGGGTTCTCGTGGATGGCGATCGCGTCCTCCGGCCGCCAGCTCGGGGGCGGTGTCGCTAAGGGAGCACCTGAGCCCGACGGGACGCCCCCCTGGTCGCTGCCTGTGGAGTAGCCGATCCACACGGGACGGGGCTCCCTCCGGTCGCAGCCTCTAGAGTGGCCGATCCACACGGGACGGGCCCCCCTTCGGTCGACCGTGCCTCCGCCTCCACCGACGCTGCCGCCGCCAACGCCTCGCCTGCACGCTGTGCCGAGTTGTGGAAGTCCGCCATCATCGTGTGCTGCTGCTCCTGCGTCAGCTGGGTCCCGACGGGCGGGGCTCCTGTCAGTTGTGTACCACCGATCTAGTCGGCGGTGTCGCGGAACAAGTCGTCCAACTGAAACTCCAGTGGTGGTGTGTCGCCAGTGTTGTAGTCCTCCGAAGTAGGTGGCTCAAACACCGGCTGCTGAACAGGTGAAGCTGCTGCCCACGACGAAGACCCCGGTCTCGTAGGTATCGGTGGTCTCTCTATAAAAATATAAAAATATAAGTCAGGCATGGACAAAAAAAGTATTTCTACAATTTCTAAAGTATTTCTAGGAAGTTTCAAAGTATTTCTACAATTTCCAAAGTATTTCTACGAATTTACAAAGTATTTCTACAATTTCTAAAGTATTTTTAGGAATTTCCAAAGTATTTCTACAATTTCTAAAGTATTTCTAGGAATTTCCAAAGTATTTCTAGGATTTCTAAACCATTTCTTGGATTTTTCTAAACTATTTCTTGGATTTTTCTAAACTATTTCTAGCATATTTAAACTAACTATATGAGATAAGTATTGGAGACATACCTGATGTGGACACCAAAGAAGGCCACGGAGGAGGAAGGAAGAGGAGGCGAGGGGGGGGGGCAGCCACCCGGCGGCAGGGCTGCGGCCCTTATATAGGCGCGGTCCTGCCGCCGTGTGAACTGGCGGTAGGACCAACGGTCGGTCAACCGCCAGTTCAAATGGCGGTTGGCCGCCTGCCGCCCTTGGTCGTGGCGGTAGGTGCCTGTCGAGCGGGCCACGTAGGGGAGCTTTGAACCGCCGTTTGAAATGGCGGTTAGCGGGCACTTACCGCCCATTTCAAACAGCGGTTCGAGGCTATTTCTGCCGGTGTTGAATCCGACTATTTATTTTCGTAAAATCGAAGAAAAATATATAAAAAATTCGAAATAGGAGATATGGGCCTCAATTCATTTACTTTCTTATCTAAATCCAGGCCCATTTTCTGTTTTGCGGATGGGCCTCATTTTCCATGCTCGACATGATGAATTTGGGAATTTGCTGTGCAGGAATCGTGTTTGGAGCCATGGTGACGTGCGTGACCTGCGTGGTGTACCGGCTGCTGAAGCGCCGGTCCGCGTCCATCCGGACGAAGCGCAGCACGAAGCGGCTCCTGTCCGAGGCCTCCTGCGCGGTGCCCTTCTACTCGTACCGCGAGATCGACCGCGCCACCGACGGCTTCTCCGACGCCAAGCGCCTGGGCACGGGCGCCTACGGCACCGTGTACGCCGGCCGCCTCAGCGACGGCCGCCTCGTGGCCGTGAAGCGGATCCGGCAGCGCGACAACGACGCCGGGCTCGGCTGCGTGATGCACGAGGTGAAGCTGGTGTCGTGCGTGGCCCACCGCAACCTTGTCCGCCTCCTCGGCTGCTGCATCGAGCAGGGGCACCAGATCCTGGTGTACGAGTTCATGGCCAACGGCACGCTGGCGCAGCACCTGCAGCGGGAGCGCGGCCCCGCCGCGATGCCCTGGACCGTCCGGCTCCGCATCGCCGCCGAGACGGCCAAGGCCATCGCGTACCTGCACTCGGAGGTGGACCCGCCCATCTACCACCGCGACGTCAAGTCCAGCAACATCCTGCTGGACCACGAGTACAACTCCAAGGTCGCCGACTTCGGGCTGTCGCGACTGGGCAAGGCGTCCCTGGGAGACTCCTCGCACATCTCCACGGCGCCGCAGGGCACGCCGGGGTACGTCGACCCGCAGTACCACCAGAACTTCCACCTCTCCGACCGCAGCGACGTGTACAGCTTCGGCGTCGTGCTCGTGGAGATCATCACCGCCATGAAGGCGGTCGATCTGACCAGGCCGCCCAGCGAGGTGAACCTGGCGCAGCTCGCCGTGGACAGGATCGGCAGGGGCCGCGTAGACGACATCGTCGACCCGTATCTGGACCCGCACCGGGACGCGTGGACGCTCTCCTCCATCCACAAGGTGGCCGAGCTGGCGTTCCGGTGCCTCGCGTTCCACAGCGAGATGAGGCCGTCCATGACCGAGGTCGCCGACGAGCTGGACCAGGTGCAGCGCAGCGGCTGGGCGCCGTCGGCGGACGACGCCGCGTTCATGTCGACGTCGTCGTCGATCTGCTCGTCGTCCGCGGCGTCCACGCGCGGCACGGACAGGTCGTGGGGCGCCGGCAGGAGCCGAACGGAGAGGGAGAGGGCCGCGGCGGCCATTTCATCGGCCGTGCAAGATCAGACGGCCAAGGGCGGCGCTGTGGAGTCTCCTGTGTCCGTGCACGAGAGGTGGTTCAGCGACAGGAGCTCCCCTTCCTCCAACAGCTTGCTGGGCAATCGCTCCCAGCACTGATCGAAAACACGACGACATTGCTAGTTGGTTGCTTCTCCAATCTCCAGTACGTATACACACTCCAAGTATCAGCTAGCTTAGTTAGATATATACACCTACATTTAGGACACGATTAGTTGTTTGATCTGTTATTGTCTTCTTGGGCATCAATTGCTCGTTTTCTCTCTCTTAATTTCGTTCCCCTTGATTCGGGACCATCTGTAAATGAGATCTAGTCTCGTGCTCTGTCCTCAATACTTGTACCAGGTATAGTATCTGAGGATATCAATCGCTCACCGTACCTGACCGGATTCGGGCTAATACTATTGAATCAAGTACGTGGCCGTGAAGCGAAATGGGTACCAATAGATTTGCTAGCAGAGAGGTACTTTGCATTATCCTGGTTTATTTATATGATGAATAGATTTGCATTAGGCATGGTGGCTTTGTGCTTAAAGTTTCTTGTGGGGATGACTCAAACTGTTGGAGATCGTTAGACTTTAGTGACGACGTCTCTATCGAATACTATTTACTAATGTAGAACAGCTAGTAGCGAATGCCGTTTAGCCGCCCCTTGTTGTTATAAGTAAATCCAATTTGCCACGTTTCTGTATATATACTACTTTTTCGTTGTCCAAAAATGTAAGGGTGTTTCTAAATGTGGCATTTGAAAGGTGGCAACCGCAAGGATGGCAAATAGTCAAATAGCCTCCTATCGGTTGGTTTTGCCGTTGGACATTAAAAAACAACTAGCTAGGGCCCACTATCACTGCGCGCTCGTTGTAGCGTGTAGCCGGACTATTCACCGGTCTCATCCTTAGCACCTTAGACCGACTCCAGCAGTCACCCCCATCTGCAAGTGCAAAAATCCGATATGCGCACGACACAGTGAACGATTCCGTCGCGCAAAGCAAAGAGGCTTCCAGCGGAGACGCGCAGCCCCTCGCGCATTCGTCAGGGGCAGTTGGCTCCCGCCGCTTCTCTGCCTCTCGCCCCTTCGCCGAGCGCCCGCACCTCCTACGCGAGACAGCCGGCGCGGAGCTCGCGTCGGATCCTCGAGGCCGCAGGAAAGATGGGGAGAGAGGGCACCGTCGGGGACGGAGGCGGCGGGGTGGTGGAGGCAGCCGAGGATAGAGGCGGCGTGGGAGTGCGGGCGTGCGGCGGAGCTGGAGCAGCTCGCCGTCGCCGCTCCTGCTCAGATCGAGCTAGCGCCGCAGAATCGATGGAGCCTCGCCCCAGCTCGCCGTCGCCGCGGGAAGAGGAGGAGGCCGCCTCTAGCTCCGGTCGAATCTGCATCACGGGAGGAGTGCGGGCGTGCGGTCGGATTCGAGTTGCGACGGCGGAGCTCCAGTCTCCCCGCATGCGTCTCCGCCCGCAGGCTCGAAAGCGCTCCGCGGCGCGGCTCCGGCAGCAGCGGCGGTGGCGGTGGCGGAGAAAGGAGAGGAGAGGAGGCGAGCTGGCACGGGCAGTTGGGATGGGGGAGAAGTGAGAAGTACCCGAGAATGAGCGCTCGGAGGCCAGCAATCACATAATGAGCGTGCGGATGGGGGAGTTGTTGGACACGACACAGTGCTCGTTGGTCGCCCATTTTGCGGTTGCGCGACCGGATGGGGGGATTGCTGGAGTTAGTCTTACACCGAACTAAAGTAGCTTTGCTCTAAGTTTCTTGTGGGGATGACTCAAACTGTTGGAGATCGTCAGACTTTTAGTGACGACGTCTCTATCAAATATGAATGTAGAACAGCTAGTTGCGAATGCCGTTTAGCCGCCCCTTGTTGTTATAAGTAAATCCAATTTGCCACGTTTCTGCATGCATATATACTACTTTTCCGTTGTCGTCTCGCAATCGAGAAGGTGTCCATTTCTTCTCTCAATAAATGCGTGCAAATAGACGTACGTACTACTCATTTCCAGCCAGACATACGTATACTAGTAGTATGCGTGTTTCCTTTTTTCCCCTCCCAAAATTGCATTGGCAGCAGAAGCAGACTCCACAACTTCGTATCTGAACTATACAGATCATTCACCGGTGCAGCAGCAGGCTCCACAGGGACGTGCTCTGCTCTTGAATAGAGATACATACTCAAATGGAACATGCGTGTATTTGTATATGCATACGCCTAGCGCTTACTCCATACATATTTGTGTACGTATATATGAATATGAGCATCTCAAGCAACATTAACGTACCTCGTAGCATTCGGAACGCGCGGCGCGGCCCTGAGTATGCAACTGGGGCACTGGGCCGGGCATTATTGCATCACGATACCAGAAATGCCTCATTAGTCATTAGCCGCAGGTTCCATCTCACATTCTCTCTTTTTTTTAAAAAAAAATCATCTCACGTTCTCAGAGCTAGTAGTAATCGGCAATCGCCCCCTCGCCCATCAGCACAATGGTAATTGGATGTAGCCCGTGACATAAACCTGACAACCAAACAGCCTCTGCAGTTGACTTATCTTCTGGCTGGATCCTGTGTGAACACTTGGGAACGTCGGCGAACTAAGCGTACCTCAGCTGGTAAGTTTTTTGTGAAATCTGCTCACCAGAGTTAAAGTTCTCGACTCGACACCAGTGTTCACATTTTTCTGAATTTATTCCAAGATTTAACGGGTGCTATTCTTACAGTGATAGATGATGTGTCCGTCGATAGCGAAGTGCCAACAGTGATTTTGCCAATCTCGAGGATTTGCCGACTCAGTCTCTCGATGGTGCTCATATGGAAAGTGTTACGCATGTGTGTCGGAGGGACGAGTGTGCATACATGTATGTGAGTGTCTACATCTGCATTGTGTGATTCGGAGAAAAAACACTTGGGACAGCAGTACTTATCGAACATTCATTTGATGAAGGACAGAAGACCTGCGATTAGCAGCAGCCAATCAGTGGCATTGTTCATTCCTAAGGACATGATTGATTGATGCCTCTGAACCAAGCCGATGGCCCCCCCTTTGCAACAGTCCGGAGCAATGGACGCTAACGCTACTGCAGGATTTTTCTCTTCTAGAATAGTACTAGTAGAATTGAGAATGCAAGAATGGCGCGGGCTTACACTGTATTTGCAAATGCAGAGGGTGAAAATGGTCAGACGCCAGGCAAGTTTTTTTTTTTTTTTGGGGACAACATCCAGGCAAGTTCTTTGTTGCGGATCATTTTAGGTTACCGCGCGGGGCGCGGGATTCCCCAATTATTTTTAGTTCTGGAAGATCGTTGATAGTATAATCTTCCCCTACTTGGATCCTAAGACTCTGCATGAATAGTATTTTATCTCGCGGCTAGACCACGACCTTTCGTTCGGCGCTGCTTGCCACAAACTTGAGATTTTTCCGGGTTCAATTCACGTTACCCGCCCCGGGTTCCGGGCGCCCCTCGCGTCCCCTGCCGCCCGCCATCGCGGTCACGGGTCATCGCACCACACAGTACCACACGAAACACGAACCAACGCCAAAGAAGTGAGCGTGCTGGAAGCACACGCTAGCCAGGGGAGCGCGCGTGGGGGAAGCCCGCGCGCCCGGCCGGCCACCGACGAACGGCGCGGCGTGCGTCCTGGCCCGTGCCGGCCGCTGTCAGAGAACAGTAACTGGGGACGATCGATCGGGACATGCATCCCGTGCATCCGCGATCCACACGGCACGCGGAACACGTATCGGCGCTAGCGCACGTGGTCCTATCGTGTTGCCGCGCCTCCCTCCCGCGCGCGCCCGGGGCTATTTGTACCCCCGCTCTCTCTCTCCCGCTACCCAAGACGCAAACCACATCTCCATCCATTCGTTCTCCTCCAAGAAGCCTTGAGAAGAGAGAGATCGAGTACGTGACACCTTTGCGCAAGCTAGCTAATAAGCCACGCGAGCTCTGATCGACCGATCGATTAGAAGGGGTCGTCGTAGCCGCGAGAGTTTTTTCCCGGCCGTTCGCTCATGGCGAGCTCCCACCAGCAGGGTTCCTCCGGCGCCGCGAAGCCGGTGCCGGGCAGCTACGGGCTGCCGGTGATCGGCGCCGTGCGGGACCGCCTGGACTTCTACTACTTCCAGGGGCAGGACAAGTACTTCGAGTCCCGCGTCGAGCGCTACGGCTCCACCGTCGTGCGCATCAACGTGCCGCCGGGTCCCTTCATGGCCAAGGACCCGCGGGTGGTCGCCGTCCTCGACGCCAAGAGCTTCCCCGTGCTCTTCGACATGGACAAGGTGGAGAAGAAGAACCTCTTCACGGGCACCTACATGCCCTCCACCTCCCTCACCGGCGGCTACCGCGTCTGCTCCTACCTCGACCCCTCCGAGCCCACCCACACCAAGGTCAAGCAGATGCTCTTCAACCTCCTGCTCTCCCGCAAGGACGAGGTCGTCCCGACCTTCCGCTCCAACTTCTCCGCCCTGTTCGCCACCGTCGAGTCCGAGATCGCCAAGTCCGGCAAGGCCGCGTTCAACAAGCTCAACGACGTCACCTCCTTCGACTTCATCGGCGAGGCCTACTTCGGCGTGCGCCCCTCGTCGACCGACCTCGGCAGCGGCGGGCCCACCAAGGCCGCCAAGTGGCTCATCTGGCAGCTCCACCCCCTGGTCACGCTCGGCCTCCCCATGATCCTCGAGGAGCCCCTCCTCCACACCTTCCACCTCCCGCCGTTCCTCGTCAAGGGCGACTACAAGGCGCTGTACAAGTACTACTCGACCGCCGGGAAGCAGGCGCTCGACATGGCCGAGACCCTGGGCCTGTCGCGGGAGGAGGCCTGCCACAACCTCGTCTTCGCCACGACGTTCAACAGCTACGGCGGCCTCAAGGTGCTCTTCCCGGGGCTCCTGGCCAACATCGCCAACGCCGGCGAGAAGCTCCACGAGAAGCTGGTGGCAGAGATCCGCGGCGCCGTGGCCGAGGCCGGCGGCAAGGTCACCCTGGCGGCGGTGGAGAAGATGGAGCTGACCAAGTCGGTGGTGTGGGAGTCGCTGCGCCTGGACCCGCCCGTCAAGTTCCAGTACGGCCACGCCAAGAAGGACCTGGAGATCGCGAGCCACGACGGTGTGTTCCAGGTGAAGAAGGGCGAGATGCTGTTCGGCTACCAGCCCTGCGCCACCAAGGACACCCGCGTGTTCGGCGCCACGGCCAGGGAGTTCGTGCCCGACCGGTTCGTCGGCGACGAGGGCAGCAAGCTGCTGCAGTACGTGTACTGGTCCAACGGGCGCGAGACAGAGAGCCCCAGCGTGCACAACAAGCAGTGCCCCGGCAAGAACTTCGTGGTGCTCGTCGGCAGGCTCTTCGTCGTCGAGCTGTTCCTCCGCTACGACACCTTCACCGCCACCGTGAGCACGGAGTTGCTCGGCGCCAGCGTGAACTTCACCAGCGTGACGAAGGCGACCTCTGGTCCGGGCATCAGCGAGTAAAAAGAAAATTGAACCCCAGCGTGTTAAATCAAACCCGCACCCGCCGCCAAGGACTTCATCGCTGTTAGTTGTTGGATGTGATATGGATTGAGTGTGTGGGTGTGCAGGACAGGTACCTTTTCCCGTTTGTTTATTTTCCACCTTGTAATAAGATTTCTCCCTCTTTCACGGGTGATCGGAGGTGTTGATTGGACCCATTTGTAATGCATGTTGGCATGTTGCACCAAATTGACACAAGTGACTACCTTTCACTGATCTACGCCAACACGCAGGCCGGCGTGCATTCACATACTGTATATTGTAGGATGTCACCACGTACTATACGCAACGCACGGAGCTTATTATACGAGTAGTACATAGCAGCCTTGCATCCTATTCAAGCCCGTTGACGATCGAGGCCTTTGCTTAATATATCCGAACTACCCCTTCACGATGATCTAGAGAATGATTACGGTCTGTCATGCAGTAATATACTATGTTGAACTCAATCTAGCGTAGCCGCCTTCTGTGCTGTCAAACATATGCGTGGGCTCTAGGGCAATAACCACGCTCTTACCCTCCATTTCTCCTTGCCAGCGAACCGACATTATATTTTTCTTCCGGTGGGCGCCTCAGCTCTTTGTTGACTTGTTAAAAGTGGTGTGCATTGACAAAAAGGAAGGTATTTGAAGATGAAAAACATCTCAAGTACACTCATCATTGCATTAAGATTAAGATATAGAAAAAATCGCATCGAGAACTATGCGTATGGAACTAATTCGCACTATTTGTGGGAGCTACGGGTGCACCGTTTAGTTCGCTCGAAATTTCGGTTGAAATTTTTGACAAAATTTTAGGGTCCACTTTCAAGGTTTATTAGGAGTATTGAACGTAGACTAGTTGTAAAAGCAATTACATGAATGGATCGGGAATTGCGAGATGAATCCAATAAGTCTAATTAATATGTTATTATCAATTAAATTCGTTAGAATCATCTTGAAAATTAAGGCATGTGTGTTTTAATACTCCTAATTAGTGTTTGAAGATTGATGTGGCGGGAAGCTACCCCATGTGCTTTTTTTCTACCTTTTGTTTGGTCTCAAAGCCTGCGGTGTCAACTTTCTCATAGATGGAACTTTAAAAAGTCAGTAATGCTGATGTCAGTACGGCAATTTGACGCCTCAGACCACCCGCAGCGGCTCCTCCAAAAAAACGCCATCGGCGCCTGCAGGAGGGTTTTCCTGTTTTGACTCCTGCAGCGGCGTTCCTGTAGGAGCACGGGAAAATCCCGTCGCCCCCCGTTCCTTCAGACCACCCGCAGCGGCTCCTCCAAAAAAACGCCATCGGCGCCTGCAGGAGGGTTTTCCCGTTTTGACTCCTGCAGCGGCGTTCCTGCAGGAGCACGGGAAAATCCCGTCGCCCCCCGTTCCTTCAGATCTAGAGAGATCGAGGAGGCTCCTCCGGTCCCACCACGGTGCCGCTGCCGTCGCCCCCAACGGCCTCGCGCCCTTGCTCGGAGGTCGGACGCTGCCGCGCGCGAGGAAGACGAGCTCCGGCGTCACGCGTCAAGGATGATGAGGGCTCCGCCTCCTGCTCCACCCCGTGTGGCGCTCCGTGGCCGGCGCGCCCTCCTCCGCGCCGCCCGCTGCTCCTCCCGCGCGGCCGCGCCCTCGAGGCCGCCTCCGCCGAAGCTCCTCCGTGCGTCGACGGAGACTGTCGAGGAGGAGGCAGCCCTCCTCGCTGCTGCTGCGGCGACCCCCTGGGCGACAGCACTGCGAGCCCGAGTTCGAGCCTGCCGTGCGCGCTGGAGGATGTGGACGCCGTGTTCGTCGTCGCGGAACTCCGGCACGAGGCCGCGCCGGAGGGAGCTGTTGCCATCGAGCGGCGGATCCGGTGGCGCAAGAAGCAGCGGTGGCAGCGCGTCGGCAGCCGAGGTGCCTCGGCCGGCGCCGGAGAGGGAGCAGGGGAGGGAGAAGAGCTCCTCCGCCGCCGCCCGGCTCCACGCGTCGAGGTGGACCAGAGGGCGCCGGGAGGAGGGGGCCGCCGCCGCCGCACACCCTTCCTCGAGCTCGCCGTCGCCCCCGCAGCGCCCCTTCCTCGAGCTCCGCCTCGTCGGATCCTCCTCCGCACTCGCCCGTGGCCCGCATCACCGCCGAGGAGGGTGGCGGGCCCGTCGAGCTCCTCCGCGCGCCGTGGGGGCGAACTCCGCCGCGCTCCGCCGTGGAGCTGCGCCCACCGACACCTACGCCGCCGTGGAGCACCTCGAGGTGGAGCAGAGGACGGCCGGAGGAGGGAGAGGCCGATGAAGAGGGAGACGTGCGCCGGGTCCTCCGCTCCTCCTCGAGCTCGCCGTTGCCCCGCAGCGCCGCTCCTCCTCGAGCTCGCCGTTGCCCCGCAGCGCCGCTCCTCCTCGAGCTCGCCGTCGCGGGATCTCTCCTCCCTGAGCCACCACCGCGGGATCTCCTCCCCCTCCCCGGCCACCACCGCAGAGGCCGACGAAGAGGGAACCGCGCGCCGGCGAGCAGGGAGGCGCGCCGACGGTGTAAGGGAGGGGAAGGCCTGCCTGCGCCGCCGCCGTTGCTTCTTGCGCCACGGGATTCGCCGCCACCAGAGGAAGGAGGAAGTAGGTCGGGGGATCCGTGTGCAGGGGATGGAGAAGAGAGGAGGGAGGGCGCCGCCGCCGTGCCCCTTCCCTCGCTGCGTCGCCGCGCCGCTCGAGGAGGAGGAGCTCCGGGCCGGGGAGGAGACGCGCCGGCCGGGCGAAGCGAACGAGGAAAGTGTGGGGGCGGAGAGACGCCGGGGGAGAAAAAGGAGAGAGAGAAAGGGGTGAGAGAGTGACAGATGCGACCCGCGTGTGGGTAGTTGGGATGAAGGAGAAATATGAAGGAAGATGGATGCGGAAGAGATGAATATGAAGGAGAGAATCTCAATAATGATGACAGAATATTCTGTTTTGAAGGAGGTTTTGAAGGAGAACGAGTGTGGATGGTCTCACTACAACAACTAATTCTAAAGATAAGGGTTAAAAGGCGCTCCTAGATAGTGCAAAAAGGGTTCACCCGTTCACGCAAGAAGACGTATTATAGCAGATGCATCGCACGTAGCCATACCATACCTACTACTACTGCCTAGTGCGCGCCGCGAGCTTCTTCCGGGTTAACTTCAATCGTGCACCACGCGGCCCATTATTGTTTTGTGGGCGGACCCCAGCACGTCACGTTCAACACCGTACAAAACCGATGCTATCATGCCGGTGCCAGTACGTGCCAGTATATATATAGACCATAGATATATCGTGGTGGTGTCCCCTAGCTAAAAGTGACCTTTCTAGAGCTCTAGCTAGAAAACATGGACGCAATGATCGAAATTGCCGTCCAGGATATATGCATATATAGTATATAATATGCAGGGGATCGAGCGGTGTGATAAACGGTGAATGGCCGCGCATATGCATGCATCACATGGGTTGATGGGCGTGCAATGGCTGATGGGCTCCCTTCATTTCGTACGATGGCGACCCCGGCCGGGTTCCTGTCGTCGCGGACGCGGCGCCGGCGGTCCCGTCCCGGCGGCCGGCAGTGTCATTGGCCCGGCGGGCGGCTAGGCAGCCAGCCAGACCATGCCCCGGCTCCCGCGGTCCCGCTCCCGCCAGGGTGGGTGCCGGCCGCCGCTCCCTCCGCTCGATCGATCTCGCCGGGCGCCGGTACGGCGGTGGCTGCGGTCCTGCGGGCGGAGTGATTGGTGTTGACGTGTTGTGCAGCAGCTGGGCGCGCGCTTGCGTGATTCGTGATGCGGCCAGACAAGACCTACGCCTGTAGTAATGCATGCATTATTGGTAACTACCCAAATAAAGGCCAAATTATGATATGGGTTCACCAGTGTGTCGTACATCACACCTCTTTCGTGTCGTCGCCCAGCTACCCCCACGGAACAAAATCGTCTGGAAATTTGTCTCAGTCGTGTCGTCAGTCGTCACAGCAACGAGAACATGCAAGGGAATCCCAAGCACTACTAGCTAGGCTAGCAGTAGGCGAGCACTAGCTACCACGCATGCAGCGACGCAGGGATCAGTGTGGTGTGGGAACCCCGGACGGACGATCTGCTCGATCGGCCACGCACGCACATAGCGACACACGAATCCTGATCACTCCTCAGTCCTCACTCGCTGCAGTGGTGCATCGCGATCCCGTTCGGTAGCAGCCAAGGCTTGCTGTCGAGCCCGTACCGCACTGATTGGGGGTGGGGTTTGGCCTACTCGCCCGGGCAGATTGGTCGATCTGGCGCGTTGGCGCCTACATGCAACGTCACGTGGAACGCGTTGGGTTCGAGGATTCATATCATTGGTGTCGTTAACAGCCGCGCGAGACATGCGTGACACTGTTGGGGGTGCGTTTCACATCTCTCTCTCTCTCTCTCTCTCATCACCAGCGTGCGTGTGGTGCAATCTGTTTTTCTAACATCTTCTCCCTATTTTAATTTAGGATACCCGGCCCAAACGTCGAACCTACTCCCAGCGGAGCGGGCTGATGGAAGGCCCAAACGCTGCAAAGCCCCTACTATTTAATGGAAAAAGTCCTTTTAACGTCCCTCATCTATCGTCATAGTCTGAGTAACGTCCCTCATTCACAAAA
Source organism: Cenchrus fungigraminus (assembly GCA_036936925.1). NCBI lineage: Eukaryota > Viridiplantae > Streptophyta > Magnoliopsida > Poales > Poaceae > Cenchrus > Cenchrus fungigraminus. The sequence continues at coordinate 91,678,280 of CM072776.1, read as the reverse complement.
CCGGTTACCTAGCATCCCTCACCTTCCAAATCCGTTCGTTTTGGGTCCCTCGCTGGTTTCCATGGTGGTTTTGCCAGACGTGGCAGTGGGTCCCACATAATTAGGTGGGTCCCACATGTCAGTTATATCTTCCTCCTCCCTCCCAAGCGGCACAGGGCAGGGCCACCGGTAGGAGCACCTCGCCGTCGAGCCCGTCCGCCGTCGTTCTGCCGCAGCACCCGAATTCATCCGTCGTCGTCATGCCACAGCACCCGAAGTCTTCTGCCGCCGTCGCGCCGCAGCGCCCGAGCCCATCCGCAGCATCTCCTCGCCCCGGTCGCCGTCGCCGCTCCACAGCAGAGGGCCACGCCCAGGAGCTCCATGGACGCTAGGAGGGGCGAGACCCCGCGCTGGCCGCTGGCCGAGGTCGCCACCGCCGCAGCCGTCCTCGGGGATAGGACCGAAGGAGGGCCGCCGCCCCTTTCTCGCTGCCCCGGCCCTAGTGCCAGATCCCGATGGGCGGCCTCCAACAAAGGCGAGGAGGGCGTGGGATGCGTCGGCGGGGCGAGATGGGGGTACGGCGGCATGGGCCTCCTCCACCTCCACCTCCTCCTCCGCGAGCTCAACTCCTCCGCCACAGCGTGCCTCTCCCGCTGCGGCTACCATGAGCCATGGTGCCTCTTCATCTCCGGTGCGAGCGCGTGGTGGCGGGCGGCGGCCTGGCCTCTCTCTCGCGCGGCGGCGACCCCAGCCAGTGGCCATCGGGAGCTCCCGACCGTGGCCCTCTGCTGTGGAGTGGCCGTGGCCTTGCCCTGTGCCGCTCGGGAGGGAGGAGGAAGAGATAACCGACATGTGGGACCCACCTAATTATGTGGGACCCACCGCCACGTCAGGCAAAACCACCGTGGAAACCAGCGAGGGACCCAAAACGAACGGATTTGGAAATTGAGGGATGCTAGATAACCGGTTTTGCGGATGAGGGATGAAACTCAAACTATGGCGATAAATGAGGGATGTTAAAAGGACTTTTTCCCTATTTAATTAGTAAGTACCACGGAGTCTCTCCTATCTCATGTGTTTATGGCCCAAAGGCTGCAAAGGCCCAGTGAATGGATTCAGCCAGAGACATTACGAGCCCACATGACAGCAATCTTTTTTTCTCTCTCTTTTCCCCGTCGTTATTATCAATTGACTATGTCACTCAATGGTACTCCTATGGATTTCAATCTTAGAAAATTCTTGCCAAAGAACACATCACTAATTTGAATTTTCATTTAATATATGAATTCTAAAATTTAAAAGGTTGATTTAAAATTACCAGACCAAATTCAAAAATTGAAAAAACCCTAATGATATACCTTTTGTGGACTGTCAAGTTGATCGAACAGCCAAGTAGGTTCCCCTCGCATCGTCTCCCCCGCGAGGCGACTCGAGGGTGATCACCCCCGCCGCCGCACCCAGCCCCAAAAGTCCACCCACCTCCGGCTGCCGCTGCTGCCGGAATCGCGGCGGCGGCGCCGAAAAAAGGTGTCCGCGGCTCCTCTCCACTCTCTGACCACTGCCTTCCTTCTTCCTCATTCTAGCCCCTGTGCAGCTACTTCGATCCGGTGCTCCGGCGACGTCGTCTGTACTCCCCTAACCTCTCCCCCGCCGAATCCGGCCGTGATGCTGGCGGATCTGGTCGTTGTGGGGAGGATTCCTTCTGAGCCGTGACGGGGGAACCACTCCGGCGCCATGGGGTCGTGTTGTCGTCGCGGTTGCGGCCGACGATGCTTGTGCCTCCGGGGGCCGGATCCAGCGGCGGTCGCCCTTCTCCCCTGCCCCGGCGTCCCTGTGCTCTATGTGGGCCATCACCGGCGTCGAGCCCATTGGCGCTCCCCCCCAGATCCGGCCTCCACCGGGTGCCTCTGCTCAGATCTGGCCTCCACAGGGCTAGATCGGGAGTGCCCCGCGGTGGGGGGCTTGGTCTTCACCTGGTGCCCCCTGCTCGATTCCGGCCTCTAGTGGTCCAGATCGGGAAGCCGCCCAGGTGGAGGAGCTTGTTCCTGGCTGGAGGCATCGCTAGTTTCCTGCAGCTCCAGGTCTATGCTCTCAAGCCTTGCTTCCTCTCTTTGCCTTGCCGGCTCTTGGCTTGACGTAGTTGTTACGTCAGCTACTCTCCCCATCGCCCGAGGCGGCAAATGTACGGTCGTGGTGGCCGTGCTGTGTGCCACCCTTCGCCGTTGTGCAGAGGGAGCCGGCTTGTTCAGTTTTGGTTGCGTCGCTTTGGTGGTCGCCATCGTCATGCAGCGAAAGTTTTGCACTCGGTGTGCGAGGAGCTGATTCAGCTCCGCATGGCATGGCAGCGCCGTCCTGGCCTCCTTCCTGAGTTGTGCAGCGCAAGCGTTGTGCCCGGTGCATGGGGAGGTGTTCCTACCTTTGCACAACTCATGGTTGGTCGTCCTCTTCGTGATCTCCGTCGTCTTGTTTTGGATCTTCGAGCGCAGGGCCTGTGAATGTTTGTGCCCCTTCTCCTCCTTCATGTCGGTGAGCTTGGCTGACATTCGTCGTTGGCTGCCAATGTGATTTGGCGTGTTACTCCTTTGGCGCCTCTACTTCGTCGTCACTCTTCTATCAGTGGTGCATCAAATCTAACGTCGGGTGTTCATCAACAACGGTCCCCTCCTTTGTGGCTTCCTTCCCTCAGAGGTGTGGGTGACAGTTGGTGGAGCTCGGATGTGCCGTGAAAGGTGTTGCCATTGGCTTAATGGAAGGTCGTCATCTCCAACAAGGTTCGGTCTGCCCTACTTCCGTTGCCATTAGTCCCCACTTCGTTGGGCGTCCCTCATCGGAGGGCGACAACGGAGCGGCGTAGCTACGAAGGGTGGCGTAGGCAATATAATCTTTGCCTTCCTGGCAAGTTATGTTGCTTGATTGAGTTGCTCATTAGAGATCGGTTGGTTGTCCTTCGGTTTGTGTTTTCGCCAGCCCCCCTGATGTGTAGGCGTGTTGTGCTCTCCGTGTTCCCCTGTAGCGTTGTCTTCTTCTTGTTCGTGTTGAGTTGCACTAGCGGCTGCTGTTGTAATATGTGGTTTTGCCACACAATATAATGAAAATGTTCAGGCCGGCTTCTCGCTGGCCGTAGTGATCCTAAAAAAAACATTTTGTGTCATTTTTCAAACCTAACATAACATGTTGTAAACACATGTCAAACATATAGTATGGTTACATCTTTACTTCTTTATTCACTACTCAGCACAATCACAAAAGGACAATAATATACATATGGTCTCACAAAATTAAACGCGCTTCTCTATCTAGATAGAGATTTCGAAAATGCACAACGTACACAGTACAAAAGTCAAATCGGCAAGCAGCAACGGGAAATTTGAGGTGTTGCGTCATGGGGGGACTCGGAGGCTGATCGATCGAGATCAGGCAGCAGCAGGCTTCATTTCCTGCTTGATGGCCGCCACCAGCTGGTTGTAAGCCTCGCTCCATGCGTTCTTCATCTCCAGGCTCCACATGTCAGCCGGAAGCGCCTCCTTTATCGTCTCCAGCAGTGCGTACCCCGTCACCTGCATCGTTGTCATTGTCAACACGCGCGCGGTTAAGTCTAAGGAAAAAGTCTATATCACCCCCTCACCTATGAGGGGTAGACTACATAACCCCCAACGTATGAAACGGTATGTATCACCCCCCGAACTTTTCAAAACCGGTCAAATTACCCCCTAAAGCAGTTTTGAAAAATCATAGTAAATCACAGAAAAATCGTAAAATGGAAAATCCAACTGTATTGGACTTAGAATGAGTAGATGTACGCAGTGAACATATAATATGGTATGATTTAGTACATTTTTTTACAGCTACGAAGAAAAGCATAGATCTAAAGCTACAACAAAAAAAATATGATAAGCATATCATATTATATGTTCATTGTATAGATCTACTCATTCTAAGTCCAACACAATTGGATTTTCCATTTTACGATTTTTTTGTGATTTACTATGATTTTTCAAAATTGCTCTAGGGGTAATTTGACCGGTTTTGAAAAGTTCAGGAGGTGATACAGACCGTTTCATAGGTTGGAGGTTATATAGTCTACCCCTCATAGGTGAGGGGGTGATATAGACTTTTTCCTTAAGTCTAAAGTTAGCATACTATGCCAGAGTTTCATCGATAATTCAATACAATCTAGAAGACTAGCTAGGTTGCTGCTTTCGACTACTATCTCTGTCTGTTCCCATTTCTCAGGTCAAAAGGAGCGGTCACAGTTGGTGTGGTTGGTGACTTTTACAGTACCTCAAAGTGGCCGTCCCCGACGCCGTACTTGACGTGCGTGGCGCCAAGCCTCTTGAGCGTCGTCTCCCTCACGGTGACCTTCCCGGCCTTCCGGAGCTGCGCCGCCGCCTCGCAGCTCTGCAGCATTGATCGCGACGCACATTAATTAATCGACTACTTCTTGTCAGTCGTCGTCCTTTGTAGTACTTGGATCGTGAGAATTTCCACAGCCATCGCATTAGGTTCAATTACTACCAGATCGTGAGAACTAACGCACGTACCATGACGAAGACGGACATGGCGTGGGTCTTGAGCTTGGGGTTCTTCTCCAGCGGCACGTCGGAGTCGCGCAGGAACGAGAACATCTGCTTCGCCGACGGCGCGATCTCGAAGATCCTGCAGGGGAACAACGGCCGGCCGGCGCCGTTGTCAGTCGTCAGTGACGCGCGCACAATGCAATTGACGGCCGGTGATCTATCCTATAGTACATGGCAAGGAGAACAACGAAGAACGCGGCGGCGCGTAGCGTACGTACTTGAGGAAGAAGCGGAGGCCGAGGTTGGCCGAGTCCTTCTTCATGAGGGCCCACGACTTGAGCACCAGCGCTTCCTGCTCCTCGCTGAAGACGACCCCGCCGTTACCCTCCACAGCGACCGCCATCGCCTCAGCTTCCTGCTTGTCGATTCGGCTTTGTTAGCTACCTCCTTTGATGGTGTAAAGCTGCTGGTTGTGTGCGTAAGCGAGCACTGGACAAGTAGTGTGGTGTATCGATTCACGTATCTATCTCTGTGGAAATCGGTTGTGATTCGAGCCCAACTGGGGCGCAAGTTTATATAGGTCGACCGGCGCAGGGTCGGGGTGGCTCTTGGGGCACCCGACGGGCCAGGACGTGAGGACCGGGCAACGACGACGGTGGTGGCCGTGTTGCGTTGCTCCTCCTCTGGTCGTGGTGGCACGCGATTACGAGCACGCCGGAGTCGATCGGGGGATGCCGGATGGGGGGGCTTGGGGGTTCTAGGCTCAAAACCATGTGCCGCAGCGACAAAAAGCGAGGGCGGGTTGGGGTGCGAACTGCGAACGCAGCGAGCGAGGCCGTCAATAACGTGGGCGGCTAGGCGCGCGGAAAACAGCGGGCGGGTTTGAGAGTTCACAAGTCAAAGTCTCGTTCCGTTCTTTCTTGCCCTCCAAGAAGCGTTCGTTTCGTGCGCGCCAAAGGGTCAGGGCCAGACCCAATGGCGCAACGTTCCACAAACTCGGCAAAAGCGTCCGGCCTTCCTTTTTATTGGACCGGTTTCCGTTCGGTCAGGTCAGGCAGGCACGAGGGCAGTCCCAATAGTCCATGTAGGATGGAGTCCATTCTTAATAAATGAGATGATACATCAGTAAATTGGTGACATGACAGTATAATTATAGTTAATGAAGGAAGAGAAGGAAAACACAAGACCTAGTTTCTTCCTCTAGACTCAACCTCCTCACGCGAATCAAGACCGCTAGACGTAGCAAAATCGCCATTGGGAAGACCCGGCTGGAGTCTTGCGCCGCCACGGCCCCGCCTACCATTGTAGGAGATGATTTCACTACATTTATTGTCTTGGATTTCGTACCATTGTAGGAGATGATTTCTAGTGTTCATTTTTGCTGACGTGGTTGTCTTGGACTTTGCACTTAGATCTACCGTTGGGACTGACTCTGTCAACAAAGAAAGGGTGGGCGCTGTGAACAAGCCCTGTTCTTGAATCTTGATTGATTGGGACGTTGCAAGTGCTTACGATTGCCAAGCGGATCGAATTGATGTCTGAGAAATCTCTGTAAAATCTCTCCAGAAATTTATGCGTTCCATCCAAATGTGAGCGGGAGAGAATCCAGCCAAGTGCCCCCTATTCACTCACTCACTATTGACAGCAGATCGAGCACATACCAAATCAGACGTCCTTCCTATCCATTTCATGTAATTCTACTACGTTAAGTGACCTTCGCGTATCATGTGTTGTTTCATGTAATTCTACTACGTTAAGTGATCTTCGCATATCATGTGTTACTAAATTACATCGCAACACTAGTCAAATTCAAAAAAAACCCCTTCAACCGCCTTATGACACGACGGTAAGCTTCAAGCACCATGTCATACGGCGGTTGCTAGCTGCAACCGCCAGTGCCACGTTTAGGGGCTTGCAGAGCCTACAACACAATCACTCGATGAAGTCCAATAAATGTAAAAGCCAATTGATATGGCTGAGCCATCTCCGAACCAATACTAGAGTAAGACAACCACATATTAGCAGCTTCGGGGTGAGTGAAAACCGATAACTCAAAACCTATAACCTACAAAAGACGTGACAAAGTGCATATATGAAACATAATAGTTCCATGCATACAGTCATTGTGAAAAGAATACAAAGTGTAACTAAGAACAGACACTTAGCACATTTGAGATGAAGGTGCATGAGCATATGAAATACGAAGGGTTAGAGTACATGCTAATACATGGAACGAGGGGTACGAGAGAGAAGAAATTACGCAGAAATAAGACTAAGGTGGTAGCAAGATACTTACATATGCTAGCTGACCCTGCATTCAAGAGATACAAATACTTTGTATAAAGGGTTAGCTTACGAAGGTGAAGAGGTACTTACAGTAATAGGTTGAACATGCATGTTAGTGAAAAAGCAAAGCGACACGGAATAAGCATAAAAATAGCCTCTTTGACCACTAGCAAAGAGTGAGAAGTACGCATGTAGCCAAAAGCTCTTCTGACCTTGCCACATTCTAATCTACTCCCTCCGTCCCGCAATGACGGTCATTGGGAAAATATTGCGGGCACCAAGGCAAGAGGCAAAAGACGCTGCCGCCCCTACATTCAGCAATGACCTGTGGCTGTGGATGAGGCTGGGTAGGTGGAGGTTAGGGATAATATTTGATTTTTTTACTACCCCTATGGCTGTGGTGCGCTCGTGAGGCAGGCTTGCCTTCGATTTTTTAATTGACCACACAGCAGTGTCGTGCAACAGCTGCGTCTAGCTGTGCCTACGTACTCCCGTAGGCGAACGACAATGGTTATGGGACAAGTCCCTGTTGCTTCCACGACCGTCATTGCGGGACGGAGGGAGTAGTTTCCATTAACCTACTTTATTTTATTTTCCTTCCTCCTTTCCAGGCCAAGGGTTGGAAGCTCTACAGAGCTTGAGCTTGCAGCATGGCCATCTGCCTTTTCGACTAACCCTTGTGTACCTTTTGCCTTGACCCTTTTCATCAAACCCTGAGGAAGTTTTCAAGGAGTCTTCAAGCTAGCTAGCAAAAGATGGGCGTTAGTGGATTTCCATGAGAAGAACATTAACATAAAATGAGTTAACAAATTTGAGTAATCAGTAGTCTTCTTTGAAATCTTATTGTTTTATGATATATTACCTTCATGTTGTCTACTGCATTGGTATATTTTGGTTCATCTAGTTCCTTCTCAGAAGCATTCTTGTTGCTAGATTCATCTGACATCAATTTTGAAGCAGTGCTGCCCCTGGTTATTGCGCATAACAATGCATTAGCTTCTCGGCAAAGAAAATTGATTTTGCAGATAAACATGTACATAATGAGATAAAACTATAAGGTATGCAATAAAAGGATTACTATATTGTTGTTCATGTCATACCCTGTGAACTCTTTCACAGCAGAACATTCCTCCCATATTCTGAACATGGCACGAAAGGTTTGTTCCCTGACTAAGACGGTCCACGAAAATGGATCATTAATTTCCTCAGTTTTTTCTCCAGCAACTCACGCATCACCTTGGCCTCCTTTGTGATGGCCTAGAGATTAGTTTGCAAACAACACAGAGTTCAAATACACATATCAAATAAATAATAAAACTACAGGTTAAGTAGGTAACAATCTGGCATAGCCAAAGCTTGTACCATCATGGTGGCAGCAGCTTCAACACATCGAGGTCCTTTGTAGGTCATAAATCCGAAAGCAACCTTCCAAATCCTAGAGCTGATGGTGACTTGGGGTACCATTCCAGTCTTGGTTTTCAGCAACTCGAACAACAGACAAGTCTCCGCCATGATACACTAGAAACATTGGTTTGCAATTTACACAAGAAAATGACTTCAATGAGCAATATATCTACAAGTTAATGTGGCAGTCTGGCTACGTTTGTTAGCAGGGAAGGACACACTTGTAAGGCAACACTGGTGGTCGAAAATCCAGCATATTCCAAGATACTTGTTTGATGGGCAAAGTCGGTGAGCTTGTCCTTCAGGCTGATCTCATCAACATTGTGTTCTTTGTCACAGTTTTTCAGCATATTCGAAAGTTGATCCTCCAGATTGATACACTTGATACCAGCATTTCAAAGTTTGTGCAAATATTAGTGAAATTAGGAAATCAGGCTACACATAGTAAAATCTAAGTGGGACAACAAAGGTTTTGGAGGGAGAAAGTCAGGCAGGAAGATACCAAGTTGAACAGGGATGTCACGTCATTCCCATCATCTCCATTGAGATTAGGACCACTGGCAGCATTGCCTTCCACTTGACATGCCAATACTTCAGGAGAATTGCGCTTATAATATTCCTGGAGGTAAGTCATGTACAGGGACCAGGAATTCACAAAAACGTATGGCAGTATCGAATCCCACCACCATGCTCTTTGCAGAAGTTCTGCACCGGACAACAAGAATGTATATATTAGAAGCAAGCAAAATTGGCAATTAATTACCTTAGGGAGAACTAGAAATGATGTCATAACAATAGTAATAAAGAATAAAAGCTACAGGAAATGGAACTGGAAGGGTGCAAATCAACAAAATAATTGGATCATAAATCACAAGTGGAATGCATAGTTAACAAATTAACTCCAATTCCACTTTCAATTCCAAGAGAGGATAAGCACAGGGAGATGGACCTGGGTAATTAACTATCTCCAATGGTGGTAGTTCTGGACGATGACCAAGCTCTCTACATTTTTCACCATGATCAGCAAAACCATTCAACAACTCGATGAAATTTTCTTCCATCTATGCCCAATAGACGTCGAGTGTGGCCTCCATCTCGTTTTTCTTAGAGGACACTGTGGTGGTCAGGGCAGACGTGGAAGAGGTGCTTAATTTTTCCGGGATTTTGACCCTACCCTCAGGCATATTACCCTTGACCATGTCTGTAATGGCCTGGCGCGTCAAGTTCAGCAGCCCCTTGATGCCCAGATAGTTTGCAGCCTGCCAAGGCAGACATATAGCTTAGATATTTTCTTCGAGTACGCATTCTGATTAGTCAATATGAAACATCAAAAGGGTTCAACAATCCCAGCTAGAAAATCAATGGCAAATAGATAGCAACCGCAAATAGTTCCATACATTCAAGCAACCAGGAGTCTAAATGTATCTGATTCATATTTTATCAGTTCCTTATTGGCTAGCATATGAGCATCATATCCGAAATATATGGTTTCTAAAATATCATAATCTACAACAATTATGATCAAACAGTGTATGGGTTCCTCCTAGAAGCAAAAAAATAATCCTACCACCACATAGTAAGTTGTAACAGCCAAATGTTTATATGAATGAATGCCAGAGCGCCATGGCCAAGCAAGTCATGTAAATTAGTTCAATATTTTCTTTTTTTCTAAGGATGCATAAAAAATGGTGGAATCAGATAACAGTGGTATCCATTTGCAAAGCATCTGGTACAGAGGCCATTTTGGATGCCATTAGCATCAAACAAATTATTTTGAAGAAACAGTATTAATTTCTACTGTACCATTGTATATTAAGGTGGCAAGTGAGTCAATTGTTACCAGTTCCATAGTATTTGATTAAGATATTCCCACGAAGCCTAAAAACAAACATTTGCATTTGATCTTAAACATTCCCAGGTTTCAGCTACGATGTTACACCAGGTGTGAAGGAAAAACATTAAGAGGTCCATTTGGATTTCTTCATTTTGAAGGAATTGGAATCTACTTAATGGATTAGGCTATTTAGCTTGGAATTTGAGATCCTACAACTTTCCAAAGTTCCCATATGAGCCTATTCCAAAGTTCACATGAAGTCCACTGTATATGCACAGTATTATGATATAAGGTAGCTCAGAGTCAAGATAACATAAGATGCGCCAAACCCCACAGAAAACCACTTGCAGGCTACAAATTTGGCACAAGATGCGCCAAACCCCACAGAAAACTACTTGCAAGCTACAAATCTGGCACAAGATTCATCACTCATGTGAAGCTATGAAATGTTACAGAAGTAAGCCATGATCATGAGAGGCGCTGTTGACAAGCTGATCAACCAAAGTAACAGTTTGCACTACAAGCGATACCAATAGCAATAGATGCACTGAGCCAACATATCAACAACATACCTGGTACCTTTCAGTAGGGTATCTAAAATAAACTGATCACTTGTTTTCATTCCAACCCATATTACCAAATAGAAATGAAATCCACAGGATACAAGTGTCCTATTGACAATATTTCAGGTGCCAATCATAAGGGAAATACCACACTAACAAAATGTCTGGGTTAAAAATCAATTTTAACAAAAGTGAGGCCCTCATGGTTTCCCAGGATTGTGAGAAAGCTATTGTCTTTGCTGACATTTTGAATTGTGCCACCGGAGAATGGCCAATCAAATATTTGGGAGTGCCTGTAACAAGCAGCAAATTACACATAATTGATTGGCTTCCAGAAGATGAAAAGTTACTGAAAAGATTAGATGGATGGAAAGGGAGTGCTCTTTCCTTTGGAGGTAGATTAATTCTACTAAATTCGTGTCTTAGTAGTATTCCAACATACTATATGTCAATGCACCTGCTTCCCAAAACTATCCTGAAAAGGATGGATAGAACCAGAAAAAGATTTTTCTGGCAAGGGGGAGGAGAAAAAAGGAAATATCATTTAGTTAAATGGATTAAAGCCACCAGTCCTAAACAAAAAGGAGGCCTAGGCATCAAAGACCTGAGAAGAATGAATCTCAGTCTCATATGCAAATGGTGGTGGAAACTAGAACAGGAGGAGGGATTATGGCAAGAGATAGTTAAGAAGAAATACAAGATTGTTAGAGGGTTCTCCCAGTTACAGAGGAGTCCCAGAAACTCATTAGTTTGGAATGACTTATTGAAAGTGAAACAGTTATACCTGAAGGGGAGAGTAAAGTTGGTAGGAAATGGGCAAAACACAGATTTCTGGGAGGACCCCTGGTGTGGTGTGGTCCCATTGAAAGACAAGTTCAGGGAGCTGTATGACATTTGCACAGAACAAAAAAGAAGTGTGGCAGAGATGGCAGAGAGAAGTTGGAGGATGAACTTCAGTAGATGGTTAAATGAAAGAGCCCAAAATCAGCTTAGGCAAATGCGAGATATGCTAGTTGCTTGTGCTCTCTCAAATGAAAAAGACATGGTAAAATGGACATGGGAAAAAACGGGGAAGTTTTCTGTTAAATCCATGTATAAACATCTTTTCAGCATTGAGACAAATAAACCCAATAAGAAATTGTGGGAGTCCAAGATCCCTTTGAAAGTTAAGATCTTTATGTGGTTGGTGCAGGAAAATGCTATTTTAACCAAAGATAATCTAAGTAGGAAAAATTGGCAGGGTGACAAGAGATGTTACTTCTGCAATGTTTATGAAAGTATTGATCAACTTTTCTTCGATTGCTCTGTGGCTAGATACATCTAGAGTCTGGTTGCTTATGTTATTGGTGCCAATTGTAGACCCTCATCCTTCTCTCAGTTCTGGGAGTGGGCAAAGAGATACTTAATCACTAACAAAAGAATACATTTTACTGGGCTGTCAGCAATCTGCTGGGCCATCTGGAAGACTAGAAATGTCGTTTATTGCGAAAAAAAACCAATCAAATCTCCTACTGAGATTGTGTGTTTGGCCTAATCCTTTATCGTTTACTGGGCAGGTCTTCACAAAGAGGGCGACAAACAGGCGTTGGAAGCTGGAGCGGAAGCAATGAAAGAAACAGCTCTACACTTTCATCCAGCTCAAGACGCCGGTGCTGTGGGCGATGGAGCAGTACTTCTACATTGATGCAATCCCTCTGAAGCTCGGTGCTGATTCATCCAGACTATTTGATATACCTGTTGTAGGCTTGATCGCTTTTGTTGCCACAGTGTAGTTGGCTATGTTGGTTGACGTGAACTCTCAGGCTCTTCTTTGTTTCTGCCTACATACCCTTGGTGTCTGCTTTTGCTAATCTCTGTAATAAGTAGTTTACCAATAACTCTGTGCGTGAAAACTTTGTAATTTCGTTACAACCAGTAATGAAATTTGGGCAAGGCCCTTGATGGAAAATATACTAACAAAAAAGAAACAGAAATCCATAACCTAACCTGACGATATTTTTAAAAAAAACGAAGACCGATCTGCTAGTAAATACAATCAGATCCAAGGTATCGAGGGGAAGGGGTGGGAGCTCACCAGCATGAGGTCGACGAGGGAGTCCAGCTCGGCATTAACGAATTCTGCATCGAAGATCTTGAGCCAATCCTCTGCAGACTTGTTGGTTGCGTCGCCCGGCCCGGTCGGCTCGACGTGCTTGTTGCAGTACTCGATGACCTTGAAGAGGGTGTGGGAGGTGACGTCGGGGAGCGGGATGGATTCGTCGGCGCAGTCGTCCTCGATCATTTTCTTGAGCTTGACCGACAGTATCGCCGCCGACTCGTTCACCTCGAACTCTTGGTTGTCGCTGCTGCGCAGCCACAATATCTTCTCCTTCGCCTTCTGAGGCGCCGCCATCGATCCCTTCATGGGGACGAGAGTGTGCTGGAATCGCAAGGGTCAGGCGGCGAAGCAGGTTCGATGGCACGCCGCCGCCGCAAGGGCATGCTGCTGCCTTTTTATGCAGTGGATCGAGTTTGGCCCTACTCGCCCGGGAGAGTTTGATCTCGCGCGGTGTGTGCAACGTCGTCACGTGGAACGTGCAATGTCGTCATCGGTGCTGTTAACGGACGCGTGAGACATGCTTAACACTGTTGTTGTATTGCGTTTCATCTTTCATCTCTCTCCTCACCTGTTTATGTGTCGGTCTTGTATTTTATTTAGGACTAGTTGAAGTGCACATGCGGCATGCACATGATATTAAAAAAGATTGTAAATAAATATAATATGTTTATTATATCGTGTGGACCTACTAATCCAACCAAAAAATTTTGACACGTCCAATTAAATAAAAATCAATTTAATCTACAGTTGTATTCCGCATTACTGATGTGGATATTTACCTGTTTGAGACAGCGGAATCTCCAGCCTGTTGGGCTCATCATCACCAACATCGTCTACATTTACAATTCTATCGCATGCAAAATTATTGTTCCGATGGAGCCACTCGTCTTGATTGTCATCCTGATCAATTCCTCCCTCTAATATGGCTCACAAATTAAAAGAGCAAACTAAATTAGTTACTAAAAACCACAACTCTACGTCTAACCAAGGGCACCTACTAATCAAGAAAAAAATATATACGTTTAGACAATAGAATTTCCAGCAAGGTGGATTCATCACCAACAGCATCAGTGATACATATACTTACCCGTTTTAGAGAATGGAATTCCCAGCAAGGTGGATTCATCACCAACAGCATCTACGTTTACAATTCGGTCGCGTGAAAAATTATTGTTCTGATGAAGCCACTCGTCTTGATTGTCATAGTTGTCAATTCCATCCTTTAGCATTGCTAGCAAAATAAACACGCTATAAGTAACAATTCCATCCCTTGATTTTTGTAAAAAAACTGTGTATATTATTTAATTAGTAATAATTATCAACACACTATAAGTAAAATTTAACTAACCAGAATATGAGACAAACCCTTGTTGACCACTAACAGATCCATGATCGTGGGAAATCGCTTCACATATCATCATGAAAATTTACATGTCATCACAAAAGGAGGTTAAAACCCTGCGGATTCATCAAAGAAGGAACTCACCGCCTTCAGAAGTATTGCTCAATTGATCATTTGTCCTCTTCGAGCTGCGAGAGGCACGGCGAGATCTTGTGTTCGTAATATCACCGAAGGGGATGCGTTGACTCATTGCAAAAACCAGATATAGGCCCTCGCCACTGTCTTAGCGTTGAATCAGGGAGTTAGAGATAGGAGATGGGTACATATCATAGTTCACGGACTGAAGGGCAACAAAGCTGAACAAATCTGATTAGAGATGGACGATTGACAGAGCAGTGCACAACCCTGTCCCCTAATGCGCGATACGTGGAGACCTCGCCGGATAATAACCTTGCCGACGTGCAGTTGATAACCTCGCCGTCGCGCACCCGTGCCCCTGTGAAAGCTCCCCGGAAGAAAATTATCATCCGGGGATAACTGAAGAGCTGGCGGCTCACGGGGATGGCTATCGACGAGCAGGCAGCAGCCCGTTGCACAAGCGGCAAAGGAAACATGCGCGAGAAGAAGCAAGCAACAATGGGACGGCTATAAAGGATTGCTGGGCTTGTGAGAAATTAAGGCAGCATTGCGGCAATCAATCAGGACCATCCCGAAATCGCAGCAATCAAATCACCCATGCCAAAATTTGTCACGTCATGCAAACAGTTTTAAAAGGAAAAACATTTGTTTGACATTTAATTTAAATTAGAGAAGTAACGAGGGAAGGAAGGTTTCCTGTGAATGAAAGGAAACATACACACGGTTTGATTCTATTTGGAAAGGAGAAACAAAGAGGAAATAAATTTGGGCGGGATTTAATTTAAATTAGGGAAGGAATGAGGGAAGGAAGATTTCCTGTGAATGAAAGGAAACACACACGATTTGGTTCTATGGAAAGGAGAAACAAAGGGGAAATAAATTTGGACGTGATCGTGATTGGTGGACGGGATTTAATTTGAATTAGGGAAGGAATGAGGGAATGAAGGTTTCGTGTGAATGAAAGGAAACAAATACACACAGTTTGGTTCTATTTGGAAAGGAGAAATAAATTTGGGTGTGATCGTGATTGGTGGGTGGGATTGGTATTGTGTGTACCGTATTAGAAAGTTTGAGTACGTGAACCGTAGCATATAGTGTGCGCCAGCTGACTGAACACTGGCCCACGGGGTGGGTACACTTTGAGGGTGGGTACACTTTAGGTGAAAAAAGTTTGAGGAACGACGACGAAAGGGGTGAAAAAACGCTAATAATATACCTTTTTGTGTCATTTCTTAAACCTAACGTAACATGTTGCAAACACATTGACAATTGATACCTTCTTGCCAGTCGTCATCCTTCGCAGTACTTGGTGGGAATTTCCACAGCCCCTGCATATATATCGATCGCATTACTACCATAGAGCGTGAGAACGAACGCACGTACCATGACGAAGACGGTAGACGGACATGGCGTGTCTTGAGCTTGGGGTTCTTCTCCAGCGGCACGTTGGAGTCGCGCAGGAACGTACGAGAACATCTGCTTCGCCGACGGCGCGATCTCGAAGATCTGAAGGATGAGCTCTGTCAGCATCCTACCAAGCTTCAGTGCCTACTTCAGGCCGGTCATTGTCATGTCTTTTGTTTTTGGTGCTGCTTATTTTGGCACTTATGTTTAGAGTGAGATCTGGACTGAGCGCGAGTTTGCATGTGTACTTTCCTTTTCCATATCTCGCTTGTAATCTTGCAAAAGAGTGCTAAACCTGTAAAATTGGTATTCCCAGTACATTTCTGCTTTTTTAAGTAAAGCCGGACCTAAAGGGCCTTCTATCTAAAATCTCGAAGATCCTGCAATGGGCGGCCGGCGTTTGCCAGTCAGTGACGACACGCGCACAATGCAATTAACGGTGGTGATCGTATACAAAGCACAGAGAAGAGACACTGCGGTGCGTCGCGTACTTGAGGAAGAAGCGGAGGCCGAGTCCTTCTTCATGAGGGGGCCCACGACTTGAGAACCAGGCATTGGATCTGGGCGGCACCCGACGAGCTAGGACGCGCAACGACGGTGGTGGTGGAATTTTTTTTATTTTTTATATTTATCTTTTCACAATTTTTCAAAAATATATAGCGAATCTAAAATTTTTCAAAAGATGCCTCCAACCGCCGTGGTAAATGGCGGTAGGGACCTACCGCCATTAGGAACGGCGGTAGGGGCGCTACAGTACCTTTGCCGGCGATTCAACCGGCGGATGCTATAGTACCCCGCGCGGGTACTGTAGCGGGTTCCTGCTGCTGTTTCCCATGGCGGCAGGGACATCTTTTCTTCAAAAAATCATAATTTTTTTGTATGAATTCGGATGAGGATAAAATTTATACGAAAATTGTAGCTTTCGACGAGATCTACAACTTTGTAGTTCAAACTTTTTTATTTGAAGTCATCTTTGGACTCAAAAAATTGTAGCGCCCCTACCGCCGTTTCACGTGGCGGTAGGTCCCTACCGCTATTTACCACGGCGATTGGAGGCTACTTTTGCAAATTTTGGATCCGCTATATATTTTCGAAAAATTGTGAATAAATAAATATATTTTAAAAAAATTCGTAGTGGTGGCCATGTTGTGTTGCTCCTCTGGTCGTAGTGGCACGCCATTACGTTCTTTCCACAAACTCAGCAAAAAGCGTACTAGAGAGAGAGTGTCCGTCTGTCTGTCAGTGTCAAGGCCTCAAGGGCGCTCCCTGTTCTTGATTGGGACATGCAAGTGTTTACGATTGGAAAAAGTACTTTCACCATCCCTCATGTATCACTAAAGTTCACCTTTCGTCCCTCATCTGAAAAACCGGGTATCTGCCATCCCTCAACTATCTATACCGTTCATTTTTGGTCCCTCGCTGGTTTTGATGGGGGTTTTGGATGACATGGCTGTGGGTCCCACATGTCAGAGGCGGGCCCCACATGTCAGGGGTGGGCCTAATGTCTTTCTTCTCCCCTCCTCCTCTTCCCCTCCGTCGGCTCCTCTCCTCCGCCACCGACCGGCTCCTCTCCTCCACCACCAGGGCGCCTCCTCCTCCTCCTCCCTGAGCTCCGCGTGCTCTACCCGCCTCCCTGCTCCCCCTGTGTCGCCCCTACTTTCCACAGATCGAGCAGCTCGCCGGTCGTGGCCTTGCCTCTGCGCGGCGCCAGCCCAAGCTCGGGCACCGCCGGCGGGGACGGGGGTGGCCTCCTGAGCCGGAGCGTGGATCCGCAGTTGAAGCCGCCGTCAGAGCCGGACGCGGGTCGGAGCAGGTAGAGGCGAAGCGGTCGGACCTCGGCGGCGCTCCCGTGGTGTCGGATCCCCGTCGCGGTGGCCGGTCGCGGAGCTCCAGCTCCGCCAGATGGGCCTCGGCGTGGCGGCCGGCCTCTCTCCGGTAGCGCGCCCCTGCCTCGCCTCCGATGACCTGGCTAAGGCGGACGCGGCCAAGGCATGCCGTCTTCATTGGCTCAGGCGGTGGGCGCGTTCGCACGGCCGACGAGCTGCTCGATTTGGCGGCGCGGGGAGAGCAGGGGGGTAGATAGAAGAGGCAAAGCTCAGGGAGGAGGAGAGGAGGCGGCGGCGTGGTGGAGGAGGAGGAGAGGAGATGACCAGCGATGGAGGAGAGGAGCCGGCGGAGGAGAAGAGGAGGATAGGAAGAAGAAAGACCGGGGGCCCACCTCTGACATGTGGGGCCCACTGCCACATCATCCAAAACCACCCTCAAAACCAGCGAGGGACCAAAAATGAACGGTATAGATAGTTGAGGGACGGCAAATACCCGGTTTTTCGGATGAGGGACGAAAGTCGAACTTCGGTGATACATGAGGGATGGTGAAAGGACTTTTTCCTTTACGATTGCTAAAGCGGATCGAATTGATGTTCTGTGAAACCTCTGTAAAACCGCTTCGGAAATTCCTTCGTTCCATCAGAAGTGAGCGGGAGAGCATCTATCAAAAGTGTTTCCCGTCTATTCGAGTAATTATTCTTTTAAGCTAGTATTGGACTAGGAGCCACTTAGGAGTATTGAACGTAGACTAGTTGCAAAAATAATTAGAGATTGGGCCATAATTAGGCTTGTTAGATTGATTCATCTCGAAAATTAAGTAGGGGTTGTGAAATGAATTTTGTCATTAATCTACATTTAATATTATTAATTAGTGTCTCGAAGATTGATGTGATGGGCAGTTGGTGAATTTTTTTTTTTGAACTAACTGGGTTCACTATTGACAGCAGATCGAGTACATATACCAAATCAGATGCCCCATGTCTTCCTTGTTTATCTCTCTCTCTCTCTGTACAATACAGCCCGCACGCCAGTCGGGCCCCCGGATCTCGTTACACCTTGGGCCCGGCTCCTCAAGTCGTCGGCACACGGCCGGCTACGGCCCCACGGCGATTTGACGGGCCACGATCATGATCGGCACGGCCCCCACCGACCGGCCCGCCTTTCTCGAGCTGCCGGCTGCTGCACGCGGGGGACCCGCCGCCCACCAGCTCCTTGGCCAGCAGGTACCTGAACGCCAGGTTGTGGGGCCTCCACTCCACGCCGCCGCCGCCGCCCCGGCCGCGCGCCCGCCCGCCCTGCTGGCTCCGGCGCACGGCGTCCCGGAGGCCCTCCGGCAGGTGGCACTCGACGGCGGCCACCACCTCCTGCGCGCCCAGCCCGGCGTCCCGCGCGTACAGCTCCAGCGCCTTGGGGAGGATCACATTGTGCTGGCCCCGGCCGCGGACGCCCACGTTGGCGCGGATGTACTCCTCCTTCGCCGCCTCCAGCTGCTGGAACAGGCTCTTCGGGGTGTACAGCCGCACCTGACGAACGGAGAGCAGGGTTACAGTCGTTACAGCTGGGAGGGAGATGAAATCAATGGTCCGGAGCTGCTGGTGCTACGTGATCTGATGTCCGTGTGTGCCGTTGGGGGTTGGGTGCGATTGATCGATCCTGCGTGCGTGTGTACGTACCACTGGGTCCGAGTAGCTGCCGGAGGACAACGCGAAGTGCACCAGCGGCTCCGGCCGGTCCACGGCGAAGCCTTGCAGATCGTCCTTGTCCCTGGACTTCCATTTCGGGTAGAGCAGCAGCCTAAGCCACTGCAGGATCGATTCATTCCATCATGGAGCAGTGTTAGGCTGAGGCCTGAATGGGGAGGTGAAATCATGCAGGGCAGCGGGAGGCGTAACAGCAAACCTGCCCGGAAGAGTGTGCTCGGCAACACAAGATCTGGTACTCTATCAGCTCCGCGTTTACTCTTTGGCCACTAATGATGTAAGATACCTGTGGCGCAAAACAGGGTCGTCAGAATGAGATACAAAAATGCCGTTGTATATCTGAAACGATCCAGTTTGACAGTTTGTTTCCCACCTTGGTTAGCAGGATTCGCTTGCTGTTACTCTGTGGAATCCCATATTCGATATGGGCCTGAAAAAAACAAAGGTTTAGATTGAACTCCGTCTGTTGAAAAATTAGAGTAAGATGTCAAGGTACAGGGCATGAAACTAGTTACATGCATCATCATAGCATTATGCACATTGATCCAGAAAGCAAGCTTCTCTTCATGTTTCATCCCACTGAGATCAGCAGTTTCTAGCAGCTGTACAAGTGACCTACAAAGTGACATCTTTAACTAGTCAACAAATGGTTGTATGGATAAATTTATTCACTATCATCTCAACTGTAAAAGGTACCAGGAAAATCACTGGAAAACACTCACATATATTTGCGCAACATGTCTTTAACGTCAGCAGACCTCTGATCACCCTTGCACAGAGCAGAAACCTCAACCACAGAATCATATTGTAGAACCAGCTCCCTTGATTCGCCATTGCCTAATGCGTTCTCCTGCCACGCCTCAATGAAGCTCTCTTTCCTGCACCTGGGGCTCCATATATCTGCGGTATATTTCGAAGATAATCCACTTGCCGATGAAAAGGATGAGCACGGCGAGGGGAAGAAGGCATGTTGAACTGTGGGAACGTCTCTCAGCCGTATGTATATGGCAGCAATGCATTTGATCATGTCCTCGGATATCTTGTTAGGCGTCTGAGGAACATGATCTGCAACCCTGGTCCCTAATATATCTGCCAAACTCACTATACCAGAATCCATGCACTTCCCTTCCTGGTAATTGAAAATAATCACGTTACAATTCCATAGGTCAACATTGCTACTACACGACATGTGCAAGAGAGATCCTGTAGTACTTGGAACAATAAGAGAGGTTTTAGACATCATTATGTACCTCAACAAATGTTAAAGGCGAAGTATGGCATGGTTTCAGAGCTCTAGCGAGATTGTTTGCTGAAGGAGATACCCTGACGGAACGGTGAAGAAGCGAGGAATGGCTGCGTCCGATATTGGTCTTTTCGTGGCTAGTTTCGCTTGTAGAAGTTGTAGGTGTCGACTTGCGTGCCAATACCATTCGACTGGACTGCGCTAGTTGGTGCTTCCTTGGGGTTGAGAAGTCAAGTTCTGAAGCTGCAGATAGTATGCCTGAAAAAGACCTTGCTGGTTGATTGTCGCTTTCCATGCCACAAGAAGAATTCACAGAGCAAAATTGTTGGTCAAAGGCCTTCCGGTAGAGAGTCAGGAGATGTTGCTCCAAGCATATGACCTCTAGCTCTAGTACTGCAATCTCCTTTATTAGCTCCTCTGTTGGCTGTGATATCATGAAAGAAACAAAAATGCTATGTGAATTACTGAAAACTCTATCTTCAGAATTAACTTGCACAGTATGCAGTTCAGAAGTAAACCATTACAATGAGATGGTAAAATATTTTCTCTTTATTTCTTTCTCTTTCCAGACCCACCACATTGGAAAAGGAGTTTCACCTTTGGAATGCAGCTCTCATTTGATGACAGAATAGCACAAGGCTTGTAACCCAGTGCTTTCTCAAGAGCACGGCGCACGACAAATTGATCATTTAGTCGCTTCTCAAGGACTTGAACCTGAAGTAGCAGCATCATAAATATCAAAACCAAATCAGAATGTCATACTAAACATATTGCAGGAATGAATTGTGCTGTTTTTTTTTGGGGGAAAAGTCCGATTTACAACCTTGAACTAGCACACAAGTCTGGTTTTCAACCTTAAACGACAAAACCAGACATAAAAGGCCATCCAACTATCAAAACCGTGCAAGTTTCAACCTTTGAGCGGTTTTGGAGGTGGTTTTCCATTTTGTGAAAATGTTAAAAAAAATGGTTTCATCTAAAAAATCATAACTAATTCATTTTAAATCAGAAAAATATGGAACTTATACCCAAAGTTTTATAAAAATGTCACCTATCTATTGGTGAACTATTTGGAGTCATCTGCATCTTATTATTCATATTCTTAGTATTTTTAGAAAAAGCAATAAAAACTAGAAACTTGAACATATAATATTTAAAAAAACTCCAAATAGTGCACCAATAGATAGGTGACATTTTTATAAAACTTTGGGTATTAGTTCCATATTTTTCTGATTTAAAATGAATTAGTTATGATTTTTTAGATGAAACCATTTTTTTTAACATTTTCACAAAATGGAAAACCACCTTTCAAAACCGCTCAAAGGTTGAAACTTGCACGGTTTTGATAGTTGGATGGCCTTTTATGTCTGGTTTTGTCGTTTAAGGTTGAAAACCAGACTTGTGTGCTAGTTCAAGGTTGTAAATCGGACTTTTCCCTTTTTTTTTCTCGAACACAATGAATTATGCTATTTACAGAGTTTGAAGTATTATAGCAATCTCAATCATGACATTATTATCCTTACCAGTTTTAGACATATAAATTAATCCATGCATATGCCATTTAACAATAGCATCGGCAAATGTGTGAACTATGGAACTGGTTGAAAGAGATCTAAAATGAGCAAAGAACCTATGGTGAAGAAACATTTTAAGACAAACTGAAGGAGAAAGGGAGCTGGCATCTGATTTTACCTCTCGCTTCAATGAGCATGGAAGCTCATTAGGACAGGGCGGCATCTTACTGGTGCTGTTCTGATCCTTCAGTTCCCCGGCATCCTTCCATACAACAGAAATGATAAGAGAGGCAAGCAGAACAGAAATCTGATTGTTTCTAGTCGGAACAGTTGCAGTCCATGGCACATAACAGACACCTCCAAGAAAGTGAAGAACCAACAGTTAATCTGACTTTTCTTTTTCTCTCAACAATCAGAAGCTTACCTGCTGATGCTGAACAAGGCACCTCGGGGAAGAAGAATCCACACTATCCATTCTGAGCACCCTGATAGAATCACTGCCAATGCATATTCCAGGGTTTTGTGAGCAAACTTAGATACACACAGTTCGTCAAACTGCATAATGCAAACAGGGTGCGTACCTCCTGGAGCGGCCGTGAGACATCGCTAGTCAGGAAGAAGGCTATGAGGCTACAGCACCTCCGCCGGCCGCTGCCACGGAGCTCAAGAAGGCTCCCCCCATCGTCACCTTGCTCGAGCAAGCCGCTGGAATGTCTCCCCGCATTGCAGGTTATTAGTGAACTGTAAAGAGCAGTTGGTTCTGGTAGAGACTAAAAAGGGGAGAAGCCCAGCATCTACCTGCCTCACAGCACAGGTGAATCGTCGTCCACGGCAAGTGGAAGCTGGAATTGTTGCCGAGGAGTTGATCACCTACTAAAGCCTTGACCTGCTGATGATTTCGCCTTTTGTTCCTCCGCTGAAAGTTCGTCCTCCTTCCCAGGCGGCCAGGCCCCTCTCCTGCTTCCTGTGAGGTGAGAGGAGAGGACAACCGAGGAGTGGAGGGCTGTGAGGGTGATGAACTTGAGGCACTCCTCTCCACTCCACTCCACCAGGGCACGAGACCACCACCCCACTAGACTGCAGCTGCAGGTACAGTGATGGTGGTACTGTTCCTTGAGGTTATATCAGAACAGCACTCCAGATCGGTCCTGTGTCCGGCTATTCCGATGCTTTATTTATTGTGGCAAGTCCGTTTTATATTTATGCCTGCGACTCCTAAGACTTACCAACTTCTTTTCTATTTTATGCTTAGGTAGAGCTCAGAGGAGGGGCCTGGCTCTATTCTATTCTATCCTGATCTGTCTCATTTACCCTTGTTTACGCACTCTGGGTAATTTTACTCCGTCCAAGGCTGCTGACCTTTTCACCTCTGTCACCTCATAATCGTCTTATGAGAAAATAGATTATAGTAAATAAACAGCAGAGATCTTCTGCCACATTGAGCATCTGATGTTTAGCGAGGAGATTTTCTTCTTCTTCTCTCTCTTTTTGGTTGAGAAAACATCAAACATGAGGGTGTTTTTTCCTTCCATTTCCTGAATAAGGTGCTCCTATTTCTGACGGTAGAAAAGGGTGATCCGAGTTCCATTGCTGTTTGCGAGTTTTTGATCGGCAATGATGAAGATGAGCCGGTCACACTCACGTGCAGATAAAAAGGACAGCAACTGCAAGCAACGCAGCAGGACAGTGGCATGCATGGTTTTTTGTTTGACCCTGCTCCAGTAATTGATGGAGCTCGTCCTATGTGGCTATCTGTCTTTACATGACCGCACCACGCCGCAGGGGCCCAGAAGTGACCGAGTTCGTGCCGGTGCAGCAGCTCTCGTTGCAGCCAAGGACGGCCGCGGCCGAGAAATGGGCAGAGGCCAGGCCACACAGCCACTGCGGCGGCATGCGGGTGGAAGGGCCAAGCCGGCCAGCCGGTCGCGGCCGGCCAAGGCGACCAGCCGGTGCCCGGTGAGGTTGCCACATCCCGTCGCGGCGTCGCCTAGATAGAGGCTCTCCTTCGCCTTGATGCACACACACTGCTGCTTAAATTAGAAGCCAGCGACTCCTGCCTCAGCTGCATGCGTCTCCAAACGAATTTTTTGGACAGGTCACGTGACGCGGCCGCGCACCGTACTGATGTCGTCTGCCCGTGTGTATGTACGTACCACAGTACCGGTGCTCAGATCACAAGGTCGTCACAGCCGGCCGGCACTGCCATCCATGATGCTCTGCTACAGCCAACAGATCCTCATGTCTGGACCAACCCGGCAACCCTAGTTAACACATCCCCTGTTCCTCGCTCGCTCAAATGGCTCGACAAATCTTTGACTGCCCAGTTACTACAAAGCTACAAGGACCTCCCCAAAGAAGAAGCAACAGCAGGACCAAACGCGGCAAAGAAAAAAGAAAGAAATCCTACGCGAGACGACCGCACACATGGCTCGATCGTGCCAAGTCGCTTTCTGGTCTTTGGGCAAGTAGTAGCACGTAGCAGGATGGGGATACATATGCACGACAAGCGCTACGTCGAGGGGGTATATCGATCGGTTTCGGTTGGATTGGTGTAGGTGCTCATTCCTCAATGCATGCCTGCGCGCAGACTGCAGCGTGCCCCCAGCTAGCTACACCCCGGGGCGTCACGTAGCGGCTTGTCACGGAATCTCGGGCGCTTTACGGGTGTGTGCCCCTTAATCCCAGTGCAGTTTAGCTGTGGGCTTGGCGGCCCCCAACTGTTCCAGAAGCAGGGGTGGATGCAGATGCAGGGGGCATCGTCTCCCTGTCTGTCTCGCATGCGCGCTGTGTGCCTGTGTGGCCTTGTGGGTACAGCGCACCTGCGCACGCGCGCAGTACCGCACGCACCAACTGATCGGCCCTCTTTTGGCCTGCACAAGCCGTCACGCCTTTCTGTGTGTGATTAGCCGCAGTGAGCCAAAAAATTCAGTGGACCAAAGAAAAGCTCGACCGAATGTTTTGGGCCAACCTTTTTTTCGTATATGCGCAATGTGTGTGTGTGTGTGGTGTGTGTGGTGAGCTGGTTCTGTAAACTAGCTAGCCACAACTTGTTGCTGCCTGCATCTTCCAGTGCGGTTGTTCTCCGAGAGGGAGGCAGGCGAGGAGCGCGCGCACGTTGCCGCTTCGTGTCTCCTGATGAATGACTCCGGTCCCTCCTCCCGGCTGGGTTACAATGATTTTTGGCCGTGACCACTGGCCAGAGGCCACCACCAGCACAGGTGCGCAGCGGCAGCACTAAGATCCAAACGATGTTGCCAATGCCGGCCAGGGAAGCCGTGCCGTGCCGGTTATAACGACAAGGGGAACCTTGGTAACCCTACTTATCCGCGTAATGAAATCTCAGTGGGTTAAAGAAACGCCCCGGCGACAGACATGCTCGAGGTTTCATGTGCTCTTGGACCCTCTACCCGGCTACTGGCTGTAAACAATCGCTGGAAGGAGTAGGTGAGGTGGGCGAGGTAGTATATACCATACCACAGCGGTAAGAAGCCACAGATGCTGCGCTGCGGTGGTGATGCACTCAGCGCTCATGCCGCATTGGAAACCAGCTCCCCGGGGATTTGATTATGGAAGCGTCTCTGGCCGAGATCCAGAAAGATTCTTCTCATCGGTTCTCCAAGCTGTCAGAGGCTAAACAAACTTGCCAGCAACTATGAGTAAACACTCTCCGACCGTGGCAAATTGGGGCGTCCTATTAGCGAAGTCAAGGCTGCAGAGCTCGAGCGATTTTCTCTTCTGCTAGTACATGGCTAAGCTAGTGGCTAGAGACTTTACGAATTCAAGGACAAATGTTTGCTACTGAAGAGGACAATACGGAGTGTTCTTCCACGCACTAGATTCTCAAGTGTGTGCATGGTACAAGTGCTCCCCGATTCCAACAACACACCATATGCGTGTCTCTTTGCATGGGTCCTAGAAAGCTAGCTATAGATGCTACGTTTCGACGCATGGTCCAAAGCCTTTGAGCCCTTGACAAGTTGACAAACAAACAAAGAGACGGAGAGGAAGGAACAAACTCTGAACAAGCAAGATGAAGATTTCCACGAATCTGGCATATTGACATCTTCCAGGTTGCGGCGCCTCCCGTCGTGGCAGTTCATTTCGCAGTTAACCATACGAATCCGCCATGCGCATGCCCAGTAAACCGAGAGTTTTCAGATAATTCAAACTGGACAATACAAACTAGCCGGTCTTGGACCAAGATGGTTGGATATTTCCACAAAGGGCACAATTAGCACAATGAATCTGTAGCGACTTAAAGAGAGTCCACCAATTTTTAAGAGAGTCTACATCGTCACCATAATCACCCATTTGCAGGAAATAAGTACTACATTCGAGTCAAAAGCCAGTTCCTTCACCATGATGCATACATTATATTTGGATTGTTAACACAAAGCACGGTGAAGTTCTATTCCAAAATGCCCTCATCTTGTTTGAGGGGTGGAACTAGCTTTATCAGAACTATCAACATCGGCATCAAACCCTGTCATAGTGTCATGATAAGCAAGATATCATGTAAAAGCTACTCTATTTCTTGGGAACCTAGCACCAACGTGAAATTTCAATCAAGATACTCTATGGTGGTAAGGCAGCAAAAAAGAACAGTATTTTTTCCTTTATGTAGCTGAATAAGCTCAGGTCAGCTGTACAGTTCCAAGGAATGTCCTTCACCCATCAGGTATTAAAGTTTCAGATCTTGTCCGCGACTTCAGCTGGCACATTGAGGTCAAAAAGCGCACCACCACCATTAGTATCTTGCCTCTCTCGTTTGTGAGGTCGCACCCTATTATCAGAACTCGAGCCATGCAACTCAGGAACCCGCTTTCCTAGGATATTCGATGCTGCACATCAAATTGAAATATATACATCAGCAACTAAATATGCTTTCTAGGATAGTTGATGATTCTCATAAGATTGTAAGCTGAATAAAGGAAAAGCTATATAAAATACAATATTCATCATTGTCATACCATGTTGGCTCCTCTGTTCATCCTGAGAACGTTTTGTTGACTGCGAACTTTGTTCAGCAGAATCCCAGCTAATATTGAGCTCTGATGCCCTATCGAGACCCTTGGATTTGTATGGAGCAATGTTATGAGGTGTGCGCAGAGGATATAACAAATCATTCTCGATGCACTGATACCTGAAAAAACAGTAAAATTAGTATAACAATTTGTATATGGACTGGCAAAACTTGTTGACAAGTTCTTACATTTGCTTGCAGAGCCGATCTACCACATTGGAAAGGTTAATGACATGTTTCATTGTATCCAAAACCTCATCATCAGTAAAATTTTGAAAATCCTTCTCAAGAAAACCAGATAGTCTTTCAACGTTAAATTCTAGTTGCTGCTGCTGATCCTCAAATAAGTTTTGCTTCAGTTCTCTTTCTTCAGGAGTCATCTCATCCTTGAAAATCTCATCACCAAACATGTAGAATGCAAAGGGATAAGAATACGAAAGAACACGTCTTGATCTGAACAGCCTATTTAACCCATTTATCACCCAAGAGTAATCTTTTATCTTGGACTCCTTATTTTCAGAAATGGATATCTTCCCCTGGATGTCATTCTTTAGTTTTGCTTCCTGCTTAAGAGAATCGGTGTGAGCCTTGTATCTGTTGTGGTAGTGCATATATCTATAGAGGTCTCTCCTTGCTTGCTCCGTCTTAGTAGTCTGATCATCGGTGAACCGGCCACAACTGTGGCCACTAATACTTGACCATGTATGATCTCTACCAGTAGCACCACCACATAACCAACTGCATTCAAAAGTATCAAATAAAAAATTAAGTAACATAACACTCAAAACATTAATCACGGAAGGAGAAGATAAAAAGATAAAGAAAGGGACACAAAAACAGAAAGGAACTCAATCTGGGCATACAACTTCCAGGACAACATAATGGGAAACCAAATTTAACAGTCAACATTACTTTTCTACAATTCTACCTATTTGACACATGCTTATGAAGAGCTAATCTAGACTCTTGGCAAATGATTAAGTTTGCCTCTTACAAGCATATGCCATATGATCTACTTCCTACAAGAGCAGTGCCACTAGCCCGCTACTGCATCTAAGCCTACAGTGGATCCCATACAAGGGCAGCACCACTAGCCCAATACTCCATTTAAGCCTATAGTAGATCCGATTATATATAGAAAAATTTAATGCGTCAGTAAGGAATTTGGCGCCACCATGTTATATGTTCAGATCCTATAAAGAGCATTTAGCATACACAGTTAAGAGCTGTAACATATATGATTTCGTCAAGCTGCTTATAAATACAGGTAAATTACTGGATTCGTCGTCAGCACTAGCCCTAATTCTGTGGCAATTTAAATGGTGATCTACTCAAAGGAACTACCAAAACTCTTGTCTTGAAAAACACGTAAAAGAGCAATCAATGGTGAGGTACCACAATATTTATCTTTCAATATTAACACAAGAATCATCTCACAGACAAGCTACCAATCAGTCCTAATGAATCAGTACTAATCAAAGAGACTAATGACATGTACCTTCCAAGCATTTAATTGTATATTCTATGTTTGTGGGATAACCACCGTAATACATTCTCTTGGCAATAGGTAGCTACGTAAATATTCCATAAATGACAGTCTAATAGTTCGTGCATGATAAGTTGATAACCTACAGGATTTGATACAAGATAAAATCACAATATTTTTTTTACAAAATAACTTGCAACTATATATGAAATAATGGCAATATGACAGAAGTATACAGCTGCTTAATTAAATTATAATGAAACATAAAGAGAAACCCCAAATCTAGGAAACAAGAATGATGTGTTATATTGCCAAAATAGCAATCAAGAGGAAGACTTCATTACAAAGAATGCCTTCGTCCAGTCAAACCAAGTCGAGCGCTTGGGAATTGGAAGAAGCAATGTTGAAGAATAAGGAACCTCACCAGAATGCTTGTCCACAAATACATGCAACCAGGTTGCAGCCTCCATTCTTCTCCACAGGTTTGTGACACTTGGGACAGGGTTTAGTATTTACAGTTATCCAATTCACTGTTTCTGATTCATCGCGGCATTTCTTGATCCAAAGTTCCCACATCATGCAGGAACACGGTGAGTGTGCTTGTAAGGAACAATTAAAACAAAACTGGCATCCACATGCGCATTCCACCTCACAATAAATATCACCTTTGACTCGTATAGCATTTCCACAATGTGGTACACTTGGGCACCACTTTACCGTATTGTTATCCTCAATATATGATTCCAGCAAAAATCTTTCAAAGCGTTCTGCAAGGTCTGGGCGCCTTGCAATGACTAGTTTCCGGATTACTGCCTCATCACAAATAGCATTGCACTTTGGAGCCATGCACCTGACACGGCGGCTCTGGCCCTCATTTATTTTCACAATGAAATATCCAGTCCAACCTAGGTGAGGGATAGAAAATGTGTGGTAAATAGCTAACCAGGAAAAAACTAGGTGCAGCAAAGCTAATTCATGGTCAGGGAGCGGTAGCACAAAAGTTGTCATTCATATAAAGCTAAAAGTACTGTGATAGAATTCAAAGCCCACTCTAAATACAGAATTCAGATAAAGTCCATGATGAGTGTAGTATGAATTGACACATCATTCTTGCACAAAGTATGCAATGATTTAAAGTAAAAATAATAATGATTATATATACAAATAGCAAGTAGTACCTCCTACTCTCCTAGGACAGTTTAGTGTGTGATCTTCAAATACAGATGCCTCAAAATGATGAATGTGAACTACAGGTAGAAACAAGGTTGAACCATTTTATTGCTACTATGAGGTTCAAAAGCTGTTAGCAAGCTAAGCAGCTTCTCATACCAAACAGATCCTGCAACCTCCTAGTGGACAAGAGCCAAACTGATGTTTAGTGCGTGATGTTCAAATACAGATGCCTCAAAATGATGAATGTGAACTACAGGTAGAAACAAGGTTGAACCATTTTATTGTTACTATGAGGTTCGAAAGCTGTTAGCAAGCTAAGCAGCTTCTCATACCAAACAGATCCTGCAACATCCTAGTGGACGAGCCAAACTGCTAACTAGTATAGTGGTCAAGCAGTGTTATTTGTTCAATTGTTTTTCTAATAATAATGTATTGCGTAATTTCTCTATCAGAATCTAATAACTGGAACACATGCAATAGTTGAAAATGCTGAAATCATCCAGATCATCCTAAATAGACATTACTCACAATCGTTGCAGTAGTTGTGGCCGCAATCCATCTCGGAGGCAGCCGAGGGGGGCACATCCTCGTAACAAACATCACAGGTCACCTCCGTCGAGGAGGCTGGGCCAGCATTATTGGCATACTGTAGAGGAATACCAGCCTCTGAGAACAGCCTGTCCCTGCCCTTCTGATCGAGAAGCTCGAAAATCCTCTCCACATCCCAGCGGTAGTGGATGAGGAGCGTCCGGGCGTGATGCTCCCTCAACCCTAGCAGCTCTATCACCTTCCTAAGATCCTCCCTCTACAAACCCACAAACGCCCAAACCACAAAAAGGATTTGAAAAAAAAAAGTCAGCACCAGAAAATAGCGTATAGTGTGGAAACCGAACGCGCTGGAGAGCTCACGCAGACACCTGTGCCAACAAGAGGGATTCCTTGGTGATCACCTGCAACCAGCACGAAAGGAAAGGAATCCGTAAGCAATCGGGGCAGACTAACGATGGAAACAGACGGGAGGGCAAAATCAGAGCAGGAAGCTTACGGATGAGGAGGACCAATGGCAGTCCTCGAGGTGCTCGTCCTCGAGGACCTGGAGGACGGACTCTTCTAGGGCGTCGTCCTCCTGATCGCTAAGGTAGCAGTCGTCGTCGTCTTCCTCCTGCTCCAATTCCGATGAGGACACCGGCGGCGATACAGCCTCCTCGGCGTCGCGAACCATCTGGCGACACCGATCGGATCAGCCCCCGAATCGAAACGGCCGGCGATGGGACCCCCTCCCGCGCGGAATAGTGGGGAACAGATTGGCGGATAGGGTCGGGGCAGGAGGCGGCGCGGCGCGGCGCGGGGAAGAGGTGGGGTTAGAGGAATCGGGCGGCGCGGGCGGGGCGCGAATGGAGGAGGGGGGTGGGGGCGGCGAGGCTTAGACGGGTAGCCAAAGGGGGGAGGCGGCGGCGCAGGAGTTGCGGGTGTGGCCGGAATTGGCGAAGGCTGGGCAGGTGTATTGCGGCGTGCTGGTAGCCTGGTACAAGTGAGGAAATGAAGGGGGGTAAATGTGAAAGTGGCACCGATAGCATTGGATTGCATTTCTTATTTTCAGTGGATGAAGATTTGGACTTTGTAGCCTTTGTGGGTTTGTAGGTGATGCGATTTCGATTCGAATTACAGGGTGGATATAATTTCTGATTTCAACTCAAAAGGCGTGAGATTTAATTTCTTTACATTCAATTTAGTATTCTTTTTACAAAATTGAGAATTAGTTTAGGTGATACGTGTTCGGATTTGAATATGATCATGTTTAGTATCTCCTTAACAGTTTAGAGTTTAGAAGGATGGGATATCCTGTGTTACTTAAGTGAGACAAAGTATAAATATGGTACTTCCTCCATTCTAAATTGCTTATCGTTTTGATTTTTTTAAAATTTATAAACATTATTATACATTCAGACATACATTATGCACCAGTTGGTGTACTCCTACACTACTGCAATACTGTGACATTAGAGGAGCCGGCACGGCTCCTCCGGCTCCTCCTTGATCTGTGAGAGGGATGGATAAGAGGGATAGAAATGACTCTCGTGGATAGTATTGCTACAACGCATGAACAATTTTGAGTTTGTATTGTATGTATGCATGAATATGTTCCTGTAATTTTGGGTTTCAGGTGAGCTTTTGTGCGCCTATATATATAGAGCTGAGTTGGTAACACCATAAAAAAAATGGCAGCTTTGGTACACCATCAAGATTGTCATGTCACTAAATGAATTGTTTAAATATTGTTCATGTTTATAGTTGTCATATACGTAGGGAAGGTAGGGGTGTCAAGGTGGTGACAGCTCAAGAATATGGGGATGTTTGGTTGGCAGCCATTGAATGCCGCGGGAACAGTATTTTCGCCATGCTACAGTGATTTGCGAGGCGGGCAAAATGGCTGCCGCGGGTTTGTGGCGAGCCACGCCGTGGCGTGGCGGTCCGTGACCACCAACCAAACATGCCCTATGTCTCTCTCTATACCTCTAGCTCTAAATCTATATAAAGGGAATAAAAAAATACGGTTGTCCATTTTTCTGATAACACGCCCTCATATATGAGTGGGAGGTGCCCTTCCTGGCAAGCCTGTGTGTGGTCTCCGTAGGATCAGGTGGGTCGTAAATCTTTGTTTTCTCTTTTTTAGTTTTTTTCTTAACTTCTTTTCAATTATTGTCTCAATTTTGATTCTTAATTTTTTTAGAAAAAGTTTTTTTTAATCTGATAAGTTTTCTTGTGAATTATTTTGTTAACAAACTTTTCCAAGTAACTTATGTATATTTTTTTAAAATCCTATTGTTAAACTCTTAACTTTTAAACTTTGTTGACGGAAAATTTGTATTGAAAAATCTTTTTTTAGATAGAGACACCCAAAAAGGGTGTGCTCATATCTGATCCATATCAAGGAAAACAATTGACAGTACAAGGGAAGGACAACTTGACACACAACGACGCGAAGAAAATAAAATTACATTGAAGAGCACTCTGGTCGTATTTTTCTTTCCAAAGTTCGTCGTCCACCGGAGCTTGAAAAATCTTTTCTGTAGAAAGTTTATTAAGAAAATCTCACATGAAGTTTTTTTAGAGATTATTAAAAGAAACTGGTCTTCACGGGCTGCAATCTTCATGGCCCTCTTTATACTGGGCCTCCATTTGCTGTCCGTTTGGGCTGGCTAGAGACAGACATAGTTAGGGATGGCAACGGGCACAAACCCGTTGGGTTTTGCCCTCCCAAACCCATGCCCGCGAATACAAAACCCGCCCGTTAAAAAACCCATGACCCATGACGGGTTTAATTTTGTGCCCAAACCCATGCCCATCGGGTTAACGGGTACCCACGGGTCGCCCGTGGGTGCCAAATCAAACAACAAAATTGGCATATACGTACATATATGTTCACAATTCAACAAGAAAAAAAATCATGTACATACATATCTTCACAATATAAAACATATGCATGCAACATTAATGTAAATTAACGAAAGTATAATAGTAGCTATCCAATCATAACACCATATATTAACAAAAGCACTTCATATGAGTGTCATAAAGCATATTATAAATCGTTTAACAATTAAACTCATGATAAGAAATAGTAGATGCATATAAGGGTCCGTTCTTTTGGGTGAAAAGGAATAGTGAAGTTGTAAATGAATAGTGCTGGAATAGTGTTTCTTGTGAGAGAAGATGTGATGGATGTGACAGGTGAATAGTGCATTTCACTGTTCCTTTTCAAGGAAAAGAACAGGCCCTAAGAGTTGAGGTTTTTAGCCACTAAAATTGAGGTGTGAGCTAAAATATTAGTTTATTTGGTAATATATAGTCGGGTCAAAAAAACCCATGGGTTCACGGGTTCGGGTTTTATGTTCCCAAACCCATACCCACGAACCCGCTGGGTCTAATTTTTTTCCCATTAGTAGACCCACGGGTACAAAAATTGACACACACCCGTGCCCTAATGGAGCAAAAACCCGTCGGGTTTCGGGCACCCATTGCCATCTCTAGACATAGTGACATACCCATCGGCCGATGGAAGTTGGCAGTTGCTGCTGCTCTACTAGTCAGAAATACCAATAGCATCTCTCGACTCTTCTTTCCCCAAGCTACAGTAGATCGCGAGCGACTCTCGGGCAATTCTCAATTTCCGGCGTCGATTCCGTCGATTCCTCTTCATTTTCGGTGGCCGCTTTGGCGCCGGAGATGGAGGAGGTGTCGCGGAATCGATGGCCGTTGTATATACTGTTGCTTTTTAGCTTATGCTTGTGTAGCTTAGGGTTAGGGTTGGAGTTCATCCCGAGCTTCTCTGATGGGGGCTATGGCGATGGGTGGTGGGTTCCGGTGGTGGTCCGGCGGCGTGTGGAGCATAGCCACAGTATCATCTGCAGGAGGTTTGGCATCGGCAATATTTTCTTCGAATTCTTCATCTGCGTCGATGCTAGATTTTTCTGTGCGCTTCTTTGGGCTGTTTGTGGTCTTCACGTCAATGGCGACACCGAATCTGTGACCTACAAAATGGCTGTTGTTCGGAGGAGGTTCGGTGCTCTTGCCGGCGGCTTAGGGTTTGTGCTGCCGGTTCTTTTGTCCCTCCAGAGCATCTCTGATGCTGGTGTTGGTGGTGTGGGTGTCGGAGTTGCTTCTGTGAGGTGTGTTTGTTACTCCTACCTTGAGAAATCGGGTTGGAGTTCTTCTCCCACCTCTGGTGGTTCTAGTTCCCTTCTGGGTTCTTTGTCATTTGGTGGATTGGAGCTTCTGGCGTTTTTGGAGCGTCAGGTTCTTCATGGCCCGACGATGCGATGCAACAGCCCGATCGTTCAGCGACTACAAAACATGTCAGATGATGTGCTGCTCAAGACGGCATCTTCAAACTGTCTCTTCGCCGGGGAGGAGGCCGGCTTTGGGATGCGAGTTCCGGTCCTCGGTGGCGAGGAACATCGGGAGTTGTTTACAAAGACTACATTGTAATCTTTTTTTCTTTCGAGGGAGTCTTTGTAACTTGAACTGTAATCATCATGAATATCAATAAACATTAGCCCGGTTTCTAAAAAAAAAATACTAGTCAGAAATACCAAAGCGCATCGTACCGACAGAATTACTTGATCTGTGTGCAGAGGCCTTGATATCAATACCATGCATTTTTATCAGTTGTTTTCGTAGTTCATCGTAATCACGGCACCCCAATACCAGTAGGCAGTTTGCAAGTGTCCCGAAACTTGGCCGTGCCTGTTGGCACCAGCCGAAAGAAATACAGTGCAGCTGGACTTTGCAGTTGGGACGAGGCCAGATTTATCATGTGGTAGACTTTGTAGCACCAACAACCTGATGATACCAGAGAGTGGCTGAACCCCTCAAACGGCAACCTGCACGGGAAATTCGACGTCCGCAGAGAGCTATATGGAGCAAGCAGTTTCACTCTTTTGTTTGCTAGCACAGCCGGTTGTTCAGTGGTGCGCGTGGTAATTTGGCGAAGGATCCTCGGGCGCTTTTTGAAGACGACTATTATATAGAGCGCGACGAGAGTCACGTCAGAGAACCTGCACCTGGAACCGAAAGGAGAAGTAGCAAGCCATTGAGGTTAGCGTTGAGCTCTGCAGTTGATCGATAGCGAGACTGCGAGAGGAGCTAGAGAGTACTGAAACCATGGGGCGCTTTCAGAACACTGCTGCCGACTGCCGTGGTGGTCGTCAGCCTGCTCCTGCTCCTAGTCGCCTGTGAGGGTACGTGCTCCAGTTCATGCGTTCGCCGTCCCTTTATGACTCTACATGCCTCGATGGTTTTCTAACTTGCGATCGAAAGAATGCATACCGCAGCTGCAGGTTCCGGCGACGCGTCGTCCTCTTCCTCGCCGGTGAAGCACCAGCAGCGGCGTCCGCCAGCGGCGCGCGTCGGCGTCGGCGACGGCGAGGCCGCCTTCGTCGACCCCCACTGCGAGCACGACGTGCGTCTCTTTCTGGCCGACGAGGGGCCTCTGCCGGGCGGGGAACCCGGCTTCCGGGCCTTCAGTGTGGAGATCGTCAACATATCCATCGACCGCCGCACGCTGTACAACGTCCGCATCTCCTGCGGCGGATTCAGCGGCTACTACCTACATGTCCCAGACGGGTTCAGCCGCATCAGCGACAGCGAATGCGTCGTGAATGGCGGAGCCGAGTTCCGTCCCAACACAATCGTCAAGTTCGAGTACGCCAGCACGTCCGAGTACCCATTCGCTGTCACCTCGATTGGCTCGGTGTCCTGCTAAGTGCAGTGTGGCTC
This sequence comes from Cenchrus fungigraminus, assembly GCA_036936925.1. NCBI lineage: Eukaryota > Viridiplantae > Streptophyta > Magnoliopsida > Poales > Poaceae > Cenchrus > Cenchrus fungigraminus. Next base: position 91,642,470 of record CM072776.1, on the reverse strand, counting down.
GTCCAGTCCAGGCGCACCGCGCACCCGCGCGCAAAACCATGTACCCGCGCCGCGTGCATCTCTGTGCTCTCTGATGACCCACTATGTATTCGATCTGCATCCAATCCAGCTTATCATGTATTGGATCTGCATCCATAAGTTGAGACTATTTGTGTTCTATCCGTATTCGTATCCGTATCCGTATCTGACACTATCGGCGTTCGAATCCGAGTCATGTAAAAAAAATCACAATCTGTATCGACTCCGTCTTCATCTCGCTAAGACTGGAACGTCCGGTCGACCTTAAAATCAACTTGCTGTTGCGTAATCCAGATTCTACATCTCGGTTTGTTTCGAGAGGGCCGGGAGAGGTCAGGATTGGATCACGGTCGATGGAGCGCGGGGTTGGATAGCAGGCGATGGGGCACGGTCACCACAAGGAGGCGGAGGAACCATGCGACGCTTGACTTGGCTGGCTTGTTGGCGACGAAGGCCACCCTAGCTGAGCCGGAGAAGACGAGGAAGGAGGGAGAGGCTGCCGCTAGCTTACCGGAGTTGGGCGAGATACTGAAGCTGAAGAAGGCGGCGGTAGGTCACTTGGAGCCCAAGGCGGCGGAGGGGGCGGTGAAGAAGAGGAAGAAGATCATCAGGAAGAGGGTGCCGCTGTTAGGAATAAACCTTGCACACAGGTTAGTTAAGTTTGTTAGAGTGTGCCGTTTGTTTAGTCATGCGCGCATGAGCACCGGCCTGTGGAACGCCATGCGCGCGAGTCGTAGGGATCGTGCACGGGAATAGCTCGCCATGATCCGGAGTTCTCGGCCACGGAACGCGTCGCGGGCGTGGGGATGGACGCGCCGAATACGCGGCATGCAGCTGAAGCCGTTGGCTCCTCTGCACTTGTTTCTTTCCTATTTACTTTGATCAATAGACTGAAAACGCTGCTAGTTGTTCGCAGCACAAAAAAGAACTCTCGTGTCCCAAGCGTTCGCGTGCGTCTGTGTTGTGTACTCGAGCTCCGACGAGCTCTAGGCCTCGCCGCCGGCGTAGAACGCCCGGCCGAGGTCTAACAATTGGCATCAGAGCCACGTCTAGGTCCTAAGCGCGGTGGATGTCATGGCCTCGCCGCCGCTCAAGTCCAGCGGCGCCACGCCGCCGCGCGATCCGTCCGGCAAGTCGCCGGCGCCAAAGAAGAAGACGGAGAGGGCGGAGACATCCGGTGATGGTGACGACAAGAAGAAGCTCGGGCGCAGGTCGTCCAGTCGCAAGCCGTCGTCGCGGAGCAAGTCCCCCTCTCGTCGTCGTGGTTCACGCCACCATGACGCCGACAAGCCTCCGGAGCGCGTCGTCGAACGCGTCATCCGGGACTCCGGCAGCGGCGGCAACTGACCTCAGTTGACCAAAACTAACTACACGGAGTTTGCAGCGGGGTGCCGGCGGAGATGGTCCCTGCGCTCGCCGTGAAGGAGACCGCGGCAGAAGCGTGGAAAGCCATCAAGACGCTACGCATTGGTGACGAGCGGCGGAGAGCCGTGGCGGCGCAAACGCTCCGAACGGAGTACGAGAACATGAAGCTCCGTGACGGTGAGGCGATCGAGGATTTCGCACTCCAGTTCGCCGGCGTCCTTCAACGTCTGGGAGATCTAGGTGACCCGGAGCCGGAGGAGAAGGCCGTGAAGAAGTATCTACGCGTTGTGTGCGCGAGGTACAAACATCTCGTCGTCTCCATGGAGGCTTTCGTCGACATCTCCAAGTTGACAATCGAAGAGATCACCGGGACGCTGAAGTCATCCGCCGACGCCGACGAAGAAACGACGCCGCCGTCAAACTCCGCCAGCGGGAAGCTGCTCCTCACCCACGAGGAGTGGTTAGAGAAGTACAAGCCAAACACCGATGGCGGGCGTGGCGGCTCCAGCTCCGGCGGCCGCGGCAAGTCTCGCGGGCGAGGCAGGGGACGGGGTCGCGGCGGCGGAAGCACCCGGGATGGGGGGACTCGAATCCTCCCCGAGCCGGCACCGGCGACATCTGCAAGAGATGCGGCAAGAAAGGCCATTGGGCCCAGAACTGCCGGGGAAAAATGAAGGCCGAGGAGACGGCCCATGTGGCCCAAGAGGAGGAGTAGACGCTCCTTCTATCCACCGGCGTTGACCTAGATGAAGGGATCCATTCCCAAATCCAGCCACCGCCGCCGCATCGCGCTCCCACGACCTCCCCGGCGATCTCCACCACCAGCGAAGTCCACCTCCTCGAGAACAAGGTACTTGCCGCCTTCGACGACGCCGGTGACAGGGACCCGAAGCGATGGGTCCTAGACTCCGGTGCCTCCAACCACATGACGGGATCCAGGGCCGCCTTCTCCAGCCTCGACGGCGGCATCACCGGGTCCGTCCGGTTCGGGGACGGCTCTGTCGCCCGAATCGAAGGAGCTGGGACCGTCCTCTTCTCTTGCAAGACAGGGGAGCATCACGCGCTTCACCACGTGTACTATCTTCCACGACTGACGGCGAACATCATCTCCATCGGTCAGTTGGATGAGCGTGACTACCAAGTGCTGGTGGAGGACGGGACAATGCGGGTGCACGACGAGGAGCGTCAACTACTCGCCAAGATTCCCCGCGGGGCAGGCCGGCTCTATGTGCTCGACGTCAACATTGCACAGCCGGTGTGCCTAGCGGCGCGGGTGGAGGAAGAGGCCTGGACCTGGCATGCTAGGTTCGGGCATCTACACTTCGGCGCCCTGCGGAAGATGGGACGAGACGGGATTGTTAGAGGGATGCCTCTACTCTCCCAGGTGGAGCAAGTGTGCGATGCTTGCCTCGCCGGGAAGCACCGCCGTGCGCCCTTTCCACGTCAAGCACAAAGGCGCGCGGCAGATGTACTGCAGCTCCTCCATGGTGATATCTACGGCCCCATCTCCCCTCCTACTCCGAGCGGGAATCGATATTTCCTCCTCCTCATCGACGATTATTCACGCTACATGTGGATTGCTTTGCTGCCCACCAAGGATGCTGCAGCCGCCGCCATCAAACGTGTCCAAGCTGCTGTAGAGCGCAAGACTGAAAAGAAGCTGTTGACGTTGCGCACAGACCGCGGTGGTGAATTCACCGCGGCAGATTTCATCCAGTACTGCGCCGAGCTCGGGGTGTAGCGCCAGCTCACGGCGCCATACTCCCCGCAACAAAATGGCGTCGTGGAGCGGCGAAATCAATCGGTTGTGGGGACTGCAAGGTGTATGCTGAAGGCAAAGAACCTCCCCGGCATGTTCTGGGGAGAACCGGTCTCGACGGCAGTGTACCTCCTGAACCGGTCGTCGTCCAAGAGCGTGGGCGGCAAGACCCCCTACGAGCTCTGGACCAGGAACACACCGGGCGACCAACACCTCAGGACATTCGGGTGCGTCGCTCACGTCAGGACAACAACACCACACCTGAAGAAGCTCGACGATCGCAGCCACCGCATGATTTTTGTTGGCTACGAGCCTGGATCAATGGCGTACCGGGTGTATGATCCAGCGTCGAGGCGTGTCTCCATCAGCCGCGATGTCGTGTTCAAGGAAGCGGCTCAGTGGAACTGGGCTGGCGAGGAAGAAGAACATGGAGCTCCAGACTTCATCATCGAGGAACATTCTTCCCTCTCACCTGAAGGCGTCACCATGTAACGCCCGCGTTTTTAACCCCTAATAAATCACCTGCTAAATCACGCGTGTTTTCAAAATCTTTCCGCTGAGCTCGATCGTCTCCCCAAAACCCCGATCATCTCTCATTCCCTCGGCGCGCGTGCCGCGAATCCCGCCGGCACCGCCCACCGCCGCTCACAGTACCGCCGCCCATCACGTCACACAGCACTGCCACAGTACCGCGGTCGGCCACCGCGCCGGGAATTCCGGGCCAGCCACGGTCCCGCCGGCCGGCCCGCCTCGCCACCACCGCCGTCCCGGAAAATCGCGCCGACACCCGAAAACCCGGAAATCCCACAAAAAAATCCTTTCCCTAATTTTCCGGTTTTTCCCAAAATTTCCCCTAATTTATCCTCTTCCCTTTTTCCCTTCCCTTTTCCTTTTTCTTTCCTTTCCCTTTTCTTATTTTTTCCCTTTCTTCTTTTTTTTTCTTTTTTGCCTTTCCTCCCTTCTCCTTCCTTCGGCCCGGCGTCTCTGCCTCGGCCCCGCACCTCTGCGCCCGACCGTGCGCCTACTGCGACACGGCATGCCGTCTCCCCCCCTTCTTCAACCTTGGGCCCGCACCCCCTAGCCTCCTCTGCTCAAGCACGCCGGCCACAGCCAGCCCGCCAGCCGGCCGCAGCCAGGCCGCGCCGGCCGCACCACCCAGCGCCCCGGCCGCGCTCGCACCTGCCCGTGCTGTGCTGCCCGCCACAGCGCCGCAGAGCCACAGGCCGCCGGTCCCACGACGTGACGCGTCGCTGATGCTCGTCGCCGCGCCCGGCCAAACACGCCGCACCGTCCCGTCCGCAGCCCTGCACCACCGCGTCGCCGCCCCCTTTACTCCGCACGCCCGAGCTCCGGTGCAGCCGCGCCGTCCCATCGCCGAGCGTCGCCACGCCATTGAACGCGCCGCACCGAGCTCCGCGCCGTCGTGCGTCGTCCACCGCGTGGCACTGCCACCTGCGCCGCGCCGTCCCGTCCACGCCGCTGCTGGCCGCCGTCGCGACGCCAACCGCCACATTTACCCTTCGCCCGCGCTCACCGCCAAGCCCCGCCACCGGCCGAGCGCCATAACTCCACCTCCTGTGCCAACCGCCACCTTGCCCCCCCCTCAAGCCTCGCCGCCGGCCTATAAAAGGAGGAGGTCGAGCCCTCGGCGCCACCGAGCCGCAGCCACCTCCCCTTCCTCCTCTCCTGCTCCACAGCGCCGTTGCCGCACCTCCATCACCGGCCGCCGCCCCCACCACCGCGAAGCCGCCTCCACACGCCGTCCCCGCCGAAGGTGAGGAGCGGGATTGACTCCCCGTGGTCCCCTCTCCACTTTCCCCTAGCTCCCGGTCGCCGCCATAGCCCCAGGCGCCGGCGAGCGCCGCCGGCCGCCGGCCCGGCCGCCCCTGCCTCCCCTCCCCTGTTTCGAACCAAAGGGGAGGAAGGAGATGGCAGTTTTGCCAAGACCCCCCTCCCTTCCTTTCTATCCGCACCCGAGGCCCCCCCACCTCTCTTATATTCTGTTTCACCAAGAAGCCCCTGGATCTTTAGATTTCTTTACAATTAGGTCCAAAACCCTTTAAACCTCCCCTAATACCCCCCTAATCCATCATTTTATGAGCCATTTTAATCCAAATAAATTCCCAACCTCACCATAACCTTCTCGGGGCCATTTCCGCCGACTCATCCACCCATATACTGGAAATAATATTTAGATATTTTCCATGCATTTCTCCTCTTGAGCTCAGCCGGTAGACATTGCTTGATTGTATGCTTGTTTGTGTGTGCTTTAGCCAACGGAGTGAACGAGGAGGAACCTCAGGAGGAGTTTGGAGCCGCGTACTGTGCACAGGAGCCCGAAGACCCGAACCGTGAGCAGGAGCTGCCGGAAGACTTTGAAGACGGCAAGTTCAATCTCATCCTTTGATGCATGCTTTGATCCCAGTTTTATAAATACAACCCTATGACCCGTTTTATAAATTGCATATTGTTTTACTGTTAAAACCTGGTAGGATAGCCACCCTTGATTGCTATGATTGATCTTTGATTACCCTAAATGATTTCTTTAAAATGAGTGAGTGCTTTAAAAACGGGAATGGGATATTTTGAAAAATGAGTAAAGAACTGGGTAGACGGGATGGACGCGTGTGTCAGGAGTATGGGTGAGCTCGTACCTTTGTGGTTGAGCGTGTTGGAGATGTCCATCTTGTCATTAAGGACCGGGTTGCGTGACATCTCACCTGGCCCAATTATCGTACTACCACTCGACCGTTGTATGTGGCAACGGCTTAGCATAAATCCCACTAGTTAATCTACTTGCCATCAGGAGTGCGGGTGAGCAGCGGGAGATCAAGGAGTAGGGGTACGATCTGTGTGAGGTACACCCTGGTTATGTGAGATAACCCCTTGGTTGCTTCCGTGGTGGCTCGTATGGTTAGCTAAGGTGGGTAATGGCTTTGATAGGATCCGTGCCGACACTAAGGTGTTCGTGTGGCGGTACCCTACTTGTGGGTAAAGATGTACAACCTCTGCAGAGTGTAAAACCTATTCGAATAGCCGTGTCCACGGTATTGGACGAGTCACGGTGGGGTCACAAAACTAGTGTTTGGGTTTGGGATGATTTCCATGACGTGAGTTGATTTCTGGAAAAGTGTGTGGCTGTGTGCCTGGGCTACTGCGGACGGGGAGTCCGGTAGTCTGCTTTTGGTTTTCACAAAACAACTGAGTTACTTGAGTTATGAAAACTGTTTGCGAAAACCTTTTCGAAAACAAACCCTTGCATGAGTGAGTGCGTTTGTAAAATAAACCGTATCCTGATCCTTGACATATCCTGTGTATGATCTGCTTATAAGCCCCTCCGTGGGTGGGGTTGAACTTGTTGAGTACGTCTGTGCTCACCCTTGCATAACTAACTGTTTTTCAGAGGAGGATCCCGACTTCGTTCCCGAAGACGTCGAGTAGGTCGCTGCCCTACACCCAACCGTGCCTGTGAATTCAGGGTCTCCACAAAGAGCTTCCATGGCGTGGTACTCTGATGAGGCTTTAGAAGCCTTTGCTATCGTAGTTTGGTCTTTAGCGTTTGTGTTGTTCCTTGTGGCATTGGCGCTTCCGTGCCCACTATGCCGTCGTGATGTAAGGGACTGAACCACCTGTTGTAATAAATGTGTTGCCAGCCTCCTGGGACTGGTATTTGTGTCACATTTAGTCACCTCTGATGATGGGACGCTTCAGGTGGTATCAGAGCCGTAGGTTGGCCGTAGGACGCGACCCCTAGGACCCGAGACCTTTCCTGGCCTTTCTCTAATTCTTTTCCCTGCTGAGCTCACCTTTTCACAAATCTCTTACCTTAACCCTTGCCTGGTTCCAGATGGCTAACTTGGAATGGAGTGGAGGCGTCTGCCCCGCAGAGCCTGGCCTCCCTAAGTTACTGCTACTCAGCCTAGAGCGCATCGGAGTAAGGGACCCACCGGAGTACATCTATCGGGAGTACGAACACAATGGCACCCTTCGGTGTAAAGTGATGATCTTCGTGGGAAGGAGCACACTCTACCCCGACATAGATCCTTGGTTCATCTCCACCACTGGGTTTCGCTTCACCGACACATACCCAAAAGCCGCCCGAAAAGCCCTGCGACGCCTACGAGTGGTCTATAGGCAACACCTTCGACGGACTCCGATGGGATTTTTCCCACCCTCTGGAGGAAGAGGACGCTCATGGATCGCCCGGATGAGAGGACTGTGAAGAGAAGAAGAAGACCTAGAAGATACGATTTCTCACCTGTCCATCTACCTCAATGGCTTAGACCACCTTTTCCATGAACAGGCCGAGCAGCTGAAGTACCAAATCGACAGGGCAGAAAGAGCAGAACAAAGGATAGAATTAGAAAGGACAAAGACGAGAGCGGCGGAGGTTTCCCTAGCTAACCTGCAGCGAGATTACGCCAGAGAAAGGGAACGCTCTGAAGTATTTCACAAGAACCTATGGGATGAGCTCCACAAGGAACGTAGGAGAAGAGAAGAAGCTGGGTTGATGGACGATGAACCCGAAGAAACCCACTGGGATAAGGGAACCCAGACCGAGGATGTAATGTTGGAACAAGACCTCCCACCGAAGAAGCGTCGCATTCAGCATGAGAAAGAATCCCCATGAGAAGAGAGTAGAGTACCTAGGTGAGAGATATGGTATAATAAGAATAAAGTGTACCCCCGAGGAGTGTACCCAACCCTGTTGATAAATAAAACTATCTATCTTTTGTATCCTACCCTTTGCACAACTTGTTCAATTCTACCCTTGTTTTCAGATGGCCGAAGATGGATGGACCCAAGGCGTGTGCCAGGAGGAGCCTGGTTTTGCTCGCCTTCTTATCAACTCCCTGGTGCGCCTCGGTATCACTGAGCGCCCAAGGTACTACAGTAGAGAGTACGAGCAACTCGGCACTCTTCGCTGTAGGGTGGTCCTCTCCATCGCCAGAAGCACCCGCTACCCCAACATCGAGCCGTGGCGCGTGACCGCCACAGGTTTTCGACATCGGGATACCTATCCCTTGGCCCTCCGGAAAACTCTCCGTTACCTGTGCAGGATCTACGAGGAACACCTTGTCTCCACACCGATGAGACTTTATCCTCCCGCCATCCGGACTCCAGTCTGGCAGGCCCACATGAGAAACCTGGAACGGCGCCGTCACCAAGAAGATCTTTTGTACCATGTAGTTGCCTACCTCGTCTCCCTGGATAAACTCTTTGATGATCAGGCCAAGTTCCTAAGAGAGCAAATTGGTCGGGCTGAGCAAGCGGAAGTCACAGTAAGGATGCACCAAGTTCGAGTAGCCCAAGCTGAAGCAAGAACCGCGGCCGCCATAAGTAGTGAAGCTGTTGCTCATGAGAGCCTCAGGCGGATCCAGGATCAGCGCATACAGGAATGGACAAACAGTGGAACACCCGTTCCGGCCGTCGGAGAAGCACAAGTCCTAATTGGGACACCCCTCATAGGATGGGGAGGAGTTCCTGAGACCCCAACACCGTCTGTAGCCGCTGAGCAACCAACCTCAACCGTCGAAGAGGGAACTTCCGCCCAGCCCCAAGAGAACGGGAACCCCCAGGATGATGACGGTGATGAGCTGCTCATTCCACTAGAAGCACACTCCGCCCCAGAAGATGGCTCGCCCCGCGAGTAGCATGCCCCAGAGGCCCTTGCCAAGGAATGAAGCCGTGCTGGTCCGAGCTTAGAGCCGCACCCTTAGCTTTTGTCGTAGTGCCTTGTCGTGTAGTGTACCAGCGTTGTACCGGTCGAGTAGTTCGGGATGTATCCTCCTCTCATGGTTGAAATGAAGTTGTTTGTGCTTGTGTGTCATGTGTGCTTGTTGTGTGCTTGACGGCAGGAGTCAGATCCTGTCTTTTCAAAAGCCCGTCTTAATCAACTTAAACATCACCTAAAATCTCATAGAAACCCGCTCCCCTACAGATGGTTTCAAGGCGTCCCGCCAGGAGCTTCCAAGGCTCCGGTCGTATGGACCCAAATGCGGAAGGATCGCATGCTGAACGAAGGGAGCGCCCTAACGACCAAGAAGTGAATCAGGACGAAAATGGAGGAGAAAACATGGTTCCACCGCCACCACCTGCCGTAGACCTGGCGCAAGTATTGGCTAACCAGACCCTGTTGCTGGAAGCCATAGCCAATGCCATCACCCGCCCAAAGCCCCGTGTTCTGGGCATGAATGAAAAGCTGATAGAATTTCTCCGGACAAAGCCACCCATGTTTGGCGGATCTGTGAACCCCTTGGATGCAGATGACTGGCTGAGGGCCATCCTAAGGGAACTAGAGCCATTCAACTGTGAGGATCGAGACAAGGTTCTGTTGGCCACTCACCAGCTCACTGGAACAGCCTTAGCCTGGTGGGAAAACTACTGTGCAGCGACCAAAGATCCCTCCACCATCACTTGGGATGAGTTTGTGGAAGAGTTTCGTCGCTACCACATCCCAGAAGCCACACTGAAGCGCAAGGCAGACGAGTTCCGTGAACTTCGCCAAGGCAACAAGTCCGTGGAGGAATACACCTACCAGTTCATAGAGTTAGCCCGCTATGCCCCTGAAGAAGTGGACAAGGACTCGAAGAAGTAGGACATGTTCAAGAAGGGTTTGACTCCGGAACTAAGGACTCTACTTACCCCTCAGATCTATCCGGATTTCAATACCCTCATGAACATGACCATCCTCACCGAAAGAGCCAAAGCAGAAGAGAAGAAAGAAAACAAGCGCAAGTTCATGGAGCACAAGGCTCAACAGCAGGAACGTTCCCAGAGGCAGAGAAGCTTCGGTCACCCCATGTCCAGGTTCCAAGCCCCCATGCAGTACAGAACCCAGGCACAAGCCACAAGCTCCCAGGGCCCCAGAACCCAGTTTAAACAGTACAACAACCAGAACACCATGAAGCCTCCACAAAACAATACCAGCCAGGTCACTGCCAACAACAACAACAACACCCGAGTATGTTTCAACTGCCGTGAGACCGGACACTTCATTGCCAACTGCCCATACGCCAAAAAGCCAGCAACTTCAGCCTTCTCCAACTCAGTGCATGGGCCGAGACCGGTTGTATCTGGAGCCAACCGCGTGCCAGTTCGCAGCAACAATAACTTCGGCAATAACAACCAGCAGATGAGGCAGCCCCAGCAGTCCTATGGACGAGCCCGCGTCAACCACATCAACGCACAAGAGGCTCAAGAAGCACAAGGCGTAGTGCTCGGTGAGTTCCTGGTCAGCTCAGTCTTGGCAACCATATTATTTGATTCAGGAGCATCACATTCGTTCATATCTTCAAGTTTTGTGGAAAAGCATAATATACCTACAGTACTACTAAAAGCACCCCTATTAACCCGAACACCCGGAGGTGACATCAAGTGTCAACTGGGTTGCTCCCGGGTGAGAATCATTTTAAGTGGGGTAGAATTCCTAGCGGACCTGGTAGTACTGAAGTCCAAAGGGATAGATGTGATTCTTGGGATGGACTGGTTAAGCCTTCACCACGGCCTTATAAGTTGTGCCGATAAGGTAGTACACCTAACCAACCCAGACGGAGTGCAAGTAACCTGCCGTACCCGAGGAAGCAGACCAGACATAATGGTTTTTAGCATGGAGACCAAGTCCCTAGAAGAGATCCCAGTAGTACGGGAATATCCAGATGTATTTCCCGAAGAACTCCCCGGAATGCCACCAGATAGGGATATAGAGTTTGTCATCGACCTCATCCCCGGAACCTCTCCCATAGCCAAGAGACCCTATAGGATGGCAGCCCCTGAGTTGGCAGAGTTAAAGAAGCAGCTGAGAGAACTTCAGCAAAATGGGTTCATCAGACCAAGCTCGTCACCATGGGGAGCCCCAGTGCTCTTCGTCGAAAAGAAGGATAAAAGCCTGAGGATGTGCGTGGACTATCGCTCACTAAACGAAGTCACTATCAAGAACAAGTATCCTCTCCCCAGAATAGATGATTTATTTGACCAACTGAAGGGAGCCAAATATTTCTCGAAGGTCGACTTAAGGTCAGGATACCATCAACTCAAGATTAGGGAGAGTGACATACCAAAGACCGCCTTCGTCACCCGTTATGGACAATACGAGTTCACCGTGATGTCCTTTGGACTCACTAACGCATCGGCATACTTTATGAACCTCATGAATAAGGTGTTTATGGAGGAACTAGACAAGTTTGTCGTAGTTTTCATTGACGACATACTTGTTTACTCCAAAAGTGTGGAGGAACATGAACAACACCTTCGAGTGGTACTGGAGAAACTGAGGGCGCACAAGCTGTACGCTAAGTTCAGCAAGTGTGAATTCTGGTTGGAGAAAATATCCTTCCTTGGACATATTCTGACAGCAGAAGGAGTAGCAGTAGACCCTGGGAAAGTCGAAATAGTTTCCAACTGGCAACAACCAATCAATGTGAGCGAAATCAGAAGCTTTCTTGGTCTAGCGGGATACTACCGGAGGTTTATTGAAGGATTCTCCAAGATTGCCCGACCCATGACAGAGTTGCTCAAGAAGGAGAAGAAGTTCGTCTGGAACGAGTCGTGTGAGAAGAGCTTTCAGGAGTTGAAGAGAAGACTGACAACCGCCCCAGTGCTAACCTTGCCGGACATTCAACGGGATTTTGTCGTCTATTGCGATGCATCCCGACAAGGGCTAGGATGTGTCCTTATGCAAGATGGGAAAGTAGTGGCGTATGCCTCCCGCCAACTCAAACCCCACGAGCAGAACTATCCAACCCATGATTTGGAGTTTGCAGCCGTAGTGCATGCCCTTAAGATTTGGAGACATTACCTGATTGGAAATAAGTGCGAGATCTACACGGACCACAAGAGCTTGAAGTACATTTTCACCTAGCCTGACCTGAACCTAAGGCAAAGAAGGTGGTTGGAATTAGTCAAAGACTATAACCTGGAAATCCATTACCACCCGGGAAAAGCCAACGTAGTGGCAGATGCCTTAAGCAGAAAGTCTTATGGAAAAGCAGTACCTAAGAATGCCCAATTACAAGAGGAAATGGCACGACTCAACGTGCACATTGTTCCCCAGGGCTACGTTCACCAACTAAGTGTCCAGCCCACCCTGGAAGACAGAATCAGAAAAGCCCAAGAATCCGATAAGGAGCTGATGAAGATCCGCAAGCACACGGGAGAAAATAAGGCCCCAGATTTTAGGGTGGACAGTCACGGTACACTATGGTATAAGAACAGGATATGCGTACCTGAAGACGGAGATTTTCGGCAGACCATCATAGATGAGGCACACAACTCAGCGTATTCCATCCACCCGGGATCCACTAAGATGTATATGGATTTAAAGCAGAAGTATTGGTGGAATGGAATGAAAGCATACATTGCACATTTCGTCGCCCACTGTGATACTTGTCAGAGGGTTAAGGCAGAACACCAGAAGCCCGCAGGACTGTTGCAACCCTTACCCATCCCGGTATGGAAATGGGATGAGATAGGCATGGACTTTGTAGTAGGCTTGCCCAAGACACAGAAAGGATATAATTCCATATGGGTAATAGTAGACCGACTCACTAAAGTCGCTCACTTCATACCCGTACGAAATAATTATGACGGAGAAAAATTGGCCAAGCTGTATATAGCAAACATAGTGAAGCTGCATGGAGTACCCAGCAGGATAGTTTCAGATAGAGGGACTCAGTTTACCTCTAGGTTTTGGGAAAGTTTGCATAAATCCATGGGAACCAAGTTGGATTTTAGCTCAGCTTACCACCCCCAGACGGATGGACAGACCGAGAGGGTGAATCAGATCATGGAAGACATGCTAAGGGCATGTGTCCTCACCTATGGCAAAGATTGGGAACAGAGCCTACCATATGCAGAGTTTTCGTACAACAACAGTTATCAAGCCAGCCTAGGCATGTCACCATTTGAAGCCCTATATGGGAGAAAATGCAGAACCCCATTGATGTGGTCAAAAGTGGGGGAACGTGCCTTGGTTGGACCCGCACTCATTAAAGAAGCCGAGGAACGAGTAGCTGAGATCCGAGAAAAATTGAAGGCTGCCCAATCCCGGCAAAAGAGCTATGCAGATAGGAAGAGGCGAGAAGTAAGCTTCAGTCCAGGAGACTTTGCTTATCTCAAGGTTTCACCTATCCGAGGGACTCGGAGATTTCAGGTGCACGGGAAATTAGCCCCTCGGTACATTGGACCGTACAAAGTGCTAAAGAGAGTTGGAGCAGTAGCATACCGGTTGAAGCTACCAGAGGAAATGGCGGATATACATCCCGTGTTCCACGTTTCTCAGCTGCGAAGGTGTTTGAGAGTGATCGAAGAGAAACGAGTGCCGGTGGAAACAATTGACTTACAGCCAGATCTTAGGTACCAGGAGGTGCCCGTCAAGATTTTGGACACAGTGGTCAAAAGGACAAGGACATCAGAGGTACGGGTGTGCAGAGTCCAATGGAGCAGACACGGAGTGGAAGAAGCCACGTGGGAGCGAGAAGACACGCTGAAGAAAGAGTTTCCCCACTTGTTTAAGAACTAGCCGAATCTCGAGGACGAGATTCATTTTAAGTGGGGTAGGTTTGTAACGCCCGCGTTTTTAACCCTTAATAAATTACCTGCTAAATCACGCGTGTTTTCAAAATCTTTCCGCTGAGCTCGATCGTCTCCCCAAAACCCCGATCATCTCTCATTCCCTCGGCACGCGTGCCGCGAATCCCGCCGGTACCGCCCACCGCCGCTCACAGTACCGCCGCCCATCGCGTCACACAGCACTGCCACAGTACCGCGGTCGGCCACCGCGCCGGGAATTCCGGGCCAGCCACGGTCCCGCCGGCCGGCCCGCCTTGCCACCACCGCCGTCCCGGAAAATCGCGCCGACACCCGAAAACCCGGAAATCCCACAAAAAAATCCTTTCCCTAATTTTCCGGTTTTTCCCAAAATTTCCCCTAATTTTTCCTCTTCCCTTTTCCCCTTCCCTTTTCCTTTTTCTTTCCTTTCCCTTTTCTTATTTTTTCCCTTTCTTCTTTTTTTTTTCCTTTCCTCCCTTCTCCTTCCTTCGGCCCGGTGTCTCTGCCTCGGCCCCGCACCTCTGCGCCCGACCGTGCGCCTACTGCGACACGGCACGCCGTCTCCCCCCCCCCCTTCTTCAACCTTGGGCCCGCACCCCCTAGCCTCCTCTGCTCAAGCACGCCGGCCACAGCCAGCCCGCCAGCCGGCCGCAGCCAGGCCGCGCCGGCCATGCCACCCAGCGCCCCGGCCGCGCTCGCACCTTCCCGTGCCGTGCTGCCCGCCACAGCGCCGCAGAGCCGCAGGCCGCCGGTCCCACGACGTGACGCGTCGCTGATGCTCGTCGCCGCGCCCGGCCAAACACGCCGCACCGTCCCGTCCGCAGCCCTGCACCACCGCGTCGCCGCCCCCTTTACTCCGCACGCCCGAGCTCCGGTGCAGCCGCGCCGTCCCATCGCCGAGCGTCGCCACGCCATTGAACGCGCCGCACCGAGCTCCGCGCCGTCGTGCGTCGTCCACCGCGTGGCACTGCCACCTGCGCCGCGCCATCCCGTCCACGCCGCTGCTGGCCGCCGTCGCGACGCCAACCGCCACATTTACCCTTCGCCCGCGCTCACCGCCAAGCCCCGCCACCGGCCGAGCGCCATAACTCCACCTCCTGTGCCAACCGCCACCTTGCCCCCCCCTCAAGCCTCGCCGCCGGCCTATAAAAGGAGGAGGTCGAGCCCTCGGCGCCACCGAGCCGCAGCCACCTCCCCTTCCTCCTCTCCTGCTCCACAGCGCCGCTGCCGCACCTCCATCACCGGCCGCCGCCCCACCACCGCGAAGCCGCCTCCACACGCCGTCCCCGCCGAAGGTGAGGAGCGGGATCGACTCCCCGCGGTCCCCTCTCCACTTTCCCCTAGCTCCCGGTCGCCGCCATGGCCCCAGGCGCCGGCGAGCGCCGCTGGCCGCCGGCCCAGCCGCCCCTGCCTCCCCTCCCCTGTTTCGAACCAAAGGGGAGGAAGGAGATGGCAGTTTTGCCAAGACCCCCCTCCCTTCCTTTCTATCCGCACCCGAGGCCCCCCCACCTCTCTTATATTCTGTTTCACCAAGAAGCCCCTGGATCTTTAGATTTCTTTACAAATTGGTCCAAAACCCTTTAAACCTCCCCTAATACCCCCCTAATCCATCATTTTATGAGCCATTTTAATCCAAATAAATTCCCAACCTCACCATAACCTTCCCGGAGCCATTTCCGCCGACTCATCCACCCATATACTGGAAATAATATTTAGATATTTTCCATGCATTTCTCCTCTTGAGCTCAGCCAGTAGACATTGCTTGATTGTATGCTTGTTTGTGTGTGCTTTAGCCAACGGAGTGAACGAGGAGGAACCTCAGGAGGAGTTTGGAGCCGCGTACTATGCACAGGAGCCCGAAGACCCGAACCGTGAGCAGGAGCTGCCGGAAGACTTTGAAGACGGCAAGTTCAATCTCATCCTTTGATGCATGCTTTGATCCCAGTTTTATAAATACAACCCTATGACCCGTTTTATAAATTGCATATTGTTTTACTGTTAAAACCTGGTAGGATAGCCACCCTTGATTGCTATGATTGATCTTTGATTACCCTAAATGATTTCTTTGAAATGAGTGAGTGCTTTAAAAACGGGAATGGGATATTTTGAAAAATGAGTAAAGAACTGGGTAGACGGGATGGACGCGTGTGTCAGGAGTATGGGTGAGCTCGTACCTTTGTGGTTGAGCGTGTTGGAGATGTCCATCTTGTCATTAAGGACCGGGTTGCGTGACATCTCACCTGGCCCAATTATCGTACTACCACTCGACCGTTGTATGTGGCAACGACTTAGCATAAATCCCACTAGTTAATCTACTTGCCATCAGGAGTGCGGGTGAGCAGCGGGAGATCAAGGAGTAGGGGTACGATCTGTGTGAGGTACACCCTGGTTATGTGAGATAACCCCTTGGTTGCTTCCGTGGTGGCTCGTAGGGTTAGCTAAGGTGGGTAATGGCTTTGATAGGATCCGCGCCGACACTTAGGTGTTCGTGTGGCGGTACCCTACTTGTGGGTAAAGATGTACAACCTCTGCAGAGTGTAAAACCTATTCGAATAGCCGTGTCTACGGTATTGGACGAGTCACGGTGGGGTCACAAAACTAGTGTTTGGGTTTGGGATGATTTCCATGACGTGAGTTGATTTCTGGAAAAGTGTGTGGCTGTGTGCCTGGGCTACTGCGGACGGGGAGTCCGGTAGTCTGCTTTTGGTTTTCACAAAACAACTGAGTTACTTGAGTTATGAAAACTGTTTGCGAAAACCTTTTCGAAAACAAACCCTTGCATGAGTGAGTGCGTTTGTAAAATAAACCGTATCCTGATCCTTGACATATCCTGTGTATGATCTGCTTATAAGCCCCTCCGTGGGTGGGGTTGAACTTGTTGAGTACGTCTGTGCTCACCCTTGCTTAACTAACTGTTTTTCAGAGGAGGATCCCGACTTCGTTCCCGAAGACGTCGAGTAGGTCGCTGCCCTACACCCAACCGTGCCTGTGAATTCAGGATCTCCACAAAGAGCTTCCATGACGTGGTACTCTGATGAGGCTTTAGAAGCCTTCGCTATCGTAGTTTGGTCTTTAGCGTTTGTGTTGTTCCTTGTGGCATTGGCGCTTCCGTGCCCACTATGCCGTCGTGATGTAAGGGACTGAACCACCTGTTGTAATAAATGTGTTGCCAGCCTCCTGGGACTGATATTTGTGTCACATTTAGTCACCTCTGATGAGGGGACGCTTCACACCACCACGACGACTCAAGGAGAACGCGCATCGACACCGGGCTCATCAACAGCATCACTGTCACCAGGACATGCTCCTGACGGTGTGACACAAGAGCCCGGCGCCGAGCCTGCTACGCACACCGGGCTCATCAACAGCATCACTGTCACCAGGACATGCTCCTGACGGTGCGACACAAGAGCCCGGCGCCGAGCCTGCTACGCCACCCAGCGCCGTGACACAGAGCACAACAGCACCTGTGTTCACCTCTCCTCCGAGCACCAGCTTCTCTGATATGCTGGACGCCGACCACGATGATGACGCGCCCCTCTGTTTTTGCTCCGTCGACAACATTCTGGGAACTGCCTCTCCACCGGGGTTCATCGAACGGGAGCTGGTGGAGCAGCAGCTCCTTCTTGCAGGTGAAGCAGAGCCGGCTACTTTTGAAGAAGCACTGAAGAGTGAAGATTGGAGGCTGGCCATGTTGGACGAAATCACCTCAATTGAATCCAATGGCACTTGGGAGCTGGTGGATCGACCTGTGCATGTTCGCCCTATAGGTCTCAAGTGGGTATACAAGATCAAGAGGGATGAAGCAGGACTCATCACCAAGCACAAGGGACGCCTCATCGCAAAAGGGTATGTTCAGCGTCCTGGCATTGATTTTGACGAAGTCTTTGCACCAGTAGCTCGGCTAGAGTCAGTTAGGCTGCTGTTAGCACTAGCATCAACTGAAGGATGGGTTGTCCATCACATGGATGTGAAGTCCGCATTCCTAAATGGTAAACTGCTGGAGGATGTATACGTGGAACAGCCACCCGGCTTTGTGGTAAAAGGATAGGAGAAGAAGGTCTTACACCTGATCAAGGCCTTGTATGGACTACGCCAAGTGCCAAGAGCGTGGTACTCCAAGCTAGATGATTCACTGACCAAGCTTGGATTTCAGAGGAGCACTTCAGAACATGCTGTTTATCTCCGAGGGACATGAACTCACAGGCTGATTGTGGGCGTCTATGTGGATGATCTAGTAATCATTGGGGGGAATTCACAAGACATTGGACAGTTCAAGGAAGAAATGAAGGCAACCTTCAAGATGAGTGATCTTGGGCTGTTGCATTACTACCTAGGTCTGGAAGTGACTCAGAGAGAAGAAGGCATTACTATTTGCCAGAGTGCCTATGCTGCAAAGATATTGGAAAATGCTGGGCTTAGTGGATGTAATCCAAGTGATACTCCTATGGAATCAAGGCTCAAACTTAGCAAGCAAAGCACCTCTCCTGAAGTGGATCCTACAAAATACAGGAGCATTGTGGGGTCTTTGAGATATCTGGTGAACTCAAGACCAGATTTGGCCTATGCTGTAGGCTATGTGACCAGATCATGGAAAGGCCTACAACTGAGCACTTAGTGGCAGTAAAAAGAGTGCTCAGATATATTGCTGGAACTTTGCACTTTGGCTGCTACTACCAGAGGAAGAAAGGAGCACTGCTTGAAGGATATAGTGACAGTGACCTGGCTGGTGATGTTGATACAAGGAAAAGCACATTAGGGATCCTTTTCTTCCTAGGCTCCAGCATCATCACTTGGCAATCACAGAAACAAAAGGTAGTGGCACTATCCTCCTGTGAAGCTGAATATATTGCTGCTACCACTGCTGCTTGTCAAGGTGTTTGGTTGGCTCGACTTCTTGCTGAGTTCAAGGGTGAGAAGGTCAGAGCCTACTCGTTGAAGATGGATAGTCAGTCTGCAATTCAGCCAAGCAAAAACCCTGTGTTTCATGACCGCAGTAAGCATATAGATATTCGTTACCATTTCATTCGTGAATGTGTGGAGCACAACAGGGTCAGACTGGAGTTCATCAGCACAGCTGAAGAGTTGGCAGACATTTTGACAAAGGCCTTGGGGGCGTGACCGCTTCTGTGAGCTGCGCTCCAAGATTGGAGTCATTGATGTACAGTCTGTGCGCAAGGCTTAGGAGGAGATATGTTAGGAATAAACCTTGCACACAGGTTAGTTAAGTTTGTTAGAGTGTGCCATTTGTTTAGTCATGCGCGCATGAGCACCGGCCTGTGGAACGCCACGCGCGCGAGTCGTAGGGATCGTGCACGGGAATAGCTCGCCATGATCCGGAGTTCTCGGCCACGGAGCGCGTCGCGGGCGTGGGGATGGACGCGCCGAATACGCGGCGTGCAGCTGAAGCCGTTGGCTCCTCTGCACTTGTTTCTTTCCTATTTACTTTGATCAATAGACTGAAAACGCTGCTAGTTGTTCGCAGCACAAAAAAAGAACTCTCGTGTCCCAAGCGTTCGCGTGCGTTTGTGTTGTGTACTCAAGCTCCGACGAGCTCTCGGCCTCGCCGCCGGCGTAGAACGCCCGGCCGAGGTCTAACAGCCGCAGCGGTTAATTGAACGTATGGCGGAATTTCCATATGTGCCCTACGGTTATATCAGTGAAGAGGATCTGGCCACCAAGCATACTCCGGGATTCCGCGAATGGTATATCGCCGGAAAGGCTGAGGCTGACAGGTTCCTGGAGTACGAGCGGGCCCTTGTCAAGCAGTACTTTACCTTGGGCTATGCGGAGGACGAGTTTGAGGTCACCGACGACGAGGAGGATAACTAGAGCAGGAAGCAAAGGGGATTAGATGAGCCGAAGTTGGAGTGCTATGCATGTGTAATCCATAAAGTGTCTGCTCATTACTATTATTGTAATCGTCATACACTCATCCTTGTGTTATGGTTTCGTATCTGATCTGCTACTGGTGATTCATATATGTTATTTATCATCATGATTTTATTATGACACCTTACTACTGGTCATATACTCTATCCATGGATGTTTAATATGGTAGTGAATTGCCAGATTACAATTGTTGCTGACTGGAACAAGGTTATTCCCAGTAGAGATTTCTGGTTTTACATGCACCGAACCCAAATGAGTACTTTTTAATTGCCATACGCTGTTCTGCTTGTGTAGGTTTGTTTTCTTCCACACTGCTGTCCATTTGTAATGTATTTGGAATCTGTCAATTCTCATTTTCTCGTAACCAATGCGACCTTAAAATGTGAAGCTATTAAATGATTTTTTCTGTTTTCCTGATTCATTTAGTATGTGATAACCTCCCCTAACATAGCCACATATGTCTATTGACACTATTGTTTCGTCACCTGAGCAAACATATTTAGTTTTCTTTCTTTGAGTGTATATAAACACAACAAGGATTGATCTACCCAATGATTTTTACCTGGAACAACTAGCCAATGAATTTGGATGCAGTAATGAACAATCCAAACTTTTTAATGTCTGACAGAAAATCGTGATATTTTTTTTCTTATTACCTTATTATTACTGCATAGTGTGTTGTAAAAATTGAAGGTTATCAGTGACTCTGCTCTTACTAGAGGCGAACCTGGAGGTGCTTAGGGGTGGGCGTTCGGGTTACCCGATTAGTTCGGGTCGGGTAATTCGGGTTTTGAGAAATTCGGGTAATGAGAATCATTACCCGATATCAGCTCCAGAAAAACACTACCCGCAAATTCGGGTACCCGCAAAAATCGGGTTCGGGTTACCCAATTTACCCGAAATCTATAATCAAAGTATACACTCAAACACACATAATTTTGCATAGACTAGTAGTTTGTGTAGAATTTCAACTACAAGTTGAGAAGAATAATATATTATAGTCACTTGTTCAAATTAAGAGAATTATATTCTAGTAAAGTGACAATTTCAAGTATTCAACTAACAACACGTGAATAAATACAAAGACAAGGGCAAATTTCGGGTAGTTCGGGTACCGGAGTGTATTACCCGAATTACCCAAACTAATTTCGGGTAATGACAATCACTATCCGAACTTGGGATCGGGTACCTCGGGTTCGGGTAATTCGGGTTCGGGTAATTCGGGTACGGGTAATGGGTATCGGGTATTTTGCCCAGGCCTAGAGGTGCTGGCATCAGAGAACTTGTTCCCTGTTCATTCTTTGATTTTTGAAGGTGCTGGCATCTGAAAGGGAGCTTATAGTCGTCTTGCTGCTTCATCCTGATGCAATGACCGGCAGTGGCTCTACTTCTCGACGCCAGTTTGGAAGAGATGGTGATTCCTCCAGAGGCAGAGGAGACCCTGATGTAACTTTTGTGCTTGATAGACTATTTGAAGGGGCATGCTGACCATTGAAAGTTCGAGTTGAGCAAGTTTTGCAGAGTCACAACCTAGTCTGATAGTTTCTTTCAAACTTAGCAGTACCTTGGAATTATATAGCTACACGGTGAGTCTGGATTCTGGGACCTCGACTTCCACCCTTTTAGACTTTAGGCTTTGTTTTTATCACCTTTGCACACAGATAATCAGATATGCAAACATCTCCATCTGCCCGCATGACAGGTATTTCCTGCAGATGAAAATCTTCCACAGGCATTGGGTGCATCAACACCTCGCTTCTTAGCGGCATCTTAATTATGATGTTGATTAATAGCACCATAGGACAATCCCTTCCTCTTCACCTTGACAACGATGCCGATGCCGTAGTATCGTCTACGACAGCAACTCTCTGCTGCAATCAGACAGCGGCCGAACCGTTCCTCCGTTGTTCCGGCTGCAAGCAACCGCCATGAAAGCGACCTTCAAACGACGGTTGCTTGTCCCATTATTCATCCCGGCTCTACTAATTGAACAGGCTGCTACACTTGTACCAATTCAGATCAAACCATGCATGCTGTAAACTAATCTAGCAGCAGTCTGGTTCAGGGCAATCAACGAATGGCATCTGCATCGCGAAGCAAAAGTTCAAGAACCGAATCAAAGCACCTGAGTCGCGACAAAACACCGCTGATATTGACTTGAACGTCCTTGAATTGCCGGACTGCACTTAACTATGCAAAAACGCCCTCACTGCTCCATTTAGCAGGCGAGTCACAGAGAGGTGAGCCTCCGTGACACCGAGAGCCAAATGGAACCTCGCCATCTCCGCCGCCCCCTGCTGCCCCTCCTCCTCGCCGTCCTCCTCGGCTTCCGGCGAGCCGGCGCGCAGGCTGACGGCAACTACACCGTCCCCGCGCGCTTCTCCTGCAACGTCTCGGCGCTGTGCGACACGTACGTCGTGTACCGGACGCAGTCGTCGGGCTACCTGGACCTCGGCAGCATCTCGGACCTCTTCGGCACGAGCCGGGCGCGGATCGCCAGCGCCAACAACCTGGACCTGGCCGCCGAGGACGGCGTGCTGCTGCCGGGCCAGCCGCTGCTCGTGCCCGTCAGGTGCGGCTGCACCGGCAACCTGTCCTTCGCCAACGTCACGTACCCCATCCGGTCCGGCGACATCTTCTACAACCTCGCCATCACCTCCTACGAGAACCTCACCGACCACAACCTCATCCACGACCTGAACCCAGCGGCGGAGCCCACCAATCTGCAGATCGGGCAGGAGGTCACGGTGCCGCTCTTCTGCCGGTGCCCGACTCGTGCTGAGCGGAGCCGTGGGGTGCAGAGCCTCATCACCTACGTGTGGCAACAAGATGACACCATGTCCAAGGTGAACAAGCTGATGAACGCCACAGTGGACGACATCGCTGAGGCGAACAACGTCACCAGCAGCTTCGCCTCCGTCATGGGGCCGGCGATGTTGATCCCAGTTCGGCAGCGGCCGCAGCTTCCGACGCTGCGCTACGCTGCTAGTGCAGGCAATGACAAGTCCGCGTCGCGCCGTCGGGGCATCATCATAGGCGCCACCGTCTCAGCAGGGTCTCTTGTGGCGCTCGCCGCCTTTTTCGTGGCGATCCTGGCGCACCGGAGGTACCGCAAGAAGGCGTCGGTGCGCCTGGGTGCACGGTTCGTGAGCCCCAAGCTTTCATGGTCCAAGAACCAGTACGGTCTTGAGAGCAGCAACTCCTTCGCCCACATGATCAAAGGAGGAGGAGACAATAAGCTGCTCACCGGCGTGTCACAGTTCATCGACAAGCCTATCATCTTCGTGGAGGAGGAGATCATGGAGGCGACTATGAACCTGGACGAGCGGTGCAGGATCGGGAGCTCGTACTACCGGGCGAAGCTCGACGGGGAGTTGTTCGCGGTAAAGCCGGCGAAAGGCGACGTGTCGGCGGAGCTGAGGATGATGCAGATGGTCAACCACGCGAACCTGATCAGGCTCGCCGGCATATCCATCGGTGTCGACGGGGACTACGCGTTCCTGGTGTACGAGTTCGCCGAGAAGGGCTCGCTGGACAAGTGGCTGTACCAGAAGCCGCCGACATCCGCGCTGCCATCGTCGTCGCACTCGCACACCGTGGCGACGCTCTCGTGGGTCCAGAGGCTGCGCATCGCGCTGGACGTCGCCAACGGCCTGCTGTACATGCACGAGCACACGCAGCCGAGCATGGTGCACGGCGACATCCGCGCGCGGAACATCCTCCTGACGGCGGATTTCAGGGCCAGGATCTCGAGCTTCTCCCTGGCCAGGCCCGCCACGGACGACGACGCCGCGACGAGCTCTGACGTGTTCGCCTTCGGGCTGCTGCTCCTGGAGCTCCTGTCCGGCAGGAGGGCCATGGAGGCGCGCGTCGGCTCGGAGATCGGCATGCTGTGGAGGGAGATCCGCGCCGTGCTGGAGGCCACAGGTGACAAGAGGGAGGCGAAACTCCGGAAGTGGATGGACCCCGCCCTGGGAAGCGACTACCAGGTTGACGCGGCTCTTAGCCTGGCCGGCATGGCGAGGGCCTGCACCGAGGAGGACACGGCGCGGCGGCCGAAGATGGCCGAGGTCGCGTTCAGCCTCTCGGTGCTGGCGCAGCCGGTGTCAGTGGCCGGCGACGCGTTCGAGAAGATGTGGCAGCCCAGCTCGGAGGACAACATCCGAATCGCTGGCTCGGTGGCAGCCCGATGATCAAAACGGGCTTCGTTTAACAGAGTAATTTTGTAGTCAGTCTCTTGGGTTTCAATTTGCACTGTAATTAGATTACAGCTTCTTTTCTGTCAACCAACGTGTATGAATTGTACAATATCTTGTTTCACTTGTACACTAGTGATAATTTTTGGATTTTACACTGGTTCAGGCTCTTGTCTCTCGCCGTTCTTGGATTACATAGTTTGCTCAGGATCCCTGGGTTACAGATTTACAGTTGTCAGGCATATCATACTCGCAACTTTGATACTCAAGTAGTATTAACTACTCCTACTACCATTTGCCATCCTCTGTTTTGGAAGTTCAGAAGGAACAACAACTAAAGCAACTACCGTTTGTCACGATTCTTCGGAGAAGTGATAACGTATTTTAAGCATCGACGGAAGATTTATGAGTAATACCAGTAGAGTGCAAGTACACTACTACAACATCTGACCATCTGAACTTAAGTTTGAGAAGCAAATTCTGACGGTAATCAATCGGTGAGGCGTCGAAGACTCGGAGGCTCGGAGCCATCGCGGCCGGTTGACTCGATCCGTCAAGTGCGACCGCCCGACGCCTCATCGGTGCGCTAGGATAGCAATCCGACTCTGCTGTCCCTTCGCAAAATCCCGACGACTTGGTCGTGGAGATCTGAACGTTCGCGCGGAGCCGCGCGACCTTGGGGCGGCGCCGGCACAGCGCCGCCGCGTCGGATCGTTAGATGGCCGTCGCCGAGACTGCTTTTTTGGTCCAACAGGCCCGTACTCTTTTATTTCCCAGGCTAGCCCATGAAACACAGGCCGTGTTTAAAAAAAAACACTCAGGCCGTGTATTTTTTGTAATTGAAAAAACGCACAGTTCTTCAACAACATTTTTCCTCGGCAATGCTACCCACGACCTGCTTCCCCTGATGCACTCTGCTGCGGATACTTCGGCTGAACACAAGCGCCAACCTGCAGCCGCAGCACCACAGCTGATTTATCTCAGCCACTGCACCTACATTTACGCGTAGATGAGGTGCCCACGACCACGGCGCTTGCGCGCTGGCCGTGCCTTCCTCCCGATTCCCAACGAACTCCGATGTTTCCTCAGGGGTTCCCACCTAATCGCCATCTCCCCTCCCGTTGCGTGACCCGGATCAACACAACTGCAGGCCACGCCTATATAAATCAGAGAAGATCAGTCCCTGAAAATTTACTTCCTGCAACTTCCTCTTCCAGCTCCAATCTCCTGCTACATCCCACAAGCATCGTCCACGACTGACACTGCTGATCCTTCTCGTCGTCAAGAGGTCGTG
This sequence comes from Cenchrus fungigraminus, assembly GCA_036936925.1. NCBI lineage: Eukaryota > Viridiplantae > Streptophyta > Magnoliopsida > Poales > Poaceae > Cenchrus > Cenchrus fungigraminus. Next base: position 91,617,397 of record CM072776.1, on the reverse strand, counting down.
CAAATCGTTTCCATGGGCGCCGTGCGAATCGCAAGCCTCCTACTCCTTGCTGGTACATTTGCGAAACTCACGCGCTGTATTCGTACATACTGCAGGGAAATGTGCCGTACTCATGGTGATTTCTGCGTGCATTCCATTTGCAGGGGTCGTCTGGTCACAAGCGGCGCGTGGTGCCGAGGCAGCCGGGACGACGGTGTTCACGCTGCGGAACAACTGCAGCCACACGATCTGGCCGGCCACATTGTCTGGCAACAGCGCGGTGGCCGTCGGGGGCGGGGGGTTCGAGCTGTCCCCCAACGCCACCGTCTCGTTCCCGGCGCCCGCGGGCTGGTCGGGACGCCTCTGGGCGCGCACGGGCTGCGTCGCGCCCCCCGGCGGCGCGGCGGCGCCGTCCCGGCTCTCGTGCGCCACGGGCGACTGCAGCGGCGCGGCGAGCTGCACCCTGGGCGGGTCGCCACCCGTAACGCTGGCGGAGTTCACCCTGGGCGGCGCCGACGGGAAGGACTTCTACGACGTGAGCCTGGTGGACGGGTACAACGTGGGCATCGGCGTGGCGGCCACGGGCGCGAGGGTAAACTACTCGACGTGCGGGTACGCCGGGTGCGTCGGGGACGTGAACGCGCTGTGCCCGCCCGAGCTGCTGATGGCGGCGTCCGGGACGGACGGGGCGGCGCCAGCGACGACGACGGTGGCGTGCCGGAGCGCGTGCGAGGCGTTCGGGACGGCCGAGTACTGCTGCACGGGCGCGCACGGCGGGCCCGACACCTGCGGGCCGACCAAGTACTCGCGGCTCTTCAAGGCGGCGTGCCCCGCGGCCTACAGCTACGCGTACGACGACCCCACCAGCACCTTCACCTGCGGCGCCGGCGCCCAGTACCTCATCACCTTCTGCCCCGGCGGGCACCAGTAGCCACCAGGACGACGACGTTGTGGTCCTGGTCGTGGTCGTGTCAGTGTAGTATGCGATAGTATACGTAGAGACTGCCCTTTGCTCATTCTGTTTGTTTATTTGTCCTGAAAAATATGCTTTTGTTAGGATTTGCGGCTTGGAAAGTGCTTGAATTTTTATGCTTCGACGAGTCGACACGTTTCGCGCCTTCCGTTGCGCGCGCACGCGAGATTTTTGGTGGACAAGGAGGAGCCAGCGTGCTGTGGGTTCTGACTCGTGAGCCGTGACAAAACCATCAGGATTGGATTGGAGGGAGTCCGACCCCCACCTCCCCAAATAAGTAACCTTATTATAAAGTGTGCCACACGTTACGTTACGAATGTTCCGATGAGCTTTTCCCTCTGTGATTGACAAGTAAAAATCGGTGAGATGAGCGCCGTAAAGAGAAACGGATGCAAAAATCCCATCACGCAAACTGACAATATTAGTATCTCCTACCAAAACAATCCTCCTGAATCCATACACAGGAAGTTGATTCACGATTAGACGGTGACTCGACCATGACGCAAATCTATCCCGCATGGCACAAGCCAAGCAATCGCGGGGGTCCGGGACTCCAGGCTGACGTGCTATTGTACATGGCTGACGTGCCTAAGCACCTCGCGGGGGTCGCCGCTCTGCACCGGCGCCGCGGAGCCGCCGAGCGCGAGCGGGGCGAGCCCGAGCCCCTGCCTCAGCGCGTTGTAGCGGTCGACGTCGAACCCGCGCGCCCGCATGAGGCGGCGGCGCCTGGACGCGAGGCGGGCACGGAAGAAGCCCTCGAAGGACGGCTCCGTGGCGGTGCGCATGAAGAAGGCGTAGCCCGACATGAAGTAGAGCGACGTGACGTAGAAGCACACCGGCTCCATCACGTCCCACGACAGCTCCCAGAAGGTGAGGCGCATGAACCCCAGCGTCTGCGCCGCCACCAGGCCCAGCCCGCACCACAGCTCGCGACGCACCTGCGCCGCCGCGTCCGCGTCGATCGCCGCCTTCTCGGCCTCCATCGCCCCCAGCTCCTCCTCGTCCCCGGCGCGCCGCGGCGGCGCCAGCTGCTGCTGCTGCTTCGCCGCGGGGAGGATGACGCTCCCGATCGCCTGCGCCACCATGTCGGGGCGGAGGAAGACGGCGTCGCCGAGGACGATGACGACGCCGGACTCGTCGAGCGAGCGGGCGAGCCTGCGCCCGCCCTCCACGCCGCCGGCAATGTCGACGCAGAGCGCCGCGAACTCCGACCCGGACACCACGCTCTGGGCGTTGGACCTCAGCCGAGCCCTCGCCACCTCCATCTCCGCCGCCCGCGCCACCTTCCTCGCCTGCTCCACCGTCACGCCGGCCTCCTCAGGCGGCGGCCGCGTCACCGTGCTCACGACGGGCGGCGCAAGCCCGTCGAGCCGGAGGCGGCGGAAGAGCTGGTCGCCGATGGGGAGGGCGGGGAAGCAGTGCGCCGGGAGCGGGACGGTCGTCGTGGAGTACCCGACCGCGGTCGGCTTTGGACGCAGGAATGTGAGCGTCGGGCAGTCGTCTACGGTCGGCAGCGGCCGCCGCGAAGGGGGTGCGGGCGCGGCCGCCGGAGGCTTGGGAGTGGCTGCGCCGCTGGCGGCCGCGTTCTTGCCTGCCCATAGGCGCCGTGCGATTGTTCTATGGAACGCCATTTGTGTTAGCCTTTCTGACACGAGCTCTAATGCTCTAGAGTTTTTGAATGGGTTCGCTGTTACGTGACAGAAATGGCGCGACTTGTTTGCTGGATGGAGCGAGGTGGGATGGGCGGGGTGGTATTTATACTGGGGAAATGGTAAGCTGCGAGGCACGAACGAACAGTGGCCACAAATCTTGTGATGTTAAACTAATGTAGAGTGGTCTCAAAAAACTATACTAATAATATGATAAAACGTGGCAACTGGCAGCTACTCATACTTCTTGGAGTGGACATCCTACGGAGTATATGTTTTACGCATTTATACTTTATTGCTAGTGCTACTTTTGGGTCCATAAAACGTATGCAGGTCTCGATGCGAAACTAACGGACACGATTTAGATATGGAGCCAAACTAATGCAACTACACGAGCACTATGACAGAAAAAGCAAAACAAAGTTCGAACATTTTATTTCACAGCTGTAATATTTTTCTTAGATACTGACATTGCAAATTCATTCAATTTTTTATAAAAATTTTGTAACATTTGTTTTTTGTCAAGAATATTTTATTTCTCCGCTTGGAATACTTTTATTTTTTATCTCACTGTTAGAACTTTTTCCCTTAGGATGGAACGTAGCAAATATGACATATTTTTTAAAGTAATATATTGAAAATAAACAACATTTCGTAAAAATATTTTTAGCTTCTTAGAAATTGCTCCATGCATAAATGGCAAAGCTGTGACTACACTTGTAGAATTCTAGCAATCGCTTTCTCAAAAACAAAAAAAAAAAAGGTTCACATTTGATATCACTCCCTGCAGGCTGTAATCATTCACACAACTTTGTTCCACGTTTAGTTCGTTATCTTGAATGTGGAACACTGCCGGGAAACAACTCATCAAGTCAGAGCTTCCTACAGGTTTGGCTGTCCGGCCAGCCAGGAGAACCTGCTGTGCGACGTGCAGAAGTCAGAGGTGTATGTGCAATGCGCCGAATGCCGTAGACCAAGCCCACGCTCACCTAACCGGGATAAGCACTGACGTCGCGTCGCCGCGTCGCATGGTTATCCTGATTTTAATTTCAATCACGCTCGCACAGGGTCACGGCCTCACGGGTTAGCTACCTCCGGATCGATCGTCTCGTCGAGTCATCGTCTAGCAAAAAAAACCCGTCTCATTATTGCTTGTACAAGTCAAACAAGCAGCTCGATCGAAACGGGAGTAGTGGTGGGGTGCAGAGAAGCACGGGACAGGCGTGCCGATATGCTTCACGCCGAGATTTTTCTAGTAATCCCCATCTACTATCTTATCATTGCGGCGAGTGAGTACGTAAGCGAATAATTAAGCAGTGGCTCAAAAAAGAAACGGCCCAACCGGCCAGATCGTATCGTTTTCGGATCAGATGAGGCGAGTACGGCAAGGAGAGCTGCGCGTGTCTGCTGGATGGCCGGAGGACGGGAGGAGCAGCTAAGAGCTAACCCTGCCTGGATGACGACGAACCTGGGCAGCAATTTCGGCAAAGCACAATTGGTCTCCGACTGCGTTTGATGCTTGATTTGGGTGAGGAATCAATTTTAGTACATCGTCTTCGTGGGCAGTACAATTGTTTCATTGGTTTGGGCTTCATGAATCGATTCGAGTTTTGTACCGCGATCCCATGTTAAAAACGTCAGATTTTTTTTTAACTCGGCATCTATCTCTCTCTCTTAACCCGCCCAAGGTGTGATTTTTACCCGAAAAACAGAGGTGCGATTTTTAACAAGAAAATAACGATACTATGATTACAGGGACCTAATTAAATTGGAACTTAAAAAAGGTCTGAAAACGGATGACGCGCGTGGGAACGCTCTCACCGATCACTAACTGAGTTAGACTCCACTCCTTAAAACATGATTAAGTTAAGCGCAAAAGGTTGGAACAAGCTAAGCACACCGCGACTAAGTAACAATCATTTGCTCAGTTCATGCTAAAAACATGCTCGCTAACTTATTTGCCACCATATCTTCTGATAGTTTTTTTTAGAACGGAAGTAAGAGTATCAAGCCATGATCCTTGTTCCTTGACATTAGATGCTAAACTACAAAAAGAGCATCACAAAACGTGCAAACCGAAACTATGAAATTATGGCCGTTAACAAGGCAACGCGAGTGTCACATGGACGCTCCAATAGTCTTGAATTGTTTTAAGGATTTGCTTTCAAATTGATTAGTACTCCATCCGTTTCAAAATATTTGGCATTCTGTTTTTTTAGATATAGTCCCTTTGTTATGCACCTAGATATATATATTATGTCCACGTACATAATAAAGGGAATGTATGTAGAAAAGTCAGAATGACCATTATTTTGAAACAGAGGGAGTATGATTTAGTGAATGCGGACAATAAACAAGATTAAGAAGTTTTAGAAAGTGCAACGCCACCAGAGTCCTGCAGGGAGAGAGAGCTGTATTGTATGCCGGTCAGTACCTTCACTGCAAGGTGTGTACAATGTCGGTCAGTAGTTTCACGGATTTCTCTCTCTCTATCAAGCCAAAACTTGACAAATGTAAAGGCTGAAACTGTGGCAAGCGTCAGCGAAATGCAGCTTGCAGTGCTATGAAACCATATCTTCCGGTGGATGCATTGGCAGCCAGCACTGCGTCAGAGGGCAAAGTTAGGCAGCTCAATGAAATTATAAAGCAACGCTGATGATCTACGGATTCTTTCTCTATCCAGAGGTGACTTCGCTTCCACAACCCTTGGAACATGTCCCCCACCACTGATACTGATCTCACCCCACTCAGTACTGACACTGACAACATGCCTGCCTATATGCTTGCATTGTCACCGAATTCAACTGTTCATTGCCTTTGCTGCGGCGTGGTTTGTTTGGCCACAACTTGGACGAGTTGGCAGGCAGTAGATTACAGCTCCGACGATGATGCATTGATGCATGCATATCCTCCCAAAGCAGCCTCTCACTGTCCCCAAGATCAGGCGAACCGGCCAGGCGGCTTGCTGATCCCTGAATCCACCCCCCAATTTCCCGGCGATCTCGCCGGCAGGAACACCGAATTCTCCGGGAATCGCGCACCGGGACAGCCGTGATCACGCTGCAACCCCTCGGCCGCCGAAAGATTCTTTCAGCTCGCATTTCCTAGGACGAAATGACGACCGCGATGGTGGATGCCACGAAGAAGCATGGGACCCCGAGTTGGGATGGCTAGTGGGATCTCCGATCCCGGCCACTACGTACAATGCTGCGAACATATGCTACGGGGCACTTGCTCCCTGCTTTTGGAATTCGGATCCTTTCTTCCCTACCGCGCCCCTTGATGAGGTTGAGGATCGACGAGGACGCCACCACCAGCGCGGATACGGTGCTGATGCGTGCTGTTCTGATAGTTGAAGTCACACCGGCCGGGTCTCGCGTTGCTTTTGGATCCTCGCCAAGTAGTCGAGTCACCGGATGGAACCTTAATTTCAGCCAAGCTGGGAGCGGGCAACGTGGAGGGAAGACGTCCCTGTTTTCAGCAGTGAGGATGTGCCAGTGTTGTAGCAGTAGCGTGTTCAAGGTTGGTCCCCATATGAAAATGTCACGCTGATAGTTCCAGAGCTTAAGGGGCTGATTGGTTGCCTGGTTTTCTCCCAGCCAGGCCCTCCCGATGCGACTACCGCTTGATTGGTTGGGTGAATTGCGAACTGGACCTGGCTCTGACGATGCAAAACAGGCGCCCCAGCCAGGCTCCGCGCGTACGAGCAAATTGGTCGTTTCAATCGGGCCTGGCTCGCGCGAGCTCACTTCGCGTGCGTGATGTGAGAGCAGCGGTGCGAGATAGAGGCCAACCAATCATTTTCCCTGCAGAGCCAGGCTACCTGTGCACATGCAACCAATCAAGTGTGAATGTACCTACAGAACCTGGCCGAACGGAGCCTGGTTTGCTGATACGAGCCAGGCTGAGCTGGTTCAGCAGGGCGTGTTTGCTCGCCTGTACCTACCCGGCCCGGCTCGTCGGCATGTCTCTGGCCAGCCAAAGCCTGGCGAAAACGGGCCACCCTTCCGTGTTTGGCAACGGGCTCGGCTCCATCCAGATCGTGTTTGGCAATGCATGTACAGATGAATGTCGTGACCATGTACTCAGGATGGGGTAGCATTTCCACCTTTTCAATTCTTATTGGCATTTCATCGAACACCTAGGTGGCGTACTTCACCGCGGCCATGGCTGCCACCGAGCTCGAGCTCGAGCTCGCGCCATGGATGAAGGAGACCGCGATGATGGGCCTCGAACATGAACTTCGACTGCGCCTGCTGGTCGCCTTGCCGCCACCGCCGTTCGCGTTCGTCCTCCACCGACAGAGGCGGAGGCGCCGTCCTCCGCGTCGGGGCCGCGACCTTCACGCAGCTCCTCGCCGGCTCCCTCGCGCCGCCTCCGCAGCACCAGCAGCAGCATGAGGCGGTGGGGTCGCCAGGGCCGACCCGACGCTCTCGGTGGCACCGTCACGCAGCGGCGACGGGAGGCGGGAGCGCCGGAGTGGACTCCGGCTGCGACGCGGCGGAGCACAAGGTCGTCGACGTGTCCCGACCGAGGCGGAGGCGGATGGGGAGGAAGATATGGCGGCGGCGTTGGCGGATGACGACGGCACGAGCACGGGGTGAGAGACGAGAACGAGTTGGGAGGTGACACCATCGAGCTCACACGAGCTCCACGAGCGCCCCAATCGGCCAGGCTGAATTCCTACGCCAGATTTCAGCGTAGCAAAGGAGCCTGACCCAACATGCTTTAAATCCCGTGCAGCACGAGCTCCGATGCTGGGCCAGGAAGCCAAACACGAGATTTGGCCCACGAGGGCGCAAATGGCCGGCTCGGGCCAGGTACCAAACACGCCCCCAAACCAATCGGACCCTTTAACATGAGACAAAAGATACTACCTCCGGTTTCACATATTTGACGTTAGTATAGTAAGATTACTGCGAAAAATGAACCAAGAAAGCTTGTTTGTTTGGTGTGAGAACTATAGTTGATTTTCACTCGATGTCCGACATAATTTATGGAGGTACTGGGATGAGTAGATAGCCATAGCCTCCTGAAGTGCCGTGAATTGGTCGGTGCCATGCCGCAAAACAAACAATATGATTAGGTTCGGAGTTTGGATCGGATGGTTCCGGACCATATCATATTATCATGACGCAAACCAACATGTTACTACTCTCTCCGTCTCAAGATATAAAGTGCGCATGTAATTCAAGATTCAAATTTTGAAATATTTGACCTACTAATAGTCTTGTATAATAAAAAATTTTAATTTACAAAAAATAACATCATTGAATTTGTGTTAAAATTTTTTATATGACTATAATTTTGTTGTTATAAAAATTATTTTATATGAGATATTAAGAATCAAATGTTAGTAATAGTGACCGTGTCACGTTTGATCATGCCTTATATCCTGAGACGAAGGGAGTATTAGTATCTGAGCCGAGACAATACCCCTTTAACTTAATAAGATTCCGTCTATACTCTGTTTTTATGAGTGTGGGAGATACCGTAAAAAATACTCTTTACTCCATCCACCAAAAATACAATTCTATATTTATCTAGACAAGCATTTGTTCATATGCATATTCGGAATGCATTTTTTCGAGATGGGAAGAGTACATATTCAACTGAGGCAATCTTCGGTCCATTCACCGAAGATGAACATAGTCACATTAGAATTTGAACCATGTTAGGAAAAGTAATGCGGCTGCAATTCCACCACCCACAAGGTGTTTTCACATACATTTTTTTAAGGACATGCGTCTCTTAGGCGACGCCTCGACACCGTTCTGGGTCGCGCTCCTTTTTCCTTACGAGATACACGTGCCTGTTCCCGCATTACATGTTGTGTGGCTCATTGGAAGTCCTTAAGCCAAGGCAAGCTAGCACTAACACATCACACTGATGGGTTGAAGATAGGACGAACATGACATGCTGCGTTGGCAAAGCTGAATCAACAACCAATAACTCGAGCAACTCTGAAGACTGAAGCTTCATTTCTGAGAGTCAAACCATTTGCTTTGCCACTTTTCTGGAACAATGCTTGGACAGATTTAGTCGGTTGGTTAGTGAAAAGCTGACTGACAATTGAAGCTTACTCCGTAGTAGTTTACTGTGATAATGGGAATTATGCTTTTCCTCCCATGATTTCTTTCCATTGTGCTAGATCAGTCAGACTGAAAGATACAGGACTCTGAAAACATGTTTATTGTTAACAAGTATGACGGTTTGTCAACTTAAAATGGCTCTTCATTAGTTTTCTCAAAAAAAAAATGATGGCTCTTCATTGGTTCTAGGGCTAAGTAATCTTACATTACAACGAGGGCCGGATGAAACAGAATATCGATGCGAGTAAACAACACGACAGGAGTTAACTAGCCCAGCTCTATGCAGAAATCATGATTGCGCTGGCTGCTTTACGCAGAAAGCCTACTCAGTAATGAAATGGATTTCAACTAAAGATAACCAATAATGTATTCCTTCCGTTTCATTTCAAATTGTTAATTGTAGGTTGTTTGACATTTCTAAGTTCGTAGAAATTATTATGCACTTAGAAAATGCTTGCTACAGTGCCGCCACGGTACAATAAACAGAGGGGCAGCCCGTGGCGTGTGGCAGCCAAAAGGCTCACCACAACCTGTGGCGCGGTGGCTTGTGGCGTGGCCAGCTGTGGCTGGCCACCGGACAGCCCCTTAATCATTCACTATGTCTAAGTATAAAGCATAAACTATGTATTTATAAAAGCCAACCTTACCTACAATTCGAAGCAGAGGAAGAGAAATTGTACATTTTTGAAAGAGAACAATATACTACTAGTTTCTTTCGTAAAGTTAAAGCAATGTTGTTGTAAGGCTACTAGGCTTGCACGTAAGTCAGAATTCTACAAAGCGTTGCTGTCCCATCGTTGCACACTCACTTCGTAGATAATCACCGAAGAAAGCGATGAATCCAAGATAGTGATGTTCTTGGGAGAATATATGGGGAATCTCAAGTGAATGCGCGATGCATCAACTGCCACACTGGAATCCACAAGATTCCACCTCTCGGGAAGACTTGAACAACCGGCTTCTCCAAGGATTCACCACCTGCTGTAGCAACTGGTGCTGCAACGAATATGTTAGATACGTAGCACTGATTTGTCCGAGCAGTATGGAAATGGAACTTTTTTGTTGTTGCGAGGAGTGTGGAAATGGAACATAGGCGACAGACACCATATCTTGATTTTTCAGAGTTTTGGCATTTGTGGCATCTGGTTCCTGAATACAACTTATAATCTGTGCGATAGGGAAGAATTCAAATTATAATCTCCTCGTTTGTGTTTTCATTTAGCTGTGATATTAATACAAATTCCATTTTTCTAAAGAAATAAGAATTATTTGAATTATAATAAGCTGATATGTGGATTGTTATGTTCTAGTTATAATCTAGATTCTAGAACATATTTGATTATTTTTACATATTAATATATTATAACAGGGTGGTAGAGTCTCCAATAATACAGCACATATCTCATGTACGTAGCACTGGATTGCCGCAGCAGCATGGAAATGGAATATATAGGTGATAAGACACACCGTATCTGAATTTTCAGAGCCTGTGGACAAAGGCTCAATGAATCCAATAGGAGCGATGTTCTCGGGAGAATGAGAATCTCAGGTGAATTGCATGATGCAACCGCCACTGGAAACCACTAGACTCCAGCTCTCGAGAAGACTTTGGATAACTGGCTTCTCCAAGGATTCATCACCTGTAGGGCTGTAGCAGCTGGCCTGGCGGCCACGAATATGTCAGATACGTAGCACCCGATTTGGCGATTTGAAGTATTGAAACGGAACATGGATGACAGGCACACCACATCTTGCATTTTTCAGAGGTTTTGGATCTGGAGGAATACAAGTGCGGCATGTATGGCAATTGGCATCTTGTCCGCTCTGAAGGCTTTATTCTCCAGCCTGAATCCAGATACTTGTGTTGTGAGAAAGAAGGGGGCACTCACTACGTGCAGAGCAGGCCGAAAGGAGCAGACGCTTGTTGGTGGCCACATCCACATCGACAAGAATACTAATATCATTTTGCTCCTTCCGTGTCAAACAGCACTACCAGGAAATGCTTTCGCTTGACAGATTCTGGACATGCTGATGTCAATCTTTTACTACTCCGTTTGCTCATGATACTGCAAGGCTGCAGTGCAAGGCGCGGTAGCAATTGTGGCAAGCCAATTGCTAATCAGGAGACTCGGGCCGGGCTTAGCTATAGATGGCAACAAGAAGACATGTCCAACAAGCCCATTCAGCATTACTTTGGGCTAACAAACTTTAGCCCAAACTACTCCAGATATTTCTTCTTTTCTTTTTTCTTCTTCTTCTAATAAAACAAATAAATTCCCTGGGTGCTGTCGTCCTAGCCTCCTCGGATCCCACGGTCAAACACAAGTGCTCGTACCCGTGCAATAAAAATCACCTTTACCTGTTATATTTCGTTTTTACAAATACTTAACGAAGGCTTTTTTTCGGTAGGGCTCCGATTTCTCATAAAAGGGAAGAAATCGGAAGAGTTATTCTTTCATCTTTTCATATAAAAATCGTTCCAATTTCTCAGTAAAATTATGTTTTCAACAAACTGTTTGATAAAACTTCAACCAAACTTCAGCTATAACTGCAGGAGAGCTCTGGAAAGAAAACCCCAAGTCACGTGACGACACGACGACGCCCACGTTTTTTTTGCGTGCGGACACTTGGCGACTCCCGCACGCCTCCGTCAGATTCACTGCAGGCGGAGAGCACACACGCGTGCCGGGTGGGACGAGGACGGAGTGGACCAGTGACGGACAGGCCTCGACGGGCGGAGGCGCCGAGCCATACGCGACGGCACGGCACGAGAACCACCACGCCACCCACACCCCGAAAACGCCAGCCGCGCCGCCAAAAGCGATCCCGCCGCGGGCCTCTCCTTCCTACCTAAATCCGGGGCGAGAGAACGACGAGTCGTAAACCCCCCGCCCGAGCGAGGGGCGCCGAGACCCACGGCCGGACGCAACCCAACGAACGGCAGTACCGGCCTCGTGCCTTCCGTGCCCACCCCGGCGGATATTCGAACGAGGAAGCCGCATAACCCGGTGCGGCGGCTCCCCGTCCCCCTTCACCCCCGGCGGCGATCGATGGCCCCGACGGCGGTGGCGACGGCGGAGGAGGCGGAGAGGCTAGCGGCGGCGGCGGCGGCGTGGGGTGAGGAAGAGGAGGAGGAGGAGGGGAAGCGGGGGGCGGGGCTGAAGAGGAGGAAGCGGTACGGGCTGGTGGAGTACCGGGCGCTGCCGGGGTACCTGCGGGACAACGAGTACATCCACCGGCACTACCGCTGCGAGTGGCCGCTCCCGCAGGTGCTCCTCTCCGCCTTCTCCATCCACAACGAGACCCTCAACGTCTGGACGTACGTGACCCTCCCCTTCTCGGCTCTCTTTTTGTCTTAACAATTGTCTGGTCCAATTGATGCTAGCCCCCTCGTTAGGGGGTCGAACGGGAGATCAATTTTGATGGTGCAATGCGCGGAATTGAATTGTGCGGTAGATTTGTTTTCTAGGCGGAATTGTGATTCATGCTTGCTTATGTCTGAGATCATAGATCAATATGGATTGGCGAAATATCTCGCCGTATTTTGGTTAGCTGATCCCATCATACTTGTGAGTGGCTCCTATGAGAAAACGTAAGATCCATCGAGCTCCGCAAGTATGGAAAGTGTTAGTAGCAAATGCCCTGTTCATCTACCTGAAAAGGACATTTTCTGAAAACAAATCTAATGGAAAAGGACTGGACCCCCAACTAATTAAAGAAGTTGTCTTTCGGTGGGGGTATGCGTTTTTCTTTTTCTGAAGCTATAGTTAGTGCGTTGCTGATGACCGGAGGGTCCCCCATTTTATAGTTAGTGTTCCTAACATGAGCTAGGAAGCAGGAACATTGATAGAAATTGACCAAATTTATCATTGCACTGTAACACATAGTATCTGTTTAACTCTGATGGGTAAGTGCAGTGCTGAATAAGAGGTGTATGTTTCTGAAAATTGCGAATGATAACTACTGTGAGGTGTTGTTTTGTGCTTTTATGATTTGCAATGTATCTGTTTTTTCAGTTACTAAAGGCTTCAATTGAATATGTACATTTCAGGCATCTGATAGGATTTTTCATCTTCCTCGCTCTGACCATATACACTGCAACACAAGTCCCGAATGTAGTAGATATCCAGAGCTTGCAGCATTTGCCAGATGTGCTGAGAAATGCTGACATTCATAAGATCCAGGCGGAGCTTGTGTCATGCCTTCCATCGTTACCTCACCTTTCCGATTTACAAAAGCTGAAGGATGAGCTGAAGAGCTCGTGGAATTCTATGGAGGTTCTTCCGTCTCTGTCCCGTTGGCATCTCTTGGAGTTACTCTCAAATTGCTTGCCACACAGATTTACCCATACCAATGAAACAAGTTTGTCTGTTCTTGTAAGTTACCTATCAACTTAGTTTCCTTATTCACTTTGCTACTAGACTGGTACTTCCTGAAGGATTCATGGTACTAAGTTGATGCTGACTAAAGTTTCACTTATAGATAATCATCAGTTAATAAATATGGAATTAACTATCACTAGCAGGAAGAAGTAGCATCCTGGAAGCTGCCAATTAGTATTGAGAACATTAATTAGTCCCAGTCACTACTCACCAGCTCACTGCCGAAGTTACTGAAGTGTGCCTTGTAGCGTTGGTTCATATTTAGAGATCAGATTATGATTTGAATCAATCCATTTTGATCTTATTAAAAAAATTATTTCTACTTCATTGAAATTCTCTAGCAGTGGATGTTAATTCAGTCCCATCATATCTGCTGTGCTCGATCAATACATGGACCCAGCGACCTGTGTTCAGAACTTGAGACATAACAATCTTTTTTGTTTTCCTTTTGTGCAGCAAAACATGAAGGATGATATAGCAAACATGATTGCACCACAGCTGATTAGACCAATTGCACGATGGCCATTCTACGCCTTTTTGGGAGGAGCCATGTTCTGCCTTCTTGCCAGCAGCACTTGCCACCTTCTCTCCTGCCACTCCCGCCGCCTAGCATACATCATGCTTCGACTTGATTATGCAGGCATTGCTGCTCTTATTGCGACATCCTTCTACCCTCCAGTATACTATTCTTTCATGTGTTACCCCTTCTTTTGCAACCTGTACCTCAGCTTCATAACCATCCTAGGTGTGGCAACCATTGCGTTCTCTCTACTCCCTGTCTTCCAGAACCCCGAGTTCAGAACCATCAGAGCTTGCCTGTTCTTCGGCATGGGCGCATCAGGTGTGATCCCTGTTCTTCACAAGCTGGTCCTTTTCTGGCACCAACCAGAGGCATTGCACACAACTGGGTATGAAGTTCTGATGGGGCTCTTCTATGGATTGGGAGCACTGGTGTACGCGACCCGGGTCCCTGAGCGCTGGATGCCTGGGAAATTTGACATCGCCGGGCACAGCCACCAGCTCTTCCACGTCTTGGTTGTCGCTGGAGCATACACGCACTACCACGCAGGGCTCGTGTACCTCAAGTGGAGAGACTTGCAAGGCTGCTGAAAGGTGGTGCCTTGTCGAGGCTGCGGATAGATTATAAGGTTCCAGGAATTCGAACTGAATATCGTGGTCTGTTGTAAATTGTAACAGTAAACATGAACGAGTGCTACAGTTTATCTGATCGTAGTCGGTAATAATAAGAGGATTGGCTTTGATGCTAGTACTACCTAGCTGTTCCAGGTCGTCTGACCAATGTGACATCAGTCCCGGCAATTCTGGGAAGATTACATACTGAGGGTTCTCCTTGTGTCAGTAATTCATCTTATACATCATTTTTGTTGGTCATATTCAAGCAAGCGTTCTGGCAAAATTATTCAGAGAACAGGAAATTTGTATGTATGAATAATGTATTAAACATCTCAGTAATAATTGCTTGCTACTTACAAAGAAAGGTTCGGTTGGTTCCTGATGAAAACAAATACGCCAGGTTAGTACTACAAGGAACCATGTGTGGAGCCATTTGTGCCGCACGTTAGACATAAAACGCCAGGTTACAACAAAACCAATGGGAAGCATGTGCTACACACAGTTACTGTTACAGATCTCCTGAAACTATTTTGATGTGGTTAAACAAAATTTTGAAAGAACAAATATTTGCTTCCAGAAATGGAGATGAGGACTTGGGGCAGCCGGGCAGGCCCCCGGGGGCTGGGCGTACCAGCTACTCTCTTTTGCTCGTAGCAGAGAACAAAAATCATCGAACACACAAGAATCAAAATTCAAAATACAGACAAGAAGAAAAATCAAGTTCCTCGCAAAAAAAAAAAGAAGAAAAATCAAGCAGCAGTTTGCCGGCAGTTGCTCCCCGCCCGACCGAGCACCGTAAGGCGTCCCTGCACCTCCCTCTTTTGCTCGTTGCGGTCGTGGAGGAGGGGTAGCGCAGGGCAGCCGAGGGCAGAGCGGCGGCTGCGGGCGGTCGCCGTCCCCGTGCGCTTCGCGGAGGCCGGGCCTGGTGATGCCTCCTCCCGACGGTGTCCGCGACGAAGATTAGGAATTTAGGATACCTCCACGCAACAGCCAACAGGCGCTTGCTGGATCGGGACGCGCTGACTCTGGAAGATCGGCGCCACTCAAATTGGGGATGAGGCGCGGGCGCGCGGCCGCCGGCGAACGGACGGGCGGCGGGAAGACGAGCAGAACAAGCGACCGCAGGGGCAGGGGGTGATATGTAAAAATATAGGGGGCAAAATGAAAATAGTCGGATCGCGAGTAGCAGTCGCGATCCAAACCAGCGGCAAATTCAAAATAATCGGATCGATTAATAATCGCGATCCAAATTAGGGGGCAAATTGAAAATATTTGGATTGCGATTAATTGTCGCGATCCAAATTAGGGGGCAAATTGAAAATATTCGGATCGCGATTATGCGAACTGGAGGCGATCTGTAAATGGTTGGATCGCGGCGGAGGAGCTCCGCCGAGCCTTCGACACAGCGGATTCGGGGCTGGAGATTTTTATGAACTAGGATGTCCAAATCACAATAAGCACTGTATAGATGGTAAATTGGATACAAGTTTTAGTACAAACTGGAGGGAATTAGAGGTAAGACGGGGATGAGCAAGGAATCCGAGGGAGAAGAGCGAGAACAGCACTAGAGTTCGACGGCTCCGGGACAGAGGAAGGAGACGAGTTGCTGCTTCTGTTCTTCGATGCCCTGTCCGTCTGTTCCTCTTTCCCTTTTATCCGGCCGCTGCCTGCTCATTCTTCTGCTCGTCGGCCCATTGGCCCATGGCGGCCCAGTACATGACAGAGATGTCCAGAAATCGAAGACGGCGAGGATGAAGTCTCGATGAGCGAGCCAGGTGAAGGCGTGTGGCTCCCATCTCCTCTACCCTCGGCGATCGATGGCCTCGACGGCGGATGAGATGGAGGGGAAGCGGGGGACGGGGATGAACCTATGAAGAAGAGGAAGCGATACGGGTCGGTCGCTGCCGGGTTACCTGCGGCACTACCGCTGCGAGTGTCCGCTCCCGCAGGTGATGCTCCCCTTCCTCTCCGCACCCCCCTTTTCGGTTCTCTACTTCTCTTGATGATCTGCATTGTGTATTTTACTTACTGAAGGCAATGAATATGTACATTCCAGGAATTTGATAGGATTTTAAATCTTCCTCGCTCTGACCATATACTCTGCTACACTGGTTCCGAATGCAGTACATATCCAGTGCCTTCAGCATTTGCCAGATGTGCTGAGAAGTGAGAAATACTGATATTCATGAACTCCATGCGGAGCTTGTGTCATGCCTTCCGTCATTACCTTTCAGGTTTACAAAAGCTGAAGATGAACTGAAGAACTTGTGGAATTCTATGGAGGTTCTTTCATCTCTACCACGTTGGTATCTCCGAGTGTTACTCTCAAATTGCTTGCTACACAGATTTACTCATCCAATGAATTAAATTCCATCTCTATCGACTTTGTTTCCTTTATCACGTTGCTAATGGAGTACTACTTGTACTTTACTGCAGGTTTCAGGGTTGTTGATCTATGTAGTGCTGACCCATCAGTCGTCATTTGAAAAATTGAAATTAGCTATCACCAGCAGGTTACTGTCAAAGAAGAGTAGCATCCAGGAAGTTGCCAATCTATTAGATTGACAGCATTAATTACTCCGATCGCTGCTTACCGCCGAAGTTACTGAAGTGTAGCCTATTAGTGTTGCAGGCTCATATTAAGAGAACAAATTATGGTTTGAAACCGTCCATTTTGATCTTATTATAATTTTCGAGTTCACCGGAGTTCTCTAGCAGTGGATGTTAATTTAGTCCCCGCACATATGCCATGCTCAATCGATTCATGGACCCACTGTGACCGGTGCATTGAGATCTTGAGATATAACATACTTTCTTGTTTTCCCTTTTGTGCAGCAAAGCATGGAGGAGGATATAGCAGGCATGATTGCTGATTTCGTCATGGTTAGTTTGATTCAGTCTGGTCATAACTGAACTGACCAAGCTACCGGAGAACACATAGGGAAAAAAGTTATTCAGGGGCAGACTTTCTTTTGTTCTAAAAGTACATTCAGGGGCGGTCTAAGAATATGAAAGTGGTGACCAGGCAATGTGTGCTCACTCACCACCCCCAATGAGTTAGCTGCATCAATTGTCGGCTCACCCATGGCCCAAGTGGCCAAGCCAAATCAATCGGCCAGTCAAACCAGATGATTTTACCAAGGTACTTGATGAATTGCGACGTGTTACACCAGCTGATGGATAAAGTGGTGATGGTGTTATCAGATAACAATTTTGTGCCAAGGCAAAGTGAGCTAGGCAGTGATGTTTAGTGGATAGTGTCTGGTCCAACGTCTGTCTTCAGGGCTTTTGTGGGCAGTGAGACTGTCATTGGCAGATTCATTGGAGGTGAAAACAACACTGTGAATGTTGAGCAAAGCTTGAAAATCTTGAACATTTCTTTTTTTAAAGACCCGGTAACAGGGTTTTAGCTCTCTTTTTAATTGGTTGTGGTGGTAGCCAAGGACTAGTGTATAACTTGATCCTGGGTAATCTGTAGTTTTTTTTAACCGACTGGGTAATCTGTAGTTACTCACCATGATTGATTCCTATGATGTAATATGTGCGGAGGAAATAGTTACATGATTTGCTGTGTGGATTTATCTATCTATCTATTTACCCCTTCCGGCTTGGTGCTTATCGGCATACTTGCCACGCTGATGTTTGGCAGCAGCTCTGTTTCTCCAAAATTTGGTATTTCAATGGTATATTTTGAAAATGCTCCTGTGATGCAAACAGACTTCAGTTCTGAAATCTGCAGAAAGGCTAAGATGAAGAATCTTCCAGAGTACAATTAGGATAGAATTAGGATGATTTGCATCGGGGACAATGAATGTACATGTACTCCGTATGGATCAGAAAAACATTTGAAAGTTGTTCAATTTCTTGTGCACATGTTGACACTTATCAAGCATGGACTGCTTGAAAGGATATTCTTGCAGTGCCTGGAAACTGGGTACTAGATGGAATCATAGAAACTAGCATCCTGGACCTTTGAATGAAAGATGAGCGGCCCAACTAGTCCCATGACGCATTTTGCAATCTAACACCTGCACCTGCAGTGCTTTTTGCACTTAGATCCCTCCACAAACTTCAGAATGATTGACACATAACAACATCGTTGATGCAGCAAGTTGTAAACCCAGCAGGTTGTGCCTAACAATGATCTGCCCTTTCTGTCTTCAGCAGTGCAATTGCAGGCACAAAAGACAGCCTAGAACATCATTTTTTTCAGCAGCGCAAGTGTCAACTGCAGATAGCTACAAGAAGCACGCACGGTAAATCTGATCAAATCAGAATAGTCACATCTGATTCATCGATTTGTTCATTGGGTTGTTGACAAGAGTTTGGCCGTCAAGTCTCAATGGACTCATCAGAGACGTCGTTTGGAATTGGAGCATTCTGCTTGAAGGCTTGGAGCAGGTCTTCATTCACCCTAGGAATAGGATCAGGGCTCCCCTGTTGCATTTGTTTGGTGCTCCATAGTCTTCCTGGGCCTGCAGACGGAAACTGGACATGCAACGGCGAAAAGCAGGGTTACAGCATTGTTGTCTTCCCCCCTCGTTCATGTCCGTGGTGGCTCTGGCGAGGAATCGAGGATGGCTCCGAACAGTGAATCGGCCAGAGGCAGCGGCGCTCGTGGGTCCGCCGTCGCGATCACTGGGAGCGAGTTGTTGACGGATGGTGATGCGCGAGATATGCGGCCATGGCGCTGGAGGCGGTGGCGGCGCGTTCCCGTCAGGTTTACTTTGCAGAGGGCCCCCTAATTCGGATCGCGGTTAATAATCGCGATCCAAAGCAGGGGCTTTAAAGAAAAACAATTTTTCATACAACCCCCTGATTTGGATCGCGATCAATAAGTCGCAATCCGAATTCGGAGGTTTTCTGAGAAAACAATTTTCAAAATGCCCCCTGATTAAGCCCCGCGCCGTGAGATCTCTGCTCCTCTCCTCCTCCGACCACCCCCGCCGCACCTTCCGTCCGCCGCAAGCGCAAGGGCCGTCCAACCATCCAGCTTCCGTCCTCCAACCATAGCCAAGCTTTTGCCTCTTCCGATCCAGTCCAGAGGAGATTCGCCGGCTCCGATGTACGGGTCCGTCGCCAACCCGCTCTCCCGTCGGAATGAGATGGAATTGCGTCGATCTGGTACTAAGGTAATCGGATGGGAAGCGGAAGCATAGAGAGTTAGAGACAGGAGATGGCCACGACAATTGCATCTGATAGATGCCACTGCCGTCGAGGTCGACGGTGCTCGAAGACGCTCCGTGTCCGGCGAGAAGATCGTCAGCAATAACCGGTGGGGCTCTCCTCTCCGGCTCTTTGTTAGAAATCTCACAGTTCAGTAGCTCTGATCAGCATGTTCAAGATGAAGAAGAAGACGCGGAAGAAGAAAAAAGGATTAGTTGCCAGGGATTTCTAAAAGCATGGAGCCTCCGTCTGAATGATCGTCACATTCCAGAGTGGAGACTACAGACAAGTCAGAAATCTTGTTGCTGACATATCGTCTAGTTAAAATTTAGAAGAGTTTATCACAATCTGACTTTCTGTAAAAGAAATGTTCAGAGTATCTATTTTACATTGGTATATCATACAAGGACGTCGAGATCAATCCGTAGGCATTGTATAGATGTGCCTTATATTCTATGAAATCACAGATGCCATACTTATGCGTGTGATTGAATTCAGATTACAGAGTTCAGAAAAGTAGGGAGTTTTTGGTGACATAACATTCTTATGCTTCAGTCACTACACATCTATGCAGCACACGACAGATGAGAATTGGCACCGTAGCCAATTGCAAGACAATATAAACAGATAAAAAAGAGAGGCAGAATTGCATGACATGAGCAGCAATTTTTTGCACCTGCAGCTGGTGGCCTGGTGCGGTGGTGCCTGACAAGTGACAAGTATAATCTTACAAAGGCAAGATGGGCAAACAGTGATCATTCTCTGTCAAAAACATATCTAAAGATACAGTATCGGTGGTGCCTAGCAATAAATCAGATAAACACAGGATGGTCACTTCTGCTTCTTCGATTTCTTCGGGGTCAGGGGTGGTTCTTGACTATTGCTTCACCCTCTTCATCAGATTCACCTTTCAGGGACATCATTTGGCGCATTGTGCTTGGTGATGTGTTCCTTGAGAATCAGCATGCTCCTCCTCCGTCGTGGCCAGCTGCTCCGATAGGATACCGGACTCGAAGCTGATAGCAAATGATTTTGCTCCAAGAACCAGATTAGCCGTGGACCAAGAGTCCAAAACTAGATTGCGGAGTGTCTGCTTGGCTTTCCATCACTATAGTTTTGCAGGCAAAAATTCAAAGAGATCAAAAGCAATGTTAGCTAGGGTGGATCAAAGGCAATAAAAAATAAATGACACGAGCGATGATATCAAGCAGGAACAAAGCATAAAAGTGCAAGGATTATACATTAGGAGGTGAAATGAAATTCATCGAGGTTGAACAGTAGTGCTTGGAGACCTTTCCAGGTGCTACACGTATATGAAACTTAACATGTATATATGCCCGCCTTACTGCCAATGCAGATAAATGAAGTAATAAACTACTACATCCATTGAGCTGCTTAAAATGAGTCTGATCTTTCATTTTTTGCAGCTAAAGCTGAATCTCCTCGCTACCTGTTAAAACTGTACTGGATCATGAACCTCATCAGCCAGCACAATTCCAGCTATAAGTTTGATGCCATGTTCATCTTAATTGTGCTTCCAAATTCTTATCACCAACCACATGGCACCATCCAGCAGACGGAGTGTAGATACTACTACTGTCAATGTCTACTTGCACGGCAATTAGTCCAACATCAAAAGCTGAGCAAAGGTAAAGCTTCAGTCGCTAAATTTTGTCGCTCTCCACATACCCAAAACCCAAACAAATCCCACACCGTCCTAATCGGTTACTCATGCAGAATGTCAACCTGCAGGCCTGCACACCGGAGAATGTCAACCTGCAGAATGTCAACTCTGCTCGAGGAGAGAGATCCACGGAGGGGCAACCGGACAAGGCACACCGGAGCGCCCGCGACGGGAGTTAGTGGCGGGAGCCGGGAGTTACTGGCGGCCGACGGGGCCCTCGACGGAAATCAGGACGCCTCCTT
Source organism: Cenchrus fungigraminus (assembly GCA_036936925.1). NCBI lineage: Eukaryota > Viridiplantae > Streptophyta > Magnoliopsida > Poales > Poaceae > Cenchrus > Cenchrus fungigraminus. Next base: position 91,596,096 of record CM072776.1, on the reverse strand, counting down.
TCGACAGGCGCTCGCTGCATCGGGACGCAACGAATCTGAAAGAGCGGCGCCGCGGCGGTGCTCAGATTGGGGACGAGGCCGCCGGCTGCCGGTAGGATGTTTCATGCGGCGAACGGACGGGCCGCGGGAAGAAGAGGAGAACGCAGGTGGGAGAGGCAAATATGTAAAGATGTAGGGGGCAAATTGAAACTAATCGGATTGCGATGAAAAATCGCGATCCAAATCAGGGGGGAAGTGAAAATAATAGGATCGCGATTAATAGCCGCGATCCAAATTAAGGGGCAAAGTGAAAAAAAATGAATCGCGATTAATAGTCGCGATGGGCGAAGTGAAAAAAGCGGATCGCGATTCTCCAAACTGAGGGGAAGGTGAGACGGAGCGAATCACGGCGGAGCTCCGGCGAGCCCCCGGCGGGGCGGACGCGGAGCTGCGGGTGCGCCAGAAATTGAAAGCGGAGACGATGAGATCCAGTACCTCAGATTTGAAGCCTCGATGAGAGAGCCAGGTGCTGGCGTCCGGGCCGCGCCGGTTTGCGGCGGCGCTGGCGAAGCAGTAGCACCGTGGCTCGGTCTCCGGCGAGCGTTGGATTGGGCTTTGGTTTTACGCTCCGCAATCACGCGTGGTGACCGTGCCCGAGCTGAGACTGAGATACCATGCGGGGTCCATGACAATCACTTTTCATGGAGTTGTTGAATTGAAGCTGAAGCTAATGCAGTGATGCTAATCTGATATATGGCTTCATTCTGTCGCGATGGCAAATTGGAAATTGGCAGAATTATCGGTTTAGCTTTGAAGGTTGGAGCCCAAGAAGCTCAGTTTCAGGCGAATGAGTTTGTAGTCCAATGGTAGTACGGTCTAGTGGGACGCTACTCATTAAGATTCAAATCCTCGTGCTCACACCTTTTTTAGGATTTACCAGCGTTATGCGTTAAGTGGAAATCGACGTCCCGTTAACAACAAGGCGCCAATGGTGACTTCGAGAATCTCCAGATCTGTTTGGTGCTCAATCCTTCAGAGGTGCTCATATGGGTAGGATTTGCGCACGTGTATTCATAGGGGTGAGTGTGCGTACGTGTTGTGAGCGTCTGCGTTGTACTGTGTAATTCTAAAAAAACCTCAGTCCATAAAATTCTCAATGAATCCGTCACATCAAAATTGATGACACTAATGTGAATTAATGATAAAATCCATTTCATAATCCTGCTCAAAACTCGAGAGCAATCTAATGAGCCTAATTATGTCATGATTAGACCATGTCATACTACGGACGCACCGCCAATGTCAGACGAGCCATTACGAAAGCTGAAAGGGCATCGACCAGCTGCATCGACATCGTGTACTTCAGTAATGCTTATTATTGTACTCCCTCCATACCCATAAAATAAGTCGTTTTAGATAAGATTTCAATCAAACATTAAAAATATAAATCATGAATAACTTTTAAGTTATTGAGTTTAAAAATGTGAAAACTACATGAATAGATTTGTCTTGTAAAATACTTTCATAAAAATATACGTATGTCAATTTTTATTAATAAATATTTTATAAAAATAAGTAATTAAAGTTATGCTTTAGAGATCGTGTGGCCGTTCTAAACGACTTATTTTATAAGTATGGAGGGAGTAGTCGATTACTTCCTTTTAAAAATAGGTGTGCTATGTTACAGCGTCAGCGCATACATAAGCAAGCCCGTCACGAATGATTCCAAGAACCGCAAACGCAACCTCTGTCACATCCTGCTGGCCTTCATGTGCGCATCCAAATTCCAACCATTCTCGGAAGATAATAAAGCCGTGTGATCTACACACAGCAACTACATTTAGCAGGCAAGATCTTCCATCACACCGTCTCAGCGTGACAGCGTTCACACCGTCTCTGCCACGGGGAAGAGCAGGCAAGATCTCCATCAGGGGCAGACCGGCAAGATGCTGCATTGCTATCAGTATTTGCTACTGGCGAGGCCGTTTATGAAGTGCAGCAGGACAGACGTCGATCCATGGTGAAAGCAGAGGCGTGCCGATCGTGACCGGAGCACTATAATTGTCACCGGTGGGCCAGGCCTAGAAATATCTCAAAACACCACGCTCTCATCGGAGACAGAAGCATCACACCCATGGCTCTCGTTCCTCTGCTCCTCGTCGTGGCGGCGCTCCTGGCCCTGCCGCTCGGGAGCGGCGCCGGGAGCCTGCACCCGGTCGTGCTCGTGCCCGGCTACGCGGCCAACCAGCTGGAGGCGATGCTGACGGCGGCGTACGTGCCCTCCGCGCCTGCCTGCGCCGCCGCCGCGGACGAGCAGGGGTGGTTCCAGCTGTGGCCGAACCATACGGCGACACACGACGCCAGCCAGGTCCACTGCTTCGCGGACCAGATGAGCCTCGTCTACGACGCCGGCGCCGACGACTACCGCGACGCCGACGGCGTCGCTACCCGCGTTCCGTTCTTCGGCTCCACGCGCGGCCTCATCGGGTAAGTGAGCCCTACTGCTCGTTCCGCTCCACACCCACCGCTCACGCGCACCTGTCTCTTCCGTCACTCTAACTTGTCGTGTGCTCGCGCACCGTCATCGGCATCCTCGTGCTTCTTGACTTCCAGTCCACCTGATGCGTAAACAAATGATTGACCTGGGCTGACACGCACGGTCACCCGCTGGCAGGTGGGACCAGGTGGTGCGCCAGCTGGAGGGAATGGGCTACCGCGACGGCGAGTCCCTCCTCGCGGCGCCGTACGACTTCCGCTACGCCGTCGCGCCGCCGGGCCACCCGTCCGCGGTGGGCGACCGCTACTTCCGCGACCTCGGGCGCTTGATCCAGTCAAGCCGCCTCAGCCAGGGCCGCCCGGCCGTCGTGGTCGCGCACAGCTTCGGCTGCGCGCTCGTATACCAGTTCCTCCTCTCCCGCCCGCTCCCCTGGCGCCGCCGCTACGTGCACCACGTCGTCTTCCTGGGCTCCGCGCTCGGCGGGTTCGCGCCGGGGATGCAGGTCCTCAGCGCCGGCATGGACTACGGGCTGCCGGGCGTCGCGCGGCCGGCGATGCTCCGGCTGGCGCGGAGCCAGCAGAGCGCCCTGTGGCGCCTGCCCACGCCGCTGGTGTTCGGGGACCGGCCGCTGGCGGTGACCGGCGGCACGACCTACACGGCGCGCAACATTTCAGCGTTCCTCGACGCGATCGGCTTCCACGAGGGGTTGCGGCCGTACGAGACCCGGGTGTTGCCGATGTGGGAGGCGCTGCCGGCGCCGATGGTGCCCGTGACCAGCGTCATCGGGGTCGGGGTCAGGACGCCGGAGACGTACGTGTTCGGGACGGACGGGTTCGACGGGGAACCCGAGGTGGAGTACGGCGACGGCGACGGGGACATCAACTTGGTGAGCCTGGCGGCAATAGAGGCCTGGGCCGGAGTGGAAGGGCAGGTCATGGAGGTCGTAAGGCTACCCGGAGTGCATCACGCTGGCTTCTTCAGCGTCGATTTCGCTGTCGAGAGAGTGGTAGATGAGATATACAAGGCAGGAGGAAGCGTAGAACTCGATCGGACATTTAGTATTTGAGATGAACAATTGTAGTATACTGCAGTATAACTGGTGGCAGCTGAAAGTTGGTGTCTTTACTGGTGGTGAGATCATCGGTTTGAGCAGAAACTTCATCAAATCGAGATCACAGGCTGTAGTGGCTCGTGCCCGTCGAACACTTGAAATCCCCCCACACAGATACAGTACGTGGCCCACCAAATCGGGATAAGCAAACTTCCAAATTTGTTTTACGGCGTACAACAAATTTGGAAGTCGGGAGGGAGGTCGAGGGCGAACATGGGCCAGGGACGGGATGGGCTACACTCTATGGGAAAAAGTCCTTTCACCATCCCTCATGTATCACCGAAGTTCGACTTTCGTCCCTCATCCGAAAAACCGGGTATTTGCCGTCACTCAACTATCTATACCGTTCATTTTTGGTCCCTCGCTGGTTTTGAGGGTGGTTTTGGATGACGTGGCAGTGGGCCCCACATGTCAGAGGTGGGCCCCCGGTCTTTCTTCTTCCTATCCTCCTCTTCTCCTCCGCCGGCTCCTCTCCTCCTCCTCCACCACGCCGCCGCCTCCTCTCCTCCTCCCTGAGCTTTGCCTCTTCTATCTACCCCCTGCTCTCCCCGCGCCTCCAAATCGAGCAGCTCGTCGGCCGTGCGAACGCGCCCACCGCCTGAGCCAATGAAGACGGTATGCCTTGGCCGCGTCCGCCTTAGCCAGGTCATCGGAGGCGAGGCAGGGGCGCGCTACCGGAGAGGGGCCGACCGCCATGCCGAGGCCCGTCCGGCGGAGCTGGAGCTCCGCGACCGGCCATCGCGACGGGGATCCGACACCACGGGAGCGCCGCCGAGGTCTGGCCGCTTCGCCTCTACCTGCTCCGACCCGCGTCCGGCTCCGACGGCGGCTTCAACTGCGGATCCACGCTCCGGCTCAGGAGGCCACCCCCGTCCCCGCCGGCGGTGCCCGAGCTTGGGCTGGCGCCGCGCAGAGGCAAGGCCACGACCGTTGAGCTGCTCGATCTGTGGAAAGTAGGGGCGACACGGGGAGAGCAGGAAGGTGGGTAGAGCACGCGGAGCTCAGGGAGGAGGAGGAGGAGGCGCCCTGGTGGTGGAGGAGAGGAGCCGGTCGGTGGCGGAGGAGAGGAGCCGACGGAGGGGAAGAGGAGGAGGGGAGAAGAAAGACATTAGGCCCACCCCTGACATGTGGGGCCCGCCTCTGACATGTGGGACCCACAGCCATGTCATCCAAAACCCCCATCAAAACCAGCGAGGGACCAAAAATGAACGGTATAGATAGTTGAGGGATGGCAGATACCCGGTTTTTCGGATGAGGGACGAAAGGCGAACTTCAGTGATACATGAGGGATGGTGAAAGGACTTTTTCCCTTTCTTTATGGATTCTTCTAGTTTGTTGGGTTGTATTTGCTTGGAGAATTGCCGGAGTATGGGCCTAATTCTCCATTCACTTTGCCTTTTAAAGGCCACCTTTAATTTTGTTCCTTTTCTCACCGTAATTGTCACCTTGTCACAAAAAACTAGCCACTCAAGTGATGTTAAGAGAATCCCCTTCGATCGGTCGTGTATTGTTTTGATGAAAGAAGCATTTGTGTCAAACTTGCACTTCTTCTAGAGACCAATTTTACACCTTTTTTTTTTTACAAAACGTGATTTAAAAACATATTTACAATAGGACGGTTGCTGCGTCTCAAGAGGGCACCACTATGAAGAGCTCTATCTGCGTTTTCACCCCAGAAGAATTCCACGATCAAACAAAGAGCCGTGGAGTAGAGTGTAGACCCTTTGGATGCATATCACTGGGCCCCACTGATTGCACTGTCCCAGTACGCATTGAGGTTGATGGCAGTGGCCCTGCATGCACTCGGTCGTCCAACCAATTGAGCCGCAAAAATGGGCCCTGCTACATGTGTGTGGTTCCAAATCATGTTGGTTTGGTTTGCCTCCACTTCCAACACTTGCAGTCAACTGGGTCGTCTTTCCTCGGCTTCGCCAGTACATTGAGTTCCTCGGAGTGCGCAAGTTGCTAGAGAGTTTTCAGTTTCAGTGTTGTGAATAGTTGGGTTATTCTACTACTAATCTAGCACATATTTTTTGTTCGAAATCGATCCTTAAAGCTCAAATAAGCGTGCTCCTCTCAGTAATTCAGTGCTACGTTTTTTTTTTTGCTTCAGGAACGGGTAGTACGCTAGTGCTCTTTACAGGCTTGTATAATTTGACACGATGATTACTGACCGGCCGTCTCATACTAATCGTTCCGGAGGCGGTAGGGCTGCGAATTTAATCACTATAGACTTCGCCAAATACGCCAATCAGTGTTGACGCTGACGCGCGATCGTGCGGTATACGTAGAGTGTTTGCAGTGCAGTGTTCCGTGGTCCACAAATCCGGCCGGGGGGGACTTGCGTAGCCCAAGGCAGAACCGTGGGATCCATCCCCAGCCCAACTAGTCTCCTACCGGCACGGCAAGGGAACCAATCAGGCCGGCGATCCCCTTCATCCATCCATCCCTTCACCCACCTCCCGTGGCGTCACTATTGTCCCGCTTGGCGCCTCCCTCCCCATCTCATGATTCACCTCACGCGGCCAACGCCATTGAAAGGAAAAGGAAAAGGAAATGAGAGGGGGAGAGAGAAGAGATGAGATGGGCGCGGATAAGTAGACAGATGTATACAGTTTGCAGGGCGCACAGCAGAGACAAGCAGAACGAGAGAGACCCGAACCGGACAGGCCGTCCCAGAAAGCGAAGCGCGCGAGTGCCGGACGTGAGGTCACGGTCAAAGAAGCGAGCGCCGGGCAGCAACTGCAAAGGTGTGGGTGGCAGCATCAAGAAATGCCCTCCCTCGATCGCCCACCCGCCCCGTCGGGTCGGCGCCTCGGCGGCCCGTGGATGGGGACGGCGTTGGCATCCGCTGGCGCCGGGACGCCACCACCCTCCTCCCATAGTCCCATGGACCACATTGACCGGTCAGACCCCGGGCCACGCGGGCAGGCACGCTGCCCCCCGTGCCTGCGCGCGCGCTCCGCTCCCTCCTCCTACCCGTCTCCGTCTCGTGAGCCCCCACCGCGCCGCTCGTGCCGCCGATCCGGATTAGGACGCTTTCTTTAATCACGCAGCAAGCAGCTGCTGACCGATTTAATCAATTATTAGTACTACTACTGGTAGTAGCTACAAACTGATGGGCTGACTGATCAATAAAGCGCCGTCTGGAGCCCGGGGGTGCTTTGGATTAGCTAGCATCTGCCCCGCCCGGGGCATCATCATCCGTGCGGCTAACTTTTATTGCTGTTCGCGCGGGCGACCCTGCCTGCCTGCGTGCCGCGCGCTTTTGTTTATGCCTGATGGGCGATGGCCCCCTTGTCATTTGAGCCCTATTTTTTGAGGGAGCTTTGCTTTCTGCCTCTGGGGAGCAGACCGGGATTAGCAGCGCGGTCGCAGGCTTTGGGGTTTTTTTAATCGCGGCAAGCGCCTCAAGGGCCGTGTAGTGTACCTCTCCTGTGGTGTCCTACACACAAATGTGTTGGAATTGTGTCGAATACTGTGTACTAGTTGGTTACGTTTAGACTTGGAGTTGTATTAGCGGTAGGGTGTAGAGTACGTGTCGGACTCTTGTAACTCGGGCTCCTCATAATTATGAGAGGAGGACCGCTGTTGTGACCATGACGACATAGCGACAAGATCGCAGGGGAGGCGGCGTATTGCCGGGATCCCGGTGCGACTGTTGTTGCGGTTTGGGGAGGAGCGCCCGTAATCATGCTTCGAGATGTAAGCTTCGGCTGAACCTCGTTAACAAATATCGTGCCTCCGGTGTCGTCTGTGGTTCTCGCATACATTATCTCGGTAGATCAATTATTGCTTCCGCGCTATTATTCTAACAAGTGGTATCAGAGCTTTGGTTAGATTGGATCTAGAGACGGTATGCAGATCACCATGGAGGCGCGAGGATCATGCTCGACGGGCGCTGCGGAACTGCTCGATGCGGCGCAAGGTGGAGCATGGCGGCGATCGACGATTTGATCGGTGGAGTCGGACACTCTGAGTAGAAGGCTTGGACCGTTCGACGGGCTGCGATTGGTGAGGATCGACCAGGCGTGGTGATCGGACCAACACGGTGGCCGTTGAAGACGACGCGATCAGGGCGGCGGCTTCGGCTCGGGATCAGATCGGCGACCAGACGCAGGTGACGGCCGGAGAGATTGGGGCGTGGGAGCATCACGACAACAGTGATGTAACCGGTGCTGCACAAAGGCGGTATTGTGGCACGACGAGCAGATTGTGTCGACAATACGGGTGGTCATGGTGCGGCACGTTCGTGCACAGGCGGTGCGTGAGGATGCTCTTGTTGCGGCAGGGTCGGCGTATAATCGAGTGTACGCGACAGAGCTTGCAGCAGGGCGTGTTCGACAACGTCGGTGAAGATGTCTTGGGCAGCGCAACCAGACGTTGTGCAGACGGATCAGGATCTCGGTGACCTCATGGTGCAGATGTACATGGCAACACAGGAGTTCGAAGCATGTTCGTGTGCGGCCGGTGGTCTCGTCAGCGCATCAGTGCAGGATGCGTGGCCAAGCTGGATGACGTGAAGGCTTCGTGGAAACTGTGCTTGCTGGTGGATGAAGTCCCTTGCATATACGGCAGGAGGAGCAGCATGCAAGCTACGTGAACTAGCAAGCAGGCATACATGTATATAATAGTAAAATATACATGCATGCATGTGTTGGATACGGTGGTGGCTGGAGAAGTTGATCCAGGTGTCGTGGGTGTATGAGAGGCTATCCATGGACGCGTGGCCAGGTTGTTTGATTGGAGTACTGATGGGTCAAGGATTAGTATGGCAGGATGTATAAACAGGATGCGAAAGCGGGGAGGACTAGTATGTGACTTGAAGTCCGACGTACCCCTAGGCGTGTCCGTGTCCAAATCCTATCGTGTTTGAGTCGGACATAAGCAGTATCAAGGCAAACAAAGGCATTACGCGTGGAAAATAAAGGCACAGGAGAGGGGGGTCTCGCCAGATATCGTAACACAGACCAAACCAGAAACAAAGAGCGCACAACAAATCGGGATTTGCAATAGGCACTGGTGTTTTCTGAAGGGGCTCGTGCGGTTGGCGTGCAAGAGATCGAGAAGGCTCTTCGGAAGGCAATCTGACAGGCTCAGATAGCGAAAGCGAGGAGCAGGGGAATTCGTCTGGTGACAAGATCGACAAGTCGGCCGGATCGGGCGGTGTTACAAAGGGTCGGTCAAACCGCGTGTCGGCAGGATGTCGATGGACAAGGTGTCGACAGTTAGCAGATTTGAGGTGGTAAAGTTTGATGGCTCCGACAACTTCGGATTATGGCAGATAAGGGTCAAGTATCTGTTGACGCAACAGGGGAACTTGACGGGTCTGGCCGAGAAGAAGCCAGAGAAGATGGAGGCAGATGACTGGGAGGAGAAGCAGACGCTAGCGGCTGCAACCATACGGCTATGTCTGTCAGACCAGGTCATGCACCATGTGATCGGACTAAAGACACCGAAGGAAATCTGGGACAAGCTGGAAACTCAATTCATGTCGAAGACCGTGACGACCAAGTTGTATCTGAAGCAGAAGTTATATGGGCTGAAGATGCAAGAGGGGTCAGATCTAGCTGGGCACATCAATGTTTTCAGTCAGATGGTCACAGACCTGGAGCAACTAGGTGTGAAGATTGAAACTGAAGACAAGGCGATTATTCTTCTGTGTTCACTTCCATCATCTTATGAGCATGTGGTCACGACTTTGACGTACGGCAAGGAAAGCATCAAAGTTGAGGATATTACTGCAGCGTTATTGGCTCGAGAGCTGAGGATAAAGAACGGTGCAGTGGATGGTCCTCTGGGTGATGCGTTGCTCGTCAGAGGTGAGCAAAGCAAGGAGAAGGTGAAGGAAAAGAAGAAGAAGAAAGTGCGGTGCTATGATTGCGGTGAGTTAGGACATGTGAGGAGGGATTGTCCAGAAAAGTATAAGAAGGCAAGTGCTAATGTTGCAATGTCTAAGAGTGACTCGGACAGCGATGGTGATGTTCTCTCAATATCAGACAGTGTGCAGTCAACTGAAGCGTGGATGTTAGATTCAGCTAGCTCTTTTCATGCAACACACAAGAGGGAGTGGTTCACTTCATACAAGTCTGGTGATTTTGGCTTAGCTTATTTGGGTGATGACACGGGTTACCGTGCTATCGGAGTAGGCGACATCAAGATCAAGATGCGAGGTGGAGTTGAACAATTGCTTCGGGGTGTTAGGCATGTGCCAGGGTTGCGTATGAATCTAATTTCGCTTGGAGCTCTACATGGTGATGGTATGTTATTCCGGGCTGAGCCGGATTTGAAGACCATGAAGATCATGAAGGGAGACAAGACTGTGATGATAGGAGAGAGGACAATGTCGCATCTGTACAAGCTGCAAGGGTGTACAGTTGTAGGTGGAGTCATGGAAGATGGAGTTGCAGGGGTAGCAGTGTTTTCTGAAGTCGGCGGGTTTGAGGTAAGGTCAGACTCGTCGGGTGGCTCGCTTTGAGCTACAAAGTCAACAACCCAAGTCCGGTGTGCACGGAGGTTCGCGCATGACGGCTTCAAGATGGTGAATATTCGCCAAGGTGGAGTTTGTTGGAATTGTGTCGAATACTGTGTACTAGTTGGTTACGTTTAGACTTGGAGTTGTATTAGCGATAGGGTGTAGAGTACATGTCGGACTCTTGTAACCCGGGCTCCTCATAAATATGAGAGGAGGACCGCTGTTGTAACCATGACGACATAGCGACAAGTTCGCAGGGGAAGGCGGCGTATTGCCGGGATCCGGAGCGGCCGGTGTTGCGGTTTGGGGAGGAGCGCCCGTAGTCATGCCCCGGGATGTAGGTTTCGGCTGAACCTCGTTAACAAATATCGTACCTCCGGTGTCGTCTGTGATTCTCACATACATTATCTCGGTAGATCAATTATTACTTCCGCGCTATTATTCTAACAACATGCGTCGTGGATGCCGAAAACCTGAAAAGAATCTCCAAACAAATGCAGCAGGTTGGACCTGCTGGCTGGCTGCTTGGGGTCGGCTTTTCCACGCCCCAGTTCAAAAAATTGGCCTCCGCAAGGCCAGTAACCGCTAGGTAGGTCTGGGTATTCAGTAAATACCGAACCGATCGGTTCGGTTCTCCGGTACCTAGGTAAATTCGGTTCTTAAGAAATCGGTATCGATCGGTTCCTACAAAAACTCGGTATCAAGGGTATTCGGTATCGGTAAATTCGGTTCGGTTCCGGTACTTACCGAACGGTACCGAATTGATCCCAAAGAAGATGTAATAGCATGTTCAAAAACTAATTTTGACATGATTTCATAGATAATAATAGTGTAAAATACAAATACATATAAAAGTCCACATGAATATAAGTGTGAGTGCCAAAATTACATAATATAATAGTCTATAATAGTGCAATTAATAATATAATAACACTTAAACTTATCAAATTTCAGGTAACTTTCAGTATTTTCGGTAAGTTCGGTTCGGTTTCGGTATTTACCTCGGTACTTCGGTTCTTGAAAACTCGAAACCGAATATTTCGGTTCGGTAAATTTCGATTCGGTTCTCGATTCTCGGTATTTTGTGCCCACTCCTACCGCGAGGACACCAGATGGCCAGTGCTGCTGGCGCAAGCGCGATGCAACAGTCTACTTGCAAGCAAGCGTCCATCTCGCGCCCACCTGAAGCGTGACTAAACTAGTCTCGACGCTCTCACCTATCTGTCGCCGGGACTACGGGCTGCATCGGCAGCATTTCGCCATGCTCGGCTGCCCCCACGGCGGCAACGAGCAAGCAGGAACCGATACCGGGGGGCCCTTTTTTGCTGCCGCCGCCTGAATGCCCGATCCTGACTCGTGTTCCGGCCGTCGCCAGGGACGTGGCGCCCATGACCCCGCGGACGCCAGGCGTGGGACGCCGGACGGCGGGAGCACGAGAGCGCCAAGCGTTCGGGCCGGCTTTCGCTCGCCCCGGGACCGGGAGCACGGGCGTACGGCGCGCCTCCTGTGCTCGCACGCTGCCGGGTCAGCAAGTCAAGGAGAAGCCCCCCCGGGCACGCGCAAGTACTGTGTCCCGCGCCACCGCTGCCGTGTGCCGTGCCGCCCCCGCGCCCTCACTGCCCGCGGCGGCAGCGGTGCGTACCGTGCTGCGCCGAACCCCTTGGCTTCTCTCCGGCCCCGGCACCGGAGCCCCTCGAGCCGAGCACGCACGCGACGCAAGCAACAGCGCGCGGCACGTCCCTCGCTGTGCGGCCACAGTGCGCGCTGAGCGCACGCATCCGGAAGGATTTGACTGGTAGGGAGGGGAAGACGACGCGTCTCCGTTGTCCGGCTCCGCCCTGCCTGCGCTCTTCGCCGTGGCGTTCCTCCACTCGCTAGCCTTCCCCCCCGCGCGCGTTTAATGCGGCGCGCCTGTCCCGTCCGTTCGATCATCCATCGCCTCGTCCCGTCGTCCCGGGGTGCCTTTGACTTGCGGCACCCGCACGCTTGCGCTGCGCGCGTGTACGTCACGTACGTACTCCTCCTCTACGGCTGGGGGAGCGTGGCGTTGAGGAAGATCACCGGCCACGGCCAGGTTTAAATTCCTGTGCGGCACCGGGCAGGCTGGGGGGGAGAGAGAGGAGGAAACGTCCTGGCCACGGGCAGCGGTTGGTTGGTTAGTTGAATGGTTGGTCAAGGAAGCGCATTTTGAAAGCTCGGACGGAGTGGCGCTTTGGGCATGCACGTTCTTCAGGCTCGGCTTTCCTGCCCTCCTGCAGTGCACTAGTGTGGCCCTCTGCCCTTCTCCCACTTTATGTTTTCGGGCGCCTTTCCCTTTATCGTTTCCTCGTTCCCAAATGATAAATCTTTTGCGCTGCTGGTCTCAGTCTCGGTCTCGGTCACGGTCGTAGCGGGCGGGATCCAATTAGTAATTGCTAGTACTAAAAAAAAGAGGGCTCCTCCACCCTGGCGCCGCTGCACGTGTGCTGTCCGTCCCGTCTCGTAATCTTTCCTTTTTTTTCTTTTCTTCTCCCTTGGCGTTTCAAGATTTGTTTTGGTTTTCCATCCTCCCGGGGCCGGCTCCGTCAGCCTAACGCTGACCGGCGGTCGGACTCGGACCAAGCGGCGAAAACGCGGTAGAAAACCATTCAAAGCGCCGAGATACGGCGAATCCACAGCAGCCCAGGGCCTGTCGAGTTCTCCCGCTTGAAGTCGCTCGTGCAGAAGCGTGCAGGCACTTGGGTTTCAAAAAACTCGCACGAGCTGGGCAATTAGTGAAGGGCAAAATGGTCAACAGATTGAAGAGCATGGCCGCGGCCGTTGCGTACGTAACGTGGTGGTCGCGGGCCACGAGGGGGGGTTCAGCCGTACCCTGCCTGCCTGGTGCCTGCTCCTGCGGTCACGGCGACCGGGGTGATCTCAGCCGGGCGCGCGCACGTGCTGCCCGCGTGCCCCGAGGGCTCTTCGCTGCGCGCGCCACGCCACGCCGTCGTACACAGCACGCACGCTCTCGGTCTGGTTCTTCTTCTCCCCCGCCCGCCTCGGCCTTCTTTTCGTCACCCGCGCCCGGAGAATTGAGCGCCCGCCTCGGCCTTCTTTTCGTCACCCGCGCCCGGAGAATTGAGAGAAATGAGGAGATGAAGTGACGAATCGGCAAAAAAAGGCGGGAGCAAACACGAGACGCATTTTCTGGAATCAGGAATGGAACCGTGGAAGCCGAGGTCACATCTGGCAAAGGCTGGGTTTGGCAGAGCTGCGGCTGCGCCTGTGGCAGCTCCGGCTGTGGCTGTATCAGTGGAGCAGATTCTCATATGAATCTGAAACTGTTTTAGAAAAATATTTGACAAAACAGTTTCTCCTGACTGTGCAAGGTGGATAAAAGGGTGAAATGTCCATAATACCATTTTCCTTTCTTTTTTCTTTTTTTCTTTTCTTTTTCCTCTTCCCTTTTATTTTTCGTTTTTGTCCTTCCTATTCACCTTTTTTTTCCTTTTATTCCTTTTTCTTTCATCCTAATCTACCTCTCCACCTTATCCATCTCCTCCATCCTTCCGTCACCACCACCTCTGCATCGCCCCTCTCCTCCCTCACGGCGCCCGCGCCCGCCGGCCGGCCTCCGCGTCTGCCTGCCGGCGCGTCCGCGCCCGCCCGCCAGCCTCTTCCGCGCCCGCCTCCTCCGCGCCCGCCTGCCGTCCGGCCTCCTCCGCGTCCGCCCGCCCGCCGTCCGGCCTCCTACGCATCCGCTCGCCGGCCTGTGGGCCCCCCGAGGGCAATGGCTGGAAAGGTGGGCGTGGAGCTGCGGGTGGAGCGGGGGAGCTGCCCTTTTCCAGCTCCGCCCCGGCCAAACCGCGCTAGAGAGCGCGTCTCCCGGGAGCTTCTCTCCGGGAGCAGTTTTTTTCCCCGTTTGGTACAACTTCACCAAAAACAGCTCCGGGAGCGGCTGGAGAAGCTGTACCAAACGCACCAAAAGATGGCCGCCACGGAAATACAGACCGCCATTTTCTGCAAGATTCTACTGCATGCACTACGCTACGTCCGTCTACTCCGTAGCTTTTTTCTTGGTCTTTGGTAGTGGCAATGTGGCATAGACCAATTTCCAATTTCCGTCAGTAGCGAGAGAAATAAAAGGAAGCAAAATATATCAGACAAAAAGATGTGTCAAGCACGGGAAAATCGGCGGAGAGAAAGCAGTGGCCGGACATGGGGTGTGCAGGGAGGCCCACCACACACGCACGGTGTCAGTGAGTGTGCAAATGGTTGGTCCCCATCCAATCCCCACTGCCCCCACACACGCAAGAAAAAAAAAGTACTCCAGAGTCTTGTGTAGTTGTTGGAAAAATTTGCCTTTTCAACGTTTCGAGCTCCTGTAGTACACTGTAGCACGTTTTGTTTGTTTGTGGTAAATATTATCCTACCATAACCTAACTAGGCTCAAAAGATTCGTGTCGCGAAGTACATCAAAACTGTGTAATTAGTTATTTTTTTACCTATATTTAATACTCCGAACATATGTTTTTTGACGTATTTAATGTGATGTGATGGAAAGAGAGTGGAGAAAACGTTAGAAACTTTAGCAAACTAAACAAGGCCCAACACAAATAATACTCCCATCTGGCAATTTATTTTTATATTTATTTTATCGCGATTTTGCAAAAATATATGGTCCGCCACAAATTTTGCAAAAATATACATCTGCCGCCGTGGGCCACGGCGTCAGGGACATAACGCCGCGGCCCACGGCGGTAGGAGCCGCCAGGAGTGGGCCCTTAGCGTGGGCGAAACACAGCGCCGTACGCAACGGCGTCAAGAGTCTAGCGCCGCGGGCCACGGCGTTAGGTCCTAGCGCCATGGGCCATGGCGGCAGCAGGCCTCCTAGCGCCGTGGCCCACGGCGCTAGGGTCTAGCTGCCTATATAACACCGAAATTCAGCCGAAAATGTCATAATAATTCGAAAAAAAGAAAAGAGAGGGGGGAGAGGAGAAGGGTGTGAGGAGGAGGTGGTGAAGGTGCGAAGCTCTGCCGGTTTTTCGTCTCGTTAGAGGTAATACTCTGATACTTAATAGTTTTAGTGTAGATGTGCTTAGTAGATATATAGTTTTAGTGTAGATCTGCTCAGTAAATACATAGTTTTAGTGTAGATCTATTTAGTAAAATAATAGTTGTAGTGTAGATCTCTTAGAAAAATTATAGTTGTAGTGTAGATCTGCTTAGTAAAATTATAGTTTTAGTGTAGCTCTGAGTAGATATATTTTGTAGTTGCAGATCCACTTCTTAATAGCGTTTTATTTTTTCATGCTGTCAGACATGTCAGATGATCTCAGTGTCAAGTTGTATTTCGGTAATGGGCAGATTAGATATGGTGAACATGGAGTTGACTGTTCAGAATTTGATTCGGTTGACCATGTGATTAGAAGAGCAGCCTCAAGAACTTGGGGGTTCATTACCCAGTTTTTTTAGGGCATTTCATGTAGATGCAGAGCAACATGACTTGTCCATTATGGCTCTAATCAACAGGAGTGAGTTATTATATTGGGAGTTTATGCCACTTCAAGACACTGAACATTGGAGGAGTTATATCAAAACAGCATGTGAAATTGGTTTGCCTATGATGTTGTTTATCCAAGTTGTTCATAAGGCTGGGTCTAGTAGTCAAGTGCCTGTGAGTGATGCTCACCAGGGTGAGGCTGAACTACAAGCAGGAGATGGTCCTGCAACTGAGCCACAAGAAGAAGGAGATGGTGGTTCCAGTGAGGAAGAAGAAGGAGATGGTGACACACACTTTGAGGGTGCAATTGACGAGGGGGAAGTTAATGAAGAACTACTCAGGCGGTACGAAATGGAGGCCAATGGGGATGAACGTGGGTTGGAAGAGGACTCCTCAGATGATGAGGATGACCCGCTAGTTCTAAGGGATTGGGACAGTTACAATTTCTCACAGCTATCTGTCAATCCTGGTGAGAATGTGGCCTGAGAGTATAGAGAAAATGCAGTTTCTGTTGGCGTCATGTATAAGAGTGCAGTAGAGGTGAAGGATGCAGTGAAGCGGTGGTCCACCCTTACTCTGCAGAGAGAGTTCAGGGTAGTGAAGAGTTCTCCACATATATATGATGTGCAATGTCTGAAGCCCAAATGTCCTTTTCGAGTGTATGCTTACAAGGGCAAGTGGAAAAATTATTGGGAGATCAAATCTGTTGTGGATCACACTTGTGTACTTGAGCAGCTGGATGCAAGCCATCGTAATTTGTCATCCGGTTTTGTGGCTAGCCAGATGTTTGCTAAGATTGTGGAAAATCCTGCTTTTGAGCCTAAGTCCATTATCTTGGCAATTGAGGAGAAATTTAGGTATCAGATAAGTTATGGTAAGGCATACATGGCAAAGAAGAAGGTAATGGAGATGAGGTGGGGAACTTATGAAGCATCCTATGACAATCTGCCTCGATTGCTGAACACAATTGCCACGCTAAATCCTGGTAGTTATTATGATATCAAGACTTATAATATTGTATCAAGGCCAGGGAAGCAAGTCTTGCAGCGGGCATTCTTAGCATTGGGTCCTGCTATTGCTGCATTCAAACAGTGTCGACCAGTTATTTGCATAGATGGCACATTCCTAACAGGAAAATACAAGGGTACAATCCTTACAGCTGTGGCTGCAGATGGTAACAATCAGTTGTTGCCATTGGCAATTGCTTTTGCAGTGGGAGAGAATGGTGACAGTTGGTATTGGTTTCTGGAGAGATTGAAGCAAATGGTGGTGGGAGATGTGTCAGACGTGTGTGTGATACACGATAGACACAAAGGTATTTTGCAGGCCATTAGTGACATCAAAGAAGGTAGTGAAGAGCGTTACAGAGCAGCACAATGGCCTGATGTGCGTAGCAGGTGGTGCATGAGGCATATGGGAGCAAACTTTCAAAGCCAGTTCAAGAACAAAGAACTTACAAAATTGTTCAAGCGCTTATGTTCGAGCAATCAGGAGAAAAAATTCTTCGACCTATGGCAAAAATTAGATGATCTGACGAAGAAAACATCAGAAGAGATAGCTAAGAAGTCTGTAAGTACTGAACCCGGGGAAGAGCCAGTTTCTCTGGAGGACGTGGGGCTAGATGCTCCAAATGTCAGAAGGAGAAGGGGACGTGCTGTGAAGACCTTCAGCCAGTGGATTCAGAATGAGCCTAAGGAGAAATGGTCCCTCCTGTTTGATAAGGGAGGTGTGAGGCATGGGATAATGACAACAAATTTTGCTGAGGTCTACAACGCTGTTTTGCGTGGTGCCAGAGCTCAACCTCTTGTTGGTATCCTTGAGTTCTTCTTGTACCGCACAATGAAGTACTTTCTTGACCGTGCTAATGCAGCACATGCAGCAATGCAGGACCCTCAGAAGGTGTATTCAACATGGATGACTGAGTACTTGAACAAAAAACAGAAGGTTGCTCTCTCTCACAGAGCTTACCCACAACCTCTACGTAGTGATCCTGGCGAGGAAGTGCAGTGGAAATATCAGATAAGTTGTCAGTCCAAATCACAAAAGGCAAATGGTGACATAACAATACAGAAAACAGTGATTGAGAATCAGACATGCTCATGCTCTTGCCAGAAGCCACTGCTGCTACACTACCTCTGCTCACATGTGATCGCTGCATGCCTTGCAACAAAGAATCAGCATTGGGGCCGCTACGTGCCTAAATACTTTCTGAAGCAAACCGTTCTAGACACTTGGAACCACACTATTGAGGGTTACCTGCATCTTGGAACTTTCACTCAAGACCCCAAAGACAGTGCGTTGTACATACCAAATCCAGATCCAGCCATGTGTCAAGGTGTCGGTCGACGCAAGAAGAAGAGTATTAGGAACAACATGGATGAGGCTGAAGCTGGACGTCAGGGGCAGATATGCTCCAAGTGCAACAATCCTGGACACTCCTACAAGAAATGCACCGAAGCATCTTACTTTTCCACTCTCACTTCTACACCACCTGCAGCTAGTGCACGTGGTCATCGTTCCAGTCGCTACAACGAAGGAATGCAATGACCGTACTTGTTTGTGCTACCGTATTGTAATAATTGAAGTACTTATGCATGTTGTCGTCTTGTAATATTTGAACAATTTTATCTTGCAAGGTCTTGTAATATTTGAACTTATGCATGTTATCGTGTTGTAATAATTGAACTACCTTTTCATTTGCTTGTTGTTTTATTCTTGCCGTCGAATTTCTTATCATATCCGGTTATGTTTTGTTCTATAATTTCAAGTAATGAATTTATCATATTTCTCATCTGTTTTGTAGGCTTTCAATGGCTTCAACGGGTCCTGAGTTGGATTTGGAGTTGCTCACCAGTAGGATGGACAAGGTTGAGGTGCCAAAGGGGATCCACACTCATATGTGCTACTGCGGTGACAACTGTAATCTTGTCAAGTGCAACGTTCTCGGGTACTGCTACGGGATGAGGTTCTTCATGTGCGAGAACTACGAGCATGACCCCCTCCCACCATGTCGCAATGTTAGACCAAAAGTAAGAACTAACTGCATTACTAAATAAATATTATGTCATTGCTATTTTATTATGTGCTAACTTGTCTTTGAAAAAAGACTCAACCTCCTCTCTGTGATTTCATGCAGTGGCTAGATTGTGAGAAGTCCGAACAAGACAAGCGTTACGTCGAGGAGACGGGTCGTTCAGCACGTGAGAGGTGGCAAAGGATGGTTGAGGCAGAAAAACAAGAACAAAAACGTAAGGAGCAGCAGGAGGAAATTCGCAATCGGCGGGAGATCAGAGAACGTGAAGCGGCCGCGGCCCGTGAAGCAGATAGAGAGAGGAAGAGGGAGAGAGCTCGCCGGGCTAAGGAAGCTGGGCCGGATGCTATGAGTAAGGGGAAATACCCCCGTTGTACCCAGTAGACGTAGAGTACTCGACGCCGAGTGCTACTGTATCCATAAAAAATTATGATTTCATTTCATCATTCTCTAGAGTCGGGTTGTATCTTTAAGAACTTAATTTAAGATGAATTTCAGATGCGAACAGTAAAACTCGTACTAGGTTGTGTTTTCTGTGAACTGCTCCAAATATTGAACACATGAAAGGACCTTGATGTCGCCTAGAGGGGGGGTGAATAGGCGTGACGACCAAATTAAACTCTTCTCCCCGATCACTTGAGCTGACAGTGTTCCACCGGTCAGACCGGTGGTGATTACCGGTCAGACCGGTCAAGCACTGGACTTCACAGGAGGCACCGGTCAGACCGGTGCACCTCACCGGTCAGACCGGTGTAGCACAGAGCACCTGCAAAAACAGCTTCAAGCACCTCTTGACTTCTAGCACGAACCAAACTTGGTGAGTGGCCTTTGTAGATGATCACAAGCAAGGTAATGAGCCCTGCACACACAAGTAGCACACCCAAGTAGATCGAAGCGGAAGCAAAACAAATATGCTAGAAGAACAACTTAGAGAGTCAAACCACACGAAGAAGCAAAGGATTTGTTTCCCGAAGTTCACCACCCACTAAGGAATGGCTACGTCTCCGTTGAGGAGCTTGTAAGGGACAATTCCCACAACAAGCCGGGTCTCTTTCAACCACTTTCCTCCTTTCCACTAAGGGGATCTTTTCCACGAAGAGGCAAGATCGCAGCCCTTACAAACTTCCCGCTGCTCACCACAACGTTGGGAGCTACCCGGCGACGCCTAGCCGTCTAGGAGGCAAGCCTCCAAGAGTAACAAACGCTTCAAAGCTTGTAGACGCGAAACCAAAGTGCTCAAGCTATGGAAATGCTCTTGTTAGCTCACAAGGTCGCTCTTGAGCTCACTCTCTCAACCCAACACCAAGGATATGGCTTGAATCCACAAATCTCACAAAGAGAGTGTTGGGGAGAGCCACTAAGGCTTAGAGCTTGTTAGGAAAGGCTTGGGACCTCAGCAAAGTTACTAGAAACAGCAAGCTTCAACTGAAGAAAGCTTGGGGTATTTATACCCCTCAAAGGAGAAAACTAGCCGTTGGTCCACGGGCGGCACCGGTCAGACCGGTGCTCCACACCGGTCAGACCGGTGTTCGAAAAACTAGCCGTTGGGGCTAGCGGCACCGGTCAGACCGGTGCCCCTGACCGGTCAGACCGGTCAGGCCCGAGACACCCCAAAACCCTTTCTATGATACTAACACTTCACCAAAGAGATGAAGTGGCTCAGGTTAGGTTAGGAGGGGTTGTTAGCACACTCTAAGGCTAGATCTCACTTAGGTCAACTAATGAGCACTTTGACTTGGTCAACTCGCTAAGTTGCATCCCTCTTGATAGTACGGCATACCTATACTCAAGAATAACTAAGAACACTTTGTTGATCTCTTGAGCTTGGATATCTTCAATCTTGCCATACTTGATCAGTATTCACTTGAGGGCTTTCAACATAGCTTTTGACTTGAGCACTTCCATACTTGAGCTAATGACTTAGGATCTTTCCATCTAGCATAGGAATGCACACTTGAATCCATAAGTCACTCCATATTGCCAATCTTAACATGGTGATGACTTGCATTGCTTCCCTCAGTTAAGGTTTGGATATGATACTTGGAGACCCCACGGATGCTAGAACTTCACCTTAGCAAAACACGAAATGGCGGCTTAGCTACGGCCCCAAAGATTGCTTAGTCCCTCACCCTAGACATCTCGGTTGATCTCTTCATCACTTATCCAATCCACTTTTGAGTTCCACTTGCTTCATACACAATTAACCTTCATTTGAAAACCCGCTTCAAATGCTTGATCTTGATTGACAATGAATGTGCAAGCTTCCAAATTAGAACCATAATGTGTACACTCATCCTTGTGTCCTCTTTCAATAAACACATGAAGCCTTGCACTTGACTTAGAGAATTACCATCTTCTCTTTTATGATCCTTGTAAATTTAATCAAGCTACGTCTTCATATGGGAGACCATGAATTGACCTTCTCAAATTATCCCAATATTTATCTTCTTTTATTGCTTGATACTTGTCACTTATGCATTAGGATCATCCATATATTTGTCTTCTCCAATGTGAGCCATATAATATTCATCCATAAATAAATACTTCAATAATTGCTCATGAATATATAAATAAAACCTGCTCACAATCTTAGACAAATACATTAGTCCTTTAATCGCCTTGTCATTCAATTCACCAAAATCCACTTAGGGGCCTAGATGCACTTTCAATCTCCCCCTTTTTGGTGATTGATGACAACTTGATTAAAGTTTACAAATAAAACATTAAAGCGCATTTTAGATTCTTAGATGTAGCTAGAGCTCCCCCTTAATTTGTGCTTAGAGTTGAATTTCAAAAAATTGGCCTTAAATGCCAATTGCACAAATTTGGGAGAAAGCGCGTGTTAGCTCCCCCTATATCTTAGAATCAGTGGAGTGCAACATGTGTGAGCGATAAAATAAAAACCGTGATGCGTATGACAAGATATGCACAAAGCAAAGAACAAGAGTACTGACTAGGCAGCACCGGTCAGACCGGTTCCCCAGACCGGTCAGACCGGTCAGGTCCAGCCAGCACGCCTGACTAGGCGGCACCGGTCAGACCGGTGCCCCTGACCGGTCAGACCGGTCAGGTCCAGCCAGAGCACAAAGTAAAGGGTGTGCGTGCTATTTGGTCCAAGGTGATCAGGCCGGGGTTGCAAGCCGGCTTAGATCACTTTGCTCCATTTAGCCAACACAAACAATACATCATTCAATACATGCATCACAATCTAGCAATAAAGTCGCTTAATTATTACAATAAAGGTTCAAACACACAGTAGCACTCACACAAATGTTCTCAAGTCCACAAAGATAAGATTCTAAATTATTACACAGCTGCTCTCAACAGCCAGCCAGCACCGGTCAGACCGGTGCCCTGCACCGGTCAGACCGGTGCAACACAGACAGCAACTTTGAGTTTAAGTCTTTAATCCAAATCTTCTCCCCCTTTGTCATCAAGCATCCAAGAAGGGCCTGGAGAAGAAGTAGCCGTCGATCACTGTCCCTGAGATCCGTCTCCTGGTTGAGAGCTCCCTCCTATTTGAGAAGTGTCAAAAATCCAATGCATAGGAGAGTTTAGGTAAATAGAATCAGAGATAGTGATTTCAGATGGATGAGCTATAGGAGCACTGTCTTTACCATAGTGATATGGATTATATCCAAAGATCTCGGCGGAGAAGCGAGCGCCCCAATCTTGTCCTTGCTCGGAAGGTGGAGGAGGTGGAGGAGCTTGTTCTTGTTCCATGGAGTGAGAAGAACCAGGTACATCTGGGTGAGGGGGTACAAACGGTGGAGGTGGAGGAGGCGCTGATGATGAAGACCCTTGTTCTTGCCCGGACTCAAAAAACATAGGTCCATATTGATTAAGCATGTCGGAGTTGACCCAACCTCTCATCCTATCCTCGAAGGAAGGTATCTCAACCTGTGGAGACTCAGGAGAGGGAGGAGAGCGGGGCGGTTCAAACCCTTGAGCGTTGTGCATCAACTTCATCGTGTCCCTCATTTGCTTGTTTGCCCTCCTAGACCTTTGTTGCTCCACCTGGATGTCATGCTGACTCCTACACATGCCAAAAATGAAATTGAGGAACTTCCTCAATGGAGAAGAGGACCTGCGGGGCCTGTGCTGCTCCCAGCCTCCCCACCGGTCAGACCGGTGCTCAGCACCGGTCAGACCGGTGACGGCCTGAGGGCCTGACTGTGGCTGATCTGACTGAGTAGTGCCCTCTTCTGTGATTCCTTCCCCATGGCCAGGTGCTTGCTCTGCTCTAGGAGATGGAAGCCTTGGACTCTTGCTAGGATTGAGCTTCAACGGCTTGTGTGTCACATTTTTGGGAAACTCCGTCTTTGCAACCTTTTCAATTATATACATGATATAGGGACTGTAGCTGCAAATCTTTTTGGGGTCCTCTGATAGATGCTTGATTTCCTGCCAAATGAAATCCCCAACACTAAATTCCGGAGCTCCCGGCCTTAAAGCAACCATCAAGTTTTTCTGAAATTTTGTGATCTCAGAGGGATTCCCATCTCTCGGTGTAATAGACACCCTAAGGAGTCTATTAAGTGCAGCATAATAGGTATAGAGATTCTTCACCTTCCCATAATAAGCATGGTTACCTCTCGGGTACATAAGGTGCAAGGCACTTTTGTCAAGCTCCCCTTCATCATGGAGCTGTCTTAAGTCCTTGTCTCCTGCCATGATCCCAAAGCACCTCAAGAACCTGGGGAAAGTGATGGAATACCGCTGGGCATTGGTCATCCAAATCATAGCCCTCTCAGTACCAATGTGTCCAAAGTGCACGGTGGCATAAAATTGGGCTATTATCTCCTTGTTCCAATCTTGTCGGAAACCCATAAGCTCCTTGACCCTTTGCCTCTCACAGTTGCTTATGACTTCATTAAAAATGGGGTCATTCTTCCTAGCCATATGCCCCCAATCCACATATTGTGCCTTATGAGTGATTTTGGGCTTTTTGATGATCACCGTAGCATAATAATCTTGCTGAAACTTAGCCCAAAACCTTGGATCGGATGCGGTCCTTGCCTCCTCATAAGGGTTCTTATCCCTCAACTTCTTTAGGGCTTTAGTCATGCCCGAACCATGGTACTTTACTGGCCTGTCAGGATAGATATAGGTGGGTGGCATGATTTTCAATCTACCCTGGTCATCATCATCCTCATCCATGGCATCCACATCATCTTCTTCTTCCTCATCCTCCTCATCCTCATCCATTGCCTCGTCGGAGTCATCATCATCAGACCCAGCCTCCTGATGCCTCTTTAGCTCAAACTGTCCCTGAAAGGTCTCATCCTCAACATTGTCATCACTGCTAGTACCGGTGTCACCTCCAAGGTCTGGTGCCTCTGCACTCTCTCGAGCTGACCGACGTCTCAACCTTTTGCCGCTGACATTTATGGTGCTGCCCCCTTCCCCAAAGTCACCGGGGGCAGTCCCTCTGCGAGCATGCACATCTTCTCTTCTCTTCTTAGCACCCTCCTTTTCCCTAACCATGGCTGCTGTCCTGAGTCACAAAAAGGATGACAAGAGTGTATTAGACTCTAGGAACCAGATTGAATCGATATAGAAGAAAATTCTTGAAAGTACAGACCAATTGGGTCTGCTCTGGGCCACACCGGTCAGACCGGTGATGGGAACCGGTCAGACCGGTGCCACCCAGAACAGAGCCAATTGCTCCAACATTCAATCTGAGCAGCTATGACTCTAAGATTTGGTCTAGATAGACATGAGACAACCTAATACAGATAAGTGCTGAAAAGCATGAAGAAAACAAAATTTGGGACTGGACACGCGCCACCGGTCAGACCGGTGACGGCCACCGGTCAGACCGGTGAAGGCCGTCCGACCCCAAATCTTGGGTTCTCACAATGTGTCCAACGAAACGTTATGGATCTATAGGTATGTCTTCTAGGGGTTCTCAGGAGATGATATACCAAAGGAAATTCAAATCTTTGCACGGAGTAAAGAGATCGGGCAAAACGAAGATTTGAATACCTTTGGAGAGAAGAACTTGAATGGAATCCAAAGGACTTGAAGGGGGAACTGAAGAGGGGCCTTGGGAGATCCTTTTGCTTCCAAACTTGTGGTCTTTCCTTGGTTGAATCCTCAAATCTCCATGGGAGAAAGGAGTGGTGAGAGGAGGGAAGGAAGATGGTCCTCACGGTTTGGAGGAGGTGAGTTCTGGTGAATAATGGAGGAGAGAGAGAAGGAAGGGGGTAAAGGATAGATCCTTTTTACTGTGGGCCCACGGGTTGAAGTCGGGCGTCACCGGTCAGACCGGTGCGAGCCACCGGTCAGACCGGTGACTACACTTGGTCGAGCCAGTGAGCCTTTAGCGGTAGTTCCGACCCGTGCTCGGTAGTACCGAAGATTTTGATAATTTCAACAGAGAATCCATATCGGTAGAACCGACGTAGCCTCGGAAGTTCCGATCCTTCTTTCCCATTTTGCGAAAATTCCTCTGAAAACTTCTTCTGGTATTTTATAAGACACTTTGCATCCACTTAGGTCTCAGAAGAAGGAAGATGTGACTTCAGGGGTACCACCAGTCAGACCGGTGGTGGGCACCGGTCAGACCGGTGCTCCCCTGAGAAAAGGACTTCGGGTCAAAAAGAGAGATTTTGATCCTAATTCTTTCAGAAGTTTTGGATAGGAAATGAAGAGTTGATATTGATCCAAAATTCATCAAGTCTTGAAAGAATGAAGGATAATCCAATTTATTTTGATAATTCTTGATTCTTCCAAGAGAGAGAGATAAAGATGGATTTAATGGACTTGAGAAAATCTTCTTAATTGTGACTAGCCATCAATCAAGCAAGGGGAACCATAGTCACAACTAAGTTGGTTGGGTCACAAAGACCAAGAATCGAATATTTTCAAAAAGAGCACACTTCCTACACATACTAGTTGATTTTTTTTCGAAAAGTCTATCCTATGTCACAAAGTGCATGCATCCACTTCAAATGAATGGCTTTTCAAGAATATTTGACTCATACCTTCAACCTCGAGACACAAAGACGAGAGAAAGCAAAGGTATCAACCAAATATCTAGAGAGGCACACAAAAATTCACTTGAAGCAATTGCATGCTAAGGATGGCACACTAGCATGGTATTATGGCCTAGATGCATTACGGTATTCAATGAGGTTCATGGAAACATACCTTTGCCTTAAGACCATTTCATTTGTGCATATATTTGAATTTTGAATGGTGCTAGCTCTTACTTATCTTTAGAGAGTTATACTTATCAAGAGCTCGCTTAGGGATGCACAAAAGAGTAAGATTACAATATCACTTTGATGCCAAATCACCCTTTTTCTTGAAAGTTGGGTCAATCCCGGGTCACCCGGCCATAGGGGTCGGGTCACCCTGCAGCACACAGAGGCACACCGGGTCACCCGAGCACAGGTGCCGGGTCACCCGCCCAACAGCCTCATTGAGCCGGCACCGGTCAGACCGGTGCCTGTCACCGGTCAGACCGGTGACCCCAGTGGTCACTTCTTTGGTGATTTTCAATTTCTTGTCCCTTGATTAAGTGAACACATCACTAATTTGAAACCTGTAACAGAGACAAGGCAATGCTCTTCTAGAGAGCCATTAAAAGCATCGAATGGCATGAGAGTATAATTTCATAAAGATGTCAAAGTCACTACCTCATGTTTCACTCGTCCAAGATAAGTGTCACATGAGTGTTCACGAAGAACTAAGAGTGACTAAGACTCAACAAGGAGCACTAGTTACCGAGATGTCATTGAACTCAAGATTTGAATGAATTTGCCCTTCACATGGACAATTGATCAAACGTGATTTCCATGCCTTCTAACCATGTGTTCAATGCATCTCTTTCAACCTGCAAGCTCAGCAAGCATTTCTTGGTACCCAACGCTTGTTGGGTCCTATGGGGTTAGCCACAAGATGCTTAGGAACCCAAATAGCTCTCATGCTATATTGAGGTGAACTAATCTCCCTCATAGCACAAGTTCCATTCTTATCGTTCCTAAGCTTATGAAAATCATAATGGACTAGATTTGATTTAGGAATATTACCATTTGGACAATCTTTGCCCATGTGACCCTTTTGACGGCATTCATAGCAAATGCGACTTTTGTTCTTGTTGGTCACACCATTCCTTATAGTTTCTTGTTCATGCTTGCTTCTGAGCCTTGTACTTAGAGAAGAAGTCTTCCTCGCCTTGTTTGCTTGAGGTGGGGCTGCCCTGGCCGGCACCGGTCTGACCGGTGGCATGCACCGGTCTGACCGGTCACGGTCAGTGCCACTGCTCATTTTCACACTTGGGCACGAGTCCGCAAAGTGACCCTTCTCTCTGCACTTGTAGCACACTCTCCACTTGTTTGAGCTTCTAGGCTTCTTGGAGAGCGATTCTTTTGCCTTGTGCTTGGTTGGGCGATATTGGGACTTGACTTGCCCAACCTTGCTCTTTTCTTGAATCTTGTGCTTGTGGGTCCTTGTATGTAGTTGAGGGGTTGAGCTAGTGACGGTTGATCCCTTCTCAAGCTTCTTCACCATGTCTTTACGGTTATCTTGAGAAGGTTGCACTTTGCTCTTCTCCTTCAACACATACAAGTCTTTTTGAAGCTTTTCAACCTCTTGCTTGAGTTCATCATTTTCTTTAGCAATGAGATCATCACAAGATTCTACAAGTACATGCTCAATGCTAGATTGGCTTGCTTGAGACAAATAATCATTAGCGCAAGATAAATTAATTTGAACTTGTGAGCATGTGCATGTGTGAGATAGAGATTGCATAGATTTTACCGATGAAAGCACAACCTCATGGGCTATCTCTAGTGTTGCATAAGAATCGACAAGCTTCTCATAGGAGCACTCAAGTCCCTTGTGATCGGCTTGTAGAGCCATATGCTCACTAGTGAGTTTCGCTAGTTGGGCTTCTAGCTCATCATTGGCTTCTTCTTCTACTTTAGTTCTATATGAAAAAGATTTGATATCATGATCATATTTGTTAGCCAATGATTCATACTTACAAACCAATGATGCAAGCTCGGATTTGAGAAGTTCAAGTTCTCTTGTCGGAGAGCTTGATGCTTCAATCTTCTGGCCCTTAGCTCCCTTGGCCTGCCTCTTCTTCTTGCTCTTCTTTTCCTTCTTTGCCATCAAGCAAGTTGGTGTGCCTCTGTCGGCACCGGTCTGACCGGTGTGTGTCACCGGTCTGACCGGTCCCTGCAGAGGGACAGCGTCATCGCCTCTTTGATCTTCTTCTTGCTTGAGGGTTGATGCTTGATGATCAGTGGATGTTGTAGAGGCTGTGGAACATATCTCCACTGGTTCATCTTCATCATCACTCTCAATTTCATCCCATTTGGTGTGAACTATCTCAAATAGCAATTTCCAAATGAGATGAGCATCTTCGCTAATCTTTTTGCTCTTTAGAATAAGATGCTTCAGCTCTCTACATACACAACTACACAAAAGGTTAGTAATAACGGCATTGAGTCGCTTCTTCTCCAATTCCTTAGGAGTGACACAAGTCCCATCCTCCGGAAGGATACTCGCAACCATAATACCCTCAGCGGTAGGACCCAAAACCTTAAGTGCAATGAGAACATTGGAGCACCAAGAAGAGTAGTTTGAGCCATCTAGAGCTAGAGGCTCAAACGGTACCACACAAGTTGTCGACATCGAAGAACTCCAAGCGGTTAAGCTCGAATCGGAGCACCAAGCTCTGATACCAATTGAAAGGACCTTGATGTCGCCTAGAGGGGGGGGTGAATAGGCGTGACGACCAAATTAAACTCTTCTCCCCGATCACTTGAGCTGACAGTGTTCCACCGGTCAGACCGGTGGTGATTACCGGTCAGACCGGTCAAGCACTGGACTTCACAGGAGGCACCGGTCAGACCGGTGCACCTCACCGGTCAGACCGGTGTAGCACAGAGCACCTGCAAAAACAGCTTCAAGCACCTCTTGACTTCTAGCACGAACCAAACTTGGTGAGTGGCCTTTGTAGATGATCACAAGCAAGGTAATGAGCCCTGCACACACAAGTAGCACACCCAAGTAGATCGAAGCGGAAGCAAAACAAATATGCTAGAAGAACAACTTAGAGAGTCAAACCACACGAAGAAGCAAAGGATTTGTTTCCCGAAGTTCACCACCCACTAAGGAATGGCTACGTCTCCGTTGAGGAGCTTGTAAGGGACAATTCCCACAACAAGCCGGGTCTCTTTCAACCACTTTCCTCCTTTCCACTAAGGGGATCTTTTCCACGAAGAGGCAAGATCGCAGCCCTTACAAACTTCCCGCTGCTCACCACAACGTTGGGAGCTACCCGGCGACGCCTAGCCGTCTAGGAGGCAAGCCTCCAAGAGTAACAAACGCTTCAAAGCTTGTAGACGCGAAACCAAAGTGCTCAAGCTATGGAAATGCTCTTGTTAGCTCACAAGGTCGCTCTTGAGCTCACTCTCTCAACCCAACACCAAGGATATGGCTTGAATCCACAAATCTCACAAAGAGAGTGTTGGGGAGAGCCACTAAGGCTTAGAGCTTGTTAGGAAAGGCTTGGGACCTCAGCAAAGTCACTAGAAACAGCAAGCTTCAACTGAAGAAAGCTTGGGGTATTTATACCCCTCAAAGGAGAAAACTAGCCGTTGGTCCACGGGCGGCACCGGTCAGACCGGTTCCCAACACCGGTCAGACCGGTGTTCGAAAAACTAGCCGTTGGGGCTAGCGGCACCGGTCAGACCGGTGCCCCTGACCGGTCAGACCGGTCAGGCCCGAGACACCCCAAAACCCTTTCTATGATACTAACACTTCACCAAAGAGATGAAGTGGCTCAGGTTAGGTTAGGAGGGGTTGTTAGCACACTCTAAGGCTAGATCTCACTTAGGTCAACTAATGAGCACTTTGACTTGGTCAACTCGCTAAGTTGCATCCCTCTTGATAGTACGGCATACCTATACTCAAGAATAACTAAGAACACTTTGTTGATCTCTTGAGCTTGGATATCTTCAATCTTGCCATACTTGATCAGTATTCACTTGAGGGCTTTCAACATAGCTTTTGACTTGAGCACTTTCATACTTGAGCTAATGACTTAGGATCTTTCCATCTAGCATAGGAATGCACACTTGAATCCATAAGTCACTCCATATTGCCAATCTTAACATGGTGATGACTTGCATTGCTTCCCTCAGTTAAGGTTTGGATATGATACTTGGAGACCCCACGGATGCTAGAACTTCACCTTAGCAAAACACGAAATGGCGGCTTAGCTACGGCCCCAAAGATTGCTTAGTCCCTCACCCTAGACATCTCGGTTGATCTCTTCATCACTTATCCAATCCACTTTTGAGTTCCACTTGCTTCATACACAATTAACCTTCATTTGAAAACCCGCTTCAAATGCTTGATCTTGATTGACAATGAATGTGCAAGCTTCCAAATTAGAACCATAATGTGTACACTCATCCTTGTGTCCTCTTTCAATAAACACATGAAGCCTTGCACTTGACTTAGAGAATTACCATCTTCTCTTTTATGATCCTTGTAAATTTAATCAAGCTACGTCTTCATATGGGAGACCATGAATTGACCTTCTCAAATTATCCCAATATTTATCTTCTTTTATTGCTTGATACTTGTCACTTATGCATTAGGATCATCCATATATTTGTCTTCTCCAATGTGAGCCATATAATATTCATCCATAAATAAATACTTCAATAATTGCTCATGAATATATAAATAAAACCTGCTCACAATCTTAGACAAATACATTAGTCCTTTAATCGCCTTGTCATTCAATTCACCAAAATCCACTTAGGGGCCTAGATGCACTTTCAACACATAGGGTGTGTTTTCTGTGAGTCACTGCACCAAACAGTGTACCTAGTACTAGGGTGTGTTTCCTCTGAGTCACTGGCCGTTTTCTTGCCCCGGATCGAATGGCCCACCATCCAGTTTCCGCCTACATATATGTGAGCACTCTTCTCCAGTCTCACTTCACAACACAACAAGCAACAATGAGTTCCTGGACTGGGGCTGATGATGATGACTCCATCGGTCCAGCACTATGGAGCCAGCAAGATCCAGAGTTCAACACCAATTTTCCAGTCTTAGACAAGAGAGATTTCAAATCCATGCGTGATGTTAGAAAGTACGTACCAAATCAAACGGTGAACTGGCCAAGGTGTGCACACGGTGAGTTCTGTGTGATGCAGGTTTATCAGGGATGGGACAACTCTGGTCGCCGCTTCTGGCATTGCTCACGAGCATGGGTAGGCAGGCAAAACTCCATGACCTCTGTCCTTCATCATTTTATGATTTACTAATGTAATCACGATTTCTGCAGTACTCCGAACAATCAGATAACTGCGGTTTCGTGCAATGGGTGGATCCCCCAGCTATTCACCCGTATCAAGAGTACATCAACTAACTCGAGGATGTTGTCATCTTCAACCTGAGGTAAGAACTCGTGTCGGCATTGGCTTCTCCAGATCCGACATCTACCAACGGCGACGACGGACCGGTGACCGGACCAATGGTGGTGAAGACAAACACCGGCTGTGAGGATGAGTACTGCTGTTGTCCGTGTCACGAAAAGAAGGACAACACTCCACCAGCAACTCCACCCCCGCCACCATCTGATCCAACTCCACCCCCGTCGGGGTACATGCCCTCCCAGCACTCCGGCGGGTCTATGATGTCCGGGTTCTCCGGGTATTATTCGTACAACTAGACTACAATTGTTGTAATCGTTTATTTAAATCCCCTAAGGCACGTTAGGACTAGCAAGAGCGGCACAAAGTTAGAGTAATTGTGTCGCACGTGCCATTGCAAATGTTGTAATCGTTTATCTAAATTCGTCGTTAAGTATTAATGGTTCGTCGTTTTATCAATCCTTCAACAATTGAAACTTAAAAAAAAATTCCTACCGCCACAGCCCGCGGCGGCAAGGAACAGATAACGCCGCGGGCCGCGGCGTTAGCTCAGCGCCACGCTGCCGCCCGGCGTTAGACCCCTAACGCCGTGGCCCACGGCGTCAGGGTCGTAACGCCGTGGCCCTCGGCGTTAAGGGTACGGGCCCACTCCTGGCGGCTCCTATCGCCGTGGGCCACGGCGTTATGTCCCTGACGCCGTGACCCGCGACGGCAGATGTATATTTTTGCAAAATTTGTGACGGATCATATATTTTTACAAAATCACGATAAAATAAATATATATAAAAAAAATTCCCCATCTGGATATTCTTGCTCTCTCTCACACACACAAAAAAAGTCACAAACACACCCAGGCTCCCCCTGTCCTCTCTCTTCTCCAGTCCACCCACTATAGCTTGGACTAGATCTCAGATTCTCCCACAGTTTCCCACTCCCCATCTCCTCCATCCCCTCCGCTCTCCCCCTTCGTCTCCCCCCTCAGATCTTCCCCATATCTCTGTGCTGCCTCGCTCGCCGCAATCCACTCCCAATCCAAAACCTAAAAAGCTCTCCCCCTCCGCCGCCGCCCTGTTCGCCCGCCCGCCTTTTGACTCCCCCCTCCGGTTAGCTAGCTGCTGTTGCGGAGCAACCCGAAAATCCAAGAAAAGCAGCCCGGTCAAGAAAGAGTGGAAGAAAGGAGCGCGGCGATGATGATGGCGATAAGTCGCCCCATGATTCTCCCCATCATTCCGTCCCCTCCGGGGCCTGTGCGCTGCTAAAAAGGGCCTCGCCGTCCGTCGCCGTGGTGCTGGTAGTGGTGGTGCGCTTGGCCGCGGGGGACTCGTCGCTGCGCCGCCACAATGCCGCAGTACCAGGAGCTGCCATGCGGCGGGCAGGTGCTCGACATCGACACGGCGCTCAAGGACGGCATCCTCGGGGGCGCACTAGAGCGGGGATGCTACTGCGGGGGAAGCCGGGAAGCAGCCGGTCGAGCTGAGGAAGATGATGGACGAGCTCGACGCGGCCGCGGATGGCGGCGGGGACGAGGCGGTGCCGGCGGTCTTCATCTGCCCGATCTCCCTCGAGCCCATGGTGGATCCGGTGACGCTCTGCACGGGGCAGACGTACGAGCGGGCCAACATCTCGCGGTGGCTCGCGCTGGGCCACCGGACCTGCCCGACCACGATGCAGGAGCTCTGGGACGACGCGCTCACCCCCAACGCCACGCTCCGCCAGCTCATCGCCGCCTGGTTCTCGCGCCGCTACACCAGGTTCAAGAAGCGCTCCGCCGACTTCCACGGCCGCGCCGCCGACCTCGTCCACGGCCTCCGGGGCACGGCCGTGCCCAGGAGGCAGCCGCTCAAGGGGCAGGCACGCATCGCCGCGCTCCGGGAGCTGCGCACCCTCGCCGCCACTCACCAGTCCGTCACCAAGGCCATCGCGGAGTCCGGCGGCGTGGCCCTGTTGACCTCGCTGCTTGGCCCCTTCACGTCCCACGCCGTGGGGACCGAGGCGGTCGCCATTCTCGTCAGCGGCGTGACGCTTGACGCCGACGCCAAGGCTGCGCTCATGCAGCCGGCGAAGGTGTCGCTCGTGGTGGACATGCTCAACGAGGGGGCGGTGGACACCAAGATCAACTGTGTCCGCCTCATCCGCATCCTCATGGACGAGAGGGGTTTCCGGCCGGAGACGGTGGCGAGCCTGAGCCTCTTGGTTGGTGTCATGCGTCTCATCCGAGACAAGCGGCATCCAGATGGTGTAGTTGCAGGGCTCGAGCTGCTAAATTCGATTTGTGCAGTGCATAGGCCGGCAAGGAGTATGATTGTTAGCATTGGTGCGGTGCCGCAGCTCGTCGAATTGTTGCCGGAGCTGGCAACAGAGTGTGTCGAGCCGGCGTTGGACATCTTGGATGCCCTGTCTGCAATTCCAGAGGGAAGGGTGGCTCTTAAGGATTGCCCGCGGACAATACCCAATGCTGTCCGTTTGCTGATGAGAGTTTCAGAGGCATGCACGCGACGGGCGCTGTCAATGCTGTGGACGGTGTGTCGGATGGTGCCTGAAGAGTGTGCACCAGCTGCTGTGGAGGCTGGGTTGGCTGCCAAGCTTCTACTTGTCATCCAAAGTGGTTGTGCGCCGGAGCTGAAGCAGAAAGCATCGGAGCTGCTCAAGCTGTGCCGGCTCAACTACACTGACACCCTCTTCATCTCCAAGTGCAAACTCACAAGGACAATTCAGTGAGGGATGCAGATGCTGCTGCTCTGTGATTTGATTCGATGACGCGTGGTTTGTCAATTGACCTTGCTGAGTTCAGAGTCTGAAGGAGATGGGATTGCCAAATTGACAAATGGTAATGAGCACACAGATAAACTTGCAGATCTAGCTCATCTAGCTCGATCATCTTATCTGAAGAGGTGCAGGTGGTTGAGCTGATGGCAGACTTAGTGGCTACCATATCAATTTGTGGAGAGACAGGAAGAAGCAGTATAGCAGCATAATCAATGGCATGTTATAGATGGCAAGCAGGCGGATGTACATGCAAATTGATGTGAATTTGATCAGCTCAATAAGCACTTGAGGCTGGGTGGTAAGTACAGCCAGTTTTGCCATTAGGAGTAGAGAGCATTAAGCAAAACCTGCAATTTAGATTTTTGGCAATGTGGGTATGTCAGGGCTGTAGATGTTGCTCCCTTCCCTGTAATTATACAGTACTGTTGCTTCAACACTGAAATATACATTGCCATTGCTTGGAAAAAAAATTGAATTCCTCATCTTGACCGCCTGGTCAAATTTGTTAAGTGTGCTCCTACCCTGTAAGCTGTAGCTCATGTCAAAAGGCTTGATGCCTGTTACTTCTGCTGAAACTGAAATAGTTGAAAGTTGAGGTTCTGACCTGTTTGCCCTTGTTTTCTCATTTCTCAGTGCTACTAGCAACAGTTCACGTACTTCCTCAACAACATCATTACTTGACTAGTAACATTCTATCTGGAGTTTCAACATCTGATTTAATTTAACAGTTGTCGTATTGTGTGTTCTAAACTTTTATTGCCACAATTGCATACTACCAAACAACTATCTTGTTAGATATCTGTCCAACTCAAATGAGTGAACTATGATATTTTTTACGAAATTCTGCATGCCAATTGCCAACTGAAGTTGGGTCCAACTGAACATCTCACTGAAAAAATACTCGAACTGTTATATAATGTTCCAATGACCTGGATTAACAAGCAGTAGCATTCATGTCCTTGCCTGGCTGCATATTCTACGCACCTGCATCCTGGGAAAGCAGGTCTTATATTTCACATCAGGGTATCCACCATCAAGATGTCTGTCTGTATTTTAGCCCCCTGCTTTTTCCACTCCCTAGTCAGCGAGGCCAAAACTAAAGCCGTGGGGGCAGCACAGAGCCTACTAGGACCGTCCATGATTGATCATAGCGTCAGGCTTTTGCTTTACGCGGCCAAAACTTTGCAAAGCAACAGGGGATCAGTGACAGACACCATGTGATTCAGAGAGAGAGAGAGCAGCTGCTGCTGGTCTGCTGCTGTTGGCGAGCTACAGTCCATCGGGTCGTGACAGCGGTAGCGTCCCCGGGGTCGGGGTGGCCGGGTAGGGTGTGGACTGCTAGCTTTTGCCCTAGCTAGCTCCGAGCTGGTGAATGAATGGTGAGGGGCGCCTTGACCGGGGAAGCGAGCGAACGAAAGCAGCCGTCGCCGTCGCGTCTTGCTTTCCGAGATCCACGACGCGACGTCTCCGTGTCACACGCGAGCGCACAACGGCACGGCCACGGCGGTCGGGTTGGCGGCACAACCCCCACCCCCGCGCGAGCTGTCCCTTTTCTCGCGCGCACCCACAGCCAGGTCGGAGTGGACTCCGACGCGCGCGGGGCGACGACGGACCGGAGCCGAGGCCGTGGCCGCGGGCGGCCAACCATTGTGGCGGGCGCGTGGTGGGGGCGGGCTTGACGGGGGTTGGGAAAGAGAGCGTGTCGATGGCCGACGGCGAGTGGCAACGCAACGCTAGAGGAGAGTGCGAGGACCACGGGCGCGTGCTCCGATCGGGGCCAATTGATTGGCATGTACGTGGGGTGCCGCCGGCCGGAGCCGGGGCTCGCTGTGCCGAAGCAGGCGCGCGAGTACAATCTGGACGGGCACGGATCGATGGGTCTCGGTTGCAGTTGTTGGAGCCTTTACACACATGCGCGAGCACGCACTATAGCCCCGTCAGTGGCTTTGAAGGGAGCAGGAAAGTGCTTGGTCAATCGCGTCCCGGTGGAGTTCGATCGGAGCGCTGGACCGGAAGGTGGATGCATCGCTGTACTCTGTACACACACAGACAAAGGCACACTACTGAATACTGATACCACCAAAGCACGCGAGCCGCTGCACCGAGAACGTGCTGCTGCGTGGTTTCAACTCCCCCCCCCCCTCCCCTGCCGCGATAGCGTGGTGCTCCGGCTACAGGTACCGCCACTGCCAGTGTGCCGAGGCTCTGCACCGGCTGACCTGCTGCTTCATCACTAACGGCGGATGCTCCATGTGCAATCAATACTACCGGAGTGTTCAGAGCAAAATCTCTCGACCGGCTCTGGAGGAAAAGAAAAGATGGTGGTTTCAAATTTTTTTGATCCTCTGCCGGCTGCCGCCCTCCTTGGCCGATACCTTGTTACTACTATTAGCTATTACCGCAGAAAGAGAAGAAAGAACACGTGGAAGCTCACTCAGCCAGCCTTTGAGTGTTCGTACGTTACCATGCAGACCATGAGGTAATGAAAACTTCGCAACGACGATGGCGACAACGCCCAACCGCAACCCTTGTGATTAACGCCTTGAACTTTCACTTGAGGATCTCAAGTAAAGCGGCGCATACAAAACGAGCCGGGAATGCGCATGCTTGCTTGAAGTTGAAGTAGGAGACGCGCTGTACGTACCATGGACGTCAGCGGAAGGTGCCGGCAGGCTGGTGGATAAAGCGTGGACGCCTCGTGTATCTTTTGCGTAGGGCATGAGCGAGCCTCGTGCCGTGCGTCCAGGGCCAGTCTCAGTCGCATGCAGCCGGCCGGCCGGCGCGCGCCAGAGCACAGGGCAGCGGCACCCGGGCAGGCCGATCGATCGGCGGTCGACGCAGCGTCAGCGAAGGGCGCCTGCATGTAGCGGCGCTGCAGAGGCTCGATGATCGTCGACTCATGCGTCCCTGTTCCCGTGGACTTTCGTGTCGTCCAGAGCCGAATCATTTCCTCCTCCTCCTCCTTTTGCCTCTGCTACCTCGTTGCGTCGTTGGTTGATTCGAGTTGTCACTCCAGGCCGGGTCTCAGTCGTGCCGGGTCCTGGACTGGAGCTGATCTGAGCGCTCTGGACTCTAGACTCGCTCTCTGGTGCGTCTCCTGTGCCCGGTCCAATCGATGTACATTCGCTAGTCAATATATTTTTTCGTGAAAATTTATGAAAAACGCTTGTCGCGTCCTCACGTCTCGACGCAAACGTGACGTTGAACTTTCTTTAAGAGCACACCACGCATTTTGTTTGTCACTCTTAATTAACAGCTTTGTCTTGTTGTGCACTTGTGCTTTGACCTCGTGACCGGTTAACATGCATGTGCGTACTTCGGTTCCCGAACGAGCCGTGCTCGCACAGCGATACGTACACCTTTGGAGCCGGAGACCAGTGGTATACAGCGTAAAGCTCAAACTACCACCAGCAGGAAAACGAGATCCCAGATTTCCCTCGCAACAACAACTACTGTAAAACGCTGAAGGCGATGCCGCGCGGTAAATGCCGTGTCGCGAGGGGCTGCGCCGGCACGCGACAATTTACTGTACTTGCCAACGCCGGTGATCGTATTGCTCGGCATTGGTACAGGCCGGCCGGGCCCCGCGCTGCAGAAGACGGGAGAGCCCAGCGGGGGGCGGGGCCTGTGGTGTGTGGGTGGGGGCGCGCGGCCCGTCGTCAGCAGCAGCGCACCTGCGGCTTGCCCCCACGGCCAGCGGCAGCGGGACATGGCCGGTGTTTATTGACCGGCGCTCGCAAACAAGAATCGCCAGTTTGGCGTCCAGATCGCGCGCAGAACAGGGCCACGGCCACCCCCCACCCCTCCGCCGGACGGTCGGGGAGGAGCGGCCGGGCGGGGCGCTCGACACGGCACCGGCACTGGTCCGGCGCTTCGCAGGGCGAAAGTGAGAGGCACCGGCCCTGTACCGCTGCGTGTGCCTTGGCTCGCTTTCTGGTTTCGCTGTCCGGATCAGAGCGAGAGGCGATCGATCGGCTCCTAGCGCCGGTGAGGACCCCAGGCCGTGCCGGCCGACACGCAGACGTCGCCGCCGGTGCCGCGGAACCAGCCGGGATTTATCGGGTCGCGATCCCGGCGTGCAATGCAATTGTACAAATAACCCAAAAGGCAGCAGTTTGTCGGGCAATAAAATGCGTGCTCGCAAGAGTTCCAGCTTCAATTCATGACTTCGGGCTCAATGAATGTGATGTGTACAGTATATTGAAGTCTCTCGAGTGCCTTCACCTCCATAAATGTGTAATTCCAGATCGGACATTTATGGTGTATAGTACGTGCGGGAAACATAAGGGCTTCACTTACTGCACAGGATGGATGAAACAGAAATTAGAGGAAGCCGCATTTCCACTATACTGCTGCTATTCCATGAGAAGGCCAAAATTTGGAAGTGAAACTGCCCCATGAGAAGCGAGATCTATCTGTGGAAGGTCATCATGGCCTGTGATCCTCTGTTCTCCCAACATACTACAATTGTTACTAGTGTCTGTTGATCTATGATGCTCTGTCTAGACTGCTTCGTTGTCCCAGTAGTTCCTCAGCTGCGACATATGGAGGAGCAGACCGTCTCGGCCTAGTCCGGTAACGCTGCTCGTCATGATCCATGGTGGTGGCTCTGGATACAGCCCGCTGATAGTTTCCTGGAACACCTTGATGTTCTCATCAGGCCGCCCACCTTTACCTTTCTTCACTTTGTCACACTTGGTGAACACAAAGGTCAATCCAATCTGAACAGAGATGCAGATCAGTTAGTTCGGCTGCTGTTAGAGATCAGCATTAAAGGCATAGCTAGCATCAGCACAAGAAAGAAGCAACTTTATCAAACATTAAGTTCACAAGTGGCAGGTAAAATATTAGCAGCAGAAGAATATAATTGCCTTACATTGTTACGACCGAGCCAATTAGCACAGTCCAGATCAATTTTCTGTGGTGGAATACTGGCATCAATCAGGAGCAGTACCCCAACCAAGGTATCCCTGTTCAAGAAGTACCCCTTGGTAAATGACGACCAGTCCATTCGAGCTGATTGGGAGGCAGCTGCAAACCTAATGCAGGAAGATTGTCATGTTCGCAAGATGGCCTCATGAGCTCCAAAAGTATGTCGATAATATAGTCTATGCTATTGCTATAGCAGTGCTCTAATGATTTTTGAGTAATTTTTTTTAATATCTGGGTATGGAAACAGAAAATTAGGTGGCCCTTACGTTTCAGTACAAGCATTTGTTTCATGTTTGTCACTACATTCTCAAGACACCAGTACATGAAAAGAGAAATGCTAGCTGGAAAACCATTAGCCAGTGCAAGCTAAGCGTATGCCCTATTTAGTTTCATGGGAAAAGAAACTGTAATGGGCTTCAAAAGGAGCTAAACATCTATGGACTCAATGTCATGTCACTTTGTTTTCATACCAGAAGTTTGAACCTGAATAGATTGCACCTAGCCACCTACTGTCCTACTTGTAAGCTTGTGAAATTTACCATAGTTACACAAATGCAGCATAAATAAATGTATGCATGAACAACTCAGATGCAGCATAAACAACTGTATGCATGAACAACTATTGGATGAAAAGATTCTGAAACAATATCTCAAACAGAGATGGTGACTATTCCTGAATTCAAGTGTGGCACACATGAACTCTTCACCACAATTAAATTTGTAATGTAAGAGAGGGGGCAAAAATGCTCCTATTCAGTAACATAGGAACCAAGACCACTGTGAAAGAGTACTTCCTATACTTAGATCAACCAGATATCTAGTTTTTTCTTGAACACAACCAGATAACTAGTTCATATGGTGGGTGAAAAGAGTGAACATACCCATAACCAGGCAAATCCACTAGGTACCAACTCTTGTTAACCAAAAAGTGATTAATTGTCTGGGTCTTCCCTGCAGAAAAAATGATTTAGAATCCTTGATGATATATAGGAAATGAAGTACACGTTTCAACAGAAGCAAGATGACATGACAAATGCAAATTAACACATAAAAGTAAATTATATAGTTTTGATAAATAAGAACAAGGAGATAGCACATCAGATGTGAAACTAACAAAAACAAAGTCCCATCTACACTAAAACCCTCCTAAGAAAAACAATAAAATATGCTAATTGCATATCCCTTTACTGGTTCTGAAAGGTGCACAAAGAGTTTCATCTGTTTTAATGATAGAGATATCGAAAGAGCTTGATCGAGTCTGCAGAAATCAAGACCAAAATTCAAAAATTCCAAATGGTAATAAAATCAGCGGTAACCATATTTCCTCAGCGCTTTAAACCTGTCGTAAAATCCAATTTTTGTGTTATAATATGATCCAAATTCTAGTCTAGGACTATTAGTGTTACCAGATTAATTTGCTAGTCTATTACGATACCTACTCTAGAGTTAAGAGTCGCCCTACATGAGTTATATTCCACTCGCCCTCTGTTGACCACAGAGTAAGATAGCTCCAATAGGCACTAGCCATTGTAACGTGCATGCTTGTAAACTCTTCTCATTAGTGATTGACTTCAGTGGTTTGCTACCAGCCTACAACTAGGATTTTTCCATGTTAAATTTGATGTCTTGAGTTCATCTATTCTTGCAGTGCAATTCCTAAGAGTTTGAATGAATGATTTCCTGACAGGTTATCTGTTATGAACTGCGATGCGATGGGAAGGGAATTGCGAGGATTGAGGGCTGATTTGTGGAGAATTAGGGCTGGGGCGCGAGGAACGCCGGCCGCGGGGCTTCGCCCACGGCCAGCAAGAGAGAAGGGTTTTCCTTCTAATCTCTTGATCGATTTGATTGATACATCTCCTCTCTTTAAATAGAGAGGCTTACTTGACCCTTAAGAAAACCTAATCTTATCCCTAACCCTAACCCTAATGGGCCTGCCGAACCGGCCCATTAGTCCCTTGACACCTGACATTATCACCTGGATTGACAACTGATTAGTTGTGGGGTTTAAATTTGAATTAGACGGGTTTGCAAATTTCACAGGGCTAGTGGACCAACTCTGAAGGAGTCGTTCTCGTTTGACTGTCACAAGAGTTATTTTACAATAATTCTCGTTTGAATCCCATGGCTATTTTTTTTAGCTCTTCTCTTTTTAGCCCGAATAGCCCAAAAGGAGCCAAACATGTGGGCTATTTCAAAGCTATTTGCAACTAACACACTCTAAAAAATTATCCCCCCAAGAGGTGCTAATTGGAGCTATTTGGAGTGGAGTAGCTTTTTGACTAGTTCTCCAAACACCCCCAATATATGTTTCCCAGATGAGGTCCATTCTACCAGTAGCCACTTGGAAAAGGATTGTTCATGAGATTTGAACTCATAGTTAACTCCACCCCAAGCATGGAACAATGGCACCGTATCTAACTTACGGCCAGTCGGCCACTCCTCCCCTTGCGCGCCTTTGCTTCATTATTTTATTCGCTAGTGTTCGACTGCTATATGGAGTTCGATTTCTCCACTGACACACGAACGTCGGTGTTCACAGTGTGCTCCATTCGACATTTTGAGCTGCAAATCGATTTTGGAGCAACACTGGAGCTTGCCTTAGTGATTGACTTCAGTGGTTTGCTACCAGCATACCACTACGACTTTTTCCATGTGAAATTCGATGTCTTGAGTTCATCTATATTTGCAGTGCAATTCCTAAGAGTTTGAATGAATGTTTCCCAGACAGGTTATCATCTGGATTGTAAATGCTAAAATTTGAATTTGACATATTTGCAAATTCCAAAGGGCTAGTGCCTCAACTCTGAAAGAGTCGTTCTCGTTTGACTGTTATCAGAGTTATTTTACAACAATTCAATATACGTTTCCCAGATGAGGTTCATTCTACCTGTAGCCACTTGGAAAAGGATTGTTCATGAGATTTGAACTTATAGTTAAGTGTTAACTTCACCTCAAGCATGGAACGATGGCAACTATCTAACTTACGGCCACTCCTAGTAATGAAGGAAGCATAAGAATAAAGTGCAAAGCATGCTCTTAGTCTCACCAGGTTTCTTCGAGGTTAGCGCAGCTTCCTTGCGACGGGTGAGGGAGTTGATAAGCGAGGACTTGCCGACGTTGGACCTGCCGAGGACGGCGAACTCGGGGCGGTCGTCCTTGGGGCAGTCCCGGGCGCGCGCGCTGCTCCCGACGAACTCGGCCTCCTTCACCCTAGCGTCCCCCGCGTATGGCCCCACCACAATGTTAGACCCCGGGATGACCATGTCCGCAGTCACCGCCGCGCCCGGGTCCACCCCAGGCGGCAGGAACAGCGCCGTCTTCACGATCTCCCTGGGCGGCGGCGCGAGCTTCCTGGCGTACTTACGGGGTACAGGAGGGGCCGGGGCCGCATCGCCGGCGGAAGCGGTCCCCGCCGCCTCTGCGGCAGCCGAGAGCGTACGCCGGGAAGGGACGCACGCGCGGGTGAGCGGCAGCGGCGCGAGGACTCGGAGTAGGGAGGGGCGCGGTCGGAGGAGCATAGCAGCTGGACTGCTGGAGCGCGCGCAAGGTGTTCGACGGAGTGGCGGGCGGATGAGGCGGGGCCGAGATGGCTGCTGAGATGCAGGGCAGCACCAGCGCGTAGTGTACTGCGTGGACTCTGCTGTAGCTTCTTCGCCTCTTCGGCCTATTGGTTATTCAATATGGGCCCAATTGTGAGAGTTGGGCCCTTTTGATTGCCGGGCCTATTATTATTGCAGACTAAGGCGTTGGAAGATCCACGAGCACACAAAAAGTATCACCTTTCCTTTTCAGTTTTCACATTTTCTCGTATGATTCAATCCCTATTGTTCAGATTCAGACTAG
The DNA here is from genome assembly GCA_036936925.1 of Cenchrus fungigraminus. NCBI lineage: Eukaryota > Viridiplantae > Streptophyta > Magnoliopsida > Poales > Poaceae > Cenchrus > Cenchrus fungigraminus. The sequence continues at coordinate 91,553,585 of CM072776.1, read as the reverse complement.
CCTAGCGCATGCAAAACTGCACATTGCTGCTAATTGTGACAACATTAATTTGACAAAAACTAGTTGTCTCGATCTCACTCATATGAGTTGGGATCTCGCAAAAATATATCACTCGATAAATGTAACATTGCTACATGCTACTCTCTTCGTCCCAAATCAACATTTGTTTTGGCCTCTCAAATGGCTGAGTTACTTTTCTTTCATTGTAGTAAGTAAAAAATCCCAACCCAAAAGTTTTCAAAAAAAAACTGTCACTCGATATATAACCCTAGGAAAATCTCTTAATAACTTCAAGATTCTTTGGCTATATGAGTTTCTTAAAAAAATACTGCGCTTGAGAAATGATGTATAATTTCTAGATGCTACTGGTATTTTGATTTGTCATTATCAGGTCGGTTGCCAAAGGAAATAAAAAGAAATATGTACTGACATAAGATACTACATCATTAATCGTCGTTGACTAAATGTTGTCTGACGTCTTTGGTAGGTATAAACAACTTTTTTCTAGCCATCACGTTAGGTTGTTAGAGCAACTTCAGCCGTCCCCCTACTTGAGCCCCTACTCAAAAAAGTAGGAGCTCGGAGCAAAAAAACGCACTCCAGCAGAGCTCTAATCCCAACACCTAACACTGTTCACCCCCTATTTTCCCCCTCCGGCCCCTTCTCCCGCGGGTGGATAAGGGAGCCCCTACTCAGCCGTTGCGGCCGTTTCTTCCTCACGCGAGAGCACGGACTCCTGCGAGCGCAGACCTTCTCCGCCGCCGTCGACCTCACTTGCCTGCCTCGCCTCCTACCCGGGCCACCCGATGCACCTCATGCTTCGCCGTCGCCGCCACCACTGGAGCTCGGGCTCCCTGCCGCCATGCCTCTCCCATCCCGCCCGGAGTGAGGAGGAGGAGAAGGAGGCAAATCGAGCACCGCCGCTATCAAATCGATCACCACCGCCGTCAAATCGAGCTTGAGTACAGCTGGATCGAGCTTTGCTGGCGTCAAATCGAGCACCGCCGCTGCACGGGACGACTCGCCTCCTCCACGCCGCACGGGACAAGGCGACAGGCCACCTCCACCCCCGCGCCGCCGCACAGGACGGGCCGCCTCCTCCGCGCTGCCGCTGCAGGGGCCGGCCGCCTCCACCCCCGCGCCGTCGCAAAGGGACGGGCCGCCTCCTCCCCTGCGCCGCCGCTGCAGGGGCCGGCCGCCTCCTCCCCTGCGCCGCCGCTGCAGGGGCTGGCCGTGGCGCCCGAGCCTTGTCCGCGGCCTGCAGGTGCTGGCAGGGAGCTCTGCCGCCCCCTAGAAGAGCTCGAGGAAAGGGTGGGGGAGAGAGATATAGTAGTGGAAGGGGAGATGTGGGGGAGGACGGTGGCGGTGGGGAAGATGCGGTGGCGGTCGTGCGAGGGAGGTCTCGCGCGCGTAGGCTCGCCGGAGTGGCGGAGGCCAGGGCAGCTCTCGCACGCGGGCTCGCCGGGAGCGAGGGAGCGGCAGCGATTTGAGCGAGGGAGCGGCGGCGGATTGAGCGAGGAAGAGACGGTGGGAGAGAGAAAGGCAGGGGTGAGTAGATAGGATGACCCGCTGACCGAGTGGTCGTGCTCATGGATTGAAGCTGTTGCTGGAGTTCAGTCTAAAATTGGAACCCCAAAAGGTTAGGGGGAGCCCCTACTCACCCAAATAAAGGCTCTAAATAGGTGTCATTGCTGGAGTTGCTCTTAGAGCACGTACAACACGTCGGTAAGGGGCGTCGATGTAGCGACACTTTTGCGCAAAACCCCTCGCGTCCGCCTACAGACGGCCCGCGCGTCGCCTCTCGAGTCGACGCCTACGTCCCGTTGCCCGATGCCGAGCAGACGCGCGCCCCCAGGTTGTAGAAGCCGTCTTCTCAAAGTGCCAGCGTGCTGGATCCCGCGTGAGGCGCGCTCGCGCCAAGCAGATCCCGCGCCAAATCCACCTGGGCTGGCGCTGGGGACGGAGGAGGAGGCAGGACGCGCCGAGGCTGGAGGAGACTGGTCGCGCCCGTGCCGCTCGTCGTCGCAGATCGAGCCCGCCACGCGCCCACGCCCCACAGTCGCCGTCGCAGATCGAAGTCGTCGAGCGAGCAGGGAGCTCCGCCCCCCGCGTGCGGCCACCGAGGCACGACCGGGAGGAGAAAGCTCCGCCGGTGCGCGTGCCCGCCGGGGTAGGGAAGGGGCAGGGTCGAGCCGCCGTAGGAAGGATCTTCGTCCGTTGGGTGCTTGCACCACCGCCGAGCTGGCCAGCTACCGGCTTCGTAAGCTGGTTGCCTGCGCCGACGCAAGCTGGCCACCGAGTCGCTTGCCTGCATCGAGCAGCTCGATCCAGTGCCAACAGACCTCGAATCGACGGCGGCAGAGGCCGATTCGGCCGCCGAATCCACGAGCACACCCTGCAGAATCACTAACCTAGCTGAGGCCAGCATCGTGGCGCGCGAGGGAGCGAGCTCGAGCGGGTTGGTCGATGAGTGAATCCAGAAGCAGCGACAACCGGGATTGGAATAGAGGGGCCGAGGGGGTGTAGGCCCTCTTGCTCTGCTCGAGCAAGTGAGGAATAGATTGCTTGGCCTCGAGGGATTCTGCTCGGTGGATTCCGCATGGAAGGAGGATTGAGGGTGAAACTGCTTCCATGGAGTGTTCGGTGAAGCAGTTGTACCTGTGGTGCTCTGTTTTGTTTGTTCTGCCGACAGAGAGAGAAAGAGACTTGTGGTGATGTGCCTGCTACTGCCTGAGCGCCTGCTAGTGTGTTCTTTGGGCGTTTGAGTGACATATTAGAGGAATACAAAGTTGTATATGCTTTCCTAGCATGTATAATTACATAGCCACACAATGGTATACACAGATGCATTCGTAGTTGATCTTAAGCTTCATATAAAGCATTAAACAGCTTACAGACGGTTTCTATGTCTGTGGGTTGTATGAGCTGTCTGTATATCTATTTGTATGCTAAAATCGAGATTCTGCAGACGTCTTGTCGTCTGTGGGTTGTACATGACCTTAGGTCTGTGATGTGTGGGTACCAAATTCTGACTCCATTCGGTGGCAAAATAACATGACTGCACTACTTAAAAACAATGTCCAGTTGTCTACATCTACAAAGGAAAAAAGAAAGGGTTAATTGGTTTTGTGCCATTATAATTTCGACGATTTTGAAGAATGCCATTACTATTCAACTTAATGTGCCAGTGCCATTATAATTTCTCACTTCTTTGAACGATGCCATTTTGTACACCTCATGCCGTTCGTGGCCCACCTGCAGGTGTACTGGCGGTCATTGTATTTCCGTATGGACCGTTCTGCCCCTCCCTTCAATGGATAAGGCCGCCAACCATTCATTCGCCCTCCTCCCGTTCCTCAGTTCAGTCCGCGGCTCCGCCCCAACTGCTAACCCTAGAAATCGACAGGCGGCGGCGGCCCTTCTCCCTGCCCTATCTTGGAGATGATGAGCGCCGCATCCACGAGGTCGACCGAGATTGGCAAGCTCCCAAGGATCGAGTGCCCCAGGTGCCACATCAAGGTGATTAAAACCAAGAGCAGGAAGGATGATGTGTATTACAAATGCCCAAACCATTTCAAGACGGTATGTTGCTGCTTGCTCTGTTGTTGATTGGGTTCGTTTTTGGTGATTCAAGTCTCGCCTATTTGAGCAGGAAAGAAGCACATATCCCTACTACTGGTATGAGCAACCCTATCTAGAGTACTTGCGCTCGAATCACCCTGATTTGCTGAATTTGGCTGATGCGGCTGCTGCAGAAGAAGTGGAATCAGTTGATGGAATCGTTGCAGATGAGGTCAATGGCAACCTAAGCCTCCAGATGTCTCAGTTGAAGCTCGAGTTGTATGAGATGAAGGGCAAGCTTGGTGAAGTGTTGCAGGAAATCAAGAAAGCAAAGCAGGAGATCAAGGAAGAAATTGCTAAAGGAAACAATGTTGCACTAGTGTTTAGTTGTCACATTAGTTGGGTCTAGGGTTAATTGTCAATTTAGTTGGCATTGAACTAGTAGTGTTTGCTATCAAGTGTACTGAACTAGTGTTTAGTAATGGAAGTGAATGGAACCTGTGTTATCAGAATGTGCTATTGTAATGTGTTATTTCATTAGCATTTCAGTGCAATTTCAGTAGCAATTCTGTGCAATTTCAGTAGCATTTCTGTGCAATTTCAGTAGCATTTCAGAGTAGCAATTCTGTGATATTTCAGCAGCATTTCAGTACAATGCAGAGCATAGACAAATGAACAATTCAGAGAGCAATGAACCAATTGAACCAGGGAACCATTTTCTGGACATTCTCAGATGCATAGTTTGATCCAACACACCAGTACTTAGAGTACATAACAAACCAGCAGTTGCTAAGAAATTCACACCCAGACTTAAGAGTACATAACAAACCAGCAATTCCTGACAAATTCACACCAGACTACATAGCAAAAGCACATTGTTTGTGAAAAGTGGAGACAGCATATCATCTACTCCACACCGAGCCAGTCCTTGAGGCTTCTCACCACTCTTGCTTCAGGAGCACTTGCAGCCCTTTTCAGCTTCTTCTTGACAGGAGTCTTCTTCTTCTTTGGCGCCTGCTTCTTTCCACTTGGAGCCTTCTTCTGCTTCTTTTTTGGTGTCTCACTTGGTCCTACATCTTCATCCCTCACCCTGCAACAGATTGTTGTTAGTTGAGCAAGTGAGTGAAATATAGTTGAGCAATTGAGGGAAATATAGAGTAAGAAATGCACCTTTTTAGTGATTCAAGTGTAGAAGCCTCATCAACTCCATCATCATCTTCTGTTGGTTCAGCTAGCTTACAGGTCTTGGCAAAGTGCCCAAAGCTTGCACCTTCTGCATTTGACTTTCCTTTTGTTTGCCCTTTGTTCTGCACTCCCTCTGATCCTAACCACTCTAGGTCTGCCTGCTGCCCTCTTCTGCTTAGGTGGCAAAAGCTTGTATTCTAGCTCCACTTGAGGCCAATCAGTCCTGTCAGGCATTGGAGGAACTATACCTGCATAGGCTGCTCTGAACCTATCAACAGAGTAATATTCATGCACAAAATCTTTGATTTACAAGCCTCTGTTGGATAAGATCCAAGCTAGTGCATGCCTACAAGGTTTTCCTGAAACCTGCCATTGCCTGCAGCTACAGTTGTGGTTGACAAGGTCCACAGTGTGCCTCTTGGTATTGTTCCAGTCATCAAGTAGGGTTACCTCAGCAAAATCATCATCACTAACAGCAACTTTGACTACTCTCAAATTGTTGCTAATCAGGTTTAGCTCCTTGATGACATTTGGCAAGATTTCTGTAGTCATTTCCCTTCCTACTCTTCTCCTAAGAAACCTCTTCTCCATAATTAGCTCCCTAAGCCCATCAACTAGCTCATGGATAAGCTGTCCTTTCAAGTGTTTCACCTGATTGTTGAAGCTCTCTGAGACATTGTTTGTCAGATAGTCACATTTGCTCTCCTCTGAGAAACCACACCTATACCAAATGCGGTTGTGGTTTTCATGCAACCACTGAATTGCATCAGGAGCAAAATCATGTATCTTCTTCATGTGCCACTTGAATAGGCCTTCAGTGTAGCTCCTAGCAGCTAGGTATAGATGAGTTGTGAAAACATCATCTGTGAAGTGCTTCATGAAGTTGGCATATAGATGTCTCATACACTCTCTGTACTCAGCCTCAGGAAACACACTGCCAACAGCAGTCTCCAAGCCCTTACATGTAGGGATGAAAACGGTCGGGAACGGTCGGGAAAACACCTCAACCATTCCTGCTCCTGTATTTTTTAGCCGGGAACGGGACGGGAAGAGCCGGACGGGAATACGAATTCGATATTACAGGATATCGGGAACGGAATATTTCGATCGGGAACATCTCGATTACGATCGGGAATCGGTAATACAAAACGGGAACATTGACACATGTAACCACTTCAAACAATTAGCTCAGCGCAACAATTACGACTGTGCATAATTCATATGCAAATAAATGAACAATGTGCAATTAAGATCATAAGAATATAAATAGGTCATAGTATCGTAGATGCACATCACTACATGGATTCAGTGAAGCACAACAGGTAACACATAAGCACAGGCGCACAACCTTTCAGCTCCTGTTACAGACTTCACTCGAAGCTATGACCGACAGACCAAAGAAAGTCAACAGGTAACAGATCACAACTCACACGTTAAAAAAACACAAGTCACGTCGGGTAGTTGCCAACAATGATGAACAGATCACAAGCATTCAAATGCACTAGCAGTGCATCCGCGAGACGGCGACCTTGAACGTGTTGCAGAAGACGAGCAGCGTCGCGGTCTCCTGCATGTAGTGCTCGAACCAGGCGCCGGTGTCGCCGCTGCAGCAGGAGGCCGCGAGCCCGCGATGGACCGGTGGTGCAGGGGAGGCCGGGAGCACGGCACCGCACTCGTCGTCGTCGACTTGTGGCTGACTGTTGACTGGCTGTGCCCTTGGCTTGTGGGGCGGCGGTGGCGGCGGAATGAAATGAGGATGGGGCTGGCTAGGGTTGCGGGAGTGGGTGCTGGGTGGTTTTGTTGCCTGGCAGTGGGCTACTGGGCCGGCGGGGTGCAGGGTGGTGTTGGTGGGGAGTGGGTCGGCGGGGTGGAGGTAGGCTGGATTCATTTGTGGGCTGAAAATGAGATTTGCTATTAACTTGTATGGGAATACCGACGGGAATTTCCTGCTCAAATACGGGAACCGTGAATACCGTCGGGAAACAGTCCCAACTATTCCTGTTACTGTAACCGCCGAATTCCTGTATTTTTTTCCTGTTTTCCTGCTTTTCCTGCTAAAACGGGTTACGGTCGGCTTACACGGGATACGGTGTCGGTCGGTACGGGATTTTCCCGTTCCCGCTTTCATCCCTACTTACATGCGTCACTGCAGATAACTAGTCCTTGAGGGCAGCCAACTGCCCTTCTCAAGTGCTTCATGAACCATGTCCAGTTATCCTTATCCTCACTGTCAAAAACTGCATATGCAATGCGATACAACCAGTTGTGTCCATCAACTCCAGTAGCAGATGCCAGTTGTCCTGTGTATTTACCATTTAGACTGGAGGCATCTACACCAATGAATGGCCTACATCAGCAACAAACCCATCCACACATGGTTTAAGAGTTACAAAAATCCTCTTAAACCTTTTTCTCTTGCCCGCTTTGCCCACTTTCTTCACATCTATCTCTATAAGGCTTCCAGGACAAGTAATCTCCATCTGAGCTTTCCAATTGAACAACAATTTGAATGACTCTTCATATTTACCATGAATTTGCTGCAGTGCCAGCTGCAAACCTGAATATGCCTTGCTGTACTTGATCTTTATTCCATAATCTCCCTCCAGCTTCTCCTTTACTGCCTTTGGTCCCTTCTTTGGATTCTTCTTCAACCAGTCTGTCAGTCTATCTGCCACCCAACTTTGAGAAGCCATTTTCCCTTCAACAAGCTTTGTAGTTGGACAATTGTGGACTTCTAGTAGAACCTTAATCAGCACAAGACAAGTATGAATAAGTAGTATCAACATCCAAAAAGAATTAATCTGAACAAGGCAAGCATGAAAAAGTATGTACATGTATGGTTTTCTGATCATGAAGCCTTGAAGCATGAATCCGCCAAGGACAAGAAGGGTGCTTACACCTTGTAATAAATCTGGTAGGGTCACTCTTGATGCCTTTAGTAAACTCAAAACCTTTCTTCACAGCATAGTGCTTTATAGCTTTCCTGAATGTTATTATGTCAAGAAACAAAGCACCCTTCTCTATTATTGGGTTATCAGGATCATGGAGCACCCTTATCTCCTCAGGATCTGCATCAGTGACCTCTACCTCAGGAGGAATAGCTCCTTCAGCAGTAGCATTTTCATTTACATCATTAGAAGGCACATATGATACAGATGGCTGTGCAGGTGGAATTGGAATGTACATGTGTTCGTCATCGACACCAACATACTCTTCTTCATTATCAAAGATGTCAACAACTGGTGGATCAGGCTGATTTTGTGGTGGCTCAGGTTGAACAGGTGGATCAGGTTGAATTGGTGGTTCAGTTTGCATTGGTGGATCAGGCTGCATTGGTGGTATGACACACAAGGGTTCTAAGTTATCAAAATCATGCTCTTCCCATACATTTTCATTCACCACAACTAAGAGGAGTTGGCAATGCATCTCTGACTTATACATTTCAAACAATTTTTGGAACTGCACTTCATCTACAAGCAATACATCCTCACCCACAGTCTTGTCAAAGAACCAAATTGTGGCCTTCTAGTCAGAGCTCCAACTGACCACGCTGGTCAGGCTAGAATGCAGCAAATCATATGAAATCGTGCCTACTTCCCAAGAAAAATTAACATCCTTGCCCTTACAGTAAATATTTTTCCCAGCACTGTCCTTTGTCATAAAGGCCTGAACTTTGACCTCTAACGAAAACATAGAAATCCTAGCAGAAAACAAATGAGAATGAAAACAGTCAAAGCTGAATTGAACCACTACCATGACAATAACATTCATTTTCTGATTTCAACCCTAACAATGCAAAGACCTAACTAGGCAGGGTATATCGATACAGGGAGCAAGCCCACAACAACGACTTAGCATTCATCTATACCAGTGAAAATACCTGGAGTCGTCGTCGGTGTGTGGAGGCGCCGCTGCCGCTGCCGCAGCGGGGATGTCACCGCTCATCATGGCCGCTGCAACACTACCCCTTCATCTTCCCACTCTCCAGATCCCAAGTAGCCCAAATGCACCGCCAGCCACCACCTTGACGCCGAAGAAGAAGAGGGCGCCGCCGCCGCTGACGGATTAGGGTTCCGAGAGTGGGGAACGGGGAGGAGGGCGAATGAATGGTCAGGCAGAGCAACGGGAGGAGACGAAGGGATAGGGTGTCGACGGCCTTATCCATTGAAGGGAGGGCCAGAACGGTCCATACGGAAATACAATGACCGCCAGTACACCTGCAGGTGGGCCACGAACGGCATCAGGTGTACAAAATGGCATCATTCAAAGAAGTGAGAAATTATAATGACACTGGCACATTAAGTTGAATAGTAATAGCATTCTTCAAAATCGTCGAAATTATAATGGCACAGAACCAATTAACCAAAAAGAAAAGAAAAAGGTCAGCGACTACATTGACTCTGGCCAAAAATGGAAAAAAAAATCCAGTGAGCGCCGCGCGCATAGTGCGCACGGTGCGTCCCCTCGTGGCGTGACGGGATTGGACGGAGCGAGCGGGTCCCTCGCGCGGCTCGCCCCCTCACGTCCGCGACAGCATCTCGGCTCGCCCCCTCGCATTGGCTCGCGACGCAGCGCCCGCTGCCCCGCTCGGCTCCCACATCCTGGTCGTCTTCAACCTCAAATTGGTACCGTGCCGCAAGTAAGCTCCGCGGCACCAAGAACTCGAGCTCCATGGCTACCGCACGTGCCGCGACTGAGTTCTGTGGCACCGCGAGCTCGAGCTCCATGGCTGCCGCACACGTCGCAAGTGAGCTCCACGGCCCCTTAAGCGAGCTGCCTGGGTGCTGCGCCGTCGCGGATGAGCTCCCTGGCACCGCGTTGCCGCAGGCGAGCTTCTCCAACGGGGCCACCGGCTGCAGATCCCATCCTGTAGGACAGCGCCGGCGAGCAGCAATGGGAACTCTTTTTTTTTTCGGGCCAGCAATGGGAGCTCACTGCTGTTGTTGTTGACTTGTCGATCAGTGCAGCGTGTTGCCTGCTGGTGTTGCGCTGGGTTGCTCGCCTGCTGCGTCGCTCGCCTGGTCCAAGGCCAGCAGCCGGTGCGTCCCTGACCTGCGCTGCTGCTGGACACCGCCGGCCACCTAGTCCGCCTGGCCAAGTGACGAGCTGGAGAGTAAGTCGCTGGATCGACGCCAGAAGCAGCCTGAGCCGAGCGAAGGAACCGAGCGGGGTAGCGGGCGCTGCGTCGCGAGTCGATGCGAGGGGCGAGCCGAGACGCTGTTGCGGACGTGAGGAGGCGATCCGCGCGAGGGACCCGCGTGCTCCGTCCAATCCCGTCACGCCACGAGGGGGGCGCACCGTGCGCGCTATGCGTGCGGCGCCTACACCAGTTTTTCCCCCTAAAATAGTACGTACACGGCCGACCCACGCATGTTCTTCGCAAACCGCACCTAATTGTACATGAAATGTTCTGATATGGGATTGGGTATGAGTTATGTTGTGTCCTACAACGAATATACTCCAACGTGATCTCGAACTTGTGTTTATTGTGTGCGTCTCAACACCCTGTAGCCCAGTGCAGAATGAATTCTTCGTCGACGAGGAGTCCCCCTCCGCCGCATCCAGCTCCCCGGCACCGAGCTCCGCGGCCTCCTCGCGCCAGGCACCTCCTCCACCGCCGTCACATCCGCGCCGGTCAACACCACCTCCCCCGGGCCTGCCGTCACCCTCACGCCGGCCGCCTCCTCCCTCGCGTTGGCTGTCACTCTCGCCGCCACCACTCTTGCACACCCCTGCGTTGTCCGCCTCACTTGCACCGGCCGCCTCCCCCGCGCCGACCCCCTCCGACCCGATGTCGGCGCCCGCGCCCGCCTTGGGTTGTCCGTCTCCGCCCAGCTCCCTCTCCCCCATGGCCGCGCCCTTCTTCCCGACGCTGACCTTCCCGACCGCCCCAAGGAGCTGCGTTGGGCGGACGCCGACGACGACTCCCCATCCTACCGCGACATCCTGTTGCGGCAACCGAGGGTGACCGCCCCTGCGTCAACCCCGGCGGCGGCGCAGGTCAGCAGGCCAGCTCCGATGCCCACCCTCCGCTCCGTTGTCATGGTGCCGCCTCCACGTGATGAGGGTGGGCACCGCAAGCGTCCTCATCAGCGGGGCTATCGGCTACCCTCTCCACCACCATGGACGGACAAGCGTTCCCGGCGCAATACCCGCCGACGCGGGATGACGGAGTGGTCGTCGGCCTCCAGCGACACGACCATCCACACAAGGCTGGATGGGTTGTCCCAACCTGTGCTCGGGGTTAGGCGACACACCGCCCTCCTCCCGTCGACCCTGCTGGCTAGCAGCAGGTTGAGAAGCGGCGTGCGCATCCTCGGGACTTGTCGGGCATACACCCCGAGTACTCATACAAGGAAGGATGAAGACGGACTCCTATTAGAATTCCTCTGTAATCCTACTAGGACTCCTACCTTGTAACCGACTAGGAACCCGCCCCCTGGACTATATAAAGGAGGGCCGGGTACCTAGCCGGGCATCTCAACCCAACACCAAGCGCAGGGTGCCATACTTGATCTCCCAAACAGGACGTAGGGTTCGCCACCGTGGCGACCCGAACCTGTATAAATCTTGTGTCCCGTGTCCTTGCACATACCTTCGAGTTCTCGGTCTCCCGATCACGATCCTCCACCGCATAATCAACTACCTCGGGTACCCCCTTGGTAGGTTTGCCGGTCTAAAACACCGACAGCTGGCGCGCCAGGTAGGGGTGATCATCACCACCGGGCGAATTCGAAGGACCTTCACCAGCAAGATCAATCTACGCGGCTCGCGACAACTCAATTTCAGAGCAGATTCAATTTCGTGCTACGCGCAACGTTCTCGAGTTGAAGTCGCCGACTTCCAATTTGAAGCTACATCGCTGTGTTCCGTCGGATCGAAGTTAATCTGTGCTCATGTCTGCACAACAGAACGCATCGAGATCAACATCGAAGCAGAGATGGCCAGGCGGAACAGAGTTCGATTTCAAAACAGGTTAAATCAATCTACTGCGAGTACTACAGCCAATTCGCCGGATCGGCAGCTCGCTTGCGGGGCTCAAAGTCAAGACAGAATCAAACTCCGTCATGTAATCAGGTCCGAAGCTATTCTTGTCCGTGCGTCAAATCCGGGCAGAGTCCTATACGGAATCAATTATTGCAGAAGCCGCCGACTAGCTCTGTTCGAGTCCGAAGCATACGCACGGGACAACAAACAAGCCTCATCTGCTGTGTGCGTTTTTTGCTTTTTTGCGACGGCAAATTAAAAATTGCAAAGAACAACGCCATGCACACACGTGAAGACCATGGAGTATTTTGGTTTTTTGCTACAGCCACACGAAGATGCACCAAGAGGTCTCAAGATCTTCACTCCAAGTACACAACAAACGCACAAGAGTATTATTACATCAACTTCTGGTTGCATCAACGCGAGTACTTTCGGCTACTCGGCTCGTCCTCGACTACCTCAACTTCGCCGTGCATTGCGACTGCTCCGAGCGTCGCCACTCGATTTGTTGTCCGGTCGCACTGGCTCTACTTCAGCTACGCCATGCGCCGCGACTACTCGTCTCCCGGTAGCACTGGCTCTCGTCGTACACCCGGTCACTCTGTCTCAATGCTCGACTTCTCGTCGGTCGGTCGCATTGGCTGTCGTCATGCGCCTGGTCACTCCGTCGTGCGCCGCGACTACCCGTCTCCCGGCCGCAACGGATCTACCTCAACTATGTCGTGATCAGGTGCCTCGGCTCCTCGCGCGGCTCGTCGTCGACTACTTCGCCTATGTCGTGCGATCAGGTGCCTCGGCTCCTCGCGCGGCTCGTCATCGACTACTTCGCCTATGTCGTGCGATCGGGTGCCTCGGCACCTTGCACGGCTCGTCACCGACTACTTCGCGTACACCGTGCGCCTTGACTACTTGCCTCCGTCCGCAGCGGCTCTACATCAATCACGTCGTGTGCCGCGAGTACTCGTCTCTCCGTCGCACCGGCTCTACATCAACCACGCCGTGAGTCGCGAGTGCTCGTCTCCTGGTCGCAGCGGCTCCACATCAACTACGCCGTGCGCCGCGAGTACTCGTCTCTTGGTCGCACCGGCTCTACTTCAGCAACGCCGTGCGCCGCGAGTACTCGTCTCTTCGTCGCACCGGCTCTATATGAACAACGCCGCGCGTCCGGGTGTCTCGCCTCCTCGCGCGGCTCGTCGTCAACTACTTCGCCTACGCCGCGCATCCGGGTGCCTCGGCTCCTCGCGCGGCTCGTCGTCGATTACTTCGCCTACACCGCGCGTCCGGGTGCCTCGGCTCCTCGTGCGGCTCGTCGTCGACTACTTCGCTTATGTCGTGCGATCGCGTGCCTCGGCTCCTCGCGCGGCTCGTTGTCGACTACTTCGCCTACGCCATGCGTCTCGCACTGGCTTGACCTCGACTACTCGTCACCCAGTTGCACTGGCTCTACTGCGCCTATGATGTGCATCCGGACACGCCGTCTCGCTACTCGACTTCTCGTCGGTCGGTCGCACTGGCTCTCGTCGCGCGCCCGGTCACTGCGTCCCGCGGCTCGACTACTTCGTGCGCTACTGCTCGACTTGTTGTCTGGTGGCGCTGGCCCTACTCCAGCCACGCCGTGCGCCGCGACTACTTGTCTCACGGCAACGCCGACTCTACTTCGAGTACGCCGCGCGCTGCTGCGACATCGTCTTCCGGCCGCATCGCGTCGAATACTCATCTCGGCTAGTTTTCCAAACTAGTCGAGACCGGCTGTCACGCCCCCAACAACTAGTCGGAATCAACTCTGGCTAGTCAACTTCAGCAACAATCGTCGCGGCTCCATCACCGACCGCCACGGTTTCATCTACAAGACTGCCCTGGCGGCAACAACTAAGTCATTTATTCAAATGATTGCTTTTTTCCTGCTTTGGTTTGTTTTCCGTGCGCAGGACAAACACGCCAAAGACTACTCATCGGTGCACGCTTATACACGGGAACTACCCTACAGAGCTGCACAAATCGACGTCAACGGTCGCAATCTCAAGTCCGCTACAGCGGCACAAGTCGACGTCAACGGTCGTAATCTAAAGTCCGCCCCGGCGGCACAACTCGACTCCAATAGTCGCATCAACCGTCTGCCCAGGCAGTAACAACTAAGTCATTTAATTTAAATGATTACTGTTTTCTTTTCTTGGTTTGTTCTCCTCGTCATGCAGGACAACATGCCGACTACTCATTCGTGTACGCTCATCGGTGGGTTTTCACGAGAGCTACACTCTGCCGACTACTCTTGGGATATATCGACCAAACCACCACGAGCTTACTACACTGAATCTCGGGGGCTCCGACCACGAATTTGATATACTAAGTTTCGGAGGCTTCACCACGAGTTCGGTACATTACATCCCGGGGGCTCTCACCACGGCTTTGGGTGTACCGAGTTTCGGAGGTCACAATGGCTGTATCCCAAGGAGGCAATCTCAAGCCCGCTCTGGCGGCAACCGTACCATGGGTTTCGTACCCTAAGTACTCGTGCTCTGTACCATGGGTCCAGGTACCCTAAGTACTCTCGCTGTACCATGGGTCCTAGTACCCTAAGTACTCAAGTTGACTTCTATGGTCGCAACTTCAAGTCCACTACGGTGGCAAAAGTCGATGCTAACGGTCACAACCTCAAGTCCACTCCGGTGGCACAAGTCGACGCTAACGGTCGCACCTAAGCCCACTCCGGTTGCACAAGTCGACGCTAACGGTTGCACCCAAGCCCACTCCGGTGGCACAAGTCGACTTCTGTAGTCGCAACCTCAAGTTGACTTCAACAGTCGCACCTAAGCCCGCTCCGGCGGCAAAACTACTCGTTTTCTCTGATTTTTTATTCGATTTTGCCTTTCGGAAGTGCTTTCCATTTTTTGCATCTAAAGTCCGCTCCACGCGGCAATCTAAAGTCGACTTCTAAAGTCGCATATCAAAGTCCGCTCCGCGCGGCAACTAAAGTCGACTTCGGTTTTAAAGTCGCATCTCAAAAGTTCGCTCCGCACGGCACAAAGTCGACTTCGGTTTTCAAGTCGCATCTAAAGTCCGCTCTGACGGCATCTAAAGTCGACCTCGGTCGCATCTAAAGTCCGCTCTGACAGCACGGTTACTTCTCAAGATACACGGCTCGACGTCAAATTACTACTCGGAAACTCTCCAGCTCGGGGGCTGCATTCAAACTACTACTCGAGAACAACTCTAGCAGACTTTGCTTGCTCTCAAGCTCGGGGGCTCTACTACAACAACTACTCGATGTGGCTCATACGGCTCTCTTATCTCGGGGGCTACACGCTGCAAGAGTACTCAAATGATGGCTTTCGTGAACTCTGAAGACCCTTGGATTGATTATCTAATCACTTCAAGGCTCGGTGGCTGCTGTGCTACACCTATCATTTAAATTTTTTTAAGATGGAGGATTCGGAATTAAGATTGACCCTCAGCTAGAGTCTGCAACTCAACCTAAGGCTCGGAGGCTACTCCATATGGAGTGCGATTTTGCAATCGTACTTCCATATAATCTCGACTTCAAGACTGATGAGCTGGACCACCTTCCAGCCTCGTGGCAGTTCAAGTACTATTGAAGACTTCTCCAAGCCGTACTCGAGGACGCTTAAGAACTACTCAAAGAGGCTTCAAGACTACTTGAACTACTACTCTCGACTCCAATGTGCTCGGGGGCTTGTCGGGCATACACCCCGGGTACTCATACAAGGAAGGATGAAGACTGACTCCTATTAGAATTCTCATGTAATCCTACTAGGACTCGTTCCGTGTAATCCTACTAGGACTCCTACCTTGTAACCGACTAGGAACCCACCCCCTGGACTATATAAAGGAGGGCCGGGTACCTAGCCGGGCATCTCAACCCAACACCAAGCGCAGGGCGCCATACCATACTTGATCCCCCAAACAGGACGTAGGGTTCGCCACCTTGGCAACACGAACCTGTATAAATCTTGTGTCCCGTGTTCTTGCGCATACCTTCGAGTTCTCGGTCTCCCGGTCACGATCCTCCACCGCATAATCAACTACCTCGGGTACCCCCTTGGTAGGTTTGCCGGTCTAAAACACCGACAGGAATATCGGGTGCGACCTCGACCGGAAGCGCCGCCGCGGTGATGCCTCCCCAAGGAGCTCGACGGACGATGCTTGAAATGTCTCTCCTTCAAGTATCGGGTTGCTTCGTATCGCTAGCCATCGCGGTGCATGCGCTGCCACGGCCTCAGGCACCGCGCTAAGGATTGCTTGCGACCTCGTCGCCCGCTGCCTCATTCGAGCTTGCCTCGTTCAGACATTCGCGTCGCCCCTCGCGACCGCCTTCGGCCTCGGACGGTCGGCTGTTGCTGCAGGCGGTGACCTCAGCCTCACGCTCTCGACCTCCGATGACTTGGTCGTGGTTGCTTTGGCTGCGGCCAAGGCAATGATCATGGCTACGCTTCTCCTTGAATGATGACTTCACCCTAGATCATGTCTTCCCCGAGCTGATCGTGGCCACCTTCCGGTCCCAGGAGCTTCGGGAACGGGCTTCGGCGGTGAGTGCTTCTCAGCAGGGACGGATCCAGCGGTGGGGCGGGTGGGGCTCAAGCCCCCCTACCGCTGGTCCAACCATGGAGGCCCTCCTTGAGCCCCTCCTCCATTTTTGAGAAGAAAGAAGTAAGAAGAAGAGAGAAAAAGGAGAGAGGAAGAGGAAGAGGAAGAAGAAGAGGGAGGAAGAAGAACAGCCCCCCTAGGAGTTGAAGCTGGCTCCATCACTGCTTCTCAGGAGAGGCCGGTCACACTAGTGCCGCCTGTGGAGGTGCTGCCATCGGTCGAGGTGGTGTCGTCTATGGAGGTTCCACCTTCGATCGAGCTTGTGGTGCCGACAGTGCCGACTGCGAAGGTGCCTCATGTGGAGGTGCCACCATCGCTCGAGGTGCCGGCTGTGGAGACGCCATATGCGGGGGTGCCACAGTCGACCGAGTCGGCCTCCGAGGTGGCATCTGGCGCGGACAAGGCGTCGGACGACGGCGGTTCTGCGGCTTTGGAGAACTTCGTCAACAGTGTTACGAAGAATATTCCGTCACCTCTTCTGGACAAGCCGCCTCCCCGTCGTCGAGTTGACCCTGTCCTTCGCGACGCATCTCCTCAGCTGCCTTCGTCGGAGGCTTTGGGTTTCAGGCGAAACCGTCACCAAGTCTTGGACCCCCCCTCTCGGCCATCAAACCGGCGAAGTAAGGAGCAGTGCTACTAATGCGGCGGCTCAGTGATTGGCGCGCCCCTGCCCATGGCGGCTTCGGTAGAGGAAGCGGTGGACAAACTCTTTCGTGATGGGCCTCTGCTGCACTACATGGACGCAATGCAGGATTTACTCCTGATGTTGAAGAACAAGACCAAGATCTCTCCCCTCGAGGGATGGAGCGTCGACAGAGGGCTACGCTTAGAGCTCGTCGTTTAGGTTGTGTGTGATATGAGTAGTTCAGGTTCGAGTTTATGGTTCGGGTTGTGTTCGGACAGTTGGGTTCGGTCCAGTTGGGTTGTAACAGGATTTTGTATTCATTTCTTCTTCGTCTTAATACAAAATGATACGCTGCGCGTATTCGAAAAAAAAATCCTTCCACTGACTGAAGAATGGTGACTTGCTTGTGCTATGCAAATTGTGATCAGCTTATCTGAAATGGCATCAACTGCTGATCAAGTCAGTCAACTGCTCCCTAGCTGCAAAGTGATCAAAGACCGAACGACTCTTCAAACTGGTGGTAAATACCAGGTGCACGTACAGGGTTGACCAGCCGGGCATTGGCGACTGCCTGCCTCGCTTCCTGCACGTCCAGATTCAACCGCCATGGCAGGTTGCCAGGTTCATTATCTACGGTGGTTGCGACGACGAGAAGGACTCTGGACGAGGCGAATGGAAAGTCGACGGGTTATAATACCCGGTAGACGGTAGTTGAGCGAATTTTTTTTATTTTTAACCATTTTTAAACTAAAATTTTAAAAATAACCCACCCAAATTATATTTTCAAGAAGTACCCTTTTGGTCGCGCCACGCTCCGTGACGCGACTAATACTTGAGTCGCGCCACATGAAGTAGCACGACTAATGTACACGGTGATGTTAGAAAAAATCACACCTTACGTGGCAGTCGCGCCAGACCGCTTGCCACGACTCAGGAGCTGAGTCACGACTCATGGGCACGTACTGGGTTAGGCCCTCCTCCTACTCTCATTTAGCTGTGTTTCCTTAATCTTTTTAATTAGCAAATGAGCTTCTAAATTTGTGAAACTCGAGATGTATGATCTATAGAGTGCATACATTCCATTTTAACTATGTGCACTCGAAACCATGGTGTATAAAATGAGAAATCTAATTTTGAAATAGCCTAAGTGTTATTAGATCAACACATGAAAATTGCTAAGTATGAAAATAGAGTCAACTAGTCAACTTTGGGCATACTTTTTGAGAAATTTTACACTAAGACCCTAAATACTTTTGGGCTACAAGTGAATTTGGATGTTCATAGGAAAGTTTGGACAAGTTGTTGGTCAAATATAACAAAGAATTCATAGTTTAAGAGAGACTTAAAGTTGGAAAGTTGTGATGTTTTCCTCTCAGGTGGCGACGCGTAGCAAACTTGAAGTCGTGCCGGGTTGTGGCGCCAGAATAATATCTTCCTGTCGTCTTCAGCCACAGCAAGCGGTGCATGTGGAAGATGTGGAAGATGTGCGTGCATACATGCTGCTTGCAGTATGAACTCATGCACTTGGACATGATTTGTGTGCGTGTGTTGTTCCTTGTTCACACTTCACACCCTGCAGCGATGGCGGAACCAAGAATTTTAAGTAGGGGGGCCGGTCAAAACGATCGACAAATCATACTATACTAAGAGAGGTCGGCCAAAAAAGATAGACAAATTATACTTAGAGGGATCGGCCAAAAAACAGTCAACACATCGTACTACATGAAAAAACCGTATATATCAAGATATAATATATGTGTATGGTCAATTTTTTGCATGATAGGGGAATTGCTTTGTAAACGACACAATTGCAAAATAATATCAAATATATGCTTTTTAGGTTAGCTATGTTTTTGTTAAAATATTATGTGCATTTATTAAGACAAAGGAAAATAGATTTTGACATCTGAGAATGCCTAATGGCCTATATATGCGTGAAGCGTATATGCATCATATGCATGTGCATTGCCTGCTTGCCAAGGGTTGAAGTGCTCAAGTGCATGACTATTGAGTATTGACTGCATGGCAGTTAGCTAGGCTGCTCGCTGCATTCTGCACGCCGAGGTAGAAGACTAGAAGATGTCAGGCGTGAAGTATATATAACATCTAGTCTTGTGGTTGGATGTTGAGTAGGAGTAGCTAGTAGCTGCCTAGCTAGATGAGCATGC
The DNA here is from genome assembly GCA_036936925.1 of Cenchrus fungigraminus. NCBI lineage: Eukaryota > Viridiplantae > Streptophyta > Magnoliopsida > Poales > Poaceae > Cenchrus > Cenchrus fungigraminus. Next base: position 91,534,457 of record CM072776.1, on the reverse strand, counting down.
ACCGTATGTGTCAGTCTGTGAACTGTGAAGGATGATAATAATAGCTGAAGACTGAAGTGTACGTGTTGGGTATTTGAGGCATTAGAACATAGACAGGGGGTCAAAAATTTTCACCGGTGTTAGGGGGGGCCGTGGCCCCTACTGGCCCCCCTGGTTCCGCCGTTGCCCTGCAGGTCAATCATGAGTACAGTCGACTCGACTAGTATTCGACTGTACTGTACTATGAGAAATCAGACACGTACTCCGGACAGTGAGCTAGCTGCAGGTCGACTGACGTGCTCGGCATGCAGAAGGTACGTATGGTTGGAGTTGAACGACCTGACGCTGATCAACCCTTGTAGACGATGGAGCCACTGGCTGTGTGATCGTGCGAGGTACACGTCGTCCGTCCGTCGCGTCGTCTCGGCGACCGGCGGGCGGCCCCTTGACGTACAGCAGCAGGCTATGATCGCCATCGCTAGTTTAGTTCCAAAAATTTTACTAACTACCCATCACATCAATCTTCCGACACTGATTAGGAGTATTAAATGTGGATTAATGACAAAACCCATTCCATAACCCCTACCTAATTTTTCGATACGAATCTAACGAGCCTAGTTATGCCATGATTAGACAACGTCATACTACAGTAAACAATCTCTAATGATGAATTAATTAGGCTTAATGAATTCGTCTCGCGATTTCCCGTCCATTCGTGTAATTAGTTTTGTAATTAGTCTACATTTTTTTTTACCTCTAATAGACCTTCGAAGAGGACCCAAAATTTTTTGCCAAAATTTTTTGCTAACTAAACAGGCCCTCGCGGATGGAACACGCGGGCCCATCGCACACCACCTGCTGGTGTACGAGAGACGTCGATCGGCAGCCAACCAGGACCAGGAACGCAACCCCCGGGTGCGGCTCCCGCCCGGCCGCCGAGGCAAAGCGGACGCCGAACAGCGAACACCCCCGCCCGCGCGCGCAGGTCAGGCGCCGTGCCGCGACGTCTCGGCCCGCCGACGGGGACGATCACGTGGGCTCGCCGGCCGCGGCTGCCTCGAGTTTAAAGTTTCCGGACCCTGTTGCGTGCGCGTCGTCGACGTCGTCCGACAGTGCCGTGCTACGTGCTGCGCTTCCCCGCGCCCTGCGGCCGGCGGCAACTGGGCGCTTGCATGGTCCGATGGATCGATCGGCTAGTTGCCGCGCGACGGCGCCGCCGCGCGCTAGCGGGTGCCGATCGGCTGGTGGCGAGCGCGCTCGGCGCGGCGGCAAGTTGTTGAGTTTGGGGTGTTGCTCGCGACCGCGTTTCGCGTCAGATCTTTGGTTGGACGACACTTCCGGACGCGACGCGACGCGACGGCCCGGGCGCGAGCCGTGCAGACGCTGGCACGCGCGCGGAGTGGATGTGGATCTATCGGAGCGTCGCGTGGGGCTCCGTCCGGCTCCGCTCCACACCTGCGCAAGCATTCTCCAACCAGCCACGGCTACCGTGGCGTGCTGGGAAGAGCGGCTCCTGGTGGCCTCTGGTCTCGGTCCGGACTCTGGACTCTCCGGACTCAGGTGTGGACGCGGGGCGCGCGTGTGCATTCAATGCCGAACGAGTGAATGGATTCGCGGGGCGGCGCAACTATTCCAAGTGGGGCAGACGATGCATGGGGGAACGCTACTGTGCGCGCGACGTGAACCTGATCCGTCGACGAAGTGTGAACACAGGCAAGCCCGGGCCTTTATTCACGGGTAGCATTGATGCGTGGGCAAAGTAAAAAAAGTTTTTTTAATGCTCAGGAAGAATGTTCGGGCAACTTGTGTGATCTTGCTTGTGTGCCAACCTGCACATGGCTCGTGATGCTGACGTGGGATGAACTGATTGAGGAAAGCGATTTTGCGCAGGTCGGAAGTGGGCCATTTATTCGGCCCAACAATATTGTGGGTTCATTTCCTGGTCGTGATGGTGGATAACTAGGCCGGGTAGGCTTGGCTTGTTCCCATGGCCCGCGAACGGATCGTTGAAGATTGAACGACGCGGTCGCCAGACAGAGACAGATACTGCCTGCGGGCAACCTGGGGCTAGAGCTGAGCCCTGAGCCCCTGATCTCTACTCGCTGGAACAGTAGCACAACGTGTCATTCCAAGGCAGTAGTAACAGTACAGTATAGCTCTGAGCCTGTTTAGTTGCCAAAATTTTTGGCACAAAATTTTGGCAGCTACTTCGAAGGTCTATTAAAGATAAAAAATGTAGACTAATTACAAAACTAATTACACGAATGGACGGGAAATTACGAGACGAATCCATTGAGCCTAATTAATCCATCATTAGAGATTGTTTACTGTAGCGTGATTTTGTCTAATCATGGCATAATTAGGCTCGTTAGATTCGTATCGAAAAATTAGATAGGGGTTATGAAATGAGTTTTGTCATTAATTCACATTTAATACTCCTAATCAGTGACCGAAGATTGATGTGACGGGTAGTTAGGAAAATTTTTAATCTGTCACCTTTCTGGCATCCTCCTGCGAAAACGTTAAATCAAAATGAATACTCGCCGTCTTCTCGGACAGAGATTAACCCGTTAAACTCTGTTCCCAACTGGCCAACAGTATCTGCTACAGGCTCTACGTAGCGCGTGAGAGCTACTCCTACTACAAGCATGCCTAGCCAAACCTGGTCTACGACACGACCGGCGGAGACCACAGAGTACCAGCCTACCAGTACAGTGCCTCGCGCCGACGCGCCCTCTCCTACTTGCTAGACCTCCGTATGTTTTCGGGTTTCCCGTAGCCTCTGCACGGCACCTCCTCTTTCCCTGACCCTGCGAGTTGCAGTTCCAACGCCTGAGCCGAGGTGGTGAGCCGTGCAGGGCCCATGGCACAGGACCGAATGAAAGCTCACCACGAAGGGAAACTGGCTGGCTGGCCGTCCGGCCTCGGCCGCCAGGTACCGAAGCCAAAGTGACAAACCGAGATTTCCGCTGCGCGGCAGCGGAGGTGCTGCCCAGGGCCGGCCGGGGCTGTAGCCGGAGTCCCGAGACACAGAGAGAGCACCAATGCAAGTTGCAAGCGAAGGCGAGCTGCCGGGGACGGGGAGACGGGGGATACGATACGCCCGCTGGAGTGGCTGGAGGGGCCGTGCAGGATCCGTGTGGGTGTTGCCCTGCCGACTGCCAACGGGCTACGGCTTCGTCTTGACCGTGGAGAAACGAGGGTTGGCACTGCTGCGTTCTGAGGAAAATGCTCCACCCAGTTCTCGTTTTGAGTTCAGACACACTTCTTTCGTGCCGTGTTCCTCAGCCCGTCCCGCCGGAAACCCCAGTGCACACAGGATGTGTCTCGCTCTGGCAAACATCCGTCAACGGCGCGCGTCAACAGTGGACACGGATTCGGGATTCCACAACGTTTTCCAACGAGGGGAGCCAAAGCCGTCGGCGGAAACAGTTTGACTGTTTGAGGTGATCGTGACTTCGTTGCGGCTATAGCTGGCGTAGCCCAAGCTATATGTAGGCTATAGCCAAGCGGCGGACTTGCACTAGTGTACCTTTGCTCGAAAAATGAGACCGTCCTTCACAGAATCACAGTCACAGACTCACAGCCAGGCCCGGCTCGAAGGCAAGGGAAGGGACTGGCCGACCGAACGAGATCAGATATGATGAGGTTTAGCACTACTGATTACGACCATGCTCGCTTAGTTCTAAAAAAAATTTCACAAACTACCCTTCGTATCAATCTTCAGACACTAATTATGAGTATTAAATGTGTATTAAAGACAAAACTCATTCCACAACTCCTACCTTAATTTTCGAAACGAATCTAACGAGCCTAATTATGTTATGATGAGACAACATTATGCTACAGTAACTAATCTCTAATGGCAGATTAATTAGGTTTAATGAATTCGTCTCACAACTTCTGGTTCATTCGTATAATTTTTTTTAACAAATTTACGTTAAATACTCCTAATAGACCTTGTAAGAGGACTAAAAAATTTCACCACTAGGTGGAGGACGAAAACTTAGGAATCCTCTTCGGATAGACGACCAAGGTTTTGTACATAGTAAGACTATCCGCACAGAGACCGAGCTAGGATTGCCGGACTTGGGCTCATTCCTTTCCTCTTTCTCCAGCTCTCTTCTTTTTCCTCTCCTCGTTTTTCCCTCTCTTCTCCCTCCTTCTTCCCTCCTATTTTCAATGGACCGCACAACGGTAGGGGGCTCGAGCGCCCTCCACCCCACCCGCTGCCTCTGTGCCTGATCTGCACTCGTGTTACTCTATATTTTTACTTTAAAAGAAATATATAAGCCACATCAGCAATATTCTTTAGTCTACGTCAGCTTCTCCTGCATTCTTGTTACTTTATATATTTACACTATACCAACAACCATATATTTATTCATCTACTTCCAACTACCATATCAAATGTAAAAATCATTTATTACCCCTTTAGGGACTAAACATGAGGTAATATAAATTTTAGGGATTAAAGTGTAAGGAAATAAAAGTTCTAGGGACTAAGATATAATTATTAAAAATGAAAGGGGCAAAACAAGAATTTTCAACTTTTTCCTATCTTCTCCTCTCCCCATCCCTCCCCGTCTCCATCTCTCCTTTCTCTCATCCGGCGGAGACGGCCACCAGTTCCGAGGCTTTTACCTGTATGCCATTAAAAAAGATAGTAACGACCTGGGTGCCATTAAAAAAAGTTGCTCGCACCTGTGCGCCATCATCCTAAACTTACCCTCCACGCCATTCCGTCCACTTTTCCAACTAACGGTGTCAAATAGACTGGTAAAATGATTAATTTACCCTTATGGGCCCAGCAATCTTTTCTTCCTCCTCTGGTATTCCTCCTCCCCGTCTCCTTCTCTGCCTCCACGCCCGATGCTGCTCCTCCCGCTCCCGTCCGTCCCCATGGTGCCGCCGCCCGCCCAGCTCCTCCTGCTCGTGCAGACCGTGGCTGCTGGCCTAGCGCGGAAGTCGCCGCCGTCTGCGAAGTCGCACCTGCGTTCTGCCGTTCGCCACTTCACCAGCATCTGGTAGGCACCGGCGGTCGGCACCATGCAGCACGCACAGAGCCTTGCTTGCTGCCTCTTGCCGACAGTACACCTCTCAGGAAAGGTCCAATCGCCCCAAAAGACTAGTCCAATAGGGGAAGGGTGGCTCTCCCTTTTAAGGTGGCTTGGTCCTCCCAAGCTAAGCAAGGTGGGATAATTCGGACGTGCACAGCGTCGCCTCCTACACCGTCATGCGCCTACACTATTCTGCGCCTAGCCCATGGGCCGCCTACACCGTCGTGCGCCTGCACTGTTCTGCGCTTGGCTAATCCGTACTCCCGTTGGACACGACTGCCGCCTACATTGTCGTTCGCCTGGCAACCGTGCTCCACGGTTGCCGCCTACACTGTTGTGCGCCTGGCCAAATCGTGCCCTGGGATGTCCTCATCATCCGCGCCCGAATCATCACGCTGACCGCTAAACTCGCGTGCTGCCCGTCGGATCCACCAGCCGGAATCGCCGCCGCCGCTCCTAGGGTTCGAGTTCGGAAGCGAGTCGAGAGGAGAGAGCATGGGAGCAAGTCAAGAGGAGAGAGCACCGGATTGAGTCAACCAGTCAATGCGGTGGGGGCAAGATGAACTTTTCGCATGCCCGGTCCCACATGTCAATGCGTCCTAACGGTGGATTTCTAACAGATCGTGGACAGAATGGCGTAGAGGACAAAGAAGTTTAGGACGATGACACACAAGTGCGAGCAACTTTTTTAATGGCACACAGGTGGGCACCATTTTTTTAATGGCATATATGTAAAAGCCTCGCCAGTTCCCCGTCTCCTGGGTCGCCGCTCTCCCTCCGGGTCTTCACCACTGCTCCTTCCTCCTTCCCTCCCTCTCTGGCTGCCGAGGGTGTGCGGCTCGCGACTCTCTGGGCACACAGCTACAAGGCCAACGACGCGGAGGGTGAGGGGAGTATTTAGTTAGTTCTATATTTTTTTGGTTGGTACTAGGTAGTAATATCGATAAAATGAAATCTACAACTATTTTAGGGGGCGTTTGGCATGGCTCCAGAGCTGAACTCCAGCAACTCCGGCCAATTTTCTAACCAAACACCTCAACTCCAAAACTCCATGGAGCTGCCAACTCCATGGAGTTGTAGTGCAAATAGAGGTGAGAGTTTTGGAGCACCTCTTTTGTTGCTCCAAAACCACAGCCACTCTTAAGTGGAAAAAACGTTTTGATTCGTTATGTTCCTCCACTCTCCCCCTCGCGATACCTCTGTCCCCAATCGGATCTCCACACCGGCGCCGCCCTCCCTCCCCCACGCCGGCACCATCGCCCGTGCACCCACCAGCGCCGCACTCCCTCTCTCTCCCGCTCACTGGCGCCCCGTCCCTCTCTCGCGGCGCGCCCCCTCTCCTTCCCTCCCACTGCCGGCCCTCTCTCCCCTATTGAACGTTGTGGGAGCCCGTGGCGGCGCCCGTTGCCCGCCGGCCATGGTCCTGCATCTCGCTCGCATCCCGTCGGCCGCGGCTCTCCCCATCGCTGCTCGCAGCTCGAATCCTGCTGACCACCTGGCGCCGCCGGACACTGCCCTCTCCGCCGCCAGATGCCTCCCTCCCTGCTATCGGACACCGCCCGCCCCTCTGCTATGTTCGCAGTTCGATCCCGTCGGGCGCTGCCCTCCCCTTTGCTCTGCTCGAATCTCAATCCCATTGGCCGTCGCCTTCCTACTGCCATCCCCTATGCTCTGCTCGCAGCTCGATCCCGCCTTCCCGCCGCCTTCCCACCGCCAGTCGTCTCGCCCTCCCCGTTGCTTGACATCTCCCTCCCCACCGTCGTCCACCACCCTCACCTCCGCTCTGTGCTATGCGTTGTTGCTTCGACTGTGTGAGAAGAAAATGCAAGAAGAAAGGAGAGAGTATGAGGTTGACAAGTGGGACCCACGTGTCATTGGATTTTATTTGGAGTTGGTAGCCAAACACCCATTTTTGACAACTTCAACTCCACTTAGAGGTGCTCCACCTAGAGTTTTGGAGTAGAGCAGCTCCAAATAGAGTTGGAACCATCCCAAACAGAGCCTTACTTGCATGACAAGCTGTGTCATTGCACTAGAAGTAGAAGAGCAGCTCCAATAATAAGCGAATAGCCAAGCACACACGCTCCAAAAGAATTCTTGGGTCCCGCCACCTCCGCTCTCCCCTCTTCGGCTCTTCCGCCAACAATGCACCAAACAATTAAAAAAATACTAAAAGTTGGCTCTTATACTCTTGCTATGAGCAAGTTTAATGATTTCGCCCGGTAGCCGGCTGCAACCCGCGTGAGGTGACGCATCCTGTTGGTGGGTCCCTTTGAAATTTAATGCTCTGCACCTCGTTCAACCAATCACACTGCACTCCCGCTCTTGCGCCGGCGTCGAGCGGGCGTCTCATGAGTCGGCCGCTTCTTTCTCTTTCCTTGTTTCTCACTCCACCACGTTGGACACAGCCTGCTCTTCGCCGTTCATTATACTTGCTCTAAGCTTGGCTTGTAGACAAACCTTATTATTCATGCTCGTATAGATAAAATATCACGAAATGATCGTAATAACCTTGCACTTCTTGTGTTAGCTTTGTCTTGCTACGACTGAAATATAGAACCCGCAAGTCAGGATCGTTCCCAACATGTACGCGCGGCTTTCCTCCTCACATTAGTAGATGACCCCTAATTTTACGTGTTCTAGCAGTTAAGCAGCGACATTTACTGCGCTCCGCCCCCGCCACGTCTGCCAGACCGCTCCGACTCTCAATTTGGACTTGTGACAGGAACTCAGTTTTGATTTGTGACAGCCGACGTCAATTGCGTCTCGCGATTGATCACCTGTGAACACTTTCACGATCACCAAGCTGTCACAGCTGCTGCTGCATGACGAATCAAATCCCTAGCCCTTAAACTCGCGGTCAACCACGCAAGGAAAGCTTCACGCGAACGAAAGGGGAGATGCGTCTGGTCGCTGTGTGCTGTGTGTGTTGTAAAGAAACATTTAAGCAATAATTGGATCCATACCATTGAAAGATCCAAAAGTTAGATATATACCATTGACTCTATATGTCATTGACTCATGTGAACCCCACATGTCATTAACTTGTAATGGTATATATCTAAATTTGAGATTTTTTAAAGATAGAGGATCTGCTTCACGAAGTGAGATGATATACTGGATGATTCAACTTCGTTTCCATATTTGGTTGAAAGTCGCATGGGATGTTCCCAGGAAGAAGAAATATGCGGGCTTGTACACAGGCTTCTATAGCCACACGATTAGCTGCTGCACCAGGTGCATTTCTCCAAGGATGTCCTAAAGTTCTTCCACCAAATTGCAATACGGAATGGTCTCCAAAGATTTCGGTTAGAGCTGGTATTTTTTCCATTCACCTTTGAGGATCAGTCGTGGTCTTCTAGACTCTACCAAGAGTCTGGACGAATTTGTTGCTTCATCTAAATGTGTAAAAGATCATAGTCGCACTTAAAAGCCGAGCACTCTACCATTGAGTTAGCAACCCAGATAAAATAGGATCTCTTAGACACGATCGAAACCTAAAAATCGATGGAATTACACCAGACGTTTCTGTCAAAACATTGAATTAGCAAGACATCAAAAGAAAAGTTTTATGACCTTTCAAATCTGAGATGCCCTCGTCCCACAAAAACCGGCGTACACACTCGCCCCCGATGGACGACGCCTCGCTTCGTTTGATGCCATCCAGCCCCAACAGCCAGTGGAGTCGTGGATGAGCTCGTCTCGACAGCAGGAGAGGCCACGACCGCCAACAGATCATGCTGACGGGGAGGAGCTCCCACTGCAATGCAGCTGCAGCCTAGGCCAGCGGGTTGGAGCTCCCTCGGCGGGCGGGCCCAGGCTGGCGAGGTGGAGCTCCCCCACAGGCGCGACCGCGGCAAAGGGACGACGGGTGGAGCTACTCCGGCAGGCGCTCGTGGCCCCCGCCGGCGGCATGACCTGGATGTGGGATGCAACATGGGGTTCTATTTAATGTGCCTAAGATTTTGTTTCGAATTATAGTCACCAGTCACCACAGACACCTCGCAGTCGACGGGAACATCGCCTACCACTGAAAGCACAAACGCCATTAAATCATGAGAAATTCACTCCCACGCGGAGTCGAACCCAGGACCTGATGTGCTACTGGGGCTCTTATTACCACTAGGCTACATACCCTTTCCCAATGTTCCTAAGAATGTTAAAATGATCATCCATCTCATTTTTTTCTCAATCTTTCATACCAAACAATGAATTAGTGTTTAGTTCCCAAAATTTCAACCAAAACTCGTCACATCAATCTCTAGACACTAATTAAGAGTATTAAATGTAGATTAATGACAAAACTCATTCCACAACCTTTACATTAATTTTCGAGACAAATCTAACGAGTCTAATCATGTCATGATTAGACAACGTCGTGCTAAAGTAATCAATCTCTAATGACGGATTAATTAGACTTAATGGATTCGTCTCACAATTTCTGGTCCATTCATGTAATTATTTTGTAAGTAGTTTACGTTCAATACTTCTAATAGATTTTGAAAGATGACATAAAAGTTTCACCTCACAAACTAAACGAGGTCGATGAGAAAAATGGGAACGAGACAAAGAGCCTGTTGAGTTGATACGAAGAATAGTATTCGACTGTTAAATTAAATAGTATTGTATAAGAGAAAATAAGTCAAAATAACCCGTCTCAAACCATCTCACGGTGTCTGTCATCCGAGTTCTGAACGCACCGCGTAGCTGCGTACATCTTGCTAGAGACAGAAACAAGGGATAATTTCGTACTGTATTTAATGATCTAATGGATTTCACCTTTCCGTCTTCCTGTTGTACTCACTCCGTTCCTTTATATAAACATTTTAAGGGTTCAAACTCAACAAACAACAGTTGAAGGAAATGACATATATATACCCCTCATCTTATACTACCCACCAACTTTTCACCCACCCACCAACCCCATCTAATTTTGTCCTATCCCTAAGAATGCTTATATTTTGACAAAAATTTTAACCCTAGAAATGCTTATATAAAGGAACGGAGGGAGTATTTAATTTCGTACTGTTGATAGGTAAAACTCGTATGAAGTTTCGATCCGCAAGCGTACGGATCTCCTATGCCCTTCTTCACCTACGGGAGATCCCAAGGTTCTTGTCAACCCAAGGAGCAAGGGGATTACTAGCGTTTAACCTAACACTAATCTAGTTGATTGAAGACTTATGATAGAAAAATTAATCTATAAAGTAAAGACAAACTAACTCTAGATTACGTTAAAGAGAGATTAAAGGTGCACAAGTATGAAGAACGTATGCCCATGAAGTCTAGGCACTTGAAGATGCAATCACCCAAAACATGGTAAACCCCGATCCAATCTATCTAGGTGTGTGATCAAGGATTAGACTTTTCCCTTCCCTCGTACATGTCACTACGCGAAGGTAATCGGTACTAACCCTAATGAACACGGTATGTTGACGCGATCTACGGGAGCAACCCCGAAAGCATGGTAGCTAGCCTTAAACATTAAGCATCATCAACAAAAGGTATGATAGACATATGATCCAAACAAGATATATAGGTGATTACACTTCAAGTTCCGTTACAACTCTATGGACAAACGAAAGACTTTACCCCATCATGGCGCTAGGCATGGCACCGTTGAGATGGTGGATGCCTCCGATGAAGATGGATCTTCGTTGTCCTTCAACTCCGGCGGCGCCGTGGTAAGCTCTCGACGTCCTCCTTCCTCGTGGCAACCTCCCTTGGGCTTAGCAATGATCTCTCTCGAGTGTCCTCCCCCAAGGGTCTCTCTCGTAGTCGATCTTCTCTTCCTTGGCGGCTCTGAGGAACTAGATGGCGTCTCTAACGAATGGCCGCTTGCACACGCGATTAGGGTTGCATCTACTTAACACTGAAGAAAGGGGAGCGCGAACCGGCACCAGAACGGGCTGGGCCGGTCGGGCCGGCCGGCCTGGGCCCTTCTGGGCTCGGTTTCGGCCCAGTTTGCTCCACGGTCCATCTCTTGCACTTTGGATCATTGGCCCCTTCAATTGTGGGCTTTGGACGTCGTTATCTCCGCGACCAAGTTGAGGGATCTTTATGCATGAACTTCCAGCCTTTTCATCTCGGTCCTCGGGAGTTCTCCATTCAAGCACATTGGTCCTTGCCACCTTTGGAGGCAAGTTCGCACATGGTCGGAGCTCCTTGATTGACTTGCAAAACGTTCTCCGAACTAGTTGCATCTTCCCTCATTTAATACGTGAATTCCTGCAAAACACTATACTCCAAAATGCACATCCAACGGTGAACTTGTTATATCATTAGTATGCCTAGTGGCGGGTTAGTTCCAAAATGAAGTTCAAACCATAACATAACAAGTGTTCTTGGTTGACGGAAATCGACCGCCAACACGTACGTACAGCGGTACAGGGCAAATACCTGGTGCCCTGATCATGATCTGATGGATTTCACATTTTCACCTCAAGACGACAAGACCCCATCGGAATCTTGGTGCCCTGTTGCGTGGTCTTTGACTTGAACATCTCCTGCTGGGTGCTGGGACGGGGACGACCAACCGGCACTCTTGCCTTTCAGCGGCCGAATTGGAATGAATAGTAGGTAAATAGTGAAAATTTGATGTTTAGTTTTGTAAAAAACGGTAACGATGTGATGGGAAAATAATATATTAGACCTGTTAGATATTTGTGATCTCAATATAGTAACAACTAAGAGAACAACTTCACACATGGAATGACTCCGCATCCTTATGTGATTAGAACTCAAGTACCGTGATCGGCAGATACAACTAAGTTGTATTCAATTAGGACTCGACCTTAACCCTACACATAAGAGTTGAAGAGGTGCCTCACGGTATGCCAATCTTCTAATCTCGAAAATAGCCTAAACACCGATTAATTAGAGTGCTGAAGGGGTTGAAACTCGAGATCCTAACTTCGCCTATCAAGAACCTCCTGTTCTTGAAAGCAAACTGCATCTACGTCAAGATCGTTGAAGACGACATCCACAAGCTGCTGCACGTCATCGACATTAATATCTTCATCAACCAGGAGCAATAAGCCCTGATCCGGTGAAGATTAAGCTCTACTTCATCTACTTCAACTCTTTCACGACTTCAGATGGCATCTTCATGCTCTGGTTAGTTTAATCTAAGTATTCCACATTAATTGTGATTAGTGGTCATGATTAGGTTAAGCTAAGATCCTGTTTAAGGTGTTTAGTTTGAAAAAAATGAACTGGCCTAGGAGGCCAAGTCTTGAGTCTTCACCGCCCCCCCTAAACTCTAAATATAAGTACTTCTTGGGATACCAAGGTGGATTTTTTAAATTAAGGATTAAAATCTGGCATCTATATCTACAAGTGGATATATACGGTCAAAAGTTACGTTAAATTAGAGTTCTTAGACTGTAAACCTCACACCAAGGAAACCAAGAAACAAGAAAAAGAGCACTAAGACAAAGAACAAAAGAAGAAGACTAAGCTTCAATCCTCTTCTTCGTCCATATTTCAATTCTTCAGTCGCGCGTCTAAACGTTCATCCACATGTGAACCAGGTCAACAAGATTTCCAAGACGACGCCTTCAAGAAGGATATGACGTCGAAGTTGTCGTTGCCGCCCCTCCGAGGAGCCGGAGAAAGGTTTTCACCTGGAAATCAAAGACCAAGCAGGGAGCATCCTAACAAACGCCTCCAAAGAGGTTCACGACACCCGAAGACGCCGTCGTTGCTGACACTGACACCAAAGCCGGGTTAGGCATCGTGCGAAGCTCCGCCAAAAGTCGACCTAGCGACGAATAGCAAGATGAAACACAACGCTGGCCGCGGCCGCGTGTAGCGTGAGGGGCGAGCACTTAGGCTCCCCTCGACCTGACCGCCGACCAACGACATGAGAGTCACGACACCCTGCTCAGCTCGTCGATGGGCCGGAACATACTGGTGGGGCCCAAATCATCACACGGGGATGCTGAAGGATGAAAGCCACTCGCAGTTGCCGCCACCGTCACCGCGCTGCACGCCGACGAACCTCCGCTGGACTTAGGTCGCGAGATAGATCTGCACGCGGGAGCGCGAAGCCGGTCGAGACTACCGTCCGCCTTAGGCCGCTGCCAAACTCACCTCGGGAGCGGCCACCGGAGATCAAACCCTTCCCCGGAACTTAGTCCAGGCAACGTAGGTTTCGAGGAGCACACAACCCATCAGCGAGCCACTACCGCCCACCTTACGCAGGCGCCACAATGCTGTAGGTTTGAGCATCCCGACCACCGCCTGGAAGGACTCTGGAGAGGCCCGAAACGGCCCTGACGACGCTGGATCTAGGGTCGTTGGCCGCCGGCCACCACCCCCACCGCACAAGCCGCGACTGCACACCAGCTCCACCACCACCCGTCGCAACTGCACCTCCGCACCTGAGTCGAGCCTGTCGCTGGTGCGCCGTGTGCACCAGCGCAACTGCCCCCTCAAGGCCGACCACCGAGGAGCCGCCACCCGCTCTTCGCCTGGGCGCATCCATACGGGCCGCCACCGCGCAGGCTTGTGCACATGGGAGTTCAACCGGCACGCAAGTACAGGGGCCCAATTTTCAGGGACGCAAAAAAAAAAAAATCCTATGCAGTATGACTATAGCCTACCAACAAAGAAAAAAAAGTCAACCTCGTCCATTAATTTGCGTTTCCCGTCCAACATCCACGCGATTGATTTTCGTTTTCTCATCCACCACGCACGAACTGTGCTGACGATCGGCGCACAGCCTCGACACTGCATTATGTCATCTCATCACAACACTCGTCAGGCAGCCAACAGGAACTTTCGTGTAGGCTATCTACCATTTTTCTCTCAATTATGTTAGTGTCCTTTAATAATTAATATTTTATTTGTTTTTCATCTTTTGTATGCGTGTTTATTAATTTTTATCTTGAAACGCTACCAGAATGAAGTTGTTCAAGTAGAAATTATTCGACAAACATTAAATAGAATGATTCTTGATAAATTCAATTGAAATTTAATAGGTTTATATATCATTTATTGTTTGTTTTGTTAGTTGCTTTTTAGAATTTTGTACAGAGCCTCAGTTTGTGCCGGGACAATCCTGCTGCTGCGGTGCTCTCCACCTCCACGTCCGGCCGGCCGCGGCCGGCCCAAATCGATCGACCAGGGTGGAGTTACCGGTGAGAGGAGGAAATTACAGGTGAGATTTCTCTTCTGTTTGTTTTGTTGGTAGTACAAGTCACGAGCCAGATGGTGCTGTAGTACAGTATCACACGGAGAGGCGTCGCGTCTGCCCGTGCGTCTCTCGGTGCAGGCAGGGGCGCTTCATCAGAAGCTGAGGGCAATGAGGAACGGAGCAGAAGAGGCACGCATCAGTGCACCGCTCATGCGTCATGGCGATCGGTAGCTTTGCTGGTTGCATTACGACACCTAAGCCATCATTTGCACAATCAAATGTGTGCGCGTTGTTGCGTACAGTACATTACACTGTAAGCAATCGGATGCTCGTAACTTAAGAGGGGGAGGAAGTGAATTAGGCAATCTTAAAACCTTAACCTATAGCTTCACTACTTTCGCATAAAGATAAACTAGAACATACTATCTAGATGTGCAACTAAGGTTGTTCTAGTGTGAAACTCCCATCCCAAAACAAGGTTTGCAACATATAGCCAATCCTAACATGATACTACTCTAGGAAAGTAAAGGCAAGCAAAGATTGCAAGAGAGTAAATACGGAAACGTAAAGGGGATGAGAGGAAGCAAACTCTTGACACGCGATTTATCCCGTGGTATCGGTAGGCACTAAGCCACCCCTAGTCCACGTTGTTGAAGCACTCACACAAGAGTATTACTTCCCGGTCACCAAGTCTCTCCCAAGAGCACCACTTGACTCGCCACAAAGGCTCGCCACTTAGGCACTCGTCAAGCTCCCTTGGTCACCTTGATGCCGCCTCCACTAAGGAGCTTCTCCACCAAGGAAGGGGGTCTCCACATCCCCCGCGCAAAGTGTCCACGCCTCTCCACACCAAGCCGGAGGGTCGAAGACGATTGCCGGTGAGCCACTTAGGCCCTAAGGCTTCCGGCGCACCTTGTACAACTTGATTCACTCTAGAATCACCTCACAAGGTTGGCACACCTTGCACTCACTCAGCTCTAAGCTAAGCCTAGCACTAAGCACACACACAAAGTGTGTACAAGTCTATGGATGAGCAATTTAGCACTTGGATGGATTGGATATGATCTTCTAGGTGACTTGCACTCCTCTGCACTTCCACACAATCCAGCAACCTCAAATGGGTGAGTGGAGGGGGTATAAATAGCCCAAGGCACTCAGCTAGTCGTTGGCTAACGGCTCACTAAAAAGTTGATCGTCGGATGAACCGACGCCTACTTTCCAGGAGCATCGGTTCATCCGGTGCCCCTCCCACGTCACGTAGTCGTTGAAGTTCTCTGTCAGAACTGCTCCGACGCTATGCACCGACGCTACGTCGGATCATCCGGTGCTGAAAGACTCCTCGCCAGAACGTCTCTGTAAGCTTCTTCGAGACCGTCGGATAGACCGACGCTTCCACTGACCAAGGTGTCGGTTCATCCGGTGCTGAAGGCTCCGTCTTGGCGCGTCTCTGTTTTGATTCAAACTGAGCGTCGGATAGACCGACGGACCGACGGTGTCCTCTCTCAGACCGTCGGATCATCCGGTGCTATTGTCTTCGCTGCTCCTCCTCTGCAATTCATCCGGCGCATCTAGAAACTGGACCGTCGGATCATCCGACGGTGTCATTTTCATTTTGCCTGCTGCGCAGTGTACCAAGTACACCGATGCTTGCACCGATGGTACCGTCGGTTCATCCGATGGTGTCAATTTCCTTCCTTTTCTTCCGCGGTTTTGACCCTTGAAAAATAGACTATCTTCTCAATTTGGCATGTGGTATTTTTGCATCCATGGGACCTAGAAATGTCTACAAGGACATGCTAAACAATATGATTAGTCCCATTGATCATGTTGTCATGAATCACCAAAATCAAACTCGAACTAATGACATATGGAGCCATGTTCGCTACATACACACGGGGTCCATTGGTTTCTGACGAGTACAAGAGGTTGGCAATTTCAGGAAACCGCACCAGACACCAGGTCTCGAGAGCTGCGCATCATCTTTCTATAGTTGCGTTAGATGGTTTTTTTTTCAACAACCACATATATATATATTTAGGAAATTACAACGGCCGGTTTACAAGAAGAACAAGAAAGTGCGATTCATGGCGATGAAGACGAAGGAGCCGCCAACGGAGGGTCGTAGGGGCGCCAAGGACGCATACACCCAGAAGTTGACCGCGTAGAGCGTCGGATGTAAGCGGGCCAGTGAAGCCGTTGAGGATGGATGTCCTGTAGAAATGGTTGGAATTGTCGGTGGTTGCGGCTAGGACCAGGGTCCCAGGGCGAGGCGGCGCCGACGAGCAAGCGCCAGGATCTGAGCCACCAAGTTGGAGAAGCGAGCTTCTGAATCGTAGACTGCTGCAGCATGGAGGTGGAGTCGGTGAAGGCGGAGAGCGCTGCCAAGAGGAGGACTCGGCCGGAGACCAGCCAGGAGACTAGATCATCGCATGAGAGGAGCAGATCCACATGAGGCACTCCCAAATCGACCCCAACCCCGGCCACATCTGGCGGTGGTGCGGCAACCCCAGCAGTAGAGGGAGGTGGCAGGCGGAGGAGGGGCTGCTGGACGGAGCAGCGGAGCGGAGTTTATTTTATTACGGCATACCTGAGTAGCGACGAAGAAGCCGGAGAAGGCCCTGGCGACGACGAAGATGACAGTGGCGCGAAGTAGGTAGCGCTGACCACCAAGGGAGGAAGCCATACATGCACAAAGACGAAAAAACTATAAGTAATAGATAGCGGCCCAGGGGACGGGTGAGAGGAGAGGCTTCGAGGAGAAGAAAGACAGACGCCTATAGTACCAGATTTCCTATTCTAGTTCGCATCAGATGTTTTGGGTGCCTCGTCGGATGCAGCTCCGGTCAAAATATACTCCCTCTGTCCCAAAATAAATGCAATTCTAGCATTTAAATTTTGTCCCACAAAGAATGCAACTTTGACTAGCTAACCACAAAAGACAAGAGCCTCTAGAAGTTTCTTGCACAAAAGACAAGCCAATACCTAGATCTTTCACATAAATGATAAGGGGCAATTTAGTCATTTTACACCCACATTAGTTTGCGTGCTTAGTCATAGATTTGCATTTATTTTGGGACGGAGGGAGTACACATGATCAAAAACGGTAATCCAAAAATTTATCAGAAACAAACTTTATTTTTTTAGAAAATATAGTCTGGCCAATATTCAAGCGATGATTACAAAGTTCGTTGTAAAAAAAATGAGCTTCATTGCTTCAAGGTCGTTCTAGTTTAATTCTCACAAAATGGTAAAAATTGGGGGAATATCCATCATATGTTCAACTTTTATGTTCTAGAAAAATTTGATGCGTTCTTTTCCGACAAAGTATATCAAAACAAGAATTATAAAAATACAATGCCAAGTTTTTTATTTTTTGTTTACATTAAGGTTTCATGAATTTTCATTGCTTTTAATTGTTTGTTCTTCCTTTTGGGACATTTGTAACTAAGACACGGCAATGAACCAAATAATCCTTAATACATTGACCACCATTTTCTCCCTCTTTGGTACTTGCGGAGCTTGTCAGATGAAAATGCACCCACAACACAAGACATCGAGAAATATTTAAACAAGAATAAAATGGTGCAATTGAATTTTTATTCACAACTTAAAAATGAGCTAAAAGGATAGCAAAACTTCTCAAGTAGCAAACCACTAAAAAAAGGTGAAAGAGCCAATGGGGGTTAGAGCACCTGAGTGGCACTTAGCGGGCCCGGGTTCGACTCCCTGTGGGGTGAATTAAATGGGGCTAAAATAAATTTTATAAAAAAATAGGAGCTACCACTAAAAAAAGACAACCAATCTTCACCATCAGGTCATTTAAAAAGTACTTCATAAACAATTCCAAAAGTATACGTTGCTTTATAAGATTTTTAATTATAATTTTTATGTATCAAGCATTTATTTTTATTCTACATCTTCGTTAAGGACAAGTCCTTAGCTAAAACATACTCCGTGAATATTAAAAGATTTATATAGAATTAGTGTTATTAGAGCATCTCCAATAATATCTAATATTTTCTTTCTAAAAATATGAAGTTTTAGTGCTTTTAAAAAGGTATTGGAAAGAATAAAGATGGTCATCTCCAAGAGTTCCTAATAATCTACTTCTGAAACATAGAAGACAATTTTGCATCAGAAATCCTATACTATTCTTAAATCATCCCAACTATTTTTATGTATTCTTTCTCTCTTGTACATTTGCATCAGGAACCCTTTTCTACTTGTTGGGGGGGGGGTCCGAAAATCGGATTGGGTCCCCGAACACAGGTGATGAAAGACTCGCGAACAAACACACGAAAGGATTCAAGAATCAGGAGATAAGGAATCTCCGAAAGCCTGACTTCACCTCAAAAGTTGCGAACTCCTTTACACGTGCCCTCGAACCTCCTTTTATAGGGAGGTGAAGGGACTTTTACATTCCGAGATTGCCCTCGAATCTAAAGAATATTCCAAGTGTGAACATGTACATGAATGTCTTCTACATCCCGTGATTTGCGGAGCTAATTTCACATATTTACAAGCCGGCCACTAGTTCACACTTCGAACCCAGACTTTTGATGCTTCACCTTTGACTGAGTCTCCCCTTGACCTTCGACTCTTCATTCGCGGAAGTCACCAGTTATCAAGGTTCCTGAATCGAGTTTCCGAAGTCACAGCCGAAGTGGAGTTCTTCGATCCCGCGGAGATTTCCGAAGTTTCCATCGCCAAAGTTTCCCGAATCTGCAATATTCTCCGAAGTTTCCGCTATCCTAAAACAAGAAACAGACCTGCAAACCTGTGGTCATTCGGCGTTCCTGCACGTTTATATGAATTCGCCAGAGTCTTGACATCTCCGAAGTTTCGAGGGTGAAAAGTTTTTATCCAATTCCCCAACACTAGCCCCTCGGGGAAGCGGGTTGACTCCGACGATCCGTTTCCACGAAAAACTCTCAGAATTTCGGTAAAAAACGTCACCCTCAGAACGTCGGAGTGTACACGCGTCCCCCCCTGAAATGCGCAACGGTCATCTCGAGACATCTTCTCGAAACTACCCCCCTCTTTCCCTATAAATAGAGACCCAGCGCGGTAACTTTATTTCACCGCTTTGCCGTTTTCTCCGAACTTTTGTGGCACTCGTAGCGCAAGGCCTTTCGTCTTAAGATTCCCGAGGTTCGGTAACTTCTTCGCTCCTCTAAGGTAGAACATTTGTACTTCTTATTTTTTCGATTGTCATCTCCTTTTTTCGTAGATTTTTTGTTAGTCGTGAATTAAATGTATTCGTTATTTCTCTTTTCTGAAAAAGGTGGCTCGTACTAAAAGCACAGCTAGACCAATGACTGCCGAAGAACTGGCTGCTGCTGGCATCTTGCCATCATCGGAGAATGCTCCTCCTGGCACAAGTAGTCCGGCTGCCGAAGGTGTTCGTGAATCTGGCAGCCGCGAAGATGGAGAGGTTCGATCTGGGTGTGAATCTGGTGATGGCGAGGATATTTCTAATGTCGAAGTCAATCTTAATGAGCTGATATCTTCGAAAGCTTCATATCCCCCGGCCTTTGTTTTCGGGAGATCAAAAGTTACCTCCGAACTCATTAAGGAATATGAAGAGGCTGGCTTTTTCCCTTCTGGTGATGGTCGTCCACCTTCTGACGAAGAGACTCCTTCTTCCGAGGCGGATGAGATTGTTGTCTTCAGGAATTTTTTCGTTTGTGGTCTCAGATTTCCCTGCGATACTCTTCTTCCCGCTATTCTTGAGAAGTTGTTGGCGGTCGATTTCCATCATCCAAGAACACTTGTTATGTTATGGTTTGAATTTCATTTTGGAACTAACCCGCCATTAGGCATACTAATGATATAACAAGTTCACCGATGGATGTGCATTTTGGAGTATAGTGTTTTTGCAGGAATTCACGTATTAAATGAGGGAAGATGCAACTAGTTCGGAGAACGTTTTGCAAGTCAATCAAGGAGCTCCGACCATGTGCGAACATGCCTCCAAAGGTGGCAAGGACCAATGTGCTTGAATAGAGAACTCCCGAGGACCGAGATGAAAAGACCGGAAGTTCATGCATAAAGATCCCTCAACTTGGTCGCGGAGATAACGATGTCCAAAGCCCACAATTGAAGGGGCCCATGATCCAAAATGTAAAAGACGAAGCGTGTCACAAGATGGGCCGAAACCGGGCCAGGAAAGGCCCAGGCCGGTCGGCCCAGCCCCTTCTGGCGGCGGTTCGGGCCCCCCTTTCTTCGGTGTTAAGTATGTGGAACCCTAATCGCGTGAAAAAGGGCCATTCGCCAGAGACGCCATCTAGTTCCTCAGAGCCGCCAAGGAAGAGAAGATTGACTACGAGAGAGACCCTTGGGGGAAGACACTCGAGAGAGATCATTGCCAAGCCCAAGGGAGGTCGCCACGAGGAAGGAGGACGCCGAGAGCTTGCCACGGCGCCGCCGGAGTTGAAGGACAACGAAGATCCATCTTCATCGGAGGCATCCACCATCTCAACGGTGCCATGCCTAGCGCCATGATGGGGTAAAGT
This sequence comes from Cenchrus fungigraminus, assembly GCA_036936925.1. NCBI lineage: Eukaryota > Viridiplantae > Streptophyta > Magnoliopsida > Poales > Poaceae > Cenchrus > Cenchrus fungigraminus. The sequence goes on along the minus strand of CM072776.1, from coordinate 91,513,764 downwards.
CTTTCGTTTGTCCATGGAGTTGTAACGGAACTTGAAGTGTAGTCACCTATATATCTTGTTTGGATCATATGTCTATCATACCATTTGTTGATGATGCTTAATGTTTAAGGCTAGCTACCGTGCTTTCGTGGTTGCTCCTGTAGATCGCGTCAACATACCATGTTCATTAGGGTTAGTACCGATTACCTTCGCGTAGTGACATGTACGAGGGAAGGGAAAAGTCTAATCCTTGATCGCACACTTAGATAGATTGGATCGGGGGTTTATAATGTTTTGGGTGATTGCATCTTCAAGTGCCTAAACTCCATGGGCATTCGTTCTTCATATTTGTGCACCTTTCATCTCTCTTTAACGTAATCTAGGGTTAGTTTGTCTTTACTTTATAGATTAATCTTTCTATCATAAGTCTTCAATCAACTAGATTAGTGTTAGGTTAAACGCTAGTAATCCCCTTGCTCCTTGGGTTGACAAGAACCTTGGGATCTCCTGTAGGTGAAGAAGGGCATAGGAGATCCGTACGCTTGCGGATCGAAACTTCATACGAGTTTCACCTATCAACAGAAGTTCTCTGTGAAGATACATCAACTGACACCTAACTCTTTTCTGGAACTCTCGAAGTTTTTCTGGATTATGAAGACTTTTAAATGCACTGCTAGTGCTGATGTTTTTGCGCGTTTGTTCGAGCTTGTTATTGAGAAGGATATCCTCAAACTCAATGATGGAAACTTCTATGAAGCTCACTATGGTTGCTGCACCTTCAATACCCGAAGGAAGAACTCTTACCAGAATCTTACTCGCATTCAACTTGCCCCTTGCGGCAAAAGCAACTTGCCTGAAGACTGGCGGTCATACTGGTTCTACTTGAAAGTTGACATGTCCAAGGTTCCTGGCTATATTGGTCCGGCTTATCCATTTTATTCGCCCATGACCCCGGTCACCGCAGTTAGCACTGCTACTTTTAACAGCCGTGCTCTTGGCTTCAAGAGTTACGAAAATGGTTTCTATCTTGCCAGCACCATTCTCGGTGGTCGCGACGCCATTGAAGAATTTGTTGTTGCTCGAATTTGGCCCTTGTCACATGGCTGGAAACCTTCAGACATTGTTTTTCTTGAAGTGGACTGGGCTTCTCAGAAAGTGCCATTTCCGCGATTTGATTTGCGACTCGAGGATGGTCAAAGCTTGAGTGATTTTATCCTCGAAGTTGAAGAGAAGGTCACAGATATGGTCAGCGAATTCACTTTGAATGAATATAAGGTCTACAAGCACATTGTGAAACACAAGAAGAGAGTGAACCGTGTGTTCTCAGAACTTGGTGCAGAAACCGCCCTTCGATCTCGCCCACCGGGTGTAGACAAGAAGGTTCCAAGTATTGTTTCTGCTAGCTCTTCAGTTGTTCCCCCTAAGGCTCGGAGGAAAAGGGCTTCGCGGAAAGAAAAGGCTAAGGATAGTGCTGGCGACACTTCCTCCCCTGCTATTTGCCCGTCGAAAACTAAATCTTTAGAATCTAGCAAGAGGAAAAGAAAAGCTTCCGAAGGTGCCTCCGATGCTGAGATGCAAGCGGCTTCTAGTCTTACGAAGCTGGGTAGGAAGAAATCTAAGAAGGTTGTAAAGAAAGTTGTTGCCGCTATTGTTCAGCGTGTTCCTTCGGTGCTTTCTGATGAGGAGATGATAGATGAGCCTCGCCGAACAGGTTTCTTTTCTTGCTTGTGCTGTGAATTAAGATTCGGTGTTCGTCATGGTTGTACTCCGAGTTCTGAGAATGATTTTGTTGATATTGAAACTTTTTCAGACATTGTTCCTGAGGCTCGGGCTACCCCAGATGATTCTTCTGCCCTTGCTTCCGCTGAGGCTGGAACTTCCAAAACTCTTGTTACTGATGATGAAGCCTCTCCAAAGTTTACTGAAGATTTGGAGCGCACGGTGGATCAGAGCGGTGGTTTGCTTCAGGATCCTCCTTTGATTGGGACTCACGAAGACATTCCCGACGAACAAGACCCCACTCCCTCAGTCGCTGCTTATAACGAAAGCTTTGGTACGTCCTTTAGAGGTGAACTGTTAAGTGTTGGTGGTCAGGTGGTAGGTGCAGACGGTGGTAGTCCTAAGTTTTCTGTGTTGTGGAAGTCCCCTAAACTTGTGAGTGAAACAGGGGGAGATGCTCTAAAGAAAACACTCCGCTTGACTGACAAAACAACGATTACTGCTGAGAAGCAAACTTCTTCCTCTCTTCAGAAATCTTTGACGATTTCTGACTCTGCTGTCCAAGGATCTTTGAAGGTGTTTAATGGAAAAGGTTTGTTAGTTGGTTTCATTTCTATTTTCTACAAATCTTCCTACTTTCCTTACTGATCTTGTTGTTGATTCCCTCTGGTTTTCGTAGCTTTTGAAGAAAACGTGCAAAAGCACTCCGCCTCGGATCTTTCTAAGTTCAACCATATTTATAGTCTGAAGACAGCACTTGTCGGCAAGGTTGTTTCGGAAAGGCTCAATGAAAAGGAGGAACTTGTCGCTAAGCTCAACGATGAATCTCAGAACTTGAAATGTGACTTAGACAAGGCACGGGCTTCAAATTTGGAACTAGAAAAGCAGATTATTGAGCTGAAAGACTCTGTGAAGAAATCTCAAGAGGGGAAAAAACTTGCTGAAACTGCTCTTCATGACTTGAAGAAAGATCATGAAAAGCTTGGCAAGACTCGTGAAGATGACCTTAAAATGATTGAGAATCTTCGCAAGAATGCCGATAAGAGCACAAAAACTATTGATGAGCTCCGAAGCGCTAACGTCGAGCTTTCGATGAAGAACACTGAGCTCGCGAAGACGCTAAGCACGAAAGAGCAAACTATTCTGGATCTCGAGAAGGCTCTGTCTGAGCCGAGCGAAACTTTGACCAAGGGGACTAATGAAGTCCGGGAATATCTGAAGCTCTTGTTCGAGGAATACAAAGAAGCTCTCGGTCAGTTTGGCGCCCGACCGAATCCTTTCCCTGAAAACAATGATGTCTCATCTAAGATGAGCTGGATGCTAGCGGAGTTTAAGGCTCTTCCGAACGTCATTTCTGGAGTCAGCGATTTTGCTGCTATCTTTTCTGTCGAGAGCTTGCTTAAACTCCTTCATGATTTTGATTGTGTTGATTTTGCGAAGTTTCGTGGGGCTCTTCCGCGACTTCCAGATGCTGCAAGTACATCAGCTATCAGAGCTGATGAAGATGTCCGAGCTTTGAAAGTGAAATTCGCGAAGGAGTTCTGGTATGCCAATGGAAAGGAAATTGCCAAGAAGATTACACGTGAGAAGCTTGATAAGGTTATTTCTCTAAATATGTTGAAATTCTGATGTCTTGTAGACTTCTTTTTTCTTGATATTGATGACTTCGTTTGTTTCTTTCTCAGCTGATTCAGAAAGAAGCCCGCGCCAATATTGAGAAGATCCAGGAAATATCTTCTGATTCTGAAGGAGATGATGATACTAACGATGGAGAGGGTGCTTCAGGAAGTGAGAGAAGTAGCAGCGACAGCAGCAGTGGTGATGACCAAGACAACGGAGAAGGAGAGAGTTCTGATCAGCACACTAGTTCCCCGAAGGTTGATATCATTGGATGAGGCGGAACCTATCCGAACTTTCCGCTTTTGCTTTTTTAAAGGCTGCGAACTTGTTTATTCATGGGCTATGGCCTTCTCTAAACTCTTGTTTTGTAAACTTTAACCTACGCAGGTCCTGCAAGGTGGGCCTGTGCAGGACATCATACCTTTGCGTATTCATCGCCAAGATCAAATAGTTAGTGGCGAAGCTTGGCGCTTGTACAAAGAATCCCATCCTGGATGCAAGTTCTCCGATTTCTAGACTTATTGTTGTCAATATTTCTTGATGCGTATATGGCAAACTTGCCCAGGTTGATATCGCAACTTTCAGCTGCTTCAACCAGTTTGTGCACTTTGCCATTTTTACGAAGATGATTAAGCCCCTTAGCTCATATAATGATATTTTTGGCTAGAAAATTCTCCTGAGTGGACATTGCTTCAAAAATTTACCAGAGGATATTCATCGCTAAGATTGCTGAATTTCTCATACTCACGACTCGGAAAGATTTTTTATCAAAATTGCTTCATTCTCTTTGTAACACCCCAGGTGTTTATTAATGATAAATACCTCGATTAGAGTGGTTAATCAAGGTTAATTAGCTCCTAAGCATGTTTGACTTGATCTCACACACTTTTGCACAAAAGACCTTGGTCAAAATCTCAAACCACGGTCAAACCCTAGATCTCCTTTAAGGCTGAAATGGTTTTCTTACGCGTTCTCCAAATTTCACTATAGAAGTTCAAAATCGGCCAATACGAAAGTTGTTCATTGTTTCTGGGAACACATTTTTCGTAATTGGCGGACATTCTAATTTTGAGTGCAAAGCCGCGAAAACTCGAGATGAAGTTCCTGTGCACAGTGTTACAGGGCCGAGTTTTTCCTGAAGTTCAACACGTTTTTCCCGAAAATCTGTTGAGCAAAACACAGGTCGCCCTTTGAGAAAGTTGTAGTGTTTTAGCTCCTCTACAACTTTTGTTGTTGGAGATTTTCGAGTATCTTGACACTTTTTGGAGTTACGGAATTTTGAAAGCTGGTTCGCGGTTTTGAAACTGAGTTGGGCGACGCCGACGCCGCGCCAGAGCGCGCGCGCGCCAGAGGCAGCCCTGCCACGCGTCAAGTCGCCCGAGCGTCGGTGTACGGAGGCCGTGGGGATGTCGCCATGGACCCGCTCGACGTCGTGGGCCCTCCGCCCTCTCAAGACGCCGTACGCCGCGCCCACGCCACGGGAACGCGTCGGGCCGAACCACGCGCCGCGCGTCTGTGCGCCCGCGCACGCGCGGCGTGCATGCCGCGCGCCACATGGCCGTTTCCTCAGCCCCATCGCGCCCTATCCGTCTACCTGTCGTGCCGCATCACCTCGCTCGCCCGCCAGTCGCACGCCGCCGTCCTCTGCCAAGGCGAGCAGAGCCGCCGCCACCGCTCCATTGCCGCTCAACCGCCGAGCTCGCTGTCCACCCCTTCCCGTCGAGTTCCCACCACGTCCGCACCTCCTCCTGCACCTCCTCAACACCACCGCACCGTCGCCGGGCCACCAGACGGCACCGTCGCCGCTCAGGCACGGCTGCGGCGGGCAGGACCGAGCCGCGCCGGCGCCAGCACCGGCGAGGCCGCTCCCGGTCCGGCCGTCGCCCTCCAGACCTCAATCAAGGTCAGCAGCAGCCCAGGTGGCCTCCTCCGGCCAAGTCCGGCCATCTCCGGCCGCCAATTCCGCCGCCGGCGAGGTGCCTGCCCGCCCAGGGACGACATTGCAAGGGTGATGTTCTTTCCAGGGAGTTTTTCGTAAACCAGGGACCTCTGCGTAATTTCGTGTAAATGTTACAAGGGTCTCTGTGTAAATCTGTTTAGGGTTTTCAGCAGCAACTTCAAAAATCTGTAGAAAATTGTAGAAAAATCATAAAAATGCAAATCCAATTTTGTTGGGTTCCTGGTGATGAAACCTATCTTTTCTAGAAAGCATGTATAGAGTTTTTCTGTACAGTTTTTGAATGAAAATTCAAATTCAGTTTGAAGTGTTTTTAGTGTAGTTTAAAATATACACATGCTATGGACTTGAATTTTTGATATGTTGCTCTTTATGACATGTTTAGATTTGTGACCAAAATTGGCATGAGTTTGATCTATATATCTTTAGTTATGATTTATGTAAGTTTTATGCTAGATTAAGCTTGATGCTTTTTATAGCCCCTTAATTAAACTTTTCTGTAACCACATGTGCATCCTAGGGCTTTGACTTGATGAGTAGTACCTCTGGTAGGATGGATGTGATTTTAGGATGTGCTTTGATAAAGGTTTTGTATTTAATCTTGTGTAGGAGTTTAAATTCAAAAGTTGAAAAATAATTTGAATCTGCACTTATGCTTTGGTCAGAAGCTTATATTTGGCATACATGACTTGTAGAAGAAAGTTGAGATCAAAAAGTTTAGTAAATCTTTTTATATGAATTAATGGTTATTTACTAGGCTAAAATTTGTCTTTTTCGTATAAATTAATTTATAAATGATCTTAAGCTATATTTTGGTTTGAGAGCTTAAAATTAGGCATATGTTGCTGTGTGCAAAAGATTAGGCTCATTTGAAGTGTTTTTGATTTTATATGGATTTATGGTTGAAAGGCTTGTTTTATGGATTTAAATAAGGAAATGGAGAGTAAAGTGTAAATTGTGAAATCATGTTTTGTTCCTGTTTTTAGTAATTTAAAAAAACACCCCCTTACTGTTTGGTGAAGTTAAATAGCTCATTTTGCTTAGATGTGTACGCAATCACCATCAAAGCTCATCTTAATTTAATGCATATGCATGTATACGTGTAGATTTACCGGACGGGAAGTACACGCTCACCCAGGAGGAGGAGGGAGCAGCTAGCGGGGAAGTGAACCAACTTGGTGAGCAGCAAGACCTGGACCAAAGTCCAGAAGAGCCCAAGGCTAGTGTTAGTGCTGTAGTAGAGGAAGGCAAGCACCGGTTTCATCTAACCTTTTTGGGATAAAATCTCCACTTTTACTTTTCAGTATTTATTGTTTATTTTGTGCATTTACGTTTCAGGAGTTGTGTTGAAACCTAGATGCATGATCCTTAGGACTCCTATGCTCTTTTACTAGTATGTTAGGAACGCTAGTGCCATGCTTTAAGGACACGGTACAAGTCGAGTAATGACTCATTGCTCGCGAGATATAGGATGCTTATGTTGGAATCATAAGTTGGTTAAAATGACTCGCTCATGTGGTAAGAGCAATGGGTTCGGTCTCGACCGAGTAGCATTGTGCTGGTTTAAGCTATTGAACGTACCAAGTGCTTGTCGGGAATGGGACCGGTAAGCCTAGTACCTTCTGAACCGGGGCGGGATCTTTCTAGCTACCGGCTTGGGTTGCGTCTCCGGGCTAGCTACCCGTGGTATAGTGTGTGAGTCCGGACTGGTCGGGTTAGACCCTCCGGATAACCGTGTACCAGAGTTTGTAGCGTCTGATCCCAAACTGTGGGATGTTGGGAACCGCCTGGTTGGGGTAGACACTGCACTTGGTCTACCTTCTTCCGTGTATCTTGGGTTTACCTTGCAAGGATATAAATCGATCGATCGTCGGTCACTCGCCGTTATCTGAGTCGGCTTGACCACTGGCTACCCCATGTTTATTTATGGAACATTTCGGATTAATATTGTTGGATGATTAATCTTGTTTGTACAACCATGCTTGCTTAGCTAGGTGCTTACCTAGAATGGTTAACATACTAGAACTTGAGCTAAAATTTGAAAGTAAGGATCAACTCTTAGTTGCTTTTGGCAAAACAAACCCACCAGCCAAAAAGCCTTGCATATCTAGCTGTGTCTTTTATTTTTGTCGGGTAAGTCTTGCTGAGTATTATTATACTCAGCCTTGCTTTTGTTGTTGTTTTCAGGTAATCTCATCTGGCCTGGATCTATTCCAGATGGTTGGGAACTTGAATGGGAAAACGATGTTGATGAGTGATACTCTATGGATGGCCTCCCATGTGTATCTTCCGCTAGTTTTATTTCCGCTGTTTAAACTCTGAATCACCTTTACTTTTATGTAGTCAAAACTTGGTTTGTAATTTTAAGTACTTATGAACTTTTATGTAATGTAATGTTGTACTCTGGTCCCGCCTTCGTGTGGGCTTAGCGCATAAATCGATCCTGTGTAAGTGATTTACCGGGCATGCCCCGGCAGAGGCGACAGAATAGTTCTTTATTATTGCTTAATGGCCACGTGGACCGGCTTAGGCGATAATACGGAATTATTTTGGGCGGTTCTGTCACAGCTGGCATCAGAGCGAGTTATGCACCAGAGTAATTAAAATAACTTAACAAACTTGTTTTTGGAATAAAATTTGCCAAGATTAATAATCTTGCTAAGTGAGTAGGACGTTAAGGTCTAATCTAGTCCGAGAGGCCCTAGAGGGAATTTTTGGGTTCTTTCAGGTGGCTAGTACTCTATGGTGTATTTAATCTGACTTCCAGCACATTTGATTCCTGTCAAAACTTACTTTCATGCACAACCATACTAGTTCATCACGTTTTGCCATACGTGGTGGTACCACAGGGAAGTCCTGTGAGGGACTAGTGGGACCTATTCCAATGGGTGCCACGTCGCGTCTGCGTCTCGTCACGTTTTGCCATACGTGATGGTGCCACGGGAAAGTCCGTGAGGGATGAGTGAGGCCTATTCCAATGGGCACTCACGTCGCGTCTGTGTCTAGCCATGTTTTGCCATACATGTGCGAACCCGCAATAGGCGGAAAGGACAACTCCATTCAAACGGAGGTGTCCGAGGTTGGACGCTGTCCATGCAGCGGCTTTACGCATGGATACCGTTTCTATAGTGAACGGTAATGAATGTGGACGCTTTTGTGAGTGCTGGCACAAAAGGTCTTGAATATCTGTGATTTTCTGCAGGTACACTAACCACGGTTGTTAGGAACGGTAATTTAAGAAACGAATAGCCTCCGACTAGCTATTATAAGGAGAGACGTATATGTATGCCTTGCCACCGGCACTAACTTCGTTTTTGAGCTTAAAAGCTTTGTGAGGAAGTTTAGGACGCTTTTTGCATCATGTAAAAGCTACCAAACCTAACTCTGAACTTAAATCATGTGTTGCTTGGTCTCTATCAGTTGAATTTATAGTTCTTAAGGACCATTCATGCTAGTTTGGTAAATTATGTGATGTGATCAAAAGTATGTCTAGTTGCTGTCCAAATTTTTCTAAGGATGATCTAGAAAGTTTTTGGTTAGGTGATCTTTAGGAAAATTGCTCATCACCTAGTTATGATTGCTCTCTGAAATTCTCATGATTTTAGGATGCTTAAAACTGAAGTTAGGATTAATTTTGCTAGGCAAGGTCATGCTGAAATGCTGTTGAAATTCTGAGTTAGTCTGAAACTCGAATTTCTACACATAGTTCCTAAATGAGTTTGACCAGGGAATCTATAACAAATATGCTCCATATATAGCCTACTTTGTGCTGTAAAAACCTCATGGTCATAGGGTTCTCAATTTTTGAGTTATGGTCTTTTTAGTGAAGCTCTGTCCTGCTGAAAATTTCTGGGCAACAACACTCTACAACTTGATCAGTTAGACCCTTTTCCAAGCTGATTTGGTTCGACCCTTGAATACCAAGAATGCTCCTTAGGTATCTATCTACCTCCTGTAGAAATCTCAAGGTCACTAGATTTTTAGTTTGGGAGTTATGCACAAAACATTAGGTCTCTGCCCTGCTGAATTTCAGAACTAGTGGTCTCTGAAATTCAAATTTTTAGGTTATCTTCCTTTGAAATCCAGAGCAAACCTTGAATACCAAGGTTGTTTAGAATTTCATATTCTGCATGCTCGTAAAATTTCAGCATCATTGCAGTTTTGAGCTGAGAGATATGGAATTTTTAGTGACCCTCGGCCTGCTGTCCAACAGCCCTGACAGCAAAGCGATATCTGAATTTTCGGGCATGATAGCCTCAGCATTATCTCTAAGTTGAATACCAATATTGGAAGGCATGAGATTTTACATCCCCTACCTAAAAATGATGATATTTAGGTGGTGGAAGAATGCTCTACGAATGTTTTTGAAGTTTCTATCCACAGATGAATACAATCAGTGCAAGATCCATCTATCCCCTTCTTCTTCTCTTAGGATGGTTTCTAATAGAAGCATAATCATATCCTTATCAAGTCAACTGGAATTCCGTTGTACTCTTTTTGTTGCTTCTATACACTTTCACTAGTTTATAAGCAATTCCTCAATTTCCTTTGTCCAGGAAATGTCGATCACCCAAATTTTCTGGCATTGATGTCTCTACGCTTATCACTCTCACTTTTCTATCCTTGACCATGAAATCCTTGTGCTTGCTCACAAACAAACAAATAAATGAGAACATGGTTACAAGGCATCAAAAATCTGTTGGTAAGCACGTGAGCATCATCACCGCATGCATATCTTGCAACCTTAATGACATAAATCATGGGCATGGAAAATGCATTGCACAACAGGTGCATTTGGGACATTGGATGAACTAACATGCATATGTCCTGATGGTTTCCCATCTTTCCACTCTATCGCCCTTTTTGCTGGTGATGTTGTTGTTACATAAACGAAGGTGCTGCGACGGAACCTAGGGTATCATGTGTGCTGCAGCCATGTGATTACCACTAGGAGCGCGCTAGGTATCTTGGTTTGTGAGAATGCGACTCACCGCACCTATTACTTCTCAACTCTATGTTTATCCTCTCTACCTTGACTAACCTCATGGGTGAAGCAAGTCATGCTGACATTGCATCATGAGCACCATATCTCATGAGCATACACATCACGCATTCATAAACATGTGCATCATCATGCATGCACCTCATCATATACATATCATGTGCATCTCTCACTATGCACCATGACATATACACTGAAAGATCATATGCATAAACATCATATGCTCATATACATATACATCATACTATATGCACTGCATCATGAGCATCCACATGTGCACCATCCCATTGTTGCACGAGTCATTTCCCATATGCATAAGCATTGTCATCCCATGACTCACCAAGTGCATGAGTTTCAACTCAAAATCATTACGCCCTGGTGTGGTGCATAAAGTAATTAAAATACTTCATTAAGATAAACCTTGAGCAAGGGTATTTTTCCTCACTCCCTTCCCAATTTTGTTTCCAAAATCTTGTCATTTGCCATTGACAATTATACTTTCCAGGATACTCTAGGAGTTAAACTTTTTATTGATCTCCTAAAAGCAAATTCATGAACCTCTGTAAACAAATTTACCCAAATATTTGAGGTTTCCCTTCTTTATGGGAATCTTTTTGGAACCTTTCGACTTGGTCTTCTTCCTTCTAAATTTCAAAATTCACTTGGTAGTGACTCAACTAAGCTGGTTGAAGGAGTATGAGCAAGTTCTCCAAAAGTTAAGATAAGAGGAGCCTTCTACTGAGTCAATGATCTTTGGTTCTTTAGCACGTTTTCTCCTAATCAAAGGAACCGGGATACCAGTAAATAAAGGATGGGCAGAATCCTTTGATAGGTTTTCCTTGGTACAATCCCAATTTAGGATGGTAGATACCCCAACTATTTCTCTTTCTCCCAAAGTCACGGTCAATCCTCTCGAGGGCCAAATTGACTCCTCCATATCCGTGCTTCGCCTGTTCTGTGCTACGGCTGATCGTGGTCGTCCTGTCGTCAAGACATCCAATGCCGGCTACCATCGTGCCACATGTCACCACCACACCTCCTTGCCACCGGCCCCTCCCCAAGTGGCGCGAGCACCACTGCCACTACACCATGGTGAGCATCATTAAAAGGAGCACCTCCCCATCGACATTCACCGCTCAGAGTTGCATCCACTTGAGCCACCATATCTCGTCGCCCTCCCTTCTCTCTAGTTGTTTTCTTTGAGCACATACCGGCCACTTTCGCCGCTTACGACGTTCCTCGTCGATTAAACTCCTTTCCTCTATCTTCCCCAGCAATGTGAAGAAGAGTCAAGCTCCTCCAGTTGTCGGGTCAGTCCGAGCCTTTCCCTGAAGCTCGTCCACTGAAGGTTGGTGCCAACATCACAAAGAAGAAGCTCGAGAAGAGAGCCACAAGAGGGAGCCAACCCCACATCATCAACTATGGGTCGTTTTCTGGAGATGTTTGATTCCATCTGCTGGACTCCAGTAGGACTGTACGTCTGCTTTGTGTTCCAATTCTTGATGATTTTAGCTTTTCATGTGTACATTCATCGCCCGCTTCCGCACGAGCGACATTGATTTTCTCATCAAGCCTGTTATCTCCCCTGGAGGTTTTCCTCTAATCTTGTTGGCAAATCTCGGGACGAGATTTCTTTTAAGGGGGGTAGACTGTAACACCCCAGGTGTTTATTAATGATAAATACCTCGATTAGAGTGGTTAATCAAGGTTAATTAGCTCCTAAGCATGTTTGACTTGATCTCACACACTTTTGCACAAAAGACCTTGGTCAAAATCTCAAACCACGGTCAAACCCTAGATCTCCTTTAAGGCTGAAATGGTTTTCTTACGCGTTCTCCAAATTTCACTATAGAAGTTCAAAATCGGCCAATACGAAAGTTGTTCATTGTTTCTGGGAACACATTTTTCGTAATTGGCGGACATTCTAATTTTGAGTGCAAAGCCGCGAAAACTCGAGATGAAGTTCCTGTGCACAGTGTTACAGGGCCGAGTTTTTCCTGAAGTTCAACACGTTTTTCCCGAAAATCTGTTGAGCAAAACACAGGTCGCCCTTTGAGAAAGTTGTAGTGTTTTAGCTCCTCTACAACTTTTGTTGTTGGAGATTTTCGAGTATCTTGACACTTTTTGGAGTTACGGAATTTTGAAAGCTGGTTCGCGGTTTTGAAACTGAGTTGGGCGACGCCGACGCCGCGCCAGAGCGCGCGCGCGCCAGAGGCAGCCCTGCCACGCGTCAAGTCGCCCGAGCGTCGGTGTACGGAGGCCGTGGGGATGTCGCCATGGACCCGCTCGACGTCGTGGGCCCTCCGCCCTCTCAAGACGCCGTACGCCGCGCCCACGCCACGGGAACGCGTCGGGCCGAACCACGCGCCGCGCGTCTGTGCGCCCGCGCACGCGCGGCGTGCATGCCGCGCGCCACATGGCCGTTTCCTCAGCCCCATCGCGCCCTATCCGTCTACCTGTCGTGCCGCATCACCTCGCTCGCCCGCCAGTCGCACGCCGCCGTCCTCTGCCAAGGCGAGCAGAGCCGCCGCCACCGCTCCATTGCCGCTCAACCGCCGAGCTCGCTGTCCACCCCTTCCCGTCGAGTTCCCACCACGTCCGCACCTCCTCCTGCACCTCCTCAACACCACCGCACCGTCGCCGGGCCACCAGACGGCACCGTCGCCGCTCAGGCACGGCTGCGGCGGGCAGGACCGAGCCGCGCCGGCGCCAGCACCGGCGAGGCCGCTCCCGGTCCGGCCGTCGCCCTCCAGACCTCAATCAAGGTCAGCAGCAGCCCAGGTGGCCTCCTCCGGCCAAGTCCGGCCATCTCCGGCCGCCAATTCCGCCGCCGGCGAGGTGCCTGCCCGCCCAGGGACGACATTGCAAGGGTGATGTTCTTTCCAGGGAGTTTTTCGTAAACCAGGGACCTCTGCGTAATTTCGTGTAAATGTTACAAGGGTCTCTGTGTAAATCTGTTTAGGGTTTTCAGCAGCAACTTCAAAAATCTGTAGAAAATTGTAGAAAAATCATAAAAATGCAAATCCAATTTTGTTGGGTTCCTGGTGATGAAACCTATCTTTTCTAGAAAGCATGTATAGAGTTTTTCTGTACAGTTTTTGAATGAAAATTCAAATTCAGTTTGAAGTGTTTTTAGTGTAGTTTAAAATATACACATGCTATGGACTTGAATTTTTGATATGTTGCTCTTTATGACATGTTTAGATTTGTGACCAAAATTGGCATGAGTTTGATCTATATATCTTTAGTTATGATTTATGTAAGTTTTATGCTAGATTAAGCTTGATGCTTTTTATAGCCCCTTAATTAAACTTTTCTGTAACCACATGTGCATCCTAGGGCTTTGACTTGATGAGTAGTACCTCTGGTAGGATGGATGTGATTTTAGGATGTGCTTTGATAAAGGTTTTGTATTTAATCTTGTGTAGGAGTTTAAATTCAAAAGTTGAAAAATAATTTGAATCTGCACTTATGCTTTGGTCAGAAGCTTATATTTGGCATACATGACTTGTAGAAGAAAGTTGAGATCAAAAAGTTTAGTAAATCTTTTTATATGAATTAATGGTTATTTACTAGGCTAAAATTTGTCTTTTTCGTATAAATTAATTTATAAATGATCTTAAGCTATATTTTGGTTTGAGAGCTTAAAATTAGGCATATGTTGCTGTGTGCAAAAGATTAGGCTCATTTGAAGTGTTTTTGATTTTATATGGATTTATGGTTGAAAGGCTTGTTTTATGGATTTAAATAAGGAAATGGAGAGTAAAGTGTAAATTGTGAAATCATGTTTTGTTCCTGTTTTTAGTAATTTAAAAAAACACCCCCTTACTGTTTGGTGAAGTTAAATAGCTCATTTTGCTTAGATGTGTACGCAATCACCATCAAAGCTCATCTTAATTTAATGCATATGCATGTATACGTGTAGATTTACCGGACGGGAAGTACACGCTCACCCAGGAGGAGGAGGGAGCAGCTAGCGGGGAAGTGAACCAACTTGGTGAGCAGCAAGACCTGGACCAAAGTCCAGAAGAGCCCAAGGCTAGTGTTAGTGCTGTAGTAGAGGAAGGCAAGCACCGGTTTCATCTAACCTTTTTGGGATAAAATCTCCACTTTTACTTTTCAGTATTTATTGTTTATTTTGTGCATTTACGTTTCAGGAGTTGTGTTGAAACCTAGATGCATGATCCTTAGGACTCCTATGCTCTTTTACTAGTATGTTAGGAACGCTAGTGCCATGCTTTAAGGACACGGTACAAGTCGAGTAATGACTCATTGCTCGCGAGATATAGGATGCTTATGTTGGAATCATAAGTTGGTTAAAATGACTCGCTCATGTGGTAAGAGCAATGGGTTCGGTCTCGACCGAGTAGCATTGTGCTGGTTTAAGCTATTGAACGTACCAAGTGCTTGTCGGGAATGGGACCGGTAAGCCTAGTACCTTCTGAACCGGGGCGGGATCTTTCTAGCTACCGGCTTGGGTTGCGTCTCCGGGCTAGCTACCCGTGGTATAGTGTGTGAGTCCGGACTGGTCGGGTTAGACCCTCCGGATAACCGTGTACCAGAGTTTGTAGCGTCTGATCCCAAACTGTGGGATGTTGGGAACCGCCTGGTTGGGGTAGACACTGCACTTGGTCTACCTTCTTCCGTGTATCTTGGGTTTACCTTGCAAGGATATAAATCGATCGATCGTCGGTCACTCGCCGTTATCTGAGTCGGCTTGACCACTGGCTACCCCATGTTTATTTATGGAACATTTCGGATTAATATTGTTGGATGATTAATCTTGTTTGTACAACCATGCTTGCTTAGCTAGGTGCTTACCTAGAATGGTTAACATACTAGAACTTGAGCTAAAATTTGAAAGTAAGGATCAACTCTTAGTTGCTTTTGGCAAAACAAACCCACCAGCCAAAAAGCCTTGCATATCTAGCTGTGTCTTTTATTTTTGTCGGGTAAGTCTTGCTGAGTATTATTATACTCAGCCTTGCTTTTGTTGTTGTTTTCAGGTAATCTCATCTGGCCTGGATCTATTCCAGATGGTTGGGAACTTGAATGGGAAAACGATGTTGATGAGTGATACTCTATGGATGGCCTCCCATGTGTATCTTCCGCTAGTTTTATTTCCGCTGTTTAAACTCTGAATCACCTTTACTTTTATGTAGTCAAAACTTGGTTTGTAATTTTAAGTACTTATGAACTTTTATGTAATGTAATGTTGTACTCTGGTCCCGCCTTCGTGTGGGCTTAGCGCATAAATCGATCCTGTGTAAGTGATTTACCGGGCATGCCCCGGCAGAGGCGACAGAATAGTTCTTTATTATTGCTTAATGGCCACGTGGACCGGCTTAGGCGATAATACGGAATTATTTTGGGCGGTTCTGTCACACTCTTCTTCGCGAAAATCTCATGACGAAAATATATGAACTTTCTTGGCCACAACCTTCTATTGTTTCAGGCTCTTATTAGGATGTCCCTTCACTCTGGGATCTAGGTCACAACTTGTTGCTGTCTCAGGCCTTTTCGTAGGATATCCCTTTACGGTGGGATCTAGGCCACAACTTGTTGTTGTCTCGGCCCTTTTCGTAGGATATCCCTTTACGGTGGGATCTAGGCCACAACTTGTTATTGTCTCGGGCCTTTCCATAGGATATCCCTTTACGGTGGGATTTTGGCTTTCACGGAGCCCTCGGCTATCGAGGAGCCTTTTCACAAAACTTCTCTTTCACTTTTGGATTTTCGGCTATCAAGAAGCCCTTTCGCAAACTTTTCTTTCACGTCATGGAATTTCGGCTATCACAGAGCATTTCACGAACTTTTCTTTCACATGATGGAATTTCGGCTATCACGAAGCCTTTCACGAACTTTTCTTTCACATGATGGAATTTCGGCTATCACGAAGCCTTTCATGAACTTTTCTTTCACGTGATAGAATTCCGGCTATCACGGAGCCTTTCACGAACTTTTCTTTCACGTGATGGAATTTCGGCTATCATGGAGCCTTTCACGAACTTTTCTTTCACGTGATGGAATTTCGGAGGACACAAAAACTGTGGGGGAAAACTCTTTTCATATATATCATAAAGAGTATTTACATAGGATTCGCCTCATTAAAAACCTTGCCCCTTGATTTAGGGCCCCCTTTGCAAGGAAAAGAGTACGGTCCTTTTTATTCTAAGGTAAATGCGCGAAGTAAATATTTTTGTTCCCGAAGCCACTTATAGCTCCGTGGTTCGGGTTTTTACAATTTTTATGAAATTTAAATCTACGCAAAGAAAAAGCTGAAAACTGAATCTAACTACCTTCATGATTCTCAAGGGTAGTACCTCGTTAGGTTGTCTGCATTCCACGAATGCGGCAATTCTTCGCCAGTTTGGTCTGTTAAGCGAAAGGCTCCTGGCATGCTAGTTTCTTTTGCTATGTAGGGTCCTTCCCAAGATTCATGAAGTTTCCCGAGATTCTCCCAATTTTTCTTTCTTTTCAACACTAAGTCACCATTCTTGATATCTTTCCTGACTATTTTCTTGTCTTTCCATGCCTTGGTTTCCCTTTGATATTTTTGAATGTTCTCTGAAGCTTCGAGGATTGTGAGCTCGATCATGTCCTTCTCTACCTTCATGTCAACTTCTTCAATTTCTTTTGCCTTTTGGACTCTCAAACTTTCATTCTTAATTTCTTCTGGTGTCATTGCTTCAGTCCCAAATAGCAAGTGAAAAGGTGTGAAACTTGTTGCCCTCGACACTGTTGTGTTGTGAGACCAGATTACCTTCGGCAACTCATCTATCCACTTGCCTTTCTTCTGATCATATAGACACTTCTTGATTCCCGAAAAGATCAGCTCGTTCGCCCTTTCAACAGCCCCATTGGACTGCGGATGATAGACTGAGGAGTACTTCACGTGGGTGCCCAGAGTTTTACAATATTCCTTGAAAGAGTAGCAGTCAAACTATTTTCCATTGTCAATAGTTAACTCTCTTGGGACTCCAAATCTGCAGATTATGTTTTGCCAAAAGAATTTTTGAACTGTTGGCGCAGTGATATTCGCCAATGCCTTCGCTTCCACCCATTTGGTGAAATAATCAACTGCAACTGCTGCGAATTTGCAATTTCCTTGAGCTGTTGGCAATGACCCAACCAAATCCATCCCCCACCTTTGCAGAGGCCATGATGGTGGAATCAAATGAACTGGCATAGACGGTAAATTTTGCTGATTCGCTGTTTTTTGACAAGCTTCACATTCCTGAACCAACTTCTTTGCATCAATGTTTATGGAGGGCCAAAAGAATCCCTGCTTTATTGCCTTGCCCGCTAGTGCTCTTGTGCCTATGTGTGCACCACAGAATCCACTGTGGATTTCTTTGAGAAGTTCTAAACCTTTTTCAGAAGTTATGCACCTTAGCCATGGTTTGGTAACTCCAGACTTGTAAAGTTCTCCATTCACTATAGCGTAGCCTCTTGCCCTTTGCCTTAGCCTTTTTTCCTCCAATTCATCTTGTGGTTCATAGTGGCCTCTCAGGTATGCCATGATTTCATCCCTCCAATCATGACTTTCTATGTTACTCACGGTTCTTGGCTTCGGGTCTTTGATTGATGGTTCTCTGATAATTTCGAAGAACACATCCGGAGGCATTGCTTGCTTCTGAGCTGCCGCTTTCGCTAGTTTGTCTGCTTCGTTATTGTCATTTCTTTGTATATGATGAACTGAGTAGCCCTTGAAATGCTTCTCCATTTCTCTGACTTTCTCATGGTACTTCACTAGAATTGGATTCCTTGCTTCGCTCTCTTTCTCGATGTGTTCTTGGATAACTTTGGAATCTGTCTTAATGATAAAAGTTTGCTGGCCCAATGCTTTCATCTTTCTCAGAGATAAGAGTAGAGCCTCGTACTCGGTTGTGATGTTCGTAGAAGGCACATCATCTGCGAAGTCAAGTCGGGCGGCATATCTTATTACAACTCCAGTTGGAGATGTCATGATCGCTGCTACTCCGACACCTTTGTCGCACCAAGCCCCATCGCAGTATACAATCCATGGCGTGACTATATCTTCGCCAGAGTTATGTGTCGTCGATGTCCAGTCTACGACGAAATCTGCCAAGACTTGCGATTTGATTGCACTTCTTCTTTCGAAGTCCACAGTGTATTCTGATAGCTCTGCTGCCCATTTGACAATTCGGGTTGATGCTTCTTTGTTTGTGAACAAGTCGTTCAGTGGCTGATTCGTGATGACTCTTATTCTGTGACCTTCGAAATAATGCCTCAATTTTCTTACTGCCATAATGACTGCATATGCTATCTTCTCTAGTTCAGAATAGAAAAGTTTGGATCCTGAAAGAGCTTCCGAAGCGAAATATACAGGGACTTGTTTCAACTTTCCGTCCTCTTCTTTCTCTTGCACTAGAACAGCACTTACGGCTGAGTTGGAAGCGGACAAGTACAGCAGAAGTGGCGATCTTGGCTCTGGAGGACATAGCTTCGTCATGTTTGACAAATAATCTTTGAGTTCTTGGAAGGCTTGTTTCTGAGATTCAGACCACTGAAAATTTTTGGAACTTCGGAGAATTTGGAAGAAAGGCAGACTTCTTTTTGCAGCTCTCGGTATGAATCTGTTCAGGGTAGCTACTCTCCCCGTCAGTTTTTGTACGTCTTTCACTGAAACGGGCTCTTGCATTTCAACTAGAGCTTTGATTTTGTCAGGGTTTGCTTCAATACTCTTTGTCGAAACTAAACAGCCCAAGACCTTTCCTTTGCGGATACCGAAGACACACTTCTCGGGGTTCAGCTTGAGGTTTGCTGCTCTAAGATTCGCGAAGGTTTCTGCCAAATCGCTGATATGGTCTCTTCTTTGAACGCTCTTGACGATTATGTCATCAACATATGCGAGAATGTTCCTCTGAAGTTGAGGATGTAGCACTATTGCTATTATTCTTGAGAAAGTGCATCATGCATTCTTTAGACCTTCTGGCATTCTGACGAAACAATAAGTTCCGAATGGTGTGATGAAGCTTGTCTTTTCCTCATCTTCTCTTCGCATCATGATTTGATGATACCCTGAGAACATGTCCAGGAGTGAGAGCATTTTGCTGTTTGCAGCGTCATCAACAACCTTGTCTACCCTTTCTAAGGGAAAATCATCTTTCTTGCAAGCCTTGTTCAGATTTGTGAAGTCCACGCACATTCTCCACTTCCCATTCTTCTTCTTTACCGAGACAGTGTTAGCCAGCCACACAGGGTATATGACCTCCCTGATTACTTTGGCGTCCTGAAGCCTTTGCACTTCGGCCTCCACTGCTTTGGCCTTTTCTTCAGACATTTTCCTAAGTTTCTGCTTCTTCGGAGTTATTTTCTCATCTGTGTCTAGGGCATGTTCGATGATATTCCTGTCGACACCTTGCAAATCTTTCGCTGACCAAGCAAAGACATCTTTGTTCTTGTTCAGGAATTCGATGAGTTCTTTCTCTTCTTCAGGACTAAGATGAGCCCCTATCACGACCGCTCTGTCTAGCATGTCATCTAAGTGCACTTTCTTCGTTTCGCCATCAGCGCTTATCTCTATTTTCTCTTTGTCTCTTTTAGTTTCAACATATGGCTCCTTCTTTTCTTCGGTAGAGTTCAAGTGGTGCACATTGCTCTGACCCGGTGTATGGCCCTTCTCTATGTTTCTAGCCTCTTGTTGGTCACCGAACACTGTGATGACTCCCTTGGGTGCTGGGATTTTCATACACAGGAATTGCTACCTTATCACGGCATCGAACTTATTGATGAAGCCTCTGCCGAAGATTACGAGGTATGGGTGATACATGTTAACTACATCAAACGTTAGAGTCTCTGTTCTAGCATTATCAAGATCTCCGAATGATACTGGAAGAGCTATCTTTCCTGCTGGCTTGATTGGCTTTCCTCCGAAGCCCAATAATGGATACTCTGGTGGCTGTAGCATGTGGGGACTCAAGCTCATTTTCTCGAACGTTTTCATGAATAGAATGTCGGCAGAACTTCCGTTGTCCACCAGGACTTTTCCAATCACCCATCCAGCGATATTTACCTCGATGACCATGGCGTCATTGTGATCAGCAGATTTCAACTTGAAGTCTTGTTCGATGAATGTTATCGGCACCTTGGCCCATTCTGGTCGCGCTGCTGGACCGTCGTTGATAACTGTGTTCACAGATCTGAAGTAGTTGTTCCTTTGCCTTTTTGTTTCGAACTCCATGGCTGAGCCTCCAGTGATAGGCATGATAGTTCCGAAAGAAGGCAATGCTTTCGGATTATGGCCTCTCGAACTTGACTCTAGCTTTGCTGAATTGTCTGGTGGCGGCGGCAATATTTCTTGAATTGGTTGCGGCTGCTGGATGGTTTGAATCGCCTGAGACTAAGGAAAAAACTATTGCGAAGGCTGCCATGACGACTGT
This sequence comes from Cenchrus fungigraminus, assembly GCA_036936925.1. Taxonomy (NCBI): domain Eukaryota; kingdom Viridiplantae; phylum Streptophyta; class Magnoliopsida; order Poales; family Poaceae; genus Cenchrus; species Cenchrus fungigraminus. The sequence goes on along the minus strand of CM072776.1, from coordinate 91,493,081 downwards.
GCCTGTTGAAATTGCTGAATTGGGATTGGGCTTGGCTGAGAACCCATGAGCTGTGGTTGCCAGAAGTTTTGACGGAACTGGTTCGGCATTGTGGAGGCAATGGACATCATGGTTTTCTCTTGTTGGATTCTTGCTACATTCTTTTTGGTTTCTGAGCAAGCTTCGGTGCTATGGCCTCTTCCGTGGTATCTGCAGTAAAAGTATGGATCTCTTGGGTCATGATTTTGAACTTTCAGAGGTCCTCTTCCTCTTCCTCCTCCTCTTGATGAAAAACCCCCTCTTGTGCTTGGCCTATTGTCTTGGTTGCACTGCGATGAAGGATTGTCCACGTTATTGATGTTTCGTGGGGTTTCGAATTGAGGTCTCCATCCTGTTCCTCTATTGCCTTGTCTTGCCTGGTTTCGTTCAGCTTCTCTTTTGCGATGATCTTCATCAGACTTGATGTATTGTTCCAGTTCATCGAAAAGTTCTCCCATGCTTTGGGGTTCTTTTCTGGTCAAGTGCGAAGCTGTTGGTCCTGGAGTCAGACCTTTGACTAATGCTTGGATTGTAGTTTTGTCATCTGTTCCCGGAATTTGGGACTTTTGTTACATGAATCTTCTTACGAAGCTCTGCAGTGGCTCCCTGTCTCTTTGCTTGCAACTGAAGAGATCCGATGGCTTTGCAGAAGTTTCATGAAACACTTGAAATGCCTGAATGAACTTTGTCTTGAGATCAATCCAGCTGCAGATTGAATGTGGAGGCAGCAAGGAATACCAGTTGAGAACTGGACCTTCGCAAGCAATGATAAAAGATTTGGCCAGTGCAACATCATCTCCTCCTGCTGAATTTACAGCTGCTTCATAGCTCATAATGAACTGTCTAGATTTTCCATACCCATTGTACTTCGGGAGAGAAACTGGTTTGTACTTCGGGGGCCACGGTGCTGTTGGCAACCCAAGTGAAAGTGGTGATTCTGGATCTGCGAACTGCGAGATTCCATTGCCCGTGAAGAAGTTTTCTCTCGGGGTTCTTTTGTTCTGACCGGAGCTTTGATGTGGTGAATCGCGCCTGAGTGAACTATTTTCCTGTTCCTTCATTTCATCAATCTCCCTTTGCATTTTTTCTAGTTGTTCTTTTGCTTGGTTGAGCTTCTCCAGTTTCTCCGAAGTTTTTCTTTTTGCTTCCAACTGACTTGCGAATCTCTCCTTCTCTTTTTGAAGCATCAACACCTTCCTGTTGACTGCTTCCAGTTGTTTGTCCACAACATCATCATCTTCCTCTTCAGCTTCTTCTTCGGTATATGTTTCTAGGGCATGTGCAGTCTTTTCCGCTCGTGCTTTCTGTAAGGCTTCGAGCTTTGCTTGCCTTTCTTGATCTGTGAGCTGTAGGGGTTCTGTAGCAAGAGAGTTTCCATTGTCTTGTTCGCGGATGGTCTTCCTGATCTGCATCGGCGGGTGTGCTCTTCTTGGATTTCTTCTGTGGAGGCATCGTGGGTTCTCTTTTGGCTTAGACCACGGTGGGCGCCTGTTGATAGGTGAAACTCGTATGAAGTTTCGATCCGCAAGCGTACGGATCTCCTATGCCCTTCTTCACCTACGGGAGATCCCAAGGTTCTTGTCAACCCAAGGAGCAAGGGGGTTACTAGCGTTTAACCTAACACTAATCTAGTTGATTGAAGACTTATGATAGAAAGATTAATCTATAAAGTAAAGACAAACTAACCCTAGATTACGTTAAAGAGAGATTAAAGGTGCACAAGTATGAAGAACGAATGCCCATGGAGTCTAGGCACTTGAAGATGCAATCACCCAACACATTATAAACCCTCGATCCAATCTATCTAGGTGTGTGATCAAGGATTAGACTTTTCCCTTCCCTCGTACATGTCACTACGCGAAGGTAATCGGTACTAACCCTAATGAACACGGTATGTTGACACGATCTACGGGAGCAACCCCGAAAGCACGGTAGCTAGCCTTAAACATTAAGCATCATCAACAAATGGTATGATAGACATATGATCCAAACAAGATATATAGGTGACTACACTTCAAGTTCCGTTACAACTCCATGGACAAACGAAAAACTTTACCCCATCATGACGCTAGGCATGGCACCGTTGAGATGGTGGATGCCTCCAATGAAGATGGATCTTCGTTGTCCTTCAACTCCGGCGGCGCCGTGGCAAGCTCTCGGCATCCTCCTTCCTCGTGGCGACCTCCCTTGGGATTGGCGATGATCTATCTCGAGTGTCCTCCCCCAAGGGTCTCTCTCGTAGTCGATCTTCTCTTCCTTGGCAGCTCTGAGGAACTAGATGGCGTCTCTGGCGAATGGCGGCTTGCCCACGCGCTTAGGGTTTCATCTACTTAACACCGAAGAAAGGGGGGTGCGAACCGGCACCAGAACGGGCTGGGCTGGCCGGCCTAGGCCGGCCGGCCTGGGCCTTTCTGGGCTCGGTTTCGGCCCAACTTTCTCCACGCTCCATCTCCTGCATTTCGGATCAATGGGCCCTTCAATTGTGGACTTTGGACGTCGTTATCTCCGCGACCAAGTTGAGGGATCTTTATGCATGAACTTCCGGTCTTTTCATCTCGGTCCTCTGGAGTTTTCCATTCAAGCACATTGGTCCTTGCCACCTTTGGAGGCAAGTTCGCACATGGTCGGAGCTCCTTGATTGACTTGCAAAACGTTCTCCGAACTAGTTGCATCTTCCCTCATTTAATACATGAATTCCTGCAAAAACACTATACTCTAAAATGCACATCCAACGGTGAACTTGTTATATCATTAGTATGCCTAGTGGCGGGTTAGTTCCAAAATGAAGTTCAAACCATAACATAACAAGTGTTCTTGGTTGACGGAAATCGACCGCCAACATCCCCCCATGCTTAGATCTTGCTCGTCCTCGAGCAAATTGCTCACAAGTTGTTCATCCAAGGAGTTGAAACATGCTTCATCAAATCCTTCCTTACAAGTTAGTCAATCATTCATCTTTAATATAAGAGACATGAAACAAAGATCATAATGTAAACATGGGCGTTTAGAAATTTACCAACTCAAGACTTACCCCACAACTCATAACTTTAACTAAAGATCCTCATCTCCAACCACACTTTCTTTCTTACTTCCATCGGAGGGTTTTCACAAGCTTTTAGAAATAAAATTCCTGCATAAAGTATTAGACAAAGTCCTTCTCCAAGTTCTCACATGTCTATCCTAAATAATTTCATAAACTCTCACCTCCCATAAGTCTCTCATTTATAATGTAAGGTGGAGCTTTAGGTATGGCTAGTGAAGTTAGCACAAGTATTATCAAGCTAAGAAAATCCTCTAGTGGTCGTTCACCTTCCAAGCCAATGATCATGAGAGTTAAACCATAATGTAAGGGTATCAAGGATGAGAAGATTTAGAATGGTGGACACGTGCAAAGGGAAAACGAATAATGACTTCAAGGCACTAATGATGTCCTCGATGTCGGATTGCACATGGTATGGAATATCGAAAATTCGTTCTCAACATCATCGCATCCTTCCTCACACTTCTCTTGATCTTCACTTGACTTATCATCCCTCATTATATCCTTCTTGCTTTGCCTTGGATTTTTCTCTCTTTTTCTTTTTCTCTCTTCTTTTCTTTTCTCTCTCTTTCTCTTTTTTTTCTTGTGTGTGCACACACATATTCATATATATATTTTATTTTATTTTATTTACTCCACATCTTTATCTTCTTTTCCGAAGCCTTTCGCCCATCCTTTTGACATGAATTCAAATCTGAATTTTAAATAAAACCTTACCTAAAAATTGAACGAATCTTCGGACATGGGTTGTGTTCAAGGAATAAGATGATAAAAAGATGTTTATGATTTCGGGTATGGAATCCAGCGCTGTATGGAGCATTCAATGTGAAGTTCCCATTACCGAATATATGACGAGGCTAGCAATAAAAGATATAACATCAAGGACATGATCATTGCTTAAAATTAGATCTCCCAAGAGAGTAAAGTCCTAACCCAATTCATCATGCTAAACAACACTTATGGTGGAGTATATATATATATATATATATATATATATATATATATATATATATATATATATATATATATATATATATATATATATATATATATAATTTAGGCCTTGTAAAGGATAGACTTGCCTCTCAATTTGGAGAAAGAAATCGCTAACCTTCATTGCAAGGGGTTTTTCATAATTTTCAGAAATAAACACCTCCAATATTAGTATTACTCATAGCATAGCCAAAGTAAGGTCCTAGATCAAAGTTGAGCATGGAAACTTTCAAAGGTAAACTTCCACTAAGCACCACGGTAAACAATTATTCACAATGCTCATGCTCAAATAATAAGGACAAAAGAAAGACATAATAAGTAAAAGAAACAAAAGACTAGCACGACAAAAATGTATAAGACTCTCTTTATTTCTTTTTTTTACTCAACGCTAATTTAAGACACATCACAAGCTAAAAATTTAAAAACAAGACTCAAACTTGACTCGACTTAAAGACTCGACCTTTCACCACTTGAGCAAAAAATTTTAAAAGAGCTAGCTCCCCCCACGCTTAGATCTTACGACGTCCTCGTCGTAATTTTTCAAGAAGCACAAGAGGAAGAAAAGCTAGCTACTACACCTAATGAAACTTCCCACAAGAAGAGAACCACTCCTTCTTTGGGAAAACTCGGCCTAAACCCTACCTGTGACAGAACCGCCCAAAATAAATCTGGATTATCACTTAAACCGGTCCACTTGGCTCATAAGCGATAACCAAGAGCTATTTTGTCGCCTCTGCCGGGTCATGCCCGGTAAATCACTTTCACAGGATCGAGATATGCGCTAAGCCCACACGAAGGCGGGACCAGAGTACATCATTACATTACATAAAAGTCCTCAAGTACTTAAAATTACAAACCAGGTTTTTCATACATAAAAGCAAAGGTGCTTCAGAGTTTAAACAGCGGAAATAAAACTAGCGGAAGATACACATGGGAGGCCATCCATAGAGTATCATTCTTCGTCATTATGCTCCCACTCAAGTTCCCAACCATCTGGAATAGATCCAGGCCAGATGGGATTACCTGAAAACCACAAATTAAGCAAGACTGAGTATACTAATACTCAGCAAGACTTACCCGACAAAAAGAAATTACAACTAGACATGCAAGGCTTCTTGGCTGGTGGGTTTGTTTTGCCAAAAGCGACTAAGAGTTGATCCTTAATTTCAAATTTTAGCTCATATTCTAGTATGTTAACCATTCTAGGTGAGCACCGTTACTAAACAAGCACGTTGTGCAAACGATATTAAACAGGCAACAATATTAATCCAAATGTTCCATGAATAAATATGGGGTAGCCAGTGGTCAAGCCGACTCAGATAACGGCGAGTGACCGACGATCGATCGATTTATATCCTTGCAAGGTAAACCCAAGATACACGGAAGAAGGTAGACCAAATGCAGGGTCTACCCCAACTAGGCGGTTCCCGTCATTCCCCAGATTAGGAAAAGATGTTACAGTCCTAAGTACAACGTTTACTGGTACGCCCGAACATGGCACGTCCAGAATCACACTTGCACTACCGGTAGCGAACCGGGAGATGCATCTCAAGATTAGTAGCAATAAAATTCCCGCACTGGTTCATTAGGTACTAGACTTACCGGTCCCATTCCCGACAAGCACTTGGTACATTCAATAGCTTAGACCAGCACCATGCTACTCGGTCGAGACCGAACCCATTGCTCTTACCACATGAGCGAGTCAATTTATCCAACTTATGATTCCAACATAAGCATCCTATATCTCACGAGCAATGAGTCATTACTCGACTTCTACCGTATCCTTAGAGCATGGCACTAGCGTTCCTAACATATTAGTAAAAGAGCATAGGAGTCCTAAGGATCATGCATCTAGGTTTCAAACAACTCCTGAAACTTAAATGCACAAAGTAAAGCATAAGTACTGAAAAGTAAAGGTAGAGTGAGATTTTATCAAAAGGTTATATGCATCCGGTGCTTGCCTTCTTCTATTTCAGCACTAGCCTTGGGCTCTTCTGGACTTTGGTCCAGGTCTTGCTGCACACTAAGCTGGTTCACTTCACCATCAACGGTCCCGTCTCCCTCCTGGGTGAGTGTGTACGTACCGTCCGACAAATCTACACGCACACATGCATATGCATTAGGTTGTGTGAGAGTGGTTAATTAATTAAAGGTTAACTTTGATGGTGACTGTGTACATATTTAAGCAAATTAAATTACTTAACTTCACCAAACAGCAAGGGGGTGTGTTGAAAATTCAAAAACAGAAACATGACATGTTTTCACCATTTAACACCTTAATTGCCCTTTCTTTATTTAAATAATTAAAACAAGCCTTACAACCATAAATCCATATTAAATCAAAAACACTTCAAATGAGCCTAAGCTTTTGCACACAGCAACATATGCCTATTTTAAGCTCACAAACCAAAATCTAGGTTAAGATCATTTATATATTAATTTATATGTAAAAGATAAATTTCCGCCTAGTTTAACTTAATTAAATCTTATAAAAAGATTTACTAATATTTTTGATGTCAACTTTCTCCTACAAGTCATACATGTCAAATCTAAGCATCCAATCAAAGCATAGGTGCAGATTCAAATTATTTTTCAAAATTTGAATTTAAACTCCTACACAATATTAAATCCAAAACACATCCCAAAACACCTCCTAAAATCACATCCAAACTATCAGAGGTACTACTAATCAAGACAAAGCCCAAGGGTGCACGGGTGCTTAAAGAAAAGTTTACTAAAGGGGCTATAAAAAGCATCAAGCTTAATCTAGCATAAAGCTTACATAAATCATAACTAAAAACCTACACATCAAAATCATTCCAACTTTGGTCACAAATCTAGACATGCCATAAAGAGAAACATATCCAAAATTCAACTCCATATCATGTGTATATTTTAAACTACACTAAAAACACCTCAAACTGAGTTTGAATTTACATTTAAAAACTAAACAGAAAAATACTATACAACTTTTGTAAAAGTTGTAGATCTACTCTCAAGGATTCCAGAACAGTTGGATTTGCATTTTTCCAAATTTTCTACAATTTTCTATGGATTTTCTAAGTTACAACCGAAACCCTAAAACACATTTACAGAGAAACTCTTGAAGAAACTTTCCTAAATTACACATATGCCCTTCCTTTACGGATTAGACCCTAACTAAAACGTAATCACTACATCCATACCCTTGCCGGTGCAGGGGCCAACTCCGGCGGCCGGAGGAGCGGCGGAGGGGTGCGGGTGAGTGGCCGTGGGGCACCAGCGGGTCCACCCGGTGCTGTAGGTGTGCGTGGCCCGGCCGGCGGAGCAACCGGTGACCCCTCAGCGGCGCGCAGGGGAAGGTGGCCGCCTGAGCACGGACTGCCGGCGACGGTGGCCAAATTGCCAGGCGGTGAGGACCGGGGAGTACTCCTGGAGGTTGAAGGAAGGGAGAGGAGCGGCTGCGCGGTTGGCCGGAGCTTGAAGTACGGCGGCAGCGGGCAATGGTGACGACGGCGCTCTGCGAGACCGGAGCGGCTCGGTCCTTGCCCAGCCGAAGCACAACGCACGCACGAAACGAGACAGGGGCGAGAGGGCGACTTGGGGAAGGCCTCGCGGCTTTAGCACGCGGCCGGGCCAGGTGGATGCCCTGCATGCGCGAGAGGAGACCGCGGCTGCGGCGTGCGCCGGCGCGTGGCCCTGCTGGGCCCGCGGCCAGGCCGCGCACACGTCCTGGCCGTGGCGCACGGCAGATGGACGAGGCGGAGGCTCCTACGACGTGTGACGGTCCACGGCGATGCACACGGGACATCCATACGCCGGAACCGCGCGGAATTGACACATGGATGCGACGGTGCGGATGCACGCGCGCGCTCCGGCTTCGCAGTGCGACGTCGTCGTCCCCTTTTATTTCCTGAACCCGTTTTCAAAAATGTGTAACTTTCAAAAGTGCCAACTAACTTGAAAATATCCAAAACTAGAAGTTGTAGAGGTGCTATATACCTACAACTTTCGCAAAGGGCGACATATGTTTTGATCAACGGATTTGTGGCAAAAACACGTTGAAGTTCCAGCAAATCTCGGCCCCCAGTTACTGTGCGTAGAAACTTTGTCTCAAATTTAAGCGGCTTTGCACTAAAAAATTGAATGTCTGCCAATTATGAAAAATGTGTTCCCGGAAATAAGGAAAAACTTTTATATTGGCCGATTTTGAACTTCTATAGTGAAATTTGGAGAACGCGCAAGAAAACCGAATCAGCCTCTTGGATCCTTAGGGGTTTGACCACGTATTTGGACTTTGACCAAGGGCTTTTGTGCAAAAGTGTGTAAGATCATGTCAAACATGTTTATGAGCCAATTAAACATGATTAACCACAACTAATTAAGGTATTTATCTTTAATAAACACCTGGGGTGTTACAGTCTACCCCCTTAAAAGAAATCTCGTCCCGAGATTTGACAACAAGATTAGCGGAGACAAAGGTAGGGGAGAAGTGGTGTCGGATATGAGATGTACCCGTCGTTGTCAGTGCTCTTTTTGACGGATTCATTGTAGTCGTGACTTTGAGCATGCTCTTCTGAGCTTGGGTGCGAAGTCTCTTGCGTCTTTTCTTCTTAGTTCGATTAGTCTTGTCCTGCGGAGGTTTCGGACACTTCTTGACAAAATGCCCAGGCTGTTTACAATTGTAGCAAAGGAGTGCACCGTGATCACGTGTTGTAGTACCAGCATTGTTGCTCTACTTTTTAGCATGTGAAGGAAATTCGGTGCAGGTGATTTCCCACCCACTTAAATCCACCTCAGGCAAAACTCGCTTGTGACTCTTACTTCTTCTTTCTTCCTCCCTAAGGTCCATAGGAAGTTGTGATGATGATAGGAGTGAATTTAGAAATTGTTGGTTGGAATCTTGGTTCTGTTGATTTTGAGCTTCATGATTCATCAATTGATTGAATAGATAGACTTGCTCCATAATAGATTCCGATATTGCTTGGGAGAGACTGTCGGATATACTAGTTTGCGATAGCCCTTGATAACGATTATGGATGACATTTTGCACTAGTTGGCTTAACACCAAATTTTGGCCCTCCAAAATTTCCATGGTGTTGGCAAAGATATCCACCACATCCTGTGTTGGTGGAAAAGATGAGGACAACTCAATGGGTCGAAGATTTTCTGGATCTCCTTCAGTGGATTTCATGGTCCTGAAATTTTATGATGATTCGATCAGTTTCCCTAAGAGTACAAAAATCCCAGTATAGTAGCAATTGATAAGTAAGCATATCAATAGGTCGGAAAATTAGTGAACTCGATCCGAAGGGTTCATAGAGATTTCTTAAAGAAGGAAGGACCGGTTGATTCAGGAATTTCAGAATAAGCTTGCTCACATGTTACTTAGTTGGTGTGTGTGGTGATATCATGCCTCACATTAATGGTACAATAATTTTAAACTTGAGGTGTGTTACACCCATGACATATGATTGCAAGGCCCATGTATATGGATGAGTCGTGCAACAATGAGATGGTGCACATGTTGATGCTCATGATGAAGTGCTTATAGTATGATGTACATGCATATGAGCATATTATGCATATGCATATGAACTTATGGTGCATATACATAGTGAGAGATGCACATGATGTGTGCTTGATGTAGTGCACGCACGATGATGCATATGCTGATGAACGAGTGATGCATATGCTTATGAGGTATGGTGCTCATGATGCAATGTCAGCATGACTTGCTTCACCCATGAGGTTAGTCAAGGTAGAGAGGATAAACATAGAGTTGAGAAGTAATAGGTGCGGTGAGTCGCATTCTCACAAACCAAGATACCTAGCGCGCTCCTGGTGGTAATCACATGGCTGCAGCACACATGATACCCTAGGTTCCGTCGCGGCACCTTCGTTTATGGAACAACAACATCACCAGCAAAAAAAGGGCGATAGAGTAGAAAGGTAGGAAACCGTCAGGACATATGCATGTTAGTTCATCCAATGTCCCAAATGCACATGTTGTGCAATGTATTTTCCATGCTCATGATTTATGTCATTAAGGTTGCAAGATATGCATGCGGTGATGATGCTCACGTGCTTACCAACCGGTGTTGATGCTTTATAACCATTTTTTTATTGTTTGCGAGCAAGCACAAGGATTTCATGGTCGAGGACAGAAAAGTGAGAGTGATAAGTGTAGAGACATCAATGCCAGAAAATTTGGGTGATCGACATTTCCTGGACAAAGGAAATTGAGGAATTACTTATAAACTAGTGAAAGTGTATAGAAGCAACAAAAAGAGTACAACGGGATTCCAGTTGACTTGATAAGGATATGGTTATGCTCATTATGTAGACAAGAAGATGTTGACACTTTGTGTTAAAGTTATCATTTACTCAAAACTTGATAAGCAAGGTTAAGAAGGAACATTTCAAGGTTGGGAGATTAATAATGCCCAAGAATTCAATTACCGCTACTCTGAAACAATAAGTTAATAACTTTCAGCTCAAAAATTGAACCTTGCTCAACTTCGATCAGCAAGAGCGTAGGTTCATAAGCTATCACATTGGTGTTTAACTTGAGACCAAAAGCTGAGATCCTCATGCCTGAAAAATTCACATACCGGAGTTCTGTTCCTGCTGTTTTTCAGCAGGCCGAGAGTCACGAAAAAGTCCACAACTCTCGGTACAGCAAAGCCATGGTGCTAAAATTTTACGAGGATACTGAAAGGAAGATATCTAGCAACTTTGGCATTCAAAGGCCAAGATAAAACTGCTGGGGAGAAGGTCTAACTAAGCATGAATCAGATCGATGCACCTCAGGAATTCAGCAGAACAGAGGTTTACTAAAAATTTGATAACTCTTAGTAAACACATGCACAAATGCTGAAATTTTGTGAGCGTGATCAGTATAAAATTTTGAGCAAACTTAGTATTCAAAGGTCGAAGATCAGATTGAAAAAGGGTCTAATTGATCCATTTCCAGAGTGCCATTGCCCAGAAAGTTTCAGCAGGGCAGGGCTTCCCTAAAAAGATCATATCTCAAAAATTGAGAACCCTATGACCATGAGGTTTTTACAGCACAAAGTAGGCTATATATGGAGCATATTTGTTATAGATCCCCTGGTCAAGTTCTTTTTGGAACTAGGTGTAAAAATTCAAGTTTTCAGCTTAACTCAGAAATTTGACAGAATTTCAGCAGGATCTAAGTTTAGAGTTTTAGGCATAACTTCAGTTTTATTCTTCCTAAAATCAAGAAAAAATTCATGGAGGAAGCTTAACTAGCTGAGGAATAAATTTCCTAAAGAACACCTAGTCAAAAACTTTCTAGATCCTCCTTAGAAAATTTTAGGACAGCAACGAGACATAAATTTTATCACTACACCACAATCTACCAAACTAACATGGAAGGATCCTTATAAAGAAGATAATTCAGCTAGAGACCACACAAAAGAAGTATTAAGATCATTTTCAGTTTTAGTAGCCTTTAACATGATGCAAACAGCGTCCTATACGTCATCACCAAGCAATTAAGCTTAAAAATCGAAGTTAGTGCCAGTGGCAAGGCATAGATACGTCTCTCCCTATAATAGCTAGTCGAAAGCTATTCGTTTCTTAGTTACCGTACCTAACACCCGTGGTTAGTGTACCTGCAGAAAATCACAGAATATTCAGAACCTTTCGTGCCAGCACTCACGAAAGCGTCCACATTCATTACCGTTCACTATAGAAACGGTATCCATGCGTAAAGCCGCTGCATGGACAGCGTCCTAATTAAGACTCTGACGTGATGTGGGTTCCCATTGGAATAGGTCTCATCCATCCCTCACAGACTTTCCCGTGGCACCATCACGTATGGTAAAATGTGACGAGACGCAGACGCGACGTGGGTTCCCATTGGAATAGGTCCCATCCATCCCTCACGGACTTTCCCGTGGCACCATCACGTATGGCAAAACGTGACGAACTAGTATGGTTGTGCATGAAAGTAAGTTTTGACAGGAATAAAATGTGCTGGAAGTCAGATTAGATACACCATAGAGTACTAGCCACCTGAAAGAACCCAAAAATTCCCTCTAGGGCCTCTCGGACTAGATAAGACCTTAACGTCCAACTCACTTAGCAAGATTATTAATCTTGGCAAATTTTATTCCAAAAACAGGTTTGTTAAGGTATTTTAATTACTCTGGTGCATAATCTCGCTCTAGTACCAGCTGTGACAGAACCACCCAAAATAAATCTGGATTATCACTTAAGCCGGTCCACTTGGCTCATAAGCGATAACCAAGAGCTATTTTGTCGCCTCTACCGGGTCATGCCCGGTAAATCACTTTCACAGGATCGAGATATGCGCTAAGCCCACACGAAGGCGGGACCAGAGTACATCATTACATTACATAAAAGTCCTCAAGTACTTAAAATTACAAACCAGGTTTTTCATACATAAAAGCAAAGGTGCTTCAGAGTTTAAACAGCGGAAATAAAACTAGCGGAAGATACACATGGGAGGCCATCCATAGAGTATCATTCTTCGTCATTATGCTCCCACTCAAGTTCCCAACCATCTGGAATAGATCCAGGCCAGATGGGATTACCTGAAAACCACAAATTAAGCAAGACTGAGTATATTAATACTCAGCAAGACTTACCCGACAAAAAGAAATTACAACTAGACATGCAAGGCTTTTTGGCTGGTGGGTTTGTTTTGCCAAAAGCGACTAAGAGTTGATCCTTAATTTCAAATTTTAGCTCATATTCTAGTATGTTAACCATTCTAGGTGAGCACCTGTGCTAAACAAGCACGTTGTGCAAACAATATTAAACAGGCAACAATATTAATCCAAATGTTCCATGAATAAATATGGGGTAGCCAGTGGTCAAGCTGACTCAGATAACGGCGAGTGACCGACGATTGATCGATTTATATCCTTGCAAGGTAAACCCAAGATACACGGAAGAAGGTAGACCAAATGCAGGGTCTACCCCAACCAGGCGGTTCCCATCATTCCCCAGATTAGGAAAAGATGTTACAGTCCTAAGTACAAGGTTTACTGGTACGCCCGAACATGGCACGTCCAGAATCACACTTGCACTACCGGTAGCGAACCGGGAGACGCATCTCAAGATTAGTAGCAATAAAATTCCCGCACTGGTTCATTAGGTACTAGACTTACCGGTCCCATTCCCGACAAGCACTTGGTACGTTCAATAGCTTAGACCAGCACCATGCTACTCGGTCGAGACCGAACCCATTGCTCTTACCACATGAGCCAGTCAATTTATCCAACTTATGATTCCAACATAAGCATCCTATATCTCGTGAGCAATGAGTCATTACTCGACTTCTACCGTATCCTTAGAGCATGGCACTAGCGTTCCTAACATATTAGTAAAAGAGCATAGGAGTCCTAAGGATCATGCATCTAGGTTTCAAACAACTCCTGAAACTTAAATGCACAAAGTAAAGCATAAGTACTGAAAAGTAAAGGTAGAGTGAGATTTTATCAAAAGGTTATATGCATCTGGTGCTTGCCTTCTTCTATTTCAGCACTAGCCTTGGGCTCTTCTGGACTTTGGTCCAGGTCTTGCTGCACAATAAGCTGGTTCACTTCACCATCAACGGTCCCGTCTCCCTCCTGGGTGAGTGTGTACGTACCGTCCGACAAATCTACACGCACACATGCATATGCATTAGGTTGTGTGAGAGTGGTTAATTAATTAAAGGTTAACTTTGATGGTGACTGTGTACATATTTAAGCAAATTAAATTACCTAACTTCACCAAACAGCATGGGGGTGTGTCGAAAATTCAAAAACAGAAACATGACATGTTTTCACCATTTAACACCTTAATTGCCCTTTCTTTATTTAAATAATTAAAACAAGCCTTACAACCATAAATCCATATTAAATCAAAAACACTTCAAATGGGCCTAAGCTTTTGCACACAACAACATATGCCTATTTTAAGCTCACAAACCAAAATCTTGGTTAAGATCATTTATATATTAATTTATATGTAAAAGATAAATTTCCGCCTAGTTTAATTTAATTAAATCTTATAAAAAGATTTACTAATATTTTTTATCTCAACTTTCTCCTACAAGTCATACATGTCAAATCTAAGCATCCGATCAAAGCATAGGTACAGATTCAAATTATTTTTCAAATTTTGAATTTAAACTCCTACACAATATTAAATCCAAAACACATCCCAAAAACACCTCCTAAAATCACATCCTACCTATCAGAGGTACTACTCATCAAGACAAAGCCCTAGGGTGCACTGGTGCTTAAAGAAAAGTTTACTAAAGGGGCTATAAAAAGCATCAAGCTTAATCTAGCATAAAACTTACATAAATCATAACTAAAAACCTATACATCAAACTCATGGCAACTTTGGTCACAAATCTAGACATGCCATAAAGAGCAACATATCCAAAATTCAACTCCATAGCATGTGTATATTTTAAACTACACTAAAAACACCTCAAACTGAGTTTGAACTTACATTTAAAAACTAAACAGAAAAATACTATACAACTTTTGTAAAAGTTGTAGATCTACTCTCAAGGATTCCAGAACAGTTGGATTTTCATTTTTCCGAATTTGCTACAATTTTCTATGGATTTTCTAAGTTACAACCGAAACCCTAAAACACATTTACAGAGAAACCCTTGAAGAAACTTTCCTAAATTATACATATGCCCTTCCTTTACGGATTAGACCCTAACTAAAACGTAATCACTACATCCATACCCTTGCCGGCGCAGGGGCCAACTCCGGCGGCCGGAGGAGCGGCGGAGGGGTGCGGGTGAGTGGCCGTGGGGCACCAGCGGGTCCACCCGGTGCTGTAGGTGTGCGTGGCCCGGCCGGCGGAGCAGCCGGCGACCCCCTCGGCGACGCGCAGGGGAAGGTGGCCGCCTGAGCACGGACTGCCGGCGACGGTGGCCAAATTGCCAGGCAGTGAGGACCGGGGAATACTCCTGGAGGTTGAAGGAAGGGAGAGGAGCGGCTGCGCGGTTGGCCGGAGCTTGAAGTGCGGCGGCGGCGGGCAATGGTGACGGCGGCGCTCTGCGAGGCCGGAGCGGCTCGGTCCTTGCCCAGCCGAAGCACAACGAACGCACGAAACGAGACACGGGCGAGAGGGCGACTTGGGGAAGGCCTCGCGGCTTTAGCACGCGGCCGGGCCAGGTGGATGCCCTGCATGCGCGAGAGGAGACCGCGGCTGCGGCGTGCACCGGCGCATGGCCCTGCTGGGCCCGCGACCAGGCCGCGCACACGTCCTGGGCGCGGCGCACGGCAGATGGACAAGGCGGAGGCTCCTACGACGTGTGAAGGTCCACGGCGATGCACACGAGACATCCGTACACCGGAACCGTGCGGAATTGACACGTGGATGCGACGGTGCGGACACGCGCGTGCGCTCCGGCTTCGCAGTGCGACGTCGTCGTCCCCTTTTATTTCCTGAACCCATTTTCAAAAATGTGTAACTTTCAAAAGTGCCAACTAACTTGAAAATATCCAAAACTAGAAGTTGTAGAGGAGCTATAGACCTACAACTTTCACAAAGGGCGACATATGTTTTGATCAACGGATTTGTGGTAAAAACATGTTGAAGTTCCAGCAAATCTCGGCCCCCAGTTACTATGCGCAGAAACTTCGTCTCAAATTTAAGCGTCTTTGCACTCAAAAATTGAATGTCTGACAATTATGAAAAATGTGTTCCCAGAAATAAGAAAAAACTTTTATATTGGCCGATTTTGAACTTCTATAGTGAAATTTGGAGAACGCGCAAGAAAACCGAATCAGCCTCTTGGATCCTTAGGGGTTTGACCACGTATTTGGACTTTGACCAAGGGCTTTTGTGCAAAAGTGTGCAAGATCATGTCAAACATGTTTATGAGCCAATTAAACATGATTAACCACAACTAATTAAGGTATTTATCTTTAATAAACACCTGGGGTGTTACACTACCTTTCCTAATTTTGAAGTTGCTAAAAAGGTTGGCAAAGATAGGAAATAAACCGAGTCATGTCCCAGAGAAAAACGGGCATGAACCGATGCAGAGAGGTGCTGGGCCGGTCGGCATGGGCCGGCCGGCCTACCCCCTGGTTTGGGCCCCCATGGCTCATCTTTTGCGAGCCTCTATGTTTCGTGCATACTAGCCTATGTGGTGAAAAGGTTCAGCTAAAAACCGCAAAAAGCACTCGATAAAAAATAAGAAAAGAAAACGAAAATTATTTACAAAAAGGTTACCTTGTTTTACGTCTTAGGCATGACGCTCGGGCCCGTCCTCCATGGTGTATATGTCAATGTAGTCGATGGGCACGACATCGGGCTCAAGAAAAACCTTCAATCGCTGTCCATTAACCACATATTGATCTCCCTTTATATCCATAATAGTTACCGCTCCGCTTGGCGAGACCGAGTGGACGACATACGGTCCATCCCATTTGCTTTTCAATTTGCCTTTCCCGAATATCTTGAACTTTGAGTTAAAGAGGAGGACCTTGTCGCCTTTTTTGAATTCCTTCGCTTGAAGTCTTTTATCATACCATCGCTTCATTCTTTCCTTGTAGATGGTTGCACTCTCATAAGCTTTAAGCCTCATCTCTTCTAATTCACTTATTTGAATTCTCCGTTTGATTCTCGTGGCATCCATATCAAGATTCATCTCCTTGATCGCCCAATATGCTTTGTGCTCTAATTCCAAAGGCAAATGACAAGATTTACCATAAACGAATTGATATGGTGTCATACCTATTGGTGTCTTGTGTGCCATCCGATAAGCCCATAATGCTCCGTCCAACTTTTTCGACCAATCTTTACCTCCCTTCTCAACGATCTTGTTAAGAATACTCTTGAGTTGCCTATTTGAAGTTTCCGCTTGACCATTGGTTTGTGGGTGGTAAGCCGTGGCCACTCTATGCTTGATCCCCAACTTGGACAAGCACTTTCTAAAACTATTTCCCGTGAAGTGTGTTCCTCCATCACTTATCAAAATTCGCGGACTCCATAGCGTGGGAATATAACATTCTTGATCATTGATATAGATTCCTCCGTTGAAGCTCTTCGACAAGGGATGGCCTCTACCCACTTGGACACATAATCAACCATTACTAATATATGCTCATATCCATTTGAATTAGTAAAAGGCCCCATGAAGTCAATTCCCCATACGTCGAATATATCAATTTGGAAGTTATAATTTAAAGGCATAGCATTCCTTTGAGATATATTCCCCATTGTTTGACATTCCGGACAAGAAGCAACGTACCTTTTTGAATCTTGATGCATCTCCGGCCAATAGAACCCACTAGCCCATACCTTTGCTTGAGTCCTAAAATGTCCATAGTGTCCTCCATACTCACCCGAGTGACAATTCCTTAATATTTCGACTCTTTCTTCCCTTGGTACGCACCTTCGCAAGACTCCATCCGCTACAAGCCTAAAGAGGTAAGGTGCATCCCAAAAATATTTTTGGCTCTCGGCCATCACCCTTCTTTGAGGATTCTTATCTAAGTGATCAAGTGGCATCTTTCGTATGGCTCGAATAATGTTGATCATCCAAGTGTCTTTGTCAAGGATGCGATATAGATGATCATCTCTCATCTTGTCTTCGATGGGCTCTTTATCATCCTCATGATTCATTCTTGATAGATGGTCGGCCACAACATTTTCCGACCCCTTTTTATCCCGAATCTCCACATCAAACTCTTGCAAGAGAAGGATCCACCTAATCAACCTTGGCTTGGCATCCTTTTTAGACAAGAGATACTTGATTGCCGCATGATCGGTGTAGACAATTACTTTAGAATTCACAATATATGATCTGAATTTTTCAAAAGCAAAAACTACCGCAAGCAATTCCTTCTCCGTTGTTGCATAATTCAATTGAGCTCCATTAAGGGTTTTGCTAGCATAATATATAGCATGTATCTTGCCTTCTTTTCGTTGTCCCAACACGGCTCCAACAGCATAGTCGCTAGCGTCGCACATGATCTCAAATGGTTGACTCCAATCGGGCGGTTGAATGATAGGTGCGGTTATGAGAGCTCTCTTTAGTGTCCGGAACGCTGCCAAGCACTTCTCATTAAAATCGAATGGCACATCTTTTTGGAGAAGATTAGTCAACGGCTTTGTAATCTTTGAGAAATCCTTGATGAATCTCCTATAGAATCCCGCATGGCCTAAGAAACTCCTCAAAGATTTGATATCCGTCGGTGGTGGAAGCTTCTCAACTGCTTCAACCTTGGCCTTGTCCACCTCGATCCCCCTCTCGGATATCACGTGTCCCAACACTATTTCTTGTTTCACCATGAAGTGACATTTCTCCCAATTTAGCACCAAGTCAACCTCCCCACACCTTGTAAGAACTTTATCCAAATTTGCCAAACAATCCGCAAAAGTTTTACCATAAACGGAGAAGTCATCCATAAATACTTCAACAATTTCCTCGATGAACTCCGAAAATACCGCCATCATGCATCGTTGAAAAGAGGCTGGAGCATTACATAAACCAAATGGCATCCTTCTATATGCAAATGTTCCATAAGGGCAAGTGAATGTTGTCTTGTGTTGATCATCCGGGTGAATGGGAATTTGCATGAACCCCGAGTATCCATCAAGGAAGCAAAAATATGCGTGGTTTGCTAACCTCTCAAGCATCTCGTCGATGAACGGTAGGGGGAAGTGATCCTTCTTTGTTGCTTTGTTCAACTTACGATAATCAATACACATCCTCCATCCGGTCACAGTTCTTTGCGGTATTAGTTCATTCTTCTCATTCTTCACCACGGTCAAACCTCCTTTATTTGGCACACAATGTACGGGGCTCACCCATTCGCTATGCGGCACCGGGTAGATGATTCCGGCGTCTAACAACTTGATAACCTCCTTCTTCACCACCTCTCGCATGGCATGTGTTAACCTCCTTTGATGGTCCACAACGGGCTTGCATTGATCCTCCATAGGTATGCGGTGAGTGCAAAATGCTGGGCTAAGTCCTTTAAGTTCATTTATCGAATACCCGATCACCTTCTTGTGCTTTTTCAATAAATTCAGCAACATGTCATTCTCCTTAGGACTCAATTCGTCGCTCACGATCACGGGATAAGTCTTGTCCGGCCCCAAAAATTCATATTTCAATCCTTTGGGCAATGGCTTAAGATCCACCTCCGGTACTTGTGGTTCTTCATGTTTAATTTCTCCAATGTCTTCAAATTTATCTTCCTCTAAGCTTCCGTCTTGTGGTTCTAGTCCTTTAGTTGCTTCCGCTAATTCTCCATCTAGCTCATTATTAGTTTCATTCTCCATTGCTCTTTGCAATGGATCCCTAAAGGTTTCAACAAAACAAAGGCTCTCTACCTCTTCGTCATCAAGAGGTAGGGGTGAGGCAATTCTAGAAGCGGGAAGAAAGTTATATGTGTGATTATCCCCATCAAGATTAATAGTTACTTTTCCTTTTCCGGCATCTAAAATGGCATTAACCAACTTGAGAAACGGTCTACCAAGAATTACATGATCATTTTTATCATAGTAGACATCAACAATGAAGAAATCGGTTGGTATATGTTTTCCGGAAATTAAAACTTCTAGATTTCGGGCAATTCCAATAGGTTTAACAATTCTACCATCTCCCATGATTAATTTAGTAGTGGTTGGAACTAGGTCAATGGTATGATCATGAATTTTATCGAAAATTTTAGAAGACAAGACACTTACTTGTGCTCCAATGTCGCATAATGCCTTGCAATCAATGTTGTTGACCTTGCAATCTATACGTGGTGATGTCTTCTCTTCTTCATTGGATCCTATGGCATAAATTTCAGCGAGGCGAGCGAATGGTGATGCCTCGGGCTTGATTCCCATAATCCTTTTTGCTTCGGCCACATGGTCCGGATCCACTTCTTCTTCGCTAAAGAGTTTTTGAAGGACCTCCCCGGTTGTCTCTAGGTTGTATGTATGTTCCACTTGTCTTTCCCGCGGGAAGTCCATCTCCAAAGCTTTTGCCATCCCCTTTTGATTAGGGAACGGTCTTCTCTTGTCAAAAATTTCTCCAAAATCAATTGGGACCCAATCCATTTGCTCGAACTCCCTTAGTGGCTTCGCGCTTGACATAGTCCTTTCACTTGCTTTGCTTGTCTTGGCGTGATCACTCTCCGGGATGGTTCTAGCTTCCGCGTGTTTGATTTCTTCAACCTTTTTCGGGATTGGCTCCTCTTTCTTCTCTTCCGGGACCGTATTTCTGAAAATTCCAGCAAGTGGTCTCACACTTGTATCACATTCCGGCTTCCCCAAAAGTCGTGTTTCCCAATCTCTTCGCATGGCTGCCGCTTTGCTTATTTTTTGTAGAAGTTGGGCAGCTTCCGTGAGTGTTTTCTCCATGAGATCCCCTTCTGCACACATTTGAACGTATTCCATGCAACTAGGGGTTAGGGAAAAGAAAAATGTATGCAAAAGTACATCACCGGAAAATCCGAGTCTTGGTCCTTGTTCAACTAGCTCGTTGAATCGATTCCACGCTTGATCAATCTCTTCTTCTTCTCCTTGCTTAAAGTTAATCACTTGCATCCTTATATGTTGAATCTTGCTTATAGGAAAAAACTTGGCACAAAATTTCTTTATCAATTGATTCCAATTTCCCTCGACTTCGAAGGACGCGAATGAATACCACTTAATTGCTTCATCAGCAAGTGAGTAGGGGAAGAGATTCCATTTAAACCAATCATCAGGGACTCCCTCTTGACGTACCGTATTGCATAGTGTCGTGAAGCGCTGGATATGTCTATATGGGTTGTCCATCTCCACCCCTCGGAACGGATTAGTTGCTGCCATCTCAATGATTCAAGGCTTGATTTCATACCTTGTCGCTTGGAGAACCAAGTCCGATTCTTGTACCTTGATGTCCTCACATCGAGGGCTAGCATAGTCTCTTAGTGATTTTTCCGGCTTCTCCAAGGGATTTCCAACGAACGCCATCTAGACAATCAAAAGAAAACAAAAACAAAAAGAGTGTTTTTCAAGAACAAAGGGGTTAGATGTTAGTAATCAACAAAATCAACGAAAGATTAAACGAAGTAAACTAGCTTGCTCCCCGGCAACGGCGCCAGAAAAAGGGGCTTGTTGATAGGTGAAACTCGTATGAAGTTTCGATCCGCAAGCGTGCGGATCTCCTATGCCCTTCTTCACCTACGGGAGATCCCAAGGTTCTTGTCAACCCAAGGAGCAAGGGGATTACTAGCGTTTAACCTAACACTAATCTAGTTGATTGAAGACTTATGATAGAAAGATTAATCTATAAAGTAAAGACAAACTAACCCTAGATTACGTTAAAGAGAGATTAAAGGTGCACAAGTATGAAGAACGAATGCCCATGGAGTCTAGGCACTTGAAGATGCAATCACCCAACACATTATAAACCCCCGATCCAATCTATCTAGGTGTGTGATCAAGGATTAGACTTTTCCCTTCCCTCGTACATGTCACTACGCGAAGGTAATCGGTACTAACCCTAATGAACACGGTATGTTGACGCGATCTACGGGAGCAACCCCGAAAGCACGGTAGCTAGCCTTAAACATTAAGCATCATCAACAAATGGTATGATAGACATATGATCCAAACAAGATATATAGGTGACTACACTTCAAGTTCCGTTACAACTCCATGGACAAACGAAAGATTTTACCCCATCATGACGCTAGGCATGGCACCGTTGAGATGGTGGATGCCTCCGATGAAGATGGATCTTCGTTGTCCTTCAACTCCGGCGGCGCCGTGGCAAGCTCTAGGCGTCCTCCTTCCTCGTGGTGACCTCCCTTGGGCTTGGTGATGATCTATCTCGAGTGTCCTCCCCCAAGGGTCTCTCTCGTAGTCGATCTTCTCTTCCTTGGCGGTTCTAAGGAACTAGATGGCGTCTCTGGCGAATGGTGGCTTGCCCACGCGCTTAGGGTTTCATCTACTTAACACCGAAGAAAGGGGGGCGCGAACCGACACCAGAACGGGCTGGGCCGGCCGACCTAGGCCTTTCTGGGCTCGGTTTCGGCCCAACTTTCTCCACGCTCCATCTCCTGCATTTTGGATCAATGGGCCCTTCAATTGTGGACTTTGGACGTCGTTATCTCCGCGACCAAGTTGAGGGATCTTTATGCATGAACTTCCGGTCTTTTCATCTCGGTCCTCGGGAGTTTTCCATTCAAGCACATTGGTCTTTGCCACCTTTGGAGGCAAGTTCGCACATGGTCGGAGCTCCTTGATTGACTTGCAAAACGTTCTCCGAACTAGTTGCATCTTCTCTCATTTAATACGTGAATTCCTGCAAAAACACTATACTCCAAAATGCACATCCAACGGTGAACTTGTTATATCATTAGTATGCCTAGTTGCGGGTTAGTTCCAAAATGAAGTTCAAACCATAACATAACAAGTTTCTTGGTTGACGGAAATCGACCGCCAACAGCGCCAATGTTGGGGGGGTCCGAAAATCAGATTGGGTCCCCGAACACAGGTGATGAAAGACTCGCGAACAAACACACGAAAGGATTCAAGAACCAGGAGACAAGGAATCTCCGAAAGCCTGACTTCACCTCAAAAGTTGCGAACCCCTTTACACGTGCCCTCGAACCTCCTTTTATAGGGAGGTGAAGGGACTTTTACATTCCGAGATTGCCCTCGAATCTACAGAATATTCCAAGTGTGAACATGTACATGAATGTCTTTTACATCCCGTGATTTGCGGAGCTAATTTCACATATTTACAAGCCGGCCACTAGTTCACACTTCGAACCCGGACTTTTGATGCTTCGCCTTTGACTGAGTCTCCCCTTGACCTTCGACTCTTCATTCGCGGAAGTCACCAATTATCAAGATTCCTGAATCGAGTTTCCGAAGTCACAGCCGAAGTGGAGTTCTTCGATCCCGCGGAGATTTCCGAAGTTATTCTCAAAAAAAAAAGATTTCTGAAGTTTCCATCGCCAGAGTTTCCCGAATCTGCAATATTCTCCGAAGTTTCCGCTGTCCTGAAACAAGAAACAGACCTGCGAACCTGTGGTCATTCGGCGTTCCTGCACGTTTATATGAATTCGCCAGAGTCTTGACATCTGTGAAGTTTCGAGGGTGAAAAGTTTTTATCCAATTCCCCAACACTACTCTTTATTGTTTATAAGCTCTTCCACCTTGTTCTAGGAGAAGATACGCATCAACCCGTAACTTTACGCCGAACAGTCTGTTTTTTCCTTGAGTCCTAAAAGATTAGGAGTTGTTGGAGAGGTATTTTTTGCTTTCTTCCTAAAAATCAAGGATGATTTAAGGAACTCTTAGAGATGCTCTTATATTCGTTACTTAAAAGTACATATGAGTAAGTTTTTATATAAAAAGAATATTAATAAATATTTGTGTAATGAACAAAAATTACATTTGTAGAGGGGGGTTATAAAAGGTAAATTGAAAATAAAAACTTCATCGGCCGTATATAAAAGGAAATTAAAAAAATTCGTCTGCTGTAAAAAGGAGTACTGTATTGATTTTTGATACGCGGCTTTCTCCTGACTTCCTCAGTGGAACTGGAAACTGAAAAATCCCCCGGTGGCAGCAGTCCTCGCGATCGCCGCTGCGGCGATGCACCGAGCAGACAACGCGAGGGGCGACGGTGGTGGCTCTTCAGATCGTTTGCCCCCCTCAGCAGAAGGATCGTGAGGGGGCGGCGGCGGGCGGCTGCAATCCCGATCTGGACGCGTGCGGAAGTACGTGACGCGTGCGGAAGTACGCCGCGATGAAGGCGGGCGATTCGGAGATACTGTACTCCGTAAATCACTTTGATCGACGAGGGACTTGGGGAGTTTGGGCCAAATTGACGAGAGGATCCATGGTGGGATCAGAGTCTCCTGCAACAGAACGTCCAAGCAGCTGGTCTCATTCTCACTGATTACCTCGTGCGAAACCAATTTTCTCCAGGTATCTCGCTTACCAATTTGTTTCCAAATCAAGGTTTTGGTCATCGCAGCAACTTTTTTTCTCTCTCGAAAGATCATCGCAGCAACAGATATGGATGCCACACTTTTCTTTGACCTAAGCTTACAGTCACAATTTGTTCATTAGTTTTCCCGCAAGGCTGCGATTACTTAGGCACTTTCAAATTGATCGCCTGAAATTTTGGAGGAAAGGGAGCCACCCAACTGCCACTTTGCAGAAGGGCCTCTGCTGAATGCACACGACCCATCGCAATCACTGGAATTTCTGGCCGTTTTAACGCGATCCACAAAAGATGTGTCGGGCATGGGGAAACCTAGATAAAGGCAGAAAAGGGGGAACATCTGGTAGGGTCAGTTCCATGGCCAAATGGTAGGCAGGAACCAAAAGCGCCAGCAACTAGCCATGGCCAAGCGATGATTTGCTAGTACCAGATGAACACCATCATCGCGGAAAAGGACACGGGAGATAATTCCATCCCGTGCATGCATGCTTAAACTAGATTACCCTACTGCAACTAGAAGTGGCCGACTTAGTTAGTTCCCGGAGCAACAAGGTAGGCACATTCCTGCTTTGCGAGAGAGATCTTTTCTCCATGCCATGGAGGAGCGAGCGCGAGCGAGGGCCCCTCGACGTTGCATGCCTCATTAAGGGACCAGCTCGATCTTGCAAGCAACTTTTGCTGCGATCAGAAAGAATGAGAGCCGTAGGACCAGCTTCAGGAATTGAAGCTGCGCAGCTTTCTCCTGTTTGGCAAAACGCAATTGATTTGCCAATGGACCCTCTCTCGGTGGCTGGCTGGGGCTGCTGGCCTGGTACGCTGCACGCAGGGGCATGATCCAAAAAAAGCTCTGCATACGAATCGAATTCTCTCGTTGTTAATTAGGATCGGCGTAGAAGTGGGCCTGGTTTGGTACTTAGGAGCTTTATAGCTAGGGAAGCACGATGATACAGTAATCCACCACTTGCCAAACATTGCTCGCGTTGCATATCTGTAAAGGGCAACCGAGGTTTAATGCCGATATACCATGGACTTTTCAACATTGGAGTACCGATGACTGTGATTCGCCTGGGTAGCTTGGAGACAGCTCACCTGTACTAAGAGTAAAGGAGGGCTAGGCTTCAAGGATCTCAGAATTTTTAATCAAGCTCTTCTTGCCCGGCAAGCATGGAGATTAATTCAATTTCCGGATAGCCTCTGTGCCAGATTGTTGAAAGCAAAGTACTATCCACGTGGTAGCCTGGTTGACACGGTGTTTAGTGCTAACTCCTCCTATACGTGGCAGTCCATTCTCCATGGTTTAGATTTATTAAAGAAAGGAATTCTATGGCGTGTGGGGTGTGGATCACAGATAAGAATCTGGCGTGACCCTTGGTTACCCAGAGCACACTCATTCAGAGTTACATCGAGCAAAGGGAGGTGCAGGTTAAAATGGGTGTCAGAATTGCTTGATATACGTGGCCAGGATTGGGATCATGACAAGCTCAAAAGGATATTTAACCAAGCAGATGCAGAGGTGATAGCAAGGATTAAATTGCCGAGTAGACAAACAGAGGACTTCCTGGCATGGCCGCATGAAAAATCAGGCATTTTCTCTGTTCGCAGTGCCTACAAGTTGGGGCTCACGCTACGCGATCAGAACGAGTGTACTGCATCAAGTTCCATACCAGATGGCGGTCGCAAGTTATGGAATAATGTATGGAAGGGCTGTGTTCCGCCAAAGGTTAATGTGTTCACCTGGAAACTGGCTAGGAATGCCCTCCCCACTCGACGCCGCAAGTTCACCAGAAACATGGAACAGGCTGATACATGCCTTCTGTGTGGATTAACAGCGGAGACGAGCTTTCATGCTACGGTAGAGTGCCCACAAGCTTTTAACTTAAGACAAGCCATGCGGGCGCACTGGACTTTGCCTGATGAGGAACGGGAACGGTTTCAGACCTGACTGGTTGCTGCTGATGCTAGAAAGATGCCCTCCCGAACAGCGCGATCTCACTAAATTGGTTCTTTGGCGGGCATGGACGGTCCATAACAACATCACACATCAATCAGGTTCCTCGCTCCTCGCTGATTCAGTATTTTTCTTATTGAGGTTGTGGGAGTCTTGTTCTCAGGCAATCAGGAAGGACGTCGCTGCCTCAAGCAAGGGCAAGGAGCCCTGTAGTGTATCCGACAATAGCGAGACTACTGAGGTGTTGCGCTGGAAACATCCACCTGAAGGTTGGACGAAGATCAATTTTGATGGATCCTTCGTGGAGCATACCGGTGAAGCTGGCGTCGGCATAGTTGCAAGGAACCACCAGGGTGAAGTGGTCTTTACTGCTTGGAGGAGCTTCCCCCATTGCGCCAGCGCGGTTGAAGCCGAAGCCAGAGCTTGTGTTGAGGGAGTCCGCTTAGCGGGCCAATGGATTCAGGGACCTGTCTTGCTCGAAACTGATTGTGCAAGAGTGCACACTGCCATGTCGAGTAAGGATGACAGGTCGGAGATAAGCTTCATAATCAGAGAAGCTAGAGAGCACGCCCAGTTGCTGGTTGGATGGCGCGTGGCTCATGCTAAAAGAGAGTGTAATAGAGTTGCTCATGATCTTGCCTATTTAGCTAGGCGCACTGCAAATACGGCATTGTGGCTGGGACGTGCACCTGCGTGTGTCATGGACCAAGTCACTGTCGATTGTAACTCCTTTGTGCCTAATTAATAAAACTCTCTTTTGGCTCGCAAAAAAAAAGGACTGTGATTCGCTATGCATGCATCAGATGCAAATGAATGGATAGTTATGGTTATGGAAACTCATCAGCTGACCATCCTATTAGGAACTGGATCGGATGAGGTACCACTTCTTATGGCGAAACAGCAGTATTCATTTCTGAATGGAGCACACTAAATTCCAAAAAGTACAGTGTACATGTGGGCCTGAAACCGCTTTAATCTGCACTAATCCCAGCTTAATAATGTTTTACGTGTGATTTCTCTGTTTTTTTTCCTTTTTTTGCATATCCATTCTATGCGCCTCAAATTTCTTTTACAGTACTAATTAGACTTTCTATCCTGGAATTGGTATATTGGTGTGTGCTATTTTAGTCCTAATTTTTCCCTAGGTGTTCCTTGTTTTCCCAATTTGTTTGCTCCATTAAGTACCTTTTGCCTGTTTACACTTAACTTTCTACGTCCTCAACCTTGATGAAACTATGTAAGCATAAAGTTTCAGAAATATATGGTCCTGTCAATAGACTATCTTTAAAATCAAATGAAGACATTTGGGGGTTTTTCACATATGCAACTATATGCCATGATATTGATATCTCTCTTTCCCTCGTCTTCTTCTACCTCCAGCCTAGTGGGGCTCCCATGGTGATGCTGGTGGTAGGGGGGCTCCACTGATGTAAAGTTACACACTTATGAGTCACTCCTAATACAAAAGTAGAAAGACGATGAAAGAATAAAGATTAGAAAATGGTTCCTGAAGCAAATGTACAAGAGAAAAATTATGCAAAGTGGTTAGAAAAATTTAGAAACAGTATAGAAATCTTGATGCGAATTGTCGTCTATACTTTAAAAGTTGATTATTGAAAAATTTTAGATGACATTCTTTTGTTCTTCTAATATTTTTCAAATATCGGAAATCTCCGTATTTTCATAAAAAAATTAGCTTCTCTTGAAGATGCTAAGCATGTTACTCCACGCTAGAGGAGTGAAGTTTGTCTAGCTCAATCCTGCTTATTAGCACCAACGTATGGTTTGTCTGGTTAACATTCCACTCCAAATCCAAAGGTGAGCTTGCCAAAAGAAGTTGATAATAACACAAGAAAAAAAGAGCCAGACAAATGCACTTTCCTCTTTCTGGCAATTGCGTGCTCTGATCTCCGGCATCTCCCTCCTAAAACCTAACCAAAGCTGAATGGAATCAGAATGTTAGGAGAGGGGCCGTGCCCTGTGCTGTGCAAAAGCCACCCTGGTTGGCTTTTATCACGCCCACAGGGGTTTGCTGGGGCCCCTTCTTGCTCATCATTCCCGGAACATACTCCCTCCGTCCCAAAATATAATCATTTTTCGATTTCTGCGCACCACATTTGACCGTTCGTCTTATTCAAAAAATTTGTGAAGATATAAAAATAATTATGATATACTTAAAATATATACTATGATAAAACATGTCATAACAAAATGAATAACATTTCTATAAATTTTTTGAATAAGACGAATGGTCAAACGTGAATCGAAAATGTCAACGAATGCTTATATTGTGAGACAGAGGGAGTATATGAAGGCCAAAGGCAGGCCATCAAGACCCACGCGGCACACACCGGCCGACACCGCACAGGCCTTCTCCGCCTGCAGGAGCTGCCTCGCCCTCGCCTGTGTTCGTTTGACCGACGCCCCCCCCGACCGACCGGCCGGCCGGCCGGCCGGCCAGGAAAACAAAACAGGAGTGCGGCTGCGGCTGCTACCGATGCCGTGATAGGGCATGCGAGTTTCCGGCGCAGCCAATCCCTGAACCTGAAACCGCCGGGGCCGAGAGGCTTGTGCCCGTGCCGACGCGTCGGTGTCATCTGCAGCTCGAGCTCGGCGTCGTTTTGCCCGGCACTTCTCTGGACTCGATCCTGTGTTGCTGGTTGCTGGTTGGGGTTAACCAGCTTGTTTTGCTGGAGCACTTAAGCCAAGTTAGTGGGTGGTACTAGGGATTTTACTATGGGTTGGTTCGTTGGCATTTGCAACACTGCAGTGCCGCGCTGCGGACGGGTACTGTTTGCGAAGTGACTGGCGCTTTGCGTGCAGTGCAGCTGTCCTGGGCTTTGAATCTATGCTCTAGATACACTAGGCGCACGGTCTCTCTCCGTCTCGCGTCCGTCCATCAAGTCTGTGGCAGAAGCAGCCTTGTTTCGGCCACTCTGAAGTCTGAACGGCATCCAGCTATGCATGGCAGACGGCGCCGGTGGGAGAGCGAGAGAGCACAGCCGAACAGGAGAAGGCAAATAGCTGGCCACCCCCATCCCATCCAATGGTAACCTCACAATTCAATTCCTTGCATCTTTAGGGTCTGTTCTTTTAGGTGAAAAAATAGTAAAATTGTAAATAAATAATGTTAGAATAGTATTTCTTGTGAAAGAAGATGTGATGAATGTGACAGTAGAATAGTGTTCCTTTTTGAGTGAGATTTGGACAGGATGGGGCTAATGGCCTGGCCTCAATAAAGGGAGCACAAGCAGTAGCAGACTAGCAACCCTAGCGCGCACACTCTTCCTCCGCAACATCTTTCTCCAGTCACAGATCCCTATGACCCTAGGGAACGGATAGATATGAGGGAGCCATAGATTTTCTTTATTTTAGTATATGCCCACCGATGCATTAGGAGTGGTACTTATCCACCAATTTGCTTCGGCTCCCCTCATTCCTTTTGCTCGGTTCCACGGCCCGGGTCCCTCTCATCAGTTCACATGAGCCGGCTAGCGTTGGGCTAGTGTTTTTGCTACGACTACGAGCGAAGCAACAAAGCGCAGGCGCAGCCCAGAGGAAACGCGAGAGCTCGAGAGCAACGAGGGGCTTGCGTGTGCATGGTCCCTGGGAGAAATGGCTAGTGGTGGCAGCAGCTGGCTCGGCTTCTCCCTCTCACCGCACACGGCCATGGAGGCGCCCTCCGCTGCTGAGCCCGCTCCTGCTCATCATGCTCCGCCTCCTGGTACCACGATCTCCTCTTCCTGTAACAACGCCGCCGCCACTTCCAACCTCCTCTACTCGCCCATGGCCGCGCCCTACCCGGGATACTACTGTGTGGGCGGCGCGTACGGCGATGGAACCAGTTCTGCCGGCGTCTACTACTCCCACTTGCCTGCCATGCCCATCAAGTCCGACGGCTCCTTCTGCAACATGGAAGGTTACTATCCTTCCCTCCTCTCCCTTCCTCCTTCCCTCTCTTGACATCGTATTCCCTGTGTCTCTAACATTATTTGGCATGAAGTAGGCATGATGCCGTCGTCCCCACCGAAGCTGGAGGACTTCTTGGGTGGTGGCCATGGCGGTGGCCAAGAAACAACCACCTACTACAGCCACCAGCATGGCCAAGAAGAGGTGGCAAGCAGGGATTACCACCAGTACCAGCTCCACCAGCTCGTCCCCTACTCCTTCCAGCCGCCGACAGAAGCAGAGATGCTCCAAGAAGAGTCGGCGCCAATGGACGAGGCCATGGCCGCGGCCAAGAGCTACCTCCTGACGAGCTACGGCGCTTGCTACAGCAACGGGGACGTGCACCCGCTGAGCCTGTCGATGATGAGCCCCGGGTCCCAATCCAGCAGCTGCGTCAGCGCGGCTCCGCAGCAGCAGCAGCAGCAGCTGGTCGCTGTAGCCGCTGATGCCTCTGCGGCGGCTGCCCAGGGGCTTAGTAATGGGGGTGGTGAGCAGTGCGTGGGGAGGAAGAGGGGCACCGGCAAGGGAGGCAACAAGCAGCCGGTGCACCGCAAGTCCATCGACACGTTTGGGCAGAGGACCTCCCGGTACAGGGGCGTCACCAGGTAAGCTGCTTACGAAGATCTCCGCTTTGCCTCCTGTCATCTCTAGACGTTGCGCGTTTGTTTCGTCAGTAGGATTCGTACGGGCGAATGCTATGCCCCTTTTAGTTCCGAGTCATATGTATGCTTCGCAACTCTTCTGTGCACACTCTGACGTTGTTTCCTCCTTAGCGGCATTGATCATTTGGTCGGATTTTGCACGTTGCTCGGCTTGTTAGAAGTCAATTTACTCCTGGTTCAATTGAGTATTTGCCTCATGTTCTGCCATTGTTAGCTTCCAGCATTGATGTGGCTGTGCTGTACTTCTGTTATGCTCTGCTATCCTTGTTTAAAAATTCAGCAGGCCAGGAACTCATGCTTGACGCCAAATCGTTTTGATGCTTAATCTTATTAGAACAGTGCCTAATTTGTTTGTTCCACTTCACAATGTTAAAGCCTGGGGTCTCTGATCCTTCTGGTGCCCCTGCAGTTCTGCTGATTATTATGGCACCTACTCCTTTTGTTTTGGAGCACACTGTTTAGTCTGGTTTTTAGGCAACCGATTTAATTTGTTTGTTCTCGCTTCATCATATATTGAATGATGAAGGTTATTTTTTGTGTTTGATCCACTGGAGCAGGCACAGGTGGACTGGGAGGTATGAAGCTCATCTCTGGGACAACAGCTGCAGAAAGGATGGGCAGACAAGGAAAGGAAGGCAAGGTTGAAATCTACTAGGCATTCAAAATAAATGATGTAGCAAAATTTATGCATCTATAGCTCTTTCTGACATTTTGATTCCTCGTCTTTTGGAAATGTCATTCTGGGGTTTGTCATGACTGAAATGCAATTACTCACAGTGTATCTAGGTACCAAAACATTTCTTACCCTATCATCCCTTTCATTGTCTGGTAAGCATTTCTGAAATATGAAATGTGATTTATTTCTTTTTGTGAATTAGGTGGTTATGATAATGAAGACAAGGCTGCAAGGGCTTATGATCTTGCTGCTCTGAAATATTGGGGTCCAGCTACTCATATCAATTTCCCTGTGAGTGTTCATATTGAACTTTCATACAAGAAAACCCTGAGGGTTGATGTTTATTCATGTAATAAGGTATAAACACTTTCTTTGTCAGGTAGAAAACTATCAAGCGGAGCTTGAGGAGATGAAAAACATGACAAGGCAAGAATTTGTTGCGCACTTGAGACGGTTAGTGTTACTACTTTGCATGCATTATAAGTCAAATTGCCTTCCTGCATTTCTGAAGTTGTTTCTGATCACAGGAGAAGCAGTGGGTTTTCTAGAGGTGCCTCCATCTACCGAGGGGTGACAAGGTTTGTTTGGGCAGAATCTGCCAGCACATTTCGCTTTCTTAGCGCAGACAGCAAAAGCACATGTAGAATCCATTCCAATGCATTCATGTTGATTGCATTACAGGCATCACCAATACGGAAGATGGCAGTCTCGGATTGGCAGGGTTGCTGGGAACAAGGATCTATACCTTGGCACTTTCAGTAAGAAAGATCTCTATTTGACTGTAGATTCGTAGGTCCTACAAAGTAATGTGCCTGTCAAGTAAAAGAAGCTTTAAGTGCTAATCCTTTGGTGGTGCGACTGTTGCACTATCCTAATTGTCGCATCAAAGTACATTTACCGGAGAAGATAGACTTGGAACTTAAACTTTTACTGCTAATCTCTGGTTTTGTGCATTGCTTTTGCGATCAACTTTAATCCGTGGGGTACACACACATTCTTCCTGATCATTCTTTGCTTTTTCAGATAGTTATACTTTTCTATACTTTTGCTAAGGCTGTGACCTCTGACCAAAGCAACCTGTTGACTGTTTTGAATGCTACATTGAACTACACTTGAACTAAAATATGACGTTATCACAGCATAAAAGTAATCTGCTAGGGAATCACACTTCACATTAGGATCTACTACATCTTGATTTTTCAATCTAATTTTGTTTATACATGAATGTTGTTTTTTCTAGACCATACAGCTAAGTCTGTTCTCACATATATCATTTACTGAATATGCAGCAACTCAGGAAGAAGCAGCCGAGGCTTATGACATCGCTGCCATCAAGTTCCGTGGTTTGAACGCAGTGACAAACTTTGACATAACCAGATATGACGTGGACAAGATCCTGGAGAGCAGCACGCTGCTGCCTGTGGAGGAAGCACGCAAGGTGAAGGCAATCGAGGCGGGGAACAGCATTCCTGTGATGCACAATGGTGGCAGAGAGCTCAACCCCACCCAGGAACAAACCGCCAACTGGAGGATGGTGCTCCACGGATCATCCCAGGACGCTGTGCATTGCCCAGGAGCAGTTGATCATCACCAGAAGGGTGGCATGATGAGTGACTCCAACTCCTCGCTGCATGGCATCGTTGGGTTTGACGTGGAGTGTGTAGCCCATGATCACCACCTTGACGTTCAAGGCAAGTCTGGTGGCGTCAACTTCTCCAACTCCTCATCGCTGGTGACAAGCCTCGGCAACTCCAGGGAGGGTAGCCCGGAGAGGCTGGGGTTGGCCATGATGTACGGCAAGAAGCAGCAGCAGAACGCCGTGAGCCTGGCCTCCATGAATCCCAGCTGGATGCCTATGCCGGTGGTGGCGCCGACAGCACAGCACGTCATTTCCCATCTCCCTATCTTCGCTGCCTGGGCTGATGCCTAGCTAGCTGATCCCGATGGAGCTCAGTACGTTAGTAACTGCCCCCAGTCTTGCTCGCCATTGCTGGTTTTTGTAAACTGAAGCAGGATTGGCTTGCAGCATCAGGTTAGGTAAATTAGCTGCTGTAGCAAAGGTTGGCTAGTTTCCATGTTGATTGGTGTAGTGGTATGCAGTAGAAGATAGGCCTTAATTAGTCTACAGCTTATGCGCAATCTCAGTAGTGGTGGTAGGTTGCTGGTAGCGTTCTTTTGAGCCTAGCTTCCTTTTGGGGGAATATTGGTTGGATTGTAGTATGGCTGATCCCTTTTGAACGTTAGATGCATGAAAACAACAAGGCTGTTGCAAGGAAAAGGAAAAGGGGTTGGTGAAATGAGATGGCTCGTCTTTGCTGGTACGGTCACTGGCCGAGTCGCAGGCAGGTTTGTTGTGCGATCACGGTGGGTTCGTCGTCGTCGTCGGCTTTGGCTACGCGCGCAGCAGAAGACCTTTTGACCGCTGCCGGCCTGCTACAGGGAGAGAGGAGCCAGGTCAGGTCGGATTGCCTCACGTTCCTTTTCGCTTTTCTTCTCTCTGTCTGCATGGCATGGCATCTTTGTTCATGATGGCAATGAGTGTCGTAAACATTCCCCTTCCCATACGAGGGGAGCTTTGCCGCATCCCGGCCCCAATCATTCCAAGAGGGGGGGGGGGTGCCGAGAGAGATTCCCGTGGCATGCATGGCTTCCAGGGCCCAACCAACCTGCGGCGTCATTATAGCATGCCCTGTGACGAACATGTTGGCTCCTGACGATCGTGCTGTAGACAAATCTTTGCTAGGTTTTGGGTCCCAAGTCGAATTTCGGGGCCTTCAACATGGTTTTGCGACGCACGCGCTTTAATCGTGTGTTTCTGTTAGAGTGCCTGGTCTGTTGTGCTCCTTGTGAATGTGGCTAAAAATGGCCAAAACTCAGAGCTGGTTCCGCAGTTTAAAAGGCCATACTTTTGAAAGCCCTCCCGGGCGTTGCGGCGGTGTGATGCCGGCCGGCACTACCGCTGCTGCCCTCGAACATTGATGCGCCGAGCGGCCAGCGATTTGCCGGCACAGAGCAGGGAACCGGAAGCGACTGGTTTGACCCCTTAACATTGTCCGGATACTCCCAAGGGCAACGAGCCCACAGTGCGTCCACAACAGCGAAAAGCTAGCGTTGTTGCTCGCCTCGCCGCCGGCCCGCAGCCGCGCGCGAGCCCCTTGGCTTTTTGCCTCTCCAGACGCGACAGCACGCGGCGCCCGACCGGACCGCGCGGAGCCAGCAAGAGCTAGCGAGTGTAGCGAGCCCCGCTGCTGGCTCCGCGCGGACTCGCTGCTCTGCCCGTCCGTGCTGCTGCCTGGCTCCTCCGTCCCATACTCCCACGTGCCCGCCGGAACAGGCGCGCTGGCGGCCGTCCTAACCCGTCAGGCAACCGGCCGGACGCGGACCCCGCCCGCGCCCAAGCCGTCGCCCGGCCGTCGTCGGGCGCACGCATGCGACGCGACGCGCAGGCCCCGCACCTCGCACTCGCAGGCCGCAGCGCAGCGGCGGGCGGGGTCGCGCACCGGCCAGTCCCGTGTCGCGTCTCGGCGGGGGTGTGGGGACGGGCGTGCATGCATGTGCATGGCTGCGCCTGCCCGATGCGATGCGAGAGCGCGTGTGCGTGTGCGCGCGCCGGCGTAGCAGCAGCCGTCCCCCGGTATCGCGTTCGGCGGTTGCGGTCCGCGACGCGCGGGTGCCGACGAAGGGCGCGCGCTGCGACGGTCCTGGCGCGGCTCGGCTCGGCTTCGCTGCGGGGGGCTGCAGGCCGCAGTGGTGGGGGAGCGGAGCCTGCTCGGCTTCGGCAGTCGGCCGGCAGGGCGCGCCGTGTCGTGTTGCGCCTTCCGGCGGAGTCCTCGCCGGCCCGGCCGCGGTCGCCGATCGATCGACCTCGTGCACCTACCAGCGTGCCTTTGTGTGTAGCGTATAGCACGTAGCTCTGGGCTCTGGCGGGGGGTACAGTCTGCGGCGCCCTGTGTGCTCGCACCCGTGCATTCCGCATACGGTTCACGTGCTTCGTCACTGCCAGTCTGCCGCCCGCCGCTCGGCGACTCCGCCCTAGTAGTAGCATGCTACGTAGTTGCTAGTAGAGCGTGGCGACTGGCGAGGACGGGTGCAGAAGAGATGGATGGAAGCCGAGGGCCAGACGATCACGGGGGTGGGCAGCACCGCAGCAGGCGGTGCCAACCAGAGCTATGTACTTGACCGATGCCCGTGGCCTCGGGCCGCCAGGGAAGCAGGTACAGTGCTCCCTTCGCGTGTCGTCGAACTCCGCGCGCAGGCACAGGTAGCCGCTGCAGCGACGCTTTGCAGGGCGAGAAGCGGAGCGAGCGCCGAGGGAGCGAGTAAGGTAGTCGTTGGAGCGTTTGCGTTTTCGTGAAAAGGGACGACGAGTCGGTCGGTCGGCTTGACGGCTTCGGCTCTACCGGTATCGGTTGCAGCAGCCTGTCGGTCTTGGTCAACCGCTTTCATCAGAGTCTTGTGTCTCGCATCGCAGTCACCGCACGTCTATCAGTGTTCTCCCCACGCCGGACAAACACAAGCTCGGTGACAACCCTCACACGTCACACTGTCAACTGTCATTCTGCATTCTGCTAGTACTACTTTTCTCTTCGTGCCAGCTCCAGCAGGGAATTCCTTTTCCAACGTCGTCTTTTTTTTAGTTCATTATTTACGGCCCGGTAAGAGAAAGGCCATCGTATGGCAGGACCCATTTTGTGACTAGCCCATCACGAATTCGGCCCCAATTTCACTGTGGCTCCCGTAAATTGGAGTAACGGTGTTACCGGAATATACTACATTTATCACATAACTAGTGAAAGTGCACGCACGACACGTGCGTGATATAAAAAATACATTCAAGTGTTAATCAATATGGATATAAAAATAAAAAGATATTAAAATAAATCTAATTATAAAATCATCAATATTTCTTATCATCCTTCATGCAGAATCCCTACATGACCAGAGCGTGCCTGAGGAACAATAGTCCTATATCATGGGATGGGGCAAAAGTGATGTTAAAAAATTAAAGGTGTGGAGCTTTAATAAGGTTTATAATTTGAAATTGTTGTGAATTAAAATAAATAACCTTAACGAGACAAATTATTTAATCAACGAGACGTTACAAGAAGTGAAGGACAACATGTAGTTGGAGCTTCAATGTTTCATATATGCAGAGCTCCATAAAAGACAAAGCCAGTTGACTATCATGAATTAACATTTCTTTACGGATAGAGGTTACCACTACCAAGAACACACACAAAATCCTATATTTTTAATAGTTAAATCACGATCCAATCCCAAAAGAAGTCTTTCTTTTGAACGCACATGTCTTTGACATCCACATCCTCGTCCTGCTATCCTCCATCTACATTTTTAGTGGGAGTACAATACTAAGATACTGATTTTGTGGTATCAACTCTTTAATCACGTACACCTCTCGGAGAGGTAGGTGCCTTTAAAAATAGGAAAAAGTCTATTTTTGACCATCCAAAATCAGGTTAGGTTTGGTTTTAGCCATCAAAAATATATTTTTTCCTTAAAAATATAATAATAAGAGCAACTTCAAGAGTATGTTACAAAATTCTCCTCAGTATCTATGTATTGGGGGTTCTCCTAAAATTCTCTTTCCCCAAAATCATAACATCCCACAACAGAATGCCAAAAAATACTCCCTAAATAATTCAAAACATGTCACGTTGGACACCTGCCCACCTCCCCTCGCGGTCTGTCTCCCCCCCCCCCCCTCGCAAAGGTTCAGTAATGAGTAGCCAACTATGGCTCAAAATTTAGAAATGTTTCACAAAAGAATGTTGTGCTATAACATGCAAAATGGAATGCATATTCAATGGTTAACAAGTTACAATAGTTGTTGAATCGGGAAAACGAGTTTGGATATTGAAACTTGAGCTCAAAGATTGAAAGTCAACATTTTTTCATCATTTGAGGTTAAATGACGAACAAATCCTAAGGATTTAGAGAAAGATCGAAGTTTTGATGCAAGTTCAGAGATTTAAATCTTTGAAACCGTGAGTCCTAACAACAAAAGTGCTATATATCACTTGTAGTTGATTCCACTCTCTCCAACTTCGGTTAAAGGCTCCAGGCAAGTTGATGGATGGTTGGGTCGAATTTTATTAAAGAAAATGTCGGTTTTCCACCTAAGTGTTGCCCTGTCGCAGCCTTTAGTCAGCAGTTCGCCTGACTGCCACAAAGCTGTTTGTCTCACCATCGAAACTCATGTGTGTCGTCAGTCGTCACTACAGTCATAGTGACAAGGGGCCACTGTGTGGCAGAAGAGGCGAAGGTGGCACTTCATGGATGTGGACATCAGCGGCGGTGGCACGCAGCATCTCCCCTACCGTTGTTTCCTTTTTTTACATTACACAAGTACAACGCATACGCTCACAACACGCACGCACACTCACCCCTATGAATACACACGTACGCAAACCCTACCCTTATGAGCACCTCCGAAGGACTGAGCACCGGCAGATCTGGAGATTCTCGAAGTCACCACTGGCGCCTCGTCGTCGACAAGAACGCCGCTTACCACTTA
The DNA here is from genome assembly GCA_036936925.1 of Cenchrus fungigraminus. NCBI lineage: Eukaryota > Viridiplantae > Streptophyta > Magnoliopsida > Poales > Poaceae > Cenchrus > Cenchrus fungigraminus. The sequence continues at coordinate 91,455,316 of CM072776.1, read as the reverse complement.
ACGCATAGCGCTGGAAAATCCCGGAATAAATCCAGGAAAAGGTGCGAGCACCAGGATTTGAACCCTGGTGGGTAGCGTCCCACTGGACCGTCCTACCATTCGACTACAAGCCCATTCGCCCCCACCGTTGTTTCCTGCGCACCCATATCATGGCGGAGGGGTAGCCAAGGTAGAGGCGCGCCGACGTTGGCCCAGCGTGGCAGACGGAGGTGGCGCGGGAAACAAGGGCTCGGGCCGATTGGTGGTGGAGGAAAGTCCCGTATATTTGTGCAGTGCGGAGGAAGATTTCAGCGTCGCCAAAAGATTGGGAGACGTTTGGGGGAACTGTTGGAGCTACTTTTTTCTCATTTTTCCCCTAAAAAGGATATTAGGAGCAGGATTAGCAGTCTTTTGAAGTCGCTCTAAGAACCTTTGATTTATAAAAACATAACTCTCCTTTAAAATGCAGAGGAAACAAAAAATATTTGTATTTGCTTCTTCACTTATTTATTTGTTCCCAAAAATATAGATCTTGTAAGTTATGCTCCTTTAAAAACTCAAAATTGCCGATTTATTTGTGAGAAGAAAGCTTTATTATTACTCGGGAGTCAAATTACAATCATACAGATAATCATGCTGCTCTTCTAGAGAACCTCGACATATCCCATCTTAATGTTGGTTAAAATAAACCTTTTTGTGAGAAGAAAGCTTTATTATTTTCAGGTTTTAAATTACAATAACGAACAATAATTTGCTAAACACACAGGAGCCGTGAAACGCCACACTGTAGAGTGTCTTGTACACTTTGCCAATTGTGAAACGCCACACTATAGAGTGCCTTGTACACTTTGCCAATTGTGCGAGCTATTGTGCAGCACTGTTACCTTTGTCCAGGTGCCATGGCCTCGTGAATAAACTTCAGATCAAACCACCTGCCAAGCTCTTCTCATCAACATTTCTACTACAGTACCACAATAAGACTCAAAGATCACCTTTCAGTCACACCATTATGCAGCCAGTATCAAGCCTTATTAGCTGCCAATGCTTCCAATTCCTCTGCATCCCTTAATTTTGGAATACTTCTCCATGAAGTGAGTTGAATGTTCCAGAGATTAACCTGATAATGATTCCAACTCCACCATTCCCTGCATTACAATCAGAGGCTCCATCAACATTAGTTTTGCAATAATGCTAGTGTCTGCATGCCTGAACCTTGACCACCATTCCTTGACCACCATTCCTTGTTTCACTATGTATATAGTGGAAGTGCACGCATGACACGTGCGTGATATATATATAAAAAAAGATTGCATACAAGATGTTTATATGATCATAGAATAACATACACAAAATGTTTATGCAGCCGTAAAATAATATAGTTATTGATATGTCAACATTTCAACATAATTGATTATGATATATGCTTACATCGTATCATATAAACCACTATAAGACTTACCAATCAAAAGGATATTATATGTTACTATATTATTGATGTACGTCTCCTCAAATGCTTGAGATTTAGTTTATCTCTCAGTCACTTTTTTAACTGTCGGATTGAAAATCAATAGCTTAGATCTCCCCTAACACCTTTCTCTATCCCCTTTATCTCCTAACCACAACGGTCCACCACCATTCTCACCTTCATCTTCCTCGACGCCTCCATTCCCTCCCCCATTGCCGCCGCCACCCTCCGCCTCACCAGTGTCGTCCACGGTGCCGGCAAGGCCTGCCGTCAAACCTCGTCCCTCTGCTTTCTTTCCTCCCCCCTCCTCCTCTACCACCAATGGTTGCTCACCCCGCCACCATCGCTGCGTTGCCCGTCTCCAGCGGCAGGGCTGTTGGATCCGCCACCGCCGTCTCGACCACTCTCACGCTAACCCATCACCGGTGCTCCCCCCACCGCCTCCACCAGTATTGTGACTTTGATGATCCAGCATCAAGTATATAATCCTACAATGGTATTGTTTATCTTCATTTTCCTTAGCTTCAATGTACTTATGTGCATAGTGCCCATCCCCAACCTGTCCGAGATGAACCTATCAGCCTGCAATGCATAAACAAATGAAGGAGAACAGTCAGATCAGTCATGCAAATCATCGAACACTCTACGCGGAAGCACATAACAATGCACTAATCTAACATAATAAATTGAATTGGCTAACTCTAACAGACTCTAACTATGGTTAATTCTAACAGACTGGCCCTGTCTACATAACCAGCACAGGATTAAACTAACAACCAGACATCTGAAAGAAAAGGTAACAAAGATGAGATTAGCCTTCAACCAGGAAATAACAACATCTATATCCAATATATAATTAGCAAATCAACATCATATTAATCTAGATATATGGTTAGGAAACAAATTATCAAGTTAACATATTTTTGTATTTGTTACAATGGAAAGGGTGGACTTGTACCTTCCACCCCACCAGTCTCAAAGGGGCTTGCAGCTTGCCCATAACACAGGAAAGACAACTCTTCACTAATAGATAAATACAATCTAACTGAAGCATATAACCTGCAGAAACATATAGTCTCACATATTAGCCATCAAAGGAAGAATTAAGGGGAAATAGTGATTATGCATCAAGCATTAGTATAACAAAGATTATGCATCAAGAGCTTAATCTGATCACAAATTCACAAAGCACCAGAAGGAAAGGTATTGGAAATCAATGTTATGATTATAGCTTGATAAGTAATGTGTATACTGCATCCATTTCATAAAAATTCATGGTGAACCGGTGAGAAAAAAGACAAAACAGATTATTTGAAGAAACAAATAAAAGGAAATAACAAGACATAATATCCAATTAGCTAAGACTCAATGGTTGTGGATCATTACTCACCTTGATTGGGGTTGGAGACGTCTTTGTCCTTATTCTTCTAGGGTTGACTGTGTCAAGGATTAAACAATTCTGATCCTCTTTTCTCAGAGACCAATAATCAATCAAAAAACAAATATTCCACACATGCCTCTGAAGAATCTGTGAGTTGATTATCCGTCCAAAAGAGCGCGTATTTCCATTTCCTAAATCTGTCTTACCAGCGATGGCAAATAAAGCCAAAAGAATTAGGATGTAAGGGGAGTTCAAGATCGGTCCAAGGACGAACACCAAAAATAGCAATTACTTAGTAATAATTAAGGGCATATTAACATTCGATAGCATTATGATTGAATTTAACATTAAGGGCATATTAACATCACGCAGACAAGTAATAATTATAAATACGTACATAGCAATGCTTGTGACTTAAAGGCCTCTCCCTGTTTGCCTAACTATTTTGGGTCTCATTAGGTTGCAAGAAGCATAACTATTACTAACAAAGAAATCATAGGCAACACATTATCTCAGTTAAAGTTATCTAATAATACTACAACCAAAGCAATACACAGTTGAATGCCCTCACCTCAACTATCCGAAAGCAGTTTTGAGATTCTCTTCCTTGTCAGTTATGATCTGTCAATGAATAGTGTAAGCAGAAAGGATGCATATTATCTCTTAAAAATACATGCTCATTCAAATGGAGAGGATGAACTAAAAAAAGAAAGTAGCATTAGAAAGATCAACATTGCCAGCCATTACAAAGGAATGACAAGAGAAACCACCTCACAGTCCAATTGTTGTCGATGAACTTCTCTCCTGTACAATATATTGCTCTCTTGTACAATATATTGCACCTCATAGTCCACTGGAATTAATTAATCTTCTCGAAAGGTCTCTGATATGCACACAGTAGGTTAATAGAGATTAGCAACCACTCATAAAATCTAACCACAATTCATTACAGAAACTGATATAACTTTTTCCAACCTTTTCTAGAGATTAATCAATTCTGATACATTACCACTGATTAAAATTAATCTGGAGTAACCATCTCAGATAAAATCCATGGGAATTGCTCACCTATTCTAGAGCAACATCTATTTGTTTTTTTATCTCCTTGATGTTTATACCTGATAAAAAAGAAATGAGATATTATAAAATTACAGAACAAGAGAATGATCAAATTGAGAAAACCCTTACTCTGAATTTAGCCATTTACCTTAAAATACAAATAATGTAATCACCATGCAAAATTGGAATACACATTAATAAAAGACAAAAAACTGCTTATTTCCAACAAGAACCAATACTTTTGAAGAATTGTAAAGATAGTTTTCCTATCAGTTGGTCAATATCTACTATTAATAATAAGTAATGAATTGAAGTTCCGAGACAAATATAATTAAAATAAAAAGGAGATGTCGCTTCATAAATTTACCTCTTCATCAATAAGTCTGATTTTGTGGCGGTGTTCCTCTGTACGACCTAGCATATGCACATATACAAAATGTTAATCCATCGAGACGTGTATATGGCAGGTGACAAGCCAAAAAAAGCAGAAAACACAAAATAAAAGGATGCAGCCAAATTAACCAATATGTATCTAAAAAAATTAAAATTATGCAAAAAACTTTACAGCATCAATCAACAAATTAGGTGATGTAATAAGTATAAAGAACATGCATAGTTTTACCTCCTTGTCCTTTAATGACCGAAAGTTCCTTTGATCCCTGGATAGCATCTTGATTAAACATGCAAGTGACAGAGTGACAAACTTGGTTACATGGTGATTACAGTTTGGTATTACTTGATGATTCAAAATATCCAGATTTACTCAGACCATGGATGCAGAATTATAGATGCAGGAAGTTGATAATAGGCTAAACAAAATAGCCCCCTTCACCATGCATGAGCAGCTGCAAATACTGTCTAGAAGTAGTGCATAAAGTTATTCCACAGAATCTGTCATGAGGAGCATATATAGTGTAGGCAAGCAACAAAGCCTACAACTCGGCTAGTAATCTTCTCTTCTCAATGACAAATGAAAAGTACACAGATTCGAATGTGAGGGTACTGACTACTGAGATACATATGGCTTGCACGAGGAGGGAGAGCCAGAGAGGGAGAAAAACAAGAAGTTGTTTCCTACCTGAGAAACCATGTTGTCAAAAAGGAAATACTACAAATGAGAATGGGAGGGACGATATCGTGGTATCTGGCCAGCGCCACTGCTCACGCCTGGACGGCCGGCCATGCGCAATTCGCTGCCGCGGCCTCACCTCAAGCTCTGTGGCACTCGCGTAATGCCGCTGGGAAGCCATGCAGGTAAAACAAAACAATCATGCATGTGTGTATAGATCTAACCTGCGATTCGCGGCAGCCAGATGCGATCCACAACCGGCAGCGATGACGAGCAAAAATAATACATTGACACCCAGCTATGGATTTATACCAAACACGAAAAAGAAAAAGGAAAGAATATGAAAGGAAAACTTTAGTAAGAAAAGAAAAAACAAGGAAAGAATAGACGCGTGATGATAGCCATCCCCATTCAAATGCGTGATTACTAATCGCTAGACCTGAAAGCGTTAGTCAAAAAAGGAATAAACAAGGAAAGCTTTTGTAAGGAAAGCGTTAAGATGGAAAGGAAAATCAAGGAAATAAAAGGTCACCACATCCGTGATTAAGCGCGGGGTGATTAAGGAATCAAACCAATCGTGATTGACGCGAGTGGGTACCGAAGGGCGGGTAAGCGGAGCTTGGGTGAAAAAAATCACTGTTTCGGGCAGAAACATTTTAGATCTTGCGATTTCTTCGTCGTCGTCGCCCTTCGTCGTCGTTTTTTGGTGGACCCAGGCTGACAGGTGGGGTCTTTGTGAGAGGTGGGTATGTTTTCCTTCGGGTGAGAATTGTTTTCAATTTCCTCAACTCTTATAGTATAGATTCTGATTCTTTCGTTCCGCAGCATTAACAATACAATCTGGAAGCAAACAATATATTAATTAAACGAATATAAACTATACGTATGCATAAACAATACGATCACATACCTTCTCCTCGTCTCTTCACACACCTCTCACGTCGGGGTAAAGATGAATTTTGAGTGTGGGTAACGTCTCCAAGCGGAATTCGATGGTCCATAGAAGATCCAAACCTTCAACGAAAAAAACCAAGTGATGAGAAATTGACTCAAACATGGGAGTTTCGGCAGTGCACCTTGCCTGAACAACGACGACGACGCAACGACTAACCTGGTGCTGGACGGCGGCCTCGTCCAAGCAACGACGGCTTGGGGTGGATCGATGGTGATGATGGCACGTGGTGCTGGCCAGTGGTCTCGTCTGATCAACGGCGGCTTGGGGTGGATCGACGGCGGGGTGAGGAGCGACGACGCCGGGGGAGTGACTGTGGGATGGCTAGCTACGCGGAGAGACTTGAGTTTTATAGGGACATGGGGCGTAAACAAAGGAAGGAGTATTGATTGGCGTGATCGAAGGCATTGAACTCAAAAGGAAATAGTCAAGGACTCAAAACATCATTTACATATAAATTGCGTCCATCTAATTGCATTTGAATGTTGTTAATCTAATGACACGGTGAATCTTTCCTTGCTAACTATTTATGAATGGCGCAACAATTCTTTCCTTAGTTCATCTAATCACACAATGATTCTTTCCTTGTTTTTCCTTTCCTTTATGTGTCATCAATCACACCAATTAATTTTCCTTTACTCTGTACTCAAATATCTCTTTCCTTTTGAGCATCTGAGTATTTCCTTTTGAGTCATACCATCAATCACGCCAATCAATTTATCTTTCCTTGAGAAAAGAATGAAGAAAGAAAACAATAGCCGTGATTGAGGGGGGCGAGTTGGGTGGGTACACGCGGGTGGGTAAGAATGGGGTGGGTGAAAAAAACAAGGAGATTCGGTGGAAACAATTTCTAACACCGATTTTTTTCGTCCTCGCGGCCTTCGTCATGCCTTTTTGGGTGACCCCGGCCTGACAAGTGGGGTTTTTGTGAGAGGTGGGTATGTTTCCCTTTGGGTGACAAGTTTTTAATTCTTTCAACTTTTATAGTATAGATAAGTATGTTGGTGTCGTCTGACAGGTTGTCTCATGTATTGCCATGTAATATTGGGTCGACTCAATATAGCACTTATACAATAAGTTGTCTTATAAATCATCTGGTAGAGCAATAAAATCCCTTAATTTGTGTATGTAAAAAAGGAATATTATGAGTTGCACGGCAACAACAACTCATACAATGGTTGCAAAGTTGTCTCATAAGATGGTTGTTTCGCTCATGAGGTGGTTGTTTCGCGAAGCAACGGCCTCGCTCTCTCTCCTTGCTCTCTCTCCTCCACATCATCAAAAATCTTACGTGGCATTGCATGGGACGACCTACGGGACCGCTGACGTGTATCAATGTACTTGCTCCCCTAGAAGGTTCTCTCTTTTGAAACATGTCTAATTTACTTGTTACAATTCGGGATGGTAAAGGCCCCTAATTTTTTTTAAAGAAGGGCAGGAGCACTGCCATATCATATAAGGAGAAGAAGAATGCGAGCTGTTACATGGTTGTGATTACAAAGAAACCCAAAAACTCGACTCAAACGCAAAATTCATGCCACACCCACAGGCTACCTCCGTGAGCTTCATGTCTTGCTTGATTTTTTTTTAAAATTAAAGGCAGGAACATTGTCATATCATTTAAGAAGAAAATAATTGTACATAACAAACTGAAGTGAACATCACCACCACAAATACAACGCACACAAATAACACACCCAACAACACTCTACACCACCTGAACCTGGGAGAGTAGCCGAAAGTAAGTCGTCGTGAACTGCGCCGTCGTCACCAACGATGTGCCATGTCAGAAGTCACGACACGCAGCAAGCCACAACGACAACTCGAACTCCAAAAATCCCTCTGTTCCTCTCTGTCCACAAGTGCCAGGCGATGTACAGCAGGACAACAGCCACAAGCCTACCATCTTCCTTGGAAAGCCCGGAGACAGAGGCATTCCACCAATCTTGCATCGAGACATTTGCAACCGGCATAATCACCTTGCCATTCATCCACTGTGCTACCAAAAACCAAACCTCATGGGCATAGACGCAGTGAAGGCAAAGATGCTCTGTTGTTTCCAATCAGTGGCGTAGCCAAAAAGAAAAAAATAGCTGGGGCGAACTTCTAACGATGGAAGTCGGAGCTGCCGTCGCTCAGCGCCGTCGCTGCCCGGAGCCACCGCCGCTCGGCGCCGCTGCTGTCCGGAGCCACCGCCCACTGCTTAGATTTGTCCCGGTGTGTGTAATTCAGAGAAGGGGATCATTTATTTTCACTTATCAACGATGGGCCATGAGCCTTTGAGCTTTTGGGCTGCTTCTACTGGGCCTGAGGCAAGTAGATAATAATGGCCCAATGGAAGGGTTATCTTCTACCTTGGACAGACATCAGCCAGGCAGCCGCCATGGCGCCGTCCAGGTCTCCAAGGTGCCGCCGGAGCTTCGAAATGTCGCCGGAGAAGAAGGGGGGGTACTTGAGAAAGCTCAAGTCTAGCTGGGGCGGCCGCCCCACCTCGCCCCAATGTAGCTCTGCCACTGTTTCCAATTCCTGATCGCATAGGGGGCATACTGGGTTACATGGCCAGTTACGGAGCAACAACTTATCTGCAGTTAGTAGTTTGCACTACACGAGTAGCCAGCCGAAAAATCTATGTTTCCCTTCCACCTTCGCCCGCCAGATAGCCATGTTGTTGAAAGAGCTGTAGGAACTCGTGAACTGGATGGCATAAGCAGATTTGGCGGTGTAGTGACCATCAACAGTCCACCGCCAGTGGATCACATCTTCCTGGTTGTTCAGTTGCGAGTCTTGCAAGTAGCCCCAAAGCAAAACAAATTCAGCAATCTCATCCGCAGTGGACATACGCCACAACCCCCGAGTCCAATTGTGGTCGCTCAAGTCTTCCTCCACTGTATTTTTCTTTCTCCAAGCCAACTTGTAGATATTGGGAGCCAAGTCGCAAGGTGCCTAGCCATGTAGCCATGATGACTCCCAGAAATTTGCCTTCTTTCCATTGCCAACAGTGATGTCACATCCTTCAAAGGATCAGGCTATATAAGGGTCGAACCATATTAATATTCAATTTTGAGTTAAAAAGTAGTAAGATTTAGTTGCATTGTGAAGAATGCATTAGGGCCATGGTTTGTTACCACCCCTAGTTACAATGCTAGGGTTTTTTCGAAGTCAATTTTATTTATTCTCGTGCATCCCACGTTTACACATTTGTTTATCTATTCCTAACTATTTATGCTCTCTTGAAAAAATCTATCCATTTCCTCATCATCCGAGACACATCTTTAAGATTGTGCATGTCTAGTCTAGTGTTGTATTTGGGTATGTTACTGTCTTTTGCTATCTTCTGTTATTCTTGTTTTCAGATCACCCATCAAACGATTCTTTATTTTTTCGGAGAAAGGCACCAAAGAGTACCTCTCATGAAGTTTTCACTTTGAGGTGGCACTAGCAAAAAACAAATAAAAATAAAAAATAAAAGAGCGCAAGATGGGCCTGTACTGTAGATGAACATTCACCCATCACTAACTGGGCTTGCAGACCGCCCCCATTTCATCGTGGCCCACTACCAGTTCTCTCTACAGGCCCCCACCATTTCTCAAGTCAAGGTGCCCACCGCGACGACTCATCGAGTCGTTGTTGTCCTCATCCATCCATCAAAATTTCCAAATCGCAAAAAAAAAAAAAATCCCCTTCACCATGAAGCTCCGACTGCGGTCCATGGAGGCGCGCGGCGGCGGCGCCGCCGTCGAGACCCACCGCCTCGACCTGCCGCCCACGGCCACGCTGGGAGACGTGAAGACCCTCCTCGCCGCGAAGCTCTCCGCGTCGCAGCCCGTCCCCGCCGAGTCCGTGCGCCTCTCCCTCAACCGCAGCGAGGAGCTTGTCTCGCCCGACCCCGCCGCCACGCTCCCGGATCTCGGCCTCGCGTCCGGCGACCTCGTCTTCTTCACCCTGTCTCCTCTCACAGCCCTCGCGCAGCCGGCTCGGGCCCTGCCCCGGAACCCTAGCCTGGGTTCTGGTGCTGTTCCGACCGCGATGGCTGCCGACGGCGGCAAAGGATCGGAGAAGACTAGCGCCGTAGGCTCCTCCCCGCAGGCGCCGCGGAACCCTAACCTGGGTTCTGGTTCTGTTCCGACCGCGATGGCTGTCGACGGCGGCAAAGGATCGAAGAAGACTAGCGCCGGAGGTTCCTCGCTGCAGGCGCGAGCTGTGGTCACATCAGCGGATGTGGTGATGGCGGAGGCCGTCGATGCCATGAAGGGCTGGTCGAGTTTTGTGCTTAGGGATCTCAAGAGGGAGATGGGGAACGTCGTTGGCGCAGAGGGAACCGCTGGAGGTCGTCTGGTTGCGGCCCTACATGCAGCTCTGCTAGAGTTCGGATTCCTCAGCACTAACCCGATGGGATCACGCCTCTCTCTGCCACAGGACTGGCCTTCAGTTGCTTCGAAGCCACTGGCCATCAAGTATACCATACCGGAGCTTTCACCGATGTTACCTGTATCCGAGGAAGGGAAGGTAGCAGTGCTGAATTTCTCCTTGATGCCAAATTTCGTGATGGTTTATGGTTATGTGCCCGGGGCGCAGTCTGAGGTGTGCCGATTGTGCTTGGAGTTGCCAAGGCTTGAGCCTTTGCTGTATCTGGATAGCGATCAGCTGAGCTTAGTGCAGGAGAGGGGGGTTCTTGATCTGTGGAGAGTGCTGAAGGATGAGATGTGCCTGCCACTGATGATATCTTTGTGCCAGCTGAATGGTTTGCGCTTGCCCCCATGCCTGATGGCTCTGCCTGCTGATCTGAAGACTAAGGTCTTGGATGTTTTACCTGGGGAAGATCTTGCAAGAGTTCAGTGCACTTGCAAGGAAATGAGAAACCTTGCAGCGGATGATGATCTTTGGAAGAATATTATAGTGAAGTACAAAAATTATGGTGAGGGTCCTAGAGGGTCCATGAGCGCGAAAGCCATGTTTGCAGAAGTTTATCAGGCCAATAAGAAGCGACAGAAGAGGCCCCATCCAACCTTTTGGAACTATGGCTGGGGAAACAATCCTTACAGCCGCCCACATAGGCTGCCATTGATCGGTGGGGACTCAGACAGACTACCGTTTATTGGGAATCATGGTTCTGTTGGGCGTACCTTTGGAAATCAACGGAGGAACATCGTGCCGAACTGTATTCTTGATGGTCACCGTCATAACTTCCTCTGAAGCCATTTCGGGTGTTACTTGTATGTTAAAAGTATTTTGTAAGAAGCGGTGCATAGGCGGATAGGCCGTCTTGTTCATATCTTCAAGGTGCACTTATGCATTCACAGAATACTCTTATCCTCATCTTATGCCTTTGCAGAGCACTCTTATCCTCATATATCCCCTTAGTATCTTAGATTCTGTATTTTCTGTTTTTTTTGTGATACCAATGTAATCTGCGCCCTAGTAATAAAGCACCCTTCCTTATTCTACTCTCAGATGAGTTTTTCTAGATATTGTTTGAATATATAGAGAGATGCATAGCTGAGATAATAAGAGCTCTAAACTTTATTGTGCTGCTTTAATTTATTTGCATTGAATGTGCAATCTATAACAATGATAGCTTAATTATACACCTCATGCATTTTCTCAACGATATGCATTTCCATATTACATATTTTCCTTTGATATTCAGGCTATTTTTATTAGTTCGGTGATAAATTAGATAATCAGGTCATACTATTATAGTATTATTTCACCAATATATTGAAGGGATTGTTAAACCAAATAATCTAGATTAGTATGAAATAATGGAAGCATGTCCCAAATTGGTACCCCTTTGTTTTTCTTGAAACAGTGAATATTTCTAATGTCAAATGACCTTCTTGTTTACAACATAGGACATTAAAGCTGAACATCTAACAACCTAAACACCTGATACACTTTCGTTTATTTGATTGGTAATACATACTGCTAGATGGCTTATGAATGTTTTTTTGTTTTGTTTCGTAATTTCTATGCCTCAGAATCATTGCGATCATGCAAAACTAAAACATTAAACAAAAGGACATGTGATTAGTTAGGATGTATACAACATCCTCCACGAGTTCTCGAATATATGGCGTTTAAGACAAACAATTATTAAGCAAATTCGTCCATTGTTGAACTAATTAATGTTATATATTTAAGGACAGGCAGTACTAAAGATTTATGTTTATGTAACTAGTTGAGGCTGTAAGGCTATACAATTTTGTACCTGGCCCTGCTGTTGTGTGGTATGGTTGAATTGCTAACAGGAGGTTAAAATGCAAGTCTCATCTCCGTGAAGTGGCGTTGGATTTATAAAGCAGAGATAGAGAAGAGGTAACTTCTTTAGTGATTCATGAGTGCCACCTCTCAATGCTGACTTGCTGAGGTGGCCGGATGAAACAAACTCCTAGAAGCCAAATCTTAATAGTTAATCATAACGTACTCATCACCTACCTTAATGGAATAGCTGAAGGCAAGCACATAGATGATTTTTGCAAGAATGGGATGTAACTCACAGGTCGCTGGTGTAACAATTTTGCTGCTTTCATAGATGATTTTTACAAGAATGGGATGTATCTCTTTTCTTTCTAGAAACTCTGAGTAGCATTGCCATAGCTCTTTGTGTGTGCTCATTTACATATTTACATATTTAAGTGACCAGATCTGATTTGCATGTCAAAACTTACTGCATGTGGCTAACAAACGAGGGTACTAGAGTCTTTTTGCGCCACCACTAATCTGTCTTAGAAAAATTAAAAGTGCACTTTTTATGGGACGGAGGGACTAATATCCATGATGTTGTATTTAACTAGCACGTTGCCTTCTATGAGACTGCAAGACAGTCCTTATTCTCCTCATGGTCTGACCTGGACGATTCAGAAAGTTGATAATACATTTCTATAATGTTCGAGAGACTTATGGTTCTGGGATCTGATCTTATATATTCATTTGAGCAGAATCTTCATTTTGATGCTAAAGGGTTATTCTTGAATCATCCACATTTCCGAGAGTGTGTATATTTAATCTGAACTATGAGTTGCTTGAGTTCTGACTGGATTATTTTTATTACACAATGCAGTCATATCAGACTGGGCATAGCTTAGGATGATCATAATTTGCTGAACTTGTAAAGCATTTTTTCCTGACTCCTTTGTACAATATTGCTTTCAATGGCCTATGATGAAATGAATGAACTATAGAGAGATCATCCTTAACTATAGAGAGATCATCCTCCACCATTGGTGCCTTGGAGCTGGGGGACCAAAGATTGTAAAATTTCTTTAAGGTGAACTTTACATTGACCACAGGAAGAAAGTAACTTTTTTTGTGTACGCGTGCATCTTGTTTACACATGTTCTATTGACTATTGGCCTCATTTATCCTTTGATATTAGGCTATTAAATCATGAAATATCTGTCATGAGATTTAGCTTGCTGATCACCTGTCTTTGGACTGGGACTGTGAGCCACCGTTACAGTACTAAAATCAAGAGCTGTACTGGACAGCTCGGAGCCCGAGAAAGGCTTCAACTCTTTGCTTGTGGTTTGGTGCACTGAAAAGATTGTGGGGTCTAGTGGGGGACGGCATGGGAGCAAAGGTTAATAAATCCAGATGGGGTAAGTGTTCAAGTGTTTTACTGCCACGAGATCCCATTGTTATGATTGTTGATCTGAATTTTGGTTCTAGGTTAATTTGTGGTTGGTGTATACTCCTATGCTTTATGCAGTAGCAGTTGCACTGTCTGTGGCTGCTTTACAAAAGTAATTGGGTGCTAGTACTTGCGTCAATGCTAGATCATTATCTGTACGGATAATTTATTGTCTATCTATATATAATAATGTGTCTTCTATCTTTTGTCAAATGAATCCGTGATGCCGGAGTACAAATGAAAGTTTGATCGGCTTCTGCTGCTTGAGAACTGTTCTGTGTTGGAGCGCTAAATCTGAAACATTTGGATCTGTACTCTTTCACTCCATTCTATTATCTTGTGTAAATTACAAATACAATACTTGTGTGTGTCTTACTTGACAGAAAATAGAAATATGTTCCTGATATGTTTTTGGTTATTCAGCATATGTTGGTCTTGAAACAATGGAAGATGATTGCAGCAAAGGCAGAATCTCTATTCCCTTTAGCTAACCTAATCACTTGGATTACCTTGGGGAATGGGAACAAGAGTACGATGGAACCTGCACGGTGCTGCACAAGGGCAAACGAACATCTACAGGTTTCCGGACAGTGAGAATCCAATTCCAATTGGATGACGATACACCTCTACCTCTGGCAGGCAGGATGCCCCTGCTGCATGCAGTTCTTCGCTTTGACTGTATTGTGTCCAGCCCCCTACCAGCTTCCTCTCTCCACTATTGCTCGATAAAAATTCTGGGCAGCTGAAGCAGGTGGCAGCAATGGGCACCGGATTCTCAAAGGTCTTCCGGGACTGTATTACATGGAAAGGCTCTGCCTGTGTCGTGCCCGTCATCTACCAACAATATGGCAATGTGCATTTTGCAAATATACTAAACAGGTGGTGCTTGACTGCTTGTTGGGAAATACATAGTGTGATCCTTAAGCCAGTGTGGGTGGATAAACTTGTGGTGTGACTAGTCTTCTACACCAAGGGACATACTTCTGTGCCTGGCTGCCTTCTACAGTGGGGTGTGAGGCTGGTGGAGAACTGGAGACTACAGTGGGGTCTCCAGCCATTCATTGTTTTCAGTCGTAACCACTGAGCCACATGTCTTCGTGCCACTCCAAGGTGAACACTTTTCACTCTAGCAAAGGGGCCGGTGAGGAACAGCATAACATCTGATCGAAAGAGGAGGAACACAGGGGGGCAGCAGTTCTAACCTCCGTGCTGGTAATAACAAAACTTTCTGTATTGTTGGTACTTTATACACACCGTGGCATGCTCTTTGCAAATAGTTTTGTATTTAGGACAAGTACTTTACTTTATATATTTATAGTCTTTAGAAGTACTGCAGTTTGATGCTTTCTTTGAAAGATGGCATTTGCTTCCATCCCTTCATGAGCATTCTGTCTCTTTGAACAGTACATGGGCATTTCTCTCCCTCCCTCTCTTTTGGAGGGATTACCGGCAAGAGAACTATTAACTCATTAAATGGCATTGGCTTTCTTTCGGACGATTTCTACTCTTCAATCTTCATCAGACTCTTCAGCAAGCATTTTGCTCGATCTTTGCGTAGGGGTTAGGTCCCAGTGTTTCTTGAACCTTCCATCTTTGTCGAACTTAACTTCTAATCACATGGTGACTCTTTACATCGTCATGCTATAGAACAGGATGTGAACTAATGAAAATGATACGTTGATAATCTGTTTTAATCTATCATTTATAGTTTTGGCACAGAATTTGGATTTTTGGGGGGTCGGTACGGACTTTTGAATTTTGAGGAATCCCCTACCTTGGCCACAGGATACTAACATCTAACTTTTTGGCTTTTCTCCATCGTAGACCCTAATCTGCTTCCGTGGTTCTCCTTGTATTTGAAGGTCACACTTTCTTAGCTGTTGCCTTCTTTCTTGTTCTCTGGATCTGATTCTACGGCTTCTGAATTCTCACATTTCCATCGAGTGTGGCGGTGCGTGTGCAAGTTGGCAACCAGCTAACTTTGTTATTGTTTAGGCATTGCACCTATCAAAATGAGAAAAACAATGAGAAATTGAACCTCAAACCGATGCCCAATCATTAGTTACAGAAACTGGAATTTGCATTCAATATTTATGCTGTTATGCCGAATTGTGGAGTCCATTTCACCTTCTTATGCTAAGAACTGGTCCATCCTTGAAGAGTTATATCCTTGTGGTGAAAATTAATTACTTTCTCCAACTGTAGGCCCCTTAGTTGAGTTGGAATGAAAATCTGGAGGACAGAACTTTAATAGTTAAGAGGGTTTATAAACTTAGATGGGCCCTGTTCATTGCCTAATAATTAACCTTATTCTGGGCTCTGGTCCATACATACAGTGGATGACAGTAGCATCTGATCCTTGGGTTGGTCACTAGGTCTTCAGTTTGCAGCACCAACTGTAAGCCATCTTCATTCAGAGCTCTCTTTATTCTGATCTCTGGATGTGATCCAGCTGGTGCATGGTTGTTAGTAGTACTAGTACCAGCAATTCTATTCCAGGGCTTAGTTTCCGCTTTTGCCCTTGCGTTTGTCTATTGCATCAGGCTTACTTAGCCTTTTCACTTTGGACAATCTTTATGTAAGGCTGCAAGGGTTAGTTGTTCCTTGTTGAGCCTTGCAAGGAATTGACTGTGTCCAGCTCCGGATCTACTCCACCCTTTAAGTAAAGCTCCTTCAGCTGGCAAACCTGGCTAGTTAGAAGGTTATCCGGCATTCCCAAAAATGATTGCAACATAGCACTGAGTTCAACTCTCAAACTCAGGTTGGTGACTCCATTTCTCCAGTAGTACGTAAGTTCATTGCAGGATCTATGCACCTTCAGTTTGCTACATGCATAGAGCTACGTCTTCAGTTTGCAAAATGACAAGATCAGTCATTGTTTCTTGGCAGATGTATTCCCCTCCCAGCACCGATCCTGAAAGAGAGGAAGACCTGTGCTTCGCAATCGGAACTAATCTGCTTGCTTCACTAGACCACACCATGGATTTTGATGAGCCTATGGTCTTTCCAATGAACAATGTAGGCATGCAAGCGGGGGTTCAGCTTTACAATTCTGCTGGGGGTATATTTCTTCTGAAATCAGTTTTTCAGGAATAGTAGCTGTTGATCTGAACTAATAAAAAATTCATGTTCCTGACTCTTCCCAGATACTCAGCTAAGTAGAAATATGAACACAGGCAAGTGTTCGAAGGGCGCTAAAAGGAAGGGTTCTGGAGAGGACAGTTCATCACTACATTCTCTAGTAAGGAAGCTAGAAGCTATCACTGCTTTGTCTCATCAGTTGTGCTGTGTCTCTGTCCTCTCTTTTTAAGAATCTATTTCATTCTACGTATTTTTATTGTATTACTGCAGGGTGAAACTGGTGCATTGTTGCAGCCAGAAGTCAGCATGCAGTGTGCTGATGAGAAGCCAAGTGATGCTGGAACCAACAGAGAGGACTATGTGCATGTCCGGGCAAAGCGCGGCCAAGCCACCAATAGCCACAGCCTTGCAGAAAGAGTAATTTTTATCGCTTGGGCAACATAATCAATGATCTTTCAATGCTCTAGTCTCTTGCTTTATCGTAGTTTGTCCATTGGAAATGCAGTTTCGAAGGGAAAAGATAAATGAAAGGATGAAGCTTCTTCAAGACCTCGTCCCAGGTTGTAACAAGGTATGAAACTATGAATGCCATAAAGAGGATGATTATGCTCATACTGATGTGATGATAGTACGCTCTAAGCCTCTAACGGTCTAACCATTGGAAGCGTGTTGCTTATGACGATGTAGATTACAGGCAAGGCCATGATGCTTGATGAAATCATAAACTATGTACAGTCTCTGCAGCGGCAGGTTGAGGTAAGTGTAGTAAAACTTCTATTTGAGAGTTTTTTTCCAAGACTTGTTGGCCAACAACTGAAGCTTTGTGTCCATGTTTGTGTTGGGTTCAGTTTCTTTCAATGAAGCTCTCAGCTATCAGTCCCGAGCTCAACTGCGATTTCGATCTGCAGGATGTAAGATTGCAAAGTCTAACTCGGGCCAAATAACATATCTTGGTTTACCATTCCCATAGCCCATAGATTGATCTTTCACTAATCCTTGTCATTGTAGATCCTTTGCTCACAAGATGCTTGTGCTGCATTTCCGGGATACAGTCTGCAAATGAGTAGTGTGCATCTTAATCTGTTCAGGGCATCTCAGCAAGGTTTCTCGCGTCCAGAACCATGCGGGGTGACCACAAATCCAGCAAATGTTCATGTGGCAAGACCGGTTCAGCAGTTACTTCAGCTACCTACATTTCCTCAGGTTTGTATTGGACGCCCTAGAGCAGCTTCAAGTGCCTTGCAACCACCAACAGCAATTAGTTGTATTTTCTCCTATGGCAGAGAGGAGTGAACTGGGACGAGGAACTTCGCACCGTTGCTCCTGATGCTTTCACTTCTGACGTTGGTGCTGGTATCTTAGAATTCTCGTGCTCTTTTAGCTTCTTCATTTCTATGTTTTGCATTTCAGCTGTGTTCAACTTTGTGAGATTTCTCAAGGTCCATTCTGATCCTGCAGATTCGATGAAAGTGGAGTAACAAGTCTGGCTGCTCGATGGTGAGCAATTCCACATGATCACAACTGAAAGTTTGTTGGGCTGCTATCGGGAAGTTTTTGCAAGTTGAAAACGGTGCCACGGCATCTCTTGGGATGATCTAAGTTAGTTAACACTGGTCTTCGATAAGAAGGATTCTGGTGTCCCCCCATCATGTTCATGTACAGTTGACTAATCAAAGGGGTTAAAAGTTTGTGATCTGGTCAAAACCTTGTTGGCCTGGAGCCCTGGAATTTCTGACATAACAGGATAGTGGTTTGACGGCGTGTGGTTCCACCTAGTTATTGTAATAGCAGGTAAAGCTTATAATGTTTAACTGCATGTATCACAAAATATAAATTGCAGTGGTGGTTTAGAATACGATATATAAAAACTAAGTTTCATTAACAGTAGTATTGCACTTCTGCATACGTTCTACCATATTTACGGCGAGAAGTCTACATTCTGGGTCTTTTTATTTACAAACCTGATATTGCTTTTATTTTATAATGTTTTTTTGTCCTGCTGATCTATACTAGACTGTTCTCTCATTTAGAAGTACTCTCTCCGTTTTTAAATATATGATGTTAAGTACAAGTAAATTAGTTAATTTTTACACTAACTAGCTTGTTCTAAACGACATATATTTAAGGATAATTTAAGGATGGGGGTAGAACAAAAGGAGTGTTTTGTTCTAAGTCAAATATTTTTAACTTCAAGTTCATAGAAAATGCGTCGTTATCTACATCAAATTATTTTCTTAAATTCACCTTGAATTTCGTGTTGAGCGTGCTTTTATTCTATAATTTTAGATGTTACTCTAATATATATTTATAAACTTGTTTTGAGTTAATGAAATTTAATTTAAGATAAAACCAAAATCGTCCTATGGAGAGAATAGTACAAGGTGGTTGATAACTTTCAGTTTCTAATATCAAATTAATAAAGTAATTTCTCCGCTTGATTTTTTCTCTTAACCGAAACCTTCAAATCTAAGCATTTTGTTTCGAAAAAATCTAACGCATTTTAATAAAATAAATAATTCCATGGACGAACAGCATTTTTAGACAATTGTTAGAAAGAAACAAACCCGTACACAAGTATATAAAATCGAAACAAAATGTAATACCGATAAGAAAAGCTTGGACAGTCACGAACACGAACTAGGGGACGAAGTCACCACCACCAACCACGGCTCGCAGTCTCAGCCTCTCGCTGCTCCCATGGCGACCTCGACCTCGACCTCCCTCCTTCCCCCTCTCCTCCCTGCCCCTGCCTCCCGCCACCTCTTCCACCCCTCCCCGTCCGCATCTCCCGGCCATCTGCGCCTCTCCCCTGCTACTCGCCTCCTCCGCGCCGCTCGGCGCCGACATCCCGACGCCGTAGTCGTCGTCCCGGACGCCCGCCCCTGGGTCGGCGATCTCTCGGGCTCCACCGCTTCCTACCGGGAAGGCGGCGGGGAGGACGAAGACGACGCGGAGGATGACGACGATGAAGACGAGGACCGCAGCCTGGACCTACTGGCCCGATTCCTGCACTCCGTGTTCAGGAAGGCCTCCCGCCGGGCGCGCCGCGCCGTCAGGTCCGTGCTGCCGCCTTCCGTCCCCGCCGAGCTGGTCCGTTCCGCTCTACTCGATTTCAGCTTTCAGTTGCAAATCGGCGACGCAGAGGAATGCTGATTTCGTTATTGGGCCCTGATCTGGTGCTGTTTGTGCGCGTCCAGGTGAAGTTCTCGGTAAATGGCGTGCTCGTCCTCACATTCTTATGGATACTGAAGGGTCTTCTCGAGGTGAACAACTCATTCATATGCTGAGCTGTTTGATGGCCTGCTTCATACCAATTATATGCATCACTTTATCAATGCTCGCCTAATGCTCATGATCATGCCATCGGTGATGTGTTGTGCTTGAAACGTGGATAGCTGTGTGGTTTGTTCTTCTGAAGGGCATGTCGGTTCAGGGATCAAGTACCTAGTTCATGTTGATGAGGCATCATTTGCATCCTGGTTGGAGAATTCGTTTAAATTTGGCCATTAGTTAGTTTGATTTGTGAAATTGTGAATTGATGTTTGAAACATTACTTGGGCTTTCACATCGTTAGTGTTGTTTGCGTAATGCTCAATTAGTTGGATATGTATTTCCCTTAGACCAGGGGATTACTTAGTTCTTCAGCAAAAGGAAAAGTATAAACAAGTGCATAAGGCTTACTGAATGGCAAAGGTTTTCAGATTTAAAAAAGTAGAGAACTATGGACAATGCACCACTGGGATAGGGCACAAGCTCTAGTAGAGATAATGCATAGGGCACAAGATAATTAAGTAACTAGCCAAAGTAGAATTGTAGAAGCATGCACTGCTAGGATAGTTATGCTAGGCTGATACCTTTACAGCATGGTAGTGTATCAACCAACTGAACAAGCTAGGATGGCTGTGTAGCACCTGATAACTCAGGGCATTGGCTTGATTCTAGTTAGCCACAGGCAGGATGTGTATAGGTCGGAAACGTAAACTGTAATTATCTGAGTGGTAAGATATGGTGAAAAAACTGTTTCCAGATGCGAGTTTGGGATTACGACATATGCAATGGAAGTATTCATCGTACTATGAAATTGATATCATTATGCGAATGGGGATTATTTCAGTATGGTGCATGTTTATACTGTTTTTTTAAGGCACATGTTTGTACTGTACTACTGTTTGATAAGCCACCCTGGCACTCTGCATCTAGTGTTTTTCAACTTTGAATCCCTTTTACTTTCTAGCTAGTTTTAGTCTTTCGGCTATAAACTGAGTGCATCAGTGCAGAATACAGGTCCCCTGAGAGCCTATTTGATATGTGCTTATCATTTATTTCGCCAGTAGCAACTATCAGTTCATAATCAAAACAGCAAAATGCACTATCAACCCACCTGCAATGAAATGTTCACTTGGCCATTTTTAGGACAATGTTGTTAATTGAAGCCCATCTGCAATTTGAGTACTTGACCTTGGGCAATCAAGCCCCCCTACAGCCTTGTAATTGTCTAAGTAGGCCCTTCCTGACTGAATCCTTTTTAAATGGGCTTGTAACTATGCCTTTGAAAACCTGAGTATCTTTCATGCTGGGCGAGGAAGCCCCCATTTGATCCTCGCTGAAATTCTGCCGCTCAAGCCTGGTACTGTGAGGCTGTCCGACCTGTAACTGTAAAAACCATCTAAATTAAGTTTCCATCGGGCTCCAGCTTATTCCGGGCTTGTTTACTACTTCCTTGGCACAGAATACCAATCAGATCTGTTGAGCTGGAGCTAATTGAACCGTGTTTGGGCTTAAGCCAGGAATATTTATCAGTTCTTGTAAATTGATGCAGCAGCTGAAATGACTGTGTCAAATGTAAGCTAGGATTAACTAATGGTTGTACTAGCTGACAAAAGAATAGCAAGTATCAGAAAAAAGATATACCATGAAGGATGATGACAAGCTTAAGAATTATAGTGCAGATTTAAGTAGTTTGTTGTCCAGTCCGTATAGAAGGCGACATATGTCATTCATGTTATATTCTTGGTTACCAGTACTGGCCAACAATTTTGTTCAAAATAACCCAGTTTACTTGGTCTTCCCCGACTGAGATCAAGTAGCGGTTGATCAGTGCAATAAACACCCCAATTACTCTATTAGGCTAGGGAGGAGGGTCGCAACTGCCTGATATCAGGCCAGGCAAATTTCCCACAACGGCATTGATCACTTCATGAGCATGTGGCCAGAATTGTGTTTGAGACATTAATAAGGCTCACATTGGTCAGCCTTTTGGAAATTCCCCATGACTGCAATTAAATGGGGAGCCCATACAATGTTCTTGTCACATGCCTCTCAGTGCTTTAAATATAATTCTGAAAGAAATACTTTAAATAATAAACAAATGTCATGTTCAGTTTGTCTCTCTTGGACTTGTCAAAAATAAGTTTGGTTGTCGACAAGACGGCAAGCCCATAAATTGATTGTGCACTTAGAGAATGTATACAAATCTGTCAGTGGATGCATCACTAGAATATACTACTTTGAGGAGCACATGACACGATAAAAGGCCTTGCATTTCTATTGCATTGGCGCAAGTTGCAGATTTCATTTGTTCCTTTCAGTAAAACAGGCTCATGTTTTGTGTACACAGGTGGTCTGCACATTTGGAAGCATGGTGTTCGCAAGCATCCTTCTTGTTCGAGGAATATGGTCTGGGGTGACCTACATCAGAGATAACCGTTACAGCTACCTTCACCGGATCGACAACGATGACAGCAGATGGAGCAGAGTACAGGCTGCTGGTTGATATTTTGCTTTCCTTCACTATGAACGGACACCCCACACACACTGCAACAACAGGCTCTAGAAAAAAAAAATATATATATATATATATGTAAGGCTACGAATGGGATAGAGAATGCCCCCAGTTCAATGCCAACCATGATGATTGTTTTGATGTACCCCACAGCTGAACGAGCATGAAACAAATCCACTTCGTACCTGAACGGAACAGGTGGCTCCTCTCGAGCTGGGCGCATTCAGGATTGATGGCTTGAGTTGGTTTGAGCATGCAATTGGGGGCGCCTTTGGCTAGGCTTGTGTGTAATCAGAAAAAAGGAAATGAAGTTGTGCTGAATAATGTTTGCTGTTGTGATCGGGATGCAATTGGAGGTGCCTGGCAAAGCTTGTACGATAACACGTAACGTAAGCAGCTAAGCTAGTCGCAGATATTGGAGATCTCATGCTTGTTTTATGAGCGGAATACTGTGTTGGTTTAGAGTGCAGGGCACTTCGATCTGGTTTCGTCACCCCACTTGCGCACCGGGTCGGAAGCAGCCAGGCAAAGGCGTCTTGTTTGTTTCTTGGCGAGTTTGCCTACCAAATCTTGCCCGGTAGCTCGATCTCAGATCAGATCTTTGGGAATTTTTCAAAAAAAAAAAAACAGATCTTTGGGAACCCCGGCTCTACTCCGTCGTGTGGAAAGAAAGGTTCTCGTACAGTGAACTCGCTTGGAACACTTGCCGCCTTGCTGTGTCGTTTCACTGTTTCAGGAAAACGAAACCTATCTAGCATCACGGTGGGGAGCTCTTGCCGATCGTCTCACAAAAAAAAAGAAACGTACTCCGTAGCTCTTTGCCCGGTACGACGAGAGCAAAGTTGTCCGTTGCCATCTCCCACTCCAGACTCCACCGAGTCTGTACCCGTTGGACGGCGATCCCACGGCCTCGCCTGGGCTGGGCGGGCGGCTGGGCGCCTAGCCGGTCTGGTGATGATGACCTCACGATCGGGCGCGCCATCTCCGCAGCCGCACCGCACATGAGACCTTTTGGGGGCAACAGGAGGGAGGGTCACACCTCACGTCACGTGTCCTCGGCTCCTCGCCTTCCGCATGCGTGCGCGGCGGCGACGTGGCGCGCCCGGGGTCACACGTCCTCCGGGAAGCTAGTAGCCCACGTGTGCCGTGCGGCCGCAAAATTCTTGATAATTTGATTGACCCGCATTAAAAGTCGCGGCGTCCTGATTGGCTCGGTTCGTTGCGCGAGTATCGGCGGTGGGAGGCTGGGGGGAACATTTACGCCGTGCTTGACCCATAAATACAAAGGCGTGGTGCGACCGATTCGGACGTGGCGCTACTTGTTTTTTTTCCCTCTCTCTCTTTTTTCTCACAAAAAAATAAGAAAAAACAACAACGCTGATCTCTACTCCGTACATCCACTCCACATGCACCGCGCTGCTTGCTGCCTGTCGCTGGCGGTTAACGGTCACTAACCAACAGCACAGTCATGACGCGCGCACCATTTTCCGAACGAATTACGAATCCGTGAAACAAATCAGACCGGCGGGGCCCCTTGCGTTCCGAACCAATCTCTCCTTCGCTGCATCGATCGAGATCGTGCGCCTGTAGCTCGACGTGCCGATGCACAGTGGGGTCTCCGCTCAGACGTGTAATAAAACTGTAGTAGTATAGTACTAATGAAGCGCACATGACGGCACCTGCCCCCGCCGCTCGTTTTTTTTGACAACTGCAAACTCTTTATATATTAAGCAGTCAAACTTACAGAAAGGTCCTCAGAAGAAGACCAAATTACATCAAGGTCGAAAGACCAGAAAAACACATCAGAAGCTTCAGCGGCGTTGACGGTGAGGAGCTCGCCGGCGGGGGGCCGTAGGGGCGCGAGAAGCGCATACACCCGGGTGGAGATACCGCGCAACGCGTCGGTTGAAGGTGGGACGACCGAGCCGAGGGGGAAGAGCGTTCCGGGCGACCGAAGAATAGTTGGATTGCCGTCGCCGGAGGTAAAAGGACAAGCTCGAAGTCGAGTCCCTGGTGGAGGCGAGTTCTTCGATCCAACATCGGAAGACGATGTGCCTTGTAGTAGTGCAGATCTGCAAGAACTTTGACTGCAGGATAGATGGCGGGGCGGAGTGGAGCGGTGGAGGTGGATGGGGAGGAGACCAGCCGGGAGGGGGAGGTGGCTAGGGACAGCCCCAAAGACCAGATCCGCACAAGAGGAGACCCGATCTATAGGGCAAAGACCTTCAGCAACCTCCACACCTGCTGGGACTGTGGCGGCGGGGTGGAATCTCCGGCAGCAGGAGGTGAAGAGGGGCGGAGGAGGAGCTGCAGGAGGGAGAGGCGGGGAGTTTTTTATTTTATTACGACTCACCATTGGAGCTAGGACGGCGACGACGAACAGACCGAGAAGCCCGGTGACGACGAAGCCGGCGGCGACTCCATGGCGGCGCGAACCACCTAGGGGGAAAGCCATAAAGGCACAAGGAAACTAAAAACTGACTAAACTAGGAACTACTAGGACTAGGAGCGAGTCGGGACCCCGCTCCCGACGCACTCCGGCGAGCTCGCCGGACGCGGACGGGAGGGGGGCCGAGGGTGGGTTCGGCGGAGAGGGCTAGGAGCGTTTCCTTCGGAGAGAATACGCGCACATGCGTGTGTGTGTGGATGTGGATGAGTGGATCCGTCCCGTCCATAACTCCGAAAAGTAGCCACACAGCCGGGAACCCCGTTTGATTTGGGTGTGTGGCAACTTGTAGGAAAAGTCTGTGCTCATCACCTGGGTGTACGGTTTTGGTGTGTGGTGTGATGGTCAGATGGTGTCCATGAGATCGAATCAGACCGTGTCCAATCGCTTTGCGTAGCGATTCATGCTTTGCCCCTCACGAAAATGCTGGCCGGTACGTACGGTGATCCTCGCTCGGAGGGAGAAAAAAAAAGGAGGAGGAGAAACTTTTTTTTTAGGAGGAGAAACATGTGCACCGCGTGGTTGCCGTTGGTACTGTTACGTACACCGCCGGCGCACGAGTTTTGTTTACTGGCGAAAATGGCTTGCTTCCAAAATCTTTGGACTTTGGGCCCGTCCCAACATTATAGAATGCGTCTCTCTGATATTGTATTATACTCCTGTACGTACATCACGGGGGATCCAGGGGGTGGATGGATCACTGATTGCCAGCGGCGCGTGGCACGGGCATCTCAAATCCCTGCCACACCGCATCTCAATTCTCAACAAACCCACCAATCCACCATACAATACTATATTTTTTAAAACAAAAAAAAAACTACCTGAAATAATCGCGGAAAAATATCCACAACTTCTGCAGGACGACGCAGAGGCAGGACCGCAGGAGTGGTGGTGCGATCTGAAACCAGGCGCCCGGACATGGGTTTGCTTGCATGCGCCGGATTCGACCGCCGAGGCGGCCTCCGGATCCAACCGTTCGCGGCCGCCGCTGGACTGGAGCTAGGCGCCACGATGCCGCCGCGCATGGCAGGGGCTGTGCCTGGCACGCTCTCGCTGCCTGCCTGCTGGACGAGGTGGCACACGTGAGTTGCTGCGCGGAGCGCAGCTGTCGCGACGTACGTACGCGCGCCGCGCGCCGTGGACCAGCTGCATGCGTGATCGCATTGTCGTGTCTCCAGCTAATTCCCACCCGTCGTCGCCAATGGTTTTCTTCCTCTCTCTCCGGCGCGGCATCGCGCGCTCCGTCGCCCGGCGAGCTCCGCTGGTCCCGGCGGCCGCCGCGGGTACCACGGCCACTGTGCGAACAAAAAGGCAAGTGGTCGCGACACCACGCTAATACGTACACAGCACACTGGCAGTTCGATCGAGAGCAACTTCTAACGTTTAGCCAAATCCCGCTAGCTATCCCCTCGTACATGAGTATGACAGGCGGGACTCAGTAGCGGTGGAGCATATGGAGAGTTGATTTTAGCTAGTCTGTTGGATTTCATCAACTTTTTTGCTAACTATTTCATTTTACATATTAGCCAAATCATGATTTTAGCTAGTTGTTTTTAGAGAAGCTCTTAGAGTTGCTCTCACAAGACCATCCAAGTTGAGGCGACATCAATCAGAAATTCCGAATTCCGAGCTTGATTGGTTAGCTGCCAAATTTTGGCATGCCAATATTTTAGCAAATCAAGTTTATAGTCACCGATTGATTTGTTACTGGAAATTGAGAGCAACTTCTAACGTTTATCTTATCAAAATATTGGTAAGTTTCTTGCCTATAGATTTAGCTTTTCTAAAACTTTGGCAATGCTAAAAATGTGGTAAATAACCAGTCAGGTCATCAATTTATTTGAGATCGTAGGAATACACATATCAGTTAAATTTATTTTATCTTGGTAAACTTTTGATGCAATCTCTTCTACTTAGTTTTAAATTAATTAGAATGAAAAACTAATCCATAGAATAGAACTTGTCTGAAGTTACAATTACCCTATGTACACTGTTACTTAAGGCATTCCCAATGGGGTACTAATGGTAGTTTCTATCCCTATTAAATATGTTACCAACTAAGTAAAATGGTGATGCGACAACTTAATTAATGAAGAAAGAGAGTACACATCATAGAAATGGTTTCGCATGGAGAAACCATGTCTACTCTTGACCCAATGTACAAGAAACCACGAATTCGTCATTGGGGAGAAACCACTAGTTTCTATGGGGTTAATGCAACGCTCCCCATCGGTGAAATTGGGAGAGAGAGAAAGAAAATAATTATTACTCGAAGACACTACCACTGCGAAGAATAATTTCTATAGATGATTCTTGTGATATGGAAACCGTGTTAGTTTCCTCCATTGATATTGCCATTAGATAGCTTGTGTCTTACATATTATTTAATAAACAATAATAGATGACATTACATATTAAGAGAGAGAGGGGGGTATTTCATCATAGTTTCGAACATTTTTAGGTGACTTGTCATTCTAGATAATCATATCCATAAAACCTCAATTGAGAATTTCCTAAACTGAACCTTTCTTTCGGAAAAAGATATTCATACAACGATGAGAAATTTCAAAAATTGACACCCAATACAACAACCTTTCTGCATTTGACATCCGATTCGTGAGCCTTTCAAAAATTGACACCGGAGACATCAATTTCTTCAATCCAAGAGATTCTTCTATATCTCTCTCTTCAGTCCGTGGTGAAATGACCATAATGCCCTCATCTTCTTCCTCTCCTCCAGTTGTTCCACACCAAGTGTTGTCGGCCGGTCGCCGACCGTCTCCGCTGCCGCCCCTCCCGTCCCCGTACGCCGCATGTGTGGCCGCCGCCACTGCCCCTCCTCCCACGCCAGCCCCGCCGCCACCACCGTCCGCAAGAAGGGCGCGTCTCAAAGGGTGTGGAGGGAACAGACACGTCGTGTCCATGGCGGCGGTGGCGGCAGATTATTGTGTCTATGGCTTCAAACTGCCTGGAGATGGGAGAAAGAACTTCTGGAGGTCCGGCCACCGAAGTGGGGAGGAGGGACGGCGACGCGCCAGGGGTCCGGTCGGCAGCACGTCGGTGAGGAAGAACCGGAGGAGGAAGAAGATGAGGGCATTATGGTCATTTCACTAGGGGTTGGAGAGAGAAATATGAGAGGGTCTTTTGGATTGAAGAAATTTGTGTCCTGATGTCAATTTTTGAAAAGCTTACAAATTACTCCAAATGTAGAAATATAGAGAGTCTGTTGTATAGGGTGTCCATTTTTGAAAATTCCACACAACGATGGGGGGCTGCATGGTGCCATATATTCATAGCAACACTTTCATCTAACCCCACCACACTAGAAGTCTACAACAACAAAGTTGTTTCCAACAGAAACGGCTGGAAAAGAAACCAAATCTGCATCCAAATTCGAATAAATTCAATTCAGAAATCCAGCTAAGCCGAGCCCCGGCCAGCTACCCAGACATGGCCGGTAGCGGCCTCGACCTCCTCCCCCTCCCCATAAAACGCGGAAGAATCTCGAAGAGTCGCTTCGTTCCATCGCCCACCACCTCCCTCTTTTCTGTCTCCGCCTCGCCTCGTCTCGCCGCGCTCCAGAGTCCAGACGCATCACGCATCAAACCGCTCTCCCTCTCCTTCTGTTCTTCTCTCGCCTCGCATCCCCAAAGAAGCCCCGCAAGAAAGGCAGCAAACGCGCCGCGCGCCGGAAGATCCCAGAGAGCGGCACGAGGGGTACCCCATTGCGGCATGGCTGCTGCGGCCGCCGGCGCCGGCGCCGGGCTCCAGCTCATTGGCGCAGCCGCTGCCACGCTCCTAGTGGCGGTCCTTGTTGCCGCCGTGCTGGGCCGCCGCCGCCGGTCCGGGCCCCGGTCGCCTCTGGTGGAAGAGAAAGCCGCGGGGGAGGCTGCCTGCGCGGATGCCGCCGGCGACGGCGGGACGGACGTCATCGTCGTCGGAGCTGGGGTTGCTGGATCTGCGCTGGCATACACGCTCGGAAAGGTAGGATCCTTTGTCTCGTTCCTTCGTTCGCATCGTTCCGCTGGGTGGCCCAAATTTGGGAGCTTTTTTTAGATTGAAATCTGTAGCTTTCGTCCTTTAAAATTGCGTACTTATTGTTTGGCGTGGACAACAAGGGCCTGTATTCTATTGGAAGGGAACTCAATGTTCAAATGCTTTTGGCGTGACTTATGAGAACGGATCATTTTTTCTCATCAACTAGAGAATACAAGAACAACTTCCGTCCTGCTTTTGCATGCTTCGATTTAGTTCTACGAAGTCACCCGTTTTTTTATCTGACGAGATTAGCTGGCTGTAATTTTCCGTACAGAAGTTTCTGTGAACGTTTGTTGACTAGTCTCTGAGGTAGATTCAAGAATAGAAAATAGCTGTGATTTTGGAAAAAATTGTGATTATAGGACTCCCTCCAAACGTGATTTGCTATTTTGACAACCTTTGTGGATGACAAATGGGTCCATCTTGCAACTTACGTTGGTTAACTTTGCATGTTTATCATTTCAAAAAAAAAAAACTTTGCATGTTTACCGTGCCTCTGGAAAGCGAGGTTTCTGTTGGTTTCACTGTTTGTGGACGTGGAGTTTGTGTGGCTTGTGGCAGTTAGGTACTGCCAAATTTCTTTGTTCTGCAACTTTGAATGAAAAAAAAATTCTCCAATCAAAACATTGTTGTAACACTTTCACTTTGTTACATTGATTAGTCGATTACTTGATTCTTGATCTTTCTTGGCCACAACTCTTTTGTTTGGAGAATGAAAGAGCAGGAGCGGAGTGGGCGAAAGCAAAAAATTCATATATGCAAGGCCCATTCCAGATTTCGATAGGAGTACTCGCTCTTGGTCGCTTCGTTGCCTGCCGGGTAATTTACTCCGACGCACGCGCACCTCGGGATGACCGAACCATCCGCGGGCGAAATTGGATCCGCTGCGAAGTGCAGAGTTTGTTTTGGCGTTTTTCCCCGAGGCTGTACATGTAGCCATGCACAGGCAATCCCGTCCGCCGGCCAGGGTTAAAGGGATTAACACTCTATTAGACCCACATGGTGTCAAACGAGGAGGAAGTTAAGAGCTCTCTCCCCCTGTTAATTCTTCCTTGGTCTTTGAGTCATGAACAAACGGGCCTTGGATAGTTGAATGGAGGGAGTACATGTATAAGCCTCAAACATTAGTTCTCTTGAATTGTGGAATTGTGGGGACTAAGAACATCTGTATATAAAGTGATTAGGCATGCTTAGTGTTTTCCATAATAATACTATAATGAATATGGAAATTTGCATTCAAGAAGAAATTGTTTTTGGATTACTTTTTTTCTAAATTGCAGATGACAGCTGATTCAACACAGTACCGGTCCTCTTTCTCACCATTAATGAATCGCCTAACTAATTTAGGTCAAAGAAAAGAGAAATGTCCAATCAATTTTATGACCTACTTAACTCCATATAACTCCCAGCTGCTCTGAGAATGATGTATCATCAATACAAAAATGTGGGCTTGTCCTGTTACTTGAATTGACTATTTCCCATTTGTCTGCAGATAATGTTCAAGTTAGAAATGGTTGTGTATATATGAAACAAAGCAAGCAATAACACTCTTTACCTACATGAAGTACTCTTTTTAGCCATTTTATGGATTTTTTATGCAATCTTCCTTTTATTTAAGTTATGGTCTGCAAGAAAATGCCAGAAAGAAACTGTAGCAACTGGCTGCATATGTTTGAGACCATGTTAAACTGAACTGCCTACCTTTTATCCTCTATCCAGCTGAGCCTATAGAGCGTAAATAGTAATGCCTTACACGTTTTATTTGGTATACAAACTTAAATAGTAATGCCTTCCACGTTTTATTTGGCTTTATGGTGTTCCCAATGATTTTTCCCATGCCTATTTGCATTTATTTCAGTGAGAACAGAGTTTCATCTGGATCTTGCCATAATTATGTTATTGTATCATATTCTTCCAGCTCTCCTCTGCAGTTGTTTCAACAAACAACTCGTTACCTTATTCTATAGCTTCTGTTTCTTAATAAGCTTTGTTTGTTGGGAATCCAGGATGGTCGTCGGGTGCATGTTATTGAGAGAGATCTGACAGAACCTGACAGAATTGTGGGTGAATTGTTGCAACCTGGGGGTTACTTGAAATTAATCGAGTTAGGCCTTGAAGGTAAAGCCTGCACTGTGTACCTTGTACTATTTCACCTGCCTTTTCTAAAGTTTTCATAACCATATTAACTTCCATCCTGTTCAGATTGTGTGGAAGACATTGATGCCCAGCGTGTCCTTGGTTATGCTTTATTCAAAGATGGGAGGAACACAAAGCTTGCTTATCCCTTGGAGAAGTTCCATTCTGATGTTGCTGGTAGAAGCTTTCACAATGGAAGGTTTATACAGAGGATGCGTCAAAAGGCTGCATCTTTGCCCAAGTAATATCAATATACCCTATGATTTTTTCTATTCTTTCTATATTCTTTGCTTAGTCATTATTTATTAACATGCATTCTTCTGTTTAACTGTTTCATCATGTGGTGTTTATATGAATTCTGTTTTCAAGTTGTAAAGTTGAGAGTTTACCACTATACCTGGGCACTAGCTGACTAACCACGATTAGTCATCAACTAGGGGCATGATTAGTCGGTTGGCTAATGCACCAAATGAGCTGGCCAGTGCAGGCTGTCTAGTCAGTTGTCTGTACCTGGCTGCAAATCTAACTAACCCATATATTGAGGGTATTGACATCTTGCAAAGGCATGGGCTAAAGACTGGAGAGTAGATCAAGTAGCTGTTCATTTTACTTGTTTTGAGCCCAACATGTAAAGCAACCAAAGAGCAGAGCAGCAGTGGCGGACTGGTGGCGCCCTGTAGGAGGCTGCAGGCAGGATAGATTTCCCCCTTTCCGAACGTGCTCAGCCACAGCCTATGGGCAGCGCAAGGGACAAGGCTAGCTCAAAAACAGTGCTGCATTACATAGGCTGATTTCTAATGGGCTGAAATTACCAAAGCCCGTTACTGGCTGCAAGTTGGTCTCTCAGACTTGACTAACTGTGACCAACCAAATATTAATTATCCAACCGGTTGACTAGACTAACTAATTGATAACTTCTCAGGATGATCTATGCAGCACGGATACGGATACGTGTATAAGTATCGGAAGGATACGGATACGCGGATACGTCATTTTTCAAAAAAATCCGATACGCGGATACGTGTTAACTATTTTTTAATAAATAGATAATAATGTATATTAAGTTACAAAATCAGTAGATAATAATGTCTTCTTCCAAAATTTGTTGCACTCTCCTCCTATATGAGGGTGACAAATTTCCTTCCGCTACTACCTACTAAGCAGGCGGTAGCTGAACCTGCTCATGGCCACCCTGCTGCACTCCTCCTGCTCGGAGGAGGAACCTGATGCCTCCTATACAACATACATGGTCAGAACCTCCCCCATACAGGGGGCTAGCGGTAGCACTAGCACTCCCAGCATTTCAAATTTGGGGTCACCATGTAGTGAATCTAGGAACAGAGCAGGAAGGAGAAGTGAGGAACACTGCAAGTTTGGAAGCAGATCAATTCAACTTCGAGAATGAGGAAGGGAAGAAACAACGGATTCGTAGGCACATCGCGTGCACAGACGAGAGAGGTAGATGGGGTATCAAGACTGGAGACTCAGGAGGGGCAGGAACAGAGGTTTACAAGTTAACATGTAACTGGGCTGATACGGCTGCGGATACGTATCCAAAGCTGAGTTTCAAGACCCAGTACGGCCCAGTACGCCGATACGTGGTGGATACGTATCCCTGGAGTATCCGTGGAGTATCAGTATCCGATACGTATCGGATACGGGATACGTGGTCACCTAGAAGTATCGGGGTAACATAGAGGATGATACACCCAATTGATGTCCACAATGACTGATTAGCGGTTGATTAGGTAGTAATTTTGATTGATCAGATGATTTGAACACACTGTCTTAACATCTTTAATTTGTTAAAAATTCTTGATTTTAGAGCTCTTTGTTCAGTGACTTTTCATGTTATCCCCCCCTTCTCGATTCGGCGTGTCTTATCTTTTGCACATATTGAATTATTTATGCATTTGCATGTAACACATGCTAATATTTATTATATTGTTTTGGTGATTCAGTGTCCAATTAGAGCAAGGAACTGTTACATCCCTTCTTGAAGAAAATGGTACAGTTAAGGGTGTTCAATACAAAACCAAGTCAGGTGAAGAACTAAAGGCTTATGCACCCTTGATAATTGTATGTGATGGCTGCTTTTCAAATCTACGGCGTGCTCTCTGCTCTCCAAAGGTAGTGCTTCACATTATACTTATTGCTGAATTTTGTGGCCCGTCGATATTGATGAATATATGTTCTTAGGTTGATGTTCCGTCTTGCTTTGTTGGGCTGGTCTTGGAGAATTGCCAGCTTCCCCACCCGAACCATGGGCATGTTATCTTGGCCAATCCTTCACCCATCCTTTTTTACCCAATAAGCAGCACTGAGGTGCGTTGTTTGGTCGATGTCCCTGGTCAGAAGGTGCCCTCCATAGCAAGTGGTGAAATGGCAAATTATCTCAAAACTGTTGTTGCACCCCAGGTACTTTTCCTTTGTTCTTGTTGTCAGTTTCACTGACCACTCATTCCAACCAGATGTCATAATTCATGCTTGTATTTTGTCAGATTCCTCCAGAAATCTATGACTCTTTTATAGCGGCCATTGACAAGGGAAGCATAAGAACAATGCCAAATAGGAGCATGCCTGCTGCTCCACACCCAACCCCTGGTGCACTTTTGATGGGGGATGCATTTAACATGAGACATCCTTTAACTGGTGGGGGAATGACGGTTGCATTATCTGACATTGTTGTCCTACGGAATCTTCTCAAGCCTCTTCGCAATCTGCATGATGCATCTTCCTTGTGCAAGTACCTTGAATCATTCTATACATTGCGCAAGGTCAGTTTTTGTATAACCATTAGTTACCTGGCATCCTCACAGCGTGATTTGTTTCTTTAACAAGTTGTCATATTTTCAGCCGGTTGCTTCCACGATAAACACACTCGCTGGTGCTCTGTATAAGGTCTTCAGTGCCTCGCCTGATCAAGCTAGGAATGAGATGCGCCAAGCTTGCTTTGATTACTTGAGCCTTGGAGGTGTATTCTCAAATGGGCCTATTGCTCTACTCTCTGGTCTTAATCCTCGACCATTGAGTTTAGTTGCACACTTCTTTGCTGTTGCTATCTATGGTGTTGGCCGCCTGATGCTCCCTCTTCCTTCACCTAAACAAATGTGGATTGGAGCCAGACTGATTTCTGTAAGCCCCCTAAATCTTCTTTGTCACTGCATTCATTATTATGTCACAGTGACAACCTGTGGACAGTCATGATTTAGCATTGCATAGGTTCTTTACTTTTAATATTCAGGAAATGACAATGAGA
Organism: Cenchrus fungigraminus; assembly: GCA_036936925.1. Taxonomy (NCBI): domain Eukaryota; kingdom Viridiplantae; phylum Streptophyta; class Magnoliopsida; order Poales; family Poaceae; genus Cenchrus; species Cenchrus fungigraminus. The sequence continues at coordinate 91,421,039 of CM072776.1, read as the reverse complement.
AAACTACCTGCTTTGACATTTTGTTTGGGCAGAACAATCTGAAACTTAGCGGTTGTGAAATCCTGTGTAATTGGTCGGTGTTTTGTCGTTTGTTCAGAATAATCTGAAATTGATTGTGATTTTGTGAAAACGCTTGTATAATTTTGGCCAGCACTTAGATATGCTGCATCCACATCTTTTCTCACTTAAGTTGTAGTTCTAGCTTAGCCTGGGTGTTCAAATATCTTCGGTGTTTGTACTATGCACATGCAAATTACGTCCAACCCTAGAGCAAAATATATGCACAAACCATCTCAATGTCTATTATACTCTGCATAGGGTTCATGTAGGGAGCTACTATCACTACCAACTGAAAATATGTCTATTATACTCTGCACAGGGTTTATGTAGAGAGCTACTACTATCATTACCTTTTCTAACTGAAAATTACCTGCAGGGTGCATGTGGCATCATCCTCCCTATCATCAAAGCTGAAGGCGTGAGACAAATGTTCTTCCCTGCTACCGTGCCTGCATACTACCGGGCTGCTCCTACCGTAGAGTAAGCAAGAACTAGGAACCAGCTTTGTGCTGCTGATGTGATCTTGATCTGATGGCAATTGTTGTTTCACGGATGACATTTTTCCTGTGTTAGTGGTCGTTCGTCGTCTTTGGTAGCCGGCTGTTGAATGAGAAACCTGTATAGTGTCTGCGGGTAATGGGACTGTGTTGGGTTTATTCTGTAGTAAGCTTGTCGATTCCTACCAAGTTGTATATGATTCTGTTGAACTAGTGAAGTGAATACCTGTTTCACGCTGATCAGACTTTGTTGCTCGCTGCCTGGTGCGGTTTTCCTGTGATCCCTTTTGTGGCTTCTAAACTTCTCGAAACGCTTTTTTTCTCAACGTTGCGGATGGAACCTTGAACACAAGAATAGAGAATTCACAAACAACTGGTTGAAAGTATTTATTTCTCCTCAAAAGATGTGAATCTCTTTACATGTGCCGCTTGGCTTCTTTTTTATAGGGAGAGAGATGAGGAGACTTCTACATTTCGATAACACCCTCTAGATTCAATAACACCCTCAGATCTAGAGAATATTCAAAATGGGAACACCCTCTAGATTCAATAACACCCTCAGATCTAGAGAATATTCAAAATGGGAATATGTACACAATTGTCTTTTGTCATCCCGTGATCTGCGGATTGACTTCGGATATTACAAATTTGCCACACGTCTACACTCTAACCCTTAGACTTTGATGTCACGCCTTTGACTTAGTTCGGTTGAAGCTTTCTCCTCTTCTTCATGGATCATCGAAAGCCAAGAGTCCGAGCTTCGGAGGCCAAACCGAGTTCCGAATGCGAGTTTCCCGAACTGCTACCTGCTTCCGAAGCTAGCATTCCCCTGAAACAATGCGCAAAACCTCAAGAGTTCGTGTTACTTCGGCGAACATTTCTTCCGAAAATCGTTAGTGGGCTAAAAAGTCTTTAACTCACACTTTCTGTGAGCTTTGGTTCACGAAAATAAAGAAGGATACTTCGGAAATCATAAAACAATTCATGTTGCCGAGCTCTCTTCACTTATATTACAAACTTCTTGAACACTACGCAAACTCCAAAGTTCCGAGGGTGATGGATTTTAACCCAATTCCCCAACACTCAAAAAAAGAAAAAACTTTTCGAAAAGTTTAACGTCTCGATGTGATGAAAATGCAGGAGGTTAGCTGGTGGCACCCTGGTAGCGGCCATGATGTTTCCCGTGCTGGAAAGTGTAAAACTTTTCGATGTTTTCGAGGAAAATCAATACTGTTTTTTTAAACAAATTGTTGAAATGATAAGTGTCGGGAACATGCATTACGTGTCGTGTGAGACTAGGCAACGGTGACCTTTTCGATGCGAATCCGGCTTCTGTTTTGTGTAGGTTCTACTTCTTGCATAGCATTACACTACACCAAATCAATCGTACAAATGTTTTATAATCTACCGAACAAAACTCTCGCATCATAGCGCGCCGCGAGCTACCGCCGCCGCCCGAGCTCCCGTCGCCACTTCGCGCCGCGACCCGCCGCTGGCCGGCCTTCCCTGCCTCGCCGCCGCCTCGTCCTCCACATCTACTCCCTCGGCTCCGTGGCGGCCTCCTCCACTCCTTCCCCCGCCGGCCTCTCGGCGGCCGCTGGAGCCCGCCACCGACCATCCACCGGGGGCAAGGGAGTAAAGTGTGAGACGGAGCCGGATAAGGCCGCATTTTCGTGGCTCCGCCTCCTCTGTGGAAGCTGGGAGGGGCTCCGGCGTCTGCTCCACACTGGGAGCCGGTCGAACTTCAAGTGTTTGGCAGGGCTCCGGCCGGAGCCGCTCATGGAGCCCTGCTTACACCAAATCAATGGTACAAATGTTTTAAAACTACCGAACAAAACTCTCGGATCTAAATCATTGATTTTGTAAAAACTTGATGCACCAACCTCCTAAACCTACCTAGTACCTACACACATCACAGCTTCGCTTCTGGAAACTTGGGGCTGTGCTTCAGTGTTCCGGATAACAAGCGTCTAGCTGGAGGATCGGGGCACGTTGTCGTGCGTGCCTCCTTGCCGGATGGAGGTGCTGGAAGGAAGACTCGTGTCGTCCCCGAGTTCTTGCAATGGATCACGATAGGATCCACTAAGCACTATCGACGCGCTTCTTCGTTCGGATTGGCACGCACACGTGGACTCGAGGAAAAAGAAATGACCCCCCGAGTTCAGAGTTGTGACCCTGATGCAGTTTTGGTTGGTGCACGTTCTTCGCAATGTTGAGTTTTCGACACGCGAACGACTATCTTCGCCAGCGATCGTTGCATCGCCCAACATCTTTGCTGGTCTCGTGCCTAGCTTGTGGTGCGCATCGCACAGTGAGATTGAGATGGAACTGTCGATGCAGGGATGACATGGGAGATCAGTGCACATCCAAGTTGCGAGATCAAACCAATGACTGCTCAGTCGCCTCATTGATCGCCATCAACGCACACGGTTTATTTTCCAAATTGCCGGGATGCCACTACACGCTGATCAATGGCACGCGTGCCTTTTTCTACCTGACGGCAAATACCAATGACTGCTCACAATGGCCAATCTAATAATAGTATAAGAAATATATGAATATCGAGGCGATCCCCAACCCATGCTGTCACCTTAATCTACAGCTACCGTCCATCCCTTGGTGTCCTCGGCCAGGCCCATCTGGATGGACGTCAGAGTCGTGTACAGCTCCTGCGCCAACGTGTCCGGGCCGGTTCTGAATGCGTGCCTGAAATGCCAAGGGGAAAAAAAACCATCCAGGAGTTGTTCTCAACGTTCTTGTGCGACAGATACAGGTCGATCGACGAATGGAACTGGAAAAACGCGATTTCACCTCTGCCCCTTGTACGTAACCGTCGACACCGGCGCCACCACCACTGCCGTCCCGGTGCAGAACACCTCGTCGGCGTCGATCAGGTCGTCGATGGAGACGAGCCGCTCCTCAACCTGCTCGATCGGTCAGGATCATCGTCGTCAGCAACAACAAGTTGCCGCTGGAAATGGTGCTGGCGCGTGCGCGCGAGATGTACGAACGGGAGCGGCAGGCAGGTCACGCGCGAAAAAGGGAAAGAGACGGGTTCAGAGCCGTGACCTACTGCTACTGACCTTGTAGCCGCGGTCCCGGGCGAGCTCGATGACGCTCTTGCGCGTGATCCCCGGCAGGATGGTGCCCACGGTGGCCGGCGTGGAGACGACGCCGCCCTTGACGACGAACACGTTGCACGACGAGACCTCCTCCAGGTAGCGCTTGTGCACCGAGTCCAGGTACAGCACGTCCGTGAAGCCCTTGCTCTTGGCGTTCATCTGCGCCCTGAGCACCTGTGCACGCATGTCGTCACCACCATTCGTTTCCGATCAGCACAACGCAGAACGCACGGAAGAACGTCCACGACAGCCAGCGAGCGAGCGTACGTACCGGCGCGTAGTTGGCGATGGTCTTGACGCCGCCGGTGCCGCCCGGCATCGCGCGGTGGAAGTCGTCGTCCACGACCAGGTTGATCGGCGCCAGGCCCTCCTTGAAGTAGTTTCCGACGGGCGCGGCGTAGATGAGGAACGTGTACTCGGGTGCGGGCGCCAGCCCGAGGATCGCGCCGCTCCCCATGAGCAGGGGGCGGAGGTACAGGGCCCCCTTCCCCTGCGGCGGCACCTGGAACGAATTGAACACAATTGATCGCAGAGGTCAATCAATGGCGGCCGGGAGCTGCTCGACGCGCATCCGCGTGAAATGGTGGAACGAACGCACGTACCCAGCGCTTGTTGGCGAGGACGGTCTCCTTGACGGCGCGGACGAACTGGTCGACGGACGGCGCCGGCATGCACATGCGCTCGGCGCCGTGCTGCATCCGCCGCGCATTCTCCTCCGGCCGGAACAGCGTGTACCCGGCGCGGCCCGGCCGCCGGTACGCCTTCATCCCCTCGAACAGGCCCTGGGCGTAGTTAAGGACGCCGGAGGAGGGGCTGAGCTCGATGTTGCCGTAGCGGCAGAGCTCGCCGCGGGGGAAGCCGCCGAGGTCCTCCGGCGAGGACAGCATCACGTACATGTAGTCCGTCGGGGTGAGGCCGAAGCCGAGGTTGTCCCAGTCGATCTCGCTGCCGCTCTCCTCGTCGGACCTGCGCGTACGTACATCCACGCATGTTAATGCGCGCCGCATGCAAATGGCAAAAACAGAGCCAGGCCAGAGATCGATCTCGGTGATCTGCTGATGAATGCCGCCCTCACCTGTCGGTGTGGTCCATCTGCGGCAGCGACGACTGCCACCGGCGCGAGCAGCTGCCGCCTCCTCCGGCCTGCAAGTCGCGAGCAGCGAGAAGAAGAACACGGTTACTCCGAGCTCCGAGGATCGATCTCATGGCGGCGGGGAGAGCAATCGTGTGCGACGCGGCCATGGCCGGAACAAGTAAACGAGAACGAAAACGAATAAAAAGCATCCAAATCAAGCTGTCAAGCATGCATGCACACGCGTCCGCGCGGTGCGGCGCGAGAGATTCATGGATCTGAACCGAACGGTAGCAGCACACGCTGCACTACGAGAATCGCGCACGCACCGTCAGCAACGCCCCGCCCAGCAGGACCCTCGCGAGGCCGCCATGGCCGCCGCGAGCCCAGGGAAGAAGGGCGCCCTTCGCAGCAGAGGACAGCGACGCAGCCATGCACAGTCGTGCTCTACTGTATATGAGTGCCGGCTGTCTGATCGAAGCTCTTCGGTGATCGACCTGCTTGCAAACCTTCGCGGGCCACCAATGGCTACTCAGCTAGCGCTCGTCAGGAATTTGGAAGGAGGGAAAGTGGGAAACGAACGAGCAAGTCCGTCTGCGACGTGGCTGTATTTAAGCTCGTCGGCAAGCAGTGCTCGACTCCCGATGCCGCTGTATTCTACAGGTAGCCCTGTGCATGCATTTGCAGAGATTGGCGCTGCAAATTGCAAGGTTGGATGGCGTCAGGGTTATGGGGGCGTGTACGAAGCGGGGCCCTTTCTTTTCCTTGGAGAGGGACAAACGAGCCGGAAACCAACCGGATGGGAGCGGGGGCAGGCAGCATGGCACTGACAAGGGGACGCCGCTGCAGCCGGGCCGCCGTCGCCGTCGTCTGCTGGCCGGGGAACGGGAGGAAGGCGGCCGGGCGGGCGGGCGGCGCTCGCACGGCTTCCGCGCCACGTTGACGTCGACGTCGACGTCAATGGCTCCCGAAATTCCTTCCAAACACCTAATCCTTGTACTCCTCACCTCGTTGCAGCGCGCAGTACTGAACGAACGTGAAAACTCGTGTCATTTCTTTATTATTATTACATAAGAAAAAAAGGAAATCCCTCGCGTTTTCCACGGAGACCCCCCGAGGATCGGAAGAAGAGTTGGGGCTCGAGATCGGGATGGATGCCACTGCGTTCGCTTTCAGCGTGTTATTTGAGGTGTTCGAATCAGGTTGTGCTTCTCATCATCGCCCGTCTCCTTTTCCCGTGCTCGACCTTACTTCTTCAAGCAAGCATACGGATTGCAACGGGATCGGAGCTGAGGTTTGCCTCACCAACCCGTACTCTCTGTTTTTTTTCTCCCACCCTAAAAAAAGAAAGCACACGACACGAGCTACACTCTTTTGAGCTGGCGATCGATCGCGATGCAAGTAGTCCGGGGCTACCTCGCTTATCCTTTTTGTTTTTTCCTTCTCGTTGGCAGGCCCGCTTCTTATCTAGATATCTGCGTTCATGCATGGGGTGGAATGGAGGAGACCGTCCATATGGCTTTGCTGTCTTCATGAGCCTAGCTAGTTTGTTTCTGGATATACTCCTTCATTCATCTATGCAAGATTGTTGGGGGTGTGCCTTAGAAGGACTAAGGCTAGGGACACATTAATGTATAAAAGAGGCCCAAAATAGGGTCTAAGGGCTTTGTTGTAAAAAATGGAGACCTACATGTAAGTTAAGGCTTTACCAATGGAGATAATATAAAGACCCACCTACTCCCTATACATAAAGGAAAGGAAAAGGGCTTGAAGGAGGGGGGAGAGGTTCCCTTTCTTCACACATTGTCTCTCTTCTTCCTGTTGGGATCAAAGATCCCAACAAAGATCTATTACGAAATTTAAAAAATTCACTTTTGTAAAGTCTATTCTTATTTTTTTTAGAGCGGCATATCGGGGATCGGTGTGGTAGTAATTCTTGGCATGCATTCCTCGAAATTGAAACACATGTAGAGAGTAATCAAATCCGCAATAAAAGTCACATTTTCTAAGAAAAACTAATAAAAGGAGTGTTCCTTTGTTCTTTGAGCTAAACAAAAATAAGTCTTGCATAGATGAATGGACGAAGTATTAATTAATTTCGGGCAGTTGTAGTATAGCCAAGAATTCAAGAAAGGAAGTGACTCTGCCTCCAGACCTGCAGACCCATGACGAGCGTCTGAAATGATCCTGATCTGCAGACGCGTAGGATAGGATATGATCCCATTATTGAACGGATGGGACCAGCTGACTGTGCAAGAGTCACCAACGACTGCATGCATGCCGTCTGTGCCCTCAAAGAATCAACGACCTGATGAAACTTCAGCGGGCTGGTACCTACGTGGCTATGAGTCGGATGCTATCTGCCTGCTAACCCCGGTCCGGCTCTTAGATTGATCTCGGTGTTAAGCAAGATCTCAAAAGTCCAATCGATGCATAACACGGCTGCACGGGGTGGTGATTCTGATGTGTGGGACACTCCTACTACGGGATGTATGGATCGATCGAGCAGGCGCCTTTCCGTAAGCAGGAGCAGGGCGCTGTCTCCGTCGCTTCCCTGAAATTAAGGGAGCAAGTGTGGTGCTGCCGTGCTGGCACGGATTGATGGATCCAGCGTCTAGCTCGATCGTGCGCCTATTTCGTCGTGTGCCCGGTCACGACACTTTTCGTAGCATGCATGTCGTAGACTTATTAGCTTTGAGTAATTCTATGGAGGCACATGAGCGCATGCCGTCCTAGACATCCGTCCAGCAGCAGCAGTACACGCACGTATGTGTTGTCTCGCTGTGGCACACAGCTTTCCAGAAAATCATCTTCTGTACGCTTTTTTTTCTTTTTTGCGTGTACCACATTTTTACATGATGGCTAAAAGCCTCGAAACCTCGAGAATTCCGGGCTCTGTAGTGGACAGACAAAATGGTAAGAGTTTGAAGGACCGGAATAGAGACCACCCAACGATGAATGAGAGTTGATAAAATATTCTTCCATGAGCAAAATTTTGGCTCGTATCCAAATTTTGACCTACTACACCCCCTTTTGTTTTTTCAAGTTAACCCCTTTTGTACCTATTGTCAATTCACAACGGACCAACTTAACCTGCAAATCATGGTAGGAAGCCTAAGCCCATAGAACATGGAGGAAGAAGTTGCAAATGAACGTAGTATCCAACAGTCTCCATTTTCCAGTCCAACTACCATATTGTGAGAGTTGATAAAAAAATAGTTCTCCACCAGTTTACCTTTATGTTCCCCAATAATAATTGGGGAAACCCAATAATTTACCCCAACTCTCCCTAAATAGGAGGAGTTGTGACTCTCCCAAAACCGTTGTTGGTTTGGGGCAAAGGTTGTTGGGAGACTGCAAAAACTACTCTACCCATATAATGGTGAAAATGATATCCCTATTGACTAGTTATTGAGAAATGTTTATTGGAAGACTGATATTAACTGTAGATGCTGACCTTTAAGCAAAACAAAACCAATAAACCACAGCAGAACAAATGGCATCTACAGCAATCTTTTTTCCAAATGCATGGATTTCAGCTCAAAAGCAGCTCGATCGGGTCACGTTTAAAGAGCACAACAGTCGTAGCGATGGATGCTTTTTCGATGCGGAAACAAGTTGATTGAGCCAACGGCATGCATGTGCTGATCTTGCACACCCCACCATGAGGATTATTGTGCTGAAAACGTACTGTGAAACAGTTCATGAGTTCGACGCGAGGAGATGGGTTAAATTCGACTAGACTAGCATATATATATAGCTAGGTTTCATTATACAGTGATCTAGTTAGAAGTTGGAAGAGAGATTTCGTGCGTTTATTTTGTATACTTCCATGTGATTGTCGCAATTATGTTAATTAGGATGCCGTACGTGAGTTTGTAATAGCCAAACTGGTGTGGTGATATATAGGTGGTAATCCAGATTTTTTCCAGACATCCAATGGACGCTTTAAGGAAAATATAAAGACTTGAGCAAAATGATGAAGGGCCTGTTTGGCCGCGCTCCGCGCGCCGCTCCAAGCGCCGAAGGAGCCGGAGCTGCATCAAACCCTCCCCCGCGTGCCCACTTCGGCTGACCTGGATGTGAGGGACGGAGCCGTTTTGGGCCAAAACAGGCGGAGCCGGCGGAGCTGAAAAATGCCGCTCCGCCTGCTCCAGCTCCCGCTCCGCCTCGCAAGGAGCTCGGCCAAAGAGGCCCGAAAAGTTTAACCATAGCTTCTCACAAGCAAGATGAGTCTATTTACAAGAAATCCTCTCGAAAAGATCAAGTCAAGAAAATCCAGTGTAGCTGATTTTTTTTTCAAAACCGGCGCTAGATGCTTGGCTTCATTTTTACATAACCAGATTAATTTTTACGTGGATCATCAAACCCTGGAGACTTCCGGGCCCTGTAGTCGTGTCGTGTGTATGAGTACATTCATGTCTCGATCCGTCTATGGAATAATGGAAACGTTGTACTGATCAGTATTAGTGAACTCTCTCCATCTTGCTAGGTATACAAAGTAACTTTAATTTTCTGGTTGGCGGGAAAAGCACGGGAAGCAGTGTGCCAATTGTCCAAAGACTTTGGAAAAGGTACGAAGACTACGAGTGCCTTCAACCTCAGCTGTAGAGCACCGTTGGCTGCTCCCCGGAGCTCTCAATCGTCCTTGTCCTTGGCCCACTTCTCTCCCGTACTGACAAACAAAAAAGGTGGACCACTGTAGAAGAAGTACAATTCGCTATCAGATGTGACATGTTGCTTCTGCTTCAACGTGCGGAGAGCTCGTTCCTTCAAAACAAACATGCGGAGAGCTCCTTGGCATAAGGGCAACTCCAACCCACCTCCTAAATTTGGATTCTACTCTTCCATATGAGGACCTCTCATATACATTTGAAGGTTCTATTTTGCTTCTAACTCCAACCCAACTCTCATATATCCCCTTATTTCCAACCAACTTCTTTTTTTATTCCCCTTCTACACATGAGGCCCACCTGTCAACGATATTTTTTTACCAACCCTTGTGCCACCCGCTGTTGGAGCTTGTCAGCGTGAAGGGGATGTACGTGTCGCCCCTGCCCAACTTCATCCGGAGGTTGGCGCACCCGATCGTCGCCGGAAGCGAGCTGTCCTTCGGGCAGGCGAACTTGAAGAAGTACTTGAAGAGGTGCCAATGGGCGCCGACTCTCAAGTACCCCTCGCACAACGCCTCGAACGCCGCCATCTGCTGGACGCTGTTCGGATTGAGGTGCTGGAGCTGCAGCCCATACTCGAAGAGCACCGCGCGGATGAACCACCTGGCGGGGACGGAGAAGCCGCGCTCATGGAACGTCACGAACGAGACGACATAGCCCTTTGGTGGACGCGGCACGGTCTCATCCTTGGGCACCATCCACTCCTCGGCATCAATGAGCACGGGCAGCTGCCCGGCGGCGACGAGGCGGCAGGGGTCGTGCGGGACACGCTGGAACGGGACCAGTTCGACATGGCGCCGGCGAACCTTTGGGCGCGGTGCGGATGGAAAAGACGGCGGCGCTGCGGGTGTGAAGAGAGGAGAAGCAAGCGGCACCGACAATAGAGGAGATTGGAAGCAAATGATTCGAACCCCAACCGGCACACGGTTAATAAGGCGAAGGCGTGGAGGCCGGCCTTAAATGTTGGCCCTACTACGCCGGAAAGCCGCCCGCTCAGCGCGCGCGCCCCGAGGCGACTGGCGCCCGTCAGCGCGACGGTTCAACACCTGGTGGGCCCAAGAATCTGAACCGGCAGTACGCCATCCCTTCAACCTGTCAAGTCAGCCACGACCGCCACGTCCTCCACGACTGCCACGTCCCGCGCGACCGCCACGCTCGTCTCGACCAGAGATCTCGAAGCAATGACAGCGTTTCTGAAGATTGAAACCCCACGAGCGAGCCTACAATTCACTCGTGGGCTCGGGGGCTACATCCGGCGGATGCGCTCGCGCGCACCCACCAGCAAAACCAAAGGAAAAAACTACCCCGACACCTTTCTTCTGAGCCTACGAGCGAGTCCTAGACTCCCACCCAGGCTCGGGGGCTACTGACGAGGGCCTGGATTAGGGCCCCTTAAACGGCAAGATAATCACTCTCAAGATAGAGTCGTCTGACACCATTGACAATGTCAAGGCTAAGATTCAGAACAGGAAGGGCAACTGATCCTTGTCAAGACCGTCACTAGCAAGACGTCTCGTTTCCAACCAGGAGGAAGCTTTCCCGACAAGTTTCCGTCCCGCACGAGGAGTCTCCGCCTTGCACGAGGAGTCTCCGTCCCACATGGGGAGTCTCCGCCTCGCGCGACTAGTCTCCGCATCGTTCGAGGAGTTTCCGCTGCGCCTCCGACAACTCGCTCGCACGAGGAGTCTCCGCCCTGACTACTCGTTCGCACAAGTAGTTTCCGTCTCCGACTAGGACGAGGCCCACGCGCGGAGGTCGGGGCGAGGGATCAGGGGCCCCACACGAACGTGGCGCAACCCCGACGCCCGGGCTCCCCCATGACAACACGCGGGGCACCAGTTCCCTATGCCATGCAAGTGCTCCAGCTGGCGGCGCGTGCGGGCGGCCGGCTCTGACAAGAGCTGCAGCGCTGCACTGTTCAGTCGTGCGGCCCCCGACGCGCCGTCCCATTCGACTCTGCGGCACGCCAACCCCGTCAGAGGCACTCAAGTACCCTCTACGGTCGGCGCCCACCTACATTTAGGCCCCGACGTGTCGAGCCTAATACGCACTAAGGAGAGTTGAGTCACCCGCAAAGGAGCTCGGAGGAAGCGCCAGGTACTCGGAAATGAACAGTGATACCTGGACACGCGGCGGCCTACAGCTCCAACACAGCTCAGCCCCCCTTCAATGCTCCCTGGCAGACAGCGACGCACGAGAAGACCTCCCGGCTGCGTAGGACTGTAGCACATTTTCGTTTTCCTCTTTTGCCCTTCACCCTTGAGACTATAAAAGGGAGAGGAGGGCAACCGTCATGAGGACTGACGAACCACACACTCAACACCCCATGGACTTGGGCTCGGAACCCTCTCCCGACCAGTTTGTAACCCCTACTACAGACATTCCTAGCACGAGAACACGGCAGCTCGACACTAGACGTAGGGTATTACTCCTCGGAGGCCCGAACCAGTCTAAACCCCTGTGTCTCTTGTGCTAACCATCCGGGTCAGACACACGATCCGATACAAATTTACTGCCGGTGGTAGAGAACCCCGACAGTTGGCGCGCCAGGTAGGGGGCACATCATGTGTCTCATCGAACTTCATCACGATCCGGATGGAGGGCCGCGGGGTTTCGCTGACTCCCGGGACCACTATGCTCTTCGGCTCCCTCGGCTTCGTCTAAACCGGACCGGCGGAGTCCGTCGTCGGGCGCACCTTAGCTTGACCTGCTCACCCCAACGCCTTGACGGCGGCGGCGGGGCGCGCAGCTTTCGTCTGAGGCTTCTCGGGCGAAACGATCATGGCCATGTTGGGGCCAAACCTAACACATGAGCGTTTTAGGATCGCCGCATACTACCTCACCGACCTTGCCTTCCAGGCCAGTGGGGCCGAGCCGCTGGCCTGGGGCGAGTTCATGGAGCGGTACACCGCCATGTACCCCCATGGACAGCAGGGCCTCCCGGACGACCCGGTGACGGCCTACGTGGACGCGCTGCGGGCGTCCTACACCGTCCCGGGCTCCGCGACAGCCCGACGGGCACCACTAGCGCTCGCGCACGATTTCACGCGCGAGTGTTTGGTCTGCGTGGTTTCGAGCTCAAGCAGCTCCACCGACGCGGAACCGGCACCGCGCCGCCGCGCCACGGACTCCCAACGCCGGGCGCGCCTCGACGAACTCGCCGAGGCCAGGCGCCAGCTCGATGAGGAGCTGGCCAATCTCCACCAAGAGCTCGGGGAGGAGCGCGGGCCACGCAACCCGCCACCAGCCCTGCAGCAAGTCCAGGTGCGGGACCAGTGCCGTGAGGGAGACGGCGAGCGGCAGGAGCGCTGCCCGGCTGCCGCGCAGTCCAGGGCCTGCGCCCCGACACCTCCGTTTCGCGCCCGCGCGCGCGATGACAACCGACGCGTCGACGAGGACATTAACAACGACGGTGATGGCCCGCCGCTCTTCAGGCGTGCGTCGCAGAACTTGGCCGCTGCTGCCATGCTTCTGCGCGGCTGCCCCGAGGCGGCCACCCCCAAGGAGAGGAGGGTGTGTGTAACATCCCGGATTTTCCCGGAATGTTAATGTTGACAAAAATGTGAATTTCAAAATTTTTGTTTCAATTTGAGTGCTTACCTAAATTATAAGGATGTCTTCTTTGGACCTTTCCTAACGTCCTAGATTTATTTTGAGCAAAATAATAAAATTTAGGAAATATAAACTGCTAGTGTGAGAACCTTGGAGTTTATTGGATTTATTTTGGATCTTAATTGAGTGGGGTTCGAATTTGAATTTTTATTCAAATTTGACTCATAGTTCAAATAGGAGTTAAGGCCTTAGGAATATAGGAAAACCTCCTTTTCAGGTTGGGCCCTAATCTCTCTGCGATAGTCCACCGGAGCACCCTCAGTTTTCACAACCGTCCGGCCTAGCTCTTTCAGCCCGCGGCCCATCTAACCTGTCAGCCCGCCTTAAGCCGCGGCCCACTTACCACCTACCGCTCCTTCACCTCTCTCACCGCCATGTGGGCCCCGCCGGACAGCCTCACACCCCCACACCTCTTCCTCTTTTCCCCTGTTTCTCTTCCCCACCGTGACGAACGCGGCGGACGTCGCGATAGCGACCGGCGCATCCCTGCACTGAGCTCGCCCGCGCCCCTGGATGTGCGCCGCGTGGCCGCAAGCACGGACGCCGAGGATCCTCGCCATCCCTTCAAGCCCCGAAACCCTAGCCGCGCCGCCCTATAAAAGTCCCCAGCCGGCCTCTCCCTGTCCGCGCCGCCCCTTGGGGAATTTTCCCCAATCCACCGCAGCCTCTACCAGCAATCAGAAGGAGGGAGGAGGAGAGGAAAGGGAGGAGGAAGAAAGGGAGACCGGGCCGCCGCCCAGGGCGCCGCGACGCTGCCCGCGCCGCGGGTACCTCGACGCCGACGTCTCCCCGAGGCCGCCGTTTCGCTGTCCGTGAAGAAGAAGGCAAGGAGAAGAAGAGAGGGAGAAGAAATCGGTGCTGCACAAGCCAAGGTCGTCGCCCGTCGCGAAGCCCGGAGCCGTCCGTGGGAGGAAGGAGCCGGACCAGCCTCTGCTTCCTCTGCTCCAACCGGTCCGCCACCGTCCCCTGTTCTGCATCCCTCTTCCCCGAGTTCTCAACACCGCCTCGCCACCGCATCCTTGGACCCGAGGTGAGCGCCGCGTTTCCCTCCTCGCTGTGGAGTTTGGCCTTCGTGCCGAGCAGAGAAAAGAGGGCCAAGCCCATGGTTTCATCTGTGCCGTTCTTGGACCGCTGTCCCGCGCCGCGCCGCCGCGCAGACCCGCCGTCGCCTGAGAGCCGGCCATCGAGCCGAGCCGGTCGTTCTTGCAGGTGCCGCTGCCTACCGCAACGCGCGCGCTCCTTTGCCTTGCAATCGTGTCGTTCCTTTGTTTCGACGTGCGTCGCCGAGCTCCGGTTCGCCGCCGGCACCCACACGGCTGAGCACGCCACCGTCGAGCCAAGGTCTTGCCTTTCCTGGCCGAACCTGTGCACACACGCGTACGCGCGCTCTCGCGAGCGGAAGACGCCGGCGTCGCACAAGGCCGTGCCGCCGACCGGTTCCTCGGCTCTGCACTCGCGCGCACGCCGTGCAGCCAAGACCAAGGCCGAACTTTCGGTCGTGCCTGTGTCGAGGCATATCTGGCTGGCCGCCCCCAGCCGGGCGCGTACCCCGGCGTGCCACCGCGGAGCTCGCCGTCGTGGCCAAGCCACCGGCATGCCTACGCGCTCACGCACGCACGGGAGGGCATGGACGCCGCCTTTGGCCGACCCAATGCTCACCGCCGCGCACGCTTTTCCCCCGCGTGCAAGCGAAGCCGAGCCGCGACCCAGCGCGTGCTGCGGCGTTCGCGTCGCCCTTGTCGAACCTCGCCGCCCGACCTTGTCCGCGCTGCCGTCGTGCACCTCAGCGCGCTGGACACGCGTACGCGTCGAGCCATCGAACCCAAGGCCGGGCCATGTTGGCCAACTCGACCCTAAACACCACCCAGCCTAAGTCTGTTCGCCGTTCTCCTTCCTCTGTGCCGTCGCCATGCACGCGCCGTCGGCTCTGTGCCGCCAGGGCTGCACCGCTGGCGCTCTACACACGCTAACGCACGTACACCCGAGGGGCCGAACCCCTCTGATCCCCTGTCCAACCGGTACCCGCACGTGCACACGCGCACACACCCGCGCCGCAAGATAACCACCTTCCCGGCACGGACACCCCAGTCCCGACGCCGTGGAGCTCGTTCCATCGCGTTGCCGTGGATCTCTGGTCGTCCGCCGTACCGAGCGCCGCCTTGGCGTTGCCGTGTCGGAATCCCTGCCAGAGGCCACGCCTTTCTCTGCCCAAACCAAGCCCGAGAGTTCCCTCGTCTTCGCCGTGTCGCTTGTTGTCCAGCCGCCGGAGATCTCACCGCCGGCGAGCCCTTTCCCCAACCGCCGCTCCTTTGGGGTTTTTCGTCGAGCACCTTCCGCCCCTGCTTAGACCCAGCTGGGTTTTCTTCTCCACACAAGCACACACGCCCGCCCACACGCTGACCTGCCGCGCCGGATCCGCAGGATCCTTTGTGCGTGACCAATCCCGATCGCGCCACACCGCCGCCTGCTCGGCTGCGAGCCGCAGCAGATCCGGCCCGGATCGTTTGTGGCCTCCACCCCAGCAGCCATGTGGGATGCCACATGGGCTTGGGCTGGCTTATAGCCGCCCGGTTGGCAGCCACGTGGTCGCTTAGAGACAGCCAGCAGTCAGCCTGTAGCCAGCTTTAAGTCAGTTAGAGTTAGCTAGTAGTTAGCATATAGTTAACAGTATTGTGAATGCGTATTTTGATTTCAGAAATGTATTTTACCTTTGGGAAATTCTAGAAAATCCTTTTTAACTCCGAAAATTGTGAAACCTTTTCCAAAGCTCTTCTAAAATTATAAACTCCGTGTTAGGCTAGTGTTCGCTCTCTTTTGGCTCTTAATTGTTGTTCATTTGGAGTTAATTGCAATAGGACCCGTCTTTATTTTAATTGCGCGTTATTAGGAACAGCTGGAGCCGGGGAGCTGAGCTCGGAGTTCGACTACACCGCCGACTACGCCGCCAACGACTACTCGCACGCAGGTGTTCACGCCCGACTGACTTTGAAAACCTATAGACATTGCAATATAGAATGCTAGCACTTTACTTTATATGCATGTTGATGAACCTTGCACTGCCTACTTTAAATATCATGTCCTTGATTGTCCTACTACTACTATGTTATATATAAGCGTGTATATACGCTGAGCTTCGCGATGCATGTGTTGGGATGGGAATAGTGGTTCTTGGCGTGAGTGGGATAAAACCGGCAGGAGAAGGCGTTTTGTGTACTTTGGCGGGGGTGAGCTCGAAACAACCGATCTGGGATCGGGGATGGGGGTGCACTCCTCAGTGTATCCCCACTTTTACGGTTTTTGGAGCACAGGTGTTGGGGTTTTACTGTACGCTTGGAGGACATGAGCTCGCCCCGGTCTGAAAGCGAGTGGACAGACCTTTTCACTGGACCTTTTCGTACACACCACCTCGCCGAGAGTAGGGTTAGGGCCGAGTTGAGCTCGGCAAGTGCGGAACCATACCTGCCAGCAAGATAGAGGGTATCAGTGGGGAAGAGGTGGGAGTGAGACCACCTTCTCTCAGTGCGTCTCCCGTGTGGCCACACGGGAGCATTTCACAGTTCCGGTGCAATTCCCTTCGCGGAGGGGATCGCTTTGAGGGCCGGATGCAGGATGGGACCGTAACTACCGAGAGTTCGCACGGTAGGGTGGGTTCAGTCGACTAGCTACCGGCTGGATTCCATCCCGGGTTGGGTACAGGTGTACACGCTCTGCAGAGTTGTTCGATCTATACGTATAGCCGCGTCCTCGGTCATGGACATGTCGTTTGATAGCTTTGTCCTCATGTTTTGGGATTTCTACCTCCCCCTGTAGTTGAGAGTGTGGTAAGCCGTGGTTGCAGTCGGGGAGAGGAGAGTTGCTCCCTCTACCTCGCGGATCCGATTGCAATCATTGAGGTGCGAGGAGAGGAAGTTCTCGCATCGACCCTAGATGGAGATAGGATGTGGAGACGGGGCCCTGGGGTACCAGGTGGTTCCGAGCGGTGTTGAGAGTATGGTTTGGGACTTATATGGAGATGTTTTCCATTTATGCTTCGCTGCTGCTGCATAGGAAAACCCAGCTTTTACCTTGCCACTTTTCTTATCCTTTAGAGATAGGCCACTTAAAGCTGCATACAGTCGGTGACGTGAACCTATCCCATTCCTTGGGGATAGTTTTGTGAGTGTGCAGGATTGGACTTGGAGTGAGAGTCCGAGTTTGAGGAATTCATGAAGGAATGGGTTGCGTTGCTTCGCTCAAGGATGCCTGTGGTGAAGATTGAAGATGAAGACTTGAAGCCCTAGCTACCGCTACGCAGGATTTCTACTTGTCGCTTAGCCCTAGGGGCTTGTACTAAATTCGTACCGAGTTGTTTCGGATGTAAATATTCTGTTTTGTACTCTGATTTCGTTGTATGGAAATGATATTATTCTGTAATGAGTTCTGTACGTGATAGCTACCGATCCAGGGACTATCACAAGGGTACAGGGAGTCGGGTTTTCCTCACCGAAAACCCGGGTCGTTACAGTGCGGCAGCAGCTCAAAGCCCTCCTCGAGACGGCAGCGGCGCAGCAGGCGGAAAGTTCCGCGTCACGCCAACGGTCGACACGCGACGGGAGAGCGGCACCCTCCGCGCACCGCCAGAACCCATCCCCTTCACGGCATCGGAGCCGCGGAGAGGAGGCCGGAGGCTTAGCGGTCAAGCGACGCCTCGGACCCAACCGCGACGCTTGTGACACCATCGAGGCTCGCCGCCGAGCTGCCACCGTTGACAACTACGGCTACGGCGACGACCGCGACCACCGTGACGAGCGCCGCCCGCGCCGACAGGACGACCGAAGCCGTGGAAGGCGCTACGACAGCGACAACGACCGTGATCGTAGCTGGTCGCCGAGCCAGAGGGGCCCGCGCGCTTTCGGTCAGAAAGTGCAGGACGCGAAGTTCCCCTAGCGCTTCCGAGCTCCGACAAACATCCCCAGGTATGACGGGGAGACCAACCCGAGCGTGTGGTTGGAGGACCACCGGCTCGCGTGTCACGCGGGTGGAGCGACAGACGACCTCTTCATCATCAAGAACCTGCCGCTCTACCTTGGTGACTCCGCGCGAACCTGGCTCGAGCACCTGCCTCGCGGCAGGATCAATGACTGGACGGAGCTACGCCGAACTTTCGTCGGCAACTTTCAGGGCACGTACGCCCGCCCCAGCAAGCAGTGGGAGCTGTGTAATTGCAAGCAGAAGCTGGGGGAATGTCTGCGTGACTACATCAAGCGCTTCTCCAAGCGTTGCACCGAGCTCCCCGGTGCGACGGACAACGACGCCATCTCGGCGTTCCAGAATGGCACGACCTGCACCACCCTCATCCACCGACTAGGACGCCGGACTCCCCGAACTACTCGGGAACTCCTCGACATCGCGACCAACCACGCGGACGGCAAGGAGGCGGTCGCGGTGACTCTCAACACCCCTTAGGGCAAGGGGAAGCAGGTCGTGGACCACGCCGAGGGGCCATCTTCGCGCTTCAAGAAGAAGAAGAAGAATGACAAGTGTCACCGTGATGACAACCTTGTCGCGGCGGTCGAGCGCAAGGCCACACGACCCAAGAGCAACCCATCAAAGGGCGGCCCCCTGAAGGACCATTTCGAGAGGCTCCTAGAGGCGCCATGCACCCACCACAAGGTCCCCGTCAAGCACGCGCTCAAAGATTGCCGCTTGATGAAGAACTACGTCAATGGCACACTCAAGCCCAAGGCGGCGGACCAACCGAAGAAAGCTGCGCCTCTCCCCGACAACAATGATGACGATGACGCGGGGGCTGGCTACCCCAGAGAGGATGGGGTGGTCCACATGATTTTTGGCGGGTCCCCGGCACGACCCTCGAGGCGCCAAGAGAAGCTGATCCGGCGTGGGGTCTACAACACCGAGTCCACGACGCCGTCATACCTCAAGTGGTTGGAGGTTCCGATTACCTTCAACCGCGCGGACCACCCCGACCGCGTGCCGCAGCCGGGATGCTACCCTCTTGTGGTGGCTCCTTTGTTCAAGACCAAGCGGATCCATAAGGTCTTGATGGACGGGGGGAGCGGTATCAACGTGCTCTACGCGTCAACGCTCGACGACATGGGCATCCCGCGGTCCCAGCTGTGGCCGTCGCCTACGTCGTTCCATGGGGTCGTCCCTGGAATGGAGGCACTCCCAATCGGGCAGATCGATCTGCCCGTCACGTTTGGGACTCCGTGGAACTTCCACACGGAAACCCTCACCTTAGAAGTGGTGGGGGTCTCGGGGACGTACCATGCCATCCTCGGGAGGCCGGCCTACGCGAAGTTTATGGCCGTGCCCAACTATATGTACCTCAAGTTGAAGATTCCCGACTCGAAGGGGATCATCACAGTGGGGACTACGTACCAGCACGCATTTGAGTGCGATGCAGAGTGTTTCCAGTTCGCTGAGGCACTCATCCGGTCCGAGAGGCTCCACACCGAACCTCCCTCTGAGGACCAAGATATCCCCGAGTCATCCAAGCGAGCGGCCTGCTCTTTCGAGCCCGCCAAGGACGTCAAGGATGCGGCCGTCTCCAATGATGGCCGCACGCTCCGTATCGGGACGACGCTCGATCCTAAATAGGAAAGCGCGCTCGTCGACTTCCTCAAAGCGAACCTCGACGTGTTCGCATGGAAACCCTCCGACATGAAGGGGATCCCGAGAGAGGTTGCCGAGCACAAATTAAACATCAAGCCGGGATTGAAGTCGGTGAAACAACGCCTATGCTGCTTCAACGACAACAAGTGCAAGGCGATTGGCGAGGAGATCAAGAAGCTTCGTAGTTCAGGGTTCATCTGAGAAGTATTCCACCCCGAGTGGCTTGCTAACCCTGTACTTGTAAAGAAGAAGAATAAGAAATAGAGGATGTGTGTTGACTATACGGGCCTTAACAAGGCGTGTCCCAAGGTTCTGTTTCCTTTGCCTCGCATAGATCAGGTAGTCGATTCGACAGCTGGGTGTGAAACCCTCTGTTTTCTTGATGCGTACTCCGGGTACCACCAGATAGCGATGTGCATAGCAGATCAACTCGCAACTTCGTTCATTACCCTGTTTGGCGCTTATTGCTACAAGACGATGCCTTTCGGGCTAAAAAACGCGGGCATCACGTTCCAAAGATGCATGCGACACGTCTTTGGCGATCTTATAGGGCGAATTATCGAGGCGTACGTCGATAACATCGTAGTCAAATAAAAAAAGACAGGCGATCTGGTCCCAGACCTTACGGAAGTGTTCGCAAAGTTGAGAGAGCACGGGGTGAAGCTTAACCCCGAGAAATGCGTTTTCGAGGTTCCAAGGGGCATGCTCCTTGGCTTTGTCGTGTCGGAACGCAGCATTGAAGTTAATCCCGAGAAGATCTCGGCCATCACAAACATGGGACCAATCCAAAATTTGAAGGGTGTGCAGCGTGTCACAGGCTGCCTCACGGCCCTCAGCCGTTTCATCGCTCGACTCGGAGAGCGTAGCCTGCCGCTGTATCGACTGATGAAGAAGTCTGACCACTTCACATGGACGCCCGAAGCTCAGGAAGCGCTCGACTCCCTCAAGAATCTCCTGAAGAGCCCACCGATACTCACGGCTCCGGCCCCGGAGGAGCCGATGCTTCTATACATCGCTGCGACGACCCAGGTGGTCAGTGCCGCATTGGTGGTAGAGCGAGAAGAGCCCGGAAGGTCACTCAAGGTGTAGCGGCCAGTCTATTTCGTGAGCGAGGTACTCTCTGACTCAAAGACCCGCTATTCGCAAATGCAGAAGCTGGTATATGCTGTCTTGATCACCAAGTGTAAGCTTCGCCACTACTTTGACGCACATCCTATCACGGTCGTATCCAAGTACCTGCTCGGCGAAGTGATCCAGAACCCCGAGGCCGAGGGGAGGATAGCCAAGTGGGCGCTCGAGTTGATGGGGCGAAACATCTTGTATGCGCCGCGAAGTGCCATCAAATCACAGGTGTTGGCGGACTTTGTCACTGAGTGGACGGAGATCCAAACTCCGTCGGCACCCATCAAGCACGAGACATGGACAATGTACTTCGACGGCTCAGTCATGAAGGAGGGAGCCGGAGTAGGCCTTGTCTTCATCTCCTCCTTGGGTGTGCGTATGGAGTACATGGTCCGACTACATTTTCCCACCTCCAACAATGTCGCCGAGTATGAAGCGCTCATCAACGGCCTCCGAATCGTGGTCGAGCTCAGAATCCGCCATCTCAAGATCAGAGGGGACTCGGAGCTTGTCGTGGAACAAGTCATGAAAGAGAAAAATTGTGTTGATCCGAAGATGGCGGCTTATTGTCGGGCTGTGCGCGAGTTAGAGGACAAGTTCCATGGGCTCGAGCTTCATCATGTGCTGCGCGATTACAACAAGGCTGCGGACGTCCTCGCCAAGACAGCTTCGAGCCGCAAGCCGGTGCCACACGGTGTGTTCGCAAGCGACCAGCACACGCCGTCCGTTCGTGTCGAGGGAGAGCACCCACCCGAGCTTGGGGAGCCGGAAGTCATGGAGATCGACCAGCAACCCGAGCAGAACCTCGAAGATCCGGACTGGCGCTTCCCCATCCTCAAATGGCTCGTCAAAGGGAAGCTGCCTTCCGACCAGACAGAGGCCATCGCATCGCGTGACGTGCCAAGGTGTTCGTCCTCATCGAGGGCAAGCTCTACAAGCGAGGCGTGGCAGGCATACTCATGCGCTGCATCTTGAGAGATCAGGGCAAGGAGCTACTTCAAGAGATCCACGCCGGAACATGCGGATATCACGCCGGTCTAAGAACTCTCGTCGGGAAAGCTTTCCGACAAGGGTTCTACTGGCCCACGGCGGTCGCGGACTCCAAAGATATTGTGCGGCGCTGCGAGGGATGCCAGTTCTACGCCCGGCAAACCCACCTCCAGGCACAGGCACTTCAGACCATCCCCATCACATGGCCCTTTGCCGTGTGGAACCTGGACATGCTGGGGCCGCTCCGACAAGCGCCCGGGGGCTTCACACATGTACTCGTGGCCGTTGACAAGTTCTCCAAGTGGATCGAGGCTCGACCCATCGTGAAGGTCCACTCCGAGGAAGTCGTAGCGTTCTTCACCGACATCATTTATCGCTTCGGCATCCCAAATACAATCATCACCGACAATGGCACCCAGTTCACGGGGAAGAAATTCCTTAACTTCGGTGACGACAACAATATTCGTGTGGACTGGTCCGCCGTGGCGCACCCGAGGACGAACGGGCAAGTCGAGAGGGCCAACGGCATGCTCCTGCAGGGATTGAAGCCTCACATCTTCAAACGCCTCGAGAAGTTCTGAGCAAGATGGGTGGCCGAACTGCCATCTATTCTTTGGAGCCTGCGCACCACGCCTAGTCGAGCTACCGGCTTCACGCCGTTCTTTATGGTGCACGGCTCGAAAGCTGTCCTTCCCACGGACATCGACTACGGTAGTCCCAGGATACGAGCATACACCGAGGAAGGCAACCAAGTCGCGCTCGAAGATGCCATCGACCAGCTCGATGAGGCGCGCGACGTGGTGCTGCTACACTCGCCCCGGTACCAGCAATCCTTACGGCGCTACCACGAGCGCAACGTGCGTAGCCGTGAGTTCCAGGTCGGGGACCTAGTCCTCTGACGAGTTCAAGGTAGCAAGGATCGACACAAACTTGCGCCCCCATGGGAGGGGCCATTCATCATCGACCAAGTGCTCCGACTCGGGACATTCAAGATCTGATACGAGGACGGAAGGGTCGTCTCCAACGCGTGGAATATAGAACACCTGCGGCCGTTTTACCCTTAAGTAATGTTCCCCATTTATATCTTATGAATTAATGAATAAATGCCGCATGCTTTTGTTCATATATCTATGAGTCCGTAAGCTCTTACGTTTGGCATCTTCTTTATGTGCTGCAACGTTTCCAAAGGCTGAGCGGCGAGCGTTCCTGCACCTATGCAAAAACGCTCACCGCTCGGGGACTACCCAGGGCACGATGCCCTCCTTTCGCTTTTCCATTTTTAAAACAAAACTCATCGACAACTATGTTGTAACTGATCGCACGCGCGAGAAGTTTTTTGGCGGAACGCTCAGGCTTGCGAAAGGTGAAGATGGCGATCTGTGCGGGGCTTGGCGCTGCTGCTCGTTCAAAGCTCCTAGCACCTACGCCTCCGCGGCTACGACGTGAAGACTTGCGGGCACATTCCAGGTCCACAGGCTTCCATCCGACCTCTTTCAAAAGCGCTCAGGTAACCGCTCGGGCTCCAACCTAAAACGACTTTAATGAAAAACACGCGAGTTACTTTTCAAATTTTCCCAAGTACTCGGGCCTCGGGGGCTGCGAACACGTGGCACCATTTAGTGGCTTGGGTTGGCCGGGCTTTCCGACTCCTACGCCCCCGCGGCTCCAGAGTGAAGCTCGATCAGCTTGGGTCCCTAAGTTCTGCTACTCGTTTCCGCAGTCGTCCCCTAGTGCTCGAGAGCGTTTGAGCTATAACACATCTGGACAAGTTTTCGACGAAATAAAACTGTTTGAGGCTTTGTACATACAAACTGTTCTTAATTGCCTACAAAATAACATGATACATCTAATGTGAAGGCCTGGAGTCATCTTCGATTTCTGGTGTGTCTTGTGGAATC
The DNA here is from genome assembly GCA_036936925.1 of Cenchrus fungigraminus. NCBI lineage: Eukaryota > Viridiplantae > Streptophyta > Magnoliopsida > Poales > Poaceae > Cenchrus > Cenchrus fungigraminus. Next base: position 91,397,378 of record CM072776.1, on the reverse strand, counting down.
AGGTCCAGGTCCTTCATCGTTGTGCCGGCCATGGCGCGAGCGAAGGCGGCGCAGTCCTCTTCGAGCTTGTCGCAGTGGTCGTCGGAATAGCCAGGAGCCCAACCGCCGCTTAATGTTGTACGATCCAGTCCCTGGTAGTGGGAATCGAACATGGCGAGCACCCGGTGCACTACCTTCCGGGCGGTTGATAGCTCTCGCTCTTTGACCACTTCCGGGAGGCGCTCGACCTGTTTCGCAAGCGTCCCAGGAAGCATCGGGTCGAGGGGAATGCCAAGCTCAGACAAGATCTAACCGACAAGCCGTCCGGACTTGGCGTGGTCCAGGATGTTCTGCTGGCGTAGCGCCTCTGACTCGCGCCGAGCCTTGCTGCCCCCCTCAAGCTCGGCCTTGACCTGTTGCTAAGCTTTTCGGGACTCCTCGAGCTCAGTCTTGACCTCTGAAGAAGGATGAGAAATTGTAACAGCAGATACTGCGCAGCCAAGCAAGAAGGAAAGCAAGGCAGGGTCAAGAGGACTTACTCTCAAGCTGCTCCGACAACCTCTTGATCGCCCCGTCCTTGTCAAGGATCCTGAGCTCAGCATCATTCACCTCCTTTGCCTTCTCCGTGAGCTTTATGCTCATCGCGGCACGGGCCACATGCAGCCCTGCACCCGTGAGAAGACGCGTCAACACCGACGAAAACCGTTGAAAAGAAAGAAGCCTGCAGCAACCAGAGGTGTTCAAAGTTCACTCACCGTCGACATCCTGCTCCAATTTGGCGTTGGCATCCCGGAGCCGGGTCCCCTCATCGGTGGCCTCCTAGAGCTTGGTGGTCAGGTTGGAGAACTGCTTGTTGGCCGTCCCGAGGTCCGCACCGGTGTTGACCAAGTCCTGCTCCAGATCGACCACTTTCGACTCGAGCGCCGCCTTGTCCTGAGCGGCGGTCTGGGCGGCAGCCTCAGCGGCAGCAGCGGCAGTTGTGGCCTTCTCGGCAGCCTCATTGGCAGTCGTCACGGCAGCTCGCAGCTCCACGGCTGTCGCCTCCGCTTGGGCCAGCTTCACCTCGAGGGACTCTCGCTTCGTCGCAGCAGCAGCCGCGGCTATCTGAGCAGCCGTGGCGCGATCCTCCGCAGACTTCATGGCGGCCTCGAGCACGGCCCTCGACGATGCCTCGTTCGCCACTGCCCCGGCAGTGGCCAGACGAGCGACCGCCAGCTACATTTCCAGCTGAAATCGCTCTGCCCGGAGCTCCCCGATGGTGCGCGCTTTCTTGGCGCCGCACTCCACGAGCGTCTATTCCGGGTGGAGAGTCATCTATCGCAATACTTGCAAGGACGGGGAAAACAAGATCAAAGGTTTGGACTCAATGGGACTCACCGTCGTCGCGGGAAGGATGAGCTCGTCGAACGCTCATTGCGCCCACCCGAGGCCTCGTTCGAGACGGTGGCGGGCTGCGACCTCCTCGTCTTCATCATCATACGCGTCCGCCTCGCGGGCCGTGGTCCACGTGGAGCGCACGAGATCAGTGATCCATGCTCCTCCCTCCGCCGGCTCCGATAACAGCCCTGCGCCCGAGAAGAGGTGGCCTGTAACCATCTAGGCCCTTTCGCACCTTTGGTAAGGGTGTGTTTCGGTGATAAATGACAACCATATACTTGTGACTAACATTTGTTTTGTAGTGGATTATATCTTGGGTTATTGTCATAAGTATTGAATGAAAAGAGACCCATCAATTTGAAAGTATGGACGACTAATGGACAAATACTACAAGGCTAAGGACTTTGTTAGTTCCAAGTGTCACAAGGAGATGAAGGACACTTGGATTGCTAGTTTGTAGTGGTTGACCGTACTATTAAGAGGGGTTCGTGCACTAGTAGCTTGATCATGCACCAAAAGCCATGAAAATATGCACACTCAAGTTCCTTGGATGCTAAACAGCTCAAAGTGCTCATGGAAACACATCGGAAGCAAAAGAATCGACGGAAAACTCAAAGGCATTTAAATTGGATGAGTTGAAATTCACATCATAGCATTGGATGAATCGACGCCCTTGTTTCTACATTCGTCGGATGAGTTCTGCGGCTGGAAATTTCAAAAGTGACCGTCGGATGAACCGACGGTCCTAGCATCAGTTCATCCGGTGCCTTAGGGTTTGGTAACAGTAAGGTTTGGAGTTCAGACGCTTCAGCACCAGATGATCCGACGCCTTGACCAGCGGTTCATCCGACGCCATCATTCAAATCATACAGAGACGCGCCAAGATTTCATCTTCAGCACCGGATGAACTGACGCTTTGTGGACAACTCAGCGGTTCATCCGACGCCAGTGTTTAAACCATACAGTACCGCACCGAGTGGGTGCTCTTCAGCACTGGATATATCGATGGTGCGTCAGATGATTGCGTCGGTGTATTGTCTGTGTCAGCGGGTTCAACGGCTATATTGAAGCTTTAGAGTGACCGGATGATCTGACGCTTGCGCAAGGGGGGACCGTCGGTTCATCCGATGGTACAACTTTTCAGGGGACTTTTCCAACGGCTAGCCACCCTTGCTAGGCCTATATATATGACTCTCCTGCGTCTCTTGAGCTGCCTTTGCCACTCTGAAGATCTACAGCAGCCAAGGAGAGAAGGAGATTGTGTTCTTGCTCATTTGTGATTCTCTTCCTCTTGTTTGAGGAGCTCTTTCTTAGAGATCAAGGGTTTCAAGGTGCATACATGGCTTAGCTGAGTGCTCAGGTCAAGTGAAGGTGTGTGGGCTTGTTACTCTTGGAGTTTGACGGCTCCTAGACGGTCTTGGTGCTTTGGGGGTTCTTGGTGAGCTCTTGGAGATTGTGGGAGCCTCAAGAAAGCTTGGTGTACACGGTTTGAAACCCACCGTTCCGGAGATGGAGAACGGGTACTCTTAGTGAGCACTTGAATCTTGGTGACTTGAGGGGGAGCAATACTTTTAGTGAGTGCTCCAATGTGGATTAGGGGGAAGCGTCAACTTCTCGATACCACGGGAAAAAATCGGTTGTCTCTTGTGCCTCTCTCTCTACTTAATTGCATTTATCTCCAGCACCTACTTTCCGCACTTAAGTTTCCTCGCTCTGGTTCTCCTTAAGTTGCTTGTTTGCCTCTTATCTTGACTAGGGTGTTCCATATCTCTTAGTGTGATATTTGCTAAGGAAACTCTTGTTAGTGTGCTTAGTAGTAGTAGAGAAAAACCTTTTTAGATGGGCAACACTAGTTGATAGGCTAAGGTTTACTTCTAGCTTTAGAAATTGAAAAGAAGGCCCATGTTCACCCCCCTTCTATGGGCCATTGACCCTACAAGTGGTATCAGAGCTATGGCTTAACCACCTAGAGAGATGGGGAAAGGTAGTGGCAATGGCCCTCCCAAGTTGGTGGGGAAACGGTTCACCTTTTGGGCACATAGAATGGTTAGCTACCTTCAAGCACAACACCACGATGCATGGCTCACTACCATGTATCCTTTGCCATGTGTTCCCACCGAGAGTGAGTCCAAGTGGAACTCTCGTGCTAGAAACCATATCTTTGAGGCTCTTGATGAGGAATTGTTCGATCGGGTCTATACTTTGGAGACCGCCCATGAGGTGTGGATGGAACTTAAAGACATCCATGTGGGCAACAAGAAGATCCGTGAGGAGAAATATGAGTTGCTCAAGGTGGAGCTCAATGAGTTCAAAATGCTTGAGGATGAGGGCATAGAGCAAATGTACTCTAGGATGGGTGTGCTTATTCAAAATATCAATGATCTCGATATTGCTAACCTTACCGAGCAGGAAATCATCTGGAAAATCCTTCAAACGCTCCCCAAGCCGAAGTACAACATTGTCAAGGCACTTCTCATTGAGAAGGACTTCTCAACTCTCACCATCACGGAGGTCGTGAACAAGATCCGCTCCCATGAGATGTTCATGATGGATGAAGTGGAATCATCTACTTCCAACTCAAGTTCCAAGAAGGATCTTGCACTCAAGGCAAGTGAGAAGGTCAAGCCAAAGATGAAGACCAAAGCAAAGCCTCAATCATCTTCAAGTGAGAGCGAAGACAAGAGTGACTCAAGTGATGTGGAAAGTGATGATGCAAAGCTAGCTCTTCTCATGAAGAGGACTACCAAGATGCTTTCCAAGATTGGCAAGAAGAGCTACAACTATGATCCCAAGAAGTAAAAGTTTCGGGCATCAAAAAGAAGTGGTAAAGGAAGCAATAGGATGTGCTACAATTGTGGAAGCTATGATCACCTATCCTATGATTGCCCCAAGCCCGACAAGCGTGTATCAAGCTCAAGCAAGAAGAACGATGAGGATGAGAAAGATGCCAAGTACTACAAGAAGAGCTCATCCAAGAAGAAATCATCAAACAAGCCCTACCACAAGAATAAGGGCGAACATCGTTCTCTCTTGGCCAATGAGTGGATTACCAGGGGTGAAACTTCAAGTGAATCAAGTGAAAGTGAAGAAGAAAAGAACAAGAAGATCGCCGGTATTGATATCAAGGATGATGAAGAGCCTTCGCTTCCACCTCCACCTATGTGCTTTATGGCAAAGCATTCCAAGGTGAGCGATAGCGATAGTAGTGACTCTTCTAGTAGTGATGATAATCTCTCACCAAATGCTCTTAAGGGTCTTCTTGATGAATACACCTCAATGATCAAGAAACAAAAGAGTAAGCTCAAGGTACTTGAAGAGATCCATGAGAAACTTAAGCTATCAAATGATGAGTTACTTGTGAAGCACAATGACCTTAGCAAAGAACATGATGCTTTGGTAGTGTCCAACAAGTCACTTAGAGATGACCATAACAAGTTGCTTGATAAGCACAATGAGCTAATCGTCAAGCATGATGACATAACCGTGCTTAACAAGTCCCTTGAGTCAAATCATAAGATGCTTAAGAAAGATCATGTGATCTTAGAGTTGAAATATCAAGAGCTTTAGCTTGCATATGAGGCCATTGGTTCTAGTGGGCATGAAGATGCTAGAGAAGTCACTAAAACCAATGCTTCCACCTCATGTGATGATCTAATTGAAGAACCTAAGGTCTTGCTTAATGATGAAAATATTGCACCCTCTTCCAAGACTAACCATGCTAGGGTGAAAGCTCTTGAAGAAGAAGTGAGAAGTCTAAGGTCTTGTGTGAAGACTTTAGCCAAGGGTGAGGAGTTACACAAGGAGATCCTCTACTACAATGCAAGAGATTATGAGACAAAGGGACTTGGTTCTTTCCCTAATCCTATCAAGAAGACTCCTAGGTCCAAGGAGCTATATGGGTGTTTCAACAAGGAAGTTGGGTCTTATTGCCAACATTGCAAGGTCACCGGCCATCACACAAGGGAGTGCCCAATACCTACTTGCCCTTTGCCCACCTTGCCTAACAATTTCAAGTCTATGTACAATGATAATCATTTCTTATTGATGAAGCAAAACAATGACAAGGTTGCGGTCAAGTTTATTGGTGCCAAACCCAAAGTCAAGCCACCTAGAAGCTTATGGATTCCGAAAGTTCTTGTCACTCACATCAAGGGGCCCAAACTAGCTTGGGTTCCTAAATCTCAATCCTAATTTCTTGTGTGTAGGTGAACTACAAGGCCGGAGGGAGTCATTGGATACTTGATAGTGGTTGCACTCAACACATGACCGGCCAAGTAAAAATGTTCACCTCACTAGTGGATGATGTGGGAGATCATGAACAAGTATCATTTGGTGATAATTCTAAAGGAAGGATCTCCGGATTGGGGGTCACAATTACTAACAAGAAGACTAATGAAGTTGTTTTCAAAGGATTTTGCTATGACAATCTTTATCTTGTAGACTTTGCATCCCATGAAGCAAGCTTGACTACTTGCCTCATCTCCAAGACATCCAAGGGTTGGCTATGGCATCGCCGTATTGCACATATAGGCATGAGTCAACTCAAGAAGGCTTTCAAGAAGGGTATGGTACTTGGTGTGAAGGATGTCACATTTGAGAATGACAAGTTATGTAGTGCATGTCAAGCCGGCAAGCAAGTTGCAAGTCATCATCCCATGAAGGCTTATGTATCTACCACAAGACCATTGGAGCTCATGTACATGGACCTCTTCGGCCCTACTTCTTACAAGAGTCTTGGTGGTAATCTCTATTGTCTTGTCATTGTTGATGATTACTCACGCTATACTTGGACTTTCTTTTTGGAGGACAAGGGCAATACATTTGACATCTTCAAGAAGTTTGCTACAAGGGCCCAAAATGAGTTTGGGTCATCTATGGTGAAGATTAGAAGTGACAATGGGTCGGAATTGTGGAACACAAGAGTGGAAGAGTATTATGATGGTGAAGGCATAAAGCATGAATTCTCCTCAACCTACACACCGCAATAAAATGGTGTGGTAGAGAGAAAGAACAAGACACTCATCACTCTTGCTAGAGCCATGTTGGATGACTATGGGGTTTCTCAAAGGTTTTGGGCGGAAGCTATCAACACGACGTGTCATGCTTCAAATAGAGTATATCTCCATAGGCTATTGATGAAGACACCATATGAGCTTCTTATTGGGAGAAAGCCCAATATCTCCTACTTCCGGGTGTTTGGTTGTAAGTGTTTCATATTCAATAAGAGGAAGCATCTAGGGAAGTTTGAGAGTAGGGTAGATGAGGGTATGTTTGTTGGTTATGCATCTAACTCCAAGGCATATAGAGTATTCAATAACTCTACATGAGTAATTGAAGAAACATTTGACGTGGAGTTTGATGAATCTAATGGCTCCCAAGGGGATGGCTTTTGTTGTGATGATGTAGGAAAGGAACCTCTCCGAGAAGCAATGAAGAAGATGGCTATTGGGGACATCAAGCCAAAGGAGGATGATGACTCTCACTCCATCCATGAAGACTCCTCCTCCGAAGATGATAACCATGATGATCATCCAAGGCGTGCAACATCATCCCCCACAAGACAAGATAGTCCATCTTCCTCACAAGAACCACCTCCTACATCACAAGACACTCAAGATCAAATAGAGGAACCGGAAGAAGTTCAATCTGAAGATGATCCCACCTCTACGACATTTGGAAGGCGTACAAGGACTTCAACAAACCATCCCATTGATCTTGTCTTGGGTGATCCCAAGGGTGGTACAAGGACTTGCCGCAAGCAATATGCCTCATTTTGCAAACATCATGCTTTTGTCTCTTTTGTAGAACCCACAACTATAGATGAAACTCTTGGGGACCCGGATTGGATCTTGGCTATGCAAGATGAGCTCAACAACTTCACAATAAATCAAGTGTGGGAGTTGGTAGAGCGCCCCAAGAACAAGAACGTGATTGGCACTAAGTGGGTCTACCGGAACAAGCAAGATGAACATGGTATTGTGGTGAAGAACAAGGCAAGACTCGTCGCCAAAGGGTATTCTCAAGTTGAAGGCTTGGACTATGGAGAGACCTTTGCTCCGGTGGCACGTCTTGAAGCTATCTGTATCCTCCTTGCATATGCATCTTGTCATAAAATGAAATTATTTCAAATGGATGTTAAAAGTGCTTTCTTGAATGGCTTCATCAATGAAGAAGTCTATGTGGAGCAACCTCCTGGTTTTGAGGATGCTACATATCCTAACCATGTCTATAGGTTGCACAAGGCTTTGTATGGACTCAAGCAAGCTCCTAGGGTATGGTATGAGAGGCTCCAGGATTTTCTCATTGAAGCGGGATTCAAGATTGGTAGAGTGGACAACACGCTATTCACAAAGATCATCAACGGATAGCTTTTCATTTGTCAAATTTATGTTGATGATATTATCTTTGTCTCTACTAACCTCAAAGTGTGCAAGGACTTTAGTGATCTTATGACTAGGGAATTCGAGATGTCAATGATCGGAGAGCTTAACTTCTTCCTTGGGTTTCAAATCAAGCAATTGAAGGAAGGGACTTTCATTCATCAAGAGAAGTACACTAATGATATTCTCAAGAAGTTCAAAATGGATGATTGTAAGCCAATCAAGACTCCAATGCCTACCAATGGACATCTCGACCTAGATGAGGGAGGTAAACCGGTTGACCAAAAGATTTACCGTTCTATGATCGGTTCTCTTCTTTATCTTACCGCATCTAGGCCCGATATCATGTTTAGTGTTTGTATGTGTGCTCGGTTTCAAGCCAACCCTAATGAATCTCACCTAAGTGCTTTAAAAAGGATCCTTAGATACTTAAAATACACACCTAGCATTGGCTTGTGGTACCCCCATGGTGATTGTTTTGAGCTCTTGGGTTATTCAGATTCGGACTTTGCCGGATGTCGAGTAGACCGTAAGAGCACTTCGGGTGGGTGCCATTTGCTAGGTTGATCTTTGGTTGCTTGGTCCTCTAAGAAGCAAAACTCCGTGGCCTTATCCACCGCGGAGGCGGAATACATTTCCGCGAGGGCTTGTTGTGCTCAAATCCTCTATGTGAAGCAAAGCCTCTTGGATTATGGTGTGGTTCTAGATAGGGTTCCCCTCCTTTGTGACAATGAAAGTGCCGTAAAAATTGCTAACAACCCGATTCAACATTCGCGCACCAAGCACATTGATATCCGTCATCACTTCTTGCGAGACCATGTTGCAAAAGGGGACATTGTCCTTTGTGGTGTTCGCTCCGAGGAGCAATTGGCGGATATATTCACTAAGCCTCTTGATGAAAACACCTTTTGTAGGCTTCAGAGTGAATTAAATGTACTTGATGCGTCCAACATCATGTAATGCTTGCCATATAGTTTGCATTTGCATATGTACATGATTAGGGGCTTGTCTAACCTTGATGAGATAGTGGTGAGTATGGGTTTTGCTTGAGCCGGTGGTTCTCTTATTTCGCTCAAGGCATGTTGGAAGGGTCACCATGAATAAGCTTATCAAGGGTTCAAACTTAGCAAGATAGTTTATCTTTCCTCTTTGCATTTATGCTTGTCATGTAGGTTGCAGTCATGTTTAATTTCATACATTTGTTCTTGCATAGCATTGCGTGAGAGAAGTCACAAAGGAAAAATCACACTATGAGAAAGTTGCTTAGCGTTCAATGCAAATCAACAACTTCTAAGGTGTGATGAGACAAATGATTGTGCTTAATGCCTATTGAGTTAAGTCCTAACGAGCTTAAAGTGTCTATCTCTAAGTTCAAAGGCAATTAACTCATACATTCCCTTTTTGGAGTTCCCTCCTCTCTTTTGGATCTTAAATTGCCTATTTTATCTATGGTTTATCCCTTTTTAGGGAGCTAATTGTGTATCTATATGTATTTTACAAAGGAGTGCTTGAGGGGTGAGGTTGTCACTCAGGATTGATCCAAAAATGTGCTTGTGTTGGCTTGTGTGTGACATCTTTTGGATCAAAAATGAGAAGTAATTCAGCAAATCAAAATTCTAACCGTCGGATGAACCGCTGCCTAGTAGGTTCCGGCGTCGGTTCATCCGGTGACAGGGTCTGTGCGCTCAGTTCGTCTCTGTTTGAAAATTTTCTACCGTCGGATGAACCAACGCTGTGCTGTTTCACACCAGCGATTCATCCGGTGCTGAAGGAAAATCAGCCTTTCCACAGACCCTCGAACAATTGCTCTGATGCATCTAGATTTGTGGCCATCGGTTCATCCGGTGCTCACTTTCACAGCGGGGCATAGTTCCTCCGGTGGTTCGACCGACGCTCGGCTTTTTGCACCGTCGGTTCATCCGACGCTATACTGCAGCGTGGTCCCACTTGTCATAACGGTTCGGTGCGGTCTCTTCCTCATTCTAACCCTATCCGCCGCCGCCATACGCCGGCTGCCCGTGTGCCGCCCTCGTTGCCGCCTCCGGCCTTCCTTGTGCACGAGCGCGCGCCTGTGCTCCTCCGCCGCCCCTCTGGACTCGCCGCTGGCCTTCATCGCCGTCCATCCGCCCGGATTCTGCGCACACGCGCCGCCACGTCCCAGACCTAGGGTTTGGCCCGCCGGCCGATTCCGGCCAGGTGACGCCGCGGCAGCTCGCCGGCGTCCACCAGGGGGTGCGCAAGGCTCCTCTCCACCTCCACAGCTGTCTTCGTGATCAATCCCACGCTGTGGTGAGCACTTCACCTTGATTCACCCCTTAATCCACTAGTTCAGTTGCAATTAGGGTGCTTTGGTGAAGTAGCTTATGTGGATTGCCATGTGATTGTGAGTAGTTGTTGATCTTAGTCATCCATGTGCTCACAATCTCTGAGTTGTTGCTCAATTTCCTTTAGATTTTGCTATATTCTCATGGAATTGAGTGTGCTGGTTACTGTTATAGGCATTCTTGATCATTTGTTTGCAAAAACAGTACCATGCTCTTAGGATATTTACACACACACACATCTTGAACACCTAAGCACTGGCTAGTTTTCACCTTTTCTTTATCTCTTGGCAGCTTTCATCTACTAGTCTTCATGCTTAGGCTCAATCATTCTTCTTTGCTATGCTTAAGAATGTCTTACCCTTAGTTACATATCATGTATATCTTCGTATCTCGCCATTCTATAATCTTCTACCTTTCTTTGACAGATGGCGGGCGACAAAAGAAAGGGTAAGGCGGCCGCCGAGCCGAAGAAGAAGAAGACCAGGCAGGAGAAGGAGTGGGAACGTGTGCTCAACGTGCTAGATGCACAGACTCAGCCACATCGAGGCATTCGGATTGGTGAGGGTGCACAGAGATAGGGGGAGCAGCCCCAGGGTCAGCAGCAGCAGCAGCAGTAACGGCGCTCAGGCCGTGGTCAGCAGGGAGAGCAGACAGAGACACCTCTTCTGCCCCACGTACCGGTCCTCGGACTCGTGGTGGACACACACAGTAGCCGACACTGAGGTAGAGGAGAGCAGCAGTTGAGGAGATGGTAGAGCTCAAGCAGCAGGCACAGCCAGTACACGGGCCCGAGCTTCCCAGGGGTCCGCGGGCAGAGGCTTTCAGTGTGTACATCCACGATCTGCGGAACTTGCCCGGGCCAAAGATCAGGCGGTTGAGGAGCATGCCCGAGGGCAAGTGGTTCCCTCGTGGGCGAGAGGACTGTGACCCTCGTTTCTGGACAATCCTCCAGGAGAGCTTCTACGCCTCCTACGTCCGCAAGGGTTCACAGTTGAGCCAGCACAGGATGCTCCAGTTCACAGCACTCAGAGCAGCAGCAGCCGGGGAGCCGATCCTCCCGTTCTTCGACTACCTTCCCGGCTTGGCAGCTTTAGTGAGCCAGAGGTCCCGGTACGTCCCCGAGTGGGTCCGGGTGTTCTACGCGACAGTCTACGTCGAGGCTGACCGGCTATCCATTCACTTCATGTTCATGGGTCAGCAACAGAGGCTCACCAGAGAGGGGATAGCAGAGTTGCTTGGGGTACGGCTCGAGGACGACTCGATCCACTGCTTGGCCTACCCCGACGTCGAGGCTCCTCATCGTGCTCACTCACCAGTTCTACCCTCTTACGACGAGATCAGCTTCCTGTTTCAGCAGTCGTTCCTCCCCGGTACACCCAGGACTCCGGACCGCTTGACTCGTGAGGCGTACGTGGTACACTACGCGCTCCGGAGGTCCGTGCTCTACAGGATGGGGAACGTCGAGTCGATCACCGGTGTGCAGCAGTGGCTCCTCATGTACGTCATGGCCAAGCTGAAACGAACCGAATTCCTGCGGACAGAAATCTGACTCTCTGCACCTCCGTGATAGTCCCAGGAAGAGGCTATCACGTGCAATCCCTGTCTCAAGTGGTACAAATCCATACAACACAGAAATAAAAGACATTACATATTATTATTACAACATCAGAGTACAACTCTTCGGCACAAGCCGGGTACAAGTCCAACAGGACTGAATCAAGAAAGGTAAAACATCTACGCAGCGGATCTATAGAAGCGAAGCGACTCCAGCTCCACAGGCAAACTCGAGCATAGGACCAGCTCTAGTCTTCACACCTTCGTCGTTGAAGTTGTAGTCGTAGACAGTCACCAAGTCTGAAATGCCAGCATCTACCCGATAAGCGGGTAGCTCATGTCAGCTTCCCAACAAAGAGCAAAAGCGGTGGTTGAATCTAATATGCATGGATAAAACCTACATTTGGCTGTAGAAAGCTATGCATGCAGCAGCGCGGAAGCAACAATCAAGGTATGCAGAATAAGCAGCGAGGTCCACACCTCCGGGAGGTCCACACCTCCGGGGTCCACACCCCTCAACAAGGAAGTCCACACCAAAGCACTGAATCACACCCACGATCCAGCTCCCAACTCTCATCTGCGATGTGGGGCCCACCTGCTCCTATCCCCACATCTCAACGGCCTCAGGCCGGGCTCACTCACTCGGGGGAGAGAAGAAGCACAAGAAAAGAGTCTAGCCAGAATAACAGATCTTAGGACTGTCCATAACCTGTGGACACGGACTATAGCTATAGGTTTAACACTCTGCAGAGGTTGTACAACTGTACCCGCCCGAATAGAGCCCGGACGGTAGCGAACCGCCTGAAACCCTACCATACGGCTGGAGTCCAAGTAAGTGGATAGCGCTCTCCTGTCTCTCCAAGTCTGGCGCAGCCCCTGCTGTAGAGCTCATACTGCCAGCGAGGGGTCCCTCGAAGCTTTGGAACCCTTCCCCGGCCTCGCCAGGGCGAAGTCTTCTAAGGAGGAAACGACGTCTCCTAGCACGATCACACCGATCCGCCTACAGGCGGAGTGCTATCCACTACGAGTCTCACCCCGCACCCCCGCCCATAACAGAGCGGGCAGTTTGTACGGTAAGAGTCCAAAGAAACATGGTTAGACTGACGATCGGTCCTTAAGGGCCGAGAGCGAGCACTCCCCATCTCCACCGAATCCGACACGCCGCTCGGGCGAGAGGCCAGATCGTATCTCCCCGAGGTAGGCGTTCACAAGTAACCAAATGGCTCGCTCCCGCCAATAACACATCAAGGAAGAACACACCCAGAACTCACGCTAGAACACACCGAGATCTCCCACATCTCAGTCCAAGCCCAGAATACCATCCATAATCAAGCAATAAAAGTACAGATAGTGAGTATATGGGACTAGCTAGGGGTCTGTAGCTAGTCCCGAGGTAGGTAAAGCAAGGAATCAGGATATATCAAACATCAAGGCATGGCTAAACAAATGGCTATGCAATCCATCAAATCAAGTAACATAAATATAGCACTAGCAACTAATAGCATGCATGGGTTCTACATGGTTGGGAGTGACATGACACCTGCGCGGTAGTCGACGTAGAGTAGTAGAGGTTGAGCATCCTCTCGGGCAAAGTCGAGGTAGAAGGGTCTTCTCAGTCGTCGCAGCTCGGGTCTTCAAACAAGAACACAAGCCTACACGAGATGCGATGCAGAAATAAATAACGAGCATTACATCTAAAGCAAAAACACCAATAAGAACCAATTTAGAAGATCTAATTAAACTTCAGACTAAATACAAGCAGCATTGGTTTATATAATGAAAATAAAGCAATTGGTTTTATAAATAAAAGCATTTTAAACAATTAGTTTTATATACTTGAAAACATGGTAGAAACAGGAGTTAGTTCGTGGTGGGGTTAAGGGTCTCACGGCTAAGATCTTAGGTGTTCAAACTTGTAGGCAGGACGCGGAGAGGCTGGGATCAAGCACTTGCAAGGTTTAAGCTCACGGAGGGTCAAAGCGGTAGCTCAAAGGATGTTGATAGCAAAGCGAGACAAAGATAAACTAGAAAAGGCATTACCATGCCAAGATATGCGGCGACAGCTCAAAGGGGATGAAAGGATCAACTTGTAACCGGTATTGGTTGACTATGCGGTAAGGCATGCTTAAGAGCGCTACGAGGCATGTACTCGTGATGCGGTGATGACCATGGCGAGGTAGCTAGATTGCAACGCGGGGTTGCCATGCGTGAAGTAGGGGCCCCTACTCATGGCACGACCGTCCAACACGCGTGGCGTCCTAGTTGAGATCGCACCACACAACGCACACATCACATCACAAAGCGGAGTAGAGCAAGAGCGGATTTATGCGAAGAGACATAGAGCGGAGCAGAGCAAGACAAGTGGCGCGCGGCTCTAGCAAGGCACCTGCAAGGACACGCTCGTGGCATGAAGGCCGGTCAGGCGGGCGACGGTAGACGAGCGACGCAACATAGCACTGCTCCTCGGCACAAAGGCCGACACACGGGGATAGCATGCAAGGCACGACTGATAGCTCACCAAGAGGCTTGTGGTGTGGCTGGGCATAATATCGAACACGTTCAGTACGTGCTCTTGGATTTGGACCAAAGGCTGCAGCTTGGTGACGAGCTGTGCAGCTAGGTCAGGTCGGGCAAAAGACGAACATGGCATGAAGGCCGGCGGCAACAAGGGACAGCAAGGCGGTGCCGGTGGCTCACCTAGGTGTTTGTTGTAGCAGCTGGGCATTTCGACGAACACGTCGCAGACGTGGCCAGTGCTGGATAAAGAGGTAGCAAGTTGATGGCTGGTTTGACGCAGCGGGCACGACACGGCATGGCGGGCCAAGACGGTGATGTGGAGCGGCAAAAACAGCGTGGCGGGGCTGTAGTGCAGGCGTGGGCAGCGGAGCACCGCTGGCCGTCCATGGTCGGGCTTTGCCTTGTGCCTGAGAACGCATGGCATGGCTGCGAGCTGTGGCATGGGGTTGCGCGTGCACAGCGACACGGCCATCCAACACACGGCACAGGGCAGCAGTGAGAGTGTGATCAAGCGTGGGCGAGGCGCATAGCAAGGCAACGGCGAGCGTTGCGCGGGCACCTGCAAAAGATTGCACGGCTCGACGGCCGGCACACAGAGCAGTTAGCAGGGCTGGGCGGCTCTGGCTTGGTTAAGCAGCAAGGAGCAAGGGTCTCGGCAGAACGGCCGGCAACATCGACAAGGCAACAGGTGAAGGCTTCGGCCATATGGGTCTCAAGGGTTCGTGTAGGCACAACATCGAACAGTTGGTGGGCATGCCATGGTTGCAACAAAAGCCAAACCATCGAAGGTCACAGGTGTTCAGTTGAAAGCAGGAGCATACACGGCACGACGGCCGGACAACACAGGCAAGCAAGGCTGAGTAAAAAGGGAGAGGCTTGGGTGTAAACTGCTCACCAAGGGCTCGTGGAAGGTCACGGCGAGGCAGGGGGAGGTCGAGGCCGTGGCGAGTGAAGCAGGCCGGCTCGGTACAGCTCACGGACGGCGTTGTTGATCCACTACTCCAGCTTGAGGTGGACGGCAGCGTGTTCAGCTCGGCATTTGAAGACACGGGGGTCCTGGACTGCGATGATGCGGTGCGGCACACCCAGACGACGATGACAACGCGGCGCAGCCCATCCGGACAGCGACGGTGCGGTCACGGCGGCCTCGGTCCTCTTCCCCACGCGCTCCGACGCAGCGGTCCCCTTCTCCTTCTTCTCTTCCTCCCCTCTTCTCTTCTTTCTCTTGCTCTGCTTCTTCTCCTCACCAATGGCGATGGGGTTTTCCCTGTAGAGCTGGTGGTGGCGCGGAGAGGGAGTTGGTGGAGAGCTGAGGAGGGATCGGCTTAAAAGGAGGCGGTGGACACGGTGCAAGGGTGAATTTGCCCCACGGCCATCCATGGCGTCTGAGCCATGGCGGTGACGTGGCTGCAATCCAGCGGCCCGCACCTAGGGTTGCAAGGGCGCGGCACAAGGGTAGATGGGGTATTTCCCTGGGCGGAGTGCACGAGGCCGGGGGCTAGGGCGCTCGCGCGGCTCGGCGTGCATGCCAGCGCGGCGCCGGCTGTCCCATCGCGTGCGCACGCGCACAGCGCGTGAGGCGTATGGGCAGAGGAGGAAGAAAGGTTAACAGGAGGGCGGCTAACAGGGTGGTCCCGCGCGTCGGTGAAAGAAGAGAGGAGGGAGTATGGCGGGCCTAGCTGGGCTGTGATGCTGGGCCGCTAGGTGGTGACCGGGGTGAGGTTCCGATCTGGGAAAAGGGTTGAGGGGCCTCAAGAAGACTTCCGTTACAGAGTTAAGGCCCAAGTTAGATGTTAACTCTTTCAAATTAGTTTTGAAAATAGGTTTGATTGTAGTTTGAATTTGAATTACTTTCAAATCCAAACTCCACACATTTGAACTCCAAATAAAATCCAAGAAACTCCAACTCACAATTTATACAATAGTTTGAAAATAATTTTATATGGTTTTAATTTATATAGGATTCAAGGTGAGAGGCTAGCACATCGGTTTAAAATTTGGTACCACACAAGTTCAAACAAAAAGTTTTTAATTTTTGCAAAAATTCACACATGGGAAACATTCAAAATTCTGGTATGTTACACAAGCACCCGTTTGACATAGTGGATATCCTGATCAGCGAGGTCGAGGACGCGATTATGGATGGTATGGGGATGACTCGACAGCAGCCGTTTGCTCACTGGATCAGTTGGATGCTGTCACGTCTCGAGGCCTAGCACTACGTGAGTACTTTGGAGCAGTCCAAGTACATCTTTCTGACCTACCGGCCTTCGATGCCAAGTGACAGGAGATGGGGTCCAAGGGGTCAGAGACGGGCGAAGGAGACCCTCCAGGATCGTGCAGCAGCAGAGGCAGCTATGGATGAGGCCGCACGACAGGATGCTACATTTGCAGCTGCTGAGGCACCTTTACCTGTGTACTTAGCGACAGATGATGAGGACTCCAGTGACGACGACGACTTTGTGCCCACCCCTGAGCCCATGTTCCGAGTCCGTTGCACACACGACGACGAGGCCGGGGGTTCTGCTTTGCCAAGACAGCGAGAGCCCGAGTCACCGATTCCTCAGATCACTACTGCTCAGGTGACTCAGCCGGACCAGCTTACCACACTGATTCAGACCCTGGCAGCTCAGACACAGACCACCCTCCAGGTCCAGCAGCAGATGCAGGCACAGTTCCAGCAGCACCAGGAGGCCCAGCAGGTTATCCTTGAGGGGATCCGACAGCAGCAGGAGGCACAGAGGCAGCAGATGATCCAGCACCAGATGATGACCACACAGATGTTCACATTTATGTATGGTTGCCTCGGTCAGCTTTTCCAGCAGTCAGGGTTGCAGCTTCCTCAGCTTCCTACCACTCAGCAGCTCCAGGCCGACCCGAGTGCCCCTCTACCAGCAGCCGGTGGGTTCGTGAACCTCCCTATAGCGTCTTTCCCAGTGTCACCACTTCTTCAGACGGGGATGTTCGCAGTACCTCAGACGACGACACCTCAGACAGTGGCAGCTACTACCTTTCTTGAGCAGCTCCAGCGGGATCAGTTCGATAAGATGACTACTCCGACGTCGACTCAGCTGGTCTCTCCACTCACTACAGGGCCACTTGTCTTTGAGACGTCGGCACGTGCTACGCTACCTAGTCCGCGGACGTCTTCACCTCTTCCGATCTTTGCTACTCCGCAGACTGAGGGTTTGGATCAGGGCGATCAGTACCTACACACCGTCACCGAGCAGATCTCCACAACGATCGCCGCCGATCCCACAGTTCAGGGTCCCGAGGCCACTCAGACTTCTCCTTCAGGCACCGGGATGGGTCCTTCTCCACCTCCTTCACCACGGACAGATCCAGCTTCTGCCTCTCCGGATTGGTCCAGGATCGAGTCTGACGAGGACACTTCTGCTTTCGTGGTCGAGCCTTCGAAGGCCATCTCTACCTCGCCGCCAGATCCTCCACCTCAGCAGGATTAGACCCTTTTTGGTGCTTGTTGCCAAAGGGGGAGATAGATAGGGGGAGTAGAGATAGGGGGAGCTAGGGGAGAGTGCTAGGAGTTCGAGTTTTTGTTGCCTCTCTCGCTTTTGTGGAGTTTCATGATGAGACATGTATTTGGATCTTGTGTATGGTGTTGGTTTACATGTATAATCATGTTTATGGTGCTTGTCTAGCTTAATGCATGTGTGTTGTTGTTTATGTCTTGTTTCATGCATTAGTTGTAGAGTTTATATGCTTTAATTTCAAATTCTCGTATATCTCTACTCGTGTTGTCATCTATCACCAAAAAGGGGGAGATTGTAACCACCTAGGCCCTTTCGCACCTTTGGTAAGGGTGTGTTTCGGTGATAAATGACAACCATATACTCGTGACTAACCTTTGTTTTGTAGCGGATTATATCTTGGGTTATTGTCATAAGTATTGAATGAAAAGAGACCCCTCAATTTGAAAGTATGGACGACTAATGGACAAATACTACAAGGCTAAGGACTTTGTTAGTTCCAAGTGTCACAAGGAGATGAAGGACACTTGGATTGCTAGTTTGTAGTGGTTGACCATACTATTAAGAGGGGTTCATGCACTAGTAGCTTGACCATGCACCAAAAGCCATGAAAATATGCACACTCAAGTTCCTTGGATGCTAAACAGCTCAAAGTACTCATGGAAACACATTGGAAGCAAAAGAATCGACGGAAAACTCAAAGGCGTTTGAATTGGATGAGTTGAAATTCACATCATAGCGTCGGATGAACCGACGCCCTTGTTTCTACATTCGTCGGATGAGTTCTGCGGCTGGAAATATCAAAAGTGACCGTCGGATGAACCGACGGTCCTAGCATCGGTTCATCCGGTGCCTTAGGGTTTGGTAACAGTAAGGTTTGGAGTTCAGACGCTTCAGCACCGGATGATCCGACGCCTTGACCAGCGGTTCGTCCGACGCCCTCATTCAAATCATACAGAGACGCGCCAAGATTTCATCTTCAGCACTGGATGAACCGACGCTTCGTGGACAACTCAGCGGTACATCCGACGCCAGTGTTTAAACCATACAGTACCGCACCGAGTGGGTGCTCTTCAGCACCGGATAGACTGACGGTGCGTCGGATGATTGCGTCGGTGTATTGTCTGTGTCAGCGGGTTCAACGGCTATATTGAAGCTTTAGAGTGACCGGATGATCCGACGCTTGCGCAAGGGGGGACCGTCGGTTCATCCGATGGTACAACTTTTCAAGGGACTTTTCCAACGGCTAGCCACCCTTGCTAGGCCTATATATATGACCCCCCTGCGTCTCTTGAGCTGCCTTTGCCACTCTGAAGATCTACAGCAGCCAAGGAGAGAAGGAGATTGTGTTCTTGCTCATTTGGGATTCTCTTCCTCTTGTTTGAGGAGCTCTTTCTTAGTGATCAAGGGTTTCAAGGTGCATACATGGCTTAGCTGAGTGCTCAGGTCAAGTGAAGGTGTGTGGGCTTGTTACTCTTGGAGTTTGACGGCTCCTAGACGGTCTTGGTGCTTTGAGGGTTCTTGGTGAGCTCTTGGAGATTGTGGGAGCCTCAAGAAAGCTTGGTGTACACGGTTCGAGACCCACCGTTCCGGAGATGGAGGACGGGTACTCTTAGTGAGCACTTGAGTCTTGGTGACTTGAGGGGGAGCAATACTCTTAGTGAGTGCTCCAACGTGGATTAGGGGCAAGCGTCAACTTTTCCATACCACGGGAAAAATCTGTTGTCTCTTGTGCCTCTCTCTCTACTTAATTGCATTTATTTTCAGCACCTACTTTCCGCACTTAAGTTTCCTCACTCTAGTTCTCCTTAAGTTGCTTGTTTGCCTCTTATCTTGACTAGGGTGTTCCATATCTCTTAGTGTGATATTTGCTAAGGAAACTCTTGTTAGTGTGCTTAGTAGTAGAGAAAAACCTTTTTAGATGGGCAACACTAGTTGATAGGCTAAGGTTTACTTCTTGCTTTAGAAATTGAAAAGAAGGCCCATATTCAACCCCCCCTTCTACGGGCCATTGATCCTACATGGCCGCCTGAGCTTTCCCCGACCTCCTGGATCTCCGGGGAGACGCCGCCCGTTGTGCCCGGGGGGACAACGTGTTCTTGCGGGTCTGGACGGGGCGGGCTTGCGGTGGGCGCTGCTTTGACGTCAGAGACGGCGGGCCGGGGCAACGGCAACTCCGGCGCGTTCGCGACAGGGGTCTACACGATCACCACGGGGGTTGGGGATGCAGCAGCGGCCAGTTCTGCTACGGCCACTCTGACCACGGGTTCCTCGAGGTTGACCTCGATCGCCTCGACCGCGGCTGTGGTCTTGAGGGTCCCAGCTCCTCCGACCAAGATCGGCCCCGACCGTTCCGTCTCGACCACTTCAACCACGGGATCCTTGGGGCCGAGCCCTGCCGCTTCAACTGCGGTAGCGGCCTCGAGGGCGGACCCGGACGCTTCGACCGCGGCTGTGGCCTCGGGGGTGGACGTTCCGGACGCCTCGGCCTCTGGCTCCTCCGCTCCCGCCAGGCACCGCCCCAGCTCGGCCTCGAAAGCGACCATGTCGCCGCCTGCAGGGTTGGAACCCTCAGGGCCGGCGGTCTCCTGAGACTGGGCCAGCGCCTCGAGAGCCGCCGGCGCCTCCGCTGTGTCTCCACCCGTCTGCGGTGCGGCAGGCACAGACTCCTCAACCACCGTCGGCGTCCCGGACTTGATCCCGCCGGCCGGCAGCGCTGGGGGCACGGTCTCCTCGGCAGCAGCCAACTGGACATCACCGCCCTCAACAGCGGGCGCCACCGGGGGCTCGATCACCGCCGGGGGCTCGTTCACCACGGGGGCAGTATGCCCCCCGACCAAGCCGCCGGCTCCTGACACTAGCGGAGGCGCCGCCAACCCGACGACCTCGGTCACCGCGGCCGACCCGCTCCCGGCCCGCGCCGTCGGCAAGACAGTAGGAGGAGATACCAGGCGGGGCCCAGACTGAGGATCACGCGCACTCAGTGCCGCGCGCTTCTGCGACGCGAGGCTGAGCACGCCGGTGTCGGCGCGGCTGAGACAAAAAGCAGAAGTAAGGGGCAGGCGAAGATAAAGAACGCTGGAACGACAAGACACAACACACAGGTACTTACATAGATGACCTCATGCGGGCCCGCTTAACAGGCCTGTCCGATGGGCCCGACTCGGGGGCTGGCCTCTTGACTCCCGCCGGGTCGGGAGTTGATTGTTGACTCCTCGACGGCTCGGGGGCTGGTTTCCCATCCCCCGACGACCTGGGAACCGTTCTCAGGCCCCCCGACGACTCGGGGACTGCCTTCTTGTCCTCTGCCGCACCGGCGGACGACTTTCGACCACCACCCGCGGTGAGGGGGACCTGCACGGCCAGGGCCCCGCCGCCCCGGATCACCAAAGATTGAAGGCGCTGCGGAGGAGTGCTCGAATTCCCCCCCCTGCGGCGCGCCCTGCGAGGACGTCGACCTCGCCTTCGGTGACGACCGCCTCCTCGGAGAGACGGACTCCCGACGCGGCGCATCACTGGAGGAATGGTGGGAAGAGGAATCATGGCCCGCCGACTGCCTGGGCAGGTCGTCCCGCCGAGAGGGATCCCACCGCTCCCTAGGAGCTTGGTGGCCACCAGGTGCCGCCTGGGAACGGGACGGCCTCCGATCCTCTCGGGCGGGACGAGCTTCCGGACCCCCGCTGGAGCTCGCGCCCTGCTCAGAGGCGGCCGGAACCGTCCGCTGTCTTGAGCTGACCTCGGCAGCCTGGCGCGGAGAGGATCTGGGTGACCCGGACAGGGCGCTCCAGTCGATGTCCGCGCTTGGTTCATCGCCACTCCACGACAGCGACGGCGACAGATCTTCATTTGAGGAGACGGCGGCCTCCCCTGTTTTGCGGCGTTTGATGCGGCGGTCATTCCGCTCGCGCTTCGCAATCTCTGTCTCTTTGTGCTTGGCTCTGCGCTCGGCCCTCCACCTCTCCGCAGCAGCCCTGGAGCGGTTGAGGATCACGTCCTGCGGAAGGGGAGGCTTCACGGGGATGTGGTCGGCGCACTTCAGCTACGGACAAGGAGGCGAAAGAAACCGTCACGACCGCCAGAATCTCCGAGAAGAAATATTCGATATGACTCCCAGGCCGGCTAGAAAACTAGTCGGAAAGGGGAGAAGCACTTACAAGATTTTCGGTCCCCTCGTTGGGGAGCATGGGCAGAAGCTGTGGTGGCGGCCACGAGTACGACGCCCGCCCGATGGCCACCGCCACTCGACGCTGGATCTCGTCCAACGAAGGCGGCTCGGGCGCTGTCACGGACCCCGCGAAGGGGGCCCTGTTCGCCGTCATCTCGTAGATGCGAAAGGGCCGCCTCCGGAGCGGAACGATCCCCCGCGCGTGGTACTGCCCGATGACGGCCGCCAAGTCGACCCCGGCATTGCGGAGCTGGGCCAGCACCGCCCAATGCTGCTTGAGCAGTTTCACCTGCTCCGCCGTCGGTGGCCCGTCGCTCCAGTTCCGTGGCCCCTTGGCGATGGAGCTGCCGGTAAACTCCGGCAGCGCGTGGTCGGGGTCGTTCTTGAGGTAGAACCAACCCTTGTGCCACCCGTTGTTGGAGCTCGTCAGCGTGAAGGGGATGTACGTGTCGCCCCTGCCCTACTTCATCTGGAGGTTGGCGCACCCGATCGTCGCCGGAAGCGAGCCGTCCTTCAGGCAGGCGAACTTGAAGAAGTACTTGAAGAGGTGCCAATGGGCGCTGACTCCCAAGTACCCCTCGCACAATGCCTCGAACGCCGCCATCTGCTGGACGCTGTTCGGATTGAGGTGCTGGAGCTGCAGCCCATACTCGAAGAGCACCGCGCGGATGAACCGCCTGGCGGGGACGGAGAAGCCGCGCTTATGGAACGCCACGAACGAGACGACGTAGCCCTTTGGTGGACGCGGTACGGTCTCATCCTTGGGCACCCTCCACTCCTCAGCATCAGTGAGCACGGGCAGCTGCTCGGCGGCGACGAGGCGGCGGAGGGTCGTGCGGGACACGCTGGAACGGGACTAGTTCGACATGGCGCCGGCGAACCTTTGGGCGCGGTGCGGATGGAAAAGACGGCGGCGCTGCGGGCGTGAAGAGAGGAGAAGCAAGCGGCGCCGGCAATAGAGGAGATTGGAAGCAAATGATTCGAACCCCAACCGGCACACGGTTAATAAGGCGAAGGCGTGGAGGCCGGCCTTAAATGTTGGCCCCACTACGTCGGAAAGCCGCCCACTCAACGCGCGCGCCCCGAGGGGACTGGCGCCCGTCAACGCGACGGTTCGACGCCTGGTGGGCCCAAGAATCTGAACCAGCAGTACGCCATCCCTTCAACCTGTTAAGTCAGCCACAACCGCCACATCCTCCACGACTGCCACGTCCCGCGCGACCGCCACGCTCGTCTCGACCAGAGATCTCGAAGCAATGACAGCATTTCTGAAGATTGAAACTCCACGAGCGAGCCTACAACTTACTCGTGGGCTCGGGGGCTACATCCGGCGGATGCGCTCGCGTGCACCCACCAGGAAAACCAAAGGACAAAACTACCCCGACACCTTTCTTCTGAGCCTACGAGCGAGTCCTAGACTCCCACCCAGGCTCGGGGGCTACTGACGAGGGCCTGGATTAGGGCCCCTTAAACGGCAAGATAATCACTCTCAAGATAGAGTCATCTGACACCATTGACAATGTCAAGGCTAAGATCCAGGACAGGAAGGGCAACTGATCCTTGTCAAGACCGTCACTAGCAAGACGTCTCGTTTCCGACCAGGAGGAAACTTCCCCGACAAGTTTCCGTCCCGCACGAGGAGTCTCCGTCCCGCACGGGGAGTCTCCGCCTCGCGCGACTAGTCTCCGCATCGCCTGAGGAGTTTCCGCTTCGCCTCCGACAACTCGCTCGCACGAGGAGTCTCCGCCCCCGACTACTCGTTCGCACGAGTAGTTTCCGTCTCCGACTAGGATGAGGCCCACGCACAGAGGTCGGGGCGAGGGATCAAGGGCCCCACACGAACGTGGCGCAACCCCGACGCCCGGGCTCCCCCATGAGTAGGGATGGATCCGGATACCAATTCGGATATCATTTTTTAGCCGTTCTTTTTTTATTTTAGCTAAATTAGGCATAATATTTTGTATCAAAAATTTATATTCTTGTTCTTTGCATTGTGCTTGTTAAGATTCATACAAAATAAACCCCAAATGTGTGCTATATTTTAATCAAATGATGAAAAGAAATTCGGATATCTATTCGGATTCGGATACGGATGTTTTTTCACCTTTTTCTCTATCGAAAGCAAATAATCCATAAAAAAATTGTAGCTAATTTTTTTTATTTTTTCCAGTAATTAGCTGGTTATAATACATAAAAAATTAGCACCAAATTTATTTTATTGTGATCTAAAAGTATCAATCTATTACACAATTCGGATGTTTTGGATCCATCCCTGCCCATGACGACACGCGGGGCACCAGTTCCCCATGCCATGCAAGTGCTCCAGCTGGCGGCGCGTGCAGGCGGTCGGCTCTGACAAGAGCCGCAGGCTGCACTGTTCAGTCGTGCGGCCCCCGACGTGCCGTCCCATCTGACTCTGCGGCACGCCAACCCCGTCAGAGGCACTCAAGTACCCTCTACGGTCGGCGCCCTCCTACATTTAGGCCCCGACGCGTCGAGCCTAATACGCACTAAGGAGGGTTGAGTCACCCGCAAAGGAGCTCGGAGGAAGCGCCAGGTACTCGGAAATGAACAGTGATACCTGGACACGCGGCGGCCTACAGCTCCAACACAGCTCAGCCCCCCTTCAATGCTCCCTGGCAGACAGCGACGCACGAGAAGACCTCCCGGCTGCGTAGGACTGTAACACATTTTCGTTTTCCTCTTTTGCCCTTCACCCTTGAGACTATAAAAGGGAGATGAGGGCAACCGTCACGAGGACTGACGAACCACACACTCAACACCCCAGGGACTTGGGCTCGGAACCCTCTCCCGACCAGTTTGTAACCCCTACTACAGACATTCCTAGCGGGAGAACACGGCAGCTCGATACTGGATGTAGGGTATTACTCCTCGGAGGCCCGAACCAGTCTAAACCCCTGTGTCTCTTGTGCTAACCATCCGGGTCGGACACATGATCCGATACAAATTTACTGCCAGCGGTAGAGAACCCCGACAGCCGCCGGGAGGAGCGCCGCCGGCCCCCATCCGCAGGTGTGATTTCCCTTCTCTCTCTCTTCATGAATGGCGCAGGAAACCTCCGTGGAGGCGCGAGAAGGTCGGTCGTTGGTGCCTCGGCGGATGAGAGGGCGGAAGAGGGGCTCCTACAACTGGGGGTCGCGGTGGGCAGGATGAGAGGGCCTCATCCGTCGGGGGGGCGGATGAGAGGTGAGTTGGAGGGCATTTTCTTGGTTTTGACCCTTAAAGATAAGGTGAGGGCTCAGATAAGAGCTCCAATGGAGTTGCCCTAAGGTCCACATGGACGAGAAGCCAACACCATCGGCATCGGCGAGGCGACTAGTCTCTGAGTGTCGAGCGTTTGCACTTTTCCTAGGTGAGGCTATACGCTTGTACACTTGCATAGGACGGATTCTACAGAGATGTAGAATTCACATAAAAAGAAGCATATGATGATATGAATTCTAGTGCTACTTCCTCGCAAAAAAAAAAGAATTCTAGTGCTGCTTCTTTGTCGTGGCCCAGCCCATTCTAAGTTCGTGGGCTATCCAGCCCCAGCCTGACAATAATGCGGCCGTTTCGAAACTCAGCCCATTTGGACATTGAGGCCCACTCCCAGAACGTTCCATGCCATTTGGGCAGTCGTCGTCGGCGCGCACGAGCATTTAAGCCTGGCCCATGGAGCCGCCTCCTCAAGCTTCACGCAGCAAAAAAAATAAATTTTTTAGCTATCAGACTGTTATGAGATATTTCAAAATGACACTCCGTGTAAAATTGAAAACTTTCAATCCAGGTCACAGGATGCTCATCCAAAGAGAGGATGAGGGACGTTATTGCAAAATTTCATTGGAGATGTTGGTGGTGAGCGGTTATGTGCAAAATAACCTCCCGCTCCTCTGCTCTTGGATGAGCATCTTGTGCTTTTGATTATAACTTCAAGTTTGTACAGAGTGTATAGTTTGCACCTGATATGGTCTCTTTCAAAATTTTGGTCTCACGCTTTTCAGAATTTTACATCTCTATGACAATGATGTGGAGGTTGCTTTGAGTTATTCACACGTGGATCAGGATGTCAAATTCTGAAAGACGAATTGAGACCCAAATCTTGAGTTTTAGTACCTTTCGTTTGTTTTTTCCCTTTCGACGTACCTTCTCTGTCTCGCAGCCCACGTAGGCATGCTGTCTGCAAGGTTACCAGTACGTAGGAGTAGCACTGCTGTACATACTGCTACGTAATACTCTTAATTTGTTAGCATACGTACACAGTGGGATTTTGTTCAAGGAAGAAAAAAACAAAGTGGAAAGGTACTAAAACTACTAGGAAACGAGATAGCTTTGTGTTCAATGATCAGCTGATGGCAAAGGCGACCAGGTAGAGAGGTAGCATCTCCACTGTCTCCTGATCTCTTTCACGCCCGTGTGAAAAAGCAGGCCGCCCCGGCCGGGCACCCGTCGTCAGCGAGTGTTACGGAAACTTGGAACATGCGTCCGTGCCGTCACCCAGCCCGGATTCGGATTCGGATTCGGCGTGCCCGTGCTGCATATATTCGGAAATCCCGGGCGATCCGATGTGCGGGCAGAAAGCCGCTCCAGGATAACAAATGCGCTGTACCGAAACGTGAGAAATCCATCTCCCTTCCGATCACCCCCGGCCCATGCATATGGCATTCCATTATTCCTCCATGACCACCATCGATCTATCCCTTCTTCCTGCTGCTGATGCTGGCCGCTGCACGCCGCCCGTTCTGCGCCGCCTTCAAATCAGCTTTCGTCTGCGCGCGACGCGACGCGAGTGACGAGCAGTTCGATCCGGGAACACACGCATGCTGCATGCAGCTAGCGGGCAATCGCTCGACGATCCATCCACGCCTCGATCACGCATATATATGTCGAGCTCGGTCGGTACGTGCGTGCTACGCACCACCACGAAAGGATAAATAGGATTTGATCGATCGCACTGCACCGCGTCCGTCAGAACAAATCCACCCATTCATGGCGGCTCACTAGCTTTGGGTGCATCGATACGGTGATAAGGCACGAATAGTCGTCGCCAGCCGGTAGCAAACACCAAACAGGATCGATCCCTCTCCAGCCCCTGCTGCCCGGCTGCTCGACCGTACGTTGATTTTAAGCAGAATCGGTCGATCTGCGAACCCTTTTCAGGCGGCCGAGATATGCGCAGTATACGAACGAACGTACGAAAAAAATCGCGATCTTCCGATCCTGTCGTCCCTAGGACGTCGATCGATCGATCGGCGTGCGGCACGGCAGTCGGCAGGGCAAACTGGCCGGACCGAATGGTAATGGCCTGCCTCGCCGCGGCCCTGGCTCAGGCTGGGCCGCCTGGGCGTACGTACGCTAGCTTTTGGTCGAGCAAGGTGCGGCGGAGCACGTCATGTGGGCGGCATCCAATGATCGGCAGCGAACGAGATCCAGGCGAATGATGAGCGGCGAGGCGACAGCCCTGGGCGCGCCGGCAGATACTAGCTGAGATGGTCCCTCTCCAGCTCTCCTCCCTCGGCTGGCTGGCTGGCTCAGCTCACCTGTGCAAAGCAGTGCAGCGCGGCTACTGATGGACTCAATCATGAGGCTATGGGTAGATCCGTCCCCCGCGCACGCTCGCCGTACGTGCCCTGCCCTGCACGGCCCGATCAGCTGTGCGACACCGCGTCCGCAGCTGCCCACCAGAATCCAAGTCTGCCTCCGGGCAGGTGCGTTCTCGTCTGCGCTGCGCATACTGTCACCGTGCCATTGGCGGCCGTGGGGGGTTAACCTGAGACGCGTTCCGTTCTGTCAGGGAAGGCGCCCGCCCGGCAGCTTCTGTCCCGCCGGCCCGCGCGGCGTCTTAACGCCCGAGCAAACCTCCGTTGCCGGGCCGCGCCTTTCCGACAGCAGGCCCCGGCACAAGGACGGCCCCGATCGGCCGGCCCCGCAGCCGCAGCGGGCACGGGCACGTTCAAGATCGATGCGATGCCAAGTCAAGCGGCCAGCAACCTGCAGGATGGGGGGAGCTGTCGCGCACGGCGTGCCGGTTGGCGGGGTGGCGCGCACACGGCGTGCGCGGGGGTGCGCCGCGCCGCGCGGCAGGGGAGGGTCGGCGGGAGGCACGCGACGCGCCACGATCGTATCCGTCTCGAGGGGGCAGGCCACAGGCAGGCAGAGAGGAGGACGACGCGGCGCGGGGTGCACGCGCGCGGTGTGACCGGCGTTATTAATTAAGCCGTTGGAGTACGTAGCTCTCTCGCTCGCTGCGCGCCCGTTTCACCGCGCTCACGGGAAACCGGCCGCCGCGCTCTCTCGTCGTCGTCGCCCTGCCTTGCCTCCGCCGTCCCGCGCCCGCGCCGCGCGAGCGCATGACTCGGTGTGGTCGTGTAGTCTAAGGTAGGTGACCCGCGCCGCGGTGAGGCCCGTGTGCGTGGTTAAGGCTAGCGAGCATCCGAGGAAGATGAAGGAATGGATCGGATGAGCTGCCAAGCTTATCCGCCTAAGCTAGCTAACCACTTGGTACCGTACGTCCGTACGTACAGTGCAGTCAGTGCTCCAACCGTATTTAGTACTACGGCTACGTATACGTCTATTAATAATACACGTACACGTACTATACTACTCCTAGTACTACATACATACGTGCACGAGAATCTCATGCCAGTACGAACGCGAGGCTGCTAAACTTCGAAACGAGTACGATGATCGGGTGCCTTTCTCTCCCAATCGGCTTGAGATTCTCCGCCGGCCGTCCGGGCCATGAGGTAGCAGACAGCAGTCGATTGTTCCTGATTCTTCCCTTGCTCCGTGGGGATTGGAGACACGTCGTACGCGGAGGGATGACGATGACGACCCCCCGCGGCCCCGCGTTCCGGCGGTTGCTGTGTGTGCATGCAGCCTCCCGCTGATACCGGACCACGCCGACCAAACCAAACGGAGGCAAAGACGATCGTTTCCCCACCGTCGCGCTCGCCGCGGCCGGCTCGCACTCGGCACGCAGCCGAGGCCGGAGCGAAACCCCCCGACACAGGCGCACCGCCACCTCCTTTCACGCGTCACGCCGCGTGACTCGCCGCCTCGGGTAGCACGCTCTCTCTCGCGTTGGCCGGCGCGGTCACACGATCGGCGCGCGTACTACGTTTGCTGTTCCCACCGAGAGCGACGCCGGTGGCCGACGATCCTGCCGCCGGCCTCATAATGGCTCCGACTCGGCGACCCAAAGCGACATCTGATGACGCAGAGAACTAATCAACAACCGGCCGCGCGACGTCGTCGTCATCCCGCGCGATAACACGCACGCACGCACAGGTATAGCCTTCTGGATCATCGTCAGGCGACTGCAGAGGCTGCTGAAACCGAAAGCCGTGTGGAACTGGACGCGCGCGGCCGGTCTCGTCCGGGCAGCAGCATGCTTCGGCGAGAGGGCACGCGCGACAGCCGCTGCTGTCTCACTCGCTGTCCCGATCCCAAAAATTAATCCACCGAAAGCGACAGGAATTCGGAGATGAGAGCCCCGACAGCACAATCATTGAGCCGTGTATGTGTATATATATACATATAAAAAAGGGTGTGTGCGTGCGTGCGTGTGTATACACATGTACACCTGTAGATAGGGCCAAGCTAACAGGGCTCTCGATCGTGTCATCATCCAGCACTGTGTCTGATGACTCTCACCGTCAGTATATATACTACATGTACAAATACCAGATCGACTAGAAGCATCCAGCTCAATCTAATCATGTTCGATTTGTGTACAGTAACAATACTACTCCACTTAATAATTACTTGCCCTCTGATCGATGATTGATCAACAGTACAACCTGTGAAAAGACATTAAGAAAAACCAAAGAAAGGAAGCTGCTACTACTACGTACTCCTGTCGAAAAGGGAGCAAGTTGTAGACCGAGAGGGACAGAATTACAGCATGCATGCACAAAAATATACATGGATGGATTTGGGTGGGTGCTACTAGGAATAAGCTACGGCTATTTTGACTACCCTAACAAGCCTATGATTGATTGGTTGATTGATTGATTAGCTGACTGGAACGACTAACATAATCCCCCCCGGATCAAGAAAATAGCTAGAGGGGAGGATCCGTCGATCGATCGTATGTTACTTGTGGCGTACCGGTGGTGCTCTGTTTGCTGCTGCATGCTCATCATGCATGCGCGTGAAGTATCATCATCGATCATCAGCAGGCGGCGGAGTGGGTGAAGGGGTTGAAGAAGTGGTGGGTGACCGCCCCCGCCTTGGGCCGCTCGGGGTCGGCCTTGGTCGCGGCGGCGGGCCCGCCCAGGCGCTCGCAGGACGGGCAGAGCGTCAGCGTGGCGGCCGGCAGCTGCATGTAGAACGGCGCCGGCGCCGGCACCGCCCCGGCGCCCGGCGTAGTCGCCGCCGCGGCGGGCGGCGCGGCGGCGAACTTGAGCGCGCGGAGCTCCTGCAGCTCCCGCTGGAGGCGGCGGTTCTCCTCGGTGAGCGACTCGCAGCAGCGCTTGAGGAACTCGCAGTCCACCTCCGTCTGCTTCAGCTTGGTCCTGCGCGCGCGGCTAAACCACGTTAATTGGCCACCGTCAGAGCTTAATCGTATCCATCTTTTCCGTGCATGCTGCATGGGCATGCCGTCGAGCTAGGGGGTGATGGGCGGCAATACTAACCTTGCTCGTCTGTTTTGGAACCACACCTCGACCTGCCGTGGCCGCAGGTTCAGTTGCTTCGCCAGCGCGACTTTCTGCTTCTGCTCAAAGCCAAAAAGACACACCAACAGAAAGCGAAAAGAGAGGATGTTCAGTCAGAGATAAGCTCATCATCTCATCTGGAATTCTGGATGGATGGAAAAGAAATCGCAGACATATGTTCGAAATCGGAGGTAGGCAAGTGCAGCTATCATTCGTTCATCTATCCGTGCTTGTGTTGTGCAGCGGCAAGGCAACAACCGACTAGTCAATCGATCGTATCGCGCACGCAGGGGAGGGCGTACGTACCGGGTTGAGGGTGCTGTGCTCCTTGAAGCGGTCCTCCAGGAGCGCGGACTGCTCCTTGGTCAGCCTCAGCTTCTTGCGCGTGCTCCCGTCGTCGCCGTCCTCGGCGCCGGCGCCGCAGGCCCGCGCCGCGGCCGCCGTCGACGACGCCCGCTCGCCGTCCGCCTCCTCGACGCGCTCCCTCTTCACGCCAGCCACCGACAGCGACGACACGCTGTGCGCGGGCCCTCCGCCCCCGCCCACGCAGCCGCCGGACCCCGTCGCGGTCGCCTCGTCCGGCATGCTCAGCGTCAGCGACGGCTCGAGCGCGCGCGGCGACCTGCTCAGCCGGCTGCTGCCGGTGCCCTGCCGCGCCGCGTCAGACGCTCCGCCTCCTCCGCCGCCGCCGCCGAGGGACAGGCCCAGCGCCAGCCCGGCGTCGTCGTCCAGCAGGTGGACGTCCTCCTGAGCCATGGCGTGCACGCCGCCGCGGGGCCAGAAAGCTACCACTCCACCGGCCGCCACTTCAGTTACCAGCTGTGGGTCTCCCTCTCCCTCCCTGATCTGGGTGGCACGCAACGCAACGCAGCCAAACAAACAGAACGAAGCTGGGTGTTGTTGCAAGCTTGTGTGTTCGTTGTGTGCGTGCGTGCGGGGGGGAGCTAGCTACTCGGTCGGATGGCTAGCTAGGAAGGTGGGGGGAGGAAGGAAGGAATGAGATGGTTGAGGAGGCGGGCGGCCGGGCGAGAATATTTGAGGAGGAGCGGAGCCGGCAAGGGACAAGCGGATGCACGCGCACATCACGCGCACGTACGCGCGCCCACGCCTCGACACTTGCAAGCCTTTGACAAGGCAGGCCATGGGGGCTCAGCTTCACCTCAGCCGGGGGTCCATCCAATCCAACCCAACCCCAGCCGAGCCGAGACCCTCTGTGCCTGCCGTGCTGCGTGCGGAGTAGCAGCTAGCACATCAGCACAGTGCCGCCAAAAAGGCTTTGGGGGGTTTTCTATTGGGGATGATTGGGGGCGAGCCGGGGGACGGCCACGTGGACGCGTCTGTGCAAAGGGGCAGGCAGAAGACTAGTAGTTACGCGCACATCGTTCTCATCATCTCCTCTAATCCGCTGCACAAGTACTTTTGCGCCATTCTTTCAATATGCTGTGTAGTGCAAAAGGTGAACCGCCATGAAATCGATCGCAGGCAAAAAAAAAAAGGTAGAGATGCATGACGTGTATGCATACATGCAAAGACAAAACGTTCTAGAGCAGTTAGGTACTTACGTGTATACAATCATATATATATTTATATATATAACAACGCTAAATATATTTATATATTAGCATACATGATTGTGTAGTTCTACTTAGATTTTTAGACTTTATAATTAGATGGAGAACAAGATTCTATAAAATGATGGTTGCATGCATGTAGTAGTAATATAGTATAGATTGCCGGGCATCTACTACTACATACTGGGGGTAAAGAAGCATGCAGCAGGAGCACCGCATCAAGTGCTTGTCTGCGAGAGATCGTGGCAGCATTACTCATCACCCACTCAACCCACCCATGCATTTGCCTTTGCATTGTATGTGCCGCCTCCTCATTTACTAGGCGCCCGGTTGGCCTAGCTGGGCAGCTGGTGCCTTCCTCCCAGCCTCCGGTTACTTTCCTTCTCCATCCAGCAGCAGCCCTGGCTGTGGCTGGTAGAGCTTTTTTCTCCCTTTTCCAACGCTTGCCAAAGCTTTGGTATAGATACTGTACCACCACACAGCGTCTTCACCCAAGTTCCAGCAAGTAGGGTCTTGGCTTCTCCCCCTCTTTCCACACCACCTCGCTGCTTTCCACATCGGACACGAACAGTGGTGTGTGGGGCAGGGCCCTGTGTTGCCTCATCTCGTGACACCTTTCCAATGATAGGCCCGGGGTTCACATTACATTATTGACATTTGACAATGCATCGTCCTCGATCGACTTGTTAATCTCGCGCTTCCGTGCTGATTAGGGCGTGTGAAGGCGAATTAACTACGGGGGGCGCGACCGATCGACCTGTTGATCGATCTATAGCTGTAGTGTTTGTTTATCTGGTTGGTCAGCAGGGGTTCTTTTGCGTTGCGCGTCGCCCTGTTCACCACATGGCCTGCCGAGGGAGGAACAGGGGGCGGAGCACAGTAACGGAACGGAATAGAACAATCGGCAGACAGCGCTTGTCATCCAACCGCGTGTGCACCATGGATTCTGTATTTCTGTATGATGGGTCAGCTACACGTACGCCTATAGCATATGTGTGTGTTGTGTACATGCATGCCGGTTAAACACGGCTCTTGGAATGTCTAGCACGGGATTACATACATAGTTTTCATTTTTAAAAAAAGTTGTACATCTAGTGCACAGACTTCTCTAGATATGTAAGATTCAATATATTTTTTTTTGGTTCATTGGAGTTGATATTTTTGAATCTTAATTTGGTAGAGGCCCAAGCATATATAAGAGAAGGAGTAAATTCGCATATTTCTTGGAAGATGCGTGGTATTCTTCACAGTGATGATCCATTTGTTTTGTTAGAATTTTTTTAATTTATCTTATTACAAACTTCAAATTACTCCCTCTAGTTTGGTAAATGAAGTCGTTTAGGATAGCAACACGGTCTCCAAAGTATAACTTTGACTTCTTATTTTTATAAAAATATTTATTAAAACCTAACATATGTATACTTTTATGAAAGTATTTTGCAGGACAAATCTATTAATGTAGTTTTCACATTTCCAAAGTCAAACGACTTAAAAGTTATTAATGATTTATATTCCCAATATTTGACTCAAACCTTGTCCAAAATGATTTTTTTTACCAAACCGAAGGGAGTATCTAATTTCTTCTAAATTACCCTACATATTCCATTATAAAAAGTCTTAAAAACCCCTTAGTTTGCATTTGAATTATCCATCTCTACCATAATAACAAAATCTAAAATAAACTCTTAAATTGTATTAATATTTTCCCACAAGCTAATTTAATAAATAAAATTAGTTATTAGGTTCACCAAACTCCTACTTTCTAGTACTACCTCTATTAGAACTTTCTGGTACTACTTGGTATTTCCACCATTAGATTTCATCGAACTGATGACTCACATTAATTACAAGTATCCTAAAATTTTCGTATGTAATACATATGAGCATCATGTTAGAAAATGAGAGAGCAAATAAATTGATATGTGTAGGCCTCCTGTTCCTTTAATTATCCACAAATTTCTAATGTTTATGTCCCTTTTAAAAGTACTTATGCCACTTTAAGTTTATAGTGGATAATCAAAGGAGCACGAGTTGATAGTCCAATTTTCTTGCCAATCCTAATCTCTGCCATACCACATTGCCTTCACGTTAATTGTTTCCCTCCCACATTCTAGTAGGAGCATGCTTAATTTGGCAGTCTTATTCAATTCCCAACCACCATTGTACTAGCTTAGTAGACGTAGCAGCACGGCCATATCTTAGTGCTGTTAGGAGCCGCCGTTACGTATATATACCCAACTAAGCATGATGGCATACATCAATACATCTTCTTTTTAGCGATGGCCGATATATGGTATACATACATAGCCATATATACATCTAGCTGTAAGCTGTTGTGCCTTGCTTACACGTATGCAAAAGATAATTGCACCACGATCATTTGAAAGGCGCATGCACCACCAAATCGATCTCGATCGGTCATCCGATCCTGATTCTTTTCACATGATCATTGGAGGTCCAAATTAAACCACAACGGTGATTGCAGACTTTGGGGTCCAGCGTCCTTCAACACCACACATGAGATGCTGGCCTTTTTATAGTTCTCCTCCATGCATTTGCACAGGGCTATGATCGATCGAGACGGATGTTGCCAGCACGCAGCGTTACTCAGCTCGCAGCCAGCGTGTGGTGGCGTGCCCCTTGGCACAGGGGATGATCATGCACGTAGCCAGTCGGCCAGCAGCAGCACTGGCCCCCTCCCCCATTACCTGGCCTCTGCATCCTTGGACACCCAACAGGCACGGCGTAGATGGCAGGAGAAGGACGCGCCAACTAATGGCGGCAAAGGGGGGTTGCGCTTCATTGCAGCACCATGGACCCCAGTGTCTTGCTCACAAGGGGGGAGAAGGAAGAAGCTACATGACGCGCCTGGGGCCTGCACTGCTGCGTGTTAGTGTTTCACAAGCAACCAACCAGCTGGAGGTTTTGGGGGAGGTTGCATTGCTTGGGGCACTTGCCAGGCCACTTGGGTTGTTGTTGTTCCCCGGCCTCACTTTTGACAATAACGTTGATGTGGCCAGCTAATGGTGGGAGCATCGCTCGTTTCTCTGCTTTGAGATTTGTTGAGAGGGCTAGGCTAGCTGTGGCTACATTATTAGGTCCATGATGAGATGGGGAACTAACATTTGATGGTGTGTGCAGTGTGACCTATAATCTGTACCATGAAACGGTTCCTTTCAATGATCACAGGATGCCATTGATCTGATGGGCTCATCAGCTCAATGATCACCTTGCGATCTACCAACTACCGCCCACACATTTAACTGGAGTGTAATGGACTGTACCATATTGCGCGCGGTTAGTTGTCCAATCCCTGAAACCGTACCCTGTGCAAATGGACGATGTTCACTGCCAACCACTACCGCAAATCTTTCTTCCAAACGCATGGATTTCAGCTCAAAAGCAGCTCGGGTCACGTTTAAAGAACACAATAGCAGCTACTATGGATGTTTTTTTTTTTGGCATTCAGAAACAGTTGATTGAAGGAAAGGAATCAGCCAGTGTTTGAAGGAAAGCAGACTACACCAGTGCAAGTGGTGCTTTTTAGTTATCAATCATGTTGGAGTTTAGTATCTTCTATGGAGTTCGATCGAGTGGCATATCTCATTTATATGCAATATATATAGGACCTAATTAGTATTGAACCGCCTGTTTTCTCTTGCTTAAATGATGTGGCAGCGTTCCTGCAAACTTTTCAACAGAAAAAGGAAACAGTTGATTGAGCCAAAAACATGTGCTCTTGCACACCCTCCATGAGGGCACGCCACGCACATCGAATTGTTGTGCTAAAAACGTGTGAAATAGTTCACGAGTTCGACGTGAGGGGAGATGAACATCATGAGTTGACTGAGAATATAATCTCTTTTCCAATATCAAAGTACTGATGACTTACTACTTGTTTGATCGGTATGCCTGTAACCATTAATTCACTTGTGAATGTTAAGGCTGGATTATTTATTTTCCTTGTTTTTTAAAAAAATCGAAAAGAGAAATGACCTATAGAATTTAGCTAGTGGGATGCTGTCTGTGGTAGCTTCGAGTTCTGGCCGGTCTTGGTATATGTGTGCACGATTTTCTCTTAGATGGGTTCCAAATGGCACGCACACAGTTTGTGTTTATTTGTAAAACGTGTCCCCGTAGGATCCAATCTTCTTAGACATGTGCTTGTAGTGTATGCTTTGGGCAGTTGTTGTTGGGTGCGTTTTTCATGCGTACCTGTACGTTTAAAAATTGTACGTCTTGACTCGACACAAGTACCAAATCATGGATGACTTTGATTTTTCCTGTGGAAATTAGTTACCGCCCCATTTCGTAATCTTCTTACTTTTCACCTTTTTAGATTCTTTGCGACGGTAAAAAGAGATCTTATCAAATCTCGTGGAGATTCGTCACTGTCCTTATTGAAGTAGGCGTGCAACAACGATAATTACAGCTGAAGATGACTGCACTGACAAATGCCCTTTCGTCTTGGAGTTGGAGCTCATAATGGGAACAAGAACATCACCGAACATTATTCAGATTTATAAAGGCGAGCCGTAGTATACCAATCTTTTTATTAAATGTAATGCGGATCATAGATGTACATGCCCACATATGCCACATATTTTCACCCTGTATAAATTAATGCATGCATGCAAATATACTCTACACCTATGAGCATCTGGAACATAACATACTGGACTCACATATCCTTAGATGAAATGGACATGTCTTTTATGATCTACGGGCATATCACCAACCACTAAAAGAATGGAGTATATAGTGATGTTTAGTTCTTTTTAGAATAAATATAGAAAAATGCAGAACTTCTGCTGAGTTTATAGATAAAATGGTATAACAAGAAAAATGACTACGGAGATAGTATACATTAAGATAAATACTCAATGTCTCGTGGATACGCCGTATCAATGTCCCTGTCAGAACACGTACATGAATGATTGGTCGATGTTGAATTGTATACCAAGCCTCACGGACGACGCGTACGTCCTCAGAGATTTTTTTGGCGAGCTAGTGATTAACATATGAGAGACCCAGTCCGTACCACAAGGAAGTCATGGGCACTGCACATGAGCTAGCTCATGTAGATAC
This sequence comes from Cenchrus fungigraminus, assembly GCA_036936925.1. Taxonomy (NCBI): domain Eukaryota; kingdom Viridiplantae; phylum Streptophyta; class Magnoliopsida; order Poales; family Poaceae; genus Cenchrus; species Cenchrus fungigraminus. The sequence goes on along the minus strand of CM072776.1, from coordinate 91,360,275 downwards.
ACTCCGTATATAAACACAAAAGCTAGTGGTTCCGCCCGTGATTATATTACCCCTTAATTAACTACTCATCGCCTCGCTGCACTATCTTTAATTAGTTCTCTCTCCAACCAATCATGACGGCCGGGCCGTGAGGTTTTCTTCGTCTAAACCCCGTGGAGATATGCATTGACTTGGAGGGCCACCCGACAAAGGCAAAATCTAATGACATGATTAGCGAGCGATCGAGGAAACAAGCAACCAGCCAACCGCCGGTGGGAAACAAAAGCGGTTAAAAAGCGCGCGCGCCCACACGCCTAGCTCATCTAGCGCCCGTGTGGCGGCCAATGATTGGCTCCACGTCAACGTCGCCAATCACCGGCAGTCCCAGGTCAGCCCCGTACACACGGGGACACGACACTCTCGTAGCCACTCAACGTGTAGCCGGCCTAAATTGTTTTATCTGGTGGGAATTCCAGGCATAAAGTTAGGCGTAATTTCTTTTCGTTTTTAAAAGTGTATAACGGGGTCCTACAAAACTGAGAAAATTACACGGATTCTTTTACAACAGGTGTTTTTTTAAAAGGTCTAGTAAGCAAGTTGCACTTGCGTAGAAACTTCGGAGAAACGGCCATGAAAAAACAGAGCGCTTTTGTTATTAAGACTTGAAGCACTGACGACCAATATGATAACAAGCTAAGGCACTGACTAATCGCATGTTTGAGATGTTGAATGCTGAATATTTTCATCCGTGTTAATTGTAATAATTTTTTCGAAAAAAAATTCTCTCTATATCCATTATTTAGTTCATGGAAGTTATGTTATGAAGGAAACTAACGAGAGGAAAGAAATTAAGACACAGGTGAAGAAAACACAAACTGCGGGGTGAAGCAAGAGATGGCGTCAGTGCTGACTTGTCGTGGAAAATGCGGTGACACGTTGGCAGCAGACCAGATAGGGTGGCGCCCACAAATGATTTGATGATATCCTGAAGTGGGGACGCATCGATTCTTTTGGAGGGATGATGGTGATCACCTCATGGAAATGCACGTCTGCTGGTTTGCAGCTCAAAAATCTAAGGCCTTATTTTTAAAAAAAATCTAAGGCCAATTTTTTATTCCTAACTTATTCCTCATATTTGTATGTGAGATATTATCGGACATCTGAAATTATATGTGAAAGTTTTCGGGAAAAAAACTATATGTGAAAATTTTGGTGCATGCATGTGGACTCCATATATTATAAATCCAACGAATAAATAACACTACTCCATCTATCCTTCAACTAATTAGTACCACTCTAGAAGCTTGAGAAAGATAAGCGTTGGGCTGATTTAGACCAACCAGCAATCATGGTGTTTTTGTTAGAAGAGACCCATTGGCCAGGATTCAGAAACATGTGGAGCACTAAGAAGAACAACACAAAAAACAAGTTCATCTAGATTAGATATCGCACGCATGGCCTAGCAGTGTTTGCTGCTTGACTCAAAACTACCGCCCCACATCTTGCCCCATCTCAGTCTCAGCTGCCAGCAATTCAAGGAGAACCTCAGCCAACCATGCTGTCTGCACAAAGCTTTTCTCTTTCTTTTGTGCTCTCCAAATCACCAGCTCGATCTACGTGACACCACATAGTCCCTATCCAAAATTCCTAGCAAGCCTTTTCCCTCTATATAGTTTGCACGTAGGTACTAGTAGCTACGAGCCCCTACTTGATGAACAGCTTCTTCTTCGATCATATATCTTGTGCCTTTTCTGGTTAGTTTTAGATGAGTTTGGATAGAGATGCACTTTGGGAGAGTGGTTATTAATTAAGATGGATGTGCTTTGTGTGCGTCATGATGCACCGACCCTTTTTGGTTCTCAAAGTACGGGGACCAATTATTCGGTCGGTCCGTCCAAAAGAGAAATTAGTTCCACTAATTAAATTGCTTCTAGTTAGTATGAATAACTCGTTATGTGCTACTCCCTTTAATTGACAATATAATGGACAGTGTTCCCTGATTAATTCTCACATTCCTGAGTAATACTGACATTATATGAGCTTAGTTTACTATAATTGAATATTGCCCATCTTTTTCCAAAGCACGCAATTGCGGAATCACAATTATTAAAAATTCATCATTTCATTAAAAAATCAAATTAATATCTTCTCCGCTAATTTATCCTTAAATATTTCTAGTCAAGTGACTACACTTTTTGTTTCAACTAAAAACCAAACCAGAGTTGGAACGTGCACTTCGGCTTTTGGAGCTAGCGTAAAGTAAATGCTTTTAGAGTGGGTAATGAAAATGAGACCTCATTATGAAACCTGAAGGGCACAAAACATATGTTGGAAATATCTTGTTAGATATTGTGTTGAATATTTGTATGAATTTGTTCCCGTTACGACGTCACTTGAGTTGTATTTAGCAGTATAAGGTAGAGGTATGTCATACTCTGTAACCCAAGTTTCCTCATAAATACGGTCGATTTTGCAGTATTGGGGAGAAGTGCATGTAGTCGTGCCCCAGAGATGCAGACTTCGGTTGAACCTCGTCAACAAAGATTGTGTCTCCGCTATCGTTTGTGATCGTGCAAGTTCATCTCGGCAGATCCGATCGTCGTTCCGCTACGTGAAGATTAGCGGGCCGCTCATCGCCGCGGAGGGCTAATTTCTTACGTATGTACTTGTTTAGAAAAACCAGGTTAACATGACGGTGCCCCATGGGGTGCCTAAAAATTTGTTTGGAATATATTACTTTACCTGTACACATTCTCTTAATATTCCACTGCCCCCCCCCCCCCCACCCCCGCACACACACCTATTTTCAGTCATCGCCTTCGGTGTTTCTATTACCAAGGAAATATATTTGTGCTGCAGCTTCATCTTTTGTTTTTGATCCAGTCACAATATAGTGAGTAGTGCCACCACATTCAGAATCATAAGGACATACCTAGACTCTTCTAGAATTAAAGTGATTTTATTCAAGTCATTTCCTGTAATGAGTGGAAGTGGACTAATGGCATTTGCATGCTTTGCTTTCATTCTCATCACTTACCTCACAATAGTTGACATTCTTTGGTGAAGAAAGAACATGGAATTGCTTCCGACTCACTTCATGAGATTTCCATTGATTTGAGTAAAAAGTTCTATACTTTTCCTCTCCTTTTCTTACACTCACAAAAAGGCAAGTAATGATAAGGATGCATGCACTCAATTACTTTGGTAAATTTCAACCTATCATGCAGTATCATTAGGTGAGCCCATGATAGTGATCACTAAGTATTTCTTTAGCTTCACCATGAGCATGCTCATCCGGCCACTTATTAGTAACCATGTGTCAAGAATAGAAATGTAAATATGATAAGAATAAATATATCAAATCAAGATAAACAAAAGAAAATCCCAGTTCTTTCTGGTGGGCCATATATCTAGATATATGAATATAAAGAAAACATTTATCTTTGCCTATGAGTATGCCATGTTTTCTATTCGATGAAAAAACATATAACTAGCTAACAAGGCACCTTAGAAATTTTCTGTAGGCGAGAATGCAAAGACAAGGAGTCCACGTCATGATGATCGCGTCATCTTTGTGTTTGTACCATTCCTTTTGGGTCAACATCCAATCAATCATGACCACACCTTGTGATGAGCATGTTCACAAATATTGGGTACAGGTTTTACTACTCAAAAGCTTTCATCTCATTTGGACCAGAACTATATATAACTGAGGCATAGAACTCCTTTTATTTTAGAAAAAAATATGGAATGATAAATGACAACACATATATGATACCTTGCAATTAATTAAGTCTTTAAAAAATTATCATGATTATTAAATTTGTATATGTTGGGAGGACCCTGAGATACTCTGGTCTATATATGTATAGATATATGCTACTGGATGTCATTTGTTTATCTCAATCTAATAACCTCAGCAATTCGTGCCCTAGATGTTGTTTCTCTCCATCAAATAATCTGTGTTCCGCCCATCCATTTGTATGAGATAAAAACCCCTTCACTCTTTCACTTTCCTATAGCAGTACTCCCTTCAGGCACCGCGTCAACTCCTTAGTTGCGATGCTCAATCTAACTCTCTGGTGCTACAGAATTGCTAGCTTAGCAGTTAGCACCACCCCTCCAATGTATCGCACCTCACCTATCATTCTCTCTCCGCTCCTGGCACCACCTAAGAACTAACGCCAGAGCTTATGATGGAACCACATGTGTAGACATGAATCCTTAGACACCATGTCCATGGAGTAGTGTGGAACCATGATTTTGTCTAAGAATTCATGCAGTAGTGTCCCACTGGAAATCTTGCAGATCTTTGGCAATCAAGATATGGACCCATCTTAAATAATGTAGTGGTGAGTCGTGAATTAGGGGCTTAAACCTATGACGTGGGATGGCTTCCTTGCTAAGCTCGACAAGTCATCTAATTGCTAATTCAACAATTGTTTATCAAAAACCAAGTTGGTCAATGGCCCAGCAGTTTCGTATTGTTAGTCCTTCGTTCCATAATTGTGATATTAGATTGTCTATTATCAGTTCAATGATTAGCCGACGATTATTCTCCAAAGAAGGCATGCTTAGCAGGCAATAAAAAGATTGTGATATTTGTACATCGACTTGTTAATCGAATTCAGAGAATATTGGATCAAAGTTCTAGAAAAGTTGTCCACCGATCCATGGAGTAGAATCAATTGAGCATGCAACCTGCAAGGCTTCAGAGATAGATGACAGATGTTGGTGTGTGGTGCAGTGCAATTGCTAATGATAAGGCGCTATATATGGCTATCCATTGTTGTGGGGGATCTTAGACTAGTAGCTCAAATTATTGAAGGTACGGGAATGAACCATGACCTCACTATTGTTCTCCTCTAGATCAAGTAGAAAATGGAATACTTTTTGGGTGTGTCTTCCATGATTCTTTCACCATTTGCACGCCAATAATGCTGTGTCGTCTGTGTGTGAGGTCTTTACTTTCTCTATGTGCACGAGTATCCATTGTACTAGCTGCATATGCTTTGGCATGCCGTATTGTTCTTTCTGCTTGTCGCGTTCTCGTGATTGGACCAGGGTGATCTAGCTCCCCAACTAATCCGACACTTGTTAATTCAGTTCATGATTAATTGTTAAGACCAGCCTCATCATGATGTATTCAAGCATTAGACGTCAGTAGGATATATTAATATCAGCACACATAACGTGTTGTATACCTCGCTTGCATATATTAATATAATTATGCAGCCCAACTTGCCCTATTTCTTCATTTAGCAGGCTGATGATCCAGGATCCTATCTGATCCGTTTTTGTTGGTATCGCGCGCCTATCAATAATTTTGTCTTCATCTGTGTTTCTCTACAAGCTTCTGACGACCGATCATGGAACGACCACACGTTTCTCAGAGTGGTTCTTATCAAGTTGTTGCCGACTATTCGGTTTCCCACTAAACAAAAGAGAGCTAATGATATACTAATTTGCAGCGAGATCAGAAATGTGTCGTTGACACTTGGCACAAAGGTGAACTGTATCTGCTAATGTCTCAGGCGGCATGCACTGTGTGGAAATCCTACGTACTCATGTGCATGTGGGAACGAAATCGCCACATTCTTCCCAACTCAAGACGGATTCCATGCGATAAGGCATCAGGTTTGATTTGTCCATGCATGTGCTCAAAGTGTCTAGATTAGTCGCAGTGCTGCCGAAAACGCAGCCAAGGGCCCCCGGGAATCCTATGCCGACGAATATTTTTCAGACAGCATGATGAGCAGGAAGAAACAATTCTGATTTCCGGTGTATCACACGTACAGGGGGGAAAAGAGAAAACAACACATTAGTATCTCTCTGCTGGCCTACAAAATGGAGTATCACAATAATGGAACAACATTAGTATCACTTCTGGCTCCTTTTCTGAATATTGTTGCGGCGTAAACACGCCCACGGCGTGCGAATAAACCTAGCAGTTTTGTTTTATTGTTCACAGATTCTTGGTGTCCTGCGAGAAGTAAACAGGCAAATGATTGATAATAGCAACTAACCTGAGATATGATGATGATCTTTTTTGTTTGCTTTCTGTCCGGTTGAATTGTCCTATTCGATGGAGAGGCCGAGAGATGAACCACTCCGATCCCCCCCGGCCGTCAGTCCAATAACAAAATGAACAGGCCAATCATTTGGTCATGCGCAGCGCTTGATAACATATAATTGTGCCTAATGGCCTTGAGAAAAGGTGCTGCGGATAAGCCTCTTGTGTTTGTTTGGGCTTAAATTTGTTAGGTTAGAAGCAATGGCCATCAGCAATAAAGAAATCGTCGCAAAGCAACGACGCATAAGCCGGGAACAAGATCCCGTAGTATATTGAGGCATTATCCGCCAGTGCGTGTGCATCCGGCAAGGTCAAATGGGATGTGTGCATCATCGCAATGAGCAAGGCCCTAGCTAGTTGCCCTTTTAGAAAGGCTATGCGTTTGACCAGTTACGATGAGGTGGAGATCATTAGGTGTAGGGACAAACTTCTCCTTCACCGATTGCGATTGGGATGGGCCTGCGCTGGTTTTAGCGATTGCGTAATGATGCGTGAGTAGAGAATCGAAAGGATGATGTGCGATAAAATAAGCAATCTAGATGGGAGCAGGGAGATAGATGAGATAATTTTCTCTGAACATTCGGTAAGCATGTCAGCATGTGTGCCTTGTGTTTTGAAGAATTTTTGACTGGGTAAATTAAAGTTAGCAGGACACAGAGAATTTGGTTTCTGATCGAAGATAGAACTGACATACGTGCTTATGCAACGCAGGAAGAGGATCGGACGGAGGACGACAAAGACATGGCGGCCGATCGAGAGCTCGAGATCAGAACATCATGTCATGGTTTCACCTGCTTCCTTCCACACATTGCTGCACCTGATCGTCTGAAAGTCCACTGAACATACGCGTAGCTGAACTGAAATAGTAGCAGGTTGGCACGTTGTTGTGCTTTCGCATGCGCGTGCCCACCGAAGCAAAAGCTGTGGAATTCCATGGCATTTCTGTCAGCATTGAATTAAAGCCCCCCTGTAGCTGCAAGGACAGATGGAGGGTACCCTGCGGAGGTAGCGATAACGATGATTACAGGACGGGATCAGTCACTCACGGCCCACCAATCATCCGTGCAAATCACTTCAGTTGTTTGCGTGACGCCGTGACCCAACTCTTCGTCGTCTGTCGTCCGACAAGGTAGCCTCTGACTCCCGCTGCCAGCGGTCATGATCGCCATCCATCCCTGACGGGAAGAAGAAGCTTGTCGTGCAGGAACAGTCTGCACTTGCAGCTGCAGCGTACCAATCAAAGTGAAACCTATCATTTGTTGCAGCATACTGTATGCAGGTGACCACCAGAAGTCCCCCCTGACCGGACGGACCAGCACTAGTTGCAGTAGTAGGCTTGAAGCACAAGCCGATGGAGAGCTCGCAACAACAGCATGAGGGATGAGAGCCCGTGGTCAGCGACATCACCATGGGTTCCGTGACGTCGCGCTAGCTGCGAGGTTGCCAATGATGGCGCGCCGGAAGGCAGGCAGGCGGGCGGGCACGGCGGGCGAATGGTACAGCCAAACCACCACCACCAGCAGGCACCATGTCTCACGCAACGCAAGGAGCAAAGGCCTAACCGGAAAAGAGCCATGCATGGGTGGATGTGGATCACCTGCGGATGCGTCGTCGAGCGGGAATGATTGGAAATTCCGACCAAGGCTGGCCGGGGGATGTCATCATGGGCGATGATGAGCGATCGCTGTTCGATTAGTTGGGTTATCCGCGGGGGGCAGGTGACGTGGTGCCGGTCGGGATGTGTCGGCTCGGGAGAGGGAGGAGTGGGGGGCAGGGGATAACAAATCCAGTCAGGTCAGGTGAGGGCAGTGATCAGACGTGTGCGCGTACCTAAACACTGTTTGTAAATGGGGGCGAGCGTGACTCACCGGCCGGACCGAATCCATCCATCATCGCCATCGGGGCAGGCTTGCTCGTGCGTCGTCGTCGTTGGGTGCCCCCGCCTGATTGCCCGAAGTCGGTCGTTGCCGGTCTGCTGCTGAATTTTGTTTAGGTATAGGTAGGTCGGCACTGCCCGGGTTAGTTTTTCGCCGGTAGGCTTTGAGAGCCCCTTTTGAACCCATGTTGATGTACAGAGAGCTAGCAAGCTGCTGCCTCCTGGTGAGGAGGATTACAGAGTAGAGCCCGCGTCCGGGTCTGCGCAGCGCAGCCAGGGCGCCGGCGCCCGCGGGAAAGTCCCCCGCCTCCTCCTCCATGCCTGCAGCCCACCAGGTGGAAACAACACCCTGCGCTGGCGGCGGCCCGTCCGTCCGCCCCCACCAATTTCCATCTCGCCGCTAGCGTCTAGCGGCGAATCACACACACTCGCACCGCGGATTTGTGCAGGCCGCAGTTTTCTCTTGGGCTAAATGTCCTCCACCTAGCAAAAGCAAGCACTCGCTTTTTTTTTTTAGAATGCAAGCAAGCACTCACTTGGTCACTGCTCGCTCGCAGAACAGCAGAGTTGCAATGGGCCGAGGGGACGAGGAACAAGCACTGCACGTCGATCTCACTCGGAAGCACAACTGAAGATAAAAATCAAGCTGCAGAAGGACGATGCCATCAGGACTGCCAAGAAGATTTACCTGCACATATATCACCAGTAGCAGTTGAGAACTTGAGATGCCTCGGTCCTCAACAGCTATCTGCAGCTCAATCCTGACTTCCATAGACCTCCTGTGGGTACCCTCAGCTCAGCTCAACAAACCAAAGAAAACCCCAATCACCACACCATGCTGCAGCAGCGTTCGGAAAGAGCGACGCCAAACGATTTGGGTGAAACTTGGCCCAAGAAACCGGTCACCAACTTATTATTAAAGGAGGCCACCACGAAGAAGGAACATTCGGTAAACAACATCTCTTACAACATGGGCACAGGGCATCCCAAGGATTTCCTCGTTTATTTCCTACTCCGGACCCAGCATGTACCGCCACTTTTGAAGGAACACACACTGCGACTTCCTCGAACCTCCCGCTTTATGCTTATGTACATTGGTGGTGATGCATATAGCTGCCACCATCATAAGCCATTTTGTCAGTCTCCACTCTCCGCAAGCTTTCCTTGCACTTCAGGTCCCGCTTAGGAACCTTTTGTACTTGCTTTGAGCAAGGCTTAGTAAGAAGTCGGTGAACAGGATCTCATATCCCGGCATTTTCCCAAAACCTGCACAGTTCAATAAGTCAAGCACATACCATCAGTTATGGCCATGTCATAGTATCTGATACGATATTCTTCTAATGTATCTTCTAAGGCAGGAAGCGCCACGCGGTATGGTGGTTTTAAGTGCAAACTGTATCCACAATGTTTTCAGTAATGGGAAAAGGAGTCGTCTTCTGAATTGGCAAGGGTTCCTATACCATATCATAGAAGGGGCCATAAAATCATGCACATAACGATTTGGATTAATTTATTCACGACACAAAATACTTCTGTTATGAGGCCCCTTATGGCCAAGAAAACATAAGCTAGGCTACCTTTGCGGCTTTGCCCCAACACAAACAAGATCTGTCACGCAGAAGATACCTACTGGAACAGTTCTGTGTGGACAGGGATAGAGAACAACAGAAATGAAGATGACAAATGCAGTATGAATGACAGGGTCGCAGGGATAACAATGAAACCACACCTGGGAAGTAGTTTATGTCAATTATGTAGTACCGATCTTTGGTTCCAAGTTCTCTAATCATATCTATGTTGAACAGTCTCAAGCCCTGCAAGTTTTTTTTGCCAGCGTCAAGTGAGGAAACAAATAAAACAGATATGTGCAATTCCAAACAACTACTCATACCAGCCGGCTACGAAGCTCCCTCCCTAGTTTCTCTAGAAGTGGCCTTGGAGGAAGCTCTATCATGTACAAGAAAGCTATGTTAAGTAATGTAACCAAAAGTTCATTTGGTGCACTTGAAAATATGTAACAAGAAAATCACAATATATAACCAACTTTTGTCCTGGGTGTCAGAATCATGACTAACTGAGATATTGACTGTTCAACTCATTTGCATTGACAATTCTAAGGACAAATTGCATTTTGAATTAAGTGAGTCCATATTAATAAAAAAAGGTAACATCAACACTGCAGAAGTCCCACCTGCAATAAGAGGGTCTAGTTCTGCATCATCCGCACTAGCTGCGGCACATGAAACTCTTGGCAACCGATAGACGCCCACATTGTTTAGTAAGTCATATGCGTTAACGTCTGGTAGTGAGAACCTGCGGACAACCTTTACTGTTTCACCAATGATATACACCTTAAAGAGGATTCCGCCTGTAGAGGCAATAAATCAGATCCCACATTTCTACTGTTTCAGGGCAAAGTGTCAGGATACTGAAAAAAACTAACAATATAGATGGAACCAGAAAATCAGAACCTACCATGGTTTATGAATTCCTGTAGAACCAGTGGTGGATGAAGCATTGACAAGGATGCCTCATCATATGCAAGATATAGCTCATGGCCTTTAGATGTCCCATCAACAACCAATGGTTTGGCAACTGCAAGAGGATAAGTACTTTCAGTCAAACAATTTCCATTTACTAGCTCTGCACATAGCAAAGAAAAAGTCTATGTAGCCAATTATTTAAGTATGGAAACAGCTTAAGTACAAAGCTCCAGCAGCAGAGTGAGTTGAAATCTACAGCTGAAGCAATGGCCGCAAAGCCAAGAGTGTTTTTGGCGAGAAAGGAGAAGCAGGAATCAACCCATTCTGCTGTTTCTCGTTTAGGCGATTCTGTCTTGTGCAGCAAATCTAGAAATTAAAGGTGTGCTGCGTGCATTTCAAGAGCACCGAAAAATTGGAGCAAAGAAGCTCACAAGGTATTAAACAAGCACGTAAACAAAAAATAATGGAGCTTGATGGGAATGATTTCGCAGCCTAGCTACGGTAGCCCGCACAATGACAAGGAGAGAACCGATCTACCAACATAAGGGGGTAATAGAATAAAATGTTGTGATCAATTAAGTATAAAATGCAAGTCTCGGAGCATAAACCAAATTGAGCAGACCTGACTATTTCAAATGAATTACTCACAGGATGACATCATTTTCCAATGTTCTTAATCTAAATAATTGATAGGTTCAAGATCAGAATCAATTACCCAAGGGCCAGGTAAGTCCAGCCATGGCTACAGCTGTTGGTACGGAGGATGGATCCTTTGTGATCACCAGTTGGCGTGGGGTACAAACTTCTCCTGCGATATATCATTGCACATATAATCACATGTTTAATGCAAACACATCATGTCTTCAGAAAATTTAAATTAAAGATGCACTTTTGGAAGAGTTTTATGAATAGAAATATGCTACATATTTATGATCAATCAAGAAACTTGTCCTTGAAATCTCCCAACAGTAAACGTGAAGAAACTCAACCAAGACATTCCATTTTTTAATATCTAGGAGAAAATATAGTACCGTGACAATTCATAAGTTCCAATTAAGAACTAAATTGCAACCTTGATTAGAATTCCATGGTTCATAATGAACGGAATAAAACCTTACTGAAAAACAATAAATGGCGAACATTTTATGTGCCATAATTATGAGAAAAAGTCTCTTCCTTCCTAGTACTGCAGTTGCATGATAATTTGGTTGGAAGAAGATATGTGATTGTGCTATTTTTTTTTTTTTTGAGCAACAACCGTGGGGCAACGCCCCCCGGCAACATGAATTAAACTTAAAGCGGGAGACAGAGTTACAGAGCAAAGAAAAGCGAAAGCCTAACTAGAGGTTAGGCAGAAAGCACAAAGAAGGTAAAAAAGGCAGATGGAAGGTAACTTAGATTATGAAAAAAATTAAAAAACCTACACAAACAGTATCATCATTCCTTCTAAACTTGTGTGTAATATTACCATAGAGATTTGACAGGTTCAAATCTGCCACTTCTTCGAGCATCGATTGTCGATTGTTCAGATGCTCAATAGCATTAGGTGGGTCAAGAACAGTAACTTCTGGATGTTCTTCATGATAGTCCTAAAAGAAAATGGAAGAAATTAAGTTAGCAGAGCTATGCAAAGTGGTAATATCAACCTGCAAGCCAAGAATAAAGTACAACAATTATGATAATTTTGTGATAACTGATATTGCAAAACAGAATGCTGGCGGCAGCTTTCCTGAAGATGTGTCAGTGAACAGTTTTAAGGAAAAATTGAAGAAAAAACATGAAAAGTGAGCTATATGGCATGATCTTACCTCCAGAACCTGCTGCCACTCCTTGCTAGTAATCTACAGAAGGAAGCAACAACTATTTCAGAATGGTTAAATAACATAAACTGCACAGATTATGAGGATCTTTTTTTTTGGAAGCACTAAGAACAATTCGCCTTATTCCAGGATCAGAAAGCTCACGAGAAAGAACGATTCTTCCACAAAACATAAGATGATATAGGTCCAGTGCAGCTGCATTCTTTCTATTATAGTGTAAAATAGGGTGTGACTGACCTTGTGCAAAATAACATCAAAAGGGCCTTGTTCCGAGAGGGGAATAGACTCATCAATGGATACAAAACTGATTCCATTCTTCCTGCCAAAGCACATGATAAGAAACTCATCAAGCAGCAATCGGAAAAATAAAAGATTGGCAAGAGCCACAGCATTCGATCAACACGCAGAGCCAGAAACACAAAATATCACAGAAAATATTAATGTAGTATGCCATCAATTTAAATTTAACAGCAGCATATGACTCAAATCCGAAACATAAAGGGATGTTACAAGGGTGTACCTCCAGGGATAAAGAAACGACTGTTACATAAGTGAACTATATTGTATCATTGTTCGAGTTACAGAAAGGAATACAGGAGAAACTCAATTTCTTTGATACACGAAAATTATCAAGGAAAACTGCTCAACTTTGTGAAAAATTATTTTCCTTGTCAAATTCATTTTAGTTTACTTTTCCCACAACTTTCCTTATGTCTATAGCCTGGGAAGCATTTTACAAGGGCAAATTGCATCATATCAAAATGCAGGGAAACAGGTTTTACTTTTAAGTTACAATCTCAAGAAAGCAGAAACTCAAATGATCACAAATTAGACAAACAATTCAAGCAAAAAAAAAACTTCATTGTGCATAAAAATACTCTCCTTAATTTTTTTCTTTATCAGTCAACATATGTTCCTTAATTTTTGTCGCAGATGAATCAACAAGTAAACAATTGAATCAGGTTGGCACTTAATCCATAGAAATAACATGAAACGATTGTTTGTTGGCGGTCCATGTTGCCATCAAATCTAGCGATCGAGCAGGTAAAGTATTAATGAATACGGCAGACACACTCCCATCAATAACTTGTCATTTTCCATGTGATGTGCTTATCCACAGGAATATTCCAAACTAGAATCCCAGATACCAACCAACAAAGGATTAGAGTGCTTAGGGCCATTCCGCCAACTTGATACGATAATATAAAGCTATTGACTATCGAGACTCCCTCAACATGGGATGCACATATAGGGCATATCTACTGATGCCATAGGAATTCCAAATAAACACTTGCCAGCTGCATCTGAGTACTAGTAAATCATTAACCCAGCATGCTTCACTCAGAAGCCACTCTCACTAGCCGCTCCCGCCAACTTTGCGCTCCAGTGGAGGCCCGATTCGATCACTATTTGACTAGTGCAGCAAGGAATAGAATAGCATTCCCCATTCCCCTCTACCCCACGCCCCGGACATTATAATTCTTTCAACACAATAATACTTTCCTGGTAATTGGTATCACATTACCCTGTTCATCCAAAATTCTTCTGGCCAGCAAAGAACTAAGCAGAACAGCATTGGGTGAAGACACAAACGAAAATTTGGTTATCAAACCATGCATCGTCTTCGTCCCATCAAAATCATCCATTTTCCTTCAACATCAACATCTTCCAAACTCTTTGGCTATTAAAAGAACAAAACAAAACAATCGTGGAATTCCTGGCCACCCGACCAACAAGTACTAACGCAAAATCTCTAATTCCCTTCGAAATCCATCGCCACTCGGCATCTCGCAAGAAATCTCAAATCGTCACTACATTCCCTCTGGGCGGTGATCCAGGCTTTTACCTCGCCAGCTGGAGCAGCTTGGGCTGTAGGAAGCTCTTGACCTTCTTCTTCGTGAGGGCGTAGCCCACCACTAGCATGGGCGTTGCCGCCGCCCCCGCCGCCGCCGCCGCGCCCATGAGCGGCGGCGACAGCACCGACGAGGCCATCGCAGCTCCCTCCTCTCCCTCCCCTTCCATCTGATCCAGTACATCCGCGTGCAGGCGCATCCCCGCGGGTCTTAAAGCTAAATCTCGTCGCAAATGGACAAGGAGCGGAGCCGAAAGATAATCGGAAGCGTCACGGTTAAGCCTGCGGCGTGGGGGTGGGGTCCAGCTGGGGTGCTGCTTCCCGCGGGAGAGGTAACTGAAGCGGGGTGGCAAGCAAGGGCTTGGCGAGGAAGGCGAGGGGTGTGGGGGGAGCGGCACTGGCAGCGAGGATTCGGTGGGCGAAATTTTGGCCGCAGCGGAGCTCTTAATAATGGCGGATTGGCGAGACGAGTAGAAGAGGGAGGAGGAAGAGAGCGGGCGGGTATTTGTAGACGACGAATGGGGGGAATGGGTGATTCTCTGCGCCTACAATTCACCTGCCCCGAACATACGGCTCGTAATTTTGTAGCAACAACAAAAACTACATATCATTTTAGCTCACAGAAATAAAATTTTACGTGCGTTGGGTGAAAAATTAGTAGAGAATTTGTTATTTCGCATCTTTACTAGCTTTTCTCAACGCTCTTGTCCATGTTCTACCTTCACAAATCACAACCATAGTTTAGATTGCCGTGGTGGCGTGGTATCGAAAAAAAAGGTACACTACGACGCGATATGGATGCCAGCAGCAAATGACGATTGGATAATGACAAAGCATGTTAAGATTCAAGAGGATAGAATTGGAGCCTTATGTAGCTACAACATAAAGTATTGATATGATGCCAATAAGTTGTTGATCAACTAGGTGATATCCTGCGTGTTGTTGCATAGTTTTTTAAAACAATTTTTGATGAAATTTGAAAGTGAAAACACTAAGGTTGTTGCATGGCAACATTTTTTTAACAACATATATATGAAAAAAAACAGGTTCAATTGTTGATATTAAATGATTGATCATGTATGTATTATCTGTTGTGAGAATTTTGTAGTTTGATACACACAAATACTAATAAATTGCATTACGAAATGGTGTTTAGTCAAAGAAAATTAGTGGAAGACATAAACACTTGGTGGATGGTGATTGATGATGTAGGATCTGATGATGTGGATAGTTTGTATGTTAAGAGAAATTGAGTTAATGATTCTTAGTGGACACATATATATAGATTAGCTATTTATTAGAAACTATGAATAGTAATATGGTAAATAAAAAAAAGTGATGCACCCCACGAACCAAGATGGAAAGGGATGAATGGCATTAAAGTGTGTGCTTACTTCAAATCGTATGTCGATAAGATAGGTGCGTCCTAAATTTATTAACAATATCTATAAAAAGTTAATAGTTAACCATGTATATATACAACATTAACAAAAACATATGGACCCAAGCTGACATGTAACCCATCTCTACTACCTCCGATCGTTCGTCGAAACGTGACCTAAAACGTTAAACACTAACATCCTTAGTTGTGGATCACAAAACCTTATGAGAAATGTTATACATTTCTTCAAAAAAAGGTTATACGGAAGATGACATAAAAGTACATACCCCATAGAATCAAGTGGATCCTATGGCCATGTCAACAAAGAGTGCCACAAGTCGAACACATGTGACCAACATTTTAGAAAATTTTTTAAACAATTGCAACTAATTCTAGTGGATCGATCGGAACGGTCCTGACAAACTCGAATTTTAACATTCACCACAAATTTCCCAGTATGCCAACACATTTTATAATACGGTTCTTGGATTGAAATTCAGACCAAAACTACCATGATATTGTTGGCACATCACATTGCTACCACTCGCCACTAGGAAGAGCACACCAAATCAAATTGGTTATTGCTAGAAGAAGGAAAAGAAGCCATCAGCCTCTACTGCGGTAGTGCTACTAATCCGTAGTCCGTGGCAATTCCACATCTACTGCTTTTTCTCATTCAGTCACCAAAAAGATTTGATGACAGGGGCGTATGTATGGCCTCAAAGATTCCTTGTCCTATTTGCCCTCGTGCCTCAGCCGTGCAAGGATCCGCGTGGAGCGTCTACGCGGCCACGTGGCGGAAGCGCGCATGCTATTCACGAGCTGTATGTACCTCCTGCACCGTGCACCCTCTCTGTCAGGTGGCCCGGCTGTCGCTTCCGAATCTCCGTTCTCGCGATCTACGAGCTGGACAAGGACCGAGACCGATCTAGTACGTGTGTGGCTAAGCATACTCCCAGCTGCTGAATCACTGATTCGCTGGTCACCTCCCAGCTTCACGATTTGCTTAGCTTAATCACAATACTTCTCTACTGATGACGGCGAATCTCAGCATGCTCATGCTCTGGTAGTGTTATTTGGCCGGACCACAATTCAATGGTTTCATGCATTAATCTTTTCAGTCTATACAGATTACAGGTTGCACAGCTCTAGTAGCTAGTATAGTAGTAATAAAAAAGAAGGATTGAAACATCTCAGAAATCAGAAACTGCGTCTATCCTGTTGGTTAATGGAAGAATAACAACATTTCTGCGAACCCCCTGATCTACGCCCTTCACCAACGGAAACTAAAGAGACTGAAACAAAAGTAAAGCCCCTCTACTCGGTACACACAGCACGTACTGCATCGTTCACTGGAGTTAGAGCCACCGCGTCCACCACCACCACGGCAAAATCAGGAAGCACCTCAGCATCCTCGGAGTCTCTTGGCCACGGTCGTCAGCACTTTGTCGCCGATGTAACTGCGAAGGAACCGGATGAACTGGTCTTTCTTCATCTGCCCCATCTGCACGAGAGAAAGATTGTGTCATTGCAAGTTTCAGGCTGCTGCGTGCTGTTGCCAACACTACAAAGTGCGGTCTTAATCCAAGCAAACCATCTGCAAACTTTTTTTTCAGAATTTTGTAGTCGTTCACAAGGGAGCAGCAAATTCTGCATATTTCCCGGATGGCAGCTTATGTACCAGTCAAAAGAACAGCTAAACTAGTTGTCACAAATTTGTCCGCATATGATCAGTTTATTATCAAATCTTTGCCAAGGAAGTAAACGGTAAGGCATAAAATTCGTCAATCAAAGCCACAATGCTCTCCAACTTGCACACTCGAGGATCAATCTAAAGAAGCTGTGTGAAATCTAGTAATAGGCAATGATCACAATTTACCTTGAAGCTGCTGTAGTACTTCTGCAAAAGACCACACTTGTCTGGCACCAGCAGCTTGATCTCAGCAAGAAGCCTTGGGAACATGTCCCGAGCTGGCGCAAGCGTCTTCGGCTTCGAGGTCGCTTCAGATGAGTCTGAAAACGAAAGTTCATCGATTCATGATGTGCCATTTCCAAAATAACAGCTCCGATCTTGTATCTGCAAAACGGTTCGGACAGGATGCTAACCTTGTACTGGCTGCAGCTTGGGGCACTTGAAGCTCACCACATACTCGGGGAGGACCCTCGTGTTCATGTCCTTGCTCCAGACAACGTACCACTGCGGATTCTCCAGCTTGTCGACGGCGCTGTCGTAGTCGTCGCTGCTGGGGCGGGACTGCGAGGACTTTGCCGGGACAGCCTCCGGCCGGCCCATCAGCACGCGGCACAGCACGATGTGTGCCTCGCCGTTCCCGTCAGCCTTGGTTAGCATCGCACTGATCAAACGCAAGTTCAAAAAAGATCGTTAGTTTATACGATGAGCTGAGCTGCTTAACCGGACAACATATTTCAGGACTGTAGTTATAGCTAATAATGCCCCATGCTTTTCAGTTCAGATGAAATCAGAGATCATCATGATGCTCCAACTGGTGGCAGCTGTTTTCCCCCAGTTCTCGCATACTGTACCAATACATGGAAATTACTTCACAGCTCTACTTCTATATTTGTTTGTTTCCATACACAAATGATAGGATAGCAACGGATCCATTTTTAATATAAAACAACAACTGATCAGCATCTTCGTGATTAATAAGCAATCAAAGGATCAAGAAATGTAAGAACTCGGCAATTCATAATTTCATAAGAAAGGACAAATAAGCGTGAAATTTGTCAGGATTTAATATGATATGCTAAATGTTAAGCTACTGGAATATATGGAGAAAAGGAAAGCGAACTTTGCTCGGTTGATACCATAGGAAAAAAACTACAAGAACCAGACCTGCAGTTCGATGGTTTTATTTACCAATTTTATTTTATTCTCAAAATTCAACAACAAAATCATCGATGCAGCTTTTGTTTCCCAAAAAACAAGAATTGATGCAACTCAATTGATTATGCTACAACTAATCGCCTGGAATGGATCAAAATCGAGAATTCGATATATGCCTGGATTGAGAAGCCAGAACAAGGTTTGGAACTCACCTCGAGTAGGGCAACTGCGGCGGCGATAGGTGGAGGCCGTCGCCGTGCTTGCGCGCTCCGAGCTGCGGCGCGTTGGTCCACGCGAAGCCGCGGTCCACCACGGCGGCCACCTCCTCCGCGGACGCGCCGTACCAGGCGAACTTGGGGGTGCCGGCGGCGTCGCCGCGCGCGGCGGCGAGGAGCTGCCCCTGCCGCTGGAACGCCCTGGTCCTCGCTCCCTGCGCGACCTTGCGGACCGCAGTGATCACCGCGCCGAGGTTGGCCATCCCGTAGCTGAGGAAGAGCTTGCTGACGACCTGGTAGTACTTGTCGTTCTCCTCCAGGCGCGCCGCCGCTGTCCCCCACGCCCCGCCCGCCTTCCTCCTCTTGGCGGCGGCGGCGGCGGCGTCGGCGTCCGCGCCGCGGCTCTCCCAGGATCGCTCGTCGACGCCCGAGGAGGACTCGGCCTCGTCCTCCACCGGCGCGCCGCCCCTCCCCCGCTTCCTGCTGTCGCCGCCGCAGTCCGGCGCCGGGAAGAAGCAGGACCCGCGGTCGTCGATCCACCCCAGCGCGACCTCCTCGCCGGTGGCGGCGTCAATCCTGACCATGCGGAGGAAGTCGAACAGGTACGCCCTTCCTGCGATTGCGGCCTCGACCATCGCCCTCCTGTCCTGGAACGCTCGGCGCAGCTGCCCGACCGCCTCGCCGTCGACGTCCACCCACCCCCCGTCCTGGAAGCAGAGGAACCTCGCCGGCGCGCCGCTCCGCTGGAACTCAAACCACCCCCGCAACAGCGCCGGCGTCCCGGCGGCAGCACCGACGACAACACCCGCAGCCCGCATGATCGCCGTCTTGACGTCGCCGGAGGAGAAGTCCATGCCGAGTCCGATCGATCTGTTACAAGAAGCTTCAATCAAGGCTCTGCTCCGTTCCCCTCCACGGCGGGTATATCAGGATTGGGGACTCGGGTCAGGCGGCCGCCGGAGGGGGTGGCGCGGGAGTTATATAGGTTGAAAGATTGGGGTTGTGGGGGAGCGCGTGGCGGCGGCGGCGGCCGGGTCGGACTCGTGCGCGGCACGTCGATGCGACGTCGGCGAGGACGTCGGTTACGCAAGCGGGGTCGCGGGGAGGCGTGGTGTGTTGCTCGTTTTATTTCGATCTGTCTTCCGCTCTCCAGCGCCTTTTTTAATTGTTTCGCTGGGCAAATGTCGGTTGTGCCCCTGGGTGACTTGGTGGAGAAGTCTAGAAATGTCCAGTTAGCCTCACAATCGTTTTGTGGAGCACCTGCCTCCTTTTTTTTCTGGGTCAACCACGCTTACTTGAATCGGAAGGTACTGTAGAGCAGTTCGCGCTTACTGTAGTGCCATAGTGTGAACAAGGATTTTAACATGTTTTGTCTCAAAAAAACAAAGGATTTTAACATGTTAGCGCACAAGAGCATCCTTACGAGTATCTATAATATTCTAAAAAACATGTAGTTTTACAAATTTTTTTAAAAAATATTCTTTGACCGAAGTCGGCAGGGGCAACCTCTACTTATTTTAATAAAAATTATATTCCAAACTTGTTTAATTCACTTCCATGGGGAGTCGAACTCAGACCTTTTAGGTGCTACTCAAGTGCTCCAAGCACTAGGCTCGAAGCCCTTTCGCAGTTTTTTTTAAAAATATTATAAAGAAAATAAAACCATCTTCAAGAGCTTCTAAGAATCCTATACTTTTTATAAATGTATTATCCTAATCATTTTTATATATTATTTTTCTCTTGTGCACTTGCATCATGACCCTTTACTACTTCTTATTATTCTTTCGACCTTTTAGATTGGCTGACAAACATGCACAGAGAGAGAAAATACGTGAAGCGTGTAGCTTTACATAGAACATGGTGACCTTTTCAAAGTTTTAAAAGATTAGGACATATTAGGAGTTGTTAAAGAAGGATTTTTCTCATTTTACTAAAACCCAAGAATTAGAAAAGGATTTAGGAAATTATTGGAGATGCTCATAGAGGAATAATAAGTTTTCCCACACCTGAGTATATATGTAGTTGATCTTAGTTATTGACCGATTGGGACCTATTTGTTTTCCTCCTAAATTATATAAGTTGGATCATGATCCGAGAGTGGGAGGGTAAAAAATCATCATGGAACTATTAGGGATCACAAAGGATGAGCTTGTTTCATATTATATAATATATATTAGATTATATTTCAGATTATACGTGGTCTCAAAGTGTATCATCGTACACGTCACTCATAATTCAACTTATATAATATGAGCTTTGTTACTGTACTTGGATAGTACCGTAAGGTACAGGTAGTACGTTGTGTTAAGATTTTTTCCACCACCTAATTTAATAGAAAATAAATAAAAGTACTTGCTGACACTACCATTAGTATTTTATGATACTACTATGGTTAGATTTCACCGTATGGATGACTAATTACGAGTACTTTAAAATTTCTAATATAATTTACTAGGTGGATTAAATTCCCAAACAAACTACTACTCTCTCCTTGGCATGAAACATGCTGGCGCTGCCGGATCTGGCCACCTACTCAAAAATGTTTTGCTTGCATGGCAGGTTTTTGGCTTCCCGCACGAAACGGCGCGATCCCTTTCACTCCCGCCCGGGGTCTCTGCCAGTGCCAGGCGACCACCCGCTTCCCTCTGGTCTGGTGGTTAGTTTTCCGTGATTTTCCTTGGGGCGTAAGGCTCTCTTCCGTCTTCCCCCACGCACGCCGCCAACGGCGGCGACTCGTGCCTCTTGAGACGCAAGCACTCACGAGGCTTCCGTGAGGGGCCCGGCCAGGGAGCGGCTGGCCTGGCAACCCCGCGCTGACCTTGTGGTCCGGCGTTGACCGTCCCTGTGAACGGAGAGCGCTACGTACTCCCTCCGATTTGGTAAAAGAAGTCGTTTTGGATAAAATTTGAGTTAAATATTAGGAATATAAATCATGAATAACTTTTAAGTTGTTGAGTTTGGAAATGTGAAAACTGCATAAGTAGATTTGTGTTGTAAAATACTTTCATAAAAGTGTACATATGTTAGTTTTTAATAATTATTTTTATAAAAATAAGAAGTCAAAGTTGTACTTTGGAGACCGTGTCGCTGTCTTAAACCACTTCCATTACCAAACCGGAGGGAGTACGTACTACAGTACGTATTCACGTGGTGGTACAGTTGGGAAACGAGATGGCCGACTTCGAATTGGCGAGGTGCCCAAAATTTATTCCTCCCGTGACGGTCAAGTTTTATGTCATCAGCAGCTCTCGTACCCACTGGGCGTAACAGGCAGGGGGGCCATTAATAGTCGCGGCACATGCGAGCGATGCACGATGATCAACTTGCCGGTTTCTGTTTCTTCCCTGCAGCCTGCTGGGAAAGGCTGCGCCCGAGCCTTGATTGTGCTGGAACCCTCGATCTCACTGTCCTCCCTGCCCCTACCGTGTTCCACCCGCTTCCAACTTCCTGCACCTGTGCGCCGTGGCTCATCCTACTCCTAGCACGCAATCACGCATCACCTGGCCGTCGTGGGTGCCTTGGCTGCCTGCTCTGATTTGGGGAGAGGCCCGCTGCTTTTCAGGCTACATGTTTACACACAGTAGCTAGTATAGCCATTTGCAAGATTTTTTTTTTAAAAGTCCATGGATCCGGATCTTCTTTTCTCTTTTCCCATTTCGATCGGTCTCGATCGTTTGCGTGGGATTTTTTCACAAGTAAACCTTCAACGGAAAATTTGCTTCTTATTACTTGTATCTTGTGCTTAAGCAAACCGATAGAGTTTTAATAATCCGCGCGCCTGACACAGCAGGAGATCGACGCCCCGGCCGTGATCGGACACGTGGCGAGCTTTGCGTGTTTTTGTGCTGGTGCGCTCGCTGACGGATTGATTTTGCCACCGATAGATATTTCAAGCAAAGACGGTGACCGGCCAAATATCGATCCATGTGGCATATACTGTTATGTGCATAACATTAATTTCGGCAATCGAAAAGTGTCAATGGACGTCTTTTTATGACCTAGCCGCGGCAAGCAAGCAACCAGATATTTTCTGCTAATCGAAATCCGGTTATAGCAGCCATCATATCCGCGCCAGCATGAACTTTTTTTGTGTGTGTGTGCGTGTGTGTGTGCAAACGCCAGCATGAACTTGACCCCTCGTGACGCAAGCCAATAAATTGGATCCCCGGCCCTGGCACGTTCTTGTTCCTTACCATTTCCTTTTTCAACAAAACTGGCACGCAAGGTCCAAATCAGGGGGATGGGATAGAAAACTAGCGCAGCTGAGTTTTCTACGCCGCCGCCGGAAATCAAATGAAATCTATCCCAGGTCGGCCGTCGGCGACCTGGCTTATTATCAGCTGGTACTCCCTCCGTCCCACAAAGACGGTTCGTTTAGAAAATTTAGGACGTACTAGTAGTTGTGACAAATGATCTTGTTGTCCCTAATTAATAATATATTGGAACTTGAGAAGAGACATCAAATAAGTATTTCATTGGTTCCATGTGTTTCTCGATGCAATATTTCCTTGGTACTTGGTGTTAGTTTAATGAGAAGAGCATTTAATACAAGCTAAAAGAACACTTTTTGTAAGACAAATTTTGAAAGCTAAACAGTCTTTGCGGGACGGATGGAGTAAAACACAACACCCAAGCAATCTGACTGCTTACGACTCAACCTGCTCGATTAAAATTGACGAGTCCAGCACGAGCACGACGACCCCCCCTCCCGACGTTCTCGACCGGCACGTCCGATCCGGTCCATGCGCGCGCGCCGGTCAGGACTGGCCGGCCCGGCGGGCACGGACGGACGGACGTGGCAGAAACTTAAGGCCTAAGCTAACCCGCCGGCCTTAACCGCCGTGTTCAAGCCGACTCCGACCGCCCGCGCCGGCTCGGCTTAAACCACTGCTGCTCCGAAACATGGTGGTAGCATTGTAGAAAAAAAAAAGACAGTTCGATGTAATGCGTGCTTTGGCTTTGCTTATTTAGCGGTTTATTATTAGCATATACGTGGGCCCAGGATCCATGCACGAACTCGAGCTTTAATCTGGCTCGGATCAGGTTCCGTTTGGTTTTTCCCCCCGGCGCCTTTGCTTTGGCGCAAAGGAAAGAACAGAGTGCGAGGGGGAACAAACAAAGGAACCAGGTGGCACGTTTTTCCGGATGCATCCCCCGTCTAACCAAGAATTTGCACGGATGCCAATTCAGAATCTTGCGTTGCCAGGAAAGAAAAGAAGGAATGACGGCCGACCATCTGTTGACACTTGCAAATTATCCGTAATAGCATGCTACTCCGAAAAGGAAATCCTTAACCCCCAAGTTTTAAGTTTGTTAAGCTCCCAAAGGTCCAAGGGAGAAACTTTCACACACAACTACTGTGCTGGATAAGGATGGTGGGTTCTATTCTTTCAGCAGGTATAAGACGTGCCATAGATGCTTTTTCTATGAACACCCCCAAAACTTACAGATTTTCTATGTCCATAGCAGATGGGCCTTCTACACAAAGATCAGAGGAACCAGAGGTGGTTGGTGCAAAGAGGTTTAGGCAAAAAAAAAAAAAGGCAGATTGCAAGGAGTAGGATTAAAGACTGACCGAGAAACGGAGTCCCTTCTTTTGGGTTCTCATGTGATGGAAGGGGCGTCGGCACATGGTCAGAATTCCACCTAGTTGACCCTTTTGACGCAACCCCTCCGATATCCCGCGGCTCTTTTCGATCATCATCAGCAGGCGCCGCTGCGTCACTAAGCAAAATTAAGATTTTGCATGCATGTGCATGGGAGACACGCTAAGCAAAAGCACACTTCACTTACGAGACTTGACTGCCAAAGCCTAACTAGCTCCTCTTTTCATTTGTCCACGTATAGAGGGCACCCGTGATTTCGCGTGCTACTAGCTCAACTGATTTGGCACCGAACAACTTTATTCAATTTCGTTGTGAGAAAAAATATTCAAGCAAGGCACTTACAATTACGATGAAAGTATTACATAGATAATTCAATATTGTAAAATTTGACGGCAATGCATTATTTTAGAGATTTTCATAATATAATTATTGTCTTCTTTTTTTTTTCTTCTCACATGTTTCTTCTTGTTTTTTTCCCTCTGCGGAAAGCCAAAAGATATACATGGAGAACTAAGTCGTGTGCAAAATTTGGATGCCTAGATATCCTATTCGAAACATAGAAAACCGATACCGAGAATGTTTATGCGCTAAGGAAAGCATTTTGGCCCACCACAGTGTGTGTGTATATATATATATATATATATATATATATATATATATATATATATATATATATATATATATATATATATATATATATATATATATATATATATATATATATATTGTAAAATAAAAAAGACTTGTTGCCCTATCTGCAGGAAAGATTCTCAAAAGCATGAGCTTATGTAGCAGAAGGATCCTATTCCCCTTTCCACTTGGGGCTAAGTGCAGTTGTGCTCGACTATCACTCATGATTTGGTTCCCAAACCACATTTTTTTAGAGAAAGATTTGCTGGTACTTCATTAGTCTATCTCTGTTGAACTCGCTTGGCCCATCCTTTTATTTTCTGTCTATCTAGCTAGGTTCTAGAGAAAGAAAGGTTGGACGGAAGGAAAAAAAACGTAGAATCTTTATCTTCGTGAAGCATTATTAGCCCCAAAGGAAGGAATCAAGGAACCATTGAATATGGCCCCACAAAAGTATAAAGGGTGGAACAATGCAGCTGCGGAAAATTCTCTCAAATGTACCACTCGGGCAACTTTCTTTTGCAGATAATTCTTGAGTATATCCCTTTCTTTGCTCGATATATTATACATGGAGGAATGCAAAATAAGAAGAGGAAAATGTGTGTTCTTCTTTCTTCAAATAAAGGGCATTCTTATTAATAGGCCCCAGTAGTTCCCTACATTTTTTTCATGAATAAGTCAACCACACTCCATCCACATATCCTGAAAATATTCGGAGACAATTATGAATTATATATACCTCTGAAGCTACAAGTAATTATTTATGAATTTGCGCAGCTGGTGAAATGTAGAACACTGAACACACTCTACTATGGGTATGCAGGTTCCCAAGTGTATTGAGTCATTAGTTGCGAAATATTGTAACCTAATTCCTGAGTAATCAATATAACTCTATAAAAATATGAAATATCTGCTATCTCGATTGATTATCAGTATGTAGCACCTGGCATTTGCATTGCTCCCTAACTGCGAAATTACCAGGCACCGCTAACCTTACGTTCTATCATCATCAATGGATCTTGGAAAGGCAAACATAGCTCGTTAATTAATAACACTATCATAATGGGTCTGCCACAAAATAAAACGAGCAGCTTTCGTAGCTCAGTTGGTCAGAGCACCCGTTTAGTAAGCGGGAGGTCTTGAGTTCGACTCTCAACGAAAGCAAAAGTTTTTTTACCTTTTTTGCTTGCCTGCTCAACCCAGTGGCTCTCCTGACGATCACTTTGATCTGAATTCGTAGAGGTCTTGAGTTCGACTCTCAAGAAAGCAATTTTCCTTTACCTTTTTTTTTTGCCTCAACCCAGTGGCTCTCCTGGCTCTCACTTTGATCTGAATTCGTGAGCTATATATTCTTCATGTGGTATAATAAGTTTAATCAAAACATCATATAGGTTCTCGATCGAAGGGGTCAACGAACGAGATCGTGAAAAGCAGTATGTCACCCGCATCAGTAACTTTTACTACTTACCTACACCGTGAATAAGGGCCCATTCTTTTGGTTAAAAAGGAATAGTGAAGTTACAAATAAATAGTATTGGAATAGTGTTTTTAGAGAAGATATGATAGATGTGACATGTGAATAGTGTTTTCACTGTTCCTTTCGAAGCAAAAGAACAGGGTCTAAGGTGAATCATGAGTATGTCACACTGTAATGACGTGTCTCGAAGAAATACTTCTGGGGAATTCAGAAGTAGCTTGCATGTCGTGTCTTAGTCCATTCGTTCAAACCAATCAGCAGCTAGTTCAGATTGGTTGTTGTTGCTTGCAGTTCAGATTGGTTGGCCTCAGATATTTGAACTTCATTACATCTTTAACAATAGTTCAGAAAAAAGTTCTCCATCTCAGGTTGTTATTTTTATTTTTAAATCAGAAAAACTTTCTCTAACAGTTCTCCATCATAGGTTGTCATTTATCCCAAGTTGGGAAAAATAACCTTTGCGTGCAGATATATGCGCGCGTCGATCCGCGACACATCCGTCGTATTAGAAGAGGTGGAAGGACATAAAAATAATTTTGTTTTTATCTCAGGGTTCCTGATGTAAGTTTTTAAGCGGTGGAAGGGCATTAACATAATTTTATTTCTCTCTCAGGTTCCTGATGTAAGGTAAATTTGAGTTTGGCAAGTGAGTTATGCTAAACTGTTGGAGATGAGTTCTTTTTTTTACTTACATATCTTTTTAGAAGTTAGCAAAACACAAAATTTGCTTAGGTTCAAATACCGGTCCACCAGAAAAATCGCGTTCGTTCAACCCCCTCCTGAGGTTTGTTCCCGGCCCAAACCCACTCGCTATTCCTACGACAGTCCGAGAACAAAAAAATTGTCTCCTCTGTCATGGGAAAGAATCCCGTCGACGACGTCCTGCGCGAGAGGCGAGTCGCGAGGTGGAGAGGGTGGTGGCGGCGCGGCTCTGCGAACGCTTCCGGTCGGCGGAGGCGGATCAGGTGAAGCGGCCGGAGGACCCCCTCCTGACGACCCCTATGACGGCGACCCCCCTAAGGTCACGGCGACGACGACGGCGAAGCACAGCAGGTTGCCGGCAACGCGGTCTTCTCCCCTCAACCGCTCAGCCCCTTTGGTAGTCGCCTTCTTGCCGGTGAGTGCATCCCCGCCCTTCTCTTTTCTCCGTTTCCATCTAGGTTTTTGCTTCACATGCCCAGATCTGGGATATATAATTATTTGCCACCCTTACCAATGTCACCTCTTCAAATGCCAACTTTAGAAATGTTACTACAAATTTGCCCTATTCGTTGCACATTGGTTATATTTTTGTCACTTTGTCCTATGTGGCACACCAACTCACTGCGCCAACGTGTCGACAACATGTGAAAAGACCATATTACCCTTTCCTTCCTCACGTTACCTTCCTTTTCCCTCTCCCCATTTCACTGACGTGTGGGTCCCGTACGTCAGGGTTTTCTTCAACCTCCCCCGTCCGTCGGCGCTTCCACTTCGTGGCCACCGAACTGACCGGCCGGCCTGGCGAGCTCTGCCCATGGGGGCCGGCAAGCGACGATGGCCAGCCCCGGCGAGCTTGCCCACAGGCCTGACGAGTGGTTGCGGGGCAATGTCGGCCGCTCCTCGACGAGCTCCGCCCATGGGGAGCAGCAGCGGCGGCCCTGGCGTGCTTCACCCCGGGGGGGGGGTAGCAGAGGCGGCCCTGGTGCGCTTCGCCCCGGGGGGCAAATGGCGACGACTCGACGAGCTGCACCTAGGGGGAGCAGCGGCGACGATGCGGCGAGCGGCTGCGGGGCCAGTGCCGGCCGCTCCCCGGCGAGCTCCGCCCCGTGGGGGAGCTGCGGTAGCAGCACAGCAAGCTCCGCCCAGGGGGAGCAGCGGTGGCAGCCCTGGCGAGCTTCACCCCGGGGCCCTCGCGAGCTTCGTCTGGGGGAGCAGCAGCCCGGTGAGCTCGGTGGAGAAGAGATGCAGACAGGTTGAAGATGACCCCGACATGTGGATCCCACATGCAGTGGCGTATCTAGAGGGTGGGCCGGGTGGGCCACGACCCACCTTAAGATTCAGCCCAAGAGTCACCAACTGTTGATTTTCTTCTAAAAAAGTTTGGTTTAACCCCCTTAACTATCACAAAAGTTCAAATTTGGTCCTCTAACTATGAAACTAGATATGTAACATTCTTGAACTCGCACAAAAGTCCGATTTTGCTCCTCCAACCACCGTAGCTACTGCAGATGAAGGAAAAAGTTGACTCTTGGCCCACCCTAGCTTCAAATCCTGGATTCGCCGATGCCCACATGTCAGTGGTGGAGAGAGTGGAAGGAGATCTGTAATAGAGATAAGTCAGGGGCATTTTGGTCTTTTTACGTCCAAATGCTCACTGGCGCGGGTGAGTTGGTGTGCCACGTAGGACAAAGTGGCAAAAATGTAACCAATGTGTAACGAATAGGGCAAAATTGTAGTTACATTTCTAAAGTTGGCATTTGAAGATGTGACATTGTTAAGGGTGGCAAATAATTATATATCCCCCCACATCTAGATGTAGGATTTCTTGGTTCGGTAGTAGTTCTTGATTAGTAAGATTTGGTCCTTGATTAGTACTCTGAACTTGAGCAGTTTCAGTCACTAGTATTTGCAAGCCATCAGAATTTTACTTGTTGCAAATTTGCAGTGTCGTGGTTTAGTGCCTTTCGTTTTGCTCCTCTAACATCCTCGGCAACTGAATCTGTGGCATGCATGACATACTGACATCACCTTGCTCAGGCTATGTACTTATTCTCTACAATTACAGCTTCTGATCTGGATTAAAAAGCTTCTTAGCTTCATTGTTGGTTTTGCTTTCAGTTTTGGTACCCTATACATTGCAAATATCTGTCCTTGTTTGTGCATATATGCTAATATGCAAGCTTCATGTACTTGTAAAGGTCTTAGATGTTGTCATCACCTGTTTAATATGGCTGATGAAAAAGTGGTGTACCAATTGCTCTTTGTTCTCTACTTTCTGTCCAAGATTGCTTTGAATCTTTTGTTAGAATAATTGTTTCTTGTCCAGTCAGGATTTCAGCTCTTTGCACATAGACTGTTACTGTTCACTTAAAAATAGGATGCTATCTCCCAATACCTGCACTTATACGGCAGTGATGTGGATTCTTTGCCTAGTTCAATATATTTTCTTTTGGTATATATAAACAGTCCTATGCTTTTTGGTATATACGACAGTGATACTGTTATGTATGGTTCATCAAGCATCCCCCCTTGCAGTTTGAGCTGATCATATTTGCTTCGTTTGGATGTTGATATTGAGAGCCTTGGCATTGAATTGGATCAAATACCAAATCAAACCAGTATTAGTATTGAGTTACAATACCAAAGCCATTGTTTGAATGTACATAAAATTACTAGATGGAATTTTATAAGGTAAACCAATTCAATTCATGTTTGGATGTATATCTCCTAGAATTGAGAATTGACTGTATCCTCCTCTGTATTGCATCTCTCCACAGCATGCCGGCCGCATCCAGGGAAAAGCTCGTCGGAGAAGAAGATGGGGTCTCGCCGGCGAAGGGAGCAGGAAGGGACGTGCTGCCTTCATCCGGGGCGGAGCTCTCCCTCCCTCACCTTGCCTCATCAGAGAAGAAGGCATCTCGCTGCCCTCGCCTTGCCCAGTTGCCCTTGCCGGAGAAGAAGGCATCTCGCCGGAGAAAAAGATCCTACACCTCTCCAGCAGAAAAAGAAAGGGAGCAAAGCGCGGCGCGGCGCAGTTCGTCAGTGATACGCCCGGCCACGGAGGAGAGGAAGTGAGACCCGACCACGAAGGGGTGAAGGCACGGACCGCCGCCGCAGCCGAGTGCTCGTCCCGCACGACGAAGGGGTCCTCGACCCGTCGGTAACGGGGTGAGCCGGAAGAGGCGTCGAGGGACGCGGAGCCTGGCGCCAAAGGGGAGGAGGGGTGGGGAGGCGAGGGACGGCGGAGGAGAGAGCCGGAGATGCGGAAGCGGGAGAGACGAAAGGAGCTGAGGCCTGCCGCCTACGGGGCTGGGGCGAATGCGGCACAAAGCCGATGGTGGAGGCTCTGAATTGGGGGAGGGTGCGCGCGAGTGGGAGCGATACCGTGCGGTATTGGCTGCCAATTCTGTTTCCCAATTCCGTCGGCATCCAAACGGTGGTATTCGAGGTGCCAAATTCCAATTCCGAATTCTACCTCTGAATGCCAACATCCAAACGCTACCTTATCATTTATCTGTATGTTTTTGGGAGCTAAGGTCATTTAAAAATTGGCTGCAGATTATCCCTGCACAAGTCGACTCGGAGAGGATGAGCCTCCACCATCTTGGGATCCGCCTCTTATCTTCCAAAATAATGCGACCCTATTTATTGTACTCATAACTGTGTAACTTAATCATTTTTAAATACTGCCCTGCAATGCCCTGAGACAATAAGGACTATGTAACCAACATAAAATGCAATGTATCTTAGATGATAATGCCTTGGAATAATCTCAGATGATAATTCAGATGATGCCTTGTATTTTGTATTGCAGTGTATGAGAGCAGAGAGCTCTGAGAAGAGCTTTCATGTCTGAAATATGTTGATCGCTGCCTAACCGAACAAGAAGTGGAGGCAGGGATTACAGAGGATGAAACCTCACAGCCACAGAGGTTGCCCTTTCGCAAAAAAAAAAAAACTCACAGGGGTTGGGTGACAGCAAGGGGATCCACCCAATACCTCCCTGTATTAAACCCTCTTGAGGATTAGACACCTGTCTAACGATCCCGAACGAACAAGGCCGCAGCGAACTCACGACGGGGGATCTGGGGAAGGAGCGGCGGAAACAAAGCGCGCAGAGAGGGGAAACAAGAGGAAGAGTGGAAGACGGGGAGACCTTATCAGGCGCCCATGCGCTGCGACTCTTTGGCGGTGAACACGAGGCGCCAGCAAACATGGTAGGCCCCACTACTACCCCTTAATTATCTCCCTTCCTTTCTTCTCCCCACCTTTCTTCTTCCTTCATTTTCTTCTCTCCACCTTTCTTCTTCCTTTCATCTTCTTTCACACGTGACGGCCGCGAGTGCCTGAGCCATGCCCACCGCCGCCGACCTCCACCACCGCCCACGGCCAGCGGCATCTCGCTACCGCGCCGCTCCGCCCACGTCCCGCCCCCGCCGCGCCATCCCACCCTCCCTAACCTCTTCTTCCCTCATCTGCCGCACCGGCGCCGCCCCCGCCAGCTACCCACCCCGCCGCGCATCCCCACTCCTAACCTTTTCTTCCATTGCTCACCTCCGCTGCCGGCACCGGCCCCCCGAAGGTCCCCCACCACCCGGCCGACGGTGCCGTCACCGCCCGGCCTTGGCGCCCACAACCCGCAGCCACCGCCAGGCCGCCGCCGCCCCCGGTCACCTCCTTCAAGGTCGTCGGCAATGGAGCTCCCTCCCCCAAATCTCCAAACCCTAACCCCAACCCCAACCCGAAACCCTAAGAACCGCCGGCCTCCACCACCGCCCGCCGCCGGCGGTGACCCGCCATCGGCCCCCGCCCACAACCCGCCGTTTCTCTCCCGCCCCCCAACTGAGGAACATGATGCTCGGGAGGAAGACGCTGGGAGGAGGAAGACGCTCGGATGGATAAGGTTTCCACCTCTCTTAGCGCGACGTGTGTCCGTTCGCTACTATTGTGTAGCGGCGCGTGCGCGTCGTCTAAGAATTTTGGTGGAAGACGAGATGATGATGATTGATGACGCGAGGAGAATTCCCGGCCCAGCCCTGCCCGCGGTGTTTTGGGCCAGATAATCCCAACTTTAGGGCTTTAGGCCTGTTAGGAACAGCCCAGTTCCGGTCTACTTTTTTTTTTTGAAGAACTATGGTGGCCTATCTTCCAAAACCTGATTTCTTACAAGGTTTCTCACTGCTAAAAAGGGGGTGTGTAAACATTTTTGGGGGAACACATTCGTAGGAATCCGTCGGATATGCTAAAAGCATAGCATATTTGGTCAAATTTTGTGAAGAAACTAGAAACCGGGCTTCTGCAAGCTTATGAATGTTGACATCTTGCAACGATGCATGTAACACCTTGAAGGATGAAAAGGACCGATACTTCCATTTCCCTCACCAATGTGTTGCTCTTATCATATAACAAGCAAATCAATTAATCTATTCTGAACATACTCCGTATGTTTATTCTTACTTTTTCGTGCTTTACAAAAACACGTGCTTATTTACAAAAACATGTGCTTATTCTAACTTAATTACACCTCGTGCAAGCTGATGCTACTCGCATAGACAGCTTAGCATTAAGCAGCTTGCTACACGCCTAAACACCTGCTCTGCTACACGCAGGCAAACACTGGCACTTTATCCACAATGAAATCGCTACAATAATTTATCACAGTTTATCGAGCTGAGGATGACTGAGCCTATAACCTGCCATCCAAGTAATAAAACCCATTAGGAATATTCATCTCAAAAGAAACCAAATTCAAAAAAAAAATCAGGACGAGTAAGCTAGTATAGCCTACCTAGTACCAACTACCATTTTCAATCGAGAAGCATCACGGCCAATGTGAAAGAAAAACTTTAACTCAACCATACAGAGCCGAGCGAAGGAAAGAAGTTACAGAAGCTAACAAGAGAAAACCAACTCAAATTTTGTTAGGATGTTGCAGGAAACAAGTCCTAACCAAATAATTTAGGAAACATTGTACATATATCAAGGCCGACAAACCTACCATCCTCAAATATCAATTGATAAAAACCTGCTAAATGTGCATGAAAAGATTTAATCTAACAAACAGAAAATCGTCAGGACTAGTCAGCATTAATTGATTCAGAATACAGAAAAAGATTCAGAAGGAACAAGGCAAAACCAGCCATAAGATAATGTAGGAAACACATTAGTCATATAACTAAGCTGAAAAAACTAGTTTGAAAAAATGTTTGAGATATAAAGGCTGACAGCATCACAGCAGCTCTCCCACGTATTCAAAAATGCTATCAAGGCTGACGAACTTAACATTCTCCACTTACAAAGTACAAAACAAAGATTTAAGAGTGCAAAACCTTTGAATCAGTAAGCATAAGAAAAAAAGTTGCAAAGAGAAAGAAGCAACCTAGAAGACTAGGCAGAGATATTGAGGGCAACAAACCTACATTCTCCATTGACAAAACCATGAATAAATGAGCATGACACTTTAATCTATGCAGCATGCACACAAAAATTCCAATGAGTAAGAAGTGAAGAATTGGTTGCCAAAGAAATATACTTGGAAAAAATTATAGAGATACTGAGGCTGGCAAAACTTTAATGTAAGCACACAAAAACAAATGAGTGAGCATTTAGGAAAAGAAAAGGGCATGATAAAACAACTTAGACTGACAAGCGAGACATTCTCAAGTAACAAAACCATTATAATTGGAAAGACAAAATCTTATTAATATGTCAGGTTGGAATTCTAAAACTGAGAGCAATACTTGCTCGAATTCTGAAATGGAATAACCCAAAAGATATGTTGTTTGATTGATACAAAAGTACTAAGATAATGAGATCTGAAGCCAATGTTGTAGGTACACCAATGTTTAGAAAATATGTTCACCTTCCTGTTACCATTAAAAAATGCCAACACTTAACGTAATGTACACTTAGCTTCATATCAATTAATTGCCTCATTGCAGTGATGGTGAGCCAATGGCACACTTTATTCCACCAGAGAAACTAGGATCACTTAAGTTTTCTCAGTACCAATACCAACTAAACACTGCATAATCATTTTTCAAAGTCAAGACTCGATATGACGCTTACAATCAGGTACTAAATCCCCTAAAATTTGCGAGGTAACAAAATGTAGTTCAACTTCTATGGTTCTACCCAACATTCCGTTTGACCCAGCATTCTCAGATGTCTCCAGCACCCACATATCAGTCCTGTTGTTTGAACCATATTCCTAGAGACTGAAACAGGTTTAAAAGATAGCACATTAGCAGTTCAGCACATAATAGAGAAGTTATGCACTAGTGCAGTCCAATTGCTGCAACTGTTGAGTTACAATGTAGACTGAAGTGCATTCCAGATGGAACATAATGGATTCTACATTATAATGCTAGAAGCACAAAATTGGTATCCAGATAACATTGCAACAGCAGGACAGAGGCCTGCTGTCAAAATTCGTGACTAAGGAACATTACCTCAAACATAATCTAGCTAAAGACTTCGTAAAACTTCTCAATGACAAGCAAACCCAAGTCAACGGATTCAAGGGGATCCTTCCAGAGCCGATGCCTCAAGCAGTTTGGAATGACTTCGTAAAGCTTCTCAATGACATTAGTAGAACGCAATGCTGTATGCAAGCCTCCGCTTGTGCTGCTTCTCGAATCCATTAATCAGGTCATCGATAATTTCCTCCCAGTCACCATCAATTGCTTGAAGCTGAAAAGGGGAACAATACATAAATTAACCACTTGTCGCCCACCAAAAACAAGCAGGTACACTCAAATTTGTAAGCAGTAACTTTGCAAAACTGAGTATCCGCCATAGACAAAACAAAGGTCAGAAATCAGGGTCACAATATTTTGAGCAAATGATTGGCAAGAAATGGCGATGTACTCATGAATTGCAACAGTGCAAATGTGAATGTCACAATCCATTCACAACACAATATACCACCAGCAGGAATTTAGACATCATTGCAATACAAACATAAGTCGCTTTAGATACCATATAAGACAAGGACAATCAGGCAACAGGGTATTCTGCAATAATGATTGTTCAGGGGTATTACATGAGGAAACAGAAGTACCTCAATAAACATCACTCTATCAAATAAGTTATGAAAGATGGAAAGTTCATTACAATGAAGGTGCTGATTTTTTAATTTGAGCTTGTTGATCCACAGATACCAAGAAACAGAACACCCATGAAAGAAAACTGTATGCACCGATCAGAATAATTGAATCGCATGCTATAACCTTAGCTGTGACAGAACAAGAAATGAATGCAAGAGTTGGTTAGCAATGTTATTTTTAGTAGCACTGCAGTATGTACGATCATGCTAGGCAAAGCTGGAGCACCCCCTGCAGCCAACCCACTCCATTGCCAAACCCACCCTCTAGGCCGCCTCTCCTATCTTTGTATTCCCTTCCACCCATTATCTACCTCCCACAAGCAACAGTGAATCCCTCCTCACCCTCCTATCTCCCAATATTTACCTCTCACCACCAGCAGCAAATCCCTCCTCAGTCCTCAACCCTTTTCACTTTCAAGTTGAGGCTTGGCTCCAATCAGTGTGCAAGATCAGTGAATGATATCTGCAATCCCCAAAATAGATTAGGACTGCATGGCTTGTTTCTATTTTGGCATTTGACTCCGTTCAGGTGGCATCTATTTTGGGGGTTTATCATTCAGTTTTCATTTACTTGAACTAACACTTAATTTTGCTGCCAACTTAAACCATTAGAGCTCCAGTAGTTTGAGAAGCTGCTGATGACTTACCATTATCAGTTAAGAATATAGCCAGCTTTATAACTAATAAGATAAGAGTGAGAACAGCTTGTTTGCTACACAATGTTATGTTACTTTGATACCTTTTGGCACAACTCCACAGCAAGCTTTGCCCCAACACCAGCTTCTTCATGGTTATCTTTAACATCCATATTGATTATCGGCACGCTCTTCATCAGCTTTGGCTCGCGGTTATTCATATCTGGACACAGAAAACAAATTCCAGCTTCCATTAGGGAATGCCACTGCTTGATGAATCTCATAGAGCAAAATCAAGCTCCAGTCCAAAGGTGAATGATCTACCTTCAACAACCAAGTCGAAGACCCTCTCCTCAAAGGTCATTATCATATCAAACGGCCCATCACCGGCATTGTCCTGCCACCGCTGAGGCGCCAGCTTCACTGAGGTGTTCCTCTTCAGCATTGGCAGCAGCCCATTCCTCTTGTACCTGGATGTGTTCACCATAATAAATGAACAGTTTCAAGTTATCGTCCGAGGTGACCAAGAATGCAAGAGGAGCACACAAACAATAGAAACATCCCTGCCCAATTCAGCGAGTACCCATCCTGTTTAAACAGTTTCTCGCAAGGGTTTGCTTAGGAGGCAGAGACGTTGCAAACGAAGCACCCAAAATTGGGGCTCCCAAGGGCCAGGGGAGGGAGGATGCTAATGAGCGTTTGTACTGACAGGTCGGGGTCCTTGCGGCGGAGGTCGTCGTAGATGGCGCCGTAGGGGGTGCCGAAGTCGTAGACGTTGGGCTCGTGGAGGGAGGGGCCGGGGAGCTTGACGTGGGTGCCGGTGCCGTAGGACTCAACGTCGAGCCCTGCGCGGCCCAGCTGCGAGTGCGCCTCCATGCTCCGGTTCATGTTCGACGAGCACACCATCGCGAACCGCCACCGCTTGCCCTCCGCCGCCATCTTGCCCCCTCTGCCGCATGGTAACAGCTCGCGCTGGTACAGAGGTGAAGGTGTCAGCCTTGGTGACTCGAGATTGTATGGACGAGAAGTGAGAGGGCGGAGAGCCGGAGAGGATGGGCGGAAGGAGCTCACCGTCGGGGAAGTGGTCGCCGCGGTGGCGAGCCTTGAGGCAGCGGCGCGCGTCATGACGGCGGAGGTGGGCCGTGGGAACTGGGAACCCTACTTTGCAGCGGGCAGGAAAGCGAGCGAAAGCGAAGTTGTTGAAGTGGGTGGGTCATGGGTGGGCACTTGTGGGCTGTGGATTAAACCGCCGCACGGGAAAGAAAAGAACGGGGAAGGGTTTTAGGCCCAAATAAAGACGAGAAGCCCACGGAAGTCAGGTTTTATTGGTCGTGTTTGTTTGTGAAAAGTTAGAAGATCAAATAAAGTGCTTCCTGTTACGAATGGAAAGAAAATGATGATTGTATTGATCGATCTACAGTGAATTGGGTATATATGTTACAGTAAATGGCAACTGCCGCATTTCTTGCATTGTACGCTGCCTATTGGATAATGCTAATCCTACTACTAATTAACTATATTTATCTATTGATCACCAATTAATTAACTCTAATTAATCTCAACACTCCCCTTGATCAATGGATCTTGTGTAGGCACCGTTTAATCTTGTGGAATCTTTGATATTAGATCGTCAATCGTATTCTTGAAAGCTTTGGAAAACCCTGTGGGAAAAAACCAAAGTATATAGATATATCTGGTAAAACTCCTTAAAAACCCAGTGGGAAAAATAAGGAGAAACTCCATGATATATATAATTCCCAATGTCTATAGACCCTTTAAGTAAACCTAAAGACTTAGTCCAAAGACAATTTGATCAAAGATCAATATGTCATATATTATCTTTGAAAAACCTCTGTGAGGAAAAATAGATAATATGACAATTACCATGTGTTAACATTACCTCATTAAAAACTTTATGTGAGAAAGCTCCTTAAGAGTAAAACTCGTAGAAAGAAAAGAGTGTAATGTGATGTTTTATGTAGGTTATATCTTAATGTGATTCTCCCCCTGATTTCTGCAAATATCTAAGTCTTCTCATACCAATTCCTTTAACGCATTTAGAAAATGATGAATATGGTAGAGACTTTGTAAATAGATCTGCTAGATTATCACAAGACTTAGTTTGCAAGATTTCTATCTCTCCATTCTTTTGGAGTTCATGGGGGTAGAATAGCTTAGGAATAATATGCTTAGTCATATTACTCTTAATATAACCTGACTCCATCTGGGCAACACATGCCGAATTATCCTCAAAGATAATTGTCGGTGTATCAACCGTTCCAATACCACAAGATTGTATTATGTGGTTTATCATTCTGCGGAGCCATACGCATTCGCGTGATGCCTCATATAATGCTATTATTTCATAATGATTGGTAGATGTAGATACTAAGGTCTGCTTTGAAGACTTCCAAGATATTGCTGTGCTACCTTACAAGAATACAAAGCCTGTTTGAGATCTGCCATTGTGGGGATCTGATAAATAACCAGCTTCTGTATATCCTATTAGATTAGAATCTTGACTTCTACTATAGAATAATCCAAGATCTTTAGTGCCATTGAGGTATCTTAAAATTGATTTGACTCCTACCCAATGACGTTTGGTAGGTGCAACACTATGTCTTGCTAATAAATTTACTGCAAATTCAATATCCGGCCGGCTATTGTTAGCAAGATACATAAGTGCTCCAATGGCACTTAGGTATGGGACTTGTGGTCCTAATACCTCTTCTTCTTCTCCTCTTGGTCTAAAAGGATCCTTATCAATATCTAAGGATCTTACTACCATGGGAGTCTTTATAGGATATGACTTGTCCATATTGAATTTCTTCAATATTTTCTCAATATAGGCAGATTGGTATACGAATATACCATTGGGTAAATGCTCAAGTTGTAAACCTAAGCAGTACTTCGTTTTACCCAAGTCCTTCATTTCAAACTCCTGTCTTTAAATGATGACGAGCTTCATTAATATCGGTCTCGTTGCCAATGATATTAAGATCATCGACATATACCGATATGATACAAAATCCTGTCGAGGACCTTTTAATGAAGACACAAGGACAGTCATCATTATTTGTGTATCCTTTCGACTTAAGGAATTCACTTAACCGATTGTACCACATTCGGCCTGACTGCTTTAAGCCATATAATGACTTTTGCAACTTGATGCAATACATGTTACGATTTGCCTTATTATCTAGTACATGGATTCCATCAGGAACCTTCATGTATATATCAGAATCTAGTGACCCATATAAATATGATGTCACTACGTCCATCAACTGCATAGATAGACGATTTTGTACTGCCAAGGAGATTAAATATCGGAATGTTATTCCGCTCATAACTGGAGAGTATGTTTCGTTGAAATCAACACCAGGTCTTTGCGTAAAACCTTGTGCCACTAGCCTTGCTTTATACCTCACCACTTCATTGTTTTCGTTCCTCTTTCGAACGAAAACCCATTTATATCCCACAGGTAGGATACCAGGAGGTGTTGGCCTAACAGCCGAAAATACCTTTCTTTTATTTAGCGAGGCAATCTCTGCTTCAATTGCTTCTTTCCACTTATCCCAGTCCGAGCGCTTCTTGCACTCAGCCATAGACTTGGGATCTAAATCAGTGTGAAAGACATTTGCAATTTCTTTAGAGAAATAACAGTCGACTATTATGGACTTACGATCATAAGATTCTCCAGTCTCAACAAAATTGATAGCAATTTCTTCAATCCTTAAAGATTCATCATTATTTCCCTCGATGGTGGATCCAAGGAGCTCCGATGTACTAGCTCCAGTGTTTATGCGCATAACTGAGCTAGATTGTGGATTATAATTATCCATAGGACATACAATGTCCTCCAGGTGTATTGTAACCAAATTTGTATTTGATTTTATTGTCTTTTTCTGCTTATTAGCAGACTCATCTTGCTTCTTGGAAGTGCTTCTCCCCCTCTTGTTATTAATCGGGGGTTGAGTGGTTTTCTTTGGTACCTCCACTCTTTCAGGCACATTCCTTGCAGGATGATAAGACTTCGCGACACCTTTATAATATGTAAAAGCGTCTGGCAGATTATTTGTAATATTTTGCAAATCAATGATTCTCTGAACTTGTTGTTCAGTCTCAATAGTACGTGGATCTTGAAATGAAATGCCTTCAGCATTCCATTCTATTTCCTGGCATTTATTTCGGTACGATTCCCCCCCTAATACCGGGAAATGATCCTCATTATATATGCAATCAGCGAACCTGGCAGTAAAAAGATCCCCTGTCAAGGGTTCTAAATACTTGATGATTGACGGAGAGGAATATCCAATATAGATCCCCAATTTCCTGTGTGGACCCATTGATGTTCGCTTAGGTGGTGAGATGGGTACGTATACAGCGCACCCAAATTTACGCAAATGGGAAATATTAGGAGGATTCCCACGTACTAGATGTAAGGGGGAAGTATCGTGATATGCAGTTGGTCGTAGTTGAATTAAGTCTGCAGCATGCAGAACTGCATGACCCCAACACGACGTAGGCAATTGACAATTCATGAGTAAAGGTCTTGCTACAAGCTTGATTCGTTTAATCAATGATTCAGCCAATCCATTTTGAGTATGGACATAAGGAACAGAATGCGTAACCTGAATTCCCAATGCCATACAATAATCGTTAAATGCACAGGATGAGAATTCAGCAGCATTATCCATACGGATAGATTGTATCCGATGTTCAGGATATTGCGCCTTTAATTTTATGACCTGAGCCATAATTTTAGCAAAGGCGTGGTTACGTGTCGATAACAAAGACACATGAGACCATCTAGTAGATGCGTCTATCAAAACCAGAAAATATCTAAACGGCCCCGATGAAGGCTGAATCGGACCACAAATGTCTCCTTGAATTCGTTCAAGGAATTTAAGTGGTTCTGCTCGGATTTTAAGATAGGATGGTCTTAAAATCAATTTCCCAGTAGCACAAGCAGTGCAACAAAATTCTTTATTCTGGGGAAATTTAGCTTTTGCCATGTCATGACCTATTGAATTGCTAATAATTTTCCTCATCATCCCTATTCCTGGATGCCCAAGTCGATCATGCCAATTTCGGAATGTATCGACATCTTGGAAAATTATTTTATAAGTAACATGTGGAATAGTTTTTATATATGTATAGTACAATCCAGTTTGGAGTGAAGAGAATTTTTCGCAGATTTGTTTGCCATAGCCCGTAAGTTTGGTCAATAGGAGATATTCCTTATTACTATCTACATGTGTTTCTGCATGTAGGCCGTTCTTACGGGTGTCTCTAAAACTTAGAAGGGTACGAGTAGAATTAGGATACAGTAATGCATCCTCTATTGTTATTTGTGTACCCCTAGGCAATGTAATAGTAGTTCGTCCAGAACCAACTATCACAGTGTCTTTACCATTAATGGTCATAATATTTCCTTCCCTTTTCTTAAGAGTTTGGAAATATTTAATTTCTCTAAGTATAGAGTTTGTGGTGCAAGAGTCCACAAGGCCTTTTTCTTAAGAGTTTGGAAATATTTAATTTCTCTAAGTATAGAGTTTGTGGTGCAAGAGTCCACAAGGCATAATTCTTCCTCCGATGGATTGCTTGTTATCGACATCTAAATGTCAGATAATATAAGGAAATAAATATGCAATGATAATGTATCAAAAGAACAAGTATATATAAATATTATATATATATATAAAAGAATGTACAAAATATAGATTATTTATTTATATACAAACAAAAGGGTGCAAGATGTTATAAGATAGCTACTATTATTATTACAACACAAATTGTCAAATCTAGACCAAACTACTCTAGATCTCCAAATATGTCTCCAGATCCAAAATCTATGAGCATATTATCCGTAGATGGGAGATCCTTAGTGGTGGTGTTGTCTCTCTTAATCGGGGCTTGTCGAGAACAACCCACTTCTTTATCCTCAGAGACAAGATTGAAATGAGTTTCATATATTTTTCTCTTGTGCTGGTAACGCGTTACGAATGGAAAGAAAATGATGATTGTATTGATCGATCTACAGTGAATTGGGTATATATGTTACAGTAAATGGCAACTGCCAAAAAGGTGAAACGGTGTCTTGGCCCTGACGATGCCTCTTCAAGAGAGGCATTTCTTGCATTGTACGCTGCCTATTGGATAATGCTAATCCTACTACTAATTAACTATATTTATCTATTGATCACTAATTAATTAACTCTAATTAATCTCAACACTTCCGATACCTACAAAAGCAAAGTTTGTATGAAAAATTGGAAACCTTTTATGAGCTAAACTCAACTTTTTAAAAAATATTTCTAAAAGTATAAAATCTTTATAGCTATTACAATGGTTAAACTATAAAGCAAAAATAGTGGCGAAGAATCCACCACTGGAGAGAGAGAGGGGCAAAGCATCCACCATACGACGATGACCTAAGCAACTCAGGGGTGAGGTGGATGAATCGAATCAAAAGCCGGTGTAGAACAAGAGACTCCCCAGAAGAGTATATAACCACCAAGAGGACCACAGCCAACCAGGGCGACCGGGGATGGATGGCGTTCAACAATGATCATTGAAGTGATGGTAGCGAGAACCCACAGAGCTTCCAATACGACGCCTTAAGGGAGGGGATGATGGCACTATCGTTGTTGTTGTCCGCCAACAAGGTCAAGACTTTCACCTAAAAAAGCTCATCGGAGAGGGGGGAGGAGAGTAGGGAAGAGGGGAATGAATGACATCTTCTTGTATGTGGCGCCCGAGGGCATCACCGCCATTGACTTGCAAACACATAGGGCTTTCGTCTACACTCGTAGTTCCCTCTTTAAAAATATAATTGGTTGGGTGCCCGGTTGGCCGGATCAGGCGCGCTTGTTGGCCTGGGTGCATTGTCTATATAAAATGCACCCAAGTGCATAATATACATATTATATATACCCCAAAAGAAGCACCTTACACTACCCCAAAAGAAAAAAAAAACAAGAAGAAGAAGGAGCAGCAGCAGCTTACACGTCTTATCTTAGTCCATTCGTTCAAACCAAGCAGCAGCAAGTTCAGATGGTTACATAATACATCGCACCAGCAGCAATTTGAGATTGGTTGTTGTTATTGGCTTATTGCAGCTCGCCAATAG
This sequence comes from Cenchrus fungigraminus, assembly GCA_036936925.1. NCBI lineage: Eukaryota > Viridiplantae > Streptophyta > Magnoliopsida > Poales > Poaceae > Cenchrus > Cenchrus fungigraminus. The sequence goes on along the minus strand of CM072776.1, from coordinate 91,317,459 downwards.
AAATGGACCTCAGATATTTGAACTTAATTTTTTTATTGGCTTATTGCAGCTCGCCAATAGAAATGGGCCTCAAATATTTGAACTTAATTGAATCTTTAACAATCTTACCATTAATAATTGGGACTCCTTTTGAAGCCTCTAGTGAAGCCACCTAGGATCATAGGTGGACACTCTAAAAAAGAGAGAAATCTTAAAAATTCTCAAAAAAAAAAACATCTGGCCTATCGGTAGGCTCAAATCATCATAACCATTAGATCAATTATATTTTCTAAAAAATTACCCACCATGTCATTATGAAAATAACCTAAAATAACCCTCTGAATCTATATCTAAATTACCCACCTTTATCATTATAAAAATAATTCAAAATAACCCCCTAAATTTGGAACTAAATTACCTACAACTAATACTTAAAAACAACTTAAATTAACACCTTAAGTTTGAATTTATTATTACCCTAAAGAGCTAAATGTCGATGAAAATGTTGTAGAGTGAATTATGACTAAAATATATCATTGGGATGAAGATAATAAGTATATATTCCATATAAATATTGTTTGAATATTTAACAAATGATAGACAACTTAAGGTAATGGTTTTATAACTATATAGCCTTGTTTCTTTTCCATGGGAGACTCCGGCATTACTTCCCACTTTCCACATGACATGGTAGGAAAAAAATTATAAAAATTCTCACAAAAATATAATGGTTAAGACTCCTCAAAATAATAACCACGTGTGTATCACGGGTTAGTGGGCTAGTAGTCTAAATTTGTCTTGCTAGTAAATTTGATGGTTTCTTATGAAAAAGAAATTTCAAGCAGAGCCAATTATACATTTGGTATAGAAACATTCAGCTTTTTAAAAAATCTAGTTAACTGAACAACAAGGTAAATATTTATATTCATACTGGAACTTCCCCTTTGGTGCTGGCAAAGTGAATAACCTATAAACACAACTCAGCCTGATCCTGGCATTCACTGCACTGCCTTCGGATCTTCCGTTGAAATGCTGAAGGTTGAAGCCTGAAAGTATTGCGTCAGGCAGGGGGAGAGCAGGTAACTGGCCGAGGTTGAAGAAGCAGTCAGAGTTGATCCTGGAGTGCAGCCGCTCCATGTTCCTGAAGAATCCCTCGACCTGGTCCTCCTCGCCTCCTCTTCCGGTGACGTCGAACAGGCGGCGGTGTGTGCTGCTTGCACATGGTAGCCCCGCCAGCCGCCACCGGCGATGTCGACGAGGAAGCGGCTGTGTTGCGAGCGCAACAGAGGGAGGTGCCGGAGGGCGTGCAGTTGCCGCCGTGGCAGTCAAATGCAACGAATCTCGGGGCGCCTCCACTCCTTGTGTCAGGATGCATAGGGGAGGAGCGGGGAACGGGCTGACTGGGGCGGGAGGCGGGGAGGACGCTGGCGTTGGGGGCGGCGAACAGCGATAGGAGCCGATGAGGGGGCTTTCTGTAAAATCTAATCTGGGATCGCGATTAATAGTTACGATCCAAAATAGGGGGTACTTTGAAAAATATCGGATCGCGATCAATAGTCGCGATCCAAATCAGGGTTATTTTGAAAAAACATCGAATCCAAAATAGAGGCCTCTCTGCAAAATTTTGATCCGGCGACCTGGGAGCGACGAAACTTCGTGCTACCGCCGGCGACGCCCGCCACCGTGCCCGTCGCGAGCCTCCGTCAAACTCGCGCTCCCAGGTGCAGCCTCTTTCCCGGCGCGACCCCGCTCCTCTAGATCCTTCTTTGAGGCCTGGATGCAGATCCTCCCGCGGTTCCATTGCCGTCCCTCTCGTCGCCCAACCCAAGAAAGGGGCCGCCGCCTTTCGGCGTTCTCGCAAGCCATAGAGGGCGGCGCTGGGGACAGGGTCCGATGGCGGCTCGCCGGCGAGTGACTTGGCGAATGGGCGGGCAGCGAGGGAGTCAGCGGAGTCACTGCTGTAGCAAGTTCTCTCCAGCGTCTCCCTTCGCCTTGGATTCGATACGCCACAAAAATACTTGGGTCATTCAGTTTTACCACACAAAACCGCTTGCAATATGAACAGGCTGCCGCAAAATGAATGGCTAATGAAATCATCTTCCCCTTGCAGGTTACAGCCACAAGCCTGAGGAATATGCCTCAGCCGTTGGACATGGAAAATGGGCTCATCAAGGTTCTAACCTTGAGCCCTTGACATTGGAGTGAGCATGCGGAGTAACCAAGTCTCCTGCATCTCTCTTGTTTGTTTTGAAGGGTCAGTCCCCTGCATCTTTCTTCACCAGGCTAGCTGGGCCAACACCTCCTTCACTTTCAGGTCCTTCCATTACAGTTTCTCCTGCTGCATTACCAACTCTTCCAGTTTCTTCAGCCAGCAGCCAATCTCCTCCAGCTCCGGGTGATGCACGGAGCACAACACGGTCCGATTTTTCAGCATCTGCAATATGGCACGCCACAGCTGCAGCAAACGTCGCCATCCACCCTCCTGAAACTGAATGCAAATATAATTTCCTGCTCCTACTTGCTTGGAAAGCATTTCTAATTCGGGAGGAAAAATATCTAATATTAACTGTAAAATTCCTAAAAAATAATGGATCAAACTCCAGCAAATTCAGGACTCGCATTCTGCAACTGCTCCCTCATGTATCCTTCTCGTGAACCATGCTAATATCCTCTTCCATCAGAGCCAATTTATCTCCAACATCCAAGAATCTGTTCACTGTTTTCCATCCTAAAACCGTACTAGTTGAGAAATGGGAGTATATATTAGCTGTGGACCTGCTAATCATAATCCAATCTTGCAGAATGTGAATACATGAGGCAGCCTGTTAAATGTTCGGACTTTTGGCTTTAGGACGGAAGTTTAAGTATCTAGTTGTGACGAACATTTGGAATATCATTAACCGTGTTATAAACAACCAGAACTATCAGAATCAGCACAAATAACACCAAATTCAAACCCTACCTAACAGGCACACCTCAGGAATAGAAAAACACTAAATCCCTTACTGCACAATTGTATATCAAACTCACCAAGACGGCTCTGAGATTTCACAGGACTTCCTCACCAGTCACCACCAAAACCAGTGCCAACATCACAGTCAAATTCAATCTAGCTCTAGAAGCACCTCCGAATCGAATCCCAGAAAGCACAAATCAAGGTCCCAAATCCTATGATGCCAAAAGTTGGTCCAGGAAGCAAAAAAAGCAAATGGTTTTGTGCTTGATACAAGTCTTCACAAATGCCCATACCATACTTCTCTCTCTACAGCTTGCACAACTTTTTCTCGAGTAAGGTCATCAGTATTCACTATTCAGTGCTATTGTTCTATCAACAAAATGGAATCATGGCGAGAGCAACAGGAGGGAGTGCAAAACGAGATCAACCAGTTTCAAAGCAGAGAAGAATGCAGCTCTGCAATGATGGAACACCGGAAAGGAGCTGCCTAATTGGACGGTTCAGGGGCTCAGGGCTCATCTGAGCCAGATTTGCAGGCATTAGCATCACCACAGGCATCATCACCCATGCACAGAAAAGGAAGTGTCACTGAGCGCCAAGTAATGAGAAGTGATCCTGTCTCTCACTCAACCACAATGCTGAGAGATTTGGGTCCTGCACTGACCAAAAGGGTAGCGGCAGATCAGAGGTCCTGGAAAAGGCTGGGAAACCATGAGCCTCCGATCCCAGAATATGGAGATGCCTCGACAAAATCATTGCCAGCGCGAAGGAGATTACACACATTCACAATAATTCCTTCGCTTCCACAATCGCAGAAGGTTGACGACAGCGTCGTCGTGCGTCGATAAAAGGTGATGTAGAATCGAAGGATGTTGTGGTGATGAGGAATCGAGGATGAGATGTGCACCTTGGAAAAGAGGACGCGCTGTGATCAAGATGGAACTGCAAAGATCTGCAGAGGTCAATGATAATGTCCTTATGATTTCAACAGGGAACGTGAAAGCACAAGTGCAATGGATGATGCCTGCCACAAATGGAATGGGATCAGACGCCTGGAGTCAAGGTCATGCCTAGAAAACATCCTGTGCGCCTCTGTTTATGCTGAATGTTTGATTAGCGAGTGAAAGCAGACGGGCACTCATAACTGAAAAACTGCATGAATGAACATGATTTATTTTTTATATAAAAAACAAGTGAATGTTGTGTGCATTCCTTACAGTCTGGATCTTGAAACAGTAGGACACATCATCATTTACATAAAGGAACAGTACAACGTGCATCGGCTACCATTTTGTCCGTAAAACATGGTTCATGGTACCATAGCCAAAGCATATTTCTGAATCAGTAGCATAAAACATGGTTCATGGTACCATAGCCAAAGCATATTTCTGAATCAGTAGCATGTATCAATGGCAACGTGTTGATTCTGTCAAAAAAAAAACTGCCTGCTTACGGTTAACAATTTCAAAGACTAGTCAATGCTCCCATCTAGTCATGCCTCACATAATATAGGTCTTCAGCTAATTTTCTTTGCCTATTTCTTAGATTAGAAGTTAACTGATATGAACCACTGAGATGTCCTTGGGTGCTGAATGCGTTGGTATACACTAGAACCTTCAGCTCAAGGAAGCATCCCAAGATTCTCAACTCAGATATAAAGAAAAACTATACGAAACAATTGTTCCCCACCCAACCAAACCCCAAGTAGCAATATAGGTAGAAAGAACTAATTCACGAATAAGGATCAACTTGAGCTCTTGAGCAACTGGAGAAACATAACATCAGATTCGCACATTGGCAATCATAGCAAGGGGAATGTTATAAAGTTGCAACTTTGGGAAATGTGCTCTAAGAAAATAGGTGTTATAATTGTGATATGTAAAATCAAGAATTTGAGCTCATAAACAATCTTGCCAAAAGAATAATTTTTTTAGAGTTTTGGAGACACAAAAAAAATCTACTAGACCAATATGCACAAGAATACATTCAAGCATTCAACGAATCTAAGAATCGCAATCGCATATTAAAAAGGTGATACATAGCCAAGTTTCTAAAGAACCCCAAACATGACTCACTGAAACAAATCTCTGAACCCATTCATGCTCTACATTTACTCAACCAAAGTGAACTGAAACCTCTGAAAACAAAAACAACCATCTAAGAGAAGCCAGGTATTCCCCCGCCTCTCAATTTTAATATAGTACTTTAGCGACATAAGAACCAAGGTAATAGGTACTGATGAAACTAGAATAAACATGCAAGTAGCAGCATTCCTGTCTAAATATGTAAAAGATATCCGTAAATTTCACCATGTAAAACTGTTGAGCATTTGAACCTCCAATAAACAAAATTACATTAGAATTATATAAACTTGCACAAACCTACATAAGTATTAAACCAACTGGAATATCTGACGACGCCTCCATGAAAGAAAGCATCACTAAACTTCATTCTAGAGTTTTCAAAAAAAAAAAAACTTCACTCTGGAGTCTAGACAGTATCATTGCACCAACAGTTCTACTACAGTAACAGTAGAGATATGAGCAACAAGACAAGGATCGCAAACAGCACAAGACACCCAATTCAAGAAGGGATTGCAATTATCCAAAGTCCAAACTATCATAAGCCTCAGGACAGAGCAGGGCACGAGTGTACGATTCAAACTATAGTTTTGAAACACTTTACTTGAAGCAGAGTATGCACAAGAACCATTGCGGCAATGCACAGAGTTGACCACAGTAAAGCAAACAAGCACCTCATGCAAAGTGGCAATTTACAAATTGGTAAGAAACTTGAGAATCAATGAGGGCCCAGCCTGAACAAGGTTTAGAATTTAACCACATTGGAGCCATACAGGAAGTCACCAGATTAGAATACAGCCCCCTCACCTTTCTGTCTCCTACCGCCCTCTCTAAACACGAAAACTGAAAAGAAAAAGAAAAGGAAAAAGAAATGCAAGAGGGATGCGAACATTGGAGGACCGCGCAAAGATGCCCTCCACTCGTCAAATTACAACAGAACATGAAAAGGAAAAAAAGAAAAGAAGAAGCTTACAAAAATCACTCAAGAACACGGCGAGCGGCGCCGGGAACGGCCGTAGATCCGTACAATACGCCGCCGCCTCCCCCCAACCGTATGTATACGCCGTATATACGGAAGCACGTGCGCAGGGCAGCCGAACCTCCTCCCTTCCAGTTCCATCCCCTTCCTCCCCGTCGTTAATAGTAGAAAAACAATGCCTGGCTCCACCCTGTCTGCCGTTGGCGGTGGCGGTGGCGACCTCCTGCGCCTACATTGGCCGGGACGCGCTTGGGGAGAGAGCGGTAGGAGGGCGGGGGCGGGACGCCCTTGGGGCGATAGGTGGGCGCGGAGGCGGGGCTGTTCGGTCACTTCTGGCGGCGACCGCCAGGATCGCCATGGGAGGCGGCGTGGATAGAAGAGGAGAGGAGACGAGGAGCCGTGCTTTCCTTTATGCGAGAGCGAGTGGCCTGCGCTCTGCCTCTGCGGCCGCGCGTATGTGTGTGTAGTGTAGGTGTGATAACTGATAATTAAGCCGTGAAGAAAGACTAGGTCTATGGACACCGGCAAAGAGTTGTACTTTGGTTCATGAAAGTTTGGAGAAATCAGTTTATTTTTCTATTTTATATTTTTGTATACACGAACATAACTACTCTCATGCGCTTTTTTTCATAATTAGGTATGAAAAATGAATCCATAATTTGAGTGACTCGTTTAAAAAATAATAACTTGAGTGACACATAAAAAAGCTAATATCCCGAATTCAAAAGAGGTTTTAAACTCTTAACAAGTTGTTAATATAGAGCTTTGAAAGGCTTGGTCTTTCGAGGTGCTCATAAAGGTAGTATTGTGTGTTTGTGTGTTTTCATAGGACGAGTGTGTGTACACGTGAGCGTCTACATTTGTACTGTGTGATTCATCAAACATTATCAAAGGTTAGCTTCCAGCAGCCTGTTCGTTTGGCTGGTGGCTGGTGGCTGATGCTGATTTGTTCTGAGAGAAAAGTACTGCTGGCTGGTTGCTGGTGGCTGATTTGTTCCGAGAGAAAAGTACTGCTGGCTGGTGGTTGATAAGCTAAGTGAACATGGTGCAGATTGTCGAGTGAATTGTGTTTTTTTAGGAGTGATGATCTCGATCAAGCGAAACAACTAATGGTCAAAGTTATATAGGACTTCAACTCCATTTTCATTCTATAGGTGCTTGGTCCCGATGTGCTTTTTATGAGATCCCATCTAACATAGGGGTGTTTGAAGAACTAGTCAAAAAGTTATTTGGACTCTACTCCGAATAGCTCTAATTAGCACTTGTTGAGAGGATAATTTTTAGAGTTGGTTAGTTGCAAATAGTTTTAAAATAGGACACCTGGCTTACCTTTTTGGGACTAAATTATACATTTACCTAGGTTGGACTGATTGGGTTACAATGTGTTAAGACTCGAGTACTCGATCACTAAACGGGATAGAAATCCTATATGTGGTGTCCCAAAATATCATGGCCCCGTTTAGTTCCCCAACGTTTCATATATGTGAACTCGTGGACCGTGCCTATGCATCAGGCGTGAGGCCCAAGAAGATGGAGGGAGTGTGGCCTTCAAGTTTTTTCTCCGGTGTGGGCCCGCCAAATTGATCGGGGGACGGGGGGACGGGGGAGGGGACAGGATGGGCTGTGGCCTGTGGGGCTGCAAAATGACATTCTTCCCGCATACATAGCCAAAAATGATCGAAGAGTACTATCTTTGTTTTTCTTTCTTACGGTTTAACCCAGATTAATGATTATGTCCCTTTCACATTTCATGAACACAAATTATGAGTAGCATAAAACTTTTCAAAAGTACGGCCGGGAAGATGAAACTTTTGAAATGAATGTAGTAGTAAGTAGTGCAGCAACATGGAAGGGAAGTCAGCTGCTAAAGTATTCGAGCGTGATTCATCAAAATTTACCGAAGTTTTTGCCTCATAAAGCGTGGACAAAAGATGGTGACAGGAAGAGAGTTGCATGTATGGTGTATATAGGACCATTTGGTCGCCTGCTACTGCTAGTAGAGCGCCCGCTAATAAGGCCAAGATTTGCGCCAGGACACATCATGCTACGCTCCGAGGACGCAAGCGTAGTTTGTCTCGCGTTGTGGTCCTCTCTCGTCATATCATATATGCATTTGCGAGATCATGCATGTTAGCTGCCTGGTGAGTTTCATTCCAAGATGTTGGATGCTTGCGCAAACGTGAAAGAGGTTAGTTTTCCTAGCTAGCTCCCACACCGGCCGTGTCTGTTGACTAGTTCCATTGTAAAACGCACACCGATGATCGATTACTTGCTATATGTGGTAAGCAGCACACAGGTATAGCCAAGCTTTTTGTAGCGACAAAGCACGATTCGGCCGTTTCTGTCTGTGGACCAGCTGATTTCTGGATGGAATCTTTGTTCTGCATCTCATACATGGGGCTACTACCTGCATTTTGCATGCTTTCAAGTTTTTCTACCAAGGCTAGTATACCGCATCCTTGCAGGCTTGTCCGGGCCTGAACGAGTTTCAGGCGGTAGCCAACGCACAGCATTAAAGTTTTTGAGGTGTATCTGCCAGTAGCATTTTTTGTACAGATGTGCTGGAAATTTAAGACCACGTATGACTGTTAATAAGCCATCATCTTTCGTACTCGCTGGCTCCAGTAGCTAATTCATGGCCTGAAGTGGGTTTTATTAGAATGGTTGTTTTTCAGAATTTCTGATTCAACCACAGATATTTTAAAATTGGGAAAACTCTACATGGATTTACAGTGCTACATTAATTGCTACTGTTGGATCCATTGTAAAAAGTACTTTAGTTAGTATATATGTTGTATTGCATTATAGGGTGTGTTTGGTAGGGCTCCGACTATGTCTGGTGCTGGTGGAGTGGATTCTGTGGTGAAGCTGAAACTGTTGTAGGAAAAACTTTAGCAAAACAGCTTCTCCTGGCTGTGTAAGGTGGATAAGGGAGTGAAATGTCCATAATACCTTCCCTTGTTAGAATTGTTGTTTTTTCAGAATTTCAGATTCAACCACAGATATTTTAAAATTCCACATGGAATTACAGTACTACATTGCTACTATTGGATCCATTGTAAAAAAATACTTTAGTTAGTATATATGTCCTCCATTCCAAAATGTAATACATTACAGTTCTGTCCTAAGTCAATAGAGAAAATATACTAACATCAGAGTAAATATCATAATCGTAGCCCGCTGGAGATCTTTTTTAGAATTAAAGCTGGCGCTACAATATTGCCAATTGTTCCTCTACGGCCGTTAAGGATGTTTTAGGTACACTAAATCCGGCTACTAACTTAGCACCGATCGATAATCCTATTTTCTGCTATGGCCTATGGGGGTTGATGATGCTTTGCTTTCTCCACACTAGAGGCCCAAAAGCTCATTAGTTGCAAAAATAAACTGTGGTAGTACAAAATCCAAACTGTAACCAGTAATTTTGAAGTGATTAATACAAAGACATGCTTACTTGTAGCTTCGGAGATGCATAGTATCCATAAAAAATCATTTAGGTCCATATTTTTGTATGATTTACTAAAATTGCTCATATTTTTTATAAAAAAGCTAAATGGAGCTTTTGCAATATCCCCCTATAGCTTTTGAAAGAGGCCGCCGCTAAATGGTTTAGCCCGCTATCTAAAATATGGTGGACTAATAATGTAAAAACTGTTTTCAGATTAAGTAACATACACCGGTTAATTAAGATAATAATATGTTTTTATAGATAAGTATTACTCAGTTTTATAGTTTACATTGTATGGTATTTCAGTAAACTCACATTTGCAGCCCATAGGGAACAATATAGTTTCCATTATCTAAAAAAATAGGAACAATATAGTTATGGAGTCACTAGTAGAGAGCGAGGCTTTGGTTCGGGTCTTTAGTCCCGGTTCAACTTTGGAGCCGGGACTAAAGGCCTTTCGTCGACGTGACCCGAAATGCTGGCTGGAGACACCCCCCCTTTAGTCCCGGTTGGTATAACCAACCGTGACAAAAGGGCTGACTCCCAACGTCTCTTTCCCGTAATGATTGACGCGGGCTTTTAGCACCGGGTGGAGTTACCAACCGAGACTAAAGGGTACCCTTTAGTCTCGGTTGGTAACTCCACCCGGGACTAAAAGCCCGCGCCCTATAAATCCAGCTTCTTCTTCCTCTTTCTCTTGCCCGAGCCATTCTTCACCAAGAGCTCAAGCTCCTCCTCCATGGCGCCTCAACCTTAGAGAGGTGCTGCTGAATTTTTTCTTCATGTATTTGTGAAGATTTCTCTCCTCTAAAGTGTTGCCAAGGTTTGATTCTTCTTCCTCCCATCATTTGTTGTGATTAATTGTTTTTATATATTTTAGAGATGGAGAAAATAGAAATCTTAAATCCTAGGTGGGAGGAGCTAATAAGAGATGAGGTTTTTTATATACTTTAGATTTAGAAAAAAGTGGTTGGCTAAACACTAGCATTGTCTTGTTATCTTTTATATTGATGTAGAGAAAATTGAATTTTACTTTTTGATATAATGATACATAGAACTAATTATGATTTTACATTTAGCTAATATTTTAGAAGTTAGTTTATAAAAAATATGGTCATTAATAATGGAGATAAAAAATGGTCATCAGGTGACCTCTGTATGTCATTGTATCACAAGAAATGGCCAGATGTATGTAGTTCACATAGGATGCAGTGATTGTCGCGGTTGTGGTACAATGACATACATACAGATGAGGTCACTTGATGGCTATTACAAGGCACGACATCAATAGCAATGAGTACAAGTCCCAAGCTAAAACTAGTCAGCTTCTAGCTTTTGAACCTCTGCTTCAAACACATTTATGAATTCATATATTGTGTTGAGTTGATCAACATGTTCAGGAAGAATGTAGGTAGGCCTCCAGTTCTCATCATCCAGTTCATAACGGAATACATCATCAAACTCACCATTCTTCATCTTTGTCTTTGTTTACTTTTTGATATAATGAAACATAGAACTAATTATAATTTTGCATTTAGCTATTTTTTTAGAAGTTAGTTTATAAAAAATATGGTCATTAATAATGGAGATAAAAAATAGCCATCAGGTGACCTCTGTATGTCATTGTATCACAAGAAATGGCCAGATGTATGTAGTTCACATAGGATGCAATGATTGTCACGGTTGTGGTACAATGACATACATACAGATGAGGTCACTTGATGGCTATTACAAGGCACGACATCAATAGCAATGAGTACAAGTCCCAAGCTAAAACTAGTCAGCTTCTAGCTTTTGAACCTCTGCTTCAAACACATTTATGAATTCACGTATTGTGTTGAGATGATCAACATGTTCAGGAAGAATATAGGTAGGCCTCCAGTTCTCATCATCCAGTTCATAACGGAATACATCATCAAACTCACCCTTCTTCATCTTTGTCTTTGTTTACCTTTTGATATAATGAAACATAGAACTAATTATAATTTTGCATTTAGCTATTTTTTTAGAAGTTAGTTTATAAAAAATATGGTCATTAATAATGGAGACAAAAAATAGCCATCAGGTGACCTCTGTATGTCATTGTATCACAAGAAATGGCCAGATGTATGTAGTTCACATAGGATGCAATGATTGTCGCGGTTGTGGTACAATGACATACATACAGATGAGGTCACTTGATGGCTACTACAAGGCACGACATCAATAGCAATGAGTACAAGTCCCAAGCGAAAACTAGTCAGCTTCTAGCTTTTGAACCTCTGCTTCAAACACATTTATGAATTCACGTATTGTGTTGAGATGATCAACATGTTCAGGAAGAATGTAGGTAGGCCTCTAGTTCTCATCATCCAGTTCATAACGGAATACATCATCAAACTCACCCTTCTTCATCTTTGTCTTTGTTATTCTGATTTAAAGGAAATAATTTTTGGACTTAATATGATGCAGATGAACCGGCAATGGATGAACGCCGATAGACGATCCCCGGAGTACATTGCTGGCATGCAAGCTTTTCTCGAAGTGGCCAAAGCCAACAAGAACCCAAAGGGATTCATGTGTTGTCCATGCTCTGTGTGCAGAAACGACAAAGACTACTCTGACTGGGGGACTCTTCACCTCCACTTGATTAAAAACGGATTCATGGCGAACTATGTGCTTTGGACCAGGCACGGTGAAAGAGGGGTTGTGATGGAAGAGAACGAAGAAGAGGAGGATGATAATAACATTCCTGACTGGGCCGCGGGGCAAGCTTTTGCGGATACTTTAATGCAAGATGCTGACAAAGAAGAGATACCGGAAGACGGCCATGTTGATGATCTTGGTCAAGTTCTAAAAGATGCACAAAGGGACTGTGAAAATGATAATGAAAAGGCAAAGTTGCGTCGTATGATAGAAGATCATAGAAAACTATTGTACCCAGATTGCAAACAGGGTCACAAAAAGCTTGGTACTACACTTGAAATGTTGCAATGGAAGGCAAAATATGGTGTGTCTGATAAAGCATTTGAGGGGATGCTAAAAATTGTGAAGGACAAGCTTCCCAAGAACAATGAATTACCGTCGACAACATATGAAGCGAAACAGACTGTGTGCCCTCTGGGGTTGGAGGTTCAGAAGATCCATGCCTGCCCTAATGATTGCATCCTATATCGAGGCAAGGAACATGAGAATTTGGAAGCTTGTCCTGTGTGCAAAGCGCTATGTTATAAGATCCGGAGAGATGATGATCCTGGTACTCTCGAGGGGACACCTCCCAAGATGACGAAAGTACCGGCGAAGGTTATGTGGTATTTTCCTATAATACCACATTTGAAGCATTTGTTCAGGAACAAAGAAAATGCTAAGTTGATGACATGGCACAAAAGCGATCGTAAGCAAGACCACATGCTGAGACATCCGGCAGATGGGTCTCAATAGAGAAAGATTGATAGAAAATACAAAGATTTTGCTGGGGAAGCAAGAAACATAAGATTTGGTTTAAGCACGGATGGTTTCAATCCATTTGGTGAGTTTAGCAGTGGTCATAGCACTTGGCCTGTGACACTATGCATGTTCAACCTTCCTGGTTGGATGTGCATGAAGCGAAAGTTCATTATGATGCCGGTGCTAATCCAAGGTCCAAAACAACCTGGCAACGACATTGATGTGTATCTAAGACCATTGGTTGATGAACTATTACTGCTATGGAAGAAAGAAGGCGTACGTGTGTGAGATGAGAATAAGCAAGAGAACTTCAACCTACGAGCATTGTTATTCATTACCATCAACGATTGGCCTGCTTTAAGTAACCTTTCTGGGCACTCAAACAAGGGATATCGGGCCTGCACCCACTGTTTACATAAAACAGACGGTATTCATCTGAAAAATTGTAAGAAGGTTGTGTATATGGGTCACCATCGCTTTCTTCCTGAGAAGCATCCCTTAAGGAAGAAAGGTATGCATTGGAAAGGAAAGGCTGATCATCGTACAAAGCCCCCCCATTTTAAAGGAGAGGAGATATTTGAGATGGTAAAGGATCTAAGGGTTGTCTTTGGAAAGGGTGACGGTAGTGAACCTGTTCCACATGATTCTAACGGGCGTGCACCAATGTGGAAGAAGAAATCTATATTTTGGGAGTTACCTTATTGGGAAATTCTTGAGGTCCAGAACGCTATTGACGTGATGCACTTGACGAAGAATCTTTGTTTGAATGTCCTAGGCTTCTTGGGTTGTTACGGTAACTCTAAGGATACATTGGAAGCACGACGGGACCTGAAAAATATCCATAGGAATGAAGCACCTCCGATAGAGGTTGATGAAGAAGCAGATCCTGAAGAGGTTGAGGAGGAAGAACAAGATTACTTAGGTCCTGCTAGTTACACCCTGAGCAAGGAAGAGAAGGACATCATGTTTGATTGCCTAAACAGTATGAAGGTTCCATCTGGCTACTCATCGAATATAAAAGGGTTAATAAATATGAAAGATAAGAAGTTCACAAATCTAAAGGCCCACGACTGCCACATGTTGATGACACAGTTACTTCCAGTTGCGTTGAGGGGTGTTCTACCAGAGAAAGTACGATTAGCGCTCGTAAAGCTTTGTGCATTTCTCAATGCAATTTCACAGAAGGCAATCGATCCAAGGAACCTAGTGAAGCTACAGAATGATGTTGTGCAATGTCTTGTCAGCTTTGAGTTGGCATTTTCACCTTCATTCTTCGATATTATGACTCACCTCCTGGTGCACCTTGTGAAAGAGATTACTATTCTTGGTCCAGTATTCCTGCACAACATGTGGCCTTTTGAGAGGTTCATGTCAGTCCTCAAGAAATATGTTCTTAACCGCGCACGTCCGGAAGGAAGCATCGCCAAAGGATATGTAACTGAGGAGGTCATTGAGTTTTGTGTGGACTTTGTCGACTCAATTGACTCGATTGGGGTTCCAGTATCACGACACGAGGGGAGGCTACTAGGAAAGGGCACCATTGGAAGGAAAGCATGTTTGAGCAATGATACTGATTTGTTCAATAAAGCACACCTAGCTGTTCTGCAACAATCAACCTTGGTGACTCCGTATATTGAGGAACACAAGCAGATTATTTCTTCACAAAATCCAACCAAAACCGAAGCATGGGTTACACGCCATCACTTGGAAAATTTCCCCTCATGGTTGAGTGAACAAGTTATTGGTGATTCCACGATTCACCCACAACTCGCTTTGTTAGCCAGGGGACCTTCTACCACAATTGTGAAATTCCAAGCTTACGATATAAATGGTTATACTTTTTACACAAGAGACCAAGATCGGAAAACCACACACCAAAATAGTGGTGTCCGTATAGACGCCATGGACAGCAACAATAACAAGAACTCGTATTATGGTGTCATAGAAGAGATATGGGAGCTTGAGTACGGGCCACTTAACATCCTCTGTTTCTTTGCCAATGGGTAAAACTAACTGGAGGTGGCATAAGGAAAGATCAATATGGAATGACAATAGTGGACCTGACCAAGATTGGTTTCAAAGATGAACCATTCGTCCTTGCCAAAAATGTGCATCAAGTTTTCTATGTCAAGGATATGACTAGCAAACCGAAGAATAAAAATCCCGAAGAAGGACCACAAGAGCCAAAGCGACACATTGTTCTTCCAGGTAAAAGAGTAATCGTGGGAGTCGAGGACAGAACAGACAAATCAGATGACTATGATCAGTTCGATGGCATGCCTCCATTCGCTGTCGAAGTTGACCCAAGCATACCGCTTGGAAATGAAGAGACACCGTACTTACGTCACGACCATGACCAAGGAACTTTCGTCAAGAAAAGGAACTTCAATACTGTACTGTAATGATTAATGTTCAAATCATTTGTGTAATGTTGTATGAGTGTATTCCTTTACGTATTTGAACTAAACCTTGTTAAAGCCTTTCAGATGCCATGTGAGAAGTAACCACAAAGTTTGAGATTTTTCTGAATTAGTTGAGCATTTTTCTTATGTCTTAGGAGACAAATATTGTCGAGTCCGAAAAAAAGTAATTATTTCAACTATTAAATTATTTTTTATATAGGAAAGTTAAGGTTGTTAACACTTAACGAAATATAATTTTGCATGGTTCAAATATTAAACTTACCATTTTTTAAAAATGTTACAAAGAGAAAGAATGAGAAAATGAGGAGGGAAAATGGGAAAAGAATCAAAGTCCCGCGCAAAATAGCCCTTTAGTCCCGGGTGGTGTTACGACCCGAGACAAAAGGGGGGCCTTTTGTCTCAGGTGGTAACACCACCCGGGACTAAAGAGGGAAATTTTCCCTTTTGGGGGCTCCCGCGCGAAATCGCCCTTTAGTCCCGGGTCGTCTCACCAACTGTGACAAAAGGCCCCCCTTTTGTCACGGTTCGTTACACGACCCGGGACTAAAGGGGTGTCTATATATAAAAGCAGCGACCCTCCCCCTCCAGCACTTGGCCACTTTGTCGTCCCCGATCCGCCGCCATCGTCGTCGTCGTGTCCTCCTCCTCCTCCGCCGCCGTCATCCTCCCCGACCGCCGCCTTCCGCGGCGCCTCCCGTCCTCTGCCCCCCGGGATTCTCCACCGCCGCCGGCCTCCCGGAATCCGCCGTCCACCGACCCGCCGCCGCCGTCGGCCCCCGGAACGCGGGCGGCTTCCTCCTCGACCTGCCCCGGCCTCCGGGGCTCCTCCTCGCGTCGGCCTCCTCCCCATCCTCCTCCTCCGCGCCGTCCTCCCCGGCCTCCGGGGCTCCGCCGCCGCCGCGCGCCTTGCCGCCCGGCCGGCCTGCGCGTCGTCACCTCCGCCCGCGCATCAACATCGTCTGTCCCACTCCGTCGCCTCGTCCTGCTGCCTCTGCCTTCAGCCTCACGGTCGTCCTCCCCAACGCCGGTAGGGGCGCGCCCTTCCCCCCCGGCCGCCGGCGTACACCGGTCCTGCCCGGTTGCCCCCAAATTTTAATTGGGAGTTTGGGACTTGCTGACGCAAACAAATGAATTGTTTGCGTCAGCAATTTTTTTAATTTCATTTGATGATTAAATTTAAGTATAAAATTCTAATTAAATATGTGTATAATAATTCTAATTAAATATGTCTCTCCCCAGCATCGCCGACCGCCATCTCTCCCCGGCTCCCCACTGCCTCCCTCGACGCACCCAGGATCCCGCCGCCGTCTCGCCCCGGCTCCTCGCCGACTGCGGTAGGCGACACTACCGATTCTAGAAATAAATAGAAATTATTGTATATTCTCATAAATTCGTGTCGATTCATAGAAAATTACTGTTTATTCTTGTTGATTCTAGAAATAGAAAAAAATTATTGTATATTCTCATAAATTCGTGTCGGTTCATAGAAAATTACTGTTTATTCTAGATGGATACTAGAAATAAATAGAAATTATTGTATATTCTAATAAATTTGTGTCGATTCATAGAAAATTAGTGTTTATTCTTATTTATTCCAGAAATAGACAGAAATTCTTGTATATTCTCATAAATTCATGTCGATTCATAGAAAATTATTGTTTATTCTAGATGGATACTAGAAATACAAAGAAGTTATTGTATATTCTCATAAATTTGTGTCGATTCATAGAAAATTAGTGTTTATTCTTGTTTATTCCAGAAATAGATGGAAATTCTTGTATATTCTCATAAATTTATGTCGATTCATAGAAAATTA
Organism: Cenchrus fungigraminus; assembly: GCA_036936925.1. Lineage (NCBI taxonomy): Eukaryota > Viridiplantae > Streptophyta > Magnoliopsida > Poales > Poaceae > Cenchrus > Cenchrus fungigraminus. The sequence goes on along the minus strand of CM072776.1, from coordinate 91,300,351 downwards.
CTGTTTATTCTAGATGGATAACAATGGCAACGATGAAAGGATTATGGAGGACATTATTGCTCGCGGTGCAAATGCCTTTGCAACCTACACGGACGAGGACATTATTCTAAATATGATCGGTGAAGGAGGCGTCGCCGCCGATGACTTTGCAAATAACGAGGAAGACATAGCCGCCGACTCAGAAAATAATGAGGACCTTGAGGATGCTAATGCAGAAGGTTCCAACGAGGTATACATATCATGCATTAAGTTCATTAGTATTAATTCGATAACCCCATTTCTTACATAAATAAATATCGAATATGCATGGTACTTGTAGGCTTCTGGATCGACGACGAAAAAGTCCAAGAGAGGTCGTACACAACTAATCGTCGGCGATGTGATGTATCGTATCACGGAGGTGTCAGAGCTTGGCCAGCCTTGTGCTCCAAAAAAAATCAAGGACAAGTTCGTGTCTCAATGCGGGGCCATTGTAAGGGACAACGTGCCCATCAAGTATAGAGAATGGAAGGGAAAACCAAGTAATGCATACGTGGTTCCAGACTCAGCAAAAGACCAGCTGTGGAATGATGTGCTAAAACACTTCACACTTCCTGAAGGCATCGACGCAAACCTTGTTAAAGGTTGGACTCTAGCGAAGATGGCAACTCAATTTCAGAATTTCAAGAAGAAGTTGACTAGGGATTTTATCAAGAACAACCGAACTCCAAATTGGGATGAATATCCGAAGATAAAAGATCACTGGAAGTCCTTTGTTGAATACAAGAAAAGTGAAATTTTTGCCCAAAAAAGTGCACAAGGGAAGAACAGTGCCAGTAAGAAAGGGGAGTACAACCATCGTCTTGGTCGAGGTGGTTACGCGGTAGCAATTCCCAAGTGGCGGAAGATGGAACAAGACCTTATCGCCAAAGGTATCATATCAGCGGTCTTTCACTGGCCCGATCGATCGAAGAATTGGTATTATGCGCATGGAGGCAGATTGAACCCGGATGATGGTACACTTGAATTCCCGCCCACGTTACGAGAGAAGGCACTTGAGTTAATGAAAAAAATAGAAGATGTCAGAGCTGGTAGATTGAAGGTTGACAGAGAAATAGATGAGCTCACTATGGCGCTCGGGAATCCAGAACACCCAGGACGTTGCAGGGGCTACGGGGTGGTGCCGTGGAAGTATGCTTTCAAGGGAAACCTCGATAGCTATAAAAGTCTCAAAAGAAGAAAAGAGCGCGAAGAGGAGCATTGGCGCCAAATGATGGAGCAAAGACTTAGAGAACAAGAAGAAAAGATGCAGGTAGAGATTGAACGGCGAGTGGCCGTAACGATATCTCAAATAGCCTAATCTGGAGCACTGCCCGAAGTACCTCTGGATCCCGTCATTAGCCCTTCCGCTCGCAAAAGCAGTTGTGCTTCTACCGAGGTTGCACCAGGTGCTTGCATAGAGGTCGCACCAGGTGCTTGCACAGAGGGCCCTGAAGAGCCGAGGGCAATCGAAGGAGTTCCAGTGGATGACAACCAACAATACCCTGTGGATTTTCTCTGTCGGTGCACCCCATGTGAGTTGCACAAGCCATTCGGCAACATCACAATGCAGGTGGCGTACGGAAGTGCTTTTGCGCATTTTCCTGGACAGACTAGCCACGGCATGTTGATTCCACCCGGCTACGCCTCGGTTTCTGTGGAGGAGATTTGTCAGGCACAATTTGAAGATCTAGAGCTAGACATCCTAGGAGGTGACGGGGAAAGGACACTCAAGGATGCAGTTCACGGTATCATATTGTGGCCCAAACGTTACATTATAATCCCCCAGACGGAGGGATCAATCCCTCCTACAGATCCCCCGCAGCCACGACCATCGTCATCTCCTAGGTTGTCCTCACGACCTTCAATATCACCTCGCTCACCGTCTACACAAGAACCATTATTCAATTCCAGAGGTGCGAGCTCCAACCATGATATTGACATCAATCCCGAATCACCTCCAAAAAAGCAGAAAAAACCAATGGCGGCAAAGCAAGCGCCATCAAAAGCAGAAAAAACACCAAAGCACCGCAGAAAAAACCGCCCAACCACCAAAGCACATCAGAAAAACCACCCAGCCACTAAAGCACATAAGAAAAAACCGTGAAACCACCGCAGAAGAAACCACCGCAGAAAAAACCACCTAGCCACGAAAGTACAATCGAAAAAACTGTCGGAGCACAGTCTTCCAACCCAGTGCAACCACCAAAGCTGAAAAAACCACCAACGATAAAGAAAATGGTTGAGCCCATCAGCAAAAGGAAGCTAGTATGGGAGACGACAGAAGAAGAAAAAACGACGATCGGTGCCCAACATGTGCATGAATTTTTCAACAATCTGAATACAAAACAGCAACGGAGGGAGCTTGAGAAGACCAAACAAGTAGATCCGGCCAAACTTGGGTTTTTCAAACTAATGAGTGAAAACAGCAAGAAACTGATGCCCATACTGGCGCCGACGTCGTCTAAAGAAGATGCGTCGATGAGCAAACAGACTTATGTTGCCTCCGGCCTTAATGCACATGAACGAGCTCTAGCAGAAATGCCTACACAACAAGTAGTGCAGGTCCTTGATTTCATGGAACAAACAAGGATGCCTTTAAGTGTTGCACTCGGCCATGAAGAACCACCCCGGGATCCAAGTTTCGAGTATAGATGGCCCTTTCAGCTAGGAAAACCTCTTATACGGCCAGAACTGGTACTTAAGCTCTCACCTAAGATGTACAAATTTCATGAGTGGTACATGCGGCAATCAGTGAAAGGCGTACATAGCATAGGTATGCTTGCTACACCCGAAGATTTTGCCACTGAAGGCAACAAGGTGGTCTGGCTGGAATTCAAAGATATTTATGAAGTTTACCATCTAGACGCCATGAATACCGATCTTATCGTCGCTTGGTGTCTGTAAGTGGCGTATTTTTTTTATGTTTATTAATAAATTTATTACGTATGTGGATTTACTAATTAACTTTGTATTTCATTTTTGGTAGCCTGCAAAAACAAGAGATGCAAAAAAGAATATTGCCAGTATTGGTTTCATGGACCCATCAAAAGTCAACGAGTTTGAGGTCAAGCATCAACCAGACACAACAATCGCGATAATCTATAGGACCTTGTCTAAGTTTCATGACAATGATCTCATACTACTACCTTACAGCTGCAAGTATGCGCGATTGCCATCTAATTGTCTTTGCTAATTCTATTTAGTTCTAATTTGTATGACTATTATGACCATGTATATACAGTTTCTACTGGATTCTTATGATCATTCAAGTCGACAATAGCAGCGTCATGGTGTAGGATTCATTGAGAAAAAAACCCCGCAAGTTACCAAGACCTTCAAAATATGTTTCAAGCGTAATAATTCTATCTAAGACGTTGTTTTAAATGCAATATATATATATATATATATATATATATATATATTGCTTTTACTAACACATTATCTTTCATTAATTTTCCTCAGAGCTTGGGAAAAATTCATTGCAGAGAAAGAAGGTGAATTTAAACCAACAATTACATTCTATACTGATTATCCGATACGTAATCCAAATAACAACTTCAGATTTAAGAAAATTTAAATTTTATCACACTTATATTTCATAATATTTTCTCCTATCCACTTTAGTGTTTGAGACAGGAACAAGGAAATAATTTATGTGGATACTATGTCTGTGAGCACATACGATGTTTGGCAAGTGCAAAGTCCGGAAATTATGATGTAAGTTAATTAAATAAACCTATTAATAATACATCATTTCCTAACCGCTTCTATATTTAATTGTTGGGTATAATATATTAACATATTTGCACATTATACAGATGGATATGGTTAAGGACGAGGTCATTCAGAAGGATCGTCTTTCGGCGATTCAAGAAAGTCTCTTGAGATTCCTCTTTGAGGAGGTGGTTATTCCAACAGGAAAACATCATTATGATGGATCTAAAAAATCCAATAGAGACTAGAAATTTGAAGTGAACGATATTTTGATGTATAAATACTATCTATTTTGATGTGTATATTTCTAAGTTTATGTAAGTTTATATATAAGTCTAACTGCGTATATGGTATATATAGACAGGTATATACATATATACAAGTGCAAATACGTATACGTACATATACGGGTTAGACAACAATTAGAATATACGCTCAAATCGAAAATAGAAAAAAAAGAGGAGACCCTTTAGTCACGGTTGGTATTACCAACCGAGACTAAAGGGGGTGGGCGCAGGTGCTGGCGTGCCCCCCCCCTTTAGTCTCGGTTCATAATACCACCCGGGACTAAAGGATACTTTTAGTCCCGGTTCATTCACCCGGGACTAAAGGGGGGGCCTTTTGTCTCTCATCATTAGTCCCGGTTGGACTTGAGAGACATATTCCCCTTACCAACCCGGACTAAAGGCCCTCTCCCCACCAGTGAGTAGAAGTAAGAAAAAAAAGAGTCCATCAGGCCATGGAGCATTTCCGTGTGCTGCATCAAGTTGGCAGACTGATTGAATGAGCTCTTGTTCCTGGGCCAAACAAACCGGGACTAACTACCTCAGTAAATACATTGATAGTGTGTTAAGCCCATGTTTGGATGCTCATGACTAAACTTCCCGTCACATCGAATGTTAATATTAAACGTAAACTAATGACAAAATTCATCCCATAACCTCAAATCTAATATGTCTAATTAAGGCATGATTAGACATAGTAAACATCTTCTAATGATGGTTCAATTAGGCTTTAATAGATTCATTTCGCAAATTAACCTCCAGCTGTGTATAATTAAATTACATTTAATCCTTTCTAATTAGTATCAAACCTACAATGTGACAGATGCTAAACTTTAGTGTGCGGTGACCAGATCCTCGAATTCGATCATGGCACTCCCTCAACTGGCTGATCTCCCGATGACATGACGGTACGTACGTCACGTACTCTCGGGGTGTGCCAGTGCCACGCCCCATATGGACGACGGTCAGCTGCTAGCTACTAGCCGGCCTGCTGCTGCTGCTTGACTCCACCCGGTGGCGCCTGCCGCGACTTGATGGCCATATTGATGGGCAGATCAGGCCGCCGAGCCAACCGATGGTTACTCGGACTCCGAAAACACAGGCCATTGAAATCGCCGCGCTGTCACCCGGCCCGGCCGGCGGCCTGACTGCCTGAGGCAGTGACCCGACGGTGCGCGACGCGACGACGAGCCATACATTGAAACGGTCCCGCGGCGCGGTGGCCAGACATGGCGGGGCGCCGGACGGCGAGCGATCCGACCGGACCAGCAGCGGACGCGACGCTACTGTACCTGCGCATCCTCGCTTGTGTCCTCCTCTCTCCCCTAAGCTAGGGTCCCAGGCATCATCGCAGATTCGCAGGCCCGGGCACCCCCGACCCCGACCCAATTAATGAATTCGGGCCAGACGCCAGAGGGTAGGGCTTCAAGGAAGAACGTGCGTGCGCCCCCTCTCGCCGTCTCCACTCTCACCTCATCATGCAATCAAAACCAGGCGCGAGATCGAGGAGCCCCGGCGGCAGCAGAGCTGGGCAGAGCAGGCGGCCGGCCGGCTGGCCTCGGGCAGAGCACCGCGGCCTCGATGGACGCCGCGCTGCTTGCCTTGGCTCCGCGACGGGCCAGCAGTGGTCACTCACTGGTCAGGCCGCCGGACGACGAGAACGGCCGCCCCCGCCCCGCAGCGGACGCAGCTAGCGGTGGCGCGGTGCGGTGTCCGGACTCCGGAGGGAAGAGGGGGAGGACGAGGATTACCGGCGCGGCCCCGCCGCCGCGGGGTGGCAGTGGCAGGCGCGCAGGTGGCGATGTGACCGGTCGTGGCATGATTACGTACGTAGTGCCTGGAGTTTTGTCCCGGCGCGCGGGGCGAGGAGGCAGTGGTGGGCTGGCCTCGTCTCTCTGGTCCGGTCTCCGGTGGGCTGGTGGCGCGGTGGTGCGATGCGCGCCGTGCACGGCGCACCGGCGTGGCTGGGAGTCTGGGACTATGCCTGCCGGCGACCAGCAGCACCTGGCGGCACGCCTGCGCTGCTGGGCCACGCTAGCTCGTGCGTTGCCGCGCCCTGCTGGGGACTGGGGCCCGTCTCATCAGGAGCTCTCAGGAGCAGGGAGGGCAGGGGCGGGCCATCATCGATTGATGAGCGCTGGAAATGTGTTTGGGGGGCAGTGGCGCAGGGCGTGCAGGTGCAGCCGTGCATGGATATGCACGCAATGACTCAAACGTGGGCGAGCGTCAAAACACGCTGCTTAGCACATCAAAATATGCAATCTCGGACCCAGGCAAATCTGACTGTCAGCACTCAGCAGTGCCTAGCGCCAGTGGTCAAAGCTGGAGTAAAATTGGAGGGATGCACCTATCTTGTGAGCGTATAGAGTTAATTCATGAGGGGTGCTAATATGGTTGAAATTAAATTTTGGTGCAAATATGATGAAATTTTACAGTTAATCTATATTTAATACTTCTAATTTTTCAAACTAATGTTTAATACTTCTATAACTAAAAGTCACGTTGCGTTAGATTTTAGTTACATGCTGCACTGGGTAGGACAGCAGGTTGACTAATCATAGCACACCAAATAATCAACTTAGGAACTTGGACATGACAACAAGTCTGCATAGTGGTGAGTTTGTGTTTTCTTTAAAAAAAATTGAGAAATGAACTAGCTACTTGGTTATTTTTTTTAAGATAGAAGGCCTTCAGGCTCGGCTTTACTGAAAAAGCATAAGCGAACTGGGGATACCGTTTACGGTCAGCACCTTGTGCGAGATTACAAGCCAAAAGAAAGAAAGTTAAGGCCATACTTGTAAGCACGCCCCTCTCTAAACTCACTCTAAAACAAAGAAAGACAAACAGATGGCTTAAAAAGGAAACAACAAGTTCCAACCTAAGGAGATTGAAAGGAACATAAGCTAGGTTTTTCCATTCGAGATCACCCTTCAGATCTTAACAAAGATAGTTGAAGTTGTAGCTTGTGTATGATCGAATTGATCCATAGTTGATCCTGACCCTTGTGCAATATTTTCCATTTCTGCATAAATGAAATTGTGCGAAAGATACATACATCAGGGTAAGTCACAACAACATCATTAAAAACTAAGTCATTTCTAATGAGCCATAGACTCCAGGCAAAGCATCTAAAGAGGAAAGCAAATTTCCTATTAAATTTATTTGACCCCTCTATCAATTTGCCATGCAGCTCTACTTGGTTATTTCTATCTCAGTTCACATCCTTTGTCAAATGCTCCCTCCCGTCGGTAATATACGGCATTTTTCGACTGGAGTTCTAAACTAGAAGCAATATTTTGACCAGTTCGAATTCATGCCTCTCCGATGGTATGGGCTCTCGAACTTAAAAACAGCCCATAGACCAAAGCCTATAAGCCCAGTCCACTAGCAGAGCGATTCCTGCCGAGAGGTCAGAACAGAGCTGAGAGCTCACAAGGGTGACAAGGACCGTCCACAAGCCAATCCTACGGTCACGGGCTCACGGCAGCCGTTTCGGGTTCTCCACCGGGGCTCTTCCGCTGTTCCAGTTTCTTTCCTGGCGTCTCGGAGACGGCGGCGAGAAGAGGGGAAGGAGCGAGGACTGAAGCATGGCTGCCTCTTCGGCTCTCAGGGTACGCTTGCGCGCACTCGCGGTGCTGAAATCTCACCCTTTTTTCTCTTCTTCATACTTCCTCTCTAACCTGTGCTTTACACCGGCGTCCGAACGATGCAGCTAATCCTGGGCTCCTCGTCGGCGTCGCGCCGCCAGATTCTGTCCGAGATGGGATACAAGTTCACACTTCTTGTTGGTTATCTGTGCCCTCTTTGGTTTCACATGCTATGCTTCAGGAGATTCTTCCCCAACGGTCCAGTACTTCAGTTCGTTTATATTTTCCTTTTCTTGTTTGCCTTCTCCCCCGGGGGCTACAGAGTGCGGATATCGACGAGAAGGAGATCAGAAAGGAGAAACCAGAGGAACTGGTGGTCGCCTTGGCTCATGCGAAAGTAATTCTTGCTCTATTTCTGTTCTCGAACTTGACTCTGCCGCCCTTCTATTTTTCTCTGTGGCTGCTTTTCAGGAGGCCTTGTTTGGATACATAATAATCCCCTTCAATCCATACGTATTGGGAGGGATCGGGGGTGGAAATTTAGTTCATTTTCCATTCGAACCCATATGAGGTGGGAGGGAATGGGTTTATACAGACAAGGGGATGTGAGATGCCGAGATGGCCAGATGGGAGTATGGGACCATGGGAGTGGAGCTAGCGCGGCAGTTAAACAAGTTTTGTGTTTATACTGTTTAGTATTAATGATTAGATGAAATATCAAAGTGCCTAGCATATGGACGAATTCCAGCTTTTTTGTCAGAACAGCGGGTCTTTGCTGTTAGAATCTGTTTATTTGGTTGTGACTAGTTCTGACTTCTGACTCACATTTGTCTTTTAGTTACTTCAAGTGTAGGTAATGGTTGATTTAAGTCAGTTGCAATTTGATTACCGTTACTTTACTTAGTGTATTCTGTCAATATCATAGGCGGATGCTATTCTTGAGAAGATGAAGAACAATGGGATGATGAAAGAGATTGTTGATTCTCAAGAGACTACTTTGATGATCACCGCTGACCAAGTAAGCTGCTTACACCTCATTGAGCACACTGCACACTCTGCTTGATAATCTTTCATGAGCTATGATGATCGGAGTTACATCATATTGTGTGAATATAGGAGTCAATTCCACACTGTAGCTATCGGCAATCAAAGTGACTGGATGTGTCCCAACTGTCATTCTAGCTGCATTTGAGCTACATGAAATCGGGAATACACCACCATTATATTTACGCAGTAGCCTTAGCAATTTTTTAGGTCCAGCTGCTTCAGGAAACATGGCTCAGCATGTGTGCTTGATTCTTTAGTCGATATTTACTCTGCCACTTTTGTTAGGATGCCCGTGAAGATAAAACATAAAAGGACTGTAACACTGACCATCAGCTAATGTTTATTGTTGCTAAACATTTACATGGATGATAGAATAAAAGGGATGGTTGTTAGAATCTAGGGTAAACATCTTCAAATTTCTGTGATCAAAATCAAGAGGCATAAAAGGGTGGCTCAATGATAGAAGAATGATAACCCTGTTGTTTGTGCTTTCACTGTGAATTCATATAGGGCATTGTTAGCAACTATCAATTTATGGAAATTAATGTTTTGTTCAGATTGTACTGGATAGACAAACTATGAAAATATCAAAAAAAATTGCCCAATACGATTTTATAAATTAGTAATTTTTTATCGTCATCAACATTTAAGTTGACTAGTTGAAAATTTTTGTAGTTTGCGTTTGCCACATGCTTGCACATATTATTACTGTTTAATACAACCATTAGTGTTTGTTTGGTTTTTAACTCTTCTTCACACATTATGCTTTATGGAGGTTGTGGTTCATGATGGAGTGATTAGAGAAAAACCTAGTACCCCAGAAGAGGCACGGAAATTCATCAAAGGTTGTGTTATTTTTTAGAACTCAAATTATTTTAGTTGCTCTGATGTACTTGTCCTTGCCCTATGGTGATTTGCAAATGAATATCGCTTTCAGGGTACTCTGAAAGTCATGCTGCAACGATTGGATCTGTGCTTGTTACAAATGTGAAGACTGGAGCTAGAAGGGAAGGATGGGATAAATCAGAAGTACTATCTAAATTTCTCTGATGTTTTCTTCTAGGAATAAGTACCATATTGTCCTAATGCTTAGATATTAAATTTACACCCTCAACTTGTTCGCCAGTCTTAGCATATGTTTCAGTTCTGTTTAATTACTATTTATTTGTTTAATGTGATTTTTTAGTGTCTTGTTAGCTTCCTGCCCAAATCAACCTTATCCTCAACTTCAGTTTTAAGTAAATTTGAAATTTGTGAACTAGTAAAGATTACTTTTAACTCTTCATAACTGCGGCAAAATTGAGCATTGAACTTATAGGCCTCTGCTCTGTGATAAAGTTTAGAGCTGAACATGAATTCTGCAATAAAATTTAGATGATGTTTGCTCTATCACGTGGTTGAGGGGTGAAGTCAAGGCTGAACATGAAGTTCTTTTTTTTTTTGGGGGAACGGCTGAACATGAAGTTCGAAGAGTAGCTTTCTAACTTTGTATTTAGAAAGTTAATTTACTGCATTTGGTTTGGTTGATGAATCTTCTAGACCCTAATAAGATAATAGGTTTGGCATTATATCACTCCTGGTTATGAGGTATAAGTGTATAACTAATCTTCTTTATTTTTGCGAATCGTGTATAACTAATCTTTGGTACAGTTAAATCCTAATGATCATGTATATTCCAGTACAATAGGATCATAGTTTTTCAACTGCTTTTGTGTTCTATTCTGCGATGCACCTGTTAACATTTCCGCTGTATATGTTGATGTTCAGGTTTATTTCCACAAAATTCCTGATGAAGTTGTGGAGAGTTTGGTAAGTCTGCACTCTGCAACAGTTATCCCGATATTCCGTTTTTGTTTGCTCTGCGACAATTGATCAGCTTTGTCATTGTTAAATATAGCTCTTCCTTTGAGTGGGTCAAAATGTAATTGAATCTCATTGGCACACAGTTTACATTGAAAATTTGTTGCTTCTTTCCACCAAGTTTCTCTGGCACGAGACTCATCAAATAAAATCTTCACTTTTCTATGTTTCAGATTGAGGAGGGCAACGTCTTCTATGTTGCTGGTGGTCTCCTAGTAGAGCATCCCCTAACTTCACCTCTTGTGGAAGCTATTGTGAGTTGCTCATGTTCTGATTCCTGGGGTTGAAACTGATAGTAATTCCAGAGGGATTGCATTGCACCTGATGATCTGAACTACGTGCAGGTTGGTACAATTGATAGTGTAATGGGGCTACCGAAAGCACTCACAGAGAAGCTGATCAAAGAATCCCTTTCAGAGCCATAGCTAGAACCATCTGGAGTGAACTGACCAGTGATACATAAATCATATTGGTGGCGCTGGCAAAAATCGTAGTGCGAGAATCATGTATCCATCCTAAACTTCGGACAAAAAATCATGTGATCTTAGTTCCCATTAATGGAATCTATCCTTAGCTCCCATGACCTTAGGTCTGCTGAATCATAATACATACATTCTGTTTTTCTGTTATGTGTTGGGCTGCTAGAATTTCTAATGCCTGTCAATTACTTAATTTGGTCCATGAATTCTTGCTGCACTCGAGAAGCTCTCTGCCTGTGTGTGCTTCAAAAGTTCAAATCTGCCTGCTTTGGTTCGTTATCGTAAAAAAAATGCTACCAAACCTGTCATGCATTCATCTAGTTAATGTTTGGGATCCCATTCCCATTTTATTTCCGAAGAATTCGCTCATGTCACGGCAACACCACACATGCGTCTCCGATGGCGCGTCTGACGGGGGTCGCCGCCGGTGGCCGCGGCGGGAAGCCACGAATGAGATCCTCTAACATTGCTTTCCCTGTCATTGAGTGACCGCCATGTGGGCCCAGGGGCTGTGGGTCCCACATGTCTGTGACTCAATGGCAGAGGTTGAATGTCAGAGGGTGCACGTTTCGATTCGGTTCACCCGCTCTGCTCACGGGCCTGTTCACAATGACTAGCGGGTCCACGATTTGACAGGCCAGTACGGGCCCCATCCGTCAGAGAAACAGCTCGCAGGCCACAAATAAGCCCTCCATCTCCAGATGGGCCCAGCCCATTCCGCTCCCCTCCCCTCCGTCTCCTCCTCAGCCGCCGGCAGCCTAATCTTCTCCGCCCAATGAGTCCGCTGATTACCACGCGGCGAACCGGCGACCATTTGGGATGGCAGCGGTCTAGTGCGATGCTGCGTCCGGCTAAAGGTGCGTCGATTTCGCTCTAAGGAACACCAGTCCGTCGATGGCAGCGGTCTAGTGCGATGATTGCTGCCGGGGGCGGGGGTAGTGCAGGGCATCTAAGGAACACCAGTCCGTCGATTCTGCGAAGAGCAAAATCGAATCGTACTAAGCACAGGCCAACACAACACGACCAGCGATGAAGCTTTGATCGCGGCTATGACACCTCAATTTGTTTGTGGTTTACACAAATTTGGGCTGATGCAGCACCTTAGTTGTATTGGCTAATGGCTAGTGTGCTAGATTGATTAATGTTAGATTTTTTTTTTGTTTGATCTACTACTTCAGTGGTGGCATCAGAAGATATATACTTGTTAGTTACTATAGGACGGGGGCAGTACAGAGTTGATTTTTGAATCTGTGACCTGATCGATGAACCTGTAGACCTAGTTATTGTACTGACATGGGAGCGCTATTCATGATCTTTGGTTGCGCTACAATGCTTTAAATGTGAGTAGTGGTAGTGCACTTGTGTGTGAAGTAGCTAGTAAAGTTGTGTTTTAGATGTATCTGTAATCTGTACAACATGCTAAACCATCGTTTCAAGTAAACCTGTGCTGGCTTCCCTGTGCCGCCTGTTTTCCCCTCTGCTAACCACCATCCTTGTGGTATTGAATGAGTATATAACGTGGCATGTGGATGTTCATGTTTGTGGACCATGTGAATGTAAATTATTTGAATTATAAATGACTAGTAGGACGGATTAGTGACTCACAACGCTTCTCAGTTGCTCTTCATTATACTGCAAAATTTGGAGCTGAATGCAAACGGTGGATGGTAGAGATCCTTTTCCTTTTTGCCATAATCGTCAGCATATTTCCATATGCTGTGTGGATGTGTGGTCTGAGCTCACTCAGCTGCCAGTTCAGAATTCATTTTACTACTAGAAATTTTACTATACCAGATGGGCATAACACTTCAATCTTTGGGCTCGTCATAGTGAAGGTTATGATCATAACAATTTGGTGGGTGAAGCCCTTTACTTGATTGATCTCTGTCAGGACCCCTTTGAATTCCTCTGTAGTTTTTAGGCTCTGCCTAATAAACACATCACAGACTAACAACACATCAGTACTCTTAGACTTCCTTTTGATAGCAAGAGGTGACATACTAATAATACTATAATACTTGGAGTTCCTATATCTGACAATATCCTATATCTGATAATGCTTGGGGTTCCTAAATCTGACTAACTAGGACTCCTTACATCTAATCTGGCAGGGGTCATGCGTGCATGGTTTCTGATGTCCCTTTCTTGGCTTCATGATAGATCAGATCTTGATGTGTGTGTTTTAATCTTCAAAACTGGACTTTTACATGATACATATTGAACTACTGTAATGATATGAACTATCCATGCCAATGAAATCCTGTGTGGACTCTGGAAGGTAATGATCCTTTCCAAGCAAGAAAGTAGACATATACAAGCAGGGGCGGACCCAAGGCCCGGCGACCCTGGGCACATGCCCTGATGCCCGGGCTCCTGTGCCTTAATCACATTAGGTTAATTAGCTGTGAAGTCTTCTGTCTCTTTATTCTGCCATAGATGGAAGGGAAGAGATGATCTGTGTTTTGACAAGGCTCTGTCAATCCTCTCAGTCCACCACTGTATACAAGAGAGCTAAGGCAAGGTTTCTTATTTCTTCCTTTCTTTTTTATCAATCTGGTGGATGATTCTGCATGCTTCTTGATTTCACAGTTCTGTCCATTATTGATCGAAAGCTTCTTTGTGAGACTTTAGGAGCCTAAAAGGTGTCAATCTGCTACTAGCTACATAGAATAGTACTCATAGGAATTGCTGCCACTATCAAAATTTTCACTGATCCGGTCAAGATGATCGTTTCATGCTTTGGTTGCACTCAACATAAAGCTACTAGTTACTGCAACGCAAGGCCCTGTGGTTGTATCAATTGAAAGGCTAACAGCCACTGTTAAGTTATTTCTAATTCAGCAAGTATCCACTGTGAGTAACCTATAACCTGCTTTCACTTGCAAGCGGATGTCACTGTCTTCCATCTCTCCCCTTATATTCTATTATCTTAGTTTTTTTAAAAAAAACTTTGCTGTGTCCACCCAGTGACTCAGTTTTGCTTCTGCCACATTAAAATCAATAAACATTCATTTCAGAATTTGCGAAAGAAAGTTTGGATATATTTTGTTAACTATCTTTCAAGAAGCCTTAACTCTGTTATAGATTATGAGTTGTGTGGTTGACCACCGTGATTATTGCTAGAAATGTTAGCTTATCTGAGTTATAACTTGTCAGTGTCATGTGTATCAATTTGATTTAAAACTTGACTAGCTGCTGCTAGCTAGTTGCAAGCAGGGTTTTAATTACCGTTCGCTACCGGCCGGAATTCCGCGATAACCGGTAAAACCGGTCCGGTCCGGAAGCGAAATCGGCCGGTTAATCGCTCCTTAACCGAACCTACAACAGCCTCACACCGGTTAACCGGCCGGTTTTACAGGTTAACCGGCCCGGTTTTTGTGCTTCGAAAAACCGGCCGGTCCACGGTAATGTGAACCCTGATTGCAAGTAGCTGGGAGCTGATTTGAAGTGTCTCAAAAAATTTATGTTCTTTATGGTTGCCTTTTAATCTATCCATTTTGATACTAAGAATGTACTCCTCACCTTTTATTTATTGTATGTTTGGAGCTCTGTCGAAACAATTCAGAAGTTCCATCCATATCATTTTACCATCTCTTAGAGTTTTAGCGATGGTTAAGGCACATTTTGTTAGAGAACTTGGCAGTTTTTGACTGACGATTGGTTAACTATGTGTGTGGTTACTGTTCAAAGTTGCATCAATAGATTTGTATTCAAAATATTCTGTAAAAATCGACAATATATTGTAAGAGAAATCGAAGGTCAAATATGAAGTTTGAAGACCTTTTAATACTGAATACGCCTTAGATTGAAGGCAGAGGAAGAAGCTTGTAATATGCTCAACTATTGTGCAAATTTGATAATGGTTGTCTTTAGCATGCCTAGTGCTCCTCCTTTTGGACATAGGTCAAAAGAGTGATCGGTCTGCAAAAATAAAGATTTGTTCTTGTTTGTTTTGTAATTAGAACAAACATAAACTAATTGGATAGAAAAGGAGCGGAAAAAGATCTATGGATTAGACTTCCTTTCTTTTCAGGGTTTGTATTATGCAACACCTTGTTCTGACCATATTGCACTATGTATCATATCATCATTTGATAGACTGAGAAATGCTTTTTTTCTCTGGTTCAAGTACAAATACAAATGGAAAAATTCAAGGGGTATTCAGAAAAACAGAAATCTCGTCATACCATTGCTCGCTTCTTCGAACATAGTTGCACAAAATCTACTAATGTATTAGTTTGATGCTTTCTGCTGGGATCTAGCATGTTAATGATTGGGATGTGCTGCTGCATTCTTGAGTAATTAACAATCAAGCATATATGCATTTGAATTCAAACTCCAAGTACCTATCCCTTGCCCTGATGAGCCGTTTTTATGTTTTAACAAATAGATGCCCTGATGAGTATCTTTTTCTACCGTTACTGATTTCTTCATCAGTTCAGTTCTCATATTTGGGATATGAGTACCAGAGGATGTGATCTTATTTCTCGTATCATTTTTCATTAACTTGTTAGCATATTGTTAATCTGACTGATGGAGGAGCAGCCAGAATGCCAGATGTTCTGTCTGCCTCTGAGTTGTACTGTGATCAATTATATGAATCTAGTGATTTTGCCAGCCTTTTCTGCAGCAGCAGATTTGCAGCTTTTTCATTGTGCTTGGTGGCAATTATCAGGTTCACCAACTCCTATGGTGCTAGCCTGCTAGGAGTGGGTCAAAGTGCTGAAAGATCGTATTAATGTTTCTGCTACTGCTTGCAATTTGCATGCTGCTGTTTTGGTGCTGATATTCAGTGTAAGTAATATAAGTGTTTAGTCAGTTGGTAAACACACTGTGGTTCATCTCTGCTGTATGTCCTTTGCATGCCTAGTTAGCTACATACTTTTGTTCTGTCCTTTGTGGTACTTGGCATAAAGAGTTCCCTGTGGTTGCTTTTTATGCTTGTCGCGAAAAATGAAACTGATAATTGATGCTTTGTTCTTGCTGAGCTGTTTGTGGGGCCTTCTATGTAAATATTTGTGGAAGTATTGTTATTGACGTTTCATTTTAACTTGCATATAGTTTCAATCTTTGGATGCATGTGCTTCAGTGCATTATTGATATCTGAAATGTGTCCTTGGATGACATCAAAAGGAGATATTCTTGGAAGTAGAAAGAAGATGTTTCTTGAAGGTACATTTTTCATAACAGTTTAACTTGCATTTCAGCATATATCTGGACTTGTTAAAGCTTAACCGCGTTTTGTTGACTTCAAGGTCATACTCTGATTTCATCATATGGAATAAATGAAATCACTGTTTCCAATGTATTCTCCAGGATTCGGTTCAGTGTGGTTTGCTGATGATTGTTCTTGCTGTTGATGTTTGGATGAATTGCTCAAGTGGCTGACAGCCAAGATGAGGATATGGCAAAATGCTGATCGTCGTTGCCGATAGAGACAGGTGCCTCTTCTCTTCCGTGGACTTCAATTTTTGGCATTTTCCTTTTAAATGCACATCCATCATTATCCAGAATAAATTCCTGCATTAGGAGCCAGCATAAGGTTCTGAACACACCTGATTGCTTTCAATGCCATGCCACAGTGAATTAAATGTTCTCGAAATTTTGGCGAAGCCAATACCCCTGTCCCCTTTTGATTTGCTAGGCATATCATGTTGATACACAGTTACTGCTATTATATAGGCTAATTACAATGAAAATTGACCCAAAAAATCCGCTGGAAGTATCTCTCCGGAGAAAAAAAGTTTTAACCTGGAAGTTGATTGATGGTGTTGGCAAAGGACTCTTAATTTTGAAGAAAGGAAAAGGTGGGACTGAGCAGGAATCAAATATGATGGCTTCTGAACCAACTGCAGTTTATTGCATTTTCTTTACATATCATTGATAAAAACATGTAGCCTTGACTGATAGAAGGGAAAGGAGGTGAGCCCTGTGTGCCCGTCAGCACAAAATGCCAGCTATATGATCAAATAGGTGAACGGTGGTCACACATAGCCAAGATTTTAGGAGCACCAGGTCCAGCATCAGTGAAAGGAGCGTGACACACATATACCCACACCAGGCAAAGTTGCCACATTAGTCCCGGCAGATGCATTCACCGCTGGAACATATTCTGTTCATGCCTTGCCTTTTTTAGTTGTTGATTCTAAAAGATATTTACAGATTGGTTGAATTCTCGTCTATACCCACATTAACTTGTTTCTGATATTTGATATTTTCACATTGTAGTCCATCCACCACCACTCCTATTTTCCAGCAAAGAAATATCATGAGCTGTATTACTGGTTACCACTTACCACAAGCTATCTAATCAGTCAATGCTGCATCAGGAATAGCAAAGTGAACAGATGAGATGATCACGTTTCGACTTCCGATTGCAAGGGTAAGGGTGTAAGGCCGTGCAAGTGGGTGCTGCACAGGGGTCCAACAAGGAGGAATTCTTCTCTTGGAGTGGGGGTTAAAGTGGCTTATCTTAATTTGCATCCGATCCTCTCTCGGACCTGCGATAAGAAGATTGGAAGGATGACACCTCATTGATAATGCTCCTGTTTCGCCGCTTTATCCATGAAAAAGCAATGTGCCCTATCTACCACCCAAGAAAGCCTTTGCAATTGAAATTTCCAACGTGCATGGAAGAGTCTATCATGCGGGGCTGGTAAATAATTTGGTTTGGATCTGGTTCAAAAAAAATTTACTGTATGCATATATCATTTGGTAAAACCTCTTTTTTGTCGTGACTTGTGAGGTCGCAAACAGTAAAATGATTGTGCATGTGTTGGACCATGTTTTTTATAAGTTTGTCATGAATATGAAATCATTTGCTTGCAGAAATGGACCAACATACGGTTTGAGGGCGGGCCATGCGCGTTCGTTTGTCTTTGTATAAGCATGGTCCTGAGTTTCAATTTTTTGTCTTGAAACGTGTCATTGCGATGGCCCATGCACTCTCCCTGACCCTGAGGAGGTTCAATTGCAACCTAACAAAGATGTTGAGGTCCACTTTGGATCTGTTTCTGATACAGAGAGCATGGAGGATTTCTTGTGGGCGCACAGTCGCACAGGGCATGCATGGGATGGCATGCGTGGCGCTACTGCATTTCTGCGTCGTATATCGGCAATAATCTCCGATAATATCTTGGACGTACGTTCCCGACGAGACAATCAGAAAATCGGATCCTCCACCAGCCTGATCGTGTTGCCTCATTGCCTGTAAGTGGATTTGATTTTGTTTTTTCTCCCTACCGTACGTGGTCACCATTGAGGCTCTTTTCCAATCCCACCATGCATGCATGCTACACGGAGCATAGTACATGTTACAGTGGTGCAAATTAAAGCTCCTCTCTTTTGAGAAAGTACCGTCACCATTCCCCATCAGATGGTGTGGTGTACCCTGGTCCGGCCGGTTTCCGATCGGCGGCAGCCAAGCCAACGTGTCGCCCGGTTGTGCTCGTGGTCGGTATGGTACCAGCAAGCCAGAGGCAGCCTCGCGTCCCATCCCTCTCGGCTCTCGCCCTATAACTGTAACGTGTTTAGCACTAGCAGTAGCAGGAGGTGCGCGCGCCTGGTGCTGACTGCTGACGACCGACGGACACGGACGCCACCGACCGTCAGCTACTGATAGATGCTCCCCACCTGGGCGACTGGGCCGAGTGATACTAGATGCTCGATCGGTGGCCGGCCAGCGCCGTCGGGTCGTCGCCGTCCGTCCGTGCGTCCCCGGCGGGGCGGAGCCAATGAGCGTCCGAAACGACGGCGGCCGAATTCGTCCGTTCGTCGCCGACCCCACGAGCGCGCCTGGGCGTATGCCATTCACTCCGTGCATACATGCGCTGCGCACCAACCAACCAGTCAGCCGTCGACGCGGACGTGACGAGGGGGCGGGGTGAGCCGAGGACGCCGCCGCGCCCTGCCTGACTGCCTCTGCCTGCCCCGCGAGAGACAGGGCGATAATGCCGCGGTACCGGCAAGCGACGTGCGTGATCCCCCCTGCTGGCCCGGTGCGTGCCTGTACTGTCAGCATGCATGGTGCCCCTGCCCGTCTAGGCACCCCCAGCCGCTAGCTAGCTAGCTACTCCGCCTAGGCTCGTCCTACTAGTAGCTACGTAGAGCCACACACACGCGGCTGCGTCACTGTGTGCCCATGCATACATGCAGCCAGTGAGCCAGCCCGGCCGTGCGTGCCGTCACGTGCGGCGCCGGTGGCCCGCCGGGCACGGGGGCACCGGCAGTACGAACGTAGTATGCATGTGTCGTCATGCGTACGAGCCAATACTACGTCGTGGTAGTGCGTGCGTGCACACTGTGCAGGGTGGCAGCCTTTAGCAAAACGAGCAAGTACACATACACGTTGGTCACGTCCACTGTGCGTACGTGCCGCCTCGATCGACATCGACCGACCGATCAATGGAGTCAGTACGTACTGTTGGCCATGGCCGCATCTCGTTTGGTTATGATCCATCCATCTATCACACATCGTCGGTCGATCCATCACACCGGCCGGCTGGATGCGGCGCGAGTTACGTACGTACGTACAGTGGCGAAGTCAGGATCGAACTCTAGGGTGGGCTCTCCTGTGCTTCTTCCACCTCCGGCTCCTCCTTCCTTCATTATTTTGCTCAAAATCTGTAGGAGGGGCTCAGGGGGGGCTTCACAATATTTCCGGCGGTAGCTGGGGCTGGAGCCCCGGCCGCCCCGGTGGTAGATCCGCCACTGCGTACGTACTACACGCCACATGGCCACGCGTCGATCTCCATGCAAAGGGGGATCGTATCCAGGGGCGTATCTACCGGTGGGTCAGGGGGGCTCCAGCCCCCCTACCACCCTAGATCCCATGTAAATCCTACAAATTTTTCATAGAAATTTTGAGGAGAAAGAGGAAGAAGAAGGAGGAAGAAAGAAGAGGAGGAAGAAGAGCCCCTAGCACCCAATCCTAGATTCGCCACTGATCGTATCGTACGGCGCCGCACCCGTGCAGGAGTCGTCAACAAGGCCGATGGACGACGTGTCCGACGCGGATGCGTGGGCGTTGCATGCCCGGTCCGGCCGGAAGCGTACGGGGGCGCACGCGGCACGTCCTGTCTCCCGATGCCCTGCAAGGCCCGGCACCCGGGGGAGTTGTTGCTGCCATCATGACACTCGGGGCCAAGAACGTGTGTGATCCCTGGTCGATCCGGCCGTGCCAACTCATGCATGATACTAGATCGGTTTGCACGCACGATCGACACGCAGCAATGCATGGTGGTTGTACGTCGTAGTTGTATACTATGTGGTAGCTGGCTTCAAGTATTGTGCAGCTATGCATAGTATATGAGAGGAGGGTGAGGTGTATGCATGTATGTTCCCCAAGAGGGCAACTGCTCCCTCCATGCTGGCCATTTACCGCCCCTGTCGATTTCATTCTTTGCATTCTCTCTCTCCCTTGTGTGTGTGTGGCGCGGTAGTATAGTCCGTGCATGCATGATCAGTCACCATGCATGTGGTACCGCGAACGGGCCGCAGGCAGTTAAATGGAGAAAGTACTCGGCCCCGCGCGCTCTAGCTAGAGTCATTGCACATGCACTTTGTGTCCACTTGATTGAATCCTTCTTGTCTCATCCCTCGTGACCTCGAGATGGGCGCCATCAAACATATGCGTGCACAGTAATTCGCAGCATTTTTTTTTGTTTTTTTAAGTAAAAGTACCCTGCAGGAGGTAGCTCTGAATCGTTCGGTTCCAAGTGTTCCGAACAGTTTCCTTGTCATAATACCATAGCACGTACCTACAGTAGTTGAATTGTTGAAGTTCATAGCATACGGCGATCACATGTGAGCAGGGGATGTGTAGTAGTTGCGGCTTCCGGCATGAACATCTGCATATTTGGTTGCCAAGTTCAGCAACTTGTTGCGTCTTTTCACGCGACGGGCCTAGGCGCGTTTTTCCTTTGCACTCAACCTCATATCTCCACAAAATTTCATTCTCAGCAGATTGGTACAAAGTCTGCGTTGTGACCTTGTGAAGAAGTGCTTTTCCCTGAGCCTTGTACAAATACTCAGTCATTCTGGTGCAGTATACCATTTGAGTGTTCCTCAGAACCTCATTCGCAAGCTTGCTCCTTTGGTAAAAATATTGCATTGTACGATACATATAGAACTCAATGATGCCAACTAGAGGAAGAGGTCTTGAACCGCGAAGCAAGAGTGAGGGGTGAGCTCGCCACGTTAGGGCCTAATCGTAGGCCAGCGCTAAACGTAGAGGGTGCTTGAGTTCCTCGGTCGGAGTTGGCGTGCCGCAGGGTCGTATGGGACGGCGTGTTGATGGCTGTGCGGCTGAACAGTGCTGCATTAAGACTCCCGTCAGAGCCAGCTGCCCGCGCGTGCCGCCAGCTGGTGTGCTTGCATGGCATGGGGAATTGGCACCCCACGCGTCGTAGCGGGGGAATCCGTGCGTCGAGGTAGCGCCACGTTGCGTGGACCACGCCCTGGTCGAAGGCGGAAACTGCTCGTGCGAACGAGCGGGTCGTCGGAGGCGAGAACTCCTCGTGCGAGGCGGAGACTTGTCGTGCGAGGCGGAGACTCCTCGTGCAGGGTGGAGACTCCTCGTGCGAGGTGGAGACTCCTCGTGCGAGGCGGAGACTTGTCGTGCGAGGCGGAGACTTGTCGGAGAAGCTTTCTCTAGTGGGAGACTTGTCGAGGAAGCTCCCAACTAGTCGGAAGCAAGACGTCTTGCCAGTGATGGTCTTGACAGGGGTTCTCAGTCCTCCTTATCTTGAATCTTGGCCTTCACATTGTCAATGGTGTCAGAAGACTCCACCTCAAGAGTGATTATCTCGCCGTCAAAGGGGACCCTAATTTGGGCCCTCGTCAGTAGCCTCCGAGCCTGAGAGGGAGTCAAGGACTCGCACACAGGCTCAGATGAAAGGCGTCACGTCGATCTTTGCTCTTGATCTTCTCGGTGGGTGCGCGTGAGTGCATCCGCCGGATGTAGCCCCCGAGCCCACGAGTGAGTTGTAGACTCGCTTGTGGGGTTTTGATCTTCAGTGGCATTGTCGCGGTTCTAGTATCTTTTGTCGAGGTAGTCGCAGCGATCGTGGGAGGCGTGGAGGTTGCGGGAGTCGTGGGAGTCGTGGAGGTCGTGGCCGACGTGGCGGATGAGACGGTTTGAAAAGACGGAGTGGGGGTGGTTCAGGTACCTGGGCCCAGCGAGGATCGAGGCGTCGCACAGGCGGGTGTCAGTTACGCCGGGGCGCGTACGCGTGGGTAGGCGTCTCGTCGGTGTGGCGGGCCCAGCATTCAAGGCCGCTGGCCGCGCCCCTTCCTTTTTAACCGCGGGCCGGCGGAGAGTTTGGAACTTTTACTCTCCTGCCTTTTCCTCTGCCCTCGTCGTCTGCTTCTCACCCCCTTACGCCCACAACGTCGCTGCCTTTTTCACCGGAGGCGTACGTGAGAGCTCACCATCGCCATGTCGAATTGGTCGCGCTCCAATGTGTCTCCCTCGATGCTGCATCGCCTCGTTGCCGCCGGGCAGCTCCCTCCGCTCACCGATGCCGTAGAGTGGAAGGTGCCCGAGGATGAGTCCGTGCCGCGCCCACTGAGGGGGTACATCGTCTCGTTCGTGGCGTTCCACGAGCGCGGCTTCTCCATCCTCGCCGGGAGGTTCGTCCGGGCGGTCCTCTACGAGTATGGGCTCCAGCTCCAGCACCTCAACCCGAACAACATCCAGCAAATGGCGGCGTTCGAGGCACTATGCGAGGGGTACTTGGGGATCGGCGCCCACTGGCACCTCTTCAGGTACTTCTTCATGTTCGCGTGCTTGAAGGACGGCCCCGTCGCGGCGACCATTGGCTGTGCCAACCTCCGGATGAAGCAAGGCCGGGGCAGCAAGTACATCCCCTCCTCGCTGACCAGCTCCAACAGTGGCTGGCACAAGGGGTGGTTCTATCTCAAGAACGACCCCGAGCACGCGCTGCCGGAGTTCACCAGAAACTCCATCGCCCAGGCGCCGAGAAGCTGGACTGATGGACCTCCGAAGGCGGAGCAGGAGAAGTTGCTCAAGGAGCACTGGGCGGCGCTGGCCCGCCTTCGCGACGCCGGGGTCGACCTGGCGGCCATCATCGGCCAGTACCACGCCCGGGGGGTCGTCCCGCTCCGAAGGCGGCCTCTTCGTCTTTGCGAGATGACGGCCAGGAGGGCCCCCTGGAAAGGGACTGTGACCACGCCCGAGCTGCCATCACTGGATGAGATCCAGCGCCGCGTGTCGGTGGCCATCGGGAAGGCGACCTACGTGTGGCCGCCGCCACAACTCCTTCTGATGCTCCCCAACGAGGGGACTGAAAGGCTCGTAAGTGGTTTCTTCCTCCGATAAGTTTCCCGACTAGTTCGGTGTCTTCTCTTGGTTTGGATCTCCTCGGGAATTTCTTGATGGTCGTTGACTCCCTTTGGCCTGATCTCTTTCCGCTGAAGAGCTCCCATCTCATGCCCGCGAAGGCGCCTCTCCCGGAGGAGGCGATCTTCAAGTGCAACTAGGCGGCCGCGGACAGGTGGAGAGCCGAGCGCAAGGAGCGGCATAAGGAGAAGGAGATCGCCAAGCGCGATCGGAATGACAACCGCATCAAGCGCCGCAAGGCGGGGGAGCGCAACGTCTCCTCCAACGAAGATCCGTCGCCGTCGCCGTCGTGGAGTGGGGACGAGCCGAGCGCGGAGGTTGACTGGAGCGGCATATCCGGGTCGCCCCTTCCTTCGCCGCGCCGGGCGGCGGAGGTGAGCTCATCGCGGCGGTCGGAGTAGGGCGCCCGTGAGAAGGACGCGGGTTCCAACTCGCGGCCGGGGGCCTGCCCTGCCCGAGAAGATCAAAGGGTGACCCGCTCACAGGCGGCCCTTGGTGGTTCACACGCCTCCGAGGGGCAGAGAGATCCCCCACGCCGGGACGATCCACCCAAGCGACTGGTGGAGCAAGAGCCTTCCTCCCGCCACCTCTTCGACGGTTCCGACCGTCCGGACTCGGACTCCCTGAGGAGGCATTCGTCGTCCAAGGCGAGGTCGACCCCGCCGGCATCTGTGCCGGCCGCGCCGCAGGAAGGGGACACGAGCGCCCCCCAGCGGCGCCTCCAATCTTTAGTCATCCGCGACGGCGGCGGCCCGGCCGTGCAAGTCTCCCTTTCCGCCGGTGGGAGTCAGGGACCGACCTCCGGCGCGGCGGAGGCCGGGAGGATAGCCCCCGAGCCGCCGAGGGATCGAAGCGCTGCCCCCAAACCATCGGGGGATCGAAGCGCCGCCCCCAAGTCGTCGGGGGGCGACAAATCAGTTCCCACGGCGGTGGAGCGCCGGGAACCAGCTTCCGAGCTGGCGAGGGCCAAAAGGCCAGCCCCCGAGTCGGGCCCGTCAGATTGGCCTGCGAAGCGGGTTCGGGTCCGGTCCTCCATGTGAGTTCTTGTTCGCCATTCCTCGTTGTTTTACTGTTCTTCGTCCTCGCCTTGCTTCTTATCTTCAATATGTGTCTTCCTCAGCCGCGCCGACACCGGCGTGCTCAGCCTTGCGCCTCTGAAATGCGTAGTGCTGGGCGCGCGCGGCCCGCAGTCCGAGCCCCCCCCCCGTCGTTTCCCTACGCCGAACCGTTGGCGGAGTAGGACGGGAGCGGGTTGGTCGTGGCGACCGAGGTGGTCGAGTTAGCGGCGCCTCCGCCGACGTCGGACGCCGGCAACTTGGCCGTGGGGCAGGTGGCCCCTAGAGCGGACGTTGTCCAGGCGGCGACCAAGCCGCTGGTCAAGGCCACCGCGGGAGGTGGTGATGTCAGGGCGGCGTCTTCCGAGAAGATCGTGCTCCCGCCGCCATCGACCGGCGAGCACGAGGTCGAGATGCCGGCGGCGGCGGAAGCTTCGGCGCCTGCGGCATTGCAGGCGGGTGGGGACGCGGTGGAGGCGCCGGCAGCCGACGTCGCGGCTGCCCACCTTCGGGAAGTCATCGACCTTGACGGGCCCGACCTCCCGGGCAACGACACGGCCATCTTCGAGGCCGCGCTGGAGCGGTTGTTGTCGGAGCTAGAGGAGTCGGGGGCCGGGGCATCAGAGTCTGCCGCGCCCGAGGCAGCGACCACAACTGGAGTGGCGGAAGCCGTCGAGAAGGAGCCCGTGCTCGATGCGGCAGCGACGGTGCAGCCGGAGCCGAGCCTGGTCGAAGCTGCCGGGGCTCCCGAAGCCCCAGCCACGTTGGAGGCGACCGAGGGGGTCCTCGGGGATCCTGCGGCCGGCACAGAGCTGGCTTACGCCGCATCTTCGTCCCCCGCCGCGGTTGCGGGATCGACTGCAGCGAGTGCACTGGAGTCATCGTCACCCCAGCCTGCCGCCCCTGCCACCGAAGCGGCGCCCGTCGCAAGTCCGACTCGCCCAGCCCCACAGGAACACGACGTTCCCGAGAGCACTACGGGAGCTGCCTCCCTGGAGATCTAGGAGATCGGGGAGGGCTCAGGTGTGGGTCTGCTGTCGGAGCGCGAGAAGGGCGACGCACGGATCACCGACCTTGCCCGCTCCATGTGGGCGGCCGCTTTCGAGGCGGACGCGTCCGACGATGAAGACGAGGAGATCGCGGCCTGCCGCAGCCTCGAGCGGGGTCTCTTATGGTCGCGTCGTGCATTCGACGAGCTCATCCTTCCCGCGACGACGTAAGTTCCTTCGAACCGGTAGCCTACTCTTGTCTTTTCTGTCTTTGCAAATCTTGTGATCGATGTCCACTTGCCCGGAACAGGCGCTCGCGGAGTCTGGCAGAAGGAGAGCGCGCACCATCGATGAGCTCTGAGCGGAGAGGACCCAGCTGGAGATGCAGCTGGTGGTCACCCGCGTGGCTGCCGCCGGGGCGGTGGCGAGTGAGGCGTCATCGAGGGCTACGCTCGAGGCCACCATGAAGTCCGCGGAGGACCGCGCCACGGCCGCACAAGCCGCGGCTGCCAACGCCGCGACAGAGCGGGAGTCCCTTGAGGCGAGATTGTCCCAGGTGGAGGCGAAGATCGAGGAGTTGCGGGCCACCACGATGACCGCCAATGATGCCACCGAGAAGGCCACAGCCACCGCCGCTTCTGCCGAGACCGCCGCCCGGAACGCCGCTCAGACCGCCGCTCAAGAGAAGGCTGCGCTCGAGTCGAAGGTGGCGGAGCTGGAGCAAGACTTGGTCACCGCCGGAGCGGACCTCAGGACGGCCAACAAACAATTCTCTGAGGTGACCAACAAGCTCCAGGAGGTCACCGATGAAGTGACCCGGCTCCGACATGCCAACTCCAAATTGGCGCAGGATATTGAGGGTGAGTTGGCATCGAACGCCTCCAGTTTCAAGTTTCTTTCTCTTCGTCGGTTTTTGTCGATGTTGACTTGTCCTCTCGTGGTCTCAGGGATGCGCACGTACCGCGCTTCAAGGACCGTGAAGCTCACGGAGAAAACGCAGGAGGTGAACGTAGCCGAGCTCAAGATCCTCGAGAAGGACGCCTCGATCAAGCGGCTGCCGGAGCAGCTTGAGAGTAAATTTCTTTGATCCCGCCTCGCTTTTTCCTTCGACTAGGCCGCGCCGTGTTTGTTCACTACAACTTGTCGCAATTCGCTGATCCTTTTCAGAGACCAAGACTGAGCTCGAGCAGTCCTGGATGGCCCGGGAGCAGGTCGCGGCTGAGCTCGAGCAGGCCAAGAATGCCCGGCGCGAGTCGGAGACGTCCCGCAAGGCGAGCATCTTGGATCACGCCAAGCTCAGGAGAGCTATTGGCAGGGTCATGTCGGGGCTCGGCGTTCCCGTCGGGCCGATGCTCCCCGACAGGCTTCTAGAAGAGGTCGGGCGCCTCCCGGAGGTGATCAAGGAGCGGGAGCTGTCGACCGCTCGGAGGGTGGTGCACCGGGTGCTCGCCATGTTTGACTCGCACTACCAAGGGCTGGACCGCATGGCGCTGAGCGGCGGCTGGGCCCCTGGCAGCTCCGATGCACACTGCGATCAACTCGAGGAAGACTGCGCCTCCTTCGCTCGCGACATGGCCGACACCGCCATGAAGGACCCGGACCTGCTACCAAGAGATGCACCAGAGGACCAAGAGAGCTCCAGGCCTTCACCTTAGATGTATCATGCTTAGATGTAGGCAATTAAGAACAGTTCGTATGTGTAACACTATGAACAGCATTATGTTATCAAGAACTTGTTCAAAGGAGTTACGGCTCGAACGTTCCCGAGCACCCAGGGACGACTGCAGCAACGTGTAGCAGAACCTAGGATTTATGAGATGACTAAACTCCACTCCGGAGCCGCGGGGGCGTAAGAGTCGGAGAGCCTAGCCATCCCAAACCGCTAAGGGGTGCCACGCGTTCGCAGCCCCCGAGCACTCGGGGATACTCGAAAAGTAACTCGCGAGATTTGTCGTCAAAATCATTTTAGACCGGAGTCTGGGCGGTTGCTCGAGCGCTTTTGAAAAGAGCTCGGATGGAAACCTATGGACTCGGACTGTGCTCGCAAGCCTTCGCACCGTAGCCACGGAGGCGTAGGTGCTAGGAGCGTTGAACGAGCAGCAGCGCCAAGCCCCGCGCAGGCCACCATCTTTACTTCTCGCAAGGTTGAGCCTTCCGCCAAAAAACCTCTCGCACATGTGATTGGTCGCGACATAGTTGTCGGTTTTTGTTTTGAAAAAACGTAGAAAACGAAAGGAAGGCATCGTGCCCTGGGTAGCCCCCGAGCGGAGAGCATTTCTGTGCAGGCACAGAGATGCTCGCCGCTCAGCCTTTAGAAAAGTCGCAACATATCGAAGCATAGCAACCGAGAAGCTTACGAACTTATAGATATACGAACAAAGCATGCGTCATTTATTGACTGATTTATAAGATTTGAACATTTACTCAAGGGTAAAATGACCGCAGATGCTCGATATTCCACGCGTTGGAGACGACTCGTCCGTCTTCGTATCGGATCTTGAATGTCCCGGGTCGGAGCACTTGGTCGACGATGAACGGCCCCTCCCACGGGGGCGAGAGCTTGTGGCGATCCTTGCTGCCTTGAACTCGTCGGAGGACCAGGTCCCCGACCTGGAACTCGCAGACGCGCACGTTGCGCTCGTGGTAGCGCCGCAAGGCTTGCTGGTACTTGGTGGAGTGTAGCAGTGCCACGTCACGCGCCTCGTCGAGTTGGTCGATCGCGTCCTCGAGTGCGACCTGATTGCCCTCCTCGGTGTAGGCCTGCACTCTGGGACTGCCGTAGTCGATGTCCGTGGGTAGGACTGCTTCCGACCCATGCACCATGAAGAACGGCGTGAAGCCGGTTGCTCGACAAGGCGTGGTGCGCAGACTCCAGAGAACGGATGGTAGCTCGGCCACCCATCTTGCTCGAAACTTCTCGAGGCGCTTGAAGATGCGAGGCTTCAAGCCTTGCAAGATCATGCCATTCGCCCTCTCGACCTGCCCGTTCGTCTTCTGGTGCGCCACGGCGGACCAGTCCACACGAATGTTGTTGTCATCGCAGAAGTTGAGGAATTTCTTCCCCATGAACTGGGTGCCGTTGTCGGTGATGATCGTGTTGGGTATGCCGAAGCGATAGATGATGTCGGTGAAGAACGCTACGGCCTCCTCGGAGCGAACATTTATGATGGGTCGAGCTTCGACCCACTTGGAGAACTTGTCGACCGCTACGAGGAGATGCGTGAAGCCCCCAGGCGCTTGTCGGAGCGGCCCCACCATGTCGAGGTGCCACACAGCAAAGGGCCATGTGATGGGGATCGTTTGAAGCGCTTGCACCGGGAGGTGAGTTTGTCGAGCGTAGAACTAGCATCCCTCGCAACGACGCACGATGACCTTAGAGTTCGCCACCGCTGTGGGCCAGTAGAACCCTTGTCGGAAAGCTTTCCCGACAAGAGCCCTCGGACCGGCGTGATGCCCGTACGTGTCGGCATGGATCTCGCGAAGTAGTTCCTTGCCTTGGTCTCCGAGGATGCACCGCATGAGTATGTCTGCCGCGCCCCGCTTGTAGAGCTCGCCCTCGATGAGGACGAACGCTTTAGCTCGCCGCGCGATGCGGCGTGCCTCCGTCTGGTCGGGGGGAGCTTCCCTTCAACAAGCCACTCGAGGATGGGGAAGCGCCAATCCGGGTCCTCAAGGTTCAGCTCGGGCGGCTGGTCGATCTCCATGACTTCCTGGCCTTCGGGTTCTGGTGGCTTTTCCCCTTCGATGCGCACAGAGGGTGCATGCTGGTCGCTCGCGAAGACCCCGTGCGGTACTGGCTTGCGGCTCGATGCTGTCTTGGTGAGGACGTCTGTAGCCTTGTTGTAGTCGCGCAGCACGTGATGAAGTTCGAGCCCATGGAACTTGCCTTCCAGCTCGCGAACGGCCTGGCAGTACGCCGCCATCTTCGGATCAACACAATTTTTCTCTTTCATGACTTGATCCACGACAAGTTCTGAGTCTCCTCTGATCTCGAGACGGCGGATCCCGAGCTCGACCGCGATTCAGAGGCCGTTGATGAGCGCCTCGTACTCGGCGACGTTGTTGGAGGCGGGAAAGTGTAGTCGAACCATGTACTCCATGCGCACGCCCAGAGGCGAGATGAAAACAAGGCCTACTCCCGCTCCTTCCTTCATGACCGAGCCGTCGAAGTACATTGTCCATGTTTCGTGCTCGATGGGCGCCGGCGGAGTTTGGATCTCCGTCCACTCAGCGACAAAGTCCGCCAGCACTTGTGATTTGATGGCATTGCGAGGTGCGTACGAGATGTTCTGCCCCATCAGCTCGAGTGCCCACTTGGCTATCCTTCCTTCGGCCTCGGGGTTCTGGATCACCTCTCTGAGTGGGTATTTGGACACCACCGTGATGGGGTGTGCGTCGAAGTAGTGGCGGAGTTTGCGCTTGGTCATCAAGACAGCATACACAAGCTTTTGCATTTGTGAGTAGCGAGTCTTCGAGTCGAAAAGTACCTCGCTCACGAAGTAGACCGGGCGCTGCACCTTGAGTGACCTCCCAGGTTCTTCTCGTTCGACCACCAGCGTAGCACTGACCATTTGGGTTGTTGCAGCGATGTATAGGAGCATCGGCTCTTCAGGCGCCGAAGCCGTGAGGATCGGTGGACTCTTTAGCATGTTCTTGAGGGAGTCGAGCGCTTCCTGAGCTTCGGGAGTCCAGGCAAAGTGGTCAGATTTTTTCATTAGGCGGTACAGCGGCAGGCTGCGCTCTCCGAGTCGCGCTATGAAACGGCTAATAGCTGCGAGGCAGCCCGTGACACGCTGTACACCCTTCAAGTTTTGGATCGGCCCCATGTCCGTGATGGCCGAGATCTTCTCGGGGTTAGCTTCAATGCCGCGTTCCGACATGACAAAGCTGAGGAGCATGCCCCTCGGAACCCCGAAAACGCACTTCTCGGGGTTAAGCTTTACCCCGTGCTCTCTCAGCTTCGCGAACACCTCCGTGAGGTCCGGGACTAGATCGCCAGTCTTTTTCGATTTGACCACGATATCATCAACGTACGCCTCGATGATTCGCCCTATGAGTTCATTGAAGACGCATCACATGCATCTTTGGAACGTGGCGCCCGCGTTTTTGAGCCCGATGGACATCATTTTGTAACAGTAGGCGCCGAACGGAGTGATGAAGGAGGTCGCGAGTTGGTCCGCTATGCACATCGCTATCTGGTGGTACCTAGAGTACGCATCGAGAAAACAGGGGGTTTCGCACCCAGCTGTCGAATCGACTACCTGATCTATGCGAGGCAAAGGAAACGGATCCTTGGGACATGCCTTGTTAAGGCCCGTGTAGTCAACACACATCCTCCATTTCTTATTCTTCTTCTTTACAAGTACAGGGTTGGCAAGCCACTCGGGGTGGAATACTTCTCGGATGAACCCTGAACTAAGGAGCTTCATGATCTCCACGCCGATCGCCTTGCACTTCTCGTCGTTGAAGCGGCGGAGGCGTTGCTTCACCAGTTTCGATCCTGGCTTGATATTCAGTTTGTGCTCGGCAACCTCTCTCGGGATTCCCTTCATGTCGGAGGGTTTCCATGCGAACACATCGAGGTTCGCTTTGAGGAAGTCGACGAGCGCGCTTTCCTATTTAGGATCGAGCGCCGTCCCGATACGGAGCGTATGGCCATCGTCGGAGACGGACGCATCCTTGACGTCCTTGGCGGGCTCGAAAGAGCAGGCCGCTCGCTTGGACGACTCGGGGATTTCTTGGTCCTCGAAGGGAGGCTCGGCGTGGAGTCTCTCGGACCGGATCAGTGCCTCCGCAAATTGGAAGCACTCAGCGTCGCACTCGAATGCGCGCTGGAACGTGGTCCCCACTGTGATGATCCCCCTCGGACTGGGAATCTTCAGCTTGAGGTACGTATAGTTGGGCACGACCATGAACTTCGCGTAAGATGGCCTCCCGAGGATGGCGTGGTACGTCCCCGAGAACCCCACCACTTCGAAGGTGAGGATTTCTGTGCGAAAATTTTGCAGGTTCCCGAACGTGACGGGCAGATCGATCTGCCTGATCGGGAGAGCCTCCATCCTAGGGACGACCCCATGGAATGGTGCGGTCGACGGCCGCAGCTTGGATCGGGGGATGCCCATGTCGTCGAGCGTTGACGCATAGAGCACGTTGATGCCGCTTCCCCCGTCCATCAGGACCTTGTGGATCCGCTTGGACCTGAACAGGGGAGCCACCACTAGTGGGCAGGCTCCCGGTTGTGGTACGTGGTCGGGATGGTCCTGGCGGTCGAAAGTTATCGGAACCTCCGACCACTTCAGGTAGGACGGCGTTGATGACCCGACGTTGAAGACGTCACGCCGGATCAGCTTCTCCCGGCGCCTTGAGGGTCGTGTCTGGGACCCACCGAAGATCATATGGACTGGGCCGTCTTCGCCAGGGTATTGAGCTCCCAAGTCGTCATCGTCGTTGTCGGGGACGGGCGCGGCCTTCTTCTGCGGATCAGACACCTTAGGCTTGAGTGTGCCGTTGACATAGTTCTTCATCAGGCGGCAATCCTTGAGCGCGTGCTTGACTGGGACCTCGTGATGGGTGCACGACGCCTTCAGGAGCTTCTCGAAGTGGTCCTTCGGGGGGACCGGCCCTGGTCGGGTTGCTCTTGGGGCGTGATGCCTTACGCTCGAACGCCGCGACCAAGTTGTCATCACGACGACGCTTGTCGTTCTTCTTCTTCTTCTTGTGGTGCGAGGACGGCCCCTCGCCATGATCCACGACCTGTTTCCCCTTGCCCTGAGGGGTGTTGAGTGTCGCCGCGACCACCTCCTTGCCGTCCGCATGGTTGCTCGCGATGTCGAGGAGTTCCCGAGTAGTTCAGGGCGTGCGGCACCCTAGTCGGTGGATGAGGGAGGTGCAGGTCGTGCCGTTCTGGAACGCCGAGATGGCGTCGTTGTCCGTCGCGCCGGGGAGCTCGGTACAACGCTTGGAGAAGCGTCGGATGTAGTCGCGCAGGCTCTCCCCCGGCTGCTGCTTGCAGTTGCGCAGCTCCCACTGCTTGCCGGGGCGGGCGTACGTGCCCTGGAAGTTGCCGACGAAGACCCGATGCAGGTCCGTCCAATCGTTGATCTTGCCACGGGGCAAGTGCTCGAGCCACGTCCGCACGGAGTCGCTGAGGTAGAGCGGCAGATTCTTGATGATGAAGAGGTCATCTGTCGCTCCGCCCGCGTGGCACGCGAGCCGATAGTCCTCCAGCCATATGCTGGGGTTTGTGTCCCCGTCGTATCTTGGGATGTTGGTCGGGGCTCGGAAATGTGAGGGAAACTTCGCATCCCGCACGCCCTGCCTGAAAGCCCGCGGAGCCCTCTGGTTCGGCGACCAGCTGCGGTCGCGGTCGTTGTCGCTGTCGTAGCATCGTCCTCGTCCCCGGTCGTCGTGTCGGCGCGAGCGGTGCTCGTCGCGGCGGTTGTGGTTGTCGCCGTCGCGGTAGTTGTCGACGCTGGCGGCACGTCGGCGAGCCTCGATGGTGCCCCGGGCGTCGCGGTTGGGCCCGAGACGTTCCTTGACCGCCGACGCTGCGGCCCCGGCCCCATCCCCGCGGCCCTGATGCCGCGAGGGTGACGGATTCTGGCGATGTGCGGAAGGTGCCGCCCCCCGGTCGCGCGCCGACCGCTGGCGGGAGGCAGAACTCTCCGCTTGTTGTGCCGCCGCCGCCTCGAGCAGCGCCTTGAGCTGCTGGCGCACTCGTCTCTCCTCGGAGGTCGCCGCCTCCGGGCAGCAGCATGGCCGCAACGGCTAGGTTCTGCGACGCCCGCCTGAAGAGCGGCGGGGCGTCACCATCGGCGTTGGCATCGACGTTCGCACCCTCGTTGGCGCGTCGACTGTTGTCGCGTGCATGTCCTCGAGCCGGCGGCGTCGGGGCGCAGGCCCTGGGCTGCTCGGCGGCAGGGCGACGGTCCTGCCACTCGCCGGCTCCTTCACGACGTTGCTCCCGCACCGGGACCTGCTGCGGGGCAGGTTGCGGGGCGGGCTGCTGGTTACGGGGCCCGCGGTCCTCCCCGAGTTCCCGGTGGAGGTTGGCCAGCTCCTCGTCAAGCTGGCGCCTGGCCTCGGCGAGCTCGTCGAGGCGCGCCCTGCGCTGGGCGTCGGTAGCGCGGTGGCGCGGTGCCGGCTCCGGGTCGGTGGAGCTGCTCGAGTCCGGCGCCACGCATATGAAGCACTCGCGCGTGGGGTCGCGCACGGGTGTCGGTGGTGCCCTCCGAGCTGTCGCGGAGCCCGGGGCGACGTAGGTCGCTCGTTTACGTAGGCCGTCACCGGGTCGTCCGAGAGGCCTGGCTGTCCACGGGGGTACATGGCGGTGTACCGCTCCATGAACTCCCCCCAGGCGAGCGGCTCGGCTCCGCTGGCCTGGAAGGCTAGGTCGGTGAGGTAGTAGGCGGCGAGCCTAAAACACTCCTGTGTCGGGTTAGGCCCCAACATGGCCATGATCGTCTCGTCCGAGAAGCCTCGGACGAACGCCGTGCGCCCCGCCGCCCCCGTCAGGGCGTTGGGGCGGGCTAACCGGGCGAAGGTTCGCCCGACGACGGACTCCACCGGCCCGGCGTAGACGAAGCCGAGGGAGCCGAAACGCATGGTGGCCCCAGGGGTGAGCGAGACCCTGCGGCCCTCCATCCAAGTCGTTGGTGAAGTTCGGCGAGACACACGATGCCCCCTACCTGGCGCGCCAACTGTCGGGGTTCTCTACCGCCGGACAGTAAATTTGTAT
The DNA here is from genome assembly GCA_036936925.1 of Cenchrus fungigraminus. Taxonomy (NCBI): domain Eukaryota; kingdom Viridiplantae; phylum Streptophyta; class Magnoliopsida; order Poales; family Poaceae; genus Cenchrus; species Cenchrus fungigraminus. Next base: position 91,266,217 of record CM072776.1, on the reverse strand, counting down.
CGATCGTGTGTCCGACCCGGATGGTTAGCACAAGAGACACCGAGATTTAGACTGGTTCGGGCCTCCGAGGAGTAATACCCTACGTCCAGTATCGAGCTGCCGTGTTCTCGCGCTAGGGTTGTTTGTAGTAGGGGTTACAAACTGGTCGGGAGAGGGTGTCGAGCCCAAGTCCCTGAAGTGTGAGTGTTCAGTTCGTCAGCCCTTGTGACGGTTGCCCTCCTCTTCCTTTTATAGACGCAAGGGAGAGGGGCAAAAAGGGAAACAAAATAGAAGCTACAGTGCCAGCCGCTGGGACGTCTTCTCGCACGTCGCTGTCCGTCAGGGAGTATTGAAGGCGGCTGAGCTGCGTTGTCGTCGAAGCCGCCGCGTGTTGGGGCGGGGCTGTTCATTTTGGTCACCTGGCGCCTCCTCCGAGCACTTTGGTGTTGACTCAACCCGTCTGAGTGCGGAGTGAGCTCGCCACGTTAAGGCCTAATCGTAGGCCAGCGCTAAACGTAGAGGGTGCTTGAGTGCCTCGGTCGAAGTTGGCGTGCCGCAGGGTCGGATGGGACGGCGTGTTGATGGCTGTGCGGCTGAACAATGCTGCATTAAGGCTCCCGTCAGAGCCAGCTGCCCGTGCGTGCCGCCAGCTGGTGTGCTTGCATGGCATGGGGAATTGGCGCCCCACGCGTCGTAGCGGGGGAATCCGTGCGTCGAGGTAGCGCCACGTTGTGTGGACCGCGCCCTGGTCGGAGGCGGAAACTGCTCGTGCGAACGAGCGGGTCGCTCCTCGTGCGAGGCGGAGACTTGTCGTGCGAGGCGGAGACTCCTCGTGCGAGGCGGAGACTTGTCGTGCGAGGTGGAGACTCCTCGTGCGAGGCGGAGACTTACCGGAGAAGCTTTCTCTAGTGGGAGACTTGTCGAGGAAGCTCTCAACTAGTCGGAAGCAAGACGTCTTGCCAGTGATAGTCTTGACAGGGGTTCTCAGTCCTCCTTATCTTGAATCTTGACCTTCACATTGTCAATGGTGTCAGAAGACTCCACCTCAATAGTGATTATCTTGCCGTCAAAGGGGCCCTAATCTGGGCCCTCGTCAGTTCACTCTCAACAAAATAACATGCTTTCATATATAATGCTATTTACAAATGAATGTTACCATGTAATCACTTTGGTGTTTTTCTACTTCCACATCTTAAAATTTTATTAAAAAAAATTCCCGTAGCAACGCGCGGGTTATCACCTAGTATGATGATATACAAACCCACCCACCCACCCAAAAATAAATATTTGATATTTGTGCAGCACGGTGTGCACATGCTATTCCAACGATTAGTATTTCAAAAAGAAAAAAAAGAAAACAACAAAAAAATTATATTATCAAGAGTGGAAGACATAGGCAGGTAGATTGTTACAGACAACCCGGCATTACATCTTGCTGCTTCTCATCAGTGGGACAGCAAATAATGTGTCTCATCAAGCAACAACATGGCACATTGTCTGGATGAATAGTAGAGCAATAATCAGAGGTACTGTGTATGATCACCTCCTCGATGACAAAGACAAAATGTTTTTTTTTGCATTTTAAAAAGTTCTTATAATGCAAGTATATTTTTTAACTATAACACAATACTTTACATGTAGCTCACATTGTGATCTTAAATGCAAATCTTCCTTCCCGACATTTAGCAAATCTTCACAATATTTCTACAATGTACATAATTGGAACATATAGCAATGCGAGATGGGATGATGGATCATATATTAACATCCTTCCCGACGAATCTTAGCGAAACATATATACATTGAATTTAATTTTAGTGTGGTCAGTCTCGAGAAACAGTCATTAATCTGCATGTATATACTCCATACGTCCATGTACTAGTGCTCGACAGTTTGGAAGTTGGATCGTACCATACTCTAAAACGACAGCTATTTAGGGACCGCGCAGAGATAAATTAAAGAGATGGATCGTGTTAGCTGCTAAATTAAGCGATGATACTGGTGGTACAGCTGCTACGTACATGTACAATAAGCTGCTGGTGCTGCTGCTGCTAGGTGATGCGCATCTGAAGTGGTACGCACTGAAACGCTGCAAGCATCAAGATCTGAGTGTACGTTGGATGATTGTTCTTGACGCCACCACAAAGGAGGCCACCTGGCTGAAAGGGATCGGAGTGACCAGAGAGGGCGCCCTGGAACAAATTCAGAACGCTCGTATCTAGCAATCATCTCCATTATACACACGCAGCAGGGCAATGCAACAATGCAATCAAACGCAAAGTGCACCCCAGAAATGTCGAGGGATATTTCTTCGTGGCGCAATAGTAACGAGCAGGCCTAGAGAAAAGCTCCAGCTTTTGCGAGAATGGAAAAAAGGGCGGCAGTGTGCAAAAAGCTCGTAAAAGGTTGGTGCTTGTACTTGTGAGGACTGAAAGTTGAATCAACCAGCTCATCAGGCCTCTCAGTCTCAGCTGCGGTGGTGGTACTACTCTGCCTGATGGCAGGGATTTCAGATAAAACGGCAGGGATTTCTCTGATGGAATTAACCCCTGCCTGCACGCAAGGACAGAGCAAAAGAGTAATAAGAGTACGCCTGCCTGCCTGCATTCCCCCTGGCTGCTGCATGCGCAGGGTGCGTGGCGGAGTTTAAATTCGTGCAAGAGTATCGGAGTAGCTGGCTAGCTAGGCTGCAATACCCTGCGCCTGCATGCTGCCCCAGAACTGGGGATCAATGCTAGCTGCTGCCGCTGCTCTGAGAACAGGAGGAAGGCGGGCACTGCTACTCTCCCATTTCCTTTCATTTCATTCAGAGCCAGCAGCCCAGCACAGGGACGAAGACGACGACAACGACCCGGACCACCCCACCCATGGCCGGGGGTCGCTACCTAGCTGTGCGCAAGTAGCAGTGAGAGCAATGCATCGGCGGACACAAGAGAGGTGGCGCAGCGCGCGTGAATGCATGACCAGCCGGGGGCATAGCGGCTGGGCGCGCGCGCAGGCATCTACCGCCGCGTCGATGCCGAGCTGCCGCTGCCCCCCTGCTCCCCGCTGCTGTTGCGGCTTCAATGTGATCGGTGCGTCCGCCAATTAAGCGCGCACAGCCACGGGTGGCACGGCACAGGGGCGCAGCTAGCGCAGGGGCCTGATGGCCTGCCGCGGTTGCTTATCCTAGCCATGCATGCCCCCATCTACAGGCGCAGAGCGAGAGGCCGGAGAGGGAGGGAGAGCTGGGGGTCGGGTCGGGTCGGGCTAGCTACGGCTACGGATGGCATGGCTCTACTAGGGCGCGGCCTGTCATTCTGAACGTGAACTCAATGCTGTGCGCGTCACAGTGCAGCCATCACTTCTGGCCCGGCGCGCGCGCCCGGCCCTCACTGACATGCATCGTTCCGACGTCGACAGCTAGAGGAGCTCCCTGCCGTGTAGGTCCACGCGAGACCGGCCGCCGGGGAAAAGGTGAAAAGTAATAAAACGGCAGTGCAGAACCCCGTCCGTTCTTTGTCTGAGCCTCTGAGGAATGTGAGTGCCGGTGGGTGGTGATTAACTGGTGGCCGGCTGTCTAGCAGGACACTGATCGAGCTAGCCCAGTGCAAATCAACCCTACTCTACAGTCTAACAGTCAGTCAGTGCATAGGTGCGTGCGGTTCGGCCACGAACCACTCGGGCGGCGGCCGAGTAAACCTGCGTCGACCACTGAGCTGTCACGGCCGCGCCGCACTGGAACGGACCCATTTGTTCCGACAGACCGGACGCGCCAATATGCCATTCCCCCGCCCAAAGGATAGCGGAATTTTTCAGACAGCCGAGCGCGCACGCACCCAGATGCCGATGCCCCGATCGGCCGGCCAGGCGTCAGGTGCTCAGGGCATCAGGCCGCCGCGCGCGGCGGCGCATGCGCGAGCCCGTCGCGTTGCCGGCCGGCCGGCGGGCGGGAGGGCGCACTTGGGTTTCCAATTCCCTTTCTCCTCCCTCGCTCCCTCCTCCCGGCCCGGGAATTGGATTGGATCCCTCAACGGCAGACACGTACGTGCAGCCTCTGGCTGGCGCGGGCGGGCGGCGTCCCCCCACGCCCGCGCCGCCCCGCAGCGCCGCGCGCGGCGCGTATATATAAGGCCAGGCCGCAACCCCCCAAGGCGACCCAACACACAAACCAACCAACCGAGCCCCCTGAATCCTGATCGCTCTCCACTGACCGCCGCACCTCCTCCCTCCTCTGGAGGAGACCAAAAGGCCGAGCACACCGGCAGGCAGCGCAGCCGGCCAGCCACAGAGAGAGAAGAGGGAGAGAGAGATTACTACTGCTAAAAGGCTCGAGAGCAAGCTAGTCAAAACGTACTTGTAGCTCGCGCCGGCCAGCGGCAACCAATCACCAGAGGACACCGCCCCCCCTCCCTGCCTATATCTTCTTCAACAGTGACGGGAAGGATCATCTATCATCCGGCGACCAACATGTGCAACGCCGCCGCCGGGACCGACTCCTCCTTGCCGCCGCCGCCGCCGCCGCCGCTCGGCTCCTTCAAGGCCTCCGTGCACCAGCTCCTCCACCCCGTCGACGGCGACGACGCCGGCGGCCATGTACTCGAGCTCTCCAAGGTATACACCGTGACGGGCCGCGCGCATTCTCCTTCCCTGCTAAGCTGTCGCGAAGATACGCCACACGTAGGCGGCAGCACGCGCAGCCACGCTGCAGCACAGCCCGCAGGCAGCACGGCTACGTACAGTGCGCGAGTGATCAGCACCTAGCTCTACGGCCTGTAGATGCTGCCGCTTAGGAGTATTGTCTAATGTCTAATTTCCTAGCTTTAGCTTGTCGCCTGGTACTGGCATGCCGCGGTAAATAGTAACGGGAAGGAAAAAGGAAAGCGAGAGCTGTTGGAAAATGGCAGCTTGATCGCCTCGGCTCATGGAATCGTACTATACTACGTGTGCTAGCTAGCTCTGACCTGTGCAGCTGGATGGCACCTGCAGGTGGCCGGCGAGGCGCGGGCGATCGGCCGGGTGTCGGTGCCGATGGCGGTGACGGGGCTCGTCATGTACTCGCGGGCGCTCATCTCCATGCTCTTCCTGGGGCGGCTGGGCGAGCTCGCGCTCGCCGGCGGGTCCCTGGCGCTCGGCTTCGCCAACATCACCGGCTACTCCGTGCTCTCGGGCCTCGCGCTCGGCATGGAGCCCATCTGCGGCCAGGCCTTCGGCGCGCGCCGCGGCAAGCTGCTGGCGCTCGCGCTGCACCGCACCGTGCTGCTGCTCCTCGCCGTCGCGCTGCCCATCTCCCTCCTGTGGGTCACCTCCACGGGGTACATCCTCAGGCTGCTGGGCCAGGACGAGGGCGTGGCGGGCGCGGCGCAGACGTTCGCCGCGTACGCGTCGGCGGACCTCGCGGTGCTGGCCGTGCTGCACCCGCTGCGCGTCTACCTCCGGTCGCAGAACCTGACGCTGCCCATCACGGCGTGCTCCCTCTTCTCCGTGGTGCTGCACGGGCCCATCAACTACCTCCTGGTGGACCGCCTCGGCATGGGCGTCGCCGGGGTGGCGCTCGCCGTCGCGCTCACCGACCTCAACCTCCTCCTCGCGCTCCTCTGCTTCCTCGCCATCTCGGGCGCGCACAGGGACTCGTGGGTGGGCCCCACATCCGACTGCCTCCGCGGCTGGCCGGCGATGCTCCGCCTGGCGGTCCCCACCGCCACGGCGGTGTGCCTCGAGTGGTGGTGGTACGAGCTCATGATCGTGCTGTCGGGGCTCCTGGCCAACCCGCGCGCCACCGTGGCGTCCATGGGCATCCTCATCCAGGCCACGTCGCTCGTCTACGTGTTCCCCTCCTCGCTGGGCCAGGGCGCGTCGACACGCGTCAGCCACCAGCTCGGCGCCGGCCGCCCCGCGGGCGCGCGGCGCGCCGCCGGCGCCGCGCTCTCCATCGGCGCCGCCGTGGGCCTGGTGGCGGCCGCCTTCATGGTCTCCGTCCGCAACCACTGGGCCCGCATGTTCACGTCGGACGCGGACATCCTCCGCCTGACGGCCGTGGCGCTCCCCATCGCGGGGCTCTGCGAGCTCGGCAACTGCCCGCAGACGGCCGGCTGCGGCGTGCTCCGCGGCAGCGCCCGCCCCGCCAGCGGCGCGCGCATCAACCTGGCCTCCTTCTACCTGGTGGGCATGCCGGTGGGCGTGGCGCTGGCGTTCGGCGCCCGGCTGGGCTTCGCGGGCCTGTGGCTGGGGCTACTGGCGGCGCAGGCGGCCTGCGCCGTCTGGATGGCGCGCGCGGTGGCGGACACCGATTGGGACGTGGAGGTGGCACGCGCCAAGGAGCTGACCAAAGCCAGCAGCAACAACCACAGCGAGTGCAAGGACACCACGACCGCCCCGGCTAGTGATATCGCCACAGGCGGCACTACCAACAGCAATGCCGCCGCCGGCTGCAAGAACAGCAGCAACGGCTACGTGCCGATCAGCGAGAGCTGCTGCGGCAACGACAACGAGCTGGAGAGGCTGGAGGCGGGCCTGATGACCAGCGACGACGACGACGACGCCCCTAGCGCCAGCGTCAGCGGCAGCGACGACAGCGGGAACGGCGACGCGTCAGGCGACACCGATAACACCGTGGTTAGCGAGAATCACGGCGGCAGCAGCAGCGGCAGCGACAGTGGCGCTGCCGGTACGACGGCGACGGAGGGAAAGGAGCATAGGGGGTGCGGGCCGGAGCAGGCCCCGCTCATCAGTGTGGAGGACGGGGAGCACGATGGCGACGGCCGGGGAGGTGGCCAGGTCTAAGCGAGGCCGCCTGATTGGCCTATTAATCCATTGATGATCTTTTGCGATTGACTTTGATCCGTCTCCATTTCATCCGTTCCTCTCTCTTTTTTTTTGTCTTTTTTGAATGATGATGAACTGGGGCGAGGTTTTGTGATAAATTATGTGTTTAAAAGGATTATATGTTTTGCGTCCATCTACATATATAACTTCTTTTTTTGCATGCATGTAATCCTAAATTAATCCTCCATGTAAATTGTGAACTGAGACGCGGATGGCAAGCAATCTGATTCTGAGGAGCCAGCGCGTGCACGCGGCGTTAAATTTTTTTCATGCCCCCCCTTGGCTACGCCACTGCGTGCACACGAGAACACGCGCGGCGGCGTCGTAGATGTATGGCACTGTTCCCCTGGCTGGCTGCCTGCGCGGGCAGTTGACGATCCCCCGGAGCCCCAGCAGCTGTAGCGCTGTTCCCCCAGTGGTTACAGACGTGAGGGGGCCGGGGGGTGCCCCAGTGCCGGCACTGTTTCCATATTCAACTCATTTGTCCTGCCCCTGTTGTACAGCCACTCGAGGAGAAGAGAAAGAAACAAAGGGACCCAGCTTGCATTGCTTGGTGTGTGTGTGTGTGTTGCAATTTTTTTTTAGTGTGTGTGTGTAAAAGGCCACGCACGCTTTTCCGTTCGCGTTGCAAAAGGGGGGAGCGAATGGGGGCGACGGTGCGCGGCCTGGCTGCACCCCTGGGGATTTTTGTATTCGGAGATAATTCTGATCTTCGGCAAAAGGTTGGTGCGGCTGCTCCAACATTTGCCGGTGTTCACCCTGCACAGGTGTCAAGCTGCAAGCGAGTCAAAGTGTAAAAGGAATCGGGTTGCCTCAGCGTGAAGTGGTAATTTAATTTAGAGTCGTGGTGATAGTGAAAAGGGGACTTTTGTTTATATAGTTGTAATGCAGGAGAACAAAGAATCTATGGTAATAAACTATACGTGTGTCGCGACAAGTCATATTTGTTTAAAAAACCGAATATAGGAATTTTCGCACCAAAGAATCCAGGACAATTCTCGGGTAGAAAATGATTTCCAGTTCGGACATGTATATCGTCTAAGTGCGATGAAAGAGAGATATATAGGCACCCATCCTCATATTAGCTACCACATGAACCGGTAATTTATAGTGACAAAAAAAACTAAGTTGGTGGGGGACCTTCTCCCGGCTTACAAAGCCTCCGAATCCCGGTTTCACCGGTGAGGAGATTTTTTTTTAAATCAACCCCATAATTCGCTCCAACGAGAAATCGAATCTGAGTGGTTGCGACCATACCTCAACTCCTCTAACCAACTAGGTTAGAGGGCTTTGATAATTTATAGTGACATAGAACTATTTATTATATTTATTTATGCAGGAGAACCAAAAATCTATGGGTAAACAATATGCCGTGTCGCCATGTCGTGTGTGGCAAGTCATACTTGCAAAAGTCGACAAAAGCCTGTTTGGAACAAATTAAAGATAATTTCGCGCAGAGTAATCGAGATGAAAGTTATTGGACTTCAAGTGATTTCCAATTGGGACATACTATATATACAGTATCGTCTAAGTGGGATGAAATTAAAGGGAGAAATATAGTGTGTCCCTCTCTTGAAATGGTGTAAAGGCACCCTTCCTCATCACCAACCTTCCACATTCCTTTCCAAATTGTACCATTGCCCTTTTTCTTAAGCAGCAAAGGCAACTAGCGAGTAGCAGCCACCACACCGGCCATATGCATCTCGCTCGCTCGCGCGCACGTACAGAAGCCTTTTCCACCCCGGCCGGAAAAAGAAAACAGAAACAATCAATCACTACTGCTACTCGAGTGCGCCAGGGATTTTTTCACTTTTCAGTACGTACCACCGGCCGGCCAGGGGATCGACGACGACAGGACCCGGGGTTAGTTGCATACGGCCGGCAGGATCGATCACCGCGGCAGCAGGCCGGCCGGGCTGCGATCTTCAGACGATGAGAGTATCTCGCTCTCTGATCCGTCCGGTGCCGACGAGGCGCTGAGGCGACTACTGACGGCCCGGCGATCGATCGAGATCGAGATCGAGACGCATGCAGCAGTGGTGTTGGTGAGATCGAGTCGAGTCAGAGCTCACGACGACCGCTAGCTCGCACGCAACCGCGATCGACCGCCCGTGCATGGCGTGCCGCCGGAGCCGACGACCTCGTCGGTCCGCGACGTCACGGCACATGTCGCCCTGTCTGCTGGCATGCAGGTGAATCGGTCGGCCTGCACTCTCTCCTGATGGCAATTAAACATTGCCCAACAATTGTAAACATATCTTAGCCGGGCACTACCAAATCGAGCGCACTAGCGATCGAGAGCACTCTCAGCACGGCAAAGAGCTCGCGATTCCCCCCCGCGCATCGGCGCATGGTCCAAGGATCTCTCGCGCACTCGCCGGTCGGCCGGCGGGCGCTTGCCGCAGGAGGACGACGAGCACGTAGCTAGTCCTAACAAACACATATAGGTGAAAGCAGGGTCGGAAAGGAGAGCGCACGCGTCGGCTCCCACTACGCCTTTCGAATAGTGTAAGTTGACTAGTACATCTTGTTCTTTAGGAAATGCATATATATTATGTGTGTAGTAGCCGGGTGCGTTACGACTAGCTAGCGTTCGGTTCTGCAATTAATTTTCGAATGGGCTGTCAACGTCAGGTGGTCTCGGACTTTTATTTATTTATTTAAAGGACAAAAGCATACTATGTCAACGCACAAATGCCGCTTGCATTCAAGCACTGATAGATACGGTGAATTGCTTAAAGGTTTTGTCATGCAAAAAAAGGCGTCAGGCACGCAGAAAGGCACGACAAAAGGCGTGTGCGGACACGATGGGGTTGAGTCGATCGGAGTATGGAGACACTGGGCCGGAGGACCCGCGCGCGCGGCAGCTAGCTGCAGGTGCAGGCTGAGTGAGACGAAAGGAGATCGGGAGGTGACGGAGATACACGTACGTGTGCTGCTGCTGCTGCCCTGCTGCCATTATTTGCCGGGCTCTGCTAGCTGTGTGTCTAGTTCCAAGATGACAGCGCCTCTGCCGGCCTGCGCTGCGGGCGATCGAGATTATCATGTCCTCGTTGGCCACTATCATCGACACCATCATCACCAGACACCAGCCCCAGCACACCCACGCACTCTCTATGCCGCCCGTTCCTCCATCCCCCCAGCAGGCACTACCATGGCCCCCCCTCCTCCATTTCCAACTCGACCGCCCATCCTTTCGGCACATCTTATACTACAATCCTACCTTGTCATGAAATATATATAGCCACCACCCTGCCTTTGCCTATCGCGCACATATACTGTAGATCGATGGGTCGTGGTCGTAGCACGATCGAGATACGAGCCTGATCGATCGCGCAGGTGAAATCTCTGACCCTGCCCGGCCGGCCTATCGAGAGCAACGGGGACGGATAAGATGCGCACACGCACTCACTAGTATCCTGCTTTGGACCACCGCGATCTGCTGCAGATGGATGCATGGATCGACCCGCCCCCACTGATCCCAAACCTAGCGTACGTGCATGCCATCGGCGCCGCCTCCTCCGATCCGTTCCCTGGCCGGCCGGCCGGCCGAACCGAAGAAAACGAGACACGGCGCACGTGCTCGATGCCATCATTTTCATTGCAAGCTCGCCAATAACGCGCCCAAGACGTGCCGGGACTGCAAGTTTTCGCGTTCTCTTACAATCTATCGGCCCGCATATGCTGCTATCCGATCCCCCGGCCGGCCGGCCGTACGTGGCGCGCCCTTGTCGATCGTCCGTCCGTCTAGCTAGGCAGCTACTATACGCAGTCGATCGAATCGACAGATCGACCGGAGTCGCCGGTTTAATTTACGTGCCAGTGTTAACCTCGCGCTAGCTGAGGCAACAAACACATGCTTGCCGGTTCCTCCATCTTCAACTTGGTCGGTTTATCGCTAAGATTTGTGCGATCACATCAGCTGCTCATCTGATGATACGATGCGATGTGTGGAAAATGATGGAACCAAGAAGGGGGAGACCTTATTGCGACAAATATAATAATTTCTGTTCTCACATGCTTCAGAGTTGAAGCAACCACTTCATTTGACTATTTATCCTTTTTTAAAAATCAAGTTCAAGTATATATCCGAATGAAGGTCCGGATAACCACATAAATTATATTTCGCTATCATTTATAGTTCAATTTATCCCCAACATAATTTGTCCTTTTTTCCAATACACAAGGCATGATGATATATAAACTATATATTGTGAAATTTTCATTGTTGCTATAATTTTATATCGCAATAAACTATCAAATGTCATACCATATTAAAATAATGATAAAATTTAGGATATATTTTTCTATCTAATATGTGTTTTGAACTTATGAACGGTGTCTACTACTATACCATTTCCAAAATTTTTAACTTTAGACTCCACATGTGCCTGGAGCAAAAAAAAAAAAAAAAGATAAAAACGAAATGGCATAGTTTAGGGTTAAGTTGAACCAAGGATTAGTTTAGGGAGTTATACGGACTTTACCTACATATTTGAGGGGAGCAATCTGGGGAAATAATTAAAAGCCAAACTCTAGTAACCACAGGTAAACTTATGCAAATTCTTCTACTGATAACAGTGAACGTGATTTATGTCCCTTTTGCCCTTTAGACACATATGATTTATGTGTTGTAAACTGATTTTTTTTTTACATGGTGGTATCTTGTCCAACTGGTGGACAAGATTAATCCGACCTCAATTAGTATAATAAGTAAGTTGAAGGTCATCAATGAACTGAGCGTAGCTCAATTGGTTAGATTTCTTTGTGGTGGAACATACCCACGAGGATTTGAGTCCTCGACTCGGCACTGATGCTTGCATGTTTCTAAATTTATTTCAGGATTTAACATTCTACTTCGTCAATTGTTGACGGTTCAAAACCGTGTTGAAGTTTAACGCAAGCGTACGGGTGACTTGGTGCCTTTTTCACTAAGGAGGATCCCCAAGGTTTGTCAATCCAAGGATCGGAAGCAAACCGCTAAGGTTCTCTATCTAACCTACCAGTCTAACCCTATGTGAAGTGTTGATTGCATAAAGGTTAAACATACAAACATGAAAGGATGTATGGATCACATCCACCTAGCCATAAAGGTAAGCATCCAAAGGTAACCCTAGCCTATCGTCTTCTTGTTGCCGCTCCGGCCACGGTGACAAACCAATCTAATCCTACAACATGAGAATGAGTCATCGACTCAACATTACACGTTCGCTCACCGCTTTCTCCTCCCCCGTACTGTCACTACGCGAGGATATTCATCACCGAATGATAAACCTCGGTCTGTGCACTACTACGATGTATCCGCAAGAGATAGACTAACCGCCATGATTACTCTATTCCTACTAAGGGCATATGCTAGCTAGCTACACATATGAATAAGGCACGCATCGAAGTAACTCAAAGGAAAAGACATGATTTATATCACCATCGAATGTAGAGTGTACAATTGCCTTGATGGAATTAAGGCATGGGCTCCGGAACTCCACCATGGCTTCACCACACAGGGCCAACCATGGCGGCTAGGGCATGGCCTAGGCCATCTCCTAGGCAACTCGAGGACTCGCGGTGGCCGTCGGCTTCCTCCCGGTGCTTCTCCTTCGTGTCGGCGGCTCTCTGATGAATGGATGGATCTGGCGGCCGACAGAGGCAGAGTCAATTTATCGAGGAGCACCTAGGTCAAAGGGGAGCGCGAATCGAGCCCGAAATGGGCTGGGCCGACCGGCCTGGGCCCGTTTTCGGCCCGGTTCGGCCCGGCCTTCCTCCACGTTGCTTCTCGCGCTTCCTTGAATTTATGCCGAACTTCTTGTGGGTCCTTGACGACGTTTTCCCGCGGTTTGGATAAGGGTACTTGGCGTGCGAACTCCCGCATTTTCTGTTTAGGTCCTCGGAGTTTCACAGCTTCATGCTTCAGTCCTCGGGTCGTTTGGAGTCATGTTCATCACGTGTCTTGACTTGTGTCGGGCTTCATGATCTTCTTCTAAAGTGCTTGATGAACTTATCACGAAAGTCTCTTATTTAACGTTGATTTCCTGCGTAAACAATAAACTCCAAAAACCACATGCAAGTGTGAACTTGTTACATCATTAGTATGCCTAGTGACGGGATAGTTATAATTCAAAGCTGAAACCAAAGTGTCGGTGTTAGGATTAGTCCCGACACTAACTAGTGAGATACGCTGTGATCAGCCTCTCGATGGTTGGTGCAAATGGCAACACAGGGACACGGGTTTATCCTGGTTCCGACCGCGGGGTCGTACGTCCAGCAGATTGCGCGTGTGCGCTGTATTGATTCGCACCGGTGGTGCCTGTAGAGGGGGGCTATAAGCGAGGCGGGAGAGGAGGAAAAGCCTCCAAGTCCCTGCTAGGATGATCGGGACGAAGTGCCAATCTCGGGAGAACGAGTATACGGGTGAGTGCGGGTGTCCTCACGTGTCCGTAGCTAGGCGGCTGCCTCCTCCTTTTATAGACCAAGGGGAGGTAGCTTACAAGCGTGCTACGTAATGCTGCGTAAGGTGATGGCGTACTGGCGCACAGTTCCCTTGACATGACGGTTGTCCTGGCGGATTCTTGCCTCTGGGCGGTTTAATGGCGGGCTCCGGCCTCCGTAGGTGGCGTGGCGACTCCCGTGTTTGTCTGGGAGTGACTTCGAGGGTGGGCTTGACCGACGTTTGTGTTTGGTCGTCGTCCGTACGTCGATTCGAGGGTGCACCCACGCCCGTTCGGGGATTCCGCTACGGGGGGAGCCCTGGTGGCACATGCGTCGGCGTGGTGATGTCCCGTCGGCACAGGGCGCCACAACGCCGGGGATGGCCGCACAGCACCGGGGATGGCTTGTACAGCACCGGGGATGGCTTGTACAGCACCGGGGATGGCCTGTACAGCACCGGGGATGGCTTGTGCAGTGCCGGAGATGATGGAGAAGACGTGCTCCATGCGTTCCATGCCACGGCGCCGCCCGGCGTGCGCACTTGGTCGCCGCCCGTACCGTCTTCGAGGGTGCGCCCATGCCCTTTCGAGGGGCTCGCCGTGGGAGAAGGACGGGAGTAGGCGGCGCAGTGTTTGGAATGACACTGGCCTGTCCGCATAGGGCCGCGCAGTACCTGCACAGTGCTAGGAATGGCGGCATAGTGACGGGGGTTGGCCGCACAGTGACAGGGTCAGAAACCCAGGCGGTGTCAGCGGTGCGACGTGGGGGAGGATTGCCTTTTGACTATGACGCCTACGGCGGGCAAGAGCATTTAATGCCCCTGTCGGGTGAGACAAGCGGGGTGCTGTCGCTCGAGGGTTGGCCTCGAGCGAGGCGGAGATCCGCTCGAGGGGCGCCGAACCCTCGAGCGGGACGGGGATCGGCTCGAGGGGCGCCAAGCCCACGAGCGAGGCAAAAATCCGCTCGAGGGGTGCCAGGCCCTTGAGCGAGGCGAAGATCGGCTGGAGGGCGGCTGGGGATGGTCGTCTGTTGGGCCGTGGCTGTCATCGGGCCGCGGCGGTCCGTGGGCCTTATTCGAGTTTGGGCTGTGGCCGGCTCGGGGAGTGTTTTTACGGTTTTGTGTCAATTTTTTATGAAGGGTAATCTCCCCCATAGTTAGGGGACCCCTATGGCTGTCCCCGACAGTAGCCCCCGAGCCTTTGCAGGGGTATCCGGAGGGACCCGCAAAGGCTGAAGCTCTCTGTTAGGATTTTGTTCCCTTCTGGATGTGCATGACGTTCCGTGGGGGAGCGCTAGCGCACCCGCGGGTGTAGCCCCCGAAGCCTTGGGGGAGTGTGCTCACTCGCGCAAGGTTTTTACGCTGAACAGCCAATCCGTGAGGCGTTTGTTTCAGCCGGCTTTAGCGATATTTCAGCCAGCCTCGGCGATCTTACGCGTGCGGAGCGGCGTTAACCCTGCCCGGGACGAGTCCCGGGGGGTTCGCTCGCCGCCCTCGAAGGAGCGGGGGAATGTGACTTTTGTCAGACACGTCCGGGAGGTGTAGCCGTGCGATGAGCCCCCGAGCTCGGGCCCACACGGAGCGATCAGGGTAAGCTCTTCGACTTATTTGCGCGCCCTTCGTCGCCCTTCCGCAGGGGGAAGGGGTGAGGTGATCCATGCTTCCCATCGAATGGGCCGCGAGTCATGGATCTCTCGTTGAGCTGTTGACGGGTAATTCAAGTGGACGTCCGTGCCCCGTTCGATAAGGTTCAGCTCGTGGTCCGGAGACACGTCCACAAGAGCACTTACGTGGGTATGCTAGGCAGGGCTCGGTCCCGTTCGATTAGGACCGAGGGCGCGAAAGCTCTCCCTCGATGGGATCCCTCGACTAGCTGCCCTCGTTCGGCCTTGAACACGAACTATGGGGCGCCCCCGAACCTTCGAGTTCGAGGACCGGCTCGATCGCGCGCGTCCTGGTCGTCCCTGACTCTGTTAATCTGAGGCGCCTGTTCGAACCCGCCGAGGGTCAGGCTCCGTACCTCTGATTAGTAGGACCTTTGCGGGGTGGCACCGGGTGCCCCCGTCTTGGTGGATCTGTGGCGCTCACTGATCTGTTATCGAGTCGAGCTTCGAACCGCTGATCGGTAAATCCCCAGGCCGAGGGGCATCTGCGACGCCCACCGTACCCTCAGCAGGCTGGGCCTCGAGCCGCTGATCAGTATAGCTGTGCATACCAATAAATCCCCAGATCGAGGGGCATCTGCGGTGCCCACCGTACCCTCAGCGGGCTGGGCCTCGAGCCGCTGATCTGTATAGCCGTGCAGGCTAGTAAATCCCCAGATCGAGGGGCATCTGCGGCGCCCACCGTACCCTCAGCGGGCTGGGCCTCGAGCCGCTGATCAGTATAGCCGTGCAGGCTTGGACCCCAGAAATCCTTGAGTCCGTTCTTCGAGAGTGCACCGGTAGGTCATGACTTCGCGGCCCTAACCCATTTTAGATCAGGGCGTTTAACCACGCGCCCTCGAGGGGCTAGCCCTCGAGGTTCTGGCTCTGGTTTTTACGGGGGGCTATCCTTATGAGAGAAGGAACCCCTGTCGTTGACGAATGGTCGACGTGGCGCGGGTCGTGCGGGGTGAGCGCTTCTTTTTAGGCGGCGCGGCGCGGGCGACGTGGGCGACGTGGAGAGGCGACAGGAATGGGCGCTGCGCCCCATGGGTCACTGCGTGGTAATCATGGCGCGTGCGCGTGCGCGTGGCCGTTTTGGTACGGCGGGGCCCAGCCGTCAGCGACGCGGGGTGCCGGTTGCATTAACTGCCGCTCGCGCGGTGCTTCCGGGGGCTCCGCCCCTTCCGATTCTATAAAATGCGGGGAGATCAGGGGGGGTGCTCCTTACCTCTGTCACTCATACGCGTCCCCCACGCATCGTCTTCCTCCACGCCGCTCGCGTCGTCGGATCCGCCTGCGCCCTTTCGTTCCCGTAGCCACCCGCGCTCCTCCGCCTCCCCCGCCATGTCTTCGATCCGAGTGCTAGACGCGTTCCCGTGGCCCCGGTCGATGGTGGATCGGCGGTCGCTGGAGGCGCTGGTGCTCGGCAGTCAGTTGACGCCGGCCGGCGACGGCCCGAATCCGGTGTGGATGGTCCCGCCGCCGTCGGACAGGGAGCCGAACCCCCCACCGGGCTACGTCGTCAGCTTCCTGCGGCTACACAAGCGCGGCTTCAACGCCCCCGCAAGCAAGTTCATGCGGGGGCTGTGCTATCATTACGGGGTGGAGCTCCACAACTTCGCCCCCAATGCCATCTCGCAGGCGGCCTCGTTCGTCGCCGTCTGCGAGGGATTCTTGGGGATCCCGGCGCACTGGGACCTGTGGGTCCATCTCTTCCGCGGCGAGCTCCACACGCTCGCCACGGGGGAGAAGAAGACGCGTCGAGCGGTTCGCGCCGGCGGCCTCACACTCTCGGTGCGGGACCTCCGAAGGGAGCTGTACATCCTGTGCACGATGACGTCAAACAACTCCGATTGGGAGAAGGGGTGGTTCTACCTCCGTAATGACGGCGCCGGCCTTCCGCCGTACACCGGGAAGGTGCTGAAGGAGAGGCCCGGCTCGTGGACATACGGGGTGTCGCCCCCGGCGAGGCAGAGGAGGCTCGAGCCTCTCACCAATGGCATAAGCCAGTTGGCGGACGCCGGGCTGACGGTGGCGTCCGTGATCGCCAACTTCCATCACCGGCGGATCATTCCCCTCATGGAGAGGGAACTCCTCATCTTTGAGATGAGTGAGGCGGCCAACCCCGTGTCCTTGGCGTGTTCGCGGTTGCTGGAGGAGCCGCTCGCCCGGGGGTACGCGGCCACGCGGGCGAGGCGCGCGGTGAACCTCAAGGTGGTGCGGAACAGCGACGACGACCTGTGGTCGTTTGCGATGCTCCCCGACGCTGGCCAGGTGAGTACCGTCCCTTCACATTTTGCTCTCTTTATCCCCGTGTTTGGCCTAACAGTGGCTGCTGGCGACAGGGGGCGGGCATCAATGTCTCTTCGTCGGATCCGCCGACGCCTCGGTCGCAGGTCGACAACCGCGCCAGGCAGCAGAGGGAGCAGGACCGGGCAGCCCGGGCGAATGAGAAGAGGATCAGGAGGCAGGAGCGCCTCGACAGGTACAACGAGGAGTACCGGCTGCGGGAGCAGCAAGGCCTTTCCCCTCCGCCAGAGCTGGTGAATTCGTCTTCGGACGAGGAGGAGAGCGAGGGGGAACGGGCCACCTCCGACAGGTGGGAGCCCGCGCTCGGCTCCGTGACGACCCCCGAGGTGGGCGCGGTGCCGCCCGTCGGGGGATTGCCGCCAGTGGCGGCAACAGGTGCTGGGGAGGCACCCCCCGAGCCTTCGAGGAAGCGAAAGCGGGGCTTCTCCAGCTTGAGGTAAGCGACGTTCCTCCCTCTGTGTCTTTGATTTTGTGGCGTGGTCGCTCACCCTTCCTCTCTCTCGTTGTCAGGACGACGCCTGCTGCCCCCGCCCTCGCGCCCGTTAAGGCACTCAAGCTGGGGACGTCGCTGGTGACGAGGCCTCGCTCGGAGAGAACGCCGCGGGCGGCGGCGGGCACGACGGCGACGGGCGAGGTGTCGCGCGCCGCGGCCGCGGCCTCGAGGCCGCGGCAGCAGGAGGATGTGGCGGCGGCGGCTGCGCGGGCGACGGCGGCTGCGCGGGCGACGGCTACCCGCGACCCCCGCCAAGGGCGCGAGTGGGCTCGTGCGGAGAGCCGGGGCGTCGAGTGCCGCGGGGCGATCGAGACCCCTGTTAGTGGTGATTCCGCCCCCAGAGAGGGCCGATCGGGGGTGGCGGTCGGATCAGCCCCCGGGCCCGCGCCCGGGGGTGCTGGTGGTGCGATCTGACGGCTGCGTGATGTCACAGCGGCTGGCGCCTGATGCCGAGGCATTGACGTCCCGTGCAGCGGCCCCGGCGCCTGACGCCGTCGCGCCGGAGTGGGAGCAAGGGCTCTGTCGCCTCGGGGTGCCGCGAAGTCTGCTCGAGGAGGCGAGGGCCGAGCGGGCGCTGTGGCAGGAGTTTCGCGCCAACGGCGCGTCTCTTAACACCGCTCTGGTCGAGGTGCTCCGGCTCCACGGAGGCAGGTCGCTCCAAATCTTCCAGGTAAGAATCTTTGTCCGACTGTTACCCGTTTCTCTGCTTTTTCTTGCTCGGGCGCTTCTTACTTGATTCTCTTCTTCGCCTTTCCGTTACTACCCACAGGAGCTACAGGGCCAGGCGGGCGAGAAGTTCGACCGCCTCGTCGAGCTGAGCTCTGACCTCGCTTGGTACCGGGAACAGTTCGAGTCCCTGGATGCCATGGTGGAGGCCCTGCGGGCGGACAACGGCTGGCTGGACTACAAGCTTATAGGTGTGGAGGACGCCTACACCGACCAGCGCCCCTTGGCTACAGAAAAAGCCAAGGAGGTCGACGAGGTGAGGACTGCGCTCCAGGAGAAGGAAGGGGCGCTGGCGACGGCCAGCGGCGAGCTGCAGAGGGCGCGCGACGCCCTGGCCGAGGCACGGACCGCTCTGGCGCAGATGGAGACAGCCCTCGAGGAGGTGCAGGTCCAACTCCTGCAGGACCGCACGACCCTCGAGGGGGCACGGTCCTGGCAGACCCAGGCTGAGCAACAGGCCCAGGAGGCCGAAAAGCTAGGCGCTGCTCTTCAGGAGAAGGTCACGGCGCTCGCGGGGGTGGAGGACCAACTCCGACAGGAGCGCGACGTCCGTGCGCAGGTGGAGACTCAGCTCCAGCAGGAGCGAACCGCGCTCGAGGTGGCTCAGTCTGCCCTCCAGCGGGAATACTCGGCGCGGGAGGAGGCGCAGTCCCAGCTCCACCAGGAGCGTACCTCGCTGAGGAGGCCAGGGCTGCGCTTCCACTCCGAGAGGCGGAGATCGAGCGGCTCACCGGGGAGCTGGTGGAGGGGGGCGTTACCGTCGAGGCCTTGAAGACTGCTGGCGCGGAGAAGGACGCCTCAGTCCTGCAGCTGCAGCAGGAGGCCGAAGCCGTGCGTACAGACCTCGAGAAGGAGAGGAAGCAGGTCGAGGGTGAGTTGCCGCCCCCAGTCCTTTGTTTGCTGATCAGGTTTGCCGAGATCCGCTCTCGACTTACCCTTTTTTCTCTCAGGTTTGCGGAAAGCCCTGGGGGAGTCAGCGACGCAGGTGGGAGTGCTCCAGACGGCCTACAACTCATCCCAGCAGGATTTGGGACTTCTGGAGCAGGCGGCCCTCGAAGCGTGCCAGAGCATTGACGAGGGTACCGGTCTGTCAGGGAGCTCGGTGGCGAGTCGCCTTCGGGCTCTGGGCGGTCGCGTCGCCGATCGCATGAAAGGCGCCCTCCGCCTCGGCATCCAGAAGACCCTCGGCGTGGTGACGTCGCACTACGTTGTTGACCTTGCGGCACTGGCCACGGGCTACATCGTCGCAGACGATCTTGATGATGATGAGGCGCAGGCCGCCGTGAACCGGCTCGATGCTGCTACCGCGAACGCTGCTGCAGACCTCGCCGATGCCTTTGAGGAGGACCTCTTCCCGAACGCTCCTCCCGCTGGGCCCCTCGAGCCCTGAAAATGGCCGGGCGCTGAGGCCCTTAGATTGTAATTAGGATCTGAGTCAGGTGGCATTTGTAATAAGACAATTTGCTTTAGAGATTTGTAAGTTAAGCTCGGTTTGTTTTATTTATGCTGTCCTGTCTCTTTCTCGCTGCCTAGGCAAGTTTCGGCTGGGATTGATCGTTTTCACGAGCGGCCCGTAGGCAAAGTGGTGAGGAGGAGAAGCCGTATCCTGCCGGAGGCGTGGGCTGTCCCTAGCTCGCCCGTCTTTGCCTTTTGGCTGCTCGCGCCCTGCTTCTTTTTGCCCGAGCTCCCGGGTTAGGACATACTTAGCATTTTTGGAACAAACGATTTTTGCGAAAAAAAAGCGGGACCGTTTAGGGGGGGTGCCCCCCCGTAGTAGCCCCCGAGGGGGGCTTGGTTTTCGGAGAGAAAGCCGAGTCACCCTTCACTTTATTCACAAACTTAACATATATACAACCGACTGAGGCGTCGGATATGCACAAATCGACTTGGAACTTTCTAAGGGTAAAAGCGACGTAGCTGTTGGATGTTCCAAGCGTTGGTGAAGACTTCGCCCTGCTCGTTCGCAAGCTTGTACGTGCCGGGCTTGAGCACCTTGACGACGACGTAGGGTCCTTCCCATGGCGGCGATAGCTTGTGTCGGCCTCGATTGTCCTGTCGTAGCCTCAGCACTAGGTCGCCCTCGCTGAAGTCACGGCGTCAGATTTTCTGGGCTTGGTGTCGCTGGAGTGCTTGCTGGTATCTCGCCGAGTGCATCATCGCCACATCGCGGGCTTCATCTATTTGATCCAACGAGTCTTCGCGAGCCCGCTGGTTCGAGTTTTCTTGATAGGCCCTGAGCCTGGGCGATCCGTATTCTAGGTCTGTGGGGAGGACGGCCTCCGCGCCATAGACGAGGAAGAATGGCGTGAATCCCGTGGCTCTGCTCGGGGTGGTCCTGAGGCTCCAAATGACCGACAGTAGCTCTTGAATCCAATTTCGACCAAACTTGCTTAGTCTGTCGAAGATCCTAGGCTTGAGGCCTTGTAGAATCATGCCGTTGGCGCGCTCCACTTGGCCGTTGGTCCGCGGGTGCGCGACGGCCGCCCAGTCCACGCGGATGTGGTAGTTATCGCAGAACTCCAGGAATTTCCTGCCGGTGAATTGGGTGCCGTTGTCGGTGATGATGGAGTTCGGCACCCCAAATCTGTGGACGATGTCGGTGAAGAATGACACAGCTTGTTCGGATCTAAGGTTGGTAATGGGGCGCGCCTCGATCCACTTTGAGAATTTGTCGATTGCGACCAGCAAATGCGTGTAGCCCCCGGGCGCCTTCCGCAGGGGCCCGACGATGTCCAATCCCCATACGGCAAACGGCCATGTGATGGGTATGGTCTGGAGGGCGTGAGCCGGGAGGTGGGTCTTGCGGGCGTAGAACTGGCACCCCTCGCAGGTGCGTACGACCTCGTTGGCGTCGGCGACCGCCGTGGGCCAGTAGAAGCCCTGGCGGAATGCGTTGCCTACGAGGGTGCGCGGCGCCGCGTGATGGCCACACACGCCCGCGTGGATGTCCCGGATCAACTCGCGGCCCTCGGGGATGGGGACGTGTCGCTGTAGGATTCCAGACGCGGGGCGCTTATACAGCTCGCCGTCGACCACGGTGAATGATTTGGCCTTTCTGGCGATGCGCCTCGCCTCGGTCCGATCCGAGGGTAGCTCCCCTCGATCGATCCAGGCGAGGTACTTGCTCCGCCAGTCCACCGCGGGGGGGGGGGCGTCTCGATCTCCATGGCCTCGGCTTCGTCGGCCCCATACCCCTCGAGCAGGGAGAGCACGAATGCCTCGTTCAAGGGGTCCTCATCCATGGGCTCCGCGCCCATCGGATTCGAGGGCGCCCCCGAGGGTTCTCCCGGACTCAATGTGGTTTTGCTAAGGTCGACGGAAGGTTTGGCGACATCACGCGCGAAAACATTCGGAGGAACGGTGATCCGCCCCGACGCAATCTTCGCGAGCTCGTCCGCCTCCTCGTTGTACTTGCGGGGAACGTAGTTGAGCTCAATGCCGTAAAATTTGTCCTCAAGTGCACGCACGGCATTGCGGTAAGCTTCCATCTTCTCGTCATGGCAGCTCGCGTTCTTCATGACTTGGTCGATCACGAGCTGCGAATCTCCCCTGACGTCGAGGCGCTTGATGCCGGTCTCAATGGCGGTTCGGAGGCCACAAAGGAGGGCCTCGTATTCCGCCATATTGTTCGACGCGGGGAAGTGCAAGCGCACCGCGTACCTCATGTGCTCTCCGAGGGGCGAGATGAAAAGTAGGCCCGCGCCCGCTCCAGTTTTCATCACCGACCCGTCGAAGTAGAGGGTCCAACACTCAGCTTGGATCTGTAATGGGGGCAATTGAGTATCTGTCCATTCAGCGATGAAGTCCGCAAGAATTTGGGATTTGATCGCCTTGCGCGGCGCGTAGGTAAGAGTTTCACCCATGAGTTCCACGGACCACTTCGCGATTCTACCCGAGGCATCCGGATTACGGATTATCTCCCCCAGCGGGAACGACGAGACCACAGTGACCGGGTGGGCCTCGAAGTAGTGCCGCAGCTTGCACCGTGCGAGTACCACCGCGTAAAGGAGCTTCTGGATTTGTGGGTACCGCGCCTTTGTCTCGGATAGCACCTCGCTGATGTAGTATACTGGCCTTTGGACTGGTAGGGCGTGGCCCTCCTCTGTTCTCTCCACCACGATGACCGCGCTGACCACCTGGGTGGTTGCTGCAACGTAAAGATACAAAGGTTCGCCGTTTTGAGGCGGCGTGAGGATCGGCGTGTGTGCAAGCGTTGTTTTCAGCTTGTCAAGGGCTTCCTGGGCCTCGACGGTCCAAGAAAAGCGCTCGTGCTTCTTCAGGAGTCGGTAGAGGGGCAAGCCCTTTTCGCCGAGCCGTGAGATGAAGTGGCTCAAAGCGGCCAGGCAGCCCAACACCTTCTGTACCCCCTTCAGGTCCCGAATCGGCCCTATACGCTCGAGGGCCGAGACCTTCTCGGGGTTGGGCTCGATGCCCCGCTGGGAGACTATGAAACCCAACAGCATGCCGCGCGGCACCCCAAAGACGCATTTTTCGGGATTCAACTTGACCCTGTTGGCCCGCAAGCAATCGAACGTAACACGCAGATCGTTAACCAGGTCGTCCGCCTTCCTGGTTTTGACGATAATGTCATCTACGTATGTCTCAACGGTCCGCCCGATGTGATCCCCGAAAACATGTTGCATACATCGCTGGTATGTAGCCCCAGCATTTCGAAGACCAAACGGCATCGTCACGTAGCAAAACATGCCGAACGGCATGATGAAAGAAGTCGCGAGTTGGTCGGACTCCTTCATCTTTATTTGGTGGTAACCCGAATAGGCATCAAGGAAACACAAGAGCTCGCATCCCGCAGTGGAATCCACAATTTGATCGATTCGTGGCAAAGGAAAAGGAACTTTAGGACATGCTTTATTTAGCCCGGTGTAATCTACACACATCCGCCACTTCCCATTCTTTTTCTTAACTAATACGGGGTTAGCAAGCCACTCGGGGTGGAACACCTCCTTGATGAATTCGGCCTCCAGGAGCCTTTGCAGCTCCACTCCAATCGCCCGGCGCCTTTCTTTGTCAAAGCGTCGCAGGCGCTGTTGCACAGCTCTGGAGTGAGGTAGGATGTCAAGGGAGTGCTCGGCGACCTCCCTCGGAATGCCCGGCATGTCCGAGGGGCTCCACGCGAAGATGTCTGCGTTGGCGCGGAGAAAGTCGACGAGCACCACTTCCTATTTCGGGTCGAGGGTGGAACTGACCCTCAACACCTTGCCCTCGGGGGCAGCGGCGTCGAGGGGTACCTCCTTGGTTTGCTCGGCAGCCTCGAAGCTGCCCGCGTGTTTCGTGGGGGAGTCGAGGCCCGCGTTGGCCAGCTTCTCCATATCCGCGACGAGCGACTCGTCCAGTGCGAGCGCCTCGGCGTGCTCGACGCACTCGACGTCGCAGTCGAATGCGGGCTCGATCGACGAGCCCACGGTGATGACGCCTCTTGGCCCCGACATCTTCATCTTGAGGTAGGTGTAGTTTGGGACCGCCATGAACTTGGCGTAGCACGGGCGCCCGAGGATGGCGTGGTACGCGCCCCGAAACCCCACCACCTCGAAGGTGAGGATCTCCTTGCGGAAATTGTCCGGCGTGCCGAACCAGACCGGAAGATCGATCTGCCTGAGGGGGTGGACGCGCCTGCCTGGCGCAACGCCATGGAACGGCGTCGTGCTGGGCCGCAGCTGATCCAGACCGATCCCCATCAATCGCAGGGTATGTGCGTACAGGATGTTGAGGCTGCTGCCGCCGTCCATCAGCACCTTGGAGAATCGTGAATTGCCGATGATGGGGTCGACGACCAACGGGTACTGGCCCGGGTTGGGGATGCGGTTCGGGTGGTCCTTGCGGCTGAAGGTGATGGCCTCCTCCGACCAGTCGAGGAAGGAAGGAGGGGCCTTCTCGGCGGTGAGAACTTCATGCCGCTCGTGCTTGCGTCGGCTGGTGGACATATCCACCGTCGGCCCTCCGAAGATGAGGAAGACGTTTTCCACTGCGGGGAAACTGTCGGCGCCTACATCACCCCCATCCTTCTTGGCCTCGTCCTCCTTCACGGTGACGCGGCTGTAGTACTTCTTGAGCATGTCACATTGCTCGAGGGTGTGGTTGACCGGGGTCTTGTGGTACGGGCAGGGCCTCTTCAGCATGTCGTCGAACACGCCGGGGCCTCGAGGGGGGCCTCGAGGACCCCTACGCGCAGGTTCGACTGCAAGGGCTTCGTCGTCATCCTCGCCGCGCCCCTGCGCGCGTGCGTCACGAGGGGGCTTCTTCCCCTTTTTGCCCCGCTTTTGCTTCTTCGCGGGTTCCTTGGACTTGCTGCCCTCCGCGGGCGCGTCGTCCACGCGCTTGCCCTTTTTGCCATCGAAGATCGCCCCCACTGCCTCTTCTCCAGAAGCGAAGCTGGTGGCGATGTCGAATAGCTCGTTGGAGTCGACCGGCGGGCTCCTCCCGAGCTCGTGCACGAGGTCCCGGCAGATCGTGCCCTCAAGGAAGGCATGCACGATTTCCGACTGAGCAACGCTCGGGAGCTCGGTACAGCGCTTGGAAAAGCGCCGTATGAAGTCCCGGAGCGACTCGCTAGGATTCTGGGTGCACCCCCGCAGGTCCCAGGAGTTCCCGGGGCGCACGTACGTGCCTTGGAAGTTCCCCACGAAGGTGCGGACTAGGTCGTCCCAGCCGTGAATTTGGCTGGGCGGTAGATGCTCGAGCCATGTCCGGACCGAATCCGCAAGGTGCAGCGGCAGGTTGCGGATGATCACCGCGTCGTTGGTGGCGCCGCCCAGCTGGCAAGCCAGGCGGTAGTCGTTGAGCCAGACTCGAGGGTCCGTCTCCCCCGTGTACTTGGTGATGGTGGTGGGCTGGCGGAAGCGCTGGGGGAAACTCGCCGTACGGATCTCCCGGCTGAACACACGGGTTCCCGGGGGTTCCGGTGTTGGCGAGCGGTCCTCCCGACTGTCGTAGCGACCACCTCGCCGAGGGTGGTAGCCCGCCGCCGTCCGCGCCTCCGCGTCGCCCCTCCTCTTGGCGTTCAGGACGTTGCGAGCATCGCCGTCGTGGGCCTGGCTGCGCGTGTCAAGGATCCGCTCCCTGACAGGCGTCCTGCCCCGGTTTGCCGGCTGTCCCGCCGCGCCGTCCGCGTGGACGGATGCCTCCTGGTCCTGCGCGTCGCCGTCGCCTTGCGTACTGGACTGGTTGCGCATGCGGAATGCGGAGCTCTCAGCTTGCTGCACGGCCGCCTGCTCGATGAGGGCTTGCGCCTCGCGGCGTAGGTTGCGCGCCTCGGGTGTCGATGGGTCGGGCATGGCCCGAAGTAGTGTTGCCGCCACGACGAGCTTTTGGCTAGCTCGCGGTGGCGTGGGCGGGTCGTCGACATTGAAGTCGGCGTTGATGCGCTCACGGGCCTGCCTCCCGGCTTCCCGGGCGCGTTCGCCGCGCGCCGAGGCTTCCCCTGCGATGGTAGCACGCAAGAGCCGCACCTGCCGGTACTCTTCTGCGAGCTTCGCCTCGAGCTCGCGCGCCTGGGCCAGCTGCGCATTAATGTCTGCATTGCCCGCTGGTGGGGCCGGTGGCGGGTTTGGCTCCGGATGCTGGGCCGCATCCCCGTCGCCTGCTCTGTTCGCGCCGTCAGCGTGCTCGTTGACGACGACAACGAAGCACTCGCGTGTGGGATCGTAGCTCCCCTCGCTGGAGTCGTCGGAGCAACCGAACCAGTAGTCCGCGGCGTCAAGGAACCGCCGGAACACCACGGGGTCCGGTACGCCGGAGAAGTCCCACTCCGCGTAGCCGTGCGAGGTCGCGAGCGGCAGTTCGCTAGCCGAGCCTTGGTACGACTCGTCGTTGGTGGTGGCGATGAGGTTCCGGGTTGACAACAGGTGATGGTCCGGGAGATCCTCGTATGCGGCCATGTCGGTGCTGACGGATGAGGCGTATGTTGCGGCGGAGTTGCGCATCCCGTGGGGGAACTGTGGCCCCACGGCCGTGTGCTCCCCTTCGGGGTGCGCCGTCGTGCCGCTTGGCGGTGGTGCGTCGCTTCGGGCCGCGTCGCGTGCTGCCCGACGCCGCTCCGTGTGCGCCTGACACGAGCGCTGACCCGGGCGTTTGCGGCGTCGAGACGTCGAGGCAACCGCCGTCGTGGGTTCCGGCGCCGGGACGTCGGTCGTCGGCGTGGCGGGGATCGGGCCCGGCCCGGTTGACCGCCACGGGTGGAGTTCATCCCGATTGGTAAGGCGCATGTGGTAGCCGTTCCCCGTAGCCTGAAAGTTCAGGCTCCCGAACCGGATTTCGAATCCGGCAGGAAAAGGGTCCGAGCTGCCCATGGCGTACCTCTGGGACGTCATCTCGGTGCGAATCACCATCGAGACTTCTGGTGAGGGGTCGATCACAGCGCGAGCCCCCTACCTGGCGCGCAAACTGTCGGTGTTAGGATTAGTCCCGACACTAACTAGTGAGATACGCTGTGATCAGCCTCTCGATGGTTGGTGCAAATGGCAACACAGGGACACGGGTTTATCCTGGTTCCGACCGCGGGGTCGTACGTCCAGCAGATTGCGCATGTGCGCTGTATTGATTCGCACCGGTGGTGCCTGTGGAGGGGGGCTACAAGCGAGGCGGGAGAGGAGGAAAAGCCTCCAAGTCCCTGCTAGGATGATTGGGACGAAGTGCCAATCTCGGGAGAACGAGTATACGGGTGAGTGCGGGTGTCCTCACGTGTCCGTAGCTAGGCGGCTGCCTCCTCCTTTTATAGACCAATGGGAGGTAGCTTACAAGCGTGCTACGTAATGCTGCGTAAGGTGACGGCGTATTGGCGCACAGTTCCCTTGACATGACGGTTGTCCTGGCGGATTCTTGCTTCTGGGGCGGTTTAATGGCGGGCTCCGGCCTCCGTAGGTGGCGTGGCGACTCCCGCGTTTGTCTGGGAGTGACTTTGAGGGTGGGCTTGACCGACGTTTGTGTTTGGTCGTCGTCCGTACGTCGATTCGAGGGTGCGCCCACGCCCGTTCGGGGATTCCGCTACGGGGGAGCCCTGGTGGCATAGGCGTCGGCGTGGTGATGTCCCGTCGGCACAGGGCGCCACAGCGCCGGGGATGGCCGCACAGCACCGGGGATGGCCGGTACAGCACCGGGGATGGCTTGTGCAGCGCCGGGGATGGCCGGTACAGCACCGGGGATGGCTTGTGCAGTGCCGGAGATGATGGAGAAGACGTGCTCCATGCGTTTCGCGCCACGGCGCCGCCCGGCGTGCGCACTTGGTCGCCGCCCGTACCGTCTTCGAGGGTGCGCCCATGCCCTTTCGAGGGGCTCGCCGTGGGAGAAGGACGGGAGTAGGCGGCGCAGTGTTTGGAATGACACTGGCCTGTCCGCATAGGGCCGCGCAGTACCTGCACAGTGCTAGGAATAGCGGCATAGTGACGGGGGTTTGCCGCACAATGACAGGGTCAGAAACCCAGGCGGTGTCAGCGGTGCGACGTGGGGGGGATTGCCTTTTGATTATGGCGCCTGCGGCGGACAAGGGCATTTAATGCCCCTGTCGGGTGAGACAAGCGGGGTGTTGTCGCTCGAGGGTTGACCTCGAGCGAGGCGGAGATCCGCTCGAGGGGCGCCGAACCCTCGAGCGGGACGGGGATCGGCTCGAGGGGCACCAAGCCCACGAGCGAGGCAAAAATCCGCTCGAGGGGTGCCAGGCCCTCGAGCGAGGCGAAGATCGGCTGGAGGGCGGCTGGGGATGGTCGTCTGTTGGGCTGTGGCTGTCATCGGGCCGCGGTGGTCCGTGGGCCTTATTCGAGTTTGGGCTGTGGCCGGCTCGGGGAGTGTTTTTACGGTTTTGTGTCAATTTTTTATGAAGGGTAATCTCCCCCATAGTTAGGGGACCCCTATGGCTGTCCCCGACACAAAGTGTTACAAGTGCTCTTGGTTGACGGAAATTGACCGTCAACATCAATCTCGATGATTTGTTGGCTCAAGTGTTTCAAAGGTGTCCATAGAGAAAACCAATTCAACCCTCGCTAGTTACTTTCCGTCGTAGTGCTCGATCCGACCACTGCTGGATTGTACCTTCCTGCGTGCATGAGCCCCACATTCTTTCAACTTCCAGTGATTTTATCCAATCGTTTCAGTTTCCAGCGACCTCATCCACGCGCTCGTGTAGGCAACCTGGCAGGACCGGTGGGCCGCTCACTGGAGCGAGGTCACCACTCCTCCACCTTCCCTTTGGCCACCGGGAGGCGCTCAAGCTCTGCCACCACACATCGTCACAAGGAGGACCTCACCTAGGAGCACAACCGTGTCGTGGATCCCTAGGGGGCACCATGAAGAAAGACCCCGCGTAGGAGCTGCCGGCGCCATGGATCCATGGACGAATTTCTCCGACGACGGATCTAGACAGCCAGTGGCAATGGAAGGGTATGATGGAGTAATGAGTTTTCTTTCCATAACTTTTGCTTCAAAAATTAGGAGCTTAAATTTTGTTCCTAAGTTTTCTTGCAATTTTTTCTCATTGGAGATTTTCCCCTCATATATTTCCAAAAGTTAGGAACATAAATTTTGTTCCTAACTTTTGTTCATAATTTTCGTTTGCTTTGAATCTGGCTCCAAAGTTCTATCTATAACTTTTGTTTTCGAATTATGTTCCTAACTTTTGCTACCCACTTTTTTTGTAAAAAAAAATGTTTCACAAAATTTTATTAAAAAGTTATTTTATCTGTACAACTTTTGTCTACAATTTTTTATACATAGCACGTATGTACATAAGTTATGTGCATATATATGTTTTCTAAAGAAAATGTAGATGGGAAACGCACGTGAGGCACAAGAGAGCAGTGGTCTCGACATGCTGTCGGAGATCGAGCACTACGAAGGCTACTGGCGCGCGCTAATTACCATTGCCCTAGTGTTGAGCTTCTATACTGTGTAATTCACACACACACACACACACAAAAACGGACACCACTCGGTTGTTACATGCAGATGCTTCATTCAAAACCCTGGACGTTTCCATCTCCTGGATTACGCGTTAGCCAAAACAAGAGCTTGGAGAAACACATACGGAACACGAAAAGAAGGCAATTTGAACCTTAAACTTTAGCATCAGATGCAAAGCAGCACGTCGATCTGCAAGAGCCGTCAAATAAAACCTCAACATATGCTCATCTTGGCCAGGTACCCCTCTTATTCGTTTTCCATTTCCTTTTCATGGCCAGCAGCAGAGAATTCGGCCACGAAAATAAAAGAGGGAATTTTATCTTGACTCACACCACGCAAATTTGCAAAAGAGCTTTCTGTCTGAGAAAAGGAGGCAAAGGAAAGGCATATAATAATCTTTCTCGTCAGAGCAACTTTCTTCCCCCAGTTGACACAAGGCGCACCATCCAAAAGCAATTGGGACAAATATTATAACAGATTCTTTTTTTTTCTCCTGCCAACTTGTTTATGTGTTAACTAATCTATGCCGTGGAATTATATGCTAGCTAGTGCAAGAGAGATTATTCTCCCCGTCACAAATTTTTTAATATATTATATTTTTTATATTCAAAGAAACATGAAGCATCCACAGCCTGAAGTGATGAGCTATCAGCTGATCTATCACCTTCTCCTTTATCCATCTTTTTTGCAGGCAGATACCATTCTTGTTTCAGAATATAATGCAGGCGTACCGGATTTTTAAAAGGGCAAAATTGACCTAGCGAGGAGCTATAGCTGAGTGTACGTCGGCATGTCTCCTCTCGATCGTGGTCACGTCGATCCACCATTTCTTCGTTCCATCCAAGGGCCACAAAGAATAATATTTTCTTCGTTCCAAAATGTAGATCATTTTGACATTTGTAAATACATATATAGATAGATTTAGTTATCCACGTACTACCTAATTAATAAGTGTAGGGTTATATCTAAATACATAACAAAGTCTATGCTGCATTTATAAAAACAAAAAACAAACTATATTTTAGAACAGAAGTAGTAGCATCTATCTGAATTCCCTGACACGCCACCAAGTGGTGGTAATAAGAATATTAATGTTTGGCATATGGCAAGTTGGGAACTTGGGATCACACTGACGAGAGAGAACAAGAAAAGGGGGAAGTCTGCATGCACCGCATCATCGCTCAACACACGTAACAGTACGTTGCATGGATCCGATTCCTTGATCAGGTCACAATTGAGTACAGTGGTGAAGTGAGAGCGAAGAATTGACCGTGTGTTGCGTTGCTCTGCGATTGGAGTCGTCAGATGGAACGCAGAGAGCTAGATAGAGAAACCACTGACCTGCCGAGTGTAAAACAAGCCAACAAGCAGCTACTCCATCCGCCATGTCGTAAAAAAATAGATGTCAAAACTTGTGGTAACTAGCTAGAAGAAGATATATACTATACGTTTCCCCAACCAATAAGTACTGGCGACTGGCCTAGAGATACCAGCAGGCAATATACAAATCAAAATGATAACGAGATAGAAAGTGCAGGAAATAAAGTCAAATTGAACGGCGAGAGGATAAAATGACTATGCCATATAAATAGTAGCTAGATGCATGGTTTAAGTTAGTCTATCCTAGCTAAACACCGACTTAATGGGTGGATCAGGTGAGGGGCACTAGCTAGCGCTAGAGGTACTAAACACATATCTGGTCGGTTCAGTTCTACAATATGCATGTTCTAATGCCATCGGTAGTTAGGAATTAGGTTATAGCTAGCATTCGCACTATGCCCACCCATTCTGCTAGCGCACCATGTATCTATATGTGTGATCCGTGCTTTATCTGTAGCATCATCAAGACTAATGAGTACTTAGGTCCATTGTTAAACAATGCACCACCGCCATTATCCGGCTAATGATGAGGCCGACTTTTTGTACCATGTTGACAGTTGCACTTGTCGTAGCTGATCTTTAATTAAGAGCTTAAATAAGTGCTTCCACTAGAACCCGGGCATGGTTAAACAAATAGTGGACCAGAGTTTACCGGATGTAATTAAATTGCAAGGGTCACTGTAAATATAATAGGTATTGACATAGAAAAAATAAGCAGTTGAACTAACAATGTTAAATTATTTTTTTCTTTATTGACATGTAAATATATAAACTACTTGCGATGATTATAATCGATGTGAATTCTTGTGTGTGCATATAGAGTTACGCCCTTGTATCTTTGAACTCTTTTATTTATAACACTTCGTCAACTATTTATCTTACATATATATGCATGGTCTCCTTCTTAATATAATGGAGCGTAGTTCTCCTGCGTCTTTCAAGAAAAAAACATCTATATGCATGGTACAAGGTTACCACCTTACTGGCCACATCTAGGTTTTCATTAATATCACTTGCATATATATAGCTTAATTAAATCAATTAGTTTGAAAATACAGAATAGCTTTGTTTAAGCATCGATCGGTTTAAAGATGGGAAGCATGTGGCATAAAAGATCGACAAGACAGCCGATCATGAAGGATAAAAAGTATCATCATCATCATCTCCATCTCCATCACCATCGCCATCGATCGCCACCATCTACCACGCATACGGGCTACAAAAACTACACCCCTAATAATTTCCCTACACGTGAACCTTTTCAAGGACGATAACCATAAAATAGGTTGGAGATAATAATGCTACGGATGACGGTCGTAGCACCAAGTGTCACGCTGCACCAACCGTAATGTGTGTGTCCCCTTCTTACCTTTGGGGATAAATAAACTAGTTTCAGATGGAACCATGAACCAATGCATGCAAGGGCTGCCATTGGTGGAATTGAAGAATGGTGGAGTTGTGTTTGTTGGGGGTAAAGGGATCGGAAGATGCAAAAAGAAATTATAAACTGATGAACAAATGTGTGGACCTGATCATCCAATGCAAGCTATAGCACTATGATACCAAAAGCAGGTTGCTGAAAGGTCTAAACCAACAATATAGCAGCACTAGCGAGAAGTAGAACCAGTACGAGAGTGTTACTAGTTCGGTTCAGTAGTACATTACTAAACAAGTGTCATGTCGTTGTACCCTAAGCTAGGTAGGCTACTGTGGTTGCTCCTTATCTCCACCCACGCCACCCGGCCCCCATCTCAAAGAACACACAAAAAAGAACACAAAGAAAAAGAGGCACCCATTAGGCCATTACATATACATAATTACATATCTATGATAGAAGAAGAATGGTCAATGCATTGGCCTTGGCCCATTATTGGAGTTTCAAAAGAATTTTGGTTCGGTCGCCCATGGAGATGCATGGTGCATGCGTGCGCTTAGCTATAGCCTATAGGTGTTTTAGGGTCTGGACTCTGGAGCACCACACCATTGCGTTACATGTGTTCACGAGGTTGCCGACAAAGGCACAGCGGCGAGAAGGCGGCATTCTCAAGATGATCTTCACGTACACTTGTGTGTGTTCTACCCTAATCATTGACGCATCTTTCCCCCCCGCGAGGCTAGGAAAAATAGGGCTTACAATTAAGTTCAATCTTTGCACGTTCACCAAACCGAACCAATTATTCAAGTACACCCCCGAACCAATTAGATCGCAAAACTCAGAGAAGTACATAGAAGTTGCCCGCTGTGAAAGATCGATGCACTACGGGAAACAGCACGTCGGCAAAGGCGAAAAAACGCACCGCAAACCGCACGGTAGAAAATTGCCCGGTAATGGCCGGTGGATGACGCCCCCCCCGTTCCTAACGGCGGGACGGCCACCTTTGCCGTGCGCCGACCACATAGACGCATGGCAAAGAGCCACCCTTTCCCGTGCGCCGGACAGAAACGCATGGCAAAGGGGTTGTGCCAGCTCCCAGAAATGGTTGCTTTGCCGTGCGCCGGTCATAAAACGCACGGCAAAGTGACATATAATTTTCTGTTTTTTTGTTTTTTGCTTTTAAAATTCCCCATTCAACCAAAAAATCACATGCATAATATATATTTCATAATATTCATCACATGCATCATATATATACCAGAATAAGCATCACAGGCATCACAGGCACCTAATATAGATAAATCCACAATTTACTCATCACGAGTCCACTAGTACTCTCCAAGTTCATCCACACGTCCACAAGTATTATCCAAGTTCGTCGACAAGTCCACAAAGTACAGATACATATTAAATAAACAAGCTCACTAAGAAGGAGGTGGCTGTGGGAACGGTGGGAACAACTGCTGTGCGGGAAACGTCGGTGACATGCCCGGGGACTCCTGGAGAGTATTCGATGCCGCCGATTGATTCTTAAAAAAAAACAGTAAATGGCATGTGAGACAAGAATCAAGTTCTCTAAGTTAAAATATAAGTTCTCTAAGTCTCTACTTTATCTAAGTTTCTAAGTGAGTCTAAGTCTCTAATGATTGACACGAAACAACAAAAATGTCAAGTAACTCACAGTCGCGGTAGGAGTACCAGGAGGTGCAGCAACAGTCGGAAGTGTCAGAACGATTACGACCGAGGGCATTGGGGGCATCACGGGGAATGGTGGCATCGGCTGACCATTCTGGACAGCTAGCGACCATTCTGGACAGCTAGCATGCAAGCTTGCATGTGCTGGGTCATAAGCTGCTGCTGCAACGCCATGTACCGCTGCATCTGCACCTGCTGCGTGGTTAGCTGCTGCTGCGTCACGGTAAGCTGCTGCTGGGAATCAGCCACACGCTGCTCAACCTTAGCCGCGTTGTGTGCCACTTCTTACTCATCCAGCCGGGTCTACAATTGTTCATCCCAATGTTACAATGCAAAGAAAACATATGGACTAGTCCAATATCGATGAGTAAACAGAAATAACCTGAAGTCACTCCATGTGGGCCAGTGCCGCGGGCGGCCGTGAGAGTATGGGACGGGTACCGCTCGTGTCCCTTGCTCGGAGCGACGCGAGAGTGGGAGTAGAGGTCGTGTCCAAAATGCTGTCGCCCATATAGTAATGGCCATGCTTCTTTCCTTGTCCCATCCTCATGACCACCTCTCCATCAAGCGACGCACAGATCAGATCCTACTCTGGCCCGTGGATCTGCCTTCCCATCTCCGTGTACGCATTGAGGCGGCTGTGGATGGAGGGATTTCTATACGCCTCCGGCGGGTCGGCGGGGTTGTAGGTGGTCTCAGACACGGGCGCCTTGCCCTTGTGGTACAAGACCCATCCCACTAACTCGCTGCACTCAGCGCCTCCATGTGAGTTGGACTGCAAAAAACAACAAGTAGATTAGAAATTATGCAGAATTGAGCTTTCCTGCAAAAACCCATCAATACTTAGCATCTATTCAAAATTTCGGCAGCAGCCCCCTGTGCGGTAAGGTTTCCAAAACCTGCAAGAAAATCCACGACACGAAGGTCGGGCCACAAAAGCATTTTCTTCCCACGGCTCGATGGCCGGACACAAGAAGTAGTGATTTACCTCAGATATTTTGCCATTTTTTGACCTTGCACTTGAGCATAAGAAACATATAGGTCGTACTCAAATTTAATCTAACATACTTATGCACCACTAATTTTAACTAAATTTCCTACTCATTTGATCTAACTACTACGAAATTGTAGGTCATCATACTAATTTAATCTCAAAATTCGAGAAAGGTTGAGAGATTGATTACCGATCGGATGGAGTAAGGTGTCGAGGCAGCGAGGTGCTTAAGCACGGCCGGAGCGCACCCCTCCTCCCTGTTCACCCTCGGCCTTCTCCCTCTCCTCCTCCTTGTTCTCCGGCCCTCTCCTTCCCTTCTTCCTTCTCCCCCTCGACTGTCTCCTACCCCTTCTCCCCGGCCTCGACCTCCTCAATCTCCTCCTTCTTCTCCTCCCCTGACCTCCTTCCCTTTCTCCTCCTGCTTCTCCCCTCCTTCCCTTACTCGTCATTCTTCTTCTCGGTGGCCGGGGTAGATGGCAGCCTGGGAGGGCAGGGTAGGTGCTGCCGGGGCAGGGGCCGGCGCTGGAGGGCAGTGGAGGTGACGGCCGGCGGCTGTGGCTGGCGCGGCCAGGGCGGGGCCGGCTCGACCGGGGCCGGGGACTGGCGTGGCTGGGCCCGGGGGCCGCGTGTCCTAGGGCAGGGGTCGGCGCGGATCCGGTGCGGCGGCCGACCCCTCCGACGGATTCGGGCCGGGGGCCGGCGCGACACTCACCGGCCGCGTCCAGGGGTGGAGCGGGGGTGGGGGCGGGGGCGGCCGCGGGCGACGGGGGCAGGGGCGGGGGCGGGAACGGGTGTCGACGGCGGGCGCGCGGCCGGCCGGCGGTGGCGGGGGTGGGCGCGTGCGTGCTAGCTCTCGGTGGCTGTGTTGTGTCTGGGACGCCAGAATACTAAAGAGAGAAGGAGCTGCATGTGGGCCCGGCAATCTTTGTCGTGCACCCCTAACCTAGGCGCACGGCAAAGACGACTGTTTGCCGTGCGCTGCCATCAATGGCGCAAGGCAAATAACTGTACATTCTAATTTATTTATCTTTTCGTGAATGTTAATTTAAAAAAATTAACAAATTGATGCGAATAATTACCGTAAAATAACATGAGACAATGTATGATGTATGTTCACTAGAGAAAAAGTTTTGAAGTCAAAAACACATTATGAACTTTACTAAGACTACAAACCCAATGAAGTTCTCGTGAGATGTCTCGGTTTCTAAACACAATGTGCGACGAATTGTTCAAAACATTTCTCTACTATTTTTCACAGCATTCCCATAGTATATCATGAGGTCTCAACGAATCTCATGATTTTTAAACTTCTTTTGCATTTTATACAATTTGAAAACATTTCTAAATCACGTAGATTTCCATGTCTCGCGAATAAAATGTTCGAAATTTCAACAAATTTCATGGATAAGGTCTTAAAATAGACTTAATTACACGAATATCATTTTTCCACGAACTTTACTCTATAATTTTATGCACTTGTAGTTCAAATTTGACTTAAATAAAAAAATCCTTTCAATGAAATAAATTTATTAAAAATAGCAAAAAGATCGAGATGAGTACCAAATTGAAATATATATTACAAAGTAATGTATTTGTAGTGCACAAATAGAAAGAAGGTAAGAATTCATTTTTTTATGAAACTTTGCCGTGTGCCTGCATAAAACGCACGGCAAACATGAAACTTTGTCGTGCGCCTTCACAAAACGCACCACAAAGTTTTTTGTTTGCCGTGCGTTTTTTGGAGGCGCACGACAAAGTTAACGACTGTGTGCCACCCCGTCTCCCAACAAACGTTCATGCCCGCGGGGTACCACGTGGTGTGCACGTGTGACGTGTTTGCCGTGCGTTTTGTGGGAGGCGCCCGGCAGAGATAATCTTTGCCGTGCGTTTTGCATACGACGCGCGACAAAGATTATTTGTGTCGTACGCTTTTGTTTGCCGTGCGTTTTGTTATCTGGCGCACAGCAAAGAGGACTGTTTGATGTGCGACCGTGATTTTGCGCACGGCAATCGTCATGTTTCCCGCATGCAGTGATGCTTGCGTGGCTCTGACATGCATATATAGCTAGAGGACACTACATAAAAGTTCTCCAAGACATTATTAGCCTTATCTTATATTATGTCAGTATCAATGGGAGGGTCATAGTCATTAAATAGGGTGCTACATATGCAAACAAGATGACATGGCATGATATTTAATAGGAGAGAGAAGAAATCAGGGTCATCCTTATGACCCTGGGTCGGCACGGAGTCCTAGGAATGACACCCCCATGACCCTCCCACTGAGACAAGTTGACACAATTTTTAAGCACAATTGACCAACCAATATGCATCAATTAAATATCTACAGGAACCTATGAAACTGTGCTATGATCATGTGCATTGAGAGAGGGTAGGTCATCCCGCAAACCAATACAGTAAAGATGATGTGTCATTCTTGAAAACTCCCCTATAACCCCTTTCACTGAGACTTGCCTTAGTCTATAGCTGCGTCGACTCAAGGAAAAGCCCCAGCTACGAAACATGTCTGTCTCCTAGATGCTTGGGCACTCGTGCGACACATTATTCGACACGTTTGAGCAAGCTGGTCCACATGAGAGAATACGCCATCGCTGCATGCCAGCTGACAGTGTAGCTGAGGTTGGATATGCATGCTGATGCTGGATCGTCGACACGGATTCTAGCTCATCTCAGTGGATCGATCGTCTCTCCACTACTAAACTGCGCGCTGGTCGGTCAATCGTCTCAACTGGTGACAAGCAAACCCAACAACCCACTACTACACGTACAAGTGTGTCAATGGATTTAAGCAGCTGCAAGGCTTGGATATATGATCAAAAGGAGATAAACATAAATTAATTAAAACAAACTCAATGCACGCACGGATGGATGGATGGATGGATGGATGGATGGAGATAGCATTGACAAAACTGGACACCTGCACCGAAAACGCATGGTTCGAAGAAAAACATGTCCGTTTCTTCTTGCTCCCCCGCCGCACCATCATCTCTGAATAGGAGAAACAAAGCCGAACGAAAAGGGAGCGATGAGCTGATCGAGAGCAAAAAAGGACGGCCGGTCGAGCTTTGCATCATCAGCATCATGCAGCTTGCGACTCCTTTTCCAAGCTATCTACTCCTCCTTTTTCGATCATGCGTCGTCGTCGTCTATCTCTTATCGCTTTGGAATTAGCAAGCCCGGTCTAAAAGATGACGGGCTCCGAGCAGACCGACCAGCAGTAACGTGACTGGGATTAGTGTCCGCTTTGTATGTAGCGCCGAGACGACGCCACGCCCCGGCCGGTCGGACTTGGCCACTTTGTTTACCGTTTTTGGCAATGTTTCTGTGGGTCTAGCTAGGGCGCTAGCTGCTGTTGTTGGCAATATACTGCGTAGGAGTATGTGTGGTAGCTAGTAGGAGCTGTCCGTGCAGTGCGTGCTTTGTTTAATTGATAATTAGCGTGTCAATCTGTGCACATCACGGCCTGCTTTCGGTTGGTTTCTCCGAAATGGGGAAGTTCAGTGCTTCAAACACGAAAAAGATCGATGTGATCGGAGTTGTACATGCTGGTCGAGGAACAGCACAACAAAGCAAAAGTGTTGATTGCTGCCTCTCGTTGTTTATGCATCGCACAAGGCAGCGGTTAGTCACAAGTGAAGATGCATAGTGTATATATATACGGGCAGGCTACACGGGCTTAATTACCCGACAACACACTG
The DNA here is from genome assembly GCA_036936925.1 of Cenchrus fungigraminus. Taxonomy (NCBI): domain Eukaryota; kingdom Viridiplantae; phylum Streptophyta; class Magnoliopsida; order Poales; family Poaceae; genus Cenchrus; species Cenchrus fungigraminus. The sequence goes on along the minus strand of CM072776.1, from coordinate 91,227,764 downwards.
CGCACACTACGCCTTGTTCGCCTCACATATTAGTCACCAAATCAGTATCAACCACCAACACTAGTCGGTCAGCGGTATTTTTCTCGCACAACACTCGACACCAGCCACAAATTAATTAATTACTACATATATAATATATATGTGTGTGTGCGCGTCCTAACATGTTTCAAACTGCATGGATGAGGTGCAATTTTTCTCTCGAATAATACACAAGAATTATGTTTATCTTCACATTAATCAAAGAAGGAATAGTGTTTACACGATGCGCAGCAAAAAAAAATGCACAGACCTGCTGGCCCTTGGCCTGGAACTCTTGCCTAATATTACATGCTGACGACAACCATAAAGCTTGATGACGAGCTTAAGCACCTTGGGAATTCAGATGGTGTGTACATCTGCTTTTCAAACATGATGTTTTCTTTCAAAACACACAGATGTCTACACACATACGTGCATCCGTGACTCTTGAGTGTTTTTTTGAAAAATTAGCAGGAGCGCTGCCATTCATTTAAGGAGGAGAAAACAGAGAGTTTACAATGTTGTTATTACAAAAAATAAAAGCTCAACTCCACACAGAACTAACATGATTAAACTAAAAAAGGCACTCCTCCCATAGCATCAGCTCTGAGCTTCAATTCCTCCTTGACCAGGTGAAACACCGAGAGAGGTGTAGCAAACCTTCCTTCAAAAATTCTCCGGTTCCGCTCCTTCCAAATGTTCCAGGCGGTGTACATGAGCACCCCTGCCACGTTTCTCTTGATCTGTTTAGGCAAGTTTCACAAAGAGAAATTCCACCAGTCCTCCATCGACACACCCAAAGCAGGCACCTGAACCAGACCATCAAGCCACAGGGAGACCAGATGCCAAACCTCTCTAGCGAAGACACAGTGAAGACATAGATGAGTTGCTGATTCCAGGGCCTGATCACAAAGGGAGCAAGTCGGATTGCACGGCCAATTCCGCGCTAGAAGTCTGCCAGCCGTCTGAATTTTGCATTGAATTAGAAGCCAGGCAAAGAGTTTGTGCTTCCCTTCAGCCTTCGCTTTCCAAATCTCATTTGCATTAAAGGAACAGAAAGACCCCGCGAACTGAACCTTGTAAGCGGACTTTGCCGAGTATGAACCGTGCGCTGTCCACTTCCATGTGATGGTGTCCGGCACATCCTGCAGCTGAATGTGATGCATTGCATCCCATAGGAAAATAAACTCCGCCATCTCTTCTACAGAGGACATTCGCCAAAGACCCCGAGTCCAATTGTGATCCTGGAGGTCGACAGCTAAAGTGTTATTTTTCCTCCAAGCCAGCTTGAAAAGGTTCGGCGCTAAATCCCTAGGTGCTTGCCCGTCCAGCCACGACGACTGCCAGAACAAAGCGGTCTGCCCATTGCCAATTGCCACTCTAGTGCTCGATCTGAACATTTGCCTGTCAATTTCATTGCACGGAACTTCAGTGCCCACCCAAGGCCGGTCAGGATCAGACCAATGGAACCAAAGCCAGCGAAGTCTAAGAGCTCGGCTGAACCGCTCCAGATCTAGTACCCCTAAACCACCCACTTTCTTTGGCTTCAAAACATTCGACCACCGAACCAGACAGTGACCGCCGTTCACAGCCTCAGTTCCTTTCTATAAGAAACCCCTCCTTATCTTGTCAATCTTCTTGATCAACCACTTAGATGGCGCAAAAATCGTGAGGAAGTAGGTCGGCATGGCGGACAGTACAGAGTTGAGGAGCTTTAACCTTCCCGACCTTCCAATACTGCTGCCACATCCAAATTCGCACACTGGATCGGGTAGACAGCACACTTGGCCCGGTTGGTAAGGAGGCCGGAGGCATGGCCAAAGATGTCAAGTATATGGGCCATCACTTGCACATCCTCCTTGACCGGCTTGAGAAACAAGGCGGCATCATCAGCATACAAACTCACCCGCAAAGAGGCTGATCTGGAGCTAATTGGTGTTAAAAGGCCGGACGAGGAAGTAAGTTGCAGCAAACGTTGAAGTGGTTCCATTGCCAAGATAAACAGCATAGGCGAAAGGGGGTCACCCTGTCGCAAACCAGTGAAATGCCCGAACCACTCCCCTCTAGAACCATTGAGGAGAACAGCAGAAGAGGAGGTTGCCAGCAATGCAGTGACCCAGTTCCTCCATTTATTTCCGAACCCAAACTGCTGCAGCACCTCAAGTAGGAAATCCCACCGTACACTGTCAAAGGCCTTCGCAATGTCCAGCTTGACAAACAACCCTGGTTCCTTGCTGCAATGTAGTGCTCGGATAAGATTCTGAGTATAAAGAAAATTGTCTTGGATGCTTCTACGCTTGATGAACGCACTCTGGGCTCTTGAGACAAGGAAATTGAGTTCTGGAGCAAGACGGGTAGCCAGGCATTTTGAAAAGAGTTTGGCAACGCTATGAGTGAGGCTAATTGGCCGGTAGTCCGAGAGGGCCTGTGCATCTTGCTTCTTCGGAATGAGGACCACATGAGCTGTGTTGAGGAGCCGCAGATGCTGATCATGATGCGCAAAGAAGAACTGGAAGGCAAGCAACAAATCAGCCTTAATAATGTGCCAACACCTCTTAAGAAAAATACCGATGTAGCCGTCCGGACCAGGCGCCTTATCACCGGCCAAATCTTGAATTACAGCAAGAATTTCATCTTCAGTAAAAGGCTCTTCCAAGTGCTCCAGGTTTCGACGTGGCAAATTTAGCTCCTCCCAGTTCAGAGTGTAATGTCGTGGAGCCGGGCTTGCAAAATGGGACTGGAACTGACTGTGAACCTCTATCGCTATCTGCTCCTGGGTGTACAGCACACCAGCATCTGTGCTCAATGAGTGTACAAAATTTTTCCGTCGGCGACCATTGGCCTGCAGGAAGAATAGCCTTTGGTTTGCCTCAGCAGCACGAATATTAACAAGCCTGGAAGATTGCTTAGCCCTTAGTTTCTCCACAGCTGTGAGGCCTAAAAATCTTGCCTTGAGGTCCCGGTGCAATCTGATCTCCAACTGAGAAAGCTCTCTGAACTCCTGAACAACATCAATAATCCCAATCAATTTTGCCACCACACATAACTGCACTTTATTATTGCCGATGATCCCTCTAGCCCAGGCACGAAGGGCCTTACTGGTCTTCTGCAGCTTGATATGAAGGTTCAGAAACGGGTTGAAGACCTGAGTATCACAAGACCATGCCGCTTGCACCACATCAAAAAAACCGGGCAGCCGTGGCCAAAAGGCCTCAAACCTGAAACCTCTGAACTTCTGCACCGTAGCTCGGCCAGCAATGAGTAGAGGGCAATGATCAGACACCCTAGAGGAGAGTGCATGGAGACAAGCATTGGGTAACATGAGATCCCAGGCTGCGGTGCAAAAAGCCCAATCTATCCTTGTTTGTGTATGATTGTTGGACCAAGTAAACCTCCTTCCCCGCAGCGGCAACTCTTTGAATTCAAGATCCCTTACAACTTCCCGAAAAGCCCCCATCAATCTTCTATTAAGGTTCACATTGCTCTTATCACAAGCTTGCAAAATCATATTGAAATCACCGATCACTATCCATCTGTCAGTAACACAGTGCTGCAGCCAGCGAATTTCCCCTAAGAACTGAAGCTTTGCAATGTCATCCTGTGGCCCATAGACAGACGTAATGCACCAAGAATCATTTGTGGAGGAGCACACCAAAGCAGTGACAGTGTGAACCCCCACTTCACAGTTGATGATTTTGTAGTAGTTCTCGTCGACAGCCAACAGAATTCCACCACTTACCCCTATAGCAGTCAGATGGACAAAATTTGAAGCAAATCTGTCCCCCAAAGTCTCAGCCACAACATCAGCATTCACAATCTCCAGCTTGGTCTCCTGTAAAGTCACAATAGTTGCCTTGGTTTCCTTCACTAGATTAAACACCACCTGCCTCCTTGCTCTGTTATTTAGCCCTCGAACATTCCAATCAAGAAGAACACAGTGCTGCTCATTCATTGTAAACCAAAGTACTCTCACACCCCTCCTCATACTGACTAGGCACCACCACTCCTGCATAACACCTACGGGGGCATGGAACAAATCCCCTGAACAAAGTCTGATAGCAATCAGACTTGCCACACAACAACAGATAAAAGCCATCGAAACAGGTGATGACAGAAGCTGACACAGCAGCGAAACAAACACATACAACAAGAACATAATTCATAGGAAACCAAAAGATACACGTGCTCCCACCCGAGCACCCCCCCACCCCTACACCTGGGGTAGAACGCCTAGAGCTCATCAGCATCAGCGGCAAGGGCGTCCAGGCAGCCCATGCCCTCCATTCCATCCACTGGTAACCCAAGTGCAACTCTCATGCTGCCAGCCAACTCCGCCTGCAGGGGGTTGACAAACTGTTCACCAAAAACCTGCAATGTCGACGCTATATCACACCCCTCTCCAACTGGCAACCCACTAGCCTTTAAAAGCACATTGTTAGCTTGTTCCTCAACCGGCAGCCCTCTGGTTCCTTTCCCCATTAGCTTGATGTTCTGCTTTCCAATCTGAACTGCACCCATGCCATCACCATTTGACGTCTTTCTAGGGACCGATGCTTTCTGCTTGGTAGGAGGATTGCAAAGCAAGGATTTCCTCAACGGAACAGTAAAGCTCGGCAAGCCACGCGAGTGTCCCCTCAGACTGCCGGCCCCTGCATCTTCCTTGTTCAGCCTTCCGTCGGCCGCTTGGAGCACGGGCCGAGGAGAGGCCGCGGCGTTCCCACCGAAAGCACCTGAAGCATCTCTTTCCGGCCCATCTGCCCCAACCATCTCCGAGCCCACAACAGCCGACACCGCCTCCCCCATTATCTGGCCAACAGACCCAGCAACAACAGATACTGCATCGAGCCGGCCCACGTTCGTCGTTTGGCCTGTAGGCCCAGCAGTAATATCCACCGCACAGAGCTGGTCCACCACCTGAATCGCATCAACATTTAGATCAAACGGCAAGCCCTATGCCGCCCTTGCCTCGCCGCCCTGAAGCCCTTCCGGCTGGGCACAGGTTTGTTGCCCTTCTGCAAATAAGTCGCTGAAAACCGAGCAGGCAAGCCCCACTTGGGAGGACAACTTTCCTATAGCCTTATCAGACAAAGCCGAACCTCGGTCGCTGTTGTCGCTCTCGGACTGGCCCTCATGCTGCAGGTGCACCAGTCGGACGACCCCATTAGTTGCGATGGGACTTGAGGTAGGCAATGCCCCATTGGTTGCAGGTGGCTCCACCGAGCACTGCAACAGCATGGGCACGCCTCCCCCCAGAGATGCCTGTACTGCAACCTCCTCTACCATGGGGTCCACCCAACAGTGCTCACCAGACTGTCTTTCACGAGTTGGGAAAGTGATGTCAGCCGCACCCCGCTCAAGGTTGCTGACCAGCTCGTTGCGGCAAACACCCTCAGGTCCACTGTGCTTCATCCTCCACTCCTGTGCTGGGGGCCCATTTCGCCGGCGGTAATGCCCGCCACTACCACCGGCGCTGCTGCCACCTTGCTGCAAGAAACGGACACCCAAATCATGCACACCGGACGGCGGTCTCTGCCTCGGACCTCCTCCTGCGCTACCACCCGCTCCTCCGCCCCTTGGAGGTGAATCCTCCCTGACTCTGCCGCCCAACCTTTCATGAACTGAGATGCGCCGACCATCCCTGCTGCCGTCCGGCACCCCAAGCCTCCACAAGAAAGGATGAGGAACAGGCCATTCCTCCTCGACCGAGTCGTCCGGCAGCCCGCTGGTGCCACTATCCACACTACCAGGTGAAGGACTACTCGACGGCATTGAGTAGTCAAGGACCCTATCCAGGTGAATGAGCACCTGATACTTCATCAGCCCCGCTGCCTCATGCCGGCCGGAACTGGCCGGCGACTGACTGTTATCTTCAAAGAACTCCATGCTCCCTTCCGGCGGAATGACCGGCTCCACCACCTCTAGTGTCCCGGTCTTGGCGAACCCATCTGGATCAGACGTCCAAGCCCAGAGACAGACACAGAATTCTTCCTCTGGCTTCTCTTTAGCACAATGCATTTCATCTATAAAGACTGGATTCTTGAACAGCAAAGACACAGATTCAGCCTGCCTAACATGCTTTGGAATCCCCTCAATGCACAATCTAGCACGATACGGATACTTTGCAAGCTCATTATCAGCACCAACACAACGGGACCAAGGCATAAGCCGCAGACCTGTGTGGCCGACTCGCAGGACGGTGTTCATCACCGCGTTCCGCTGGTGCTGGGCGCCGAACCTGAGGATGAACGACACCTCCGAAAGCACCGACACCGCAACGTCACGGGCGGAGATGCCCAGCTGTCGGGCTGCCTCCTGCTTGACGTAGTCCGCCGAGAACCTCACCCGCACGTCCATCTGGACCGCGAGCAGGGTGAAGACCTCGAGGTCCCTCTCCTCAACGCGAATGGCCGCCGTCCGGGGCACCGTCGCCGTGACGTGCTCCGGTCGAAGGTCCGGCGCCCCGGGGACCCAGTCCATATCGGCACGCCCCGCCATGTCCTCAGCAGGGCGCCCCACCGAAGAAGCAGGAGCGGATGCCGGAAGCGTCGAAGCAGCAGCAGCGGCAGCAACAGAACGCGATGCTGCCGCAGACGCCGAGAGCGTAGCAGGAGCAGCGGTGCGGGAGGCGGGCCGAACAGGGGGGCGACCCGCAGGGCAGTAACTTGCTTTGTGGCCAAAACGAGAGCAGCGGAGGCACCGTGGGGGGTCCCTGCAGTCGGCGATGCGATGCCCAGGAGCGAGGCAGTTGAAGCACTTGGTATGCACCGCCTTGGATCTTAGATGCTCCAGCCAGAAGCTGCCAGAGCGCACAGCGCCATCAATGGAGTCCACCTTCCGCCCAAGCCTGTCTTGAATGCAACCGCCGTGCTGAAGCCTGGACCAAACCGATGCGCCGCCACGCATACTCTGCTCGTCATGCCAGTCGCGCTGGGAGCCGGCTGGGAACTGCGGCTTGAAGGTCCTCGTCCGCAGCACCGCATCCTTGAAGGACGGCCCGGTCCCCGTCCTTACAGGAACCACCGCCTTACCTTTGCCATGCAGAATCCTCTCCTCCTCCTGCCGAGCCGTCGCATCCTCGGCCCCAGCAGGAATCTTGGTCGCTTCCAGTCTTCGGTCTTGTCGATGAATAGGGTCCGCCTCCTCCGGACTCCCTGCGTAGTCAAGGTCGAGGGCCTCCCCGCTAACTCCAGGAGAGGAGCAGGGCTGCCTAGGCGTGGATGGGTCAAGGCTGGAAGCGCGGTTGATCTGGGTTTGGTTGTGGCCGTGGCTCGCCGCCGGCGGGGAGCCGGGCGGCGCGGGGGTCGCTCCCTCACTTCTCTCACCTTCCATCTCTCTCTCTCTCAGCCGACTCTTGAGTGTGACCACTCATATCCGCAACCTACCTATGCATGGGCGTCTAGGATTTGCCGGCTCAGTTTTCGAAGATGCTCCTAGGGGTAGAGTTTGCGCGCGTGTATTCATAGGGATGAGTGTGTGTGCGTTGTGAGTGTCTCCGATGTACTGTCTAGGAGAGGCTGAGCCGATAGATCTAAAGATTGACTAAGTCACGACAATCTCGTTGTTGATGTGGGCATAAATGTGATGAGTTGACAAAACACAGGGTTTATATATTCACTCATGAACCGCAAGTGCACATTTTTATTTAAACAAATTGCAGCTTTTTTCTTCTTATTTTTAGTTCTACAAAAAATAAGGCAAAAGGCATGTAATCCTGTGCTAATCCATCATTGCTACCTTAACAATATGATATCTTGTGGGTGCGGGTGAGAGGGAAAGACCAGCGACAACATGAACAGTCGGCCACCATGATAGAAGTCATTCATGATCCAAGGCTCGGTTCGAGTTCCCCAAAATCAATCAGAACAAGGGCTAGGACTAATTTAGTTGGAGTTTCTCTGATTTCTTATAAGCTCGAGTGCATGTTTTTCTTGCTAGTCGATATAAAGTGCTCCCATATCTGTGCCAAGAATCTTTGTATATATTACACAATTCTAAATGTTTTTATCCCTCCCAATAACCAGAGTTGAGTCTGAGTCGGATCCACCCGTGATCGATCTGTCTGTACTCTGTACCTGATGAGCATTTGTTTTAGGACTCGATTTAGTGTTGGATCGGTGTTGTCGCAACGTGGTTTTCTTCAGAAAGAATTCGCCGAGGATTGCACTTTGCCTATCACGTATGACGTGGGGAAAAGGAACTTTAGCACTAATATATTTAGTACTGTCGTATAATTAAGGGTCCCTATAATTTGATTACCTTCTTTTGGATGCCCTCTTTCTGCAGCTGCCATATCGTAGGATAAGAATAGCAAGAAACAAGTAGTACCAGTCACTGTACTCTTAGCAAGTGCTTCATATATGATCACCCAGAACAAACTAGGGCCCCAGCAGGCATTTCATTTGAGTTGACCACCCAGGCCAGCAGAGAAATTCGGTCGCCAGCCGGAATGCCAGATACCTGCACCGATTGATCCCAAAGCTAGTAGCTTTCGTGTTCATTTCCGGTAAGAAGTTGGTCAAAACCAGGCACGATCGAAAAGGCGCGCGCGGTGTCTGTCACTCAATTCTTCATCGACCAGTTCGATCACTGGTGGTTGGTCTCCGGAGGTGACCGAGTCCCGCAAGCCAGACCATCCATCATCCACGCGCGTCCTCGTCGGCCGATCGATGGTGGAATGAATTGAAGGAATGTGTGGAACCCAGGCGGAGGAGGAAAGGATCTCCTCTCCTTGCAGAGGCGTGCAACTGATCCGATGATGCGGCAAAGCAATAGTGGCAGTGGCCGTTTCAAACTCGGCCGCGGACCAGCCCACTAACGAGCTAGTAGCTGCTAGGTTGGGACTTGAGGGAGATGCCGATGACGAAAAGCGAAAGCGGCGGCGGCGGCGGCGGCCTTTCCGACGAGCACCACCGCACTGCGGATGCCGGATGGATCAGCAGCCACGTCGTCACTGACCAGGACGTACGGCGCAGCGGCCGGGCGCGCGTCGGCGTCAGGCGGCCGACAGTAGTGGCGCAATTCGGCCTGGTCCTGAACAGGAACGACGGCGCCCCGGCCGGGGTGGTCATCAAGGTCCAGATAACCTCCTGTGGACTTGGACCGTCTGAAGAAACATGCCGCGCCGAAAGCAACCGATGCGGAAGAACACTGGTGGTGTCTGCAAAAACCAAGTGTGGTTTTGTTTTCCACTGTGCGTGGGTAAGAGATTTTTTACTGCTGAAACTGAAAAGAGAGGGAAAGACAGACACAAGGTGCGAAACGTATCGGAGAGGACATGGTGCTGGAGCAATGCCACTCCCATCGTCCTGATCAGTTTCATGATCGTGCCTGTAACTGTCAGGCCTCAGGCTGTGGGGAAAAGAACCAGCACGCTGAAACTGAAAGGGATGCTGCTGAACGGTGAGGTCATATTTGCACCCTGATTGACCATCGTAGTTTTTTTAAAAAAAAATTGATAAATATTCGGCCTCCGAGTTTTACATTATTCAGTTTTCTCAGCACAACAACTGATCACACAAACAGTGTGGGACGGAAAACGAACAGCGGAACCGAATCTTCTCCTTAATCATTCTGCGGACGGATCTCGGACCGGATCCCCGGCGACGCCGACGTACTCTCTCCGGCCACGGATCGGTCGTACGACCGGGCAAGCTGCTAAGCTGGGTCGGAGTCGGAACGAACGAGCCAAGCACGCAAAGCACGCGGCACGTGGCAGGCCGGTAAGGAGCTACTACTGACTCCTAAGCGCGCACGCCGGCGGCGGCGACTGGTCACTGGTGCATGCCGAGAGCGCGCACGGCGACGCGACGGCACGGGCGGATCAGCACGCCCGTGCGGCATCAGCAGCAGCTGCTGCTAGCCGGGCAAGCGAAGCAACTAGCACTAGCATTGAGTCATTGACTGGTCCACCAGGCCCGCCCCCGGCGCCCGAGCTCCACGCCACCGACCACTCAGTCCATTGGCCGCCGACCCACTGGCGGGGCGGGGCGACGCGACGCGCGGGGGCAGCAGCTAGACCGGCGTCGCTCGCGCGCGGCACCCAGAAACGCCGCGCGCCGGCCGCCGCGCGCGTGTGCCACCAACACCTGGCCCGGCCGGCGTTTGCGTGTGAACGAGAGCCGGCGGAGTCACCGATCCGGGGAACACACGCACCCCTGGCGCTCACGTCGCGCGGTCGCATCAGCAGCTGAGCTATGTGTCCGTGTGTCATGCACGGGCACGGCACGACGACCCCGGGAGCCCGCGCGCATTCAGATTGTGCACGCCACCACCACCGCCACCGTGCTTACCGACCCACTCGCCCCTTGTGCTCTTGAATTCCAATGCGCACCGCACGCACGGGCTTCTTTTGAATTCGCCCTTCGTGTGTGAACGCCGCTGCCGCCATGGTCGTCGCCGACGCCGAGCGAGAGCTTCGCAGCACTCGACCGATTCGCGTCGCGTTACACAACGTGACTCGCCGTTCGTTGTCGCCTGCAATCGTCATCCATGATAACTCTGGGTGAGGGATGTGATGTACGTAGTACCCGTGTGCATTCCGTTCGTTTCGCATTCGCTTGCAGCCAGCCCACGGCACGGCGGCGACCGCTGACGCAGAGGCGCCGGGCGCAGCCGTGCGAGCAACACTCGTCGGCTTTTGTTTGCCGCTCGGATTCGTTACGTAAACGCTAGCCCATATTAGAATTGGATATAACCAACGCGCTAGCCCAGCTTCTCCTACGGCCCATATTCATCCTGGTCCGTGGCGTCGCCCGTTAGAATTTTTTTAATATATTTTTTCTTTTATTTTACGAAAATAAATAGTCGGATTTAACATTAGCACAAATAGCCTCGAACAGCCGTTTAGCACGGCGGTTGGGCGCCTGCCGCCGTCTCAAGCGGCGGTAGGAACCTACCGCCGCACACGGTGGCGGTAAGGACCTGACAACCGCCGCTGGCAACGGCGGTTGGCTGATCCGCTACGTGGCACGCTGGTTTGGCACCTACCGCCGGGGCCAAGGGCGGCAGGAGGCCAACCGCCGCGCCAAAAGGCGGTTGACCGACCGTTGCAGACCTACCGTCACTTCAAAAGGCGGTAGGACCTACCACCCTTTGAAGCGGTGGCAGCACCCCGCCTATATAAGGGCCGCGGCCCTACCACCGGGCGGCAGCGCCCCCCTCCCTTTCTTTCCTCCTCCCCACGTAGCTCTCCGCTGTCTTCTTCGGTGTAGATTCTCCACATCAGGTATGTCTCCAAAACTTTCCTCATATACTTAGTTTAGAAATTCTAGAAATAGTTTAGAAATCTTAGAAATAGTTTAGAAATCCTAGATATAGTTTAGAAGTACTTTAGAAATTCGTAAAAATACTTTAGAAATTCTTTAGAAATTACTAGAAATACTTTAGAAATTCGTTGGAGATATTATTTTTTTAGAAAATCCTAGAAATACTTTGGAAATCCTATAAATTCTTTAGAAATTCCTAGAAACACTTTAGAAATCCTAGAAATTCTTTAGAAATTCCTAGAAATACTTTGGAAATTCCAGAAACACTTTGGAAATCCTAGAAACACTTTGGAAATCCTAGAAACACTTTAGAAATTCCTAGAAATACTTAAGAAATTGTAGAAATTCTTTAGAAATTCTTAGAAATACTTTGAAAATCCTAGAAATTCTTTAGAAATTCCTAAAAATACTTTAGAAATTGTAGAAATTCTTTAGAAATCCTAGAAATTCTTTAGAAATTCCTATAAATACTTTAGAAATTCTAGAAATACTTTGGAAATCCTAGAAATTCTTTAGAAATTCCTAGAAATACTTTAGAAATTGTAGAAATTCTATAGAAATTCCTAGAAATACTTTAGAAATTTCGTGTCACTTTATATTTCAATTTTTTTTTGCAGCTATGGCTCAGCATCAGGTGCCGCTTCTGCAGCCGCCTATTGGTAGTGTTCGTCCTCCTCGGGAGCCGCTGCCGTACGTGCTGCCCGAGCTCTTCGACGAGGCCACAGACTGAAAGGACCTTGTGATACCTAGAGGGGGGTGAATAGGATCACTTCAAATTTCTGAAACAAATGCAGTGGTTAGAACTTCTGTCGGTACTACCGACGCTGTGCCGGAACTACCGAGGGGGCTCGGTACTTCCGGTACAGGGTCGGTACTACCGACAGTGCAGAGAAACTTAGGACGAAATTTGAAATGCACAATGAATATAGCAATTCTACTTGAATCAAAGGTTAGGTATAGATGCTAAGAACCTCCTGCAACCACAGATATGAGTTGAAACACGACAAGTAGATAGATCGAGCACAAACAAGTTCTAGGGTTAGTGAAATGCAAAGAACTCAAGCAAGCAAAGGAGACACAAGATTTAATCCGAAGTTCACTCCCACAAAAGAAGTTACGTCTCCGTTGAGGATCCCACAAAGGGAGGGCTTTCACCAAGAGCCTCTATGCCTCACTCAATCCCCACAAAGGAAGATTGGTGCTCACTAAGAATTCTCCACCAAGGAGAGGGTAATACAAACGATCCCGGGTGCTGCACACCAAGAGAGCACTCAACGGGAGACGCCTAACCGTCTAGAAGCAAGCTTCAAGAGTCACAAACGCGAATCGATGCCCGGAGATGCTTCAAGTGCTCTTGAGATGAGGGAATTCGAAGGGGCTCTCAAAGCTGCTCTTTCTCACACTAGAAATCACTCCTGCAACCAAACCCTAGCTCAAAGGAATCAAGTCTTGGCTCTAGGAGGGAGGGGGAAGTGGAGTGAATGCTCAAGTGTGTTTTTGTCCCGTGGTTGGTCAGCAATGAGTGAGGGATAAGAGAGGAGCTATTTATACTTAAGCCTGAAAACTAGTCGTTACTGTGCAACACTCGACATCCTCGGTACTTCCGACCCCGGGTCGGTACTACCGAGGGGTGCCGAGAAACCCAACAGTGAAGCTTTATCGGTACTACCGACCCAGGGTCGGTACTACCGAGGGTCTGGCTAAAACTCGCCAGTGAGCCCATATCGGTACTACTGACCCTAGGTCGGTACTACCGACAAAAGCTGAAAGAGTGAGGTAAGATTAGCAAACATGTTCGTGTTGACTCGGGTTTCCTCTCACTCACTTAGGTCATCTCCTAAAGCACTTTTAGCATATCTTGGCGGTCAATTCGCATTCCCATTTATAGTACGGTGTTTCCTATACTCAAATTCGAAATCAAAATAAATTTAAGCCTTGACTTGAGTTGAAAACGCCGATTTGGAGTTGGGGGCCTTCCTTTAGTCAAAACCATGAATTTCAATTAAGTAAATCTTGCACACATCTCATTCAACCATTAAATACAACAAATTGTGTTTGTCACCATCACCAAAACAATTAGGGGCCAAGATGCACTTTCACAGACAGGTCGCACCGGTCTTACCACTCCGCGATCTGCGGGGCATGCGTTTTAGAGACCCGAGGTACTACATGCCGCTTCACCCCAGTTGGTGTCCGAAGTATGTAATACGATACCTTGGTTTCTTTTTATTTGCTCATTTAATTAGGTAATTAATATTTATTTTCATTTTGTGGTGCAGGCTACGCACAGCAGGGCTTCTTCCCCTTGCGCATTTGGTCGAGGGGGACCTGATGCAGGCCGCTTTGCGCCCGGCGGACCGCAGATCGCGCTTTGGGTTCGACTACCAGCTGGTCTGCGCGTCCCTGGACCGGTGACGCCCCGAGACGCACAACTTTCATTTCCCCCGAGGGGAGATGACGGTGACTTTGGAGGATGTGGCCCTCCTCTTCGGTTACCGTGCTCAGGGGAGCCCATGGGGGCTGTTGACCCCCCCCCCCGACGGGTGGCGCAACGATATCCTGGCGAGGTTCGCCGGAGTGGTGCGCCGTCCGGACGCGCCAGAGGTGCCAGACTTCACCAACTCCCACGGCCCCACGAGCGCTTGGATGCGCAAGTACAGCGTACGTACCTCGATCTATCGTTTTTTCATAGTATCATTTTTTCAGCCCCTGACTGAAATTTGAATGTCTGCAGGCCTCGTACATGAGAGACGCCGCCGACGAGCCGACGAGCAACAGGCACTTGGAGGCGTACCTGTTGTGGCTGTTCGGCTACGTGATGTTCTGTGGATCCCAGGGGGCGCGGTGTCAAGGTTCCTCACGCGCGGAGGATCATCGACGCCACCGTGGAGGAGATGCCCCAGATCAACTGGGGCGATGCAGTTTTGGCCGCGACATACAGGGACCTGTGTGCCAGGTGCACCAAGACGGGCACCCAGTCGATCCTCCGCGTATGTCCGCTTATGCTGCACCTGTGGAGCTACGAGCGGCTTCCCGTCAGTCGGCCATCGGTCGACCGATCGGCGTACCGGGCGCTGGAGGAGGGGCACGACCCAGCAGACAGGACGACCATGGGGTCGATGTGGTGCCACCGCCAGATTCGTACTTCGAGATAACTCGTTCGTTAGCTATCAGAAAGTAATGCAATTCGTCGAGCTAACTTATTCTCTTGTTTGCAGCTTTCTTGGACGGAGCAGACCAGGAGGTCGTACCTGGACTTCGTCAGTCAGATCGACAACCTCACAGACGTTGAGGTTATCTGTCAGCCGTTCACCAACGCCTTGGTCGCCGCGCGTGCACCGTAGGGTCTCTCGTCCCTGTGCTTTCGGGACTGTGAGTTCTGGATGACGAAGACGCCGCTCGTCCACGACATGTACGTCAAGGAGTACCGCGTCGAGCGCGTGATGAGGCAGTTCGGCCCCTACCAGGCTTCGCCTGTGCCCGTCGCACACACCGTCGACCCGGTCGTGCACCAGTAAGTTCATTCAAAACTTCATTAGTTTCTGTTGACGAGTGACGGAAGTTAGTTTGCTGACCAATTAGCTGTTTTTTGTTGTAGGTGGACGAGGTAGGGTCGAAGACTTCGACCCCTTTTTTGGCGAAGCAGCAGCAGTACCTGGACGCGTGGGCGAACGCCGCCGCCCCGGAGCACGTCGTCGTCGAGCCGCGCTTACACGACGACGACGCCTGGAGAGCGTACTTGCAGTGGTACACGTCGAGGACCCGGACGCGCGTGACGTACGTCCCACCGAACCCTCACCTCGACCTCGTGCCAGCGTCGGCGTACCCCTACCGATGGGATCAGATCCACAACATCTTAGTAAGTTCATTTTCGTTACATCAAATTAAGTCACATTTGCTAACGTTCCTTCGTGCTAATAATCCGTCTGATCTTGACAGTACGACACAACTCGAGAGATGTACCTGCTGGCCTAGCACGTGGGCACGACGATGAACCACATGACGTTGGACGGGATACGGACAGAGATGCAGAAGATGGTGGGCCTCAGCTGGCGGTTGATGCACACGGTGAACTTCTGCGGCGACGAGGGGTTCCTCCTTCCACGCAACCCCTCGTCCTCCAGCAGCTGTGCCTCCACCTCAGCTTCGTACCAGGCACCCTCATCCTCGACACGTCCACCGTTCGCGCCCTCGTTCTTGACACGTCCACCGTTCGCGCCCACTGCGTCCGCTCCGTACGTGCCGCGGCCGAGTCCTTTCTACGCCACAGGTACATGTTTTTTCATCCTAGTTTGCACGACATATTTTTTTGGTTCGTGCCCGACTTATATTTTTATAGAGAGACCACCGATACCTACGGGACCGGGGTCTTCGTCTTGGGCAGCTTCACCGGTTCAGCAGCCAGTGTTTGGTCCACCCGTTCGGACTATAACAGTGGCGAGACACCACCGGGCCCGGGCCACGTGTTTCACTTCGACGACTTCTTCCGTGACACCGCCGACGAGATCGGTGCTACACAGCTGACAGGAGCCCCGCTTGGCGGGACCCAGCCGACGCAGGAGCAGCACGCGACGATGATGGCGGACTTCAACGACGCGGCAGAGCGTGCAGGGGAGGCGTTGGCGGCGGTAGCGTCGGTGGAGGCGGAGGCGCGGTCCACCGGAGGGGGCCGTCTCGTTTGGATCGGCTACTCCCTTAGCGACCGGAGAGGGGGCCGGCCCGTCGGGCTCAGGTGCTCCCTTAGCGATACCGCCCCCCGAGCCGGCGGCCGGAGGATGCAATCGCCATCCACGAGACCCCCTCACGTACCCCACCCACCACACGAGGGCTGCACAGAGGGTGGCGGCGGCGGCGAGGAGGAAGGAGCACCAGGGCCCGCCACGACTGACGAAGCGTGGTTGTATTTAGATTTGTTTTTTGACACTTGTCGTGTAAACTACTTTTGTTTGTTGTAATTAATTTATGTATTTTCGTATTCAGTTTGGTGTTATTTCGCATTTATAGTTTCAGGGATAACCAACTGAAAAACAAAAAAAAAACCAACCGCCGTTTGAAGCGGCGTTTGGCTGCACCCAGCCGCCGTTTCAAGTGGCGGCAGCTGCCAGGCAGCCACCCGCCACCCAACCCCGGCCTGCCGCCACTGTTGCAAACCTGCCACCCTTTGCTTAGGCGGCAGGTCCTTACCGCCACCGTGTGCGGCGGTAGGATCCCAACCGCCATGCCAAACGGCGGTTCGAGGCTATTTGTGCAAATGCTAAATCCGACTATTTATTTTCGTAAAATCAAAGAAAAAAATATAAAAAAATTTGTGCCATCCGGCTATTTGTGCAAATTTGCAAAGCTAGCCCATTTAGACCCATGATCGTTAGACTAAATCCATCGGCCCAGTTTGGATCCTAGGTAGGATTCTCTCTCCTTTCCGCCTGGGAAATTTTGATTTCTTTTTCTGCCTAGAACTGCCATAACCCCTGGACGCCTGGAGGCGTCATCATGGCGTACACGTTCCTGCGGACAGCAAACCAGTGCCAGTTGTTGCGCACATTAGGTGGCAAATGGAGAGTCAGAAACCATACAAATTGCTCTATTCAGATGGAAGGAACTGCTTTTCGTTGGCTGTACCCCTGCAACTTGCTTCAGAAATTCTTTAGATTTTCGGCTTGCAACAGGATTTAGTACCCACTTGAGTTCAAAGGCCATTTTACGAGGTAGTTTACTCGCCATGTTTGATGCACAAAAAGGCTCCACTAGAACATGTTGCAAAGCTCAAAAGATTCGAAAGCAGAGGCCACCTGATTCATCATGTATTAGCGAGTTGTACTATTGGCGTGATTGTATATAAACCCCAGTCTCATTTTGTAACTTAACGGCATCACAGCCTCTTCAAGATTCGACCATCACAATGTATCCTGACAACTCCAAAGACAATTCTTTTCTTAATCAGTTGTTAATTCCCATTGGTTTAGTTGTACATCTACTATTTCTTCCAGATACGACGATCCTGTAAGAAATGCGCCAACATGTGCATGGTGGACATGCTAGTTGCAGCTGTTTAGACGCAAAACTATGACTCTGCTCCAACATGATCACTGGCATTTCTTCTCAAGGTTCAATTTAGTAATATCTTATCACCATCTCAGCTGAAGCAAGTAGCTAGTAATCAGAAAATCAGTTTCCATGTGCGTGCAGTTAGGGCAATTCATCAATCCAAGTTGAGTAACTGGCTACTAGTTGATATTGTTAGTAATAAATCTAGTAGCTTAGTATTTTTTATTTTACCCCCTATGCTATGCTTAGCCAACCATGTTAACCCTTGGTGGCACCTATATATATGTAACCCAAGGCCTCTTTGGAAGGCTGTGGTGAAAGGAATAGATCTTTTGGGCTGACAAGTGGTATCAAGAGCCTAATCCTTCCCACCCCTCTACCTCTCCCAGTCTCCACCCCGTGCTCCAACCCTAGCCCCGGCGGCGCGGGCCCACCGGCGGCGGTGCGACCTTCCCCGGCCTCGATCCGGCACGCCGGCGGCCTCCTCTACCTTCCTGCACGCGGATCCGGCGCGGGCGCGTGCGGATCGCGCGCAGGAGCGGCGAATCGGAGGCGGCGCGCGGCAGTCAGGCGGACGGACGGACGCGGCTTCTTCCGCAAGGCGACTCCTTTCTTCTTCCATGGCCGGCTCACGCGGAGTTCCGGCGGCCGTGGACAGCGCAGGTGTTACTCCGGTGGTCTCCGTGCACACTCAGGTCTCCTCACGGCCTTCCTCGCTCGGCTCGGTGGCGTCCAGCGCGAGGAGGAGGGCGGCAGTGGAGGAGGCTGAGGCGGCAGCGGCACGACGGGAGGCAGCGGCGGCTGTGCAGCGACGCGCGGCACGCAAGGAAGATGAGTGGCGCATGATGGTCGAGGAGGAGGCAGCAGTGCAGCGGCGTCGGGCGAGACGCGCTGCTGCTGCACGTGAGGCGGAGGAGGACCAGCGAGCGGTGCTGCTCGAGGAGAGGGCAGCGGAGCTGCGACGTGCAGCTGCTGCGCTCGAGCTCGAGGAGGAGACGCGCATGGCGCGTCGGGCGCGACGGGCTGCGAAGGCCCGTGCGGCAGAGGAGGATGCTGCGATGGCAGCGGCAGCGAGGCTGCGCGACGTCGAGGCGCAAGAGGCGGCTGCGGCTCGAGCAGCGCGTGCGGCGGTCTTGAAGACCGCGGTGGCGCGCGCAACCGAGGCAGCACGCATTGCCTGGGACACCTTTACCCAGCTGGAGCTGGAGGCGGTGGAGCTTGCGAGGCAGCTTGCAGCGCTGCAGGCCCAGGCCGACGAGCCTGAGGCACCAGCGGAGGAGCGACGTGGCAGCCGGCGCGAGGCGTTGACCACCAGTGCCGAGACGCAGGGCTACCGTTCCGGGTCGCAGGGCGATCGACGGGAGGTGCCCAAGGATGCACAAGACGAGGATGAGGTGCGGACGACACGGGAGAAGCAGGCCGCGGCACAGGAGGTGCAGGCGGGTCAGCATCGGGACAAGGAGCGTCCCCGGAGCCAAAGCAGCTTCGTCCCCGACTCCGGCCTCGACTCTGAGGTGCGGAGAAGGACGCAGAGGAGCAGGCCACGACTTCGACTCCAAGGTACGAAGGACGACACGGAGGAGCAGGCCGCGACGCAGGAGGCGTCGGCGGACCAGCACCGGGACGGTGAGCGTCTCCGGAGCCGGGGGTGCTCCGTCCTCGACTTCGACCTCGGACTCCGACAAGTCTTCACTTGGCGAGCCCGTCTCCATTGGTGGGAAGCTTTACTTCACCAAGGAGCAGTGGTTTGCTCGCCAAGAGGAGCGGAAGAAAGGGGAGCCTTCTTCCTCGACAGGCGGTCGCAAGCGCGGCATGGCGCATGGAGGCGTCGGCTGCGCATGCGGAGGTGCCAAGGGTGGCGGTGCGTGCGGAGGTACCCGGGGTGGTGCCACCGGCGAGCGCAAGGCCACCCGGGATGACAAGTGCTACAATTGTGGCGGGATTGGCCACTGGGCCAGGGAGTGCCACCAGCAAAGGCGCGGCCGGGCTCGCGACGCACCGAGGCGTGGTCAGGCCCATGACGAGCCGAGGCGCGGCCAGGCCCTCGTCGCGCAGGTCGTGGAAGAATACGAGGAGTCGGCTCTGTTCTAGGAACACAGCTCCGGAGTCGGGATCAAGAATAAATGTTTTTGTTTTGTTGTTCTATGGGCGTGCCTAAGTGCACTTAAGCTCTATTGGTCTATGTAACAGCTGCTAGACTTAGGAGGAGAATGTTAGTAATAAGTCTAGTAGCTTAGTATTTTTTATTTTACCCCTATGCTATGCTTAACCAACCATGTTAACCATTAGTGGCACCTGTATATATGTAACCCAAGGCCTCTTTGTAAGGCTGTGGTGAAAGGAATAGATCTTTTGGGCTGACAGATATGATGCTGGCAAAGTAGTGCTGGCATTGGCACCAGCAACTGTATATAAAACTTTTATGCATGGCGCCACTAAACAGCTTGCTGATCACAGAGGCCTACTGCAGGAAACTGAAGTGATAGTACAAGCTACGCAGGTACACGAATTCCCATGTTCCAATTTTTATTGTCCAAGTTGGCCATGTTCGCCGGCCTACACAATTAGTCAACTGGCTAATTACTGATTAGGCCATGTGATGTCGGGAGATGAGCAGTTTACAAGTACATGAAGCCGCTAAATCTAAGCAAAATTTGCACCTCAATTTTATATCCACCCTAGAAAACTGCTGCCTGGTGATAGTGTTTTAACCAATCCTGCTCGGAACCGGTGCCATGAACAAGTCTGAATTTTCAGTATTTAAAAGTTAGCGAAGCTAATAAGCTTAGCGCTTGTCGATGCTGGTCCTAGAAGCTAAATACCACGTGGTGATAATAGCAATGTGGTGGTGTGGGAGCTTGCTCTGTTCGTTTGACTTATCAGCCACCAGCCAACCGTATTTTTCTCTCAGAACAAACCAGTCACCAGCAACCAGCCAATTACTTTTCTCTCAGAAGTCAGAACCAATCAGCATCAGCCACCAGCCAAACGAACAGGCTGCTTACGACGGCATTACACATAAAACCATAAAGGAGTCAAAATGAAAAAGACAGCTAAATTAAAAGAACATGCATGGTATCACATATCATGACATGACATATGACCAAAATTAGGGCAAACTAATTTGAGTAGTTAAAACTGTCCTAACAGTTAATTTGTTTGCTCCACCTGAGAAGGTAGCGCCTGGATCAGATTTGTTGCCTTTTGCATGTGCACTGTGCACAGGGCCGTATTTTTATACTTGCTCCGAGAGAAATGCAACATCATGATAGTATTTTAACAATTAGCACGCATCACCTGACTGACAGGCCAAGACAAAACAATGGAGGCTCCTTTTGTTCTTCCTTTATGCTTTTCTGCAGATTATAAAGATTTTCTTCAGATTCAGACTCAAAAGCCCAGTTGGCTCGGAACGTTGTTTTGTCTACCATTTATACTTCTGATTTAATCGACTTTCGTGGGATTTGCTTCTATCTGCAATCTAAAGCTTGCAATTTCAGCATAGAAAACCTACGCCATTATCACATGGTTTGCCTAAACAATTGGCGACAGTGCATTATATTTTGGTATGGACACAGCAAAAAAAGTTCAGAAATTGTATTCGCCTCCAACAGCAGATGTCCACACATCCTTAGAAAACTGTCGCCATCGCATGTACCTACTCTAGCGCATAATTTGGTTCAACGAAACTACTTGTCATGAAAGAATTTCTTACTAATACGCTATAACCATCACACACTTAATATGAAGGGAGATAGAGATAGACTTCTTCAAACAACAGATGGGGACATTTTCTGGATAAAACAGTGTCACTGTCGTACAACCTACTGAATCTTCAGACAGGCTTTCTTGAGCTACGCTGAATAGTTCTTTAAGCTTGGTGCTTGCAGATCACAAATTTTCTCAGCAAAAAAGAAGATAATACGAGATCTTTGAGGATCAGGGCAGTACGTGATGTCAACACAAAAGTAGACCAAAAACAGGAATAAATGGCGTCGGAGAGGAAAAACAAATAGGAACGCGTGTGCAGATCCAATCATGCAATCGTGCAAATATATATAATTTGCTAGCACCTTGCAGCTCGTTGGTCACCTCAATACTTGGCCTTTTCTGCAGAGAAACGCAAGGAGCACGTGAACGCCTTCTTCAGAACAGTAAGGCCGTAATTCACACCAACAGCACTAGGCTTGTATTTTCTTTCAAAAAAAAAAGCACTAGGCTTGTATATAAAGCATCACCGAGAGAAGTCCAGAAGACGGCCAGAAGCAGTGTGGACTGGGACTCTTGGAGAAGGAAGTCAGGATTGACTTAAATAAGGTGTGTTCTTTTTGCCTGAGTTTCTTCAGAAATAAGTACTTTAATCTCCAAAACGGAGTTCTTCTAAGATTGGTTCAGACATCTTACAATTGCTTCGATCTGCTGATTTGTTTCTTGCTGTTCTCTGTGTTCTTGTATGATGCTTACTAGTGATTTACAGGATATATTGAGGTGATGGATGAAATAAATAACCCATGGCATTCACATCCGGTAAGACCAAGAACTAGCATGAGTGAGATCTGAAAAATTCGATTCTTGGACTAATAAGTGTCTTGCTGCTATGGCGACCATGTCAGGACCCAGAGGACGAGTTAGCATACATGTACGGGCAGCAAGAAGAGCATGCCAGGATGCCGCAGCATTTCGCCGAGCACCATCAGTACTACACACTGCCGCCGCCACCAATGGCGCCGCCTAATCCGATGCATCCTTCTCATCCTGCACACCAGGCCTCGAGTGGTTTCCCGGGCTTCAGGATCCCGGCATTGCCCAGCATGCCGTTCGGAGCGTTGGCGGTCAAGAGCGAGCCAGGGCAGCCGTCATCGTCGTCCAGCATCTTCTCCTTCGGCGGGCAGCCTCATAGTAGCACGCTCAACTTCTCGGGAGGAGACTGGCCGCCGGACGGCATGGAAGCGGCGGCGGTGCAGCCACAGGTGCCGGAGAGGCGGAGCCGGGCGCACTGGAACACGCAGGAGCACGTCATCGCCGAGCGCAAGCGCCGCGAGAAGATGCAGCAGCAGTTCGTGGCGCTGGCCACCATCGTCCCCGACCTCACCAAGGTACATGCCATGCCCGGTCGTTCTCTAGTCCAAATGTCCAATATGCTATTCTTTTCACACTCGAAATTAAGCCAATTGCGTTCGGATAGTATCGCACGGGATGCGGGGATATACGTGGAGAGAATCTCTCGCTGGATTAGGACTCGAACCACCGGCGCTGATGGCCGCCAGCCGGGATGAGGGTGCGAGTGCGTGCGGGGGTGCGGCGCCATCTATCTCTGAGCTAGATCGGACGACGCAGACGGCAGACGACGTCTGCTGCGCACTGACCATTGCCGAAGTGTCGGTTTCGCCGTACTTGAGCGTCCTGCGTGGGGATCAGCGTTGGTGCACGTGATCGACCGGGGCACCGGGCACGGCAGCCAACGGTCGGCGGCGGGCGGCGGCCACGCGGCAGCGGCGAGACGACGGGCCGGGGCGTGTGTGAGCTTGAACTTTGGCGGCGCGGTGCAGCGATTGGAGCTTTGAAGAGTCGGGAGAGCGCGGGTGAGGGCGCGGTAGGGGAGATAAAGGCTGAAAGGCATCGCCCGAGCAACCCTAGATCCAATCCATTCAGGTCGAGCGACATTCTGCGACTGTGAGACGGCGAGACGAACAGGGAGAGGGCGGTGCGTGCCGGTGCCACCGGCCGTCTCGGCCTCCAAGATCATCGGCATCCAAAGCGGCGTGGGCGCTTTCTTGATTCGAAAACTAGTACAATGGCTTGGCAACACTACAAATATTATGAAACAACATACATCAGGTTAAGCACAGAGTTAAATTTTATATCTTTTCTTCGATGAATATTTAATTTAGTGGTGGCAATGACTACCTTGAAGGCTTGACGATTATATTTTCAAATGGATTCGTGCATGTGCTTACTTAGTGTGTATATGTAATTTTGAGGTTAGGAAAATTGTATGGAAAAAAGCAATACGAAAAATTTGAATATGTCTCCTCTAATAAGACCCGTTTGCTTCTTGCGATAATAAGTCACACCCCATCAAGTCTCGTCCCATCAGGAGACAAATTAGAACTTAGAAGTATCAAATGTAGATCAATGATAAAATGAATTTCGTAATCCTAAACTTTTTCACGAGATGAATATATTAAACCTAATTAAGTCATGATTAGACAATGTGATGCTACAGTAAACATGTGTCAATCATGTATTAATTTGGCTCATTAGATTCATCTTGCAAAAAAACTTAGTACTTAATCAATTAGTTTTATAATTAAATGATGTTTAGTCGTCCTAAACGGCGACTTGTCATGTGGCGTGACTTATTATAAGTACATGGAAATCAAACACCCTATGCGAAACTGATAAGAGATTGTAAAGGAGCCCCTTTGTAAACTAGCAATCCCCTATAGATTTTACTTGTGCCAAATGATGATGAGCAGATAGATGCGTGAAGATTTTGCTTCAAATTTATCTTGCGGGAGCGATATTACTCTCGTAGACTATTAGATTTAGGTTTTTTTTATGGACGTGGACCACATGTTCATACTGATGGTTTTAACACAATACAAATATATACACTGTAATCAAAAGGAGTGCATCCAATATACTATGCAGTGACAAAATGGATAATTCAGGGTTTTAATTTGTCACTTTGGGAGGATCATATGCCCCATTAAAATTCATGCAAATATTGGAAAGGACACGTGATTAATATGTACATCGCCTAGTATACTTGTATATGTAAAAAATTATTTTGTTTTACTCAGTATGTAGAAATTTTATGGATCATTACTACTGGATTGTCTATGGCTTCACTGGATAACTAGCTAGACTACTTGTATGTTCTTGCATGTCTACATACTTAATAAAACAACTGTTGAGTTTTGTTTTACAAATTAAAGGCCACACAACGAATGTGAGACGCGTGTTTTCTGGGTCTAAAGTCCATGATACCTACGCTAAACAAAACACAGCTGTAATATTGATCTCTTGGTACACTCATGCGCTAACAAAAATGAGTACCATAAAAGCGCAAACTTTGAAAGGGAGGGGTCTAAAACAAATGTTGTGTGGACTAAATAGAAACCTGTATATATATATATATATATATATATATATATATATATATATATATATATATATATATATATATATATAGTGCACCTGGGTGCATTCTGTATAGAAAATGCACCCACCCTTGTTGCAACTAGTTCTTGTCCAGTTGCAACTGGGCTCATTCTGGTTGCAATTTGTTCACGTCGGGTTGCAACTAAGAGTCTAGTTGCAATTGGTTCATATCCAATTGCAATAGAGTCAGATTCGTTGTAATTAGTTCCGTCGAGTTGCAATTAGTGTAGTGTCACAGTTGCAATCGGTTAGTCTCTTGGTTGCAATTGGTTCGTGCGTAATTGCAACTGGTTCGCGCCTAGTTGCAGCTCGGTTGGGTCTAGTTGCAATTGGTTCGCGTCAAGTTGCAATTGGTTCAGCTGTGAAGTTGCAACCGCAGGGTCTGTGCATTTGCTATACAAAATGCACCTGGGTGCATTTTAGTATATATATATATATATATATATATATATATATATATATATATATATATATATATAATTGCCTAGCTACAGGGTACTGACCTCTTTAGAGATTGCTGGGTATGATGAATTAAGGATCTGGAAGATTGAGTCTCTTCAAGCGCCTCAATTTGCAACCGCAAACACTTGTTCTTAAGATTTTACAGGATAGCAAGCTCTAGGAGAGGCCTGGACTGTTGTAGGTCCAAGCACAGTTATTTGGTCATTAACGGGACAGTAGTCATATTTTCCCTCTTCTTAATGGAAAACGTGCATCACACATTCGCAAACAATTCTATAGCCAGCTGGAAATTATCTTCAAATTGATAGTCGACATTAATTCAATATATAGCCTAAATTAACAAAAAAATCTCGTTGCTTCAATGAATTAGTACTAATTCAGAACTGCAGCAAAGTAGGATCTCACCAAATTCTCTGACTTAGGTTATTCACGAAAGGGTCAGACTCATATATAAAGAAAGTAATCCAGTTTTAAGGTTAGGATCTACTTATGATGCATGCATGTGATCGGAACTCAGAAGGGTAGTAATCCAGACTACCTGTAGGTAATTTATTGATGAAGTGGATAACTTAGAGAGTTCCATCTGATAGTGTAGAAAAGATATTTGAGAAGATTCTTAAATCAAAGAGGGAGCACTTGCAAGAAGTTAGTTTGCAATTTGGTTTCTATCATACTAGCGTACTGTGGCTAAGAACTCGGTCGTTAGGAAAGAATATCATCTCTGAATGACACCGAGACCATTAATAATTAGATGTGCCAGTTGGGATTACATGTGTGTTCAGGGGCGGACCGTGGCCAGGCCGACGCCTAGGGCCACTAAAAGGCCGATTGTAGCTAATTTAATCTGGGCATTTATGCTACAGTTGCTACACAGTATAGACACAATATAGAAAAATCCAACCCACGCCTAGGGCCAGGGCCCTAGTGGCCCTACCCTTCTATCCGCCACTGTGTGTGTTTGATCTGTTGCATATAGTATCACATCTCAGGCCAGACCGTGCTACACATATGTTGCATCTTACTATTATCATAGTTTTAAGACAAGTTCAAACATGTCAAACTATCCCCCCTTTGCAACTTTTCTAAACTTCCTTTTGCCATTGTACAAAGCAGAAGTAAAAGCACAAGATGCACAAAGTAGAAGTGCACAAAGTAGAACCATCGCCACCATGCTTGTTGCACAATTCAAACATGCCGTATGTACTATCTTTTACTGTTTGTGAAACCTAACAAATTCCTCATGGTACAAGATTTGCAATGATCTATCCTAGAATTTATTTGTGTGAATGGATGATGGTTATTGCCTCTATTATTCATTATTTCTCATGTCAGCAATAGTACATATAGTGAGAACTTGGGTAGCAAATTAGCAATGAAGAATAAAACGATAAGTTGATCATCAACAACACTATGGGCATCTGAAAAAGAAAATACAAAGTAAGCCATCATAACGGCATCTAATAATTGTTAGGAAATGTTTTAGTACCACATGGTGTCATGTTATGACCTATGGATATTGAAATTAGTGAATATTTATTGTTTAATTGTATGTTATAATGGGCAAATTGTGACATACTTAAGAAAAAAATATGCCACTTGCAAATAGCAATCACTAGTCTGAACTCATCTAATCACCTGGTACCTACCTACAAATGACGATGCCCATGCAATTTTCAAATAGAACTTAGTTTAAATGACGATGACAGAAGTATGTATCAATTCAATCATGTTTAATTTCTGACAAGTATTATATATTGAACCTCATTTTTTCAGACTGACAAGATCTCTCTCCTTGGGAGCACCATCGAGTACGTGAAGCAGCTCGAGGAGAAGGTGAGGACTCTGGAGGGTCAAAACGCAAGGAGAACGTCGGAGCCCACTACTGTCTTCGAGAGCAAGTGTCGCATATCAACTAACAGTAGCGATGCCTCAGGCTCGAGAGAGAGCACCTTCAGTGCAGGTGGATTCAGCCCGACTGTTGAGGCAAGCGTCCATGGCGATACCATCCTGCTGAAAATATGCTGCGAAGAGAGAAGAGGAGTGCTGGTGACGCTCATCTCCGAGCTTGAGAACCAGGGCCTCTCTATCATAAACACCAGTGTATTACCGTTCACACACTCGTGCCTCAACATCACCATCACGGCAAAGGCAAGTATTCTCTCCGGATTAATGAACTACAGTCTACAGACAATGCATTTATCTACGAAACGTTTAATATATATAGTAGCTTAGAGTTTGTTAATGCTAGTTAATTCTCTCTATCATTCTGTGAGAATTTCATTAGTACATACGGAACACACTACTGCCCGTAGTCTGAGGTTTTTGCATGTCCATAAGTTTGACCAATTTCGATTTTTTTTCAGATTGGAGAAGGATTTTCGACCACGGCGGAGCTCGTAGCGAACCTGACAGCGGCTCTCAGATGTTTCAGTACTTAAGGGTTGAGGCGGGAAAGAAAATTGAGTGGCAAAGAAAATGTAAATGAAGTGTTTTGCCTTGAAGTTATGATTTCTTACCTTCTTTTCTTCAAGGGGGTAGAGGCCTGCAGGGATACCGAAGCACGTTTTGAAATGATGAAACTCTTGAAAATCCTCTCCTTGTTGTCCTATTTAAGCAGGAGTTGTGTGTATTCTTTCATTTGATTTCTTCCATTATATTCATCATTCCAAAAACATGAGCAATAGAATTCCAGGAGCAGGATGTCCAGAAGCATGAAAGTTTGCATGATTGAAAGGCAACGGCCAACGAGCACTCAAGTATATATAATGTACGTGTGATTGTATTAGGATATGGACGTCTTGAAAAGTTTAATTTCCATCGCCTACTACATATTATATATGTACTATATATATGACCTGACTTAATGACCTTTTGCATCGCTCTTGGCCATAGTTGGGCGTGTGCTGCCGCCGTGGAGCGGACAAATATTGGGCTAGATATTGCTCCGGCAGCAGGCCTGAAGTGCCGTAGGGTGCAGAGAGAGATATGGCTACTGACGACTAAAAGCATTCTGTGTCAATGACATTCCATAAATCACAGCTGCCGCAGACAGGGAGCTTCTTCCTTGTCTTTAACCATTCTAGGGTGCACTTCTCTTCCTTGTTCGGAATGAGACCCCATCATGTCACTCAGGGTCGCAAGGAGGGACCAAGCAACAGTAATTTCCACCTTACAGAAGCCAAGATCACATCTACCATCGCGACGACATCATCGATTTGTGAAGCCACCACATCAACACTCAGCTGCCCTCTTACTTCCACAGAAACAACATGCCTTGAAAGCTCAATTGCATCGTCAGAATCGATGGGCATCGCTCCATCTCGAGAATCAAGCAGCACGATATCCCCTTTGTCAAGGCTGGCAATACGGCAAACAACTAGTCCCTGAAGGTGATCTGGCCATGACCCATCAATGACTTGGACACGGACAACAGTGGCCTCAACTGTTTGATGAAATGCTGCATATGTGACCTCAATAGTGCTACGCTTGCCAGAGCAACATGTGTGAACCAAGTATGGTTTGTCATAATAATAGATAGGCATACTGTATTCAAAGACTTTCAGGCTCAAAAATTTATCCTCAGACTCTTTTGCCCCCTTTACTTTTAGCTCAACCATAAACGTAGCAGGATCAATAAATACAACTGCACGAAACGGACCTGTTAACTGTAGATATGAATCCTGCAAGCACCTGATTAGTTGATCAATTGATTGTTATGGATATATGGTTCCTTCCACCTAAGAAGGAAGCAGGATGCCATAGTCATTGCCATGCTTGACCAGAATAAAGTCAGGATGCATTAATATACCAGTTGAGTGAGGACTTGGCAATTATCCCTTGTGCGGTTGAAAAGAAGGTTGCATTTAGGATCTACAGAGTCCCTGGTAGCAACCCAGCCATAGACATGTAATGGCCACTCAAGATCATCTTTCACTTCCATCACTCGGACTGAAAAGATCTGCAAGGCATGATCAGTGATAGCATATGGTGGGATGGGTCCCTTTGTATAGCACATGGGAGGCACAGAGGCTGCAGAAAAAAATGATATTGTTACCAAATTAGAACATTGTATATAAGTTAATGGATTCATCATTCACTTATTTGTGGACAAAACATAGGAAAAAAACAAGCAGTCAAGTAAACTATGGAGTAAGATGAACACATACACGTGCACTTATTCGAGGACAGAAGATAGAAATACTAGTAATCTATCTAGTAGCAATACGGAGTGAACACGTACGCACACAGAAACTATCTTGTTGACGAGATCGAGATAACATGGAAAAGATAAAAGAAAGGGAAGCGAAAACCTGATTAGCATCAACTTACTGATGTCTTCGCACGAACCAAACCGGAGGGTGAGGTAGCGTGATCAGTACTGACAACGGGAAAGCCACTCCCACAGCTCGGCCTCCTCCTCGTCCATCATCCGCTCCTCCTCTTCCCTATCTGGCTTTTCGAGTTCGATCCCCTTAAGCGGCGCCTTCTTCTCACTCAGACGTCGATTCCTCCTAGAAACCTTCCCTTCCCGGCTGCCGGTCATCGCAGGATCCACCACCACCTCCATCTGCTGCTGCTGATGCCGATCGTCCTCGGAACCCTATTTTACCCCCTTCCGCTGCCCGCCGTCGTAGCCGCTCAGGTCGAGCCCCCCGGGATGCCGGCCGGATGAGGACGGCGAGTAAGAAAGAATCAAAGAACACACGGTAGTCGAGTAAAAGGGCCGGAAGACCTAGTTAGGCTGCGGCCCATTGCTGGTAAAATAAGTTAAAGTTTCTTGTGCTATATGGGCTGACGACGGCCCAACAGATGCATGGGTGGAGGAAAAAGGCCCACGAACCGGAATGCACCAGCCACTAGCCCACTACACAGTTAGTTTTTTCTTTTCTTTTCTTTTCTTTTTTGGTGAAAAAGCCACTACACAGATTGACACCAGGTCTGGCTTCCCAGATCACTCATCCCCCCAGTAACATGAGTGCTCGAAGATCCCCTGTGTTTGTTTTCTAATCCGTGTGACAGTACAGCTGTTGAATGGTGATAGATTAATTATTGAAGCACGAGCATTTCTTAATTTTCTTTGGTGAGCACAGCTCGATCACGCGCAGCCCACGAGGTCCCATGGCAGAACAGAAGAGAGCTGAGAGTTCGTCAGACAAGGCGATGATCTTGGAGGGTGGACCAGGGAATTAACTCCTGCCTCAAACCAAGATCGCCAGATCGGTGGTCGGCCCAGAAAAATGGCACGATCACGAGACGTTGACCCCGGAACTAAGTACGTGATCGTGCGTGCGCGCGCACGTACAGACGCGGCGAGCTTTGACCCACAAATTTAACCGGCGTTCTTCTTCTCTCTGGATCAGCGACCGGGTTTTTCTTAATCGAGCCGTCGATGATCCCCTGGCAATCAAATCTGGGTCTCTGTGGCTGCATACCGGAAGCGTCCAAACAGAGCTCCCCGGGAGACAAGGAGGAAGACGCTCGGTGGTGGAGCACGGCGCGGTAGTGGAGCATGATCAGTGTCAACTGTGAAGCATCAAGTCCCGTTGACATTGGCGAACGGCGCGAATCAATTCAACTCGAAAGCCGCGGCGATCAATCACGGCGTGGCAATTAAGCTGCAGGGAACAGGCCATTGATTCCTCTTAGACTTTTGACGAAGGGATCGGAGGCGGTAATACTGCCACCGCTTGATCAATGACAGTCAACTGTAACCAGGTTTAATTTCTCTCAAAAAACTAACCAGATTCCGCTTCAGGTACAGCTCCAGGGACCAGGGCTGTACGTGTACGGTGTACCTCCGCTGGATCGATGGAGTGATTGTGCGCCACTGTTCTGTCAGCACGGCCATGTAATGTAACAGTAGCGAGACAAACCGGGCGCTCGAACAGCACGGATCGGCAAAACGGACGCTACTGCAGCTTCCACAGTACCCGCAGTGGCGCGGGGCAGCAGAATACGGCCAGGGCGACTGCATTATGATGCCCCGCGTATGCCGGCCCTGCCCCCCCTGCGCGGCACGAAATTGAGCTACTTTAATCGTCTGTAGTTGTAGTCATGGGGCGAAGAAACCCCCAACACTCGCTTGTCACAAAATCGCAAACACAAACGCTGCTGCTCCTGCTAATAATCCGCACACAAACCCATCTACGGGGCGGATGGCTGGCTTCGGTCCGAGACGTACACCGCACGGAGTGGACGGGGGTATCTGCGTTTCAGAATGAATGCCCATGCTCACAGCAGGCAGCAGCAGTCAGTCCTCTGACACCGCAAACACCGTGCACAGGAGTCCAAGAAGGCGACCACAGACAGATTCAACCGCCGTGCAACTCAAACTCGCTCGAACGTTGGCGACGGGAAACTTAAAAAACAACAGTGCACCCCAAAGGCGGGCTAATCCATGGACCCCAACGACGACCGATAATTGTGCAAACGCCACTTTGGGCCGCTCGATCGGGCCGCCGCGGGAACCGGGCGGGCATCGATCGATCGCGCGCGCGCGGCGGTGGCGGCGGCGTGGCGCCGTGTTGGTGGCTTGGCCCCTAGCCGGGCTCCGCTACCGGACCCGGGGCGCGCTGGCACGGTGCGACACCGCATCATCATCATCATCTCCTCCGACGTCCCGTAGCCCCCTTCCGTCCACGTTCGCCGGCCGGGACGGATCGGGTGTCCGGGGACAGAGCCGAGGCTCCCTCGCGGGGTTCGAACCGGGGACCGCATCATCCCCCGCGCGTGTTTCCTCTGCGGCGGGTGGGTAGAACTGGAATGATTCCAGGAGGCCGCCGCGCGGGCGCGGGCGCGGCTGCGATCCTGGAATCCTGGCTCGCCGTGGGGTCCGGTCTCCACCCTCCGGACCCGTGGAATTTGCCGGATGCTTGCTTGCTTCGGGGGACGCTTGCGCGGCACTTTAGCTTTGTTTTCTTCGCTGGTATGACGGGCATCCTTGGATGTGTTTCACGTCTTCTCACAGATATAAACAAAGACGCCTATGTCGATTGTGATTATGGGTGTCTCAAGTCTTCGGTTAAGAGTACAACTCTATTTTTTTTAAAAAAAGAATTAGTGGTTCGTGAAATGACCTCAATACTCTTATTTGTTGGCAAATACAGTTAAGTTGGGGGTTGCTCGTCGAGGGCGACTCAGGCGGCACCCAGCCGCTGCCGCCGCGAGCCCCCTCCGCCCCGCATCTCGCTCCTGCCGCCGCTAGAGTAGGCAGCGGACAGTCCGCTCGTCTGCAGGGACAGCGGCGGCAGGGCCCTCCAGCTCTCGTTTTTCCTCCCCGTCGACCTCCTCTCCCCCAAGTCTGCGACAACTTCGAAGCTTCAGGCAGCCATGGCGCAGCGGCCACAGTTGGATCCGGTGCCCCCGAGCGTGGATCCGGCGTCACCAAGGGTGGATCCGGCGTTCCCTTACCCGGAGCTCGCTGGTCAACACTGCTCCCGCCGGTAACGGGGGTCGCCTGGCCGGCGCTCACCGGGCCAGGCTGCCGTTGTTGAGGCCGGATCCGGCGTCCCTGAGGCCGGATCTGGTTTCTCCTGGCCAGACCTCGCTGGGGGCCGCCTCCCCGGCGCGGCTCCGGTTGCAGGTGGGATGCTGGAGCGGCTGGGCCTTGCACCGGCCGGGCTACTGTGGCGGCGCAAACGGACTGTCACAGTGGCGACAGGAGGGCGGCTGCGCAGGCCGGGACCCCCTGGCGTGCGCCTCCCCCTCTGGTCGTGCTTTGGTGTTGCTGCGCTCGCCGGTGCCCCACCGGCGGGCTTCGCCGTGGTCTGTGGGCAGGGAAGCGCCAAGGAGAAATCCTAGTGCTGGCACCGGCGGCACCTTCCTGGTGTCGTTCCCTTCTTGGAGGCGTTGTCGATAGGCGTCCCCTGTTCACGTGCCAGTTCGGATGGTTTGGTCGGGAGAAATCCTAGCTCAGCATTGCGCTGGTGCCGTTAACGGCGACGCCCTTCGGCGCCGCTACCCTTCTTGGAGGCGTTGACGAGAGACTGCTCACCGCCACTGGTACTGCTTGCATCTCCGGTGATGTTGTCGCCCTCCTCCGTGCATTTCCTTGGTGAGGCTGGCACTAGTTGGTGTTGTTGCTGTGATTCGCCAAGTATCCTCCTTTGACAACTCTACCCCGTCGACGCTCTTCTTGTCGATTGTGACAGTAAATCAATTGCCGGGTGGTGTATCCACCGCTTCTACCATTCCCCTCGAAGGATTCCTCCCCTTAGATGGCGTTGGATGTTGGTACGTGGAGCCCGGATGTGCTGTCGGTGTCACCATCGGCTTCAAGGGAGGTCGTCGTTTTTTTGGTGAGCTTTGGCTTATGCACCCTTCATCATCTTTAGTCCCCATTCCGCTGGTGGACAGCGGGACGGCGTAGCTACGAGGGATGGTGCAAGGTGCACAGGTCGCAGCTAATCGGCGAGTATGTTGTTCTTGGGTGGTGCTAGTCGACGATCGGTGGCTTCTCTAGGTTGTGTCGTGCTCCATCTTTGATCTGTAAGCGAGTTGTGTCTCTTTGTGTCCCCCTGTACCTTCTCTAGTGTGTGTGTTTGTTGTAAAACTGCTGAACTTCATGTTTTATTGAGCTTGCAAGAAGCTCTATCAATGAAAGTAGGTGGGGACCCCCCCGAATTCCTTCAAAAAAAATACAGTTAAGTTTGACATACCTTAATTATGCAGTTCGTTGGATCTATTTTCTATTATTATAATATTTTAAGATTTTTTAAAATGTAAGGGTTGCTTTATTCACGAGACAGAGGTACTATAAACACGTCTAATATAAGTGATACAGTTCTTCTACTACAAAGGTACTACTCCATCGTACTGTACTACAGAGTTTACCCGCAGCGAATCCAGATCCAGCCCGAGGCTCACGCTCTCCACGCTTACCGCACTGTTTCTGACATCATGGACCCACTACCCGAACAGTCACAGGCTCACACAGAAGAGCAGAGGTAGAATTGTTCTCCCGATACGGTAAAAGCAGATACCCCACATGTTTCGGTCACTCTATCAACTTTTGCCTCGCTCAATGACTGCGTGGGCCCAGATGTCATGTTCATACACACTTGGCCTGCGAGAAAAAGTGCATCCACCATAATTACTCCTCCCGACATTAGTCTGTAGTCTGTACTTCCATCAGCATAAAAATCATCAACAACAACTTTAGGCATTCAACGCCACATGTATGCTCTGCATACCGAAATTCCTTTTCGAATCCTAAAATTCTTGGTGTGAGCTCAGCTTTAGTCACACAAACACTAGAAGATGGAGATCAACTATGAGTTTGCAGATAAGTCGATCTGTGAAGGTGTTTTCTTCAAGAGCTTATGCAAGTGTTAGATGTCACATCTTCAAGTTTTGTCATACTACTAGCCACATATATGCAGATCTGCATAATGGAATTTGGATGTACATTACTATAATCTTGTTTCACTTACACCAACATGGATATTTTGATAGTGCTCCAGTTCCTACTAAAATGGGGGAAGCTATATTTTTTTCTACGGCTCGGACTCCTCTACTACTGGCAAGATTTCAGCTGGAACCGCATTATCTTGCCAAAAGACCTTACTCCTTCCGACTAATCCACACTATCTTCTGAATTGCAGAAAAGGGCATATTTTTCTCGCATCATTTGAATCATTTATGCGGCCCATTTTCCATTTGTGGGCTAATTTCAAGTTTTAACAATGTCTGATAATTAAAAACGGAACTGTGTAGCTGAGCCAACACGTGTTCAGGTGATCACCGCTGATGGCACATACTACTGCTCCTGCAAAACCTTCGGGGGGGGGGGGGGGGGGGGGGGGGGGCTTTGGAAGAAAATGCAAAAGGAGCACAATGGAAATCTTAAAAAACTCCCAGGCTGACATACAAAGCAACAACGAAAAGAAAACGAAAGCAAAACAAAACACTCTATAACCCACGCTGTCCACCTGCTCTCGGACACCCGCTCCACTCACCACACCCATCCATGGCGAGGGCGCCCTCCCCGGCCGTCGCTTCCACTCTTCTCCTCCCCGTCCTCCTTCTCATCGCCACCGCCACCCACTGCGCCTACGCCGCCGTCTCACCTTCCTCCCCGGACGGGGCCGCCCTCCTCAACCTGTCCGCGGCGCTCGCGGACCCCTCCGGCTACCTCGCCACGCACTGGACGACGGACACCGCGCTCTGCTCGTGGCCGCGCGTGTCCTGCGACGCCGCCGACAGGCGCGTCATCTCCCTCGACCTCTCCGGCCTCAACCTGTCCGGCCCCATCCCGGCCGCCGCGCTCTCCTCCCTCCCGCTCCTCCAGACGCTCAACCTCTCCAACAACATCCTCAACTCCACTTTCCCCGACGAGATCATTGCGTCGCTCAGGAGCCTTCGCGTTCTCGACCTTTACAACAACAACCTCACCGGCCCGCTCCCGGCAGCGCTCCCCAACCTCACCGACCTTGTCCACCTCCACCTCGGCGGCAACTTCTTCTCCGGCAGCATCCCAAAATCCTATGGCCAGTGGACCCGTATCCGGTACCTGGCCCTCTCCGGCAATGAGCTCACCGGCGAGATACCACCGGAGCTCGGCAACCTGTCGACGTTAAAGGAGCTGTACCTCGGCTACTTCAACAGCTTCACCGGCGGGATTCCGCCCGAGCTCGGCAGGCTGCGGGCGCTCGTCCGGCTCGATATGGCCAACTGCGGCATCTCCGGGGAGATCCCGCCAGAGGTGGCGAACCTCACATCGCTCGACACTCTGTTTCTTCAGATCAACGCCCTGACTGGGAGGCTACCGACGGAGATAGGCGCAATGGGGGCGCTGAAATCGCTCGACCTGTCGAACAACTTGTTCGTCGGGTCGATCCCGGCGAGCTTCGCGTCCCTCAAGAACTTGACTCTGCTGAACCTCTTCCGCAATCGCCTCGCCGGCGAGATTCCTGAGTTCATCGGCGAGCTGCCGAACCTCGAGGTTCTGCAGCTGTGGGAGAACAACTTCACAGGCGGGATACCGCCGAACCTCGGCGTGGCCGCGACCAGGCTCAAGATCGTCGACGTGAGCACCAACAAGCTCACCGGCGTTCTTCCCTCCGAGCTGTGCGCCGGCGAGCAGCTGGAGACGTTCATCGCCCTGGGGAATTCTCTGTTCGGCGGCATTCCGGACGGGCTCGCCGGGTGCCCGTCACTGACGAGGATTCGGCTGGGAGAGAATTATCTCAATGGCTCGATACCGGCGAAGCTGTTCACGCTGCCGAACCTGACGCAGATTGAGCTGCACGACAATCTACTGTCCGGCGAGCTCAGCCTGGAAGCCGGGAAGATGTCATCGTCGATCGGGGAGCTCAGCCTGTTCAGCAACCGATTGTCCGGCCAGGTGCCGACCGGGATCGGTGGGCTCGTGGGACTGCAGAAGCTACTGCTCGCGGGGAACAAGCTGTCCGGCGAGCTCCCACCCGAGATTGGGAAGCTACAGCAGCTCTCAAAGGCGGACCTTTCCGGGAACCTTATTTCCGGCGAAGTACCCCCGGCGATCGGAAGCTGCCGTCTGCTCACCTTCCTGGACCTCTCGGGCAACAAGCTCTCCGGCCGCATCCCGCCGGAGCTCGCTAGTCTCCGCATCCTCAACTACCTCAACGTATCCCATAACGCACTCCAAGGGGAGATTCCGCCTGCCATCGCGGGTATGCAGAGCCTGACGGCCGTCGACTTCTCGTACAACAATCTCTCCGGCGAGGTCCCGGCCACCGGCCAGTTCGCCTACTTCAACGCGACCTCCTTCGCCGGGAACGCCGAGCTCTGCGGGGCGTTCCTCTCCCCGTGCCGCTCCCACGGCGTCGCGACATCGGCCTTCGGCTCCCTCTCGTCGACCGCCAAGCTCCTCCTGGTGCTCGGGCTCCTCGCGCTGTCCATCATCTTCGCGGCTGCGGCCGTGCTGAAGGTCCGTTCGATGAAGCGTTCCGCCGAGGCCCGCGCGTGGCGGCTCACGGCGTTCCAGCGCCTGGACTTCGCCGTGGACGACGTGCTCGACTGCCTCAAGGAGGAGAACGTGATAGGCAAGGGCGGGTCCGGGATCGTGTACAAGGGCGCGATGCCGGGGGGCGCGGTGGTGGCCGTGAAGCGGCTGCCGGCCATCGGGCGCGCCGGCGCGGCGCACGACGACTACGGGTTCTCGGCGGAGATACAGACGCTGGGGCGCATCCGGCACCGGCACATCGTGCGGCTGCTCGGGTTCGCGGCCAACCGGGAGATCAACCTGCTGGTGTACGAGTACATGCCCAACGGCAGCCTCGGCGAGGTGCTCCACGGCAAGAAGGGGGGACACCTGCAGTGGGCGACGCGGTTCAAGATCGCCGTGGAGGCGGCCAAGGGCCTCTGCTACCTGCACCACGACTGCTCGCCGCCGATACTGCACCGCGACGTCAAGTCCAACAACATCCTCCTCGACGCTGACTTCGAGGCCCACGTCGCCGACTTCGGCCTCGCCAAGTTCCTCCGCGGCAACGCCGGCGGCTCCGAGTGCATGTCCGCCATCGCCGGCTCGTACGGCTACATCGCTCCTGGTACATTCCCTCCTTCACAAATCGCTATCCGAATTCCGCTTCACTGTTTGCTATTCTCGGCTCACTGTACAGACTTTTCCATGTTACTACTTCTGTCCAGTGAACTCACACTGCACAAATTCTTCCATCTGAAAGGATTTTACAACTGTGTGATTTGTGTCCTGTTTGCTGCCAAATGTTACCGGCATTATTCAAACACATGCTTGATGCTTCAGCTTCTGTATACCATGTGGAAATTTGAACAGAATTTCTTTCAGACAAAAAAAAAACTAATGTCCTCAGATATGTTTTTACTGTGTCCTACACAAAATGAATCGTACATCCTCTGGCCCTGGCCCTGGCCCTGGCCCTGGCCCTGGCCCTGGCCCTGAACATCTGATAGCTGCGTTTCGTCGCCTTGTCGTTTTAATGGATCATCATTGGGAAGTGTAGTTTGTGATCTTATGTGTCTTCATTCTCCTGTGCCCCAGAGTATGCCTACACCCTCAAGGTGGACGAGAAGAGCGACGGCTACAGCTTCGGTGTCGTCTTACTAGAGCTCATCACGGGCCGTAAGCCGGTCGGAGAGTTTGGCGACGGCGTCGACATTGTGCAATGGGTGCGGATGGTGACCGGCTCGAGCAAAGAGGGTGTGATGAAGATCGCCGACCCGCGCCTCTCGACGGTGCCCCTGTACGAGCTCACCCACGTCTTCTACGTTGCCATGTTGTGCGTCGCCGAGCAGAGCGTCGAGCGGCCCACGATGCGCGAGGTCGTGCAGATCCTGGCCGACATGCCCGGGTCGACATCCACGTCCATCGACGTCCCTAACAATGTCGTCGACACGAAGGAGGACAATAAGTCGTCGCAGCAGCAGGAAGGGCCACACGACTCCCCGCCGCAGCAGGATCTCCTTAGTATCTAAGAAGTGGCACGGGGATGAATTGGTCGTGGTAGTACTAGCAGTACTTTGTAGCATCCCAATCCCACTGTTCTTTCAGTTTTTTCTTGTGTAGCGTGGGAACGTGGCGGTATGGAGTGTGTGTATGCAAGAGAGGTAATGTAGCATGCATGTTCTGGTAACTAGTTTATCACCACCATCTCTCATAAGGTGGATTAGGCCTTGTAATCTCTCTGCGTAATGTAATGGTGTACAAATCAAGCTGTTTGGGCTTCCAGGCCAGCTCCGAAAATACACGGAGGGAGGCTCAAGTCGCCAAGGAAATGGTTTGAAATTTCTAGTTTCGTACTCTCCATCTGATGATCATGCACCGCACTGCACTGCAGGCTAACGCTACAGGTCAGGGCCGAGTAGTATGCACGATTGATGAGCACCTGCTGCTATTGCTATCCTAACGCACAGAGAGGCACAGGAGCAGGAGCAGCGCTGCCGGTGCTAGCTGGCTCGATCAGTTCCCGCATGGAGACGGAGACGGGGGCGGGTGCACGTGAAGGGTCAGTTCCGCCGTGCTCTTCTCCCTGCGACCTGTGGGGATCGATGACAGGTTTGCTCGACGATGACACCACGCTGTTTGCTCGACAATGAGCCTGTTCGACTTATCTAGGCTTATTTCCTTCCACGCAATACTATTTAATCTACCAGTCGAATATTATTCTTCGTATTAGCTGAATAGGCTCTCGTCTCGGTGGCTCTGGCGCAGGGCGCTCACTTGGCGGTTTTTTTTCGTTTCATCTGATCTGGTCGTGCAGCGGCGTTGCTAGTCCAAGGGTCCATGCTGCTGCACTTATACGTGGGAATGGATCAACATCCATAATCTAAAGAAGAAAAATCCAGGAAGATCCTAAATTATAAAGCTCACATCCAATCCAATCCAATTCACTCACTCAAAATCCAATATCCAACAATATAATTCAACCACCACCAGGTTGACTACTCAGATAAATCTATATGTGGGACACATGTCCAGTCGTCCAGAGCCGGACCCTAGAATTAAAAACTCGCATTCACACTATAAAATTTTAGCGGATTTGACCGAAATTTGGTGAGATGCGTTAACATGACAGTCCGCTATTCAGTGCAAATCGGTGAAGCCAAATCTATATGTGGGACCCACGTCCAGAGCCGGACCCTAGAATTAAAAGCTCGCGTTCACACTATAAAATTTTAGCGGATTTGACCGAAATTTGGTGAGATGCCTTAATATAACAGTCCACTACTCAGTGCAAATCGGTGAAGCTAAATCTATATGTGGGACCCACATCCAGGGCCGGACCCTAGAATTAAAATCTCGCGTTCACACTATAAAATTTTAGCGGATTTGACCAAAATTTGGTGAGATGCCTTAATATGACAGTCCGCTACTTCGTGCAAATCGGTGAAGCCAAATCTATATGCGGGACCCACGTCCAGAGCCGGACATTTGAATTAAAAGCTCCTGCTTGGACATCCAATACTGATTGGACATCCAATTTAATTTAGCATGTGGACATCCACATCCAAAGTAATCCAGTACAAAAGGAAAAAATCCAATTGGATTTGGATTTTCCAAAATCCATCGCCACGTCTAGCTGCACTGTGACACTGTAACTGCTGCTAGAGAGTGCGAGTGGCCCAGGCAGACTGGCAGAGACAGCACCGCGTCGGCAAGGGAGTCGGAGGAGCTGCAGCGCGTACAGGGCCAGGGCAAGAGGCCGCCGCTTGCATTGGCCGCCACGGGAGTATCCTGCAACGAGGCGAGCGAGCGCGGCGAGATTCGTGATCGACGGCGTGCGTTCCAGCTTTGTATATGTGTGTACCGTATTGTATGGTCAGGTCTCATATGTCAATCCTTTGTCACGGGGTACCGGGAGAAGAATCTCCATGACCTCGTCTTCGCACTGGAGACCTGAGACGACCCGACCGATCGAGCGGCTCTCGTCGCGTCTCGGCCTCTCGGGTCACTGGTTTCACTACTCTCCGCTATTCAAAATCTCATCTCTGGTTTCTCCGATTGTTTTTTGAGGACCTTCATATACTGGCAGGAAATAATCCAACGCAATGCACTCTCGAACAATCGAACGCCAAGATGCATCATACATGTAAGGTTTGGGGACGTTTGCAATCTTTTCTAAGTGAAATTCGACTGGATTTTAGATGTACTAGTCCATCAACCCGTGCCTCCGCACGGTTTAACACTTTATTTTAAATATTATAAGAGCATCATAATAAGGTTCACATAATTTTGCGACATTAACTGTAAATGTAATATATTAATTAGCATTTGGTCAGCATAATTGAGAAGAGAGATTCATATAATTTTATGATTGTATTGCATACTATGCTAAAAAATAATAAGTACAATTAGCTTTGTTTTATTGAATGATCCACCGCAATAATAACACAAATCTCATTATTTTCTATCTTCTTAATATAGTTTGCTCCCAATGTACTCCTTTTGTCCCAAAATATAGCTATGTTTAGATTTTACAGATTTATCATGAAACCAACTATCAAAATATGTAATCTTCCTACGTAAAATACATTACGTTAAAAGCTATTGTTGGTCAAAGTTGGGAGTAACCGTTATTCGGACAATTTGGTCAATCATGGTTCCCTAATTTTTCATCATCATTATAAATAGAGAATAAAAAAGACAATCAGACGGAACATATATCATACCTTTTGATAAATAAAGTTCCTGTTAATACTTAATTGTTCACCACACAACTGAGTGAGGTTGAATTCCACAATCTGGTTACTCTTGCTTTGATGTTCCACAATTCCTATTTAACTACATTAGCAAAAGATGTTGATGGATCAAATTGAGTTATTTTTTATACAAAAGACATAATATACAAACATGGAACTTTTTTACACATAAGTTTGAGAACAATGGTGAGAAGCAAGTCATCTATATCTAGCATGCAGCATGCCAAACAATAAGCAAATAATTTAGTAATCATAACATACGCTATGCAAAAATTAATCTAATTGTAGCATGCAACATGCCAAAAAACAAAAAAATAATTTAGTAGTCATAACATATGCCATGACAAATTAATCTATCTGTAGCATGTAGCAGACTAAACATTAAAAATAATTTATTAGTTGTGACAAATGTCATAAATTTATTTAATTATAGAAGGAAAATCAAACAAATTTTAAAATAATGTCTCGACATGGACCGGTCTCTAGTGTATGTAAGGAATCGGATGCTCGTAGCCTAAGAGGGGGAGAGGGTGAATTAGGCAACTTAAAAAACTTAACCTATGGCTTCACTACTTTTGCATAAAGTAAAACTAGAACATACTATCTAGATGTGCAACTAAGGTTGTTCTAGTGTGAAACTCCCATCCCAAAACAAGGTTTGCAACCTATAGCCAATCCTAGCATGATACTACTCTAGAAAAGTAAAGGCAAACAAAGATTACAAGAGAGTAAATGCGGAAACGTAAAGAGGGATGAGAGGAAGCAAACTCTTGACACGTGATTTATCCCGTGGTATCGGTAGGCACTAAGCCACCCCTAGTCCACGTTGTTGAAGCACTCACACAAGAGTATTGCTTCCCGGTCACCAAGTCTCTCCTAAGAGCACCACTTGACTTGCCACTAAGACTTGCCACTTAGGCACTCGCCAAGCTCCCTTGGTCACCTTGATGCCGCCTCCACTAAGGAGCTTCTCCACTTAGGAAGGGGGTCTCCACGTCCCCCGCACAAAGTGTCCTCGCTGCTCCACACCAAGCCGGAGGGTCGAAGACGATTGCCGGTGAGCCACTTAGGCCCCAAGGCTTCCGGCGGACCTTGTACACCTTGATTCACTTAAGAATCACCTCACAAGGTTGGCACAACCTTGCACTCACTCAGCTCTAAGCTAAGCCTAACACTAAGCGTACACACAAAGCGTATGCAAGTCTATGGATGAGCAATTAAGCAC
Source organism: Cenchrus fungigraminus (assembly GCA_036936925.1). Taxonomy (NCBI): domain Eukaryota; kingdom Viridiplantae; phylum Streptophyta; class Magnoliopsida; order Poales; family Poaceae; genus Cenchrus; species Cenchrus fungigraminus. Next base: position 91,185,425 of record CM072776.1, on the reverse strand, counting down.
TTGGATGGATTGGATATGATCTTCTAGGTGTCTTGCACTCCTCTGCACTTCCACACCATCCAGCAACATCAAATGGGTGAGTGGAGGGGGTATAAATAGCCCAAGGCACTCAAAGAGCCGTTGGCTAACGGCCACTGAAAAAGGTAGCGTCGGATGAACCGATGCTATGCTTTTCCAGGGCGTCGGTTCATCCGGTGCCCTCCACATCACTTAGCCGTTGCATCCCTGCTGACACAACTGTTCTGACGCTATGCTCCGACGGTGCGTCGGATCATCCGGTGCTGAAGACCCCGCGACCAAACCCTCACTGTTAGCTTCCACGTGACCGTCGGATGAATCGCTGCGCACCCGTCGGTTCATCCGGTGCTTAAGGCTTCATCTTGGTGCGTCTCTGTCTTGTTCAAACGTGATCATCGGATAGACCGACGGTTCCCTCCAATGGACCGTCGGTTCATCCAACGCTACTGACTTCGCTGCTTTGCTCCTTCAATTCGTCCGACGCAACTAGAAACTGCACCGTCGGTTCATCCGACGGTGCCTTGGCTTTCACCCAGTGTACCAACTCGTCCGACCATTGCACCGACGCTTACTATCTAGGTACTGTCGGTTCATCCGACGGTGTCCTTTCTTTTCCTTTCTTTGCTCGGTTTTGACCCTAGAAAAATAGACTATCTTCTCAATTTGGCATGTGGTATTTTTGCATCTTTGGGACCTAGAAATGTCTACAAAGATATGCTAAACAATATGGTTAGTCCCATTGATTATGTTGTCATGAATCACCAAAATCATACTCGAACTAATGGCATATGAGGCCATGTTCGCTACAGTGTAACCAATGGGTCTAAAAGGTTTTGTGCAGAAGAATGCTTAGGTTAATTGTACCGTTTTGTTGAACAACAACAAGGGGCCTAGTTCCGTTGATGAAAGCAGCAACATGCTCTAGTTGATGGAAGCACTACACAAAAGAGAAATTTCATGAAAGACGACAACTCTATTTTATATATGCACGGGAAGAGTATATAATTTGTTGTGTTAGGCTAACAACCTTTAGAATATATTATTTTTATGATTAAAATATGGAAGAGAAATTCAAAGGAAGAGATATATGATCGACAGACATCTATGCACGTACATATCTAGTTTATTAGTTGTATTAGCTAGACATCTTTTAGGATAAATTCTTTTATGATTTAAATATAGGAATATGTAAAGGGCATCAAACTAATTATGTTACATGTGACATGCATGACAAGATAATTGGACACTTTTCTATTTGAAGCAAAGATATATGTTGTGTTAGATGTGGCCGGTAGATGATTTAGATTTAACTTTTCTACAGTGACACATGTGGATATAATTTATACAAAAATACAGGAGTTGTTTTTGTTAATTCTTCATAATGGCATAGGTGGGTAATTTTTGAAACAAATACATCCAACGACTATTAAAATTAATGATATTTTTTAGAGCGTCCACCTAGGAATCTTAGGTGGCTTCATGTGGAGGCTTCTCTTTTTTTAGAGCGTCCACATAGGATTTCTAGGTGGCTTCACATGAAGGTTGCAAAAGGAGCCTCCAATTAGTAATAGTAAGATACCCTTCCTTTTTTGACAACAGTACACCCTTCCTTAATTATACGAGAACGAAAACAAGAAATGACAAGAAAGTTCTATCACCTTCCACCAACAGCGCACAACTTCGACTTGGACAGTTCCATTTACGGGCACCGTTGAGAGTGGTTCGGCGCACGGATGGATCCGCATTATCATGACCCTCCGCTGGCACAATTTTGAAATTTACAGTTTTGATAACCGTGCGATGACCTCTCGAATAAGACTGGCCTTAAGCCTCGTTTAGTTAGCCAAATAAAAATTGTTTGTGAATTGAAAATGGATTGTCGGAAGAGATGTTCAGATACTGATAAAAACTAATCACAAAACTCACTTGAACATTGTGAGACAATTTTCATTAGATATTGTTTAATATAGTATGATATTGTCTAATCATGACATAATTCGTCTCGGGTAAGATTTTACCCGAGGTAATGAAAAATGTCATTATTCATGTTTAATATACTTCTCGTTAATGGCCCCGTTTGGATACACTAGTAGGGTTAGAGTTAGAGTTAGTTTCTAACTCTAGCTCTAGCCCTAAACTAACTCTAGCTCTTGAGGTGTTCGGATGATTGGAGTTAGATTACTAATAAATGTACTTTTTCAATCATTTGTCTCATTTAAATTCTCTTTTCAGCAGGATTTGGTGTGGCTAGCTCTTGTGTGGTCTCCTTCCACTCACAAATAACACAAAGAAATCATCTTTACAAATCAAACATCCAAAACACAATAAATTTTATTTTATCCATACACATGAGATGTCTCACTTAAACATACAAATCCTCGATCAAACTTTTTTTTTTTAAAATGAACATCGAAATAACCTTAAGCTTCTTACGCATTCACGTGCTACAACCTCATCCACACACATGTTGATGTAGGGCGGCAGCCTTGGTGGGGGATGCTGATGGGGGAGGCGGTAGAGCGTGAGCGCGGCTGGGGGATTGGGGATTGGCGGCGCGAGTGGGAGGGTGAACGAGCTGGTAGCCGGTGGCGAGGGCCCGTCGCGGCTGGGGGCGACGACGCGAGTGGGAGGCGGCGGCGGCGCCGATTCGTCGCGGCCGCGGATGGGAGGAAGGAGAGGGTCGCGGTCCCGTCGCGGACGGGATGGGGGCGACGGGATCCGCTGCGGCCTGCGGGGTGGGTAGCGAAGAAACAAAATTCAGTGGGTCCAGCCACATTTAGCCCCAATTAGCATTTCTTGGGTGGGCTAGTTTTTTTGATTGGGCTAGTTGCATCTAACCCAATCTTACGCACCAAGTTTGATTTTTTTAAAGCTAATTGGTGCTAAACTAGCAAAATCTAACTCTAGGCTATGGATCAAACAGGGCCAATGTGAACATCCGGATAAAAAGTTTTCTTTTCCAAGTTTGAATCTTTTAAAGCTAATTGGTGCTAAACTAGCAAAACCTAACTCTAGGCTATGGATCAAACAGGGCCAATGTCGGAACATCAGGATAAAAAGTTTTTTTTTCCGAAACTAGACAAGACATTACTACGTGTGTACGTAGACACACACAGTTCAATCGTTGAGCTGTACATCCATTGGTGTGCTGACGGCCTGACGCAGATGCATGGACGGCAGCACATCGAATACAACTCCCGCGCAAATAAACGAACCAAAATATTGATGTAAAATTCAACCAAAATTATATATGAATAGATGATGTAAAGATCTATGTTGACACAAAATTTGAGATGTAACAAAAATCTGGGCAACACAATATAAAAAAGTGAAATTAGCACTTGATATTGGAGGTTGTACTGTTCATCTTTAGACCCGCAACCGTAACTGTTCAATTATTGATTTCTTTTTTTTTCCTTCGTGCACAAAATTTTGTTCATCCTCAAATCTTATATGATGATAGAATAAAACATGATGCATCTATACATATATTTAGATTGATTTTTGATGCACCTTTAGAGGTGCATCAGTGGGTTGGGAGCATGGGAGTACTCCAAGCGGCGGGAGCACATGATACGTTCTCCACCGTCTACTTAACCGATCTACTGGACTTCCCTCTTAAGTGTGTGTTTGGTATGGCTCCAGAGCCGAACTCCGCGCCAGAGTGGGGTGGAGCTAGCCAAACACCTCGACTTCATAATTCCATGGAGCAGTGCAAACTCTGGAGCTCTAGTGCAAATGGAATTGGAGTTCTGGAGTACCTCCTTTGCTACTCCAAAACCAGACAATATGAAACTAGACATGAAGTTGGTGGGAAATTACCCACCACTGCCATCGATAAGTGAAAATAATGTTTGTTCTGTTTTCCTCCCTCGTGTCTCCTCCACAGGCGTCGCCCACACGCTCTCCTCCCCAACGCCGCCGGGAGCCCCCTTCCCCTACCGCGAGCTCCCCCGACGCCACCCGTACGCTCTCCTCCCCAACACCGTCGGGAGCCGCTTCCCCTTACGCGAGCTCCCCCGATGCCGCCCGCACGCTCTCCTCCCCAACGCCACCGGGAGCCCCTTCCCCTGCGCCTATTTCCCCACCTCCACAGCGCCGTCGCGAGCTAGAAAAGACCGATTTCCCCACCAGTTCCTCCTGCCCGCGAGATCCACACGGTGGCCGACCGATGGAGCTGCTCCGCCCCCGACGCTGCTGAGAGCTCCCCTCCCCCTGCTCACGAGCTCCACGGCCGTGGCGGCAGCGCCACAGTGTCGTGATGGATGATTGCCCACTAGTTCCTCTTCCCAGGGGCGCGTCGGTGGCGCTACGACGCCGTGCTGGCCGCCGACGCTGAGCCCGCGGCGCGCGCCATCAAGGCCGTGACCGACGCCGACGGGGCCGCCGCATCCGTCGAGGATGGGATCGAGGTTTGGAGGTCAACCGCCGCCTCCTCAACTTCGTCAACTCCTGCGCCACGGATGCTAAGGCCGAGCCCCCGTAGGAGGAGGTCACTCCCGCCGCGGCCGAGGGCGAGGCGGCGTGAGCTGGACTGACAGCGGCGGGAGGAGCTCGGGCCCACGGGCGCGAAGGAGGCGGGCGAGGACGCCGGGCACGGGAAAAAAGGAAATTGTGCCTGCCAGGTGGGACCCACAATTGGGGATGGAGCTGGTAGCTGGTAGCCAAACGTCCCAATTTGAGTTTGAAGTTTTGGAGTGGAGTCAGCTCCACCTAGAGTTTTTGAGTGGAGGAGCTCTACCTGAAGTTGAAGCCATCCCAAACAGGACCTAGGGGGCTCCCGGAAATTAAACCATCCACGGGCTCTTGGCGTCGACCGATCGATCGGCGGAAGGAAATACACGGCGTGCAGAAGCACACGCCGGCGTGCAAAAGCGCACACACCGACGCGCCGGCCGTGGAGGTGGAGCAGGATGTGACACGGATCACGTAGCTAGGCCTCGATCGCATTGGCAGCATGCATGAGCCGTCGCCTCCTGCGCCCTGGCCCCTGGCCGTGGCCGGTCGCGTCGATGGGGGGCCGGGCGGAGGAGATGCATCATGCAACGGGCAAAGGCATCGGCGCCGGCCCGTCGGTCTCGGTCGATCACTCCAATCGACGGAGGCGCGATGTCACGGCGCCGAAGCGATCAAGGAGGAGGACACGGACGGGCGGGGTCGACACGGATGGATGATTCGTGCTTGGACCCGGACCGGACGGGGCGCGACCGGGCGTGTCTTGCGAGATTGACGAGATCCGCAATGTTGAATTCGCTGTGTTGGCTGCTATTGGCTTTTGCCTTTGCGTCGCTGTGTGCTTGAGGCGTGCCAGCGCCGTGTCTCGTAATTTCCTTGCCTTCGCTTAGCCAAGGCCCAAGGGGCTGTGCCTAGGTTACCAAGAAGAAGGATTCTCTCGCAATGTATGAGATGAGAGGGCAGATTACTCGCCATCCGTTACCTGACAAATAAACCTAGCCTGTTTAGTTCCCATATAAAAAATAGAGTAAAATACGTTCACGGTGCTTAAACTTGTCCAGCTGCATCACGTAGGTCCTCATAAGCTTAAAATGCTTTTTTTACCCTCTAAACTTGGGCTCGAGTGTCATTTAGGTCCATGTACTCTTAGAGTGCAAATTTATCTCTCTAAACTTGACTTCAGATGTCATCTAGATCCATATGCTTTCTAAAGGCATTGTCATCTCAATTAAATTGATAAAAAACTTAGTTTTACACATAAATATTGATATGCTGAATCCATAAATATTGATATCCTTTTACGTAATATCATATATTTCTAGGTGCACATGACAAGCATGCTCAATTATTTTTGAAAGATTGTTCAATTTTGAATAATTCGTGGTTCCACAATACTGAACTAGAACCAGGGATTTTAAGGAAATATGTCAATAAAAATGATGGTTTGCTTTAAAACATAAAATTTGTTCTTATCATTATTAATTATGTTAGTGGGATGACAATGTATTTTAAGTTTAGGGACGGCACCCAAGGTCAAATTTATGGAGTCATATCTGCACTTTGAGAGTATATGGACCAAAATGACACCCGAACTCGAGTTTAAGGAGTCAGAAATGCATTTTGAGAGTACGAGAATCTAAGTGACACAGCTGGATAAGTTTAAGAATCGGTCCTGTACTTTACTCTAAAAAATATTCACCCATCCCATCAAAACTAGTGATATTTTTAAACGAGGATTAATAACAAAACCCATTCCATAACTCTCGGTTCAAATCGCGAGACAGATCTAATAAGCCTAATTATGTTAGAGGGTGCTTGGATACCTTTTAGTCCCATGACTAATGGGGTGCTTGGATCCAAGGGACTAAATTTAGTCTGACTAAAATTAGTCTATTTGAGAGACTAAAGTTCCAAGCACCCATGACTAAAGAGAGACTAAAACTAGTCTTGAGACTAAAATATTTTAGTAAGGAGAACCCTACTAAACTTTGTTTTAGCTCTCTCTCTTTATTTAACCTCATAGAAATTTGTAGCATGCCCCATCTATTGGTGGGAGAGGGAGAAAAGGGAGAGAAATAATTAATGCTCATTTACTACATTTTAGTCTCTTTAGAATTTGGATCCAAGCATAGGTGAGACTAGCAACTTTTAGCCTGACTATAAAACTAGTCAGGCTAAAAGTTGCTATTCTCACCTATGCTTGGATCCAAATCCTAATAAAGAGACTAAAATATAGTAATCTCTCTCCCTTTTCTCCCTCTCCCCCCAATTGATGGGGTATGCTACAGATTTGTATGAGATTAAATGAAAAGAGAGAGAGCTAAAACAAAGTTTAGTAGGGGTTCACCTTACTAAAAAGTTTTAGTCTCAAGACTAGTTTTAGCCCCTCTTTAGTCAGAGGTGCTTGGAACTTTAGCCTCTCAAATAGACTAATTTTAGTCAGACTAAATTTAGTCTCATGGATCCAAACACCCCCTTATGATTAGACAGTCGTGTTATAGCAAAAAGATTTGACTTCGTGATTTGACTTAATGGATTCGCTTCGTGATTTTTCGTCCATCCATGTAATCAGTTTTATAATTAGATAATGTTTAGTTTTTCCAATTAGCGTTGGAAAAGTTGCCAAAAAATTTAGACAGCTAAACGGGCCTATTCAAACCCTTTTTATGCGAGGGAAACCGTAATTTAAAATCCATGCATAGACGACCAAACAAGACGAGAGCTCCTAGCTGCAGCTGCAGTCAGTAATGTGTGGTCGAGTCATTGTCGTACGGTGTCCGTGCAGGGGCTGCAGATCCCAGATGAGACTGCTGCAATGAAGGGGACATGAGCAATCGTCTGCTCCGAATCATCTCTTGCTACTTGTTTCTCGCTCCCCTGTAGCCTGTCGTTGGGGTTTACTCGTAGATTAATTACAACTCTTAATTGCAGTTAGGCCAACCTCTGCAACGTCTTTTGTTCCCGATCAAACCGTCGTGGTGTCAGGGGAGCTGGTGTGCGCTTTTGCCGGTGCGATTTGGAGCGTCTCTCTTGACACTTCGTCACGATATAACGACTCCGTCATTCCGTGGTCTTGGTTGCTATTGGTAAATCAGTTTAAAGCCTGGTAGCAGCAAGTAACCTCCTCGTTCCCGACACACTTGTGCAAAGTGGTGATCCATATGCTGTAGATGTAGTTCCGAATCACTTTCTTAATTTCTTCTGTATTTCCATTTGTTTTGAAATAAAATTAGTTTAACAAAAAAACTGAGACTAAACCAAGAAAACAAATTTGCATTCCTAAGCTAGGAATTAGGTCTAGGGAAGGCTTCTTCTTCTTTCCCTAGCGCTAGCTTCTTCTTTCTCTCTTCTTCCCCTCAAATCTGGAGGAGGGGCTTAAGGGGCCTTCCATGGAGCTGCAGGCGGTAGGAGGGGCTTCAGCCCCTCCCACCCCACCGCTTGCTCCGCCCCAGCCTACGATCGTTTTCTTTTCTTTTCTTAAACCAATTAAGGCATCCAGGGACGTAACACGCATGTTCCCCTCTCATATGAATGTGCATACATACATCCTACACATAAGAAGATGTTTGGTTCGTGCTATGATAACGTAAATGCAAAATGGAATCAAATTATAATGTATTTGGCTCTGGAATGGTGGAATGAGTGATTATCCTCTTTATTTGGTTGCACTCTGGTAATATAATCAGATTACGGTGTATGAGTTATATCTGACTACGGTACGAGAAGAGGGGGTAACAAGCTTCTATATATATTGATTACGAAAGGAATTCGATTATGGCGTCTATTGAATACAAACCACCACAACCAAATATATGTAATGAAATTCCTTACCTTCTGTAATCAGGTTACGTTACATTTTAATCAACCAAACAACTCCTAAGTCTATACTATAAAGATCGAATAATTTGAAAAATCTTTCTCACCCAATTTGGGTCCACCATACCCCTCACGTTGGTCCCACCTGTCAATTAATTAGGAGGGTGGATAAGGTGGTAGATCCATAAAATCGCAATTTGGAAAACGTTTCTGCCAAAAATAAAAAGATTTTGTTACCTACCACTTGCATACCCGCCGGTATACCCGCATTGGGCCCACCACCCGCGCCCAGACCAACCTCCCCAAAGCTTATCTCCACCCACCTCCGCCGCACAAACTCCACCTCCCCTCTTTCTCTCTCCCTGGTCTTCCTCTGCTCTCTGACGGCAGACGGGCCCTGGCAGCGGCGCACCACCAGCGGCGACGGAGGTGCTCGCGTAGGAGCTTTGCACGAAGGAATTAAGCCGCGCCACCACTCCATGGCCAGGAATCGGAGGAGCAGGGTGTTGACACCGTTTTTTGGAAAAACCAGGTCAAAAAGGATAAAGAGAAGCAGCCGATGAAAACAGAGTACAATCGGCCGATTGAAGAGAGAGAAAAGGGTGGTCAACAGGACTTGCCGATAGTCAGAGGAGTTCAACTCTATCAATGGATTGGCGAGTCAACCAATCGGCCGATGGTCAACCAGAGGATCGGCCGATGGAGAGAAAGAAGGCGGTAATGAAGGAGATACGCCAAAAGGAAAGCACAGAGGAGGCGGGTCAATCCACGATTAGCAACGGGTCAAAAAGTCAGTTTTTAGGGAATTTTTGACTCCTGCGAGAGTCCTTTTCTATTTTTTAGTAGTCTTTATCTTTCTTTATATACAAGTAAGCAGTGCCGCAATCGGCTAGGAGTCGGGTTGTCCTCAGGACATAAATAGTGACCCTACGTGGTCGGAAAAAGGTGTACACACCAATATCAAACAAACCGCCTCCGGGCAAACCCTTTACAATTTACAGCATCTACTTTACATCATCTACTTTTCGGTGACTTCGCCATTGCGTTTTTTTCTCTTTTCTACAACGCCGTTCTTCAAGTTCGTCGGGCTGCATCGATCGATCTCCGGCAAGCTTGTGAGTACCGTTTTACCGAATAACCCTAGGCTTTAACCTTCGGGCGCATCGCTGAGGTTTCGTCTAGTTCTTTATTCACCCCTTACCGATATTAGCTAGATTTGCAAATTTTCGTACCAATTCTTGTGGTTTTAGCTATTATCACCAACTTACCCCACTCGATCTAGATCCTATCGGCTTCTAACACAACAGCCGATTCCGACCTGTTCGAGTGCTGACGTCACAATCGGCCGATCCCAGCCGATCTCTTATCCACACCCTCGCGCTTCGGTCGCTCTCGAGCCGGCAGATCTCGCTTTACTCGTATCGGCCGATTGGCTGGTACACGTGTCGCTAAAAGGCCATCGGTTCTCTAGCCGACCCCTAATATTTTTCCATTGTCAATCAACAGGTCAGATTGGCTGGCACGCCTCGCTACAGACCGGGGAGTCACATGTGTCGCGCGCGGAGGTGACGTCCTATTTTCGCGTCAACACACTTTTGGCACGCCCAGTGGGACACGAAAAGGTCAACAATGACGAAGAACACGAAGAGTGGTACTTTCGAGGTTGATCCAAGCAATGCTCAACCAATCACCAGGGATCAGCTGAAAGATGCAGACAAGGTCGAGTTCGAAGCTCACATGAAGCATTATGAAGAGCTTTGCCTGGCATCATATGGTCAGACTAAAGGTGGAGTCTTCAAGAAGAATCCTTTGCCAACACCTAAGCAAGTCACCTTCTCAGCCGATCCCGAAGGGCTTCAAGACATGATGAATAAGGCGATGCATCAAACAATGATTGATCAAGCTAAGGTTCTCGCCAATACCATTCAGAATTGTCTGACTGAAACGCTTAAGAAAGGAGCAGAAGGAGGATACCTGGGACCTGCATACTTCCAACCAAATCGAACTCCTCCGGTGTTCCAAAAAGACCAATCGGCTTCCCTGCCGATTGATGATCCAACCGTAGGGGTTTCACCGTCTCCACAGATCAATGCAACTGCTCCTAGTTCTTCATCAGATTCCTAGCCGATTCAGAATCAGAGTGTTGGAGATAAGTCCAAAGACCCTGCTGTCACAATACCAGTGGTCCAGACTCACTCTACACAGTCCAACGTCCAGGATCAGACTTTCTCAGTGCAGAACCCTCATCAGAGATATCCCACAATGAGAGATCAGGACGGAAAACTTGCAGGATGAGATTTGCCTCGCGATCATTTTGAGACTAATATCTCAAATTTCTTTGAACCTCAGCCTGAGGAAATTCCAGAAGTGAAGTACCCGCAATCTTATCAAGCTATGTTTGGAGGTACTCCAGGGACTGTGCACATGAACAAGGAAGGAGTAGAGTTTGTCTACTTCAATCACGGGAGTAAGACTTTTGAAAGAGTCAAGATCAGTCTAGTTCATGCTCATATGGTCATACCAACAGAGAGAAAAGCTCCTGTTCAACCTCAGAAATCGGCTCGGCAGCTGATGCTAGGGATGCCTGTGCAGACTGCCCCACTGCAACAGTCAACTTCAATGCAACCTGTCTTAACCCCGGCTAATACAGTGGCTCATATAAGATCATCGCCTCAGCAGCCGATCAACCAAGGGGTGGCAGGACAACCAACAACACCACAACAACAGGTGGATCCCACACAAGTACTACAGATACTCCTAAATCAATTGGCTATCTCAGGCCAGTTGAATTTGCATCAGCCAGCTCCATCAGCTGGTCAGCCGATCGAACAGATCCCACCTGTGACATGTCAGTCAAACACGCAAGGTTCTTCCGGAGCAAGGACGTCAACGGCACCAAATCCACAACCAAGAACCTTGGAAGATCAACCTCCAGAGACTCCATCAGCCAAGATGCAAGCAATTGAACAAGTATCTGCTGAGTTGAAGTCTCACATGAAGCAGGAGTTGATCGACCACTTTTCAGAGATGCTGCAGAAACAATATGGGATGAAACCCAAACAACAATCCTGCATGTACAGGACACCGTATCCATCTGGTTATGACCAGATACCTTTCCCTCCAAGGTTCAAAGTGCCAGACTTCACTAAGTTCTCTGGACAAGATGATACATCCACAATGGAGCACATTACTCGATTCATCATACAATGTGGAGAAGCAGGGAATGTTGATGCACTCAGGATACGGTTGTTCTCTTCATCTCTATCAGGGCCAGCATTCTCATGGTTTACCTTATTGCCAGCTAACTCCATCATCAAGTGGTTTGATCTGGAGCAACAGTTCCACAATTATTTCTTCTCTGGCATTCATGAGATGAAGATTACTGATCTGACCAGGCTCAAGCAAAGGAACGATGAAACAGTTGCTGGATTCGTTCAGAGATTCAGGGAGGTCAGAAACAAATGCTATAGTCTGAATCTGGGAGACAAGCAACTGGCTGAGTTGGCATTCCAAGGTCTCTTGCCGACTTTGTGGGAGAAATATGCATCACATGACTTCGAGAGTCTCAGCCAATTGGTCAGCGGGATGAGTCAGGAAACTGCAAAATCCTACGAGCCTAGAAGGAACTTTCAAAAGAAGGTCTCCTATGTGGATTACTCTGACTCAGAAGACGAAGATAATATGATTGGGCTCGCAGAGTGGGTCAAGGGCAAAAAGACAGTATCCTGCCCCTTCGGTAAAAAGGAACCAGAAAAATTTGGCTTTGACATCACTAAGGCCGATAAGATATTTGATCTGTTACTCCAGCAAGGGCAGATCAAACTCTCCCAGTTCCATACCATACCATCTGTAGAAGAGCTCAAGAGAATGAAGTATTGCAAGTGGCACAATGCAACGTCTCACGACACCAACGATTGCAAGATCTTCAGATAGCAGATCCAATCAGCTATTGAGCAAGGGAAACTCAAGTTTGAAACCCCTGCCAAAGCTGAAAAGCCGATGAAGATTGATCAGCACCCTTTCCAAACTAATACAGTTGAAGTGTCTAGCAAAGACACGTCACGTGTTAAGCTGCTGACGTCTGAATCGGCTCAAAATAAAGGAGTTGTTGATCCCAAGGTGCAAGCAACTGCTGCTGATGTCAAAGGAAAAGGGTTGCTACTTGAAGAAGTCCTGAAGCCACGCCGACCTGTCATGTCCGAGATGCTGATCAACAAGTTCCAGCGTCGGCAGGAGAAAGCAAGGGAAAAAGAAGAGTGGGCTCGACGCAACGAAGGACATTGGAGATGTCCATTCTTCAAGTACTGCTGGGAAGAAGGGATCAAGCTTCCAACGACAGAGAATTATCCAGAGTGCAATGGGGCTTTCAACAACAGCAACGCATCTAAGAGAGTTTGCTTCAATGACAGAAGACCTGCAGCTGGAGATCACCGTGAATTCAGCAATCAACGGATCCCGGTTCATCAACGGCTGGGGGGCAAGACCAGCGTCCACGATCGGCTGGGGGGCAAGGCCAGTGTTCATGATTGGCTGGGAGGCCGAGTCAATGAAAGGTCAAATAATCGGTTGGAAGAGATGGCTGATTCCTTGGTCCTCGATGAAGATATTATGTGCCGAGCTCCTGAGCGTCGACGCACCATACAACTGGACGATGAAGGATCAAGCCAAACACACAAGAAGCCTAATCCACAATGGTGTCCAGATGGTTTGACCAAGTCCCAGAAAAGGAGAGTGCAGCGCCTACGCCAGCTAGAACAGCAAGAAGAAGCAGAGAGACATGTGCTGGACAAGAAGAAGGTTCGGTCTAAAGTATGGCGTCCAAAGCCTAAGGCCGATGATGGGAAGGATGATAAACCACAAGCTGATATAAACATGGTTGTCCTCCTACCAAAAGAGTTCATGGCTCCGGTTGATTCGAATGTGTCAGATGAGGAACGTGGCATGGCTCAGTTAACACTGGAACCTACACAAGCTATCTTTGAGAAACCAGAAGATGAGAAAAGACAACATTTGAAGGTATTATTTCTCAATGGTTTTGTCAATGGGAAACCAGTCACCAGGATGCTAGTAGATGGAGGAGCAGCAGTCAACCTGATGCTGTACACCATGCTGCGCAAGATTGGGAAATCTGATGAAGATTTGACCCAAACCGACATGATGCTGGTGGACTTCGAAGGCAACGTCTCTCCGGCTCAAGGAGCAATCTGCGTAGAGCTCACCATCAGCAGTAAGACCCTTCCAACCGCTTTCTTTGTCATTAAAGGGAGGGGATCTTATAATCTATTGTTGGGTCGGGATTGGATACATGCCAACTGCTGCATACCGTCTACAATGCACCAATGCATCATCTAATGGATCGGAGATTTAGTGGAGGTGGTCCAAGGAGAAACCTCCTTGACAGTGGCAGCTACGGAAGCACAAGGATGGACCTATGATCGAGTAAGCTGCATATCTGGAAAAGCATGGGATACCAAGTATCTCAAGGTGTCCGATTTTGGACTAAAGCCGGTTCAAGCAGTCGGCTCTGATGACAAGATTTAATGGATCAGTTCATTGAAGATGAAGGGAAGCTTGGGCATGGGTTTACGTCGGCCGACGAATTGGAAAAGATAGATCTTGGAGATGGAAGCAAACCAAGGCCGACGTATGTAAGTACCAAGCTAGATGCAGAATATAAGAAAGAACTGATTGCATTATTAAAAGAGTTCAATGATTGTTTTGCCTGAGAATATTATGAGATGCCTAGTTTAGACCGATCCATTGTTGAGCATCGATTACCTATTAAACCAGGGTATCGACCTTTCCAGCAACATCCCAGGCAGTGTAATCCAAAGATTTATCCTGATATAAAAGCCGAGATAACAAAGTTACTCGAAGCTGGTTTCATTCGGCAATGTCGGTATGCTGAATGGATTTCTAATATAGTTCCTGTCTACAAGAAGATTGGCAAACTACGTGTGTGCATTGATTTCAGGGACTTAAACAAAGCAACGCCGATGGACGGATATCCGATGCCAGTAGCCAATGCACTGGTCAATCCTGCCGTAGGACACAAAGTCATCAGTTTTATGGACGGTAACGCTGGATACAATCAAGTATTCATGGCCATAGAGGATATTGCAAAGACTGCTTTCAGGTGCCCTGGTCACATCGGATTATATGAATGGATCGTCATGACCTTTGGGTTGAAGAAGGCTGGTGCCACATATCAAAGAGCCTTGAATTACATATTCCACGAACTCATCGGCAAGATAGTAGAGATCTACATTGATGATGTGGTTGTCAAATCAAAAAGCTACAAGGAGCATCTGACTGACCTACGAAAAACATTGGAGTGCACTAGAAAGCATAGTTTAAAGATGAATCCCAACAAATGTGCTTTTGGTGTTTCAGCTGGTCAATTCCTAGGTTTCTTGATACATGAAAGAGGGATCGAAGTGGGTCAGAAGTCGATCAGCGCAATTGACAAAATAGAGGCGCCATCGAATAAAAAGGAGCTTCAGTCATTGATCAGCAAGATCAATTTCATCAGAAGATTTATACATAATCTATCGGAAAGGATTCAGCCGTTTACACCTCTATTGAAGCTCAAGGCCGATCAAAAATTCGTATGGGGGGAAGAACAACAGAAGGCTTTAGATAACATCAAGCAGTACTTAAAGTCTCCTCCTATCCTAATGCCCCCTCAAGACAAGAAGTCGTTCAAATTGTATTTATCGGCTAATAAGCGGGCTATTGGATCGGCCCTTGTACGAGAACATTGAAAAGAATAAGTGGAGAATAGCCATATGGTATGATAAGAAAGTCAAAGTTAAAGAGTTTGCTGAAGGAGATCTGGTTTGGAAACTTATATTACCAATCGGCTCTAGAGATCCAAAGTACGAAAAGTGGTCACCGACTTGGGAAGGACCATATCGTATCAGCCAATGTGTGCCAGGCAATGCATACATCTTAGAAACATTGGAAGGAGAAAAGTTTGCCAGAGCACTAAATGGAAAATATTTGAAGAAATACTATCCTAGCATATGGGTAGACGCTTAGTCAAATCAGAGCCTAAACGGCTGATTAAAGACTCAAGTTACACCCAAGTACGAGTGTGATCGTCTTCGGTATAAAGTAGCCGATCATCTTCGGCTCCAGAACATGGCCGATGTACAAATCGCCCTTAGAACAATATAGATCTGAAGAATACATTGAGAAGACGAAGTTGAGATGAGTCACTACGGGTCGGTTACATTCATCATCACTGGACAGGTGACGGGGGCGAAGAAAGAGAAAAACAAAAGAAAGCGTAAATTTGACGAAGATGAATCACCAGATTCGGTGACTCCCCCCGTCAGGATTGTTGGAAAAGAAGACATAGGGTTGTTCTTCTTTCCGCAACGCCCAGGGACGACCTCCACCCTCCTCCATCAGCTGATGCACCCAAGACGCATCACAAGGGTTCTTCTAGCTGTTGGACCTCCTGGCTTCACAAAAGGAGACTAGAGAGGGAAGTATGCCCTAGACTATTTCACAAGAACTCTTCTAGCCATCATGAATCAGAGAGGAAGAAAGAAACCGAAGAGTAAGAGCCTAAAACTCGCTGGATCTATATCTTGAGCCATGGACGAAGGGGAAGTGTGTTCTCCATAAGGGCATGAAGGCGGTTATTTATAGCCGAGGCGCCTGAAGAGATAAAGATGAAGGAATCAGAAAAGACGGAAGCCAAAGATACCAGATCCGGTAAAAGGGGGAACAGATAACCCGTGAATGGCTCAGTTTCCAAAGGATGACCGATTCAGAGAAATAACTCCCAAAAATAGGGTCGACACACGAAACGGTGGGAAATTTCTCTAACACGTCCACAAACTGCAGAGCATGGTTCACAGAAATCTTCTGCCCAGCGTCGCAAGCAGAAATGACAAGCTCACTAACAGCACCCAAGAGAGATGCCATTTCAAGTGAGAGTTTGTCATTGACCAGCGGCAGTCATCACCCCCTAAGAAGGTTTCCAGGAAAAAATGCCTCTCATGCCTAAGTACCAAAAGAGCCAATATGTACATCAGGAGGATCGAACCTGGAGAAACCGTGGAAAGACCCCTGGGTAAGAGGGTGAGCTTTATAGAAAAGAGGAACGAAAGATCCAGAAAGTCACAAGGTGAACAGTCCTGAAGAAGTGTCAGATGATCACGTTGGGAGGCCAGGACACTATCAATAAGGATTGATCGCATTGGTCACATGAAAAGATTTGGCTATCATTTGAATTAAGGAAAGATGTCAGATTCGAGCAAAATTTCGGAGCAAAAGATCATTTACTCCGAAACTAGGGGGCATGTGTTGACACTGTTTTTTGGAAAAACCAGGTCAAAAAGGATAAAGAGAAGCAGCCGATGAAAACAGAGTGCAATCGGCCGATTGAAGAAATAGAAAAGGGTGGTCAACAGGACTTGTCGATAGTCAGAGGAGTTCAACTCTATCAACGGACTGGCGAGTCAACCAATCGGCCGATGGTCAACCAGAGGATCGACCGATGGAGAGAAAGAAGGCGGTAATCAAGGAGATACGCCAAAAGGAAAGCACGGAGGAGGCGGGTCAATCCACGATTGGCAACGGGTCAAAGAGTCAGTTTTTAGAGAATTT
Source organism: Cenchrus fungigraminus (assembly GCA_036936925.1). Classification (NCBI taxonomy): domain Eukaryota; kingdom Viridiplantae; phylum Streptophyta; class Magnoliopsida; order Poales; family Poaceae; genus Cenchrus; species Cenchrus fungigraminus. Next base: position 91,168,514 of record CM072776.1, on the reverse strand, counting down.
TTGACTCCTGTGAGAGTCCTTTTCTATTTTTAGTAGTCTTTATCTTTCTTTAGATACAAGTAAGTAGTGCCGTAATCGGCTAGGAGTCGGGTTGTCCTCAGGACATAAATAGCGACCCTGCGTGGTCGGAAAAAGGTGTACACACCAATATCAAACAAACCGCCTCCGGGCAAACCCTTCACAATTTACAGCATCTACTTTACAACATCTACTTTTCGGCGACTTCGCCATTGCGCTTTTTCTCTTTTCTACAACGCCGTTCTTCAAGTTCGTCGGGCTGCATCGATCGATCTCCGGCAAGCTTGTGAGTACCGTTTTACCGAATAACCCTAGGCTTTAACCTTCGGGCGCATCTCTGAGGTTTCGTCTAGTTCTTTATTCACCCCTTACCGATATTAGCTAGATTTGTAAGTTTTTGTACCAATTCTTGTGGTTTTAGCTATTATCACCAACTTACCCCACTCGATCTAGATACTATCGGCTTCTAACACAACAGCCAATTCCGACCTGTTCGAGTGCTGACGTCACGATCGGCCGATCTCAGCCGATCTCTTATCCACACCCTCGCGCTTCGGTCGCTCTCGAGCCGGCTGATCCCGCTTTATTCATATCGGCCGATTGGCTGGTACACGTGTGTCGGGGTTCTCAACCGCCGAGTAGTAAATTTGTATCGGATCGTGTGTCCGACCCGGATGGTTAGCGCGAGAGACGCCGGGATTTAGACTGGTTCGGGCCTCCGAGGAGTAATACCCTACGTCCAGTATCGAGCTGCCGTGTTCTTGCGCTAGGGTTGTCTGTAGTAGGGGTTACAAACTTGTCGGGAGAGGGTATTGAGCCCAAGTCCCTGGGGTGTGAGTGTTCAGTTCGTCAGCCTTTGTGACGGTTTCCCTCCTCTCCCTTTTATAGACGCAAGAGGGAAGGGCAAAAAGGGAATACAAGTAAAAGCTACAGTCCTACGCCGCTGGGATGTCTTCTCGTACGTCGCTGTCCACTTGGGGTGCATTGAAGGGGGGTTGAGCTGTGTTGGTGTCGTGGCCGCCGCGTGACCGGTCGGCGCTGTTCATCCCGGGCACCTGGTGCTTCCTCCGAGTTCTTTTGTGCTGACTCGACCCGCCTGGGTGCGGGATGAGTCCGCCACGTTTGGGCCTAATCGTAGGCCAACGCTAATTGTAGGGGGCACTCGAGTGCTTCTGACGGGGTTGGCGTGCCGTAGAGTCGGACGGGACGGCGCGTCGGGGGCCGCGCGGCGGAACAGTGCCGCATTACGGCTCTTGTCAGAGCCGGCCGCCCGCGCGCACCGCCAGCTGGCGTGTTTGCATGGCATGGGGAAATGGCGCCCCACGCGTCATTGCGGGGGAGCCCGGTCGTCGGGACGACGCCACATTCGTGTGGACCCCGGTCTCCTCGTTCCGACCTTCTCGTGCGGGCCTCGCCTTGGTCGAAGACGGAAACTACTCGTGCGAACGAGCAAGTTGTCGGGGGTGAGGCGGAAACTCCTCGTGCGAGGCGGAGACTTGTCGTGCGAGGCGGAGACTTGTCGTGCGAGGTGGAAACTTATCGGAGAAGTCACCCCCCTAGCCGGAGACTTGTCGGGGAAGCCTCCTACTGGTCGGAGACGAGGCGTCTTGCCAGTGATGGTCTTGACACAGATCCACAGTCCTCCTTATATTGAATCTTGGCCTTCACATTGTCAATGGTGTCAGATGACTCCATCTCGAGGGTGATTATCTTGCCGTTAAAAGGAGGTCCTAATATGGGCCCTCGTCAGTAGCCCCCGAGCCTGGGGTGGGAGTCGGAGACTCGCCCACATGCTAAGATGAAATGCGTCATGATGATTTTTGCTCTTGGTTTCCTCGGTGGGTGCGCGTGAGCGCATCCGCCGGATGTAGCCCCCGAGCCCATAAGTGAGTTGTAGGCTCGCTTGTGCGGTTTTGATCTTCAGAGATGTTGTCATAGTCCTGGGACCCTTGCCCGAGGCAGTCGAGGCGGTCGTGGGCGTCGTAGAAGTCGTGGGGGTTGTGGGCGTCGTAGAAGTCGTGGAGGTCGTGGCCGACGTGGCGGACATGATGGCTTGAAAAGATGGCGCGTAGTTGGTTCAGATTCTTGGGCCCAGCGGGCATCGAGGCGTCTCACAGGCGGGCGTCAGTTACCCCGGGGCACGCGCGTGTGCAGGCATCTTTTCAGCGTGGTGGGCCCAGCATTTAAGGCCAGTGGCCACGCCCCTTCCTTTTTAACCGTGCGCCGGCTGAGGATTCGAAACTTTTACTTCCCTGCCTTCTCCACTGCCATCGCCGCTTGATTCCTTTGCCTTTCACACCCACAGCGCTGCCGCCTTCCTTCGCCCGTGCCGTGTGCGAGAGCTCGCCGTAGCCATGTCGAACTGGTCGCGCTCCAACGTGTCCCGCTCGATGCTGCACCACCTCGTTGCCGCCGGGCAGCTCCCCACGCACACCAATGCTGAAGAGTGGAGGGTGCCCGAGGACGAGTCCGCGCCGCGCCCGCCGAAGGCATACGTCGTCTCGTTCATGGTGTTCCAGGAGCGCGGCTTCTCTATCCCCGCCGGGCGGTTCATCCGGGTCGTACTTTTCGAGTACCGGCTCCAGCTCCAGCACCTCAACCCGAACAACGTCCAGCAGATGGCGGCGTTCGAGGCGCTGTGCGAGGGGTACTTGGGGATCGGTGCCCACTGGCACCTCTTCTGGTATTTCTTCATGTTCGCCTGCTTGAAGGACGGCTCCCTTCCGGCGACCATCGCCTGCGCCAACCTCCGGATGAAGCAGGGCAGGGGCGACATGTACATCCCCTTCTCGCTGACGAGCTCCAACAGCGGATGGCACAAGGGTTGGTTCTACCTCAAGAATGACCCCGAGCACGCACTGCCGGAGTTCAACGGAGTCTCCATCGCCAAGGCGCCGAGGAACTGGAGCGACGGGCCTCCGAAGGCAGGGCAGGAGAAACTGCTCAAGGAGCACTAGGTGGCGCTGGCCCACCTCTGCAAGGCTGGGGTCGACCTGGGGGCCATCATCAGCCAGTACCACACCCGGGGTGTCGTCCCGCTCCGGAGGCGGCCTCTCCGTCTCTGTGAAATGACGGCCAGGAGGGCCCCTTTCGCAGGGACTGTGACAGCACCCGAGCCACCCTCGCAGGACGAGGTCCAGCGCCGCGTGGTGTTGGCCATTGGGAAGGCATCCTACTCGTGGCCGTCGTCGCAGCTCTTGCCCATGCTCCCCAACGAGGGGACCGAAAAGCTTGTAAGTGGTTTCTTCTTCCAATAAGTTTTCCGACTAGTTCGAGGTCTTCATCTGATTTGGATCTTCTCGGAAACCATTGATGGCTGCTGACCTCCTTTGCTTCCTTTACTTTTAGCTGAGGAGCTCCCACCTTGTGCCCGTGAAGCCCCCTCTCCCGCAGGAAGTGATCTTCAACCGCAACCAGGCGGCTGTGGATAGGCGGAGGGCTGAGCGCAAGGCGCAGCACAAAGAGAAGGAGGTCGCAAAGCGCGATTAGAATGACGACCGCATCAAGCGTCGCAAAGCAGGGGAGGCCAACGTCTCCTCTAATGAAGATCCATCGCCGTCGCCGCCGTGGAGTGGGGACGAGCCGAGCACGGACGTCGATTGGAGCGGCATGTCCGGGTCGCCCCTATCTTCACCACGCCGGGCCGCGGAAGTGAGCTCGACGCGGCGGTCAGAGCCAGTCGCTCGCGAGAGGGGCGCGGGTCCCAGCTCGCAGCCGGGGGCCCGTCCCGCCCGAGAAGATCAAAGGGTGACCCGTTCTCAGGCGGCCCCTGGTGGTGCACGTCCCTCCGAGGGGCGGAGGGATCCTCCGCGTTGGGACGATCCGCCCAGATGGTCGGCGGATTGAGACTCTTCCTCCCGCCACTCCTCCGTCGACGCCCAGCGACCGGACTCGGACTCCTTGAGGAGGCGGTCGTCGGCCAAGGCGAGGTCGACCCCGCCAGCGTCCGCATCGAGCGCGCCGCAAGAAGGGAATACGAGCACTCCCTCGCGGCGCCTTCAATCTCTAATCATCCGCGGTGGCGGCGCCCCGGCCGTGCATGTTCCCCTCTCCGCTGGTGGGAGTCTGGAGCCGGCCTCCGGCGCGGCGGAGGGCGGGAGGACAGCCCTCGAGTCGTCGGGGGATCGACGCGCTGCCCCCAAGCCGTCGGGGGGGGCGATGGGCCTGCTCCCGAGCCGGCGGAGCGTCGGGAACCGGCTTCCGAGCCGGCGAGGGCCAAAAGGCCAGCCCCTGAGCTGGGCCCATCAGACAGGCCTGTCAAGCGGGTCCGCGTTCGGTCCACTACGTAAGCGCTTGCTTGCTATTCTTCATTGTTTTACTGTTCTTCGTCTTCGTTTGTTCCTCATCTTTAACCCATCCTTGTCTCAGTCGCGCCGACACCGGCGTGCTCAGCCTTGCACCACTGAAATGTGCGGTGCTGGGCGTGCGCAACCCTCAGCCTGAGCCCCGCCCGATACCTTCTCCTGCTGAACCGTCGGCGGAGCTGGCCGGAAGCGGCCCCGCTACGGCGGCCGAGGTTGTTGGGATAGCGGCGCCCCCACCGGCGTTGGACGCCGACGACCTGGCCGAGAGGCGGGCGGCCTCCGAGGCGAATGACACCCAGGCAGCAATCGAGCCGCTGGTCGAGGCCACCGTGGAAGGCGGCGACGCCCTGGTGACGTCTTCCAAGAAGGATGTGCCCCCGCCGCCATCAGCCGGCGGACAGGAGACCGAGACGCTGACGGCAGTCGAGGCTACGGTGCCTGCGTTGTGCAGGCGGGCGGAGACGCGGTGGAGGCACCGGTAGCTGATGACGTGTCTGCCCACCCCCGGGAGGTCATTGACCTCGACGGGCCCAACTTTTCGGGCGGCGATCCGGCTAGCTTCGAGACCGAGCTGGAGCGGTTGCTGGTAGGCCCGGAGGAGTCAGGGGTCGAGGCTTCTGAGTCAGCCGTGCTTGAGGTTGCGACCGTGGCCGGAGCGGCGGAGCCCGGCGACAAGGAGCTCGCGCTTGAAGCGACCAAGGTGGGGCATCCGGAGCCGGGCCTAGTCGGAGCAGCCGGGGCCCCCGAAACCTCAGCCACAATCGAGGCAACCAGGGAGCTCCTCGGAGAACCCGCGGCTGACGCAGCGCTGGTCGCCGCTGCATCCTCGTCCCCTGCCGTAGTTGCGGGAACGCCCGTCGTGAGCGCGCCGGAGCTGTCGTCACCCCGGCTCGCCGCCCCCGTCGTTGAAACAGCGCCCATCGCGAGCCCGACTCGCCCAGTCCCACGGGAACATGATGTCCCCATGAGTGCTGCGGGAGGTGCCTCCCCGGAGATCCAGGAGGTTGGGGAGGGCTCAGGCGCAGGGCTGCTGCCGGAGCCGGAGGAGGGTGACGCGCGGATTACCGACCTCGTGCGCTCCACGCGGGTAGCTGCTTGCGAGGCGGATGCGCCTGATGACGAAGACGAGGAGGCCGCGGCCTGCCACCGCCTTAAGCGAGGTCTCGGGTGGGCGCGTCGTGCGTTTGACGAGCTCATCCTCCCCGCGACGATGTAAGTCCCTTCGAATCGAGGCTCAACCTTGTTTTTCCCATTCTGGCAAGTTTTTGTAGTTGACGATTTCTTGCCCGGGACAGACGCTCGCGAAGTGCGGCGCAAGGAAGGCGCGCACCATCAGGGAGCTCCGGGCGGAGCGGTCCCAGATGGAGATGCAGCTGGCGGTCGCTCGTCTGGCCGCCGCCGGGGCAGTGGCGAATGAAGCATCGTCGAGGGCCACGCTCGAGGCCGCCGTGAAGTCTGCGGAGGACCGTGCCACGGCCGCACAGGCCGCGGCTGCCAACGCCGCGACGGAGCGGGAGTCCATCGAGGCGAAGTTGGCCCAAGCGGAGGCGACGGCTGAGGAGCTGCGGGCCGCTGTGACGACCGCCAACGAGGCTGCTGAGAAGGCCACAGCCACCACCGCCACCGCTGAGACCGCCGCCCAGGCCGCTGCCCAGGAGAAGACGGCACTCGAGTCGAAGGTGGCGGGGCTGGAGCAAGACTTGGCCACCGCCGGCGCGGACCTCAGGACAGCCAACAAGCAGTTCTCTGAGGTGGCTGACGTGCTCCAGGACGCCACCGACGAGGTGACCCGGCTTCGGAACTCCAACTCCCAATTGGCGCAGGATGTCGATGGTGAGTGGGCTTCGAATGCTTCCGGCCGTGGGTTTCTTTCTTTTCATTGGTTTTTGACGGTGTTGATTCGTCTTCTCGCGGACATAGGGATGCGCACAACTCGCGCCGCGATGACCGTGAAACTCACGGAAAAGTCGAAGGAGGTGAACGCCGCCAAGCTCAGGATTATCGAGAAAGACGGGTCGATCAAGAGGTTGTCGGAGCAGCTCGAGAGTAAGTCCCCTCAACCCTGCCTCGCTTCTCTTTCCGCTCGGCCGCATCATATCCGTTCATTGCAATTTGTTGACCTTCTCCAGAGATCAAGGCCGAGCTTGAGCAGTCCCGGAGGTCCCAGGAGTAGGTCAGGATGGAGCTCGAAGAGGTCAAGAACGCCCGGCGCGAGTCGGAGACGTCACGCCGGCAGAGCGTCCTGGAACACGCCAAGCTTGGGAAACTCCTTGGCCAGGTCTTGCCGGAGCTCAGCGTTCACGTCGGGCCGATGCTCCCCAACACACTTGTGAAGCAAGTCGAGCGCCTCCTGGAAGTCGTTAAAGGGCGGGAGCTATCGACTGCTCGGAGGGTGGTGCACCGGGTGCTCGCCATGTTCGACTCGCATTATCAAGGGCTGGACCACATGGTGCTGAGCGGCGGCTGGGCCCCTGGCAGCTCCGAGGACCACTGTGACCAGCTTGAGGAAGACTGCGCCTCCTTTGCCCGCGCCATGGCTGACGTCGCAATGAAGGACCTGGACCTAATGCCACGAGACACACCAGAAGTCCAAGATGACTCCAGGCCTTCACATTAGATGTATCACGCTATTTCGTAGGCAATTAAGAACAAAATATTTGTATAATGCCATGAACAGTTTTATTCTGTCTAAAACCTGCTCGGAACTGTTACAGCTCAAACGTTCTCGAGCGCCAAGGGACGACCACAGCAACGAGTAGCAGAACTTAGGAACTTGAGCTGACTGAGCTTCACTCTGGAGCTGCGGGGGCGTAGGAGTCGGAAAGCCCAGCCATCCCAAGTCATTAAGAGGTGCTATGCGTTCGCAGCCCCCGAGTACTCGGGAGAATTTGAAAAGTAACTCGTGTATTTTTTGTTAAAATCGTTTTAGACCGAAGCCTGAGCGGTTGCCTGAGTGCTTTTGAAAAGGGTCGGATGAAAACCCGTGAACTCAGACTGTGCTCGCAAGCCTTCGCACCGTAGCCACAGAGGCGTAGGTGCTAGGAGCGTTGAACGAGCAGCAGTACCAAGCCCCGCGCGGGCCGTCATCTTCACTTCTCGCAAGGTTGAGCCTTTCGCCAAAAAACTTCTCGCACGTGCGATTAGTCGCGACATAGTTGTCAATTTTTGTTTTCAAAACGGAAAATCGAAAGGAGGGCATCGTGCCCTGGGTTGCCCCGAGCGGTGAGCGTTTCTGCACTGGTGCAGGAGTGCTCGCCGCTCAGCCTTTAGAAAAGTTGCAACACATAGATACATGGCAACTAAGAAGTTTACGAACTCATAGATGTATGAACAAAGCATGCGGCATTTATTCACTGATTCATAAGATATGAACATTTACTCAAGGGTAAAACGGCCGTAGGTGTTCAATGTTCCAAGCGTTGGAGACGACTCGACCGTCCTCGTATCGGATCTTGAACGTTCCGGGTCAGAGTACTTGATCGACGATGAATGCCCCCTCCCATGGGGGGCGCAAGCCTGTGTCGATCCTTGCTGCCTTGGACTCGTCGGAGCACCAGGTCCCCGACCTGGAACTCGCGGGTTCGCACGTTGCACTTGTGGTAGCATCGCAAGGCCTGTTGGTACTTTGCCGAGTGTAGCAGTGCTACGTCGCATGCCTCGTCGAGCTGGTCGATCGCGTCCTCGAGCGCGACTTGGTTGCCTTCGTCGGTGTATGCCCGCACTCTGGGACTGCCATAGTCAATGTCTGTGGGGAGGACAACCTCCGACCCGTGCACCATGAAGAACGGCGTGAAGTCGGTCGCTCGACTAGGCGTGGTGCGCAGGCTCCAGAGAACGGATGGTAGCTCAGCTACCCATCTCGCCTGAAACTTCTCGAGACGCTTGAAGATGCGAGGCTTCAATCCCTGCAGTAGCATGCCGTTTGCCCTTTCGACTTGCCCGTTCATCTTCGGGTGCGCCACAGCGGACCAGTCCACGCGAATGTTGTTATCATCGCAGAAGTTGAGGAATTTCTTCCCTGTGAACTGGGTGCCGTTGTCGGTGATGATCGTATTCGGAATGCCGAAGTGATAGATGATGTCGGTGAAGAACGCTACGGCTTCCTCAGAGTGAATGTTCACGATGGGCCGAGCCTCGATCCACTTGGGGAACTTATCGACAGCCACGAGCAGGTGCGTGAAGCCCCAGGCGCTTGTCGGAGCGGCCCCACCATATCGAGGTGCCACACAGCGAAAGGCTATGTGATGGAGATGGTCTGAAGCGCTTGCGCCAGGAGGTGAGTTTGTCAAGTGTAGAACTGGCATCCTTCGCAACGCCGCACGATGTCCTTGGAGTCGGCCACCGCTGTGGGCCAGTAAAATCCTTGTCGGAAAGCCTTTTCGATGAGAGTTCTCGGACCGGCGTGATGTCCGTATGTGCCGGAATGGATCTCGCGAAGTAGCTCCTTGCCTTGATCTCCTAAGATGCAACGCATGAGTATGCCTACCGCCTCCCGCTTGTATAGCTCACCCTCGATGAGGACGAACGCTTTAGCTCGTCACGCGATGCGGCGTGCTTCTGTCTGGTCGGAGGGCAGTTTCCCTTTGACAAGCCACTCGAGGATGGGAAAGCGCCAATCCGGGTCCTCGATGTTCAGCTCGGGTGGCTAGTCGATATCCATGACTTCCGGCCCTTCGGGTTCTTGTGGCTTTTCCCCTTCAACGCGTACAGATGGTGCGTGCTGGTCGCTCGCGAACACTCCGTGTGGTACTGGCTTGCGGCTTGATGCAGTCTTGGCGAGGACGTCTGCGACCTTATTGTAGTCGCGTAGCACGTGATGAAGTTCGAGCCCATGGAACTTGTCCTCCAAATCGCGCACGGCTTGGCAGTATGCCGCCATCCTCAGATCAACACAATTTTTCTCTTTCATGACTTGATCCACGACAAGCTCTAAGTCTCCTCTGATCTCGAGACAGTGGATCCCGAGCTCGACCGCGATTCGAAGGCCGTTGATGAGCGCCTCGTACTCGGCGACGTTGTTGGAGGTGGGGAAGTGAAGTCGAACCATGTACTCCATGCGCACACCCAGAGGCGAGATGAAGACAAGGTCTACTCCCGCTCCTTCCTTCATGATCGAGCCGTCGAAGTACATTGTCCACGTCTCGTGCTCGATGGGCGCCAGCGGAGTTTGGATCTCTGTCCACTCAGCGACAAAGTCCGCCAGCACCTGCGACTTGATGGCGCTTCGCGGCGCGTACGAAATGTTTTGCCCCATCAGCTCGAGCGCCCACTTGGCTATCCTCCCTTCGGCCTCGGGGTTCTGGATCACCTCTCTGAGCAGGTACTTGGACACCACCGTGATGGGGTGCGTATCGAAGTAGTGGCGGAGGTTGCACTTGGTGATCAAGACAGCGTACACGAGCTTTTGCATTTGCGAATAGCGAGTTTTCGAGTCGGAGAGTATCTCGCTCACGAAATAGACTGGGCGCTGCACCTTGAGTGACCTCCCGGGCTCTTCTCATTCTACCACCAATGCAGCGCTGACCACCTGGGTCGTCGCAGCGATGTATAGGAGCATCGGTTCTTCTGGCGCCGGAGCCGTGAGGATTGGTGGGCTCTTCAGGAGATTCTTGAGGGAATCGAGTGCTTCCTGAGCCTCGGGTGTCCACACAAAGTGGTCGGACTTCTTCATTAGGCGATACAGCGGTAGGCTGCGCTCTCCGAGTCGCGCTATGAAATGGCTGAGGGCCGCGAGACAGCCCGTGACGCGCTGTACGCCCTTTAGATTTTGGATCGGTCCCATGCTCGTGATGGCCGAGATCTTCTCGGGATTAGCCTCGATACCGCGTTCCGACACGACAAAGCCAAGGAGCATACCCCTTGGGACCCGAAAAACGCACTTCTCGGGGTTAAGCTTCACCCTGTGCTCTCTCAGCTTCGTGAACACCTCCGTGAGGTCTGGGACTAGATCGCCGGTCTTTTTCGACTTGACCACGATATCATCAACGTACGCTTCGATGATTCATCCTATAAGATCTCCGAAGACGTGTCACATGCATCTTTGGAATGTGGCGCCCGCGTTTTTGAGCCCGAAGGGCATCGTCTTGTAACAGTAAGCGCCGAACGGAGTGATGAATGAGGTCGCGAGTTGGTCCGCTATGCACATCGTTATCTGGTGGTACCCGGAGTACGCATCGAGAAAACAGAGGGTTTCGCACCCAGCTGTCGAGTCGACCACCTGATCTATGCGAGGCAAAGGAAACGGATCCTTGGGACATGCCTTGTTAAGGCCCGTGTAGTCAACACACATCCTCTATTTCTTATTCTTCTTCTTTACAAGTACAGGGTTAGCAAGCCACTGGGGGTGGAATACTGTAACACCCTGAAATTCTTGGATTTTCAGATGTTAATAGAAAGAATAATAAAACAATGATTTCTTGTAATTTTTAAAATTTTCCCAACATTTATTTTCTTTACAGGAGATTTAGTTAAGGAAAACTATTGTTTGTTTTTCTAAATAAAATAAAATAGTTCTTTGAGTGTTGCATTCATTTCGATTGCATAGTTTTTGATTGGTGTGTGGTTTTCAAAAAAAAATCATAAAAAGATCAAAACTAAAACTCTCTCAATCTCTCTCCGTCTTTTTATGGTCCTCACTCTATCTCTCTTTGACTCTATCCCAATCCAGCATCTCTTCTCTTTTAGACCAGCAGTCACGCGCAGCCCACCTTTCCCTTTCGTTGGCCCGTTTCTCTGAGTCGGCACAGCAGCCGTCACAATCCATCTCGCGGCCCAACTTCCTCTCCCTTCCACAACCGATGACAGTCGGGCCCACCCGTCAGCTCCATCCTCTACATCCAGCCGGCATCGTGTCGCACTCGTGCTCCTGCACCCACCTAGCTCATGTGCATCGTGCTCCGCGCCTGATCCAGGCATTCTCGTGCGCCTACACAGCGCGCCGTCCGCCCGGCCCTCGTGCGTGCACGTCGTTGGCCGCCTGCCGCACGCCTCGGTCGGCTCGGCTCTGCTCACCCGCGCCTGGCCACGCCGCTCGCTCTTCCCCTGTAGCGCCGTATTGCTCGCCTTCAATGCTCGATGGAGCATTCAACTATGCTTTCTTTCCGTTTCCCTGGTAACGGCTGCCGCCACTAAGGCCATCGATGGCCGCTGCCGTTTTCCTTCCACGGCGTGCCGCTGTCCCTTCCATTCCCTTCTCCTGAGTGGCTGAGCCCTATAAAGAGGACCGTCCCAACCTTAGCGCGCGCTGCTGCATCCATCTTCATCCCGTGCCTTGCCGTGCTCTGCATCACGCGCCGCCGCACGCTTACACCGTGCGATCCGCTCGGCTCCCGTACGCCACCTGCGCTTGCTCGCCTCCCACGTGTGAGCCGCCCGTAGCCTTCGCTTCATCTCTCTCTCCCTCTGGTAACCGTCGACCTTTCACTCATCCATCAGTAACAGCCACGCCACCATGGCCATCAATGGCCACTGCCATTTCCCTTTCACGGCGTGCTGACATCCCTTCCGTTCCCTTCTCCTGCGCCCTATAAAGAGGAATCCAAGCCCCTCCGTGTCTCCCTGCTGCCTCACCTTGTGCCACCGCCGCTGCCCGATCCAAACAGAGCTCCAGCCGCCCCGTTCGATTCACCGGCCAGGAGCCATCCTGGAGCACCACCGTGACGACGTCTGCGCCGAACCACACATCCATCACCTCTTTCCGTCGCGAATCGAACACCGGAACGCTGCCTCGTCGCGAAGTTCGCGCCGGCCGCATGAAGACCCGAACCGCCGCTGTTGACGAGCGTCGCGAGGCTGTTTCGCCCACCTCGGTCGACGCCAGCAAACCGACGCCGCCAAGAGGACTACGATGCAGAGTACGATCTCCACCCGTGTCTCTGTCAGCATCCCATCGCCGGAGCGCGCCACCACGGCCTGGAGATCGAGTCGCTGCCGTCCGCCAGAGTTTCCTTTCTGCATCGAGTATCTTCCTCGACGGACCAAGTCGATGCTTCCAGGAGCATCTCAACTCCAGGCCGCATCCCCTCCGGCTGTCGTCGATGCCACCTTGCCGCTGGAGGTCGCCATCCGCATCAATTCCGGCGTGGTCTTCTACGGCAGCCGTTGTTCCATTCGCGACGTCCGTTGCTGATTGGAGGGAGCAGAAACAGCGGGAAGGTCTGCAAGGTCGTGGCCCTCCTCCAAAATCCATCAGCTGCCGTCGGTCCGGTGAGATTTCTACCAAAGTCTATACAGATCTTGTTCCCTAAACCTATCTGATTGTTTCCCTTCTATCTTTTTGCCGGCATCTTATGCTATTCACTGCAACAAGGAGACGTTGGTACTTCTGTCAATAACTCAAGATCAATTAGCAGGGTCAGAACGCCTTCGCTGCCTTGCCATCCTTTGCTGCTGACTCTTGCCGGCCATCATGCTTCACTGTCATCGACCACTACCTGGGCAGGTCAGAAACGATCTTTGCATGTTCTTACTTCTTGTGTCTATTCGGCGCTTCCTCTTGGGCATCACTACTCCTTGTCAGGCCATCCATCTGAGTATAAGCTGCACAACATTGTAGCTGCGTACAAGTCGAGCAGTAGCATGCATGCAGTTGATGGCGTGCATGTGCTTAATGTTCCTGTACGCTAAACAGAACCAACAAGCTAGTGTATTTTACGTAGATGCTCATTCCTTGCATGATGTGAGCATGACATCATGCTTATGTTTTATATAATCTTTTCCTTCAAGAGCCAATATGTTGTATAAATATCTATCTAGTAATCTAAGCCACATGTCTCTATCTTCTCTTTGCTCTGTAAATCACTCATCCAATCTACGGTTAACCTTGATTAGATCCCTAATCCTTGTTTAATCTTTAGATCGCCGCTAAAGCTTTTGCTGCTGTTGCTGATCATCCATGCCAAAGTTGGAGTCTCATCGTATCCATGCCAAAGTTGGAGTCTCATCGTTTCTGTACCAAGCTGGTGCCGACGCTCCCTCGTCATCAGCTCCACGTTGTTCACCATCAATCAACACATGAAAGGTGAGAACCGCTGGTATAATTCTGTTTTACATCCTAGCGTTCGTACTCACTAGCTGCTAGCATGTTGTCTCACAATCTCACTGCACGCCAGCCACCACATGCACATGCAGTAGCTGCTGCATGCAAACTTGAGTTATTCTTGTTGATCGACCTCATAATAATGGTTATAGTGTGGTCTGCTGATGTCTTTTTCTTCTTGTATCTTCACGTTGCAACATGCCACCGAGATAAAGCATTCTTGTCAGTACATATATATCTCTGTTTATCAGCACCGCAGCATTCCACACATGCTAGCACCCTATTCAATCTATGCTTGCATGCATATGCATGTGTTTGCCATATTCAAGTACACGCAAGAAAGCAAGCCTTCGATACAAATACACCTTCATGATGTCAGCATTGCATGATGCTTATGTCATATACTTGTTATTTCTTCAAAATACAATTCCAATAAATTTCAACATGTGTTTTTCAGCAACATAGCCTATGCCTTTTCTTTTATCTTGTATCTCAAGAATCTTCTTTTCTAGCACTTCTGATCTATAGTTAACCACATCTAGTTCCTTTCAATCTTTAATCTATAGATCTCACGTTTAGCCCGTTGAAGCTCGTTCTTGTTGTTAGTTTCGTCTCATCATAAACAATGCGCTAGACATGATATTTACCCTACCATGTGTTTTGATAATTTAACTTGGTTAATGGCTATTAAATTTGTTTTATAAATAAAATCTAACTAGAGTTGAACCTCGTGTTTTTCATACTAAAGTTAATTTGATTAATGCTTATTTGAATAATTCTTTCAATTAAAAGCTAATTAGGGTTATACCTCGGATTTCATAATATAAATGTTAAATTGGTTAATATTTATTTAATCTGCTTTCTAAATAAAAGCAACATAGGATATATCCGGAGTTTTCTTAATTAAATATTAATTTGACTAATATGGTTATAAATGTATTTTTAAATTATAATTTGTTTAGTTCAACACGAGATATAAAGTTGCACGCTTAGATGCTTTACATGCTTCTTTTGAATTCAAATGTTTAATTTGCATAAATCATACTTGAATAATTATAAATAAAATTGTCGTAAGCTCAACATCATCCTTTTGTATACAAATATAACCTACTTAATTCTAAATATGGTATTTCTTTGAAATAACCTACACACACGATTTTATTACATTAAAATATATCAAGCACATAGCCAGCTTTTGTGTGTTATAATCTAAATCTCTCGATAGATGTGCCTTTTCAACGATAGTTCCGTTCTCGGCGTTTCTTGCGTTTGCGTTCCTAGAACCAAACCCTATCCTCTTTTTAAGCCTTTTCTTGATTGGTGTATTGTTCTTAGTTATTCTTGTTTGTTTGCTTTGCATGTGTTGTGCCCGATGTTTGCTTCGAGTAGAAGATCGAGTTGTTGTTCGGAAGTCTTGAAGATCAAGAGTATCAAAGAGCAAGAGCGGAAGAACGTAAGAGTAGTTTTTGTTGGAGAAAGGCAAGTGGTCTTCTTCCCCTACATATTCTACTTTGTCCTATATAATTGCATGCTAATTAAGTTTATCTTTTATTGTTATTGCATTAAACTTGATGGGAACACCTTTTTATGGACTTACCTAGATTTTTACCCATGATCCTTGGAACAACCCGGTTTAATAAAATGTTTTGGGTAGATGATGCTTAGTTGCTATACCTTGGGATGGTTTAAAGTGAACCTTTGTGTTAATGAAAGTTATGCTTAATGATGATGCTTATGGTTAATACAAGAATATCTTAATTTAATCGGAACATGGAGAACCACCCAAGAAAACAGTGCAACCACAGTCTATATGGCTCTGGCTTAGCCAATTAATTAGGTGTGTGAATGAACTGATGACCTTATCCGAAAGGAGCAGAGGGGGATCGGGGTTGCAGGGGTATAGTCCGGTTCTTTTGGGGTAGCAGCCTTTGCTAAGGTGCTGACCATTAGGGAGGGTTATGGTCCGCCCTGATCTATAACTATGCGGGTTGTTGGTCTTTTGCATTCCTTTGTAAAGGCTTCGTAGTGGACCCCTAGCTACTCACCTCGGAAGTATTTAAGAGCCTTGCAAACCCGGGCGACATGGGGAACACGAACTGTGGGTAAAGTGTACAACCTCTACAGAGTGAAAACTGATCGATCAGCCGTGCTCACGGTCAACAGCGGCTTGGACCCTCACATGATAATCAAACTTGAAGATGGAATCAAATCATTGTTTCTTGTGGGTTTTGAGATGAGATGTTTTCTAAATGTTTAAGTGGGTTGGTATGAACTTACATCTAGTAACTAGGCGTTTGTTAATTAAAATTTGACCAACATTAAAATGCTAACCGCTGCAAAACCTTAGCCTATCCTTGATAGCCTTGCATCTTCCCCCACTTGCTGAGCTCCAACCATAAGTGTGCTCACCCTTGCTAAACCGCTGTTCAGAGAAGAAGAAGAAGGTGTATGAAGTTCAGAAGATGGTGCTAGGCGTACGCGACCCCCAGTAGATTGCATGCGAAGTTTGGAGCCTTTGCTTCCTCAGGATTCCGTTGTAAATCTCTGATAATCTCTCTTTCTTTATGTGATATTGTTTCTGTTATTCACTATGATGTCACTATATGTATGAAACTAGATCCTGGCATACATATAGCTATCACTTGGTTTTCTTCGGAAAATCAGGTGTGACAAATACTTCTCGGATAAACCCTGAACTAAGGAGCTTCTTGATCTCCTCGCCGATCGCCTTGCACTTCTCATCGTTGAAGCGGCGGAGGCATTGCTTCACCGGCTTCGATCCCGGCTTGATGTTCAGTTTGTGCTCGGCAACCTCCCTCGGGATTCCCTTCATGTCGGAGAGTTTCCATGCAAACGCATCGAGGTTCGCTTTGAGGAAGTCGACGAGCGCGCTTTCCTATTTAGGATCGAGCGCCGTCCTGATACGGAGCATGCTGCCATCATCGGAGACGGTCGCATCCTTGACGTCCTTGGCGGGCTCAAAAGAGCAGGCCGCTCGCTTGGACGACTCGGGGATGTCCTGGACCTCGGAGGGAGGCTCAGGGTGGAGCCTCTCGGACCGGATCAGTGCCTCTGCAAACTGGAAGCACTCAGCGTCGCACTCGAATGCGCGCTGGAACGTAGTCCCCACTGTGATGATCCCCTTTAGACCGGGAATCTTCAACATGAGGTACGTATAGTTGGGCACGGCCATAAACTTCGCGTATGCCGGCCTCTCGAGGATGGCGTGGTACGTCCCCGAGAACCCCACCACTTCGAAGGTGAGGGTTTCTGTGCGAAAGTTCTGCAACGTCCCAAACGTGACGGGCAGATCGATCTGCCCGATCGGGAGTGCCTCCATCCCAGGAACGACCCCATGGAATGGCGCGGTCGATGGCCGTAGCTGGGACCACGGGATGCCCATGTCGTCGAGCGTCGACGCGTAGAGCACGTTGATGCCGCTCCCTCCGTCCATCAGGACCTTGTGGATCTGCTTGGACCTGAACAGGGGTGCTACCACTAGTGGGTAGCATCCCGGCTGCGGCACACGGTCGGGGTGGTCATCATATGGACCGCCCCGTCCTCGCCTGTGTACTGGGCTCCTGCATCGTTGTCGTCGTTGTCGGGGAGAGGCACGACCTTCTTCTGCGGATCTGCCACCTTAGGCTTGAGCGTGCCGTTGACGTAGTTCTTCATCAGATGGCAGTCCTTGAGCGCGTGCTTGACGGGCACCTCGTGGTGGGTGCACGGCTCCTCTAAGAGCTTCTCGAAGTGGTCCTTCGGGGTACCGGCCTTGGACGGGTTGCTCTTGGGGCATGAGGCCTTGCGCTCGACCGCCGCGACCAGGTTGTCATCTCAGCGATGCTTGTCGTTCTTCTTCTTCTTCTTGTGGTGCAAGGACGGCCCCTCGCCGTGGTCTACAACCTGTTTCCCCTTGCCCTGAGGGGTGTTGAGGGTCGCCGCGACCGCCTCCTCACCCTAGTCGGTGGATGAGGGTGGTGCAGGTCGTGCCGTTCTGGAATGCCGAGATGGCGTCGTTGTCCATCGCAACGCTTGGAGAAGCGCCAGATGTAGTCGCGCAGACTTTCTCCCGGCTGCTGCTTGCAGTTACGCAGCTCCCTTTGCTTGCCGGGACGGGCGTACGTGCCCTGGAAGTTGCTGACGAAGGTTCGGCGCAACTCCGTCCAGTCGTTGATCTTGCCGCGGGGTAGGTGCTCGAGCCATGTCCGCGCGGAGTCACCGAGGTAGAGCAGCAGGTTCTTGATGATGAAGAGGTCATCTGTCACTCCACCCGCGTGACACGCGAGCCGGTAGTCCTCCAACCACACGCTTGGGTTGGTTCCCTGTCGTATCTGGGGACGTTTGTCGGAGCCCGGAAGCGTGAGGGGAACTTCGCGTCCCGCACGTTCTGACCGAAGGCCCGTGGGCCCCTCTGGTTTGGCGACCAGCTGCGATCGCGGTCGTCGTCGCTGTCGTAGCGCCCACCGCGCCTCCGGTCGTCTTGTCGGCGCGGGCGGCGCTCGTCGCGGTGGTCGCGGTTGTCGCCGTTGCCGTAGTTGTCGATGCTGGCGGCTCGGCGACGAGCCTCGATGGTGTCCCGAGCGTCACGGTTGGGTCCGAGACGTTGCTTGACCGCCGACCCTCCGGCTCCGTCCCTGTGGCTCTAATGCCGCGAGGGGGACGGGTTCTGGCGGTGCGCAGAGGGTGCCGCTCTCCCGTCGTGCGCCGACCGTTGGCGTGACGCGGAGCTCTCTGCTTGCTGTGCTGCCACTGTCTCGAGGAGGGTCTTGAGCTGCTGCCGCACCCTCCTCTCTTCGGGGGTGGCCGCCTCTGGGCAGCCGCGCAGCAGCATCACCGCGGCTGCCAAGTTCTGCGACACTCGCCTGAAGAGTGGCGGAGCGTCGCCGTCGACGTTCGCGCCCTCATTGGCGCGTCGGTTGTTGTCGCGCGCGCGTCCTCGAGCCGGCGGTGTCGGAGCGCGGGCTCTGGACCGCTCGGCGGCAGGGCGACGCTCCTGCCGCTCGCCGTCTCCTTCGCGGCGTTGTTCCCGCACCGGGACCGGCTACGGGGCGGGTTGCGGGATGCGCGGCCTGTGGTCCTCCCCGAGCTCCTGGTGAAGGTTAGCCAGCTCTTCGTCGAGCTGGCGTCTGGCCTCAGCGAGCTCGTCGAGGCGCGCCCTGCGCTGGGCGTCTGTGGCGCGATGACGCAGTGCCGGCTCTGCGTCGGTGGAGCTGCTTGAGCTCGGCGCCACGCAGACGAAGCACTCGCGTGTGAAGTCGCGCGCGGGTGCCGGTGCTGCCCGTCGGGTCGTCGTGGAGCCCGAGGCGGCGTAAGACGCTCGCAGCGCGTCCACGTAGGCCGTCACCGAGTCGTCCGGGAGGCCCTGCTGTCCACGGGGGTACGTGGCGGTGTACCACTCCATGAACTCGCCCCAGGCGAGCGGCTCGGCTCCGCTGGCCTGGAAGGCGAGGTCGGTGAGGTAGTAGGCGGCGAGCCTAAAATGCTCCTGTGTCTGGTTTGGCCCCAACATGGCCATGATCGTCTCGTCCGAGAAGCCTCGGATGAACGCCGCGTGCCCCGCCGCCGCCGTCAAGGTGTTGGGGCGAGCAGGTCGGGCGAAGGTGTGCCCGACGACGGACTCCGCCGGCCCGGTGTAGATGAAGCCGAGGGAGCCAAAGCGCATGGTGGCCTGGGAGTTGGCGAAACCCCGCGGCCCTCCATCCAGATCGTTGGTGAAGTTCGGCGAGACACACGATGTGCCCCTACCTGGCGCGTCAACTGTCGGGGTTCTCAACCGCCGAGCAGTAAATTTGTATCGGATCGTGTGTCCGACCCGGATGGTTAGCGCGAGAGACGCCGGGATTTAGACTGGTTCGGGCCTCCGAGGAGTAATACCCTACGTCTAGTATCGAGCTGCCGTGTTCTTACGCTAGGGTTGTCTGTAGTAGGGGTTACAAACTTGTCGGGAGAGGGTATCGAGCCCAAGTCCCTGGGGTGTGAGTGTTCAGTTCGTCAGCCTTTGTGACGGTTGCCCTCCTCTCCCTTTTATAGACGCAAGGGGGAGGGGCAAAAAGGGAATGCAAGTAAAAGCTACAGTCCTACGCCGCTGGGATGTCTCTCGTACGTCGCTGTCCACCAGGGTGCATTGAAGGGGGCTGAGCTGTGTTGGCGTCATGGATGCCGCGTGGCCGGTCGGCGCTGTTCATCCCGGGCACCTGGCGCTTCCTCCGAGTTCTTTTGTGCTGACTCGACCCGCCTGGGTGCGGGATGAGTCCGCCACGTTTGGGCCTAATCGTAGGCCAACGCTAATTGTAGGGGGCACTCGAGTGCCTCTGACGGGGTTGGCGTGCCGCAGAGTCGGATGGGACGGCGCGTCAGGGGTCGCGCGGCGGAACAGTGCCGCATTACGGCTCTTGTCAGAGCCGGCCGCCCGCGCGCACCGCCAGCTGGCGTGTTTGCATGGCATGGGGAACTGGCACCCCACGTGTCGTTGCGGGGGAGCCCGGTCGTCGGGACGGTGCCACGTTCGTGTGGACCCCGGTCTCCTCGTTCCGACCTTCTCGTGCGGGCCTCGCCTTGGTCGGAGACGGAAACTACTCGTGCGAACGAGCAAGTTGTTGGGGGTGAGGCGGAAACTCCTCGTGCGAGGCGGAGACTTGTCGTGCGAGGCGGAGACTTGTCGGAGAAGTCACCCCCTAGCCGGAGACTTGTCGGGGAAGGCTCCTACTGGTCGGAGACGAGGCGTCTTGCCAGTGATGGTCTTGACAAGGATCCACGGTCCTCCTTATACTGAATCTTGGCCTTCACATTGTCAATGGTGTCAGATGACTCCATCTCGAGGGTGATTATCTTGCCGTTAAAAGGGGGCCCTAATCTGGGCCCTCGTCAACGTGTCGCTAAAAGGCCATCGGTTCTCTAGCGCATCCCTAATATTTTTCCATTGTCAATCAACAGGTCAGATTGGCTGGCACGCCTCGCTACAGACCGGGGAGTCACGTGTGTCGCGCGCGGAGGTGATGTCCTATTTTCACGTCAACACAGGGAGGGCATGGTGCCTGGCTTCCTCGGCTCCCGACGTGCTGCGGCAGAGGTACTCGCGGACGACGGTGAGCATCACGGTGGCGGCAGCGGCCCGTGCAGCACCGACACCAAGCATCCCCTGCTCCTCGGTGCAGGAAGTAGCAGCAGAGCAACAAATCTGCACCCCACGCCGCCGTGCCGTTGGCATGGCCAAGTGCAGCGCAAGCCACCTACGACGCCTAACCCACGCTCTGCCTCCCGCACCCCCGCCCACACATCCCTCCCGTTCCCCCAAGCGCCTCGCTACCCGCACTCGCTCGCGCACTCCCTCGGGGCCATAGTCGAGGTTCGGGTGTGTCGTCGTCTTCAATTCCTACGGCAGCGGCGGCGCCAAGTCCACCTTCAGCTCTCTGTCGCCCCTTCCCATGGCGCCGCAAGTCACACCTCCAGACGTGAGTCTCCCTCCGTGCTCTATGCCTCCACTGCCTGATCCTCCGCCTTATGTGAATTTTGTCAACGACATTTGGATTCGTCCATTCAAACCCACATGTTGTATGCAATTCTCAGCAGGAAAGCGAGATCTCAAGTTAAGAAAAGATGTACATAAATCTCGAGATCTATCATGAGATGTAAGCAATGTACTCAAATTTTCTATTAGAAGCACCCAATTATCCATGACAACCTGCGATTGGACTTCATGACTGCTCAGAAAAGTTTAAAGTTTTCTCAGTTTCAGTGCAAGTTCAATTGCTTGCTTTTGTATCAATATGTTTTTCTCCGCGTCCACCGAATTCTGGTGTTACTGTGTATAAGTGTATCAGTATGGTCGATCACCGTAAATATGCTTCCATGTCTCCATACACAACAGCAGGAAGACAATTTTGGCTACTGGCGTTTTGGAGCTCCCGCTGGTTGTGATGATCATATATGAAAGGGCAGCAATAACAATCAAAATGGAAAATGCAGGAGGCGGCAATGGATCTGCGGAAGTATGGCTGCTTGAGGATCCATCAGAATACAAACTTTTTCTCGAGTAGTATTGTTCATAAAGCATGAATGGTCGTGATATGAAATTGATTAATAACTTCACATTACCCTCTGTTGGAAAAATTAAAGCAACAACTATCTGCATAGCTACATATACAGCAAAAGAATTAAAAAGGAAAGGAACAACCAGCCATTCAGACTAACTATCTTAAACTACACCTATATTTATTGAGGTGTATTCATTCTTTTGCTATTACTTTTTTTTGAGCAAACACCGTGGGGCAACACCCCCGACAACAAAATAAATTAATCAAGAGACAGAGAGTACAAAGGCACTTACAATCAGCCTAACAAGGGGTTAGGCAACAGCAACAACAAGCAGCAACCAACTACCACAACTAAAAGAAAGGAGCAAATTACAGGGAGTCTAACCACAACAAAATGGAGGGGTGCAAGGAGGACTTAATCCTCAGCAAATGCCGAAGCACTTCATCCTTGAAGGATACCTTCCAGGATGCTAAACTAGGAGGCTTATGATTGAGAATAAAATTGTTCCTCTCCTTCCAGAACCTCCATGAAAAACGGGTAGCCAAAAGCCATCTTGGCAATATAAATTTTCTGGTGAACATTTGAATTCTCATTCCGTGTGATGCCAGTGGCAAACCAATGGGTTACTGCAGAGGAACATTCAAAGAAGAGATGCTCAGCAGTTTCCTCAACGTTTTCATGACAGAGCACACAGCTATAGCCTTCATCAAGATGCTTCCTCCTCCTTCTCAGGATGTTTCTAGTGTTTAATATGTCATTTAGAAGCAGCCACGCAAAGAATTTGATAGTGGGGACACATTTGGATTTCCAAACCCAGGTGATAGACTTCTCAGGATGCAAGTCTTCGTACTGATATTGATAAAATTTACTGGAGGAGTTGAAGTGCTGACCCCAAATAAAACTCCATGAATCATGCTCCTGTTGCTCTGCAGGTGGCAACTCTTGAAGAAAAAGCCTCAGTTGAATGAATTCATTGTAGGCACTTCTAGTCATGGGAATACGAAAACAACTCAGCAGATCACCAGACTGCCTGAGATTCCAATATGAAATTTTAGGATCCTTAGCAAAAACAAACAGATTAGGGTAAACATCAGCTTGGACTTCTCCCTGAATAATATCTTCCCAAAAACTGATGGTGTCCCCCCGATTAGGGGAGCAAATAGCAACCCCTCTGTAAATGACATGGAGCCTCCAAATATCCTTCCACCAAAAGGATCCTTTTTCTCTAGCCAGGTGGGGCACTACTCCACTGTAATACCTGTTCCAAATGAGGGAGACCCATTGAATATTTTCTCTTCTGTAAAATTTGTCAAGCTGTTTAAGGAGAAGAGCATTATTTTGAGTAGCAAGGTCTATAACTCCCAGGCCACCTTTGTCCTTTGGTCTTCAAACAATATCCCAAGCAGCTAAATTATACTTCTTTTGGTTGAAATCCTTTCCTCTCCAAAGACAATTTTTCCTGAACTTATCAATGGCCTCAATGACAGTGACAGAAAACAACCTTATGTTTGAGAAAATTTAAGCCTAGGGGGAGAAGAGACTGGACATCAACTTAGTGACATAATATGAACATGTTTCTGGTTAGGCCAAAGAGCAAGGTGGCAATACATGGAAACATTAGCAATAGTCTGAGTATCAGAAAATCCAAACAAGCAAGCATCTTTGTTACAAATTTGGGCAAATGGTGCAATAGCCTGGAATGATAAATCAGTACCTTTATGCCTATTAATAAAAATGAATACAAAGTTAGTCACTCCTTGTAGCTTTGTTTCACTTCTCCTATCTGCAATAACCAACCAGAACCACACATCCTACATTGCTGCTTATTTTACAGAATAAAACCAACTATATTACCGGAAACTTTGATTAGCAGATTAAAGAAAACTTTCTTGTTTAAACTACACAAGACCAGATGTCTTAATGGGTTGACCAGATTTGTTAAGAGTAAATTTTTGGTAATGTAGATATGCCATACATGATTGCATTGTCCACCAAACCAGAATGTTTGATGCATGTAGGCATTTTTATGCTAAACTGGTCTTGTAGGGCTATTGTCAATTAAATTTAATTTATCTAAATTAAAGGATATTTCTATTTTTTCCAAGGTGGTTTGCGCTCATTTCAATTCAATTTGCAATTGAAAACACAAGTTCAGAAGGATATATAAGATAATATAGCATGTGTCTGTTGATGAATTTTAGCCAAACTTATCTGATGTTTCAGGTTCTCGGCAGATTTTTAATTGACGTATAGAAGAGGATGACATTGAGAACTTTTAACATATCAAGTGAAGAAAAAACAGAGATGGAAAGAATAGGATGCAGAACAATGGAGAGGTGTCGAGGTTTGTGGGACAAACGAACTTGAGAAAACTTAGATATTACATTGTAGTAGACAAAAGAATTTTTGGTTGGACAAACTTAATTTAGATGATCCAAATAACACATAATGAAATATAAAAAAGAATTTCTGGTTGGACAAATTCAATTAAGATGATCTAAATAAGTAATAATTCATTTTGGAAGGAGTACTATGTGAATTCGCTATTTTACGTTTATAAAAAAGTACTACTATTCGTGTTTGATGAATATAAAAATGTGCTAAATTGTTTTTTACACACGTGCGTGCCGCACGTGCACGTTACTAGTATGTTGGAAAGAGTTTAATAATAGATTTAGAATTGAAGAAGTCACCACATGAACCATTCCATCGATAGGCAAGCATCTACCAATAAAAGGATAGCAAGACTGTTTTCTAAAATTAATCCTGTAATATAGTAAAAAAATTCGAAGACAAAAGAGCAGTCCTTACCACACGTTATTGCACCGTACGTCCCATCCCGTGATCACAGCGCCTGCTGCTGTCCAAACAGTCGGCTCCACTAGCCTATCCTGCAACCTTCACCTCTCATCATCGTCTCGTCCGACCCAGTTCATGCTGCTGGGTGCTGGCTATCGCGCAGCAACTCGCTTCGCCCTCACGTCAGGCGGCAGCGCCCAGTGCCCGTCCGTCCGTCCATACCCCCCCTGGCCCTCGCACGACGCGGGATACAGCTACTAGTGGACTTCCTTTTCGGTACACGCAAGTACATACACTACACCTGGGCTCTGTGTTGCTCACCCAGCATGCCAGCATCAGCGCCACAACACACGCCACGCCGGCCGATTCCACTACAGGAACTGGAGCAAGCAATGCAACGCAGCGTGCGCGCCGACCGATGTTCGCTGGCTGCCCGTCGTCGCTGCCCGCGAAATCATGGCCGCGCGGGGCCGGCAGGACGCAGCCTGTGCCGGCCGGAAGCTAGCTGCGTTCTGCTCGGTCTTGTGCTTGGCGCCGGAGCACGGGTCGTCGGAGGTGAACCACTGTCCCACTGTGCGCGCGCGCGCAGGCGACGGCTCTCTCCTCATCTCTTTTGGACGGTATGATGGTCACAGGGAGTACGAACACACGCGCCCCATTTCTCCGTCACCTATCAGTGCAGTGGCTGCTGGACGATCAATCCAGTGGACACTGCTGGCGCTGCCACATCGTTCACATGCGGCCTGCTGCAAGCACGTCGACTTGGCGTTGCCATTGCCACGACGGCGGCGGCTCGACTAGCTGTTCCTTGCCCGGCCGGGCGGGGGCGTCGGCGTAGGAAGGAAGCGATCGAAGGGGACACGAACACGAAGCCATGGGCGCGCGTGGTCCGCGCGCCCGGGAGTGCGATCGATCGATGGCTACAACAAAGAGGGGCTCTCGTCTCGTCGCGTCCCGCAGAATCGCTGATCCCTTCCCAGGCGGGCAGTGGCAAAGCTCGTTTGTCCCGGAGCCACTTCTGGGTCGCTCTGGCGGAACGTGACGTCCCCGGAAGGGCCAAATCCATCAGCTTCCAGCTCGTACCGCTCTATTACTGTTGTCGGTATCCTTCCGAGCTGTTCCGACCACAAGCTCCTTTCGAAATGTTTGGTGAATTGCGGGCGTGATGCCTATCCGTCCTGGCTACTAGTTTGTGAGCAGGATATATAGGAGCATCAGCTCTCCGGCCGTATCTGCTATTTTGCCGACAGTGCCCGCGAGTGTACTGAAAAAGCGACTGATGATGAAGGGAAGAACCACGAGTTTTTTGTCACTGTTTACTGTTAGAATAAATGGGTCTAGAGTCATTTATTATAATAATAAAAGAATTAAAGCCCGTTCATTTAATGCTAGGGAAAAGAGAGAAATACCGTATGGGTATTTGAGGAGTCTCCCATCCAACTTATGAGGTAATCTTTCGGAACACCTCTTGTCAAGTTGAATAAAGGAGATAGGCGTGCCACACGCGCGTGCGCTCGCTCGCCTCGCCTCGCCTCGCCGAGGCCGTGGGCGTGACGAGACGTGCCGTGACGAGCGGGCGGTGCGGTCGGACGTTGCTGTTGGCTGTTGGAGAGGAATGATGACGTCTTAACCTAGACCTTAACGATAGCGCTTTAAACCGCGACAGTTACTGAGCCTTAACCGCGACCGTTACTGCCTGAGGCGCATTAACCGTGACGTCCAGGTTCATCCCCCCGCGCCTGCTCGCCTATATAAGTCGCCCTCCTCCTCCTGCTCAGGTTGCCAATTCACACTAAGGTATTCCTGTTCAGGAGACCTCTCCCTCTCTCCCTCTGTTTGCTGCTTCTTTTCGCATTCCCATCGCCTGCACTGCGCGCACAGTACCGGCGAGAGCAGAGCCTCCGGAACCTCGTCCTGCTGCTAAGATCCTGCTCGGGATAGGCGGGCGATAAGGTTTTACGGGAGCGTCTTCACGCGACTGCTCGCTCCCGTACGACTACTTCCTCAATGTCGACTACGAACGACTCCGTACGACTACTTCCTCTACGTCGATTACGAACGACTACTTCGACTACAAACGACTACTTCGTCTACAGCGGGTCTTCACTGCGATCATCTACCTGCATCGACTTAGTACGACTACATCAATTGAGGTCACTCTACAATGAGTGATATCGGAAAGTCGGGTGACGCGGTCACCCTACCTTCCACGGAGTACTTACTCAAACTAGTATTCATGCTTATTAGTTGTATAATCATGAATATATTTAAGTTTAATTGTTGTTTAAACATAAACACTTGCACATAGATTGTTTCACTCACCGCAATATTGAAATGTCTATTTAAATATGGAATTAAAATATACCGAAATATTGCCTATTATCTAACAATCCAAAAACCTTATTATGTTGATAGGAATATGTTTGGTGCAACTAACTTTGCAAATGCAATTAAACCAAAGCCTTTTGATGGTTCCAACTTTAAGAGATGGCGTGAGCTGGCCACCCTGTGGCTCACCGTCATGAACGTGATGTACGTCATCACCGGAAAAGCTCCCGAGGGTGTCTCGGAAGAAAAGTTCAATTCAGATGATAATCTGTTCCGGGGTGCCGTCATCAGCATTCTGGTTGATAACCTGGTGGACACCTATCTCCAGAGAAAGACGGGGAAGGACATTTGGGATGCTCTTGAGGCTCAGTACGGAGCTTCTGACGCCGGCGGAGAGCTGTACGTAATGGAACAGTTCCTAGACTACAGGATGGTTGAAGACCGTTCTGTGGTGAAACAGACCCATGAAGTACAGGCGCTGGCTAAAGAGCTTGAAAACTATAGCAAAGAGGCCCCATGTGTGTTGCCCGACAAGTTTGTGGCAGGAGCAATAATCACTAATCTGCCACATTCTAGGAGGGATTTTGCTACCTCTCTAAAACACAAGAGAAAGGAATTCACTTTTGATGACCTTATTGCGACTCTTGATGTTGAAGAGAAGGCGAGAGCAAAGGACACACGTGGAAAGGCAATAGCCGGCTCCTCAAGCGCAAACTTTGTGCAGAGGGGCAATCCCAAGTTCCAGAATAACCAGAACAAGAGGAAGAAGCCTTCACAAAACCTGCCCAAGGCTAAGGAAGCCGACGGGCCTAATAAGAAGAAGAGAAAGCCGGGGGGTGCTTGCTATACTTGTGGCAATCCGGATCACTTTGCTGCAAAGTGCCCGGATCGTAAAGATCGCAAGGCTCCAAAGACAGTGAACATGATTGTTGGCGAGGGTGGAGGAACGTCGGGGTATGGTAATTTCTTACCTACAGTTCTTTCAGTGTGTTCTTCACCAGACTGGTGGATAGACACCGGTGCTAATATTCATGTATGTGCTGACATTTCTATGTTTTCTTCTTACCAGGTCGGGGGGACTACCTCCTTGTTGATGGGGAACGGTGCCCATGCGCGTGTTCTTGGTGCTGGTACGGTCACTCTGAAGTTCACTTCGAGGAAGACCATACAATTGAAGAATGTGCAGCATGTACCTACCATCAAGAAGAATCTTGTCAGCGGGTCTCTACTGTGTAGAGATGGTTTTAAGTTAGTCTTTGAGTCAAATAAATGTATCATTTCTAAGTTCGGTACCTTTGTTGGAAAAGGCTATGATAGCGGAGGCTTGTTCCGCTTTTCTTTATTGTTCGATGATAACGTTGTGAACCATGTGATGAATGATGAATCAAATGTTTGGCATTCGAGGCTTTGTCATGTTAATTTTGGTTGTATGATGCGCTTAGCTAGTTTGAGTTTAATTCCAAAGTTTACTTCTGTCAAAAATTCTAAGTGTCACGTATGTGTTGAATCGAAACAAACTCGCAAGCCACATAAGACTGCTGAGGCGAGAAACTTGGCACCTCTAGAAGTAGTTCATTCCGATCTGAGCGAAATGAACGGTGTGTTGACAAAGGGTGGTAAGATAGACGATGAAGTTTACTTTTGTTGCATCTACTTGTTAAAATCTAAAGATGAAGCGTTACATTACTTTAAGATCTATAAAGCTGAAGTAGAAAATCAACTTGAGAGAAAGATTAAACACCTAAGGTCTGATCGAGGTGGCGAATACTTCTATAGTACTTTTGATTCATTCTGTGAGGAACACGGTATTGTTCATGAGAGGACACCGCCTTATTCACCCCAATCCAATGGGATTGCCGAAAGAAAGAACCGCACGCTAACTGACTTGGTGAATGTCATGTTAGAAACCGCGGGACTATCTAAGGAATGGTGGGGTGAGGCGATACTGACGGCCTGTCATGTCCTGAACCGTGTGCCTATGAAGAATAAGGAAGTAACACCATTCGAGGAATGGGAGAAGAAGAGGCTAACTCTCTCATATTTACGCACTTGGGGTTGCTTGACCAAAGTCAGTGTGCCAATCACCAAGAAACGTAAACTTGGACCAAAGACGGTGGACTGTGTCTTTCTGGGGTATGCTTTTCACAGCGTCGGATATATATTCTTGGTAGTAAGATCTGGAGTGCCTGACTTGCTTATCGGCACAATTATGGAGTCCAGAGACGCTACATTCTTTGAGAATGTTTTTCCAATGAGAGATGAAACAAGTTCATCTAGGCAAGAGTCTGTCGAGAAGGATGACTCCACCAAGCCGATGAAACTCAATGTGCCTACACTTATTGAGCATCCTGAGGAGGATAATGATGAGGCTCCTAGGAGGAGCAAGAGACAAAGGACAGAGAAATCCTTTGGAGATGATTTCATCATATACCTCGTGGATGACACTCCCAAGACCATTGCAGAGGCCTACTCTTAACCTGATGCTGACTATTGAAAGAAAGCAGTGAGGAGTGAAATGGACTCTATCATATCAAATGGAACTTGGGAGGTTGTTGAACGTCCTTACGGGTGCAAACCCGCGGGATGCAAATGGGTGCTCAAAAAGAAGCTTAGGCCTGATGGTACTATTGATAAGTACAAGGCTAGACTTGTGGCCAAGGGTTACACCCAAAAGGAAGGAGAAGACTTCTTCGATACTTACTCACCAGTCGCTCGGTTGACCACCATAAGAGTACTACTTTCTCTGGCAGCCTCTCATGGTCTTCTCGTTCATCAGATGGACGTTAAGACAGCTTTCCTAAATGGAGAGTTGGAAGAGGAGATCTATATAGATCAGCCGGAAGGATTTGTAGTAAAGGGTCAAGAAGGAATGGTGTGTAAGCTAGTGACGTCTCTCTATGGCCTCAAGCAAGCACCTAAGCAATGGCATGATAAGTTCGACAGAACTTTGACATCTATTGGCTTTGTTACAAACGAAGCTGACAAATGTGTGTACTATCGCTATGGTGGGGGCGAAGGAGTGATTTTGTGTCTGTATGTAGATGACATACTTATCTTTGGCACGAGCCTTGAAGTGATCAAGGAGGTCAAAGACTTTCTATCTCAAAAGTTTGAGATGAAAGATTTGGGAGAGGCTGATGTTATCCTTAACATAAAGCTGATAAAGGGAGAAAATTGTGGGGTGACTCTGTCACAGACTCACTATGTTGAGAAGATGCTAAGTCGGTTTGGCTACAGCAATTCTAAACCCACACCAACTCCTTACGATGCCAGCTTGGTTCTAAGGAAGAACCTGAGGATAATGGTGGATCAGCTGAGATACTCCCACATCATTGGTTCACTGATGTATCTGGCTAGCGTCACGAGACCTGACATTGCATATGCAGTTAGTAAACTGAGCCGGTTTGTTTCAAACCCAGGCAGTGAACACTGGCGTGCTCTCGAGCGGGTAATGCGCTATCTAGTGGGCATAATGAACTATGGCATTCACTATTCCGGAGATCCCAAAGTCTTGGAGGGATATAGTGATGCAAACCGGATTTCTGATGCTGATGAGTTAAAGGCCACAAGTGGATATGTGTTCACACTTGGAGGTGGCGCTGTTTCCTGGAAGTCTTGCAAGCAGACCATTCTAACCAGGTCAACAATGGAAGCAGAACTCACAGCATTGGATACTGCCACTGTAGAGGCCGAGTGGCTTCGTGAACTCCTAATGGACTTGCCGATAGTTGAAAAACCGATACCGGCAAATCTAATGAACTGTGATAATCAAACTGTGATTGTCAAGGTGAACAGTTCAAAGGACAACATGAAGTCATCCAGACATGTCAAGAGGCGGTTGAAGTCTGTCAGGAAATTGAGAAACACTGGTGTCATAACTTTGGATTACATCCATACGTCTAAGAACCTGGCAGATCAATTTACAAAGGGTTTATCACGTATTGTGATAGATCATGCATCTATGGAACTGGACTTGAGACCCACATAAGTTTTTCCATAGTGGAAACCTGTCTTATGTGATCGGAGATCCCGTGAATTAAGATGGTGAAACAAGCTATGGTTTAACTGAGAGAAGAGAACCTTTGAAAAGGCTCGGTTCATGGAAAGATGCATTTATCTTCAAAACTGTATGGCAGGCTGGTATGTATACCTTAATGTGCTCCAAGTGGCTTTCATGAAACAAGGTAGTTGTTTCTCTGAAGCAAAGACATAGTCCTACAGTATGTCTTGAAGGAACACACCTATATGAGTATCGACTACTGGTCATAGTCTATGAGATTTGGGTGATCTCTAGAAAACTCATGAAGAGGCACGGAGTGTGACCCATAAGCTCCAACCCGCGGGGATGCTATGTGCAGCCAAGTATCAGTAAAGGGCTCTAGCCAAGCTTAGATGCACAAAACTGACAATTCAAGACATAGTCCATTGTTCAGTTGCAAATAAGTGTAACTTGAGTTCCTGGTGGATGTTCAACTTAACAGTCTCCATCGTAATACTGGTATATCGAAAACAATAGGGAAGATGAGAGCATTTCCAATGTGGCTTAAAATTCTTGGTGGGGATTGTTAAAATAAATGGGTCTAGAGCCATTTATTATAATAATGAAAGAATTAAAGCTCATTCATTTAATGCTAGGGAAAAGAGAGAAATACCGTATGGGTATTTGAGGAGTCTCCCATCCAACTTATGAGGTAGCCTTTCGGTACACCTCTTGTGAAGTTGAATAAAGGAGATAGGCGTGCAACACGCGCGCGCTCGCTCGCCTCGCCGAGCCGGGCCGAGGGCGTGGGCGTGGGCGTGACGTGTCGAGACGAGACGAGACGAGCGGGCAGTGCGGTCGGACGGACGGACGTGATGTGATGTGATGCGGGACGGGAGCATCTTTTTGCTGTTGGCTGTTGGAGAGGAATGATGGCGCCTTAACCGCGACCATTACTAGACCTTAACGATAGCGCCTTAAACCGCGACAGTTACTGAGCCTTAACCGCAACCGTTACTACCTGAGGCGCATTAACCGTGACGTCCAGGTTCATCCCCCCGCGCCTGCTCGCCTATATAAGTCGCCCTCCTCCTCCTGCTCAGGTTGCCAATTCACACTAAGGTGTTCCTGTTCAGGAGACCTCTCCCTCTCTCCCTCTGTTTGCTGCTTCTTTTCGCATTCCCATCGCCTGCACCGCGCGCACGGCACCGGCGAGAGTAGAGCCTCCGGAACCTCGTCCTGCTGCTGAGATCCTGCTCGGGATAGGCGGGCGATAAGGTTTTTGGGGAGCGTCTTCACGCGACTGCTCGCTCCCGTACGACTACTTCCTCTACGTCGACTACGAACGACTCCGTATGACTACTTCCTCTACGTCGATTACGAACGACTGCTTCGACTACGAACGACTACTTCGTCTACAGCGGGTCTTCACTGCGATCATCTATCTGCATCGACTTAGTACGGCTACATCGATTGAGGTCACTCTACAATGAGCGATATCGGAAAGTCGGGTGACGCCGTCACCCTACCTTCCACGGGGTACTTACTCAAACTAGTATTCATGCTTATTAGTTGTATAATCATGAATATATTTAAGTTTAATTATTGTTTAAACATAAACACTTGCACATGAATTGTTTCACTCACCGCAATATTGAAATGTTTATTTAAATATGAAATTAAAATATACCAAAATATTACCTATCATCTAACAATTACTTGGTGTCTAGTTGCAAGGTCCAACGCTACGTATTCTGGCATTTCGATAGCCTTTTTTTATCTGAAGGAAATAAGAGTCGTCAAACGTGAGTTGCGGTTGTCACCGAAACACCGTAGCCGGTATAGATCTGCGGTGGAAGCTTGCCGGTAGGAATCTACCGGCCGGCCTAGTGCGCCTTTCGGTGGTGGCAACAGTTACGGCGGCCTCCGGCAGGCTTCCGGGCATGTGCGTGCCATATATAGCCCATAGCAATAGGAATACACATACACTCCCCAAACGCATCGCTTCAGAGTTTCAGTGCAGGCAGACTCAGAATCCGCCTGCTGTATCTTCCTCTGAATACTGAAATCCCAATATAAACTAGTGAGCTCCGCCATTCCTACCTAGAAATGTACCCTTTAAAACCTCGCTGTTATCGTCTTCTCCCTGTCACTACTACTGACGGGCACAAAGCCCACACGTGCCCCGCACGAACCTCTCCCTTTCTCGCTGCATATATAACAGCCCCTGAACTACATATTTTTTTGTGTGTGAAAAAATAAACCGCAGGGCCATCTGCGTCCTGCAAGACTGCAACCGCCGAGAAATTCCAAAACGAGAGGAGAGGGCCTCACCGACCCCCAAAAGCGGCCGTGCGGTAGCCTCCAAACTAGTCGTGAAAATCAGGCACCCGCTGCCACAAGCTCCGACCCAGGATCGCGACTGTGCCATCGGCAAGATACGACCGCAGCGGAGGGAGCATGGCATGAACAATAAAGATGGAGAAAGTTATCAGAAAAAATAAAAGATGGAGAAGCGAGCGATGCTGCAGTGCGAGGGTGCAGCGCTAGCGCACTCGGAAATGAGAGCAGCAGAGGCAGCAGCTTGCCTCTGAACATCTCGCCATCACTGTAGCAGAGTGCATGCAGTGCCTGGTAAGTGAACTGGTGACCTGCGTCCCTGCGAGCTGATGCTTCCACGTGATGTGCGTGGTGCCTCCAATCATGCACGCACGCAGCAGATGCAGGCAACCGCAATTCCATGGGGCCCAGCCGCCGTACCAATCCTGCGTGTCATGTCCGACCTGGTGGTAGCTGTAGCACTAGATTATCAGCTTCGCTTTCTTCTGAGCCCGTGTTTACCTGCAGCCAGCCACTCCTCATTTCCTGCACTAATTTGCTTATTAGGAGCCCTTCAGCTTGTTGGTTAAACTAATGGCCCTTTCAGCCTGTGCACTTGCTTCAGCGGCGGGCAAGGAGTGTGCGCCCGGGGGGCAAACCTTTTTTTTAGCTGGTGATGTGAGGTTTGCTGGTGGCCTTGGCCCAATGGCCCTGGAGGCGACAAGGACGCCAGACATTCCATGGCTTCAGATCTTCCCAAAGCGCCCGAACAAATGCACCAATCGCCGCAAGCCTTTGTGCTAACTGCTAAGCAGCCGGGCAACTTTTTGTCACGCCATGTGTCGTGCCGCCTGTTTCATCAGGGTTAAACTAATGGCGACATCAACGTACCCGCTCCAGGAGCTTTGACCGGAGGATGATGGAGCGCAGGTGGGGGCCTCATGCCAGTGAGGGATTGCCTAGCTTCCATTCCATGTTAAAATTTTAGGGATATATGTTCAGGTTCACTTCTATTCACGGGAGCAGATCGAGAGCGAGGACATTGTAATTGTTCAGAAAAGCGAGCTGCATCAGTGACCGGAGAATAGAACTGCTTGTTCGTAGCTGTACTATACATCTCGCATCCGTCGAACTGCAGGAAAAAGGTTGCCGCGCCGCGCGCACACTGTTTCCAGATTCCGGATCCAATAATTCCAAGAGGGACAGCATGAGTCCATAGAACCCCCTCGTAGCCGTAGCGAGCTGAAGAATAATCAGTGTACTATATTCAGATATATTCGCTCCCCGATGGCCCTGTATATATATTTTGCCTAATCTATGTGCACGCACATGCGTGCATGGTCGCGGTCCAACATTTGCTGCGGACGGCATCATCGCGTCACCATCTTCTTCCCCCTGTCGGATGACATGTTTTAAAATGTTTGTGATCACTCTGAATCTGTGGAACAGCAGTCCGCAAATGGTGAGTTCAGTGCTGTCACGCTGAACTATACTCCTAAAGAAAATAAAGGCGTCGCTTGCAAGCTAAAACAAATTAACGTCTCACGGAGTCATGGGTCACAGTTTATAGTCGTCCCGGACTCCCGGTTGCAGGAGGTGCAAGAGAGAACAAACTAAAGAAGATTGGCCATTCTATCATCATGTACATACAAACGCAAAATCTGCAGCAAATGGACAAAACATATGGAGTATTATCCAGGCGTCACTGCAATCTACAAAACGTCGATCGAATACTGGTCAGAGGTGTATCTTTGATCAAATGTTTGCCCGATTTAAAGAACCTGAATATGCAAGCTTCATCATCACCCCCAAATTCCGAATGCTGTCGTCCACGGTGCTGGCCCACGGACGAGATGGGTTTTTGACGTCCAAATATCACACCATTTCTCTCAGAGGCAATGGATCGATATTCTTATTAGCACTCTTGATCGATCGAAGGCAACATGAATTCAGATGCACGCCACGCAGAGGTCCTTGGTGTAGGTCGTCATGAGTCTTTTTTGCAGCACGCAATCCATCTCTCCATGTTTCTTGCAAGGATACGCAACGAGAGGTATATAATTCGCAGGTTGACGAGGGCAGTCACAACGAGCCAGCCGGCACACGGATTGAGATTCAGTGACTTGCTTGCAAGTCACTGAGCACTGTACTGGTGACTTGCCCCCTCTTAAAAACCGTCCATCCTGAAATCATTGGTTGGATCTTCATGAACAGTACCCGGCACTACAGTATCAAATAGTGTTTTTTTGTCTTTTTGTGCCAGTTACGTGGTGACTTGCTGAAGGTAAGTCACCGAATCCCGGTCCCCGGCACACACAGCAACCTGATGAGAATGACTTCTTCAGGGTTCATGATTGGATCTACTCTGAATTACTCCATCATTCCCATCCAGGTCAAGTACAAATTAAACGTACGTACATCGTAAAATTCTACTCGTAGTATTGAAATTGCTTACACAGACTTCGCTTGTTGGGCACCTACAATGGTATTCCAGACAGGTGAATCCTATGCTGTTCATTCGGAAAGACCAGTCTACATATATGTTAGCTAGCTGATCAGCTACAACCTCTCCAGCACAGCATCGCATCATATTGCTAGGACTATAGTGCCCTACGCGACAGCATTGATCGACGTGAAAGGAAACGAAGGTGGCTTCATTCTTCCAGTCACGTCGAGCAAAATTTAGCTGCCCCTGCTGCTGCTGAAGGGAAGGATCGACAGCGTTCGAGTGAAAATCTAGAAAGAAGAGCGCAGAAAAAGCTAGGACAAGAGCGAGTGGCGGTCACTCACTTTGATATATCGAATAATGTCACTACACCATATAATAATAGTCTAGTAAAATGCCGTGACTGACGTGTCCTTGGTGACGGAATAAACCCTAGTCTATAGTGCAGGCAATGCTGGCCTGAACAGGAGGAATAATCCTGCCACTGCAGAGTGGAGACTTGAACAACCAGGAATCCCCATTTCAAAAACAAACCGGTTCCCAGTGATGCGCAGAAAGAAGCAGAAAGCAAAGCAGCACTAGCACCTAGTGCCGCGGCTCCCGGCGTAGCGTGCCCCCTGGTTCCGAGCATTGCTCGAGAGCTCACACACCGCCAATGGCCAGCTTCCAACCGGAGTGGCTAGGGCTCGCCGGAGCCTACGACGCGAGGCACGTCACTCACAGGAGCCCTGTCTCCTCCTCGTACGTTCTCGGTGGTAGGGCTCGAGACGTCATGCATGTACCCGCCCGCTGCTTGTCGTCGTCGCGGCAGGCTTTGGCTGGCGGTGGCGCTAGGGCTGTACTGTGGGATCAATGATGCGTTCGTGTCCGGCTGCAGCGGGCTGCGGCTGTGCGATGATTCGTGTTGGAGCGCGCCTGCCCCGGTGTGATGACGAGCTCTGACTCAGGTGAAGAGTTCCTGACAGATCGAGCTTTTGAGTCGCTGGCGTGGGTGATGCAGAGTTGAATGCTACTGTAGTGTGTGTACGGTGCTTGTTTTGTTTGGCCAGTCTGGCTCCGGCACGGTACTTGTTGCTCTATCTGATAGACGCAATGTTTTTGTACTACCGGAAAGAAAGACGATTGGATTCAAAACCATCATGAAAACTTGTTTAATTTGTTGACTGAAAACTTGTTTAATTTGTTTACTTCATGGACGGGGTTCCGAATTCATACAACCATGAATGAATTTCAGAGGAGAAAAAAAAAATAAAGGGGGACAAACTTGCATGGAATTGGTATTAGAGCAAGGCTTTGTGTCAATCTAGATGGATTTGCATGCACAGCATATTCTGAAGAATATATACAATTTCTTTGGAGTCGAAATTAGCCCATGGGCCGTAACCGCAGCCCATGGCCATGGGCTCTCCGTTTTGGAACATATATACAGGGAGTAAACAACTATCACATCCAATTAAGAAGAAAGAACTGCGCGAACTGAAACATTGAAACCGCGCAGAGAATGGAAACTTTCTCAACCACCAACATATCTGCCAACATTACAGAAAATGATATCCCAGGACCGAACAGCCTTACCACCATAACACAGGTTTCAGGACTCAAGATTCATTTCAACTGCTCACCTCTCGAGCTAAAGCATCTCTCTTCTTGTCAACAGGAACTAAAAGGCATTTCCTTTCTTGCACATTGCTGACAATAAGAAACAACTGCGCTGTCATTTAAGAATGCAAGCTGCATTAGCCAAATCCAGGGGGCACCTGAGGACCGTCATCATCATCAACATCACCTGCTAGACCGCCCACAGCAACAAGTTCACCTCCATTTGGCTTCCCTTCATTACGATTTTCCAAATTTGGCGGTGACTGCTGTTTCTGCGGCGCTGCTGCTGCTGCTGCGATGTTATTGCGCTGATTATCTTTGAAACCAAAACCTGGTGGTTCCGACAGATCATCATCTTCCGCTTCACCCGCAACAGTGGTTGGTGTTGGTGTTTTCGCTAGCGAAACTTGTTGATCTTTGCCCTTCGTCTTCAGCTTCTTGGAAGAAGGCTCAGGGACCTTTTCAGGGTTCAGTATCCTGTTGTAGACAGCTTCTACGGTTCCCCTTATATCAGTTTCATTGGATTGAATGACATTCCATACCTCGTCTGATATTTGACCCATAACTTTTCTCCTGATATGGAAGAGCAGTGTAGCAACAAGTTGAGTTAGTAATCAATATATATTGTGGACACTTAAGAAGCGATAACATTCGAAAGCTTTTACAAAGATGTGGCTCAACTTACCCAATATCTTTATAAATTGCATCAGAAAGGTCTTTTAATTTTAACTTCTCCGATCCATCTTCTTGTAGTACCACTGACTGTTTTACCTCTGAGATGATTTGGTTGCGTAGCACCTCCTGCAAAAAAAGATAGCATGCCATCAACTTATAGAAGTATGGATCATTAATACCAGATCTGATGAACAACTGTTGCTGCATTGCAGTCTACAATCTGCATCTGCTGATCAAGATACTGGCCATGCAAGAGGTTATACCTCATCTAGCATGGTGAAACAGATATTGTCACGCAGATTTCGAATTGCCAAAGAGACAAGTGATACTCCCTCCATCCCAAATTGTAGGTTGTTTTGGCTTTTGCTATGCAGCTGGATAGTGCATGTCTAGATGCATATAACATCTATGAACCTAGAAAAGTCAAGGCGAAGTACAATTTGAAACGGAGGGAGTACAATACAAGAACTGTAACTAAGATGTGATCACAGGAAATCTATCAGATGTGCATTGAACATGGTCGAAATGACTATACGTAGAGAACCCAGTAATATGACCTTCATGTCTCAAAAAAGAAAAGAAAGAAACACAGCTCATGCTTCTAATACAAGGAAACTTCTATTGACGAAGCTTGTGTTTTCATCAGATATATTGTAAAACTGGAACAATGTCTGAAATGAAGTTGAGCACTTGGTAATAAGCACAGCAATGAATAGCAACGGAGAGCTCTTGCAAAGCCATGGAATTTTTAACAAACAAAACTCTGCCACGGCAAGAGAGATGCCTCCACCTCCCTGGCTTTGTTAGGCAGGGGAGCGCAAAACCCTGGCTGGCCAGAAATGCAAATCATAAATAATAAAGCAAAACATCATGCTGACAACATGTGTTTATGAGAAAAAAGATATACAGATTACCATCTCTCACATTTATATGTCAATAGATTACCAGGTAATGATAATTATGCAACATCACCAGAGGTGTACCAAATATTCCCCCAAAGGCAAGAGCTCTGACAGATAACTGGAACAATTGGTGCCCCCTACCATTGGTGTTGCAGTTTCAGATAAGGTAATATGGACAGGATGACATATGGATTACTGAGGCTACTGATTTGAGTATTTGTCTCTACTCATCAGCCGCATTGCAGCAGCCCGATAAGGTCAAAAAGAATGTCAAGACCATCAGCTCAATGTGAAAAGCTCAAATTATTTAGCTGTTACTCATCACTAGCTCCAATCAATTGTAACCATCTTTGGCACGGCGTTCACTAGTTGCGGATGATTCCAATCTCCACTCCATTAATAGTCCCAATAATGCTGCCTCAGAAAACCACCATACTTGTGGGGAGTGGCAGGCTGAAATGTTTCCACAATCCTAAATTCCTAATAGGACAAGTTATAGCAGTTTTGCACAAAGCATGTTTGATTTTCTTGCGCGCCAAATTTAACATACCCAAGGTATTGAAACACAGCTAAGGGGAAAAAATCTTCTTCGTGACTGAACCTTCCATTTTCCCGCGCAAACAACAACCATATGTGTGCCTTCCTATCCAAGAAACAAACACCAGAACTCACACTGCAGCTCACCCAAACAAGACGCAAAGCAAAAGGATCTATGCCTAACTCAAGCACCCTGAAAATGTTTCCTGCCATACCAAACCCCACAAGCCAAAACTTTCAATCTCACCAGAGTTATGTAGAAATTCTCCACAGCATCCATTCCAACCTCGAGCAGGGTTCGATCTAAAATGATCCCTACAGAGCCTCGTAATCCCTATAGGCCTATAGGGGACCGAACGGACGAAATGCCGGAGCAATCCTACCCTCCGGAGTCCCGACCACCCATCCCAATCTCTCTTACAACCAATCAACACAGCAACCGAATCGAGTAACGGTGATGAGCGATCCATCGGAGAATTCAGAGAAAAGGAGTGGCACGTACGCATCAAAGTTCCATACCGAAAGATTAGGGACTACCGGACTAGGAACAACGAAATCGCAAAACCTTAGGGTAAAGGATTTGGGGGATCGGGCCGTTTGGGGAGAAGCTTACGTTGTCCTTGACCTTCCGAACGATGGCGCGGCGGAGGGCGTCGAAGTCGCCGTCGTCCTTGAGCCGCCCCACTACCTCCGCCGCCGTCGGCGGCCGCGGCTTGGGAACGCTCATGGGGATCGGGGAGTGCCGGCTGGAAGCCTCGACAAGAGAAATATGCTTGTCACCACTAGTGTCTAACCTAGTAACTGAAATTCGAAGATCCACGTTTAGGACACGCTATTGGGTATGAATACAATCCAGCCGTTGGATGCAACGGATCAGATGGCTGGGGAATTTCCATTTGCACGTAATTGGGTGCAAATAAAATGTGATTGCACAGTTCCTCTTTATATTGGCATATAAGAATCATGGTTTAACAAGTTACAGCAGTTAATCTTTCCTCCTTTCTTAATTAAGAACGCTGATGGCTTAACATTGATCAAAATTCAGACAACTGTCATATTACCACGGAGGAAACAAGAAATAAAATGGAGCACAAGGCAGATCTACATTTACATCTATCAATGGCCGACATCTCGTCCTAAAATTCACATCGACCTGAGCTCATACAGCTGAAATCACGAGGCAAGTGAGAAACCAGCTACCTCTTTCTATTGCTACAGATGCATGATGTTTGAAGCTCAGAAACCACGTTCAGACAATCAGTGTAAGAAGATAGTATTTAGACTGAACATGCCATTCAGGCTACAGGCATACAACATACAGCTCCGGCCGTCTACAATGACTCAATAACAGTACAAATGTCCAGATAATCAGGTCTTAGAGAACTGCAGCAAACTGAATGTACTCTTGAGTGCCAATCGAATGTCTTTTGCAGTTCTGCTCACACCATAAATGTTCAGATCTGGAAGCAAGTGAAAGCTTAACGGCTGAAACGTTCTGAAATCGACTTGGGTATGAGGCTGGTTGTGCTTGATTGTTTCTCCAGCCTGTGTCAAGTAATGGTTGGTGCTGTCATAATTAGACTAATTAAAGAGTACAAGCTATATATATGGAGCAATGAGGCAACGGATAGAACCTTGCAATCTCTTCCACGGACCTCACTATTTCCTCAGAACTTGTTTCGATTACCTGTCCCCCAAGAATCATCTCATCCAAAATTGTGTGCAGCTGCATCATCAGATATTAGCATAAGCCAAAGAAGAACGGGGTGGAAGTAGTACAAGACATCAGTATGAAAGGAACTACAAGAAATGCAAGGCCGATGCAATTAATTATCAGGACATTTTGTCTTACAATCGAGCACTTCTATACATACAAGCCAAAGTATGATTCATTTTGGACACTGCAGAATGCGGGAAATGAAGGAAAACCGGCACCCTATACATCCAGGGGTCCAGTGCTAAGGAGACAATTTTTGGCGTAGGCTATTTTTGTACTAAGGATTAACTACCAATATCAGCATGCCAACAAAATTATATTTCCTCCTCTTGCGAAGTCGTGGAATTATGCTCCACTAACCTGGCCCCTTTATATTTCTTTTTTCAAGTTCTGCGCAACTGACAAGTGGCAAATTAAGGGGAAAGATAGCAGTCATGATCGGTAGGCAGCGGGTTTCCTAGTTTTGAATTTATTGCTTAAATACAAGATTCAACTTTATAAGTCTATTCCTCTGCCTAACCAAGGCCTCTCCCTTACAGATGCCCTCCTTGTCAAGTGCTATTCTTCTTTCAGGCCATTGCCATCCATACTTCTGGCATGTCATGCACTAAGAGAAAACCATCCATTTGAAACCTATCTGTATTTTCTGAAGTACTGATACAAAAGTTACAGCTTTGTATTTAAGGTGTCCAGGTATTGCCGAACTTCTGTGGCCACTAGACTGAACACCACATGCTTCAAGTCGGACAATGATTGTGTAACTACAAGTCAGAAAACTAGATGGGTAGCAAATAGTATACTGCATAATGGATATTCTTCGAATCAGGCATTACTATACTGACACTTTTGGATTTGCACTGTGGATGACTTGTGCATCAAAAGGCTAATTTAATAGAGATAACCCAGTTACTCTTGTAAAGTTTTGATGCATTATCACTTATGCATTCCACCTATTGGCTACCCAATGGCATGCAATATGCAAATAAAGGATCGATGATAAATGGAAACTTCAGCAGGAATATAGCCATGCATCCTGTATAGGCAAACTATCTAGAATAAAGGATAAAATCAAGAGGATTTATGGCACCTTGTTGAAGTTAAATACAATGTCAAGCTCACATACATTCTTGAAGCATCTGTTCAACGTTTCAACAAAAACTGTGCACAAAACAAAGGTCATGTAGAGTAATTAATCTCTTTGTTGAAGTTAGACAAAAAGTATTTCATAGTTTCATGACAGCAGGGGAAAAGCAAGGGTTAGCTCAATGGGAGCCCTGGGTATCTTATAATTGGGCTCAGGGTGGACCTAGGATTTTGGGGTTGGGTATTCCCTCTTCCAAAGAAAAAAATAATCTAATGAAGAAAAAACTTGAAGCTGAGAATGGGGAAAATCTAGTGCAACAGCTAACTAGCATCCGATTGGTGCCACCTAGGTGCCTATTGCTTCCCTTGGCTTTGGCAAATGTACCCAATTTTGTAGTGCCTCTGGGCAAAGACACTCTTTTTTAGTGGTTTGTGGCAAAAGCCATGTTTTATCAGTGTCCAGTAGCAAATTTTGCCTTGGCTTTTAGGCTTGACCTGCTCCCTTCTTGGGAGGCTGTTGGGATAAGAATGAAAGAAGAAACAGAGATAGAGTTCATCTATAACAACATAAATGTGTGTATCATATACTTGATTCTTTTGCAGCTGATTGGGATAACTTTACATTTTGAAAGCTGCAAAACTTGTGCTAACTTTAAGACTAATAGGGTAAATTTGCATGGTTTTTCATGGGCTGAGGGGTGTATAGCTACCATGTGACATTGAGATACAAAACGAACTTTCTAGCAGCTAGACAGAATTGATGGACAGAGAAGAATGTTGAGAACATGCTACTTTACTTACTCCCTCCGCCCCAAATCACTATTCGTTTTGGCTCTAGAAAATCCAAAAGCCAAAATGAATAGACGAATAGTAATTTGGGATGGAGTACATCACAATCACAGGTACTTGTCAACAGAAAAACATTGCATACATAGTAGAAAATTGCAAGAAAGGATGTTTGGATGCTGGAACAAGAATAGCAAATGGTTAATGATTGTGTACTAAGACAACTCAGACCGATGAATATCATGATAATGCACTGAATATGATTTGTTTCCTTATGCAAATGAGAATACCTTCCTCTTTTATTAAGCAATAACACATTACCTATCCGAGTATCAATTCTAGTAACTGGAACTTAAAACATAATGGCATCAATAAACCATGTTACCTAGTATGAGATCGAGCATGGCGAGTTCACTCTCAGAGCTGTCAAAGACAAAAACAAAGTACAGTGTAGCTAAATGCTTGTACACCATTTTTGTTCCCTGAAACTCACAAAGAATAGAATAAACCTTTTTGACCTTCGCCAACTTGATGTCGATAATATGAGAAAAATTAACCTAGATGGGATTATGGGACAATAATCCTAAACCTAGTATGGAAAACTTTTTTGAAACCAAACCTAGTATGGAGAACTTTTTTGAAACCAAACTTACTTTAGAACATCTGCATACCCACTGAGCAGTAAGCACAGTTTAGATTATATACATATGACTAAGATATCGATCAGTATTTCTAAAGCCAAAGAAAATAACTGGCTTCCGAGCAATTAAAACCTACTTTTATATAGTACATCACTAGCATCTGCATAAGATTTATTTACTCCTATATTGATCATTACCGGGCCAAAGATAGCATCGACCTCG
The DNA here is from genome assembly GCA_036936925.1 of Cenchrus fungigraminus. Lineage (NCBI taxonomy): Eukaryota > Viridiplantae > Streptophyta > Magnoliopsida > Poales > Poaceae > Cenchrus > Cenchrus fungigraminus. The sequence goes on along the minus strand of CM072776.1, from coordinate 91,125,088 downwards.
ACGAAATTGCTCACATTGTCAGGCCTTGCTGAGAGTACTGCAACAAGAGACTCCAAATCTGAAAAAAGCATCCATACAAATTTGGGGAAGAATCGAGGAAGCGAACCCGTGCATACATTGGAAGACACCGCGGACGAGGTCCTGATGCTTCTCCGGTGGCTGCAACCATGAGCCGGAAGAGGAAACGGATTAAGGTAAGGAGAGATTTCCTTCACCAACATAATCCGTTGAGCATGAAAGGATCCATGAATGAAGTAGTGCCTGATCTCGGTGAGGAAATTGACCGAGCACTTGTCGGCTGGTGAAGAAAGAGAGGGGAGTAGGGTTTGACTGTAGAGAAGAGAGGCTCGGAACCTGGAAATTGTAGAACTTGAGGAGGCAGGGCTTGGCCTGGGTGCTGATCACCATCACCGCCTGAATCATGGCCGGCGACGAGGAGGAGGAGGCGGCGGCTGTACGCCTGTACCTGAAAGAGTAACGATCAGATCGCGAGGCCAGCAGAGGAAGCCGACGGGCAATTGCGGATCATAAAAAGTAAAGAAATGTTATAATAGAAAGTTATCCTCGCAAGCGCCTGTAGCTCAGCGGATAGAGTGTCTGCTTCCTAAGCAGAACGTCGTAGGTTCGACCTCTACCTGGCACGTCTTTTAAGTTTATTTTCTTTTTTTTTGTTTTTACAAATAGCTGAACGTGTTTATTCTGTAAGTTCGTTACAATATTATACAAAATGTCGATATCAACTTGGTAAGATTTTTTGGCGCGTCTTTGAAGTTTATTAGCATTTTTTTTTGTTTTTACTAGTAGCTGAACGTGTTTATTTTAATTTTTCTTGGATCAATTATGTCGATTTGATCCCTGTAATGATTTAGTAGCAGTTTTGAACTCTCAGTTTGCCTGGTAGATAATTTTAGTTCGAAGTTGTCTGTACCAATTTAGTGACAATTTTAGACTATAATTAAGTATGCTTGATGGAATATTTATATTTATTTCACTTTTAGATATGATGTGTTTCAATAATGTAGTGTGGCAAAGGCACGACAGGCACAACGTGAGGATATTTCCATAATAAAATCCCAAAGAACCCGCATATATCTCCAACAAAAAAGATGACTGGGAAAGGATCTTTCACGTTTTTTTTACTGTCAATCTATATGTTAAGGAAAATTTATGGTGGCTCCGCAAAAAAAATGTTAACAAAATCGTGTCTTGTTTTTGTGGAAGCTGTCCAGATTGGCTCCGATCTTATGGAAAACAATAGGCCTTCATCCTATCCCCGGCAGATTTTAGCAAGTTTGATTTTGACTTGTTAAACCTTCTAGCCCACAGGTCGTGGAAATTTACGAGCATTATTTTCCTTCACAAATTCTTTGTGGTGGGCAATATTTTGACGTGGACTAGTGAGACTGCCACTACCTAGTTTGAGATCCTGTTCTGCTCACAAGTCACAAGGAAGGTAGTGGATACTCTTTGCTGCCCAACGACCTATATTCAGTATTCAGTTATTCACCGATCCATTTTTGTGTGTGCTGCGTGGATTACTACAGACGGCAGGTTCCTGAGAGCAACTCTAAGAGACTAGCTAAAATGACTTGACTAGCTAAATTTTGGAAAAAATCTAAAAAACACTCTTCCAACAGATTAGCTATCTACCCAACTAGCTATCCTGACTAGCTAAATTCGTTGCCCCGCTAGCTATCTTTGGCTAGTGGCTAGTGACTAGCTATCCTGATTTTCATGAGTATGACAAGAGGGACCCACAGGCGGTGGAGCATATAGAGAGTTCAGTTTAGAGAGGCTGTTGGATGTTAACAACTTTTTGTTAGCTATTTCATTTTACACATTAGCTAAATCAGGATTTTAGCTAGTGATTTTTAAAGAGGTTCTTGGAGTTGCTCTGAGACATCTAAAACAATGACAATCCAGCTGAAATTTTGGATCTCAGGGAGAATATGACGCCTTCATTTTTCACCCTTAAAATTCCATGAATTAAATTCACATTAAGGATCACATTAACAAAGCTTGTAACTGTAATATACAACATTAGTATGAATTAAGTCCACATCAAAAATCGATAATCAGTTAGTACGTTAGACAATTTATTCGCTGCTTTATTGTGAGGTGTAAAAATGAGAGCGGAAAAGATGCTCTCTTTCTCCTCATGGGCTTTTATATATTTTTTCTCTTAGGTTGCTAGAGGGAACTTTATGCTGTCATGCATGAAGCGGTGGTTTTGGACTCTGGTGTGCGTTGTGTGAGGTGTCAGTTGAGGGATTTCCGGGTTCTCAACTCCACCAACAAAAATTCCTTTGGATATATAAGTAGAAGAGAAATTCTCTGCCAGGCCTGCACCCTAGTACACACCATACTGAAGAACTGAACGCGAGAGGGACTGAAGGAGGGAGGCTCCCCTCAAATTCGGAGCTCAATCTGGTAAGCAGTTGATGACTCTACCCCTCTCTAGTCTTTACGCCGCTGAATTTTCCTATTTCAGACTATGTCTGCGGCTGTGGTTATAGTTCTGTCACACAATCGGAAATCCGTTTACTGTTCTTTGTTCCTCTGGAGCTCTTGTTGGTCTATGCACTTGTGGATGTATAGACGTATAGTTTACTGTTCCACATGTTTCTGTATGAAATCATCCGGAATTAGAGGCACCAATCCTAATACTGAGGGCAATATCGATTTCATCTTCGTTTTCTTTCACGCTCCATGATCGGACCTCAAGGTTTAATTCGGAGAGCCAGCTAGAGTTTCATCTGTAATATGTGAAATTCCTGATAGTTTCCCAGCGAATTGTAGATACGTTCATCCATGATCTGCTGATGAAGTTGAGAGGCAATTTACGTACCACAGTTCTTCGCTGATCAGTGACCGTAATACTAATATATCATATACCAATCTAATTACCGCAATATTTTTGTTGTGCAGATGGAATACCCTCCTGATTGTTCAAAAATATAATCCAGAACAACCCAGCGACTGAAATTCTCTCAGAAACATGGGTGAAATTCCCGAGCCGGGAGTTGATATGGCCATGCCGGAGCCGTCGTCTTGCCTGACCCTGCGAGTCTTCTACCTGAGGGTGAGCAGGTGCGAGGTGGACGTGTCCATGGCTGACACCCTCACCCTCACCCACATCCCGCTCACCCCTGACGCCGACCTGGAAGTGAGCGGCGCCGACGGGAAGCCAAGCGTCAGCAGCGGCAGCGTGACGTGCACGTGCTCCCTCCGCCGCGACCGCGTGGACGTGAAGTCGGAGGAGGCCACCTTCGTCAGCACGGCGGCCGTCAGGATGTACGGCAGCGTGCGGTTCGAGGTCCAGAGCAAGGACGAGCGGCTGCTCGTGGGGATCCTGGAGATGTGCGAGGCGGGGGGCAAGAAGAGCTGGGTGATGAAGTGCCAGGTGGCGACGCAGCGCGGGTCGGGGTTCCTGAGGTGCGGCTGTGGCGGGAGGGAGGCGAAGGGGCCGGCGGTGGAGGTGTACGTGGCCGGCGTGTCCCGGGGCACGCCGATCGTGTTCACGAAGGCCATGCGGCTGCGGTTCAGGAGGCGGCGACAGGTGCAGGCGTTCATGGACCCGATCCCAGAGTGCGGCGAGCAGGCGGAGGACACGAAAGAAACGCCTCCAAAGGATGAACCGGAGGTGCGTTGTTTATCACATCAGACATGTCCAATTCTTTGTGCAGATTGAACTCTCAACTCTGATCACATTGGCTTCATCCCGTTCCGTTCGTCCTCCGTTGAAATTCAGAGAGGTTTCTTTCAGTAGCCACTCTGAACTGAAACACCTGTGCCGCTTCGTGCAGGAATCGGAGTACAGGTGCTACAAGCCCGTCCCTGACGCGGACGACGAGGACGGCCTGTACCTGAAATCCGCAGGACTCGAAGAGGATGAGGAGTACAGCGAGCTTTCATGGTTCACCGCCGGCGTGAGGGTCGGCGTCGGCATCGGTCTGGGCATCTGCCTCGGCGTCGGCATCGGCGCCGGGCTCCTGGTCCGCTCGTACCAGTCCACCTCCAGGACCCTGAAGCGGCGACTCATCGCAAACCTGCTCTGAAGTCTGAACCCACGGCAGCAGCTTTGAGTTCTCATCTCCTGAAACTTTAGCGATGACAAGTGACAAGAAAAATTGTAGATGCTGAAACGTTGTGCATGCTGTGCCGAATGCGACTATTGTGGTATTATCCTTGTGCGGTCGGTATGGTACTATTGGCACTGCGTGTGCGTGTGCGTGTGCCATGCTGATGCTGATGCTGCCGTGCTGCCCCTTCCGAGTTCCGACGCGACGACAACCAAGCGGCGCACCGGCAGAGTTGGGACTTTGACTTGGGGGCCGTCCGGTTGGGCCCACCGGCAGAGACACATATGTGCGTGCACCAGGACCATTGCTGCGGATCCTGCCACTTGCATCGAGATCGATCTCTACTCTCTAGACTGTAGCTCGATCGGCGGCAGCTCGAGTCAAGAAAAAGCAATGGTATGCGCGTGGGGGAGCTGGACGACGCAACCGCCACGGCGGCACGCCATGTTCATTCGCCGGGTCATGGCCTCATGGGCTCGTGGCGTGCGAACTCAGCGCGTGGAGTGGAGGACGACGCCATCGTACATGCATGGTGATGGGCGGGGCGGGCGGCGCGGCTGCCGGACTGGAGAATGGAGACGGCCGTGCGAGTGCGACCCACCTACCAGGGCGCTGCCGACCACGTGCCAGGCGACGCGCCACGTTGAAAGACGGAGGCGGCGAGCGCGGCGCCACGCGGTCTCGGCGTCGTCATCAGCTTGCCGCCCCCGCGCCGTCCAGAGCCAGGAGGGACGGAAGGAGGCTGCGCGGCCATCGTGTGGCGACCTGCGTGCACTGCATGCCGTGCTACTGCTAGGCCGCCGCCGCCGCCGACGCCGAGCAATGTCAACCGTGATATTGTGTTCGTCCATGATGTGCGCGCTTCTTCGACAAACATTCTATCTTCGAGCTCGTTTGATTGTGGCGGATTACGGAATGTGAGACGCTGCGCTCAGGTTTTATTTTTATTGATTTATTTTTCCTTTTTTAGACAATTTATTTATTTATTTTTACTGTCGAGAATCGGAGTTGAACTGGACCTGTCTAAGGTTTCAATTGTTAAGTAACAGATCCCAGATCCGTTTTACCAATCCCAATCCAAGAACGAGGCGTGAGAAAATGTAGATCAAATCCCGTTTCCCTAACCCTCTCATGCACAAAGAACACATAGACACAGGATTTAGTTGGAGCTTCGGGTCTCTTTCTCATTAGCAATAAATGAATACATGTATGTTTATTATATAGATGTGGAGGACCCTTCAGGGGTATATTTGGTATGAGCCCACAATTAGGGATTTCTTAACACTCCCCCTTGGGCGAATACCACGACAAACTCATGCCTCATTAAAACTCCTAAAAACCCAGTGAGAAAAATATATGGAGAAGAGTGCATAGTGCCGCATAGTGTATCTACACATTGTTGCCTCATTAAAAACCTTCTCTGAGAAACTTCATGAAAAACTCACCAAGGAAAAAAGAGTACAACAAATGTCTTCCAAACAAATTACAATCTTCAAGATCGTAGTCAATAAATTTGAAAAGTTAGAGGATATTCTCCCCCTGAACCAAACAAGGTCGTCTCACTGCAACAAGGACGCTTTCTTCTGGAAGTATATGCCCATAGAGGTTTAACAAAAAAATACTATGTTGTTACAATGATTATATGATTATATCAGGGATTTCACCACTTCACATGATCCAAATATTTGATAGAACCTTCAAGGAAGGTTTGTGTATTGATCATCAACTTAACGCTTCGAGACATCCTTTGAGACATTCAGTATCTCACAACTATGATCAATAATAAATATGCTCCCCTGATGATAACATCCATCAAAGTTTGTATTCTACAATACTCGACAAGTATACAAGTATGTATTATTCTTCAGGAATAATAAGAATAGAAACACCAGGGTGCCACATTTTTTATCTCTATCATATACTACAATATATTATTATTGCGTAATGCACTTAAACTTCCAGAGGACTAAGAGGGTAATATAGTTACGATAAGTAAAATTATTACTCTCAAAATTTTGCTAATTGCAACCTCTAAAATAATATAACAAAACATCAAATCTTCATTATAGATTATCTATAATCCTTCAGGGATCACCAATCAACAACACACTGTTACAGTCTGTTATTCTGGCACAATGGGGATATAATTGCCAGTAACACCGTACCTTCTGGGTTTGTACCTTCAAGGCACTAGAGGATACCACTATTCCACACCTTCCGGTGGGAAATGCATTATAGAAAATATAATCACAAGTGCACTTATTTGGTGAAATGCATATGGACTTATTTGGTGACCTTTTGGTCTTTTGGTTCCTCATCACTTCATAATTTCTGGGGTCTTTATGGGTCTTTGTCCCTCTACAGGATTATTAAACGTCGGTGTTCAATTCAAACTTATTTTATTTCTTCAAGAAAATTCCTTCAGGAATGTATCTCTCTACTAGGAGATCTCTACAAAGAGAGAAGTCTTTCTCCAAGAAGACAAACCTCTTTACAGAAGTAATATTGGTATGAGATTTACATGTTGCTTACATATAATTCAAAATCTGAGTCCTACTGGATCTCGTGATGAATTTTTCAGAATCCTACTAGCTGCATATTTCAGTTCATGCCTTTGCCAGATGTATTACATAATGGAACCATGTTTATTTAATACACATTGGGATTAGTCTCTTCCAAGACCACGTGAACCATCGCTTTCACCACTATCATATCAATATTGACCCATAATTGTCCGAACTTCAGGCTCGGGACATTTACCTTGCGATTATTGGTTCAACCTCAATTGCATTTTTCATCGACCCGATAAGAGAGCTTCAAGCACTCATGCCTAGGACTTTGTTCTGGATCCGAATTCTCTCGAGGAGAATCATTTGCAATTAGAGAGGCAAGACATGTGTCGACACATTTGTTTCCCACAATATTCAATTAAGATCATCACGATTTCTCGAAACAACAGATCTATTTTTGTTCCATATTCCTAGTGATTTAAATTGTGCGCATTACTAGGAATTTCATCTTCAAGATGAACCTCTTCGTGAGGTAAATCACCAGCTGGGTGAGTTCGTTAGAGGAGATATTTCAAGAGTAGATGCTTTGACTAAGGCAGCTGGATCATATTCGCAGGCGTCCCCACAGAATTAGATCAAACCAATTGGTCAAATGTGGACATTATATTTATCCCGGGTATATCCACATCTACTTCAGGTAGAAGCATTTACAATGTATTTGAACTAGTATTGTTACTCCTCAACGAATCAAACAGTTTTCTGGCAAACTCCATACACACAGGAGTATACACTGAACAACAAGTTCAGTTTGGCTTTTGTGCATTTTATTATTTTATAGAAATATCGAGGCATTACACAAGATGGACATATATCTCCCCCCTAATGCCAAGATGTTTCAGAAAGCATACTAAAAAAATCCCCAGCCACAATCTTCTGGTAGTGTCCAATGTATGCTATCGTGGTGACATAATTAGGAAATCTTATGCACATTAATAAATGGGGGTTTGTTTTTATCATAATATGCAACGAGCTTGGGCATAAATTAATGCAGTGGCATGGTGACCACATTTGTTTCCTTCTACTGAAAGAGTTATGCTCAACTTCCGGTGAGACCCATGACTATTAGTCGATTACATGTTACAATTATGCATGATCAGCATTACTACCACGTATACACAAATCTTCAGGACTTAAATTCCATATACAGCACAACTTAGAAATTTCTTCAGGAAATAATTTTTATTAGGAACTATACTTGATTTCAGATCAACTTGTGTAATAGGTTCTTCAAGACCAATGCTCACAAATGCAGTTAAAGTTGCATTGTGATTTCAAATGCATAGAGTAATATGTGAGTAAATTGTGGTAGCAAAATGCATGGCATCAGGCCGATACTGCTAAATAGAGGTTATTGTTTGCAGAGTTGTAAGGTCCAGCTCTTTTTTTATTGCCCATGGTTTACCCAGATACTCATACCAAACGAAATTGGGTATCAACCTTTATATTTATTGCAACATTTTTAGGTATAATTATTTTGATATAGAACTCAAACCACAACCTGTAATGGCCTCAAGGGCAGACAAGGGAATTCACAAGCATGCAGCCAATGCAAGGTTGGATTTCAATGGAGCAGAGATCGACAGGAACATTGTACAACTTGCATCTTCAAGTGCATGGTACAACAAAGACATATGGCTCATGTATAATACGGATAAAGCCAAAACATAATCACAACTTTAGGTAGGTGATAATAATATTTGTCGATCAATAAATTCCAAAACCATTTTTGTTTGTGGTTCAAACTGCCTACGAGACAAGCTTTGTCCTCATGTTATATACTAATTGTCTTATAAAGCATGATTTCAATCTCTTTATTGTTCAGCAAAAAGAGAAGCATTTATAATAGAAGACAAAGCCAAGAATTCGTATTATCCGGGGAAAAAATCTAATGCAAAGTTTTTAACTAAGCAAAGAATGTCAATTGCTCGACAAGAGCGAAACATGATCACTATTCTTCTGGGACCACTCTCGAGCATAAATAACTCTTCTCTCATATAAAAAGTAATCAAGGACGTGAGAGAATCTATCAGGTCTCTACAAATCCTCAATTTTATATCACAAAAATCATTCACTAGAAGGTTAGATATGGCTTTTTAGCGCCAACGATAGTATACTAAAATTAATTTAGCTTCTAGCTCTGCAATGATGTGGGATTTCATAGTCTGATCTTACTTCGGGGAGATTTTAATAATTTAATGTAGTCCTTTGTCCATCAGGGACTAACCTTTACCATTTGGCTTTTATAATTACACTTAATAACTTATTTCAAATTTGTCCATCAGGGACTACCCCAAGTATAGTCGGTGGCTAGATGAGATTATCCATCAGGGACAACTCCAAAGTCTAGTGAGCAACCAGATGTGGTTCTTGAGAATTAAATGTTACATGGGGAAAAGATCCCAAATAAGATCAGCAAAGTGATCCTTCATGAACACACAATCAGTTACACAATAGGAAGAAAAATTCTTAGGATAAAATCATCCTTTCAGTGTTCTCACAACTTCATGTTGCTAGGGGTTGAGAGATTGTTATCCTTTATCTTATTGTATACCTCATGCTTTTTCAGCAGCAAGGAGAGCAAGATGCCAACATCAGGTTGTGCATTTTATTACTGAGGTTATAAGTCGTTATCTGATATTCAGAACATTGGTAAAGTATTACTAGCTCGTCTGAGCATATAAAGATGATCCCAATTTGTGATGTTATGCCAAAGCCTTTTTATGCATTATGTTAAATATTTCTTCAGGTTACTTCAGGTAAATTAACTTATGCATAAGAGAGAGAGAGAGAGAGAGAGAGAGAGAGAGAGAGAGTGAAAATAGAGTGTGATAGACAAAGCATCATGTGATTTTTCCGATATTTATATCTTGGTCCTCTTAATTCTTCGGGATTATGTAACCCATATAATATCATATATCACATCACAATCAACAATGCAAGGATAAATACAAACCCCATAAAACTTCCAAGGGAAATAAACAAAGTTATTGCAAATGTTTTTTATGGAAGCATCAACCTAAAAAAATCTAGGAGTTTAGGGAGCACAGCCATCAGGGCTACTGTGGTACATTAAGCAGTTTAGCCCTTTTCACATAATGTGCAAGCCACTAAAACAAGGGGATGGCGAGAAAGAACATGCTGTTGCAGGATCCAGGGGCACACATATGGCAGCATGCCAGAACTGTGCACGATTACTTGCTTCCTCTCATCAAGTTAGCAATGTACTGATCTCATTGGGCACCAAAAAGAAAAATTTGGGGCAGCTCTATGGGCGAGGCAATATCCCCAAGCAAGACAGAATATAGAGCACCAATGAGGTTACAGATTTCATGTAATAAACAACGACGGCTGGCCGCTGAAAATGCAACAGAGATCGATGTTGTGAACTTTACATGTGTGTCAGCAACAAGTGATCGAGAATGTCGACGGCAGGCGACAACAAGCTCATGGCCTGCTTAGCATACTTATGAATTTCATGTAATTATGGCTAGCTCACACCGAATGTACCACCCAAATCTAGACAACAAGATTTTAGATCTACCAATGGGTTTCTATGCATATATGTATCTACTAGCATGATTAATCTTCAGGAAATAAACTAGTAGAATTAGAAACCAAAGAAGTGGTTGTGACAAACCGTAGTTTAATCGTCGTGGTAGATTCATACCGCGTAGGGTATATAGGCTAGGCCATTGACCTGCCTACTTGACGAAGAGTCGATGCGGGACCAATGCAGAAACTTGTGCGCACCAGCGTGGCGGTGGCCATCAGTCGTGAATGGTCATGCGCGCGCCTGCTGGTGGCAGGCGTCGGCCGCCGATTTGTTCCAAAGAGGACGCACATATAGATAAAATAAAATCATCAAATCAGATTAGCCATCAGTAAAATTGATCTAAACTTCAGAGAATTCAATCAGTTGGAAGAGTGTGCTTGGCCTCTGATCACTCGGGATTCCGTAGATGTACATGCAGCATGGATCGATGTTTTTATCCGGCCAGAGCCGTGGCTGTGCTTGCCGGTGAAGAGGCTTGTGCGTGCTAGATAAGATGCAAGTTGCATCGACCACATGCATGCATCATCCATACATACGGAGTGTATGCTTGCACGTTGATGGTGTGATCTCAGACCCCTGGATTTGGTCGTGTGTCCCACAATGAAATCCAGCGGCGGCTGCTTTTTTTTTCCTTTGCGCAAACACTCAGCGGCAGTAACCAGAACACGGCGGGCTCGGCGGCGCTGCTTGCCTCACGCGAACTGTCCAGGGCTGATGCCGAGCGGGCGCGTGCATCGCCTGGCGGCGGCGGACGTACTCGCTCGGCAAAGAAATCAAGCTGTGATTAGTCGCACGTAAATAATAGATTGATCTAAAACAAAAATCAGGAACTACTCACCCAGCGGTAGAGCGTGCTGATAACGTGTTAAGTAACAGATCCCAGATCCGTTTTACCAATCCCAATCCAAGAACGAGGCGTGAGAAAATGCAGATCAAATCCCGTTTCCCTAACTGTCGGGGTTCTCTACCGCCGGACAGTAAATTTGTATCGATCGTGTGTCGGGCTCGGATGGTTAGCGCGGGAGACAACGGGATTTATACTGGTTCGGGCCTCCGATCAGTAACACCCTACGTCCAGTGTCGAGCTGTCGTGTTCCCGTGCTAAGGTTGTTTGTAGTAGGGATTACAAACTGGTCGGGAGAGGGAGTCGAGCCCAAGTCCCTTAGTGTGGGTGTTCGGTTCGTCAGCCAGCCAGCCCTTGTGACGGTTGCCCTCCTCTCCCTTTTATAGACGCAAGGGGGAAGGGCAAAAGGGGAAATAAGAGAAAAGTTACAGTGTCGGTCGCTGGGATGTCCTCTCGTGCGTCGCTGTCCGTCAGGGCGCATTGAAGAGGAGCCGCGTTACGTTGTCGCAGAGGCCGCCGCGTGGCCGGGCGGAGCTGTTCACTTTAGGACGCCTGGCGTTTCCTCCGAGTAGTTTGGTGGTGACTCAACACGTCTGAGCGCGGGATGAGTCCGCCATGTTAAGGCCTAATCGTAGGCCTGCGCTCATCGTAGGGGGCACTCGAGTGCCTCGGGTGGAGTTTGCGTGTTGTAGGGCCGGATGTGACGGCGATTTGATGGCTGCGCGGCTGATCAGAGCCGCATTAAGGCTTCTGTCAGGGCAAGCTGCCCGCGCGGGCTGCTAGCTGGTGCGCTTGCATGGCATGGGGAACCGGCATCCCACGCGTCGTAGCGGGAGAGTTCGTGTGCCGGGGTCGCGCCACGTGGTACGGCTTGCATCCTGGTCGAAGGCGGAGACTGCTCGTGCGAACGAGCAGCTTGTCGTGCGAGGCGGAGACTTGTCGTGCGAGGTGGAGACTGGTCGGAGGGGGTTCCTCTAGTAGGGAACTTGTCGGAGAAGCTCCTATCTAGTCGGGAACAAGACGTCTTGCCAGTGATGATCTTGACTGGGGTCCTTAGTCTTCCTCGTCTTGAATCTTGGCCTTCACGTTGTCAATGGTGTCAGAAGATTCTACCTCAAGAGAGATTATCTCGCCGTCAAAGGGGGCCCTAATCTGGGCCCTCGTTAGTAGACCTGAGCCTGAGAGGGAGTCAGGGACTCGCACACAGGCTCAGTCGAGAAGGTTTTGCGTCGATCCTTGTTCTTAGTCTTCCCGGTGGGTGCGCGCGAGCGCATCCGCCGGATGTAGCCCACGAGTGAGTTGTAGACTCGCTCGTGGGGTTTTAAGCTTCAGTAGTGTTGTTGTGGCCTCATATTGTTCCGTTGAGATAGTCGTGGGCGACGTGGGTGACGCGGACGATGTGGGTGGCGCGGGTGTCTCGGCCGTTGTGGCGGACGAGACGGTTTGATGGGACAGAGCGGGGACGGTTCAGGCCCCAGGGCCCAGCGAGAACCGAGGCGTCGCGCGGGCGGGCGCCAGTCACGCCGGGCCACGCGCATGCGGGCGAGCGTTTCTCTGACGCGGTGGGCCCGGCATTTAAGGCTGGTGGCCGCACCCCTTCCTTTTTAACCGCGCGTCAGCCGAAGATTTGGGACTTTTACTCCTCTGCCCTTGCCTCCCGCTTCTTTCGCTTTCTTGCGCCCGCAGCGCCGCCACCGCTCTCGCCGGAGTCGCGCACGAAAGCTCGCCGTCGCCATGTCGAACTAGACGCGCTCCAATGTGACCCGCTCGATGCTGCGCCGCCTCGTTGAAGCCGGGCAGCTCCCTCCACTCATCGACGCCGTGGAGTGGAAGGTGCCCGGGGAGGAGTCCGTGCCGCGCCCGCCCAGGGGGTATGTCGTCTCGTTCGTGGCCTTCCACGAGCGCTGCTTCTCCGTCCCCGCTGGGCGGCTCATCCGAGCGGTCCTCTACGAGTATGGGCTCCAGTTGCAGCACCTCAATCCGAACAGCATCCAGCAGATGGCTGCGTTCGAGGCGTTGTGCGAGGGGTACTTGGGAATCAGCGCCCATTGGCACCTTTTCAAGTACTTCTTCATGTTCACGTGCCTGAAGGACGGCTCCAAGGCGGCGACGATCGGCTGCGCCAACCTTCGGATGAAGCAAGGCCGGGGTGATAACTACATCCCTTCCTCGTTGACTAGCTCGAACAGCGGCTGGCACAAGGGGTGGTTCTATCTCAGGAACGACCTCGAGTTCGCACTGCCGGCGTTCACCGGGAACTCCATCGCGCAGGGGCCGAGGAGTTGGACCGACGGCCCCCCGAAGGCGGAGCAGGAGAAGATGCTCAGGGATCACTGGGCGGTGCTGACCTGCCTCCGAGAGGCCGGGGTCAACCTGGCGACCGTCATCGGCCAGTACCATGCCCGGGGAGTCGTCCCGCTCCGGAGGCGGCCGCTGCGCCTCTGCGAGATGACGGCCGACAGGGCCCCCTGGGTAGGGACCGTAACCGCGCCCGAGCTCCCATCGTTGAACGAGATCCAGCGCCGCGTGGCGTTGGCGATCGGGAAGTCGACCTTTGTGTGGCCGCCAACGCGGCTTCTTCCAATGCTCCCCAACGAGGGGACTGAAAAACTTGTAAGCGGCTTCTTCTTCCGACAAACTTCCCGAGAAGCTTTGTGTCTTGAATTGATGTTGATTTTCTCGGAGATTCTTGACGACTATTGACACTTCCGCCCCTTGCTTTTCCAGTTGAAGTGCTCCCACCTTGTGCCTGCGAAGGCGCCTCTCCCGGAGGAGGCGATCTTCAAACGCAACCAGGCGGCCGCGGAGAGGCGGAGGGCGGAGCGCAAGGCGCAGCACAAGGAGAAAGAGATCGTGAAGCGCGATCAGAACGACAACCGCATCAAGCGCCGCAAGGCGGGAGAGCGCAACGTCTCCTCTGATGAAGATCCGTCGCCGCCACCGGCGTGGAGCGGAGATGAGCCCAGCGCCGCAGTCGACTGGAGCGACATGTCCGAGTCGCCCTCGCCTTCGCCACACCAGGCGGCGGAGGTGAGCTTGTCGCGGCGCCCGGAGTCGGCCACTCGCGAGAAAGGTGCGGGCTCGGGCTCGCAGTCGGGGGTCCGCCCCGTCCGAGAAGATCAGAGAGTGACCCGCTCTCACACGGCGCCTAGCGGCCCGCGCGCCTCCGAGGGGCGGAGGGATCCTCCACGCCGGGACGATCCGCCCAGGCGGCCGGCGGAGCACGAGCCCTTTCCCCGCCATCTCTTCGATGGCTCCGACCGCCCGGATGCGGATTCCCTGAAGAGGCGTCCGTCGAAGGCGAGACCGACTCCGCCGACGTCCGTACCGAGTGCGTCGCAGGGAGCGGACACGAGCGCTCCCCCGCGACGCCTCCAATCCTTGATCATCCGGGGCGGCGGGGCCCCGGACGTGCATGTTCCCCTCTCCGCCGGCGGGAGTCACGGGCCGGCTTCCGACGCAACGAAGGTCAGGAGGACAGTCCCCGAGCCGCCAAGGGAGCGAAACGCCGCCCTCGAGCCGGAGGGGAGAGGTGGGCCAGCCCCCGAGTCGACGGAGTGTCAGGGGGCGGCTTCCGAGTCGGCCGGGGCCAAGCGATCAGCCCCCGAGCAGGGCTCGTCGGACAGGCCAGTGAAACGGGCCCGCGTCCGCTCCAGCATGTAAGCTCCTGCCCGCTATCCTTTGTTGCTCTTGATTTCTTCATCTTGTTCATTTCTTGATCTTGATTCGTGTTTTCCTCAGTCGCACCGACACCGGCGTGCTCAGCCTCGCGCCCCTGAAACACGTAGCGCTGGGCGCACGCGGTCCGCAGTCCGAGTCCCGCTCGCTGCCCCCCTGTGCTGAGCCGTTGGCGGAGCAGGCCCAGAGCGGGCTGGTCGTGGCCACCGAGGTGGCCGAGCCGGTGGCGCCGTTACCCTCGTCGGGCGCCGGCAACTTGAGCGGGGGGCAGACGGCTCTAGAGGTGGCCGCTGCCCAGGCGGCGTCAGAGCCGCTGGTTGAAGCCTCCTCGGGGGGTGGCAACGCCGTGGCATCGTCCACCGAGCAGATCGCGCCCCCGCCACCGCCGGCCAGGGAACATGAAGTCGAGGCATCGGCGGTGGCGGAAACTCTAGTGCCCGCGGCGGCGCAGGCGGGTGGGGACGTGGCGGAGGTGTCGACGAACGACACCATGTCCGCCAGCATCCCCGAGATCATCGACGTTGACGCTCCCGACCTGCCGAGCAATGACAGGGACATTTACGAGGCCGTGCTGGAGCGCATGCTGGCCGATCTTGTGGAGCCAGGAGCCGAGGCCTCTGAGTCCGCCGCACCCATAACCGCGACCTCGGCTGATGCGGCGGAGCCCGCCAACGAAGAGCCTGCGTCGGGCGCCACCGCGGTGGGACAGCTGACGTCGGGTCAGGCTGGAGGTGTCGGAGGTCCCGTGCCCTCGGCCGGGTCGGAGGCAGCAGAGGATGTCCTCGGGGAGCCTGCGGCCGGCGCGAAGTTGACCTTGGCCGTGTCCTCACCCCCGACCGGGGGGGTGAACTTGACCGGTGCGGACTTACAGGAGTCGTCGTCTCCTCGGCCCGCCACCCCTGTCGAAGAGGCGGCGCCCACAGCGAGCCCGTCCCTCCCAGCTCCACAAGAACACGATGTTCTTGGGAGCGCAGCGGGGGTCACCTCCCCGGAGATCCAAGAGTTCGGGGAGGGCTCTGGCGCGGCCCGGCAGCCGGAGCTTGAAGAAGGCGACGTGCGAGTCTCCGACCTTGCCCGCTTCTCGTGGGCGGCCGCTTTCGAGGCGGGCGCGCCCGTTGACGAGGATGAAGAGTCCGCAGCGCGTCACAGTCTTGAGCGCGGGCTCTTATGGGCGCGCTGCGCATTCAACGAACTCATCCTCCCCGCGACAACGGTAAGTCTTCACGACGCAGTAGTCCACTCTTGTCCCTCTTTCTGTTTTTCCGAAGTTTATGGTCGACGCTCTCCTTGCCCGGAATAGACGCTCGCGGAGTCCGGCAGGAGGAGGGCGCGCGTCGTTGACGAGCTCCGAGCAGAGAGGGCCCAGCTGGAGATGCAGCTGGTGGTTGCTCGTGTGTCCGTCGCCGCGGCGGTGGCGAGCGAGGCATCATCGAGAACCGTGCTCGAGGCCGTGTGGCAGTCCCCGGAAGACCGCGCCACGGCTGCACAAGCTGCCGCTACTACCGCCACGACGGAGCGGGACTCCCTCGCGACGAGGTTGGCTCACGCGGAGGCGGAGATCGAAAAGTTGTGGGCCGCCGTGACGACCGCCAATGATGCCGCCGAGAAGGCCACCACTGCCACCGCCACTGCCGAGGCCGCTGCCCGGGAAGCCGCCCAGACCGCCGCCCAAGAGAAGACAGTGCTCGAGGCGAAGGTGGCGGAGCTGGAGCAGTATTTGGTCACCGCCGGAGCTGACCTCAGGACAGCCAACTGACAGTTCTCCGAGGTGGCCAACAGGCTCCAGGTGGTCTCGGAGGAGGCGACTCGGCTTCGGGAGGACAACACCAAGTTGTCGCAGGACCTCGATGGTGAGGCTTGTCGCTTCCATCCACAACCTCCTCTCTTCTTGTTCATTCCTTGTCCGCGCTGACTTGTCTTCCCGCGGTTCCAGGGATGCGCGCGTACCACGCCGGGATGACCGTGAAACTCACGGAGAAGACACAGGAGCTAAACGCCGCCTTGCTCAAGGTCATCGAGAAGGACAGCTCGATCGAGCGGCTGTCAGAGCAACTCGAGAGTAAGCCTTTCACTTCGACTTCGTTCTCACCCCTCTTTTGAGCTGGTCGTGACATGCTTGTGGACTCTGATTTGTTGGCTTTCTCAGAGACCAGAGCCGAGCTTGAGCAGTCTCAGATGGCTCGGGAGCAGGCCACTGTTGAGTTGGAGCAGGCCAAGACCGCGCAGCACGAGACGGAGGAGTCCCGCAAAGCGAGCATCCTGGAGCATGCCAAGCTCGGGAGGGCCATTGGTGTGGTCTTGTCAGAGTTCGGTGTTCCCGGCGGGCCGACGCTCGCCGAGGGGCTTATGGAAGAGGTCGGCCGTCTCCCGGAGATGATGAAGGAGCGGGAGTTGTCGACGGCTCGGAGGGCGGTGCACCGGGTGCTCGCCATGTTCGAGTCGCACTACCAGGGGTTGGACCGCATGGCGCTGAGCGGTGGTTGGGCCCCCGGCATCTCTGACGCCCAGTGCGACGAGCTCGAGGAAGACTGCGCCGCCTTCGCCCGCGACATGGCCGACGCCGCTCTGAAGGACCTGGACCTGCTGCCAGAAGATGCACCAAAAGACCCGGAAAGCTCCAGGCCTTCAGCTTAGATGTATCATCCTTAGGTGTATGTAATTTCAAGAACAGTTCATATGTGCAACACCATGAAAGAGCGTCACGTTATCGAGAACTTATTCAAAAAGCGTTACAGCTCAAACGCTTCCGAGCGCCCAGGGTCGATCGCTATAACGCGTAGCAGGCCTTAGGAACTCGAGATGACCAAGCTCTACTCTGGAGCTGCGGCGGGCGTAGGAGTCGAGGAGCTTGGCCCTCTCGAACCGCTAAGGAGTGCCACACGTTCGCAGCCCTCGAGAACTTGGGGGAGTTCGAGAAGTAACTCGCGCGGTTTGTCGTGAAAACCGTTTTAGACCGGAGTCTGGGCGGTTGCTCGGGCGCCTTTGAAAAGAGGTCGGACGAAGGCCTGAGGACTCGAGCTGTGCCCGCAAGTCTTCGAACCATAGCCGCGGAGGCGTAGGTGCTAGGAACTTTGAACGAGCAGCAACGTCTTGCCCCACGCAGGTCATCGTCTTTACTTCTTGCAAGGTCGAGCCTTCCGCCAAAAAACCTTTCGCTCGTGCGATCGGCAACGACATAGATGTCGAGATTTTTTTGAAAAATCGTGAAAAAACGGAAGGAGGGCATCGTGCCCTGGGTAGCCCCCGAGTGGGGAGCGTTCCGGCACAGGTGCAGGGACGCTTGCCGCTCAGCCTTCGGGAAAGTTGCAGTATACAGAAACATAGCAACTGAGAAGTTTTTCGAACTTATAGACATATAAACAAAGCATGCGGCATTTATCCATTGGTGTATAAGATTTAAACAGTTACTCAAGGGTAAAAAGGCCGCAGATGTTCGATGTTCCATGCGTTGGAGACGACCCGCCCGTCCTCGTATCGGATCTTGTGTGTTCCGGGTCAGAGCACCTGGTGGACGATGAACAGCCCCTCCCAAGGGGGCGAGAGCTTGTGTCGATCCTTGCTGCCTTGAACTCGTCGGAGGACCAGGTCTCCGACATGGAACTGGCGAGAGCGCACGTTGCGCTCGAGGTAGCGTCGTAGAGCCTGTTGGTACTTGGCACAGCGTAGGAGTGCCACGTCTCGCGCCTCATCGCGCTGGTCGATCGCGTCCTCAAGCGCGACCTGGTTGCCTTCCTCGGTATAAGCTCGTACGCGTGGACTGCCGTAGTCGATGTCTGTTGGTAGGACCGCTTTCGACCCGTGCACCTTGAAGAAAGGCGTGAAGCCAATCGCCTGACACGACGTGGTGCGCAGGCTCCATAGCACGGACGGTAGCTCGGCTACCCATCTTGCTCGGAACTTCTCAAGGCGCTTGAAGATGCGAGATTTTAGCCCTTGCAGGATCATGCCGTTCGCTCTCTCGACTTGCCCGTTCGTCTTTGGGTGCACCACGGCTGACCAGTCCACGCGAATGTTGTCGTCGTCGTAGAAGTTGAGGAATTTCTTCCTCGTAAACTGGGTGCCGTTGTCGGTGATGATCGTGTTGGGTATACCGAAGCGGTAGATGATGTTGGTGAAGAATGCTACGGCTTCCTCGAAGCGGACGTTCACAATGGGCCGAGCTTCAATCCACTTGGAGAACTTGTCGACTGCCATGAGGAGGTGCGTGAAACCCCCGAGCGCTTGTCGGAGTGGCCCCACCATGTTGAGGTGCCACACAGCGAAAGGCCATGTGATGGGGATGGTTTGAAGTGCTTGCGCCGGGAGGTGAGTTTGTCGAGCGTAGAACTGGCACCCCTCACAACGGCGTACGATGTCCTTGGAGTCCGCCACTGCTGTGGGCCAGTAGAATCCTTGTCGGAAAGCTTTCCCGACAAGTGTCCTCGGACCTGAGTGATGCTCGCACGTGCCGGCATGGATCTCGCGAAGTAGCGCCCTGCCTTGATCTCCGAGGATGCACCGCATGAGTATGCCGGCCGCGCCCCGCTTGTAGAGCTCGCCCTCGATAAGGACGAATGCTTTAGCTCGTTGCGCGATGCGGCGCACCTCCGTCTGGTCGGAGGGAAGCTTCCCCTCGCCAAGCCACTTGAGGATAGGAAAGCGCCAATCCGGGTCCTCGAGGTTCGGCTCAGGCGGCTGGTCGATCTCCATGACTTCTGGTCCTTCAGCCTATGGCGGCTTCTCCCCTTCTTGTCGTACAGAGGGCGCGTGTTGGTCGCTCGCGAAGACCCCGTGCGGTACCGGCTTGCGACTTGAGGCAGTCTTGGCGAGGACGTTGGCGGCTTTGTTGTGGTCGCGCAGCACGTGATGAAGTTCAAGCCCATGGAACTTGTCTTCGAGCTCACGAACGGCCTGGCAGTACGCCGCCATCTTCGGGTCAACACAGTTCTTCTCCTTCATGACTTGGTCCACGACAAGCTCTGAATCTCCTCTGATCTCGAGGCGACGGATCCCGAGCTCGACCGCTATTCGGAGGCCGTTGATGAGCGCTTCGTACTCAGCGACTTTGTTGGAGGCCGGGAAATGTAGTCGGACCATGTACTCCATGCGCACGCCCAGAGGCGAGATGAAGACAAGGCCTACACCCGCTCCCTCCTTCATGACCGAGCCGTCGAAGTATATAGTCAACGTCTCGTGCTCGATTGGTGCCGACGGAGTTTGAATCTCTATCCACTCAGCAATGAAATCTGCCAACACTTGGGATTTGATGGCACTGCGAGGTGCATACGAGATGTTCTACCCCAACAGCTCGAGTGCCCACTTGACTATCCTTCCTTCGGCCTCGGGGCTCTGGATAACTTCTCCGAGCGGGTACTTGGACACCACAGTGATGGGATGTGCGTCGAAGTAGTGGCAGAGCTTGCGCTTGGTCATCAAGACAGCGTACACGAGTTTCTGCATCTGCGAGTAGCGAGTCTTGGAGTCGTATAATACCTCACTCACGAAGTACACTGGGCGCTGCACCTTTAGCGACCTTCCGGGTTCTTCTCGCTCGACCACCAGCGCAGCACTGACCACCTGAGTCGTCGCGGCGATGTACAGGAGCATCGGTTCCTCGGGTGTCGGAGCCGTGAGGATCGGCGGACTCTTCAGCATGTTCTTGAGGGAGTCGAGCGCCTCCTGAACTTCGGGTGTCCACGCGAAGTGGTCGGATTTCTTCATCAGACGGTACAGCGGTAGGCTGCGCTCTCCGAGTCGCGCTATGAAGCGGCTAAGAGCTGCGAGACAGCCCGTGACGCACTGTACACCCTTTAAATTTTGGATCGGCCCCATGTCCGTGATAGCCGAGATCTTCTCGGGGTTAGCCTCAATGCCGCGTTCCGACACGACAAAGCCGAGGAACATGCCCCTCGGAATCCCGAAAACGCACTTCTCGGGGTTCAGCTTTACCCCGTGTTCTCTCAGTTTCGCGAACACCTCTGTGAGGTCTGGGACTAGATTGCCGGTCTTTTTCGACTTGACCACGATGTCGTCGACGTACGCTTCGATGATACGTCCTATAAGTTCCCCGAAGACGCGTCGCATGCATCTTTGGAACGTGGCGCCCGCATTCTTGAGCCCGAAGGGCATCATCTTGTAGCAGTAAGCGCCGAACGGAGTGATGAACGAGGTTGCGAGCAGGTCCGCTATGCACATCGCTATCTGGTGGTACCCGGAGTACGCATCGAGAAAATAGAGGGTTTCGCACCCAACTGTCGAATCGACAACCTGATCTATGCGAGGCAAAGGAAACGGGTCCTTGGGACATGCCTTGTTAAGGCTCGTATAGTCAACACACATCCTCCATTTCTTATTCTTCTTCTTTACAAGTACAGGGTTTGCAAGCCACTCGGGGTGGAATACTTCTCGGATGAACCCTGAACTAAGGAGCTTCTTGATCTCCTCGCCAATCGCCTTGCACTTCTCGTTGTTGAAGCGGCGAAGGCGTTGCTTTACCGGTTTCAATCCCGGCTTGATGTTCAGCTTGTGCTCGGCAACCTCCCTCGGGATCCCCTTCATGTCGGAAGGTTTCCACGCAAACACATTGAGGTTCGCTTTGAGGAAGTCGACGAGCGCGCTTTCCTATTTAGGATAGAACGCCGTCCCGATACGGAGCGTACGGCCGTCGTCGGAGACAGCCGCGTCCTTGGCGGGCTCGAAAGAGCAGGCTGCTCGCTTGGACGACTCGGGGATGTCGTGGTCCTCGGAAGGAGGCTCGGTGCGGAGCCTCTCGGACCGGATCAGTGCCTCCGCAAATTAGAAGCACTCAGCGTCGCACTCGAATCCACGCTGGTACGTAGTCCCTACTGTGATGATCCACTTCGGTCCGGGAATCTTCAGCTTCAGGTACGTATAGTTAGGCACGGCAATGAACTTCGCATAAGCTGGCCTCCCGAGGATCGCGTGGTACGTCCCCGAGAACCCCACCACTTCGAAGGTGAGGATTTCTGTGCGAAAGCTTTGCAGGTCCCCGAACATGACGGGCAGATCGATCTGCCCGATCGGGAGAGCCTTCATTCTAGGGGCAACCTCGTGGAACGGTGCGGTCGACGGCCGCAGCTTGGACCGCGGGATGCCCATGTCGTCAAGCGTTGACGCATAGAGCACGTTGATCCCGCTTCCTCCATCCATCAGGACCTTGTGGATCCGTTTGGATTTGAACAGAGGAGCTACCACTAGTGGGTAGGATCCCGGTTGCGGCACGTGGTCGGGATGGTCCTTGCGGTCAAAGGTTATCGGAACCTCCGACCACTTCAGATAGGACGGTGCCGCGGAGTCAGCGTTGAGGACTTCACGCCGGATCAGCTTCTCTCGCCGCCTTGAGGGTTGCGCCGGGGACCCGCCAAAGATCATGTGGACCGCGCCGTCCTCGCCTGGGTACCGAGCCTCGGCGTCGTCATCGTCGTTGTCGGGAGGTGGCGCGGCCTTCTTCGGTGGATCCGCCGCCCTTGGCTTGAGGGTGTCGTTGACGTAGTTCTTGATCAAACGACAGTCCTTGAGTGCGTGCTTCACCGGCACCTCATGGTGTGGGCACGGTGCGTCTAGGAGCTTCTCGAAGTGGTCCTTTGGAAGACCGGCCTTGGCCGGGTTGCCCTTAGGGCGCAACGCCTTGCGCTCGACCGCCGCGACCAAATTGTCGTCGCGACGGCGCTTGTCGTTCTTCTTCTTGAAGCGCGAGGACGTCCCCTCGCCATGGTCCACGACCTGTTTCCCCTTTCCCTGGGGAGTGTTGAGGGTAGCCGCCACCTCCTCCTCACCATCCACATGGTTGCTCACGATGTCGAGGAGCTCCCGGGTGGTCCGGGGCGTGCGGCGCCCGAGTCGATGGATGAGGGATGTGCAAGTCGTGCCGTTCTGGAACGTCGAGATGGCGTCGTTGTCCGTCGCGCCGGGGAGCTCGGTGTAGCGCTTGGAGAAGCGTCGGATGTACTCACGCAGGCTCTCCCCCGGCTTCTGCTTGCAGTTGCGCAGCTCCCACTGCTTACCGGGGCGGGCGTACGTGCCTTGGAAATTGCCGACGAAGACCCGGCGTAGATCGGTCCAGTCGTTGATCTCGCCTCGGGGCAAGTGCTCGAGCCATGTCCGCGCCGAGTCGCCGAGGTAGAGTGGCAGGTTCTTGATGATGAAGAGGTCGTCTGTTGCTCCGCCCGCGTGGCACGCGAGCCGGTAATCCTCCAGCCACACGCTGGGGTTCGTGTCCCCGTCGTATCTAGGGACATTGGTCGGAGCTCGGAAACGCGAGGGGAACCTCGCGCTCTGCACGCCTTGTTCGAAGGCCCGCGGGCCCCTCTGGTTCGGCGACCAGCTGCGGTCGCGGTCGTCATCGCTGTCGTAGCGCCTTCCGCGCCCCCGGTCGTCGTGCCGGCGTGGTTGGTGCTCGTCGCGGCGGTTGCGGTTGTCACCGTCGCGGTGATTGTCGGCGCTCGCGGCCCGTCGACGAGCCTCGATGGTGTCCCGGGCATCGCGGTTGGGCCCGAGACGACTCTTGACTGCCGACGCCGCCACCCCGGCCCCATCTCCGCGGTCCTGATGCCGGGAGGGAGGCGGGTTTGGGCGATGCTCGGAGGGCGCCGCCCCTCGGTCACGTCCCGACCGCTGGCGTGAGGCGGAGCTCTTCGCCTGCTGAGCCGCCACCGCTTCGAGTAGCGCCTTGAGCTGTTGGCGCACTCATCTTTCCTCAGATGTTGCTGCCTCCGGGCAGCCGAGCAGCAGCATGGCTGCAGCGGCTAGGTTCTGCGACGCCCGCCTAAAGAGCGGCGGGGCGTCACCGTCGGCGTTGGCATCGACGTTCGCGCCTTCGTTGGCGCGTCGGTCGTTGTCGCGTGTGCGTCCTCGAGCCGGCGGCGTCGGGACGCGGGCTCGGGGTTGTTCAGCAGCAGGACGACGCTCCTGCCGCTCGCCGTTTTCCTCACGGCGTTGCTCCTGCACCGGGACCAACTGCGGGGCCGGCAACGGAGCGGGCTGCCGGTTGCGGGGCTCGTGGTCCTCCCCAAGCTCCCGGTGGAGGTTGGCCAACTCCTCGTCGAGCTGACGCCTAGCCTCGGCGAGGTCGTCGAGGCGCGCCCTGCGTTGGGCGTCGGTGGCGCGGTGGCGTGGTGCTGGCTTCGGGTCGGTGGAGCTGCTTGAAGCTGACGCCACGCAGACGAAGCACTCGCGCGTGCGGTCGCGCGTGGGCGCTCGAGGTGCCCTCCGGGCAGTCGCGGTGCCGGAGGTGGCGCGAGTCGCTCGTAGGTCGTTGACGTAGGCCGTCACCAGGTCGTCCGGGAGGCCTGGCTGTCCACGGGGGTACATCGCAGTGTACCGCTCCATGAACTCCCCCCAGGCGAGCGGCTCGGCTCCACTGGCCTGGAAGGCGAGGTCGGTGAGGTAGTAGGCGGCGAGCCTAAAACGCTCCTGTGTTGGGTTTGGCCCCAACATGGCCATGATCGTCTCGTCCGAGAAACCTCGGACGAACGCCGCGCGTCCCGCTGCCCCCGTCAGGACGTTGGGACGGGTCGGCTGGGTGAAGGTGCGCCCGACGACGGGCTTCGCCGGCCCGGTGTAGACGAAGCCGAGGGAGCCGAAACGCAGGGTGGCCCCAGGGGTTAGCGAAACCCTGCGACCCTCCATCCGAGTCGTTGCTGAAATTCGTCGAGACACACGATGTCCCCCTACCTGGCGCGCCAACTGTCGGGGTTCTCTACCGCTGGACAGTAAATTTGTATCGATCATGTGTCAGGCTCGGATGGTTAGCGCGGGAGACAACGGGATTTATACTGGTTCGGGCCTCCGATCAGTAACACCCTACGTCCAGTGTCGAGCTGTCGTGTTCCCGTGCTAGGGTTGTTTGTAGTAGGGGTTACAAACTAGTCGGGAGAGGGAGTCGAGCCCAAGTCCCTTAGTGTAGGTGTTCGGTTCGTCAGCCAGCCAGCCCTTGTGACGGTTGCCCTCCTCTCCCTTTTAAAGACGCAAGGGGGAAGGGCAAAAGGGGAAATAAGAGAAAAGTTACGGTGTCGGTCGCTGGGATGTCCTCTCGTGCGTCGCTGTCTGTCAGGGCGCATTGAAGAGGAGCCGCGTTACGTTGTCGTAGAGGCCGCCGCGTGGCCGGGCGGAGCTGTTCACTTTAGGACGCCTGGCGTTTCCTCCTAGTAGTTTGGTGGCGACTCAACGCGTCTGAGCGCGGGATGAGTCCGCCATGTTAAGGCCTAATCGTAGGCCTGCGCTCATCGTAGGGGGCACTCGAGTGCCTCGGGTGGAGTTTGCGTGTTGCAGGGCCGGACGTGACGGCGATTTGATGGCTGCGCGGCTGATCAGAGCCGCATTAAGGCTTCTGTCAGGGCAAGCTGCCCGCGCGGGCTGCCAGCTGGTGCGCTTGCATGGCATGGGGAACCGGCATCCCACGCGTCGTAGCGGGAGAGTTCGTGTGCCGGGGT
Source organism: Cenchrus fungigraminus (assembly GCA_036936925.1). Taxonomy (NCBI): domain Eukaryota; kingdom Viridiplantae; phylum Streptophyta; class Magnoliopsida; order Poales; family Poaceae; genus Cenchrus; species Cenchrus fungigraminus. The sequence continues at coordinate 91,099,931 of CM072776.1, read as the reverse complement.
CGCGCCACGTGGTACGGCTTGCATCCTGGTCGGAGGCGGAGACTGCTCGTGCGAACGAGCAGCTTGTCGTGCGAGGCGGAGACTTGTCGTGCGAGGCGGAGACTGGTCGGAGGGGGTTCCTTTAGTAGGGAACTTGTCGGAGAAGCCCCCATCTGAGAGCCAGGTGTGGTTCGAGGACCGGTGGATGGTCGCTTCCTGGTGTGATGAGTGATTGACAACGTGGTGTGGACTGATTCTTAGCTAAGTATTGCAGGTGCAGGTTGCGGCTTGACTGGTGTTGGTGCAGGTGAAGAACAAGTGCGAAAGGTCGTTGTCGGTGAGGCCTCCAGGTGTGGAGAAGACAAGTAGGCTTGGTTCGAGGGACCCGGTGGCCAGCGGGGTCAAGTGCGGGCCGCATGGTGGCAAGAACGGCAAGATGAAGTCGTGGACGGTTTCTTAGTTGAGCCTCAAAACCAAGGTCGAGCCGGGACTACGTGGGAGCCGAGTCATGAGTGGTGATTGGTGGAGGCTACACCGAGTTCGCGGGGTTTCCGGTGGTTCACCAGAAAACCACTGGGTTCCTTGGTTGATCCACAAAGCCAAGACCGAAGAACCGAAGACGGAGGTGCAGCAGCTCCAGACCGGTCCGACCGGTGGGTCTGACCGGTCTGACCGGTGGGCACCGGTCTGACCGGTGAGGAGCACCGGTCTGACCGGTGTGCGACGACGCAGTCCGGAATCTTCGAAGCGGAGGACGCGCATCGGGATCGCAAGGCTTGCGTCGAGGCTAAGCAAGTTTGCGGTCGCTGGGCATCCGTCCGATGGTGCGAAGACAAAGATTTCCGATTTCGCCCTTGAGGGGCATGTATCCCTAGTTAGCTAGTAAGGGTATTTTAGTCTTTCGGTTGCCTCCATAAAACCCAAGGGGTGAGAGGATGGCAGCCATCTCTTGGAACCCTAGCTCATTTGCTTTCCTATTTTCTCTTCCTATTTTCCTTAGGATTTTCTTAGGACTAGCTTGAGAGCTTCATGGTGAGATCTTGTGAGAGGGAAGGATGATCGGGCGGCAAGCTAGACCTTGTATGAACCTCTTTGGTATGTATAGATGATTCGGTGTGGTTCCTCAAGGCTTGGATGTGTCTTTCCTGTTTCTCCTTTTTGGTGATTTTCGGAGCCCTTTCTTGGCGATTTTCTTGGAGCGATTTCGAGGCCTTTCTCTTTGGGATTTGGTGGGGGATGTATGCATGAACCCTTCGTGGTTCTTTTCCCTTTGATTCCCCTCCCAAATCCGTGAGCAAAGGGGCTCGATTTTGGGGTTTTCGTGGCTCTAGGGTTAGAGGCGTTCTTGGTGGGATTTCTTCGATTCCTCTTGATTTAGCAAGTTTTGGTGGACCAAATCTTGGCTATGTAGTGCCCATGAGGTGTTCCTACTATCCCCAAAGTCTTGCACAAATCCGTGGAGTGATTCGGGAGATCGGGAGTTGGATTTGGGGGAGTTGACCCGCGGGTCCTGTTCATCCCCGAGCGGCCCAGTCTGACCGGTCTGACCGGTGCTGCTCACCGGTCTGACCGGTGCAGAGGCTCTGTGGGTTTTGCCTCGGGTGAACGTTTGGGTGAGTTCGTTGTTGTCCCGTGTTGCTGCTGTTTCGAGTTTGGATCTTTTTGGAGCTCGGTAGGTCAGTTTGGTGGATTTGAGATTTCCTGGCTTGGACCGGTCTGACCGGCGAGCTACACCGGCCTGACCGGTGTAGAGGCCTTCTGTGGAAGTTCCCAGGTTTTACCAGCAGGGACTGGTCTGACCGGTGCTACTCACCGGCCTGACCGGTGTAGCCCAGTAGCCGCTCGAGTTGCTAGTTCCGCTGCGTTCTCGAGTTCGTGAAGGTGGTTGTTGGTTCCTAGGACCAGTAGCACTCCAGTGGCTACGTGGTCTTGGCCAACTTGGGTAGTTGAGTCGGAGACGTGATTTGGAAGCCGTGTTCGTCTTGTTGGAGTTCTCATCTCCTTCGAGAAGAATTTTTATCGGCTCCCATTCACTCCCCCCCTCTCTGGTTCGCCTAATCGGTCCTTCAATTGGTATCAGAGCCGGTTCGGGTCTTTATTGACTCTTACCAGTCTAAGATCCAAAGATGGCGTACCAGGAACGGGGTTCGGGTCCTCCGCACTTCGATGGGAAGAACTACCAGATGTGGCAGAGGCGGATGGCGGCGTTCCTCCGCGGAAAGGGTCAGATCCTTTGGGGCGTCAAGGTGAACACAGCTTATGTTGATCCGATGAACTTCGTTGCTCCAGGATCGAGGGATATGTTCGAAGCCAACAACAAGGCTGTCGACTACTTGTTTCGTGCTCTGTGTCAGCCTGAATTCGATCGGGTTCAGACAGAGGACTTAGCTTGTAGGATTTGGGAGCAGTTGAAGGATGCTCATGCTGGGAATGCTCAGGTTCAGGCTCGGATGTACGCGACTTACCGGAGAGAATACGAGAACTTCACTCATCTCCCCGGCGAGTACGTCGATGCCCTTTTCCAGCGGTTTACGGTCGTTGTGAACAACATGAGAGCCAATGTGGACGTGCTCCCATACGATGATCATGATAGAGCCGTGAAGCTCTTGCACTCGTTGGATCGTACCGTATGGGACGGGAAGTTTGAGGCTATTGTTGAGTCCGAGAAGTATGACACCTTGACGGTGAACGAGCTGTTCTCGAAGCTCAAGTCGGCTGAGTTGGACCGTGGTATGACAGCCAAGATCGAGAGCTCGACTGATTCTCATAATCTCGCTCTCGTTGGTGGCAAAGGAGCTAAGTCTAACGCTAACGCATCCTCCGGGATGTACTCTCTGTCTTCTTTGATGTCTTTGCCAGACAAGGAGTTCGACGTGCTTGGAGAGGACGAGCTGGCGCTGCAGACCAGGCAGTTCGAGAGGCTGCACGAGAACCGGGTGAACACAAGGAGGACAGCACGGACGTGCTTTCAGTGCGGCAAGCCAGGACACTTCGTCGCCGACTGCCCGGAGAAGATGGAGAACAAGGACGGCTACAAGGACGGCTACAGGAACCGGTCAAGCAAGGACAGCAAGTACCGATCGAGGCGCGATCACAAGCACAAGAACAAGCACAAGGACGAGCGACGGTCGAGGAAGAAGGATGGCCGCGGCAGGAAGGCCCGAGCGATGGTCGGAGCGAGCGACGTCGACTCCAGCTCTGCCTACTCTTCCTCGAGCTCGAGTAGCAGTGAAGATGAAGGTGATCGGTGCAAGAACAAGAAGTCATCCAGGAACTTGAGCGGGTTGAGCTGCTTCGCGGGAGATGGCTTCTGCGGCATGGCTCGTAGCTCCGGCAGCAAGAAGAGTCATCAGAGTGACTCGGACTCCGACTCCGAGGACGAGGTATGTGATGAGCTCTCCTCTTTGCGCAAGGAGAATGATGAGTTGGTTGACTTGCTTGATAATCGCGATCACATGCTTAGAGAGGCCAAGAAGATGAGGAAAGAGCTTAGGGCCTCACTAGAAGATGCTAGGAACCGTGTTGCTGAGCTAGAAACCCAGAACCTAGATGCTAAGCTTGATATTGATTCGCTTAAGTCTTCTCCTGTGGTTTCTGATGAGATTGATTGCTGTGATTGCTCTGTGTACCTAGCTGATCTTACTGCTCTTAAGGATAAGCATGCTTCTACTTGTGATGAACTAGATATGCTTAGGGTTGAAGTGGCTGAGCTTAAGTCTAGACCTGCTTTGCTAGGTGCTTGCACTTCTTGCCCTGTTTTGCATGGAAAGATTGATGAGATGCATGCTTACACTGTTTCACTTGAGGCTAAGTTGAAAGAACCTATTCCCACTTCTTGCTCTACTTGTGAATTGCATGCGGTTAAGAATTTGGAGCTTGCGCATTATGTTGATCGCTTGCAGGATGAGAATGATGGGCTGAGAAAATGTATGAGCTGGTTGTCGGGTCAGGAGCCTCAGCTTGGTATCATGATAGCGACTTTCAAACGCTATGATGGTCAGGCACTTGGGGCTGACAAGCTTGGAGAGAACAGTGGTGAGGGAGTTGGAGAGATTCCTATCCCACCACCAAACAGACACAAGAACAAGTTTGAGCCCAAGCCTAACCATCTCAGAAATAAACTTGACACTACTCCAGATCCACCCATATTCCCTCACCCAACAAATGATTTCCAGAAACCGGTGAAGTTTGTGAGCCCAAAGGGAGGTGAGGAAGGAGAGAAGAAGGGTGAGAAGCCGAGTGGGTAGCCCCAACCCAAGCCAAAGCCTAAGCCACAGCCCATAAAGTTTCATTGTGGGTATTGTGGGAGAGATGGTCACAAGGATGAGTTTTGCTTCAAGAGGAAGCGTGAAGAGAGAATGGCTAGAGAGTGGGCTAACAAGGACAGGTACCACCCCTCTAATGGTGTACCTGAGCCTCGCATGCAGATGCCCAGGGCCAAGGCGATTGTCAGGACAGTTCCTGCGTGGGGAGACCGGAAGGCAGCAGGTGGTGCTGCTGGCCGAGCTACACCGGTCAGACCGGTGCACTACACCGGTCAGACCGGTGCAGGTCTGGGCAGACAGCGAGTTGGTTTTTGTGCTCGTGAGGATGCTCGGTTTGGTTCTGGTGGTCGTGGTTCTGGTGGTTGGTTTGGAAGGTTTGCAGGTGGTCAGTTTGCTAGGCGTTCTCCACCTCGTGCTCAATACGGGGGTGGGAGGAGTCGTAGCTTTGAGATGGAGAGGAGGAACGATCCACGGTTTTCCTTTCGTGGCTTTCGTCCTCCTCCAGCTAGAGAGGGTTGGTTCCCTCATAGTGGTTACCGTGGTGGTGTTCGTGGTGGTAGCTTTGATAGGCGTGATGATTTGGTTTGTGCTAACCCCACTTTGGAGCAAATGGCTCGGCACTGGTTTTACTCTTTTGGTACTAACCCCAGTGCTGAGTCGTTTGTTCACTCACGTGCTCGCTTTTGAATTTTAGGTGGGAGACTTGAGGAACATTTGGTTGATTGACTCCGGTTGCTCGAGGCATATGACCGGAGACAAGGGGTGGTTCTCAAGTCTCGTCCCGGTGGTGTCCAAGACATACATCACCTTTGAGGACAATGGGCGAGGGCGTGTACTATCAGAAGGTGAGATCAAGGTAAGTGACATGGTCACTCTCAGGCGTGTTGCTCTTGTTCAATCGCTGGGGTTCAATTTGCTTTTCGTGTCCCAGTTGTTGGATGAGTGCTTTGAGGTGTTGTTTCGGCCTGGTGGTTCTCGGATTTTAGATTCTCGAGGAGACCTTGTTTGCATGGTCGTTCCTGAGGGTCAAGTGTTCCGAGCTGATTTCTCTCAGTCTTCTGGTGTGGAGCGTAGCTTTTTGGCTGGTTCTTCGAGTGAGTTGTGGAAGTGGCATAGGAAGTTGGGTCACTTGAGCTTTGACCTTTTGTCTCGCTTGAGTAAACTCAATTTGGTCCGAGGATTGCCACGGTTGAGGTTTGAGAAAGAGTTGGTTTGTGCGCCGTGTAGGCATGCCAAGATGGTAGCCTCTTCTCACCCGCCTCTCACCGATGTGATGACTGAGCGTCCATGCGAGCTGCTCCATATGGACCTTGTTGGCCCAGCTCGTGTGCGATTTGCGGGTGGGAAGTGGTATGTCCTTATTGTGGTGGACGACTACTCTCGGTATGCGTGGGTGTTCTTTCTTGAGGAGAAAGGGGAGACGTTTGGTTTTGTTCGAGATCTTGTCTTGAGGTTAAGAAACGAGAGGCACAGAGATGCCATACGAGCGATCCGCAGTGATAATGGCTCGGAATTCAAAAACTCTCGCTTCGAAACCTTTCGCCATGACCTGGGTCTTGAACACCAGTTTTCGAGTCCGTATACGCCTCCCCAGAATGGCGTGGTGGAAAGGGAAAACAGAACCTTGTGCGAGATGGCTCGGACGATGCTCGACGAGCATAGGACTCCGAGAAGGTTCTGGGCTGAGGCGGTCAATACCGCGTGCTATGTGTCGAACAGGATCTACCTCGGGGTTCATAAGAAGAAAACCTGTTACGAGTTGATGCACGATCGCACACCCAAGTTGAGTCACTTCCATGTCTTTGGTTGTAAATGCTTCATTCTGAAGAAAGGGAAGAAGTTGGACAAGTTCGAGGCTAGGTCTGTCGATGGCATTTTCTTTGGTTATGCTTCTCATTCTAGAGCATTTCGTGTGCTCAATCTTGAAACTAACCAAATCGTGGAGACTTGCGAGGTAACCTTCGACGAGACACAGCCACGTAGTCAGCTTGTTTTTGAGTGTGCAGGTGACGACGAACTTGGCGAGGAGATCTTTCAGGAGGAGGAGCATGAACATGGAGATGATGAAGATGGCGGTGTGGTGCCCGCAGCTGAACATGTACCTACTACTTCGACGACGATCGTGAACGGGCCCTCTCCTACACCTACAACGACAAACCCAGATCAAGGCGAAGCTGCTGTTGAGGGGGAGGTAGCATCAAGGCGAGAACCTCCCCGGCGAGTGCAAGTGGATCACCCAGCTTCGAGAATCATCAGTGACATGAATGAACGCACTGCACGGTCGAGGGTTCGGAACAATTCTCATTTCGCTCATGCTGCATTTGTTGCCACCTTTGAGCCCAAAGACATTAGACACACGTTATCTGATCATAATTGGGTTAACTCGATGCATGAGGAGTTGGAGAATTTTGAAAGGAACCAAGTTTGGGTGTTGGTTGACCCTCCCCCAGGGTGTAAGCCGATTGGGACAAAATGGGTGTGGAAAAATAAAGAGGGAGAGAAAGGAGAAGTGGTGAGGAACAAGTCGAGACTTGTTGCTCAGGGGTACAGTCAGAAAGAGGGGATCGACTACGAGGAGACTTTTGCTCCTGTAGCTCGTTTGGAGGCGATCAGGATCCTTCTAGCCTTTTCCGTGGCTAAAGGGTTCAAGCTGTACCAGATGGATGTGAAGAGTGCTTTCCTGAATGGTGTGTTGGAGGAAGAGGTGTTTGTGAGGCAACCACCGTGGTTTGAGAGTGAGAAGTACCCCCACCGGGTGTACAAGTTGAGGAAGGCGCTGTATGGGTTGAAGCAGGCGCCTAGAGCTTGGTATGGTAGGTTGAGGGGGTTCCTGTTTGAGAGAGGGTTTGAGATGGGGAAGGTCGATCAGACTTTGTTTCTTCTCAGGCAGGGCAGAGATATCCTGATTGTGCAAGTATACGTGGATGATATTGTCTTTGGTGGCTCGTCTAACTCTCTTGTTGCAAGGTTTGCAGAAGACATGAGTAGGGAATTTGAGATGAGCATGATGGGCGAGTTGCAGTTCTTCCTCGGGCTACAAATCAAGCAATCAAAGGAAGGAACATTTGTGCACCAATCTAAGTACACCAAGGACATCGTGAGGAAGTTCAAGATGGAGGACTCCAAGGCCATGGCGACGCCTATGAGTACGACTACAGCTCTTGATGCGGACGAGGAAGGTGAACACATGAACCAGAAGGAGTACCGAAGCATGATCGGGTCACTCCTCTACTTGACGGCGACGAGGCCGGACATCCAATTCTCGGTATGTCTGTGCGCTCGTTTACAAGCGTCTCCGAGGACTTCGCATCGGCAAGCAGTCAAGCGCATTTTCAGGTATTTGCGACACACTCCCGACTTCGGCCTTTGGTACTCTGCGTCTTCTTCTTTGGCGCTTCATGGATTTTCAGACGCGGATTTTGCCGGGTGTCGGTTGGATAGGAAGTCCACTTCTGGGACTTGCCAGTTCTTGGGTTCTTCTTTGGTGTCTTGGTCTTCCCGCAAACAGTCAAGTGTTGCTCAATCCACTACCGAGACAGAGTATGTGGCCGCAGCTAGTTGTTGCTCTCAGCTCCTCTGGATCACATACACCATGAGTGACTTTGGTGAGGAGTATACCCATGTTCCACTTCAATGTGATAGCACCAGTGCCATAAGCGTTGCAAAGAACCCAGTGCTCCATTCCAAAACCAATCACATAGAAGTGAGGTATCATTTTTTGAGAGACAACGTAGAGAAAGGGAAGATAGCTTTGATCCATGTACCCACGCATGACCAACTAGCCAATATTTTCACCAAACCCTTAGATCAAGCAACTTTCACTCGTTTGCGGGGGGAGCTTGGTGTTTGTTTGATTTCTTGAGTTGGCGTGTGGGAGCTCCTTTGTAGCATATGTATAGCTTTCCTTTGTGCATTTCTTGCATTTGTCATGGCATATGTAACATGATGTATAGGCATCTTTGTATCTTATGTTGCATGCATTTTGTTTCATATGCATTGTTTAGGAAAGGCTTCTCCTATATACATTGTTCACCATGGAATGATATATATGTATTTGTGAGCTAGCTTGATAAGCTATGGTTAGTTTGGCTTAGCTCTTGATAATCTTGGTTTATATCCATGGTTGATGGCTATGTTTTTGAAAAATTTCATATGTATGCTCTCTTGTGAGTAAATGTCTTTACATGATCTTGACATGTTTTTGTGGCTTGGCTATGCTTAATTTGTGGTTGGATAGCTTATTTTGATCATATGGGGCCAAAGGCTCATTTGCCATCATGAATGTTTAGCCCCCATGCTTGATCTTGTGGAGGGGCATAAGTTCCTTTTTGTCGCAAAGACATTTCATGTACCAATTTTATATCTGAAAATGAAATGTAAATTCCTTGGAAAATGTGCTCCCATGTCATATGCGCTAATTTTAATTTGTTTTTGGGTGCTAAACCGTTGCATGTTGCTTACCAATGAGAAGTCTCATATCTAGAAGTAGGCACATGGCTCGGTGGCTTTGACATGACATGAGGTGCTTGTGGGTGTTTATGATGGTCTTATGCTTAGAATGGTTGTCCTAGCATGAAGTTTGTGTGGCTTTGCCATTTTGACATGTTTTGCTCATGTTTAGGACTTTGCTCATGAGAGGGTGATTTTTCGCAAAATTACTCAATTCTATCTTAGCTTCGCCCAATGGTTGTGAAACTTGGTGATCTTGTAGTTGATGTCTTTACGAAGCTATAGAGTATCTAACTTGCTCATTTGGACATGTGTAGCATCCTTTGTTGAATTTTGTCTATTTGAGAAGCTCTAGGTTGCATTTTTCGCATTTTTGGCTTGATTCATGCATTGCCAACAAGGGGGAGAAGTTTGAGCATGTTTTGGCTTGCTGCATGCATTTAGAAGGTTTCCAAGTGGTTTCGGGCTATTTTTGAGCTCGGGCAGTTTCCCAGGTGGCATCGGCCTGACCGGTGGGGTGCACCGGTCTGACCGGTGTAGTTCCCAGGTGCTAGACGATCTTGTCCACCGGTCTGACCGGTGAGGGTGACCGGTCTGACCGGTCAGAGCAAAGCTGAAGCAGCTGCTCTGTTTGCGAGGTGGTTTGCATGCATTCGTCCAGGGGGAGTTGCATTGGTTCAGGGGGAGCTCTTTGTGGTTTTCTGTGACAACCCGCCCAGGAAAATACCGTACTATCGCCTAAACCAAACCACTTTGGTCATTAAGCAATAATAAAGTATCATCCTGTCGTTAGTTGCCGGGTTAACGCCTGGTAAATCACTTGGAATTTCATACAGAGGATCGACATATGCATTAAAACTCACGCGAAGGCGAGTCCAGAGTACAAACACTAATTAAATTCAAATTATTACAAACCATTGTTCATGACATGAAGTAGAGATTCAGAGTTCGAAAACAGCGGAAATAAATAAACTAGCGCAACGGTAAACATCACAGGAGGCCATCCGTGATGCCATCACTTGTCGTCATCCACCCGGTCAACAACACCTGCAACAACAGTTTTAAAGCAAGGCTGAGTATACTAATACTCAGCAAGACTTAACCGTCGGGTGATAACTACATCACCAAACTCTAGACATGAGAGGCTTTATGGCCAGTGGAGTTCTTTTGCTGAAAAGCAACAAAGAGTATGTCCTTACTTTCAATATTTTAGCACAAGTTCTAGTTGATTACCATTTCTAAGTGTGCCAACTAATTCAATCAAGAATTGTACAAGCAATTAATTCAAGCAGTAAACTTCACCGAGTTCCATCATTAAGGGATATCGTGGCCAGTTGATTAAGCAGTCTCAGATAACGGTGAGAGGCCGACAATCGATTGATTTAAACCTTGCAAGGTAGACCTAAACACACGGTAGGGTGCCCCCGCGAGGACAACCATCCAGGCGGTTCCCATCTTTCTTCGGGTCGGGATCAGACCTACAATCCTCGGTACAAGGCTTACTGGTACATCCCGTCGGACCGCCCAGAATCGCACAGGTACCCCACTGTTGCTGTTGCAGCAGGGGGACACATTATGTGTCCTAGGGGTAGTAGGGAAAAGTTCCCTTGCCGTGTCCATCAGGTACTAGGCTTACCGGTCCCATTCCCGACAAGTGCTTAGTACGTTCAAACGCTTAGCCCACGAAAGCCACTGGACCGGAGCCCAAATCCCATGCTCTTACCACATGAGCAATCCATTTATAAAGATCTTATGATTCCAACATAAGAACCTATTCTCGCGAGTGACGAACATCACTCGACTTCTACCGGGTCCTATAGCATAGCCGCTATCGACCTAGCATACTAGTGATAGAGCATAGGTACCTAAGGATCATGCATCTAGGGTTTCAATTCAATTTCTGAAACGTAATGCACAATCATAGCAAAAGATAATTGCATAAGTTTTAAGAGACGGGGTTAATGATCCGGGGCTTGCCTTCGCTGGCAAGGTTGGCCTTGGGCCCTGCTAGACTTTGGTCCAGGTCTTGTTCTACAGCGACGTAGTGTACGTCTCCGTCAGCTCCTCCGTCTCCTCCTTCCGGCACAGGCGTACAGCTACCGTCGGGAAGATCTACACGAGGATGCAATGCAAGATTTAATTGACGATTTTTAATTTAATTAATTACAAACCACAACTGACAACCATGGGGTGCATGGTTGACCACATTCATCCAGATAAGAATGCATTCCACATACTCTTCCAAAAAGGAACAATATGCGGTTCTTTATTATTTATTCTTTTTGATAGTGACTGTGTACATATTTATGTAACTAAATTAAATTAAATTTCACAAGACAGCAATGGGTTGGTTTTGATCTTTTTAAAATGATTCACATCACACACATAGGGTTATTAGGGGTGTGGTTGGTGATTTCTCATTTAATTGACTATTAAGCTTTAAATTGCTTCCCTAGCTTTTAGTCATAAAATAAATTCATAAAATTCAGTGAGGTGTGTTAAGAAGCACTACAAACCTACACAAAGCTACTGCACACACATGCATACTTATGAGAGCTATGGAATTAAATATACCGAAAAGAACAAAAGCTAGCTATTAAAGCAAGATAAATGCATAACAAAATAAATACATATCGAAATGATTCCAACTTTCTCACACATGGTCTCTGGTCCAAAACTAAGCTAGGCATGCAACATATACACCTAGAGCTACCATATATTTTGGGTTATGCAATTACAAAGAAAATCAAGCATATTTCAAGAATAAATATTTATGACAATTATAAAATTGTGATTAATTCACCAGAGGTGCATTTTGGCATAAAAAGATCATATGCAGAATTTGAGCACAGAAATCTAATTATTTTTAGCTACAAAAATCATTTAGACATATTCTGCATAAATAGAAAACAATTCATATAAAAATATTTTCAACATAACTTTGTGCAATTTTTGGTACAGGAGCTAGGTAAGACATAACACCCAACACATCCAAAACTTAGCTACAGAACACATGTAGATTTTGAGATACCACAGATCTAGGTTTTTCAGTTTCCTATTTTTCATGCAAAAACTATCAGGAAAAACTATGGTCATGCTTTACAAAAGTTGCAGAGTTTTTCACCAGGAATCCAAAAAAATTGAGTTTGCATTTTTATGATTTTTCTACAGTTTTATATGGATTTTCTAAGATTCAGCTGAAACTGAAACACTATTTAAGAAACTATTTGCACCGGGGTCCCTGGAACTTTTGATTCCTTACAAAAGTACCCCTGGTTCGCACAAAAGACCCTGGAATTACTTCCAGGCTTGCAATGCGGCCCTTGGGGCAAGGCCGGCGGCGGCTCCGGCCAAATTCCGGCGAGGAGCTCGCCGGGGAGGGTCGGGGACGGGTGGAGGATGGTCAGGGGCTTACCACAGGCCGGTTTGTGGCAAGAGACGGGGTCGGGGATGTGTCGGCGCGCGGGCTCGGCGGCAACGGGCGGCGCCGGCCGCTGGAGCGTCTGCTCCGGCGAGGCCACGGCCCGGCCAAGACCACACGCGGGCCGAGGAGCTCTGGGGATGTAAGGGAAGGGATTTGGAAGCCTATAGGGTCGACGGTGCTGGCCGGACGAGGGAGTTCGTCGGGCGACCTTCAATGGCGGGCGGCAGCCGAGCTCTGCTCCGCGCGAGAGGAGGCAGGGGGCCAGCTTTCTAGGCGACGAGCGCGCAGGGGGGGGCAAGGCTTCGCGGCTAAGGCTCCCTTGGCCAATTAAAGGGAAAATTGGTTCAGTAGCATCGAAAGAATGCGACTTCCGCAAAATACCATTGAAAGACATCAGCCCCGTGAAATACCATCGAATGATTACGACGTTACCTGAAACTAGCATTCTGTCACGGTTGCTACAAACGCCGTCCACTCCGTCAGCCTCCTCATCCTCGCCAAGCCAAAGGCCGCCCGTGCGTGCTCCTCCAGGCTGCGACGCACTTCCCGCGCGTTCTCCTCCGCCACGCCTGCGCGCTCGAGGCGCTCGGCCGCCACAAGCTCGTTCTCGCCGACGCGCTCGCGCGGCTCCTCACGCTCGACCCCGACCACCTCTGCCCGCAACATCGTCTCCCCGCCTCTGCCGTCGCGTCGCCGTCCGCGCTCTTCCATCTCCACCTCACTTCCCCGCCCGCGACCAAGAGCTCCAGGACGGCAACGGCTCCAGGCACCCTGCACGCGCCACGCCCGCCCGCGCCACCCGCAACGTTGCCGTGCCCGTGCAAACCTCCTGCGGCCACCCTCGTGCTGATGCCGGTGGCTGCGCCCGCCCCCACACCGCCGAGGAATAGGCTACCGGGGCGGCCTCTTCCTGACCTGCCACCGCCGACGGCTCCATGGCGAGAGGCGGCCATGGCACGGGGCTTGCCGGCGCGACACCCCTGCCGGCCGCGGATCTCGCCGCCGCGCCGCGGAGCTCCCGACGCGGCTCACGTTCGCGCGGCTAGAAGAGTGCGTCGTCGCGGAGGACGACGGGGAGGAAGAGCGGCACCGAGCGCAGGCCCCCGCGCGCCGCCAAGCCCAAAGCCGACGGCTCCATGGAGAGAGGCGGCCATGGCACGGGGCTCGCCGGCGCGACACCCCTGCCGGTCGCGGATCTCGCCGCCGCGCCGCGGAGCTCCCGACGCGGCTCACGTTCACGCGGCCAGAAGAGTGCGCCACCGCGGAGGATGACGGGGAGGAAGAGCGGCGCCGAGCGCAGGCCCCCGCGTGCCGCCAAGCCCAAAGCCGACGGCTCCATGGCGAGAGGCGGCCATGGCACGGGGCTCGCCGGCGCGACACCCCTGCCGGCCGTCGGGGGACACGGACAGGCACTGCAGGGCGACGGGCCGGAAGCGTCGGACAGCATGCCGGTCTTGACGAGCAACGCGCAGTCGCGGAGGTTGAGGTCGAGCTTGCCGGCGAGCGCGTCGATGGCGTTCTGCGTCCGCAGCTTCCCGTCCGGCGGCAGCTCCCGGCACCGCCCCGCGAGGTCGGCCGCCTCGGCGAGCGTGGCGGCCACCGACTGCAGCAGCTCGCGGCACAGCGCGTTCTTGGCGAAGCACGGGGCTCGCCGGCGCGACACCCCTGCCGGCCGCGGATCTCGCCACCGCGTCGCTGAGCTCCCGCGTCGCCTTCTTTTGGCCGGCTGCGGAGCTCGCTACGCGCTGCGCCCCTGGCCGGCCGTGGAGCACGCGCGGGCGGCCTGGAGGAGCACACGCGCCTTGAGTTGCCTTTGTCTTGGCGAGGAGACCGACGGAGTGGACGGCATCTGCTAGCAACCGTGACAGAATGCTAGTTTCAGGTAACATTGCGATCTTTCGATGGTATTTCACGGGGCTGATGTCTTTCAATGGTATTTTGCGGAAGTCGCGTTCTTTCGATGCTACTGAACCAATTTTCCCCCAATTAAACCGTGCGTACGGCGGCCTAGCCTCGGCAGGCGCGCACGGGCAGGGGGAACGCGGTGGACCGACGGGCGAACGGCAGGGCGGCCGGCTTGGCGCGTGGGGAAGCTCCACGTGGCAGGGAGTGACTTCAAGGCGCCTCAGAGTGATCCCGGCCTCAGGGTGCGGAGCCTCGGGAAGGCGCGCGGCCTCGGGATGCGGCCGGGTGGGCCCGGACGCCGAGGATGGCGCGGCCACGCGCTGGGCGCGCGCGCGTCGTGCGCCGGCACTCCAGAGCGCCAGGGCGCCGGTTTGGCCTGAATTCCACCAGTCAACGCCGGTTTGACCGCGTTTTTCTTCAAAAATTTGAACTGGACGAAATTTTCTCCAAAAACGAAAGTTGTAGTGTGAAGTACCCTCTACAACTTTTACAAAGGTCATCCTATGTTTTTCTCAACGGATTTTGCATAAACTGCTCGCCAAGTTCCTGTTTTTCATGGCGCCGGTGAACAGTGTCGACTGGCGTTGACCGAGCTTTTTCACCTATTTCCACTTCAAATTGCAAATGCCATCCAACATGAAAGTTGTGCCTCTCGAAAAACTGGACAACTTTTATATTGGGAGATTTTGAAGTGTTTAGGTGAAATTTGGAGAACGCGGCAAAAGTCCTGGAGGGAGTTCAAGGACATTGGGGTTTTGGTCCACCTTTGACTAGGGTTTGACCAAGTTTGACCACAAGTGTGTGTAGACTTGATCAATAGGGTCATTAGGGATTGTCGGCTCAGTTTTCGAGGTGATGACCCAGGTTGACCATGCTTTGACTGGTGTCAACACGTTTGACTGGCGTCAACACGTTTGACTCGGTCATTAGCATTAATGATGCTAATTAAAAACCTGGGGCGTCACATTTTCGAGCTTTGGATTGGTGTTTTGTGCTCTTTGCTTGAGCATAATTTTGTCTCGGATGTGTCGAGCCGTTGCCCTTGCCTAAGGGGTCCGAGACTTGTCTTCTTCAAGTGATCTTGCTCTTTGCCTTTTCTTTGGCTTTCGATCGCTTGTTGGAGTTTCTTTTAGTCGTTTCTTTTCTTTTTCTTTTCTCTTGGTTACCAAAACGTATGTGTTGTCAATGCACTCATCAAGTGGGAGATTGAGAGCCAGGTGTGGTTCGAGGACCGGTGGATGGTCGCTTCCTAGTGTGATGAGTGATTGACAACGTGGTGTGGACTGATTCTTGGCTAAGTATTGCAGGTGCAGGTTGCGGCTTGACTGGTGTTGGTGCAGGTGAAGAACAAGCGCGAAAGGTCGTTGCCGGTGAGGCCTCCAGGTGTGGAGAAGACAAGTATGCTTGGTTCGAGGGACCCGGTGACCAGCGGGGTCAAGTGCGGGCCGCATGGTGGCAAGAACGGCAAGATGAAGTCGTGGACGGTTTCTTGGTTGAGCCTCAAAACCAAGGTCGAGCCGGGACTACGTGGGAGCCGAGTCATGAGTGGTGATTGGCGGAGGCTACACCGAGTTCGCGGGGTTTCCGGTGGTTCACCAGAAAACCACTGAGTTCCTTGGTTGATCCACAAAGCCAAGACCGAAGAACCGAAGACGGAGGTGCAGCAGCTCCAGACCGGTCTGACCGGTGGGTCTGACCGGTGTGCGACGACGCAGTCCGGAATCTTCGAAGCGGAGAACACGCGTCGGGATCGCAAGGCTTGCGTCGAGGCTAAGCAAGTTTGCGGTCGCTGGGCATCCGTCCGATGGTGCGAAGACAAAGATTTCCGATTTCGCCCTTGAGGGGCATGTATCCCTAGTTAGCTAGTAAAGGTATTTTAGTCTTTCGGTTGCCTCCATATAACCCAAGGGGTGAGAGGATGGCAGCCATCTCTTGGAACCCTAGCTCATTTGCTTTCCTATTTTCTCTTCCTATTTTCCTTAGGATTTTCTTAGGACTAGCTTGAGAGCTTCATGGTGAGATCTTGTGAGAGGGAAGGATGATCGGGCGGCAAGCTAGACCTTGTATGAACCTCTTTGGTATGTATAGATGATTCGGCGTGGTTCCTCAAGGCTTGGATGTGTCTTTCTCGTTTCTCCTTTTTGGTGATTTTCGGAGCCCTTTCTTGGCGATTTTCTTAGAGCGATTTCGAGGCCTTTCTCTTTAGGATTTGGTGGGGGATGTATGCATGAACCCTTCGTGGTTCTTTTCCCTTTGATTCCCCTCCCAAATCCGTGAGCAAAGGGGCTCGATTTTGGGGTTTTCGTGGCTCTAGGGTTAGAGGCGTTCTTGGTGGGATTTCTTCGATTCCTCTTAATTTAGCAAGTTTTGGTGGACCAAATCTTAGCTATGGAGTGCCCATGAGGTGTTCCTACTATCTCCAAAGTCTTGCACAAATCTGTGGAGTGATTCGGGAGATCGGGAGTTGGATTTGGGGGAGTTGACCCGCGGGTCCTGTTCATCCCCGAGCGGCCCAGTCTGACCGGTCTGACCGGTGCTGCTCACCGGTCTGACCGGTGCAGAGGCTCTGTGGGTTTTACCTCAGGTGAACGTTTGGGTGAGTTCATTGTTGTCCCGTGTTGCTGCTGTTTCGAGTTTGGATCTGTTTGGAGCTCGGTATGTCAGTTTGGTGGATTTGGGATTTCCTGACTTTGACCGGTCTGACCGGCGAGCTACACCAGCCTGACTGGTGTAGAGGCCTTCTGTGGAAGTTCCCAGGTTTTACCAGCAGGGACCGGTCTGACCGGTGCTACTCACCGGCCTGACCGGTGTAGCCCAGTAGCCGCTCGAGTTGCTAGTTCTGCTGCGTTCTCGAGTTCGTGAAGGTGGTTGTTGGTTCCTAGGACCAGTAGCACTCCAGTGGCTGCGTGGTCTTGGCCAATTTGGGTAGTTGAGTCGGAGACGTGATTTGGAAGACGTGTTCATCTTGTTGGAGTTCTCATCTCCTTCGAGAAGAATTTTTATCGGCTCTCATTCACTCCCCCCCTCTCTGGTTCCCCTAATCGGTCCTTCACTATCTAGTCGGGAACAAGACGTCTTGCCAGTAATGGTCTTGACTGGGGTCCTTAATCTTCCTCGTCTTGAATCTTGGCCTTCACGTTGTCAATAGTGTCAAAAGATTCTACCTCAAGAGAGATTATCTCGCCGTCAAAGGGGGCCCTAATTTGGGCTCTCGTCACTAACCCTCTCATGCACAAAGAACACATAGACACATGATTTAGTTGGAGCTTCGGGTCTCTTTCTCATTAGCAATAGATGAATACACGGATGTTTATTATATAGACGTGGAGGACTCTTCAGGAGTATATTTGGTATGAGCCCACAATTAGGGATTTCTTAACATCAATAAAAAAAACTGGACCTGATTGGGCTAAATCCAACAACACAGCCGAGCTCATTTGGCCCAATCCATTTTCTACGTTCACGTGCGTTGTTGGATTGGGCGAAATGGGCCAAATGGCAGGAGGAGCAGCTCAGCAGGGCAGCGAGAATTGTCGCAAAAGGAATAAAAAACTAGCACCAAACTCGACGGCTGCCAGGTGAAGCACCTTTTTGTTTCCTGCTACTTCTCGATATTACAATATGACGCTTGCTATTACAATCTTCAATTAACTCATCTGCTAAAACATTGCGTCACTAATTTACAAACTTAAGCAGTTACTACGACACACTCTATTCTTAAATATAGACCTTTTGGTGTAAAATAAATATTAGTTCAAGAAATGAGGTAGTAGTTTACTAGCTATGTGCATGCATTTTGGGTGCTAGAAATGTTAACAGGCTAGTCCCAGATAACACGCGCTCTGTTAAAGACGGGTGGTTAAGCGTTGATTATCCACCCTGCTGCTATTCCTACATGGTACCATTTCCCTCTCCTTTCTCCATTGCGTAGCATTGTAGCAATCGCATAACGGAATGTGCAATATAAAAAGTAGCCTGCAGAAAATTCAAGACATTCTGCCTCTCCCTCTCCGAGACCCACTGAAGGACAGGGACACAGGCACACCACCACCGCACACAGCAGAAACTGAGGAACAAATTGGAAGGTCTTCCACTTGCCATTTATTCAGAAGCAGGTGTCGAGAATTCAGAGACGTCACTCAGGTATCCAGTCCAGAGACCTCCTACGAAGTCGAGTACTCACTCCATCCAATGGCGACATCACGGTTTCCCTCGCTAGAACGCAATCCATCAATCGCAGATGGATCCGTTTCGGTGGTGGCAATGGCAATCATCATAAGCCTCGGAGTCAGCCAGCCAGGCGTCCCGCGACGCCGACCTCCCACCAGCATCGCTTGGCCTGGATCACAGGCTTTCTTTTTTCTCTGCAAGTCTGCAACCGCCAATCGATCTGGTATAGTAACTAATTGCACTACGGAAGGTTAACGACAGTGCCGTCACGTAACTTTCAGAGAAGAGATCAAGGAGGCAATTAAGGATTAGTTGCATTTTATGCTAAAGAAAAGGATTGGTTGCATTTGTTCACATCGACAAGCGGTCTCTGAACGCGAACCAGTCAGACTGTCAGAGGCGGAACTGAGCTACTGGATGCCCCCTCAGGCTCAGGAACCAACCAGGGCAAAGTGCAGGTATGAACAAGTGATGGGGGGTAAAGAACTCACAAAGGTACCAAAGAATCTCTCTGCGTGTCTTTACCTTCAAGTTAGTATTACTCTACTAGTCACTAGGCAAAGTAACAGGGCTATCGCTTGCTCTGCACTGTTTGGTGCACACAACACACCAGTGCCTCCTACTCTGAACTCTGAACATGCATACTGAGACAGAGTAGTTTCAGAAGCAAGCTCCTAGAACTGTAAACTGCCGGTAACTCTCGTAACCGCGTTAGCTTTGTTCCCTGTGGAGGAGGTCGCAACGATCGTTGGTGATCCAGGACGGCGAGACTAATTGCGAGCCCGCGAAAAGAGAGGTCCGAAGGGTCCAGTGAGCAGTCGTGCCCCCACCACCACCACCACCCAGGAGGAGGCCCGGATCGAGGTCGGCCATTAATCCCAGGCACCAGCGACGGCCGGTAGCTAGCTCGACACCTGTGCCACCGCGCGCATGCCGCCGGCGTATGCGTCGCCGGACTCCGTCCGGCCGGTCGCCATCGCCGCCACTCTTCGCGCTAGTAGGTGTCGGTTGGCATTATGAGCGTCATAGATACACGGCGATGGAGAAGCTCATGTCATCGACGCTTCAATTCGTCGCCTGTGTGTTACACCCTCCACTGGTTTCGAGTCATACTATGCCGAGACGTGGTAATCGATCGGCTAATCGACGAGCAGATGATTGTGGAAGCGCGCGGCGCGCGGGTGATCGATCGATCGATGATTGACGCACACGCATGTGGCGGAGCAACGCGTTTGACCAGTGAGGTGAGGTGGTGGCGTCGGTGACCATTCACCCCCCTTCGCCCGCCCTGCGTGCGTGGCGCGGGAGGCGGGACTTGGTCGACGCGAGATGAGCTGAGCCCGTCATCCTTTTCAGTGTCGTGTCCGCGTGTGCATGCGTGTCGCCCTGTCGCTGTTCTTTTTCCTCTCCCTCCCCTTGTCCAGCCTGCATTGGCAAGGCTGAAAGATTCGGGTTTCCAATTTGGTGACAAGCAGCGCGTACCGTTCTGAACAGTGGGCGCTGCCACGTTCCTCATTTTCGATTAAAAAGCTGTTGGCGTCTTCAGGTACGACGAGTCCAGGAATGCCAACGAGACGAGCTGATCATAGCTAGGACACCCTGAATTATTTGCCTAAGCTTTAGCAGGAGGAAGTAATTCTTCCATTTCAAGTTGTACATCGTTGATGTTATTATGTGTCTAAACCATAGATCAAAACAAACCTACAATTTGTGACGGCGTACTACTCTATATCTATGCCTGCCGAATTAGTGGCATATAATATGGAAAAGTAAAAGAAAGAAACGTTTCAAGGTACGAGTTGGGCTGAGCCACTCAAGACACGCACCAACGACGTTTTGGTTACGACACGATCACACTTCCTTCTAGTTCGAACCGGCTGCTAAAACTAATCAATTCATTTGGCAGTGAACTGAAAAGAAGTCTTAGCGGGAGCATGGGCGCACGCACCTGCCCGACTCTTTTGCACGCTTGGTTTCCAAGCCAATCAACCGGCGCGGCGCGGCGCGGCGGGCAGGGCAGCCAGAGGCACGGGCTTTTGTTTTCTTTTATCCACCAAACCACACCCGTGGCAGACGACACGCTCAGAGCCAGCCGCAGCATCCGCTGCGTCGCCTCGTCGCTTTCCAGACAGCCGTAACCTTCCTCGCAGCAGAACCTGAACGTTTGCAGGCCAAGCCCCCCTCCTCTTAATCCAAAAGCATAATCCAAGGTTACTTACCTTTGTTAATCAGGCTGTCATGTAGTACGTCGCTGTCCCTGGTCAGGCCCTCCCGTGTTCAATTGTGTTTATTTGAGGAGACCCTGCTGCTGGTGAAGCTGTGCAGTGTCCCTGATCGACGATGTGGGGTTTAGCGAATTTAAACGTCTCTTTTTTTAGGGGACCCATGAAAAGGGGACGGCGACGATGCAGAAGCGAGAGATTAATAGATGAATGAAATGACTGGTTGATGTAGGGATCGATGAGGTGTGTGTGCTAGGATAGGACCAGGAATGTCTCGGACGACGGTGATTCATCGGGTACTGTCGGTAGCTCGCGCAGGGGACGGGGCCGTTTTTTTATGTTTGTTTGCTAGTGATTTGGTGTAATTTAATTGCAGATGTATACTTATATAATCTAAAAGCTAGTAGTAGGAGTATATGAATGCCTACGAAGATATATAAACGTGTGCGTATACTGAGGCAAATACTGCCGTATAAGACCAGTCTCAGTGCAAGTTTCATGGACACAATTACCTAGATTGAAAACTAGGTAATGAAACTCTTCTCACATCCCATGAAACTCTCACTTTCTCTCTCTTCGTCACATCAGCATATTTAATGTCATGAAATTCTCTATAAAACCCCACTGAGGCTGACCTAACCTGTATTGCTTCGTCATGAACAAAAGTGCATGTTTATAAAATCATTATATCATACGTTCTAGGCCTAAAAAGCCTGGAGCTAGCTGAGCTGTTGTAATAAAAACAACGAACACTGTAGTCTGTACTAGTACAAAACACCAGCGGCAGTATACTGTGGGTGTATGTGGCGTATGAATACTCCCTCTGTTTCAAAATATTTGTCGCTGTTGACTTTTTTTTGCAACTTTGACCATTCGTCTTATTCAAAAAATTATCGCAAACATGTAAAACGATAAGTCAAGCTTAAAATGCATACAATATTAAAATATATAGCAAACAAAATAAATTGTACTTGTACAATTTTTTGAATAAGACGAATGGTCAAAGTTGCAGAAAAAAGTCAATGGCGACAAGTATTTTGAAACGGAGGGAGTACATTATACCAGTACATGCGTAATTCTCGTACGCAGGTAGATTCCGGCGATGGGGGCGAGAGAAAGGAAAGCCCACCAGAAACCAACGGGCGGCGCTACAGAGAGAGCTTCACGGGGCCGGGCCCCTCCCTACCGCCGGCCGCTCACGGGACGGCCTACGCCCAACGACCGCTCCCTCCCCTCCACGCACCACAACAAAAATACACGCCTCCCGTGGAACGGCCGGAGCCGTCAGGAGGATGAAGAATACTCCCGCCACCGGTAGTCCATGCAAGGATCGAGTGCTTTTTTGTTTGAGATCATCGAGTGCTTTCTGTTTGGGTGTCAATTGATCGTACCCAATGCATACCATCAACGTACCATTCTAGTTGGGATATCTGCTGGTTGGACGTCGCTTGAGCAATCAACGTAGTTATGCCCTGCCTCCGCGTGCGAGAGAGAGCCAATTGATGAACAGTGTACCGTATATGCTTGAAACTGAGCTGTTGTTCATGAGTCTTCAGATGGGATATATATATAACATATATTCAATCCGTTTCAAAATACTTGTCATTCTGACTTTTCTACATACATTATCTTTATTATGTATATGTAGACATACAAAAGTCAAAATGAAAGTATTTTGAAATTGAGGGAGGATATAATAAACTTATAAATGCGTGGATTAATAGATCTACTTCTAGAGAAAGCAGTGCAACGGAAGGAAATGATTTGGAAAATGAAAACGAGATAGATGGGCCGGGCCCACGGAACGCCGAGGCCACCAACGTTTAACAACGACAAAACCTCCCACAGCGCCATAAAACAGAGGTGGCTGCCGCCCGCGGCACGCTCCGCCCTTCCTCCACTCCCTCGCCACCACCACCCCTCTGTTCTGCTCTGCTCTGCCCAACGGGTCGGAGACGGAGGCGGCCCCACCGCCCTGACCTCCTCCCAACCGCCAATGGACGCCGCCGGGCCGGCAACGGCCGCCGCCGCTGACGTCGGCGGCGGCGCCCCGGCCGACGGCGGCAGCACTAGGAACACCATCCTCGGCATGCCTGTCCCCGTCGCAGCGGGCGCCGCCGCGGCTCTGGCCGCCCTCGTCGTCCTCGTAGCCGTGGCCTTCGCCGTCCACTTCGCGCGCCGGCGGGGCGCGAGGCCGCCCTCGCTGTCGCGCGTCGAGCACGCGCCGTCCTCCGCCTCGGGCTCCGCCTCCTCCCGCCCGGCGTCGTCCGCGCGCAAGGACAAGGCCGGCGCCGCGGATCGTGACGCGGGCGCGGGCGCCGCCAGCACATCCGACGTGGCCAGCTCGTCCGCGGCCGCGAGCTCCCTCGAGTCGCCGGTGAAGAGGAAGCCGGAGGCGGTCAGGGTCTCCGCCGGCGGTGCCGCGGCGGGGGTGGAGATGGGGTGGGGGCGGTGGTACGAGCTGGCGGAGCTGGAGGTCGCCACGGGCGGGTTCTGCTTGGAGAACGTGGTCGGGGAGGGAGGCTACGGCACGGTGTACCGCGGCGTGCTCGCCGGCGGCGAGGTGGTCGCGGTCAAGGACTTGTTTGATCACAAGTGAGTGCCCCTGTCCTCCTCTGTCCTTTTCCTTTTCACTGTTATCTTTCTTTTCTGTCCCACAGATCACGGTAAAAGCATCAGACCCATGTGTTAACTTTCAGACAAAAAAAAAATTGCTCATATACTTGTGCATCTACTGAATGGACGTGTGTAAAAGAAATTAACCGCCGTAGTTAGTACTGTACTTAGCAATACTACAATTATGTCCGTTGTTCTTTTGGTGTAAATGTTTGAACGGGTACAAGTTCCTAGTGGTACTCTTTGGAGCGTAGCATTTGGACAAGCAAGGAGTATACGTTTTGACGCTTTCCTAGACTGGATGCATTTCTTGGTCGATTGTCACGTACTCACATTACAACGGGGTGGTTGTGGTTTGGCTGTTGACGTGGCTTCAAGATTGTCAAGTATCATGGTCATGTAAAAAAATGCTTGTGAAACATGTTTTTATTAGCTTAAAAGCAATACTTCTGACTTTTGTTACCAATGTGAGCCTTCAGTTCTGCACAAGTGAAACTGCACAAGTTTTATCAATTGACTGCTCAGCAACTAACCATTCGTGACAGCAGCATTTCCCCCCGAAAAGATTAATGAAAATATCTCATAGAATTCTGTGCATTTTTGTTCTCCAAACAGAGGATGAAAAAGGTTCATTAGCAGAATCCTTTTCGGCTTTGCCAAAAGAAAAATCCCAAAACAACAAAAGGGTTGATCTTTGATGCCTTTAAAGTAGTGGGGTTCACAATCTTCAGCTATCACTTCTGACTGAACGCCCACAATTTGCTGGAGAAAAATCTTTAACAATGCAGGCACGTCCACACCATGATCTTCAGTTCTTCACTGATCTGCGTGCACGATTTTTAATATTATTGGTCTCTGATTAATCCGTGAATGGATTTAATGTAGCGAATGCGTGCCCACAATGTCCACAGATTGAAGTCAAAGATTTTCCAAAAAAAGAAAATACAAAAGAAGATACAAATTTATTTTCTTTCCAAGGCTACGTATGATTGTGATATGAGTAGGTGAGAGTCTTTTTGTGCTTTTTTGTGTGATGGCCCGTATGTGTATCCATCTACTTGTTGGTTGAGTTTCGTCGGCAGTCATATGCGGCACGGATCGAAATCCTTTCTTTCAATCAAAGATAAAGCAGAGGAAAGGCAAAGCGACGACCAAACTTTTCCTTTTCAGTTTCATTTCATGGGCAAATATCCAGCTAAAAAAACTCTGCGCCATGAACTTTGGAGCAGTAGTGTTAGCTTTGAAGCAAACCAAATGCATGCACGTGGATTCCTTATGATTGGCACAGAAGCAACAGTTGTTTCTGTTCCTTTCTATCCTCACCATACCATGCTAGGACATTCAGGGCAAACCATCAAGATGAAAACGGCGAAAATGCTGATTGGAATTCTGATGTGTTTCAGGGGTCAGGCCGAGAAGGAGTTCAAGGTGGAGGTGGAAGCCATCGGGAAAGTGAGGCACAAGCACCTCGTCGGACTCATCGGTTACTGCGCAGAAGGGCCTAAAAGGTGAGCACTGATGAATTCACCTGAATAACCTGTCGGCCACTGACCAATGCTTGCTGAAGTCTGATACTCCACTGGCAATGCCATGAATTTGTGTTCATAGGATGCTCCTGTACGAGTTCGTCGAGAACGGCAACTTGGAGCAGTGGCTGCACGGCGACGTCGGCCCTGCCAGCCCGCTGACGTGGGACATCCGGATGAAGATCGCCGTCGGAACGGCCAAAGGGTATTTTTCTTCAGACACTTCCTCGTGACCTTCGACTGCGAAAATCTGTTTGCTGCTCACCGACGCTTCATCGATGCAGCATCGCGTACCTGCACGAAGGGCTGGAGCCCAAGGTGGTGCACCGCGACATCAAGTCGAGCAACATCCTGCTGGACAAGAAGTGGAACCCCAAGGTGTCGGACTTCGGGATGGCCAAGGTCCTGGGCTCCGGCTCCAGCTACGTGACCACCCGGGTGATGGGCACGTTCGGGTACGTGGCGCCCGAGTACGCGTCGACGGGGATGCTGAACGAGAGCAGCGACGTGTACAGCTTCGGCGTGCTGCTGATGGAGCTCGTCTCCGGGCGAAGCCCCGTCGACTACAACCGCCCCGCCGGAGAGGTGAACCTGGTGGAGTGGTTCCGGGGCATGGTGGGCTGCCGCCGCGTGGAGGACCTCGTGGACCCGCGCATCGCCGCGCCGCCGCCGCCGAGGGTGCTCAACCGGGTGCTCCTCGTCTGCCTCCGCTGCATCGACGCCGACGCGCACAAGCGGCCCAGGATGGGGCAGATCGTGCACATGCTCGAGGGCGACGAGTTCCCCTTCCGCACGGTATGTTCTTTGCTTCGCGGACGTCGCTAGTGATCTTGATCAGCCACTGCCACGCGGCCATGAGCCCATGACAAGTTCTCGGTGCGTGATGCAGGAACACCGCTCGCCGCGGGCGTCTCACCGGACGTCGACGGGCACGCGGCCGTCGCTCCTGTCGGAGAACGTCGCGGCCGCCGCCGACTCGGACAAGTCGATGTGGAGATAAAAGAGTGATGGAATTCGGAGCTGCAAGCAACCACGCACGCACCCATGACCCACACACCTGACGCGACGCGGCGTACGTGCGAGGAGCTGGAGCTGGACTGACTTTTTCACCTGGTGTAAAGTTTTGCTGTTTATTATTTACGGTGGGGATGTATGGTTTGCCACGGCCCACGGGGTTGATAACCTCTTTTCGTTTCTTTCTTGCTGTTTGTTACCATGCTGTGCGGCAGCAGGCCAGGCAGACGCGATGATCATGTTTGGCATAGGGCCGTAGGCATATATGATGGTTGAATTGCTTTGTGTCGCGGCTCTGTTCCGGTCCGGCATCACGCGCGCACGCGTGGCTTCACCCCCCACCGCGGGCAATTATTCCTCCCAGCGGCCGCCGATCCCCGGCGGAGATGGGAGCGTCTCGGCGTGCCGGTGCCGTGGCCGTGGTCGGGCGAGCGGCGTGGGAGCGTGAGGGAGATCACGCGTTGGGCGTTCGGTCCGCGCCGCCGGAGCCCGGAGCCGGACGACACGGAGCGGCGCGGTGCGCGCGGCGAGGCGGCGGCAGAGGCACTCACCGTGAGTAGGGTGCACGATCTGGGCTCGTGACCGTGAGTGGGTTTTATTACGTGCCCAGTTGAGCTCCGACAGCCAGGTTAACGCCACCAGTAATGCCCATGCGGTCAGGACTGATCCGGCCGGACTGCAAGGTTCACGTGAACAATATGACTCGTACCGATCGGGCAAAGCATTTGGGCACCATGCTATCTAGTCGGCCTGGTTCCACGTCTCACTCATGATCCCAGTACCAGGGAGCTATCGATGAGTACCAAATGAGCATACGAAACATTCTGCAGTGAGTGGCCTTGCCGCCTTTGCCAGTTGCCACACGAGCCGTGAGGTGGCTGTTCAGGGAGCTGGCCGTCGTCCCGTCGACATTCTGCAGCGAATAGCAAACCAAAAGTCATGTAGCCTACTTATAGGGGTTGAGATATGGTCGCAACCAGAAGACATGAGTTTTATTCCTTGTCGGAATGAATTTACGAGACTGTTTAAAAAAATCCTCTCTTCGGTGAAATTGGAGTTCAAACGTTTTTTCTAAGCCGAGATGCTGGGCTTAGTTGGAGCGATGAAGCAAAGCAAATGCTGAAAAGCAGTAGGCTCCGCGAACAGACCGGTCCAGGGATCCCGGTTGGTTTGATCGGTGGCTCGGTGCTGGTGTGAACAGTGAGGGCTAGGTGGCGCAATAAAATCAGAGTACCAGTGTTACTGCAGAGGCTTGTTCACTGTAGCGACCGGTACAACCGGAGCATTGGCTGGCAGGGGCCCTTCTGGCCAACGCTTGTAGAGAAAACTTAAATGGTAATCAAAGCTTAAGCAAACTCTTAATCAAAGCTTGATGGGTGCCTGCGCGGTGAGTCGCTGCTGATTTCAGCCTCCCGCCTCCGCACCGCGCGCGCACAGGTGGTAGGATGCTGTGCAGTGAAGAATACACATTTTATGATTTTACTAGGAAGCGCCGCGAGCCGCGGCCAGCGGCCACACATCCACGGTCGAATCTGATCCAACGGCTGAAGATTTTTAATTCACAGAAAAGGAACAGACTCTGGTTTTTACCAGGGGCGGGAACGGGAGGGACTTGGCGCGCCATTCCTCTTTCTCCCGTGCCGCGCGCCGCCGCCTGGGAGGTGGTGGTGGTCTGAGCTGGAGTCCGTCTGCGCCATCCGGAACTTGACCTGCCCCGAAGCCGTGGAGGAGAGGAAGGGGCGCTGCCGCTAGGGGCCAGCGTCGAGGTCGTGGAGAAGGCGAGGAGGGAGACGAGAAGGGACCGGTACCTCAGTACCTGCAGTCCATATCCGTTGGTCACCGTCGACCCTCATGTGAACTAAGGTCAATCTCACCCCGTGTTTTATTTTGCTTGTTCAACATGTGTCTGTGATTCAGATTCATGTTGTGCTGCAATTACTTAAATAGAGATGTCAATTGATAGAAATTCCCATACACTTTATTTTTTGACAGAATTTGACAAAGCAATTCTAAGTATTGTCAAAGACAATGGCACAACTATATGACAACAACGTACCCCAAGTTGGCTTGAGGTTCAGAAGTCCAGATGATGCTTGGTTGTTTTGGGTGGCATACGGAGGTCTTGCAGGTTTTGATTTGAGGAAAAGATACACTAATCTAAGCAAATATGATGCCAAAAATGACTTCGTGTTGATTTGTTTGTTCCAATGAAGGCCATCGCAAAAAGGGGCTAACAGATCATGTGAGGAAGTGTTTTAGAGCTGAAACAAGAACGGATTGCAAAGCTCGAATGACTCTTACATTAGATCGAGGGGAAGGAAACTATGAAATTACCGATGTTATGCTTGAACACAATCACCTACTTCAGTTGCCTTAGACTTGCTACTTGATGGCATCACAAAGAAAAATTTCACAACTGCAAGCTTTTTAAATTGAGACTGCTGATGATTCTGGAATCAGACCAAAAGCTGCGCATGAGTTGGCTAGTCGTCAAGTTGGTAGACTAATTAACCTTGGCTACACTTGTCGTGATTGTAAAAATTATTTGCAAGGCAAGCGTCAAAGGGGGTTGGTTTTTGGACAGGCTGGTAGTATGCTGAAATTTTTTCATGACAAAATTGTTGAGAATCCATCGTTCCAATATGCTTTGCAGCTTGATTGTGAGGAGCATATAACCAACATCTTCTGACTTGATGCTAAAATGATCCTAGATTATGCATATTATGGTGATGTTGTCACATTTTATACTACCTTTGGCACAAACAAGGGAAAGCAACCTAGAACCATTGACACTGATCAAGATGCAACAATGGGAAAAGTTGTGCATATTGTATTTACAGAATCATATCATGGATCGTGTACTTTTCACATAATGTAGAATGCTGTCAAGCACTTATCTCCGGTGAAGGATAATGAGGAAGATGAAGTTGAAGCAGAAGATGAAATTGAAGGGGAAGATGAAGAGTCTCATATTCTAAGAGATTTTAGTGCATGTATGTATAGCTATGAGGATAAGGAAGAATTTCAAGAAGCATTTGACATCATGAGAACTAAAGTGCATAAACAAACTTGGTTAGATAGTATCCACAAAGTGAAAGAAAAATGGGCTGAATGTTACATGAGAGATGTCTCCAGTTTGGGAGTGAGAAGTACACAACTAAGTGAGAGCTTCAATAATGCATTGACGAACCATTTGAAATCAGATTTTGATATTGTTCGTTTTTTTGAAGCATTTTGAGAGGACAGTGCAAGAAAAACGAGGGAAAGAACTAGATTCTGAATTTGAATCTAGGAAGAAGCTACCAAGAAGACAAATGTGTGCACCAATGTTAGTTCAAGCAAGCCAAGTATACACTCCTATAATTTTTGAAGCTTTCCAAAGTGAATATGAAAGATCCATTGCTGCATGTGTTAGAGTTTTGGATGGAGATAACAAATATGCTATTGCTATTGGGAGTCTACATGGTGATTTGAGTTTTGAGCAAGAGCGCATTGTGATTGGTGATCCGCTGAACCAAAAAGTTTCATGTAGCTGTGGAATGTTCAATAGAACTGGAATTTTGTGTGCGCATGGTCTAAAATTTCTTGATTTGATGAATATCAAGATATTGTCGGCACATTATATCTTAAAAAGATGGAATAGAGAAGCACACAATGGAAGTATACAAGATAGTCAAGGTAGAAATGTGATAGAAAATCCAACATGGGAAGCTTTACTCCGGTGCAAGTTTCTGTCTCTTAAATTTCACAATCTACCAGATAGAGCAGCAAGCTCTTCAGAATGTTGTGTGATGTTAGAAAATGCCCTTAATTGTCTTAGTACACAGCTCGAAGAGAAACTTAATTTATCTACCAATGCTATGTGTAAGTGCAATCAAGCCCCTAAGTGGGTTTTGGTGATGTTGACCAATTAATTAAAGGTCTAATGAGCTTTTGAGTATGAGTGACAGGTTTAAATTTGAAGAAAGGTGAAAAGGAAAGAAATGTGACCCCTCTTTGTTTGAAGTGGCTTCCTAGAGCTCAAGACAAGCTTTGAATTCTTTTTCTATTTTGAATTTGAGTTAAGGACAAGTCGTACTATCAAGAGGGATACTAATAGTGGCATGGATGAAACCAAGTGCTTAAAAGTCTTCTCTAAAACCAAAATCATCCCAGCCACAAATGACCTATCAGCTAGCTACCTTAGCCTTGAAAACATCTTTCCCGGAACCTTTGAGTTTTTCCCGGAAGTTCCGGGCTGCACCCTTGTCAACCTGCTGAAGTCGCCAGTTCGCGGAGGTTCCAAGATCTAGCCCGGAGGTTCCGGGATTTCGAAAGTAACCGTTGCAGATCTAGATCTGAGGGTATTTATACCCCTTGTCTCCCAACGGTTACCTTCTTCCTCCCTGCGCCAAACAATAGCTTTTACTCCCCATCTCTCCCAAGCATTGACTCCCACCTACTTGAATCCAAATCCAACTCAAGCATTCAAGTGTGGAGTGATTCCTTGTGAGAATAAGCAAATCCAAGCCTCTTCTTGTGTCCTTGAGCACTTGGTGGACCCCTAGATCCTTGGTGGATCTTTTACTCTTGGAGCCTTGCTCCTAGACGGCTAGAGGTTGCTTGGAAGCTCTCCAATCGATTGTGGAAGCTCTAAGAAGTTTGTATTACCCTCAATTGCTTAGTGGAAACCCTCCATCTATTATTTTGGTGATAGGTGTGAGAGAGGAGTGGATCTAGAGAGATTCCATAGCCTTTGTGGCTAACCTCAACAACGTGGATGTAAGCCAACCTTTGTGGTGAGCTGAACCACGGGATAAATTGTTGTCCCTTGTGCTTAATCTTTTATATGCTGTTGTTGTTTGATCTCTTTAGGTTGCTTGCTCACTAGATATATTAGGGTTTACTTTGTTTCTTGCTATACCTCTAACCCTAAGGTTGCTAGTATGTTTAGGATCTTCCCTTGAGTTCTTGTAACCAATTTCTTGTTATTTTGTTGCTCTTTAATCTTGTCATCCACAACAAATCGACAGGGGAACTAATTCTCGGAAGCTCCAGAAAAATACACCTAAGTGCATTTTCCCGGAGGTTCCAGGGAAAAACCCGAAGGTTCCGGGGTCTGGGCAGAAACTGGCAGAAATTGGTTGATTTTGTTTTGCAGGCCTATTCACCCCCCTCTAGGCCACTTGCATTGATCCTTTCACTATGAACACGCCATGTGAGGAGCAAGAAAATTTGACCCAAATGTGCAACAAGATGCCTTATTTAATTCTGCAAAGTTGTACAAAAAAGAAGTTCAGTCAAAAAATTCAAAGCGGAAAAAAACTTTTCTTGATAAGCTACGCAAGGGGAAGCGAAAGCCAACTAAAGCTGTTGTACCAACCAAAAAACAACAAAGGTATGCGAAATACCATCTGAACATATCACATGTTGTTACCATTTTTTCTCCTAAACTAATTAGTTCAGTTGTTTGTAGAAACAAAAGAAGAATGACAATGAAAAGACTCAAGTAGAAGGGGATAATGATTGCAGCAACAAAGGAGGAAGTGTCGAGCTGCAAGAATATAATGTCATTGCAAGTTTTACACAGTTCTTAACAACTCCAATCAGTGCTTATGATAATCTTCTCGACCAAGATTTCTTCTAGTATACGTAACTTGGTCTGTTAGTGGATCATAATTTGGATAGGGCTAACTATAGTCTTTTCTCTTTTGTGGCCTAAATGTACAAGTGAATGTGAGACATGGGTACCCCTGGGTCCCCACCGACCAGGCTCACAGCCGTCCCCGACAAGTGGGTCCGGCCTACTAGAAGATCCGCCGATCTGTCAGTGGGCCTAACCGACCTAGTTGGCAGCCCACACGACCTCCTGAAGACCTTCCAGAAGATTCCCCAGACGAGAAGACAGCTTGGCGTGCAAGACAAGGCAGTCCAGACGGATTAAGGCAGCTCGGATTAGCCTTCCATATTGTAACCAACTAGAGATAGGTTTCCCAGTTGTAACCGACCTGGACTCCGGTCCACCGACCTTGTCCGTCCCCCAATATAAGGCGGGCAAGGGTGCCTGTCACACCCGATTTTCCGAAGAAAACCAAGTGCTTAACTATATGTATGCCAGGATCAAGTTTCATACATATAGTGACATCATAGTGAATAACAGAAACAATATCACGTAAAAAAAAGAGATTATCAGAGATTTACAACGGAATCCTGGGGAAGCAAAGGTTCCAAACTTCACAGGCAATCGACTGGGGGTTGCGTACGCCTAGCACCATCTTCTGGACTTCGTACACCCTTCTTCTTCTTTCTCTGAGCAGCGGTTAGCAAGGATGAGTACACTTATGGTTGGTACTCAGCAAGGCCACAAAAGTTAACCAGAATGCAAATTAAATTCCATCTTTAAGTATATTAATCATGTGAGGGTCCAGGCCGCTCTTGACCGTGAGCACGGCTGTTATAACAGTTCAACACTCTGCAGAGGTTGTACACTTTCACCACAAGTCGCGTAAAAGTTCCGAAGAACTTTGAACCCAACCATGCTGTGCAAAAGTAGACACAATACCACACTTCCGAGGTGTGGTTGCATAGGGACGCTACGAGGCCTTTACAAAGAGTCCTCCCATGTGTATTAGTCCATAGTAGCACGTCCTAGAGGCTATCTTTCGTACCCTCCTTCTACCCTCGGACCAGGTTAGCCTAGAAGAGCACTTCCGTTCCAAAACCTGTCCAGAGTAGAAGAGTCATAAAAGCATTCCTCCGTACCCCAAGCTACTAAGGCTAATAACCACACAAGACTTCCCTAATTAATTGGCCAAGACAGAGCCATATGTCTTGTGGTTGTACTGTTTTCCTGGGTGGTTCTCCATGTTCCAATTAATTTATAGTGTTCTTGTTTAAAGCATAGGTAGAAGGGTGGTTAGGGTCACTTGCCTTTCTCAACAAAAAGCTACTCTTGCTCTTCTGCTCTTGCTCTTTTAGTACTCTTGATCTTCAGGACTTTCGATCAGCAGCTCGATCTTCTACTCGAAGCAAACATCGAGCACAACATGCAGAGCAGACAAACAAGAACAACTAAGAACAATACACCAAGCATGAAAAGCTTTAAAAGAGGACAAGGTTTGGCTCTAGGACCGCGAACGCAAAAACACTCGGAACTATCGGAAGATTTGGATTATATCACACAAGGTTATGTGCTTGGTAAATTTTAATTCAAAATGATGTGCATAGGTTATTTCAGAGAAATACCCCATTTAATAATTAAGCAAGTTATATTTATATAAAAAGAACGGTGTATAACTTATTCAAATTTTATTTATAAATGTTCAAGTATTATTTTATGCAAATTAAACATTTTAATTAAAAAGAAGCATGTAAATCATCTAAACGTATATCTTTACATTTCGAATTGTACTGAGTAAATTATAATTCAAAAACACATTTATGTTCATATTAATCAATTTAATATTTAATTATGAAAACTCGGGATAGTCCTATGTTGCTTTTATTAGAAAGCAAATTGAATATATATTAATTAATTTAAGTTTGATTATGAAAACCGGGATATAACTCTAATTATATTTTAATTGGAAAGATTATTTAAATAAGCATTAATCAAATTATCTTTCTTATAAAAACACGTGTTGATCTCTAATCAAATTTTAATTAGAAAAGCATGTATATAAGGATTTAACCATATTTAATATTTAAATAAATTATAAAGCAAGGAACAGGTTCAACATTGTCTCTATTACGTTCTTTGAGTTATTACGAACCTAACGCAATTTGAAACGCTAAAAACGGAGCTAAAACGTGAAAACTACGCACTAAACAAGGTTTAGGGGCTAAACTGTGAAGAAACTGGGGTTCCAGGGGCTAAACTGCAAGAAACCAGGGACCTAGACATAATTATGCTATAAACCAAGGGTCTATAGCACAAAAGAACCTAATTAGGAGCTCTGGCTGGAAAAACTAAGAAGCTAGGGGTTCTAATCATAAGAAATAGGACTTGTTTGAAAGGGTTTCTAAAGGTGGAAGGACCGGCATGTGATTTAAATGAAATGTAGGGTCTCTTTAGAAAAATTGCCGGCGGCGGCTCAGTTGACCGTTATGGTCTTCTGTTGACTGGAGGTTATGATGGATCTGGGCCGTTGGATAAGGATCAAGCGGCGGTGGGCGACGGCTAGTGGCGGGCAGATCTGAGTCGTTGATTTTGCAATGGACGGCGATCGGCTGCGGTTGGCGGCGGGCGGACTGCGTGCGGCGGCGCCGGGCGGCGGGCTCGCCGGAGAGCTCGCCGGCGACGGCCAACGGGGCCTCCCGTGCACCAATCGCGACGGGGAAACACCAAAATGAAGAGGAGGCCAAGGGGGACTCACCTGGGAGCTCGGAAGGGAGGGAGAGGCACCGGGAGAGGAGATCGAGGCGGCGGCTCCGGCGGGCGGGCGGTGCTCCGGCGGCGGCGGCGCTGCACAAGTGGGGAAGGGAGGAGGATTGGCGCGGGGTGTAGAGGAGCTCGAGGGGATCCTTTTATAGGGTAGAGGGGGAAGAGGAGAGGACAGCATGGCGGTGGGGCGCGGGTTCACCGGCGGAGGCCGCCATGAATGGTGGGGAGGTCGGTGGGGCGACGGTTGCGGGAAGGGGAGGGGGAGAGGCGGTGGCGCCGGTGCACTGCGCATTAATGCGCAGCTCGGTGGAGGGAGGGGAAGCGGCGCGGGAAGCCGGGGAGGCGCCGGTGCGACCGGCCCGGTGAGGAGCAGGCGGCGGCGGGAGGTAGGAGACGGGCCTGACGTGTGGGGCCGCGATGTCAGCGAGAGGGAGAGAGGGAGAGGGTGAAGCGGGCCGGCGAGAGTGGGTTGGGCCGGAAACTGTTAATGGGCCGCGGGAGAGGAAAAAAATAAAAGGAGAGGTGGGCCGCGTGAAGGTGGGCTGAAACAGGAAAGGGAGAGAGGTTTTGGAGGTTTGGGTTTTTGTTTTTTTTCTCTTTTTTTCTTTTCTTTCTTTTTCAACACACAACAACCAAAAACAAAACCAACAAAAATAAAAGCAACACACATACATTTATTTTATTTAATTTATAAAAATAATCAATTGATTTTTCTTATTCTAAATTTCCTGTAAAGAAGATAAATCTTGGGCAAAATTTTAAAATTATGAGAAAATCGTTGTTTAATTATTTTTCCTATAACATCCTGAAATTGGAAAAATTTCAGGGTGTTACAGTGCCCTCTTGGGCAGCAGACCATCAACACCACGACCATGTAATCTCGCCACGCCAGCAATACAATCAAGAACTGGATGTAGGGTTTTACCCTCCGGAGGCCCGAACCAATATAAAATCGCCTTGTCCTTGTGTCTCGTCGTAATTTCCGTGTGCCACACTAGCATAACCATCGCGTTCTTAACTCCCGATCTCCCCACCGAACAACTAAACCACAGGGATTAACACCCCCATGGGCTGCCAGATCTCACCATCTGACAGTTGGCACGCCAGGTAGGGGTGATCGTGAGCTCTTCGTGTAGCGTGATGGCAGCTCGCTCCGGCGACCTCTTCCGCGATGACACGATGGATTTCTGGCGCTTGCCCACCCACCCAAGCCCTACAATTCATCACCGTTAGACTCGTCTTCGCTAAAGTCAACGTCGTCAACGCCGTGAGTCTGCAACTCGGCGAGATTCAATCCATTGCGAGCCGACCTCCGGGTCTCAACAGAGAAGCAAATCCTTTTCGTCACCAACTCGTCCTCGTCGTTTATCGACTTTATTTTTTCACGGACTTCAATTCCGATCTGCACACACCGGTTGGTCCTCTCCTTGTGAAGTTGCGATCAAGTCCGCACCGGTGCCATGCGCCATCATGTGGCCCTCCACGACTACTACCATCGCCGCCAGGACACGTCTGACGTGGACCTGTCAATTCAGGTCTACTTCACGATCATCTGCATGCAGTTACCAAAATATAATATCCCACACCGCCGCTAGGCCCTGTGGACTGTGGTGATATGGATCATCACGTCAATCCTTGGGGCCGGCCGAAAGGAGCAAGCAAGAAGTCAACACGTACGTATATTCATGCGTGTACGTGCCCATGCATGTACAAGAATAGCAGATGGATATTTTCTATTGCCAATCTACATGCGTGCGAACACGGTCTGGCGTGTTCGTCGACCACCACCCGCACCGACGGCCACCTCGACAGCTCGGCACGGCTTTAGCTCGCGTCGCCGCCAACGACATCAACGATCTTCCACTTCGACAAAGCTAAGTGTTATTTTCAATTTAATATTTTTACAGCTTCAATTTTTTTTTCGTCGGTCGTCTCGGATTTTCCGTGCCTCCGCGACCTTCGACGACCTGCTCTACATGTTTTTCCTGCTCTTCCGATCCTTCCCCCTCGACATGCTCGGGGGCTTGGCCTTGCCAACACGTAGGTCGCCAGACCTGAGGGTTCCAATTTTTTATCTTGTGCTATGTTCCCCTCCCCCTTGACATGCTCGGGAGCTTGGCCTTGCCAATCTAAGGGTCGCTAGACCTGTGGGGTCCTACTTCTCCTATGTGTGTTCTTCCTTTAACTGCTTGACTCTCGTTATGAGTATTCGATGTTGTGTGTTTGCAAAACTTGGGTCCTAGGCCCCTCCCCGTGCGTCGGCTACATCTAAGTCTCCCTGCTGAGCATTGTAGAGGGGTGAAACAGTTTGCAGCTTCAGAGCTTTCGAGTCCGCATAATGTGTGCCTGGCACGATAAGTGGAATGCACTTTCAAGTGAAACATGGCACAAGAATGTTCAGCTCCGGCTAGCATTACTCAACATCTGCTTGTTTAGCTCAGGCTAAGTTTTCATTATGTTCGACAGATTGATACACCGACCTAGTGTTTGTTTAATTTTACAGGATAAGATCTTCGATATGGCGACTCCGTCAGGTCGCTAGACCTCTATCCAGCTCCGGCATCGCCTTTGGCGAACCTTCCCGGTGGCTCCGTCGTCGTCGGATTGAGGTCGGCGGACCTCCCTGCGGCTCTGTTGTCACCGGCTTTAGGTCGTTAGACCTCTGTGCATCTTTGACGTCATCTTCGGTGGATTTCTCGGTGTCTCCGACGTCGCCGGCGTTCCCCATCATCGTCGTCGTCAGGTCGTCAGACCTTCCTCCGCCTCCGTCGTCGTCCTCGTCAGGTCGCTAGACCTCCCTTCGGCTCTGTCGTCGTCCTCGTCAGGTCGCCAGACCTTCCTCCGGCTCCGTCGTCGTCTTCGTTAGGTCGCTCGACCTCCCTCCGGCTATGTCGTCGTCCTCGTCAGGTCGCTAGACCTCTCCTCGGCTCCGTCGTCTTCGTCAGGTTGTTAGACCTCCTTGTAGCTCCGGCGTCGTCTTCATCAGGTCGCTAGACCTCCCTTCGGCTCTGTCGTCTTCCTCGTCAGGTCGCCAGACCTTCCTCCGCCTCCGTCGTCGTCCTCGTCAGGTCGCCAGACCTTCCTCCGCCTCCGTCGTCGTCCTCGTCAGGTCGCTAGACCTCCCTTCGGCTCTGTCGTCGTCCTCGTCAGGTCGCTAGACCTTCCTCCGCCTCCGTCGTCGTCCTTGTCAGGTCGCCAGACCTTCCTCCGCCTCTGTCGTCATCCTCGTCAGGTCGCCAGACCTTACTCCGCCTCCGTCGTCGTCCTCGTCGGGTCTCTAGATCTCCCTTTGGCTCTGTCGTCATCCTCGTCAGGTCGCTAGACCTTCCTCCGCCTCCGTCGTCATCCTCGTCAGGTCGCCAGACCTTCCTCCGCCTCCGTCGTCGTCCTTGTCAGGTCGCCAGACCTTCCTCCGCCTCTGTCGTCATCCTCGTCAGGTCGCCAGACCTTACTCCGCCTCCGTCGTCGTCCTCGTCGGGTCGCTAGATCTCCCTTTGGCTCTGTCGTCATCCTCGTCAGGTCGCTAGACCTTCCTCCGCCTCCGTCGTCATCCTCGTCAGGTCGCCAGACCTTCCTCTGCCTCCATCGTCGTCCTCGTCAGGTCGCCAGACCTTCCTACGGCTCCGTCGTCGTCTTCGTCAGGTCGTTAGACCTTCCTCCAGCTTCGTTGTCATCAGTTTCAGGTCGCTAGACCTTCCTCCGGCTACGTCGTCGCTTTTGTCAGGTCGCTAGACCTCCCTGCATCTCCATCGTCACCTTCGCCAGTTCGGAAGACCTCCTCAGCGACTTCATTAATCTTGCTCCAAGAGCTTCTACATTTTTGCATCCTACGTTTTCGGAGATGGTTGCATGCCCACGGCATGGCTGGAATTCTACCCTGCGGTTTCATAGCTCAACAACGCTCGGTGCTTGCCATCTTCAGTATCACGGTGCTATTTATAGCCAAAGCCGCGCCCCGGGCAGCTGGCGAAGTGATGACACTGTCACCACGTGATAATGGGACTTGCAGCCTTGTGCATGATTAAAGACGATGACATTACTTTCTCTGTCTCGCGACGTCCTTGTCGCTAGCGCATCAATGATGCCTGAGCCCCGCCGCAGAGGTCACTTGGCTACAGTAACTCCCTCGATCAGTGGGCAGATTGTCGTTTCCTGGGTGGCAAGAGAATCTCCGACCACTGTTGACCCGTGACTCTGCAGTCTACACTACAAGACAAAAAACTGACCCAGTGTCAGATGGCTCAGCGCCTAATTTAGCCCCTTTTCGACGACAACTTCACAACCTTCCTCTACGACCTGATGTCTTTTATCTGCACCCGCTAGGCTCTTCGTCCTGGTGCACCCGCTATGGCTTTGCACGTAAACGGACCTATTCCAATCAACCTATATTTCTGTTTCCTAAGCAGATTGGTCGTAGGTTCGATTGAAGACCTTCCGGGGTAGGCGTGCCTCGCTGCTCTGCCAGATCCTTCTGGGCGCCTGAAGATCTAAAAGTACCATGGAGATCAGAAGCATCATGGAGATCTACGATTTCGTCGGGCCCCCGTGGTCGGTGTGCCTATTGCTGAGGTCGCCAATACCTTAGTATAATGGCTCCGCTGGATAATCAACACTATGTTGGTCGTCTGGACACCAAAATGATCTCCTTGAGGTCGGCGTGCCTTAATACTTAAGTCTTGCAATACCTTGGTATGTATACGGCTCTGCCAACCTAGTTGGGCGCCCCGGATACGTGGCCTTCTGAGGTCGGTGTGCCCTTGTAGCCTTGCCAGCCTGTTCTGGGCACCCAGGATTTTACGTCGGGAATGAAGGCCTTCCTGAGGGGTGCGCGCCTGATGGCTCTGCCAAGTATCTCCGGATACTTGGGTGCTTTCGATTTGAGATCTTCCTGAGGTCGGCATGCCTCGAGTGGCTCTGCCAGACTCCTTGCAGCCATGCAGGATATCTGGGTGTCTCTACACTCTATGCGTTCAAGAACCAACATATTTTTCGGCTTCGTTATCGACCAACCTTGGACGTCGCAACTTTAGCTACGACATTGTGAACGACTTCTCCGTACAACGCACCTTTCAAGATCCTGTTGGATACCCTCGGATATTAGACATCATCAACTTGAGGCCTCTTTGAGGTCGGCACGCCTACAAAGCCTCCTTGAGGTCGGCCCTGCCAGACTCCTTGCAGCCATGCTTGGAGATCTGGGTGTCTCTACACTTCGTTCGACCAAGACCATGACTTAGTTTTCTTCTCTTTTTGGAGCATCAAACCAGCCATGCTGCCTGCTTCAATGCTCGAGGACTACGCTACGAGTGCGTCTTCGACGCCCTCTTGTTTTCCTCGTCGTACCGACCTATTGTGAAACCCGTTTCTCATCACGTCGCTACTCGACCTACTTTTTTCTACT
This sequence comes from Cenchrus fungigraminus, assembly GCA_036936925.1. Lineage (NCBI taxonomy): Eukaryota > Viridiplantae > Streptophyta > Magnoliopsida > Poales > Poaceae > Cenchrus > Cenchrus fungigraminus. The sequence goes on along the minus strand of CM072776.1, from coordinate 91,060,598 downwards.
CTTCCTCTTTTTTGGATCATCATACCGGCCATCCTGCCCGCCACGATGCTCGGATACTACTCTATGAGTGCATCTTTGATGCCCTCTGAATTTTTTTCATCGTCGTTTCGATCTATTGGAAGTCTGCTTCCTATAGGTCGTCACTCGACCTTTCTTCGTTCGGCAAGACTACAAACAGGTCGGCTGCTAAGTTGAACTTGTTCTTTTTTCTTTTGGACCGACGTGCATGCTATTCGACCTGTCGATAGCTCTACGACTTCGTCATGACCTCTCTAAGGTCACTGCGCCTACACCTCGCTCGGGGGCTTGTGAGACATGGGTACCCCTGGGTCCCCACCGACCAGGCTCACGGCCGTCCCCGACAAGTGGGTCTGGCCTAATAGAAGACCCGCCGACCTGTCAGTGGGCTCAACCGACCTAATTGGCAGCCCACACGACCTCTTGAAGACCTTCCAGAAGATTCCCCAGATGAGAAGACAACTTGGCGTGCAAGACAAGGCAGTCCAGACGGATTAAGGCAGCTCGGATTAGCCTTCCATATTGTAACCAACTAGAGATAGGTTTCCCAGTTGTAACCGACCTAGACTCCAGTCCACCGACCTTGTCCGTCCCCTAATATAAGGCGGGCAAGGGTGCCCTCTTGGGCAGCAGACCATCGACACCACGACCATGTAATCTCGCCATGCCAGCAATACAATCAAGAACTGGACGTAGGGTTTTACTCTCCGGAGGCCCGAACCAGTATAAAATCGCCTTGTCCTTGTGTCTCGTCGTAATTTCCGTGTGCCACACTAGCATAACCATCACGTTCTTAGCTCCCGATCTCCCCACCGAACAACTAAACCACAGGGATTAACACCCCCGTGGGCTGTCCAGATCTCACCATCTGACAGTGAAAATGGCCAATAGTTGTTCACTGGTAGCACTTTATGCTACAGACTATCAGTGTATAAATTCAGTCACAGTACTGTTAAGTACTAATTAAAAATATCATGTATTCTGTTAATTGTTAAGTATTGGTTAAGCACTGATTAAGTACTTTTACTTAAGTTTTTAATGTTTCAGTGCTTGAAGTTCCAATTAGTTTTTTTACGAAGGTTGAATAGTTTCCTGTTAGTATGAATCACCAAATGGTGTGTTACAAAGCCTGAACTAGTGATCCATAAGGTAGAAACCTCTGCAGCCATTGGATCAGATTTGGATGGTGGATGTGTGGCCGCCAGTCACACTGTGACTTGCCTGGCAAGTCACTGAATCCTCCTCCCCGCAGAGGACTCTTCTGGCTGACGGAAATGCAACGATTTTGGGCCACCGCGATCTGTCGTAACACGTCCAAACCAGAACCTAATCGGGCCGCTCTCCGCCACTTACTGCTCGGTCCCTTCCGCCACGCCTCCTTGTAGTTTAGCTCTAATAGGTATTCCCTCCGTCCCGCAATATAAGGACATGAAGCATTCAAACTCCAGAAACAACACTAGGAGAAAATGACCTCTATACCCCTCATTTTACACAACCACCAACCTACTAACTCACTCACCAACCAATTTAGTTTTATCTTATGCCTCCAGGTTCTTATATTTTGGTACAAAATTCGAACTCTCTGTCCTTATATATGGGGACGGAGGGAGTAGTTTATTTCCTTTCCTTAGCGCCTTCATGGCTTGTGCCCATTGTGATCCTTACTACTTGCTGCATGCGGCCACCGCCTTCATCGTCGTCAGCGTCTTCGCTAGACAACTCGTCGTCGTCGTGCTTCATCACCAAGTAAGTACCAATACAATAATCTCTTATATGCTGCCTTCTCCAGCAACTTCCCCTCCACCCTTCCCCTCTTCTGATTGCTAGCCATCCCCGGCCCCGCCCCCGATCTGGCTGGAGATGGGGTCGATTCGAGTGTTCCAGCTTCAGATCCGATCCCCTCTTGGGTAGATCTACTTTCTGGGTTGGTCTCCGGTCGATTCCCCTAGGTGCACGAGGCCTCTGCTTCTGAACCTTGCCTCTGTCCCCACCACAGGTGGGTTGTTCCGATGTTGCTGCTGCATACAGATGTGGCCTCCTCGCAGTTTTTGAACGTGTCGTTAACCTCCAACCTCCGCTTAAGCCTTGATGCAGTTCTTTACTCAACGTCTGATCCGCTCAAGCAACAAATCTTTGGTGGTTGTTCCGATGGATTCACCTCCTCCCAGGATTTGATTTGGTGGTTGTCGATGCGGAAAGTAGTCCCGACACTAACTAGTACGAGTGCAGAGATCTATATCTCGATGGCCGGTGCTAAGCAACTAGGTGACGCGAGGTTTATCCTGGTTCCGGCCGGGGCCGTACGTCCAGTAGGGGTGTGCTTGAGGCACTGTATTGCGTTGCACCGTGGTGCTCGTAAAGGGGAGCTACAAGCAAGGCAGGAGAGGAGGAGAAGCCTCCAGGTACCTGAGGTTTGATTGAGGCGAAGTGGCAATATCGTGAACGTGGGCGGAAGTGTGCAACTGTGCCGCTATTCGTCCCCCACAGCTAGGGGACCGCCCCCTCCTTTTATAGGCCAAGGGGGGGGCGGTTTACAATCGTGTCGCTGTTCTAATTACGTGTGGCGGTATGGTGTACAACGCCGCGGAGTTGATGGCTGTCCTGGCGAATCTTGCTCCCGTCGGGCGTCATGGCGTGTCCTGTTCTCTCCCAGGAGCGGCTTCGAGGGTGGCTATGTGGGAACTTCCCGTTCGGTCGCCGTCCGTACGCTGACTTCGAGGGTGCGGCTGACGGAAGGCCGTGAGGTGCACAGCCACGGGCGTGGCAACGTCTTGTCGCCCCGGGTTTCCACGGCGCCGGGGATGGCCGCACAGGGCCCGGGATGGTTGCACAGTGGCGGGGATGGCTAAACAGGGCCAGAGGTGACGGGGGAGACGCGCTCCGCTGGTCTGATGTCATGGCGTCGTCCTGCGTGGGTGTGGGGCAGGTGTCCGTACCCTTTTCGAGGGTTCCGCCGTCCTCTTTCGAGGGCGCGGCACGCCGGCCGTACGGGGGTGGGTGGCACAGTGTCACGGAGTTGACACTGGCCTCACCGCACAGTGTCGTACAGTGGCGGAGATGGCCGCACAGGGCCGGGGGTTGGCGGAACAGCGCCGGGGCAGGATTCCCAGGTGGTGTCAGAGGGTCGGCGTGGCGAGGATTCACTCTTGACCCGGGCGCCCGCGACGTGCCAGAGCATTTAATGCTCTGGTCGAGAGAGCAGGCGCGGCGTCATGGGCCGGAGGTGGGGGACCCACGTGAGCCTCGAGCGAGGCGCGAGCGAGGCGGAGTCCCGCACGAGGGGGCGTCCAGCCCTCGAGCGAGGCGGAGTTTTGGTGGTACGGCACCGGGCCCCTCGAGCGAGGCAGAGTTTTGCCCGAGGGGTGCTGAGGCCGGCGGCTTGCTGGGCCGTTGGCGTTAGTCGGGCCGTGGTTGTAGTTTGTCGTTGATGTGTTCGTTTTGCGTTTTTATTATTTTGCGAAAATGGGTTTTCCCCCGGTTATTAGGGGACCCTTGTGGCTGTCCCCGACAGTAATTCCCGAGCCTCTGCAGTGGTATCCGTTAGGAACCCGCAGAGGCTGGCACTTGCTGATAGGACTTTCTTCCCTCCTGGTTGCTATGCCGTTCCATGGGGGCGCACTAGTGGATCCGCGGGGCTAGCCCCCGAAGCCTTGGAGGAGTGTGTATACTCCTTCAAGGTTTTTTCCCGCAGCGTCATCATTGTGCGAGCTGTCGGTTTCAGCCGGCATCGGCGATGTTGCAGCCGGCCTCGGCGGCGCCATGCGCATGTATTGACACCCGCATGCGTTCGGCGCATATCCAGGAGGTGTAGCCATGCGTCGAGCCCCCGAGCCCGGGCCCGTTCGAGGCGATCAGGGCGTGCTCTCCGACTTTTTTGTACGTTCCTCGCCGTCCCTCCGCGGGACAGGGGGGTGAGGCCTCCATGACTCCCATTGAGCGGGTCGCGAATCGTGGGTTCCTCATCGAGCTGTTATCGGGCGATTCAAGTGTGTCGGTGCGGAAAGTAGTCCCGACACTAACTAGTAAGAGCGCCGAGATCTATCCCTCGATAGCCGGTGCTAAGCAACTAGATGACACGAGTTTTATCCTGGTTCCGGCCGGGGCCGTACGTCCAGCAGTGGTGTGCTCGGGGCACTATATTCCGTTGCACCGTGGTGCTTGCAGAGGGGTGCTACAAGCGAGGCGGGAGAGGAGGCTGGTCCTCCAGGTCCCAGAGGTATTGATTGAGGCCAGTGCCAATATCGGAGTGAGGGGCGAAAGGCGTGTAAGTATGCCGATCGTCTCTGTCTGTCGTCCCCTGCGGCTGGGGGATTGCCCCTCCTTTTATAGGCCAAGGAGAGGGCAATTTACAGGCGTGCCGCACTATTTTGCCTACGTGTAGAGGTATGGCGAGCAGTGCTGCGGAGTTGACGACCGTCCTGGCGAATCTCGCTCCTGTTGAGGCATCGTGGCGAGTCCTGTGCTCATACAGGAGCGACTTCGAGGGTAGCAGCGTAGAGGTTGGCCGTCCGGCCGCCGCCCGCGGGCCGACTCGAGGGTGGAGTCAACGGGAGATCGTGCGAGGTACAGTGGCGGGCGTGGCGACGTCCTGTCCCCGTGCGCTCCAACAGCGTCGGGGATGTTGTCACAGTGTCCGGCGTGATGCTGCAGAGGCGGGGATGGCCGCACAGGGCTGATGGCGACGGAGAGGACCGTTCCCGCTGGCCTGACGTCACGGCGTAGTCCTGTGTACCCATAGAAAACGTATTTGTTCCCCTTCGAGGGTTCCGCCGTCCCTCCTTCGAGGGCTCGGCGTGTTAGCCGTACAAAAGTAGGCGGCACAGTGTCACAGAGCTGACACTGGCCTCTTCGCACAGCGTTGTACAGTGGCGGGGATGGCCGCACCACGGGAGTTGGTGTAACAGTGCCGGGGCGGGATTCCCAGGTGCGTCGGGGTCGTGGCGCAGTCCTGCGGCGTCAGAGCATTAAATGCTTGGACGTGTGAGCAGGAGCGGGGGTGTCGCGCGTGCGGGGGCCCTCGAGCGAGGCAAACCTCGCCCGAGGGGGCGCTCAGCCCTCGAGCGAGGCGGACCTCGCCCGAGGGGGCGTTCTGCCCTCGAACGAGGCGGACCTCGCCCGAGGGGGCGTTCAGCCTCGTCGCTCTGGTGGGCCGCGGGGGCCACCAGGGTTGTGATCGTGGCGTGTGTGTGTTTTGGCTTTGTGGATTAGTTTGCGTTTTGCATTTTTTACGAAATTAGGTGGGTTTTCCCCGGTTGTTTAGGGGACCTCTAGGCTTGTCCCCGACAGTAGCCCCCGAGCATCTGCGGGGCATCCGTTGGGATCCCGCAGATGCTGGTGCTGGCTGATGGAACGTTCTTCCCCCTGGTTGCAGTGCTATTCCGTGGGGACGCGCTAGCGGACCCGCGGGTCTAGCCCCCGAAGCCTTGGAGGAGTGTGACACTCCTTCAAGGTTTTATTCGCAGCGTCGTCTTTGTGCGAGGCATTTATCTCAGCCGGCCTCGGCGATATTTCAGCCGGCCTCGGCGGCGCCGTACGCATGTGTCGACGTTCGCGTGCGTTCGGTGCATATCCAGGAGGTGTAGCCTCGCGTCAAGCCCCCGAGCCTGGGCCCATTCGAGGCGATCGGGACGGGCTCTCCGACTTTTCCTTACGTCCCCTCGCCGTCCCTCCGCGGGACGGGGGGCGAGGTGTCTGCGACTCCCATCGAGCGGGTCGCGAATCGCAGGTTCCTCTTCGAGCTGTTATCGGGTGGTTCAAGTGGACGCCCATGCCCCGTTCGATAAGGGTAGGCTCGTGGTCCGGAGACTCGTCCATGAAAGCGCTTACGCGGGTATGCTAGGTAGGACTCGGTCCCGTTCGCTGGGGACCGAGGGCGCGGAAGCTCTCCCTCGGTGGGATCCCTCGACTAGCTGCCCTCGTTGGCTCTTGAACACGACATGTGGGGCGCCCTCGAGCTGGTGGGCTCGAGGATAGGCTCGAGTGCGCGCACCCTCGTCGTCCCTGACTCTGTCGATCTGGGGCACCTGTTCGAACCCTTCGAGGGTCAGGTTTCGAACCCCTGATCAGTAGGGCCGTTGCGGGGTGGCAGCTAAGTGCCCCCCGTCTTTTTGCATCTGCAGGACTCACGGGCGCCCGGTCGAACCGGCCCTTGAGCTGCTGATCAGTAATTCTGGATCGAGGGCATCTGTGGTGCCCGCTCTCGCCGAGCGGGTCTCGAGCCCACTGATCAGTATTCACACCCTTCGAGGGTCAGGTTTTTCGAGCCCGAGGCTCGGGGCCGCTCGAGGGTCACGCTTACTAGGTAAGGGACCGGGCCATTTAATGCCCACAGTCGTGGCAGAGGCCGTGCGCTGCGGGCGCGCCTTTTCAGGCGCTGCGGCCGCGCGCGTAGTGGGCGATGGGGGTAGGCGGACGTGACGGCCCGCCGCGGCTCTTCGGTTGCCGCGCCGTAATGATCGCGCGCGTGCGCCGTTCCGTCGTCGTGGGACCCGCTTGCCAGTGACGGACGTCGTCGCTTGCAGTTAATGCGTGCAGAGCGCGCGGTTCGGGGAGCGTGGCTCCCATGGATCTATAAATCCGAGAGGAGGAGTGGGAAATCCCTTACCTCAACACTTAGCGCCCATTGCTCCCGCTTTCTTCGCTTTCGTTCTAGAGCACCGCGCGCCCATTCGCTTTCACCTAGCGTTCGCCTCGCGCTCCGCGCTTCTTCGCCAATTCGCATGGCTCCCCCGCAATCCATCGTCGTGCTCGACCCGCTGCCGTGGCCTCGTTCGACGGTGACGGCGCTCGCGCTGCATGAGCTCGAGAACGGCGGCCAGTTGGCGCCGAACGTGGACGGGCAACCCCCGGCGTGGATCGTCCCGCCGGCGGCGGACCGGGAGCCTAAACCGCCGTCCGACTACGTCGTCAGCTTCATCCGCTTCCACAAGCATGGCTTCGCGGCGCCGGCGAGCCGCTTTATGCGCGGGTTGTGCTACCACTACGGCGTGGAGCTGCACAACTTCGCGCCGAATGCGATCTCGCAGGAGGCCACCTTCGTCGGCGTGTGCGAGGGATTCCTGGGGATCCCATCGAACTGGGATCTCTGGGTCCACCTCTTCCGCGCGGAGCTGCACACCCTCACCACGCCGTCGCCGAAGGTTCGCCGCGTGGTGCGCGCCGGCGGGGTGTCCATCGCGCTGCGGGAGTCGCGCAGGGAACTTTACATTCCCTGCACGATGACCTCCAACAACGCGGAGTGGGAGCGGGGGTGGTTCTACCTCCGCAACAACGGCGCCGGCCTCCCCCCTACACCGGCAAGGTGCTGAAGGAGAAGGCCGACGCCTGGCACCACGGCGTGTCTCCCTCCTCGCACCAGGCGCGGTTGGATTCGCTCCTAACCGCGTTGAAGAACCTGGCGGACGCCGGGTTGGGCGCGGCCTCGGTCCTCGCGAACCTCCACCACCGGCGGATCGTCCCCCTCATGGAGAGGCGGCTCTGCATTTTCGAGATGGACGAGGAGGCCGACCCCGTGGCGCTGGCGCAATCGCGGCTGCTGCCCGACCCCTTCCCGCAGGAGTACGCGGCCACGAGGGCGAGGCGCGCCATCAACCTCAGGGCCGTCAAGCACGGCCACGACGACCTCTGGTCGTTCGTCATGCTCCCCTACGGTCTGTTGGCGAGTGGATTTCTGCCCCCCCTTCTCGCTATTTATCCGCGAGGCACCGGCGTGGCTTGAATTTTCGTTCATCCCTCGCAGGTGATGGCCGTGGATGCCGCGCGGTCCGATCTGCCCACGCCCCGAGCCCGGGCGCGCGCGCGCGGCGCAGCAGCGGGAGCAGGAGCGGGCGGCGCGCAAGAGGGAGAAGAGATCCGGCGGCGGGAGCGCCGGGAACAGAGAGATGAGGAGTTCCGGCTGCGCGAGCAGCAGGGACTCTCTCCCCCGGCGACTTCAGAAGACTCGTCGTCGGGAGAGGAGGAGGAAGAGAGTGACGGGGGGCGAGCTCTCCCTGAGAGGTGGGAGCCCGCGCCCCCCTTACCGAGAGCCGCAGGGGCGGCAAGGGAGCAAGTGTCTGGGGCGGGTGCAGGAGTACCCGTCGCCAGGCGGTCTATGATAGAGGCGGCGCGGGCCGCGGAGGTGCCGGCGCGCGCCGCCGAGGCGCCGGCGCGCGCGGCGGAGGCGTCTGGGGGCGCGGCGGTGGCAACGTCGGCCGCACCCTGTTGACGGATAAAAGACGTATCCCTCTACGATCCGCAAGCGTACGGACCTACACCTTTTTCACCACGGGATTCCCAAGGTTCTTGTCAATCCGCGGAGCAAGGGGATTACAAGCGTTTGATCTACCTCTACTCACTAGCTACTCAAACCCTAACTATGATTAAACTAGAAAACAACTAAACTACACTAGAGAGAATGATTAAGCAATCAAGATAGGAGACACTCGCCCAAGGGTCTACGATACTAGAACATGCAATCGCTTAAAGACATGAAAACCAATCTAATCTATCGGGGGTTGTGACCACGGTTTCGCCCTTTCCCTCCTCTCGTACTGTCACTACGCGAAGGTATTCATGACTAGACCTATGATGGACACGGCGTATTGAATGGATCCAAGGAAGCATTGGAGCTCTACTCCCTTTACGGCATGGTAGCTAACCTTAAGCATTAAAGTATATTCAACACAAGATGATAGATAGATAATCCAACAAAGTACGATTACATCTCAAGATCGATTACAACCCATGGACGAATAAGGAGATTACCCCATCAAGGTGCTAGACATAGCACCGTTGATCATGGTCACCCTTCCGATGGTGTCTTCCTTCTTCTCCACTTGTGGGTGCTTCCTTCGAGGTGGTCGATCCCCCTCCGGAGATCTCCCTCCTCTCTCTCTAGCTTGTGGATGGCCTCCTGGTGCGAATGGCTCTCTCCTTCCCGAATGGCGGCGCCTCCAGGGTTTTAGGGTTGAAGATCCTTCGGGTGCAAGGAAAGGGGGGCCGAACCGACCTCCGAAGTGGGCTGGGCCGGCCGGCCTGGGCCGACCGGCCTGGGCCCACCTCGGCCCGGTTCGGTCGCCCCTTCGCTCCCGTGGGTCCTCAGGTGATTATGCACTTTGCCCCCTCCACTTGCATGATTTTGACGATGTCATCCTCGCGTCCAAGATGGAGGTTCTCCGCGCATGAAGTTCGGTCTTTTACGCTTCAATCCCCGGGGGTGTTCCTTCGTAGCACTTCGGTCCTTGCCACCATTGGAAGTGATTTCATCAAGCTCATGAACACGAACAAGACTCCGTAAATGCTCCTTTGAACTTGTTGCGAATCCGTCCTTTATGTCCATGTTTTCCTGCATAAACACAACACTTCCAAATGCATGCACATAGATGAACTTGTTATATGATTAGTGTGCCTAGTGGCGGGTTAGTTCCATAATCAAATCCAAACCAAAGTGTAATGAACATGCTTGGTGTACCAAAATACACCGTCAACATCTCCCCCACGCTTAGCTCTTGCTCGTCCTCAAGCAAGTACTCGTAAAAGAACTTCGTCCAAAGTGTTGTAATCGTGTACCGCTAATCCTTCTTCACAAGTTAGTCAATCTTTTCGTCTTTAATACATAAACATAAAGTAATGATCATCATACATAAACATGGGCGTTTAGAATCTTTACCACGTCAAGATTTACCCCACAACTCAAACTCTTCACTCGAAGCCTTCAATCTCAGCCATGCTTACTTCTTTGCTTCCATCGGAGGGTTTTTATGATTTTTCAAAAAATAAAATTCCTGCAACGAGTGTTAGACAAAAACCTTTCTCCAAGCTCTCTCTCAAGTCACTCATATGGGGTGGCTATCCTGACCAAATTTTATAAAACTCTCACCTCCCATAAATCTCTCATATAACATGTAAAGTGGAGCTATAGGTAGGGCTAGTGCAATCAACACAAATATTGTCAAACTAAGAACTTCCTCTAATGATTGTTTACCTTTCAAAGCCAATGATCATGAGAATTAATCCATTTGTAGTGATATCAAGGATGAGAAGATTTAGAATGGTGGACATGTGCAAGGGCAAAAGAAAATTATGACTACGAGGCACCGATAACGTCCTCGTTGTCAGATTGCACATGGTTGGAAAAAGAGTGAAAGTTTCGTCTCTCAACAACGTGACATCCTTCCTTGCACTTTATTTTTTTCTTTTCTTTTACTTGATTCATCCCTCTCATATCTTTATTGCCACTCCTCTTTTCTCTTTTTCTTCTTTTTTTCTTTCATTCTCTCATTCTCATATTTTTTCTCTTTCTTTACTTTTCTATTATATTTTCTTTCTTTCTTTCTTTCTTTCTTTCTTTTCCATACTCATACTTTTCTCTTTATTTTTCCCTCTCTTGACAACTTTTCAAAGCTCTCAACTCCTCTCTTTCTTGCATGCATACAATCTGAAATTTTAAATAAACCATGCTAGAGACGAGACGAAACTTTGAGGGTAGGTTGTGTTCAAGGAATGCGATGTACAAAAGAGATGTATAGAGTTGGGTATGGAATTCGGCGATGTACGGGACTTCCGATGTGAAAGTCACGTTACCGAATGCATGACGAGGCTAGCAACAAAAGATAAGCACAAGAACATGATCATTGCTCGAAATTAAAACTCCCAAGAGAGAAGGGTCCTAGCCCAACTCATCGTGCTAATCACACTTATGGTGGAGCAAAAAAAATAAATTTGGCTTTGTATAGGATTTTTTTCTTACTCTCAACTTGGAAAAAGAGGTTTTGCTAACCTTTATTACAAGGGTTTTTAGATAATTTTCAGAATTGAAATCCTCCAACTTTTAGCATTGAACATAGCACAACCAACATGTGAAGCTCAAGATCGAAGTGTGGTATGGGTACTTTTAGTAATAGCAATTCCACTAAGCACCACGGTAAACGTTTTTCAAACCACACACTTATGTTCATATATCAAAAACTAAAGATGAACGAACGAGTAAATTAAGATAAGCAATACACAAGACACAAAATTTTAAAGGACTCTTTTTATTTGATTTTCTTTGACTCAACACTAATTTAAGACACTTGCAAAAATTTAAAAACACACTCAAAAACTAAGGACTCTTTAAACTCTAAGACTCACTCGAAGATTAAACCGAACCTAAACTTGAAGCTCAAAAGGTAAAAGGCTAGCTAGCTAGCTCCCCCCACGCTAAAAACATACGACGTCCTCGTCGTATCTTACAAAATTCCTAAGGGGGACAACTAAACCTAGTGGTACTTCCCGCAACTATTGCACCACTTGCCTCTCATGTTCCCTACCATGCCAAAAAGTTTGCGCACGTTTCGGTTTAGGAACTTGTAGTCGTCTTCAACTACGCGCTCCAAATCCTCCATACGCTGCCTCATCGCCTCCATGGCTTGGAAACATTCGTCGACCGTTGCGTAGAGATCCGAGATGGAGTGACGGCAAGCCGCACAACACATCGGATGCAACCCGAAAGGGTCGTCATTGCCAGGGTCTCCGCCGTCATCGCCACCATCGTCGCCACCACCATTGTCATCGCCGCCGTCGTCGCCGCCGCCGTTAGGGCCTTCGGGAGTCTTCTCCTTGGGCTCCTCATCCCAAATGTAAAGATCGTTATCATCTCTTCCGGCGGCCACCCACGAGCTCGCGCTACGATTGTCGGAGTAGTCGCTACCCCCATAGTCCTTAGGCTCGGGCGACACCTCCTTGTAGTCCTTCCGCTTCATGCCTCGGATGCGCGCCGACCTTCGAACGGTAGTAGGGACGTTCTCCTTCTTGACGGGGTTGCGAGATGCGATAGCTCCGGTCGGGACACGCCCTCCGCAACGGATGCGGGCGGTCCTCTTGATCTCGACGGGTAGCTTGAGCTCGCATCGCTTCGCCTCCTCCATCGATGGCTCCTTGGCGCCTTGCTTCAACTCTAAGCTCCTCGGGGACACAATGGCTGCTGCGTGGGTGCAAAATATTGCTTGATGGGATTGATTCCCGAGCTCCCAATTCGGCCAAATAAATAGTCCGAAGAGGAAAACCCTAGGAACCTCATTTTCCTTATTCAAACTTCCCTTAAAATTTTCTGACCGAAGAAGGAAGTCGAAAAGGAGCAATTCGGGCAAAAACCGGGACCAACCGCCGCCGGGACCCACCTGGGCCGGTCGGACTGGGCCGGCCGGCCCACCCTGCCTCGGGGGCCGGGCCGGTCCGGTTTTTCGTGCACCGCCCTTTTTTCGCCTTCTTAGCCCATGGGAAAAAGTTGGCCCAGTAAATCTTCGTGAGAAACTCTAGAAAATTAAAAGAAAAACTATTTACAAAAATTCATGCCTTGTTTTTCGTCCTAGGCGGGACGTTTGGGCTCTTCTTCCATGGTGAATACATCAACATGGTGAAGGGGCACAACGTCGGGTTCGTAGTAAACCTTAAGCCGTTGACCATTCACCATAAATTGATCGCCTTTCACATCCATAATGGTTACCGCTCCGTTGGAGAGCATCGAATGCACAACATAAGGTCCGTCCCACTTGCTTTGCAATTTCCCCTTTCCGAAGGTTTTAAACCTCGAATTGTAGAGGAGGACCTTATCTCCTTCTTTAAACTCTTTCTTCTTTAACCTTTTATCATACCACCTTTTAATTCTCTCTTTGTATATGCTTGCATTCTCGTATGCTTTCAACCTCATCTCCTCTAGCTCGCTTATTTGAATCCTCCGTTTCACTACCGCGGCATCGAGATCAAGGTTCATCTCTTTAATCGCCCAATAGGCTTTGTGTTCCAACTCAACCGGAAGGTGGCAAGCCTTTCCATAGACGAATTGATAAGGGGTCATACCTATCGGTGTCTTGAACGCCGTTCGATACGCCCACAAAGCTCCGTCTAATTTCTTTGACCAATCTTTGCCTCCCTTCTCTATGGTTTTGTTGAGGATGCTTTTTAATTGCCTATTTGATGTTTCTTCTTGTCCGTTGGTTTGTGGGTGATAGGCCGTAGAGATCCTATGTTCAATTCCCAACTTGGACAAGCACTTTTTGAAATTCTTCCCGGTGAAGTGAGTTCCTCCATCGCTTACCAAGATTCTCGGTGTACCGAAACGAGGAAAAATCACATTCTTGATCATGGTTATGGACTCCTCCGTGGAAGCTTTACGACATGGCATAGCCTCTACCCACTTGGATACATAATCAACCATGACTAGAATATACTCATATCCGTGTGAGTTTTTGAAAGGCCCCATGAAGTCTATACCCCATACATCGAATAAATCGATTTGTAGATTGTATTTCAAGGGCATAGAATTTCTTTGAGAGATGTTTCTGGTTCTTTGGCATTCGGGGCATGATGCAACATATCTTTTATTATCTTCATGCATCTCCGGCCAATAGAATCCGCTTGACCATACTTTTGCTTGGGTCCTAAAATGGCTATAGTGTCCACCGTACTCCGCCGAGTGGCACTTTCTCAGAATTTCTACCCTCTCTTCTCTTGGCACACATCTTCTCATGACTCCATCATTGCCAAGTTTGAAGAGGTATGGCGCATCCCAAAAGTACTTCTTACTTTCGGAGATTATCTTCTTTTGAGAGTTTTTATCTAGATGATCGAGAGGCATCTTCCGAATCGCTCGAATGATATCAATCATCCAAGTGTCTTTATCGAGCACTCGATAGAGGTGGTCATCTCTCATCTTATCTTCTATGGGCTCTTTATCATCTTGTCCACGATTCATCCTAGACAAATGATCGGCCACAACATTCTCCACCCCCTTTTTATCACGAATTTCAACATCAAATTCTTGGAGAAGAAGGATCCAACGGATCAAACGTGGTTTGGCTTCCTTCTTAGCCAAGAGATACTTGATGGCTGCGTGATCGGTGTAAACAATGACCTTCGAGTTCACGATGTAAGATCTGAATTTTTCGAAAGCGAATACCACCGCTAGCAACTCCTTTTCCGTAGTGGCATAGTTTAATTGTGCCCCATTAAGAGTTTTGCTAGCGTAGTAAACGGCGTGAACTCGGCCTTCCTTTCTTTGACCCAAAACCGCGCCTACAGCGTAGTCACTTGCGTCACACATGATCTCGAAAGGTTGGCTCCAATCCGGAGGTTGAATAATGGGAGCACTCACCAACGCACCTTTCAAGGTCCGGAATGCCGTTAGGCACTTCTCATCAAAGTCAAAAGCCACATCCTTTTGAAGGAGATGCGTTAAAGGCTTAGTGATCTTTGAGAAGTCCTTAATAAATCTTCTATAAAATCCGGCATGGCCTAGAAAGCTCCTTAAGGACTTAACATCCGTCGGAGGTGGGAGTTGCTCAACCGTCTCTACCTTAGCCTTGTCCACTTCAATGCCTCTCTCGGATATAACATGTCCGAGCACTATGCCTTGCTTAACCATGAAGTGGCACTTTTCCCAATTCAACACCAAGTCTACCTCCGCGCACCTCGTGAGGACCTTATCCAAGTTTGCCAAGCAATCCATGAACGTCTTCCCGTAAATGGAAAAATCATCCATGAACACCTCGACAATTTCTTCGATGAATTCCGAGAATACGGCCATCATGCAACGTTGAAAAGAGGCCGGAGCGTTGCATAGGCCGAAGGGCATCCTTCTATATGCAAACGTTCCATAAGGGCATGTAAACGTTGTTTTGTGTTGATCGTCCGGGTGAATGGGAATTTGCATGAACCCTGAGTACCCATCGAGAAAGCAAAAATAAGCGTGGTTTGCTAACCTCTGGAGCATCTCGTCAATGAACGGTAGGGGGAAGTGATCTTTCTTCGTCGCTTTGTTTAGCTTTCGATAATCGATACACATCCGCCACCCGGTCACGGTTCTTTGCGGTATCAACTCGTTCTTCTCATTCTTCACCACGGTTAAACCTCCTTTCTTTGGTACACAATGTACCGGGCTCACCCATTCGCTATGCGGAACCGGGTAGATGATTCCGGCATCAAGTAACTTGATGACCTCTTTCTTTACTACCTCTCGCATGGCATGAGTTAGCCTCCTTTGGTGGTCTACTACGGGCTTACATTGGTCTTCCATTGGTATACGATGAGTGCAAAAGGCTGGGCTAAGACCTTTGAGATCATTAATCGAATATCCAATCACCTTCCTATGTTTTTTCAATAAAATCAGCAACTTTTCATTTTCTTCGGGACTCAACTCGTCGCTCACGATGACTGGATAAGTTTTGTCTGGGCCCAAAAATTCATACTTTAATCCTTTGGGCAAAGGTTTAAGGTCTACCTCGGGCACTTGTGGCTCCTCGGGTTTAATTTCTCCTATGTCCTCGAATTTTTCTTCCTCCACACTCCCATCATGTGGTTCTAAGCCTTTTGTTGCTTCTTCTAGTTCTTCATCTTGTTGATTACTAATTTGATTTTCCATCGCTCTTTGCAGCGGGTCTCTAAGGGTTTCAACAAAACAAAGACTATCTACCTCCTCTACTTCTTCTTCGGGAGGAAAGGGTGTAGGGTGTTTAGAAACGCGAAGAAAATTATATGTGTACTTTGTTCCATTAAGGTTCATTGTTACTTTGCCTTCTCCGGCATCCAACACGGCATCAACCAACTTAAGAAAGGGCCTACCTAGGATTATGTGATCATGATTACTATGGTAAGCATCAATAATAAAGAAATCGGTTGGTATACATTTTCCAGAGATTTTTACTTTCATGTTGCAAGCAATACCTAGAGGTTTAATAGTTCTACCATCTCCCATAATTAATTTTGTTGATGTTGGAGCTAAGTCTAGGTTGTGGTCTTGAACTTTATCGTAAATTTTAGAAGATAGGACACTTACTTGGGCTCCGATGTCGCATAAAGCTTTGTATTGAACTCTGTTAATCTCGCAACTCAAGTGTGGTGCCATCTTCTCTTCTTCTTCGGATCCTATCGCGTAAACTTCGGCGAGGCGAGCGTATGGTGATGCTTCGGGCTTGATCCCCATGATTCTCTTCACCTCGGCTATGTGTTCCGGATCCACTTCATCATCTCCAAAGAGCTTTTGAAAGATCTCACCGGTGATTTCAAGGTTGTATGAATCTTCCGCTTTCTTCTCCGGTGGGAAATCCACTTCCAATGCTCTTGCCATCCCCTTTTGATTAGGGAACGGTCTTCTCTTGTCGAATACTTCTCCGTAATCGATAGGAACCCAATCCATTGGTTCGAACTCCCTTAGTGGCTTCGCGCTTGACATGCTTCTCTTGTTTGTCTCGTTTAGTACGACGAAGTCAACGCTCAGGGTAGTTCTTGACTTGATGTGTTCTTGTTCAAACTTTTCCGGGATTGGCTCCTCTTTTGTGACTTCCAGGGTTGCCTCTTTAGAAAATTCAGCACACTTCTTCTTCCTTGAATTATATTCCGGCTCTTCCGCAAGTCTTGTTTCCCAATCTCTTCGCATGGCAGCCGCTTTACTAATTTTTTGTAGAAGTTGAGCGGCTTCCGTGAGTGTTTTCTCCATGAGATCCCCACCTGCACACATTTGGACGTGTTGCATGCAACTAGGGGTTAGGGAAAAGAAAAATGTATGCAAGAGTACGTCACCGGAGAAGCCGAGTCTTGGTCCTTGTTCGATCAACTCATTAAACCTATCCCAAGCTTGGTCTATCCCTTCCTCTTCTCCTTGCGTGAAAGTGATCACTTGCCTCCTTAGATATTGAACCTTGCTAATTGGAAAGAACTTCTCGCAAAACTTCTTTGTCAACTTGTTCCAATTGCCTTCAACTTCAAAGGACGCAAACGAGTACCACGTCTTTGCATTACCGGCAAGTGAGTAGGGAAAGAGATTCCATTTGAACCATTCATCGGGAACTCCTTCTTGACGCACCGTGTTGCATAGCGTCGTGAAATGCCTTATGTGTCTATATGGGTTCTCCGTAACCATCCCTTCAAACAGGTTTGCCGCCACCATCTCGATGATCTTGGATTTGATTTCATACTTGGTCGCTTCGAGCTTCGAATCTGACTCTTGTACTCTTATGTCTTCACATCGAGGGCTAGCGTAATCCCTTAGTGATTTCTCCGGTTCTTCCACGGGTTGATTGACGAACGCCATCTAGACAATAAGATAAAAACAAAAACAAAAACAAAAACAAACAAAGTGGTTTTCTAGATAATGTGTTAGATATAGCAAACAAAAGATAAACTAAATATAAAACTAAGTTAGATGCAAACCAAACGATGTAAACTAGCTTGCTCCCCGGCAACGGCGCCAGAAAAAGGGGCTTGTTGACGGATAAAAGACGCATCCCTCTACGATCCGCAAGCGTACGGACCTACACCTTTTTCACCACGGGATTCCCAAGGTTCTTGTCAATCCGCGGAACAAGGGGATTACAAGCGTTTGATCTACCTCTACACACTAGCTACTCAAACCCTAACTATGATTAAACTAGAAAACAACTAAACTACACTAGAGAGAATGATTAAGCAATCAAGATAGGAGACACTCGCCCAAGGGTCTACGATACTAGAACATGCAATCGCTTAAAGACATGAAAACCAATCTAATCTATCGGGGGTTGTGACCACGGTTTCGCCCTTTCCCTCCTCTCGTACTGTCACTACGCGAAGGTATTCATGACTAGACCTATGATGGACACGGCGTATTGAATGGATCCAAGGAAGCATTGGAGCTCTACTCCCTTTACGGCATGGTAGCTAACCTTAAGCATTAAAGTATATTCAACACAAGATGATAGATAGATAATCCAACAAAGTACGATTACATCTCAAGATCGATTACAACCCATGGACGAATAAGGAGATTACCCCATCAAGGTGCTAGACATAGCACCGTTGATCATGGTCACCCTTCCGACGGTGTCTTCCTTCTTCTCCACTTGTGGGCGCTTCCTTCGAGGTGGTCGATCCCCCTCCGGAGATCTCCCTCCTCTCTCTCTAGCTTGTGGATGGCCTCCTGGTGCGAATGGCTCTCTCCTTCCCGAATGGCGGCGCCTCCAGGGTTTTAGGGTTGAAGATCCTTCGGGTGCAAGGAAAGGGGGGCCGAACCGACCTCCGAAGTGGGCTGGGCCGACCGGCCTGGGCCGACCGGCCTGGGCCCACCTCGGCCCGGTTCGGTCGCCCCTTCGCTCCCGTGGGTCCTCATGCATTTATGCACTTTGCCCCCTCCACTTGCATGATTTTGACGATGTCATCCTCGCGTCCAAGATGGAGGTTCTCCGCGCATGAAGTTCGGTCTTTTACGCTTCAATCCCCGGGGGTGTTCCTTCGTAGCACTTCGGTCCTTGCCACCATTGGAAGTGATTTCATCAAGCTCATGAACACGAACAAGACTCCGTAAATGCTCCTTTGAACTTGTTGCGAATCCGTCCTTTATGTCCATGTTTTCCTGCATAAACACAACACTTCCAAATGCATGCACATAGATGAACTTGTTATATGATTAGTGTGCCTAGTGGCGGGTTAGTTCCATAATCAAATCCAAACCAAAGTATAATGAACATGCTAGGTGTACCAAAATACACCGTCAACAACGCTCCACTTGACCGTTGGTCTGTGGATGCGCCACGGCTGCCCAGTCCACGCGGATGTGGAACTTGTCGCAGAACTCTAGGAACTTTCTGCCCGTGAATTGGGACCCGTTGTCGGTGACGATGGAGTTGGGTACTCCAAACCGGTAGACGATGTCGGTGAAGAACGTTACGGCCTGCTCCGCCCTGAGGTTCGTGATCGGGCGCACCTCTACCCACTTGGAGAATTTGTCGATGGCTACCAGTAGGTGGGTGAAGCCCCCAGGCGCCTTTCGCAAGGGCCCGACGATGTCCAGCCCCCACATGGCAAAAGGCCACGTGACGGGGATCGTTTGCAGGACGTGTGTAGGAAAGTTGGACTTGCGGGCGTAGAACTGGCACCCTTCGCAGGTACGCACGATCTCGCTGGCATCAGCGACCACAGTGGGCCAGTAGAAGCCCTGGCGGAACGTGTTGCCCACGAGGGTGCGTGGCGCCGCGTGTTGGCCGCATACGCCCGCGTGGATGTCTCGAAGGAGCTCGCGCCCCTGAGGGATGGGCACGCATCGCTGCAGGACGCCCGACGCGGCGCGCTTGTACAGCTCGCCGTCGACGAGAGTGAATGACTTGGCCATCCTGGCGATGCGTCTGGCCTCGGATCGGTCCGAGGGGAGTTCCCCTCGATCCATCCAGGCGATGTATTTGTCTCGCCAGTCCTCCGCGCGGGGGACTGGCTCTGTGTCCATGGCTTCGGCCTCACCCGCGCTGTACCCCTCGAGTAGGGAGAGTACGCACGCTTCGTTCGAGGGGTCCTCATCCATAGGCTCCGCGCCTGTTGGGTCCGAGGGAGCCCCCGAGGGTTCCTCCTGGCTCGAGGGGGTCAGCTCGAGGTTGACGGACGGCTTGGCGATGTCTCGCGCAAAAACGTTTGGGGGAACGGTGATTCGCTCCGACGCAATTTTGGCGAGCTCGTCCGCCTCCTCGTTGTACCGGCGGGGCACGTGATTGAGCTCTATGCCGTAGAACTTGTCCTCGAGGGCCCACACGGCATTGCAGTACGCCTCCATCTTGTCGTCGTGGCAGCTCGCGTTCTTCATGACCTGGTCGATCACGAGCTGCGAGTCTCCCCTCACGTCGAGGCGCTTGATGCCCGTCTCGTTGGCAATTCTGAGGCCGCAGAGGAGGGCTTCGTACTCTGCCATGTTGTTTGACGCGGGGAAGTGCAGGCGCACCGCGTACCTCATGTGCTCCCTGAGGGGTGAGATGAAGAGCAGGCCCGCACCCGCCCCTGTTTTCATCACCGACCCGTCGAAGTAGAGGGTCCAGCACTCAGCCTGGATTTGCGGCGGCGGCAGCTGCGTGTCTGTCCATTCGGCGACGAAATCCGCCAGGATCTGGGATTTGATCGCTTTGCGTGGCGCGTAGGCGAGCGTCTCGCCCATTAGCTCTACCGACCACTTGGCAATCCTGCCCGCCGCATCCGGGTTTCGGATAATCACCCCCAACGGAAAGGAGGAGACCACCGTGACCGGATGGGCCTCGAAGTAGTGGTGAAGTTTGCGCCGCGCGAGCACCACTGTGTAGAGCAGCTTTTGGATCTGCGGGTAACGCGCCTTGGCTTCAGACAGCACCTCGCTGATGTAGTACACAGGCCGCTGGACTGGTAGGGCGTGCCCCTCCTCCGTACGTTCTACCACGATGACGGCGCTGACCACCTGAGTGGTTGCGGTGACGTAGAGGTACAGAGGCTCGTCGCCTCGAGGCGGTGTCAGGATCGGGGCGTGGGCGAGCGTCGCCTTCAGCTTGTCAAGCGCCTCCTGGGCCTCGACGGTCCAGGAGAAGCGCTCGTGTTTCTTCAGGAGCCGGTAGAGGGGTAGACCCTTCTCGCCGAGCCACGAAATGAAGCGGCTCAAGGCGGCTAGGCACCCCAACACCTTCTGGACCCCCTTTAGGTCGCGAATCGGACCCATCCGTTCGAGGGCAGCAACCTTTTCGGGGTTGGCCTTGATGCCTCGCTGGGAGACAATGTATCCTAACAGCATGCCTCGCGGCACGCCGAAGACACACTTTTCGGGGTTCAACTTCACCCCGTTGGCCCGTAGGCAGCCGAACGTGATGCGGAGGTCGTTAACCAGGTCGTCCGCCTTCCTGGTCTTTACGACGATATCGTCTACGTACGCCTCAACGGTCCGCCCGATGTGGTCCCCGAATACATGCTGCATACATCGCTGGTAAGTAGCACCTGCATTTCGGAGGCCAAACGGCATCGTCACGTAGCAGTACATCCCGAACGGCGTGATGAATGAAGTCGCGAGCTGGTCGGACTCCTTCATTTTTATTTGGTGGTACCCGGAATAGGCATCAAGGAAGCATAAGAGCTCACACCCCGAGGTCGAGTCAACGATTTGATCAATTCGTGGCAAAGGAAAAGGAACTTTAGGACATGCTTTATTCAAACTAGTATAGTCTACACACATCCGTCACTTCCCATTCTTTTTCTTAACTAATACAGGGTTAGCTAGCCACGTAGGGTGGAACACCTCCTTGATGAACCCAGCCTCGAGGAGCTTCCGCAGCTCCACTCCGATCGCCCGGCGCCGCTCCTCGTCAAAGCGGCGCAGCCGTTGTTGCACGGTGCGGGAGTGAGGTAGGATGTCAAGGGAGTGCTCGGCGACCTCCCTCGGGATGCCTGGCATATCCGAGGGGCTCCACGCGAAGATGTCGGCGTTGGCGCGGAGGAAGTCGACGAGCACCACATCCTATTTCGGGTCGAGGGTAGAACTGACCCTCAACGCCTTGCCATCGGGGGTAGTAGGGTCGAGGGGCACCTCCTTGGTCTGCTCAGCAGCCTCGAAGCTGCCGGCGTGCTTGGCGGCGGAGTCGAGGTCCTCGTTGACCAGCTTCTCCAAGCCCGCCACGAGCGCTTCGTCCAGCGCTAGTGCCTCGGCGTGCTCCACGCACTCGACGTCGCAGTCGAACGCGTGCTCGATCGATGAGCCCACGGTGATGACACCCTTGGGCCCCGACATCTTCATCTTGAGGTAGGTGTAGTTCGGGACCGCCATGAACTTGGCGTAGCACGGCCGCCCAAGGATGGCGTGGTATGCGCCCCTGAACCCCACCACCTCGAAGGTGAGCATCTCCTTGCGGAAGTTGTCCGGTGTGCCGAACCAGACTGGCAGGTCGATCTGCCCGAGGGGCTGGACGCGCTTGCCCGGCGCGACGCCATGGAACGTCGTCGTGCTGGGCCGCAGCTGGTCCAACCCGATCCCCAGCAGGCGCAGGGTGTGCGCGTAGAGGATGTTGAGGCTGCTGCCTCCGTCCATCAGCACTTTGGAGAACCGCGCGTTCCCGATGACTGGGTCGACAACCAGCGGGTACTGGCCCGGATTGGGGATGCAGTTCGGGTGATCCTCGCGGCTGAAGGTGATGGTGTCCTCTGACCAGTCGAGGAAGGAGGGAGGTGCCTTTTCCGCGGCGAGGACCTCGTGCCGCTCCCGCTTGCGCTGGCTGTTGGACATGTCCACGGTCGGCCCCCCGAAGATGAGGAAGACGTTCTCCACCGCCGGGAAGCCGCCGGCGTCGCCGTCACCCCCGTCCTTCTTGGCCTCGGCGTCCTTCGCGGCGGAGCGGCTGTAGTACTTCTTGAGCATATCGCACTGCTCGAGGGTGTGGTTGACCGGCGTCTTATGGTACGGGCAGGGCTTCTTCAACATGTCGTCGAACACCCCAGGGCCTCGAGGGGCTGCTCGGGGGCCCCTTCGAGCTGGGTCAACAGCAAGGGCTTCGTCCCCGTCGTTATCGCGCCCCTGCTCGCGCGCCTCGCGGCGCGGCTTCTTGCCTTTCTTGCCCCGCTTGAACTTCTGCTGGGGCTCCTTGGACTTGCTGCCCTCCGCGGGCGCGTCGTCCACGCGCTTGCCCTTCTTCCCGTCGAAAATGTCCCCCACCGCCTCTTCGCCGGAGGCAAAGCTGGTGGCGATGTCGAACAGCTCGTTGGAGTCAACGGGCAGACTGCGCCCGAGCTCGCGCACGAGGTCTCGGCAGGTCGTGCCCTCGAGGAAGGCGTGCACGATCTCAGATTGGGCCACGCTCGGGAGCTCCGTACAGCGCTTGGAAAAGCGCCGTATGAAGTCCCGGAGCGATTCGCTGGGCTTCTGGGTGCATGCGCGCAGATCCCAGGAGTTTCCAGGGCGCACTTACGTGCCCTGGAAGTTCCCCACGAAGGTGCGGACCAGATCGTCCCAGTTGTAAATCTGGCTGGCCGGCAGGTGCTCGAGCCACGTCCGCGCCGAGTCGGCGAGGTGCAGCGGCAGGTTGCGGATGATGACTTCGTTGGTGTGGCTCCGCCCAGCTGGCACGCCAGACGGTAGTCGTTGAGCCACACACGGGGGTCCGTCTCCCCCATGTACTTGTCGATGGACATGGGCTGGCAGAAGCGTTGCGGGAAGCTCGCCGTGCGGATCTCCCGGCTGAACACGCGAGTCCCCGGGGGTTCCGGCGTCGGTGAGCGGTCCTCGCGGCTGTCGTAGCGTCCACCCCGGCGCGGGTGGTAGCCTGCCACCGCCCGTGCCTCTGCGTTGCCCGTTCGCCGGGCGTTGATGACGTTGCGAGCGTCGTCGTCCTTGGCCTGCCCTCGTGTGTCAAGGATCCGCTCCTTGACCGGCGTCCGGCCTTGGTTGGCGGGCCGCTCTGTCGCGCCTCCTGCGCGAACGGATGCCTCGGGGCCTTGTACATCCCCGTCGTTCTGCGTGCTACCCTGATGGCGGATGCGAGACGCAGAGCTTTCGGCCTGTTGCACGGCCGCTTGCTCGACGACTGCCTGCGCCTCGCGGTGCAGGTTCCGCGCCTCAGGCGTCGACGGAGCGGGCATGGCCCGCAGTAGCGCCGCAGCTGTGATGAGCTTCTGGCTCGCTCGTGGGGGCGTGCTTGGGTTGTCAACGTCGAAGTCGGCGTTGATGCGGTCGCAGGCTTGCTTGCCCAGCTCCCGTGCGCGTTCGCCGCGCGCGGAGGCCTCTCCGGCGATGGAGGCGCGAAGCAGCCGCACCGCACGGTACTCTTCTGCGAGTTTCGCTTTGAGCTCGCGCGCTTGGGCCAGCTGCGCATTGATGTCGGCCCCTCCCGCTGGCGAAGTGGGGGGAGCGCTTGGCCCCGCGCCCTGGAGTGGTCCGGTTTCCGGGCGGCGAAGGGCTTCTCCGTCGCCGGCCCCCGAGTTCGCGCTGTTCGCTTGGTCGTCGGTGACCACCACGAAGCACTCACGCGCGGGGTCGTAGCTCCCGGCGCTAGAGTCGTCGGAGTAGCCGAACCAGTAGTCCGTGGCGTCAAGAAACCGCCGGAACACTACTGGGTCTGGCACGCCGGAGAAGTCCCACTCCGCGTACCCATGAGAGGTGGCGGGTGGTAACTCGCTGGCAGAGCCGTGAGACGATTCGTCGTCAGCGGAGGCGCTGGGGTTCCTGACCGCCGGGACATGGCGGCTAGGACGCCCCCCGCGTGCCGCCGCATCGGTGTTGGCGGAAGCGGCGTACGCCGTCGTGGCGCCGCGCAGGCCGAGGGGGAACCGTGGTCCGGAAACCGTTCGCTCCCCCGTCGGAGCGGTGGCCGTTTCGCCGGTGATCGCGTCGCGCTGCACGGCGACGCGCGCTGCCCGTCGTCGTTCCACCCGCGCTTGTCGGGAGCGCTGACCGGAGCATCGTCGGCGTTGAGGCACTGAAGGGCCCGCAACGTCCGCTTGGGCGGACGCCGAGGCGTCAACAGTGGGCACAACGGGGACCGGTCCTTGCCCGGTTGCCCGCCACGCGCGAAGTTCGTCGCGGTTGGCAATGCGCATGAGGTAGCCGTTCCCCGTGGCCTGGAAGTTCAGGCTCCCGAACCGGATTTCGAATCCAGCTGGGAGGGGGTCCGAGCTGCCCATGGAATACCTCTGGCCCTGTACTCGGTGCGGATCACCATCGAGAGGGCTTGTGGAAGCTGATTTTCAGCGCGAAGACCCCTACCTGGCGCGCCAACTGTCGGTGCGGAATGTAGTCCCGACACTAACTAGTAAGAGCGCTGAGATCTATCCCTCGACGGCCGGTGCTAAGCAACTAGATGACACGAGTTTTATCCTGGTTCCGGCCGGGGCCGTACGTCCAGCAGTGGTGTGCTCGGGGCACTATATTGCGTTGCACCGTGGTGCTTGCAGAGGGGTGCTACAAGCGAGGCGGGAGAGGAGGCTGGTTCTCCAGGTCCCAGAGGTATTGATTGAGGCCAGTGCCAATATCGGAGTGAGGGGCGAAAGGCGTGTAAGTATGCCAATCGTCTCTGTCTGTCGTCCCCTGCGGCTGGGGGATTGCCCCTCCTTTTATAGGCCAAGGAGAGGGCAATTTACAGGCGTGCCACACTATTTTGCCTACGTGTAGAGGTATGGCGAGCAGTGCCGCGGAGTTGACGACCGTCCTGGCGAATCTCGCTCCTTTTGAGGCATCGTGGCGAGTCCTGTGCTCGTACAGGAGCGACTTCGAGGGTAGCAGCGTAGAGGTTGGCCGTCCGGCCGCCGCCCGCGGGCCGACTCGAGGGTGGAGTCAACGGGAGATCGTGCGAGGTACAGTGGCGGGCGTGGCGACGTCCTGTCCCTGTGCGCTCCAACAGCGTCGGGGATGTCGTCACAGTGTCCGGCGTGATGCTGCAGAGGCGGGGATGGCCGCACAGGGCTGATGGCGACGGAGAGGACCGTTCCCGCTGGCCTGACGTCACGGTGTAGTCCTGTGTAGCCATAGAAAACGTATTTGTTCCCCTTCGAGGGTTCCGCCGTCCCCCTTCGAGGGCTCGACGTGTCAGCCGTACAAAAGTAGGCGGCACAGTGTCACGGAGCTGACACCGGCCTCTCCGCACAGTGCTGTACAGTGGCGGGGATGGTCTCCCCCAGGGAGTTGGCGGAACAGCGCCGGGGCGTGATTCCCAGGCGCGTCGGGGTCGTGGCGCAGTCCTGCGGTGTCAGAGCATTAAATGCTTAGACGTGTGAGCAGGAGCGGGGGTGTCGCGCATGCGGGGGCCCTCGAGCGAGGCGGACCTCGCCCGAGGGGGCGCTCAGCCCTCGAGCGAGGCGGACCTCGCCCGAGGGGGCGTTCTGCCCTCGAGCGAGGCGGACCTCGCCCGAGGGGGCGTTCAGCCTCGTCACTCTGGTGGGCCGCGGGGGCCACCAGGGTCGTGATCGTGGCGTGTGTGTGTTTTGGCTTTGTGGATTAGTTTGCGTTTTGCATTTTTTACGAAATTAGGTGGGTTTTCCCCGGTTGTTTAGGGGACCCCTAGGCTTGTCCCCGACAGTAGCCCCCGAGCATCTACGGGGCATCCGTTGGGATCCCGCAGATGCTGGTGCTGGCTGATGGAATGTTCTTCCCCCTGGTTGCAGTGCTATTCCGTGGGGACGTGCTAGCGGACCCGCGGGTCTAGCCCCCGAAGCCTTGGAGGAGTGTGACACTCCTTCAAGGTTTTATTCGCAGCGTCGTCTTTGTGCGAGGCATTTATCTCAGCCGGCCTCGGTGATATTTCAGCCGGCCTCGGTGGCGCTGTACGCATGTGTCGACGTTCGCGTGCGTTCGGTGCATATCCAGGAGGTGTAGCCTCGCGTCGAGCCCCCGAGCCTGGGCCCATTCGAGGCGATCGGGACGGGCTCTCCGACTTTTCCTTACGTCCCCTCGCCGTCCCTCCGCGGGACGGGGGGCGAGGTGTCTGCGACTCCCATCGAGCGGGTCACGAATCGCAGGTTCCTCTTCGAGCTGTTATCGGGTGGTTCAAGTGGACGCCATGCCCCGTTCGATAAGGGTAGGCTCGTGGTCCGGAGACTCGTCCATGAAAGCGCTTACGCGGGTATGCTAGGTAGGGCTCGGTCCCGTTCGCTGGGGACCGAGGGCGCGGAAGCTCTCCCTCAGTGGGATCCCTCGACTAGCTGCCCTCGTTGGCTCTTGAACACGACATGTGGGGCGCCCTCGAGCTGGTGGGCTCGAGGATAGGCTCGAGTGCGCGCGCCCTCGTCGTCCCTGACTCTGTCGATCTGGGGCACCTGTTCGAACCCTTCGAGGGTCAGGTTTCGAACCCCTGATCAGTAGGGCCGTTGCGGGGTGGCAGCTAAGTGCCCCCGTCTTTTTGCATCTGCAGGACTCACGGGCGCCCGGTCGAACCGGCCCTTGAGCTGCTGATCAGTAATTCTGGATCGAGGGCATCTGTGGTGCCCGCTCTCACCGAGCGGGTCTCGAGCCCACTGATCAGTATTCGCACCCTTCGAGGGTCAGGTTTTTCGAGCCCGAGGCTCGGGGCCGCTCGAGGGTCACGCTTACTAGGTAAGGGACCGGGCCATTTAATGCCCACAGTCGTGGCAGAGGCCGTGCGCTGCGGGCGCGCCTTTTCAGGCACTGCGGCCGCGCGCGTAGTGGGCGATGCGGGTAGGCGGACGTGACGGCCCGCCGCGGCTCTTCGGTTGCCGCGCCGTAATGATCGCGCGCGTGCGCCGTTCCGTCATCGTGGGACCCGCTTACTAGTGACGGACGTCGTCGCCTGCAGTTAATGCGTGCAGAGCGCGCGGTTCGGGGAGCGTGGCTCCCATGGATCTATAAATCCGAGAGGAGGAGTGGGAAATCCCTTACCTCAACACTTAGCGCCCATTGCTCCCGCTTTCTTCGCTTTCGTTCCAGAGCACCGCGCGCCCCTTCGCTTTCGCCTAGCGTTCGCCTCGCGCTCCGCGCTTCTTCGCCGATTCGCATGGCTCCTCCAGAATCCATCGTCATGCTCGACCCGCTGCCGTGGCCTCGTTCGATGGTGACGGCGCTCGCGCTGCATGAGCTCGAGAACGGCGGCCAGTTGGCGCCGAACGTGGACGGGCAACCCCCGGCGTGGATCGTCCCGCCGGCGGCAGACCGGGAGCCTAAACCGCCGTCCGACTACGTCGTTAGCTTCATCCGCTTCCACAAGCGTGGCTTCGCAGCGCCGGCGAGCCGCTTCATGTGCGGGTTGTGCTACCACTACGGCGTGGAGCTGCACAACTTCGCGCCGAATGCGATCTCGCAGGCGGCCACCTTCGTCGGCGTGTGCGAGGGATTCCTGGGGATCCCAGCGAACTGGGATCTCTGGGTCCACCTCTTCCGCGCGGAGCTGCACACCCTCACCACGCCGTCGCCGAAGGTTCGCCGCGCAGTGCGCGCCGGCGGGGTGTCCATCGCGCTGCGGGAGTCGCGCAGGGAACTTTACATTCCCTGCACGATGACCTCCAACAACGCGGAGTGGGAGCGGGGGTGGTTCTACCTCCGCAACGACGGCACCTGCTGTCGTATGGACCTCCCTGGGCCCACTATCTCGGTGGGTACCAGGACCGACTACTCGGTGGGCCCCTGGGACTACTCGACTTGTGCTGCACAGCACCTGATGGCGTGAGGCGTAAGGACTATGGTGGAGAAGTACTCGGATAGGGAGCTATACATGTCCTGTACTGTGTAGAGAACTCCTAGACGTACCCGACTAGTAGTCTCTCCCTAAACCGACTTGTAACCCTGCCTCCCGGGCTATATAAGGCGAGGCAGAGACACCTCTCTCGGATACGCATCATCTTGTAAACACACCCAATCAATCCAGAGCTACGCAGCATACAGGACGTAGGGTATTACGCACCTCGCGGCCCGAACCTGTCTAAATTGTGTGCCACGTGTCTCTTCCTTCGAGTTACCGATCTCGGCAAGGCCACATTCATCTACCTCGGGTACTCCCCTTGGTAGGTTGCCGGTCTAAAACACCGACAGCTGGCGCGCCAGGTAGGGGTTCTCGCCGAAGATCTCATGGCGAACTCGACGGCTTCAATCTTCATCAAGCCAACTGTCGCCTTCAACCGCGGCGACACCTTCGTCTTCGGTTGCTGGGTTTGCACTGCTGACGTCGCTGGATCCTTCCAACGCCGCCTCACCATGACGCCCGACCCGAAGACCGGGCTCGTGACGCTTCCCGAAGTAGTCACGGGCGATCTAGCCGGAAAATTCGGCGAAATTTCGCTCTACAACCAACACGCCGACTTCGAGCTCGGATCCGCCTCCAACTCGAACTCGACGTCCCCGTGGGCCATCGCATGCGAGCCGGCTGCTCAGCCATCGTGTGCGGACTCCCCACTCCATGAGCACTTCCCATACGGCCTCTGCAACGACAGCAGGGCCCACGCGAAGGCTCTCACTGCGCGCCGAGCCGGCAAGGAGATCGTCTCCGAGTACAACTCGGACTCCAACACCGTCCCTGGCCACAACTCGGACTCCAACCCCCTCTCCGGCTACTACTCGGATTCTTCCTACGAGTTCGACTTTGGGTCGGACCCCGACGAGCCCGAGTCCGAGAACAACACAACTGAGCAACCGCTGTCAGGACCAGCTTCCAGCCTGGTTATAACATCTACACCCGCCGGGAGATTCGTCTACTGGCCAGACCGCAAGCCCGCAGACCTGACAGACGGGAACTCACGCTGCGTCGCCTACCTCGACTCACTTCCCATCCAGGAGGGAACACCGCTAGCTCCAGCTGAGGAGCACACTCTAACAGAGGTGGCGACTAGCGACTCCAGCCTCGGCTCTCCTGATCGTCAAGTCTTCATGACTACCAACGAGACGCCGGGACCCTCAGGGACACACCCTGACTGATATCTCGAGGATATCTCAGCAGACGAATTGTCTGCCAATGCACCTGCAGATGAAACCGACGCCAACAGGAACGCCCGACGTGAACGCAACAGAAGGCGGAACGAACGGCACCGACGTCCCCGTGAGTCCCTACCCATACGGAATCTCACGGAGGCTCTCGACCAAGTCGAAAACCGGGTGCACACTACCCCACAGAGCAATGCCTCATGTCTATCACTACGATAGCACGTCAAGCTCAGGGGATGCACGCGGGAGAAGTCATCGCCAAGCTCGCGAAGGACGCCTACTTCATGAGAGTTGACAACAAAGTCGCTCAAGTGCCCCCCATCAGAACTCGCCAACCCGAAAACAATGAAGCTACAAGTCGCAGTCCAGCTGACAACGGACGCAACCGTACACGAGGAGAACTGCCGGCTAACCCCAACCGTACTCGGGCATCGGCCGGTGGACCTTCTCAGGGTGGCAACAGTGCCGGCGGCACCGGCGGCAACCGCGATGTTGTTCCTCATCGCGATCCTGGTGGCGGAGGCAGCGACGGCGGGAGCTCCTCACACGGGGCTGGCAGGAGAGCTGGGGGCGGGGGCGACCGCGGCGGCCGAGGCCACGCGAACAGCCACGCCTCCGGTGTTTCACGCGGCGGCTTCGACGCCCGCCAAAAAATCGAAGAACTACGACGCAAAAAGTCCTCCGCGGCAGGCGACAACGACGGCTTCCCCGCCTTCTCCGCTCGGCTTCGCAACCTACTCCTCCCGAAGAAATTCAAACCACTGGGGATCACCAAGTACGATGCGAAGCAAGATCCAGTACAGTGGCTCAGATGCTACGCCCTCTCCATCGAAAACGCTGGTGGCAACAACGACACGAAGTGCCTCTACTTTCCCTTCTGCCTGGACCAAGCTCCGCTCACATGGCTCGAGTCACTCGAGAAGTACTCGATCGACAAGTGGGACCAGCTCAAGGAACAATTCACCAACAACTTCACGGGCGCTATGGGTCGCTCGGGTACTCGCATGGACCTCGCAATGGTGAAGCAGGAACAGGGCGAGACCCTTCACAAGTACATGCGGCGCTTCTTCGACAAGCGCGCCACCGTAGTCGACGTCACCGACAAGGAGGTCATCGACCTCTTCCAAGACGGTCTCTACCACCGTCGCACCTTTGAAGACTTCGGTCGTCGCCGCCCGAGCTCCATCACCCACCTCAAGGACATGATCACCTCCTGGGCTGATGAAGAAGACAAGGCTAACGCCAAGTACGACGCCATCCGTGGCAAGAGCAAGCAGAACACGAGCGGCAACAACAACAACAACAACGGGAACCAAGGCAGTCGCAGCAACAACTACTCGGGTCCTAATCGCAAGCGCAAGCCAGACAACACTATCGCGGCTATCCAGCGCCCTGCGAAAGACAACTCGAAGAAGACCTCCGGCGGCTTCAAGGACTTGCTGAAAGAGAAGTGCCAGTGGCATCTAGACGGCAACCACACTACCGAGCAGTGCTACCAACTCCGGCGAGCACTCAAGGACACGCCAGAGCCACGGCACCCTCACGACAAGAAAGGTAAGAAAAAGGCCGACGAAGGCAACAGCGACTTCCAGGAACCTGACAAGATGGTGAACGTCCTCTTCGGCGGACTACCCAACAGACGGGCTCAAAAGGCCACTCGACGGGAAGTCTTGAGCATTGAACCAGCGGTCCCGACACCTCTCAGGTGGTCGGAGGTACCCATCACCTTCTCCCGCGCGGATCAATGGACAAGCTTCTCCGAACCAGGGCGGTTTCCACTCGTCCTGAAGCTGGTAGTCGCGGGCTTCAGACTCAACAAGGTCCTCATCGACGGTGGAAGCGGGCTCAACGTCCTTTTTACCAAGACCTTGAAGAAGATGAAGCTCGACATCACCCACATGCTCACCAAGAGCACTTCGCCCTTCTACGGCATCATCCCCGGGAACGCGGCTATCCCACTAGGCTCAGTGGTCCTGCCAGTTACCTTCGGGGAGACAAGGGAAAACTACCGCACCGAGTACGTCAAGTTCGAAGTCGCGGACTTTGAGACGTCCTACCATGCCATCCTCGGCAGACCAGCTATCGCCAAGTTCATGGCGGTACCTCACTACACATACTTGGTACTCAAGATGCCAAGTCCGGCCGGTGTACTCTCGCTGCAAGGGGACTTGAAGATATCCTTCGACTGCGACACAGAAGCTGTGGAACTCGCAGCTACAAATCAAGTACCCAACGCAATGATGGAGATCTACGCTGCATCTAAGAAGCTTGCCCCAAGTGAACCTGACATCCCAGAGAAGTCGGACAACGCCAACAAGCCTCAGCCAGCTGAGGAGGTGCAAGTCAAGACGATCGACCTTGGGACAGGCGACAGCAGCAAGACTACCACCATCGGGGCGGGCCTTGACCCGAAATAGGAAGACGCGCTCATCAGCTTCCTCCGGGCTAACCGAGACATCTTCGCTTGGAAGCCAGCGAACATGCCAGGGGTGCCCAGGCAGCTGATCGAGCATTCACTCAACGTCGACCCTAAAGCTACCCCGAAGCGACAACACCTCCGCCGTTTCGCCGACGATAGACGGGATGCCATCAAGAAGGAACTCGCCAAACTACTCGCGGCTGGCTTCATCAGAGAAGTCTTCCATCCTGAGTGGTTTGCCAACCCCGTCCTCATCCGCAAGAAGAACTCAAACGAGTGGAGGATGTGCGTCGACTACACCGACCTCAACAAGCACTGCCCCAAGGACCCCTTCGGGTTGCCGCGGATAGACCAAGTCATCGACTCCACGGCGGGCTGCGACCTGCTCTGCTTCCTCGACTGCTACTCCGGGTACCACCAGATCGCTATCAAGGAAGAAGACCAGGAGAAGACCGCGTTCATCACCCCGTTTGGCCCGTACTGCTACACGACCATGTCCTTCGGGTTGAAGAACGCCGACGCTACCTACCAGCGAGCTATCCAGGCCTGTTTCAAGAGGCAGCTCAACAAGAACGTCGAAGCCTATGTGGATGACGTGGTCGTCAAGACCAGAAACTCCGACACGCTCATCGCCGATCTTGAAGAGACTTTCGCATCCTTGCGAGAGTACCGCTGGAAGCTCAACCCGAACAAGTGCGTCTTCGGCGTACCGTCGGGAAAACTACTCGGCTTCATCATCAGCCATCGCAGCATCGAAGCCAACCCCGAGAAGATCTCCGCCATCACCAACATGAAAGCTCCCACGTGCATCAAAGACGTGCAGAAGCTCACCGGGTGCATGGCGGCCCTGAACAGATTCATCTCGAAGCTTGGAGAACGGGGGCTCCCCTTCTTCAAATTACTCAAGCACCAAGAGAAGTTCGCGTGGACTCCAGAGGCAGACCAAGCCCTTGCTCAGCTCAAGGACTTCTTATCCAAGCCACCGGTCCTCACGGCTCCTCGCAAAAGTGAGCAGCTACTGCTCTACCTCGCTGCGACTACTCATGTGGTCAGTACTGCCATCGTCGTCGAGCGGCAGGAAGACGGCCACGCCTACCCAGTCCAGCGACCAGTCTACTTCGTCAGCGAGGTCTTATCGGAATCCAAAGCACGCTATCAACCAGTGCAGAAGCTACTGTATGCAGTGCTCATTACCTCACAGAAGCTACGACACTACTTCCAGGAGTACTCGATCTCCGTTGTCACCGACTACCCGCTCGGCGACATCCTGCGGAACCAAGATGCTACTGGAAGAATCTCCAAGTGGGCAGTCGAACTCGGCGCCCTCAACATCGACTTCAAGCCACGAACAGCCATCAAGTCGCAGGCTCTGGTCGACTTCATGGCAGAGTGGCGGGAAAATCAGCTACCAACTCCAACTGAGCGCCCAGAGCACTGGGTGATGTACTTCGATGGCTCGCTCAAGCTCGAAGGCGCAGGTGCAGGGGTACTCTTGATTTCTCCAACGGGCGAACAACTCAAGTACGTCCTGCAGATCTTCTGGAAGGTCTCAAACAACGAAGCCGAGTACGAAGCTCTACTACACGGGCTCCGCCTCGCAGCTTCACTGGGCATCAAGCGACTACTAGTCTATGGCAACTCCGCAGTGGTCATCAACCAAGTCAACAAGTCCTGGGACCGCAACAAGGAGAACATGGACGCCTACTGGCTAGAAGTCCGCAAGCTCGAGAACAAGTTCTACGGTCTCGAGTTCCACCACGTCGTCCGCGACAACAACGTTGCAGCGGACGTCCTGTCGAAGCTTGGCTCTACTCGCGCTCAAGTACCAGCAGGTGTCTTCGTCCACGAGCTTCATGCGCCATCCATCCCGGAGCCGGCGCCGACGACCACTGGCCCAGCACCCTTCCCAGCTGGCCAGGAGGTCATGCTGATAGATGTGGACTGGCGACAACCCTTCATCGACTACATCCGCGAGCAGAAGGTTCCAACGGACAAGAACTTGGCCGAGCAACTCGTCCGCCGTGCCAAGTCCTACGTCCTAGTCGGAGACAAGCTCTACAGGCGGGGCGCATCTTCTGGAGTACTCATGAAGTGCGTTCCCCGAGAAGAAGGCAAGGGCATCTTGGAGGAGATCCACAAGGGCGTCTGCGGCAACCACGCGTCTTCACGCACGCTGGTCAGCAAGGCTTTCCGACGAGCTTTCTACTGGCCCACAGCTCTGGGTGATGCCGAAGAACTCGTCAGAAGGTGCCAAGGGTGCCAATACTTCGCCAAGCAACAGCACGTCCCGGCCTACAAGCTAGTCACCATACCACCAACCTGGCCCTTCGCCTGCTGGGGGCTCGACATGATTGGGCCTCTTCCGACTGCGCCAGGAGGATTCAACAGAGTCTTGGTGGCCATCGACAAGTTCACCAAGTGGATCGAAGTCAAGCCGGTCACATGCCCCAAGGCCGACAGAGTACTCGACTTCTTGGATGAACTCGTGCACCGCTACGGACTACCCCATCGCATCATCACAGACCTGGGCTCCAACTTCAACAACCACCAGTTCTGGGAGTACTGTGAGAACAGCGGGATCGACGTCCGCTATGTCTCAGTCGCCCATCCACGGGCCAACGGACAAGTCGAGCGTGCGAATGGGATGGTACTCGACGCTCTCAAGAAGCGGCTACACGATGCCGCTAACTCCAAAGGAGGCAAGTGGATCAAGGAACTACCCAATGCACTCTGGGGGCTGCGCACTCAACCCTCCAAGCCAACAGGACAGTCACCATACTTCCTAGTCTACGGCTCCGAAGCTATTCTACCTGCCGACATCATGTGGGATTCGCCGGCAGTAGAGCAATACGACGAAGGCATATCTAAAGATAGCAGACGAGTTGACATCGACGGACTCGAAGAAGCTCGTTGTGCCGCCCTCGTCCAATCAGCAAGGTACCTTGAGGGTATCCGACGCTACCATGATCGCAACGTCAGGGAACGCTCTTTCAACGTTGGTGATCTCGTCCTCCGTCGCATCCAGAACATGGAAGGACTACACAAGCTCAGCTAGCCATGGGAAGGTCCCTTCACAGTTGCAAAGGTGACCGGACCAGGGTCGTACCGCCTCCAGACTCTTGAAGGCGAAGACGTCAGCAACTCGTGGAACATCGACCAGCTCTGTCGATTCTACGCCTAGTCTCTCGACTACCCTGGGGGCTCAAGTCTGCACGACTACTCCAAGACCCCTTCGCTGTAAGCGGCCTCCGGGTCCAGGCACTAGTCTCCGGACTACTCTATTCCAAGATCCAGCGTTAACGGCTACTAACGGATCTCGGGCTGCTCAGAGCGTCAAAGGACTCTAGCAGCGGTCTACTCAAGAGACCATGTACTTCTAGATCCAGCCTATACGGCTACTAACGGATCTCTAGCTGTAAGCGGCCATGCGCCCTAGCACTACCTAGCCGTAGGCGGCCTTCGGGTCCTGGCGACTACACTTGTAAACGGCCCTGGCTATCCAGGTGTACTCTTCCAGTAATAAAGTTTGATTCTTGATCAGCTAACTTACTGTGTCTCCCTCAACGGGCCTACCAGCGAGTACTACTACTCACGACAACTCCATGATGGGCACTCCGCATACATATCCCGCGACAACGAGTACTCATTTATGGAAGTATTTTCATTCATACTCAAACAAGTTCATTACAACTTTGTTTATATACAACTATTGCTACAAGCTAACCCTACAGGACTACTGGAGGTTCAGCTTCTCGGCGACTTGCTCAGCTATTGGCGCCATCTGCTCCAGGAGCTCCGCGTATTGCTCATCAGTACAGTTGGCGGCTAGCCCACCCGCGACTACGTCGACCGGAGCCTTGGGGAAATATGATTTCATATACGCCAAGATTTGATTGGGGATGGACTTCGCCAAATGCTTGACGTACGTCGCCAGACGACCGGGAGCCTCCCTCAGCCGGTCAATCAACGGAGCAATCTTCGGCCCGCCCGGATGAGGCACCAGCAGCCTAGCAATGGGAAGTGCGGCTTCTTCAAGTTCCTTGAGTTGTCCCCGCAACTTCTCGCAATCTTCGTTCAGCTTCTGCAGAGATTTGTAGCAGTTGACAAGATCACGATCTGAGGCAATCCGAAGCTCCATGTGCTTGTCGCACTCATGAGCCAACTACTTATAATCATACTCAAGTACCTCACGGGCCTCCTTCTCCGGGTAGAAGAGATTCTTCATGTCGGTCTCTGAGGTCTTCAGCTGCTCAACCCGGGTCTCAAGCTCTGCAAACAACAAAGGAGGCGATGTCAGACTACTACAGGGCACTCCCAATAAGTACTCGACAAGTCAGCGGCATACCTTTGTTCTTATTGCGGAGCGACTTGTTCTTGCGCACCAGTTCGTCGCTCTTCGCCTGCATATCCTGGACTTCATTGTGGTATTGGGCGAAGGCACCATCAAGCTTCGACTGGAGCATGGCGGAGTGCTTCCTGGCCTTAGCGAGTTCTTTCTCCAATGTTTCTGCCTGGAGTACTGTATCGCCATATCCTTGGAGCATCTCAGATTTCTGTCGGGATCTCTCCACGACATCCTGCAAGTAGACAACAATCGTTACTCGGGTACTCAGCACTTATGGCAGATCGACTGATCAAGGGTACTGATAACTTACCTTCATCCACTGCTCGGCCCGGCGCATCGCCTCCAAGTTGCGCGCTACTGCTGCTGGGTCGACTAGTCGCGGCGGTCTCGGACATCGGCGCCGAACGGATCGGCTCCGCATCCTGAACCTCTGGCGAACGGACGACTACTTCCAGGCTTGAGTCTGGCAGTACTTCGTCGCGCTCCTCTTCGGCCACCCCGGGGGCTCCTTCGCTGGCTATCTCCGCCGGCTCGGTCGCTGCTCCGGCAGCTTCTTGGGTTTCGAGCACCACGCCTTCAACGGGTACAGCCTCGGGGATGGTGCTTCCCTCGATTCCGGCCCCTGTCAACAGCAGACACACGGGATTAGTTTCCTGGGGGCTACGACTACTACTCGAGGAAGGCTGCGTCTATGCAGTATACTTACCTTCTACTATGCTGGCCTCCGGCAGTGTAGCCTCAACGGCCGGCGCCACGGTCTCGGCCTGGGGGAGGGGAGCGGACTCCTCGGCGGCTGGCGCGGAAGCTTCTTCAGCTACCGCCACGCTGGGTTCATCTCCCTCCCAGGACAAGTCTGTCGATTTCCTGCTCAGTACACAATCGGTTGTCAACCAAGTACGACTACCAATCTACATGTACTACTCGGGAAAGACCTTCACTTACAAGCTCGACCGGACAACAGTCACAGTCGGGGTGCCAAGTATGCTGGCGATGTCAACAAGCCCGGCTTCGGCGGGCGCCTCTTCTTCGGCTTCAGTTGCTACTGGTTCTTCAGCAGCAGCGGTCGCGGCCGGTTCCGTCATGCTTTCGACAACCGGCGCCTGCGGCTCGACTACTGCAGTCGACCGCTGTGTCAATTGCGACACGAGCTCTTCCACGGTGGGGGCTGGGCTGCGGCTTCTTTCAGTCGGCTCTCCCACCGTCCCAGTCACCTCCGTCCCCTTGTTCCACGGGGTCGGAAGGCGGAATCTCCTGCAAGCACTCGGAATTCAGTTGTCAGCATACACAACATGGCAAGATAAGTACTCGACTACTCTACTCGAGGAGATTACCTCTTGAGACGTGGTCTCAGTGACTTTCAACTTCTTGGCAACGCGCTTGCGTGCCACATTGCGCGGCTTCCTAGGCGGCGCAGGCAGACTAGCCTCCAAGCTAGTCGGAGGATCGTGGATGAGAGGGACATTAGGCAGTCCAGGGCGGCTGAACCTCGACCGCAGCTGGAACTGCTCCTGCAGCGTCTCCTCGTCCTCCTCGTCGGACGTGTCTTCGACGACGACGGTGTCGTCACCTTCGCCGACTTCACGGTGTTCCTTCTCCTTGCCCTTCCCCTCCTCCGGGATATTCACAAGTTGAGGAGGCGAAGCCGGCTCAGAGACAAAGTTTACAATGTCATCCTGCAACAAGTACATTGGGTGAGCACGACTACTACCACGCAATCAGTACTCGGACACTGAGTGCGGCTACTGACCTCGTTCGGTGGTCGAGATGCGGAGTACTCGGGGACCGGGCAGGGCGTGTACGACGGCATGTCCTTGAAGATCCTGCCCAGCCTCTCAACGATGTCGTCATCATCGATCTCACCACCGGGCATCCGCGACGAGTCGCCCTCACCGGTGTATTGGTAGCCGAGGGTGTCGCGAGCCATCAGTGGCTGCACCCTCCTCTTCATGAAGCTGAAGGCCACATGCTCGGCCCTCAGCCCGGCTTCTCTCAAAGCCTTGATCTTCAGCAGCAGCTCGGGTAGCTGGATACCCTCCTGCATCGTCGGCTCCGTATTCCACCAGGGCCGGTGCTTCGGCTGCTTCCCGCTGGGCTTCGGCAGCTCCGGGTGGTGGTTGGTGATGTAGAACCACTTCGACTTCCAGTCCTGGTTGGAGTCGATCAACTTGTACGCCAAGTACTGCTCGGCGGCGTCTTCGCGCATCTGGATGCCGGCTCCTCCGACTACTCTTGGGTCGTTGGCGCTCGGCTGGGGCTTCACGCGGAAGAACTTCCGGAACAATACCCAATGGGGTTTGATCCGCAGGAATACTTCACAGAAGTGGACGAAGACGGATACGTGGAAGATGCCATTGGGATTCAAGTTAAGGTACTCGATACCGTAATAGTCGAGAAGACCCTTGAAGAAGTCGCTCGCCGGGAGAGCCAACCCGCGCTCCACGAATCGCGCGAACATCGGGATCTCGTCGGGGTTCTTCTCCATCGGGTATGGATCTCCCGCGGCGGCGCGCCACATGTCGACCTCCTTTTCCCGGAGGAAACCACTGTTCACCAGTGCCAACAGGTCCTCAGTCTTCGCCTTGGACTTCTTCCACTCCTTGTTCGGATTGGGATGCGGGGGAGACGCCAGCGGCGTTGACCCTCCAGCGGATCCGGCAGCCTCTGCACGGGACCTCTTCTTCCCGGCGGCGGTCTTCATGCTCTTCGATGGTGAGGGTTTCATTCTCCAAGTGCAGCGGGTTTTCACTCGCATTCGCTCGGGGGCTGCGGCGGTGGCTACTGGCGGCGGTGTGCGTGGATCTACGATTTCCGGCGCGGTGGCAGTGTGCACTGGCGGCGGTCTCTTAGCGCGATCTGCTTCGAATGGCTGCAAGTGCTGTGGATGAAAAACCCTAAGGGTTTTGGCTTCTATTTATAAGTCAACCGGTGGCTCCGCAACGGCCGGATGGATATGTATTGGCAGCTGACTCAGCGGCGGCCGCCTGACTCTTCAACTTCCAGTAGTCGATGCGCTCTATCTCGGGGGCTCGGCTACGACTACTCAACTTTCTGGGTGGCGACAAGATTCAAGAGCAACTCAGGACACCTTCTACATTCAAGATGACCCTTCAATTCGAGAGGATGTACTCGACTCAAGGCTCGGGGGCTCCGTGCCACGTGTCCTTCGGTTTTTTTCTCCGGATTTTACGGGATAATCTTGCCAGAACTTCAGATTGACCCTCAGCCAGAGTCTACAACTCAACCTAAGGCTCGGGGCTACTCCATATGGAGTGCGATTTTGCAATCGCACTTCCATATAAATCTCGGCTTCAAGACAACGCGGGTATTATTGAAGACCTTCGAGAGGAGGACTCGAGGACGCTTGGGAACTACTCGAGAAGACTTCAAGACTACTCAAGGATCAGCTGGAGTACCTTCCAGCCTCGGGATGCTTCAAGTATTCTTGAGGACTTTTGGCTTGTAGTACTCAGGGACGCCTGAGGACTACTTGTCAAGGCCATCAAGACTACTCGAAACTATCCTGCTCGACTACAAAGTACTCGGGGGCTTGTCGTATGGACCTCCCTGGGCCCACTATCTCGGTGGGTACCAGGACCGACTACTCGGTGGGCCCCTGGGACTACTCGACTTGTGCTGCACGGCACTTGATGGCGTGAGGCGCAAGGACTATGGTGGAGAAGTACTCGGATAGGGAGCTATACATGTCCTGTACTGTGTAGAGAACTCCTAGACGTACCCGACTAGTACTCTCTCCCTAAACCGACTTGTAACCCTGCCTCCCGGGCTATATAAGGCGAGGCAGGGACACCTCTCTCGGATACGCATCATCTTGTAAACACACCCAATCAATCCAGAGCTACGCAGCATACAGGACTTAGGGTATTACGCACCTCGCGGCCCGAACCTGTCTAAATTGTGTGCCACGTATCTCTTCCTTCGAGTTACCGATCTCGGCGAGGCCACATTCATCTACCTCGGGTACTCCCCTTTGTAGGTTGCCGGTCTAAAACACCGACACCTGCCTCCCCCCTACACCGGCAAGGTGCTGAAGGAGAAGGCCGACTCCTGGCACCACGGCGTGTCTCCCTCCTCGCACCAGGCGCGGTTGGATTCGCTCCTAACCGCGTTGAAGAACCTGGCGGACGCCGGGTTGGGCGCGGCCTCGGTCCTCGCGAACCTCCACCACCGGCGGATCGTCCCCCTCATGGAGAGGCGGCTCTGCATTTTCGAGATGGACGAGGAGGCCGACCCCGTGGCGCTGGCGCAATCACGGCTGCTGCCCGACCCCTTCCCGCAAGAGTACGTGGCCACGAGGGCGAGGCGCGCCATCAACCTCAGGGCCGTCAAGCACGGCCACGATGACCTCTGGTCATTCGTCATGCTCCCCTACGGTCCATTGGTGAGTGGATTTCTGCCCCCCTTCTCGCTATTTATCCGCGAGGCGCCGGCGTGGCTTGAATTTTCGTTCATCCCTCGCAGGTGATGGCCGTGGATGCCGCGCGGTCCGATCCGCCCACGCCCCGAGCCCGGGCGCGCGCGCGCGGCGCAGCAGCGGGAGCAGGAGCGGGCGGCGCGCAAGAGGGAGAAGAGGATCCGGCGGCGGGAGCGCCGGGAACAGAGAGATGAGGAGTTCCGGCTGCGCGAGCAGCAGGGACTCTCTCCCCCGGCGACTTTAGAAGACTCGTCGTCGGGAGAGGAGGAGTAAGAGAGCGACGGGGGGCGAGCTCTCCCCGAGAGGTGGGAGCCCGCGCCCCCCTCACCAAGAGCCGCAGGGGCGGCAAGGGAGCAAGCGTCTGGGGCGGGTGCAGGAGTACCCGTCGCCAGGCGGTCTATGATAGAGGCGGCGCGGGCCGCGGAGGTGCCGGCGCACGCCGCGGAGGCGCCGGCGCGCGCGGCGGAGGCGTCTGGGGGCGCGGCGCTGGCAACGTCGACCGCGCCCGCAGCGCCCGTCGAGCCCTCGAGGAAGAGGAAGCGGGGCTTCTCTACCCTGAGGTAAGGAATCGCTCCCCGAGACACCCTGTCCTCGAGAGGCGGGGGTTTGATTTTTCCGTCTTTGTGTTCGCAGGGTGACGCCGACCGTGCCCCCCCTCGCGCCCGCCAAGGTGCTGAGGTCGGACGCGGCCGTCCCCACGAGGCGGCGCTCGTCGAGGGCACCGCGGGCGACTGGGAGCGCGGCGGCGGCGGCGAGTGAAGCCCCACGCAGCGCGGCCACGGCCACTGAGTCGCGGCAGGTGGCGACGGCCACGACGGCGGTCATGACCATGGCGGTCACCGCGCCGTCGACTTTGCCGGCGCCCGCCCCTGCCGGCAGCCCTCGGGTGGCGGTGATGGAGGTCCCAGACGACGACGTCCTGCCGCCAGGATGGGATCAGTGGGCGAGCCCGCCCACGTTAGCCCCCGAGCCCCCGGCGGGGGCGCTCGTGATGAGGGAGGACGGCTGCGTGATGCCGGGGCACCCGGCGCGCGGCGCCGAGGCCTCGTCGTCGCGCGCCACCCTTCCGACCTCGGGTGGTCCTGCGGCGAGCCCGGAGCGGGGGCGGGAAGGCGTCGACGCGCCGCCGGCCCACTTCGCCGAGGCTCAGGCCGAGCAGGAGCTGTGGCAGGAGCTCCGCGACCACGGCGCCTCGCTCAACCGGGCGTTGAACGAGGCGCTGCGGATCCACAGCGGTCCAGCGTGGCGCGTCTTCCGGGTACGTGGTTGTTTGTTGAATTTTGTGATTCTTCCCCCCTTGTTTCTTTCGCGCCCGCGCTTCTCCTGAGTGGTGCTCATTGGTCTTCATCCGCCGGCGGCAGGAATTGGAGGACCGCGCCAGGGAGAGATATGGCGCCCTCGACCAGATGAGCTCCGAGCTCCGCCAGCTCCGGGAGCAGCGCGACGCTCTCGACGCCCTCGTCGAGGCCCTGAGGACGGGCGACGGGTGGCTGGCGTACCGGGCGGAAGCCCTGCGGGACCAGCTCCTGGAGTTGGAAGGCCAGTCCACGGAGGGGGCCTCCGCCGTCGAGAAGGTGTCCACAGCGCTCGTGGACCGGGATGAGGTGCTGCGGAGGGCGAGGGAGGATCTGGCGGGGGCGCGCACCGTGGCGGTAGAGTGGGAGGCGGAGGTGGCCTCTGCTCGTGCCCAGCTTCAGCAGGACCGCGCAGCCCTCGAGGGAGCGCGGGCCTGGCAGAGTCAGGCCGAGGAGAGGGCCAAGGAGGCCGAGGAGCTGAGGGCCAGCCTGGCGGACAAGGCCGCCGCGGTCGTCACGGCGGAGGAGCAACTCCGGCGAGAGCAAGCCGCGCGCCAGGAGGCGGAAGGCCAGCTTCAGCAGGAGCGGGCTGCCCTCGTCGAGGCCCGAGCTGCGCTCGAGCGGGAGCGCTTGGCGCGGGAGGAGGCGCTGGGTTGGCTCCAGCAAGAGCGCACCGCGCTCGAGGGGGCGCAAGCGACCCTCAAGCAGCGGGAGGACGAGGCGTCGAAGCTCAACGGGGAGCTGGTCCAGATCAGCGTCTCGCTGGCGGACGCGCGCCAGTCCCTCGAGGAGCAGGAGGCCACGGTTCTCGGCCTGCAGCAGGCGGCTGAGGACGCGCGCCAGGCCCTCGAGGCGGAGAGGAAGCAGGTCGAAGGTAAGTTATCTTCCGTCCCTTTTCGTTCGCAGTCCAGACGGATTAAGGCAGCTCGGATTAGCCTTCCATATTGTAACCAACTAGAGATAGGTTTCCCAGTTGTAACCGACCTAGACTCCAGTCCACCGACCTTGTCCGTCCCCTAATATAAGGCGGGCAAGGGTGCCCTCTTGGGCAGCAGACCATCGACACCACGACCATGTAATCTCGCCACGCCAGCAATACAATCAAGAACTGGACGTAGGGTTTTACTCTCCGGAGGCCCGAACCAGTATAAAATTGCCTTGTCCTTGTGTCTCGTCATAATTTCCGTGTGCCACACTAGCATAACCATCACGTTCTTAGCTCCCGATCTCCCCACCGAACAACTAAACCACAGGGATTAACACCCCCGTGGGCTGTCCAGATCTCACCATCTGACAGTGAAAATGGCCAATAGTTGTTCACTGGTAGCACTTTATGCTACAGACTATCAGTGTATAAATTCAGTCACAGTACTGTTAAGTACTAATTAAAAATATCATGTATTCTGTTAATTGTTAAGTATTGGTTAAGCACTGATTAAGTACTTTTACTTAAGTTTTTAATGTTTCAGTGCTTGAAGTTCCAATTATTTTTTTACAAAGGTTGAATAGTTTCCTGTTAGTATGAATCACCAAATGGTGTGTTACAAAGCCTGAACTAGTGATCCATAAGGTAGAAACCTCTGCAGCCATTGGATCAGATTTGGATGGTGGATGTGTGGCCGCCAGTCACACTGTGACTTGCCTGGCAAGTCACTGAATCCTCCTCCCCTCAGAGGACTTTTCTGGCTGACGGAAATGCAACGATTTTGGGCCACCGCGATCTGTCGTAACACGTCCAAACCAGAACCTAATCGGGCTGCTCTCCGCCACTTACTGCTCGGTCCCTTCCGCCACGCCTCCTTGTAGTTTAGCTCTAATAGGTATTCCCTCCGTCCCGCAATATAAGGACATGAAGCATTCAAACTCCAGAAACAACACTAGGAGAAAATGACCTCTATACCCCTCATTTTACACAACCACCAACCTACTAACTCACTCACCAACCAATTTAGTTTTATCTTATGCCTCCAGGTTCTTATATTTTGGTACAAAATTCGAACTCTCTGTCCTTATATATGGGGACGGAGGGGTAGTTTATTTCCTTTCCTTAGCGCCTTCATGGCTTGTGCCCATTGTGATCCTTACTACTTGCTGCATGCGGCCACCACCTTCATCGTCGTCGGCGTCTTCGCTAGACAACTCGTCGTCGTCGTGCTTCATCACTAAGTACCAATACAATAATCTCTTATATGCTGCCTTCTCCAGCAACTTCCCCTCCACCCTTCCCCTCTTCTGATTGCTGGCCATCCCCGGCCCCGCCCCTGATCTCGC
Organism: Cenchrus fungigraminus; assembly: GCA_036936925.1. NCBI lineage: Eukaryota > Viridiplantae > Streptophyta > Magnoliopsida > Poales > Poaceae > Cenchrus > Cenchrus fungigraminus. Next base: position 91,016,708 of record CM072776.1, on the reverse strand, counting down.
TGGAGATGGGGTCGATTCGAGTGTTCCAGCTTCAGATCCGATCCCCTCTTGGGTAGATCTACTTTCTGGGTTGGTCTCCGGTCGATTCCCCTAGGTGCACGAGGCCTCTGCTTCTGAGCCTTGCCTCTGTCCCCACCACAGGTGGGTTGTTCTGATGTTGCTGCTGCATACAGATGTGGCCTCCTCGCAGTTTTTGAACGTGTCGTTAACCTCCAACCTCCGCTTAAGCCTTGATGCAGTTCTTTACTCAACGTCTGATCCGCTCAAGCAACAAATCTTTGGTGGTTGTTCCGACGGATTCACCTCCTCCCAGGATTTGATTTGGTGGTTGTTGGTGCGGAAAGTAGTCCCGACACTAACTAGTACGAGCGCAGAGATCTATATCTCGATGGCCGGTGCTAAGCAACTAGGTGACGCGAGGTTTATCCTGGTTCCGGCCGGGGCCGTACGTCCAGTAGGGGTGTGCTTGAGGCACTGTATTGCATTGCACCGTGGTGCTCGTAAAGGGGAGCTACAAGCAAGGCAGGAGAGGAGGAGAAGCCTCCAGGTACCTGAGGTTTGATTGAGGCGAAGTGGCAATATCGTGAACGTGGGCGGAAGTGTGCAACTGTGCCGCTATTCGTCCCCCACAGCTAGGGGACCGCCCCCTCCTTTTATAGGCCAAGGGGGGGGGCGGTTTACAATCGTGTCGTGCTGTTCTAATTACGTGTGGCGGTATGGTGTACAACGCGGTGGAGTTGATGGCTGTCCTGGCGAATCTTGCTCCCGTCGGGCGTCATGGCGTGTCCTGTTCTCTCCCAGGAGCGGCTTCGAGGGTGGCTATGTGGGAACTTCCCGTTCGATCGCCGTCCGTACGCTGACTTCGAGGGTGCGGCTAACGGAAGGCCGTGAGGTGCACAGCCACGGGCGTGGCAACATCTTGTCGCCTCGGGTTCCCGCGGCGCCGGGGATGGCCGCACAGGGCCCGGGATGGTTGCACAGCGGCGGGGATGGCTAAACAGGGCCAGAGGTGACGGGGGAGACGCGCTCCGCTGGTCTGATGTCATGGCGTCGTCCCGCGTGGGTGTGGGGCAGGTGTCCGTACCCTTTTCGAGGGTTCCGCTGTCCTCTTTCGAGGGCGCGGCACGCCGGCCGTACGGGGGTGGGTGGCACAGTGTCACGGAGTTGACACTGGCCTCACCGCACAGCGTCGTACAGTGGCGGAGATGGCCGCACAGGGCCGAGGGTTGGCAGAACAGCGCCGGGGCAGGATTCCCAGGTGGTGTCAGAGGGTCGGCGTGGCGAGGATTCGCTCTTGACCCGGGCGCCCGCGACGTGCCAGAGCATTTAATGCTCTGGTCGAGAGAGCAGGCGTGACGTCATGGGCCGGAGGTCGGGGACCCACGTGAGCCTCGAGCGAGGCGCGAGCAAGGCGGAGTCCCGCACGAGGGGGCGTCCAGCCCTCGAGCGAGGCAGAGTTTTGGTGGTACGGCACCGGGCCCCTCGAGCGAGGCGGAGTTTTGCCCGAGGGGTGCTGAGGCCGGCGGCTTGCTGGGCCGTTGGCGTTAGTCGGGCCGTGGTTGTAGTTTGTCGTTGATGTGTTCGTTTTGCGTTTTTATTATTTCGCGAAAATGGGTTTTTCCCCGGTTATTAGGGGACCCTTGTGGCTGTCCTCGACAGTAGCTCCCGAGCCTCTGCAGTGGTATCCGTTAGGAACCCGCAGAGGCTGGCACTTGCTGATAGGACTTTCTTCCCTCCTGGTTGCTATGCCATTCCGTGGGGGCGCGCTAGCGGATCCGCGGGGCTAGCCCCCGAAGCCTTGGAGGAGTGTGTATACTCCTTCAAGGTTTTTTCCCGCAGCGTCATCATTGTGCGAGCTGTCGGTTTCAGCCGGCATCGGCGATGTTGCAGCCGGCCTCGGCGGCGCCATGCGCATGTATTGACACCCGCATGCGTTCGGCGCATATCCAGGAGGTGTAGCCATGCGTTGAGCCCCCGAGCCCGGGCCCGTTCGAGGCGATCAGGGCGTGCTCTTCGACTTTTTTGTGCGTTCCTCGCCGTCCCTCCGCGGGACAGGGGGGTGAGGCCTCCATGACTCCCATTGAGCGGGTCGCGAATCGTGGGTTCCTCATCGAGCTGTTATCGGGCGATTCAAGTGGACGCCCGTGCCCCGTTTGATAAGGGTCGGCTCGTGGTCCGGAGACGCATCCATGAAAACGCTCACTTGGGTGTGCTAGGCAGGGCTCGGTCCCGTTCGCTGGGGACCGAGGGCGCGAAAGATCTCCCTCGATGGAATACGACATGTGGGGCGCCCTCGAGTTGGTTGGCTCGAGGGTAGGCTCGAATGCGCGCGCCCTGGTCGTCCCTGACTCAGTTGATCTAGGGCGCCTGTTCGAACCCTTCGAGGGTCAGGCATCGAACCCTTGATCAGTAGGCCCGTTGCGGGGTGGCGGTTGGGCGCCCCCGTCTTGTTTACATCTGCAGGATACGAAGGGTCGCGGTCGAGCCGACCCTCGAGTTGCTGATCAGTAATCCTCTACATTCGAGGTCATCTGTGGCGCCCACCTCCGACGAGTGGGACTTATCACCACTGATCAGCGATCGCACCCTTCGAGGGTCTGGTTTTTTCGAGCCTTGGCTCGGGCCGCGCGGGGGTTGTCCTTACTTGGTAAGGAACCGGGCCATTAAATGGCCGCAGTTGCGGCAGTGGTCGTGCGCTGCGGGCGCACCTTTTCAGGCGGCGCAACCGCTCGCGTAGTGGACGACGTCGGGGGCGGACGTGACGGGATGCCGCGACCCCTCGTTTACCGCACCGTAATGATCGCGTGTGCACGCGTACCTGGCCGTTTCGGCGTGGTGGGGCCCGGCTGTCGGCGACGGACGACGTCACCTGCAGTTAATGCGCACGGCGCGCGCGGTTTTCGGGAGCGCAGTTCCCCCAGGGCTATAAATCGTGAAGGAGGGAGAGGTAAATCCCCTACCTCATCACTTGGCATCCGCGGCCCCCCGCTCCTCGCCTCTGCTTCTTAGCAGCACACCCCCTTGCTCTTGTCCCCTGCTCGTTTCGCCTTCGCGTGTCGCCGCCTCTCTTGCTTCAGCGCTTACCTGCAATGGCCCCGGCCCAGCCAATCGTGGTGCTGGCCCCCCTGCCGTGGACTCGGTCGACGGTGACGGAGTTGGCTCTGCGCGAGCTCGTGAACGGCGGGCAGCTGGCGCCGAACGTGGAGGGGGTGCCCCCGGTGTGGATCGTTCCGCCAGCAACGGACCGGGAGCCGAACCCGCCGTACGGCTACGTTGTTAGCTTCGTCAGGCACCACGAGCATGGCTTCACCGCGCCGGCGAGCCGCTTTATGCGGGGGCTGTGCTACCACTACGGGGTGGAGCTTCACAACTTCGCCCCCAATGCGATCTCGCATGCGGCCACCTTCGTCGGCGTCTGCGAGGGGTTCCTGGGGATCCCCGTGAATTGGGACCTCTAGATCCACTTGTTTCGCTCGGAGCTGCACACTGTCGCCACGACCGAGAAGTGAGTGCGTCGGGTGGTGTGTGCCAGCGGCCTGACGTTCTCGGTGCGGGACTCGCGTAAGGAGTGGTACCTCCCGTGCACGATGACGTCCAACAACGCAGAGTGGGAGAGGGGGTGGTTCTACCTTCGCAACGAAGGCGCCGGCTTCCCCCCTACACCGGCAAGGTGCTGAAGGCGAAGACTGACGCCTGGCATCACGGCTTATCTCCTCCCTCGCGCCAGGATCGGCTGGAGTCGCTCCTCAACAGACTGAAGAGTCTGGCGGATGCCGGACTAGGGGCGGCCTCGGTCGTCGCCAACCTGCACCACCGGCGGATCGTTCCCCTCATGGAGAGGGAGCTCCGCATCTTCGAGATGACAGAGGAAGCCGACCCTACAGCGTTGGCGCGCTCGCGGCTGCTGAACGAGCGTTTTCCTCAGGAGTACGCGGCGACGAGGGCGAGGCGCACGGTCAACCTTAGGACCGTGCCGACCTTTGGTCGTTCATCATGCTTCCCGACGCCCCGCCGGTAAGTAGGCTTCCCCTTCCCTTTCGGTTCCTTGCGATGTATCGGTGTGGTCCTAACGGATGCCATTAGTAGAGGGTGACCGTGGACGCCGCGCGGTCGGATCCACCAACGCCCCGGGCCCGGGCGGCCGCCCGCGCCGCGCAGCGGCGGGAACAGGAGTGGGCGGCGCGCAAGAAGGAAAAGAGAATCTGGCGGCGGGAGCCCCGGGAGCAAGAAAGCGAAGAGTATCGGCTGCGCGAGCAGCAAGGGCTCTCCCCCCTGGTGACTCCCGAGAACTCATCGTCGTCGGAGGAGGAGGAAGAGGAGAGCGATGGGGGGCGGGCCCCCCCTTGAGGGTGGAGTCCCCCGCCCCCGTCACCACGGGCTGTGGGGGCGGCAGCGGAGCAGGCGCCCGCGACGGGCGCAGGGGCGCCTACCGCCGGGCGGTCAGTGGAAGAGGCGGCGCGCGCCGCGGAGTCGCCGACGAGCGCCGCGGGGGCATCTGCGAGCGCTGCGGCGGCGAAGACGGGCGCCACAGCAGCGCCTACCGAACCCTCGAGGAAGAGGAAGCGGGGCTTCTCCAATCTGAGGTAAGTAGCATTTTCCCCGCGTGCCCCTGGTTTCGAGGGGTTGGTGCTCAGTTTTGTGTTTTTTCGTTCGCAGGGTGACGCCGTCCGTCCCCGCCCTTGCGCCGGCTAAGGCGCTCAGGTCGAACGCGTCCGTGCCGACGAGGCGGCGTTCGTCGAGAGCGTCGTGGGCGGCAGGAGACGCTGCGGCAACGGGTGAGCCACCGCGCCCCACGGCTGTAGCCACGGGGCTGCAGCAGGAAGCGGCGACGGCAGCGGCCACAGCAGTGGCGACGCCGGCACCACCAGTGCCTGCCCCCACCGCGGGTGACCGCGCGGCCGTGGTGGAGATCCCTGACGATGACGCCCCGCCCCCGGATGGGGCCAATGGGAGAATCGGCCCGCGCCAGCCCCCGAGACTACGGCAGGTGTGTTGGTGGTGCGGGCGGACGGCTGCGTGATGCCGCGGCGCCCGTCGCACGGCGCCGAGGCCTCGTCATCATGCGTTGCCCCGCCTGCCCCTGACGCCATCATCACGCGCCCAGAGCAAGAGCGGGGCCACGCCGGTGCGCCGCCGGCTCACTTTGACGAGGCCCAGGCCGAGCAGACGCTGTGGCAAGAATTTCGAGACCACGGCGCCTCGCTCAACAACGCGCTGAACGAGGCATTGTGGATCCACGGGGGTCCCGCGTGGTGGGTTTTCCAGGTGCGTCTTTCTTGTTGAATTCGGAGTTTTTCCCCTTGTCCCTTCCGCATTCGCGCGTTTCCTGACTTTGTTTCCTTTCGCACCTTGTCTGCCGGTGACAGGAGCTGGAGGGCCGTGCTCGGGAGAGGTACGGCCTCCTTGCCCGATTGAGCTCCGATCGTGACTGGTACCGGGACCAGTACGACGCCCTCGACGCCCTCGTTGAGGCCTTGCGGACCGACAATGGATGGCTGGAGTACCGGCTGAAAGTTGTGCGGGACAAGCTTCTGGAGCAGGGCGCCCAGGCTGCGGAAGACGCCTCCGCGGTCGTGAAGGTGAGGACGGCGCTCCTAGAGCGGGCCGAGGCGCTGCGGAAGGCGCGCGAGGACATGGCCGCGGTGCGGGCTGCGGCGGCAAAGTTTGAGACGGAGCTAGCCTCCGCTCGAGCCCAGCTCCAGCAGGACCGCACAACCCTCGAGGGGGCGCGGTCCTGGCCGAGCAGCTGAGGGTCGACCTGGCTGAGAAGGTCATCTCACTCACTGCGATGGAGGAGCAACTCCGGTAGGAGCGGGGCGCGCGCCAGCAGGCAGAGTCTCATCTCCAGCAGGAGCGGACTGCTCTTGCTGAGGCCCAGGCCGCCCTCGAGCGTGAGCGCATTGCGCGGGTGGAGGCGCAGGGTCTACTCCAGTAGGAGCGCGCTGCGCTCGAGAAGGCGCAGGCGACCCTCAAGCTGCGGGACGAAGAAGTCACGCGGCCTAACGGGGAGCTGAACCAGCTGAGCGTCTCCTACGAGGATCAGGGCCAGGCCGGCGAGGAAAAGGAAGCGATGATCCTTGACCTGCAGCAGGCGGCTGAGACTGCGCGCGCGGCCCTCGAGACAGAGAAGAAACAGGTCGAGGGTGAGTTACCTTTCCTGCCTTTCGCTTGTTGGCTCGATTTGTTTCGGATCGGCTCCCATTTTTGGTTCGTGTTTTCGGTTTTCAGGCCTACGGACCGCCCTTGGGAACTCAGCAACCCAGGCGCAAGTCATTCAGACGGCCTACAATTCTTCGCAGCAGGAGCTGGAAGAGCTGCTGGCCGCCGCCCTCGAGGCGTGCCAAGGGATCGAGGAAGGCGAGGCGCAGGCCGGGAGTTTGATGGCGAGTCGTCTCCGCGCTCTGGGCGGCCACGTTACACAACGCATGCGCCGCGCCCTTCACCTGGGGGTCCAGAAGGCCCTCAGCGTGGTGGTGTCGCACTACCGGGTGAACCTCGGGGCGATCTCCACCGGCTACGTCGTTCCCGTCGGCGTCGACGATGAGGTGGAGATGAAACGCGTGGACACGCTCGCTGCGCCTGCCGCCAACGTTCTCGCCGAAGACTTCATGGATTTCCTCTTCCCGGACGCTCCCCCGGCTGGCGGCCCTCAAGCCTCAAAAAACGTTGGGCGTTCGTGCCCATTATGTTTTTTGTGTTAGTATTTGAGCCATGTGGCTATGTAATGAGCACTTGCTGTTTGAAACATTTGGATGTTTGTAAGTTGAAGCACTTGTTTTTTATCTCAGCAGCCGTGTTGTTCTGTCTCCCCCCATTTCTTAGGTGAATTTTGGCCGGAAAGATTTCGTTCGCACGAGTAGCTTGTAGGCAAAGCGGCGAGGGGGAAGGGCCGTATCCTGCTGGAGGCGTGGGCTATCCTCGATTCGCGCTTCTTCGCCCTTTGGCTGCTCGCGTCCCGTGTAAATTCACCCAAAGTTCGGGTCGAGCCGTACTTAGCACATTTGCGACGATTTTTTGAAAAAATGGGACCATTTTTTCGGGGGGGAGGGGGGGTGCCCCCCCGTAGTAGCCCCCGAGGGGGACTTGGTTTTCAGGGGGAAAGCCGAGTCGCCCTTTTAACTTTTATTTCATGATGAGATTTACAATTATACAACCAACTGGGGTGTTGGGTATGTAAGCAACGAAAAAGGCTTTGAAATCCTTCTCAAGGATAGAAGCGACGTAGCTGTTGGATGTTCCAAGCGTTGGTGAGCTCCTCGCCATCCTCGTTCGCCAGCTTGTAGGTGCCGGGCTTGAGCACTTTGACCACGACGTAGGGTCCCTCCCATGGGGGCGATAGCTTGTGGCGACCTCGGTTGTCTTGGCGCAGTCTCAGGACTAGGTCCCCCTCGTTGAAGTCTCGGCGCCGTATCTTTCGAGCTTGGTACCGCCTCAGCGCCTGCTGGTACCTTGCTGAGTGCATCAGGGCCACGGTGCGTGTCTCGTCCAATTGGTCCAGTGAGTCCTCGCGGGCTCGCTGGTTGGCATCTTCGTCGTAGCTTTTGACCTTGGGCGCCCCATACTCCAAGTCTGTGGGGAGGACTGCCTCCGCGCCGTAGACCAGGAAGAAAAGGGTAAACCCCGTGGCTCTGCTCGGGGTGGTTCTAAGGCTCGAAACAACTGTCGACAGCTCCTGGAGCCATTTTCGGCCAGACTTGTTCAGCCTGTCAAAAATCCTGGGCTTGAGGCCTTGTAAGATCATGTCGTTGGCCCGCTCCACTTGACCGTTGGTCTGTGGATGTGCGACGGCCGCCCAATCCATGCGGATGTGGTACTTGTCGCAAAACTCCAGGAATTTCCTGCCGGTAAATTGGGACCCATTGTCGGTGATGATGGAATTGGGCACCCCAAACCGGTGGATGAAGTCGGTGAAGAACGATACGGCTTGCTCCGCCCTGAGGTTTGTGATCGGGTGCACCTCGACCCATTTGGAGAACTTGTCTATGGCGACCGGCAGGTGGGTGTAGCCCCCGGGCGCCTTTCGCAAGGGCCCGACGATGTCTAGCCCCCACACGGCGAAAGGCCTGTGAGACATGGGTACCCCTGGGTCCTCACCGACCAGGCTCACGGCCGTCCCCGACAAGTGGGTCCGGCCTACTAGAAGACCCACTGACCTGTCAGTGGGCCCAACCGACCTAGTTGGCAGCCCACACGACCTCCTGAAGACCTTCGAAAAGATTCCTGTCAGATGGTGAGATCTGAGCAGCCCACGGGGGTGTTAATCCCTGTGGTTTAGTTGGTCGGCGGGGAGGAGTCTAAGGCTAAGAACTCGAAGGTCGCACACGAGTATGCGGAACACAGAGAACACGGCGAGTTTATACTGGTTCGGGCCTCCGGAGAGTAATACCCTACGTCCAGTTGTTGGTGTGGATTGCTTGAGGATTGCGCGATTGAGGTTGGGGTTACATGAGGGATCGCCTCGTCCGCCTTATATTGGCCAGCAGATGAGGTCGGTTCCCAGACTCCTGGTCGGTTACGACCAGGAGACCTAAGTCTACGTTACACATCTTGCCATATCCCGTCGATCTGCTTTGGGGCGAAGTCCTCCGAGGTCTTGTCTTGTCTCGTACGCCAAGTCTTGAGGTCGTGATGAACTAGGTCGTCTGGGGAATCTTCAGGAAGGTCTTCAGGAGGTCGTGTGGGCGGCCAACTAGGTCGGTTGGACCCACTAACAGGTCGGCAGGTCTTCTAGTAGGCCGGACCCACTTGTCGGGGACGGCCGTGAACCTAGTCGGTGGGGACCCAGGGGTACCCATGTCTCACAAGCCCCCGAGCGAGGTGTAGGCGCAGCGACCTTAGAAAGGTCATGACAAAGTCGTAGAGCTATCGACAGGTCGAATAGCATGCACGTCGGTCCAAAAGAAAAGGAAACAAATCAGCTTAGCAGCCGACCTGTGTGTAGTCTTTGCCGAACGAAGAGAGGTCAAGTGACGACCTATAGGAAGCAGGCTTCTGATAGATCGAAACGACGATGAAAAAATTCAGAGGGCATCGAAGATGCACTCATGAGTAGTATCTGAGCATCATGGCGGGCAGGATGGCCGGTATGATGGTCCAAAAACGAAGAAGAAAAAGGAAAAGTAGGTCGAGTAACGACGTGATAAGAAATGGGTTTCTCATCAGGTCGGTACGACGAGGAAAACAAGAGGGCGTCGAAGACGCACTCATAGAGTAGTCCCTGAGGATTGAAGCAGACAGCATGGCTGGTTTGATGCTCCAAAAAGAGAAGAAAACTGAGTCATGGTCTTGATCGAACGAAGTGTAGAGACACCCAGATCTCCGAACATAGCTGCAAGGAGTCTGGTAGGGCGACCTCAAAGAGGTCTCAAGTCGATGATGTCCAGTATCCGAGGATACCCAGTAGGATCTTGAAGGGCGCATCGTGCGAAGAGGTCTTCTATAGTCTTCGAAATCAACGATGAAGCTGGTAAAACAATGTTGATCTTGAACGTATGTAGTGTAGAGACATCCAGATATCTTGCATAGCTGCAAAGAGTCTGGCAGAGCCACCCGAGGTATGCCGACCTCAGGAAGGTCTCAAGTCTATAGCGCCCAAGCACCCGGAAGCGCTTGGCAGGGCCATCAGGCGCGCACCCCACAGGGAGGCCTTCATTCCGACTTAAAATCCTTGGTGTCCAGAGCAGGCTGGCAGGGCTTATAAAAGCACACCGACCTCGGAAGGTTACACATCCTGGGCGCCCAACTCGGTTGGCAGAGCCGTAGACATACCAAGGTATTGCAAGACCTAAGTATTAAGGCACGCCGACCTCGAGGTGGTCGTTTTGGTGTCCAGACGACCAGCAGAGCTGCTGACCATCCAGCGGAGCCGTTGTGCTAAGGTATTGACGACCTCAACAATAGGCACACCGACCACGGAGGCCCGACGAAAATTGTAGATCTCCATGATGCTTCTGATCTCCATGGTACTTTTTAGATCTCCAGGCGCCCAGAAGGATCTGGAAGAGCAGCGAGGCACGCCTACCCCGGAAGGTCTTCAATCGAACCTACGACCATTCTGCTCAGGAAACAGAAATATAGGCTGATTGGAATAGGTCCGTTTACATACAGAGCCATAGCGGGTGTAATAGGACGCAGAGCCTAGCGAGTGCAAATAAAGGTCATCAGGTCGTAGAAGAAGGTCGTGAAGTCGTCGTCGAAGGGGGGCTAAGGTAGGCGCGGAGCCATCTGACATGGGGTCCGACTTTGTCTTGAAGCGTAGACTGCAGGGTCACGGGTCAACAGTGGTCGGAGATGCTCTTGCCACCCAGAAAATGACAAACTGCCCACTGATCGAGGAGTTTACTGTAGCCATGTGACCTCTGCGGCGGGGCTCAGGCATCAATGATGCGCAGACGACAAAGACGTCGTGAGTCAGAAAAGTTATGTCGTCGCCTTTAATCGTGCACAGACTACAGGTCTCCACATCACGTGGTGACAGTGTCATCACTTTCGCCTGCTGCCCGAGGCACGGCTTCGGCTATAAATAGCCCCGTGAGACTGAAGGAGGCAAGCACCGAGCATTGTTGAGCTATGAGGCTACAGAGTAGTATTTCCACCATGCCATGGGCATGTGTTCGTCCACCAGATTGTAGGTTCTTGTATTTGTAGATGCTTGGAGCTAGGAGAATTCTCGCGAAGTGTAGGCAACATCTCCATCTGCTGGGACCTGCCTCTGCGTGGTACCAGGCAGAGTTTGGAGGTGATGCTGGTCGAGCTGGAGCTATATCGGGACATCTCTGGTGAGCACCGGGAGCTCACTAGGGCTTGGTTATCAACACCGAAGAGCAAGCTCGTGTCTCCATTCGAGTAGTTGGAGCCGGGCGTGCCTTAGCTTGCGTGTTGTCCTGCAGTTGTCTCCCGCAAGGCCGCCATCAAGGTCGTGGTGCTAGGAGAAGTCTCGCGACGTACCCTGCTTCGGCAGAGTAGGTCGTGATAACCGCTCTGAGTAGCTCAGGCCTTGATGTATGTTTATCTTGTGTGCCGGGTTCTGGACCCAATGAGGTCGCAGGCGACTTGTGTACCTTCGGATTCTGGATCTAGTAAGGTCGTAGGTGGCTTGTACCCTCGAGTTCTGGATCCGATAAGGTCGTAGGCCGCTATATACCCTCGGATTCTGGATCCAATAAGGTCGTAGATAGCTTGTACCCTCGGATGGTCGATTTGGCAAAATGATTCGCCAAAGACCTGTTTTTATATGATATGGGGGCTTGCAAATCGTGTTTGCCATTAGGACGACCTGATGTGATCTTCTTTTTTGGCTGACGACCTAAACTCAGATTTAGGTCGTAGCACTTGGTCTGTTAGCGAAAAATCTGCCTTAATCTTCTCGCGAACTTCTCGGGATAGAGCCGTTGGGGCGTGCTGTACGGAGCAAGGAGCCGCAACGGATAGATTCAGTGGACCCCCCTATAAATAGAGTGGGCCGGGGCGGGGTTGACCCCATTCCCCTCATCTTCTTCCTCTCGCTCCCGTCGCTCTCGCTCCCGTCGCTTTCTGTTGACGGATAAAACTCGTATCCACCTACGATCCGCAAGCGTACGGACCTACACCTTTTTCACCACGGGGATTCCCTAGGTTCTTATCAATCCGCGGAGCAAGGGGATTGCTAGCGCTTAACCAAGTACTAATCTAGTTGAATGGAAAACCTTTGAAAGAGTATTAATCTAAAGGTAAAGACAATCTAACCTAAGTTAGTCTATGATTAACCTAGATGGTAAAGGTTGGTACAAGAGAGTGATTAAGAAAGATAAGCGTTCCCTCCCTAGGATCTAGGATATCATGGATATGCATCTACTACACGAGAGTGGTAAACCAATCTACCGGGGGTTGTGACCACGGTTTCGCCCTTTCCCTCCCCTCGTACTATCACTACGCGGAGGTAATCGTGACTAGACCTATGATGGACACGGTATGTTGATGGAATCTATGGGAGTAGCGGATATCATACGCCCGAAAAACACGGTAGCTAACCTTAATCATCAAAGCATCATCAACATGAAAGCAATAGATTGAAACCACGAATCAAGTAGCGATCACATAGCATGCATCCATCTAACCCTAGGGATGAACGGAGACATTACCCCATCATCTTACACAGATTGAAGCGCATAGGGGTGATGGAGACTCCGGAGAACGTCGTCGATGAAGATGGCGGCGATGAAGCTTGGAACACCCCTAGGCCAGCGGCTTGGAGTCCTCCTCTTGCTTCCTTCCCTCCACCGGCGTTGATCCTTGCGACGAGCTCATCTAACTCTCTCCCTCATCTTGCGGCGGCGGTTTTCTGGTGAATGGCGTCGGTAGAATGATTTGTTCGATGTGGCGGCCGACGGCGGCGGAGGTAATAAATAGACGAACACCTAGGGCAAAGGGCGTCGCGAACCGGGCCAAAAGGCCCCTGGGCCGATCCGAACAGGCCGGCCGGCCCAGTCCCTTTCTGGGCCGGTTCGGGCCCATCTTCCTCCCCGGTTGCTTCTTGCATGATTCCCTATTTGTGTGCACTTGCATGTGGGCCTTTGACGTCGTTTCCTTCACGGTTATGGCTTGAATCCTTGCTATGCAAGCTTCGCTGTTTTCTGGTTGAGTCCCTGAAGATTTGCACGTTGACGCTTCGGTCCTCGGGTCATTTGGAGTCATGTTCATCGCGTGTCTTGACTCTTGTCGGGCTTCATGATCTTCTCTTGAAGTGCTTGATGAACTTATCCCGAAAGTCTCCTCTTTAACGTTAATTTCCTGCGTAAACAACAAACTCCAAAATCGACATGCAAGTGTGAACTTGTTACATCATTAGTATGCCTAGTGGCGGGTTAGTTGCAAATCATAATCGAAACCAATGTATAACAAGTACTCTAGGTTGACGGAAATTCACCGTCAACATCTCCCCCATGCTTAAACCTTGCTTGTCCTCGAGTAATTAATCCTCGCTTAAAAGGGAAATCAGCGTTGCCTTCCAATGTTATCCCTGCACTTAGTCATTCATGACGAGACAAATTGCTCTCTCTTAAGAATTTATTTTTAAAGTTCAAGTTGTGACCGGCTTCTTTTTCATTATGGAAGATAGACTAACAATAAAGAACAAGCCACATTTAACACGATGCTCTCAAACTTAAGTGAACTTCAAACCATTACCTTGTCACATGGAAGATTTTTCAAAAAGATGCATATCCAACATAAGTGAAAATCTCTTGCAAAAGCTCATGGAAACACTCATCTCATAAAGTCACTCAAGCCTATACTAGATTATTTTCAACCTATTCTACTCATATGTGATAGTGGAAGGCTTATGTGGAGCTTGGAAGGTTAGAAACAATCCTAGCAAAACATACATTCGAAATATTGTCAAATTAAGAGAGAGATCTATTGGAATTACCGAGACTCGTCAAAAAGGCCATGGAAAATAAATGTTGGAAAGAGAGAGAGAGAGATGGAACACACACATTTAGAAAGGTAGACATGTGCAAGTGGCAAATGGATGATCCCGAGGCACGAGTGAAGTCCTCGTTATCAGATTGCACATGGTTGGAATGTTTGAGTATGGATTTGTCATCAAGGCACTTGAGAACTTATGAAGCAAAAAGAACCGAGGAGCATCTTTATTATTTTTCTTAATTTTATTTTATTTCCTTCTCATTTTTCTCTCTTTCTTTTTTTTCTTTCTTCTTCCTTTTTTTTCTTACTTTTCTTTTCTTCTCATCATATTTTTTTCATTTTTCATTTTTTTTCTTTTGCTCCTCAGAACTTTTGCAACATAATACTTACATAGCATTTGTCAGAGATGATGTAATGACTCCTCCCCCATGCTTGAACGATGCTCGTCCTCGAGCATAAAAGAGAGGGGAAATGACTGCTAAAGTAAGTATAAATTCCATAATCTTGCGGAATATTTGAATCTCCATCGAGAATTTTACTCCATACTCAAATTGGGTTGTGGACAAGGAGGTGATCACAAAAAGATGTTTTTGGTTTAGGGTGGAGGCCCAGCGAAGTTTGTGAAAATTTCGATGTGAAAACCCACAATGCATGGACAAAAGGCTAGCATGAAAAAGTTACACAAAGGAATGACCAGCTTCTTAGTCTCGAACCATAGAAATCAATCCTAATCCAACTCATCAAAAGATATGTTTGCAATCTACGGGTTTTGTTATCATAAAACATATATGTATATGGCTTTGGTAGGTAGAACTTTGCAAGAGCATCACAAACATGTAGATAGCATAAAAGTTAAGATTTCATAAAAACAACAAGTTATCCGGCTATCCATAAACTTAAATCAAAGAGCAAGATATGTATGTGGTTCTAGAGCATAGTCATTTCACCTCCACAAATAAAAGAGCCGGTATTTAAATTAATTTCAGATCATATTATAGAGAGCAATTAGCCAAGACATGTATAACTTCATGTAGGTAAAACAAAGCAGCAACTTTCATCACTTTTCCGTAAGCATAGGCAATATAAAACATCGAGGTGAACACATGGTCATGTTTATCTAAATAAAAAGAAACCTAGGTTGTCCTCCTAGTAGCCATGTTATTGTTGGAAGAGAAAAACAAAATGTTGCACCTAGTTGAGGTTGAAGGCATACTTACAAGCATTTGTGTTTGGAAAAGAGAAGGTCTATGGAGGTGTTACCATCCTTTGTTGTTCTTCGTTGCCTTCTCCCAACATCTCCATGTATCGACGTGGCTTTTGCTTTTGTCTTGATTTATCAACACTCCTAAACTTCTGAATTTAATCTTGTATGCTTAATGGAGTCATTGGTCGCCCTTCTCTTCAATGTTGTCATCACCATCTCCTCTTTTTTGTTCTCATCATCTCCTTGCTGTCTCTTTTTCATGGATTTCCCCCTCTGTCCAGAACAGAACATATATTGAAATATAGCTCTATTGAAAAGTTTATGAAATTACCTTTCCAACGTGTGGTCATTCATCAAAAATGGAGTTCAAACAAGGGAGCTATGTCCGTTTTACTTCAGCGCTGTGTACTGTCCAAAACTGATTTCAGGACGTGTTGCACTCGGTGATTCGGGCGTAACCGCTTGTAGGAACCTCCGATTGTCTTGATTCTTGATTTGTTGGAATCGTAACTTCATCAGACTTCTAAATATCCAAAAATATTCAGTGTTTTCCCTTCGAGACCATGCAGAATTTTGATGAGATCGATAGCTTCTCGCGCATTGATCCGGAGATGCTAATGATCTTGATCATTCTATCTTCTAGAGTGTCATGTTGCACTTCCGTGTTGAAGATTCAGGGTCTCCCCCATGCTTAGCATTTTGCTAGTCATGGAAGAAGAAGACAAAACATTTTTATCTTAGCCATCCTTCAATTTCCATGTAGTGAGAGTCTTTATCTTGCCTGCAAGACGTTTTAAACGCACATTCTACCCCCAAGGTGACGGTTGGGAGTAGATAGAATTGCCAATAATCCAACAATGTCTCCTAAGATTCTTAACTTGTGGAATAATTAGTCTAATGAGGAATAAAAACCTAATGAGTGTACGTGGTGCAAGGTGTGTATGCATATGAGAGGAGAGCATATAAACAAAGACAATGTTTTCACCTAGTTCTAAACACCATGTTTACAACTAGGTTGCCGAAATTCTCCATAGCCATAAAGGTTTATTTATCAAGGGTTAAAACACCATGTCTATCCCTAAATCAATAACTCTTATAGCACAAGAAAAATTAAGCGCATTGCAGAGCTTATAAACTAACCAATGCAACAAGAAAACATATGAAAAGCTAGCAAGGTTTATCGAACTTAACGATGATAGTCCGCAATCATGTTTAAACACCACGTTTACACAAGATCACAAAAGGAAAAATACTCATAAGGCCTTATGAAGCATTAACATGGAAAATGAAGCATACATCATTAAGTATATAAAACAACCAAGCCAACTATGTACAAAACATGTATACACAAAGAAACATCACATTGATAACAAAATGCAATGCATGCAAATAAATAAATATGATCATGAACATGATGGTGGTTCTAAAAAGGAAAACTAAACTTAGATTAATAACCACAAGTTGATCATCATAAGATAGTGCCATTCTTTATTTTCTCTAAGAAAGTAGTAAAAATATAAAGAAACGGGTTGCCTCCCGAAAAGCGCTTCATTTAAAGTCATAGAGCTCGACTTTCTCACATACCTTCTTTTCGTCGCATAGCCATGGCCCTTCATGCAAGAAGAAAAAGGTACCAATGCAGCTGTAATTTACTTCCCATGTTGTGCTTGATTACTTATAGAAGACTTGCCCAAAGCATCCTTTTGTTTCATCGCTATCTCCTTCTTTATCATCCTTCGGTGCTGCCTTCACTCCATGAATTTTTTTCTTTAATGCCCAGAACAGAAAGTATACCCAAGCTCTACTCCATTGCACAGTGCACAAAATTTCCTTTCCAACGAGTCTTTATTTGCCCAAATCGGACTCCGGACAAGAGAGTTACGTCCGTTTTACTTCGGTGATGAAATCTGTCCTGAAATTTCAGAACGCGCAACGCTCAATGTTTTCTCCATAACTCCTTGCACGGGTCTTCAAACTTGTTGGTTCTTGATGCGTTGGAATGGTAACTTGATGGAGCTTCTGGATATCTCATTTTCTCCATTCGTACACCTCTGAACAAGTTCTCAAATTGATGAAGACAGCAACATCTATTGCGGGATTTGGAGAGGTTGATAATTTATCTTGCAACTCTTTAAGCATGACTTCTCTTTTCATTATTCAAGCCTTGTCTACATGGTTAGTCAAAATCGGGTCTTCTCCCGACATGTGCTTCTTTAAGGTCATTAGCTTGACCAAGCGCAAAGCATGATCGAGATTTACAAAACTTATTGTAAACATACACGTCCATAATTAACACCACATGTGAATTGTAGCAACAAGTCAAGGTGTAAATAAAAGAAGCATATGTTTCATGCATAGCATTTAGCTCATCATTAGGCAAAGGTTCTTTAGGTATGAGATTAATTGGATCAAACATAAATGTTTCCTCTTTTTCATTCTCAAGAAAATCTAGCCTATCAACATGATCATTATTAGAACAAGGCATAGAATTTAAACTATCATTCATACTATTGGTTGAGCATGAGTATTTGAATTTATCAACATCAATACCAATAATATCCTGATATTTCAGCGCGTACCTTGGCCTTAGAGCTTTTTCAACAAGAGTGATATTTGGTTCATCTAGCGGTGTTGAAGACGAATCAATCTCAACGAGTGAAGGTGTCTCTTCGTTACCTTTTTGCACCCCCTCCATCTCATCATGTGGAACATGTAATCCATCAACTACATTTGCATTTGTCTCTTCTTTGAAGTCTTCATTGTCATCCCAATCTTCGTCTTCAAAGTCTTGTATGTTACTTTCTTTATCTCCCGTGTACCACATGTCGTCAAGATCGCTCGTCGTTGATTCACTCTTTTCTTCATCCTTGAGTACTTCCATGTCTTGCCTTGCTATTGTGTGGGCTTCAATAGAACATAAGCTATATCCTTCTAACTTGAGTCCTTTCTCCTCCCATTTATCCTTTGAGTCACTAGGCTCGTCACGGTTGTACTCTTCTCTTTCTTCATCATAAATCCTTGAGTTGTCAAACCGGTCGATCAATCCTTCATCTCCTTCTTCTCTTTCTTCTTCAAACATCTTTTGGATCGACTCTCCACTCATCTCTTGATCAAATATATCTTCAACTAGTTTGGCAACGTGTCGGCGTTCCTCCTTCCTTCGGTAGTTGATTAGTGGGGCAAAATCAACTTAAATCCAACCGGATTGATTGAACTCCGCCAAAGGTCTAGCATTCCACATACTTCGGCCTACATTCATGTTAGTTTCAACATTTTTAACATCCGAAATGACTTCTCTTACCT
Organism: Cenchrus fungigraminus; assembly: GCA_036936925.1. Lineage (NCBI taxonomy): Eukaryota > Viridiplantae > Streptophyta > Magnoliopsida > Poales > Poaceae > Cenchrus > Cenchrus fungigraminus. The sequence goes on along the minus strand of CM072776.1, from coordinate 90,998,797 downwards.
TGGGAAGTGGATCTTCAATTTCTTGTATGGTCGGTTCATCTTCCTTGACCTCCGGTTCATCTTTTTCAAAAATTTCAGCAAGCACCTTGGGCTTGCTTTTGTCATTTTGCTCCTCTCGACAACGTCTTTGCCAATCTCGTTGTGTTCTTTGTCCATTGCTTATCCTTTGTAAGATTTGTGCGGCTTCACTAATTGTTTTATCCATTATATCACCGCCTGCACACATGCTTACAAAACGAGACGAGTTAGGGGTTAGTGAAAAATAAAAGGTATGCAACATCAAGTCACCGGAAAATCCCAAGTTCGGGCCTCACTCAAGTAGTTCATTAAAACGGTCCCATGCTTCATCAATTCCTTCATCCTCTCCTTGCTTGAAAGTGAGCACTTGCCTCCTTAAGTCTTGGACCTTGCTTATGGGAAAGAACTTCAAAAGAAACTTCTTCACTAGCTCATCCCAATTTCCTTTTGCTTCAACGGACACAAGTGTGTACCATCTTCGCGCTTCATCTTCGAGAGAGAATGGAAAAAGATTCCACTTGAACCAAGCGGCCGGAACTCCTTCTTGTTGCACCGTGTTGCATATCATCGTGAATTCCTTAATGTGTCTATATGGGTTGTCATCCTCCAATCCTCTAAAGGGGTTTGTCGCCACTAACTTGATGATTCTAGGCTTCACTTCATAGTGGGTTGTAGCAAACGCCAAATCTAATTTTTGCATCTCAATGTCTTCCATTGACGGCATTGCTAGCTCCCTTAGCGACATCTCTTCGTCTTCCAAAGGTGAGGTGAACAAATCCATCTAGGCACAAGAAAAGTAGAAAGAAAAACAAAAAAAGATTTTTTTTTCTAGAAAATAAGGGTTAGATGTTAGTAATCAACAAAATTAATACTAGATTAAACGTAGCAAACTGGCTTGCTCCCCGGCAACGGCGCCAGAAAAAGGGGCTTGTTGATGGATAAAACTCGTATCCACCTACGATCCACAAGCGTACAGACCTACACCTTTTTCACCACGGGGATTCCCTAGGTTCTTATCAATCCGCGGAGCAAGGGGATTGCTAGCGCTTAACCAAGTACTAATCTAGTTGAATGGAAAACCTTTGAAAGAGTATTAATCTAAAGGTAAAGACAATCTAACCTAAGTTAGTCTATGATTAACCTAGATGGTAAAGGTTGGTACAAGAGAGTGATTAAGAAAGATAAGCGTTCCCTCCCTAGGATCTAGGATATCATGGATATGCATCTACTACACGAGAGTGGTAAACCAATCTACCGGGGGTTGTGACCACGGTTTCGCCCTTTCCCTCCCCTCGTACTGTCACTATGCGGAGGTAATCGTGACTAGACCTATGACGGACACGGTATGTTGATGGAATCTATGGGAGTAGCGGATATCATACGCCCGAAAAACACGGTAGCTAACCTTAATCATCAAAGCATCATCAACATGAAAGCAATAGATTGAAACCACGAATCAAGTAGCGATCACATAGCAAGCATCCATCTAACCCTAGGGATGAACAGAGACATTACCCCATCATCTTACACGGATTGAAGCACATAGGGGTGATGGAGACTCCGGAGAACGTCGTCGATGAAGCTTGGAACACCCCTAGGCCAGCGGCTTGGAGTCCTCCTCTTGCTTCCTTCCCTCCGCCGGTGTTGATCCTTGCGACGAGCTCATCTAACTCTCTCCCTCATCTTGCGGCAGCGGTTTTCTGGTGAATGGCGTCGGTAGAATGATTTGTTCGATGTGGCGGCCGACGGCGGCGGAGGCAATAAATAGACGAACACCTAGGGCAAAGGGCGTCGTGAACCGGGCCAAAAGGCCCCTGGGCCGATCCGAACAGGCCGGCCGGCCCAGGCCCTTTCTGGGCCGGTTCGGGCCCATCTTCCTCCCCGGTTGCTTCTTGCATGATTCCCTATTTGTGTGCACTTGCATGTGGGCCTTTGACGTCGTTTCCTTCACGGTTATGGCTTGAATCCTTGCTATGCAAGCTTCGCTGTTTTCTGGTTGAGTCCCTGAAGATTTGCACGTTGACGCTTGGGTCCTCGGGTCATTTGGAGTCATGTTCATCGCATGTCTTGACTCTTGTCGGGCTTCGTGATCTTCTCTTGAAGTGCTTGATGAACTTATCCCGAAAGTCTCCTCTTTAACGTTAATTTCCTGCGTAAACAACAAACTCCAAAATCGACATGCAAGTGTGAACTTGTTACATCATTAGTATGCCTAGTGACGGGTTAGTTGCAAATCATAATCGAAACCAATGTATAACAAGTACTCTAGGTTGACGGAAATTCACCGTCAACACTTTCTCGCGATCCTGCGACCGCCGTGCTCCCGCGCTCGCGCACCCAGCGTCCACCTCCGGCTAGGCTTGAGCTCGCGCCGCTGCTCCGCACCGCGCTCCTCCGGCGCATGCACATCAAGTCCCTTTGCCACATTAGATCCAACTCGAACCCTAACAGTGAGATGGCGGCGGAGGCGGCTTGCATCCCGGACCCGCAGGTGGCGTGGATCCGGTCGACGATGACCGAAGCCAAGATCCAGGCGCTGGTGGACCGGGGACTGCTCCGGTCGAAGATGGAGGTGGAGTGGAGGGCCGCCGCCGGAGAAGAGTTCCCGAGCGAGGACGTCAAGGAGCAGGTCGTCTTCGTTTCCTTCTTCGAGCGCAGCTTCAACCTCCCAGCGGGAGACTTCTTCCGCGGCCTGCTGTACTACTACAGGCTGGAGCTGGTACACCTCGTCCCCAACTCCATCACTGTAGTGTCTACGTTCATCCATTTCTGTGAGGCGTATTTGGGGATACCGCCTCACTTCACGCCGTGGAGGTATTTCTTCTGCGTCAAGAGCACTGGCAAGAGGTCAGGGCCAGTGGGGGCTGTGATGTTTGTGCTGAGGGCGGGCCTCAAGGCTGAGTGGATAGACACCGACCTCCCCGACAACACCGCCGGGTGGAGGTCGGAGTGGTTCTACATTGCGGATCAGATTCCAGGTCTTCCGCGGCGAACTGGCCATAAGCCAGTGAAGATTACCGAGTGGGATCTAGGACTCCCCACTCGCGACCTCGAGGACCTTAAGGGGGTCCTGGAGCTAGTCGGCGAAATGAAGAAACGAGGAGTGACAGGAGCGGCGGTGGCGAGGTCGTTCTGCCGGCGGATGATCCAGACGATCAAGGATCGGGTCCACCCGGCGTATGAGTAGTGTGGGCAGTCAGATCCCACACGCGAGGTGAACCGCAAGGTCTCCAAGGAGGAGATGGCAGCTAGAGTTTCCCAGATGTATTCTGGGAAGGTGAAGGTGAAGAAGTGCCCAAGGGCACACTCGTTGAAGAGGCCGGCTAACCCGGTAAGATCCTGAGATCTGTCTTTAAGTCGTTGTACTTTGCTTTCTTGTTTTACTTAGGTCGTATAATATCTATGTCATCTGTTTTGTAGATGCGCGAGCTCCAGATGTGGTGCCCGGCGCCTCTCCCTGAGGGGGAGATACATCAGAGGAAGCTGAGGTCAGACAAGTACCAACCTCCAGCAGGTCGTCTGCTGGAGAATTACGAGTCTGACTCGTCGGTGGAGGCCGACGAAGACACTGACGCGGAGGCTGGGGTGGATCCAGCTACTGGCGCCGCGAAGTCCCGGCACAAGACCAGGTCAACGGTAGCGAAGAAGTCTGCTTCGGCCGTTGCCGCTGCGATCTCTGCGGTGAAGGCCGCAGAGCAGAAGAAAAAGAAGAGGAAGAGAAGGGTCGCATCCCCTCCGGCCGTCGCTACCCCAACGATTCCGACGCCTCGTTCGCGGGAGGTCGGGTCGGAAGATGAGGAGGAGGAGGTGGAGGAGAAGGATGAGGCCGTCGAAGAAGTGCCGGTCCCTGAAGACCAAGCGGCGACAAGGCCGGAGAGTCCTGCTGCCAAGAGGCAGCGGGAGTTAGTAGAGAAGACGTCGGAGGATGCTCTCCGACGTGGTTTGGAGGCGCAGCGCAGCACTGCGGCGGCGAGGGCGAAGATACCTGCGGCTATTAAGCCTCGGGTGTTTTGGCCGAAGACTCGGCTTCCGGCCGTGACGAGGTACAGATTTGAGGACTGATTCTATCTGTATGCTTTTTGTCTGAACTTTGCTTTGATGAGATATTTTGCCATGCAGGCCGGTGGCGAGGCCACAAGGGGTGCCGGTTGCCCCACCGTCTCCCTCCCACACGAGGTCGCCTGAGCCGCAGGTCGTGGGGGAGGCGCTTGCTGATGACGTGCGCACCACTACCCCGCCACGAGGAGCGGCGGAGGGGGTGACAACTTCGCCGCCCGTGACTGACACGAGGGCGGGTTCTCCCATACGCACCACTGAGGGTGTCAGGACCTCGGCTGGGGAGGTCGGGGCGACGGCCTCCCCAACAATCATAGACGTCGACCCCATCAGGGCAGTTCCTGGTGGGGCTGAGGGCGTGGTCGGTGACCAGCCTCAGATCGACCTGGCGCCAGGAGGCCCAGGAACATCTGGCGCACAGGTACCTCCATCTTCATCTTCAAGTCCAAGGTTGCCGCGGCGATCAATTAATTGGAATCACACCCTTGGCAGGAGGATTGGTTCGAAGATAATGAGGACATGCAAGCCTTGCGGACCAGCATCGTCACCATTAACAACGCCCTCACGGTGAGTTGCCCACGATGAGTTATTATTGCTTGCTTGTTTGTTGTTTAAATGTTGCCGACGATCTGGTTGTTTTATGACAGTCGCTAGCAGAGAGGGCCAAGGGCCGGGCTGACCTGCTAAAGCATGCTGAAGAGAAGGAACAACGGATTCTCGACCTTGAGCGAGAGCTCAAGGAGGTCCGTGAGGCAGCGGCCGCCGATAAGAAGAAGCTCGAGGACGAGCTCGCCGAGGAGCGGCGCAAGGCCATGGAGGCCACTACGCAATTTAACACTGCGGCTACTGGTTGGTTTTAGTCTCTGTCCCTTTTTGAACATTAGGTTGTTAGCTGTAAGCTAACTATTGTGTGCGCAGATTTCCGTAACCGCGAAGAGGAGTTGAAGAATGCTCTGGCGACCTCTAGGAGCAAGGTTCGAGACCTAGAGGGCAAGGTCCGGGAGATCGAGGCTGGGGGCCTGGAACTCAGACGGGCAATGAAGGAAGCCGCCGAGAGTGAGTACGCCATATCTCAAAAGCTGGCTTATGAGACCGCAGCTCGTCGGGGCCTTGAAGTCGAGTTCGAGGTTGTTTTGAAGTCATTGCAGAGTGACCAAATCACCATTGCAGGGTATGAGGTGGAGCTGACCGACCTCAAGGGGGCTGCCAATTATGCGATGTCTTTCATACCTGTTCCGGAGGAAGGGGATCAGCAGAGGTCCGTTGTCGATCGTCTTGTCGATACTCCCAACAGGATCTTGCTTTTGCTGAGGGCCACTGGCTTGGCGGCTGCAACTGATGCGCTGGTGAGAGTTAAATCTCACTATCCTGAGGTCGATATGACCAAGATCAAGGGCGGTGCAGACACCACGAAGGACCTCCAAGCCCTGGAGCGTGAAGTTGAAGAAGCTCCCACCGAGGTGGCAGAGAGCATCGACTTTGAAGGTGATGGTGCGGCCGGTGACGAAGGTGGCGATGGTGGCGATGGTGGCAACCAGTAGTAGTGGCTAGGAGCTGTACCTCCCCCTCCCCTCATGACTTGTAAAAAACTTCTGGACATAAGTTGAAGAAAATCTTAACGGAGTACTTGCCTTTTGCCTACACGAGTTTGGTTGGTCTTGTAGATGACGACGTATTATGTTCTTGACTCGCTAACCACTACTCATGGAGAGGCTGGCTTACCGACCTCTACAGCTCAGCGTGGAGGCTTACGAGAGGTCGACGCGCGAGGGTGGAGCCCAGGGCTCAGGTCTGGCGACCTTCCTGACCAAGCATGCTCGTGGCGGCAGGAGGCTTCATACTTCTTTAAGGATGGTGTCCCTAGGTCGTGATGACCCTTAGGTTGGCTTGGAGCCAAGCCCCCGAGCGTGTCGAGGGGAAGGAACAAGACAGATTCGGACCCCCCAGGCCGTGCGACCCAAATGTTGGCTTTAGCCAAGCCCCCGAGCATGTCGAGGGGGAGAGGAGTTTAAAACTAATCTACGGATAGAAACGTCGTAGGTGCTCCACGTTCCAGGGGTTGGGTACTCCTTGCCCGTCGCCCCACTGGAGTCGATATGTTGACGGGCTAATAACTTCCGTGACGATGAAGGGTCCCTCCCAAGGGGCAGAGAGTTTATGCATGTCGTCGGTCTTCTGGATGCGTCTTAGGACGAGGTCGCCAACGTTGAAGGAAGTTTCCTTAACGTTACGATCGTGGTAGCGACGTAGTTGTTGGTCATGACGAGCTTGTCTCATGACGGCGGCGAGCCTCTGCTCTTCGAGGCTGTCGAGGTCGACACGACGTGTTTGTTCGGCCTCTCCCTCCTCGTAGAACTGGATGCGCGGAGCTCCAAAGGCGACGTCGGTAGGTAGAACGGCTTCTGATCCGTAGACCAGAAAGAAGGGCGAAAAGCCTGTAGCAGAGCTGACTTGAGTCCTGAGACCCCAGATTACGTGAGGTAGCTCGGCTAACCATCTGGTGGCGTAGTTGGAGGCGTCGTCGTAGATACGGTCTTTGAGTGCTTGGAGCACCATGCCGTTGGCTCTTTCGACCAGGCCGTTGCACCGTGGATGGGTGACCGAGGAGTAGTAGACGTCAATAAGGTTGTCCTGGCAGAAGTCCTAGAAGACCGAGCCAGTGAAAGCTTTGCCTAGGTCAGTGATAATCCTGTTAGGCACACCAAAGCGGTGTTTGATGTCTCCGATGAACTTGACTGCTTCTTCCGACGTTACTTTCGCAACAGGTCAGACTTCGATCCACTTGGTGAATTTATCTACGGCCACTAGAATATGTTTGTAGCCACCCGGAGCGGTACGAAACGGTCCTACCGCGTCGAGACCCCACATAGCGAAGGGCCATGATGGGGGAATAGTGCGCAGGGCCTGAGCTGGCAGGTGCTGCTGTTTGGCAAAGAACTAGCATCCTTTGCACCTCTTGACGAGGTCTTTAGCGTCAGTTACGGCCGTGGGCCAATAGAATCCAGATCGGTATGCTTTACCGACCAAGTTGGTGGATGCCGCGTGGCAGCCACACTCACCGCTGTGGATCTCCGCTAGGAGCTGTAGACCCTCTGATCGTAAGATACATTTCATCAAGATGCCAGTGGAGGCAGCTTTCCTGTATAGGTCGGAACCAATCACGACGTAGTTGGCACTTCGCCGCGTGATGCGTTCTCGCTCCCTTTGTCATCAGGGACAAGCTGGTCGATTATGAAGTCTATGAAGGGCTTGCGCCAGTTGTCCTCTTTTTCGGACATGAGCACGTCGCGGGGAAGTGTTGAACTTTGGTCATTTGGAGACGGCTCTGGATTATCAGGATCCAGGAGCTTGATTGAAGGCTTGCGTAGGTCTTGGACGAACACGCCTGCCGGGACTAGAGCTCGACGAGAGCCTAGTTTGGAAAGCACGTCGGCGGCGACATTGTTGTTGCGTGGGACGTGCTGAAACTCGATCCCTTCGAAGTGGCCTTCGAGTTTACGAATCTCAGCGCAGTAAGCATCCATCGTGTCCTTGACACAGTCCCACTACTTGTTGACTTGCTCGATGACGACCTTGGAATCGCCAAAAGCCAGTAGTCGCTTGATGCCAAGGGACACTGCTATCCAGAGCCCGTGGATCAGGGCTTCGTACTCTGCTCCGTTGTTGGAGGCCTTGTAATGAATCTGCAGGACGTACTTGAGCTGCTCTCCCTGAGGAGAGATAAGTAACACACCTGCACCTGCTCCTTCAAGGTTGAGGGCGCCGTCGAAGTACATTATCCAGTGTTCAGGACGCTCCTTGGGAGGGGGCATCTGGATCTCCGTCCACTCAGACACGAAGTCTGCGAGGATTTGCGACTTGATCGCTTGCCTGGGGCAAAACTCGATTTCGAACTCTCCAAGCTCGACTGACCACTTGACGATGCGGCCGTTGGTGTCGCGGTTGCGGATGATCTCTCCCTAGGGGAACGAAGACGGAACCACGATCTTGTGAGCTTGGAAGTAGTGTCGAAGCTTTCTCGACGTGATCAGGAGCGCATAGAGCAGCTTCTGAGGTTGCGTGTAACGTGTTTTAGCGTCGGCCAGGACCTCGCTCACGTAGTACACAGGTCATTGAACAGGGTAGGCCTGCCCTTCTTCTTCTCGCTCGGCGACGAGAACTGTGCTGACCACATTGGTGGTGGCGGAGATGTAGAGTAGGAGTGTTTCCTTCGGTATTGGAGGTGTCATAACTGGTGGTGTCGTCAAGGACTCTTTGAGAGCCTCGAAAGCTTTCTGGGCTTCGTCGTCCCACACGAACTTGTCGGCCTTCTTCAATAGCTTGAAGAAGGGTAGTCCTTTTTCACCGAGCTTGCTGATGAAACGACCTAGAGCCGCCATCATACCGATGAGCTTCATGACGTCTTTCTTGTTGGATGGCTTGGCCATCTTGCGTATAGCGTCGATCTTCGCTGGGTTGGCCTCAATGCCTCGGTGCCCGACCATGAAGCCCAGAAGCAACCCGGAAGGGACACCGAAGACACACTTCGTTGGATTGAGCTTCCACTGGAACTCTCGTAGGTTGGCGAAGGTTTCGGTGCGGTCGGCGATGAGCTTGTCTTCTTCTGTAGTCTTGACGACTACATCGTCCACGTAAGCTTCGACGCTTTTCCCAATTTGGGTCTTCAAGCACTTCTGGATTGCTTTCTGGTAGGTTGCTCCGGTGTTTTTCAGGCCAAAGGTCATGACCTTGTAGCAGTAGATGCCGTGGGGTGTTATGAACGCCGTCTTGTCTTCGTCGTCAGGATGCAGGGCGATCTGATGATACCCTGAGTAGCAATCGAGGAAGCAGAGTAGGATGCTACCGACCGTAGAGTCCACGACCTGGTCGATACGAGGAAGAGGAAACGGGTCCTTCAGGCAGTGCTTGTTAAGGTCGGTGTAATCGATACACATCCTTAATCCACCAGTCTTCTTTGGTACAAGAACCGGGTTTGCGAGCCAAATCGGGTGTTGACATTCTCTAATAAAACCTGCAGCTAAGAGCTTACAGACTTCTACTTCTATAGCTTGCTTTCTATCTTTCACAAATCGCCGGAGCTTTTGCTTGATAGGTCGAGCGGTCTTGTTGACTTCAAGTCTGTGCTCAGCCAGCTCCCTGGGGACTCCAGGCATATCGGATGGACTCCATGCGAAGATGTCAGCGTTGTCCCTGAGGAAGCTGGTGAGCGTGAGTTCCTATTTGGGGTCGAGGTCGGCCCCGATGACGACTTCCTTGGATGCGTCGGGCAAGCCGAGGCAAACCTTCTTGATGGCTGGACTTGGGTCCAAAGCCGTGCTTGTACGCTTCTGCTCTGGTACTTGGAGGGTAGTTTGGTCGATCTTGGCTGCCTGAGCGACCATGACCGTTGCTGTGGCTTTGATTGCCGAGTCTTTGGAGATCTCGACGGTGGCGCTTTCACAATTGTAGGAGACCATGATGTCCCTGAGGACGGAAAGGATTCCGTTTGGCACTGGCATCTTCATGATGAGGTAGGTGTGGTGTGGTATAGCCATGAACTTGGCGAGCATAGGTCGTCCGAAGATGGCGTGGTATGATGAGCGGAAGTCCGCGACCTCGAACGTCAAGTACTTCGTTCTGAAGTTCTCCTCCGTGCCAAAGGTGACCGGCAGGCATATGCGACCTATGGGGTACGCAGCCTTGCCGGGCACGACCCCGTAGAAGGGTTCATCACAGGCGGTCATTTTGGTGAAGTCGAACTCCATCTTGCGTAGCGTCTCTGTGAAGATTATATTTAGGCTGCTGCCTCCATCCATGAGGGTCTTAGGCAACCAGGCCCCGTTGACTATGGGGTTGACGACCAGCGGATAGGTTCCGGGGTCAGGGATGTGAACCCAATGATCTTTCCTGGAGAAAGTGATTGGGAATTCAGACCACCGCAGGGGCCGTGGGTTTTCAGTATTGACGTGCCCGATCTCTCTGGCGTTTGATCGAGTTTGCCGGTTGGTTTTGATCGCTTGGCGACCTCCAACAATGAAGTTGATCTCGCGGTTGGCCTTCTGGAACGCACCGTTGGGGTTGCCCCCTTTGGGCGGTGGCGGAGGTGTCCGCTCCTTGCGGTTGTTGTTTTGGCGGTTGTGGTCGTCCTGGCGACGTCTATCATCGCGCCGGTCGTTGTGACGATCATCGTGGCGATCACCACGACGATCACTTCTGTCGCGCTGGTCGGTGCGGTCGTCGCGACGGTAATCGCGGTGATAATCACGTCGATCCCTATCGTCATTGCGAGGATAGGGTCTGCGGTCGCGGTAATCTCGTCGATCAGGTTGACGGTTACGGTTGTCGTATCGTTGTCCACCACTGCGGCCATCATTGCTGTTGCTTCTGGTTTTCTTGGAGGTAGATGGTACTCCGAGGGCACGCTTTAACTACTCGCACTCCCTCATGGTGTGCTTGGCGTCGCGGTGGAATTGGCACTGATCGTCCATGACCATGTTGAAGTCACCTTCAAGGAAGGTGGAAGGTCTTGGCGGATCTGTTACGTAGGCTTCGCCGGATCGCTTGCGCGACCTGGTGCCTCTATCGTCATGATCTTCTCCGTTGAAGTCGTGCATTACCGCGTCTTGAGTATCGACCAGTTTGTCGACGTAGGCCATGAGGTCACCAATGGTTTTGGTGTCGGCTTCGTGGATCTTCTCGAACAACTTGATGTTGGTGATTCCCTTTTTGTAGTAGGCAATGACGTCGTCGTCTTTGACACCTGCGAGGGTGTTGCGGTTCTCGAAGTAGCGGTTGGTGTACTCACGGAGAGTTTCATCGCTTCTTATCTGTACTCTAGCGAGGTGGTGAGTATTGCCAGGACGATTGTAGTTCGCCTGGTAGTTGGTCATGAATAGGTGGGACAAAGTCGCCCAGGAGGTAATGCATTCTGCCGGGAGATTGTCGAGCCACAGGAGTGGCGCCTTGCCCATCACGAGAGGAAAGTATCCGGCCATGTGGTCTTCATTGCCTCCTGAGGCACGCGCAGCTATACTGTACATCTTGAGCCATATACTCGGGTCGGAGCGACCGTCGTACTTCTCAATTGAAGGCTTGAAGTCCTTAGGGTATCTGATCGTCCGGAGACGTCGTGAGAAAGCTGGGAAGTTATTGACCGCTCCCGGACTTGCTGATGGAGCATGATCAGCAGGGATAACGTAGAGGTCATCAGGAGGGCCATTGTCTTGGTCGTACTGGGCACGTCGTAAGAGCTCCTGGTCGTGCATGATCCGGAGATCTGTAGCTTGGATAGGGTTGTTGGCGTCGAGAGCATCAAGTACTCCATGCTCGCGGTCGTAGTTTGCACGCCGAGCTATCTCGACTTCATCTCTTATGCGGTGACGCCGACTTCCTTCCGCGCGATCGACCTGGACCGGAGGAGGCTGAGCTCCTGCATTGCGTCTTGGATTTGGGGGAGGGTTCCCCTGGATGTTGGCAGCATTGTGTAAGTGCAATCAAGCCCTATGAGGGTTTTGGTGATGTTGACCACACAATTAAAGAGCTAATGAGCCTTTGAGACTATTGTGCAGCATGAGGTTGTTTTACAGGTGCAAAAGAAAGAATGGAGACCCCTCAATTACATGAAGAAGGATACCTATGCTCTTTGGAGAAGTTTATTTACTTTATCTTTTGAATTTGAGTATAGGACAATCCGTACTATCAAGAGGGATACTAATGGTGAGTTAGGATGGATTCAAGTGCTCATAGTCTATCTTTCTTAAATCCTAACCCTCACCCAAAGGGAAGAGATCTGCTGCTGTTTTGCCCCTGTTGTTTCCTTGTTCGGAGGTTTCGAGTTTTATCTCGGAGGTTCCGACCGTACGGGCTACAGTCAGCAGAGATTTCAGAGGTCGGAAGTTCCGAGATTTTTCTCGGAGGTTCCGAACTCTGAAATATAACCGTTACTGTTCTGGATCTAGGGGTATTTATACCCCTTGGTCCCCCAACGGTTATCTCCTCCCTTCCCCCGAACAGTAAACAGTTCTAACTCAATTTCTCTCACCTAGCATTCACTCCTAACCTACTCTCTTCCAAATCCTTGCCTAGCATTGATTGAAAGTGGAATTTTGAAGTGAGTTTGTGAGCAAAACCTTCATTGCCTTGACCTTGAGCACTTGGAGAAGTCCTAGCAAGCTTGGTGGATCTATTACTCTTGGAGCCTTGCTCCTAGACGGATAGAGGTTCTTGAAAGCTCTCCAACCCGATTTGTGGAAGCTCCAAGGTGTTTGTATTACCCTTTGTGAATCTAGTGGAAAGCCTCCACCTATTACCCAAAGTGATAGGTGTGAGAGAGGAGTTGACCTTTGTGGTCCCTAGCCTTTGTGGCTTCCTCAACAACGGGGACGTAAGCAAGCCTTTGTGGCGAGCTGAACCACGGGATAAATCTTTGTCTCGTGTGTGCTCTCTTTTATGTTCTTGTTCATGCTTGTTCTTGACTAGATCTATTAGGGTTTGTCTCTGATCTATGTTGTGGTACCTTCCTAGCTTGCTCTTTGCTTAGAAATCCTCTTGCTAGGTCCTAAGTACCTCCTAGATTTTGGTAGATCTGTTTTCCATCAAGTAATTCGCAGCTCAATTCATATTTGCTCTGTTCTAACAGTTTCCGGAAGTTCTGAGTTTATTCTCGGAGGCTGCCTCGTTCGGAGGTTCCGAGAATAATCTTGGAGGTTCCGGAGTCTGATAGTGTTTTTGCAGAAAAAGTTTAAATTTGTGTACAGGCCTATTCACCCCCCCTCTAGGCCATATTGCCTCGATCCTTTTTCACATTGGCTGCGTTGTTGGCGGCATTAGCCGGGGCGTTTGCTGGAGCATTAGCCGCTGGGTTGGCTGGTGCATTTGCTGCAGCGTTGGCAGCAGGATTAGCCGGCTGCATTACTTCGTTTTCACCTCTTCCTTCTTCAGCCACCGGGTCGAGGCTACGACGTCGCTGGCGAGGACGCTCCGATCTACTTTTGCTTCTGGAATAGGAACTTGCTGCAGATCTGCTGTATCCAGGGCCTCTTTCTTCGATCTGAGTAGCTGCAACACGAACATTGGCTTGGAGGTGCTGAATCGCTAGAGAGTCTTCAAGGTGGTTTAGGACGGCCAGAGCGGCTCCCAAATTGGTCTGCGGTGAGTTGTAAACTTCATGTCCGTCGCGCTCGAAGTCCCTGAGGAGATCTCGCGCATGTAGTCTGTTGGCACGAGGTGGATCGTCTTGGCGTCGCTGCTATGGAGCAGCTGGTGCCACGATTACTTGTTGCCCGGCGTTGGCGTTAACCTGTCCGGCGTTAGCCGGCTGTAGACCTGCACCTGGGGCAGGTGCGGGGATCTCTTGTTGTCGTCGGACAGCTCGGGCGGTGTTAGCGTTTTCACACTCTTGACGCTGCGCGTCTGTTTCTCCATCTTGCGGCGGTACATCCGCAGAGACGACCAAGATCTGGCGATCTGGGGTCTCGAACTCTTCTCCCGGATAGTTCGGGGAGATCGTTGTGTGGGCGACCTGGAACGCAAGGCGGTCCAGAGACGACCCTTGGTTCATTCGGCGGCGGTGGGCCGCAGTGAGAGGTCGGCGAAGCTTCTTGAGGACACGGCACTGGCGCGCTGTGTGTTTAGACTTCTCGTGGACAGGGCAGGGTTCATCGAGGTGGTTCCTGCGGCTTCCACGGTCTTGACAGTTGAGTCCAGATTCGATCCGGATCTTGCGTTTCATGTAGCGTGATGCTACACGAGTCGCGTTGCGCAAGCCAAGAGGCATGCTGGAGGGCGACGAGGTCGTGTGAGGGCGCTTGACGCGCTCACAAACTTTGATTGTGTCGGAGAGCATGCCCTCGACACGATCGATTCCTGCGATCAGGTCGCTAGGAGTGGGTGGGTGGGATTTCTTCAACAGATCTGTTTCGACCTGTTGGTTGGTGGTGACCGCGCTGCTTTCGATGATGAGGCAGGCGGCTGGAGCGGTGGAAGTTGCCGGCATTGAGCCAAAGCAGATGTCGACGGGGTTGGCGAGGAAGTCCGCCATGCTCTCCGGGAAGATGACACCGTTGGTCGAAGCCATCGAGTTGCACGAAGAACCTTGACTCAGCCCCTACCTGGTGCACCAACTGTCAGATGGTGAGATCTGAGCAGCCCACGGGGGTGTTAATCCCTGTGGTTTAGTTGTTCGGCGGGGAGGAGTCTAAGGCTAAGAACTCGAAGGTTCGCACACGAGTACGCGGAACACAGAGAACACGGCGAGTTTATACTGGTTCGGGCCTCCGGAGAGTAATACCCTACGTCCAATTGTTGGTGTGGATTGCTTGAGGATTGCGCGATTGAGGTTGGGTTACATGAGGGATCGCCTCGTCCGCCTTATATTGGCCAGCGGATGAGGTCGGTTCCCAGACTCCTGGTCGGTTACGATCAGGAGACCTAAGTCTACGTTACACATCTTGCCATATCTCGTCGATCTGCTTTGGGGCGAAGTCCTCCGAGGTCTTGTCTTGTCTCGTACGCCAAGTCTTGAGGTCGTGATGAACTAGGTCATCTGGGGAATCTTCAGGAAAGTCTTCAGGAGGTCGTGTGGGCGGCCAATTAGGTCGGTTGGACCCAATGACAGGTCGGCAGGTCTTCTAGTAGGCCGAACCCACTTGTCGGGGACGGCCGTGAACCTGGTCGGTAGGGACCCAGGGGTACCCATGTTTCACAATTCCCCAGATGAGAAGACAGCTTGGCGTGCAAGACAAGGCAGTTCAGACGGATTAAGGCAGCTCGGATTAGCCTTCCATATTGTAACCAACTAGAGATTGGTTTCCCAGTTGTAACCGACCTGGACTCCGGTCCACCGACCGTGTCCGTCCCCCAATATAAGGCGCGCAAGGGTGCCCTCTTGGGCAGCAGACCATCGACACCACGACCATGTAATCTCGCCACGCCAGCAATACAATCAAGAACTGGACGTAGGGTTTTACTCTTCGGAGGCCCGAACCAGTATAAAATCGCCTTGTCCTTGTGTCTCGTCATAATTTCCGTGTGCCGCACTAGCATAACCATCGCGTTCTTAGCTCCCGATCTCCCCACCGAACAACTAAACCACAGGGATTAACACCCCCGTGGGCTGTCCAGATCTCACCATCTGACAGTTGGCGCGCCAGGTAGGGGTGATCGCGAGCTCTTCGTGTAGCGTGATGGCAGCTTGCTCCGGCGACCTCTTTCGCGATGACACGATGGATTTCTGGCGCTTGCCCACCCACCCACCCAAGCCCTACAATTCATCATCGGCAGACTCGTCTTCGCTTACGTCAACGTCGTCAACGCCGTGAGTCTGCAACTCGACGAGATTCAATCCATTGCGAGCCGACCTCCGGGTCTCAACAGATAAGCAAATCCTTTTCGTCACCAACTCGTCCTTGTCGTTTATCGACTTTATTTTTTCACGGACTTCAATTCCGATCTGCACACACCGGTTGGTCCTCTCCTTGTGAAGTTGCGATCAAGTCCGCACTGGTGCCATGCGCCATCATGTGGCCCTCCATGACTACCACCATCGCCGCCAGGACACGTCTGACGTGGACCTGTCAATTCAGGTCTACTTCACGATCATCTGCATGCAGTTACCAAAATATAATATCCCACACCACCGCTAGGCCATGTGGTGATATGGATCATCACGTTAATCCTTGGGGCCAGCCGAAAGGAGCAAGCAAGAAGTCAACACGTACGTATATTCACACGTGTACGTGCCCATGCATGTACAAGAATAGCAGATGGATATTTTCTATTGCCAATCTACATGCGTGCGAACATGGTCTGGCATGTCCGTCGACCACCACCCGCACCGACGGCCACCTCGACAGCTCGGCACGGCTTCAGCTCACCCAAAGGGAAGAGATCTGCTGCTGTTTTGCCCCTGTTGTTTCCTTGTTCGGAGGTTCCGAGTTTTATCTCGGAGGTTCCGACCGTACAGGCTACAGTCAGCAGAGATTTCAGAGGTCGGAAGTTCCGAGATTTTTCTCGGAGGTTCCGAACTCTGAAATATAACTGTTACTGTTCTGGATCTGGGGGTATTTATACCCCTTGGTCCCCCAACGGTTATCTCCTCCCTTCCCCCGAACAGTAAACAGTTCTAACTCAATTTCTCTCACCTAGCATTCACTCCTAACCTACTCTCTTCCAAATCCTTGCCTAGCATTGATTGAGAGTGGAATTTTGAAGTGAGTTTGTGAGCAAAACCTTCATTGCCTTGACCTTGAGCACTTGGAGAAGTCCTAGCAAGCTTGGTGGATCTATTACTCTTGGAGCCTTGCTCCTAGACGGATAGAGGTTCTTGGAAGCTCTCCAACCCGATTTGTGGAAGCTCCAAGGTGTTTGTATTACCCTTTGTGAATCTAGTGGAAAGCCTCCACCTATTACCCAAAGTGATAGGTGTGAGAGAGGAGTTGACCTTTGTGTCGGGCATACACCCTAGGTACTCATGCAAGGAAGGAAGAAGACGGACTCCTATTAGAATTCCCCTGTAATCCTACTAGGACTCGTTCCGTGTAATCCTACTAGGACTCCTGCCTTGTAACCGACTAGGAACCCGCCCCCTGGACTATATAAAGGAGGGCCGGGTACCTAGCCGGGCACCTGATCTCAACCAACGCCAAGCGCAGGGCGCCATACTTGATCCCCCAAACAGGACGTAGGGTTCGCCACCTTGGCAACCCGAACCTGTATAAATCTTGTGTCCCGTGTCCTTGCGCATACCTTCGAGTTCTCGGTCTCCCGATCACGATCCTCACCGCACAATCTACTACCTCGGGTACCCCCTTGTGTCCCTAGCCTTTGTGGCTTCCTCAACAACATGGACGTAAGCAAGCCTTTGTGGTGAGCTGAACCACGGTATAAATCTTTGTCTCGTGTGTGCTCTCTTTTATGTTCTTGTTCATGCTTGTTCTTGACTAGATCTATTAGGGTTTGTCTCCGATCAATGTTGTGGTACCTTCCTAGCTTGCTCTTTGCTTAGAAATCCTCTTGCTAGGTCCTAAGTACCTCCTAGATTTTGGTAGATCTGTTTTCCATCAAGTAATTCACAGCGCAATTCATATTTGCTCTGTTCTAACAGTTTCCAGAAGTTCTGAGTTTATTCTCGGAGGCTGCCTCGTTCGGAGGTTCCGAGAATAATCTTGGAGGTTCCGGAGTCTGACAGTGTTTTTGCAGAAAAAGTTTAAATTTGTGTGCAGGCCTATTCACCCCTCCTCTAGGCCATATTGCCTCGATCCTTTTTCAATTGGTATCAGAGCAGGTTATCCTTGCGAACACTTAACCGTGTGATGATATGGCAAGTGGAGATGACAAGCAAGAGGAGGAGGAATTTGAGGACTTGCCAAGTGACGTTGAAGGTGATGCCTCGAAGGTAGGGAACACCTCAGCCCAAGAGAAGTTTGACAAGCTCAAGAAGGCTGTCAAAGAGAGCTCCAAGGACAATGGCAAGAAAAGCAAGAAAGAGGACAAGAAGAAAGAGAAAGAAGAAGAAAAGAAGAAAGAGGACAGCAAGCAAGAAAAGAAGAAGAAAAGGAAGAAAGAAGAAAGAGAACACCTTCACCATCTCCATCACCATCTTCATCATCCTCATCATCATCTTCATCTAGTGAGAATGGAGATGGGGATGACGAGTACTACGGCACAAGAATTCCCAAGAGAACACTCAAGCCCAAGCCAAAGCCCAAGGCTAAGTCCAAAGATGACTATAGAAGCGTATCCTTTAACTATGATTCTTTGGAGATAAAATCTAAGGATGATATCACTATACCCGTTGGCAAGTTGCCCCAATTTGATGGGACTAACTTTGCTAAATGGAAGCATATGATGAAAGCCTATCTAACCGGTTTGAGTTTGGAGTTGTGGAACATTGTGTGTGTAGGTTTTGATGATCCCGAAGATTTTGGAAACCTTACTCCACGTGATCGCCGCAACATCAAAAGAAATGCTCAAGCTACAAGCATACTTCTTAGTGCTTTGAGTGCTCAAGAGTACAATCGAGTTAATGGGCTAGAGATTGCCAAAGAAATTTGGGACACCCTCCTCATTGCTCATGAGGGTGTTGACAAAGTGAAGAAGTCCACGATCAACATTTTGATGGCTGAGCTTAATAGGTTCACTATCTTTGACGGAGAAGGGCCACAAGAGATGTTTGATAGATTAATGGTCATAGTTGGAAAGATATGAGGCTTAGGTGGTGATGAGTTGGATGATCACTATGTTGTGAAAGTGATGTTGGAGGCCTTTGCTCCAAGGAATCCTACTCTAGTCACATTGATTAGAGAGAAGAAGAGATTTGAGGAGTTCTCTCCAAATGATGTTCTTGGGAGAATTCTTACTCATGAGCTAATGGACAAGGAAATCCAACATAGAAAGAAAATTGGTGAATTAGAAGCTAAGTTGAACAACTTGAAGGTCAAAGAGGTTGCTCTCCATTCCAACAAGTCAAGCAAGCCTACTACTTCATCCAAGCATTCTACTCCATCCAAGCCCTCGAAGTCAAAATCCAAGAAAGTGGAAGTAGAGAGCTCTACAAGTGACTCAAGTGAAGATGAAGATGAAGGCTCTCATGTTGAGATTGGGACATGGCCTTGTTCATGAAGACATACAAAAGAGGATTGAAGAAGCAAGGGTACAAGTTTGCCAAGAGGAAGTTTCCCAACAAGAAAAAGAGAACTTGCTACAATTGTGGAAGCACCGAGCACTTCATTGTGGATTGCCCTAATGAGAAAAGAGAAAATAGGAATGACAAGGGTAAGGGGAACTACAAGAAAGATCAAAAACCACATCACAAGAGAAGAAACTATAGTGGAGAGGCTCATATTGGTCATGAATGGAATTCCGGAGATGAGAGCTCTAGTGAAGAGGAAGGAAAGAAAATTGCAACCGTGGCTATCAAGAAGCTTCCCTCTACCTCAAGGTTGTTCAACAACTTGACCGATGATGAAGAGAGCTCATCCATTCATTGTTTCATGGCCAAGGGTGAGAAGGTAAAAACTAACTCAAAACCCTCTCCTCAACCTAGTGATGAGTCGGAAATGGACTCTAGTGATGATTTTAGTGATGAGGAAGCAAACCAACTTGTTAGTGAGATGGACAAGCAATCTAGAGATTTTATGGCTAGGCTAATAGTAGAACTAGAGAAAAGCCAAGATACTCTTATCTCCGAAAGAAGTGAGCTTGAGGCTTTGCGTTTGGAAGTTAACCAAGCGGAGAGTGTCATAGCTACTCTCAAGGAAGACCTTGCTGCCTCTCAAGCTCAATGTAATTCTCTCAAGTTGAGGAATGAAGAGCTTGAGGAGCAATATAGTCTCCTTTGGAGTAGCATCTCACATCCTTCGAAGGTGAAAGGCGACTCTAGTGCTTCTACTAGCAAGGGCTGTGATAGATGTCATCATATTGATATTGAATCCTATGCTACTAATCTTGCTAACATGGAAGCTATGAAGAAAGAAATTGCTAGGTTGAACTCAATCATAGCTAGAGGATGCATGGGTGAAGAGAACAAAAAGGCAAGATTCACCAAGAGGAAAATGTTGGAGAAAAGTAAGAATCTAGGGTTTGGATATGTTGAAGGTGGCAAGACCAATGAAAGAAAAATCATCAAGGAAAAAGAATGCCTTGAATTCAAGAGTACTGGGTTTCTGTTTACCCAGACCCCGGAGGTTCCGAGCTCAAAGCCCGGAGGTTCCGGAGTCTGGAAGCCTCGAGCCACACAGACAGCTAAACTCGGAGGTTCCGAGAAAATTCTCGGAGGTTCCGGGGTCTGCCAAGACAGAACAAAGAAGAAGGGCAAGACTCAGCACCAGCATGTTTCCAAGGCATCTAACACTTGTATGCAGGTCCAGAATCATCCAATAATGCCTAGAAGAAATTTGATCTCCAACAAGAACAAGGCTCATGCATCTAGAGACATACCTCCTAGCTATGTGTTGAGACGCAACAATGTTGGTAAAGTTGTTGCCACGTATGTTGGAAGTGAGTCCAACATATATGTGAAAAGATCACTGTGGGTTCCAAAGGTTCTAGTTGCTAACGTGGAAGGCCCCAAGTCAAATTGGGGACCTAAAAGAAGGAACTAAAATTGTTTTGTAGGCATACTCCTCCGGTGGATCAAGTTGGGTGCTTGATAGCGGATGTACACATCATATGACCGGAGAAAAGAGTATGTTCTCATCCTATCTCCATTTGGAAGGACCAAAAGAAACTATTGCTTATGGAGGGGATACAAAAGGAGAAGTCATCGGTGTAGGTGATATCCCTATTTCTCAAAACTATTTAATTACAAATGTTCTTCATGTTGATCCGTTAGGTTACAATCTATTATCGGTTTCACAACTTAGTGAGATTGGTTTTGATTGTCACTTCTCGGATAATGGTGTGTCCATCATAAGAAGGGAGGATTCCTCTATTGTCCTTACGGGTCGCTTGAGAGGGAGGCTTTACCTAGTTGATCTCAACAAAAGTAAAGTTTCTCCCAAGACTTGTCTAGTGGCAAAATCTAGCATGGGGTGGTTATGGCATCGCCGACTAGCTCATGTTGGCATGAGGAACTTGGCCAAACTTTTGAAAGATGAACACATCCTTGGACTAACAAATGTACATTTTGAGAAAGATAGGATTTGCAAAGCTTGCCAAGCCGGAAAGCAAGTAGGAGCACCTCACCCACCAAATAGCATCCTCACTACATCAAGCCCATTGGAGCTCATTCACATGGATCTATTTGGACCGGTGGCCTACATAAGCATTGGCGGTAACAAATATGGCTTGGTTATTGTTGATGACTATTCTCGCTTCACGTGGGTGTTCTTTGTGTTTGACAAGAGTGAAGTACAAGGGAAGGTGAAGACCTTCATAAGAAGAGCACAAAGGGAGTTCGAGCTACCAATCAAGAAAGTAAGAAGTGACAATGGCTCGGAGTTCCGGAACACAAATGTTGAAGAATTTCTTGATGAAGAGGGCATCAAGCATGAATTTTCAGCTCCTTATACCCCTCAACAAAATGGGGTGGTTGAGAGGAAGAATAGAACTCTTATTGAGATGGCAAGAACCATGTTGGACGAGTACAAGACTCAAGATATCTTTTGGGCCGAAGCTATTAACACAGCTTGCCATGCCATCAACCGCCTCTATCTTCACAAGTTTCACAAGAAGACCTCCTATGAGCTCATCACCGGTAAAAAGCCCAAGGTGTCTTACTTTAGAGTGTTTGGGTGCAAATGTTTTATTCTAAACAAGAGGCCCCGAACTTCTAAGTTTGCACCAAAGGTTGACGAAGGATTTCTTCTTGGTTATGGTCCAAATGAGCATGCTTATCGAGTCTTCAATCTAACCACCGGGAGGATTGAAGTCATGGTAGATTTGACCTTTGATGAATCTAATGGCTCTCAAGTGGAGCAAGTTGACTTAAATGTTGCAGGTAATGAGAAGCCATCTTGTGAAGCAATCAAACAATTAGCCATAGGTGATGTTAGACCAGTTGAACAACAAGAGGAAGATGAGAACCAAGTGCAAGCTTCAACACCACTCGAAGGGCCAGAAGTCACTGGTTCAGGAGCTGTACAGACTTCGGAGGTTCTGAGAAATTCCTCGAAGGTTCCGGGAACTGGCACTGAAACTCAACCTCCGAGAAATTTTCTGGAGGTTCCGGGGTCTGGAAGTCCAACACCACAAGACACCCTGAACCAGCAAATTGATCAGCAAGGGGATGTTCAAGCAAGTACATCTGAGCCCCAAGTTAATGAAGATAATGAAGACCAACCTCTACACCAACCTCTTGGACCATCACATCCTCGTGTACATCAAGTCATACAACGGGATCATCCCGTTGACAATATCCTTGGGAGCATAAGGAGATGGGTAACAACACGATCTCGTCTTAAGAATTTTTGCGCATTTTACTCGTTTGTTTCCTCTCTTGAACCAACCAAGGTAGAGCAAGCTCTTGAGGATCCTTATTGGGTGGTAGCCATGCAAGAGGAGTTGAACAACTTTGAAAGAAATCAAGTGTGGGAGTTGGTAGAAAGGCCAAATACAAACATCATTGGCACCAAATGGGTCTTTCGAAACAAGCAAGATGAGTTTGGTATTGTGACTAGGAACAAAGCAAGATTGGTTGCTCAAGGGTACACTCAAGTTGAAGGACTAGACTTTGGAGAAACATATGCACCGGTAGCAAGACTTGAAGCAATTCGATTTCTACTCGCTTTCGCTGCCCATCATGACTTCAAGCTCTACCAAATGGATGTCAAGAGTGCATTTCTCAACAGACCACTCTCCGAAGAAGTATATGTTAAGCAACCATCGGGTTTTGAAGATCCCAAGCGTCCTAATCATGTCTACAAGCTCCGTAAGGCGCTCTATGGGCTCAAGCAAGCACCAAGAGCACGGTATGACTGCCTTAAGGATTTCTTGCTCAAGCAAGGCTTTGAGATAGGCAAAGCCGATGCTACTCTCTTTACTAGAAAAGTTGATGGTCATATCTTTGTGTGCCAAATATATGTCGATGACATAATATTTGGTAGTACTAATGAAACTTTTTGTGAAGAGTTTAGTAGGGTGATGACAAAGAGGTTTGAAATGTCCATGATGGGTGAGCTCAAGTTCTTTCTCGGATTTCAAATCAAACAAGCAAAGGAAGGGACGTTCATATGTCAAACCAAGTATACAAGGGATATGCTAAAGAAGTTTGCATGGACAAGGCAAAGCCCATCAAAACTCCAATGCCTACTAATGGACACATGGACCTCAATGAAGAAGGGAAATCTGTGGACCAAAAGGTATATCGTTCCATGATCGGCTCTCTTCTTTACTTATGTGCATCTAGGCCGGATATTATGCTTAGTGTGTGCATGTGTGCTAGATTTCAAGCTAACCCGAAAGAGTGCCATCTCATGGCCGTAAAGAGAATCTTGAGATATCTAGTGCATACCCCTAACCTTGGCTTGTGGTATCCTAAGGGCTCCACTTTCAATCTACTTGGCTATTCGGATTCTGATTATGCCGGTTGCAAGGTAGATAGAAAGAGTACATCGGGGACATGTCAATTCCTTGGTAGGTCCCTAGTGTCTTGGAGTTCTAAAAAGCAAAACTCAGTAGCCCTTTCCACCGCGAGGCCGAGTATGTTGCAGCCGGCGCTTGTTGTGCTCAACTACTTTGGATGAAGCAAACCTTAAAAGATTACGGATGTCACTTTACCCATATCCCACTTTTGTGTGACAATGAAAGTGCCATAAAACTAGCAAACAACCCCGTAAGCCATTCTCGCACAAAACATATAGACATCCGTCATCACTTCCTGAGAGACCACGAAGCCAAAGGAGATATCGCTCTAAGTCATGTGAGCACCGACAAACAACTAGCCGATATCTTCACTAAACCTCTCGATGAGTCAAGGTTTTGTAGTTTAAGGAATGAACTAAATATTCTTGATTCTCGTTGCGTGGTTTGATCTCTAGCACGCCATGGTTGTTTGCTTCAAAGTGTTAATATTCTCTGAAAATTTGTTTGAAAAGGTTTTTGTGAAAACTTTGTCTTGAAAGGTATTTCAAAATCTATTTTCATATCCCTAACTTGTCTTAAGTGGCTATAGTTGAATGTGTGATTGCTTGTTTTCTAGCCACTTAAGTCAAGGATACCATGACCTAAGGATCTCAGTTGGTAAAAGGTTCAAAATCTCAAAAGGAGTGAAAGTTGACAATCTCTGGAATTCAAGTTTCGGAAGCTCCGAGAAAATCTTTGGAGGCTCCGAGCCTCGGAAGCTCTGAGAAAATTTTCGGAACTTCCAATCTTTAAAGACTCTGCATTCAGATTCGCCAGAAGAGCAGTTAAAGGGATCCAAGCATATTCGGGGAATATTCTTTTACCCTAGGGTTAACCCGTCGATCCACCTTCACCGCGCGGTTAACCTCTCAGATTCACTTTTACTGCGTCTCTCTCTCTCCCTCTCTCTCCCGACGGCGCCCGCATCGCTCTCCACTCTCCACCACCGCGCCGCCGCCGTACTCCCTCGCCGTCGGTGATCGTGCTCCTCGTGCGTCACGCGTGCGAGGCCGGGCACCCTTCGTCGTCGGTGGGCCGCAGCTGCAAAGGAAGGAGGAGGAACCACCTGTGGAGGATATCCTAGATCCGCACTGATCTAGTGAAGGAGAAGAAGGAAGAAGCCTTGATCTGCGTCACCATCTCTCCTTGTCGTCGACCTTTGAGAAGCAGAAGAGGAACAACATTGCACCGCTTGGATTCATCCCGGCGAGTTGGTCCTCTTCAGCGCCACCAGATCTCTGATCTGGAGGGGGCCTCTGGGCTACGTCCCCTGGCGTAAAAGCATCTCAAACTTGTCGGCTTCACCCATCTCCTTCCCTCTTCAAGGTAAACCGAGATCAAACCCTAACCCTAATTCCTAGATTCATCTGATCTTAGGGTTCTAGGTCTTGCGGTTGTAGATTGCTATCTTGTGCCATATTCTGGATGTTGTGATGCATGTGTAGATTAGGTTCAGTTGAAAGTTGAATCGAAGTTCAGAATGCAGTAAGGTTCAAAGAGTCTCGGAGGTTCCGAGAAAATTCTCGGAGGTTCCGAACTCTGTAACCTACTGTAGGTTGACTTTGATTCAAAGTTCCACTGAATAATAATTCACTTGCAACACCTTATCTCATCTCTGTCATAGTTAAATCCCATCGTGTTTGCTTTCATTGGTTAAGTTTCAGTTGAAGGTTGAATCAACAACCTGTCCTCTGTCAGTATCCAGACCTCAGAGGTTCCGAGAAAATCCTTGGAGGTTCCGAAGTCTGTACTGACAAAAGACAGTCTGTGATTCAAAATTCCACTGAAACTTAATCAATTGAACTTCATATCTATCTGTGATCCCCAGTCTTTATCTATCATGATCTTTTCCTTATCTATTGCCTACATCCTTCCTGGCAGATGTCTGGAACTCCTGGTGATAAGACCTATGCCAAGAGGCAGAGGCAACCTTTTGAGACTCCTGCTGGTGAAAGGGCTTTCAAGATTGCAGCAAGGGAAGCTGTGACTGGCAGTGGCAGCAGGGGAAAAGCAACCCCCAGAAGAGGAAAAGGGGGCAGTTTGTCAAGAGGAAGAGGATCTGGCTCTGCAGCACATGTTGAGGATAATGGGGGAACAGAAGGGAAGACCATCCCCATTGAGCTTGAAGATGACAGCTGCTTGGGGAGATTGACTCAACATATTTGAAGTATCACAAGGTGCTGCTCAAGAGACACCCCCCTACAAAATATGACAACTCAGTATACATTGAGCACACCAATTATGATGGAGCAGGATACTTAGTCAAAAAGGCCAGAGAGGAAAACCCATATGTGAACCCCAAGATGGCTGCTATAGACTATAGGTTTTGGTCAGTGTTTCACTTCAAGTTTTATGAGACAGTCTTGAACACCAAGATGAAGTTGATCAAGATGAAGTGGATTGACTTCACCCATCTGGAGACAGCAGAAGAACCAGTGAAGGAGGATGTGCTTGAGCTGGTGGATAAGTACAGGATGAGAGACATAATGAGCTTCAAGTACGACTAGAACATTGAAGTCCTAGCTCAATTTCATGCCACTTTCTTTCATGAGGACAGCAAGGAGACCATTCACTGGATGACTGAAGGAGTGCACTACAAGATAGATTTCACCACCTTTGCTAGGCTGTTTGGGTTCAGCAAGGATGACAGGGAAGCTGAAGTTATTCACTTTGAGGCTCACATGAACCACAACAAGATTGCTTCTGCTTATGAGTATGATGAGCTAGCAGATGGCTCCACTACTGCTTTGAAGTCAGTGTATTATGTGCTCAACAATATGTTCAGAGAGACCATCTACCCTAAAGGAGGAAGTGACTCAACCAGCCTCAGAAGATTTGCCCCAAATCTGATTGCTAGGCTGCTGCCTGGGGCCCAGCCCTTCTCAGTCAGCAAGTTCATTTGGTTCAACCTTGTGGAGGTGACTGAAAGTGGCAAGTGCAACCTGCCTTATGCTCCCTACATCATGTATATGATTGAGATGGTATCAGGAATAAGCTTCAAGAAAGATGTAGAGCATGCATCATATCAAGTTAAGCAGTGGCAGCACCAGAAGAAGCAACAGGTGGTTGAGGAGCACATCTTGAAGAGAGCCAGTTCTGAATAGCACAAGGATGAAGAGGGACCCAGCAAGGCACCCATGCCTACTGAACTGCATAAGCTAAGGGGCATGGTGAGGGACACCTGGAGGTTCTGTAACTGGACAGCAACTCAGCTTTTTGAGCTTAGGGAAGACATGAACAGGTTGCTGAAGCATCAGGGGCTGTCCTTCAATGCCATGCTCCATCCTCCACCCATTTTCCCTGATTTTCCAGAGTATACCACTAGTGAGGATGAAGGTGAGAAGGACCCTGTCAGTCCTATGGCTGGAGAAGATGTGCCTGCTGCTCAATCTGAAGAAGAAGAAGAAGACATTGAGCCACTAAGTGCCAAGATGGCCAGACTCAGGAAAGAAGATGCTGGTAAAAAGGCAATGGGCTCTTCATCTGCTGGCAGAACTAGAAAGAAGGCAACTGCTGGGAGACCTGTCAGAAGGCCTGTGGACATATCCTCTGGATCTGGCTCTGACTTTGAGTCTGATAGCACTGTCCCTGAAGCTGAAGAGGAGGCCTCTGACTTCAGTGATGAAGAGTGACTGCCTAGGTCCTATTCTAACTTCCTCTCTTCTTTTCTTTCCTTTTTGTTAACTGTTGACAAAGGGGGAGAAATATGAAGATTGAGATGATCTGAAGACCTGAAGACCTGAAGCTTCTGGTGGCTGGCTGGTGGGGTGGCTAACAAAAAATTCTTTTGTTCTTTTGGTGAGATGAGAGTGCTAACTATTCTCTCATAAACTCCTGGTGGTCATTTGTGGTGAACCTACTGTAAAACTTTAAGATTGCCTCTGTTGGCAAGCATGGTCTGGTCATGGTTAAACTTTGGGATGTGAAAAACTTTAAAAACTCATGTGTGATGGATGTAATAGGGCTAGATGTGTTGGATGCTTCTATCTTTATCTAGCTGCTATTTCTGGTTATATTGGTGCATTGCCTGTGTATGTTTGTATGTTGGAGTATCTGTTGCAGACCTCGGAGGTTCTGAGAATTTTTCCGGAGGCTCCAACTCCTGGAGGTTCCGGAAACTTTCTCGGAGGTTCCGAACTCTGCTAACAGATAACTCTCTGAGTGTTTTCACATGTCATATGCATCACGTATTATCTGTTACACTTCTTTTGCACCCCTCGATGGTTTGAGTATAATTATCTTGTCACTTTACTCACAATGTATGCAAATTAAATGTCAGTTGAGACATATTACCCTATTCAAAAGGTACATGCATACATTGAGGGGGAGACTTGTACTCAAATCATCAAAAGCTCAATCTTTTAAATTAAATTGTAAACTTTAATTGGGTTGTCAACATTTACCAAAAAGGGGGAGATTGTAAGTGCAATCAAGCCCTATGAGGGTTTTGGTGATGTTGACCACACAATTAAAGAGCTAATGGGCCTTTGAGACTATTGTGCAGCATGAGGTTGTTTTACAGGTGCAAAAGAAAGAATGGAGACCCCTCAATTACATGAAGAAGTATACCTATGCTCTTTGGAGAAGTTTATTTACTTTATCTTTTGAATTTGAGTATAGGACAATCCGTACTATCAAGAGGGATACTAATGGTGAGTTAGGATGGATTCAAGTGCTCATAGTCTATCTTTCTTAAATCCTAACCCTCACCCAAAGGGAAGAGATCTGCTGCTGTTTTGCCCCTGTTGTTTCCTTGTTCGGAGGTTCCGAGTTTTATCTCGGAGGTTCCGACCGTACGGGCTACAGTCAGCAGAGATTTCAGAGGTCGGAAGTTCCGAGATTTTTCTCGGAGGTTCCGAACTCTGAAATATAACCGTTACTGTTCTGGATCTAGGGGTATTTATACCCCTTGGTCCCCCAACGGTTATCTCCTCCCTTCCCCCGAACAGTAAACAGTTCTAACTCAATTTCTCTCACCTAGCATTCACTCCTAACCTACTCTCTTCCAAATCCTTGCCTAGCATTGATTGAGAGTGGAATTTTGAAGTGAGTTTGTGAGCAAAACCTTCATTGCCTTGACCTTGAGCACTTGGAGAAGTCCTAGCAAGCTTGGTGGATCTATTACTCTTGGAGCCTTGCTCCTAGACGGATAGAGGTTCTTGGAAGCTCTCCAACCCGATTTGTGGAAGCTCCAAGGTGTTTGTATTACCCTTTGTGAATCTAGTGGAAAGCCTCCACCTATTACCCAAAGTGATAGGTGTGAGAGAGGAGTTGACCTTTGTGGTCCCTAGCCTTTGTGGCTTCCTCAACAACGTGGACGTAAGCAAACCTTTGTGGCGAGCTGAACCACGGGATAAATCTTTGTCTCGTGTGTGCTCTCTTTTATGTTCTTGTTCATGCTTGTTCTTGACTAGATCTATTAGGGTTTGTCTCCGATCTATGTTGTGGTACCTTCCTAGCTTGCTCTTTGCTTAGAAATCCTCTTGCTAGGTCCTAAGTACCTCCTAGATTTTGGTAGATCTGTTTTCCATCAAGTAATTCGCAGCTCAATTCATATTTGCTCTGTTCTAACAGTTTCCGGAAGTTTTGAGTTTATTCTCGGAGGCTGCCTCGTTCGGAGGTTCCGAGAATAATCTTGGAGGTTCCGGAGTCTGACAGTGTTTTTGTAGAAAAAGTTTAAATTTGTGTGCAGGCCTATTCACCCCCCCTCTAGGCCATATTGCCTCGATCCTTTTTCACATTGGCTGCGTTGTTGGCGGCATTAGCCGGGGCGTTTGCTGGAGCATTAGCCGCTGGGTTGGCTGGTGCATTTGTTGCAGCGTTGGCAGCGGGATTAGCCGGCTGCATTACTTCGTTTTCACCTCTTCCTTCTTCAGCCACCGGGTCGAGGCTACGACGTCGCTGGCGAGGACGCTCCGATCTACTTTTGCTTCTGGAATAGGAACTTGCTGCAGATCTGCTGTATCCAGGGCCTCTTTCTTCGATCTGAGTAGCTGCAACACGAACATTGGCTTGGAGGCACTGAATCGTTGGAGAGTCTTCAAGGTGGTTTAGGACGGCCAGAGCGGCTCCCAAATTGGTCTGCGGTGAGTTGTAAACTTCATGTCCGTCGCGCTCGAAGTCCCTGAGGAGATCTCGCGCACGTAGTCTGTTGGCACGAGGTGGATTGTCTTGGCGTCGTTGCTGTGGAGCAGCTGGTGCCACGATTACTTGTTGCCCGGCGTTGGCGTTAACCTGTCCGGCGTTAGCCGGCTGTAGACCTGCACCTGGGGCAGATGCGGGGATCTCTTGTTGTCGTCAGACAGCTCGGGCGGCGTTAGCGTTTTCACGCTCTTGACGCTGCGCGTCTGTTTCTCCATCTTGCGGCGGTACATCCGCAGAGACGACCAAGATCTGGCGATCTGGGGTCTCGAACTCTTCTCCCGGATAGTTCGGGGAGATCGTTGTGTGGGCGACCTGGAACGCAAGGCGGTCCGGAGACGACCCTTGGTTCATCCGGCGGCGGTGGGCCGCAGTGAGAGGTCGACGAAGCTTCTTGAGGACACAGCACTGGCGCGCTGTGTGTTTAGACTTCTCGTGGACAGGGCAGGGTTCATCGAGGTGGTTCCTGCGGCTTCCACTATCTTGACAGTTGAGTCCAGATTCGATCCGGATCTTGCGTTTCATGTAGCGTGATGCTACACGAGTCGCGTTGCGCAAGCCAAGAGGCATGCTGGAGGGCGACGAGGTCGTGTGAGGGCGCTTGACGCGCTCACAAACTTTGATTGTGTCGGAGAGCATGCCCTCGACACGATCGATTCCTGCGATCAGGTCGCTAGGAGTGGGTGGGTGGGATTTCTTCAACAGATCTGTTTCGACCTGTTGGTTGGTGGTGACCGCGCTGCTTTCGATGATGAGGCAGGCGGCTGGAGCGGTGGAAGTTGCCGGCATTGAGCCAAAGCAGATGTCGACGGGGTTGGCGAGGAAGTCCGCCATGCTCTCCGGGAAGATGACACCGTTGGTCGAAGCCATCGAGTTGCACGAAGAACCTTGACTCAACCCCTACCTGGCGCACCAACTGTCAGATGGTGAGATCTGAGCAGCCCACGGGGGTGTTAATCCCTGTGGTTTAGTTGTTCGGCGGGGAGGAGTCTAAGGTTAAGAACTCGAAGGTCGCACACGAGTACGCGGAACACAGAGAACACGACGAGTTTATACTGGTTCGGGCCTCCGGAGAGTAATACCCTACGTCCAATTGTTGGTGTGGATTGCTTGAGGATTGCGCGATTGAGGTTGGGGTTACATGAGGGATCGCCTCGTCCGCCTTATATTGGCCAGCGGATGAGGTCGGTTCCCAGACTCCTGGTCGGTTACGATCAGGAGACCTAAGTCTACGTTACACATCTTGCCATATCCCGTCGATCTGCTTTGGGGCGAAGTCCTCCGAGGTCTTGTCTTGTCTCGTACGCCAAGTCTTGAGGTCGTGATGAACTAGGTCATCTGGGGAATCTTCAGGAAAGTCTTCAGGAGGTCGTGTGGGCGGCCAACTAGGCCGGTTGGACCCACTGACAGGTCGGCAGGTCTTCTAGTAGGCCGGACCCACTTGTCGGGGACGGCCGTGAACCTGGTCGGTGGGGACCCAGGGGTACCCATATCTCACAATTCCCCAAACGAGAAGACAGCTTGGCGTGCAAGACAAGGCAGTTTAGACGGATTAAGGCAGCTCGGATTAGCCTTCCATATTGTAACCAACTAGAGATTGGTTTCCCAGTTGTAACCGACCTGGACTCCGGTCCACCGACCGTGTCCGTCCCCCAATATAAGGCGGGCAAGGGTGCCCTCTTGGGCAGCAGACCATCGACACCACGACCATGTAATCTCGCCACGCCAGCAATACAAATAAGAACTGGACGTAGGGTTTTACTCTCCGGAGGCCCGAACCAGTATAAAATCGCCTTGTCCTTGTGTCTCGTCGTAATTTCCGTGTGCCGCACTAGCATAACCATCGCGTTCTTAGCTCCCGATCTCCCCACCGAACAACTAAACCACAGGGATTAACACCCCCGTGGGCTGTCCAGATCTCACCATCTGACAGTTGGCGCGCCAGGTAGGGGTGATCGCGAGCTCTTCGTGTAGCGTGATGGCAGCTCGCTCCGGCGACCTCTTCCGCGATGACACGATGGATTTCTGGCGCTTGCCCACCCACCCAAGCCCTACAATTCATCACCGGCAGACTCGTCTTCGCTTACGTCAACGTCGTCAACGCCGTGAGTCTGCAACTCGACGAGATTCAATCCATTGCGAGCCGACCTCCGGGTCTCAACAGAGAAGCAAATCCTTTTTGTCACCAACTCGTCCTTGTCGTTTATCGACTTTATTTTTTCACGGACTTCAATTCCGATCTGCACACACCGGTTGGTCCTCTCCTTGTGAAGTTGCGATCAAGTCCGCACTGGTGCCATGCGCCATCATGTGGCCCTCCATGACTACCACCATCGCCGCCAGGACACGTCTGACGTGGACCTGTCAATTCAGGTCTACTTCACGATCATCTGCATGCAGTTACCAAAATATAATATCCCACACCGCCGCTAGGCCATGTGGTGATATGGATCATCACGTTAATCCTTGGGGCCAGCCGAAAGGAGCAAGCAAGAAGTCAACACGTACGTATATTCACGCGTGTACGTGCCCATGCATGTACAAGAATAGCAGATGGATATTTTCTATTGCCAATCTACATGCGTGCGAACATGGTCTGGCGTGTCCGTCGACCACCACCCGCACCGACGGCCACCTCAACAGCTCGGCACGGCTTCAGCTCGCGTCGCCGCCAACGACATCAACGATCTTCCACTTCGACAAAGCTAAGTGTTATTTTCAATTTAATATTTTTACAGCTGTCGTATGGACCTCCCTGGGCCCACTACCTCGGTGGGTACCAGGACCGACTACTCGGTGGGCCCCTGGGACTACTCGGCTTATGCCACACGGCACCTGATGGCGTGGGGCGCAAGGACTACAGTGGATAAGTACTCGGATAGGAAGCTGTGCATGTCCTGTACTATGTAGAGCCTAGACGTACCCGACTAGTACTCTCTCCTCAAACCGACTTATAACCCTGCCTCCCGGACTATATAAGGTGAGGCAGGGACCCCTATCTCTCTCATATACGCATCATCTTGTAAACACACCCAATCAATCCAGAGCTACGCATCATACAAGACGTAGGGTATTACGCACCTCGCGGCCCGAACCTGTCTAAATTGTGTGCCACGTGTCTCTTCCTTCGAGTTACCGATCTCGGCGAGGCCACATTCATCTACCTCGGGTACTCCCCTTGGTAGGTTGCCGGTCTAAAACACCGACAGCTGGCGCGCCAGGTAGGGGTGATCGTCATG
Organism: Cenchrus fungigraminus; assembly: GCA_036936925.1. Classification (NCBI taxonomy): domain Eukaryota; kingdom Viridiplantae; phylum Streptophyta; class Magnoliopsida; order Poales; family Poaceae; genus Cenchrus; species Cenchrus fungigraminus. The sequence goes on along the minus strand of CM072776.1, from coordinate 90,966,305 downwards.
ATCACCGGCGAATTCGAAGGACCTCATCATCAAAATCAATCTATCAAGATCAATCTATTCGGCGACGTGCAATCCTGATCGGCGGACACCATACCATTCGGCGGCATGCTAGTCCACGATTGGACATATCTGTGTGTCAGATTTCAGCTCATGGCAGATTCAATTTCGTGAGTCGATGCTCCGCAGGCAAAAGTTTCCAACCAGCTCGCTGACTCAACGGTTTTCGACGCAAGCATAAATCGACGTAAAATCAATTTCCGTGTTACCATCCAAAGGCGCCTACTGCAAGTCCGAAGCGGAATAGAGGCGGCTACCTTATATACATCAAGACCGAGGCGAAATCCAACATCAAGTTTTTTTTCCATCTCGGAGTCAAAGACTGCCACGTTTCCGGCTAGAGCTTGACACGCATCAATCAAGAGGCTTCCAAATTGAAGTAGTCGAATTCAATAATGGTACTCGAGGGTATCCGACGATACCACGATCACAACGTCAAGGAACACTCCTTCAACGTTGGTGATCTAGTCCTCCGCCGCATCCAGAACACGGAAGGACTACACAAGCTCAGCTCGCCATGGGAAGGTCCCTTCACAGTTGCAAAGGTGATCAGACCAGGCTCGTATCGCCTCCAGACACTTGAAGGCGACGACGTCAGCAACTCGTGGAACATCGACCAGCTCTGTCGATTCTACGCATAGTCTTTCGACTACTCTGGGGGCTCAAGTCTACACGACTACCCCAGGGCCCTTCGCCGTAAGCGGCCTCCGGGCCCAGGCACTAGTCTCCGGACTACTCTACTCCAAGATCCAGCGCTAACGGCTACTAACGGATCTCGGGCTGCTCAGGGCGTCAAGGACTCTAGCAGCGGTCTATCAAGAGACCATGTACTTCTAGATCCAGCCTATACGGCTACTAACGGATCTTTAGCTGTAAGCGGCCACGCGCCCTAGCACTACTCCAGCCGTAGGCGGCCTCTAGGTCCTGGCAACTACACTTGTAAACGGCCCTGGCCATCCAGGTGTACTTTTTCAGTAATAAAGTTTGATTCTCGATCAACTCATTTACTGTGTCTCCCTCAACGGGTCTACTGCCGAGTACTACTACTCGCAACAACTCCATGATGGGCACTCCACACATACATACCACGACAACGAGTACTCATTTATGGAAGATCTTTTCATTCAAACTTCAAACAAGTTCTTTACAACTTTGTTTATATTACAACTACTGCCAAAAGCTAACCCTACAGGACAACTACTGGAGGTTCAGCTTCTCCACGACTTGTTCCGCGATTGGCGCCATCTGCTCCAGAAGCTCCTTGTACTGCTCATCTGTGCAATTGGCGGCTAGTCCTCCCGCGACTACATCGACCGGAGCCTTGGGGAAGTACGACTTCATGTACGCCAAGACTTGGTTTGGGATGGACTTCGCCAGATGCTTGACATAAGTTGCCAGACGTCCGGGGGCTTCCTTCAGCTGATCAACCAACGGAGCTATCTTTGGCCCGCCCGGGTGTGGCACCAGCAGCCTTGCGATGGGAAGTGCGGCTTCTTCAAGTTCCTTGAGCTGGCCCCGCAGCTTCTCGCAGTCTTCGTTGAGCTTCTGCAGAGATTTATAGCAGTTGACAAGGTCACGGTATGAGGCTTCTCGGAGCTCCATGTGCTTGACGCACTCATAAGACAGCTGCTTATATTCATACTCAAGTACCTCTCGGGCATCTTTCTCTCGGTAGATGATGTTCTTCAGATCGGTCTCCGATGCCTTCAGCTGGTCTACTCGGGCCTCGAGATCTGAAAAAGTCCAGAGAAACAAGTCAGGCTACTACAAAGGTACTCTCAATAAGTACTCAACAGGCTAGCCGCGGCATACCTTTATTCTTCTGGCGCAACGACTTGTTCTTGCGAATCAAGTCATCGCTCTTCACCTGCATCTCTTGTACCTCGTTGTGGTACTGGGCGAAGGCTCCATCTAGTTTTGATTGCAGCATGGCGGAGTGTTTCCTGGCCTTGCAGAGTTCTTTCTCCAGCTCTTCCGCCCGAAGCACTGTATCACCGTATCCCTGGAGCATGTTGGATTTCTGTCGGAATCTCTCCACGACTTCCTGCAATAAGGCAATAATCGTCTTTGAGTACTCAACTCTCACGGAACTCGACTACTCAAGGGCACCGCCGCGTACCTTCATCCACTGCTCGGCCCGGCGCATCGACTCCAAATTGCGGGCCACCGTAGCCGGGTCGACGAGGTCATCCACCAGAAGCTCGATTCCGCCACGACTAGTCGCCGCAGCCTCCAACATCGGCGCCGCGTGGATCGGCTCCGCGTCTTGGATCTCCGGCGGTCGGTCGACAACGTCCATGCTTGACCCCGGCAGTGCGTCATTGTGCACTTCTTCTGTGGCCTCGGGGGCTGTTGTATCCGCCGGCTCGGATGCTGCTCCCGTGATCACCTCGGCCTCAGGCACGACCCCTTCAACTGGCACGGCTTCGGGGATCGTGGTCCCTCCGACTTGTGTCTCTGTCAATACAAGGCATACGACGTCAGTACTGGGGGCTATGACTACTACTCGGGGTAGGCGGCATCACCGCAGTCTACGTACCTTCTACTACAGTGGCCTCCGGCATCGTAGCTTCTGCGCTCGGCGCCACGGTCTCGCCCTAGGGAAGGGGAGCGGATTCCTCGACAGCCGGCGATGGATTTTCTTCAGTAGCCGCCGTGCTGGCTTCTTCTCCTTCCCAGGACAGATCAGTCGACTTCCTGCACAGTACAAAATTGGTGGTCAACCAAGTACGATTACCAAGTCACAAGTACTACTCGGGAATGGCTTACAAGCTAGACCGGACAACAGTCACGGTCGGAGCACCAAGTATGCTGGCGATATCGACGAGCCCGGCTTCCGTGGGTGCCTCCTCCTCAGCCTGGGCTGTTGCTGGTTCTCCGGCTCCAGTAGCCGCGCTAGGCTCTGGCCTATTTTCTTCTGCAGGCACCTACGGCTCGGCAGTACTAGTCGCTTGCTGTGCCATCTGCGGCACAGGCTCTTCCACGGTGGGGGCTGGACTGCGGCTCCTTTCAGTCGGTTCGCCCACTGTGTCCCAGTCGTCTTCCTCCCCCTGATCCACGGGGTTGGACGATGGGATTTCCTGCGACAACTCAGAATCCAATTGTCAGCATACAAATACTTCAAGATAAGTACTCGACTACTTTACTCGAGGGACTCACCTCTTGGGACGTAGTCTCGGTCACCTTCAACTTCTTGGCGACACATTTGCGCGCCACATTGCGCGGCCTCCTCGGCGGCACAGGGAGACTAGCCTCCAGGCTAGTCGGTGGATCTTCAATGAGGGGGATGTGGGGGCAGCCCAGGTCGGCTGAACCTGGACCACAGCTGAAACCGCTCCTGGAGCGTTTCCCCATCCTCCTCGTCGGACGTATCTTCAATGGTGACGGTGTCATCACCTTCGCCGACTTCATGGCGTTCTTTTGGCTTGCCCTTGCCCTCCTCTGGAATATCTACAAGTCGAGGAGGGGGAGCTGGGTTGGAGATCAACTTCGCAATGTCATCCTGCAGCAAACAACTTGGGTGAGCGCGACTACTTCAAATTGACCAGTACTCAGAGGCAGAGGTCATGAGCTACTAACCTTGTTCGGCGGACGAGCCGCGGAGTACTCGGGGACTGGGCAGGGTGTGTACGGTGGCATATCCTTGAAAATCCTGCCCAGCCTCTCGACAATGTCTTCATCGTCGACTTCGTTGCCGGGCATCCTCGACGTGTCTGGGTCGCCTGTGTACTGGTACCCGAGGGTGTCGCGAGCCATCAGTGGCTGCACCCTCCTCTTCATGAAGCTGAAGGCCACGTGTTCGGCCCTCAGCCCGGCTTCTCTCAAAGCCTTGATCTTCTGCAACAGCTCGGGTAGTTGGATACCCTCCTGCATCGTGGGTTCAGTGTTCCACCACGCCCGATGCTTCGGCTGCTTCCCGCTCGGCTTCGGCAGCTCTGGGTGGTGGTTACTGATATAGAACCACTTCGCCTTCCAGTCTTGGTTTGAATCGATGTGCTTGTACGCCAAGTACTGGTCGGCCGCGTCTTCTCGCATCTGGATGCCGGCTCCTCCGACTACTCGCGGATCGTTGGCGCTCGGCTTCTGCTTCACACGGAAAAACTTTCGGAACAAGATCCAGTGGGGTTTGATCCCTACGAAGGCTTCGCAAAACTGAACAAAGACGGTGACGTGAAAAATGCCATTAGGGTTCAAGTTCAAGTACTCGATACCGTAGTACTTGAGGAGACCCTTGAAGAACTCGCTCGCTGGGAGTGCCAGACCGCGCTCCACGAATCTGGCGAACATGGGGACTTCGTCGGGATTCTTCTCCATGGGGTACGGGTCTCCTGCGGTGGCGCGACACATGTCCATCTCCTTCTCCCGCAAGAACCCGCTGTTCATGAGAGCCAGCAGATCTTAGGTCTTCATTTTGGATTTCTTCCACTCCTTGGTTGGATTGGGGCGCGGGGGAGATGTCGGCGGCGTTGACCCCTGGGCAGATCCCTCTGCCTCGCTGCGGGATCTCTTCTTCCCGGCACCGGCACCAGCCTTTGCACCCTTGGACGGAGATGGCTTCATCCTCCAAGTGCACAGGGTTTTTACTCGCAACCGCTCGGGGGCTTCACTGGTGGCGAGCAGCGGCGGCGCGCGTGGACTTGCAGACTACGGCGCGGCGGTAGAAGCACGAGTGGATGATTGGCTAGATCTACTCCAGTGGCTGTTACTGTGGGGAATGAAAAACCCTAAGGGTTTCGGCGTCTATTTATAACCCAACTGGCGGCACTGCATCGGCCGGATGGATAAGTATCGGCGGCTGACTCAGCGGCGGCTGCTTGACTCTTTAGCTTCTGGTACTCGATACAGCTCATCTCGGGGGCTCAACTACATTCGCCCGATTCAATAGGTGATGACGACATTCAAGATTCACTCAGGACACCTTCTACAGACAAGATGACCCTTTAATTCGAGAGGAAGTACTCGACTCAAGGCTCGGGGGCTCCGTGCCACGTGTCCTTCGGTTTTTTCTCGGATTTTATGGGATAAGCTTGGCAGAACTTCAGATTGACCCTCAGCTTGAATCTACGATTCGACCTAAGGCTCGGGGGCTACATTCCACATGGAATTTTCCATATGGTTTCTTCTTCAAAACAATGCGAGTACTATTGAAGACCTTCAAGAGGAGAACTCGAGGACGCTTGGGAACTACTCGAGAAGACTTCAAGACTACTCAAGGATCAGTTGGAGTACCTTCCAGCCTCGGGATGCTTCAAGTAATCTTGAGGACTTTTGGCTTGTAGTACTCGGGGACGCTTGAGAACTACTCGTCAAGGCCATCAAGACTACTCGAAACTACCCTGCTTGACTACAAAGTACTCGGGGGCTTGTCGTATAGACCTCCCTGGGCCCACTACCTCGGTGGGTACCAGGACCGACTACTCGATGGGCCCCTGGGACTACTCGGCTTGTGCCACACAGCACCTGATGGCGTGGGGCGCAAGGACTACGGTGGAGAAGTACTCGGATAGGAAGCTGTGCATGTCCTGTACTATGTAGAGAACTCCTAGACGTACCCGACTAGTACTCTCTCCTCAAACCGACTTGTAACCCTGCCTCCCGGACTATATAAGGCGAGGCAGGGACCCCTATCTCTCTCATATACGCATCATCTTGTAAACACACCCAATCAATTCAGAGCTACGCAGCATACAGGACGTAGGGTATTACGCACCTCGCAGCCCGAACCTGTCTAAATTGTGTGCCACGTGTCTCTTCCTTCGAGTTACCGATCTCGGCGAGGCCACATTCATATACCTCGGGTACTCCCCTTGGTAGGTTGCCGGTCTAAAACACCGACAACAGCTTCAAAAAAAAATTTCGTCGATCGTCTCGGATTTTCCGTGCCTCCGCGACCTTCGACGACCTGCTCTACATGTTTTTCCTGCTCTTCCGATCCCTCCCCCTCGACATGCTCGGGGGCTTGGCCTTGCCAACACGTAGGTCGCCAGACCTGAGGGTTCCAATTTTTTATCTTGTGCTATGTTCCCCTCCCCCTCGACATGCTCGGGGGCTTGGCCTTGCCAATCTAAGGGTCGCTAGACCTGTGGGGTCCTACTTCTCCTATGTGTGTTCTACCTTTAACTGCTTGACTCTCGTTATGAGTATTCGATGTTGTGTGTTTGCAAAACCTGGGTCCTAGGCCCCTCCCCGTGCGTCGGCTACATCTAAGTCTCCCTGCTGAGCATTGTAGAGGGGTGAAACACTTTGCAGCTTCAGAGCTTTCGAGTCCGCATAATGTGTGCCTGACACGATAAGTGGAATGCCCTTTTCAAGTGAAACATGGCACAAGAATGTTCAGCTCCGGCTAGCATTACTCAACATCTGCTTGTTTAGCTCAGGCTAAGTTTTCATTATATTCGACAGATTGATACACCGACCTAGTGTTTGTTTAATTTTACAGGATAAGATCTTCGATATGGCGACTTCGTCAGGTCGCTAGACCTCTATCCAGCTCCGGCGTCGCCTTTGGCGAACCTTCCTGGTGGCTCCGTCGTCGTCAGATTGAGGTCGGCGGACCTCCCTGCGGCTCTGTTGTCACCGGCTTTAGGTCGTTAGACCTCTGTGCATCTTTGACGTCATCTTCGGTGGATTTCTCGGTGTCTCCGGCGTCGCCGGCGTTCCCCATCATCGTCCTCGTCAGGTCGTCAGACCTTCCTCCGCCTCCGTCGTCATCCTCGTCAGGTCGCTAAACCTCCCTTCGGCTCTGTCGTCGTCCTCGTCAGGTCGCCAGACCTTCCTCCGGCTCCGTCGTCGTCTTCGTCAGGTCGCTCGACCTCCCTCCGGCTATGTCGTCGTCCTCATCAGGTCGCTAGACCTCCCCTCGGCTCCGTCGTCTTCGTCAGGTCGTTAGACCTCCTTGCAACTCCGGTGTCGTCTTCGTCAGGTCGCTAGACCTCCCTTCGGCTCTGTCGTCGTCCTCGTCAGGTCGCCAGACCTTCCTCCACCTCCGTCGCCATCCTCGTTAGGTCGCTAGACCTCCCTTCGGCTCTGTCGTTGTCCTCGTCAGGTCACCAGACCTTCCTCCGGCTCCGTCGTCGTCCTCGTCAGGTCGCCAGACCTTCCTCCGCCTCCGTCGTCGTCCTCGTCAGGTCGCCAGACCTTCCTCCGCCTCCGTCGTCGTCCTCGTCAGGTCGCCAGACCTTCCTCCGCCTCCGTCATCGTCTCGTCAGGTCGCCAGACCTTCCTCTGCCTCTATCGTTGTCCTCGTCAAGTCGCCAGACCTTCCTACGGCTCCGTCGTCGTCTTCGTCAGGTCGTTAGACCTTCCTCCAGCTTCGTTGTCATCAGCTTCAAGTCGCTAGACCTTCCTCCAGCTCCGTCGTCGCTTTCGTCAGGTCGCTAGACCTCCCTGCATGTCCATCGTCGCCTTCGCCAGTTCGGAAGACCTCCTCAGTGACTTCGTTAATCTAGCTCCAAGAGCTTCTACATTTTTGCATCCTACGTTTTCGGAGATGGTTGCATGCCCACAACATGGCTAGAATTCTACCCTGCGGTTTCATAGCTCAACAACGCTCGGTGCTTGCCATCTTCAGTATCACGGTGCTATTTATAGCCAAAGCCGCGCCCCAGGCAGCTGGCGAAGTGATGACACTGTCACCACGTGATAATGGGACCTGCAGCCTTGTGCATGATTAAAGGCGATGACATTACTTTCTCTGTCTCGCGACGTCCTTGTCACTAGCGCATCAATGATGTCTGAGCCCCGCCGCAGAGGTCACATGGCTACAGTAACTCCCTCGATCAGTGGGCAGATTGTCGTTTCCTGGGTGGCAAGAGAATCTCCGACCACTGTTGACCCGTGACTCTGCAGTCTACACTACAAGACAAAAAACTGACCCAGTGTCAGATGGCTCAGCGCCTAATTTAGCCCCTTTTCGACGACAACTTCACGACCTTCCTCTACGACCTGATGTCTTTTATCTGCACCCGCTAGGCTCTGCGTCCTGGTGCACCCGCTATGGCTTTGCACGTAAACGAACCTATTCCAATCAACCTATATTTCTGTTTCCTAAGCAGATTGGTTGTAGGTTCGATTGAAGACCTTCCTGGGTAGGCGTGCCTCGCTGCTCTGCCAGATCCTTCTAGGCGCCTGAAGATCTAAAAGTACCATAGAGATTAGAAGCATCACGGAGATCTAAGATTTCGTCGGGCCCCCGTGGTCAGTGTGCCTATTGCTGAGGTCGCCAATACCTTTGTATAATGGCTCCGCTGGATAATCAGCACTATGTTGGTCGTCTGGACACCAAAATGACCTCCTTGAGGTTGGCGTGCCTTAATACTTAGGTCTTGCAATACCTTGGTATGTATACGGCTCTGCCAACCTAGTTGGGCGCCCCGGATACGTGGCCTTCCAATGTCGGTGTGCCCTTGTAGCCTTGCCAGCCTGTTCTGGGCACCCAGGATTTTACGTCGGGAATGAAGGCCTTCCTGAGGGGTGCGCGCCTGATGGCCCTGCCAAGTATCTCCGGATACTTGGGCGCTTTCGATTTGAGACCTTCCTGAGGTCGGCATGCCTCGAGTGGCTCTGCCAGATTCCTTGCAGCCATGCAGGATATCTGGGTGTCTCTACACTCCATACGTTCAAGAACCAACAGATTTTTCGGCTTCGTTATCGACCAACCTTGGACGTCGCAACTTTAGCTACGACATTGTGAATGACTTCTCCGTACAACGCACCTTTCAAGATCCTGTTGGATACCCTCGGATACTAGACATCATCAACTTGAGGCCTCTTTGAGGTCGGCACGCCTACAAAGCCTCCTTGAGGTCGGCCCTGCCAGACTCCTTGCAGCCATGCTTGGAAATCTGGGTGTCTCTACACTTCGTTCGACCAAGACCATGACTTAGTTTTCTTCTCTTTTTGGAGCATCAAACCAGCCATGCTGCCTGCTTCAATGCTCGGGGACTACGCTATGAGTGCGTCTTCGACGCCCTCTTGTTTTCCTCATCGTACCGACCTGTTGTGAAACCCGTTTCTCATCACGTCGCTACTCGACCTATTTTTTTCTACTCTTCCTCTTTTTTGGATCATCATACCGGCCATCCTGCCCGCCACGATGCTCGGATACTACTCTATGAGTGCATCTTTGATGCCCTCTGAATTTTTTTTCATCGTCGTTTCGATCTATTGGAAGTCTGCTTCCTATAGGTCGTCACTCGACCTTTCCTCATTCGGCAAGACTACAAACAGGTCGGCTGCTAAGTTGAAATTGTTCTTTTTTCTTTTGGACCGACGTGCATGCTATTCGACCTGTCGATACTCTACGACTTCGTCATGACCTCTCTAAGGTCACTGCGCCTACACCTCGCTCGGGGGCTTGTGAGACATGGGTACCCCTGGGTCCCCACCGACCAGGCTCACGGCCGTCCCCGACAAGTGGGTCCGGCCTACTAGAAGACCCGTCGACCTGTCAGTGGGCCCAACCGACCTAGTTGGCAGCCCACACGACCTCCTGAAGACCTTCCAGAAGATTCCCCAGACGAGAAGACAGCTTGGCGTGCAAGACAAGGCAGTCCAGACGGATTAAGGCAGCTCGGATTAGCCTTCCATATTGTAACCAACTAGAGATAGGTTTCCCAGTTGTAACCGACCTAGAATCCGGTCCACCGACCTTGTCCGTCCCCCAATATAAGGCAGGCAAGGGTGCCCTCTTGGGCAGCAAACCATCGACACCACGACCATGTAATCTCGCCACGCCAGCAATACAATCAAGAACTGGACGTAGGGTTTTACTCTCCGGAGGCCCGGACCAGTATAAAATCGCCTTGTCCTTGTGTCTCATCGTAATTTCCGTGTGCCACACTAGCATAACCATCACGTTCTTAGCTCCCGATCTCCCCACCGAACAACTAAACCACAAGGATTAACACCCCCGTGGGCTGTCCAGATCTCACCATCTGACAGGGCCATGTAACAGGAATCATCTGGAGGGCGTGAGTTGGGAGGTTAGTCTTGCGGGCGTAGAACTGGCACCCCTCGCAGGTGCGTACGACCTCGCTAGCGTCGGCGACCGCGGTGGGCCATTAGAAGCCTTGGCGGAACGCGTTGACCATGAGGGTGCGCGGTGCCGCGTGATGGACGCATATGCCCGCGTGAATGTCCCAGATGAGCTCGCGGCCTTGGGGGATGGGGATGCAGCGTTGCAGGACGCCAGACGCGGCGCGCTTGTACAGCTCGCCATCGATGAGAGTGAACGACTTGGCCATCCTGGCGATGCGCCTGGCTTCGGACCGATCCGGGGGAAGTTCCCCTCGATCCATCCAGGCGAGGTATTTGGCCTGCCAATCCTCCGCGTGGGGGTTGGCTCTGTCTCCATGGCCTCGGCCTCATCTGCCCCGTAACCCTCGAGCAGGGAGAGTACGAACGCCTCGTTCGAGGGGTCTTCGTCCATGGGCTCCGCGCCCGTCGGACTTGGGGGAGCCCCCAAGGGTTCCTCTGGGTTCGAGGGTGATGCTTCGAGGTTGACGGATGGCTTCGCGACATCTCGCGCAAAAACGTTCGGGGGAACGGTGATTCGCCCCGACGCAATCTTGGCGAGTTCATCCGCCTCCTCATTGTACCTGCGGGGGATGTGGTTGAGCTCGATGCCGTAGAACTTGTCCTCAAGAGCGCGCACGGCGTTGCAGTAGGCCTCCATCTTGTCGTCATGGCAACTCGCGTTCTTCATGACTTGGTCAATCACGAGCTGCGAATCTCCCCTGACGTCGAGGCGCTTGATACCCGTCTCGATGGAAATTCGGAGGCCGCAGAGGAGGGCCTCGTACTCTGCCATGTTGTTGGACGTGGGGAAATGCAGACGTACCGCGTACCTCATATGTTCCCCGAGGGGCGAGATGAAGAGCAGGCCTGCGCCCGCCCCCGTCTTCATCACTGACCCGTCGAAGTAGAGGGTCCAGCACTCGGCTTGGATTTGCAGCGGTGGTAGTTGCGTATCTGTCCACTCGGCAACGAAATCCGCCAGAATCTGGGACTTGATCGCCTTGCGCGGCGCGTAGGCGAGCGTCTCGCCCATAAGCTCCACGGACCACTTGGCAATCCTGCCCGCCGCATCCGGGTTACGGAGGATTTCCCCCAACGGGAACGAGGAGACCACCGTGACCGGGTGGGCCTCGAAGTAGTGTCGCAGCTTGCGCCGTGCGAGCACTACCGCGTAGAGGAGCTTCTGGATCTGCTGATACCGCGCCTTGGTCTCGGACAACACCTCGCTGACGTAGTACACGGGCCTCTGGACTGGTAGGGCGTGCCCTTCCTCCGTACGCTCCACCACGATGACGGCGCTGACTACCTGGGTGGACGCGGCGACGTAGAGGTACAGAGGCTCCCCGCCCTGGGGCAGCGTTAAGATCGGCGCGTGGGCGAGCGTCGCCTTGAGTTTGTCGAGCGCCTCCTGGGCCTCGACGGTCCAGGAGAACCGCTCGTGCTTCTTCAAGAGCCGGTAGAGGGGCAAGCCCTTTTCGCCGAGCCGCGAGATGAAGCGGCTCAATGCGGCAAGGCACCCCAACACCTTCTGGACCCCCTTGAAGTCTCGAATCGGGCCCATCTGATCGAGGGCCGTGACCTTCTCGGGGTTGGGCTCGATGCCCCACTGGGAAACGATATATCCCAGCAACATGCCGTGCGGCACCCCGAAGACGCACTTTTCGGGGTTCAGTTTTACCCCGTTGGCCCGCGGGCAATCGAACGCAATGCGCAGGTTGCTAACCAGGTCGTCCGCCTTCCTAGTTTTTACGACTATGTCATCTACGTAGGCCTCAACGGTCCACCCGATGTGGTCTCCGAAGACGTGTTGCATACATCGCTGGTATGTAGCGCCTGCGTTTCGAAGGCCAAATGGCATCGTTACGTAGCAGAACATCCCAAACGGCGTGATGAAGGAAGTCGCGAGCTGGTCGGACTCCTTCATCTTTATTTGGTGGTACCCGGAATAGGCATCAAGGAAGCATAAAAGCTCACACCCCGCAGTTGAATCGACAATCTGATCAATTCGTGGCAAAGGAAAAGGAACTTTAGGACATGCTTTATTTAAACTAGTGTAATCTACACACATCATCCACTTCCCATTCTTTTTCTTAACTAGTACATGATTAGCTAGCCACGTAGGGTGAAAGACCTCCTTGATGAATCCGGCCTCGAGGAGCTTCCGCAGCTCCACTCCGATCGCCCGGCACCGCTCTTCGTCGAAGCGCCGCAGCCGTTGTTGCACAGCTCGGGAGTGAGGTAGGATGTCAAGGGAGTGCTCGGCGACTTCCCTCGGGATGCCTGGCATATCCGAGGGGCTCCACGCAAAGATGTCGGCATTAGCGCGGAGAAAGTCGACGAGCACCACTTCCTATTTAGGGTCGAGGGTGGAACTAACCCTCAACGCTTTGCCCTCGGGGGCAGCAGGGTCGAGGGGTACCTCCTTGGTCTTCTCGGCAGCCTCGAAGCTGCCCGCGTGCTTGGCAGAGGAGTCGAGGTCCTCGTTGACCAACTTCTCCAGGTTCGCGACGAGCACCTCGTCAAGCGCCAGTGCCTCAGCGTGCTCCACGCACTCGACGTCGTAGTCGAATGCGTGCTCGATCGACGAGCCCACGGTGATGACACCTTTTGGTCCTGGCGTCTTCATCTTGAGGTACGTGTAGTTCGGGACCGCCATGAACTTGGCGTAGCACGGCCGCCCGAGGATGCCGTGGTACGCGCCCCTGAACCCCACCACCTCGAAGGTGAGCATTTCCTTGCGGAAATTGTCTGGCGTGCCGAACCAAACAGGCAGGTCGATCTACCCGAGGGGCTGGACGCGCTTGCCCGGCGCGACGCCATGGAACGACATCGTGCTGGGCCGCAGCTGGTCCAACCCGATCCCCATCAAACGCAGGGTGTGCGCGTAGAGGATGTTGAGGCTGCTGCCTCCGTCCATCAGCACCTTGGAGAACCGCGAGTTGTCGATGACTGGATCGACGACCAGCGGGTACTGGCCCGGGTTGGGGATGCGGTTCGGGTGGTCCTCGCGGCTGAAGGTGATGGCGTCCTCCGACCAGTCGAGGAAGGAGGGAGGAGCCTTCTCCGCAGCGAGGACTTCATACCGCTCCCGCTTGCGCTGGCTGATGGACATGTCCACGTCGGAAAACCGCCAGCGTCCCCGTCACCGCCATCCTTCTTAGCCTCGCCATCCTTCACGGCGGCGCGGCTATAGTACTGAGCATGTCGCACTGCTCGAGAGTGTGGTTGACCGGAGTCTTGTGGTAGGGACACGGCTTCTTCAGCATGTCGTTGAACACGTCGGGGCCTCGAGGGGCCGCTCGAGGGCCCTTTCGGGCCGGGTCAACTGCGAGGGCCTCGTCTCCGCCGTCGTTGCATGCCTCGCGGCGAGGCTTCTTGCCCTTCTTGCCTCGCTTGTGCTTCTGCTAGAGCTCCTTGGACTTGCTACCCTCCGCGGGCGCGTCGTCCACACGCTTGCCCTTTTTTCCGTTGAAAATGGCCCCCACTGCCTCCTCGCCAGAAGCAAAGCTGGTGGCAATGTCGAACAGCTCATTGGAGTCGACTGGCGGGCTCCGCCCAAGCTCGCGCACGAGGTCTGTTGACGGTGAATTTCCGTCAACCTAGAGTACTTGTTATACATTGGTTTCGATTATGATTTGCAACTAACCCGCCACTAGGCATACTAATGATGTAACAAGTTCACACTTGCATGTCGATTTTGGAGTTTGTTATTTACGCAGGAAATTAACATTAAAGAGAAGACTTTCGGGATAAGTTCATCAAGCACTTCAAGAGAAGATCATGAAGCCCGACAAGAGTCAAGACACGTGATGAACATGACTCCAAATGACCCGAGGACCGAAGCGTCAACATGCAAATCTTCAGGGACTCAACCAGAAAACGGCGAAGCTTGGATAGCAAGGATTCAAGCCTTAACCGTGAAGGAAACGACGTCAAAGGCCCACATGCAAGTGCACACAAATAAGGGATCATGCAAGAAGCAACCGGGGAGGAAACCGGGGCCGAAATGGGCCTGGGCCGGCCGGCCTGGGCCGACCGACCCAGCCCACTCCGGGCCCGGTTCGGCGCCCCCTTTGCCCTAGGTGTTCGTCTATTTATTGCCTCTTCCTCCGTCCGCCGCCACATCGAACAAATCATTCTACCGACGCCATTCACCAGAAAACTGCCGCCGCAAGATGAGGGAGAGAGTTGGATGAGCTCGTCGCAAGGATCAACGCCGGCAGAGGGAAGGAAGCAAGAGGAGGACTCCAAGCCGCTGGCCTAGGGGTGTTCCCAAGCTTCATCGCCGCCATCTTCATCGACGATGTTCTCCGGAGTCTCCATCACCCCTATGTGCTTCAATCCGTGTAAGATGATGGGGTAATGTCTCCGTTCATCCCTAGGGTTAGATGGATGCATGATATGTAATCTATACATGAACTTTATGCCAATCAATGTTTTATGGTCTATGTCTTCGCGTATGCTTTGTTTACATATGTTTGCGCAACATGTGGTCTTAGTAGGGTTTGTGGTAATCGTGGTGATTAGCTTAACCCTATGGATGCTTAGGTATAGATGCGGTTATACGTGAAAGTGTTTGATTACCTTGCGTAGTGACAGTACGATTTAGGGAAAAGGCTTAGCGGCCGCATAATCGCCATGAAGCTAGTGTAGGCAACTCCCTTTTCATGTAGTAGATGCATGTCATGTGATCCTAAACCCTAGGGAGGGAACGCTTATCTATCTTAACCTCTCTCTCTTGTGTCCACCCTTTACCATCTAGTTTAACCCTAGATTTGTTTGATCAACTTAGGTTAGATTGTCTTTACCTTTAGATTAATACTCTTTCAAAGGTTTTCCATTCAACTAGATTAGTACTTGGTTAAGCGCTAGCAATCCCCTTGCTCCGCGGATTGACAAGAACCTTGGGGGTCACCCCATAGGTGAAGAAGGTGTAGGTCCGTACGCTTGCGGATCGAAGGTTGTTACGTGTTTCAACCGTCAACAAGCCCCTTTTTCTGGCGCCGTTGCCGGGGAGCAAGCCAGTTTGCTACGTTTAATCTAGTATTAATTTTGTTGATTACTAACATCTAACCCTTATTTTCTAAAAAAAAAATCTTTTTTTTGTTTTTCTTTCTACTTTTCTTGTGCCTAGATGGATTTGTTCACCTCACCATTGGAAGACGAAGAGATGTCGCCAAGGGAGCTAGCAATGCCGTCAATGGAAGACATTGAGATGCAAAAATCAGATTTGGCGCTTGCTACAACCCACTATGAAGTGAAGCCTAGAATCATCAAGTTAGTGGCGACAAAACTATTTAGAGGATTGGAGGATGACAACCCATATAGACACATTAAGGAATTCACGATGATATGCAACACGGTGCAACAAGAAGGAGTTCCGGCCGCTTGGTTCAAGTGGAATCTTTTTCCATTCTCTCTTGAAGATGAAGCACGAAGATGGTACACACTTGCGTCCGTTGAAGCAAAAGGAAACTGGGATGAGCTAGTGAAGAAGTTTCTTTTGAAGTTCTTTCCCATAAGCAAGGTCCAAGACTTAAGGAGGCAAGTGCTCACTTTCAAGCAAGGAGAGGATGAAGGAATTGATGAAGCATGGGACCGTTTTAATGAACTACTTGAGCGAGGCCCGAACTTGGGATTTTCCGGTGACTTGATGTTGCATACCTTTTATTTTTCACTAACCCCTAACTCGTCTCGTTTTGTAAGCATGTGTGCAGGCAGTGATATAATGGATAAAACAATTAGTGAAGCCGCACAAATCTTACAAAGGATAAGCAATGGACAAAGAATGCAATGAGATTGGCAAAGACGTTGTCGAGAGGAGCAAAACGACAAAAGCAAGCCCAAGGTGCTTGCTGAAATTTTTGAAAAAGATGAACCGGAGGTCAAGGAAGATGAACCGACCATACAAGAAATTGAAGATCCACTTCCCAAGGTAAGAGAAGTCATTTCGGATGTTAAAAATGTTGAAACTAACATGAATGTAGGCCGAAGTATGTGGAATGCTAGACCATTGGCGGAGTTTGATCAATCCGGTTGGATTCAAGTTGATTTTGCCCCACTAATCAACTTCCGAAGGAAGGAGGAACGCCGACACGTTGCCAAACTAGTTGAAGATATATTTGATCAAGAGATGAGTGGAGAGTCGATCCAAAAGATATTTGAAGAAGAAAGAGAAGAAGGAGATGAAGGATGGATCGACCGGTTTGACAACTCAAGGATTTATGACGAAGAAAGAGAAGAGTACAACCGTGACGAGCCTAGTGACTCAAAGGATAAATGGGAGGAGATAGGACTCAAGCTAGAAGATGAATGGGAAGGAGTTGACATAGAGCAAGTACTCCAAGAAGGCCCCTCCCCACAAGGTGATAGCTTGTGTGCTATTGAAGCCTACACACTAGCAAATCAAGACATGGAAGCACTCAAGGATGAACAAAAGAGTGAATCAACAATGAGCGATCTTGACGACATGTGGTACACTGGAGATAAAGAAAGTGACATACAAGACTTTGAAGACGAAGATTGGGATGACAATGAAGACTTCAAAGAAGAGACAAATGCAAATGTAGTTGATGGATTACACGTTCCACATGATGAGATGGAGGGGGTGCAAAAAGGTAACAAAGAGACACCTTCACTCGTTGAGATTGATTCGCCTTCAACACCGCTAGATGAACCAAATATCACTCTTGTTGAAAAAGCTCTAAGGCCAAGGTACGTGCTGAAATCTCAGGATATTATTGGTATTGATGTTGATAAATTCAAATACTCATGCTCAACCAATAGTATGAATGATAGTTTAAATTCTATGCCTTGTTCCAATAATGATCATGTTAATAGGCTAGATTTTCTTGAGAATGAAAAAGATGAAACATTTATGTTTGATCCAATTAATCTCACACCTAAAGAACCTTTGCCTAATGATGAGCTAAGTGCTATGCATGAAACATATGCTTCTTTTATTTACACCTTGACTTGTTGCTACAATTCACATGTGGTGTTAATTATGGACGCGTATGTTTACAATAAGTTTTGTAAATCTCGATCATGCTTTGCGCTTTGTCAAGCTAATGACCTTAAAGGAGAACATGTCGGGAGAAGGCCCGATTTTCACTAACCACGTAGACAAGGCTTGAATAATGAAAAAGAGAAGTCATGCTAAAAGAGTTGCTAGATAAATCATCAACCTCTCCAAATCCCGCAATGGATGCTGCTGTCTTCATCAATTTAAGAGCTTGTTTAGAGGTGTAAAAATGAAGAAAATGAGATATCCAGAAGCTCCATCAAGTTACCATTCCAACGCATTAAGAACCAACGAGTTTGAAGACCCGTGCAAGGAGTTATGGAGAAAACACTGAGCGTTGCGCGTTCTGAAATTTCAGGACAGATTTCATCGCCGAAGTAAAACGGACGTAACTCTCTTGTCCTGAGTCCGATTTGGGCAAATAAAGACTCGTTGGAAAGGAAATTTTGTGCACTGTGCAATGAAGTAGAGCTTGGGTATACTTTCTGTTCTGGACATTAAATAAAAAATTCATGGAGTGAAGGCAGCACCGAAGGATGATAAAGACGGAGAGAGCGATGAAACAAAAAGATGCCTTGGGCAAGTCTTCTATAAGTGATCAAGCACAACATGGGAAGTAAATTAAAGCTGTATTGGTACCTTTTCTTCTTGCATGAAGGGCCATGGCTATGCGACGAAAAGAAGGTATGTGAGAAAGTCGAGCTCTATGACTTTAAATGAAGCGCTTTTCGGGAGGCAACCCGTTTCTTTATATTTTTACTACTTTCTTAGAGAAAATAAAGAATGGCACTATCTTATGATGATCAACTTGTGGTTATTAATCTAAGTTTAGTTTTCTTTTTAGAACCACCATCATGTTCATGCTCACATTTATTTATTTGCATGTATTGCATTTTGTTATCAACGTGATGTTTCCTTGCATGTACATGTTTTGCATATAGTTGGCTTGGTTGTTTTAAGGCTCAATGATGTATGCTTTCATATCCATGTTAATGCTCCAGCTGGGCATTTTCCTTTTGTGATCTTGTGTAAACGTGGT
Organism: Cenchrus fungigraminus; assembly: GCA_036936925.1. NCBI lineage: Eukaryota > Viridiplantae > Streptophyta > Magnoliopsida > Poales > Poaceae > Cenchrus > Cenchrus fungigraminus. The sequence goes on along the minus strand of CM072776.1, from coordinate 90,948,168 downwards.
GTCTAAACATGATTGCGGACCATCATCATTAAGTTCGATAAACCTTGCTAGCTTTTCATATGTTTTCATGTTACATTGGTTAGTTTATAAGCTCTGCAATGCGTTTAATTTTTCTTGTGCTATAAGAGTTATTGATTTAGGGATATACATGGTGTTTTAACCCTTGATAAATAAACCTTTATGGCTATGGAGAAATTCGTCAACCTAGTTGTAAACATGGTGTTTAGAACTAGGTGAAAACATTGTCTTTGTTTATATGCTCTCCTCTCATGTGCATACACACCTTGCACCACGTACACTCATTAGGTTTTTATTCCTCATTAGACTAATTATGCCACAAGTTAAGAATCTTAGGAGACATTGTTGGATTATTGGCAATTCTATCTACTCCCAACCGTCACCTTGGGGGTAGAATGTGCGCTTAAAACGTCTTGCAGGCAAGATAAAGACTCTCACTACAAGGAAATTGAAGGATGGCTAAGATAAAAATGCTTTGTCTTCTACTTCCATGCCTAGCAAAATGCTAAGCATGGGGGAGACCCTGAATCTTCAACACGGAAGTGCAACATGACGTTCTAGAAGATAGAATGATCAAGATCGTTAACATCACCGGATCAATGCGCAAGAAGCCACCAATCTCATCAAAATTCTGCATGGTCTCGAAGGGACAACACTAAATATTTTTGGATATTTAGAAGCACCATGAAGTTACAATTCCAACCAATCAAGAATTAAGACAATCGGAGGTTCCTACAAGCGGTTATGCCCGAATCACCGAGTGCAACACGTTCTGAAATCAGTTTTGGACAGCACGCAGCGCTGAAGTAAAACGGACATAGCTCCCTTATTTGAACTCCGTTTTTGATGAATGACTACACGTTGGAAAGGTAATTTCATAAACTTTTCAATAGAGCTATATTTCGATATATGTTCTGTTCTGGACACAGGGAAAATCCATGAAAAAGAGACAGCAAGGAGATGATGAGAACAAGAAAGAGGAGATGGTGATGACAACATTGAAGAGAAGGGCGACTAATGACTCCATTAAGCATACAAGATCAAATTCAGAAGTTTAGGAGCATTGATAAATCAAGATAAAAGCAAAAGCCACATCGATACATGGAGATGTCGGAGAAGGCAACGAAGAACTACAAAAGACGGTAACACCTCCATAGACCTTCTATTTTCCAAACATAAATGCTTGTAAGTATGCCTTCAACCTTACTAGGTGCAACCTTTTGTTTTTCTCTTCCAACAATAACATGGCTACTAGGAGGACAACCTAGGTTTCTTTTTACTATCAATAGATAGGCATGACCATGTGTTCACCTCGATGTTCTATATTGCCTATGCTTACGGAAAGATGATGAAAGTTGCCGCTTTGTTTTACCTACATGAAGTTATACATGTCTTGGCTAATTGCTCTCTATAATATGATCTAAAATTAATTTAAATACCGGCTCTTTTATTTGTGGAGGTGAAATGACTATGCTCTAGACCCACATACATATCTTTGCTCTTTGATTTAAGTTTATGGATAGCCAGATAACTTGTTGTTTTTATGAAAACTTAACTTTTATGCTATCTACATATTTGTGATACTCTTGCAAAGTTCTACCTACCAAAGCCATATACATATATGTTCTATGATAACAAAACCCGTAGATTGCAAACATATGTTTTGATGAGTTGGATTAGTATTGATTTCTATGGTTCGAGACTAAGAAGCTGGTCATTTCTTTGTGTAACTTTTTTATGCTAGCCTTTTTGTCCATGCATTGTGGGTTTTCACATCGAAAATTTCACAAACTTCACTGGGCATCCACCCTAAACCAAAAACATCTTTTTGTGACCACCTCCTTGTCCACAACCCAATTTGAGTATGGAGTAAAATTCTCGATGGAGATTCAAATATTCTGCAAGATTATAGAATTTATACTTACTTTAGCAGTCATTTCCCCTCTCTTTTATGCTCGAGGACGAGCATTGTTCAAGCATGGGGGAGGAGTCATTACATCATCTCTGACAAATGCTATGTAAGTATTATGTTGCAAAAGTTCTGAGGAGCAAAAGAAAAAAAATGAAAAATGAAAAAAATATATATGATGAGAAGAAAGAAAAAAGAAAGAGAAAAAAATGAGAAGGAAATAAAATAAAATTCAGAAAAATAATAAAGATGCTCCTCGGTTCTTTTTGCTTCATAAGTTCTCAAGTGCCTTGATGACAAATCCATACTCAAATCTTCCAACCATGTGCAATCTGATAACGAGGACTTCACTCGTGCCTCGGGATCATCCATTTGCCACTTGCACATGGCCACCTTTCTAAATGTGTGTGTTCCATCTCTCTATCTCTTTCCAACATTTATTTTCCATGGCCTTTTTGACGAGTCTCGGTAATTCCAATAGATCTCTCTCTTAATTTGACAATATTTCGGATGTATGTTTTGCTAGGATTGTTTGTAACCTTCTAAGCTCCACATAAGCCTTCCACTATCACATATGAGTAGAGTAGGTTGAAAATAATCTAGTATAGGCTTGAGTGACTTGATGAGATGAGTGTTTCCATGAGCTTTTCTAAGAGATTTTCACTTATGTTGGATATGCATCTTTTTGAAAATTCTTCCATGCGACAAGGTAATGGTTTGAAGTTCACTTAAGTTTGAGAGCATCATGTTTATTAAATGTGGCTTGTTCTTTATTGTTAGTCTATCTTCCATAATGAAAAAGAAGTCGGTCACAACTTGAACTTTAAAAATAAATTCTTAAGAGAGAGCAATTTGCCTCGTCATGAATGACTAAGTGCAGGGACAACATTGGAAGGCAACACTGATTTCCCTTTTAAGCAAGGATTACTTACTCGAGGACGAGCAAGGTTTAAGCATGGGGGTGATGTTGACGGTGAATTTCCGTCAACCTAGAGTACTTGTTATACATTGGTTTCGATTATGATTTGCAACTAACCCGCCACTAGGCATACTAATGATGTAACAAGTTCACACTTGCATGTCGATTTTGGAGTTTGTTGTTTACGCAGGAAATTAACGTTAAAGAGGAGACTTTCGGGATAAGTTCATCAAGCACTTCAAGAGAAGATCATGAAGCCCGACAAGAGTCAAGACACGCGATGAACATGACTCCAAATGACCCGAGGACCGAAGCGTCAACGTGCAAATCATCAGGGACTCAACCAGAAAACGACGAAGCTTGAATAGCAAGGATTCAAGCCTTAACCGTGAAGGAAACGACGTCAAAGGCCCACATGCAAGTGCACACAAATAAGGGATCATGAGAGAAGCAACCGGGGAGGAAACCGGGGCCGAACCGGGCTGAAATGGGCCTGGGCCGGCCGGCCTGGGCCGACCAGCCCAGCCCACTCCGGGCCCAGTTCGACGCCCCCTTTGCCCTAGGTGTTCGTCTATTTATTGCCTCTTCCTCCGTCCGCCGCCACATCGAACAAATCATTCTACCGACGCCATTCACCAGAAAACCGCCGCCGCAAGATGAGGGAGAGAGTTGGATGAGCTCGTCGCAAGGATCAACGCCGGCGGAGGGAAGGAAGCAAGAGGAGGACTCCAAGCCGCTGGCCTAGGGGTGTTCCCAAGCTTCATCACCGCCATCTTCATCGACGACGTTCTCCGGAGTCTCCATCACCCCTATGTGCTTCAATCCGTGTAAGATGATGGGGTAATGTCTCCGTTCGTCCCTAGGGTTAGATGGATGCATGATATGTAATCTATACACATGAACTTTATGCCAATCAATGCTTTATGGTCTATGTCTTCGCGTATGCTTTGTTTACATATGTTTGCGCAACATGTGGTCTTAGTAGGGTTTGTGGTAATCGTGGTGATTAGCTTAACCCTATGGATGCTTAGGTATAGATGCGGTTATACGTGAAAGTGTTTGATTACCTTGCGTAGTGACAGTACGATTTAGAGAAAAGGCTTAGCGGCCGCATAATCGCCATGAAGCTAGTGTAGGCAAGTCCCTTTTCATGTAGTAGATGCATGTCATGTGATCCTAAACCCTAGGGAGGGAACGCTTATCTATCTTAACCTCTCTCTCTTGTGTCCACCCTTTACCATCTAGTTTAACCCTAGATTTGTTTGATCAACTTAGGTTAGATTGTCTTTACCTTTAGATTAATACTCTTTCAAAGGTTTTCCATTCAACTAGATTAGTACTTGGTTAAGCGCTAGCAATCCCCTTGCTCCGCGGATTGACAAGAACCTTGGGGGTCACCCCGTAGGTGAAGAAGGTGTAGGTCCGTACGCTTGCGGATCGAAGGTTGTTACGTGTTTCCGCGGTAGTCGTTGAGCCATACTCGAGGGTCCATCTCCCCTGTGTACTTGTCGATCGACGTGGGCTGGCGGAAGCGCTGAGGAAAGCTCGCCGTGCGGATCTCCTGGCTGAACACGCGGGTCCCCGGGGGTTCCGGCGTCGGTGAGTGGTCCTCGCGGCTGTCGTAGTGCCCGCCCCGCCGGGGTGGTATCCTGCCGCCACCCGCGTCTCTGCGTTGCGTGCACGGCGGGCGTTGATGACATTGCGGGCGTCGCCGTCCTGAGCCTATCCGCGCGTGTCAAGGATCCGCTCCCTGGCCGGCGTTCGGCCCTGGTTGGCTGGTTGCCCCGCCGCGCCGTCTGCATGGACGGATGCCTCCTGGCCTTGAGCGTTGTCGTCGCCCCGCGCGCTGCCTGGCTGGCGCATGCGGGACGCCGAGCTTTCGGCCTGTTGAACGGCCGCTTGCTCGATGAGCGCCTGCGCCTCGCGGTGCAGGTTCCGGGCCTCGGGCGTCGAGGATGCGGGCATGGCCCGTAACAACGTTGTGGCTACAATGAGCTTCTGGCTCGCGCGCAGTGGCGTGTTTGAATCGTCGACGTTGAAGTCGGTGTTGATGCGCTCGCGGGCCTATTTGCCCAGCTCACGCACGCGTTCGCCGCGCGTGGAGGCTTCCCCAGCGATGGTGGCGCGCAGGAGTCGTACCGCGTGGTACTCCTCCGCTAGCTTCGCCTCGAGCTCACGCGCTTGAGCCAGTTGCGTGTTGATGTCGGTGCCTCCCATCGGCGAGGTGGGGGGCACGCTCGGCCCTGGGTTCCGGGGCGCACTCGCCCCTGGGTCCCGGTGGGGCTCTCCGTCGCCAGCTTCCGCCGAGCTTGCGCCGTCGACCACGTCACCGATGGCGACCATGAAGCACTCGCGTGCGGGGTCATAGCTACCGGCGCTGGAGGTGTCGAAGTAGCCGAACCAGTAGTCCGCGGCGTCGAGGAACCGCTGGAACATCACCGGGTCCGGTACACCAGAGAAGTCCCACTCCGCATACCCGTGCGAGGTTGCGGGGGGCAGCTCACTAGCGGAGCCTTGGTACGACTCGTCGTTGGTGGTGGTGATGAGGTTTCAGACCGCCAGCAGGTGGTGGCCAGGGAGGTCCTCATACGCCGCCACGTCGGTGCTGGTGGACGAAGCATAGGCGGCTGCGGCGTTGCGCATCCCGTGGGGGAACCGCGGCTCGGGAGCCTCGTGCTCCCCTGCGGGTGCGGCCACCGCCCCGCTGGCAGGTGCGTCGCGTTGCGCCGCAGCGCGTGCGGCCCGACGTCGTTCCATTCGCGCTTGGCGCGAGTGCTGACCAGAACACCGCCGGCGTCGAGGTGCAGACGGGCCCACAGCATCCGCCGGTGTGGGTGCTGGAGCGTCAACAGCGGGCGTGGCGGGAACCGGTCCCGGCCTGGTCGACCGCCACGGGTGGAGCTCGTCGCGGTTGGTGATACGCATGTGGTAGCCGTTCCCCGTGGCCTGGAAATTCAGGCTCCCAAACCGGATTTCGAATCCGGCCGGGAAGGGGTCCGAGCTGCCCATGGAGTACCTCTGGGACCTGTACTCGGTGCGGCACCATCGAGATGGCTGGTGGAAAGCTGATCTTCAGCGCGAATCCCCTACCTGGCTCGCCAACTGTCAGTGCGGAAAGTAGTCCCGACACTAACTAGTACGAGCGCTGAGATCTATCTCTCGATGGCCGGTGCTAAGCAACTAGGTGACGCGAGGTTTATCCTGGTTCCGGCCGGGGCCGTACGTCCAGCAGAGGTGTGCTCGAGGCACTGTATTGCGTTGCACCGTGGTGCTCGTAGAGGGGAGCTACAAGCAAGGCGGGAGAGGAGGAGAAGCCTCCAGGTCCCTGAGGTTTGATTGAGGCGAAATGCCAATATCGTGAACGTGGGCGGAAGTGTGCAAGTGTGCCGCTATTCGTCCCCCGCGGATAGGGGACCGCCCCCTCCTTTTATAGGCCAAGGGGGGCGGTTTACAACCGTGCCGCGCTGTTCTAATTACGTGTGGCGGTATGGTGTACAGCGCCGCGGAGTTGATGGCTGTACTGGCGAATCTTGCTCCCGTCGGGCGTCATGGCGTGTCCTGTTCTCGCCCAGGAGCGGCTTCGAGGGTGGCTATGTGGGAACTTCCCGTTCGGTCGCCGTCCGTACGCTGACTTCGAGGGTGCGGCTGACGGAAGGCCGTGAGGTGCACAGCCATGGGCGTGGCAACGTCTTGTCGCCCCAGGTTCCCGTGGCACCAGGGATATCCGCACAGGGCCCGTGATGGTTGCACAGCGGCAGGGATGGCTAAACAGGGCCAGAGGTGACGGGGGAGACGCGCTCCGCTGGTCTGACGTCATGGCGTCATCCCGCGTGGGTGTGGGGCAGGTGTCCGTTCCCTTTTCGAGGGTTCTGTCGTCCTCTTTCAAGGGCGCGGCACGCCGGCCGTACGGGAGCGGGTGGCACAGTGTCAAGGAGTTGACACTGGCCTCACCGCTCAACGTCGTACAGTGGCGGAGATGGCCGCATAGGGCCGGGGGTTGGCGGAACAGCGTCGGGGCAAGATTCTCAGGCGGTGTCAGTGGGCCGGCGTGGCGAGGATTCGCTCTTGACCCGGGCGCCCGCGACGTGCCAGAGCATTTAATGCTCTGGTCGAGAGAGCAGGCGCGGCGTCATGGGCCGCATGGTGGGGGACCCACGTGAGCCTCGAGCGAGGCGGAATCCCGCGCGAGGGGGCGTCCAGCCCTCGAGCGAGGCGGAGTCCCGCACGAGGGGGCGTCCAGCCCTCGAGCGAGGCGGAGTTTTGGTGGTACGGCACCGGGCCCCTCGAGCGAGGCGGAGTTTTGCACGAGGGGTGTTGAGGCCGGCGGCTTGCTAGGCCGTTGGCGTTAGTCGGGCCGTGGTTGTAGTTTGTCGTTGATGTGTTCGTTTTGCGTTTTTATTATTTCGCAAAAATGGTTTTTTCCCGGTTATTAGGGGACCCTTGTGGTTGTCCCCGACAGTGGTATTTCTTCTATCTCCGATGTCGATGTACTCTCTACCTTTCGGTTGCCCGGTGTGGTCCTCTTGGCCCCAAGCATCGCATAGACCATCCGCCTGTACGCGTCTTCAATGCCTCCGCGGCGCCCGTCGGCCAGCTCACCGTCGTGGAACGCTCCATTGTTGTTGTTGTTTTCTAGTCAATGGATCTGGTTGTAATTTCGGTTCTCTCTAAGGACCTTATTGCAAACTGCCTGTTCAAGGTTTAATATATATTTTGTTGTAAGAAAATGCAGCCATTTTCCAGCTGCGTAAGAAGCCTCGGAATGACTTTTCTTGAGAGAATTGCTTATTCTTCCACGTAAGCTCTGTTCGCCTAAACGGCCATTTAGACTGTTTAAACACCATTTAAACGGTAAACAGAGGTCGACTGTGTCGTTTAGACCCTAAATTATCTAAACAAAATTAAGTTAATCATAATTATATGCATTAAATATTATAACTACCACAATCAACATCGAAACAATTTATATGAAGTGTTGTAAAGATTTCTTTAAAAAATATTTTGCAGAATACTTCATTCAGCGGCTAACATTCAAATCAACATTGTATTTTAAAATACATCCATCTCAAAGAACATTCAATACCGTAAACACACTATGTTTGAAACTAGAATGGCCGGCAGTATTTCTAAAACTCTTACAAAAGTTTGACCAAAAAACTTATAACTACAAAAAAACATACAACCAATCTTTGTCCAACATTTCACATAAAATGATCTTTATTCAAAATGACTTATATTATTAAAAAAGAACATAACTTAATTTTGGCCTAGGATTAAGACTATTTGAATTTCGAATTTCTATAATTGGTTTTAAGATTTGATAAGTTTACATTGACTATTCTTTCTGAAAAGTTGAACATATAACATAACCTGGTGAAGTCGTTCTTTGCCGTTGTTAGTGGAAAGACAGAAATTGGTTCTAAAAGAGACGAGCCAGGGGTAAGAGATACTATTGGTTGTAACGGACGGAGTCTGAACAAGACGAGTCTGAATGGAAGGAATGCTATTCTAATGTGGACATAGGAAAAATCTTCTCAAAAAAATAAAGGGAAAAATGCCATTTTGAAATATTGTTTGAAGTGAAACATACAATAATGGAACCAATAGCTAATGTTTCTAAACCCTCCATTTCATTTAGGTTCTTGACAATCATCCAAACAAACAATCTAGAAAATTACCAGCCAGTTTTTACATATAATAAATAAAAATCTAACATAAAATTATGCACCCAAATATATTAAAACTCAAATAAAATTATGCACCCAAATATATTAAAACTTAAATACTAAAAAGAACAAAATGTTAATGTAGGCTAAGGATAGATTTTCTATTTATTTTGTAAAATTATATATATTATATATGTACATTAAGTTGCGAGTACATGTCGTTTAAATATAATCATGTAAAGTAGTATGACATAATTACAATAAACAATAGATCATTTTCGATGAATATCAAACATCGCTGCAATTAGCAATAAACATAACATGTAACAATTGACTAAGATACACACTACAGTAAATAAGCTTATAGCGTTACACTTATCTAGAGCTCCCTACCAATTTGTCGGCAGGAATCCAAGAAAATAAATATAGATAAAATATTGGTAAAAATCAAGTTTTTTTAATGTGAAATGTTCCTTTCTCTGGTTCACAACAAGCTATATTGTTTCTGTGGCTGGAAACTGTTGCGGCTTTTTTTGGTTCTCTGCAAATGTAAGCAATTTTCTAGTTGACTATTGTGCTGAGCTAATCTGAAAATATGCTGCTAGATTGTAAGGAACTATTGCATAATTTATTTGTTTCTAGATAACTATGCGCAGTAATATCAGCATATTTGTCGGTACATCTCACTGTATAAAGAACTAACTTCTAATTTCAAGGTTTTTTTTTTTTGGAGACGGCATTCACTACGTATGCTGTCAGTACTAGCAACTGTGCTGGACAAACTCTGAAAATCAAATATTGTAATATTGTTCACAGCCATAAGCTCACACACAGAGTAAATACTTTCTGGCCCTGTACATAATGCAATCGAGTAAAAGAAAGAAAGCATCTTGAGACACATGTTCATGTCCAGTGTTACAGTTACCTAAAAGTGGCTCAATTTCTGCAGGACAAGCAAAAAGGCATAGCTTCAAGCATCACTTTCAGGAAAAAGACCGAAGTGGAGTGGACTGAATTTTCAGTTGGAGGTCCAGTAGCCACTGTGTCCCCCACAAAACACAAGGTCCGACAAAACTACACAATCAACTCTGGCAAACGATGAGGAGATGTCCATCCACTTGAACCACTCGCATATCAGCATATTGATCAGTTCCATGCACTCAAATCTCTCAGTGAAAGTATACAGATTGTTGTGGCACGTGTCGCCCATTGTGATACTTCATGCTCCAAGCAGGCAAACACTGTCCCCCTGGTTCAACTTGACCTGAAATATGCCATGGTTCTCTTCTTGTATGAACAAACGAATCAGAGCCTCTGCCTATTACTCGTGAGAGGAAAGGAGGAAAGTTTAACTGAATTAATAGTATTTCATTTCATGAACTCAATATGATTCCTATTTTGTCGCTGTACTACTGAATCTTTGGAGCAGCAGAGTTTATGATCTATGCAGGCTCAGAACTTTAGCCATGCATTCAAAATTTAGTACCAGGATTTGTGTAGCCTAGAGAGAAGTTTTAACTTTTACATGTACATATATATGGCCATCATTTCGTTGCTCATACTTTTTGTTAGTCCCCCACTAGTTCACTTTAGGAGTACTTGGCAAGCACAAAGCCACCTGCCTTTTCCTCATCATCTCTCTCTCAGCCCTTTCAATTGTTCCATGTTCCATCCATCACAGTTCACAGTTACCTCAAGTCCTCAACACCATAAAGACCCACAGACTCCTCTTCCACAAACACTCACCTCCTCTGCACACCACACAAGCAACACACCAGTGGCAGCATGTGCTAGAGCTGCAGCGAGCTTGGCATCACAGAGGCCGGCCATGAAGAGCTCTTCTGGTGCACTAAGGCTGAAACTTAAACAGGAGCAGGCAGGCGATGGCAGCAGGATGCAGGGGAGTGGTGGTCTGAGCAGCAGCCTTGAGCTCAGGCTCGGCATCTCTTCAGACAATGGCGGCAGCAATGATCCATGGCTTGGTGTTGGAGTGCACCAGCGGCCGCCTCCGGCGCAGCCGGTGGGATGGCCGCCAGTGGGGGCGTTCCGCAAGAGCCACCTGGCCGGCGTGAAGTCCGGCGAGGAGCCGTGCAAGGCGGCGGTGAAGGCTGGTGGGTCCGGCGAGAGGCCGGCAGCGGCGGCGAGCATGTTCGTGAAGGTGAACCTGGAGGGCTGCGGCGTCGGGAGGAAGGTGGACCTGCTGGCTCACCGCGGGTACGCGTCGCTGTCCCGCGCGCTGCAGGCCATGTTCCATGGCTTCATGGCAGGTCAGAATCGACTTGCTTGCTTTGCGTGTGCGTGTCGATCAGATCACCGTGTGATGGGTTGTTGATCGATGCACTTGTCCTTCCACAGATGGACAGTGGAGGATCGCCGCAGGCAGAGAAGACGACGACGGCGAGCCGAAGAAGAAGGACAGGGAGACGTACATCCTGCTGTACGAGGACAACGAGGGCGACCGGATGCTCGTCGGCGACGTGCCATGGGAGTAAGCTGTGTTCGACCTTGTTCTTGCTTTGATTCGCACACGGTCCATGGGAGAGATCAGAGATGTGTTGATGTCGTTGGTGTTATATGCTGAGCTTTAATTCGGAGCATCGATGCTGTTGTTGCAGGCTGTTCATGGCTTCGGTGAAAAGGCTCTACATCGCACAGGACCCAAGGAAGAGCTAGCTAGCTATAGGCAGAGACGTTGCTCTGTTTCTGCTCTGTGCTTTCTTCTCGACAAGGCAGTATTAAAAAAAACTGCTACTGCTGCTTCTAGAATACTTTATGTAGAAAGTTTCCACATATTTATGTAGAAAGTTTTGCTTGTGTAAGTTTCATACTTTGTTGAATTATTAACATCGATTAGCTAACGCTGATGACTTGATGTGCCTATATAGCAGAGGTAACGCTATGGTATACTACCTACACTCTGTTCTAGAATAAGTACATGAACCTAATGTGTGATAAGGAAAAAAATGAAAAGAAATGTAACCCTCCCCGTCTACGGCGAAGATTTTTATAAATAGCACCGTTGTAAAATAGAATTAATACAAACAAAATTGTATTTCTATAAATATCACATAATATTTACAAATTTAACTAGTGCTCAAGTGACAAGGCCGCATGATGAAACCGTTATCAAACAACCTAAACATACCGGTACTAGGTGATTAAATAGGATACCGATGATGCAGAGCGACAGGGTTCCGTATTGAGGTAAATGTTCTTCCTATTTCGATCTAATAGAAATTATAATAAATTATAATAAACTAAACTGGTCTAGATATTTAAACTATTTAATAACATGTCTGCCTGAACCCATGGCAGATAATTATTCAAAATTAAAGGACCAAAGTACAATCCAAACAGGACCAACGCATCAGTACATTGACATCTCATCTCTATTCTCACCTCTATATCATCATCTTTCGCACCCGTCAACATTTATATCTCAATCAACCTTTATTACCAACTAATCTATATTTAACTATCCTAACTACCATCTCTCCTCACCTTTTTTTTTTCTACCTCCTCCTTTTTTTTCTTTCTTTTTTCCTTGGTATTGACTTGTTTATAGCATGCCGTATTTTGGCTCATGTTACTGCAGGTGGAACCCACCGTCCGTTTCCTCCCCCTCCATCCGATGTGCAAAAAGACAAGCTAATGTGAACACGGCTGTTTCTCTCCCCGTCCACTGTTTCAAACGGCGCCGTCTCCCTCTCTCTCCCCGACGCTTCTCCTCCTCATTTCCTCCGCCTCCTCCCTCTCTAGGGTTAAGCTCTCCCTCCAGGCTTCCACCTGGTGTCGCCGGCGGCCGCAGCGTTGCGGCGGCTGCGGCGGCGGCCGCCGCTCTCTACCCAGGGATCGCTGGATTCGCTGGTGAGTTATCCATGTCCTCGTTCTCCTCACGCCTGTCGTTTTTGCTTTCGATTCTTCGTGCTGATTTCCCCCAACTTTTGCCATGTGAAACATCCGGAGCAAGGGTGCATCGGTCGCCGGCGTGCCTCTCTCCTCCAGGATTCGCCGGGTCTGTTCTTCATTTCTTCAGTTTTTCGCACTTCTCCGTGTTTCGCGCGCGATTTTCCCCACTGATCCCCCCATTTTTTCTCCATGTGAAACCTCCCCCACCAGGGCTTCATTGGCCGCGGGCGTTGCGGATCTAGGGTTGTTCCCATCGCCGCCACTCGGATCCAGCCCGTGTGCCCCAGTTTTTCGACTGCTTGCGCCTGACGGTGAATTGCTGCTTCCATTTCTGTTCATTTTGCACTGTTCGTATCACGATTTTTCATTCTGAAATTCCGAGTGTGGTACGCCTGCTCTTTTTTCCTTGTTTCGTGTTTGCAGGGAGCTTCTCGGATTTCTGTTCATTGGATTAGGTCTGCGCGAACTCTACGAAGGTATGTTTCATGTATTTCTCGTCCTCTTTGTGTTTTCTGAATTTTTGAGTGAGATGTGTTCATTACTCTGACATGGATTTAGTCGTTGCTTAGAGCTCATCTTCTATATTCTTTAGATACATTAATACACTTTGTGTGCCCTTTTTAAGTACTGAATACATTTGAATGCAGGGATTAACGTAGACAGTGAATACATTTTCTTGTGTTGTAGGCAGTGAATACACTTTTGTGTGGTGTAGGCAGTGAATTTTTCTTATAGTTCCCTGATCCAGGCGAGTGAATACACTTTTGTGTTGTAGCTTTTAGTTTCTTCTGCGTTAGTTAAGAATTTAGCCAATTTATATGTCAGAATTAGGCAACAGTATTATTACATATGGGAAATAGTGTGGTTCCTGATAAGCATTCCGCCCATATGTGTGTTCTCAATTATGCTTCTGTTGCCTATTTTGTGAAATGTATGCTTACATTCTCATATGGCTACATTCCACATCTCTTTTGTTAGCTCAAATCTGAATCGATTATGCATTCTTTTTTTTTTTGCGGGTTGAATCGATTATGCATTCAGTAGTTATTTAAATTATAAGTGAGGCGGTATGCTTTTTTAAAATACGAGGCAATGCACATTGTGCTCCCTTGCATGTTGTTCTTCCTCTCCACCTTCTAACGCCATTCAATGTTGTTCTTCCCTTGCCTCCTTCACCTATGTGGTCATAACCCTATTCAATGTGTTTTTGCACATACTTATAACGCCCTTTTAGTGCTTGATGTTATTAGTGTGAAACTAAACAATTTTTTTATTTCTATTTTAATTTTTTCTTATTCAGAATGAATAAACCGCTTATATGTGCATCATATATTGCTTTTCCATATATATTGTTTTATGCACCAGTAGTTCACCTTGTACATATAATTATTGTACCATATTCTCCTTCTTCTCTGCATATTAGTCTGTGCATTTCTCCCCTCTTGTCTGCATATAATTAATGTACCACAGTTAATAAATCGGGTTCTGTGTGTTCCAGCGCAGATCATCTATTCAAATACTTGTAGCAATGGCTAGAGGAAAGAGGGAGAAGCAGCCTAATGTAGAAGCAAGAGATGCAGTACGCCCTCAAGTATGCTATATTTTTTATGGTTCAAATATTTTTTCAGCACTCTCGCACCATTTTACTTATTTCAGAAAAAAAAGTAAACTAATTCAGGAAATATTTATTTTTTAAGGTCCGGAGAAACAGGGCATCACCTTCTAGGCTTGTGAAGCTATACAAGCTTCATTCTGAAGCTCAGCGTAAAATGATAAGCAAAGTCAGATTTGGTGGTTTGCTTAAGATTGCATGCTCTGCAATCCCACAAGAGTATGCCCACTGGCTTCTGGTTGAGTGTTTTGACGTCGAAACCTCAAATCTTATGTTTCCTGGGAGGGGCAGGATTGTAGTCACACCCGAGTCCGCTTTTGATATATTGGAATTACCAAACAGCGGAGACAAGGTCAAGTATGATTTAGATGTGGAGGCCATCAACTTCTTTCATGAAAAGTATGATTGTGCTGAGGGCATAGCAACAAAGATTGACTCAATAGTGGAATTGGTGAAGAACAACAAGCTTGCTAATGATGATTTCTTGAGGTCCTGGCTAATGCTTGCTGTCTCAACATTTCTATGCCCTCCAACTAGTCTATGCATCAGTCCTAGATGCTATCCACCTCTTGTTGACCTCTCGTCGGTGCCCTTATAATTTATTATCTCATCCTCAATGTTTTTAAGAACATTTCTTTCTTAGGTTGTACGCTTCATCAAATTCAATGCCTCTGTGAATATTTCATTTACTCTCCCTCATCCAAATCCCTGTCCTTGGCACCACTACACGGTTTCCCCCCTAATGCCACACACGAAAAGTGTGGCATTAGGGCTAAAAGTGTGGTGATATGTGCAATTGCCACACAATTTTTGTGTCAAGAGCGTCGAAACAGCTGCCGTCGTTTAAAGTTTGGACCACGAAATCAGTTTTGGTGTTGCGAAGTTGTTTCTATTGCAACACTCGGCGTTGTCGCATTTAGTAGTTAAGGCAACGGTTTTGCTTGTGGCGATATACCCTATTGCACCGCCTCTGGTGTTGCACGACATACTTGTGGCGCCGCTCGTCAAGTGTGGAAATAGAGTTATTTGCAACGCAACCAGGCGTTGCAAAGCACCATATCGCCACGCATCATAAGCATGGCAATAGTGACACCACTCTATTGCCATGCTCGGAGTTTAGTTGGTATAGGTGCCTTGGTTATTACCACGCTATATGATATGTTGCTATATGTTGTTGCGACCCTAGACGTTTGGATGCCAAAAGCCAGACATCTAGTGCCACGAAGCGGTTACGGTTGCTATAGGGTCACCAATATATTGCCGCGCAAACGTTAGGTTGGCTTTAGTTGTGGCCCTCAATTGCCACCGAGTCAATAATCGTTGCTATAGATTACTGTTGCTATAGGGTCACCAAGGTATTACCACACAAACGGTATGGTGGCTTTAGTTGAGTCCCTCAATTGCCACCGAGGCATTAATCGTTGGTATAGACCGATCACTCTATTGCCACGACGAAGGCGTGGTGGCGAAAAGGTAGTTTCGATGGCGCGCATGCTCTATTAGCACGATAAGCGTTGTGTTGCGATAGGGCTATATATTGCCACGTTTCATGTTTGGTTGCCTTACATTTGGTTCTCTGTTGCCACGCGTAATTCGTGGTTGCATAGTCTACTAGGTATTGCAACATATTTTTGGTACATTTTTTAAACGATACTGCAACGAACAATATTATTCTCCAACCAGATATTTAATGATGCACACATCCATCAAACAATATTTTTGGTTCGAACCAACCAATGCCAAAACAATAGGCGACACTACTAAGACATAACCAAGGTTTCCAACACACACCATTATTCAAACCAACCAATGTCAATTTCTGCCCTTATTACTTTTCTGTGCTATTTGTCGTCTCTTGGCCGCTGCTTGATCCTTCAGCTGATTTGAAGAAATTACATTTGCTCCTTTATTCGCAGCATTGCTTCTGGTACTACGACCAGCACCTGAAGGTGGTTTAGCTGTGTGCTGAGATTCCGACGCCATCACTTCTGAGCCAGCTGGGACTTGGGATTCCGGCGCGTTCAATCCAACGTTATGCTGTGAAACAGTAAAGTGGGAGTGAAACAATTAGGCCCATTATATGCTAAACATTTGTTTTATGTTCTGAAACTACCTGACGTGATGAAGAAGATTCATGTTGTCCAGTTTCTTCGTTTCCTGGAGTGGTGTTTGTTCCATGAGTCAGGAGTGCAGTTAGGTTCTCAACATTGTTTCCCTGCGTGCATTTATGCTTTGGTTAAAATATAATAATGAATGGAGCTAAAAAGATGAACACATTGTGTGGTATCTTAAGTTTTTGCAGTAGTATTAGTACCTGTGACAACATTGGTTGAAACTGTTCCTTAAGAGTTGCTAGAATCTCTTGCTTAAGGGTTTCTCTATCAGCCGCCCTTGCCTTTTTTATTTCTTCCACCTCGCGCTGGTGTGCTTCCCTTTCTTCTTCCATGGAAGCTTGCTGCTGGTCCATATGCTCTTGTAGCTTTCCAAATGCATCCATGAGCTCTACATGTTCCTTGTGCAGTTGCTCCTCAGAATCTCTGTGCTCCTGGTAGTCCTTGAGCGGTAGCTGCCTTCTAGTTGGGTACTTTGCCATGTACCCATTGCCATGCAACTTGACTGATTTGCACTTTGTGACCTCCCTGAATGTCTTTTGGAAAATATCATTTTTCTCCTTTTGCGAAACAAAGTTATGTTCTGCATTTGATTCCCTCTCCGAAATTTGCATGCTTGCTGTAGCCTAACACAGATGAGGAACAGATGAAGGAGATAAGTCAAAATTCTATTGCAGTTTACCACTTTGCATTAATTAGCAAGGTATGTACTCTGAACTCACATAGACATCACTAGATGTTTGATCTGTCCATTCCCCCTTCTTGGTGTGCGTAATGAACCAGAGATCCAAATCATTGGGCTCCTCCCCTGTTTGTGGGTCTCTCTTATTTGGCAATAAAAAGACAAATTTAGATTTGACCATGGAAAATGAATAACTAGCATATCTTTGTGCTCCTTTAGTTAATACCTTCTCATAGCTAAACTGAGCAAAAGCCTTTGCGCCTGTCAAATGATTTGTCTTCTTTTTGCCTCGACTCTCAGCATTCTTGTTGTTGGTACCATGCACAATGCAGTGACATATTTTCTATAACTCAAAGATAGGCTTCTACAAAATATCTGAAATATCAAGAATTTAATACATGTTCTCAAACCTTGAACTTAGCACTCCCAAAATACTTCACCAGATAGTGCCATTCAACAATGTCCAAATCCTCAGGCTTGTTACTCATTCTCTCGTGATAGTTATTGCAAGCCTTGTACGTAGCACTAAAAGTACATCTCCATCCTTTGTAACGCTCATTGGCAATGGTCCATATCTTTTTCCTTGTCTCATAATTATCCTCAAGGTCCCATTTAGCCTGTCATTAAATATTCAACAAAACATAGAAATACTATGTGAAATCTCACATTACTTCCTAATTACAATGGCTATGCCAACATCATAAACATATCTTACCAAGATATCAGTTGCTATTGACTCCTTCACACATCCGTCGATATCTCTCCAGGTTTGCACTCCAATGAGTGGCGCCCTTTTCGTGGTAAACAATACTATTTCATCAACAAAAGTGCGCGCGTTGTCACCTACTGCTGCTCCAAGTCTGGAGAATTCAACTTTCAGCTTTTGAGTGCCAGTCTTGGCTCTCTTGTTGCTTGCTTTCAATCCTTTCAAGGTGCCACGTCCTCGTTTATTGCTTTGTATATCACCAGCTACTTTGCCATTGAAACAGTGAACAATGAAACATATTACAAAATCATTTTTTTATAGGGCTATATTGAAATGAACCTCAAAATGAAAAGATATAGTATACAGTACTTACCATTTCCTTGCGGTCTGGGATGCCGAGCATGAGATGGTCGATTTACAGGAGGTGTTCTGTCGTTGCTGTCTTGACTTGAATGTAGTTGTGTGCTACGGTTGGCATACGTATCTGCATAAAACATCAAGAAGATATGATAAAATAAACAAGGTAGCCAGCTACCTAATTGTATTTTGAACCAAACTTTGGAGAAGGAGACATTACTGATTTGGTCTAATTTGTCTTCTACTTTCAACCATTCTTTATACGTTTCTACAGTCTCTTCCCTGTACCTGTCTCCCAACTCTGAAAAAAAACAAAACTGGGTCATGATTGTTATGATTTAGAATCATGTATATAATATTGGGCAGTACTGTAACTCACCCATCGCTTGATTCCTGTGATGCAAATAAGCTAGCCAACTCTTGTATGCATCAACCGGCGAATCGTCCAAGTCTTCATCAAATCTTGCCGATTTGATGGGTGTTATGGTAACCTCACGTTCTTCTATTCTATCCTTGGACAAAATAATACTAACCTCCCTCTCATCCTCGTTTAGAGTTACCATGTCATGTGCGTCCCCATCATATTCGATCTCCCTTAGCCTTGCTAAACCGTCACCACACCTCTTAAAGTACATGTAGTCCCTTGTTCCATAACCCTGAGTTGATTTAGTTGTTATTAAATTACCAAACGCTAGACCACTCTTTTCAACATTACTATACTGGATAGTTCGGTCTCCCTCCGGACCCCCCCCCCCCCCTTGCAAATGAAATACAGAGTCCAAGTATCTTCGGAACTGCAATTGAACTCATGAAACCTAAATCAAATCCATGCATCAACATTGAATCTAATCCTATGGAAATTGCATGGGGCTTAGATATATACCTGTTGCCGTTATCATGAGAAGACGAACTTCTTTGCACGTCTTCCCTGGTACCGCCAGTGGATTCGTCCGCACTCCGTGTCGATGAAGGTGTCACGAAGAGCGCCGCATTCACCCTAGATCGTCTTGGCTCCAAGATAGAGGTCCCTGCTGCACTCGCCGGCGTGAACAATGGAAGTTGCATCGCCGGCGGCGCAGTAGAAGGCGTAGACGACGACGTTGTTCCCATCCCCGCTCCACTTGCAGTTGCCACCGGAGGGATCGACATCCTCTTTCCCAGGCGTGCGAGAGGTTGGTGGTGCAGTCGCCAAGCTAAGTGTTGCCGCTGCGTGTAGCTAGAACCCTAACTGAGGAGTCGAGATTAGATTTGGGGGTGTATTAGGAGAGGAAGATGAAAGGGCTAGACGGGACTTAGAGGTGAAAACCATGGGACCAGGCGGCAGCGGTGGCGGGGGGTTTGACGGCCGAAATTTTGGAAAAACAAATGGCGGCAATTTTTTCGTTTGTACGCCCGAGAGTTCGGAAGGAAAAAATGGCGGCAATTTTTTCGTTTTTCATTTTTTTACAAATGGCGGCAATTTTTTCGTTTTCACCTGCACTTACACGTTTCGTTTTTTTCCAAACCCGTACGTTGTTTTGCTGTGTCGTGTCATCACATTTCGTATAGGTACCAAAAAAAGTATGTGAATGCGTGCAATAAATTTTTTTGAACTTATATATAGAACATGACAATATAACCAAAATGTGGATATTTATTAATATCACAGGAACTACGTTTTCATAACGTCGAAGTCTTTAGGGTTCCATCACAAAGTTCACTATAATGTGTATTGATGCATGTTTTATGCAAATGTGTGGAGTTTGTAACTCGTGCATTGTGGTCAAAATGTAATAGATGTCATGACCCATGTAAAAGAAACAAGGATAGATACCAGAACCACCAGTACTTAGTAACCAACATATAAGCATCCATTACAAGTGCACCATATATCCAACAAGCATTCATTTCAAGTTCATACAGCTTGCTAAATTCATTACTACTAGTTCAACAAGCTTCATAAGCCAAAATAAAACAACATAAACATCATTTGAGACACTCAGCGTCCTTGCCTCATCTTATTTTTTTCTCCTTCTTTTGTAAAGTGCCAGCGTCCTTGCCTCATCTTGTCCTTGATAGTAATCCGGAGCTCCTCCGCCATATCTTCAATCTGAGAATTTACAAATCAGTTAAAGTAGCATTTGCAAATGAGTGAAGATGGATAGCTAAAAAGAGGACTATCACCTGTTTGGTGCCCAGAACCGGGCGACTGCCTTCATCGTCGCTGTCCTCAGATAAATACATTTGGACCTGAAGTTTTCCAAACTTGAGGACATAATCATGTCCAGCCTTCAAACAATACATATGTTAAATACAGTTGAAATGTACCAACCAAAATCATCTGACTCTCAAGTCAATTAAATCTTACTAACCTCAAAGATGCGGGATGATGATACTCCTGTTTTCTCTGCATTCTTCTTCGCAGCGACATATTGGTTCACAAAGAATTGCGGCATTCCGGCAGGTGGAGGCGTCATCTGTCCATAGCTCAAAATGATAATAATAAGCTATCAAGCTTCCACCTTTATGCTATATATAGAATGTGTTTGCAAAACAAAAGGTGACTGCCAATGCAATTATACTTTACAGTTTACACATCAAATTGACACTATCTGATCAGCCAATTGAATCTAGAGAATCTCTAAATAAATGTATTCTTATCATTCAATCTCTAAATTAAATACAGCATATCATCTAGATTTCAATTCTATAATTCAATTCCTACTGCATGCATGGTAATAACACTTCTATATCATAAATAAATCCATTATTAGCATCTCCTTTAAAGCCTATACTGTAAGCATTTGTCAATCTTTATAAATTTCAATTCATACATACATGGATTAAGAGCTTGGTTCTAAAATGCTAGTGAGACTATCAATACATTCGTGCACAAAGGTTTAACAGGAAGCATCATAAAGGTTGGATGGCAATGGCTGACCCGAGTTATTGGAGTAGCAGAGGCGCCGGCAACTTTCGTGCTCTGGTTTGGATGAGGGGTTCTGGCTTCCCTTGCCGGAGAAGCCACCTGGACAGCACTGAGGTCGGGCTTGTAGTCGTCGTCGTCGGTGTCCATCGCATGCGGGGAGTCATTGACGCCCCGGCGGCTACTCCCCCTGCTGGTGGATGAGGGGCCGCGTCGCCTTGACAAGAACGACCTCGTTGAAGTCCCTCCGCTCCGCGAGAAGCGACCAAGTGCATCGCGCGGCTGCCTCCTGGATATGTGCTGGTTGGAATCAGCCATCACGGATCTGCGATTGGAGGACGGCGATGCGGTGGCCGGGGATGGGAGATCGCTAGATGAAAGAAAACCCCAAGGTTGATGGGACGTTTTGGGGAGGAAAGGGAGAGAGAGATAGATACGGACGGATGGCCTTCTTTGCGAAGATTGTCCCCGACATGTGGGTCCCACTAACCCAGGCCACCTGACTAGTGAGCCCCAGCAGCAAGATCCAAAACTGTAATTTCTAAATTTTAGCGTACTAAATTATTCGAAACGAAAATTTCATAAACACCAAAGTTGTAGAACTCTTCAGGATCTACAAACTTTATTTAAGTCATTAACTCATTTGACAAAGTTTGAATAATCAAAACTTTGGTTTTCAAATGTTGAAAATTAAAGGCAAAGTTTTTTGTTCACTAAATGATGTCAAATGAAAAAGTCATGAATACCAAGTTTTCATATCTCATGAAGATCTACAAGATATATTTAGGTCTTTTTGTCATTTGAGAAAGTTGTAGCATACATTGATTATTCATCCTAGATTCACTCACATAGTTTAAGGTACCACCATAGCTACTTGTCAAGTTTGTACAATGACTGTTGTGACCAATTGTGAAAATGACAAAATTTGACATTGGTTGGTTGCAACAAAGAATATTGTTCATATTATTCCATAAGTATGTGTGTTCGAACAAAGAATTTTGATTTGAACAAAGAATATAAGACACACTCATACGTTTTTCTAGCAATGTGCCAAAATGACACTTTGACAAAGGGATATTACGAACCCATACGATGTGCAAACATGTTTTGAGAACGTGGGAAAAAAACCGACGGATTTGGACAAGAAATGCAAAATCTATACACGAGTAACGCTTTCATCACGAATCAAAGTGAAAATACAAAGACAGATCAGATACAATGACGAACAGAGACAGATCTCACGAAGATGGGGCCCACGTGTCATTATACCGAAGGAAGCACACGTGGGTGGGGGTGTGGCGGCCGCGTCCCGTGCGGCCTAGACTCGATGGGCCCACATGTCGGGGACAATATGGTGTTTCCATTTGAATGCATATATCTCCGGTTTCCCAAGAGTTACCCTTTTTCGCGCATTAATTATGGTTGTTGCATTAAGCACGATTTGTTGACTTGGCTATGCGGCCGGGGTGACGTGGCGATGCGGCCCGTGAGCTAGGCAAGCGCGGCCGGGGTGACGTGGCGATGCGGCCGGGGTGACGTGGCGATGCGGCCGGTGATATGGGCAAGCGCGACCGGGTGCAGTTATGGCGTCTCCCGTTGGTCCCACCTGTCAAAGACACAGCCGATTACACTTCCATAGGGGGAAGGCGTAATGGAGTTTATTTCCGTTTAAAAATGATTGGAGATTTCAACATATGTGTTTTTTCCAAAATCAACTTGTATTTATAATTCCATAAGTGTACGTGAGTTGGAACAAACAAAATTATTGCATATATTATACATATACATAACAGGAGTGCTCCACACCACCATGTTCTTCCTAAGATCACAAACCATATTTACACAAACATCAAAATGCATCTAAACCTTAAATACAAAACCATCATCCCTCGCAATAACATGGGCAACCTGGTACGACAGATACGCGTCTTTGGCGACATATGTCACTTGTTTTTGTGACAAAATCCTATTAGCCCAGATCGAGTGGTCGAATCTGTGGTTCTTTTTGTAATCCTGTCTCAGAACCCTTGTTGCAATGTCCTCCAGAGACGACCGATTGAACTTGCCTTTCTTCCAGAGATCACTCCACTCGGCGCGAACCGTCGGAACAATCACTTGGAGATCACGTGGATTTGAAATTGTCACGCCATAGTCTTGCTGAAGCCGCTCAACGTCACCTCTAATGGCTGCGCCAGTGAAGATGTGGTCCTCCATGGTGAGGAAATTCTTGAGCGCCTCAGGTAGTTCGTCGCCCGCCTTGTGGACCTGAAAGACAAGGCAGCGCTCCCCGACGCATAACTGCAAGATTGCAGTCTTGTAAACGGGAGGCCAACAATCGATCTCGCGCCACTCGGTGTCTAGACCGACCAACATGCCATGCCGAGGGGGGGTCGCCACGGATCTCTTGAAGGAAGCCCTCGACCACCGCCGGGTTGATTGTGATCGTCGTTTTGATGCTGATCGTCGGAGATATGTCAACAGTGACGTCGTACGTCTTCGGTGGCCATTCGGGTGGCTCAAGAACGTTGACCACCGAGTCCCAGGACCCGTCGTCAATGACCTTCTCCTTGGCCTGACGCGCCACCTCCGCTTCCCAAGGGTCGGACACCATTACCTTGAATGAATGGAAGTGCTAAATTAATCATTGCAATGATTCTATATCCAGATCACTGATGTACACATGCCGGATGACGAACTGCTAAATTAATCGATGAACTAATTCTATATCCAAATCGCTGATGTACACATGCTATATGATGAACTGCGCACTTTGAACTATATAGAATCTGCTACAGTAAAAATTCCCCATTGCGTCAAAAAAACCCCAACTCGATGATGTATACTACCTTCTGGGCGTTGCCATTTGGATCCTCGTCGGGAGCAGGGACGCCGACCTGCACCACTTGGTCATCATCGACCTCGCCTGCTGGAACCATGTCTTGAGCTTCCTCCTCAATGCGCCTGCGCCTCGGGTTCGTCATCGTCCTCCTCCTTGGCGCATTGCTGGTGTGATGGACCGCCGCGAATCTTCCTCGCCGGTCGCGCATCTGGTTGGTGGAGTGTTGCTCCACTACACGAGGCGCAACAATGGCGGCCGCAGGAGGCGCCGGCGATGCCGGTGTGACCGTGCAACCTTGGTTATTGCGGGCCTTGCGGGTTGACCTCCCCATCTGATTCTCGCCGATGGAGGAAGCGCGGCGGCAAGATGGCTTGCGATAGCGAGAGGAATCGATCGGTCCCTTGGAAAGATTTGCGAGGAAAAGGTGGGGGGAATAGGAAGGGGCGAGACGTTGGTGGTGTATTCCGTCGGCGCCGCTTCGTATACTCATATGCATGTAAAGGGACGATATGAGTGATCAGACACTAACCAGTGGGCCCCGGCAGCAAGATCCAAAACTGTAATTTCAAAAGTTTAGCGTACTAAATGATTTCAAACGAAAATTTCATAAACATCAAAGTTGTAGAACTCTTCAGGATCTACCAACTTTATTTAAGTCATTAACCCATTTGACAAAGTTTGAATAGTCCAAATTTTGAATTTATAGAATTCATAAACAAAAAGGCAGAATTCATCACACAAAATGATGTCAAATGGCAAAGTTTTGAATACCAAATTTTTATTACCCATCAAGATCTACAATGTTTATTTAGATCATGAATCAATGTGACGAAGTTTGAATAATCAAAACTTTGGTTTTCAAATATTGAAAACTAAAGGCAAAGTTTTTTGTTTACTAAATGATGACAAATGAAAAAGTCATGAATACCAAGTTTTCATATCTCATGAAGATCTACAAGATATATTTATGTCTTTTTGTCATTTGAGAAAGTTGTAGCATACATTGATCATTCATCCTAGATTCACTCACATAGTTTAAGGTACCACCATAGCTACTTGTCAAGTTTGTACTATGACTATTGTGATCAATTGTGAAAATGATAAAATTTGACATTGGTTGGTTTCAACAAAGAATATTTTTCATATTATTCCATAAGTATGTGTGTTTGAACAAAGAATTTTGATTTGAACAAAGAATATAAGACACACTCATACGTTTTTCTAGTAATGTGCCAAAATGACACTTTGACAATGGGATATTACGAACCCATACGATGTGCAAACATGTTTTGAGAACGTGGGAAAAAAACCGACGGATTTGGACAAGAAATGCAAAATCTATACACGAGTAACGCTTTCATCACGAATCAAAGTGAAAATACAAAGACAGATCAGATACAATGACGAACACAGACAGATCTCACGAAGATGGGGCCCACGTGTCATTTGCACCGAAGGAAGCACATGTGTCATTTACACTCGATGGGCCCACATCAGCGAAAACATTTTAGAAATGGCGGTATTTTGTGAGGGATGGGGGGAAAATTCCGCGGGTCTTTTTCACACATTATAGTATAAGATAGATGCAGTCCCCCCACCCATCCCCTCATTCTCGCCCAACACGTTGCCTTCCACATTCATCGCGCGACTGGGGTTTCATCTTTTCGTCTTCCTCTAGTCGGCATCACTTGGTATCGGTGTCCCGTCTGCCCCAACCTCGTGGAGATGGATAGCGAGTTTCGTGTGATTGTTCACGCCATGACCGTCGCCGCTAAGCATAGAAGGCTTGTGGAGCTTCATCAGCTTCGGGGGCGTGCAGAGGAGGAGGAGGAGGAGGAGGAGGATCCGGGTGCTGGTGGTGCTGGTGCTGGTGCTGGCGAAGAGCCGGGTGCTGGTGCTGGCAAGGACGACGGCAAGTGATCATGTGTTTGTTGATGTTTGTTTGTTGATGTTGGTTGTGGTCGGTTGTGTTGCAAACATCTAAATCTTTTGCTACCCTTTGCTTTGCCAATCTGGGCAATAAGCTAAGGGATGTAAATATAACTGTTTGTGTGCATGCCTTGAAGGCTTGAACTAGTACTACTTTGGTTATTAATGCTTTATGATCGTGTTAGCTTTTATGTGATCCTGCGTATATATGATCCTCTATTGATGATATATGTTGTGTACTTTGGTTTGGCTAATGATGTGATCCTTTTTTGGTTTATGCTGGGACAAAATGTTATACATGCAGTGATCAATGTGATCAGATTCGGTCTTTGCCAAACTGGGCAACAAGAAAAAGGGATCCATATATAGCTGTTTTTCAAATGCATATTACAACTTAATCTCCAAACTCATCCTAATCAAGAAAAGAATTAATCATTTCCTTGGACTGCCGCCCCAGTGTGGGATGGTGCAACAACTCCATCATTAATGTAAGTGTCATCGTCTTCGTCGTCGCTGTCACCAGCCAAATCATCCTCAGGTTCGTCAGCTGCTTGGGCATGCACCAGTTGAATTTCAGCGGCATCCCCTGTGGTTCCTTCCTTATATGACCTTGTCCAATTTGGCAACGCTTCAAGTGCAGCAACCTGCAAATTGATGTCTTCAATTCCCAGATCAATTTAAACACTGTCAATGTCATTTTCATTTTCTTCCTCTGGCATGGCAAACAAATTTCTTGGTTTCATGGCGACTACACTGCTCCATCCTGGTTTGTTGACTAATTTGACATAGAACACCTGTTCAGCTTGTGTAGCCAGAATGTATGGTTCATTCACATACCGGAACATAGTGGTATCAATATCAATAATGCCCCATTTATCTTTACTGTATCCTCTGCTTCTTGTAGTAGTGGCAGCCGGTACATCATACCACTCACAATGGAACAAAATAACCTCTTTTTGTCTAGGGAAATCAAGTGAGATGATTTTTTCTAATCACTCCATACCAGTTCATGTTGCCTGAACCACCATCGCCCTTAACAAGCACGCCACTGTTTTGTGTTACCAGGCTTTTCTCAATGGCAGTCGTCCGAAATAGCCAATTATTGATATGGCATCTATTCAAAATACGGGCTCGATGGTCCGGTCCTTGAGCAAGGGAGAACAGTTGTTCAGTGACTTCCCCTTTCTCATATAGACTATTTATCTGTGAATTCTGTTGGGGAAAATGGTCTTCGGAAGCGTCTTGCCACGTCCGGCCAGGTTGTTGGTTTCGGCCCACGCGCGGCTTAGGATTTACGGAGGGAGTATGCAATGGTGATTTAACGAAAGCGCTGATGCTGCTCGAGTTATGTGAGTTTTGTTGTGCAGGAACAGCTCGCCCGAATGGCGCTGATCTTCGGTGCCGAAGGTGCGGATGGGTGACCTTCGGCGCCAAAGGTGTGAAGGGGCCAGAAGCGCCACGCGTCGGGTGCGCCCCGGCTCAGGGGTGAAGGCGGTCTGGGCGGGACGTCCCGGAAGCCCGATGCGACCGAAGCGGGGTCGCGGGCCGGTTCGGTGCCGAAGGCGCGGCGCGAGCGTTGGTCTCGGCTCCGTCGAGAGGGCTCCGTAATACGTGGCCACAGCAGACGTGTAAAGGGGCACCGTACGAAGAAGAGACAAGAGGCACCGCGTGTAAAGGTGGCTTGGCCGTGCGAAGACACGCTGGCGGCCTGTACGACGCGGGGAGTTACTGTTATACCCTTGTAAAGTGTTTAAAGCCGTTTGTCAGGGACGGAAAAGGTGTAATTGAGGTAGATGATCATGCCCAGGGGCCTCCTATAAATAGTGAACCCCTTGTAATAGAACGTACACACATTAATGAGAAGAGAGCTCCGAAGGCTCCGGCTAGTTTCTTGGCTTTCGGTTTCCTTAAGTGTTTCGTCTCTTTTTCGTAATAGAAGTAGCGGAATAGGAGTATCTAGAAAGAGGTAGTAGCAGGCTTAGCAGAGGTAGCATTAATAGCTAGTTTCTCCGCCTTTCTCCGAAGGAGGGCCTTCGGCCGCTTTCCCCCTTCGGAGGAGGAGTGACTTTCAGGGGGCTGTTGTGTCGGCGTCCACCTTCGGGCCCGATTTCCACCAACAGTTTGGCGCCCACCTCGTGGAAGAATCCAGGACCGCATGGCGAGGACGCGATCAGCAGGTGCCGAAGCTACCACGGCTCAGGCGTCAACTCCACCGCTAGCACCGGAACCCGCCAACCCTTCGGTTTCGGCCGTCCAGCCTTCGGCGGGAACCGGTGCCGGGCCGAGCGTTCCGGAGGTCGAGCACACCGCTTCGGGGGTGTTCGAGGTCAGCCTCGAGGGGCTGGGGGCTTCGGCGCAAGACATCGAGGCGCTCCGAAGGATCCGGGCTCTCGTCATGGGCAAGACTGTGGCGGCCCAGCAAGAGCAGGAGATGCGGCCGTCTTCGTCTCAGGCGCAGCCGTCCCAGCAGCACGACGCGGCGCCGACGCACGCCGCCCCAGACGCCGTCGACTTCAACATCAGGCAAGCTGAGCGCTATCTCGCTCTGCTTCAGAGTCAGATCGCCGGCACGACGCCGCCGCAGCAAGCCATCCCTACGCCGGTCGCTCCAGCACCGGTGGCCGCCGCGCAAGCCGCGCCGGTGTCTCAGCAGCACGTCTGGCACACCTTGCAGGCCATGCAGGCTCAGCTGGATCAGTGGAGGCAGCAGAAGGACGCGTCCGAAGGGCAAAGCATCGGCCACCGACAGGAGCGTGGGCAGCCGCCGGAGCACTTCGCACCGGATGACGCCCCGTTCCGCAACATCGTCCCGGTATCCCCGCTCTCAGTCGAGCTCGAAAGCGCGCCGTGGCCTCGTCGCTTCAACGCCAACACCCTACCCCAGTACGACGGGGACTACGACCCCAAAGAGTTCCTCATGAAATTCGAAGCGGCGGTGGAGTCCAACGGTGGCGATGCCACAACGAAGGCAAAGGCACTTGTGCTGGCCCTCAAAGGAGAGGTTCAGTATTGGTATGCAAACATACCGAAGGGGCACATAACCTCCTGGTTTCAGCTGCGCAACAAGCTGTTGTCCAGTTTCAAGGGCATGCAAGTAGAAGAGCTAGATTCCAATGACCTCGTCAACATGTGTATCCAGGGAGATAGGGAGTCACTGCAAGAGTATATGCATAGGGTGGTGAAGCTGACAGCGCGTGCGCCCGGGGTGTCCGAAAGCAGCACTATTGACGCCATTGTCGGGGGTTTGAGAGTCAGAAACTGCCAGGATGTGCTTGACAGAATCAAGCCGAAGTCCCTGCAGGAACTGTTTGAGGTAATGCAAGAATACTGCAAGTCCGATAAAGGCCGTCGCCGAAGGCTGGACTGAGCTAACGCAGCCAAGAAGCAGAAGCAGCAGGGGCAGTGGGACCAACCGAAGGGGTGGCAAAATCATCCGCCGAAGCAGGCACACCGTCAGGTCAACAATGTATCCGTGCCCCCCGAACAAAACCAGAATCGGAACGGCGGTGGGCACAAAGGAGGGCACAAGAATGGCAGAGGGCCGAAGCCACAGCAACCACATCCTCCACAACGGGGGGCGGCGAAAGGTTTTTCTGTTGGCTCCACGGGATCGACGCTCACCACCACACCCATCAATGCCCTTCGGCGATCAAGAAGAAGTTGGAGTGGGAAGCTGAGGAGAAGGCGAAGGCAGCGGGCCTGGCTGTGAACCACGTCATGAAGTGCCAGAACACGGGACAGCTCAAGGCTTTGCCGCCACCATATCACCACCAGTCTTTCCAGCCTTCGGCGCCCGCGCAGGTGTTCCACCTAGCGCAGGTATACACTCCTTCGGCGCCGCAGTTGCCACCACCCCCACCCATGCACACGCAGCAACCGTCGGTATTTGTGCCTTCGTGGCCGAACCCACCCATCCACCATCAAACGCATTATGCCCAGCCACCACCACCACCTCCACCAAAGCAAGAGGCACCTGATTCTAGCAGCCCGGGAATGATGGGTATGGTCAACATCATCAATGCAATCTCGGGCGGCTCCAATGAGCTAGTGCACGAGACGAAGCGTCAGCGGCAGGAATATTACCGAAGCGTATCGCACATTTGCTCCGGGAAATATTTTCATTTGCCCTGGTCCCACATCCCAATAACTTTCACGGCCGCTGACATTCGGCTGCAACACTATCCCCACAATGACCCGCTCGTCATAAGAGCAAACATTGGCAAGAACACAAAGTACTACTTCGGTAACGATGTGGGAAGAGTCCTGATGGACAATGGCAGTTCAGCGGATATATTGACCTGGCAGTGTTTCTCTGGCATGGGTTTCAAAAGAGAAGACTTGCAGAAAGCAGAGCACCCGCTGTACGGCTTCGGCAACAAGAGAATCGAGGCCCTGGGTAAGATTGACGTCAATGTGACCTTCGGTCAAGATGCCACCATGAGGACGGAAGTCATAACCTTTGATGTTGTTGACTTCGTATACCCGTACAATGCCATCTTCGGCCGCAACACTATCAACAAGTTCGCGGCAGTTATCCACCAAGGGTACCTGCTGATGAAGATACCAACCGCGGCGGGGGTGATTTCCGTGTATGGCAGCCAAGAGGAGGCTCGAAGGGCCGAGCGGAACACTTCAGTGCATAACAGGCAGGTGCACGTTATCAATGAAGATGAGGGCAGCGAAGCCGTAGCAGAAGAAGAGCAGAAGGCCGAGGCCCAAATGAGGCAGTCCATGAAGGGGGCCGAAGCTGAGCGCATGAAAGCAGTTGATGACACGAGGACAGTCCCCTTGTGCGCAGATGTGCCAAGCAGGACCGTCATGATAGGCACCGAGGTCAGCACGGAGGAGGAAGACAAACTCCTGCAGTTCCTTCGTCATAACCAGGATGTGTTCGCATGGTCCAAGTCGGACTTGACGGGGGTCCACCGCTCGGTTATAGAGCATGCTTTGAACACCGACCCGAAGGTCAAACCGAAACTGCAGAGGCAGCGGCCAATGTCAGGCGACAGGGTCAAGTCTGCGGAGGCCGAAGTGCAGAAGCTGCTTGACGCAAGAATCATAAGAGAGGTGCAATACCCCGTGTGGGTGGCCAATGTGGTGATGGTGCCAAAGAAGAATGGGAACATGCGCATGTGCATCGATTTCACAGAACTCAACAAAGCGTGCCCGAAGGACCCTTACCCGCTGCCAAGGATCGACATTATCATCGATCAGGCAGCTGGATGCGAGATGCTGAGTCTCCTGGATTGTTTCTCCGGATATCACCAGGTGTGGATGCGAAGGGAGGACGAGGCTAAGACCGGGTTCACAACCCCCTTCAGCATCTTTTGTTTCGTCAGAATGCCAGAAGGCCTTCGCAACGCTGGGCCAACTTTCAACCGCATGATGAAGCTGATTCTGGGTAGCCAGTTGGGGCGTAACGCCTCGGCCTATGTCGACGACATCGTCATTATGAGCGAGAAGGAGAAAGATCACATTGCAGACCTGACCGAAACCTTTGACAACATGAGGCGGAACGGCCTCAAGCTTAATCCAGAGAAGTGCATCTTCGGCATTCGGAAGGGGCAGTTGTTAGGGTGCATGGTCTCGAAACGGGGCATACAGGCAAACCCTCAGAAGATCGAAGCATTACGAAGGATGCAGCCACCAAGCAACAGAAAGGAGGTCCAAAGGCTCACGGGCAGAATAGCATCGCTGAACCGGTTCATCTCCAAGGCAGCTGAGCGAAGCCTACCTTTCTTCAAGGTGCTTCGCGCGAACTCCGTTTTTCCGTGGGGTGCGGAGCAACAGCAAGCCTTCGAGGATCTCAAAAAATATCTAGAAGAGGCAGCCGTCATGACCAAATCGTCACCGAAGGCCGAGCTGTTACTGTACATCGCAGCAACCGACACAGCAGTCAGTGCAGTACTAGTAGAAGAGCGAATGGAAGCAGATGCCTTGAAGCAGTTCCCCATCTATTACGTCTCCGAAGCCTTGAGCGGCTCAAAACTTTTCTACTCGGAGATGGAGAAGATGGCATATGCAGTTGTGATGGCAAAGAGGAAGCTTCGGCATTATTTTCAAAGCCACAATATATCGGTCCCCATAGCTTTCCCTCTTCGAGACATGTTTGAAAACAAGGAGTCCACAGGGAGAATGGGCAAGTGGGCCACCGAGCTGGCAGAGCATGTCATAAACTTCGTTGCTCGCAGTGCAATAAAGTCTCAGGTCCTCGCCGATTTTGTTGCTGATTGGACGCCTTCGGTCCCGAACGGGGACCCCATAGTCTCGGAGCCAGTTTGGGAGGTTCAGTGCGACGGCGCATATTGTCATCTGGGTTCAGCGGCAGCGGCAGTCCTCAAGTCCCCCTCTGGTATCAAGCTTCGTTACGCGTTGCGGTTGAATTGTGACAACTGCACAAATAACATGGCAGAATACGAAGGTTTACTGCTCGCGCTTCGGAAGGCTAGGGCGGTGGGAGCAAGGAGGCTAGTCATCTTGACGGACTCCGAGCTCGTAGCCGGCCACATCAGGAAAACTTACAAGGCAAAGAAGCCAGACATGATGAAGTATCTGCAAGCTATACGAAGCATGGAGAAGTTTTTCATTGGCATTACAGTACGAAGTTTTCCCAGGCACTATAACAAGGAAGCCGATGCCATAGCAAAAGCAACTGCTCTGCTCGAACCTTTGCCCCCGGATGTGTTTTACGAAACAACAACTATAAGATCTGCTGCTGACGAAGCAACGCCTCCCAAGTTTGTGAATGCCATACAGAGTGAAGACTGGCGCGCCCCAATAGTGGCGGCGGTCAGGGGCTATTATGAGGCCGAAGATGGCGTTGTCGATAAGAGAGTGGCCATCAGGGCGAGAAATTACCACATCATTGACGGTAATTTGTACCGGAAGGGGGTGTGCGCCCTATTGTTAAAGTGCATATCAGTGACCGAGGGCAAGCAACTACTCCACGAGATCCACAGTGGCATGTGTTCACATCACCTCGGCACGAGAGCCTTAGTGCAGAAGGCTTTTCGTCAGGGTTTCTATTGGCCTTCGGCAGTAGCAGATGCACACGACATCGTGCGCCAGTGCCCAGAGTGTCAGCGCCATGCGCCTTACAGCAAGTTTGCATCTAATGAGATACAACTGATACCGCCAGTGTGGCCCTTCGCCCGATGGGGCATTGACATCATCGGTCCGCTACCAACAGCACCCGGAAATTACACCCATGCCGTGGTGGCAGTGGAGTATTTTTCCAAATGGGTAGAAGCAAAGCCACTGTTGAGCATTACTTCAGCAACAATACAGAAGTTTTTCTGGCAGAACATCGTGTGCCGCTTCGGCGTGCCACACGAAGTCACCGTGGACAATGGCAAGCAGTTTGACAGCGCCGACTTCAAGGACTTCTGTACCTACCTGGGCACCAAGTTATGCTTCGCTTCGGTCTACCACCCGCAGTCCAATGGGGCGGTGGAACGGGCAAATGGGGTAATCTTCGCCGGTATAAAAAGGAACATCACCGACCTGCCCAAAAGCAAGTGGGCCGAAGAGCTACCGAGGGTGATTTGGTCCCACAACACCACAACGTCCAGAACCACGCAGTTTTCGCCGTTCAAGTTGCTCTATGGCGAGGAGGCCATGTTGCCTGAAGAACTGTGTTTGGGAACCTGGAGGGACATCCCTTCCAGTGACGAAGACCTCAAGGCTTCGGTCCAGAACATCGAGGAGGTGCGCTTACAGGCAGCAACGAACCTGTCGTCCTACCAGGAAGAAACTAGAAGGTTGAAAAACAAAAAGATCAGACCGAAGCTCATACGGTCGGGGGATCTGGTGCTACGCAAGATACCGAAGGGAAGGCTGAAGGGCAAGATGCATGGGAAGTGGGAAGGCCCATTCATAGCAACTGCAACATCGAACGAAGCAGCCTTCAAGTTGCGTCGATTGACCGGCGAAGAAGAGCCCTACACGTGGAATGTGGACATGCTCCAGAAGTACTTCGTCTGAGGTCGCCGTGAGCGGCAGCTGTTGTTATTTTCGTTTCATAGTTTTTTTCGTTATGTTGAGAAGTTTGTAATATATGTACATTAAGTAGGGGGGACGTACTCTTTTCCTCACGGGGGAGGCTTCGCGGTTCCCCTCTGGACCCGCGAAGCGTGAGGTTTTTAACGAGGCGGACCCATGTACTTTGTTTTCTGACGTGTAATATAAGTCAGCTTTCCCCCAGCACTTCGCATCCAAATTTTTTCTTTTTGAGTACGCTTTCGCAGCTCCAACGAAGCTATGCTACCCCAATGCTTTCCATAGGGGGCATAGTCTTCGAGGTGGCCTTCGGCGGGGTAAGTGACGGCGTGGGCACGGGCCGCATTGAGTGCGCACGAGCCACGCCTGTCACTTATCGTCGTGACCGAAGATAAAGTCCGCTTGACGCGGCGCAAAGGCCCCGATATGGCCTAAGTGAAAGCACGCCTGGGGCGGTGCGTCGGTCCCGATATGACCGAAGATAAAGTCCGCTTGACGCGGCGCAAAGGCCCCGATATGGCCTAAGTGAAAGCACGCCTGGGCGGTGCGTCGGTCCCGATATGACCGAAGATAAAGTCCGCTTGTCGCGGCGCAAAGGCCCCGATATGGCCTAAGTGAAAGCACGCCTGAGGCGGTGCGTCGGTCCCGATATGACCGAAGGTAAAGTCCGCTTGACGCGGCGCAAAGGCCCCGATATGGCCTAAGTGGAGGCGCGCTTGATGCGGCGTTTCGCTTTGACATGACCGAAGGACAGATCCGCCCGAAGCGACGCGAGGGTATTGTCACTGGCCACGCTTCGGTCACGAGAAACGCTTAACGCAGCGCAAGACATGTTGTACTGATCAGGAGTGGAAACGCGCGCGAAACAGCAGCGCTACTTTTCGGCAAAAATCTGAGCTAGCACATCCGAAGGCAAAACACTTGTCTTTCGCTGGCAATTTCGGTCGTCAGAGGCCGAGTCGAAAGGCGCCGACACAAAAAACAAGCGTAGGAACAGAAGTGACAAGCGATGGTTACAGCCACCTTCGTTTTTATTATCGTACTTCGAATATACAGCGTTTTTCAGTACAACAATCCAATGTTACAATTTAACACGGCAATACAAATACAACATGTTTCTTCATCTGCACACACTATACAAATCGGTTGGGGTCGCGTCGCCCCAGCATGCCGCGAACACTTCCGGGGGGGAGTTCCGAAGCAGGTCACTTCAAGTCTTCACGGCATCACTTGGCGCGACGCGAAGCCGCGACGGGTCGATACTTCTAAGTGATCAATCCTCGTTAAGTACGTCTTCGCAGATCTCGTCGATCAAACGAAGAAACGCCGTGTCTATTATGTCCAGAGCCATCTGCCGAAGCTCGCCGTCGGTGGGCATGCGTCCTGCGCCGAAGACAGGATCATAGTCAGTGCGCGGGCACTCACACTGGCTCGGTCTTCGTAACCGCAGGACCATCCAACGAAGCATCAGGAATTAAATATACGTATTCGAGCGGCCCAATGGCGCCCTCTTCGACCGGCTCTGGTTTCGGAACGATCCCTTCGGTTACGAAGGGGTCTATCAAATTACGCTTGGCCGCCCGTCGGGCGGCGCGCTCTCTAAGGATGGCCTCTCGGCGTGAAGGGTCCTTCGAAAACTCCGCAAAGAAGCGCTTAGCGGCCTCGTTGCGGAGATGGTAGCGTTTCGCACGATACAACAGGAATTCCGAATACGACACGCCTGGGTGGCGGATGCTAAATTTGGTCCACACGTTTGGGGCAATAAAAAAAGAGTTCAAGGGCAAGGGCGGGTCGCTCGCACCTTCGGCTCTCTGCGCAGGCACCACCGAGGGGACCTGCGCAGAGACACCTTATATTAGTGTCTAATACAACCACGGTACCAAAAGGAAAAGTATCATCTGTTTACAAAACTAAGCCCGGTGCCCCTCAGACCTCGGCTTCGGTGGTGACGACCGGAGTCTCGGCTGGCTCGGCGGCTGCGGGCTCCGGGGGGCCCTCGCGCCCAGGAGAGCTGGCGGCGAGTAGCGTAGCTTCGAGCTCAGCGACATGCGCCATCTCCGATGCGTCACCTCCAGCGTTTTCTTCGGCGCTGGCGGCGGCGGGGATGACCTCATCTGGCGCGGGGGCGGCGTCCCCTTCGGGAGCGGCGGCGGCTCCGGGGGAGGTGAGGGCAGGCACAATGGTTTCCACGGCTGCCTCGGCGCGCTCCGCTTCGTTCGAAGGCTCCGCTGCCCTGTCGACGCGCACGTTGTCGGTTTCCGGCCTCGTCGCCTCTTCGGTAACGCGGGCGTCGTCGCCAGGCGCGCTGGCCCCGTCGCCCTCCACACCTCCAGAGGCCTCGGGGTTTCCAGCGGCGATCAGGGGAACCCCGGGCATGGCGATCCAGTCGCCCTCCCTCATGAACTGGGGCTGGGAAAGCACGCCACCGTGTCGCGATCGCAGGCGCGCGGCAACACGCGCTTGTAACCGAGGCCCTATCTGCAAGGCACCAAAGACAACATGATTGCATCGTCATGGGTCGACACCAAAAGAGGAGTGTTAGAACAAAAATAAAAGCTGCTTCGGCGAACCTGAGCACTCAGGCGAACCGACTCGTCTAGAGTGAGACGGGACCCGCGCTCGGCGAAGAAGGTGTTCATGAAGTTCTTGGCGAGGTTCTTGGCGAGCACGGGGAGTTGCGCCACGTCGAGTTCCGCATCGGTGGGCCACTCGTAGTTGTCTTTCGTCAACCGTCGAAGGTCACTCTTGCTGACTGTTTTCTCCGATGAGGGGCGATCCGCAGGAATCAAAGAGCATACAGAATAGGCCAGCGTGCGAACCCCCACCACGGCTCCGAGCTCTCCGAAGATCTTCGTGTTCATGGTGATGAGGTCGAAGCAGGCGCTCACCCACTCGTAGAACGCTCCGACGGTGCACTGGGGGAACGTGGTCGGCGGCGCATCAAGATTGCATTGCCCCAGGAGCTCCAAGACCTCTGAGCGAAGAGTCTCTGCACTTCGTATATGCTCTGCACGATACCGCTCCAGCACGTCGCTCAGTTGGCGCGTCTCCTTCTGTGCTTCGGCCAATTTGGCGTCCCTGTCGCGGAGTTGAACGTCCAAGTCCTCTTTAGTGCTGGCAAGGTTTTCCACGTCGAGGCGCAGCGCTTCCAGGGCAGCTTGGGAAGCTTTCGCTTCGTCCTCCTTCGTCCGCAGCAGCTGTCAGTTGCGCTCCTGCTCAGCGGCTAGCCGTCCCTCCAACTCCGCTACACGACTCTGTAGCGAAGTGGTGGCCGCAACCGATAGCTCTTTCGCCTTTTTGCTTTCCTGCTCCAGCCTTCGGGCAAGGCACCGGGACGCAACGAAGGCCTTCAGGGACAAATCCCCGCAAGCAGTGGTCAGGTCGGCGGAGCTGAGATTCCCGAAGTATTCCTCTTCATGGGGAATCGCGAAGCTTGATCCCGCCTCCTCCAGAAATTTGCGTTCATGGCCGCCGCTCGTAAGGCCCAGGAAGCGGATATGTTTTCCACCAATTAGCTTGGCCTCGGCGGGAACTTGAAGGCGAATAGCGGCGGCTTGGGGCTCCTCCGGCGTCACACGGTAGTTGCTGCTGTCAGGTTCTTCCTCTTCTTCTTCGTCTTCTTCCGCAGCAGCGACAAAATCATCTTTTTCGGCGCCTGTGGCCGAGGGGGAAGCGGACTGCTCGGTGCTCTCGGACGATGAGCTGGATGAGCTGGTGGAAGCAGAATTGGATTTGCCTTCGTCATGGGGGGCTTGGGGACCGAAGGCGGTAGGGCTGTGACCGCGAGGGGCTTCACCAACAGAAGATACAATGCGGACCTCGCTGTCATCGTCACTGTCTTTCTCCTTCGGGCTAAGGGGCACGAGTAGTGGCCCGCCAGCCTCCTCGTCGGCCTCAACCGAAGGTGCGGCCGAGCGCAGCGGCACGGCAGCAATCACGTCCTCGACGACACCGGTCTCGACGTCCACAATTCGGGTTCTTTTGGCCGCTGGGGGTGAGTCCGCCGGTCGGCCACCACGCTTCTTCTGGGCTCTCCCCTCGGCGGCGGCGGTGGCGGCAGCTGCGGGAACATTTTTCTTGCCGACTCTCTTCGTCGGAGCGGCACGCGGCGAAGTTGCAGTCTCACCCGCGTCCGCGTCGGCGGCGGCGAGCGCAGCGGCTTTCCTTTCGGCTGCTTCGCGGTGCTTGGCAAAACCAACGCGTTCAGGCGCAGTGACCTTGAAAAACTCGAACACTCGGTTCGTTCGAGATCCGTTGAGCTCCGCGACCGTCTCTTTGTATTCCTTCGGCGACACAGGGCCTAGGATAAAATCGCCGTGGGCCTCCACCTTCCTTTTCTTCAGCACTGCGAGTCAGCAAGTTCGAATAGTCAACACGTGAAGCATCAGAAATATGAGAAGCGGGTAAAAGGCCACCGAAAGGCACAAGAGCACTCACAGTCGGAGGTGAAGCCAAAAGCCTTCGTCCAGTCGGGGCACGGGATCCCGCCGATGTCAGCCGCCCAGGCGTCGTCGGCCACCGCCCAGCCGTCCACCAGCGGGCACACGGGGATGCTGCGATACTCCTCCACGATGTCGCGCGTGCTGTACTTGCGTGCGAATCGGCGAAGCATCATAACAAACTCGTCGCCTTCGGGACAGGAGGGGTTCTTCGCATACGACTCGTGAAGGGGGCGTAGTTCCTTCGTAGCCAGCGGGTGAGACTCCCCGGGGGCGGGCGGAGTCACGGTGTGGTACAGCCAATGCTGTTGCCAGTCCGAAGGCCACTTGTTGCGATATGCAGTCACGGGGCTGACAACGCCGGATTTGTAGGAGAAGTTCAAGCAGCCGAATTGGCAGTCCTTCTCGACAGACTGATCTCCTTCTTCCTCGAAGACAGTGCGGCGCTGGTGATGAACTTGATGCGCCGAAGCTAATCCTTCGGCGGAGGGCTTGATCTTCGTGGTGCGGCATATCCACATATACACCGACAATCGAAGAATCGCGTTGGGGGTGAGCTGGTGCAGGTATATGTCGAAATACCGGAGGATGTCGACAACGGCGGGATGAAGGGGGAACCGAAGCCCTGCATACAGGAGATCGCGGAAGATGACGACTTCATTGTCGCGAGGCCTCGGTATGGTCTCCCGGCCAGGGGCTCGTGCGGTCCCGATCATGCGATTCTTCTGAAGGGAGTCCACATCGGTTCCGTCGATCTGGCTTCGGCCGAAGGTGTACGTCTTCGGGATTTCCTTTGTGACAGCGTCGCGCCTTCGCTTCGGGGCCATGGATGCGCTCTAAATACGAGGCAAGAGAAAAACAGAGGGGCGAAGGGAACCTTACAGCGAAACTTTCGGAGTTTTGAGCTTTTTGTCTGCGAGTCACGGCAGGGGGGTGGGGTAGCCCAAGGGTCAATCCCCTTTTTATAGTGTGCTAGCGCCCGATAATCTCGTGAGAAGCACGCAAATTTACCTTTTTACCCCGACGATCACCTCTCACAACGGTAAAATTTCCAAAGGGCAGAACACGTCTTTTACCTGGGTGCGCGTCAGCGTGGGCCGTCCGTGGGAGTTCCGAAGCCCGTTTTTCGCCCTGTAAAGAGTTGGTCGTAAGTTCGGCCCATCTAGAGGGTAGGACGGCCCTCACTGACGAGGGGCTACTGTTGGGGAAAATGGTCTTCGGAAGCGTCTTGCCACGTCCGGCCAGGTTGTTGGTTTCGGCCCACGCGCGGCTTAGGATTTACGGAGGGAGTATGCAATGGTGATTTAACGAAAGCGCTGATGCTGCTCGAGTTATGTGAGTTTTGTTGTGTAGGAACAGCTCGCCCGAATGGCGCTGATCTTCGGTGCCGAAGGTGCGGATGGGTGACCTTCGGCGCCGAAGGTGTGAAGGGGCCAGAAGCGCCACGCGTCGGGTGCGCCCCGGCTCAGGGGTGAAGGCGGTCTGGGCGGGACGTCCCGGCAGCCCGATGCGACCGAAGCGGGGTCGCGGGCCGGTTCGGTGCCGAAGGCGCGGCGCGAGCGTTGGTCTCGGCTCCGTCGAGAGGGCTCCGTAATACGTGGCCACAGCAGACGTGTAAAGGGGCACCGTACGAAGCAGAGACAAGAGGCGCCGCGTGTAAAGGTGGCTTGGCCGTGCGAAGACACGCTGGCGGCCTGTACGACGCGGGGAGTTACTGTTATACCCTTGTAAAGTGTTTAAAGCCGTTTGTCAGGGACGGAAAAGGTGTAATTGAGGTAGATGATCATGCCCAGGGGCCTCCTATAAATAGTGAACCCCTTGTAATAGAACGGACACACATTAATGAGAAGAGAGCTCCGAAGGCTCCGGCTAGTTTCTTGGCTTTCGGTTTCCTTAAGTGTTTCGTCTCTTTTTCGTAATAGAAGTAGCGGAATAGGAGTATCTAGAAAGAGGTAGTAGCAGGCTTAGCAGAGGTAGCATTAACAGCTAGTTTCTCCGCCTTTCTCCGAAGGAGGGCCTTCGGCCGCTTTCCCCCTTCGGAGGAGGAGTGACTTTCAGGGGGCTGTTGTGTCAGCGTCCACCTTCGGGCCCGATTTCCACCAACAAATTCCATTAAAAATTATTGATCTCTAGCAAAAACAAGTTTATTGCTAACACAATATAAAAAACCAATACTGACCTTGCCCTCGAACCACCGCACAAATTGCTCCTGGTGTCGTTTTTTAATATTCCTTGAATTGTAACTACCGAGCTCCTCCTTATGCAAACTACATTGGAGAGTGCATGAATGTGTTAGTTAATGCCACAAATGAAAATAACATGAATAACATAAATATGATTTGTTGAAACTATACTCTATCCATGGTCTGGCTTCATCACAGTTAGTAATTATGTAGTGCCGCATGTTCGACAATTGATCTGCCTCTAGTATCTCGATGTTCTGCCCTCTCTTCTTGTAATCCATGTCAGCAAATATGCTCAGACTAGATGGGGGCTCATTCACAACGAGGCTTTCATGACGGTCAGCACGATTCAATTTGGTATCGACATTCAAGAACCTAGAGCAAAATGTAAGGCACTCCTCAACTATGTATCCCTCGGCTACTGAACCTTCAGGGTGTGCCTTGTTCCTCACATATCCTTTCACAGTTCGTAGGTACCTCTCCACTAGATACATCCATCTATAGCACACGGGCCCTCCAATTTTTGCCTCTTCAGCTAGATGAACAGGCAAATGAATCATGATGTCAAAGAAGGAAGGTGGGAATACCATCTCAAGCAGGCAAAGAGTCTCCCCGATAGATGTACCAAGTTTCTCAACTTCCTCTACCACCAGCTCCTTAGAACAGAGAGCATTGAAGAACCGACTAAGCTGAATAATTCCGACGACCACTTTTTCTAGCAAAATATTTCGTACCACCAAGGGCAACAGTTTCTGGAGAATTAGATGGTAGTCATGAGTTTTGAGTCCAGACACCTTACATTCATTTAAGTCAACTCCTCTTCTTATATTTGAGGCAACACCATCAGGCATCTTAACTCCTTATAGAAATTGGCATAAAATTTTCTTGTCATCCTTGTCTAAATGGTACAAGGCTGGTGGCAAGGTATACTTATCATTCTGAATAACTGGATGCTGATCTGGTCGTATGCCTAGCCGCTCCATGTCAAGACGGGCCCTTTCGCTGTCCTTAGTTTTTCCTTCTATCTGAAGCAAAGTACCCACTATGCTCTCACAAATGTTTTTCTCAATGTGCATGACGTCCAAATTATGCCTAATGAGCAGAGTAGACCAGTAAGGCAGCTCAAAAAAATACTCTTCTTCCTCCAGTTGTGCCATCTATTTTCTTCGTCACGCTTCCTCTTTTTTGATGTTGTTTTCCCAAATTTCACTTGATCGAAAGTTTCATACTGCTGCAGAACCTCTGCACCTGTCGGTGGTACCGGTGCCTCCCTATTCTCCTCTTCGTTGTTGAAGCTAATCTTGTTCTTGCGCCATGGATGGTCCAAGGGGAAAAAAACGTCGATGTGCCATGTAGCAGTGTTTGTAACCAAATTTCAACCACAAGTAGTCTGTATTCTTGTTGCAGTATGGACATGCAAATTTACCTTTTGTGCTCCAACCAGAAAGCATCGCATATGCAGGAAAATCATTAATTGTCCACTGTACCATAGCATGTAGTTTAAAATTCTTCCTAACCTTTGCATCCCATGTATCGACACCTTCATTCCAAAGATCTTTCAGCTCCTCAATAAGGGGCCTCAAATAAACATCAATGTTCATTCCAGGCGACGATGGACCAGGTATCATCATTGACATGATCCAGTAAGATTGTTTATGACACAACCATGGAGGCAAATTGTAAGGGATCAGGATAACTGGCCATGTGGTGTATGTAACACTTTGCATCCCAAAGTGATTGAAGCCATCAGCAGCAAGACCGAGCCTAATATTTCGACGTTCATCTGCAAACCATTTGTACTCCCGATTCACATGCTCCCATGCCTCCGAGTCAGCAGGATGACGCATTCTTCCATCATTGGCCACTCCGTGGTCATGCCAACGCATTTCTGACGATGTGCTTGGAGACATATACAATCTTTGCAGCCTAGGAGTAAGAGGAAAGTAGCGTAGAATTTTACGAGGCAGCCGTTTCTTATTAGTACTAGTAGTAGGATCATCACCATCTGCAACACTGTCGTCGGTATCTTGCCACCTAGACAGTTTACATGTGGGACATATATCCAGCGACGCATTTTCCTTCCAAAATAACACACAATCATTCTCACATGTGTGTATCTTTTCATAATCCAATCCTAGGTCACGGACCACCCTTTTCACTTTATCCATTGTGTCTGGGATGCAATGGCCTTTAGGGAGAATGATTCTGAACAGATTTAGCATGGCCTCCAGTGCAATGTTAGAAATACCATACATGCACTTAATCTGAAAAAGCTGTACAATAAAAGAAACCTTAGTAGCCTCTGTGCAACCTGGGTACAATTCTTTTTCTGCCTCCTTTAGTAATTTCAAAAATATCTGGGCTTGTTTATTCGGCTGTTCTTCACTTTGAGGAGGTTCTTCTTCTTCAGGGATTTCCCCGCGTATGGCACCTCTAATCATACATCTAATCATATTATTAGTTGCAGCACGGTCGTCACCTGGATCCCCTTCTTCAACTAATCTATTTGGTTGTGCACCTCCATCATTGTTTACCATTACATGATCATGTGATGCAACTACGTCATCAGGCGGTGCTTCTACGTCCACATGAGGAGGTGTGGCGCCTTCATCATCATTTGCCATTACAAGATCATTGCCATCTGCAGGTGATTGCCCTTCATCTATGAACTCTTCAGCAAACCCTCTAATTAACAAATGACTCTGAACCACACTCTGCTTTGTGAATGACATGCCTTGACATGAAGTACATGGGCACATAGCAGTTCCACCTTTTGATGTGCCAGCAAACGTGATATCGATAAATTGTTTGAATTTATCCTTCCACTCTTGATAGTGTCGAGGCAGCCTCATCCAACTCCTATCTTCATTATATGACGACATTATCTACAATAATAATTAGAACAAACAATTAAATATATGCATACATATATCATATATTATATACTCGATCGAGGTCTCGAGGACACTTACGGGATAAAGACTGGAGATGATTGTCGATCGCCTCCGTCCACCGGATGTATAGCACAAACGTAACCCCTCCTTGATCACGATATCGACGCCGCCACCCCTCCTTGATCACGATCGACGACTCCGTCCCTCCTTGATCCCTAAGGCCGCGGCGGCGCTCTATCGATGCGATGAGATGCGATGCGATACGATGGAAGAAGGGGAGTCGATCCAAATCGAACTGATGGCGTCTGTACTGGAGGCCCACCAGACAGGTGACGAGATAGCAACACCAGTCATCGCGTAGCAATAGGAGTTTAGGACTTGCAACGACTAGGAAACATTATTGCATCGAATCCAAATGGTCGCAATACGACCATGCTATTGCAACTGGCACCATGATTGGATGCAATATCCACCTACCTATGGCAACACCACACCAAGGTTCATGCAACCCACTTAAACTGTTGCAATCGACGCGCACAAAAGCCACCAAACCAAATAGCATTGTCATAGCATCTTTCAATTGCAACACAATAATGTTTAGTGCAACTCCCAGATAACGTGGCAACAAGCCTAAGCAATTGCAGCAGAAATTGAAAAATGGTTGTTGTAGCACCTTCTTATTACAACACAACCAATATATAGCGCAACACATTTACGCTGTTGCATTATAATAACATATGGCCACACTTCGGCAGTTTTGGTGCAATACCACCCCCCTATTGCGCCCAAATTAGTGGTGTCGCTCATGTGGGTCGTGGTATTAGGGCGGAAACCTTGTAGTGCACTAAGCACTATGATTTTTGTTGGCCTGTTTTTTCTTGGCGT
The DNA here is from genome assembly GCA_036936925.1 of Cenchrus fungigraminus. Taxonomy (NCBI): domain Eukaryota; kingdom Viridiplantae; phylum Streptophyta; class Magnoliopsida; order Poales; family Poaceae; genus Cenchrus; species Cenchrus fungigraminus. The sequence goes on along the minus strand of CM072776.1, from coordinate 90,904,207 downwards.
TTTCAGCACCATGGATGCTTATGTACTTGTCCACTCTTGACTTATTTATATGAACTAGCATCGTGCCCGTGCGTTGCTACGGGTGATTAAAAGTTATATAACAAATAAAATAGAACATCGCAAAAGATGATAATTCAATGATACAGTTATATTGTTGCAAAACAAAAAAATAACTCTATTAAATATTTAGATCCGAGACGCGATTAAGATAATGTTTGATATCATTCGGAAGCATGAGAGATACACATTTGTATGAAAAAAACCTGGAGTTTGGCACAATAGATGCATTCATAATGGAGATTCTCTATGTAGCTATATGTTAACAGCCCTGAGTAACAACACATGGTGCTAATCTTTACAAACATGGTGTTTTGAGATATTTAGAATCATTAGCATTAGTTTTTAATTTTTTTAATATTCCTATTTTTTTTTGTATCTCATCTAACAATTACTAACATTCCTTTTCTTTTTATAAAATGGACTAATACCTGCCATCTGTGACCGCATACAACTAAGTCATTACATAAGTCTAAGATTGAAAACTGATAAAATAAATAAAATAAAGTGGAACTAAACAATGTATGTTTTACTATTTGCATTCTAAAAAGTCCTTGGGCTTCCATATTAGAGCAAAGAATTGGTAGTGTTCCTCTGTCTGAGAAGAGCAAAGAATTGGTAGTGTTCCTCTGTCTGAGAAGCTAAGTTTTGTGCATCTTCCTCGTTCTGAGAGGGTGAAAAATATAGGGTTTAGCAGGAGTACATACCCTTCCTTTAAAAATAGAAATTGATTGCAAGCAATTAAGTATATATTTCTTTCAATAAAAACATGAAGAGAAATTACTAATTGTGCTAGCCATTAGTTTACTATTGTATCGTCCAAGGCCTGATCAGTTTAGATCAGATCATTCAACATCCAACAGTAGTCTTCCCTCCTCCAAGTTCAGGGTTCCCCAGCATTGTTTAATCTGCTTGAATTTGAAGAACACGTAATTAGGTGACTATGCTCTTGTAATTAGGCATTCAAGAAGATCAACTGAACTACTACAGCTGTCCAAGATGTTTATAAGACAAGCTGCACTCCACTACCAAGAAACATTAGCAGAGCATTGTGTACAATAAACTAACTGTAAAACAGGTAGTGATATTTCCTAAACCAAATAGCCTTCAAGCAAGATGGACTAATGACTTACTTCACAAGATTTGGTTACTTGCTCAAGTGAAATATTAGAAGCAGTATCTTACACAGCAAGCAGTTTCAGTTTCAGATACATGCAACAGAGTTTTTGGCCATGGATGCCCGTTGTATGTGCTGAAACAGGCAAAATTTTGCATGGCCAAGCCAAGTAGAAATCTTCTGGTTTATTATACCAAATCAAACAATACAAATGTTACACCAAATCAAACAATACAAATGTTTATTTCCTTTTCAGTGACATACTTAGGAAATCAACAACATAAATAATTTTAGGATTAATGTGCTTTGTATTCAAAGAAAAGAATTGGTATTGCTCATTTTAAGAAATCCCATACATTTAGACCAACTGCAAGCACAAAAATGGATGAACATTCACAGAATTCTATAAATGTATTCTGGATAGTTTTCTATACATGGGTATCTATTTGGTTACCTTGGCCTTATTCTTTAATCCCTACACCCATTTGACAATGGCTGACCATTTTCTGAAATTGTTTACTACTAATTAGTGTCAAGACCAACTTGGTTACGTGGAAACCATCTCCAGTATTGATTTATCTACATTACTATACCTAAGTCCAATTTTATAATAATCCAAGCAGGTCGGGTGACTTCTTTCATGTTACTAAACCATGCTAGTGATTCAGGCTTCAAAGCAGCGCTAGCTAGAATCAGTAAGCATCGCTCGCCTCAATCAGTAAGAATCAGTCAGCAGTGCTAGCTAGAATCAGTAAGCATTTGCCACACCTCGTCTGGATGGGTACTCCATGAAGAGTACAGCCCGGATGCGCAACAGCTCGCATGAGGAGTCCACTCGGCAAAGACGTCACGAAACCCACCAGTATCGAGCACCCTGCAGATACTCGAGAGGCATGGACCGAATCCGGCAGCGCGGTGCGGTTCGCCACTGTCCCGGCGACGGTGGCGTAGGCGCGTAGCTCGGCTCCAGGCGGCGCGGACCAAGAAGGCCACGGGGTGCAAGCTCTCCAGGGGCGCGGCTCGGTGCGGACCTAGGCTTTGGCGGCGGGATCCGGACAGTGCGGCTCCTCTGCTTCCGTGCGCCGGCGACTCCCGTGCGAGTGCAGATTGAGGATCAGCGGCTTGGCGGGGCGGATCCAGGTTCCGGCTGGCGTGCGCTCCTTCCCCTGCAGGAGGCCGGCGAGGCAGCGGACGGGCCGCTGGTAGGCGGCGGCGGCCACACGGTACAGGAAGTGGTGGCCGTAGTGGTGGACCGGAGCCGGCCATCCTGGAGGCACGGTCTTGCTCGGTGGATGAGATCCGTCAAAGGCGGCGAAGGACGGGAGGCCGGACGCGGACGGCCGCCGGGAGGCGGGCGGCGGACAGGACGACAGGTTGACGGGTCGTGATTGGATTTGAAATGAGAGGGACATCGGATGGCGGCGGAGTCGCCGGAGTGCACGGGCGTAATTAGTGGGAGGTGCGCGGCTGGTGAGGCTTCACCATCTTGCTTCACGTACTCTTGCTCGTCCTTGGCCCCGAGCACCCGCACGATCCCGCGCATCTCGTCTTCCAGCTCCGGCACCCAGCCTTTGCCGGCGACTCGCCGGGCACCATTGACGATGACGGACTTGGGCTTGAGCTGGCGTTTCGGCCACCACCAGTGTGAGGTCCCCCGAGCTAAACACCCGTTAATTGGATCATCTTCCATTGATCAACCCAATTAAAAGGATTTAACTCCGGGATACCTTGAGATGAGTCCCAAACATTGCCCAGGACGACTCACCTCACAAGCACATTTGTACATCTTCATCGCACAAGCATAGCATACATTGAGTCCACAAGTCAAACATAAGTCAAAGTTATTACAAGCCAAGTTCGGGTTTCTTGCATTAGCATAAAAAGTGCAGCGGAAGGTTTAAACATCGCTCTCTCATATCATACATAACAAAATAATGAGTTCACATTTATGCCATAGTGACTCATAAGCGTAGGGCTAAACATAGCGGACTACTCCTCTCCCGCACCATCCTCGGCGGGGTAGAAGTAGCCAAACACACGGGACGGAGGCTCCTCACCTGCAAAACTCATAATATAGCAACATGAGTACAAAAGGTACTCGCAGGACTTATCCAATATGGGTATATACAAGCCCGACTCTTAAGGATTTATGCATATGATTGAGTAGCAAGGAAATTGGCAAGGTTGAATATTTTGCATAAAAGCATCTACATTTGAGTAAGTTGTAATAAGCAAAAGACTCGATCTATTCTAAGCATACATCAAGCATTTGCATAAGTAAAATGATCATGATCATAAGCTCAATCTTCCATGAACTTTCATCGGTAACTCTACTATGTTGCAAACCTCATAGAACGGGTGCCATGACCAAGAGTGTGGCTATTGCAATAGATTAGAAACCCTGCAGGGGTGTACAAATTTGCCCACACGAGGCGCAAGACAGTGTTATCCTAGACGCTAAACGCTAGACGGTCGGTCACCCTCCGTTTAGCGTTTAGACGGTTTAGACGACAAATTAAACGGTTTAGACGATTTGCACTGTAGCAGTAAATATGCATATAAATTACAGTTTTATACTATATTTTTTAGTAATTGCAATTTTGAGGCATGCATATAATATAAAAGTGACAAAATAATTTCACATAACACATATAAAACCACGGCACCAATACTTCAAGTTTGTATTTTTCATGCATGGCACAATTTATGGGCCACATTCTCCTATCCATGGCTAATTACCCTACTAAAGCATATTTCGTATTACCTACACGATCGTCTAAACACATGTTTAACCGTGGCGCACACGAGGCGCAAGACCAACGACCATATCCACGGCCTAGGATAAGTGTTAATTCATGCCCTCAACCGTTCGCATACCCACACCCGGCGATGAGAGGGCGGCCGGAGATGGATAGGTGTAACGGACTCCGCCATCTACACCTCATCACAACCCTGTCAAACCGTCCCACTGCAAGGTCTAGCTTATGTTACTTAGCTTGCCGTTACATTTATATAGCATGTGGTTAGTACGGAAAGTGTTCAAGAGACCGGCAACAAAGAGACGGTCCTTAATCAACCCAAGCCATGTCTAAGCCAAATGAGCTCCATCTCAAGAGGCCCTATCATACATGCCCGAGTCCGAAACCATTCTTTCTTTCAAGTAGTTCAACTTTTATCTCATGTTCTCCAAGTGGTAACTTTGTCAACAATCCTATAGCTCGCGAGTGGTGGTGCCCTTGTGACCGCTCGACTTCTACCGGTGCTAAGCATGGCTAAGCAATTAACTCGAGATATCTAGTCAATCATACTTGTCTAGGAAGGTTACCCTTAAACAAGGAATGGTAATGCGACAAGTAGGAGCTAATCCAATCATTCAAGTATATAAGTATAGACCATGCGCATACAAGACTCATATCCGTATTTAATTCAAAATAGGGTGAGAAATATGCTTAGGTGCCTGCCTTGCTGCTCGTAGGTTGCCTCTTGAACCACGGGGTCCGGCACAACCTCAAACTCCTCTTGAACCGTCGTCTCGGTCTCTACACGAATGCAATGATACATGATAAATAGATATGTCATGAATGAGTTTGCAATGGTATGGAAATGGCATGTTCAATCATGATTTGATAATGCATAAACATCATATAGACATTAGGTGATAACATGTAAACATAGTTGAAACTAGTGTAAAAGTGTGCTGAAAAAATTTGAACGTAGGACGGTCCGCCTTTAGGGTCAGGACGGTCCGCCATTCAAAAAATTATAACGTAGGACGGTCCGGTTTTGGGGACCGGACGGTCCGCAGTTCAAAATTCGGGAGGCCAAAATTGAACAGAGCCTCTGGTGGAAATAAAAATGTGAGGCGGACCGTCCGGCCTGGAGGGGCGGACCGTCCGCCGTGTAAAAGTGCCGTGGGTCCAGAATGACCGTGTCTCTGGTGGAAAAGTTTGTGAAGGGCGGACCGTCCGCCTAGGTCGAGCGGACCGTCCGCTCGACGGCCGTGGCTCGCCGGCGAGGTCACCGGCGGTGACTCCGGCCACCGTTTTGAGTGCCGTTTGTTTCTACGTGCTCCTGGGAGTGCCTAGGCTTCATTTTCAGTGATGGATTCAACATGCATTGGGGTGGTGAAGCTCGAGGTCATCAATGGTGTTTCTATGCCTAGAACTCCAAGATCTCCAATCCTAGGGCAATGTGGCTACCATGAGGAAGATGGAGAGCTCACCGGCGACGAGAGAAGCTCCAGTGAGGGTTAGGTGTTGGTGTAGGGCGGCGTTGGTGAAGGTTGAGCTCGTTTCTTGACTTTGAGCTTGAGGAAGAGCAATGGGGGAGAGAGAAGAGGCTTGGGAAAGCTTCTTGCTCCAAGCTTGGGGAAGATGATGGCGTGGTGGTGGAGCAGCTCGCCGGCGTCGTGCTCCGGCGAAGTCTTGAGGAGCTCCAATGGAGACCTTGAGAGCTCCTCCCCTTTCTTGGTGGAGAAGAGAGAGTGTGAGTGGGACAGAATGAGGAAGGAGAGAGAGCAGGGAGGCTCTGGTCAGCCTTGGAGACGTGGGCTGACGTGTGGGACCCGCGAGGGGCGCGTGGCGGCCATGCGCAGCGCCGGTGCCACGCGTACATGGACAGGTGGTGGACCGTCCGGTCCTCAAGGGCGGACCGTCCGCCGTAGTGCAGAGAAGAGGGAAAAAGTTCTATTTTAAGCAAGTTTTTGTTAGGATAACATGCAAATTATTACTTGATGATACTCATGATGACATGCTTAAGCTAAAAATAGTTTTTGGGTTGTTACAAATCCTCCCCCCCCCCTTAGAAAAAATCTCATCCCGAGATTTGGCTAAGTGTTGAAAAATGGCGGATCGTCCGCCGTTGGGTTTGAAAACCCACCAGAGAGCAAACTGGCTCGGGATGGAGCTTTTTGTCTACGGCGGACCGTCCGGCCGACTGCGGCGGACCGTCCGCCATAGGCGAAAAATTGCAGAAAACAGCAAGTGTTCACTTGCTGTCCTAGATGGCTCTAGGATGTTATCTAAGGAGGTTCTAAGGTCCAGAAGATAGAAACATGCCAAAAGTAGCAAGAAGGGATCAGATCAAGAGGTACATACTCATTTGAGAGAAGATCCGGATAAGCTTGGCGAAAAAGATCCTCTTGCTCCCAAGTTGCCTCTCGCTCGGAGTGGCGACTCCATTGCACCTTCACAAAGTTGGTGACCTTGTTTCTAGTTCTTCTTTCCGCTCGGTCAAGAATTCTTATAGGATGTTCTTTGTAAGAAAGATTGGGTTGGATTTCCAACTCCTCAACATTGACAACCTCGGTGAGCACTCTCTTTTCCGGGGAGAAGCACTTCTTCAATTGAGAGACATGGAACACATTGTGGGTGGATGATAAAGATGATGGGAGCTCTAATTGATAATCCACTTCGCCTCGCCTTGCCAAGATCCTAAATGGACCGACATAGCGAGGGGCCAATTTGCCCTTCTCTTGAAATCTTTGTGTGCCCTTGAAGGGTGTGACTTTGAGATACACATAGTCACCAACTTTAAAAGATAGCTCTCTCCTTCGGCGATCGACATAATGCTTTTGGCGGGATTGGGCAGCCCGCAACCTTTCTTGAATGGTTTTTACTTTCTCCTCGGCTTCCATGGCAATATCCGGGCCAAAGTAACTCCTTTCGCCCGACTCCCACATAAGTGGAGTATTGCAACTTCTCCCATAAAGAGCTTCAAATGGCGACATTCTAATGCTTGCTTGGAAGCTATTGTTGTAGGAAAACTCCGCAAATGGCAAGCATGTGTCCCACTTTTGGTCATAAATGATGGCACAAGCTCTTAACATGTCTTCAAGAATTTGATTAACCCTTTCGGTTTGCCCACCGGTTTGCGGATGGTAGGCGGTGCTAAAAGTGAGGTCCGTGCCCAAAGCACCATGGAGACTCTTCCAAAATTTGGAGGTGAATTGAGGACCTCTATCAGACACAATGGATTTGGGAACTCCATGAAGGCACACAATTTTGGTAAGATAGAGCTCGGCATATCTGTCAATGGTGTAATTGATTCTCACCGGAAGAAAATGCGTCGATTTCGTGAGGTGATCCACAACCACCCAAATAGAGTCATAGCCTTGCTTGGTGCGGGGTAAGCCCGTGATGAAATCCATAGAGATGTTCTCCCATTTCCAAGAAGGAACAGGAAGAGGTTGAAGAGTTCCGGCTGGTTTGAGATGTTCGGCCTTCACTCTCCGGCAAACATCACACTCGGCAACATAGCGTGCCACATCCCATTTCATGCGAGTCCACCAAAACCTTTTCTTCAAATCTTGGTACATCTTGTTGCTGCCCGGGTGGATAGAGAATTGAGATTCATGTGCTTCTTTGAGAATTTTATTTCTAAGCACACGATTTTTGGGCACCACAAGCCTATCTCCGAACCAAAAGGTTCCTTGATCATCAAGCTTGAAGCATTTGGTTTTATCTTCCAACATCCTTTTCCCCCTCATACGTAAGCCCTTATCCACCTTTTGTGCTTCCTTGATTTCATTGAAGACGTGACAACAAGATTAGCAAGCGACCCATGCTCAACCATAGTGATGTCGAGTTTTCGAAGATCATCACAAAGTGCGCAAACAATGGCATTGAGCCTTCCGGCTTAGTGCATCGGCGACCACATTCGCCTTGCCGGGATGATAATGAATTTCCAACTTGTAGTCACTAATCAACTCAAGCCATCTCTTTTGCCTCATGTTGAGATCGGATTGAGTGAAGATATATTTGAGGCTTTTATGGTCGGTGAAGATGTTGCACTTATTAGCAAAGACATAATGGCGCCATATCTTGAGAGCATGAACAACCGCAGCGAGCTCAAGATCATGGGTAGGATAATTCTCCTCATGGCGCTTCAATTGCCGAGAGGCATAAGCAATGACTCGGCCCTCTTGCATGAGAACACAACCAAGACCAATTCTTGAAGCATCACAATAAATGTCAAAGCTTTTGGTGATGTCCGGTTGAGCAAGGACCGGAGCGGTTGTGAATTTGGTCTTGAGAGTTTGAAGGGCCTTATCACAAGCCTCGGTCCACTTGAGAGGGACCTCTTTCTTCAATAATTCCGTCAAAGGCTTAGCAATCTTGGAGAAGTTCTCTATGAACCGGCGATAGTAACCCGCAAGTCCAAGAAAACCTCTCACTTGCTTTAGGGTTTGAGGTTGCTTCCAATTCAACACATCTTACACCTTACTAGGATCAACCTCAATTCCATCCTCCGATAGAACATGACCAAGAAAAGAAACCTTTTTGAGCCAAAATTGACATTTGCTCAATTTGGCATAAAGTTGATGATCATGGAGCTTTTGAAGAACAATGCGGATATGCTCGGCATGCTCTTGCTCGGTCTTGGAGAATATGAGAATATCATCAATAAATATGATCACAAAGACATCAAGCTCCTCGAAGAAGATAGAGTTCATCAAGTACATGAAATTAGCCGGGGCATTAGTTAGACCAAAAGACATGACCGTATATTCATAAAGCCCATATCTAGTGGAGAAAGCCGTCTTGGGAATATCTTCCTTCCGGATTTTAATTTGATGATAACCCAAGCAAAGATCAATCTTAGAAAAGAATTTAGCACCCACTAGTTGATCAAAGAGGATATCAATCCTAGGAAGAGGATACTTGTTCTTTATGGTCACTTCATTCAAAGGGCGGTAATCTACCACCATTCTCAAGCTATCATCTTTCTTCTTCACAAACATTGCCGGGCATCCCCAAGGTGAGGAGCTCGGCCGAATAAATCCCTTGTCAAGCAATTCTTGGATTTGTTTCTTCATTTCTACTAACTCATCTTGTGACATCTTGTATGGCCTTTTATGAATCGGGGCCGTCCCGGGAAGTAAGTCAATTGTGAACTCAATATCCCAATCGGGAGGCATCCCCGGTAGCTCATCGGGAAAGACTTCCGGAAATTCACACACTACCGGAATTGCCTCTAATCCCGGCATGACAATAGCATTGAGTGCATGAAGTTGTGGACCACTCTTTGTGTGAAGATAAAGAGCGACCCGTGCTCCGGATGGATGGATGAGCTCTATGGAACGTGGATTGCATTGGATTACACCATGATTCTTAGATAACCAATTCATCCCAATGATGACATCCAAGTCTTCCAAATCAATGACTAGAAATTTCACGGGAAAGGTGAACCCCATGACCTCTAGATGTGCTAGCTTGACCACCTCATTAGTTACTAAGATAGCCCCCGGAGCATCAATGCGAAAAGTAGTTGATACTTGCTCTATGTGAAACTTGTGTTCTAAAGCAAACCTTCTACTAATGAAAGAATGTGATGCACTGGAATCAAATAAAGTTCGAGTTTTTATTGAGTTGATGGAAACCATACCAACAAGTACTTGCTCATCATCATTAGCTTCCGCGGCAGAGATGTGATTTAACCTGCCCTTCTTTGCAACTTGCACATTCTTGGGTGCTTGGCGGTTGGCTTGAGAAGGATTAGCTTGATTTGGAGCATTGGGAGCTCCACCTTGCTTGGGAGAAGGGCACTCCCGGCTAAGATGGCCCTTCCCACCACAATTGAAGCATGGGCCACGCATACCAAACCCACCACCGCCACCTCCCGGCTGCCCTGAAGAGCGGGGTGCTTGACCTTGGGGAGCCGGAGGGCGACGAGGAGCCATCCACATGGGTTGGGGAGCTCCATAACCGGGAGCTTGGGGTGGAGGAAGAGGCCCGGTGCGAGCCCTTTGGTTAGAGCTACTCCCTCCGGAAGAAGGAGCCGCCCTCTTGCGTTCTTCTATCTCAAGCTCCCTGTTGCTTGCCTCTTGGGAGATAGCCACACTTATGAAGTGATTGAAATCTATGAAAGTGTGGGGGTTGAGTTGATTCTTTAGCTTCAAGGAGAGGCCCTCCTTAAAGTGTTCTTGCTTCTTGGCATCAGTTGACACCTCCTCTTGAGCATATTGAGCAAGATAGTTGAAAGAGTGCACATACTCTTGGACCGTTTTGTTCCCTTGAGTAAGCTTGAGAAACTCTTGCCTTTTCAACCCAAGCAATCCCGCGGGAATATGGTGAGCACGGAAGGCACGACAAAACTCAGCCCAAGTTACTTGATGGTTTTGAGGCACTTGGGCCTTATAGTTTCTCCACCAAGCTCCCGCACCATCATGAAGTTGATGGGCGGCGAAAGAGACCTTCTCCACATCACTAGCTTGAATGAGTGCCAACTTGTCCTCGATAGTGTTGAGCCAAAAATCAGCATCCAAAGGCTCTCTTGTTCCCTTGAAGATAGGTGGGTCGGTGCCAAGGAAGGTGGAGTATGCCGGGCGTGGATTGCCACCTCCTCCGCCTGCCCTTTGGTTGTTCAAAAGGGCTTGGAGGATTTCGTTTTGGGTTTCATTGCTTCGTGCCGAACGCTCCAATATTGCCCTTATGAAGGGGTCCATTGGGGGAGCAGGGGGTAAGTCTCCCTCACCATTCCCACAGCCGGCCATCGTGTCACCGATCATAAAGAAAGGTTAGTGACAAAAGAGGGAAATTGATGAAACAAAATCGCACAACAATTGTACAATAATGACATATCAACCACAATTGTGTGAGAGGATTAAAGATATATGATTGATACAAGATGGAAGTAAAAGATCATCAACAACTTGAGGCAACTAGAGCATTAGATGATAGTGTTTTTCGTGTAAGGGCGGACTGTCCGGCCATAAAAATCGGACCGTCCGCAGTTGTAACTGGGAACCCAACCCGAGATGTGATACCTCTGTTCAGATTTTGTGTTCAACGCCGGACCGTCCAGTCCATATGGGCGGACCGTCCGGGGTTAAAAGTTGCCGGGGAAGAGAGACGAAATCGTCTCTGGACGATTTTCGATTGACCGGCGGACCGTCCGGTTGCAAGAGGCGGACCGTCCGCCGGCAAAATTTCAGCTGGGAACCTCTCTGGACGGTTTTAAAATTTGTGAGGCGGACCATCCGCCTTTATAAGGGCGGACCGTCCTCAGTTCAAAAAAAATTTCAGGACGACCAAAACCGAGAAAAAGATGTTTTTAAGTGCTCCAAACACCCAAACTTCCTATATAAGACCAAAAGTTCATCGTAAAAAGTTTTAAATGGGTAAAACAAGTTCTCAAATCCCCCAACATATGATCCAAAATATTTCATAAAGATGAATGCATGCATGAATTTAAACATGATGACATGCCGCAACGTACGCATAACTAACATCGATTCATCATAAGGTTCCCAAGGTTCGAATAACATTACATAGGCATGATAACTAAATTAGTGTCTCACATCGTCTCACAAATTAGCTACTTGCATTACATAAAATAGACGGTACATGGAGCAAGATACATTGCTTGTATAGTCTCACATCCGCCATGGATTACATAAATTTCTAAAACTCAGGATAAGGTGCTCTCACGAAGAAGGGAGGGAACTCATCCAAAAGATGACTATTGGGTGAGCCGGTGTCATCGGGGCTTTGCTCCGGGTGAGCGAGGGGTTCAAGTCGCCCTCCAAAGATGGCCCCCCCTATTCAAATTAGTGTGGGCGAAGTGGCGAACATGTAACCCGGCTGAAATTCGGGGCCGCCTTCCTCCATTTTGAGGAACATACGCCCCCGGGACAAAGGGAGTGCGCAAGGCCTCCGGGGCTGACTCAAACACGGTAAGGTCATCGTCTCCATAGAGCACCCTTCTTGGGATGTCTCCCCTCCGCACGTAGACGTCCACCCCTTGTTGTAATTCCACGAATCGGCGTCTTGTCTCCCTTAGCTCAGCTCGAAGATACCTCATCGCCCTATCTTGGGCTCTCACCAACTCCGACATCCTCCGCTCAAACAAGGGTCTTCCCATCTCGGCATGAGTGACCATGTTTACCCCCGCTTGAGCTCCTTGCATTGGAAAGTAGTAGAATGGGTCTGCACTCAACTCCGGAATCTCCAAACGGAGGAGTGCCATTGCCTTGTAGGCCACCTCCTGGATGGCCATGGGAATTGAAGTCCCATTTGCAATGACCTCGTAGGAGTGGTTTGCCCCTGTGACAAGGCGCACGGGAATGAACACAATGGCCGTGTAGTCCACCATGCCATGCCCAATGCCTTTCGCATAGACCGAGTATTCCGGTCTAGACGAAAAGCTGCCCCTCCAAAGCATCTCATTGAGAAGCGCGGGGAAACCCTCCACATCACTAGCCCGAGTCACCATGACAAGGTTTCCATGATTAGCCTCCATCTATCATGAGAGACACGGTAAGTTAGAGAACAATATTAGTTTGTCAAAAAGAAGTAGCTCATAAGATAAGAGAAGCTCTATGATAGGAAAGGAATACATATATGCAGAAATATAACCTTAGAAAAATCAAAATCTTTGCAAAATTTGTTGTTGGTGATCACCATTTTAATTTCCTAGCGTGCCTCACATCACATTTTTAGTGTGGGCTCCATGTATGGAATGCAGCCTGGCTCTGATGCCAGCTGTGAGGTCCCCCGAGCTAAACACCCGTTAATTGGATCATCTTCCATTGATCAACCCAATTAAAAGGATTTAACTCCGGGATACCTTGAGATGAGTCCCAAACATTGCCCAGGACGACTCACCTCACAAGCACATTTGTACATCTTCATCGCACAAGCATAGCATACATTGAGTCCACAAGTCAAACATAAGTTAAAGTTATTACAAGCCAAGTTCGGGTTTCTTGCATTAGCATAAAAAGTGCAGCGGAAGGTTTAAACATCGCTCTCTCATATAATACATAACAAAATAATGAGTTCACATTCATGCCATAGTGACTCATAAGTGTAGGGCTAAACATAGCGGACTACTCCTCTCCCGCACCATCCTCGGCGGGGTAGAAGTAGCCAAACACACGGGACGGAGGCTCCTCACCTGCAAAACTCATAATATAGCAACATGAGTACAAAAGGTACTCGCAGGGCTTATCCAATATGGGTATATACAAGCCCGACTCTTAAGGATTTATGCATATGATTGAGTAGCAAGGAAATTGGCAAGGTTGAATATTTTGCATAAAAGCATCTACATTTGAGTAAGTTGTAATAAGCAAAAGACTCGATCTATTCTAAGCATACATCAAACATTTGCATAAGTAAAATGATCATGATCATAAGCTCAATCTTCCATGAACTTTCATCGGTAACTCTACTATGTTGCAAACCTCATAGAACGGGTGCCATGACCAAGAGCGTGGCTATTGCAATAGATTAGAAACCCTGCAGGGGTGTACAAATTTGCCCACACGAGACGCAAGACCAACGACCATATCCACGGCCTAGGATAAGTGTTAATTCATGCCCTCAACCGTTCGCATACCCACACCCGGCGATGAGAGGGCGGCCGGAGATGGATAGGTGTAACGGACTCCGCCATCTACACCTCATCACAACCCTGTCAAACCGTCCCACTGCAAGGTCTAGCTTATGTTACTTAGCTTGCCGTTACATTTATATAGCATGTGGTTAGTACGGAAAGTGTTCAAGAGACCGGCAACAAAGAGACGGTCCTTAATCAACCCAAGCCATGTCTAAGCCAAATGAGCTCCATCTCAAGAGGCCCTATCATACATGCCCGAGTCCAAAACCATTCTTTCTTTCAAGTAGTTCAACTTTTATCTCATGTTCTCCAAGTGGTAACTTTGTCAACAATCCTATAGCTCGCGAGTGGTGGTGCCCTTGTCACCGCTCGACTTCTACCGGTGCTAAGCATGGCTAAGCAATTAACTCGAGATATCTAGTCAATCATACTTGTCTAGGAAGGTTACCCTTAAACAAGGAATGGTAATGCGACAAGTAGGAGCTAATCCAATCATTCAAGTATATAAGTATAGACCATGCGCATACAAGACTCATATCCGTATTTAATTCAAAATAGGGTGAGAAATATGCTTAGGTGCCTGCCTTGCTGCTCGTAGGTTGCCTCTTGAACCACGGGGTCCGGCACAACCTCAAACTCCTCTTGAACCGTCGTCTCGGTCTCTACACGAATGCAATGATACATGATAAATAGATATGTCATGAATGAGTTTGCAATGGTATGGAAATGGCATGTTTAATCATGTTTTGATAATGCATAAACATCATATAGACATTAGGTGATAACATGTAAACATAGGTGAAACTAGTGTAAAAGTGTGCTGAAAAAATTTGAACGTAGGACGGTCCGCCTTTAGGGTCAGGACGGTCCGCCGTTCAAAAAATTATAACGTAGGACGGTCCGGTTTTGGGGACCGGACGGTCCGCAGTTCAAAATTCGAGAGGCCAAAATTGAACAGAGCCTCTGGTGGAAATAAAAATGTGAGGCGGACCGTCCAGCCTGGAGGGGCGGACCGTCCGCCGTGTAAAAGTGCCGGGGTCCAGAATGACCGTGTCTCTGGTGGAAAAGTTTGTGAAGGGCGGACCGTCCGCCTAGGTCGAGCGGACCGTCCGCCCGACGGCCGTGGCTCGCCGGCGAGGTCGCCGACGGCGACTCCGGCCACCGTTTTGAGTGCCGTTTGTTTCTACGTGCTCCTGGAGTGCCTAGGCTTCATTTTAAGTGATGGATTCAACATGCATTGGGGTGGTGAAGCTCGAGGTCATCAATGGTGTTTCTATGCCTAGAACTCCAAGATCTCCAATCCTAGGGTAATGTGGCTACCATGAGGAAGATGGAGAGCTCACCGGCGACGAGAGAAGCTCCGGTGAGGGTTAGGTGTTGGTGTAGGGCGGCGTTGGTGAAGGTTGAGCTCGTTTCTTGACTTTGAGCTTGAGGAAGAGCAATGGGGGAGAGAGAAGAGGCTTGGGAAAGCTTCTTGCTCCAAGCTTGGGGAAGATGATGGCGTGGTGGTGGAGCAGCTCGCCGGCGTCGTGCTCCGGCGAAGTCTTGAGGAGCTCCAATGGAGACCTTGAGAGCTCCTCCCCTTTCTTGGTGGAGAAGAGAGAGTGTGAGTGGGACAGAATGAGGAAGGAGAGAGAGCAGGGAGGCTCTGGTCAGCCTTGGAGACGTGGGCTGACGTGTGGGACCCGCGAGGGGCGCGTGGCGGCCATGCGCAGCGCCGGTGCCACGCGTACCTGGACAGGTGGCGGACCGTCCGGCCCTCAAGGGCGGACCGTCCGCCGTAGTGCAGAGAAGAGGGAAAAAGTTCTATTTTAAGCAAGTTTTTGTTAGGATAACATGCAAATTATTACTTGATGATACTCATGATGACATGCTTAAGCTAAAAATAGTTTTTGGGCTGTTACAACCAGGTGGGCTCGACGGTCTTTGGGAACTTCTTGAGCATGGCCGGGAACAGCGGCAGCGGGTACGCCGCGTCGAGCGCGAGCACCCTGTCCATGGCGTCCTGCACTTCGGCCTCGGTGACGGCAAACTCACCGGTGAGCGCGGCGCGGTGGTTGCACTCGAGCTGCCTCCATAACCTTGTGGCATTGCGCTGTTCCTCGGCGAGCTGGGACGGCTGGAGCTTGTTGACGGAGGACCCCCGCGGAGGCCTTGAGCGTGGCCATGGTGGAGCGAGCAAGCCGGATCGCGGGTGCCGTCTGCCTGGGGAGGACTGGAGGCTCCGGCGGCGATCTGTTTTCGTGGAGCAGGAGGTGCGGTTTCTTTTTTTTTAACCGCTGTTTTCGTGGTGCTGTTTTCTTTTTGACCGCTGATTTAGGGGAGTCCGACGATGGAGGGGGAGTTGCCGTCGCGGGGGTTTCACGCGGAGGGAGGTCGGCAGGGGCGGATGACGAAACGCAGGGCGACGTTTGACATACGAAGAAATTGTTCCCACTGCACGTTTATAGGAGTAGAGATTAGAAGATAGTCAAAGGAATGCATGATCAAACATTTTAGAAATGGAATAGATTTTTGAAATGCACATAGCAAGTGGTTTGTTTAGGAGATTTGGATATGAGTGACAGAATTCTCTATTCCACTAGCTTGACTATTCCTAGTAGTTTTTTTTTCTTTGTTAGACTTGCAGTAAACATGGGCATGCTTAATTGTAATAAAGTGGAGCACAAGATCCATGACTTCAGCTTTGCAAGTGCTAATACCAGCTGTGATTTGTCCAATTAGCATTTGCTAAATTAGATACAATCTGTTTCTCTTTCCTGCTTAAGCAGTCGCAACTGACACACCAGGTTCATTTGCTTCCTGTTTCATGAATTATCATGTTGACGGTGCAAATTTGGAGTTGGATGGGTATCCTAACGCAGATATAGCTAGCTTTCCTCACGGGGGTCATCGTTCTTCATCCTATACAATCACCGAAGAGGGATATTGACCATGTCCCTTACCCTTGCTGGTTTGTGTAGTTGGTAACTGGTAAGACTGCCAATTGCCAAAAGGGAAGAGAAACAGTATAGCATTTGAAGACTGCTACAGGTGTATCTTTGCCATGACAAGGCTACTGCAAAGCACAACCTCTATGCTTTAGCTGAACAACTATGAATTTGCACATCATTGGTACCTTTAACACTCTTATCTAGGATGTTGAAGTATAACTATATAGAAACTAGAGAGTATCCCGCGTGTTGCCACGGGCGACTTATTCCAAGGTCAAGTGCCAACTTGTTGGGCTTGGGCATCATAACAATTTCTTTCGTTTAGAATAGGATGATGTGCAGCTTCAGTGCCAAGCTAGCCTGTTTTCAGCCTGGATGCACGTTTGACCTGATGGCATAAAGGCAGAAGGCATCATAAATTCCAAAATGCGCCTCTACTTTTTTTATCAGATTAGTTACTTTTTATCAGATCAATAATCCTATTTCCTATGTACCGTGTTGTTCACCTGTAATAGGACACGTACGTATGAATCAACAAAATACATATGTTCAGTTGCAATGTAACATATATTTGTGGATCAAATATGAAATTTCCTCATCGTGCCTCCAAATCTCACCTAAAAGAGAGAGATAGAGAGAGTTAGGAAGCACTTTCAGTATCTGCATCTGCTTGGTCCGAATTCTTGATGACCGAGTAATAGTGAATAGCACAATAATGAGGATTGACTTTCTACTTATGATCTTCTTGGACATGAATGTGAGATGAGTAAGGTCATGCCGTCAAAGATAATGCAGGCATGCCACCGTGAGCTAGGACAACGCTTGAAGCATTGTGGACAAAGCTTGAACTAACAGAAAACAACGATAGTTGGAGCATGGAGGGAGAAACGAATAAATGCGGCCGACAGTCAGATGTCTTACCAAGATCTTGGTCTCCTGTGGCCAGGGACTGACAGCTCTGTGCAGCAGCCATTGGCAAACTCCACCCAGCAGGAGAAGGAAGTGATCCACGGGCAACTTCAGCGGCGGCCGGATGTGGGCACACCGGCACAGGCGGCGGAAGGGTACGGACCCGTGGCGAAGAAGAGGATGCAGCAACGCTCTCGCAGGTTGCAGCTCCGGTCCTATGGACACTGACGGGGAGGTAAGGTGAAGAACGGGAGGCGGGGAGAGTCGAGGAGCCGGAGTTGCGGCTGCCTGGCTGTGTAAAGAAGGGGAAAAGAAGATGTGGATGACACAATGGCACCACGAGCTTTCCAGATACATCTAGTGGCCGGCAAGGCAGCCAGTTTCGGCAAGGCCACTTGATTGCTTCGGTTGCGGATCGGACGCTTCAGGTTAATCAATGACGTGGCCGCATGAAGAGCCGAATCTGGTATACGAAAATAAAGAGGAGAATGGTAGATTCACAGTTGCATATCAGATAATATGTGTGCTTACGTGTTTTGGATTGAAGCTGCCTGTATGTGTTTGAGACCTGCAAATATGAATTCTGCACTACTTTTTTTTGTGCCCACATTTTTTTGTTGGTGCTTTTAATGATGGTTAGCAAGGGTCTTGTTGATATTTGTATTATAATGATGGTGTCACAATGCTTATATCATGTTGTCCACAGAAGTTTGTGGAGTCTTTTAGTATTAATGGAATTCTGTTGTTGAAAATTTTTCTTGAATGACTCACCCATCAGATTGACGTTCGTTATGCGCGTCAATTACGAACCGCAAGCGCACGGGTCGGTTGTAGCTTTTCCCTTAGAGTATCCCCCAAGGTTTTATCAATCCGTGGAACAAGTGGATCGCTATGCTTAACTAAGCACTAATAATGTTGGTTGAAAGTTCTTTTGAAAGTGATGATGAATATAATATGAGAAAAGAAATTAATCTAATCTAATCTAAGTTAAAGAGAACAATGAAAAGATCAATGATATGGTGAGAACAAGATATGGAGAATGCTTGTCCAAGGGATCTAGGATCACTTTAAGATGTAATCACCGAGCAAGGATGAACCGATCTAATCTATCAAAGTAAAGGCGCGCTAAGCTCAACCCTTTCCCTCCCGCGTACTGTCACTACACGAGGGTAATCCGTGATCGAGCAACAAGAGCACAAGTTGTTGATGTATTCTAGGAGTGCAAGACTATGAGCGATGCATCCCAAAAGTAAAGTATAGATGAAAGCACCATCAACATGAATATGATAGCAAAAGATCCAAAATAAAGGTTCGGCAATTACAAATCAAGATCTCCTTACAACCCCATGGACAAACGAGGACTCTACCCCATGAAGCTAGGCATGGCGTCGTGGTTCATGGTGTGGAAGCCTCCGGCAAAGGATGAATCCTTCGCTGTCCTCCAACTTGTAGCGGCGCCGAGGGACGATGAGGCCTCCGGTGTCGCCTTTCTCTTGTGTCTAACTCGAATGGATCTATGGAAATCGTCTCCGGATGTTCTCCCCCGACTTGGCGGCGGCTCCCTGCTATTTGTAGGCGTTTCTGGCCGATGGTTTGAGTAAGACACAAGTTAGGGTTGACGAGGACACCGCGCCACCGAAAGATCTCCGTATTTGGGCCCTGGAATGGGCTAGGCCGGCCGGCTTAATGGGCTAGGCCGGCCGGCCCAGGCCCCTTCTGTCCCGCCTCGAGTCCGTCTTCAACGTGCGCGTCCTTCTCTTTATTCCTTCTTTAGGCCTAGTTCTCCCCTTGCGCCAATTCTCCTCCGAAATTGCCCGATTTCCTGGCAAAACACAAAATACTTCCAAATACAAGACAAGATCGAATATGGTTAAGTTTCGGGTGCCAAGTGGCGAGTTAGTCCATGAATAATCCCAATTATTAACCAAAACCATGACCAAAACATATGATAAAAAGTGTACCTAAGGGACGCCAACAACCCCCCCCCCCCATGCTTAGCTTTTGCTCGTCCTCGAGCAAACCAAATCATCAAAACAATCCATGGGTTTCTCAAGAGTTCTCAAAATGCAAATATTACTCATGCAACCAAGTCTAAACAATTTTCCTTCAAACAATCATCAGCGGAGCAGCAAGGATAATCATGCTATGGGCGTTTATAAACTTGTCCAAATCTACTCCACAACTCTTACCTTTAGCTAGAAAACTTGAATAATCACCAACACTCACTTTCTTGCAATCCTTGGAGGGTTTTCCTTTAGCTTTGTAAAACAAAACACCACACAACAAAGGTTAGATCAAATATTCTTGCACAAGTCCTTTCAAGTCTCTCATTATAGGGTGTCTAATCCTATCAATACTTTGTAACCTCTCATCTCCCAAAAAGTCTCTCAAATATGAAGTGGGGCTATAGGTGAGGCTAACAAAGTACATGCAAATATTGTCAAGTTAAGAAATTCATCTAAAGGTCGCTTACCTTCCAAGCCAATGATCATGAGAAAATAATCCATAATGTAAGGGATTCAAGGATGAGAAAATTTAGATTGGTGGACATGTGCAAAGGCATACAAAATGAATGACTTCAAGGCACAAACATCGTCCTTGATGTCGGATTGCACATGGTTGGATAAGAGGACTTGTTCTCAAACAACAAGGTGATGTTCCTTTACACTTCTTCAATCCTATGAATCTCCAAACCTCTCTCTTTCTTTTTCATCATTTTTTTCTCCCTTTTATTTTCTTTTCTTTTATTTTTCTCTCTTTTTTTTCTAAACCTTTTTACCAGACACTTTATATAAAATATATGCAAAATCCAGAGTGTCACCACGAGCAACGGGGGACCGAGCCGCGGCCAGAGGGGGCTAGGCCGGCCGGCTTCAAAGGGTAGGCCGGCCGGCCTGGGCTCTCCCCAGCTCGGCTCTGGTTCAATCTTCTCGTGCCTCTTCCTTTTCTTGTTCCAAGTTTATGTTTTTCTCAAATGTTGCACCAAATCAAAACATATCCTCATGATTAGGTTGTGGTCAAGGAATAAGGTAATAAAAGATAATCTTGGTTCGGGTTATGGAATCCGGTAGAGTTTATGAGATTTTCCAATGAAGAATTCTCATTACCGAATGTTGTCAAGGCTAGAAATCAGAGGTAAAGAATACGGACATGATCATTGCTCGAAATTAAAACTCCCTAAAGAAATAAATCCTAACTCAACTCATTACATATCCAATGTTTATGGTAGAACGAATCTTTAGCTTTTGGATGATAGGATATATCTCTAGACTTGGCAAGTATAATGATCATCCCTATGTCAATATGGGTTTTTCTTAGATTTTAATGAACCATAAATTCCTCCAAATCAAGCCTTAATAGCAAGCATCAATGAAACCAAGTACTAGATCAAAGTTAAGTGTGGGTATTTCATGAACAAATAAATTAATAAGCTCCACAAACAAGAATAACTTCCAAGTCAAGCTCATGAATAAATGCTCAAAAGAAATAAAGTAAAAACTTGAAGGCACAAGTAAATTTGCTTGATCCGATGATTTATTCAAAAAGTAAAGACTCCTTTTTTTTATTTTATTTTTTTCCGACTCACACTAAAACTCACACTAAATTAAGACTCCCAAACCAAGCAAAATAAAAATAAGTGATCACACTCCCCCCATACTTAAAACTTACGACGTCCTCGTCGTAAAATAAGTGTAAGGGGAAAGGTGAGACATTCAAACAATATTTACAAACTTACCTTGTTTTTCGTTGTTAGGCTTGACGATCCGGGTCACCATCCAATATGTAGACGTCAATGTATTTAATGGGTATGACATCGGGTTCCAAGAATACCTTAAGTCGCTGCCCATTTACCACGAATTTATCTCCCTTGACGTCCATGATTGTTATTGCTCCCGATGGTGACACCGAGTGTACAATGTACGGTCCATCCCATTTGCTTTGCAATTTGCCTTTGCCAAAGACTTTGTACCTAGAGTTGTATAGTAGGACCTTGTCTCCTTCCTTGAATTCCTTTTTATGCAATCTTTTGTCGTACCATCTCTTCATCCTTTCTTTGTAAATGCTCGCACTATGATATGCCTTCAATCTTAGTTCATCAAGTTCACTTATTTGAATTCTCCGCTTTAATTGTGCCGCATCAACATCAAGATTCATCTCTTTTATTGCCCAATAAGCCTTGTGCTCTAGCTCTACCGGCAAGTGACATGTCTTTCCATAGATCAATTGATATGGGGTCATACCTATTGGTGTCTTGTGTGCGGTGCGGTATGCCCATAATGCTCCGTCTAGCTTCTTTGACCAATCTTTTCCTCCTTTAATCACCGTCTTCATGAGGATGCCCTTAAGTTGCTTGTTTGAAGTCTCCGCTTGGCCATTTGTTTGTGGGTGATAGGCGGTAGACACTCTATGCTCGATTCCCAACTTTGATAAGCATTTGCCAAAGTCCTTGCCCGTAAAATGTGATCCTCCATCACTTATTAGAACTATAGGAACACCATACCGTGGGAATATCACTGTCTTGATTATTTGAATAGATTCTTCCGTGGAGGCTTTCCGACATGGAATCGCTTCAACCCATTTTGATACATAATCAACCATGACCAAGATGTGTTCATATCCATGTGAGTTCACAAACGATCCCATGAAATTGATGCCCCAAACATCAAACATGTCAATTTGTAAATTATAATTCAGCAGCATAGAATTCCTTTGCGATATGTTTCCCGTCTTTTGGCACTCCGGGCAAGTTGCAACATATCTCTTCGCATCCTCGTGCATCTCCGGCCAATAAAATCCGCTTCCCCAAATCTTCGCGTTTGTTCTAAAGTGCCCATGATGTCCTCCATATTCCGATGAGTGGCACTTTCTTAGAATGTCTTCTCTTTCTTCTCGCGGTATGCATCTTCTTAGCACCCCATCATCTCCATATCTATAAAGGTACGGCGCGTGCCAATAGAATTTTTTACTCTCGGAGATCACCCTTCTTTTTGCATTTGGATCCAAGTGGTCCAATGGCATCCTTCGTATGCACCTTATAATATCATTCATCCATCCTTCCTTATCGAGTACCCGGTATAGATGATCATCTCTCATTTTATCGTCAAAAGGCTCCATCCCATCATCTCCATGATGCATCCTTGATAGGTAGTCGGCCACAACATTTTCCGACCCTTTCTTGTCCCGAATTTCCACATCAAACTCTTGTAATAACAAAATCCATCGAATCAAACGTGGCTTGGCATCTTTCTTGGACAAAAGGTACTTGATTGCAGCATGGTCGGTATACACAATCACCTTCGAGTTCACAATGTAGGATCTGAATTTTTCAAAGGCAAATACCACGGCGAGCAATTCCTTCTCCGTAGTTGCATAATTTACTTGGGCTTCATTAAGGGTCTTGCTTGCATAGTAAATTGCGTGTACCTTCCCTTCCTTTCTTTGTCCAAGGACGGCTCCAACAGCGTAGTCGCTTGCATCACACATAATCTCAAATGGCAAACTCCAATCGGGCGGTTGGATAATTGGTGCACTAATGAGAGATTGCTTCAATTTTCGGAATGCTTGCAAGCAACTTTCATCAAAGTTGTATGCCACGTCTTTTTGGAGGAGTTGTGTCAATGGCTTGGTGATTCTTGAGAAATCCTGTATAAACCTTCTATAGAATCCGGCATGTCCGAGAAAGCTTCTCAATGATTTGATATCCGTCTGAGGTGGAAGCTTTTCAACGATTTCAATTTTTGCTTTATCAACTTCTATCCCTTTCTCGGAGATGACATGTCCCAAGACTATCCCTTGCTTCACCATGAAGTGACACTTCTCCCAATTGAGCACTAGGTCAACTTCTCCACATCTTTTGAGAACCTTGTCTAAGTTTGCCAAGCAACATTCAAAACTCGTCCCATGCACCGAGAAGTCATCCATGAAAACCTCCATTATGTCTTCAATAAAATCAGAGAATATAGCCATCATGCATCGTTGAAAGGACGCCGGTGCATTACATAATCCAAAGGGCATTCGTCTATACGCAAAGGTACCATATGGGCAAGTAAATGTGGTCTTATGTTGATCATCCGGATGAATAGGTATTTGAAAGAATCCCGAGTACCCATCAAGGTAACAAAAATGTGAGTGTTTTGCTAACCTCTCTAGCATCTCATCGATGAATGGTAATGGAAAATGATCCTTCTTTGTAGCCTTATTCAATTTCCTATAGTCGATGCACATCCACCATCCCGTGACGATCCGTTGCGGTATCAATTGATCTTTCTCATTCTTCACAACCGTTAACCCTCCTTTCTTTGGCACACAATGCACCGGGCTCACCCATTCACTATGAGGCACGGGATATATTATTCCGGCATTCAACAATTTGATCACCTCCTTCTTCACCACATCACGCATGGCATGGCTCAACCTTCTTTGATGTTCCACAACCGGCTTGTGTTGCTCTTCGAGTTGTACGCGATGAGTACAAAGGGCCGAACTAATTCCTTTCAAATCATTTATCGTGTACCCAATCACCTTCTTATGTCTCCTCAATAAATTCAGCAACTTGTCCATCTCTTCCGTGCTCAATTCGTCGCTCACGATGACGGGGTACGTCTTGTTCGCTCCCAAAAATTCATACTTCAACCCCTTGGGTAATGGATTTAGCTCAACTTCGGGTGCTTCGGGTTCTTCTTGTGGCAAGTCTCCGATATCTTCGAATTTGTCTTCCTTCACACTTCCATATTGTGCCGCCAATCCCTCCGTTGCTTCCACAAGTTCTTCATCTTGATCATTATGAATAACATCATTCTCCATCGCGCGTTGGAGGGGATCCCTGAAATTTTCAACAAAACAAATGCTCTCTACCTCTTCGTCATCAAGAGGTAGAGGTAAAGCAATTCGAGAAGCGGGTAGGAAATCATATGTGTGTTTAATTCCATCAAGATCAATAGTTACTCTACCCTTTCCGGCATCAAGAACGGCATTAACCAACTTAAGAAAAGGCCTTCCAAGAATTAAATCATCATGTTCATCATGGTAAGCATCAATTACAAAGAAGTCGGTTGGAATAGCTTTACCCGAGATAGAAACATCTAAATCTCTAAGCACACCCAAAGGTTTAGTTGTTCTACCGTCACCCATGATCAAATTTATTGGTGTAGGAATGAGATTCAAATTTTCTTTATAATGCTCATCATAAATCTTAGAAGACATGACACTTACATGGGCTCCGATGTTGCATAAAGCCTTGTGAAACATTTTTCCATTGATCGTGCATCTTATGTGAGGCGTGGGTAGCGGGGTACCTTCAACATGATCGGCTTCTATTGCACACACCTCGGCTAGGTGTGCGAATGGAGATTGCTCCGGCTTCACTCCCATAATTCTCTTCACTTCGGCAACATGATCCGGGTCTATCTCTTCTTCTTCATTGAAAAGTTTTTGAATAATCTCTCCGGCTGATTGTTTGTCCAATTCGTACCCTGAGTGCTTCTCCGGTGGAAAGCTTGATTCCATGGCTTTGACCGACCCCTTTTGATTTGGGTACGGTCTTCTCTTGCTAAAAATTCCTCCAAAATCAACCGGGATCTAATCCATTTGTTCAAATTCTTTTAGCGACTTTGCATTTGCCAAACTTCTTCCTTTCTCCTCCGGCTTGCAATTTTTGTTGCTTTGGATTGATCCTTCTTCATCATGTGTTGTGTCTCCAATCTTATCATGCTTTGGTTCATCTTCCTTTGCTTCCGGTGCTTCTTTTCCGAAAATTCCAGCAAGCGTTTCCGCTTGAATTTCTTGCTCAATTTTCCCCGAAAGGTGTTCTTCCCAATCTCTTTGCATGGCTGCCCCCTTGCTTATTCTTTGTAGTATTTGGGCAGCTTCCGTGAGTGTTTTCTCTATGAGATCTCCTCCTGCACACATTCGAACAAATTGCATGCATTCGGGGGTTAGAGAAAAATAAAAGGTGTGCAAGAGTACATCACCGGGGAATCCTAGCTTCGGTCCTTGTTTAGTTAGTGCGTTGAACCTCTCCCAAGCTTGATCTATCCCCTCATTTTTCCCTTGCGCAAAAGTGATCACTTGCCTCCGAACATGTTGAATTTTGCTTAGCGGAAAGAATTGTCCACAAAATTTCTTCATCAACTCATTCCAATTCCCTTTAACCTCGAAGGAAGCGACTGCATACCATCTTTTTGCTTTATCCGCAAGTGAATATGGGAAAAGATTCCACTTGAACCAATCTAGCGGAACTCCCTCTTGTTGTACCGTGTTGCATAGCATCGTGAAACGCTCGATGTGTCTATATGGATTGTCCGTCTCCACCCCTCTAAATGGATTTTCCGCCGCCATCTTGATGATTTTGGGCTTGATCTCGTACTCTATGGCATCAATTACCGAATCTGATTTTTGCATCTCAAAGTCCTTCGGTTGCGGGCTTGCATAATCCATTAGTGATTTTTCTTCTTCCTCCATGGGTTGAGTGACAAGAGCCATCTAGACAACAAAAACAAAGACAAAAACAAAGATTTTTCTAGAGAAAAAAATGTTAAGTGTTAGTGACCAACAAAACTAATACAAAGTTAAACGTAGCGAACTAGCTTGTTCCCCGGCAACGGCGCCAGAAAAGCTTGTTGACGTTCGTTATGCGCATCAATTACGAACCGCAAGCGCACGGGTCGGTTGTAGCTTTTCCCTTAGAGTATCCCCCAAGGTTTTATCAATCCGTGGAACAAGTGGATCGCTATGCTTAACTAAGCACTAATAATGTTGGTTGAAAGTTCTTTTGAAAGTGATGATGAATATAATATGAGAAAAGAAATTAATCTAATCTAATCTAAGTTAAAGAGAACAATGAAAAGATCAATGATATGGTGAGAACAAGATATGGAGAATGCTTGTCCAAGGGATCTAGGATCACTTTAAGATGTAATCACCAAGCAAGGATGAACCGATCTAATCTATCAAAGTGAAGGCGCGCTAAGCTCAACCCTTTCCCTCCCGCGTACTGTCACTACACGAGGGTAATCCGTGATCGAGCAACAAGAGCACAAGTTGTTGATGTATTCTAGGAGTGCAAGACTATGAGCGATGCATCCCAAAAGTAAAGTATAGATGAAAGCACCATCAACATGAATATGATAGCAAAAGATCCAAAATAAAGGTTCGGCAATTACAAATCAAGATCTCCTTACAACCCCATGGACAAACGAGGACTCTACCCCATGAAGCTAGGCATGGCGTCGTGGTTCATGGTGTGGAAGCCTCCGGCAAAGGATGAATCCTTCGCTTTCCTCCAACTTGCAGCGGCGCCGAGGGACGATGAGGCCTCCGGTGTCGCCTTTCTCTTGTGTCTAACTCGAATGGATCTATGGAAATCGTCTCCGGATGTTCTCCCCCGACTTGGCGGCGGCTCCCTGCTATTTGTAGGCGTTTCTGGCCGATGGTTTGAGTAAGACACAAGTTAGGGTTGACGAGGACACCGCGCCACCGAAAGATCTCCGCATTTGGGCCCTGGAATGGGCTAGGCCGGCCGGCTTAATGGGCTAGGCCGGCCGGCCCAGGCCCCTTCTGCCCCGCCTCGAGTCCGTCTTCAACGTGCGCGTCCTTCTCTTTATTCCTTTTTTAGGCCTAGTTCTCCCCTTGCGCCAATTCTCCTCCGAAATTGCCCGATTTCCTGCCAAAACACAAAATACTTCCAAATACAAGACAAGATCGAATATGGTTAAGTTTCGGGTGCCAAGTGGTGAGTTAGTCCATGAATAATCCCAATTATTAACCAAAACCATGACCAAAACATATGATAAAAGGTGTACCTAAGGGACGCCAACAAGTACTATCCCAAAATTCAGATTCCTTTATTAATTTTAACACAAGCCAATGCTTCTTATCACTTAAAGGTACTAACATGAAGTTATTCAAATTACTGTAGGCATCAACAAAAGAATGATCAGGTGTTACAACAGTAAAATCAGAGCCTATCAGTGGTAACAGCATGTGGCGCCAAGCTAGGAGTGAAGTCAGAGACCACTCAAAAAGCCAACAAGCACATACTAGTATAACAGAGACTATAAGTCTCACCAAGAGCTAGTAGGTAATTTAGATAAAGAATCCGATCACAAAATATGTACTGTCACGCTATCTATTGTCTCATAACTCCGCTAATCATCATCGAGTAATTTTAATCCGCCAAAACCGTGCAATCACACCCAAGTAAAATACTAGCAGATTGCACAGTTGAATAAATAAACAACCGAGGAAAGGCAACGGGTAACTCACAGCACGTAGAGAGTCTACGTGGGAAGACAAAGCTCAGCGAACAAATGTTCTGTCCCAGAAAACCAATTCCGCCGCTCACGTCCGAGTCGTCGAAGCGGGAGGTTGACGGAGATACTGAGCCGCTGTCGATGCCGGCGGGAACGTCGTCGGCAGCAACCCGAGGAGTCGATGTACACTGCACAGCACCAGACCCAAGCACCTGGCCAAGGTCGACGAGGAACAGAACAGCCGGCGACCGTACGAGCACCACACAGGCAAGCGCACGGCACCAACACCAGTGGAACCACACCACCAGACTGGACAGCGAAATCCAACCCCAGCAGCAACAGCACGCTAGAGCGCACGAGGATTCGCCCACCAATCACCGGAAATCGCCGGAACAGGGAGCAGTCGAGGTGGAGGATTGGGGAGTGAACTGGGGAGAACTCGTGGAAAATAGAGAGCTTCGAGCAGGGATTTATAGACCTGAGGAAGGGAGCCGGCCAGTCAGCAGCGACCCACGCTCCCGCGGAGCTTGGGCATGCGCATGCACCCGCGGAGACCGGGCGCTCCTGGCCGCCGCCGCCGCCAGGAAGCGTCGCCAGCCGCTCGGCTCGGTCAGAGCCTGTGCGCAACGGAAGGGATGGAATCCCAGGCGCTGGCATGCGGCTGCGCATGCACCTCCTTGACTTGGCCTCGCATGCGGCTGGGCATGCACTTGGCCGCCGCCGCCGCCAGGAGACCATCACCATCCGCTCGGCTTGGTCAATGACCGAGCACTGCGGAGGGGATCGATCCCCTGCTTGACCAGGCAGCACTCCCGTGCATGGCCTTTGGCTGGCCTTCGGCTGGGCTGCTCGGCCCACCAGGCCTTGTAGCGGCCCAGCCAGCCCAGCTCCTCCTTTCTTTTTTTTTATCTATCAAATAAATGGGAAAACCCCCAAGATAGACAACATGCACCAGCAGCTGGCCAGCCTGCAGCATATAGCCAGGCAGGATACACCCAACCACCTACAAACTCTCCAAGCTATGGCCTTGTTTAGTTTGCTAAATTTCCTCCTTTCCACTCTCTCCACCACATTAAATACACCAAAAGACATATGTTCGGAATACTAAATGTAGATAAAATCAAAAACTAATTACACGATTGTGATGGTCTTTGCGACACGAATCTTTTGAGTCTAGTTAGACCATGGTAGGACAATATTTACCACAAAACGCCGAAATTTACCTTTTGCTACAGTGCGTTAAAAAGACAAATTTTTTTGACATCTAAACAAGGCCTATGATCAGTCTGCAGCAGCAGCAGCACCAGCTCAGAGCGGATATACTGCACCGGCTGCAAATCCACAGCCTGCTCCGGCAAAGGGTGTGTCACCGCAGCCAGCTGCTACCGGGTATGCTGCTGGGCAGTGGACAGCATGAGCTCAAACTTCACTGACACAGTGACACAGAGAGAGCTTGTTGGATACCTGTCCCAGTGTTGGGATCTTTTAGGGTCTGATTGGTTTCCTGGATAGAAGGCGAGCCAGGCTCTCCGCATGCGAGGATGGATTGATTGGTTGCCTGGTGCAGCCAGTGAGCCTGGCCAGCCGCATGCAAGAAGAGGCCTCGGGCCTGGCTCTGGAGATGCGAACGAAATGACTGTTTCTTGGGAGCCAGACTCACGGGATGCAGCGGTTGCATGTGGAGAGCTCTTTTACACTGAAAATCATCATGCATCCGGCCAACCAATCACTGACTCGTTGTGGCCTGGCTCTGGTCATCCTCAAACCAAACATGATGCTCTCGCATGCGTAGGGCCTGGCTGTGGGGAGCCTGGCTCTGCAGAGCGATGCAGGCTCGGTGGAGTCTGAAACCAATCAGACCCCGGGTGTGTTTGGTTCGCGTTTCCGAGCTAACCAGGCCCACGGGGTATAGGCGAGCGGCGTTTGATTGTCTGCACCGCTCCCAGAGTCAGGCTCTCCAGATGCAATTTTCCCCCTCTTGCCTGCATCCCCAGAAACGCCAGAAACGGCCGTTTCTGCAGAGCCAGGCTCGGCTCATGCAGCTGTTTCTCTCACTAATAATGTATTAGTGTATAATTAGTAAATATCAAGCGATATTAATGTATTTTATGGATTATTAAGACATGTTTAGATAAAATAAGCCCTCTAAAACTGTATTTATCCAAAATAAAAATTATAATAATAATTTTTTAATATTTTTTATCTCATGCGACTTATCTCGTACAAGCAACCAAACGCCTGTTCTCTCTAGCCTGGCTCTGGATGTTCACGCAACCAAACAACGACACTCTGCATGCTCAGAGCCTGGCCGGAGGGAGCCTGGCTGGAGGGAGCCTGACCAGGAAAACAGAGAAGGAAACCAAACACACCCTAGATGTTTCTGTGGATGCAATGGGTGGGTAGTGCATGACTTTTGTTATCCGAAAGACATTGTAGTCGTGGATGCAATGGGTGCGGCGAGGGTCGTGGAGGAGGACGGCCTTGGCGAAGTCGCGCTGGAGGGAGAGCTCGAGGTGGGGGAAGAGGGAGACGAGCGCGAAGGAGGAGTAGAAGTGGACGTCGTAGGTGTTGTACATGTTGTACTCCATGCCTTCGAGGTACAGGAACTGGCCCACGTTTTCGTCACTGCTGCCGAGGAGAGACGTGCCGAACGCTGCTGCTGAGTGGGAGCTCGCCGTCGCTGACGTCATTGCGTGAAGGACGCCGTCAACTGAGTTGCCAGCGGCGGCGTCGAGCGAGAAGGGCGAAGTTCGTGTTCCGGATGAAGCGAAGCTGGCGTTCTTTGGAGGCTGTCGTTGCATACAGTACATTTTTTTGGGGGGTCAGTTGACAGTTTATGGAAAAAGACAATGGAATCTATTTTTGTTCAAAGGCTGATGATTTGTTTATCGTTGGAAAGATGTTGACGGCATTTACCTGTCCAGATGGTGCCTCCAGCGTTGAGGTAGTAGAGCTCGTTGAACAGCCCAACTGGATACCTGAAACCAAATATGTTCAGCGTTTTAGACCAAAACGATTGTTCAGTCATTGTTAGTTTTGTTATGAAATTAGTCTGAATGAATTCTCACCATTCGGGAAGCCTTTTGTCATCCAGGATCGGCCTCTGCCACTCCTCGATCTTGGACTCCCAGTTCATATGCTCTAGTCGCACAATGAATTCAGATAAGCGTCGTCAAATGACATGAAATCCTTTTGATCGATAACATTTCTTTCTGCAACAACGTTCAGTAACGAGGCTCACCAAGAAGAGCATCATGAGCCAGTCGCTCTGCAGTAGCGTCCGCGTCGACACCGTAGAACTTGGTGTACCTCCTGTGGTACGTCGTCCCGGCGGGGAACTTGACGTCGGGGCACGCCCATGCCAGCGAGAAGGACACCACCCGTGTCGCCCCCGCCGGCACGGCCGTCGACGCCGCCACCGCCGCCCCAACGGACGAGCCGGCCTTCGACATCACCATCCATGGTTCATAGTTGCATTCCATTTGATGACCACAAAACTAAAGTTACCGATACATCCATCCATGCCGCAATTGCTTAGATGCCGACCGCTTCTTCCACAAAACTAAAGTTACCGATACATCCATCCATGCCGCAATTGCCTAGATGCCGACCGCGATTCTCCGCGTCGCCGGCGCCAAAAGAGCCGTGCTGTTGCAGAAAACGGGTTCGAGTTGTCAGTTATTCAAAGAACAGGATTTCAGTCAGAGTTCAGAGATGGACGGGTTTCTACCTTCTTGATCTGGTCCCACATGTCCATCGCCGTGAACCCGCCGGAGCTGCTGGACGGACCCATCGTGAAGGACGGGCAGACGTCGTCAGTCTCCTGGGATGCGATCGCGAACGTCACCGGAGGGTGCCTGCCCGCCGTCCTACATTTAATTGGTGTCAGTGTCAGGCATCGGCATTTACAGAAGTGCAAGAGATCAGGGAGCAATGGGCGCCATGGATGATCAAACACACCTGTGATGAAGAAGAACGCCGCTGACGCCATCACGATCTCTGCAAAACAGGCAAGAACATAGTTTCAACAAGTAAGAAGGCAGTGTCAATGATTGCATCAACTGGAGATGAGAATAACAAAATGCCATGGCCATTACTTCATTTTTGAGTTGCTATGGTTCCCAGTGAGTTCTGAATTCCCACCAACTGAGTTCTACACGATGATCAAATCAAAGGTCAGGTATTTCATCAGAGATTCTGTTGACGACCAAATTTGGCAGCAAGTCGATCTGGCTGGACCAGGCGGTCTAACCGCATGAGCCAGGCGGTTTAACTGCTTGTAGGTCTTGTAGCCGGTCTGACAACCAGCCAGGCGGTCTAACCGCCTGTGCTAGGCGGTTTAACCGCCTGTCCCCGAGTCCGAGTAGAATTAAGAAAATCTCTAGATTTGGACATGTACTAGGACTTTGCTTGCGGGGCAAGGCCTCCCCACCCTATAAATATAAAGGGTCGTGGCCGATTGAGTGGATCTATCCACAATCGAATTATCAATTTACTATTTTTATCTCTAAACCCTAACTTTTCCAACCCCCTTGCTCTTCTACTTCGTCTCCATAGCGATTTAGGACGTTCTAAGTGGCCTTGCCGACCTTAGGACAACCCTAGGTTCTCAGCCTCCAATGGGGTCCCTCCCGAGGCTTTGATCGTAGGCTTTCGCGGTGCCCTAGCTACAGGCGGTCTAACCGGCCCTAGCAGGCGGTTTAACCGGCTGCGCGCAGAGACGCCGACGAGGTGATTTTCGACTACGCGCGATTCAGCGCAATCGTGTGTTGACCCAAAAAAGCGTCAACAGATTCAATCCCTTTGTACTGAAGAACAAGCAAGGCGTTGATCTTCACTTACAGCCCAGGTGAAGAGCAGGGTCACATCTGCAGGTGTGCTCCCAGAGTTTTGCACCTGAAATGAAGGCGTCATCAGTGCTGAGAAACATGTTACAACTCAATTCTAGTCTCTGCATTTGCAGCAGAAACGGAAGGAGAAGAAAACAGTTTGTACCGTAAACGTGAAAACTGCGGCCGGGAAGCTACTCTCTTTGTAGTTGTGGGGGATGAAGGGTGATATCTGATGGCAGGTGATCTTGATTTCAGGGTCAGGCATACCTACATTGGAATTTTCAGACAACGGCTATATTAGGATATGCACACATAACATCTTCATGTTTTCTGTAGCATAAATTGGTCGATATAGTGATATCGCCCTTAGAATAAATTGGTCTATCAATTTGATTAGAATAGTGTCCTTAGCATTATAAATGTTTTCTAGTACGCTATGCTTTACTAAAAAACAGGGGGGCATATGTTGACGACCAAATTTGGCATCAAGTCGATCTGGCAGGACCAGGCGGTCTAACCGCATGTGCCAGGCGGTTTAACCGCCTGTAGGTCTTGTAGCCGGTCTGGCAACCAGCCAGGCGGCCTGTGCCAGGCGGTTTAACCGCCTATCCCCGAGTCCGAGTAGAATTAAGGAAATCTCTAGATTTGGACATGTACTAGGAGTTTGCTTGCGGGGCAAGGCCTCCCCACCCTATAAATATAAAGGGCCGTGGCCGATTGAGGGAATCTATCCACATTCGAATTATCAATTTACTACTTTTATCTCTAAACCCTAGCTTTTCCAACCCCCTTGCTCTTCTACTTCGTCTCCACGGCGATTTAGGACGTTCTAAGTGGCCTTGCCGACCTTAGGACAACCCTAGGCTTTCACGGTGCCCTAGCTACAGGCGGTTTAACCGGCCCTAGCAGGCGGTTTAACCGGCTGCGCGCAGAGACGCCGACGAGGTGATTTTCGACTACGCGCGATCCAGCGCAATCGTGTGTTGACCCAAAAAAACGTCAACATATTTTGGCGACTCCGCTGGGGAAAGAAATCTGGTTTTTGAAGACCGATCTATTATCTCTAGCCTAATGGGATCTGAAGTTGATCAAGACAACTCTGTCCCCGACAGCATAGATGATCTCAACGAAGAAGATCGCCAGACGTATTTGACGGATATAGCACATATCCAGAGCGAGTTTTTGAAGTTCAAGAGAAGCCGTGACGACACGGTTACAGGCGTTCAGGATTTCGTGATGCCGTCATTCAAGATGGACAACGACAAGATTAAGGTAATCAACACTGTAAGTTCATCTCCACAACCGTCTACCCATATTAATGCAGTTAATCAGGTCAATAATAATAGAAATTCTATTCTTGCTGAAATTTCTGCGCGTTTGGACCGATTAGAAACACCTACAAAGGGGAGTTCGGTTAATATTAGCAATGTGCCAGTTATATCAAGTCCTAATAATATTAATATTGTCCATGGTATACCGATGAATTATTCTATTGGTCAGACATCGTCGCCAATCCAAACGCCCAAACCGAATACGGTCAACGCGGGAGGATCGGCGTCGACCAGCATCATGGCCGGTCTAACCGCCACACAAGCCGGTTCAACCGCCATCAGCGGTCAAACCGCATGTGCAGCCGGTTTAACTGCCTGTGCTGACGTCCAGACCAATTGCACTAATGCCATGACAATAGTACATAATCAGCCTCCATCAATGGTCGTTATGCCAAATTCGGTTGTTTATGACCGTGTTGATACTTCAGCTATGACCATAAGTGCATACAAAACAACGATACAAGATTTGATAATGATTAGGCAAGGAAAAGATGAAACTGTATGTCAATATACCTCAAGGTTTAAAGAGATTAAAGATCATTGCCTTGATTTATTAATTTCAGATTCAGATATCGTTGATTTACATTTTAGAGGCTTAAGATCTTGCATTAGAGAACAAATATCAGGCTATGAATATTGTTCAATTTCTCAAGTTGCAATAAGGGCTTGTATGGTTGAATACCAAATGAGAAAGGAAAAAGAAAATTCTACATATTGTCAGTCTAATATACATTATATTGAACGTGATCTCATTAATTTGACTGATGATGATGATGATCCGTATGCTGAGTTTGTGTGACCTTTGAAAGTCAAAACATATTCTTGTTCGTCTCTTAAGCCGGTCCCGAAGGGTCGGCAAGAAGAATTAAAATTCACTTTTGATGTATCTAAGTGTGATCGTATTTTTGATGAATTATATAAGCTTGGATATATTAAAATTTCTCATGTCTTGTCTCCATTAGAAGATTCAAAGAAGCGTGGTTATTGTAAATTTCATAATTGTTATTCGCATGCTATTAATGATTGTAGTGTCTTCCACCGGCAAGTTCAATTGGCCATAAATGAGGGCCGTTTGGCGTTTCATGACATGCAAGTAGAGAAGACTCCTCTCTCAGTCAACACCATGAGTTTGCAGCAACCTAAGGTTCTGATTCGGCCGCATCAAGTCGAATCTAACAAAGGAAAAAATGTGGTGGTGGGAGATGAGAGACCTACTTTGCAAGGGAAGACATTAACTCGTGAGGTGACATGTGATACATCTCCTAATGGAAGAAAGACATTGAAAATCACAGTGAAACCCTCTGGACCTGGGGGGCAAGAGTCGGTTGCAATGCTCAAGTCACAGTCGTCTGGACTCCCTGCGTAGCAGGCGGTTAGACTAGCTGGGACAGGCGGTCTAACCGACTCACCGCCCCTACAGGCGGTTAAACCGCCTGTTACAGGCGGTCTAACCGCCCCACCTCATGGATGTCCGAAGATGTGGAAACCAGAGCGTCCAGAGAGGGTACGTGGAAGGTAAATGTGACCAAGAACAAGGGTTCTGAGATCAAGCCAAAGGTCACGTTTGATATGCTTTTCAGCAAGTACTCGAAGCAAAAGGCCGTTCCAAGCGATCGGCCGCTAAAAAAAAGAATGAGATCACCTCCGCGTCAAGAAAAGCCATTATCGCCTCCAATAGCTACTGTGAGGCATAGAGGTGAATCATGGGTTCCTCCAGTGAATTCAAGTCCAGTGTGGGATGATAACGGTGTAATGTGGGTACCGTATCAATCCATGTCACGACAATCTTCCCATACTGGATGGGGAGGACTAAGAAAATATGTTTTGGACAGAATATCATATCCTGTACATGACCGTTTGACATCTCGCCAATCTGGTCAGAGACCCTTGACTCAGGCGGTTAAACCGCCTGGTAAAGGCGGTCTAACCGGGTCACCCCGGGCAGCGAAGCCATCTTCTCCACGACAGGTGTATCGACCCAAGAAGAAGGAAGAGGTGATCCAGAAGATGAATATAGATTCAGAGAGGACTACTGGATGTGATGTTGTTCAAATTAATACTATGCATGTCACTCTTGATAATAAAGAAGGACCGATTGTTGAGGACAATCTGGTCAAGAAAATAATTTCAGCTACTAATGATAATGAGGCTAGCACTAGCAAGTCTCAATATTTTCTTCCTAAGTGGTGTCCTCCAGGTTTGACTCGTACGCAACGGAGGAAGCTTCAGAGGTTGCGATGCCATGAGAGGAAGGAGAAGGAGTTGGAACAACAGAGGGATGAATACTTTAACAAGTACAGGCCTATGATCCCTCAAAAGAAGGTGTGGAGAGTCAAGACGGGTGAAAAACTCGAGACTACACCACAGGCGGTTAGACCGGGTGGCTCAGGCGGTCTAACCGGCTGTGACACAGACCAGGCGGTTAAACCGCCTGAACAGGCGGTTCAACCGGGTCACGCAGAGATATTGCCTGGTGATGTTTCTTCCACTCCTATGGTTTGTGATAATGAGTTGACATCGGCTACCAATGCAGAGGACGATGAACAACTCGTTGATTACAGTTTATCTCCAGAGCATATTAATATGGATACTAATGCTCCTTACATGGGTGTTTTTGTGCTTATGGGGGAAAATGATTATCATGCTGAGTTTGGTCCTGAGGAAGTTATGTAGGTGCTTTTATTCCTTGACTTCGGTTAAAAGATTAACGATAAGTTTACTTGGGGGGCAAAGCAGTAAGTTGCATTTGGTGAAGCGAAGTAATATATTCATCATCGGTTCCTTGGGTTCCAAGAGGACGAGTTCATTTCAAACTATATACAATGGCCGAAGAAGATGTTATTGGAGCTGTTTTGACTCAAGAAACTGAAGGAAAGGATATATTATCACATATGCAAGTAGAAGATTATTGGATGCCGAAATGAGGTACATTTGTGCTTATCATGATATCATGCTTGTATCAAGTTGAGGTATTATTTGTTATCAAATACTTGCATAATTGCTTGTTAAACCGACATAATTAAATACATGTTGCATAAACAAATATTAAGATGTAGAATCGGCTAATGGGCTTATGCTTTTATTGAATATGATTTAATTTGTGAATCTTTGATATTTATTAAAGATGAGTTGTAGCCGATTTTATTGTTCAACATAGAATAGATAAGCAATTTGATTTAAATGTCAGTTATGTTACTTTTACTCTATAAAAATTTACATTTTGATGGATCGGTTTGCAAAAGTGGTTGTGGTATTGGTATTATTCTTATTTCATCAAACAATGCTATTTTTGAGGCTCTTAACCGATTGGATCGCGTATGTACAAATAACCAAACCAAGTATAAAGCTTTATTGTTTGGTTTGGAGATTTTACATGATATGGGAGTGAAGTATATTGAAGTTTATGATAATTCTTTCTTGGTAGTACAGTACGTATCTAAGGCATGCCAATGTTTAGATGGATTTCTAAATGCTTATCTTGATAATTGTTTAAATATTATGTCATGCTTAGATGAATTTATAATTTATCATGTACCAAGAGAAAAGAATCTGAGGGTTAATTCTCAGGCACAACAAGCGTCTGGTTATGATGTTCAGAAAAGAAATTTTCAAAGATAAGAAACCGACGTTTAGCAAAGCCGAGATGTTGGCCCTGGAGCAGGTGTTGGCGTCCCTTACGTACCCCATTTATCATATGATTTGGTCACGGTTTGGTTAATATTTGGGATTATTCATGGACTAACTTGCCACTTGGCACCCGAATCCTAACCATATTCGATCTTGTCTTGTATTTGGAAGTATTTTGTGCTTTGGCAGGAAATCGGGCAATTTCGGAGGAGAATTGGCGCAAGGAGAAAACTGGGCCGAAGGATGGAATAAAGAGGAGGACACGTGCGTCGAAGACAAACCCGAGGCGGGCTAGGGAAGCCCTGGGCCGGCCGGCCTGGCCCACGACGCCGGCCGGCCTAGCCCATTCCAGGGCCCAATCAAGGTGATCTTTCGGCAGCGCGATGTCCTCGTCAACCCTAATCTACGTCTATATAAACCGACGACCAGAGACGCCTCGATCATCCAGGAAGCCGCCGCCAAGATCAAGAACACATACACATCCACGAGATTCATTCGAGAGTTGGAGGACAGCGAGGGTTCCATCCCTCACCGAAGGTCTCTCCATCATGATGATCAGCGCTACGCTTAGCTTCATGGGGTAAAACCTTTGTTCGTTCATGGGGTTGTAAGGAGATCTTGAGATGTAATTCGCCGATACTTTTATGATGTCTATCTATCATGTTTATGTCGATGATGCTTTGATGAATAATAGCTGCAGCTTGGCTTTGAGTTTTCCTTGTATTTCTTTACATGGTTAATCTTAGAATACATTGGCATGTGTCTATGGATCGTTTACCGATTACATCCGTGTAGTGACAGTATGTGGGAGGAAAGGACACGATCTTGCGATGCACTCTTTGATAGATTAGATTGGTTTTCACTCCGTTCGGCGATAGCTTCTCTTGTGACCCTAGATCCTATGAACGAATGCTCTCTATATCTTGTTCACACCACACATCCATACATCACCTTTAATTGCTTGCTTGTTTATTTACTTCATTAGATTAGATTCATTACACCATATCATCTTATCAAAAGCTTTCATACCATCTTGATTAGTGCTTAGTTAAGAGTAGAAGATCACTTGTTCCTTAGATTGATAAACCTTGGGGAATATTCTTTGAGGGAAAGAGCTACACGATTCGTGCGCTTGCGGTTCACCAAATTGGCGCTCTAAGGAGCGTCAACAGCAGGCGGTTCAACCGCCTGGCGCAGCCGGTTTAACCGCTTCGGGCGGTGTACGGCCGGTCTTACCGCCTATACAGTTGAGAATCCCGATTCGGCTATTATAGTTGCTAAAACTGTTGAGGCCGAATTAGAGGATTGGAGAAAGCCTTTGGTGGATTATTTACGTGATCTTAGCTGTTCAGTTGATTGAAAAGTTCGACGATGGGCGTTTAAGTTTATTTTGATTGATGATGAGGAATATCGTCGGACGATGGGTGATTTGCTTCTAAAATATTTAAGTTCTGATCAAGCTAGGTTGGTTATGGCAGAGGTTCATGAAGAAATTTGTGGTATACATCAATCGGTTCGCATGATGAAGTGGCTCCTTGAGACGGGCTTGCTTTTATTGGCCTACGATGATAGCCGATTGTCTTTGTTGCTACAAAGGTTGTAGAGTGTGTCAAAGGTTTGGGGATGTTCAGTTGGTGCTTACTACATTGTTACATTCAATTATTAAGCTTTGGCCTTTTAGAAGGCATATTGCTTTGTGATTGTTGATATTGATTATTTCACCAAGTGGACTGAAGTAATTCTCTTCAAGAACGTGACACATCGAAGGTGATTGAGTTTACTATTGAGCATATTTAGATTTGGGATCTCTCAGACATTGACTACCGATCAGGGAACATTTTTCATGTTAAAGGAGGTACGTGAGTTTGTTGAATCCTGTAGTGTCAAATTGCTCAATTCTTATGCTCAAACTGATAATCAAGCTGAGTCTAGAAACAAGGTTTTGCTTTATTTGTTATATTTTTAGACACGGTGTTGCTAATGTTACTCCTTTTGAGCTTGTTAATGGTTAAGAAACCGTTTTGCTCGTAGAGGTGAATCTGGCTGTTTATAGATTGGCAAAGTATGATGAACTTAATGTTGATGTATATCATGCTTTGATGATGGACAATATTGATGAGATGACCGACAATCGTTTGGAAGCTTTAGCAGAGATTGAAAAGGACAAATGACGAGTGGCAAGAGCATATAGTTGAAAGGTAAAAGGTAAATCTTTTCAAGTTGATGATCTTGTTTGGAAGATTATTTTGCCTATAGGAACGAAGAGCAATAAGTTCGGTAAATGGCCGCCAAGTTGGGAAGGACCATATCGGGTTACACGAGTATGCTCTGAAAATTCTTATATGGTGGAGACATTACAAGGATCTCAGTTGCCAAGAGCGCTCGATGTAAACTATTTGAAGAAGTATTGTTCGAGTGTTTGGCAGAATGCTTGAAAAGGTATGGCTCATATAGTGATATCGCCCTTAGAATAAATTGGTCGATCAATTTGATTAGAATAGTGTCCTTAGCATTATAAATGTTTTCTAGTACGCTATGCTTTACTAAAAAACAGGGGGAGCATATGTTGACGACCAAATTTGGCAGCAAGTCGATCTGGCAGGACCAGGCGGTCTAACCGCATGTGCCAGGCGGTTTAACCACCTGTAGGTCTTGTAGCCGGTCTGGCAACCAGCCAGGCGGTCTAACCGCCTGTGCCAGGCGGTTTAACCGCCTGTCCCCGAGTCCGAGTAGAATTAAGGAAATCTCTATATTTGGACATGTACTAGGAGTTTGCTTGCGGGGCAAGGCCTCCCCACCCTGTAAATATAAAGGGCCGTGGCCGATTGAGGGGATCTATCCACAATCGAATTATCAATTTACTACTTTTATCTCTAAACCCTAGCTTTTCCAACCCCCTTACTCTTCTACTTCGTCTCCACGACGATTTAGGACGTTCTAAGTGGCCTTGCCGACCTTAGGACAACCCTAGGTTCTCAGCCTCCGATGGGGTCCCTCCCGAGGCTTTGATCGTAGGCTTTCGCGGTGCCCTAGCTACAAGCGGTCTAACCGGCGAGAAGGACACCACCCGTGTCGCCCCCGCCGGCACGGCCGTCGACGCCGCCACCGCCGCCCCAACGGACGAGCCGGCCTTCGACATCACCATCCATGGTTCATAGTTGCATTCCATTTGATGACCACAAAACTAAAGTTACCGATACATCCATCCATGCCGCAATTGCCTAGATGCCGACCGCTTCTTCCACAAAACTAAAGTTACCGATACATCCATCCATGCCGCAATTGCCTAGATGCCGACCGCGATTCTCCGCGTCGCCGGCGTCAAAAGAGTCGTGCTGTTGCAGAAAACGGGTTCGAGTTGTCAGTTATTCAAAGAACAGGATTTCAGTCAGAGTTCAGAGATGGACGGGTTTCTACCTTCTTGATCTGGTCCCACATGTCCATCGCCGTGGACCCGCCGGAGCTGCTGGACGGACCCATCGTGAAGGACGGGCAGACGTCGTCAGTCTCCTGGGATGCGATCGCGAACGTCACCGGAGGGTGCCTGCCCGCCGTCCTACATTTAATTGGTGTCAGTGTCAGGCATCGGCATTTACAGAAGTGCAAGAGATCAGGGAGCAATGGGCGCCATGGATGATCAAACACACCTGTGATGAAGAAGAACGCCGCTGACGCCATCACGATCTCTGCAAAACAGGCAAGAACATAGTTTCAACAAGTAAGAAGGCAGTGTCAATGATTGCATCAACTGGAGATGAGAATAACAAAATGCCATGGCCATTACTTCATTTTTGAGTTGCTATGGTTCCCAGTGAGTTCTGAATTCCCACCAACTGAGTTCTACACGATGATCAAATCAAAGGTCAGGTATTTCATCAGAGATTCTGTTGACGACCAAATTTGGCAGCAAGTCGATCTGGCTGGACCAGGCGGTCTAACTGCATGAGCCAGGAGGTTTAACCGCTTGTAGGTCTTGTAGCCGGTCTGACAACCAGCCAGGCGGTCTAACCGCCTGTGCTAGGCGGTTTAACCGCCTGTCCCCGAGTCCGAGTAGAATTAAGGAAATCTCTAGATTTGGACATGTACTAGGACTTTGCTTGCGGGGCAATGCCTCCCCACCCTATAAATATAAAGGGCCGTGGCCGATTGAGTGGATCTATCCACAATCGAATTATCAATTTACTACTTTTATCTCTAAACCCTAGCTTTTCCAACCCCCTTGCTCTTCTACTTCGTCTCCATGGCGATTTAGGACGTTCTAAGTGGCCTTGCCGACCTTAGGACAACCCTAGGTTCTCAGCCTCCGATGGGGTCCCTCCCGAGGCTTTGATCGTAGGCTTTCGCGGTGCCCTAGCTACAGGCGGTCTAACCGGCCCTAGCAGGCGGTTTAACCAGCTGCGCGCAGAGACGCCGACGAGGTGATTTTCGACTACGCGCGATTCAGCGCAATCGTGTGTTGACCCAAAAAAGCGTCAACAGATTCAATCCCTTTGTACTGAAGAACAAGCAAGGCGTTGGTCTTCACTTACAGCCCAGGTGAAGAGCAGGGTCACATCTGCAGGTGTGCTCCCAGAGTTTTGCACCTGAAATGAAGGCGTCATCAGTGTTGATAAACATGTTACAACTCAATTCTAGTCTATGCATTTGCAGCAGAAACGGAAGGAGAAGAAAACAGTTTGTACCGTAAACGTGAAAACTGCGGCCGGGAAGCTACTCTCTTTGTAGTTGTGGGGGATGAAGGGT
Organism: Cenchrus fungigraminus; assembly: GCA_036936925.1. Classification (NCBI taxonomy): domain Eukaryota; kingdom Viridiplantae; phylum Streptophyta; class Magnoliopsida; order Poales; family Poaceae; genus Cenchrus; species Cenchrus fungigraminus. Next base: position 90,862,066 of record CM072776.1, on the reverse strand, counting down.
GATATCTGACGGCAGGTGATCTTGATTTCAGGGTCAGGCATACCTACATTGGAATTTTCAGACAACGGCTATATTAGGATATGCACACATAACATCTTCATGTTTTCTGTAGCTATGTTAACACTGTCGCTCTCAGTTAAAGTTTCTAATCTGAAACTGAAGTGTTGTGGGTACTTTACTTTACCATCATATACTGTCCATGACCTTGGAAACAAGGCGTGGTAAGTGCATTTGTCCTCCTTCAGTTTCCAGTCCCAAGATCCAATACCAGCTTTATCAACTCCCCTGTCAAATGAAATTTGCACAATTCTTGACCACTATGTCTTGCCTATTCATATGCATACAAATAAACATGTCAGGATTTCACTGCTCACTTCAGGAGATCTGCAGTCGGTGCAGACAACACTGTGGAGTACTTCTTCCCATTCGGGCGTGAGATAAATACCTAGGTTAAAAAAAATAGTAGCTGTCAGAAGTTGTTTACAGCTAAGTGCAATTGGGTATTGCAAATCATGAATGGAGTTGCAGAATAATTAATGAAAACTGATTTGCTTGGATAGGTTTCTCTTCATGTGTCACTGGGAATATCTGAAATTGCTGAAAATACCCTCTGTAGCTTCTCCCTATGCTTCCTGCACTGATGAATATACTTCGTTTGAAAAAAACTGTCCCTAAGCTTCTCTAGGATTTATTATACATGAAAGGCTGATAAAACTGCCCCTATTCCACCAAGTGGTACTCCGCGGTAGCAGTTATCCATCCATTTTCTCAGTGGGTCATAAACTGTAGCCTTTAGAAAAGTGAGAAAAAGTTTTAAATGTAGTGACAAGATAGCATAATCTAGTGACGTTTCAACAACTGAAACACAATAGAAAAAGTTGGTCTCAAAAAGAAAAAACTCCATCATGAAGTTTGCTGATAAGAAGGGCAACTCACTCGGCCATTTGCCATTTCTTCAACTCGCAATTGCAATACTTTGACCATCATGGGCACCTACAATGCCACCATAAATATGGCCAGTGTAACCTAGAAAGCAACGTTATTGGTAAATGTAGTCACTGTTATATTAATTGCTGATATGACCAACCAAAATAAGGATGGTAGCTTTAACGGGACGTTATACCCGAGGAGCCTTGGTTAATCTGGTTGAAACATCAGTTCAGCTAATCGAGTTGGATGAACTCGGGCTAACAGTGTTTGAGCTAGATTAATTAAAGGTGGTCCGCTACAACTTGGATAGTTAAGAATTGTTATAAGATGATGATCAACTATGAATGTGAATCGAGATTCGAGCAAGTAATATAGGACCATGTTGAGGTAGATCTCAAATGGTTAGGCTTGCTTGAATCGATTAAGGACCGATGCGTCATGGCCTTGATACTTGAGCACTTTCCGCACTAACCACGTTCTTATATAAATGTAACGACAAGCTAAGTAACATAAGCTGGAACTTGCAATGGGACGGTTTGACTGGGTAGGGATGAGGTGTAGATGGTGAATCCTGTTACACCTATCCATCTCCGGCCGCCCTCTCATCGCCGGTGTAGGTATGCGAACGGTTGAGGGCATGAATTAACACTTATCCTTGGCGCTATGGATATGGTCGTTATTCTTGCGCCTCGTGTGGAAAAAGTTGTACACCCATGCAGGGTTTTAATCTATTGCAATAGCCACGCTCTTGGATATGGCAACGCTCATTTACTCGTCTTGACGTAGAGTTTCGGAAAGGGCTTATGGAAGATTGAGCTCATGATACATGACACATGATCATCAATTACTTATGCAAATGTTTTGATGTATAAATGAGAAAGGTTAGAGGCTAGTTATTTAGCTTATTCACTTGTTAAAACCGCTTGTTATTTCATTTTGGATATTAAAATTTGATTATTTCCTTGCATCCACCAAATGTATCATTTTTGGGATAAGTCCTGCTAGTATGAAATGTACTAACGGTGTTGCCGATAAGTTGTTTTGCAGGTTGTCTTCCTAGGAGTGATGACCACTCTCATCCCGCCGGAGCCGGCAAAGTGGGTGGTGGTGGTGGTGCTAGCTCCAACTTTAGCAAGTGGTGTCTTATGGGCAAGGACATCGTTATTGCTCCTTATTTCTCTTTATCTTCCGATGCGTTTTCTATCTCTCAAGTTAGGAAAAACATGGTAGGATAGCCTCTTTGACCTAGGCTAAGTATAGGATAATTAAGAACTTTAATTCAATTGGTGAAACATTCCCATATTGATGATAGATAAGGATGTCACTTAAATTGGTAAAAGCAACCAATGTCTAGTTGATAATTGTTGTAGCTTTAATTTATCAATTTTTGTAAGATGATCAAGACTTGTAATCAACGTTATAAAATATGATCTCTCATGTATCCTTGTGATGATATTCATGATGTAAGAACGGTATGTGCGTTGGTCCTGGGCGATGCTCTAGGCGCATAGCGGGGATTACCGGGATTATTTTGGTTAAGCCGGGTGGATCAATGGAGGATAACCCGGTTTAGTCGAGATAATTCGGGCGGGTCCTTACAAAATCAATCATGAGAGGCGATAGACCGTGGACACGACGTCTTGCGGTGTGCAGTGGATGTGACATCCGGCGGCGTCCGCCGGTGGACAGTGAATTTCAGACGTGATCGCGAGCGGCGGCGTGAACTCTGTAGAAAACAATTGAGGCTGACATGGACAACTTTTACCTAATCTGTTGGAGATGCTCTTGATATCCTTCACAATATCTTTATGGTGTAATAAATAATGGGGGGGGGTATTCCTGTACATACACCTGCACTTTGGTCAATTAAGGTACCCCCACGAATTCATTTCTTTCTATGGCTACTTTCAAATAACAGAGTGCTTACTAGGGACAATGTGGCAAAAAAGGAAGAAATTAGATGATGCTAGCTGTTTATATTGTAAGGAAGATGAATCTGCTAAGCACTTGTTTTTTGACACTGTGATAGCCAAAGTTATGTGAAATGTGATGTCTGAAATTTTAGGTAGAGACATAGGTTCTGGTTTTCAATCAGTAGGACTATGTTGGTTGAGTAGGAAAAAATATGCAGCGACTAACATGTTTCGTTCAGCAGCATTGTGGGATTTGTGAAAACTGAGAAACAATTTATGTTTTCAGAAGGTAGCATGGAGGAGTATAAGATGGTTATTCCAGATGATACTCGAACTCCTTCAACAATGGAAGATCTTGCGCCCTTCAACAATAGAAGTGTTCGAGCAGCAGCTGACATTGTTGATGGAAGTGGCAAAAAGACAGGAGAATCTGCTCATGACCAGTCAGATGGTCGATGATGGAGAAGTCGCATGGCTACAGGTGAAGCTATGCAAGCCACTGACATGAGAAAAGTAGTGGGTGTGAGTTTTTGGGTGCATGGAATTCTGAGACTGGTAACCAGCTAACTGCGCTGTAAAACGTTTTTTTGTCGTATTGTAATGCATATGAGTGGGCCGCAACTCTAAGAAAAGTTAATTATTCCAATTGTTTGAGCAAACCAATCAAATTGTTCCAAACACCAAAATCATTTGCTCCACCGAAGAAATCAAATTGTTCCAAGCATCCAAATCAAATTGTTCCAAGCTCTGAGGACCTCAGTTGCAGAAGCAACTGTCCGCAGCCGAGGTGGAAGCAGCAGAGATGGCCAATTGGAACACAGTGGGCGACCAGAAGTTAAGGTGCCCCTTGTCGACGCTTAAGGGTCTTTTGCGACTTGTTGACTGGCTAGCAGGGACATTAGCTAAGTTTCATGTTTCCCATAACTGACTGCTAAAACCACAGGTCAAAAGGGGGACGTAGGGACTGGTGATAAATAATTGTACCGAAAGCAAGCGGAAATTGATCATTACAAACAGAGACAGCAGGTTCGATGGATCTCTAGATCTTGTTCACAAGAGAAGTAAAGGAAACAGCGGATAACATCATTTCAGAACATGCGCTTCTTGAAAGACAGCAGGATCTCCTTGGATGTGCAATTCCTTCAGTAACTTCGCTTCAACACTTCACTTCCATACAGCACTACTGATTCTTTTAGAATGAGAACCACTCAACTGCAGTAATGAACATAATTAAGGGCAAGCTCTGTCCCACTAATAAATAAATAATAGTTGTATAACTCAATAATATTAATAGATATAACCACTAACCTTCCTCTGACTTGAGCTTTTTGATGTGACCGAATGCTTAGTTATCTTCAAAAAAAAACAGACACAATGTATGTCAATGCAGAATTTCTTATAAAAAGAAATAAAAATGATATATCCAAGACCCTACAAAAATATAATGTGACATAAGTAATTCTACCTTCAGTTCCTTCATTTTGTTGATAACACACTTATTCTCCCGCTTGTTATTTTCAAAGTTACTAGACTCCTCGGAAGTCAACTTGGGAAAAATCCTGGACATAATCCAAAAAAAAATATAAAGATGTGTCCTGTACCCGAAAAATGATTACGAAACTTTACGAGTCATTGTGGCTATTTACTGGTATCTACATATATATGTACAAAAGAAACTGCAAATACTTTAGAACATACAATACAGGACCGGTTACTTCCATTCTAGAAAAATCAACATTCTTCAAGACAGATGATAGTGGGTCGGCTTCCTGAGTCAACTTCTCAAGATCAACCCTGAAAATAGGTAATGATCATTAGCTTTGAGTCAACAGTATCATATAATGGTATCAATTTATATGCAATTTCACTGCATATTTCTTACTACATACCATATGACCTCCTCTTCCATTTCATCATCATCATGAGTCTCAGAAGCCATTTCACCACTATCGTCATCCCATGAAAATAGGTAATGATCATTAGCTTTTGAGTCAACAGTATCATATAATGGTATCAATTTATATGCAATTTCACTGCATATTTCTTACTACATACCATATGACCTCCTCTTCCATTTCATCATCATCATGAGTCTCAGAAGCCATTTCACCACTATCGTCATCCCAGTTCTTAGGGATTCCCCAATGGAGGTCATCAAATTTGTCCCTCATAAGATCTAGGGCAAACTGTTGGATCTTCATAGACATATTTGGGACACCAAGACTTTTCACCGCAAGCAACAACTCAACCTCCTTTCTGATTCCCTGATTGGGGGGACAAGTTCAGCAAAGTATTTGTCAACATCAGGTAATAAGAACAAAATAAATATAGTGTTTGGTTTTAGTAAAGCCAGGCTTGTACCACGAGCGCAGCAGAAATTTCAACACACCAATCCCCTTTGAACAGCAAAGCTTCAAGGGCCCAATGTCGAATAAATTGGTGAAGTTCATGTTCACCTTTAGAAACACGGTACCCCTTGCTCAGCCAGTAGTTCATCAACTCAGCCTCCTTTGCAATACACTTGAAATCATCCATAATTTTGTTTCAAATGATCAACAAAGCGAACTAGTTAGCCTTTTTAAATCATGCAAATAAATAATAATCAATTTAGTAAGTTCAAAACAGTGGATTGAATGCTAGGCCATTCAGATTGTGAAGAACATACCGTGGCAGCATCAGTGAAAAAGGGAGATATTGGTTCACTTGTGTCTTCGACAAGATCTAACATGTACTGATGGATGTCATTTCTTTTAAGGAAGATATAAGCTCCCGTAACCTCCAACAAGTGCTGTTTCCTATTCTCCATCTCCAAACACTTTCAAAGAAAGAAGGCAAATTTGTTGTTCAATTTTTTGTACAACTAGGGGGACTCAAAGTGAATCGTTCTGCAATTTGGGTAGGCTATTGCATATGAAAAACCTACAAACAATGTTTCTTAATCTGTCAGTTTTCGATTAACTCTTTATGCTGGTTTGTTTATATCAGACCAAAATTGGGCCATCCTTATTTTTCTCCAATATGACACTCAGAATCATTCCATATTAATATAAATTTGCAATGAGGCACCAATTACTCGAATTTGTAAAATTCCATGTTAATTATTTAATCAAAGTCAGACAAACCCAAATGTATTTTTATGTCTTATAGCACCATGCCCTTTGCAGCAAGTAGTTTCTTAAAAACATGACATGATAGGACAAGGTGACCCACAGTAAGATGTCGCCAGGCAAGGAGTGGTTACCTGATAGGCAGTAGAAGCAACAGAAGCAGGAGTATTTCTGTTGACGGAGTAAAACTTCTGAAGATAGGCCTGGTATTTAGGCAAGCCAAAATCTTCCAAGGCAAAAGGGTGTAGCCTCTCGAATCGTGATCCGATGGATCGAAAGTCTTGTTGACACGGGGGAAGCGTGAAGAGAATCGGAGGTAATTAGATGACGGAAAGCTCAACTTAATGGAAATTTGCAGTGAAACTACCACACAATCCGTATGCGAGGGGGAAAAAAACTACCACACAATCACCAAACCATGCATCGTAATAATTAGACAAAAGAAGCAACACAATGAATATTACCAGGGAAATCGGACAAATCCAACTGCCAAGGAGACCCGAGGTGCCCGGCCTTGAGGCCTTCTGAGGCATGGGGGGCGTCGGCGTCAGCCTCGAGGCCGTCGCTGTGACCGCCATACGCGTATTTGGCCGCAAGGAGGCCAGATCGATTGTCGTCGATTCTGTAGTCGCCCATCGCCGCCATGGCCACAGATTCGACCTTCGCTCTAGGGTTAGGTTGGAGAACCGGGGTGAGGGGAAGTGGGGAACCAACCGCTCTCGGAACTTGTTATGGGCCGCCTGTTTTGGGGTAAAGACTTCCTTTCGGCCGCGTCCGCGTCGCGGCACCGGAAATCCTAGAGTGTGTTTATATTGTAGAGAAAAATACGGTAGATCAGAAAAAAAAATACTGTAGGTCGTGGTGGTTGAGAGACGAATAAATAGTGAAAAGTTGATAAATAGTGAAAAGTTGGTGATGAATAGGAAATTTTACGGAAATCTAAACGCACCCCTATACGTCGAAAATTTAGTTGAGAAAAAAAATGTTAAACAAGGCATTTATCATCCAGAGGCGAAGATCTTGTTTTCTTTTACGTATTTTTTTTTCAAAATTTTCCAAATTTTTAAATTTATTTAATATTTGAAATGGAAAACCGAAATACCGGGTAAACGGGACCGGACCGGTGTTTCCGGTTTTCGCGAAAACCGGTCCGGTTTAAACCCTGCCCCTCAACCAGGATTGACATCCCCTAAAAAAGCTAGGATTTTTAAAAGACGCTAGGGCACCCAGCTTTATGGTTCCCACGCAGGTTCAATCCAACGACCATGTTCTTTCTTCCCCCTCAGGCCCTGTTTGGATGGCTGGTTTTGAGCGTAATACCTAGCATCTTCAAAAGAGCCCTATAAACCTCCCCTAAATTAAAATAGAGTAAAATGCACCAGAGGTCCATCAACTTGTGAGGTGGTGTCACTTAGGTCCATCAACTCTGAAAATGTATTTTTGGGTCCATAAACTTATGAGGGGGTGTCACTTAGGTCCATCAACTCTGAAAATGAATGTTTGGGTCCATAAACTTTCCAAGTCGTTCACCGCAGGTCCATACCCCTCCACGCAGGCAGCTAAAGATGACATGGCACCGCAGGTCCATTCTCCTCTGTTCATTCTTCTCAGACATTTTATCGAGCACTTAGTTGGAAGCATGTCGATGTGATAGGCTCCGACGGCTCTGCCAAGATGGGCTATCTTTGGCCGCCGCCAGCTGCGCCACGGAGGGGCACCGGGCGCTCGCCAGGAGGCGTGGTGCACTTTCTACCTCGCCGAGCAGTCGTCGTTGTGGGATGTAGCCTTCTCGCCGTACTCCCGCTGTGCTCGCTTATCGCTGACGCGTCTACTAACTAAGTGATCGTTAAAATGTTTGAGAAGAATGAACGGAGGAAGGAGAGAGAAGACGTCCAGTCAGCATGCCATGTCATCGTTAGCTGCCTGCATGGAGGGGTATGGACCTGCGGTGAACGACTTGAAAAGTTTATGGACCCAAATATGCATTTCTGGAGTTGATGGACCTAAGTGACACCGCCTCACAAGTTTATGGACCTAGAACTGCATTTTCAAAGTTGATGGACCTAAGTGACACCCCCTCACAAGTTTATGGACCTCTGACGCATTTTACTCATTAAAATATTAGGAGTCAATCAAAAAAATCATCCCCAATAGCACCCAGAACCACCCCAGTTTTTCCATAGCTTCTAAACTCCCCTTATTTGTAGCTACAAACAGGGGAAAAATTAGGGCTCACATTCCTTTTTTTTTCAATAGAATTAATATTTTGGTGGCCTCAGATACAAACGTGGCCCAATCAAAAGCGTTTTGATCCACTTTAGGCTTCGTTTGGAATGACGGGGTCGGCGCGGATTGGGGTACAACCCCCGTCTCGCGGGAAGCAGACCCCCGCGGGGGGAGCGAACCACGTTATACGTTAAACGTGCATTTGGCAACTAGGAGGTTGCAATATTTCCACCTCAAACCTCGTCTAACCGCGTGGGTCTCGCCCCACGTCACCCGAGGCCGGGAACGGACTCTCCGCTCATGTTGCGCTCCGCTCGCAAACACCGTCGCCGCCGCCGTGATGACCCCGTCGAGTCCGACGACAAGGGGTGGGTCAGGTACGCCTCATCAGATCATCCTTGCCTTATCCCCTTTTTCTTGCTAGGGTTCTGAATCATGCGGCGGCGGCTGCTGCTCCCACACTGGCCTCGAGTCTAGTGGCGGTGATGAGGGGATTAGTCAGGAAGGGGATTAGGTGGAAGGAAGGGATCAACCCAATCCCCTCGTGGGTTATCTCTCCTCTGGAACGTAACCCCCGACTGCCAAACGAGGCCTTAGGGGGGAACTGTTGAAGGAGAGAAGAAAAATTTTATTACTCTCAAAAACGAGTTTATGGGGTCAATTTTATGGAGTCTCTTGGAGATGCTCTAAACTTTTTACATCGCTGGCCGTAAAAGTCTTTTTGGATGTCCGTAACACAATTACAACCGTTTTGACTGTTCTCCAAAAATAAAATGGAACATTTTTTGTTTTTACGTTGGTTTGTCTCTTAATTGTGATTTTACTCTTTTTTCAACTTTACGATTATATCACTTTATTTTTTAAACTAAAACCAAAACTTACCCTTATAGTTGCAATTTTACCTCTGGTTTTGAAGCAAATCAGGAATAAAATCGCAAAAACAAAGGTAAACTTTAATCGCAAAGTTGAAAAAAAGGTAAAATCACAATTAAAGAGCAAACTAAGGATATAAATGTAAGGACACGCCTAATTTATGGCTGGCCGTAAATTGGCCTAATGTACGGCAGCATATTTTTTTACCCTTTTTTGGACTGCAATGAGTAGACTATCATACAACCACATCTTTTTTGGACTGTAACGATCAGGAGAATTCTCTTAGTTGTCTTTTGCCACATCAAAGTGCCACAAAAATAAAATAGGAAATTTGTCTGCCTTCGTACTAATTAAATCACTCAAAAGCGCACAACAAAAATGTCAGGACAAAAAGACATACGTATTAGGTCCGGATCACCACTGTAAGCATACTGTGCATATAAGAAAACAAATAGATCATTGGGTCTGTTTAGTTGGTGGGGGTTGGTGGGGGGAGAAGATTGAGGTGAATTGAAGGAGAATTTTATGAAAAAACGTGTTTTCTCAGAGGAATGAATATAAACTTTGAATAGAGGTGAATTCAACTAAAGAGAGCCATTATACAAAAGCAAATCAGACATACAAAAGGCATTTTGACTGTCTAAATAGTACAACATCAATAAAAATAAGTCTTCGTGTCTAATCCCTCTAGCATCCAAATGAAAATCATGGTATGACTCCGCCATCAACTTTGTGTGAGCCTGCTAAAGAAATTATCATTACAAATTGCTAAAACTATAGCACAAGATGTCGAACCATAATAGACACAATTGGTTTCCTATCTAACATAGGTTGCCTACATAAAAAGAATGTCGATGAATCCATGTGTTCCTAAAGAAATGAAGAAATGAAAGAACAGAAAATAAGAATAAACATAAAGAGGAAGATATGTAGATTTATTGGGACTGCAACAACAGCAAAAGAATGACACAAATGCTGCCCATCCATGCTTGTAATTGCCTGTGAGACATAATATTGCCTAGGAAACTTCAAAAACGCTGAACCAAACAAGCTGGGAGCCATAATGTTCGATGGTGTTACTATACTCTACACTGCAGCTAAAATTGCATGATATACGTACCATGTAACTAATCAACCAGAGAAATAAGTTTTTTTTTGAGAACTGATCAGCAGGACTAAAAATTGCAAAATCCACCAAATATTAAGAAATGCTAAAAACAATAACAAAAATGTTGAACATAATATCAAAGGTTCAAAAGGAACTGATGTTGTTGGACACTAGCTTTTACAGCATGCTGAAGCCAAAGTGCTGATATTTTTTTCTTGAAAATTCTTAGTGTGACCATTGTTTCACTCGAGCTAGAGCATGGTTGCTGATTTCTCCTAAATTAAAAATTTTGCTATCCGTGACCTTCACTTGTGCTTAATTATTTTTTAAAAAAAACACTATCTTTTTAAAACAAAAAAATAGTGGTAATTGCACATCTTAAACTGTGTGATCACCATTTCAGTTGTGCAGTTGTGGGTGTCTGAAAACCACCACCATAACTTACAAAACTGCATTTCGCATTCAATGAATATCATGAAAGAGAAATGAACCGTAAGGGATGGATGTTACAGCACCCCATGCTCTAAACAACTCTAAAGGGATTATGCATAGAAGTACCTCAGAATTCAGATCCGTAGAACATTAATACTTCAAATTATCAACATAAACTAATAATTAGTTGTGGAACAGTCAAATTATTAGCTCTTAATACCAAAGAACACTAAGAGGCATAAATAGGGCATAAACTTACTTTTAAGAAGCTATTATCATTAACATATGCATAACCAGATTCTTGCTTCACGATGATCACGTTGTCATGGAGATTACCACTGCATCACAAGTGTATTACGTAACGATAAGCACTTTGAATTACATCTTAAAGCAATCCACTACGGAACAAAATCATCACCTGCAGGTAAGAGGAAAGCCATCATGGTCTTAGACAATGGAGCGGCCCTGATTATTAACAGGTCAGATATGCTGTTGGGAAAAGGCAACAGATGATTAATTTTTATAAAATGGTATTAGCGCTATGCTATAACAATTGAATTTCTGAAGAGGAAAAAATCTCAAACTTAAAATTAGTTCCAGAAGTTCAGTTTTTGATGTTGCTGGTTCATTAAGCTCCAAGCCAAACGACAGCCAGCTAAGGTTTATCCTTGCGCTACCTGATCGTGTGAAGTTATCAACCGGGAACCCACGGACAGCGACTTCTGGTGTCATTGAGTGCTGATTGCACAAACCATGAGAAGGTGAGAAAAATTATGGATTCAGAAGATCGTCAATAATGACTGGCTTCCCGGCACTTCAGCTTTAGTTTTAAAAAGAAACTATAACCGAGATAAATTGAACGCATTGTCAACCTAAATTACAAATGATTGCTGTGATAACCACACAGGCCTTGGGCGCCTAAAGGAAACAACAACATTGGAATCATTGATTCCATTATCCAATTAACATCCAACTTCTCACTTCTTCCAAACAGGCTTGGGCATGATGCACAAATGCACATATGGTAGTAACATTCAAACAATAATGAAAGAAAAAACATCTGCACACATATACACTAAGAGATGCATGGGCATGATGCACAAATGCACATATCTGATACAATGACGTGAAACAATCTGCACTGCACATGCATGAGCAGACATGAAATGATGAGCATATGCTACGTGAAGCACAAACATGCCCAAAGCACCAAACATATGCTACGTGAAGTATTTGTTTTGCTATGTAGTATACACATTATTGTCTGGTAGTCAGACAATATGCTAATTTGCTTAATTTGCTAATTTGCTCAATAACAAAATGTGGTGTGCAACACCATGGAATTAATTATTTTGGTGGTGAAAATTCCAAATGAAAGTTTTATGTAAAATGAAACATAAATTTCCCAAAAAAATGCTTTAGGTGACTATATAAAAGGCTAGCTGAGTAGTATTATGATGCCTATTAAAATTCGTTAAATTGCTTTTGTAGCAACATATATCGATCCAAAATCATAACCGTGTTTGAAGCAGCAATGACATATGTATAGGTGAAAAACTCTACAGAGATACATAGCACTACACAAAAGAAACAACAGACAGTCGCCACTGCAGTCCAGAGCTTAGCATACGCACAGTATAGGGTACACAGTCCATGCTCATGCTCATGAGGTAGGCTTGTGTGACTACAGCTGAGCAGCATTATCCCACTAGAACTACCACAATAATTCATATCATGTCAACATGCATACTTTTTTTGCCTGGTTAAAAAACAAAAAATGCCTAATGAGTCACATTGTTTTGCCTAAAAGTTTACCTAATTATATGTTGGTAATAAAAAATAAAAAAGTTGCAATAATGGTCAGAACCTCATAGGCAAACTTTTAGAGAACTTGTGCGCACATTAGAACATGGATAAAAGTAAATTTTAACTATAGAAAGGAACTGTCATCTATACATGCACAGATAACTATAGAAATCAACATATATATAGAACCAAATCACAACAGCACCCGAAGCAGTAATGTCATATTTCATTGGTAAATGACAATTTATAATGGATACAGAACACATGAAAATGAATCCGTAACTGCCTGTTTAGTCCAAACAAAATATTCACCTATGAACTCTTCACGAACCCAAATTTCCCCATGATGAACTGCCATCTAAACATACACAACACAAATCTTAGGATTTGTGCAGTGCCATGAGCTATGCAATAGGCTCTTGTTTGGTGAGCTAGGTTAGATAAGCTCAACTTGGGCAAGACTTTGTTTGGTTCCCTGCATAATATGCTAGAATAACCTTGCATATGTGAAAGGTTAAGTTATGAAATCAGAAGAATTACCTAGACTGTAATTGCCTATTCATTTTAGTATAATTGCCTGTCCATTTCGTTATAATTGTCTGTCAGCCATAGCAAAAATGCCTAGCATGACAAATATTATTGATTTAGCAACTACATATGTGTTCAGTGAGCTATGTCTACATTTTGTATACACTTGGACTGCTTGAGATTCAAAACTAACATGTACTATTTTGATTGAACCATGATGCTCAGCACAAATCATATGTGACCAGTGCAGTGTACCACACATTAAAAAATGGGTGCAGACAGCTAATAAAATTCAGGGTTGAACATGACAAATTAGATTGGAGTGCATGTCACGATTATCCCACAACTGCAGCAATATCATGAAAAGGATAGTTCAAAAATACAAGAGCACGCCCATCACCACATCAAACACCGTGGAGGCCATATCATCGAATACCTTGCCTACACAATGGGAAGGAGCTTGAGGTCTGACCTTCACCGTTGAGGATCGTAGGCAGGCGAGGTAGAGGCACTGCAGTTGCAACATTGCAGGAAGAATGACCTTCACCGTTGATGATCGTAGGCAGGCGAGGTAGAGGCACTGCAGTTGCAACATTGCAGGAAGAATCGCCGCGCATGGATGAGATATGACCTTCCGTTGAGGAAGGACAGAAGCTTCCTCATCCGCCTGGTGCTCTTCGAGCCTGTGCACATCGTCGAACACCTTGAGGACGGTAGCAACAGGCCCCGTGACGCAGTCGATGTGGGGCCCCACGGCGGCGACGTCGGCCCGTGACGCGAGGACCGGGAGCACCGCGGCTCCAGAGGCGCGGATCGGGTGCACCGCGGCTCCAGACGCGCGGGTCGGGCGCACCGCGGCCTCCAGCAGCGCGGCCTAGATCTCCACGATGCGGGACGCCGCGCGCGAGCGCATGGACCAGAGCCGGTGACTTGTCCACCGCGGCCTGCAGCATACGCCGCGCCACTGCTAGGCTCGCCGCCGCGCGGTCCTCGTCGTCGTCCTGATCCATCGCTGCCGCCTCCCGATCCGACGCAATGGTGGAAAACCTGGAGCCCCTCCTCCCTCTCGACCCTCCTCTCCCACTCTCCTCCCTCTCCGCGGGCGTGATGCCTTTCTTCGCCGGTGAGGCCACTGCCCCCCTGCGCTAGGCCGCGCCGCTGCATCAGAGAGTGATGGACGGAGCGCGCGGCGGCGGCAATGATGGGCCCCGGCGCGTGGGACAAGGAGCTGCAGCGGCGGGGTGAGGAGCTGCAGCAGCGGCGCGGGGACCCGACTGCCGCAGTGGCGTGCTCCGCTATGCAGGTGGAGGAGACAGGGGTTCGAACCCTAGGCTCGCCGCTCGCATGAGAGGAAACGGAGAGATGGAAATGGAGGAATGAAAGGGAAAAGGGGAAGAAGCAGTGCGGGAGGGATAGGGGTTCAGAACATGTGTATAGAGGGGCCGCCGTTCGTAGCGTCAAAATTACGACCGGTTGGAACTAAGTCATTACCTAAATGTAATTATCCCAAATAAAATCGCCTCCAGAGATGACATTTTTTTTCCCAACAACTGTCAAGCTCTCGTCGTCCTCGCTCGTTGCCTCCCACACCCCATCACATCGTTCACGGATCCATGCCATCACTCATGCCTCCACTCACGCTCTGAACAAACCTCGATCCGCGCAGTCATCATCCTCAATCACCACCGTCGTCACCGTCGACGACTTCAATCGCCGCCACGTACCTCCGGTGTGGTTTCAAGATGGCTTCGAGGAGTCGAAGCTATGGCATCGGGTTCGCCATCCTCAACTGACTTGACGGTCCCATTTGAAAAAAAAAGGCTAGAGCAATTTGAAAATCATGGTTGAACATTTCAAAATCTTATGCAGAACAATTCAAAAGGCAGTTTCCCTAAAAAAAATAATTCAAAAGGCAGTTTGGAACAATTTGAAAAATGAGTGGAACAATTTGAAAACCTGTCTGGAACAATGTCAAAGGTTAGGAACAATTTGAGAAGGCAACCTGGAACAATTTATCCGGGAACAATCTAAACCAACCGCTGGAACAAATGAATAAATGGGCTTGAATACTTTATGCCTCTTGTTACAACAATTCTGATAAGCAGGGAACATTTTCAGATTGTCGATAGTTGTGCCAGAAAAAACTTAATATAGCATAGAACACAAAAAAACAAAAACAAAACAAAAAAAAAGCATAGAACACAAATCAATATTGTCTGGAATAATTCATTCACTGTATGTCGAACGAACCATTTAAGAGACGAGGAAAATCAATTCATCGAGTAGAACAATATTTTTCGCAAACCAGATGTCATCGCGTAAGCTTTGTAGAATCTTTAAGAGCACTCTGACAACTCCAGGAGTCGTCGCCGGAAACAGAACCTAGCTCAAAGCAGTGAACGAACATACTCAACGTTCTTGTATTACATTTCAGGAAACGGTGCCTACTTGGACACTACATTAGCTACACGAACAATGAACTAGTCTCTTTTGTTCTAACAAATAGATGCTGGGTCTTTGATTTCATTCAACGATATGTCACAGCTTGTGCATTAGTAGTTTCCTGAACACAGTTGTGTCGTCCTGCATTCATTACAACAAATATTAATTTAAAAAGAAAAACTTGAGTGGCTGAAAATACTACCTAAACTGAAAACTTGGAATTCAGAGTGGCAGATCAACCGATCAACTAAACTTACATGATCAAAATGATCATAAAGAAACTTATGAATTAGCAAATACTCTTTTTAATGATTGGTCTGGAGATAAACTTCTTATAGCTTTTCTCAACTGAGACATTAACGTGCAGCTTAACTGAACTGTCATCGTCATTGGAATTCTTAGGATGTCTTTTCTTACGTTTCCTCCTGTCAAAAGTGGAACATGATTTATTACCTATTCCATCAAAAGGACATGAACTGAAAATCATTTCATATCCAATAAGTGCCAAAAATAGTTCTTCTTTACATAATCCTTCTTTTTATCAGAGAGTGACTTGACTATAATGCTCAATCTTCTTCAAGAAAAATGATGTTTAATGTGATAATGATAATTAACTAAAAGTGGAGGCATCCTGATTCTAACTATCTATAGATAATAATGCAGAACAAGCACACAAAATCTTCAACAGGAATATCAGTGTGCAAACTGAACCATAAATCTGCTACGGAAACTACTACTAATTGGGAATAATAAGAATAGAACGAAACCCTAACTGCACCATAAGTGACTACAAGAGTTAGAAATTGGAACCATAACTACTGCATCATTTCCACAAAATGCAGTGCCATCAGTCTGAATACCACAAACTGCTAATCAACAAATATATTTCATAATCTCAGCAACGCTAGAAATTTGAATGCAAACTCCCTAAATAGGTGGCGAACTCAATAGCAGATGAAAATGTAATAGCTAAATACAAATTGATGGAGGAATCGCTAGAATTGATAGAGGACGTGAACACCAGAATCGTAAGAATCGGCAGAAACTCACTTGCGCCAAGGATTAATCCCCTCTCCCATGAGAAACTTGGGGAAAAGAAGAAAGGGGGAGGTGCGAATGAATCGCCGCTCGCAGGAAGCAGGAGGAAGTAAAGAGGAAGGAAACAAATATACAATGGGACAACACGACCGTAATACGGCCCAACTAACCAGCCACGATTGCTGTGGGTGGTGGCAAGAAATGGTAGCACACGCGGTATATATGAAAACCGTGGCGGCTTGGGTGGAGTCTTGGGCAGTGGACAGTATATTGCTAACCCTAGTGGGCCAAATATGCCAGTTGCTCACCTCAAAGCACAGATAAGCAAGCCCAATAACGAAGCAACCTGAAACTGGTTGTCCACCCCCTAATCGGACGACAGACGACCAGGTTTTCTGGTCAAGCTGATCAAGTCAGCACCCCTAACCGCAGGCCGACGAGTCGGACGGCTTGAAAACATTATCCAACACTGGTTTCACTTCCCAAACAAAATGTTTGGAATGTAGGATTTGTTTTTTGTATACAGGAAACTTCTAATTCTTGACAGGGCATAAAGTGCATAAATTAAATTTGTTTCAGAAGATACTGAACATAGTGTTTTAAAGCCCCATACAAAAGTGTGGTTGTATTCAGCGAGGTAGTGTGGTTTCATCAATTTTCGTAGGCTTCTAGAGGCAAATCACATTCATCACATCAGTACAAGTTAACTCCCAAAAAAATGCCCTTTTAGCATAACGATTTGGTTGGATTGTCTGCTTGTTAATGTTTTCCGTAGCCTGCTACAAGAGTCTTGGATGCCTGTGAAACCTGTTTTAATTCTGCGCTGAGAGGAAGTAGGTTTGTATCCTCGTAAGAAAAGCTACAAAATTTGAAGATACCTTCGAAACTTGAAATGTTTCTTCCCAATGCTACTTGGTGGGTTATTAGGAAAATTCTATGCCATCCAGAGACATGGCATAGAAAAGCTACAAAATTATAGACAGATGCATAGTGGTAAAAATGCAGCAGATGCATGCAGGACACACACCAATAAAAAAAGAAAAAAAAAGATGTAACTAAAGCAATCCACCGACATGGCATAGAAAAGCTACAAAATTCCATGCCACTCGCTGGTATTGAGAAAATTCTATGCCATTCACGGACATGGCAGAAAAAAGCTACAACAATTATAGACAGATGCAGCAGATGTAGACAGGGCACACAACCAAAAATGTAACTAAAGCAAACATGACCAGTTCAGATTTAAAGCAGCATGGCATAGAATTAAGTTAGAAGTTGTGGGCCTCTACAGAACCAGTGATATCCTATAACACCAAGACGCTTGAATGCCAGGGGAAAGCAACCTGGACAGCTAGCTCACTAGTGTGTAGTTCACATTGGCCATTCTTTATTGTTGTTTGTGCTTCTAGAACAAGGATTTTTTACAATAAGGGTCTTATGTTGACAGTGGAAATTTTGTATCTTAGTGATAGACTTTCTTTGCATATTGGGTTTTCAGAAATTGCATTCTGCATCCATAATTTATATAACTGTTATATCATTATCGTATATTGTATCTTAGATGCTTCCAAAATATAAATAAGAACAATAAATTTACAAGTAATCAAAATGAAACTAAATGAAAGGTATATGCATGTAGCAAAAACAAATGCTAGCAAACTGTACAAAATTGATCCCTTCAACATTGTATTTGCATAGTAGGTAGAAACAGATGAAGGCGTCAAACTGTAGACCATGCTAGCTAACTGGAATAAAGGAATAGCACAAACCTTAGCAACTGCTGTTTCATCCACAGTTGTGCGTTTTTCTTTCTGAATTATTCCTTTCTATTTGTCCACCATGCTGGTGTAGCACAGTCTTCTGTTGTTGGTGTTGTTGTTGCAAAAGCAGTTTCAGCTGCTGCTGCTCACACCTCATCTCTTCAGGCTTCTCCAACTTCAGGGAAACAACAGCTTATAAGATTTTTTTTTCTTTTTAGATTGAAGATGGTAAGCTCTGCTCCTCACCTTAATTTCATGAGTAGTGCTATTGTAGTAGTATTTGCAGGTGTGCTCTGTCCAGTTGTTCGAAGAAACTGCAGGTGATGAATCCTTCTTGGGAATTACATTATTGTTTGACAGGATAACCGTAGCTGAAGCGTTACTGGATTGCACTGTCTGTCCAAATTGAAATGCAAAAAACACGTTACACAAGGTTGATGTATAATACATTTCCAACAAAAAAAAAGCTCATAATATAAATATGATGCAAGGAAAGCCAGCAAATGAGAGGGCATCTGCGGAGTGATTTCACATTTGCAAGGTGAATTAAGAAATGATCAGGAAATAACCTGCCGATTCAGCAGCAGCTGCGGTGCTTGCGGGAACATATGCGGAGCAACACTGGAGGGATGTTCTAACATGGGATCGGACCGTGAGATGTTTGAAATAGGTTGATCCTGCAAGGTTGTAGAGCTCCCTGACAAAAGAGTAGGGCGTGTATGTTGAATGGAACTTTCTGCCTCCTCATCATGAGGAAAGCTAGCTGGTGCAGACAGTGGCAAGGGTGTGCCTGCCATCAAGGGAGCTGACCAGTTCTGGCTTTCTGGAGAGGTGTAGTACTTTTTCTCCAATTCAATGTGCATCCACTCTTGTTTGTCGGCTTTATTTGTTTTGTTAGATCGTGTAACCATCCAACAGCGGACAAAACCATGATTTCCGCCCACTAAAAATAAGTCATTATCCTGAAAGAAAGAAAAAAAGATAAAAAGGCCATGAGAAGTACAAACAACAGAATACAGCCAATAATTAGGGAAAGGACTCAAAACACTTACAAGTGTGTTTGGGTGTGTTTTCAAACATGTCACCATAGGATGTGGTGGTGCTAATCGCTCATCAGGTGGTAGTTTCATGACTCTAATAAGGCTGAAATTGCCTACAGCATTGGCCTGCATTAGAAGTTTATTTGTTGTCTCCTCAGATACTCTATAACAATATAAACTTCGAAGACAAATGAATTTAGCATACTCTTCTTTTTTCACGGTGCACTTTATATAATGATATTGTACCATCGCCGTAGCCGCATGCTATAAAACCAGTCCTGAAATAAATAAAAAGAAGTAAATATGACATAGTGAAAGGAAAAATATGAGAGTGCATCCCATGTTTGGCCCCATCCAAGCGCCAAGACACGACACATGCCCATAATTTAAAAAGGCAGTTAGTGTTGTTGGTTTTTGCTATGCGGATAAGTTTATCAACTAAGGAGAAATTTAAAAGCACATCCCTTGTTTGCCTCTCAGTTAAATACATTGGAAAGGCTACACTTATTTTCCTACTTGTGTTTAATTTAACAATACCCATGCATTTGAACGGTTGTTATGTCACTAAACACATATGAACCAAGGGACAATGATAAATTTACAAAATCAAGAGTCAAGATGGTCAAGTACCTTGGGCGGAATGTTAATCTAACATCTAAGTTGTTTTCAGACCTAAGCAGGAGGCAGCATTTGTTTACATTTTAGGCATTTCAAAATTATAACAGAATCGGAGAAGTCAAGATTTCTTGATCCTAATAATATAAAGGAACTCAAAAATCCGGCCATATGTTGGAATTTGTATTAGACACGAGCAAATAAGAGACAGCGTTGTAGAAAGGGTACAAACAAGTAATTTGCTCAATATATAATATACAACCTACCTAACAATTGTAACGCCCTGGGTTTTCAAAATCGGAAAACCCAGCATTCTGTCTCGTGATAGTCCCTGGATCAGACGCTATCACGCACAGGCATTCATCACAGATAAATAACACAGTCATACATCGAAATAAAGCATCAGAGTACGAATAATAATCTGAATATTACATGTCCTGATTATTCGGAGTACATCAATACTCGCCTCTCGGCGGAATAACAGAAATATGAGCCTACGCAGCGGTAGCTAGTCTTCAAAAGGTGTCTCCATCTTCAGGCATCTCCCACAGGCATCCTTGAGCGAAGCGTCGTGCCCCCTCAGTCGTACCATCCGTCGGCATTGTTGTCGTAGTCGGACTCGTACCCTGCAAGCTCAGGGGCTATCCCCAAGGATCGGGATAGGTCCACGTCACCAACCGTATGCAAGCTTTAAGTAGCCTATTTCTAAGGGGAAAAGAGTATCTCAAGGTAGTAGCAGGGTTTCCTATGCAGCAGCAGCAAAAATAGAGTAATATCTCCATAAGTTCACCATATCCCATATCTCTCATCCTCATCCGGATACATCTGGTTACCCAGATCACCGTCACCATCACCTATCTCCATCTAGGGTCGGTGCGAGAACTCCCACTCCTCGCACCTCAATGGTTGCACCCGGATCCGCGAGGTAGAGGGAGCAACTCTCCTCTCCCCGAATACAACCACGGCTCACCAATCACTCTCATCCTATAAGGGGGAGGTAGAAATCCCAAAACGTAAGAGTCGGAGAAACAACGGGTATGTCCATAACCGAGGACGCGGCTATACGTATAGATCTAAACTCTGCAGAGCGTGTACACCAGTACCCAACTCGGAATAGTACCCGGACGGTGTACGGCCGACCGAGCCTATCCTACCGGGCGAACACCTAGGAGTTACGGTTCCATCCTGCATCCGGGTCTCGATGCGGTCCCCCGCAGAAGACCACCCCAGAACTGTGAAAAATGCCCCCGTGTGGCCACACGGGAGTCGCACTGAGAGGGTGGACTCACTCCCACCTCTCCCCCACTGATACCCCGCTATCCTGCTGGCAGGTATGGTACCGCACTTGCTAGGGTCGAACGGCCCTATCCCCACTCTCGGCGAGGTGGTGTGTACGAAAGTCCCGTGTAACAGGCGACCCACTCGGTTTCAGACCGGGGCGAGCTCATGTCCTCCAAGCCATCACAAAATCCCCAACACCTGTGCTCCTAAAACGGTGTACCCGCCATAGGTACCAACTCGGGCAACGTCCGAGAAGACGATCCCTGGCCCCCGATCCCAGATCAGGTTGTCTCGAGCTCACCCCCGCCAAAATATCCCAAAACGCCTTCTCCTGCCGGTTTTCCCAACACACGCCAAGAAACTACCACAATAATCCCAACACATGCATAGCAAGCTCAGCACAACAATAAGCTTAAGTATAGCAGTGGTAGTAGGTCATTCAAGGACAAGTAAGTAAAGAGGCTATGCATGGGTTCATCATATCCATCTCTATGCATTAAATAAAGCACTAGCAGTTCTAAAATAACCATGCCTAATGGGCATTCAAAGATGGTCGGGCGTGAACCTGGGTACGAGTGGTCGTCGTAGCTGAGGTCGTCGTCGTAGTCCTGGTTCAGCTCTCCGGCTCCGGTAGCTCCTAGAAACGTATTTAAAATAAATACTCGGCTACTAGATAGCAATAAATCCAAGATAAAGAGCAAATAAGATCCAAAAAGAGGCAAACTCTAGTCTAGCACGGAGTTTGGGTTTTTAGAAGATTTTCAGAAGAAGTTTCATATTTTTCGGAGCTAAAACGGATTTATTATGAATTTCCAAAGATAAAATACATTTCTGAAATTAAAATACGCATATACAATATTGCAGACTCTTAGCTAGCTATAGGGTAGCTCAAACTGGCTCAACCCTGGCTTTAAGCCAGCGGCAGGCCGGCTACAGCTGCTGAGGTGGCGGCCACGCCGGCGGCTTTAAGCCAGCGGCAGCCCGCGTGGCCAGCCACGCGGCGCTCGCGTGGCGCGGCGCGCGGCGGATCCTGGGATGGATCCCTGCGGCGCGCGGCCGTGCGGCGCCCGTGTGGCCTAGCCGTGGTTGGCTGGGCGCACGGGATCCCCTCGGATTCCCTGCGGTCACGCGCGTGTGTGCGCTCCCGTGTGCGTGCTAAAACCCCAGGGGTTTTCCCCCTCCGCGTGAAGGTGCTCGGTGAAATGCTCATAAGGAGCGGCGGCGCGGTCAAGGGTTCGCCGGCGGCGAGGCTTGCCCGGGCCGACCAACGCGTGACAAGGTGCGAACGAGGAGGTCCAGGGGCACATGGCCGGGCAACAAGGAGGTGGCCATGGCCGGGAAAGGTGCGTCGGCGGCGAGACAGAGGCACGGCGGCGACGTGCTTGCGCGGGCGCACGGCGGTGATCACCGGCGACGGTGCGCGGGCGCGCCCAAATGCCAGAAACGAGCGTGCGTGCATCAGGTGAACGAGAAGACCCCAAAAACTGGGGCTTTTGCCCTCACGCGTGCGAGTTCCGAAGGGGCGCACCCATGGCGGAGCTCGGGGCGGCGCGTGCGGCGGTGGAGCTCGGGCTCCCGCGGCCGGGCACGAGCGCGTGTGGGGGCGCGCGGTTGCCGGCGACGAGGCGTGCACGGAACTGCCACAAAGGCGGCGCCTTTCCCTCTGCTGCTGTGTGCACGGAGCAAACCTCCATGGCGACGGCCATGGCGGCGCGGCGAGCAGGGCGACAGCGTTCCGGCGACGTGCGCGACTACGTGTGTCAAGGCAGGCGGCGGAGGCGTGCGTGTGCACTCGGTGAAGGCGGCGGCACCTGCAGAAGAGATTCCCAGCACGGCACGAAGGCCGGCTTCACCAAAGCGCGTGCGCGGCGGCGCGGCGGCGACGGCGACGGTGTGCTCGCGTTGCGCCTCGGCTCGAAGGCCGGGTCGACCACAAATGGGCGAGGGAGCGCGGCCTCACCTTGGTGGCCACGGGCCGGCGTGCAGACGTTGGTGAAGAGGGACGGAGCAGGGTCGTCGGCGAGGAAGGAGACGGTGGCGCGGAGCAGAGGAAGCAGGGGCGTCGCGGTCCTTGGCTTCGCAGCGTCCCCGAGCTCCCACGTGCGGGCCTTCGGCTTCGCGAGGTCGACGGCGAACTCGTGGGCGTGCTCCTGGCCTTCTTCTCCCTTCTCCCTCCTTCTTCTCCTCCGGCGGGCGGTGGCAAGGTGGAAGGGGACAAGTCCCCGAGGCGGCTAGGGTTGGGAGGTCTCCGAGGGCTGCGGCGGCGGCTTCTTATAGGCGGGGTGCACCACGGGGGCACGTGGACGGCTTGGATGCCGCGGAGGGGCGCGGGGCGCGTCGCGACGGCGCCATGGGCGGCGCGGCCCCTCGCTTTGGCGCCGGCGTCAGCCAAAAGGGAAAAGGAAGGAGATGACGGGGGCGACGTCACCGTGACGTGTGCATGACGCAACGCGGGGTCCACCTGGCAGCGACTCAGCGCGGGGGTGCGGTTGGTGGTAACCAGGCCGGCGCGCTGGTGGGCTGCTGGGCCGAGACGGGAAAAGAGAGAGGTGGCGCGGCGCGCAAGGAAAAAGAGAAGAGGGTGGTCCAGCGGACTTCGGGACTTTGGGCTCGCGGCCCAGAAGCTATCCTCCCCTTTACCTTTTCTATTTCTTTCCAACCCCTTTCTATTTTGGATCCAAATTTGAATGTAAATTCAAATTTGAAATCCCACTCAAATAAACTCCAAATAAAACCAAAAGAACTCCAAGTTTCTCACACTAACATTTTTATATTTCCTAGAAATTTTATTTAGCTCAAAATAAATCTAGGAATTAAAGGAGAGAAAAGGAAGACATCCTTAAATAAGTTGGTAATCACTCAAATAATTCATCGAAAATTTTAAATCCTCATTTTTATTAATTAACATTCCTCAATAAACTTGAGGGATGTTACAGACTCCCCCCCTCAAAAGAATCTCGTCCTCGAGATTAAGAAAATACCTCCGTCTCGAAGAGGTGCGGGTACTTCTCTCTCATGACAGACTCCTTCTCCCACGTTGCCTCTCGCTCGGTGTGATTGCTCCACAACACTTTGCAGAGGCGTATGGTGGTGCTCCTGGTAGCCTTCTCGGCCCAATCCAGAATCTTCACGGGGTACTCCAAGTACTCCAAGTTGTCTTGCAGATCGATAGCATCAGTGGAGACATGTTTGTCAAGCTTTGGGTCTAGACACCTCCGGAGTTGCGATATGTGGAACACAGGGTGCACTCCGGCAAGGTCAGACGGTAACTCCAGCCTATAGGCAAGTTTCCCCACCTTTGCCACGATCAGGAAGGGTCCAACGAATCTCGGGGCTAGCTTCCCCTTCACGTGGAACCTCTTCGTGCCTCTAAGCGGTGACACTCTCAGGAAGACGTAGTCACCGACTTCGAAGGAGACATCCCTCCGCTTTGGGTCAGCGTAGCTCTTCTGTCTGCTCTGAGCTATCTTCAAGTTCTCCCTAACCTTGGCCACATTCTCCTCAGCCTCAAGAATGGAAGCAGGACCGAAGAAGATCCTCTCCCCCACCTCAGACCACATCAACGGGGTTCTACACTTTCTGCCGTACAGGGCCTCAAAGGGTGCCATTTGCAAACTCGCCTGATAGCTGTTGTTGTACGAGAATTCAGCGTAGGGCAGACTCTTCTCCCAATCATTGCTGTAAGTCAACACACAAGCTCTCAGCAGATCTTCTAGAACCTGATTCACTCGTTCAGTCTGTCCATCTGTCTGGGGGTGGAAGGCTGTGCTGTAGTCCAAGTGAGTGCCCATCGAATCGTGCAGACTCCTCCAGAACTGAGCCGTGAACTGGGCACCACGGTCGGACACAATGGTGCGAGGTGCTCCATGCAACCTCAGGATATGCTCAACGTAGAGATCAGCCAACTGACTCACAGAGTACTTGTTCTTAACCGGAAGAAAGTGCGCTACCTTGGTCAAACGGTCCACTATCACCCAAATCGAGTCATTCCCCTTCTGAGTGCGGGGAAGACCTACCACAAAGTCCATACTGATATCATCCCATTTCCACTGAGGTATCGCAAGTGGCTGAAGTAGTCCGGCGGGTCTCTGATGTTCTGCCTTCACTCTCTGGCAAGTGTCGCATCGGGCAACATACTCAGCTATGTCTTTCTTCATATTCTCCCACCAGAACCGACACTTCAGGTCTTGGTACATCTTCGTGCATCCAGGGTGAATGGAATATCGAGATTCATGTGCTTCCTTCAGAATCGTCTTCCGGATATCCTCTCCACTGGGCACACATATGCGATTCTTCAACCATAACGTGTCTTGCTCATCAACGCGGTAGTCAGGGGCCTTGCCTCTTATCAGAAGATCTTTCACTTCCTCAATTTCAGGACACTTCTTCTGGGCTTGCCTGATCTGGTCTTCCAAGGTGTACTTTACCTTCAACTCGTTGAGCTGACCTTCCTCGATAACGTCAAGCCGCAATCGCTCCATCTCTAGGTACAACTCTGGCTGTTCCTTCTGCACCATTAGGTTGTTGCAGTAACTTCTTCGGCTCAAAGCATCGGCCACGACATTCGCCTTACCCGGATGATAGTGAATGTCGAGGTCATAGTCCTTTATCAACTCTAGCCATCTTCGCTGTCTCAAGTTCAGCTCTGACTGAGTGAAGATATACTTCAGGCTCTTGTGATCAGTGTAGATATCACACTTGTTGCCCATCAAGTAGTGCCTCCATATCTTCAAAGCATGAACAACAGCAGCCAACTCAAGGTCATGCGTCGGATAGTTCTCTTCGTGTTTTCGGAGCTGCCTTGAAGCATAAGCAATCACTTTGCCTTCTTGCATCAGCACGCAGCCAAGACCTTGCCTCGAAGCATCGCAGTACACCACAAAGTCCTTGTTGTCATCAGGAAGCGTCAACACAGGAGTTGTGGTGAGTCGGGTCTTGAGCTCTTGGAAACTTGCTTCACACTTCTCTGTCCACACGAATGGCGTGTTGTTCTTCAGCAACTCGGTCATCGGCTTCGCAATCTTGGAGAAGTTCTCGATGAAACGGCGATAATATCCAGCCATTCCGAGAAAACTCCTGATTTCTGTCACAGTCTTGGGCGTCTGCCACTTTGATACAGCTTCAATTTTTGAGGGGTCCACAGCAACTCCCTCTCCGGACAACACATGCCCAAGAAAAGCCACTTCCTCTAGCCAGAACTCACACTTGCTGAACTTGGCATACAACTGATTCTGCCTCAGCTTCTCCAGCACAATCCTCAGATGCTCTTCATGATCTTCTGCAGTTTCCGAGAATACCAAGATGTCGTCAATGAAAACCACGACAAACTTGTCCAACTCGTCCATGAACACCTTGTTCATCATATTCATGAAGTAAGCAGGGGCGTTCGTAAGACCAAACGATACAACAGTGAACTCATACTGCCCGTACCGGGTCACAAACGCGGTCTTGTAGATGTCCTCAGGGCGAATCTTCATCTGATGGTAGCCCGACCGAAGGTCAATCTTACTGAAGTACCTGGCCTTCCTCAACTGATCAAGCAGGTCATCAATGCGAGGCAACGGGTACTTGTTCTTGATGGTTACCGCATTAAGAGCGCGGTAATCGACGCACAGCCGTTGCGTCCCATCCTTCTTCGGCACAAACATCACCGGTGAAGCCCAAGGTGATGCACTCGGACGGATGTACCCCTTCTCACGGAGAGCTTCCAACTCCTCCTTCAGCGTTGCTAGCTCTAACTTGCCCATTCTGTAAGGACTCTGTGCCACAGGTGCAGTCCCTGGCACAAGGTTAATCACGAATTCCACGTCGCGGTCTGGTGGTAACCCCGGCAGATCATCAGGAAAGACATCGGGGTACTCACAAACCACTGGAACATCAGCCACTGTTTTGGTTGAGAGGTTGTACACAGCTGGTACTTCCCGAGACTTTAGCGGCTCGAAGGTGATCTTCGTTCCCTTCGGGTGCATCAAGGTTACTTGTCGGGGTGACGAGGAGATTACCCCTTTGTGAGCGGTGATCCAATCCATGCCCAGAATAACATCAATCCCGTTGGACTTCAGTACGGTCAGATCTCCGAGGAACTTGTGACCCTTGATGAACATCTCCACTCCCTTGCATAGCAAAGTGCACCTAATATCTCCGAGCGGGGAGCTCGTTATGATGGGTTTCGGACGGGGAGTCATGGGGAGAGATAGTTTGTTTACAAAGTTAGAGGACACATAAGAACTAGTTGCACCAGTATCAAACAGAATCAAAGCCTTAGTGCCACAAACTAAAAACTCACCGATCACGACGTCAGGAGCGTCGGTAGCCTCCTCCTCAGTCAGGAGGTTGAGCCTTCCGCGATCTGCGGCCGGCTGGGGAGCAGCCTGAGGTGGCCTCCCTCCTGGAGCTGGTGCCCTGGCAGGTGTAGCAGCGGCCTTCTTGCTGGGGCAGTCGTACGACTTGTGGCCTTGCTTGCCACAGGCGTAACACGTCGGGGTGAAACCTCCTGTGCTGGGCCTCGACGCGCTCTGCTGCGGGCGGTTGTAGCCACCACCCTGCTGCTGGCAGTTGCTCCTTCCTCCTGGGTATGGTGCACGGTTCCCTCCGAAGCCTCGTCCGGGTTGGTTGTTCCCCGGGCGGTAGCTCCCGCGGAGCAGGTTGCTCTGTCCGCTCCTCGGCCTCTGGAAGGATCGGTCGCCATGGTCCCGATCTCCGAACCTCTTCTTTCCCTTCATGCGCTCCTCATGCCCCCTGCGTTCTTCCTCGAGCGCGATAGCCCTGTTCACCAGGTGGCGAAGGGACTTGTGCTCGCTGGCCTTCAAGCTCTGGCGGAGACCATGGTGCAGGCCTCGCAGAAACCAGAACTGCTTCTTGTCATCAGTGGTGGTGTCGTCAGGGGCATAGCGTATCATTTTCATGAAGTGCCTCTCGTACTCCTCCACCCTCATCGCACCCTGAGTCATGGTGCGGAACTCCTGAGCCTTCTGGATCATGAGTTCCTTCGGCAGGTACTGCTCACGGAACACCTCACAGAACTCCAGCCAGGTGATGAATGCTGGGTTCGGGTGAGTCTCGGAGTAGTTGTCCCACCAAGACTTGGCAGGACCCTCGAGCTGGTGGACGGCGAGAGCGACACATTCCTCGTCGGTGTAGGCGGTGAGGTCGAGCTTCGTCTCGATCACGCGGAGCCAGTCATCGGCATCGAGGGGATCGTCCGAGTAGCTGAAGGTAGGGGCCTTCAGACGGATGAACCTCTCGATCTTCTTGGCGAAGTCCTCCTCCACCGGGGCGTTGCGGTTCCCACCGACTCGGTTCTCGACGGCGTCAGCCATCCTCTGCATCAGCTGTGTCTGCAGGGCCATCACCTCAGCTAGGTTAGGCGGTGGCGGTGGAGGTGCTTCTCCACGGCCACGACCACGCCCACGGCCACGCCCCTGGGGAGCCGGGTGTGGCGCAGGCTCTCCTTCGGCTTCCTCCTCAGCGCCTTGTCCGATGGGCGGAGGCGGTGGTGGTGGCACCATATTGCCTCGACCACGTCCCAGGACAGGCGCGTGTCCACGTCCACGAGCGCGTCCACGTCCACGTACGGGAGCGCGGCCACGTCCACGGCCACGGACAGGCGGGGCTGGCGGGGCTTGCTCTTCCTCGGCAGCCTCAAAGCGTCCCAACAGACGTCCGGACCTCCTGATCGACATCTTGCTGAAAAGCACGACCAAGGTTACAGGAAAAACCTCAGATACGTCTCTCACCAACAAATTGAGTCTGATATACAATCATGAAAATATTTCTACTAATATAAATCCTACACTCAATGAGAAGAAGCGATAAGAACAAACAACTCCATTAAGACCAAACAACCAGCATCCATTAAGAGTACATAAGTTCCCTCGAGGCTGACTCAAGCCTTGGAGGTCACACACATCAACGATCTAATATAGCGTTACAAGATCTCAAAAGGGTGTGCACATCTAAGTGTGAAAAGACTCATAACTCAACATGCACCGGAACAGGCTCTCGGCTGCATCGAATGACTCTTGGAGACTACCTACCTTGCAACTCTACTCTTAAAAGCATGCCCAAGCTTCGGCACGCTACTCGAAACGGGACTTCTTGTACCTCACTGGGTAACGGTCCTCATCGGGGAAGTCCTTGGGGAACATCCGCGACAGCCTGGAGTGAGCGGCCCTCACCTCGTCGGTCTCCACCGGAGTGGCCATGTCGGCCAGGGGACACAGGTGAAGCTTGAGGGCGGACGGGTGGAGCCTGAAGGTCTCCTTGCGGATCGCCCGCTGACGCTCGGGGGGTAGCAGACTGTTGAGCTCCTGAAGCTCGTCCACCCGAAGTGAGTCAGCGTCCTCCCAAGTCTTCAGCATCCGCTTGCACTTGTCCAGCAGGAACACGGAAGTCCTGGTGAGTGCGGCGATGTTGGCGGTGTTGTTGTAGTGGTCCTCCACGAGCTCTGTCACTCTGGCCTTCTCACGAACCAAGTTGCGCCCCTGGGCAGCGAACTGGGCATCCTTCTGGTCCAGCTTGGCGAAGAGACGGGTGAACCTAGCCTCCTGCTTGCGTAGATCCTCCTGAGCGTAGATCTTCTCCTCTCGAGCGGTCACCCTCTCAGCCTCAGCCTGAACTGCCAAAGAGTTGGCGTGGCGAAGTCCTCGCTCGAGCTGCTCAACTCGCTGGCGAAGGGTGAGGTTCTCCACGAGCAGGCTCTGGGTGCGGGGCTGAAGCTCCTTCAGCTCCAGAGTGGTGTACTCCAGTCTGCTGAAGAGTCCACTCGTCTGCTCGCTCAGTCGGCGGGCGTAAGTGTCGAGGTCCACGAGGTAGCTCCCCGTGGTGACGAGCGTGTCGTCGGCCTCACGTAGAGGTCCCTGAACAACCTCCTCCTCGTAGAGTGCTGAAGGGTCTGGCAGTCCGTTCACGATCGGAGCCACTCTGTAGTAGTCCTGAGGGATCAGCCTCAGGTCTCCAGTCCTGTAGACGTCGCGGTACCTGGCCAGCAGGTGGCGAAGTACGTGGCTGCAGGCGGTGTCCACAGCGTTCCTGACGTTGAGTCCAGTGCTGTGCTCGAGCATCCCGGGGAAGCCTGGAAGTGCCGGGTGGGGTAGGACGGCCACCGTGCAAAGCACTAGTGGTCCCGACAGCGTGCGGACGTCCTCAGCGCGGTAGGTGACGTGCGTAGGGGGAATCCCCAGCCTGAGGACGACCCTGTCAACCCAACGGGCGAGTCCCTCCATGTGCTCCGGGAGCAACTCCACCTCCTGACGAGCCATCTCCTGTGACACGGAAGAAATTTCTAGTTAGCGCAGGAGAGATAGAGCTTTTCAAAAGAAGGATAAGTTTTGTGATATAAGTCAAGAATGGTATATAGCAAAAGAGTTTCGTTTAGAGTCCTAATTTCTAACGACCATTTCTAAGGGCACGTGCTACGGTCAACCTGGCTCTGATACCATCTGTAACGCCCTGGGTTTTCAAAATCGGAAAACCCAGCATTCTGTCTCGTGATAGTCCCTGGATCAGACGCTATCACGCACAGGCATTCATCACAGATAAATAACACAGTCATACATCGAAATAAAGCATCAGAGTACGAATAATAATCTGAATATTACATGTCCTGATTATTCGGAGTACATCAATACTCGCCTCTCGGCGGAATAACAGAAATATGAGCCTACGCAGCGGTAGCTAGTCTTCAAAAGGTGTCTCCATCTTCAGGCATCTCCCACAGGCATCCTTGAGCGAAGCGTCGTGCCCCCTCAGTCGTACCATCCGTCGGCATTGTTGTCGTAGTCGGACTCGTACCCTGCAAGCTCAGGGGCTATCCCCAAGGATCGGGATAGGTCCACGTCACCAACCGTATGCAAGCTTTAAGTAGCCTATTTCTAAGGGGAAAAGAGTATCTCAAGGTAGTAGCAGGGTTTCCTATGCAGCAGCAGCAAAAATAGAGTAATATCTCCATAAGTTCACCATATCCCATATCTCTCATCCTCATCCGGATACATCTGGTTACCCAGATCACCGTCACCATCACCTATCTCCATCTAGGGTCGGTGCGAGAACTCCCACTCCTCGCACCTCAATGGTTGCACCCGGATCCGCGAGGTAGAGGGAGCAACTCTCCTCTCCCCGAATACAACCACGGCTCACCAATCACTCTCATCCTATAAGGGGGAGGTAGAAATCCCAAAACGTAAGAGTCGGAGAAACAACGGGTATGTCCATAACCGAGGACGCGGCTATACGTATAGATCTAAACTCTGCAGAGCGTGTACACCAGTACCCAACTCGGAATAGTACCCGGACGGTGTACGGCCGACCGAGCCTATCCTACCGGGCGAACACCTAGGAGTTACGGTTCCATCCTGCATCCGGGTCTCGATGCGGTCCCCCGCAGAAGACCACCCCAGAACTGTGAAAAATGCCCCCGTGTGGCCACACGGGAGTCGCACTGAGAGGGTGGACTCACTCCCACCTCTCCCCCACTGATACCCCGCTATCCTGCTGGCAGGTATGGTACCGCACTTGCTAGGGTCGAACGGCCCTATCCCCACTCTCGGCGAGGTGGTGTGTACGAAAGTCCCGTGTAACAGGCGACCCACTCGGTTTCAGACCGGGGCGAGCTCATGTCCTCCAAGCCATCACAAAATCCCCAACACCTGTGCTCCTAAAACGGTGTACCCGCCATAGGTACCAACTCGGGCAACGTCCGAGAAGACGATCCCTGGCCCCCGATCCCAGATCAGGTTGTCTCGAGCTCACCCCCGCCAAAATATCCCAAAACGCCTTCTCCTGCCGGTTTTCCCAACACACGCCAAGAAACTACCACAATAATCCCAACACATGCATAGCAAGCTCAGCACAACAATAAGCTTAAGTATAGCAGTGGTAGTAGGTCATTCAAGGACAAGTAAGTAAAGAGGCTATGCATGGGTTCATCATATCCATCTCTATGCATTAAATAAAGCACTAGCAGTTCTAAAATAACCATGCCTAATGGGCATTCAAAGATGGTCGGGCGTGAACCTGGGTACGAGTGGTCGTCGTAGCTGAGGTCGTCGTCGTAGTCCTGGTTCAGCTCTCCGGCTCCGGTAGCTCCTAGAAACGTATTTAAAATAAATACTCGGCTACTAGATAGCAATAAATCCAAGATAAAGAGCAAATAAGATCCAAAAAGAGGCAAACTCTAGTCTAGCACGGAGTTTGGGTTTTTAGAAGATTTTCAGAAGAAGTTTCATATTTTTCGGAGCTAAAACGGATTTATTATGAATTTCCAAAGATAAAATACATTTCTGAAATTAAAATACGCATATACAATATTGCAGACTCTTAGCTAGCTATAGGGTAGCTCAAACTGGCTCAACCCTGGCTTTAAGCCAGCGGCAGGCCGGCTACAGCTGCTGAGGTGGCGGCCACGCCGGCGGCTTTAAGCCAGCGGCAGCCCGCGTGGCCAGCCACGCGGCGCTCGCGTGGCGCGGCGCGCGGCGGATCCTGGGATGGATCCCTGCGGCGCGCGGCCGTGCGGCGCCCGTGTGGCCTAGCCGTGGTTGGCTGGGCGCACGGGATCCCCTCGGATTCCCTGCGGTCACGCGCGTGTGTGCGCTCCCGTGTGCGTGCTAAAACCCCAGGGGTTTTCCCCCTCCGCGTGAAGGTGCTCGGTGAAATGCTCATAAGGAGCGGCGGCGCGGTCAAGGGTTCGCCGGCGGCGAGGCTTGCCCGGGCCGACCAACGCGTGACAAGGTGCGAACGAGGAGGTCCAGGGGCACATGGCCGGGCAACAAGGAGGTGGCCATGGCCGGGAAAGGTGCGTCGGCGGCGAGACAGAGGCACGGCGGCGACGTGCTTGCGCGGGCGCACGGCGGTGATCACCGGCGACGGTGCGCGGGCGCGCCCAAATGCCAGAAACGAGCGTGCGTGCATCAGGTGAACGAGAAGACCCCAAAAACTGGGGCTTTTGCCCTCACGCGTGCGAGTTCCGAAGGGGCGCACCCATGGCGGAGCTCGGGGCGGCGCGTGCGGCGGTGGAGCTCGGGCTCCCGCGGCCGGGCACGAGCGCGTGTGGGGGCGCGCGGTTGCCGGCGACGAGGCGTGCACGGAACTGCCACAAAGGCGGCGCCTTTCCCTCTGCTGCTGTGTGCACGGAGCAAACCTCCATGGCGACGGCCATGGCGGCGCGGCGAGCAGGGCGACAGCGTTCCGGCGACGTGCGCGACTACGTGTGTCAAGGCAGGCGGCGGAGGCGTGCGTGTGCACTCGGTGAAGGCGGCGGCACCTGCAGAAGAGATTCCCAGCACGGCACGAAGGCCGGCTTCACCAAAGCGCGTGCGCGGCGGCGCGGCGGCGACGGCGACGGTGTGCTCGCGTTGCGCCTCGGCTCGAAGGCCGGGTCGACCACAAATGGGCGAGGGAGCGCGGCCTCACCTTGGTGGCCACGGGCCGGCGTGCAGACGTTGGTGAAGAGGGACGGAGCAGGGTCGTCGGCGAGGAAGGAGACGGTGGCGCGGAGCAGAGGAAGCAGGGGCGTCGCGGTCCTTGGCTTCGCAGCGTCCCCGAGCTCCCACGTGCGGGCCTTCGGCTTCGCGAGGTCGACGGCGAACTCGTGGGCGTGCTCCTGGCCTTCTTCTCCCTTCTCCCTCCTTCTTCTCCTCCGGCGGGCGGTGGCAAGGTGGAAGGGGACAAGTCCCCGAGGCGGCTAGGGTTGGGAGGTCTCCGAGGGCTGCGGCGGCGGCTTCTTATAGGCGGGGTGCACCACGGGGGCACGTGGACGGCTTGGATGCCGCGGAGGGGCGCGGGGCGCGTCGCGACGGCGCCATGGGCGGCGCGGCCCCTCGCTTTGGCGCCGGCGTCAGCCAAAAGGGAAAAGGAAGGAGATGACGGGGGCGACGTCACCGTGACGTGTGCATGACGCAACGCGGGGTCCACCTGGCAGCGACTCAGCGCGGGGGTGCGGTTGGTGGTAACCAGGCCGGCGCGCTGGTGGGCTGCTGGGCCGAGACGGGAAAAGAGAGAGGTGGCGCGGCGCGCAAGGAAAAAGAGAAGAGGGTGGTCCAGCGGACTTCGGGACTTTGGGCTCGCGGCCCAGAAGCTATCCTCCCCTTTACCTTTTCTATTTCTTTCCAACCCCTTTCTATTTTGGATCCAAATTTGAATGTAAATTCAAATTTGAAATCCCACTCAAATAAACTCCAAATAAAACCAAAAGAACTCCAAGTTTCTCACACTAACATTTTTATATTTCCTAGAAATTTTATTTAGCTCAAAATAAATCTAGGAATTAAAGGAGAGAAAAGGAAGACATCCTTAAATAAGTTGGTAATCACTCAAATAATTCATCGAAAATTTTAAATCCTCATTTTTATTAATTAACATTCCTCAATAAACTTGAGGGATGTTACAACAATATCCACAGAGTTCATTAGTCCTTGACAAGCCTTGTCCTCATCTATAATACCGACACAATTAAGCCTGCGTAGACACAAAACAAAACAGCCCGATGTAATGCCCAAGAAGTGAACATGTTATTGGAGTTCATCTTATACAAGTAAATCCATGAATGACATTACTACACAAAACAAAACAGCCCGATGTAATGCCCAAGAAGTGAACATGTTATTGGAGTTCATCTTATACAAGTAAATCCATGAATGACATTACTGGCAAAAATTTTCTTCAAACTTCTACCCTTGTGACTGCACATGAACATGTTATTGGAGTTCATCTTATACAAGTAAATCCATGAATGACATTACTGGCAAAAATTTTCTTCAAACTTCTACCCTTGTGACTGCACATGAACATGTTATTGGAGTTCATCTTATACAAGTAAATCCATGAATGACATTAGTGGCAAAAATTTTCTTCAAACTTCTACCCTTGTGACTGCACATGTGCAGACCCACCCATTATGACAGGTTATGTGGCCAAATTATAAGTTTTGAGTTAGCTCTTACTCTGGTATGACGTTGTCCTTATGTTGCCAGAAGTGCCATAGCTTAGGAAACCGGCCAGCTGTGATTATCAATGTCTTGAAAACTTTTCCAAAACAGATGTCACGCATTCCATGAGGGCTGTAACATATGGAGAAGAAACTGTGTATTAAATCGTAAATCTATTTATTACACATGACATGACATCAAATGCACTAACCAATTCCTGCACTAACCAATTCCTGCAGATGATTTCTCTCCACTTAGGTGCCACGCGCATAGCAGGTGTTAAATTTGTAAATACCTATTAACACAAAACAGGTTAGCACTAAGCTTATACATATGAAAAATTGAGAAATAGATTTCTGGATAACAAAAAATATTAGTTATACCCTGAAATCGGGATGATTGTCTGCACCTACAAAAAGGTAGGACAATGTTGGGTGCAACGCGGCTACGTAATTCCATGGGCCTTTCTTAAGATCAATTAAAATCTTTTTCAGACCTCTTGGACGAGTTTGAAATATTATGATACAATATGTGTAAGTGACTAACAAACATTTGCCAAGATGGCTGACATCTGCACATGCATACCAGCGCAATGAGCAAACTGTTTGCTGTTCAACCTACAAATTTCAATACAAACAAAATGTAAGAATAACAAAATTATTAAGTTTAAAATGAAAAAAAGATGTTTCTATCCTTCGATGTACCTGATATATACAATCATACTCATACGAGCATGTGCCTCTATCTGTTCTTTGTTTGTTGTACCTGAACACGGTAACCCTCCCCTGTTCGTCACCAACATAAAGATCGGGTCGCAATGGATGCCAATCCAAACTAGTGGCACCATATACAACGTTTTCCATCCAGTAATGCCTGAGCTTGTTATTCCAAGAATTGTCTTTATTGAGATGGTATATAGCAACTTCTTCATTTGTCAATGCAGCAAGAACTTCTTTTACGCATTCACCAAATTCTAGAGGATTCGGGTGAATGCTGAAAGCCTTGACTATTGGGGTCCAACCACATCCTGGATCACCAACTGGAAAAGCCTATAACAACTCTAGGGAAACCTGCAAGGAAATTAGAAGAAAAATTGCATAATTAAATGGCAAAAGCTAAATCAAACAAAACGCACGCTCACCCATTATAACATTTTGCAATATTATTTTGCCCATTCCACAAGGAAATAAACAAGAAAATAACACCATGTTGTAGACTTCTGGCGGTACATCCAATTTACTAAGCTAATGGAAATAACAGCAGAATAAGAGAAACGGCACCCAACAGCTCGACTTGCAAGACGGGCCAAGCTTTGTTTATGAGGAAAAAAAGCTTCATGCATGTATATAGCTGCAAAAGATGGTCATAAAGCGCAACACAATGCTACCACAACAGCTTGACTCACTTTCCTCGGTTCGCCTCGCAAGGCCAGAGCGAGGCAGGCAGAACAAAGTGCAGTGGTTTGGTTTCCTTCCTTCGTCATTGTCTTTATTGGTGGCCTTCTTGCACAAAGCAAAGCACTAGCGTAGCATCATTTCACCATCATCAAATAAGCACATTAATTTAACCAAAACACTTGGACCATACGCTGAACTAGGATTTGATTTTGATTCGTTAGTCTATGACTGATATGAAGGGCAATGGGTAAAGTCACCCCCACAAGTGCCTAAGAGGTCCTAGGTTCTGTCCGGAGTCAAGACTCTACCAAGCAAAGCACAATGCAACTCGATTTGCTATGATTTCTAGCAGCGCGAAGTGTCACAGCCAAAACTAATTTTCCTACCACAAGGGTACTTTTTATGCCGCTGGCCTAGTTTGACTACACTGCCCGTCAGAAAGGTCCACCACAAAGCATTGATTTCCTCCGCAGCAAGTTAAACGTGAATCGAGGCGCTGGCCTCGTTTGGAACGGAGCAATTGACCGGGATTGAGCCCTAATCCGTCGGAGATCCATTGCAGGCCAGGACCTGCCGCGCGTGGGTCTCGTTTGAGCAGCCAAAAGAAGGCAGGTGGGCAAAGCAAGCATACCTGCCAGTCGTCTTGATTCTCGCCGGAGACCGATGGATCAAGCCGCCGCTCCTTCCCAGCGACCATCCTTGCATCCATAGTTTCAGTGAGATTTACTCCTCCTCAAACGTTTGATTTTTGGCTCTCTCTCAATCACCCAAACTTTACACTAGAACTTGAATCAGACGGGGATTCATGGTTAGGGTTTGGGGGTTTCCGGGTTGGGGGTTCCCTCCATGGCCGGCTATAGAGGAAGCTCGGGGCGGCTCGCCGGCCGGCGGTGGAGGCGGAAGAGACGGCGGAGCGGAGGCGGCGAGGGCGCCGCCAGAGCCGGGCGGCGGAGGAGCCTCGGTGGGCGGTGGAGGCGGCGGGGGCTTCCGGGCCAAATGGGTTAGCGTCGGGCGGTGGATGAGGGCGGAGGCGGACGCGGCGGAGGCCGCCGGAGACGACGGGAGGCGCCGGCGGCGGGGGTGTCGGTGGTCGGGTGGAGAAGGCGATGCTCGACGAAGACGATGCGCCGGTGGTCGGGTGGAGAAGAAAGAAAGAAAGAAAGAGATAAAGAGAGAGAAGAGATGGATGGTTAGATCTATATCAACGGTTATGAATGGTGATTGATAAGGAGACAGATCCTTTTTCAGTCTCCAACCAGCTCACGGCGGACGGAAGGGGAGCATCTATAGGGCCATCTTGTGGAAGGTAGATTACCTTTCTATCTTTAAAGCCCATTAGGCCCAATTAACTCGGCAACGTATCCTATGAGAACCAACTTCGTATGAGAACTTCAATCATGATCACAGGATTCTCATCCGATGGCCAGGGGTAAAAGTGAATTAAGATGGGATGAGGGTGAGATTATGGTGGTGGGATTAGTGGGAGGGTTTAAGTGCTAAATTAACATCTTACCCCTGGCCATCGGATGAGAATCCTGTGATCATGATTAGAGTTCTCATAGTTCTCATACGAAGTCGTAAGAACAGCTGAAAATATTCACATTTGCATAGCAGCGATTCAACACTTCGGTAGTACTGATTCAACTTTTATTATGATCACTTCCAAATTTTGAGGCTAAAAAATATCGCAATTGTTGAAACGGAACAAAAGAAATGTTGAAACTGGGCACACGTATTTTTGAAACAACAGACACGAAATGTTACACAGTTTGGCGAGGGGCGCCGTCACGCAGGCCATGGACGCCGAGGCAGGGGGCACCGGCGTGCAGCAGGCCATGGAGGCCGCCGCGCAGCCCGGGGGCGGCCGTCAGGGCAGAGGGCTCCGCAGCGCAGGCTGGGGACGGCCGTCGGGGCACATGGCGACGCCGCACGGCGTCCATGGCGGAGCTGCGGCGTGCGGCGGCGGCGCAGCATGGCGCACATGTGCGGCAGCAAAATGGAGTCGCGGCGGCGTGCGGGGACCGGGGACAGAGGCAACTGGGCGGCGCGGAGGCCCGAAGGTCGGTGACGGCAGCGACGGCGAGCCGGCGGCGGCGGGGCAGGACAACTATTCATTATTTATTTCTCTTGTACTTACCATGATCTATAGTTTTATCTACAGTATTTTTTTCTCCAATCTAAACACACCCTTAGTATAGGGTTTTT
Source organism: Cenchrus fungigraminus (assembly GCA_036936925.1). Taxonomy (NCBI): domain Eukaryota; kingdom Viridiplantae; phylum Streptophyta; class Magnoliopsida; order Poales; family Poaceae; genus Cenchrus; species Cenchrus fungigraminus. The sequence continues at coordinate 90,823,443 of CM072776.1, read as the reverse complement.
TTGTTTTTTTTTAGAGGAAAAGAGCATCTATAGGTAACGCGAGCTATTTTTAACAGCCTTGTAGCGCGGCCCACTAGGCCCACAAACTTCGCGAGCGTCTCCGGCGTTTCCCCGTTTAACGCGCTGCCCCGAAGCTCGGGGTAGCGTGCTTTGAGAAACGTGCACGGGCAGATCGAACGGCCACGGGAGCGCGCGGGGTGGCCGGCTGCGCGTGCGTGTGGCTGATGAGTGCTCGGACAGGTGTCAACGTCTGGTTGCATAAGACGAAGTTTTCATTTCAAACTAAAATTTACCTTTTCTCTCAAACGAAAACTCTGATTTCAAATCCGTTTGAACCATCGTGTTCTTTAAAATTAATGCACCAAAATGAGATATCATAAATATTTTTTATATATATATTTTTTAAATAATATTTAAATCCATCGTTTCAACATTTTTGTACAATGTTATTCCGTAAGTGGAACAATTTGTCTTGATCCACGGAACAGTTTCTCTTAACCTATGGAACAAATTTCCTTTACTGATGGAACAACTTCTCTTTACTGATGGAACACTTTTTCTTGACCAACGGAACCATTTCTCTTGACCGACGGAACAATCCATCTTCATGATGGAACAAATTCTCCGCAGTGGAACAATTTCATTTCTTCAATAGAACAATTTGCCTTGACTTATGAAACACTTTCTCTTGACCCATGGAACAACCAATCAGCATACAAGCACAAAGTAGTTTATTCATAATCTGTGCTGCGGCTCCAACTCCAAGGCATGTGCATCTCTTGCGTGGGCTACTCAGTTCCAGGTCCCGCTCCATCTGCATGCATTCGTCAAGCCAGACTTAGGGTGCGTTTAGATATCCATACAATCCACTGTTTATCACCAACTTTTTACTATTCATCAACTTTCCACTATTCATTCCTCTCTCAAGTACCACGACCTACAGTGTTTTTTCTCTGCCAATCTAAACACACCCTAGGGTCACCAACTTTTTACTATTTATCAACTTTCCACTATTCATTCCTCTCCCAACTACGACGACCTATAGTGTTTTTTCTCTGCCAATCTAAACACACCGGGTCTGATTGGTTCCCTGGACACGCTGGGACCAGAGGCTCGTCAGATGCAGGTCACGTTTCCCCGGAGCCAGTACGCAGGAAACCAATCAACTTCACACGCGAGCCTGTCTACTTGAATACGGGAACCAATCAAAGGGTTGTTGCACCTGGCGAGCTCACGAGAGCCTTCATCCCTGAGAGCAAGTATTATAAAGGGCTGGGAGCTAGCTAAATCCTAGGTGGAAGAGCGAGAGCCTGCATCCCTAAGAGCAAGTATTATAAAGGGCCTAGGTGGAAGAGAGAGAAAACATGAAAGAGAAGGGAACGAGCGCCTCCCTAACCGCCCGCTCCAGCCGGCGGATGGGCTCTCCAGCACCTCCTATTCGTTGGCCTCTTTCCTTTGCAATAATTACTAGCGGGCCCACAGTTGTACTGAACTCGATCTCCAGGTGGGTATCACGGCACCCTTGCAGAACAAATTGTTAGACCACCCGCACCGGCAACGCCATCCGTCTCCTGGAGGAGACGGATGACGTTTTTTGCGCCGCAGCGGCGTACTGGAGCACCACCTTCATTTTCCAGCATGCCCCGGTCGACGCCTAGGGGGATCGCGGATCGACGCCATCCGCACGGGGCCCACGCTCCCAACTCCTCGCGCCTGCTCGCGCGCTCGTCCCGCCGCCGCCTACGCCGCCGCGGCTGCAGCTTCGCCGTGGAGCTCCGCCCACCGCGCGCCGAGAGGAAGAAGGAGGACGACGAGGGAGGGAGGGCCTCCGTCGGCGGCGCTGCAGGGGAGTTGCTGCCCCGGCGAGCAGGGGAGCAGCTCGCGCATCCGACCGCCGAGGCCGTCGATCCACCCCGTCTCGGCCCCGTCTAGGCTCCTCCGCCGCCATCCCCTACACCGCCTCGCCCGAATCGACGGCCTCGGTGCTCCCGCGGGCCGCCGCTGAGAGGTCCCTCCCTCTGCGTCCCGGGCTGCACGACCCCCGCCGCCGCCTCTGCTCCACGGGAGGGGAGGGGAGCTCCGCCTCCGCGGGAGGGGGAGGTCGGCCGGGGGGCCCGCCGCCAGGAGGGAGAGGCCGGCCGAGGAGCTCGACGGCGACGCCGCCGCAGCTCGCAGCTCCGACCGCCGGGCAGGAGCTCCAGCGCCCATGTCGCCGCGCCTGCTTCACCCGGAGAGAGAGAGAGATGGTGGGGAGGGAAGGGCGGCGTGTGGCGGCTGGTGCGAGGAGAGGGTGGCTCGCCGCACCCCTCCTCGCCGGGCCTCTCCTTCGCCGCCGGGCCCGAGCTCCCAAGGCGCCGTCGTCCCCTCCGCCCGAGCTCGAGCTCGAGCCGCCATGGCTGCCGCTCCGGGTCGCCTCGAGCAGGGGAGGAGGCGGCAACGGCGAATGGAGAAGTGAAAGAGAGGGAGGAGCTCGATCCGCCGTCGCCGTCTTGCAGTCTGCCGCCGCTGCCGGAGCTTGAGAGGGAGGGGCGGCGTGGAGAAGATAGGAGGCCGGCGGAGGAAGCGAGGCAGGGAGGCCGGTGGAGAGAGAGGCAGGGAGGCCGGTGAAGGGGTGGGAGGGGATAAAAAAAAATATGTGGGTCCCGGTTGTTGGGATGAAGGAGAAATATGGAGGATGATGAATGCGGGAGAAGAGAATATGAAGGAGAGAATGTTGATGAGGAGAATGGAATATTCTGTTTTGAAGGAGGTTTTGAAGTACCTCGAGTGTGGATGGTCTTATGACCTTTTGAAAAGTCTTACTGACCTGGAGCATCTACTCTTACACTGCATGCATGATCCCCATCTATCCTACACTGCAAAGTGGGTCAAACTGTCAGCTGACTGCAAAAATGAACTGACCCACACACAAAGGATGAACTGACCACAAGAAGTCAGTGTGGAAGTAAATCCAAACCAGTGCACTTGCCATATACAATTGGGCAAACATTACACCATAACAGAAAAGTGTCATGGAGTGTGACAAAAGAAGGATGTGGTAAACTACTGCCAAAGATAACGTCCAACAAGAAAAGCAACACTCCAACGCCTACTTTGGCAATCAAAGCCGATATACAGTTGTGGTCATCAGCAATTAGCTACTAACCATCTACCAACAAATTGTGCCACTAAAAACAGTAAAAGATAGGGGGAAAAAACATACATGACAACTCCACAGGTCCTTTTTTATTCAATCAGCAGGGTAAGGTAAAAGGCATAAACATGCTAAAAAAATGTGAGCTCAGCATCAGTTCAGTGCTAGCTCTGAATTTGTCACAAACCTCGTCCATCTTGCCGAGGTCCAGTCCCTTGAAGTTCTTCAACGCCATCAATACTATAGAAGGCCTCCCGGGACTCCAGGTTATCATTGAGCATGCACTCCTCCTCGATGCCGGAGACAGGAGACATAGTAGTCGTAGGCCATCTTGGGGGGCTTCTGCTTCCGCAAATGGCCATCATTGAGCGTGCACTCCTCCTCGACGCCGGAGACATAGTAGTCGTAGGCCATCTTGGGGGGCTTCTGCTTCCGCAAATGGCCTGGTACTACATGACATAAAATGAAAGACCAGAGAAGATTAGAGGGGATAGCAACAAAGAAAAGGTGCAGAACAATGCTAAGAGGGCAAAACTGTACCAACAGAATCCAATATCAAAAAATCGCCCTGTTCTGAATGCTACATAGACAGAAAAGCCAAAGCACAAACAACCTAAATGCCAAAGTATGATTCTGAAAATTGTGAAAAGACAATCCACAAGACAAATACATATGCCATTTAGGTTGTAGTGATAAAGCACAAGCTTGAAACCAACAAAGACTGCATACAGTAATTCTGTGAACTAATTCAGAAATTATAAACAAGTCTAGATTGCAAAAATTAAAAACAAGACTAGACTGCATACAGTGCCATACTCCAGGTTAAAAAACAGTAACCTGAACTGATCAGGTCACTCAAAATAGAATCTACACAGCATCATGTTGACTTGCCTCCTTATTTTTGTGCAACAAGACAAACAACAATGAAAACCTTGGCACTGAATATGCTAGTCCACAGCCTAAAGGCCCACATAATGTCAAAATATACACACACCACAAAAACGAATCCAGAACTAGGATGGTGTATGCTTCTAAAATGATAAAAAACTAACAGTTACATTACACTGTATAACAGAGACAGGAAGAGAGACAGAAAGTGAGAGAGAGCGAAAGTGAGTGAGAGAGAGAAACAGAGACAGAGAGAGAGAGACACACACACACACACACAGAGAGAGAGAGAGAGAGAGAATGACTTGCCTCCTTATTTTTGTGCAAAGCACATACTTGCAGTGTTATCCATTGTAGCATTCAATTATAGGCTTCGTGTCAAGCCCCAGCTTGTGGAAATAGGACGCCCACTTACTGCACTCGCCTTTCACCACCAGGTTTTTCCACACGGTAGATGAAAAGGGAAATGCACATCCTTCAGCCAAACAACAAGGAGTCAAGGAAAGAGACATCAGAAATACATCTCCTTGGTGACATCAGAAATACTTCTCCTTATCAGGAAAAAGCACATACTTGCAGTGTTATCCATCTCTTTGGTGACATCCTGTGCACATAACTCTGCAGCAGAGCTCACAGCAGTCAGCTCCAACCAGTTCTCAGTCAGTTGCACCCAGTTCTCTGCAGCAGAACAAAGCCACCATGAACCGGCAACACAGAGAAATCACATACAGTGACAAGAACTACATGTTACCAGCTACTGACATTCAGAAACTTTCCAGAGTCTGAATACATACTTGAGCTGGAGGTGTAGCAGGCCGACATCCCTGAGCTTGAGGAGGAATGAGGAGTCTGCATTCCTGAGCTCGACATTCCAGAGTCTGCATGAGGAGGAGGTCCTGCACGGCATGTCCCTTCTACCAGATGATATGGCTCTCGTCTGCCAGACAGCAGTTCTTGTCCCGGGTGCACGGTGCGGGCGACGGTGCCGCTGTGGATGTCTTCCAGGCCCATCTAGGCGATATGCATCAGCACCTCGACAAAATGGGCCTAGACAGCAGAAAAATAAATAAATGCTAGTATTCGCAGTCCACATGAACAAACAGACATGGACATGAACAAAAATAAACAGAGGGTGAAAAAGGAAAAGATTAAAATATATACATGAACTAAATGGACAGTTTGGCGTTATCACTCTTTAAAAGGAAAAGATTAAAATATATACATGAACTAGGATGGTGTATGCTTCTAAAATGATAAAAAAAATAACAGATACATTACACTGACGTGGCCTGCGAACAATATATAGATGCTACCATGAGATGTTAACTTCACAAAGGGGCACAGCAAAGAGACCGGAAAAAACATGTGTGCATTCATTAATTTTGAAAACCGTGTTTAGGGATAGGCATAAGGTTTGGCACTTCAAAAGCATGCAAAATAGTATTCCTGGTGGTATTATACAAATACAAGGCTCTTTGTATGTATGTATTCTTGTGCTAACATGTTCAAAATTCATGACAAAAGAAGGAAGATTTACTTTTCCGTCGCGAAAAGTAAACGAGCCTACAATGAAAATTCCAAAAGAAAGAACAGTGGGCCAGCATGTCTGTGCCTGCTGGTATTTTTACAAGTCAAAATATTCCTACATGTTAGCAAAGATCAGACAGTACATTGATAGTCAACTACACTGTTATGACATACAAAAACTCTGGAAGCACAAGTGACAGTAGACAGTGTCTCCTAACAGATTACAGCAACAGAAAGTTCAGCATATTACCTCAACTAAAAGGATAGAGATAGATGACCGTGACGACATGGATGTACTTCTACTCCGGCGGCGTTCTCACTGGACCGCACCTCGCTGATCCTCTGGAGCAGGTCTCCACCTTGTAGGTGGGCAACATGCCACACATGCTCACCACGCGACTTCTCTTGCAAAGAAAAACACTTTTTAGTTTACAAAAGATACATGACAATACACTGTAATGATAAGAAAATAATACATGTGATAATCAGTAGGCCTTGTAGTACCCTGATACAAACATACAAGACATACATTACATAAGAAATAAAAAAGAAAAAGACGCACTGACAGGAAAAAATTACATTACAGCTCCCAGCTGAGAAAATTACAGTACAGGAAAAAAAATAATGGACATTACAAGTGACATAACAGACAGGAAAATTGACAAAATTAACAATGTCTTGCTGAATCTCAAAATTGACAAAATTGTCCCTCTTCCATTGACAAAATTGACAGAGATACAGAAAGAAAGACAAAGAAAGAGAAAGACACACAGAGAGAGAGATGCATACAAGAGAGACAGGGAGAGAGAGAGAGAGAGAGAGAGAGAGAGAAAGTGTTGTAGAGTTCTTGCAGGATTCCGGTAAAATGAGCCTTGAGAAATCACCAATAAGCTAGTTCTGAGCCAGGTCCCTATTCCAAAGGAACAAATGCACATTTCATTAACAAGGGAACACAAATGCTAATTTTTGCAGGTAATGACAAAATCTGAAAAAGTCAAAATGTTTTGCATAATAAAGATAAAATCAAATAAACATATCCATTTAACAACACAGTAAAGCATAGTTTTACTCTTGGGGTAGAAACATGAAGAACAAGAATTTAAAATGACAGAAGGACAGAAATAGATATAGTGTGAACCAAATACACATGAAAATGATAGAGGGAGAATTTTGAAAGCAAAGAAACACATGTACATAAGTAGAACAAAAAAAACTAATTTCAAAGGACAGAAGGACGACGTGTTTCTCTTTCGGTGGTGACCAGTTCTTATACCTTTTTGGTTTTGAAGGTTATGTGCTATTAAATTGATATACACAGACAGTACACTGACATTGTAAGAACAGAGCACAATTCAAATGGTGAAAGACTTGGGTCAAACACCACAGAAAAACTTTCACAGTTTGTACTAGGGTGGAACGGCAAGCACATAATGAAGTTCCAGTATCATAAAAAACAATAGCCGACAGCCAGCATCAGGCTGCACTGTTGCATTCCACAAGATGTAACAAGGAATACTACAAAACTAACATGGAACCATCTCAGACTCCATGCGGAAATAACTAAATAGTCACAATCAAGCATAGAATGCAGAGAAGGCAAAGCCTTAAGCTTAACTGAGAGGTGAAACCCAGAACCTAAAATCAGTCAAGTGAATCAACATTCTAGCACAAGAATTTATAAAACAAAAGCCAACATTTTACACTACGAGTAGCCACAGTTGAAACAGGCACGCATGACCTACATTTACAACCTACTGCTAGTTCACATTTACATGGAAAAGGGAGAAGAAAAGAATACATGAATTGCAGTTTACTGACATGAACTGCAGATTCGGAATCAGTTTGAATCTGCATGATACCAAAAGATGCTATAGCAGGGAGTGTGGAGTAACAGATCTCAGGTGGTGGTGACAAACCTTGGCCACCATGTCAACATTGTATTTCTTGCTGACACCCAGATGTTCAGGAGGGGGGCTGTCATTGCCTTTGAATATCTTCCAGAGCTACATGTACCATACAAGTGGAGGGAAGAATTAAGCATGTACGGAATTTCTCAGATGCTCACTAGGCAAAGCAGAAATAAATGACAGCAGCAGCAGGATCACAACCCTTAGTCAGGTCCAGGGATGAAGACTCGCCTCCGTAGTAAATCAGTGCTATCCATGTGGAGACCACGCATGCACAAACATAAGAAAAAAGAATGCTTCAATATGAGTAAGCATGAAGCTACGTAAAAAAAGATTGTTATCAGGTACGCCAATGAATTAAACAAGACATGATCTTCATAAACAGAGGCCTCCTAGTCTGATAGCCTGATAAACAGCCAACCAAAAGCTCAATGATATGGCAATATCGCTAGCAGCGACTACTGAAAAAATTGAGGCTGGCTCAAGAACAAAGGAGGTAAATATACAATACAACTAGGAGATTAAGCACAAAGGAGGCTGGCTCAATGATAGACAATAAACTAACCATTGAACAATTAGGAACAAATTAGTGACAGTACACTGTCAAACAAACTTGCCTATAAGAAAAATGAATTACATGATAGACAGGATGAGATGACAAACACCAGGAGAGTATGCAAGGCTAATCGATAATTTGACAAAAAAACACACACACCAATAAATCTTGAAAAAATGAACAAAATAAAAAAAAAAGGGAAGAGCTCTGTTTCAGACTATGAGAGAAAGCCAGGCAAGACATTAACTTCATTTTTCAGGCAGGAAAAATAAAAAATAATTAAACAAAGTGGTGAACAAACAGAAACTCCCTGGAGCCTTGCACCCTGCCTGCTCAGCTTGCTCAATTAGACATGCATGTAAAAGGACATTAACAGAAAAACATGCCGGATCAAATTCAGATTCAGATTCCGAAGACATGCAGGTTCAATGCCTCTTGAGCACACTGACAGTAACAACACAGAAACAAGGAGTCAAGGCTGACAGCCACAGAAACACATAAACAAGCACGATGACAGGCGTGGCTGAAGATGGAAAACAGTTACAATTGGGAACTGTAGGCACCAATGACAAATAATTTACTGAATCTTAAATCCCCACCAATTAACTTTTTCATTGGATGCCAACCCAAATAACCAAATAAACATAGCACTACTATGATAGTTCAAAGTCAAGTGCATAACATCTCAGGTCTACCCCTTTAAGTTGCTTCTAGCAGCAGGGAAACAATCTAAAGCCAGAAGTGCTGACCTCTTCATATGGCACCGCATTGGCAGCAAGATCTTTAAGAGAAGCCTGCTAAGATTGAGCCTCTGCAACGTAAAGAGAACCACTGCCCCAAAAGTGGACAGTAATGCTACCCTTCTGTTGAGATCCTTGTTTGGGAGAGCTGGAAGTCCAGCATCCTGGGGTGTGCTGGTTGCCTGAGCCTTGTCTTCAGTCGACTCAGGTTCCACAGCCTGCTCATTCTGTAAAAGCAAAACACAGTGAGACATCACTCCATTAAAATCTGTAAATCACACTAACACTGACAGTTCATTTCCATAGAGAAACACAATGACAGTTTAGAAATGGATGGTTAATTCATTGACAAGAAGAAAAACAAAATAACCACACACACACACTAGCCCTAGTAAACTAGTTGGGCACAAATGACACCCCTAGTAAACTACAGGGGCAACAAGCCGAGGCAGTCGGGCACAAACTTAACTTTTCCAAAGCTCGAATGCACAAACCCTAATCGCCGGATCGATTGCAGAAATGAAAGAAACGAATCGCAAAATCTCACATGGAAATGGTGCTCGAAAAATGATTAAAAAAACAAACCCGCTGCAACAAAACAAACGGGAAGTAGAGGGATGAAGAGGAGTACCGCCCAAAGTCGAATGGGCCGATCGACTGCGGAAAAATGAAAGAGAAGAACACGAAGACGAGCCGAAGCGCAAAAAATGGCACATGAAAACGGAGCTCGAAATGGTGAAAACAAAACAAATCATCCACATCAAAACAACCCGGAAGTAGAGGATGAAGAGGAGAAGTAGCGCCCCAACCCAAATCGACGGAACGAGCACGAGGATGGGACAGGGAGAGGGCTATGGATCGAACCGGGCGCGCGCGGATCCCTAATCGCCTCGGCAAAACGCCATGGCCCGGTGGCGAGGTCGGCCGGCGGCTGGATTTGAGCTCGATTCAGGCGAGCGGCGCGCGGCGTGAGCGGCCTCCTCTGCTCCCCGTGCAGCGCTTGCGGGCGGCAGAAGCTCTCTCTCTCTCGCGCGCGGAGGAGGCGGAGGCTGCGGTGGCGGACAGCTCGAGGTCGGCAGGCGGCTGCTCGATTCGGGGCGCAGCAGCGTCAGCGGCGGGCTCCGTCGGCGGCCGGATCCGCTCCCGTGCGCCGCGGCCGGGTGGCGAGGCGAGCATCTCCTGCGGAGCGGAGCCTCCGCGTCGCTCGATGGAATCGGGGGGAGGCGAAATGGTCGGGGCTCGGGGGAGGAGACGACGAGGAGAATCTGACACCAGGGCCCACGTGTAAATGACACAGAAGAGGACACCCGGGACCAAAAAAAAAACGGACGGTGGTGGGAGGAGACGCAGCAGATCAGACGGTGCGGGAGGCGTGTGAGAGATTGCTACATTTCACACATGCAACATATAGCTTTTCCTTAAAAAAAAGACCGTGTTACTCGGGCGGAAGCGTGCGGCGCCAGATATTTTTTCTTTCGAGACACCATATCATTTAGATGGGGATAATTTGTTCCAACAACAAAAAAACAATTATTTATTTTGAAACATATGTTTCAGCAACAAACGAAAAATTGTTCCATCATCTAAAGAACATTTGTTCCAGCAGATAGGAACATTTGTTTTAGCAATTGAGAATAATTGTTCCATTATGAGAACAATTATTGAATTTAAAATATTCAAAAAATATATTCATGAAGGATTTAATTTTGTTGCATTAATTGTAAAGATCATCACAGTTCAAAAGGATTTGAATACGGAGTTACGATTTGTAAGAAAATCGATTTATACTTTTGAATCAAAATGGAATTCCGCCTATCTCGCCCTCTGTCCACGGACGTCGTCGTCGTCCACAGCCCGTATGCGTCCCACACTGTTCAATCCCGTCCCGCACGAATCTCCAAGCGCGTGCTACCCAGAAGTTCTAGGTACGCGCTATATATACTCCCTCCGTCCCGTAAATAATGCAATCCTAGCATCTGAAAAAAAAATCTCACAAAAAAAGTGCAATACTACGAATTACCTTAAGTAAATCAGATCTGTTTTGCATGTTAAAACTAACTCCTGACCATCATTTTAGTAAGTCTTATTAGTTGCATGTAGCCTAGCATTTTAGGAATTGCATTTTAGGCTAGCATTTTAGGAATTGCGTAGACAGGGGGGAAGTTGACCGGCGCTCGGCGACACGCAAAAAAACAAGAGCCTCCATCTGGACATAGAAATACGGAATTTCTAACGATTGCTGGCTAAAAATCTGTTTTGTCCGTCACTCAGTTTTTCTTTTTTCTTTATGGTTTGCTACATCAGGTCGTTTGTTTCTCTTTTTGTTTTTTTCGTCCGGCCCATTAGCACGCACTCATTGTTGATTAATATGGTCCAGTAGCACATCATCATTTTTTTGCCGCACGGACAGAAGCACTCAATTTCTCACGTCGCTTGGTCAATTTTTAGCTCTCACGTGGCTTGGATGATGAGGCGAGCCAGGCCTATTTCTCGCTTGTGATTTGTTAGTGTTATTTCGTCAGCCAATTAGCACGGCAGATACGATCCATAAACTTTGTCACGTCATAACATGAGCCACAGGCGCCAGGCAAAACTAGCCGCTTGCTAACTGAGCTAGCAATAGCATCATGCACGAGCTACGGAGCTAGTGTACCGTGTATGTGCATCCCAGTTGATGAGAAAACCGAGCAGCATTCCTATTCTAGTTGAGTGGACGGTGTATAGACCTGCCCCAGTGGCCACGGACTTGGGTCGTGTCACCATGTATGCGGGCCACAGACGGCAACTAGCCGTGACTGTTGCTAGCTGGGCTAGCACTAGCACCCATACCACACGATAAAGCACTCTGCCTAGTCGACAAGCTAGCCAAGTAGTAGCAGCATTCCTGAAAGAGTTGGTGCATTTGCTCCAAAAAAAAAAAACCCTTAACCCTCATGGTCAGTGAGGGTGCAACATGCATGCATGCATGTTTGTATTGTAATATATTGTATATTTGTATGTGTATGTCACTATATTTTTTGAATTTTTTATCGAAATATAAAACTAATTGTACATTTCATGTATGTATGTGTGTGTGAGTCAATTTTCTTTCACTCGGACATTGTATTGTTTTGTACGACCAAGAGCATATTAGTATTTTTATAATATTTTATTTTTTTGTCTATAAAATCATGCAATGTCTTTGTCTTTGTTGTTGTTTATGTATTGTCTATTTTTTCTCATTTCATTTTCCCTTTAGAATAGCATAGTTTTTTGTATTGTTTTTGTTTTGTATGTATTATCCATTTTTTTCATTTTATCCGTATCTTTTTTCTCCTTAGAACAACATCGTTCTCTATATTTATTTTATGTTTTGTATGTATTATCTTTGTTTGGTTGATTCAAGTTAAAATTTCACTCACATTTCTTCTTTTGTTTCATGATTTAGGAATTAACTGATTTTATAAATCCGCTCATTCAGTTTTTCGCCGGCAGAAAATTAATAGGTGGCATTTTTGTGCTAGTACAAAAATCGAGTGCTGGAGTGTGTGTATGTATGTGTGTATTCACAAATTTTTTAGAGATTTTCTTAATGTAATATAAAATTTATCTATTTTTATTTTTTGTATTTTTTATATTTAGAATATTTTTAAACTCATATGAAATTAGTGTAAAAACTTTTTAACACATAAACAATGATGCTACTCCCTACTGTGAATGCGTGTTCTTATTTGGTCATTTTTGCCTATTCTTCAGTTTCCTAGGTGATAGCTTCATGAGATTTTTACTCAGTTTTGTGGTGTTCACTCCAACAACAAAAGTGAGTGTTTTTTTTTGTTTTGCTTTTTACTCGATTTTCAAAATCTTAGGAGTTCCAGATGTTGTTTTTCTGTTGGTCCAAAATCTTGGTGATAGCCACACAAATTTTTAGCCGGTTGTTGGCTAGTCATTCCTTAGAAATGAGGCTTCCTATGTGTCTTCCGGCCCAACTGCGGCCCATGAAACGGAGCAGCACAATCAAACAGCTCCAACCTTTCAACATTTTGGTAGACCTAGCTCAGCAAATTTTATGAATAGTTTCAACAATTTTATTGAACTGATTTAACAATCCTATGATTGAAGGTTAAAACTGAAGTAACGAAATGTTAAAGTCAGAGTAATTAAATGTTGAAATAGCAATCAAGAAATGTTAAAATCAGAGTAATCACGGGTAAGGCGGTGCTCGGTGCTGGCTGTTCGCTGGCGGCTCGCGGGTGCTCGCACCTTCTTCTCTGGCGGTGTGGCTCACGGGCGGCGCTCGCACCTTCTTCTCCAGTGAGAAGGACGGCGCGGGCTCACGCGACGGCGAGCAGGCGCAGTGGGCTCGTGGCGCGGCGTCACGGCTCCGAGCGGGCGCTCCGGCGAGCAGGCGGCACCCAGGCTCCGCTGGCCGGCGAGCGGTGCAGGATCCGCGGCCATGGTGCACGGACCGCCACCAGGAGGCGCGGGAGGCGGAGGACAGCGTCGGGCGGCGGCGGGCAACACGGGCGGCGGACTGGCAGAGGACGGCGACGGGCGGCAGGCATGAGAGAGAGAAAAGGAGAGGGAGAGAGAGTGGTGGAATAGGGTTTGGTGGTGAAAATCCAACGGTTATAGTTTGTTGTACGAATCTCAAACACCGGAAGATCTTCCAGAAGATATATAGGAATTCCGCCTAGAAATAGTGTATATCTTCTAAGGCGGCCTAGATAAATTATGCGGCCACAGCAAAGCCCAATAACATTGCGGGAAGACACGTCGACGCCAACGCGCCTTCCGCCATCCCTCTCGCGGCCTCGCCTGTCCAGACTGGGCCTTATTGGGCTGGGGGCAGATCAAACCACGTAGTGCAAGTAGGCCATGCGTTAACCTCAAAAAACAAAAAAAAGTAGGCCATGCGTATCGCGCGCGCAAGCCGCTAGAAGGCCGTGCGTTGGCCTTGTACGTCGTGAGCCACGTGGGCACGTGGCCATGCCCCGATTAAGGAGAAGGCAAATAGGTCTTGTAGATTATTAGTCTCAAGAATCTTTTAGCCTTTCAAGACTAATGCTGAATTCACAAGAAGGCAAATAGCCTCAAGAACTTTTTATGTTGTTTCTTCAGCCTTGAAACAAACAAAAAATAAATACATTTTTATTTTAATGCCACATGCTAAATAGATAAAATACATAGAGTTGGAACAAAAATATTTTATTGCAAAACAAAATGTTTAGGTAGAAAGAACAAATAAGTTGATTATTCAAGAATACAAAACAAATGCTTAGAAAAAATGAGTCATATTCATGGAACAAATTATTTGTTAACATAGAACGACTTTTTTGCATGGATGGAACACATTATCTTTATGCTCGGAACAAATGAGTCAAGCTCTTGGGACAAATTTTTTTATTGACATAGAACAACTCGTCTGCATGCACGGAACAAATTTTCATGAAATGAGTAATTGCTATTCCAAAACCTGCTTATTTGTTGTTTCCCAGAAAAACCTTTTAACTACATGAGGATAGAATATGCCACATGAGAGAACACCTTTATTGGAGAGTCCTTGTTATGGATATGTGTGGTATGAATGCAAAAATTGCTTACTGCCGAGAACTAGAGTTCTTGAGTCATAATGAGTAGTGTAAAAAGTAAATAAAGAAAAAGATTCCGGAAGGCTGTTTGAGTATGTAATGAGGGATTGATGACTATTTCTGTTCATCCTACGCATGGTCATGTCAAGCGAATTTTCCGTGCGACCCCAATGGTGCTGGTGTGATCTCCACCTTACAAGACGTGCATCCGATCGATGGAACCATGTGACTGTCGACATCATACAAGATGTGCATTTTCTTTGTAGGTGTGGATAGCACCAGCGTCATAGAGCTGCTGGTTTTGCATTTAGTCTCATAGTCTCTTTGTCCTGGGCTTCTGTCCGGTGTATAGTATTCCAAACGGGCCGCCCGGCCCGAGCACGGCCCGAGCACGATTTGGCCCGGCCCTATGCGGCCCGACCCTATCAGGCACGACGGCGGAATAGTGCCGTGCCGTGCCGTGCCTCGTGCCGGAGTGGCGGCCCAAGCACGACACGATGGCCATTTTTTCGTGCCGTGCCGTGCCTAAGCACGATGGCGCCGGCCGTCGGGCTCGTGTCGTGCTAGGCACGATGGCAAGCCTCCGCTGCCGAGCTGTGAATCCAACGAGGGGAGCTTGGGAGGGCAACCTCCGCCGCCGGGCTGCGGCGAGCTCCGCCATAGGGAGAGGGACCTCCGCTTCCAAGCCGCAGCGAGATCCGCCATGGGAGCGCGACCTCCGCCGCCGGGCCGCCGCGAATCCGTCGCGGGGAGGGCGACCTCCGCCGCCGGGCCGTCGCGAATTCGTCGCGGGGAGGACGACCTTCACCGTAGGGCCGCGTCGAGCTCCGTTGGAGAGGGGCAGTCGGGGCGGCGGCGGTGGTGCTGGAGGGAGGGGTACTCGGGCGGCGGAGAGAAGAGGAGGAGGAGGAGGAAGGGTGGCGGTGTGGCTGCGGGTAGCCGGCGGCGAGATCGCCGGACCGGGAGGGGGCGTTGGCGAGGTAGGTGGCGGCGCGAGGGAGGTGGAAAGGAGCAGGGGAAAAATTTTAGGGTTAAAGGATGAAGGGAGTAGTTTATATACTGGAAGTAATATGGGCTCCTAGCAGGCTGTTGGCAGGCCGGGCCGATTTCGTGCCTGAGGCCGGGCCGCTTTCGTGCCGCCCCCTATCGGGCCGTGCTTGGGGCCGGCCCAACGGGCCGAGGTGGCGGCCCAGGCACTAAAAGGTCGTCGGGCCGGGCCGACACTAGGCACTATTGATCGTGCCTCGGGTCGGGCTAGGGCCGTGCTTTTTCGGGTCGTGCCTCGTGCCGCTGATCGTGCCCGACCCATTTGGAAATCTATAGTCCGGTGTCTACTACAAAGAGCATATTTCACTGTGCGGTCCTGAAACCTTGTGTAGGGTGGTGTGTAGTGCGTTTTTTGTGCTGTGTAGTGCGTTTCAAAACATTGAGTGCTAGAACCTGTCCCCTAGTATCAACTTGAATACTTCTATGTGGGTACTAATGTAAAGTTTTGGGAAGATAATTGACTAGGTTCTTGAGTCTTGCTATTCAATATTTTAACTAGTATTGTGGCCCAGTTGTGGGATGGGGAAGTACTGAAAAGTAGTGGAGCTGGCAGCTACGATCAGCTTTAGTGAAGATGAGGATGGCATGATTTGGCTATTTTTCTCTAAGAGCATCTCCAACAAATGATGTAAATCAAGATGACTAGGTAAAAAAACAAATCTTGCCTCAAAATTGGCGCGAAATCCCGCGCGCCGACCGCCGTTCCCGCGCATGCTTCGCCCTCCTGCGCGCGAAATCCTGTGCCCATGGTCGTGGACGCCTCTCCGTTCCGCAGTCCCCGCAGGCCGCAGAACGCCGTGCTTCATAGGTACCCGCTCGAGAAGCGGGGCCTCTTCCCCCGCGTCCGCGTCTCCGGCGACATCACCCTCAGGATCTACCTCATCCACGAGAACCAGGATGGTAGTAATCAGACCAACAATGGCGCTGCCACTGCCGTTGCTGACATGGGCGGCGCTCCTGCACCCAACCAACAACAGGAACAGGAGGGCGCCGGCGGTGAGGCCGAAAGGATCCTCTGCTCCGCCTTCGGAACAGGAGAGGCGGCGAACGTTCAGCAGCAGGGGAAGAATCATGGCCACTAGCACGAACAGGCACGGCTTCGCATCTTCCGCTCCGTGCCTACATCTCCAGCCTCCGGAGAAAACCAGCAGCAGCTCGCCGGACGTTGCACGCCGGGCTCCGCTTTCAGCCTGGTGGAGACAAAGCCGCCGCTGCCGGCCAAGATGTGCCCACGGGCCGCGGCGGCCGCGCTATCGATTCCATTCTTGCTCTCTGTTCACTCCTCTGCTACCGCGCTCTCGATTCCAATTCCATTGTTACTCGCGATGGAGTGCCTTGCCAACATGCAAGTCTTCTCGCCCCTTTCATTTTCCTCTTGTTTTTAATCTCGCCTAATTTCTTAGCACACGGTGGATCAGACGAAGAGGAAATCTGTAATGACCTAAGTGTAAATGACTTGTTAAGCATTGCATTATGAGCATTATTATTTGCTAATATAAATTTTTGAGACTTGTTTGAATTCATTTGCATCTTTATTAATTTAAGTTATTTAACAAAATCAATAAAGAAACTTTCTTTTTCTCTATAAACCTATGTTGGGAGATGAATTTTTTTTTTGAGGAATGTTGGGAGATGAATTGATAAAATAGTACTTTCAAAATTATTATAACAATAACACCAATTATTTGCAAAATGGATCATACATGATTTATAGCATCTACTAAAAAAGTTTTATGATTTTTGGATGTCTCTAAGTGGCCCAAATTGATTTTACACAAAAACTACCGAGTCTTTCTTCAGGAGGATCCTGTTGTTGTAGGAAGTTCCGACCCCGTCTAGGAAGATTCGGGGCGGAAGTTCCAGAATTTGGCTTGACACGTCGCCTCATGCATTGCTTCCACGCATCCCACGGGCCCCACTCGCCAGGCCAGCTGCCATAACCCAAGCTGGCCTCCCCTCCCAGCTCTCCACCCCCCTCATTTCACTCTACTCCCTCTCTCTCTCTTCACTCTCTCTTCTCCACCAAACCAAGGAGGAGCTCTCAAGGTTCCCCACCACTCCACCACCCAAACCTCGCCGAAGTTGGCCGGAGCACCGCCGGAGGATGACGCCGATGAGCTTCCCCACCACCTCGACCCCATCTTCTTCCTCGGGCATGGAGCAAGAGGCCTCCCCAGGCTTCTCTCTCTTCCTCCATTTCTCTTCCCCAAGCTCAAGCCAAGAACAAGACAAGCTTCCCCAAGAGCTGTTCTACACCAACCTGCGACCCTCACTGGAGTTGTGCTCGGCGTCGATGAGCCATCTTCACTCACTGATCCAACCCCCATCGAGTTAGGGTTTGAGTTCTTGAAGTTCTTGGGTAAGAATCACCATTTATGGCCTCGAGCTTCCAAATCCTTATGCATGTCAAATCCATCACTTGGAATAGACTTTAGACACTCCCGCGAACCCGTATAAACAAATCACACTTAAAACGGAGGCCGCAGCCGCCGCCGGTGAGCTTTTTAGTGAACCTCGTCGGGGTTGTCCAGAAGTTCCGACCCTGTCTAGGAACTTCCGGGAACAAGTTCCGGTAGCCTCGGGTTCCAACCGGAAGTTCCGGTAGCCTCAGGTTCCAACCGGAAGTTCCGGTAGGAAGTTCCGACATGCACCTATATATTTGACGTGTATATCTTGTTTTCAACTAAAAACATGTTTGTAAATGATATTAAGGCATTATAAAAGCATTTTAATCATATGTTTTGAGCATCTTCTGCAATTCATTCATGACATATGTACTTATAATGCTTCTTGAATCATGAAACCTATCTTTTTAGTCACCATAAGCATAACACTTTGTTTTTATTTGCTAGATTTCATGAATAGCTATAAAATGTTACAACTTTAAATATAATTATCCCAATACTAGTTCAGTTACAAATAAACCTAGTGAACTATAAGGCCCTTGTTGATAATTAATTAAATGTGTTATAATGAGAGGCTTCTATGACAGGAACTAAAATGATGATGTTTGTCTTGATTAAGTACACCAAGTTTAACTAGTATCTTGTTATAAAATAATGTCGCTACAACTATTCATGTGATGTTGCTAGCTAACCTAATCGGATGTCATTTCTTGTTACAACTTGTCGTAAATTATTATGTGCACATGTATGAATAATTGTTTGGTACTTCATCTCATGTCATGCATTATTTGTGCCGTTTTATCTATCTAACTTTACTTGTATCATGACCTTGAACCATGCTAGCCTTTTTCCTCTTTTGAGTTAATGCATCTCATATACATACTCATTCATAAACACCCTTTCTAATTTATGCATTCATACTCTTTCTAGCGAACGACGTTCCGGAGTGTTTGCGGTTGTGGGCACCAAGTCTCAGGCAGGCACCCTATTTCTAATCTATTTCAGAATGTCTAAAATTACTTATTGTTTGTGCATAAGCCTTCCTATTAGTTCATGTGCGATGAGTAGAATAGAACCTAATAGACATGAGCCTTAGCTTTAGATCAACTCCTAGTGAAGTATATTTGCTAAAGTATACGACTTTAATTGCTTAGCCATGCTTAGTCGGTAGAAGTCGAGAGGTGACAAGGGCATCACCACTCGCGAGCTATAGGATGTTTGTATAATTATATACTTGGATAGTTGAGAATTGTTATAAGATGATGATCAACTATGATCAATGTGAATCAAGATTCGAGCAAGTAATGTAGGACCATGTTGAGGTGGATATCAAATGGTTAGGCTTGATTGAATCGATTAAGGACCGATGCGTCATGGCCTTGATACTTGAGCACTTTCCGCACTAACCACGTTCTTATATAAATGTAACGGCAAGCTAAGTAACATAAGCTGGACCTTGCAATGGGACGGTTTGACCGGGTTGGGATGAGGTGTAGATGGTGAATCCCGTTACACCTATCCATCTCCGGCCGCCCTCTCATCGCCGGGTGTAGGTATGCGAACGGTTGAGGGCATGAATTAACACTTATCCTTGGCGCTATGGATATGGTCGTTGGTCTTGCGCCTCGTGTGGGAAAAGTTGTACACCCCTGCAGGGTTTTAATCTATTGCAATAGCCACACTCTTGACCTTAGACCCCTATATAAGCACGGGTACCCCCTCCCTTAGTCCTCAGATTATCTGAAAGCAAATGAAAAGCCAAAATATCATAGTATCCTAGTTCTAGATAAGAGGAGCCTAGTTCTAGTTCATTGTCTAGTTCATCAAGTTCTTCAAGTTGTTCTTCTAGATCTTCATGATCTTGGGTATGACTTTGTATCTTTTGTGTCAGATCTTTGTGAATTCATTAGAATTGTTGATGGTGCACAAGGATGACCACAATAATCTGAAATTTGATCCAGATTTTCCAAGCAAAGTCTACAGCTATATTGGCGACATTAGGGGACGTTTCAACTGGCGTATTCCACATCATCAGAAGGTTATTGAAGTCTAGTTTCACTTGTAACAAACGGTGCATCATTTGGACTTATGATTTAAGAGTTATGGTTGTTTTAGTGGACAGTGCACATGCAGTCCAGCACTTCGGCGAGAATTGAAGAGAATGCTTGACATTCCACTTCAGTTAACAAAAATAAAGATGACTTTTGGTATGGTGGTCAACACTAAATTCAAGGGACAACTTTTCACATACTTTTCATTGTATAAATACTCATGTAATCCTCCAGTGTAAGAGAGAACGATTATTGAAATTCTGCCACCTCGTGTGTGTTTCTCTCCTCTCATGGAGAAAATGTCTGGAAAATATTAGTGAGGCATGAGTGTCTTGCAACTATCGTTTTTTCGATTCCTGAGGGAGTTGTAGAACACCGAACTTCGGTTCACCCCGTTTGTGCCTCCACGTCTATGTGGCGTGATTGTGTTGGCGGGTTTCGTTGGTGTGTGGAAGGGTGGATGTCTCGGTAGTTCGTCATGGGTGAAAGATCTCGTGGTGCGCTACCTCTCCGTCAGGTCATGCAACGAATTATCAGAAATATTGGTGGATAAAATAAATAAAATCTATAGATGGAAAGAATTATTCGCAAGCGCACAGATAATAAATATTTTAAATACACACCATTGTAGCATTTCAACAGGAGTAAGTAGCAGGTCATCATTATTTATATTTTTCCCATGGGAACACGTAATTATAGTAATAACCATCGTCTACATCAAATTCAATATCCAATTCCTAGGTCATAGCCAACTGGGAAGATACAACAAAAAGATTGTCACGAAGAATATTTGATCATAATAGATAGTAAATAAATGATAAAGATAGTCATGAAGATATGATAAATAGAGCAAACCATCTCAAATAAATAAATAAATAAATAAATAGCAAACTAGAACCTACATTATCATCGGAGCCATACTCAAATAAAATGAAAGAGAAAGAAAAGATGAGCAATTATATTAGTTAAATGAAATATGTCAGAGTGTAAAGCCTATTTCAAATGTGGAGAATACCCAGTCCAAATTCATGGTCCAAGTATCATGTGGCTCCTACTCCTAATCCTAGCAGGGGGGATTACACAAAACACATACAAGAGTCGAACGGGTAGCGTTGTCACCATCTGCCGCCTACCCACCAGATCTGGTAGAAAAAGGACATATCCGGAGTAATTCATATACCCAAGCACCTCGTTTACGTATACAAAGATTATTCTAGCCCATCGATAACTCTCACCCTACGGATGAACAAGCTTAAGACTAGATATAAGCATAACGCACCCCAGAACATTATTATAGCATGGATAGCTAACATAATCATAATCATCATATAATTATAGAAATAACGAGGATAAACAGAGAATACCATAAATAGAACACAAACTAGATATAACAATTCTAATGAATTCACAAAGATCTGACATAAAGGATACAAAGTCATACCCAAGATCATGAAGATCTAGAAGAACAACTTGAAGAACTAGACAATGAACTAGAACTAGGCTCCTCTAATCTAGAACTAGGCTACTACGAGAGCTTTGGCTTTTCTTTGGAGATAACTGATCTGCTTTCAGATAATCTGATGCCTAAGGGAGGGGGTACCCGCGCTTATATAGGGGTCTAAGGTCGGTTCCGCAGGCATAACCGACATAGAGAACCGACATGCAACCGACTCGAGAAAACTTGGCGGCTACGACATCCATGGTGGGCCGGCCGATCCCTGGGCTGCGCCCCTGGTCCACTGCCTTCGCATGTGAGCCTCTTTTGATGCTTTTGAGCCTTTTATCCTTTCGGTTTACTTCTTGGACTGTCTCGAAGCCTTTTCTTTAAAGCATTCACAGGACAAGATATTCTTTATTCTTTTATGTTCTTTTCTCTCATTTTTCACCTTGCGTTCCTGAAATCATACAAAGACGAAATACAAGTGGAACCAAGTCATAGTAAACAGAATATGATAGTAAAGTAGTGATTTTCCTGAATTGTTGACGTCATAAATTAGCACTTAAGGACCGTCAACACGGCTCTGGTTAGATCGTGCTTAAGGCTCGCCAGAGGGGGGTGGACTGGCGGTGGCGCTGCTCGGCTCGGCGGCCAGAGCTCGCCGGTGCTCGGCGTGGCCTTGTTCAAGGCCCCGAAGCAGGTTGGGGATGTGGCGAACCGGCCGGTTGGAGGGCTTAGGGGTGAGGATTGTGCGACGGAGGCGACTGGCAACGGTCGGTGGCGGGTCAGCAGGCACGGCGAGGTTGCGCGAGCGAGCGAGAGCGGCGAGGTTGCGCGAGCGAGCGAGAGCGGGAGAGAGCACGCAAAAGGGTTCCAGAGGTTCCTCACCACCCCACCTTGGTTGGTGACGGGGTCTTGGCGACAAGACGGCGACGAGCGGCGGCGCTCTAGGATTGCGGCAGCGGCGCTGCTGCTAGGGTTTGTGATGGAACTCGAGGCCGGGGTGGGCTGCTACTTATAGGCCTGATGGGAGGCCTTGGAGTGCGGGCCAGGTCAAGGCGGAGCGGGTCGCTCGCGGCGGCGCAGAGCGGCGGCGCGGAGCGCGATTGGCGAGGCGATGGTTAGGTCAAGGTGGTTCTATAGCCTGCAGAAGTGGGCCTCGGCGTTCGGGTCCTGCCGAGCAAGGGAGAGCGGCGCTGGGACACGACATCGGAATCGACTCATGTCCGACTCACACGGTCCATGGGAGAGATCAGAGATGTGTTGAGGTCGTTGGTGTTATATGCTGAGCTTTAATTTGGAGCATCGATGCTGTTGTTGCAGGCTGTTCATGGCTTCGGTGAAAAGGCTGTACATCGCACAGGACCCATGGAAGAGCTAGCTAGCTAGGCAGAGACGTTGCTCTGTTTCTGCTTTGTGCTTTCTTCTCGACAAGGCAGTATAAAAAAAAGACTGCTTCTTTTTCTTCCTGTAACCCTGTCTAATAGTTTCCACATATTTGTGTAGAAAGTTTTGCTTGCGTAAGTTTCATACTTTGTTGAATTATTAACATCGATTCGCTAACCCTAATGACTTGATGTGCCTATATAGCAGAGGTAATGCTATGGTATACTACCTACACTCTGTTCTAGAATAAGTACATGAACCTAATGTGTGATAAGGAAAAAACGAAAAGAAATGTAACCCTCCCGTCTACGGCGAAGATTTTTATAAATAGCACCGTTGTAAAATAGAATTAATACAAACAAAATTGTATTTCTATAAATACCACATAATATTTACAAATTTAACTAGTGCTCAAGTGACAAGGCCGCTGATGAAACCGTTATCAGACAACCTAAACATACCTGTACTAGGTGATTAAATAGGATACAGAGCGACAGGGTTCGGTATCGAGGCAAATGTTGTTCCTGTTTCGATCTAATAGAAATTATAATAAATTATAATAAACTAAACTGGTCCAGCAAATTTAGTATTTAATAACATGTTTTAGCAAAAAAAGTATTTAATAACATGTCTGCCTATGTCATATAAGGTAGTTATTCAAAATTAAAGGACCAAAGTACAATCCAAACAGGACCAACGCATCAATACATTTACATCTTATCTCTATTCTCATCTCTATATCATCATCTTTCGCACCCGTCAACATTTATATCTCAATCAATGAATCAACCTTTATACCAACTAATCTATATTGAATTATCCCAACTATCATCTCTCCTGATTTTCAAAAAAAAAACTACCATCTCTCCTCACCTTTTTTTTCTACCTACTCCTTTTTTTTCTTTCTTTTTTCCTTTCTCTTTTTTTCCTGCCTACTATTTTCCTTTTCTTTCCCACCCACGCTCCATCCATCTAGATATTTCCTAATGACGACTCTTCATCCGTCATCTGCTTTCTCCGCCGCCCCTCCTCCCTCCACGGCTCCACCCCGCCGTGGCCTCGAGCTCGCGCGGATAGACCGGCAGAGCTCGCCGTGGCCACGAGCTCGCATCTCTTTCTCTTGATCCCTCTCGCTCTCCCCCAAACTCTCTGCTCCCTCCGCCGCCCTCCCTGCTACACATCCTCGCGCCGGTGAGCTGCCGACGAACCGCGAGCACCAGGACTCGCCGTGGAGCTCGCGCCGCGCCTCTCCTTGCTCCACGGCCCTCCTCATCTCCGGCACCGTCACCTGCCTCCCCGACCTCCTCGCCTGCGCCTCTTCCGGTGCCACCGCCGGCACACACCAGCAGCTCCGCGCCTCGGGCTACGTCGCCTCCATGGCACGCCTGCGCCAGCGTGTCGGTGTCGCCCAGGAGATCCATCGAAAAAGTCTCCATATACTCCATGGTGTATATCTTACTCCACCCTATCTTGTAACCGTCTGCTTGCACATCAACGTTCAGGGTTCGTGGCGGGAGAATCGACAGGGCCAGCTTACTGTGACGCACAGTTGCACTGCGTTGTCGAGTTGGGCGACACGAAGTGGCGAATTTATTGTGGCGATAGGAGGACACACGTGCACGTTGCGCTGTCGAGTTGGGCGACACGAAGCGGCAAATTTTACTCCTCTACCCTCATTAATGAGGCTGGCTGTTCCGTTCTCGGGTGGTTGGTGTTCGTCCTCAACAATGGTCGGTTGACTTGACTCGAGAAGCATCAGCGAAGCCAAGGTAGACTAGGCATTCTCATCGGGAACCCTAAGCATTCTGCCATAGTCCAACATCCGTTGTCCTTGCGGCTACGACTCGCCCTGTCCTCATCCGTCATAGTTCGTCGCCAAAGGTCAGGCGAGCTCTTCGTCGTTGGATTGACTCAACATCACGATCTGGTTTCCTCCCTTCACTCGGCTGATCCTTGTGGGCTTTCCGAGGCATCTGATGGACATTTGAGGTTTATTTCTTCTTTCGTACCAAATACATCAATTCCCTTTTCTAACTCTGATCTAGTCTGTTGATGTACGTTGATGTACATTTTGATTTCTTGACAGTACCGCTTTTTATCTTTGTTCATACATGTAGTTTGTTTCAAATAATATTATGATTTATCTATACGCAAGCTCACCTGGGTTTCGGTCATTGTGTTTGTGTCAATCATTTTGCCCCCACGATTCTTGCAACATAACAGCTTAGGGTTAGTATCACACATGTTAACTGAATGCTTATGTTGCTAAAATAGCAGGTGTATGCTAAATAATTCGCTGTGTATATGGTTCTGTTGTTTTCGTACTCTTGTGTGCCTGCCTTCCTTCACTACTGCATTCCAACTTGCCAACTCAGTGTATTAATAAGCCATGATTTTTCTTGTATCAGGAAGCAGACCCAAACCTGCACCCAAACCTGCTGAGATGCCGTCAATCCATCCACCTCCAATACAACGACCATCCACCTCCAATACAACGACAGTGGTTTTGATGCGGTTGATGAATCCATGTGAATTCTAGATCATTTCTCACATTGTGCATGAGGTGATTGCTAGGTTTGATAACAGGAAAAGGAAAAGGGAGTTGGTAAAGTCAACTGGATGAATTTGGTGATTCAGAACTTTCCTTTCCACACTAAGATTAATACGAGGCTTGCTCTTTGGTTGATGACCAAGGTTGATGAGAGTACAACACTCATTGATAATAAATGCTTTTATTTCAAATTTTGCAATGATGATGTACACATGGTCTTTGGAATCCCAGTGAAAGTTTCACTAGTCCAATCTGAGGGTGAGGGTGCTCCAGGAGTTCTGTCCTGCTCTTGGGAATGATGACAGGTTCAAGGTGGTGCATCCTTCTTTCCTTACTGCAACTGCCCCCCCCCAGTTTCAGGTGCTGTTGGGCACCTCAATTGCAACATACCATTTCCCCTAGAGCACAGCTGCTGATCGTATGAAGGCAATGGCATCAGCGATGGCTTGGGACACGATTCATATATTTCTTTTGTCATCCATCCATATATACTTTTTGCCAAGATTCATATATTTCTTTTGTCATCTATCCATATATACTTTTTGCCAAGATTCATATATTTCTTTTGTCATCCATCCATATATACTTTTTGCTCAATAATACTATCCATCTGTTTAGGTGTTGGATATTGACTTCTCCTTTCCTTTTGTTCCTCTCTAATATTTTGAACTTATTTATAAAATACCTGACTTCGAATAAGCAAATTGAAGACCCATAGCAATGCACACGCAGTTAGCTTGCTCTTCAATATGCTATGCCACCACCTTTTCTAAACATATGTTTCATCTCCATCACAAATTTGTTCATTTCTTATGGCTTCATCTCTGTATAGTTAATTGTACCCTTGTTTCACTTTTTACTACATCAATTTCTTGTTTGTGCAGCCAAGGTCAGCTAATGATGTATTGGGCTAAAAACCAGGTTCCCCTCAAAAGAACTCATCTAGAACAACATGACTCTTTTATGCAGCTGCACACCTGGTTTCATCTCTCAATATACTCTCAATATAGATCAAGAGGTTGTCCTACATCTGCCTTTTGAAGCACATATGACAACATATTACTTGATTCCAACTAATTGCCCTTGTCCTCTCATTCAAACAGGCTGCAACTCCTATTTATTTGGCTATGCTACAACATCATGGAGACGTTGTTGACCTAGTGGCAGAGGAGGAGGTGACTTTATTGGAGGTCATTGGCATAATTGCAAAGAGCTACCACAATGGATTCAAGTACACCTCCCCTGTGCGAGGAACGTGGGACCAGTACTTGTATGTAGCTTTTCCCAATCTTGACTGCTTGATATACTACAAATCCTAAACACCTAATTCATACTATACTTGGTCACGGTATTAGTTTACTTGTATGTAGCTTTCCCAATCTTTACTGCTTGATATACTACAAATTCTAAACACCTAATTCATACTATACTTGGTCACGGTATTAGTTCCTGATATTCTGATTAATTTAATTTTTGTCACCTCATTTACCATCAAGTGCACCTTCAAGATTGAAACAAGTTGCCTTCTCACCCATTGTACTGCTATTGATCCGCGAGCACGTGAGCACAACAGACGCTGCTATAGTACTAGTACAATTACAATACAGATAGTACATATCATCGAGCATCCCAAGAATACATCAGAGTTCTTGTTTATCAGGTGTTCACACCCCTAAATCCACCCAGGCTGCTAACCTTGCATCCGTCACAACCTCGTATCTTCCTCTTGGCACCCATCTTCCTCTTGGCACCCAACATAGCTTGGATGCACATCCCATCCATGAATTACAATTTCAAGATTCACCAAATGAGCTTACCATTCCTCTCCCCCAGCAATACAAAGGTGACCTATACACTCCAACAAAATCATGGGCTATGCCCCCACCTAGCAAGAAATCCTCACCAGCCACAATACAATAGGGTTATGTATGTCTGAATTTTACTTGTGGTCAAGCAAGTGCAAATCATTAGCGAAAGATGAACCTGTGGTAAAGATCAAGCCTCATATTCAGTTGTAAAGATCAAGCCTCATATTCAGCCATCACGGATTGGCAACTTGGCAATGTGGACAAGGCTATGCACTTTTACAAGTGGATCTTGACTGTACAGCCTTTCAGCCTCGCCTAGCCTCGCCTGGCCATAACTGCTTTTGTCCTTAATCCTTGGATTTCGGCTGTGTTTGTCCTTAATCCTTGGATCTGAACAGTGTACATGTGCACAGTAAGTTGTGAGAGGGTTTTACTAAACAAAAGTGGAGGGATAGGATAGGCATGTTGTTTTTTCCCAATATGGATTTCATCAACATTTCTCATTTCCTAACTCTCTCTATCATGAACTAATTAAAACTTAAATTTTGTTGTTTGTGCCACCAATATTTCTTATGTGATTTCATTCTAACCACGCCAGCTGCTAGGTTTGTATGCAGGCTGGCTCTTGCATTTCGCCAAAGTTCATTGAACTTGCTTTGTATAACATACATCAACAAATCACGGCACACGCGTGACATTCCAAGAATCAAACAGACAGAATACTTGGCGTCACATTATGGAATCAGACTTCATGGTAAATTGGTAAGTCATTTAGTTCACAAATTCATTTAACCATCGCATCATTCCCAAGTGTTTAAAGATGCTTCGTCTAAACTCACCAAAAAATATCATTCCATCTCCCTTAACACTAAGTTTGCTAAAATTTAGACATTACACATCCTTTAACATAACACATTTAAAGTGTCCAAATTTGTTGATTTTATTTCTGCTTTGCATCATTTAATTTCATTCCTTACCCTTTTCAGCAGTAGATATGTGGTACCCTCCCTAGATATGTGGTACCCTCTGTGTCTATAGTTTCTCTATATCCACTTTATTATATCAACTTTATTTTCTGGCCGTATGTGATGTCATTGTATTGGTATACCCCATATTTTGCACTAAAGTGATTTATTTTTAACTTTTAAGGCTTCTATGCTGACTGCAATTTACCGGCGCCCATTTATCTTACGATAATGTCCATATGTATCGTCTTCTCTGTTTTCAACCTGACCTTAAAAAATCTGTATGTCATTCTAAGTGTGCAATTTCATTTCAGTGCTATGGGTGGGACCTCAGGTGTCAATGACATTACAATGTATCTATGATCCTTCCTCTTATAAATGCTCACGCGTGCTATGTGTGGGTGAGTCTATGATCCTTCCTCACCTTGGTGAGTCTATGATCCTTCCTCTTATAAATGCTGACGCAATGAATTAATCTCAACTCACACACATCGATTTACGCAATGAATTAATCTCAACTCACACGCACTTAGTGTGCAAACTTTTTTTTTCATTTTCCAATGGGAAAATTCATGGCTTAATCCAACTTTTCAATTCCACATCTCCATTTTCAATATTTAGCAAATAAATTTAGTTTGTTGATTTGAAATCAAGTTTCCTCTTAAATGATTTATCATTCTCTTTCTAGATACAAAAGTTGTGATTTGTATGACTTCAACATGTAGTTTCCTATTAATTTTATTTTCATGTTTTTAGTTACAATTATTATGCAACAAGTAGTTTCCTCTTATTTTGAGTTTCTAGTTACAATTTGTACGCCCAAGTAGGGATTTCACTCTAATTTTACAATTTGTATGCTCAAGTATGGACTTCAAAATTTGTATGAGTAGGGATCAAATTTGTATGCTCAAGTAGGGATCAAGTTTCCTCTTATTTTGAGTTTCACTAAAGTAGGGACTTCTAAAGTGGGACTTCAAGATGAAGTTTCCGAGTTTCTAGTTACAATTTACAATTTGTATGCTCAAGTAGGGACTCTTATTTTGAGTTTCTCAGTAGACTACTTCTACTTCAAGGTGAAGTTTCCTTTTATTTTGAGTTTCTAGCTACAATTTGTATGCTAAGTAGGGACTTCAAGATGAAGTTTACTCTTGTTTTGAGTTTCTACTTACAATTTGTATGCTCAAGTAGGGAACTTTATCTTGAGTTTCTAGTTACAATTTGTTTGCTCAAGTAGGGACTCTGAGATGAAGTTTCCTTTATTTTGAGTTTCTAGTTACAATTTGTATAGTTACAATTTTGTATGCTCAAGTAGAAACTTCTTCCTTTTAATTTGTATGCTCAAGTAGGGAAGTTTCCTTTTATTTTGAATTTTTAGTTACAATTTGTATGTATATGTATGCTCAAGTAGGAGTTTCCTCTTATTTTGAGTTTCCTCTTATTTTGAGTTTCTAGTTACAATTTGTATGCTCAACCATGGACTTCAAGATGAAGTTTCATTTTATTTTGAGTTTCTAGTTACAATTTGTAATTTGTATACTTTGTATACTCAAGTAGAAACTTCAATCCTTTTATTTTGACTTCGTAGTTACAATTTGTATAGTTACAATTTGTATGCTCAAGTAGGGACTTCAAGACGAAGTTTCCTCTTATTTTGAGCTCAAGTAGGGAAGGGACTTCAAGATGAAGTTTCCTCTTTCCTCTTATTTTGATTAATCAATTATATAATTATATTCATAATATGTATGCAAGTAGGACTCCTCAAGTTGGGACTTCAAGTTTCCTCTTATTTTGATATCATCATTCATATTCATAGTATGTATGCAAGTAGACTACTTCTCAAGTAGGGACTTACTTCAAGATTAAGTTTTCTCTTATTTACTTCCATCATTTTACTTTCATCATTGATCATTCATATTCATAGCATGTGTGAAACAAGTAGACTCCTCAAGTAGGGACTTACTTCAAGATTAAGTTTTCTCTTATTACTTCCATCATTTTACTTTCATCATTCATCATTAATATTCATAAGTGGGGAGCTTATTTTGATAGATCATTCATATTCATAGTATGTGTGAAGTCCCTTTTATTTTAATACTAGTTTTTAGTTTCTTATTATTTTGATAATCTTATTAAAATATGTTTAGGTACCCCGCCTCAACATTTAGCAAATGTATTGTGTTGTCATTTTGTTTCCTTAATTAGTAAATTTGTTTCCTTAATTAGCTAATTAGCAAATTCAAGTGTTTTCTTTTCCTTAATTATCATAACCCACACTTTGTCTTCTGTTCTACTACAAACTTAGAACAAACTTTCGTCTTAAATTTAAATAAATTACTTAAAACTAAATATGCATAAATACTTTAAAATCAAGTTCACTCTTAAATAATTTACCTCTTCTCACAAAAGTTATCATTTAAATCTTATGTAACAAGTTCTTATTTTCCTAATTGTAGGTTGTGCTTAACAATTTCCTTTTAATTAAAAACGTAAATTTAAGTAGCACTTAAGTTACAAAAGTTACAAAATATGTTTAGAAAAATTGAGTTTGTGTTCTCTGCTCCTTATATAAATGCACAAGTTATAGTTTTGAATCTTATGCAACAAATTACCAACCTAAAGTTGAGTTTCCTTTTATTTTCATAGTTCTTCCTCTTAATTTAATTAAGTAAAACTAAGTAGTACTTAAATATATTTTCTTATTCAAAAATATTTTTACTACCCGCTTCAAGTTTATCAAATTAAATTTCGCGACTTTACTTTGCTATTTTGTTCCCCTTAATTATTTAATGGAATTAATGATAATGAATTTAGCAAATCCTAGTTTGTTATTTGTTTGCCTTGTATTACAATAATAGGATTTAGTTTCCTATGTGTTTCTTTTTGATTCGTTGATTATACTAACCCACTCTTTAAATCTTTATGAGTTATTTCCCTTGGTCTACTTTAGTTTGCTAACCAATCTAATCTTATGCAAATATCTCTTATTCAAATATGTGTAGCATGATTTGAACATCTACTTTCCTTTTAGCACTCTTTCAAGTTCTTTTATGGCTCGCACAAGACTTGAATGAATTCATTATAGTTTTATTTTTATTCTCTTCCTTCCTTACAAAAGTAGTTACAAAAGATTTTAATCTTGTCCCAACAAGTACATGTTAAAATGAATTTAGCAAATTTGAATTTCCTCTCTTATCTCTAAAAAGTAAAATTGTGGTAACCAAACCTTTTGTTCTTAGTCTTGCTCTTTATCCAAGTATAACTAAGTACAAACAAAAGCTATGATTTAGAATATCTTATGCAAATATATACTCTCTCTACTAGGATGGATCTAACACCTACTTTAACACCTACTTTATCTTCCTCTTAAATGAATCTAACAATTTCAAAAGTAGCTCCTGGTGCATTTCCCCTTAGTTTTTCTTTAATTGTGATAAGGAAACCCAAACCCTTTAAGTACCCATTCTAGTACGCATTCTTTTGGATATACCTTTTTCCCATGTACCTAAGCACCATCTTCTATATTACAACATTATATTATAACATTATAGAGCTCAACTTAATTTTACAATATCACATTCAATTTGATAGCACATACATGACGGCCCTTGTTCAAATAAGGTCTTAATTTTAAGGTGTGCTTTACTTTATTTCTCTCAAAGTTTTAACATATACTTCTCTTCACATTATTCTTTAATTCAAAAAAGTTTGGAATGGAGGGAGTAAACTAATTCTTATTCATTTTTCTAATTCTACATTGCACAAGAAGTCACTCATGACATGTAAATCATGCATGAGCTTCTTAAATTGTTCCAAGTGTTTTTTAGATAGCACATCAACATGTATGTAACAACATAAATGTCATCTTGTTTAGTGTTTTCAAATTTAGGTTAGCCACTTGGGTGAGCAATCTTCTCAATCATTTCATGTCACCTTTTCCAAGTGCTACATCACGTTTTGGTAGAGTTAGAAGTCAACTTGCTAGCGCACTTTCCTTGTCTTGCTTGTAGATTGGCACTTGTTGCCCCTTTCGCTGCAGTCTAACTCTCCTAGTAGGTGCCCTCTTCATGTAGTTTTTCCTACTAATAGGTGCCCTCTTTAGGTTTTCCTCCTAGTAGGTGTCTTCTTCATGTAGTTTCTGCATTTCTACACCACTAACTCAACCACTGTAATACAGCCTACTCATCCACTATCATGTCTAAGAAGAAGCACTATGACCTTAAACTTTTAATTACACTAAAACCAATGAGCTGCCCTGCCTTGTGAATAGAAGCTGTAGCAACTCAAAAGTTATCAAATCAATTTGATTACAAGGCAAAATAAGGACACCAGCATCAGCTCAGCTTATGAATAGAAGTCAGCATCAACTCAAAAGTTATCAAATCAATTTGATTACAAGGCAAAATAAGGACACCAGCATCAGCTCAACTTATGAATAGAAGTCAGCATCAGCTTATGAATAGAAGTCAATTTGAGGGCAAAATAAGGACACCAGCATCACACCACAACCAAAGTCAAACTATTGCAAGTCCATCTTCCTACCCAATACCCATGGCCCCGATTCCAATTATCATGCATAAGCATGTTTCCTG
Organism: Cenchrus fungigraminus; assembly: GCA_036936925.1. Classification (NCBI taxonomy): domain Eukaryota; kingdom Viridiplantae; phylum Streptophyta; class Magnoliopsida; order Poales; family Poaceae; genus Cenchrus; species Cenchrus fungigraminus. Next base: position 90,790,882 of record CM072776.1, on the reverse strand, counting down.
TAATCACGACTTTCATCATCATGATAAGTCCCCCCTCCCTAGGCGGCGGAAAAACTACTCTAATTAAAAAACACAGCTCTCTTATCTTATGTTAGAATTTCTATACATTTATCAGCTTTTAAGATAGTTATAAAAAGCTAATTCTAGTCCCTAGGCCAAAACAAGGTATGGCTCACAAAACCCATGAATTCGTAATATCGGGCTGGGAATATGGGATAAGTTAATATGGGATAAGTTGCTTTGTTGGGGGACTAGTTAGGCCAAAACAAAAAAACCCACGAATTTGTAATATTGGACTCGGAATAGAGGATAGTTCCTCTATTAAGTACTCCCTAAGGGCTACTAAATTCCCAATGTTAAATTTATTGTTATGTTGATTTACTTTTTGCTTTACATTTCAGTGCCGCCATGCCGTGCAGTTTTCACTGTGAGCTTATTTTGCTTTAGAGCATATTCCTGCATTTGACATCCAACTATCCAACTTGCCAAATGTAGCATCTGTTGTGTCCGTGTGAAGCTTTTTTCTGTCATTTTTTCCAAGATGAAATCCATATGTACCTACACACTTCTTTAAACAAAATATTATTTTAAGTTATCCTTTCTGCTTGCTTGCATGTCAATATGTTGTGTTGTTTTAACCATAAACCCAAAACAATTTTAGCTAACTACTAATAGTTAGTCATTGTTTAAAAATTATTTTTTACTTTAGTCTTTCTTTTCTTTCCTATTCTCTTGGAGTTATAATGTTTCATGTCTGCTTGAAGCTGCCCTACTCAAAATTGATGAAATTGATGGTGCCCTTCGAAAATTAGCTCTACAGGATCAACTACTGTTACAATTATGTATGATCTCAACCCATCTGCCATCTATAAAGCCATAAAGCCCACTAAGGCCGAGGCCCAAATGATAACATGGTTTTAGTGGTTCAACATTTTGATTGTCCTATATTCAACATCGTGATTGTGCTAGTTAAACAGTAAAAAAAAAGTTAAATGGGTCTAAAATTATGAAATTAGGTGATAGGAACCCTTTTTAACCTTTGTAAACCCATCTGCCATCTATAAAGCCATAAAGCCCACTAAAGCCGAGGCCCAAATGATAACATGGTTTTAGTGGTTCAACATTTTGATTGTGCTATATTCAACATCGTGATTGTGCTAGTTAAACAATAAAAAAATAGTTAAATGGGTCTAAAATTATGAAATTAGGTGATAGGAACCCTTTTGAACCTTTGTTTTAGTTTTTGAATATGAGTTAAATATACATTTTATTGAATTTTTAGTTCATCAAAAGCTACTCTAAAATTTATCAAAATTTTTTAAACCTATGGTTCACTTTAAATTTAGTTTATGGTGCTATTTTTTATACATGTTCCCTATAATATTTTAAGTTTGTTCATAAATGCTAATTTTGCACTAAATTCGATTAATTTGATGTGGAGTGAAAAATAAGTGAAATAAAATTAGAATAATAAACTACTTGTTGGGAAAACTAAAAGCAGGGCCAATTGCCCGGACCAGCAGCACCCAGGTGGATGAGAGGGACGAGAGGCGGAGCGTGACGGAGGGACGAAGGGCGCGCCCCCCAGCAGCACCCAGGTGGATGAGAGGGACGAGAGGCGGAGCCTGACGGAAGGACGAAGGGCGCGGCGGAATAATTCCACTAGTTCCCAATAGTTCCCTATCGTGCATCCTTTTAAGGACTCGCGCGACATCCTCAATCTCCAAACCAACGAACGTACCCCTTGCCACCACACGTCCCCAAACCAACAAACGTACCCCATAACCATAATCCGGCGTGGTACATCCTCAATCTCCCCACCGACGTACCCCTCGCCACAGTCGAGCCACGCGTCTCCAAACCAACAAACGTACCCCATAACCATAATAACCATAACCATAATCCGCCGTGGTACATGCGGGAGCGTGAGGGAGGGGGAGGTAGGCGGAGGGCGTCACCGGGAGCAAAAACGACTATTACTAAAGAAAAGAACATGAAGGGTGACCTGTTGACCCTCCCTGACCCTCCCTCCGCCTCGTGTCCCCATCCTCCTCCGCTACATGCGGGAGCACGAGGGAGGGGGAGGTAGGCGAAGGGAGTCACCCTCCCTCCGCCTGCCGCCTGTCGCGACGGAGGGGGACGGGAGCGAAGGGCGTCACCCTCCCTAACGGGAGCAAAAGGCGACTATTACTAAAGAAAAGAACATGAAGGGTGACCCTTCTCACATCCCGTTGACCCTCCCTGCGCCTCCATAGGTCCCTAACCTATTACTAAAGAAAAGAATCCTCAATCTCCAAACCAACGAAACCAACGAACGTACCCCTCGCCACGGTCGAGCCACGCGTATCCAAACCAACAAACGTACCCCATAACCATAATAACCATAATACATGCGGGAGCGTGAGGGGAGGGGAGGTAGGCGGAGGGCGTCACCGGGAGCAAAAAGACGACTATTACTAAAGAAAAGAACATGAAGGGTGACCCTTCGCACATCCTGTTGACCCTCCCTCGCCTCGTGTCCCCATCCTTCCGCCTCGTGTCCCCATCCTCCTCCGCATGTATTGCGGGAGCGCGAGGGAGGGGGAGGTAGGAAGGGCGTCACCCTCCCTCCGCCTTGCGGGGGAGGTAGGCGAAGGGCGTCACCGGGAGCAAAAGGCGACTATTACTAAAGAAAAGAACATGAAGCATCCTCCTCCGCAATGCGGGAGCGCGAGGGAGGGGGAGGTAGGCGAAGGGCGTCACCGGGAGCAAAGGTGACTATTACTAAAGAAAAGAACACATCCCGTCAATGTGAAAAGTGCCAAAGTGAAAAATTTGAAAAAAAGGCGACTATTACTAAAGAAAAGAACATGAAGGGTGACCCTTCGCACATCGCGTTGACCCTCCCTCCGCCTCCATAGGTCCCTAACCTATTACTAAAGAAAAGAACATGAAGGGTGACCCTTCGCACATCCTGTTGACCCTCCCTCCGCCTCCATAGGTCCCTAACCGCAACGCGCACAGGTCAATGTGAAAAGTGCCAAAGTGAAAAGGTCAATGTGAAAAGTGCCAAAGTGAAAAATTTGAAAAGTGAACCGCGCCTCTTCTCTCAAGCTAGGGACTCACCACGAATTCGCCGCGGCGGCTAGAAACTCCTCCACCAAGTCGCGTCTCCCGCGTCTTCTCCCGTACGACGCGTGGAAAGGAGCGGGGAGGTTGCGGGCTATTGTAACAACCTTAAGTTTCAGATTTGGTAAATGTTGGAGAACGTTCATTCATTGAAATGTAAATTATACCATATTCAAATATTCAATTTTTTTAAAAAAATTGAGTTTCAACTAAAAATAATAGTTAAAATAGGTTGTCTAAAACATTTCATATTTTTTAGCTATTAAAGTTGCATAATTTTTAGCTATTAAAGTTGGAGGGAGAAAAAAAGAAACTTTTAAAAAAAGAAAAACAAATGTGGTTTTGGGTTTAGGGGTGATGTCTTTCTTAGTTGAGGGGCTAATTTGGTCTTCGGCAACTTGCCGGCAAGAGTAGCGGCAGCAAGAGTAGTAGTAGTTCAGGGGTGTTCTACGAATTATGATCTCCACCCATCCGCCATCTGTAAAGCCCAATTTACACTAAGGCCCATGATAACATGGCAACATTTTGATTGTGCTACATCGTGATTGTGCTAGTTAAACAATTTGAATAAAGTATTTCAACTTTTTTAAAATGCTGCGCTAGTTTAGTGAAATGTTGAAACGGGTATTAACAAACGTTGAAACTGGTACAAACAAATGTTGTACCTGTGAATATCGAATGTTGATGCTGAACAGAAGAAATGTTGAAACATTAAATCCACAATGTTTCAACATTGAATCCACCATGTTGAACGTTCATGTGTGCGTCGTCTGTGTGAGCTTCTCACCTAACCTCTCGGGGCGAGGAGGTAGGCGCGTGGCTCCACAGGGGAGAGGGCGGGGCATGGGTGATAAGGTGCCCGAAACCCGAAACTATTAGGGTTTTGTACCCTGAACCCGAGTTGATTTTGAACCTCCGTTACGATCTCCTTCTTCCGTTATTCTATCCTCCGCTAAGGGTCCCTTTGGAATGTAGGATTGCAAAATACGGGAATAGGAAAAACGTGGGAATTGCATAGGGATGAATGTGGAAAACGGAGGTTTGTAAGACATAGGAAAGTTAGCAAGGTAGGCTTTGGATGAGGTTGGTCGGGGTGTAGGAACTTTACAGGAATATGAATATATAATTATGCACACGTCCTTGATTCAAGATGACAGCACGTTGATCTTAGCTGCCTTAGGACGCTCAAGCTTTTTTAACAGCAGACGAAACGTTGTTTCCCTCGATCCTTGTGCACGGGAATGAAAAAAAGAGCTCAGACCCAATGTTTCCTATCCTATGTTTTTCCTCCAAAATCATCGTGGTAGGAAAGTTTCCTTCACTTTTCCTTTGCTTCCTTCATACCTCCCAAAGGCTTGATAGGAATTTTTCCTATAGGAAGTAAATCCTATACTTTTCCTCCAAAAATCCTTTAATCCAAAGGGAGCCTAAGCCGTGAACTCCAACGCATTATTTTTTAAAAACGATTTTCTCCTTGCAAACGGAAATAAAACAACATATTCCTAACCCAAATCCTGCCATCATATCCTATACTATTTCCCTATCCCTACCCATATGCTATCCAAACACCACGTTAGGGTTAGGCTCTCCTGCGCGGTCCGTTCCTCACTTCCCCGAACGGCTAATGCTATCCAAAGTTCCAAACACCACGTTAGGGTTAGGCTCTACTGCGCGGTCCGTTCCTCACTTCCCCGAACGGCTATTCACCGGATCTCCGCCGCCGCCGCCATCGCCCCCGAGACGCACGGCTCGTCTCCGCAGCCGCCGCGGCATCAGCTGTCGTCGCGTATCTACGTCGATAGCCTCCGCCATCTGTGCCGCCGCCTGTCTCCGGCTCTTCGCCGCCTCCACCGTCGCCACCGCGGCGCACGGATCGTCTCTACAACTACCGCGCTCGGCTCTTCTACGCAGCCGCCGCTGGCCCGCCGCCATCAGCCGTGCGCCGCCGCTGCTCCGCCACCGTGCACTGCCAGCCTCCTCCATTGGTAAGTAGCACCCTGTGAAGTAGTTAAATCAGCACATATTATTTCGCACTAAGCTGAAACAATTATCAGTTTGTGGTGAGCTTCAAAGCAGAATTTGGTAGTGAAATTGGCCTGTAGCCATTTATTTTGCAAGGATTATTGCAGTATAGTTGCATACTTTGCAACTGATATATTTGGATCGTTCGCAAAAGAGTATAGTCTTGTCATTTCCTGACTTACATGATGCACATTCCATACATCATGCCACAGAAGGCATGATGATCCATTTCTCACTTTGCAGTTAGTAATTTCTTTAGTAATTTCTCTGAAATGGTCACAAGGACCCTTTATTTGTTGTTTCATGTGGAATATATATATAGATTTTTATGCTCTTTTATTTTATCCAGCACCAGAAGCTATAGTGTAACAATTTTGTTATAACATGTGCCGCTAACTTTTGGCGCATTTGAACTTTTTAGGTTCCAGGTTTACTGGTTTCATCCCACACACATCCGTGCACGATCTGAATAGTGAACCCATCCACTATTGGGCCACGGGACCGTGGACATATCCCCCCATAAGTCATGGCGGACCGTCCACCCAGAACCAGCTCGGAGCACAACTGCGTAGAGAAGGAACAGTTGTCCAAAGTGGAACCCGACTATGATGGAATCATACAAAGATTTGGATCGATCAAAAAGAGGAAAACCAAGCAGTGGGTTTATGAGGATGGACAACTGATATATAGGGAAGTGTCTTATGTTCTTGCATTGACCAATTTCTGGAACTATCTTCTCAGAAATGTTGTTAGTACATGTGCTGGTGAGCCTAAGGTGAGCAGTCTTCGTGTGTCATTGTTTAGCATTGATGAAATGACCATTTGCAGCAATGGTAACCAACTCTTTCCTATCGACTCAAATAAGAAGGCTCCTGTGTTAGACACTGATCTTGTCAAGTTTCTCAAGTTTTTCTGTGAAGAGTCCACCTTGACAGCTGCGGATGGAAGACATGGCATACAATTCACTTGGGTAATTTCTAACTTAATGTGATCCATATGAAAGGTTTAAGCTTGTTCTGTGTGTTGAGAAATTTATGTGGTTGTTGAGGTTGTTAAGGGAAATTCATGATTCTTTTGCAGGTTTATAACAGCAGAAAACTGGGTACTTGTCTTCGTACAAAATGTTCACGACTCGAGTTATCCACCACTATAAAATTAAAAATCAAAATTTCCAAATTCCATATAAGCTCTGTGGAGAAGGAGGATATATTGGCTCTTTTCAGGAAAAAGGTCTGTGATTTTGCAGGCACCATTGGTACTAGTGTAAATGTTTATTTGGATGGTTTTGCTTGGCTAAGAAGGCCCTTTAGACTCTATGTGAGCTTGTATACCAAATCTGAGAGGTACACATAAGAAATTTTGTGATTTACATTGATGCATTATGAATTGACGTGAAATAATATTAACTTATATATTTTATCATTCGTGGTTGTATTCTTTTAGGTTATATGAGAAAGTAAATGATCAGTGGGAGGTGTGTGTGGCCCTAAGTTTTGGGCATTTTAAACAAGTAAGTCTGGCATATGTTTTGCATGAGTGGTATTTCATCACAATGTAATCCATCCATATGTTTTGCATGAGTGGTATTTCATCACAATGTAATCCATCCATATGTTTTGCATGAGTGGTATTTCATCACAATGTAATCCATCCATATGTTTTGCATGAGTGGTATTTCATCACAATGTAATCCATCTTTTTCTCTCTGCAGGCTAGCTTTGTGAACGGGTTTGAAACAATAGAAGGTGGAACACATGTTGAGCAAGTCACAAATCAGTTAACCAATCATTTGATGGCATTTGTTATGAAAAGAAACAACGTCAACGTCACTGTGGACACCATAAAAGAAAATTTATGGGTGTTTGTTAATGGAGTTATTGACAAACCCATTTATAACACTGCAAATCATGAGATGTTAATTAATGTCTGAAGTAGCCCTAACACTTTCTACTACCTTTTTGAAAAAAGGTAACAATTTCTAATTGATGATGCTATGTTATAACCCGACTAATGCAATTTAACTACGATGCTAATGCCTATGCTTGCTTATATTTCAGTTGAAAGTTCTGCTATTGGGCATTATCTCTTGGATTTGACTTGTTCCAAGCAAGGTGGCAAACAAAAGGAGTCGTCATATGAAAGGACTAGAATCAATACACTTTCTACTACCTTTTTGAAAAAAGGTAACTGTTTCTAATTGATGATGCTATGTTATAACCCGACTAATGCAATTTAACTACGATGCTAATGCCTATGCTTGCTTATATTTCAGTTGAAAGTTCTGCTATTGGGCATTATCTCTTGGATTTGACTGGCAAACAAAAGGAGTCGTCGTATGAAAGGACTAGAATCAATGATATTGTGGGGTTTGATGATGCGTTATATGCTGGAGGCATAGAATCTGAAAAGTGCACTTTAATCATTATAGAAGGAGAGTCGGCTAAGTTTCTCGCAGTGAGTATCATGAAACCTTTCTAAATGCACTAGTGGATTTTTTACTCACAAACTAAAGAATTGCCTTCTCGTCTGCAGATGGATGGTCTATCTATAATTGGAAGAAAATACTATGGAGTCTATCCCCTCAGCGGGAAGCCAGTGAATGTGAGGACAGCCAAACAACACATTCTCTCAAATAACAGAGAACTTAATGATATTAAAAGAATTCTTAATTTAATCAATGGACACTCTTATCGGACAACAAATAGTTTGAGATATGGTCACGTGATGATAATGACAGACCAGGTAAGCAATATATAATTTTGAGTGAAGTGTGCAGCAGGTTTCTAAACTTGTCTGGCGTGTCACTGCAAAGTGTTGATTAGTGTTGATTTGGCATCTCTAATCTTGTTCTGTTGTGTCAATTAAGTCATTCTACTCATATTAGCATCTTTAAACTTGTGCGAGATATGGTACATCTGACGTGGCACGTCAATTAAGTCATTCTACTCATATTAGCATCTTTAAACTTGTGCGAGTGTGTGACGTGGCAGTGTATTGCTACAAGATAAAAGGTGCTTCTTTTGTTGATAGCCCTTTAATCATTTTAGTTTTTTGCATTTTCATCACAAACTAGACTTTGACATATATTTTTGAGGTGGGTAATATACTTATTGCACTTGGAGGTATGTTAGGGTTTATAACCCGGACAAGACTTGAGGGAGCTAATATGCCCTTATTCTCCTTTGAGAAGAAACAAAATTCATAGTTGCCCATATGAGTGCTACTAGCGACGAGGAGCAATGTGGGTTAGTAAATGTGATATCTAAAGTGCAACTACTAATGATGAGTAATTAGGGCAAGTACATGTGCAATCTAAGGGGGGTTGATTGTATGTTTAGGGATACCAAAATAAGTAGAGAGACCTAAGTGACACAACATAACAACTTTAGGGATGCCAAATCGGCATTAGAGTGACCTAAGTGACACAGCCATACTGTCATAGTGTCATTTTAGTGCATTTTACTGATGTCTACTTACAATTAATATTTGGATAAATGAATCTACTTACAATTAATATTTGGATAAATGAATTTTCAGGATATCGACGGGTTTCATATAAAGGGCTTGATTCTAAACTTGTTTCATGCACTATGGCCTGAACTTCTTCAGATTGAAGGATTTTTATCTGTTCTTAGTACTCCAATTGTGAAGGTAACTAGCTAGCCTCTAACTATGGAGTGGTGGCTCACACGCTAATTCAGTTTTAATGACAATACCTGTTTTTTCTTTCCTTCCAGGCTACTCATATGGAAAGCAATGATGTAATTGAATTTTTTAATATGCCGGAGTATGTAAACTGGAAAGCATCCCTTGGGGAGAATTCATCAGCTTGGAGTACTAAATATTATAAGGTCCGACATTCTGTCATTTGTTCTTGTTATGTAAATTTGCTCTTTGCTGGCTGTCATTTGTTCTTGTTATGTAAATTTGCTCTTTGCTGGATTTGAATCATGTATAGGGGCTGGGCACAAGTAAGTCAGAGGAAGGTCGACAATATTTTAGGAACATGGAGAAAAATAGGAAGAATTTTGTGTGGGTTGATGAAAAAGATGATGAAGCAATCAAATTGGCTTTCAGTCCTCGTCTTGTTGAAAAAAAAAAGCTTTGGATTAATAAATTTAAGGTTATCTCTCTTTCACCTTATGTAGTTTGTACATTTTGTTTATCTAGAACCAACTAATGCAAAAATTTTAGCCTGGAACATATTTGGACTATAATCAAAAGGATTTCAGAATCCTTGATTTCTTTAATAAAGAATTCCGACAGTATGCATTTGAGAGTCTACATCGTTCGGTTCCTTCAATGGTGGATGGCCTTAAGCCATCCCAAAGAAAAATATTGTTCGGCTCGTTCAAGAGAAATCTGAATAAAGAAATCAAGGTATGTGTTTGAAAAGATTATTCTTGTTTTACTTTTTAAATAATATCCACTTATGTTTGTTATTACCTATAGCCACTTATGTTTGTCATTACCTATAGGTACCTCAGTTAGCTGGATATGTTTCTGAGCATTCAAATTATCATCATGGGGAACAGAACCTTGAAAATGCTATTATTGGAATGGCTCAGACTTTCGTTGGTACAAATAACATAAATCTTTTACATCCCAGTGGCCAGTTCGGTACAAGAGAGAATGTAAGTGTATGCGTAATTGTTAAGTGTCTTGCTTAGTTTCTATTTGACACATTGAATCATGTTGGGTACCTTTTTTGGTAAGTGTATGCGTAATTGTTAAGTGTCTTGCTTAGTTTCTATTTGACACATTGAATCATGTTGGGTACCTTTTTTTGGTAAGTGTATGCGTAATTGTTAAGTGTCTTGCTTAGTTTCTATTTGACACATTGAATCATGTTGGGTACCTTTTTTGTGTTTCAGGGAGGCAAAAGTTCAGCTTATTCAAGATATTTATCAACCAAGTTGTCTCCTATCACTAAGTTAATTTTCAAGGAGGATGACAACAATCTTCTTAGTTATAGAAATGAAGATGGATTATCGGTGGAACCTGAATGGTAATGGGAGAATTATTTGCATTTACTTAAAATTAAAGCTCTTATAACTCTTTTGTTAAAATTATTTGCATTTACTTAGTTAAGTTTGTTGTCTTTTTGTAGGTACATTCCTGTCATTCCCATGGTTTTGGTGAATGGAGCTGAAGGGATTGGAATTGGGTGTAAGACATATATCCCAAACTTCAACCCAAGAAATATTATTGATAATATCAGACTAATTTTGAATGGCAAGGATATTAAATCAATGATCCCATGGTATAGGGGTTTCAAGGTTGTAAATTATCACTATCATTTTTTTCTCAAATAACGCAACAAAACTGCACCTCATTATATGAAGAAGAAAATTATCATTATCATGACCAGATTAGTTTCAACATGTAGTTTTTTGAAGAAATCTAATGGTGATGTTGGCGTCAATATATTTTTCACAGGGACATATAACTAACACGGACCAATCTGGTATGTTATATAGCACAACAGGGTGCTTTGAAATTATAGACAACACAACATTGAGAATTATAGAATTGCCTATACGTCTCTGGACTGAGAAGTTCAAGAAACGATTAGATAACTTATTGCCTCATAACAAAAGTGGCATCAAGGTACTAATTTACAAATGAGTTCTATAATTTCTTTGTTTTCTTTGTTTTCTTTGATGCTTTCTGAAACTGTTACCTTGAACATAATCAATTTACAGTATTATAAAGTGTGCATGATGGTGTTGATTTACAGGATTACAAAGTGCATGGTGGTGTTCATGTTATTGACATCGAGGTCACCATGGATGGGTTTGATCTTTTTAAGTGTGACGAATCAATGTTGAACATGTTGAAAGTGATGTTTTCACTTTCATCTATGATTTCTTTATCAAGCATGTATTTGTTTGACTCAAATGGTACCTTAAGAAAATATGATACCGCAGAACAGAGTATGTATCTTCTTTTCTTTTTCTTTTTTTTGTTGCTGTTGTGTTTTTGTATTTTTCATAACCATCATTTGTGTTTTCAGTTTTGAAGGAATTTGTTGACTTCAGATTGAAGTTTTATGATAAACGAAAGGTTTGTTAATTTTTTTCCTTGGGCTTTCTGCTGAATGGCTCTATGCCACTGCAACTAATTTAACTTTTTTCCAGACTATGTTACTGAAAGCTGCTGAAACACAACTGATGAAAATTGAAGAGAGATTGCAATTCATCGACTCCACTTTTAAAGGTGAAATGAAGTTCATCATGGAGAACCGATTGAATCTTTGTGAGAATCTTCATAACAAATTCGATCCTCTTCTCAAGTGGGAAGGCAAACAAGCATTTGCCACAGCTGAGATTGAAAGGCGTTATGAACATATTCTATCAATGAATGTTAAAGAGTTTACCAGTGAGAAGTATCACGAGTTGCAAACTATCAAAGAAAATTTGGAGAAACGAGTGAAAGAGCTACAGCAAGAAACACCCAATTCCCTTTATTTGAAAGACCTTGACATCGTTGACAAGGAAATCGAGGTAACCACTGCTACTTAATAGTTCAACTTACTATGTTGCACTACGGTAATTCAACGGCGCCCCCTGGTTCGCACACCCTCAACATCACTGCTACTGATTTCCTATTAGCTGGTAACTGACAGTGTTAGTATTGGGGACGAGTGTCAGAGGCAGGACAGCTGCTACAACAAGGCTAATTATTTTATTCGCAACCTTATCTCTTCCATCCTACTGACCCAAGCTTGCTGTGCTGCCTTCTCTGACTGTTACTCCTTGACTATTACTCCTTGACTATTACTCCTTGACTGTTACTCCTGCTCCTTCGCAAAAATACTGTAAATACTGTCCGCATGTGATGCATGTGGCTTTGCATATTGTTTTTTTATTCTAGTTCACTTTCCCCTGACGTGACACCTGCTATTGTATCGGCCCACAATCCATTTTCTTCGGTCATGTCAAGCACAAATTGTATGACCGGTACAGATGTTGAGGGCGCGCCACCATGGGCGCAGAATCCGCTTTGTTTTGCATTATATGCTACTGATTTTAACTTTTGAATGCAGGCTCTTTATGGAGATCATGAGCCGAAACAACAAATGGGGGATGGCAGAAATATGAATATGAGATATGGGGAAAGAAAGCGTGACCCAGAAAAAACTGCTACACAGTCTTTAGTACGATTAGAGGTTGTATATACTTCTGAGGAGGAAGACATGGATGAAGAGACAATGAAAGAACCGCATGAAGATACTTTAAGACTGTCACAAAATGATTCCACTTCAGAAAAAAAGGCACGCCTGATGCAAGATTCCCTAAACTACAAAAAGATTCGTAAGGATGAAAAAAAGTTCAGAAAATTGATATTATTATCAAATGGTTAGAGAATTACATCAAACTAACACTTCTGCTGCAATCATCTATAGTTATTCCTGGGGATGGATCGTGTGCGTACCGCGCAGTGGTGCGTGGTCTTCGAATTAACTCAGGATTACCACCACTCACAGAGGAAGACGAGGTGAACCAAATTATTGGATTAAAAAACCAGGTATACTTGTTGTGATATGTTTTTTATCATGCTAAAACTAGAATTTGTTACACGTGTTTGTTTGAAACTAACCCTATTTTTATTTTTTGTTAGATTGCTGATTATTATCTTGATAACAAGTCGTCTCCAGAATTGTTAGTTTCTCACTTCTTAATCATCCTTTTTATTTTTATCTATTCTGTTTTTCTTTGGAAAGGTTTTTATCTATTCTGTTATGCTTACCTATTGGTGCAGCATTTATGGGAGCTCCGAAGAGTATGAAGAATATGTATCTAACATTAGAAATGGAATTATTTGGGCTGGTGAGCCAGAGATTCACGCGGCTTCAACAATTCTTGGGTGCGTGTTATGTGAAAAATTGATTTCTTTCTGTCAATGCTAATGCTTTTGTAGTTCTATAACGTGTACTATTCTTATACTTGCAATTGGACTGTGCTTCTTTGGTTAATTGGTTTTAATAACCTTATACTATATTTTTCAGGATTCCAATTTCTATTTACATGAAAGATGTTGGTGCTGGTGCCATGACTACTTATAACAAAGAACTCAATACGCCTGACATCAAACTTCTTTATAATGGCATTGACCATTATGATCTTTTGGTAATCACCTGAAATAAGATGGTAAATGCTCAATGGGTTGATCCCTTTTTGGTGTTAATAGTTAAAGATGTTGCCATGTTTAGCATTTTTTTTAGCGTAACGAACTTGTACTTTTCCTTGGCAGGAACTTGTTGTGCATGATGGAAGCAAGGAATTCTAGATAGACTTATTTTTGTGGTAAGAGTTTTAATTTTTTAAACATTTCTGCACCAATCCCAAGATACACGCTTAACACCTTAGGCCTTGCATCATAAAGCTTATGCTAACAGCTTGCCGGGCTTGCAGTAGCGATAATGCCCTTGATACCCAATCATAGGATTATAAGATGAGCTATGTTACGGTGCTTGAAAGGAACCTAAAGAAGGAACAATCACAAATGATGATTTAATGTAAATTTAGTCTATTAGTGAATCCACACTCATCAGTCCTCTTTTCAGTCCTCTTTTCACGCCGGCGCTCGTCACGGTGTGCCCATCGGCGCCGCCGCCGTAGAAGCGTACGTACTTCTCGTGAGCTACGCAAGAAGTCTAGAACGCATGGTGGCAGTCATTTGCTTGATCCTTATTGTGAGCTTTGCGGCGACAATGGATACAGGAGATACGTACAGCAGAATAGAAACGTACACGACCGAACACTTGACTTGTACCTTGGATTATAGCGCACGCGTCGTAACTCGATCTCGTGCCTGCTGCCCGGCGCAAGGCAACGGCATATGTATCTACCTTGGACACGGGCCACGACGGCGTGGCTGGAGATCATATGACCAGCCCTAGCCGCGGACATTGGCTAGCAGCCGTGGCGAGGACGTGCATTGACCAATTGATCCTGGACGGACTAGCTAGGCGCAGTATTAGCACCTGCCGGGGTGAGTGATCAATGGGTGTAGACCTTGGGCATGCCGGTGCACCCGTTGACGTATTTACGTTTGATTGGTGCATGATGCGAGAGATGGTGCTCGCAGGGCGTTTTGGTGCTCGCACTCCATCGCCCGAAGATACCGCACAGATGGCACACGGCCATAGCGTTTTCATCAGAATTGAATTCAGGAACCGAGCGATCCCGTACAAGGACCCCTCAAGCTGGGACCAAGGCAAAAGGGGTTTAATCCAATACAAAGTTTTTTAACTTATGAATAACCAAAACTAGAAACGACCTAAAACGTTGCTCAGGTTTGACCAAGCAGCCGACCCAAGCCCAATTCCTTTAGGCCACGAGCTCCCGCAAAAATCCAGAGTTGAGCTTCATGTTTCAGGACGGTGCGTGCCCTCAAACTTCCACAATGACCAAGCTCCCAGGATTATTAGAGTGTTGAAATCCTTCCTGTTTTCCTTTGCGACCCGTCTGCTAGCTCCGCGCCACCAATGTGCAAAGGTGCCTTCTTCATTATCGGGAGCGAGCCGCTGCAGACCAAAGGAAGAAAGGAGATTGTACCAGAATTCTCTTGCAAATACGCAACCAACCAAAATATGCTGAACCGCCTCATCCTCTTGATTGTCCGGATGAGGAAGTCCTCTTTTTATGAGATTGTCTGCAGTCCAACATTTATCTTTTATAGCCAGCCACAAGAACATCTTGCATTTGGGTGGTGCCCCAGAGTTGTCTGTATGCTGACTTGGATGTGAATACCCCAGAGTTGTCATGCCTCCAGTGATGTTGGTCTACAGCTTCAGATAGAGAAAAGTCGCGTACCAAGTCCCACAGCATCAAATATTCAATCAACCCAAAAAGAGATAGGCCACTACTGATATCTCTCACCCACTGACGGTTGTTCAAAGTTTGTTCCACTGTTCTTGTATTGATCACTCGCTGCGGCACGCTTGCAACTACCTCAGGCGCAATATCCTTCAGACAGCAGCCATGCAACCATCTGTCGGACCAACCAAAACAAAGTGTTCCTTCCATTTCCCACGTATGTGATTATGGAGATAGAATAAAGCACGAGCATGAGGGTGTACTGTCGGACCAACCAAAACAAAGTGTTCCTTCCATTTCCCACGTATGTGATTATGGAGATAGAATAAAGCACGAGCATGAGGGTGTACTGGCATTTCTAGACCTGCCCAAGGTCGATTAGCCACTTCATTTGTAGAGACCATCCTATGATTCTATTTTGAGAAGACTCTACTTAGTTCTACTACTATTATACTTAATTCTATCTGTGCTGACCCCTTCCACTGGTATACTCGGTTCTACTGCAACCCCTTTCACTGGTGTTAGGGTGAGTGCTCTAGTTGGAAACTCATTATTATTGATCTGTTCTATAGTTAAGAAAAGGTTGACTTCTCTTGGGGTTAGTGCAGTCATTTATGCTTTATTTGGAGATTGAATTCTAAGGTTAATGTGATCACTTATAGTTTAGTTGGTGGTAGTGATATTTGTTGGCTCTTGTGCAGAAAATCTGGCAACCACCCTTGGCCGGCCCAGTGCTATTCCTGTGGCTCAAATTGGGCCCGAGTTTGCTTTTCACATGGAGGTTCACATGGTCGGCCAGCAGCTGCGGGGCAACCTCACGGGTGAGCAGACATGTCCGCTTTGCCCTACGGTTCCTGGCACCACCCACTTACCCACCTGAAAGATGCCAAGGCTGCTATGCTTGAGGCTTTTGGGGCTGAGCTGTATACCTACCAGTCTGATCTTGAGGAGGCCTGTGCCAAGGCTATTCTTGCGAGCATGGAGCCCAACCTCTGAGTGACCCTTGGAAGTCTCATTACCACGCAACAGATGTGGGCTTCTTCGACTTCTACTTCAGATGTCGTCTGTGGCAGAAGGCTCCTGTTTGTTGCAAGAGAGAACACGACAGGCAGGCTCGTCGTGGTGGGCGCTCTTCCCAGGCTGTGGGGCAGTTCCAGCCAGCAGGGTGCTTGCTCCTTATCTGCAACAGCATGAGATCCTTGCACTGTTTCGATGTCTCAGAATCCCATGCTACTGCCCCTGCGCAACATTATGTACATAGCCGTGGTTGTAATTACTTACGAATGTAGGGTGCTTCTTGCATATGTACAGATGTATTTCTCCCCTGCTAGGGCTGGTAATAGAGTTGAGTTGTGCATTCTAACGGACGGACAACATCAGCAAGGCTCTTCATAAATGTGGGCATCAAACATGCAGATTTGAGACCATGTATAATGTTCACAACGGAAGAAAACTCAGGCACATGATGAAGCAGAGGGGCGTTCACATGATGGTCTCCATCTGGGAGAAATGGAGAGGGATTGTATGATTGCACATAGAGACACATTTTTCCTGAAGGGAAGGCTATTTGACCAGAGTGATGCATACAGCTTGTCCATGTGTGTGAGAAATTGCCAGCCTGAAGTAAGTAGAACTGCCTGTTTTGATATGGCCTGTTTGCTAATGGGGATTGTGGAATGTATCCATTTGTTCTTAAGTAGGTTATTTATACTGATATGAATACTTGCCGTGTTGACGGGTGCACATTACCCTATGTTGTATGTTGTAAGCTGAGCTTATGGTGTTCGCCATTTGCTCACAGGATGCTGACCCATGATATCAAGACAGGGAAAGATCAGAAGAAACACAACCTTAAAAGGTTCAGATCTTATGCTACAGTGCCATATACTTGGTTCCTGTGATGTACTTGGCCCAGTACCCTGTCCCCCCCCCCCCCCAAAAAAAAGGGAAAAAAAAGGTCTGAGCTTCTCTCTGATGGACTTACTTTTTATCCTTGATCCACTGATTTTGTCTTCTGTGTCTCTTCTTTTTTACTGCTTTAAGAAGTCAAATAATCTTTTTCCCTGCTTTCTTGTTAATGCGGGATGTGCTAATATGCTCTTACAGAATTCTGTAATTGCAGGTTCTCTTTAACATAAAATTAAGAAAAAAAAATTTTAGTTGTAAAAGTTTCATGTAGCTGATCACTGCATAGTCCGCCTAGAGAAGATTTAATAAGATCTCGATCTTAAACATAGTTTAGCCATAGAAGTTTCATGTAGCTGATATATGCATATTCCAACTACAAAAAGCTTTAATGAGAGCTCCATCTTGTTTCCTTCTTGCAGCTTTGCCATTTCTCAGCAGGAATGTCCCTTCAGAAAAGCTGCTATCGAGTTCATGGAATCTCCATCATGGACAGCTTGCACATCATTTTTGTATGTAGTTTTCCATGCAATGCATTTTCTACTCATGAAAGTCAAAACTAAGTTGGTATATGCACATGGTTTCTTAGAAAGTTTATCTTCTCTTTTCTCAGGTTTACCCACAACTGGTGGCATGTAGCTGTTTGTTATCTGGAAGGTGAATGTAAAGTTCTGGAGGTATATGATGAAAACATCATGAAGGAACTTGAGAGAAGTGACTCTGAGGCAGCAGAGGTATCATTTGTGGTCGTTTTGCTCAGACCTAGATGCATCGGACACAGGTATATCTGAATGCCATTGGGTTGATGCGCCGTTTATATGTGCACGGTCATATAGATCCAGCTAAAGAGAGGCTTAAATTGT
This sequence comes from Cenchrus fungigraminus, assembly GCA_036936925.1. NCBI lineage: Eukaryota > Viridiplantae > Streptophyta > Magnoliopsida > Poales > Poaceae > Cenchrus > Cenchrus fungigraminus. Next base: position 90,773,160 of record CM072776.1, on the reverse strand, counting down.
TGCTAGATCCACTTATATGAGGTAATGTGTTCTCAGGAGCAAAATATTTTTGTGTTCTCCCAACACATTTAAATGTATATAGATGAGGCGTTCCTTAGGCTATTTCTCATACCTGAACTGAAATAGTCTACATGGCATGTGGAATGGCTGCTTGATTTGCTTATTTTATGGGCTCTACCAAATATGAGTAATATGAGTGAAATTGAAAGCACAGAGAAAATGTTAGAGTCACTGAAATCGAGGTCAGATATATAGATGTTTTGTCTGATTCCACTGAAACTTTTTTAGGGAGTTCCATTTGTGTTATTTATACCGCTACGACCAACTTAATTTGTAGTGTACGGTCAATGGAAATAAAATAAAGAGGCAGCAAGTGATGCAGAAGGCAATCCAGGTATACTATTTTCTTAAGAAAGTTCAGCTACCGTTAGATAGCTACCATTAGACAGACCGCAAGCACTCATATGTACATGTGTAAGAGAAAACATTATAGTGTGAAGCAAATGTCTAAATATTAGTCTTTCATACTGGTGCCTGAGTTACTGAATATCTCTGCGCGCTGTGTGCTCCTGTTTGGTGATAGTGCATATCAATTAATTCTTTGGTGTGTTCTGTTCTTAGGACGAATAATTTTTTGATTTTCATTACTTCTGTTATATTATATGTAACATTTCCAAATGTAACATTTCCAAAAGGAAACAAAATATAGTTTCTTCACAAAGATTCTCCTGGAAATGTTGAACTTTGATATGTTACCTTTTTTTCACATAGCTAGCGGAGGCTGTTTATGATATGGAAAGGAAGCACATAGAAGCATTTTATTTCTTTTAACTCTAGACTTTTCTAATTTTTCTTAGATTAACGAAATGCACAATTAGATGATTGGTGCACCAGATGAAGAAGTGGATGTCTTCAATGAAGTTTGGTACACTGGTCTCATAAATGGTAGAGAGACTTCCAAAGGTAGGCCTTCCCTGATTACAATTTTAATTGTTCTGATGCTTCATATTTAAGGAGCTAATTCAGTTCCATTGGTAACACAGCAATTGATGTGCTTGGTAAATAAATAAAGAAACGAGGTTGTGCGCCTTTCTTGTGGCGCTTCATATTCGAGTTGTTGCTGTACCCATTACCAACGTTTAGTCTTCCTTGTGTTCATGTTCCCCTTCCTTTTCCATGTTACTTACATACAAATGCTCATGTCATGTCCTGCTCTGCATGTTCATATCAGTTACACATACATTTTTTCCCTCAATCTTTCTTTCTTAGGGTTTATGTGCGCTGCTTTTATTCTCCTTTATGGAGTCGAGGCGGCGTACACGTCGTTGCGAGGCGAGAGATCGTGCGAGAAATGTGCGCCAGAGGAACCTAGCCTTTGCTGCCCATCAACCTATATGTCCTCCGCTCCCAAACTTTTCCTCCAGCCCGTCTCTGCGTCAACCTGGTGATGGGGCTGGGGGCAGCCGTAGCGTGCGCCGCCGTTTATCCTACTCTACAGATTTGTCTCCAGTTTTGGGTGAGAACCTGTTACCATTGCAGGTTGTGCAGTTGGCACAGCCTCCTGTAGGTTTCCTAGATGACCTGTTTCTGTGCCTATTACAGGCTACATACCTGCTTCTCCTTTTGTTGACCCTATTGTTGTCCTACCAAAAGAGTATGCTGACATGCTCAAAGGTACGATGTCTGGTGTCTTCTCGCGACCTTTTCCCTGTCCTTGCCTGATGTGTTACGGAACTCTTTTACCAGCTACTTATAAAGACCATCTTACTACAGCGGGCCTGATTATTCCTGTCAACATTGTGATGCTATTTTTTGGTACCAAGAGAGAGTTGTTGGTTCCAGCTCAGCCATCGAGCAATGCGGATGGTCTACAATCTGTGTTCAGCCTATTTTGGACCTCATTAGCAGTGTCACATTGATATATGTATAGCTTGTTAGAGTGAACGCACTAACCAGATGAACCCAAAAGCTTAAGCCAATGGGAGAAGGTAGGCAATTCAGTTATACACTTCAACACCCCCACTCACGTGCAGCCAGAGATGAGGTGCAAACATGGAAATAAAGGGGAGGCACAAATAAAGCCTCTGCCAGGATTTGAACCCCAGGGCCACAACCTGTGGCCCTGATACCATGTTAGAGTGAACGCACTAACCAGATGAACCCAAAAGCTTAAACCGATGGGAGAATGGTGCTTCTGATGCATGCCGTGACGAAGTCAGTATGCTGAAAGGCCAGCCTAACCCGGCTACGTGTTCTGGCCGTCTCACGCAGGAGTATGGTGTTAATGCCTACTCATGTGTAGAGGCCAGCCGCCTTTCTTTCCATTTCTTCAATCAAGACCTCCTCCGAAGCGAAACCTACCAGGGTATTACCGATGCCATAGGGAAGGGGGCTTCCACAGGAAAGAGAATTTTGCCAACCTCATATCCAGCGAGCAAAAGATACATGAATCAAAATTACCATGATTGCATGGCCATATGCCGTGCATATGGACCTCCGGATTTCTTTATACAATAACCTGCAATTCAAACTGGCCTGAGATAACTATCAGGTTTGAAAAAAGGCAAAGGCCTTCTGATCGCTCCGAGATGATCACGAGGGTCTTCCACATGAAGCTTCAAGAGTATTTGTCTGATGATATCAGGGAAGGTCATAGATATGGTCCTGCGCGGGCAGGTGCCTTTTCCTGTCCTGCTCCTTAACATCTTCTAATTTTTTTTATCGATGTGTTCATTTCCATTAGTTTGCTAACAAAAAAATAAAATAAAATAATCCACAGTAGCTGATATGGTAGAATTTCAAAAGAGGGCTTCCACATGCACACATCCTAACCTGGGTTGCTCAGCGTGGTGAAGAGACGACTACAGTCTTCATTGATAAGTACACATCTGCTGAGCTACCTGACCCAAGAGAGGATCTGTTGAGCTTTCAGTTGGTTCAGGAACACATGATGCATTGGCCTTGCGGCAAGGATAATCCAAATTCACCTTGCATGAAGGATGGCAAGTGTTCAAAAGGTTTCCCAAAATCGTTCCAACCCGAGACAACATTGGACCAAGATGGTTTCCCTACATATCGTCGTCGTGGCACAATGTGGTGGTTCGTAAAAATGGAGCCGCTATGTGGTTCCACATAATCTAGATGCCCTGAAAAAGTACCAGGCGCATATAAATGTCGAGGCCTGCAATAAGAAGTACTTGGTCAAGTACCTCTTCAAGTATGTCAACAAGGGCTTCGATTGTGCTAGAGCCAAATTCAGTAACCCTGCTGCATTGAGTGCAGAAAACGGTGCTGGTGACAGAATGAGTGCGGCATCGCAAGCCACAACACAGCAAGATGACGAGAGTGTTGATGAGATTGAAGAATACATTCGCTCGCATTATCTCCATCTGTGAGGCTATTTGGCGTCTATTTGGTTTTGAGATACACTACAAGTTCCCGCCAGTTGAGCGACTGCATGTCCATCTGCCGGGAATGAATTTTGTGACTGGACTTGCAGGGTGTGGCTGAGGATCCTGATTCCCAGAGAAGTATGCTGACAGAATGGTTTGTCGAGAACCAATCGTCCCGAGGCCACCAGCTGACTTATTGTGAGTTTCCAGGTTCTACACATGGTTGGGTGATAAGAAAAAAATGGAAACAGGATATTCAGGGTGCTTTGTCAGCTGATGCTTTCTACGAGTATTATCAATTATGGGCAGTACTACTTGAATTCCACTTGGACTCCTGTGCTGGACTCATGACTCTTCAGGGAGCAATCACTTTTGAGCGTATGGAAAAGGATCTGGAGATCGTGGGCTTCTGGAAAGTGCAAGTTATTTCTTTGGCTTGCAGGACGGAATCTTTGTATTCTTTGTGGTGGGATTCTCCTCTAACCTCCAGTGGGAGGGGAGGAGGATGGCTGTACTCTTTCTTCTCTATTATTAAATACAAAGAATACGCACCAGAAAAAAAAGAAAAAAAATTGGAAGCGACGGGGAAGAGGTATGAAGCTTGGCCGCCTGCGGTATATACACCCTGGTACTGGTGAACACTACTACCTTAGGATGCTCCTCATGGTTGTTCCAGGTGCAAAAGGTTACGAAGGCCGGAGAACTCACCAAGGAATTGTGTACCCCACTTTTCATGAGGCCTGCCAGGCTCATGGACTCAACGGTGATGACACCGAGTGGACATCTTTGTTTGATGAAGCAATCGTCTGGGCGACGACGTTTCAGCTTCAAAACCTTTTTATGGTCATTTTGGTTTATTGTGATATTGGGAATGTCCGCGCTCTTTTCGACCTCTATTGGAAATACATGGCCGACTACCTGTCATATAGGATCCGGAAGGTCCTTGGTGATTAGAAATACTCTGTTCCTGAGGATGTCCTCAAGTCTTCCCTCCTGAAAGAACTATCAGTCATGTTATCCAACAACGATCTATCCATCTCATTGTATGACCTTCCTAGGCCGACTGATGGGTCTGCAGAATCAGAGGGGAATCGGCTAATACTTGAGGAACTCTCCTACGATAAGAGCAAAAGGCCATATATGATGAAGTTGTGAGCTCTGTGCAGTCACGGAAAAATTTCGTTTTCTTCATCTCTGGTCATGGAGGTACTGGGAAAACCTACTTGTGGAATACCATTCTTGCGAAGCTACGATCAGAAGACCATATAGTGCTTGCTATGGCTTCATCTGGTGTTGCAGCCCTGCTACTACTAGGAGGTCAAACAGCACATTCAAGGTTCAGGATCCCTCTTGAGATAAATGAGGGAAGCCATTGTAACATTGGTAGAGGTACACACCTTGCTGGCCTTCTAAAGAGGACGTCCCTGATCATATGGGATGAGGCCCCAATGACTCATAGGCATTGCTTTGAGGCATTAGATAGGACGCTCAGGGACATCCTAACCGCAGATAACCCAGTAATGCAGCCAAGCCTTTTGATGGAATGCCTGTTCTCCTTGTTGGTGATTTCAGGCAGGTCCTCCCTGTCGTTCAGGGCGCTGACAGTAAGGAAAAAGTCGCCTATTTGGAGGCATGTCAAAGTGCTTAGGTTGTGCACCAATATGCGATTGCTGAATCCATCACTTTCCCAAAAGGAAAAGGTAGAAATGGCAGATTTCTCCCATTGGATATTGAAGGTTGGGGAAGGGCGTGCCGAGCCTATTACTCTTTTTGCCTGCCTTGTGGAGCTTTGGAAAGGAGAGAATTTGAATAAAGTGCACTGTAGAGGTGACGACGTTGACTGAACATGGGTCGATATCCCTGAACACCTTCTGAAACCCGAGGGAGACAACGTTGTCGCTATAACGGACGCTGCGATTTCCAAAACCACTACAGTTCCATTCCATACCTAGCCCAGAGGTGCATGGTGTGTCCTGTCAATGCAGTTGTTGACGAAATAAATGAGTTCGAAATAAATGAGTTCATGCTGCAGAAGGTTCCTGACTTTCCCGTGAATATCATAGTTACGACACCATTGTAAACTCGATGGAATAGCCCTCAGATTTCGAGGTTCTGTACCCGCCTGAGTTCTTGAACTCCATTGTCCTCAACAACTTCCCTCAGCATTGTCCGGTCGTTTTGCTCAGGAATATAAACCAGTCGCTAGGATTATGTAACGGTACGAGGTTGCTGGTGAGGAGGATGGGGGACCGTATCATTGAGGCAGAGATCTGGAACGCATGTGGGTAAAACTGTAGGTATACCTCGGATAGTTCTGAATGGTACCAGCCCAAAATGGCCTTTTGTCCTGCAGCGTTGGCAGTTCCCTTCAGAGGTGCTATGGGATGACAATAAACAAGTGCCAAGGGCAGACCCTGGCAAGAGTCGGCGTATATCTAAGGGGACCTGTCTTCACACATGGTCAGTTGTATGCCGTGTCCAGGGTAACATAAAGATGGGCTTTTCATACTATGTGAGTACGAGGACGGAAAGCCTTTGTCAGAGACAAGAAACATTGTCTACGAAACATTGTCTACCGTGAAGTTATCCAGGCGTGTAACGTAATTGTACCTAGGTTCGAAGGCAGTAGACTCCTTTGTTGCAATATGCCCCTTACGCTGGTGTAACTACATACACTGCTTGAATATTATTTTGGGGGGGAAAAATCTAAATGTGTATGCTGGCTTCCTGAAACTAGCCTTCAGGCTTTTTCTTTTTTGTTTATGTATTGGGCAGTACTTCATGACTAACTGTGTTTGTTAACCATATTTTGGTATTGTTGTTTCAGATCACAATGGAGTACACACTTCTGAAGGACATCAACCCTGACTCCCACCGTTGGTGTGTCAAGACCAGGGCCGTGCGCTTCAATGAGTATGTACCGAATGAGCAGTCTGCAGTTGTTCATCGTTTGGACATCGTTTTAGTGGATGAAAAGGTAAGTGCTGGTTTGCTTCGCTGTCATGTTGTTACATTGACGCATGTCCATCTCTCATGAGAATAATCCTTCTTATTTGAAGGGTAAATGTATGGAAGCTCAGATTCCACAGCGGGTCCTTGACACTTATAGACCTCTGCTGCATGAGGACCAAATATACTACATCAAGTACTTTGAAGTTGCCTGTGCTCGCTCAAGTCACCGTCCAGTTGATCACCCCTACATGGCCAGATTCACAAAGCACACTAGGGTCACTCCGGTTGCCACCCAACCACCTGAATTCCCTTTGTATGGCTGCACCCTTTCTTCTTTTGAAGAGCTCAAGGGAAAGATGGGTAACAATGAGGTCCTATTAGGTAATTGGCCACTGTTTGCACCCGGTTACTTGCTGTCTGTAGTTGCTTAGATACCTAATACTTGGTAAGGTGCATTGCCAGGTGTGATTGGCCTCATGGAATCCTTCTCTCCTATCACTACCGTGAGCACCAGGTATGGTGCAAGGTCGCTTCGCAAGCTCTGCATAACCAATGGCAGGTCTGTCCTCTAACCATATTATTACTACTAGCAAACATGCCCGTGCGTTGCTACTTGCTACGGGCTAAAACTATATATAAATATATTTTGGTGATCTTTTTAAAATTATGTTCCAATATATAACTTTTTATACCATATTGAGGATTGAAATAGTAATAATAGTAATTGGATTTTATATGATATTATAATTTGGGGTAGCATCTGGTTCCTCATAATAATATTGTTGATATATACACACACTGTTTTCAAATCTGAATGATAATATTTTTCTAATACTAATTATGCAAGTTTATGTACTCAGCTCTCAAATGCTATAAAAATCGAATCACAGCATATGTACTCATATCCACTATGTTTTTTTTTAAGATGGCTCTTTTGCACTACGTTATCTTTGACTGAGGGTTGGACCATAAGGCCTAGTCGTCAGAATCTAGAGCATCGCTTCCTTCCTCCTTATCTCCTCCGCCTAGCGTAAGATGGCTCTTTTGCACTATGTTATTTTGACTGAGGGTTGGACCATAAGGCCTAGTCGTCAGAATCTAGAGCATTGCTTCCTTCCTCCTTATCTCCTCCGCCTAGCGCTGAGTCCATCCACCAGTTCGAGATCTGTAGCTCTTCAGCGCTCGCCCGACGGAGCTCGCCTACGGCCCCCTCCAGCTGAGTATCGAACTCGGCCGCAGCCCCTCCCGCGGGGCTCGAGCACGCCAGCTGCCCCGCTGGCGCTGAGGCGCGTTCGCGCGGGTGGAGCTCACGCGCCGGAGCTTGTGCTCCCTCGCCGGCAGCCATGGCGCAAGGGCTCGAGCGCGCGGCGGGGCGTCCGCCCGCGGTCCATGGCGCTGGGCTTGAGACGCCCGCGGCCCCAGCGCTGCGTAGCCCGGGCCACGGCGCAGGCGCAACGCTGTCCGCCGGGACGGAAAAGAAGGCGGGTTGTGCGTTGCTGTTGCGTTGCGTTCGGCTGATGGGTAGGACCCACCTGTAAGGTTGGACGAAAATTGGTGGCAGAAACATTGCTTGCTTTAGAAATAGGTAAACATTTCCCCATTGAAACCAGTAACCTTATTATATGCAGCAACCTGATTCTGTGTCTTCCTGCTGTAGGCAGTCTGCTTCCATTGCACTCTGGTCACGACAAGCTACCCTGTTTGAGGCTGAGCTGTGCATGCAGCGCGCGCAACAGAGACCTGTTGCACTTCTTATCTGCGGTGTGACTGCTGGTTGGTATGATAGTGAGTTCCTAACACCAGAGTACTAACACTTGATGCCCTATGTTACCTTTTTGTTCTGTTCTTACAACATTTATCAGTCATTATGTTACCTTTTTGTTCTGTTCTTACAACATTTATTTATCCTTCATTATGTAGGCCGCCTTTCGCTTCAGGGCTCACCGCTTTGCAAGTGGTACATTGATCCTGTTATGCCTGAAGTAAGAGAACTGATGCACAGGTTAGGCAAATTTTCTGTAATGACATTGAACTTATGCACGCCACCATGTTTGCATGTCTGTTTCCTGTAAAAAAAATGGTGTGGGATTAACCACTTCTTGTTTCGCTTATCCTGGTACCAGGTATGCTGATATGGTGGCACAACCAGGATGGGTTGGCCAGCAGCCAGTTCAGGCGCCTGCTGGTGGGACAACAATTGCAGACCTCGTTCTTTCGGTCAATCCACATGAGGCATATGTAAGTTAACGAGCCAAAGATCTATGATTTTGCTGTACCTTTGAGTTCACCTTTCTCACAAATATTTCTTCCCTCCTCTTTCAGGGCAACAGATACAATGTGACTGCTAAAGTTAAATCAGTTCGTGCCAATCAAAACTGATGGTATGACGCATGCACAATATGCAAAAGGAAAACTCATCCAAATGGAGACAAGTGCTCCGATTCGCTGTGTGCTGGCCAAGGTGCCGAGCCAAGGTGAGATATTTTAGTACACTTCATGTGTATAACATCACTGTATGTTCCCCTGTTGCATGTCAAATGCATACGCCTGCTAACATGATTTTTACTGAACCTATCATTTTTGTTTCAGTTACCTTATCTCTTTTGTGGCTGTTGATGCGCAAGAGACTGATGCTGCTTCTGTAGAGTTTGTTTGCTTTGGCCCAGCCGCAGAGGAGATGATTGGCGCCCCTGTTCTCTCTCTCATCGAGTCCACTGGTGGCGGCCATTGCCATCCTCCATCCCTGTTCTCTCTCATCGAGTCCACTGGTGGCGGCCATTGCCATCCTCCAAGCCAGATAACAAGGCTGTGGTAAAGAGTATGAGTTGCGTGTCAGTGTCCCACGAGGATCACTCTCCCGTGATCGTACATCCTTCAAGGTAGATGCAGTTCTTGGCATGGCTCAGGTGCCAGCACAACCTGCTGCCACTGTTGCTGCAGGTAGGTACAAATTGTTTGGGTCCATTTCGCTAATACACTATAACCCCTTCTTTTATCTGCAGCAGGATCCTCCTCTGACTCTACCATCAAGGTGCCTGTTGTTGAATTTTCGGCTGCAGCCGCGGCCAATGTCTCCTACCAAAGAGGAAAAGACTCACGCACAGGTACATCTCAATTTCGAGTTTTACCTCCCGTTGAATCTCTGACAGTGCATTGTGACTTAATTTCCTCTCTTGGTTTCCATAAACAGATGCATGATGGAGAGGCTCCTGAAGTTGTGCTTACACCACCCCCAACACAGGTATCCCGTTGCACGTTTTCCATACGATTGCATGACAGAATAATCGTGTCACACTTGATGCAAATTGATGTTTTCTGGTTACTTTGTAGACTCCTGCTGCTGCCCCGATAAAAGAGAAGAGAGTTACTCCAACTGAGAACAATGCAGAAGGCAACGCTAATGTGTACACTAGGTATGCATACTGATCCTCCTAGATGTGAGCGGTGCACTGTATAAAAATGTTGCAGCGAGAAGAAGCGATCTAGGAAGGGGAAGACAGCGAGGAAGCTGGATATGGATTCAGTCGAAGCGGGAAACTGATGTGCTCTGCCTTGGAAGAGCACACAACAAAATAATTGGTATACTATTACGAAATATACTAAAACACTTAAAAATAAATTCGAAATTATTAGTTATAAAATATATTTTGTAGGGATTTTTTTCCAAATATTAACAAAATTTCAGGATCTTGCAGGTTTGCGAAACCAAAAGACAGCGGGTTGAAGACTATGGTTGTGAAGTCCTACTTGGTACTCACTACTCACCGTATTTATCGCAGCCTATTTCAGCTATCTCCTCTCCAGACAGTTCCATCCACCAGGGTGGAACACTTCTCTACGTCCTACCGTTTTCAGTGCCCATTACATGCAGGGAGATAGACGAAAACTACCTTCACTTCTCTACGTCCTACCGTTTTCAGTGCCCATTACATGCAGGGAGAGAGACGAAAACTACCGCAGAGGTTTCTCCTATATAGTCCCTACCAGGATTACCAACATAAAACTTTCTTGTCATTCATGGTTTCAGGGAATTGCAATATTTTCTTAGCAATATGTTCTTGTAGGTAAATTTTTCCTTCTCCTATTTCGTGACCAAGGAAATTAATTCTCTTTGCATATTTCCATTTTCTTAGATAATATTAGCCAATTCTATTCGACTTCTCTAAAGAAGACTTTGAGATGCGCAATATGCTCTTTATATGTTTTTGAAAAGACTAGCAGGTCATCTACATAATTTGGGCGTGGCGGACCTGTATATGCCATGAGAATTGATAAGGTGTTATCAATTATTCGGGCGTGGCAGACCCATATCCAAAAAAAAAAAAAATCTGTGTGCACGACTCAAGCACCATCGTTTTAAAAGACGACGTGCTAAAAGACCACGCATGCCAATGTTTTAACATGCATGCTGAATAAAAGAATTGATGTGTCAAAAGACGACGTGCTAAAAGACCACGCATGCCAATGTTTTAACATGCATGCTGAATAAAAGAATTGATGTGTCAGAAGACTAATCACAATGAAGAGTATTCAGGTGTAGCAACATGCAAGAGAAGACAAATATTTGAGTTGTGGCTGACATACGTGCATGCATGCATGCAGCAAGAGGCCAAAGCTTGGAGTTCTGTAATTCTGAAGCCGGAGTAAAATAGTTGCTGAATACTTGCCAGTACATGTCCCGTTCTGCGCAAAGAAGACACGAGCTGGTGTTTACGCCTGAACGCCATGCAAAAGAATCCAAGCAGTGGAGTATTTTACGCCTGAACGCCATGCAAAAGAATCCAAGCAGTGGAGTATTTTTTTTAGATACAACCTTGACCTTAATTGTTAATTAAGGCTACGACGGTTTATTAGATGCTTATTAATAACCAATTTTATTTCTAAACCTCCACCCAAAGTTGACAAAAACATACATGGCTAAGACCTCGATGGCCTGACTTGCCTCCTGCATCATTTTCTTGTCTTCATCAAGCTTTTGCCCCTGAAGAGTACGTGCAATTCGAAAACAATATCATTCCTATTAAGTCATATAGTCCAACATAAAGCCGATGCTCCTATTAAAATTTGTCTTTTTAATTTAGTACCTACCCCCCTAAGCCAATTACCAACATATGAGTAATACTTATAGGCGGTGGTAACTCAAAGGCAAACTGTACGGCTCTCCAAAGGAATTTGGCTACCTGACAATAAAAAAGAGATGTTGTATCGTCTCTTCACTAGAACAAAAGGCACACTGTTTATTGCCATTCCAATTTCGGCGTGCTAAATTATCCTTAGTAAGAACCACCCCTTTTTTCAAATACCACATGAAAATAATGATCTTTAAAGACATCTTCAATTTCCATAAGTTCTTATCAAATTGCACGTTACCATTGGTAATCAAAGCATTATACATAGAGCTAACAGTAAACAGACCCGACTGGTTAAGATTCCATTTAAAGGTGTCATTACTGTTATTTAACTGTACATTATACGAGCAACCAAATCATGCCAACATGCTAGATTATAGTCATTCAAAGATCTTGCCAACATTCTAAGTGTAGAATTACCAATCCACTGTAGCAACCAAATCATGCCAACATCCTAAAAGAAACATTTAAAGGCACTGTCGAAAAAACAGATGCCACTGTAGCATGCTTCTTTCGGACAATATTGAATAAAGTTGGATATTGCTCTCTAAGTGTAGAATTACCAATCCACTTGTCTTCCCAAAACCGAATTTGATACCCATCATTTAGCCGAAATGATCCATAGCTAAGAAAAACACTCTTAACCTTCATAAGACCAGCCCAAAAATGGGAATCTCCAGGTTTCTTTTTAACCTGAGCAATAGTCTGATTTTTCAAATATTTATTCCTAAGTAATGACTGCCAGATACCCTCCTCATTAATTAATTTAAACAACCATTTGCTTAACAAACATTGATTCTAGATGTCTAGGTTTTTTATTCCTAACTCACCAATTTCTTTTGGTTGGCAAAGAATGTTCCATTTGGCTAATCTATATTTCCTTTTATGTTCGTCGGATTGCCAAAAGAATCTCGATCGATAGTAATCTAATTTTTCAAGTACCCCTTTAGGAACTTCAAAAAAATATAACATGAACATGGCTAGACTAGTTAGGACAGAGTTAATTAAAACCAGACGTCCTCCAACTGACATATGTTTCCCTTTCCAACGACTTAGCTTTTTCTCAAACTTCTCTTCTATGATCCACCAGTCAGCATTACTAAGCTTCCTATAATACATTGGAATGCCAAGATATCTAAAAGGATAATTCCCAGCAATTGTGAGTATTGTTGTTCCCTTTCTTTAGCTTCGCCAAAACAAAAAATTTCACTTTTATGAAAATTTATTTTCAGACCTGATAATTTCTCAAATGCACACAAAAGCAACTTCATATTTGTGGCCTTCTCAATATCATGATCCATGAAGAGAACAGTATCATCCACATATTGCAAAATAGACAAACCCCCATCAACAAGGCCTGGTATAATACCCTTTATCTGGCCATTATCTTTAAACCTGTTTACCAAGATAGCTAACATATCCACAACAATATTAAATAAAATTGGTGACAGCGGATCACCTTGTCTTAGACCTTTCAAAGTCTGAAAATTTTGTCCCACTTGATCATTTATTTTGATTCCCACATGCCCTCCTTGTACAAAACTGTTTATCCAACTACACCATTTTTGGGAAAACCCCTTCATTCTTAGAGTCTTTTGAACAAAGCTCCACTTAACTTTATCATAGGCTTTCTCAAAATCAATTTTAAAAATGACACCATTCAATTTCTTCATATGAAGTTCATGAATGGTTTCATGTAAAACGACTACACCTTCCATAATGTTTCTTCCAGGAAGAAATGCAGTCTTGTGGGGCTAATGACTTTCTGCGCTACTGTCAAAATCCTATTAGTTGCCACCTTTGTGAAGATTTTGAAGCTAACGTTAAGCAAACATATAGGCCTGTATTGCTGAATTTTAATTGCTTCTCTACATTTTGGCAACAAAATAATAGTCCCAAAGTTGAGGCTAAAGAAAGGTAAATCACACTACAAGAATTGTTGTATTTTATAACAATTTTTTAATGTCACAAAAACCTATTTTATCGTTATATTTTATAATCAATGACGTTCACGTGACGAAAAATCTTTCGTCATCTATAGCATGTAATAGAAGGTATTTCATGACGATAAAAGGTTTTTCGTCAAAAAAACTAATGACGCCTTGTGTCGTCACTAATTTATGACATTTGTTTAATATCATTAAATGTTTATAAAACGTCACAAAATCCTTTTACGCGGATGACATGACGATGACATGGCGGTATTTTTTTGACGATTTGATTCGTCATAAAATTACGTAGGGATGACGTGACTACACTTTTATAACGTTTTGTTACGTCATAAAATAATTTCTGATCCAACAAAGCCCATATTGAGCATTAATAATGGGCTAAGCCCAAATATTTAACAAAGCCCAATTTTACTTCAAAATTTATAATCTATTTTTTGAGTTAGCCAAGCCCAAATATATACAATAGCCCATATTATATTTTACCTCAGCCAAAATCAAAATTTTGGACCACTGATCATATGAATACACATCCCATTCATACAACAATACAGCCCATTCGTACATCATACAGCCCAAAACCAATTTTCAACAGCAACGAAACAGGCTCAAATCTCAAACTGATTCATAAATACATGCCCTAGGGGATTAGTCTACAAAAGTGATCTAGAATTACATCCAGATATCAATATCTCCCAGGCCATCTGAAACCTTGATCTTTCATGCAGACACCTTATTCACTATGGAGCCATGCAACAGGCGATATTTCAAGATCTCTTGGTGCTGCACCTGGACGATTCATGTCATACACACGCAAAGTCTTCTCCATGCCACCAGTGAGCAACATATGGGTATCCTGCAGTGTCATTTGCAATTGAAACCCATAAAGGACATCACAACAGTTAATTGTGTAGAAGTGCAGTAAAAAAGAGATGGACTACAATATAAAGAAATTGTCCCAAGGCCAAAGCATATGTTTTCACTAACTGATTTTAGTTTGCAAAATATATCAGCTGGCTTCAAGGAATCAAATTGCAGCAAATTCTCCCAAGCTTTCTTATAGGTAACGGTGTCAGATAAAGTAATTAAAATACAACAGTAATTAAAATACAACTGAAGGAGGTAAACATTAGTTTTAGTTCACGGCAACTAATTTGAACCAGGAGGAGTATTATGAAGTAATCAAAGAGAAACAAAAAACGAGTACTGCCAAGCAGTCTGTTCACAGTACCAATTCATTTTTTCAGGAGCCAATTATTACAGTAAGCATAACAAACTAAAGCAGGCTTTACTGTAACAGTTAAAACAGCTCGCACTGCCTAACCACATTAAAGAAATTTTATAAAAGAATTCTGCACTACATATATTAGAACATGACACTCCAAATGGCAATCATTAACAGTAAGATGAGGACAAGATTAGCATTACCTCAGAAAAGGGACAGGTCCGGACTATATGCTTGTGTTCAAATGAATGTAGCTCGTCGCCAGATAGTGCATCCCATACTTTACTGGAAAAAAGAATGTACCAGTTTTAGTAAACAGCGCAAATTGGAAACATATACGAACTTGAAACCCCCTCTTATAGATATGTTAGTGCCTGAGAACTGTCAACTGACACACTTCTGTGGAAACTTCCCAATTAGGTATTCACTTTGCATGCAATTGTGTATTACATGGAACTAAGAATACCTACTTAAAAGCATTGAACAAAATAATTCTGAAATATATTTTAGCACACATGATTTCCTTTGCAAAAAGAAAATTGTAATATGACAATTGATATATGGACTAATATCAGAACCCCAAATAATAACATTCTGTAAGATACTGAAAGCAGAATATAATAGTAAAATTTAATATGATAGATTCCAGTGTTACCTAAAAACATCTTCTCTCATGCTTGCAAGTCTTGTTTACCCCAAATCTTGTTTGCTGCAAGATAATCAGAGACCCCAACAATCATACCTGCAATATCAGGTTAACATTAAGCTAGTGGCCATCCACTCCTCTACCCTCCATGTCATAAAATCAGAGACAGATTCACAGCCCAGTAAGGCAAACTGATGCAAATACCAGCAAGGAAAGCGAAAAACGAATCTTGAACTCTTTGATTGTTACATGGAAACCGGATAAGGAAAAAAGGTCAAGTAATTCTCAGATTCACATGTCAAACTGACGAAAAAAAGAAACAGTTGCTGCGAAAAAACAGCACAGTTCAATCCACACAAGCAACAAACGAGTCCCCACCAAAGGCGAATCGATCGCCTATTAGCTCCCAAGGCAATGATCCACTCAGAAATTGCCAGAGCTAGATCTCACTCTCTCACTCACCGCAATGGTAAAGTCAGGGCGCTCAACGTCTCCGCCAATCGGCTGTGGGGTCGGTGGCAGGTTCAACGCCTTGTTGTTTGTCCCCAATGCCGGGCTCTGCGGCCCTCAGCTGGGCATCCGGTGCGGCGAGGCTCCAGCCCCCGCGCCGGCAGAGGCGGCCAGGGCACGCCCTGGACGGCGAGGACGACGCCCTGGTCACCCTGGTCAGCGAAGACGGCATGACTTCGACAACAGAGACAGGCTGCAACCTAGGGCGGCGTGGGCGCTACGCGACGTGATGCCAGGACGCGGTGCGAGGTGACGGTGGGTCAAGGTGCGGCGCGGCGTGCAGCGGTTGCGTTAATCTTCTTTTGGGCTACTGTCCGGAGACCGGCGTTCACAATAAACTTGGACGACAACAGCTTCAATAGGAGTCTTAGCAACTTGGCCTTCTTCTGTAGGTTCAGCCACAATAGCTTCCATTTCTTCCTAACATGAAGAAACAAGTTTCCATTAGAATCTAGATTCATGAAGCCAAACACCTAGGAGCATGTACCATACATACAAACATAAATACTTAATTCAGCAGAGCATCTGTAAAAAAATGTGCACACTTGAGCAAGAGTTTTTGTATAACTGGGAACAATCCACCAGCTAGAAAAGACCATTTCCACCAAAAAAAAAAAAGGAATCTGTTTACAGCTGTACTGATCACATTCATTAGGAAACCGGGAGTTGTTCAACCAGAATGACCATGATCATGAAAGACAATTAGTTAGAGGAAGAAGAAAACATCCAGCATGTAGAACTGCGCAGGCACATTGAAAAGTTTCCAACTTCATTGAATAATTTTCATGTATCATAGCCCTATGATTTCCTCTAAAACAAGTCTTGCCATGAGTACCCTTAAAATTTATAGATAATAAAGTGGGAATTCTATAGTACATATACTCCAAATAAGACAGGGAAGAAAAGGCAGCTGCAGGTGTAAAAGCAAATGGGGTTCGATCAGACATTGTGATTGAAACATGTTATCCCATTCTTTTATAGGTGGAACCGCTGCATGGCTACAAAATAAGGTATAGGTTCACTGATAAAGCAGGCATACGTTAAAAATAAATGGGTTCTAAAATTATCACGTCTCTCTGAGTAGAATTATCTTATTCAATTTTACAGTACAATGTTTCACATAAAGGCATCCCTACACTTCTAAAACACTTCTACAATGTGTTGTAAATGGAAAACACTTCTAAAACCGAATTAGGTATCCCTACACCTGTAGCTTGCAAATCCAAATCTGTTTGTAGCTTGCTCTTTCCAGGGTGGAGTTTGAAGGCACAATGCTAATCTAAAATCTGCTATCTGGAATTTGGACACCATGTAGGTAAGTTGGTAACTATAACTTTGTAATTAACATCATAACCTTTGACATGGTTGCTGGTAACACATCAAGGCCAGTTGGATTGGAGAGAAAAAAAAGGTAGGAGTTCTCATATAAAGAAATACTAGCAGTAGCACTGTACATGTTCGGTCCTCTTAACCACCATTCTTTTGGTGCCTCAGATTTGTAACAAGATTCATGTTCAGAAAACTCCATGTGTGTGGAAATTGAAAATTAGACTTGGAATTACTATCACTTTACTTGTGCGTGTGGAAATTGAAAATTAGGGTGGTGAACTCTCCAATAACATCTGTTTTTTTTTGTTAGTGCAAATCTGGCCTGCACATCGCAAATTGGATGGCTGTCCTCAGGTGTTGCTGCGCATCGCAAAAATTTGCAGAGAAAGTAAAGAAAAACATGTAGCACCATGGCAGTTTTATCATTCGACTAAAATTTTGCAGGTATTCTCACTGCTATTTTTGTTGACTAGAACCCCTACAACAATTCATCTCCCATTTTAAAGTTGCGAACTAAGAATAATTTGTTTCATATGCAGATGAACATGTGCAAAACTAGAACTTTCCAGATGTACAACCAAGTTATCAACAATACAAATGCAACCTGTTTTAATTTATAACAAATTGAAGATGCTGAAAGGACGCAAGCATGTAAACAATTAACGACAGTACAGTTTAAATAGTTTCAAAAAATTATATCATAAATGGGAAAATAAATGGGAAAATTGAATTCATTGAAGAAAGGTGCGAGGATACCAACCTCTAATTGTGAAAATTTTTGTATTCATAGACATCCTCTGTCCAGCGTGCAGCATTCACCGGGTTTCTACTGCATCTAAAATCTTGATATGCTGTCCTTGCACAGAATTTGTTTTTTGATGCTGCAAGTACGGCTGAACCAGACGAGTGCAAACATGCTGAAAACAACTCTGATGCACACACCTAAACAAGTTCCACATCAGCATGATCATAATGATTAGAACTACTGACTTCTTTAAACGATATTATTCTTATCATCTTTATTCCCATAGTGCTAGTGTTCCCCAACCCAACCCGAATTATGATGAATTGATCTAAAAACGAGATCAGAAGACACGTGAACTGACCTGTCGTTGGTGGTTTGCTTCGTCCTCGATTCCGACCAGGAGCCATCTTGCCGTGGATCTTGCCTGGTGGCGGACGGCGTCGCGGTGGTCGAGAGCCTCGTCTGTTGTGGGCGGAGGGGCCGGTCGCCGGCTCGCCGCACTGTCGCAGCGGGAGACCGGACGGAGTAGCTACTCGCCTCCAGTGCCCCCCTGCGCGCGCAAGAGAGGGCGAGCAAGAGTGAGAGGGCAGCGCGCGGAACCACGAGAGGCCGGAGGCCGTGCAGCCGCCGGATGCAGTGCTGCCCTGAGCTCGCGAGAAAGAGAGGGGAAAGGAAAGGGCGCCGCCGATAGGATTGGGTTGGGGATCGAGTGCTGGTGGCAGGGTTTTTTTTACCCGTGGTAACCGCGCGGTATACCGCGCCGCGGTTACCGCTGCTACCGCTGGGGTACGGTAACGGTACCCAGCGGTAGCAACCGGTGGTAAAATTCAAATTTGAATTTGAATTTAAAAAAAATGAAAAAATCAATAAAAATCTCTAAAAAATAGTTCATGATTTGTAGAGTCTGATGGTGTTGAAAGTTTTCAAATTTGAGTGCATTTGGTATTTATTTGGAGCTTTAGAAGTTGTAAAAAAAAGAAAAAGAAAAATCATGAGCCGGCCCGTTAAGGCCCATGAAGCCCAAATCAACTAGATGACCTAGAAGCACCCCAACCGCGACACCCCGTGACTCCACTCCACTCCCTCTCCTCAGTCCGCAGGTTCCCCAGCTCCGTCCGCCGCCGCGAGCCGCCGTCCGCGCCGCCGCCGGCGGTATACCGCGGCCAGAGCGCGGTAGGAGCGGTTAGCCGCCCCGCGGACGGATCCACCCGCTCCCGCTCGGCCGGGGCGGCTAACCGCGCGGGAGTTGCGGTATACCGCCGGCTTCGCCGCGGTATACCGCGGACAGGTATGGATTTTTTTTTTGCATTTGTGTAGTTTTAGGCTTTAGGATTTGTGTTAGGATTTAGGATTTGTGTTAGGATTTAGGTTTATTTTGGTTTAGGATTTTAGGTAGGATTTAGGATGTGAGGTAGAGGTAGAAATAGAATTGTTGCTTTAGGTAGAAATAGAATTGTTGCTTTAGGTAGGATAATTTGTGGTAGGAATGTAGGATTTGTGCTAGGATCCAATTTGTATGAACTTGTGTTGTATGAATTATTTGTATGAACTATTTGTATGAACTATTTGTATTTGAACTATTTGTATTTGAACTATCAACTCACTTATGCACGGCTAGTATTATTGTGTTTGGTGTAGTATTTCTATGTATAACTATAAATCATTGATTGGGGGTGCTATTTAACACTAATTTGTGCCAACATCATGCCAAAATTTTCATTTCTTCTAAGCCGGAGGGTCTTTTTCAGTGCACCGGTATAAATTATTTACCACGCGGTAAAAACCCTTACCGCAGCGGTATAAACTATTTATACCGCGGTATACCGCTCGGTACCGTTTGTACAGGCGATTTTGATTTGGAATTTGAATTCGAGCGGTAAGAAGCGGTATACCATTTGTACCGCTGCGGTATACCCTTACCGCTCCGCGGCGGTATAAATGTACCGGTCGGTAAAAAAAAACCCTGGTGCTGGGAGGAGGAGGTGGGTGGGAGCAAAAGGCGTTAGGGTTTTTTTTTTCTTTTTTCTTTTGGGCTGCTCTGATGACGTTTGGGCCGGCTTGGGCTAGTATAGGCAGGCTCTGGGTGTAACTAATCCGATATAGGGGTCTACATGTCCAACGAAAACACATGTGTGAGTGTAGTCTGGTGGTGCACACCGTCCGCCCCTGCTTGCTCGCGCGGACCTCTCCCTTCCATCCGCGCCATACTCCCTTCCATCCGCTCGCGACCGCCCCTGATCTCCCTTCCAATCGAACGCAGTCATTCCTTCCAATTAAATGCCCGCGATCCTCAAACTTCGCTTCCCATATCAGCGACGCGCTTCAGGACGATAGAACGGGCGCCGTGCCGTGCGTCCTCCACCAGTCCACCGCTTCGACGACGTCGCTGTCCGGCGACCAACGTTGTTGCCGGGCGCCTCGTCGAACATCTGGGTCTGCGTCGACCACAAGGCCGGAGTACGGTCGCCGCGGAAGCCAGAAATGCCGCCGCCATCGTCCGATGTTCGGACACAAACGAGATCCTCTCGCTACCCTTCTTCGATTCCCCACTCCAATTTCAGCCCCTATGCCATGGGAACACCGGCGAGATGAACGCCGGATGTCCCTGTCCGCCATGACAGGCCGAAGCCAAGCTTCTGCAAATAGAATCCTGATGACCTCTGTAATGTTTACAATGTAGGCTGGTTTCAAGAGAGGAGGCTGCACGGTGTTGATGGCAGCAACGGCAGCAGGGAACTAGGCTTCTTCTCGTTCAGTACCACTGTACAAGTTCATCTGCAGGGGCGGCGCCGTTCTGCCTACAAGGTGTTTGGCAAAATGCCAAAATCGAGTCCGATGTGCCGATTAAGCGCTAGCCACAAGTCCTCACCGCACACCAGTAGAATAGAGATGCTCTGCAGCATGATTTTGTGCGACACTTTTTATATGCGCTCTACAATATAATATTTGGTTGGGCAAATACTAAATACTTTCTGTGCGTCTTTGTTTTCTTGTTATGGCACTAGTCCCTAGTTGGTTTGTTCGATTCTATGTAGAAACAACTGTGAGACGGCAGTGTTTGTTTTGGTCAAATCCCTTGCATTCTTTTCCTGTGTTCTGTGCTGAGACTGAGGCATGCAAATGACTGTATAACAAAAAATGAACGGATCACTGAAGTTTAAGGAGAGAATAAGAATAAAGGATAAGAAGGTTTTCGGTTGTCATCTATAGATGATTTAATTAGAAAAGTTAATCACAAATCACACTGCAGTTTCTTCCCTAATTCATGTATATTCTGCAAGCGGTTACGAAAATATATATTAGCTTATGAATTGTATGCATGCAAGCGGTTACCAAATGTACATCACTAAATTAGTAGAATTGATTCAGTTTCATAAGGTCAGTATCAGTCTGAAAGCAATACTTGTACTTGCGAATAAATGTTAAATGTTTTTTTATACGGGGCCCTTCCTATGCATAGTTTATATGGTGACCAACCTAGGGGACGTTGATCAAAGAAATTGAAGGTGCCAAATGTCTACAATGCTCATCATTGTTGTGAGCCAGATTTTAACTATCTTGGAAAAATATATCATGCTTTACTGTTGAAATCAGGGCATACCTTGTTGCAACTGTTTAGCATAGGGCGTTTTCACAGATGGTTGGGCTTATTTATGGCCAAGGATATTCTTTTGATTGAGGCATGTGCTTGTGGGATTATTTAGCAAACTAATGTCTGTTGACTCAGTTATTAGTCCTGAAAAAAAATTCATGTGAAGTAATGTAGTATTGGAATTGTTCATGTGTCTTGAAAGTAACCATTTTTGTACTTAAGCGAATCAAAATCAAGTAGTAAAGTTCTTGCAAATTGGTGAGACAATGACCGGGGCTCGGCAGGGTGAAGGTTTGAAGTGTCTTAATGATTTTTTTTCTTGTGATCAGTCGCAAGTTAGCAGCCTTCATTTTAATTTATTATTTTGGATTTATGCTATAATGACTGATGATCATCAACTGCTATAATTTTGTTGGAAAGTTCGTTTGCTTAGCATGTTTCTATACTTTCTTGATTTTCCTACATGCAATATTTTTTGCTGTTATTTCCCTTGTGTTTGGCTTCTCCATAATGAATTGTTTTTTTATTTTCAGATAGTATAATGTTCCCTGAGGTTCCAACTGCTCTAAGATTATCAGGGCATCTTCTTCTAGGTGTAGTTCGCATTTATTCATGGAAGGTGAACTGCCTGTTTCAAGATTGTAATCAAATGGTAACTTCAATCAGAACTGCATTTTCTTCTGTCCAAGTCGACCTTCCAGTTGATGCAGATCGTGCTCCATTTGAGTCCATCAGACTGCCACTAGCATTAAATCTCGACGAGTTAAACTTGGACGATGCAATTTGTCTCATGGAGTAAGCACTTTCTGTTCTTCACATCATTATCATTTAGTTGCACAAGTTGTTACAAAATAATTCATCCATATACTTTTACCATCAAACTTATGAATTTGGTTGCGATAAATTCTAGTATGATATTATTTTAGTTGAGATAGTCTTTGCCTATTCGGTACCTGTTGGCAATTTCATTTTGTCTCGTGCAGTCACATGAAGAAGCAAATTGGTGGTATTCGACTAGATGAGTCGATCTGCAAGAGGAGAAAGCTACCCCAAGCGGCCCTTGATATGTGGAGATTCAGCACGATTAACAGAAAGGCATGAAACCTATAAGAGAAATTTCCCCCATATGAGTGTCCTTGATGCTGAGGGTGCCTCTGGTGAATCTTAATGCACCACATGAACATCTTCTCAGCCCAAATTTTCCTGGAACAGTGGATTTACTGCCTGAACATCAGATCACCCCAAACCCTCCAGGAAATGTAGATGCACAAATTGAGCCGTTGCCTTCCCCAAAGTCACCAGGAGCAGCAGGTGCAGCACCAGACGACTACATTGATGTCCAACAAGAGGAACCATATGGAGATACTGAAATTTCAGTTAAGCCCTCACTCACGACAGCCAAACTCTGACAAAGTTATTTAGAAACCATCATACAAGAAAGTACCCTCCCATTTCTGAAGATGAGCTTGCTGAGCAAAACCAGAGTGAATTTGCCATGAAGATATCAAATTATGCAAACATTGTTCTCTAAGCATTGAAGGTTGGTGCAACCATACACACACAAATATTTTAAGCCTTATCCGTGAACTCCTGAAGGCTGATTACATTTATTGAAAACAAATTCTTCAGGTATATGCCACAATTAAAAGTGGATTGATTGCTATAGCCGCCTCAACACTGGATTCACTGCTTGATCTCATGGCTGGTGGTATCCTTTGGTTCACACATCTGCTCAATGAAGAGCATCAATGTCTACAAGTACTCCATTGGCAAACTGAGGGTACAACATGTAGGCATTATAATCTTCGCTGCTGCTGTCATGGCCACTTTAGGTATGCTTGCTTTTTCTCCTAGTGGCAGGTTTTTGTACACTCAAGTCACGTCCTTTCTTGATTACACTTATCCTGTTTGACATATGTGTACTGCCATGTTAGAATTTTACTCAAGTGTGTAATCCTATACATTAATTCGAGTTGTCTCCAGGCTTCCAGGTATTTATTCAAGCTGTTGAAAAGCTGATAGTTAATCAGGCTCCAGATAAACTGAACCAAGTACAACTCTTTTGGCTATATTCAATCATGATCTTTGCAAGTGTGGTGAAACTAGCTCTCTGGCTCTATTGTCGAACATCTGGTAACAAGATTGTCCGTGCTTATGCTAAGGTTAATATCTTGTTTCAATTCTCAACTTGGCATGGAATTTTTTTTACTTATTGAATTGAATTTGATTTAACAAAACACTTGTGATGGATTTGTTATTACAGGATCACTATTTTGATGTTTGTCATGAATGTTGTGGGTTTGACCGCTGCTGTCATTGGGGATAGTTACTGGTGGATCGACCCAATTGGTGCAATTGTCCTTGCAGTCTACACTATTTAAAATTGGTCTGGAACAGTGTGGGAAAATGCAGGTTTGTGTGACTTGTTCAGTTTGAACATTTGCTTACGCAATATCACCCGCATTCATTTGTATCCACCTAAACCTCATGATCCTTGCAAGAACTATTTTTTCTAGACTACTGGAACTTGAAATTTGCCTTTTACTATACATATAAAAGTTACTTGAGTGAAAGGCTTGCTCTGTTATCACTTTGCACCGTCACCCAGAGCAGTTGCTGCACACCAAAATTACTTGCATGATACAAATTAGCTGGGACTAACAGTCTTACTACTATTATCCGTTGTTTGTTGTCCATCGTGCAGTATCACTGTTAGGTGAATCAGCACCTCCAGAAATGCTTCAGAAGTTGACATATCTTGCTATCAGACATCATCCTTAAATTAAGTGTGTTGATACGGTTCGGGCGTACACCTTTGGGGTTTTTTACTTCGTTGAGGTTGGTGTCTCTTTATTATCATCTTATTCCTCTGTCTGTCCTTTGCCAAGGCAATCAGCTGTGTTGTCAGCTAGTGTAACCAAGAGCTGGATAATGTAGTGGTAGCAACTACTTAATTTGATATTTAAAGGATAATATTTTTATTTCGTTTCTAACTAGCAGGTTTCAACGAGATGTCATAATTTTATAAAGTAGTTTAACTTCTCCTGACACCTGATTCCTGCAGTAACACTAGTGCTTAGTCAAGAATGATGCTAATGTTCTCCTGTGAATAGAAATGACATTATTTTTTTTTATAAGGAAGCAAGTGGTAGTTTAGCATGGCTTTACAAAAATGATCGAGATTGTTTTCTTTCATAAACAGAGTAGGATAGACCTCAATTGTGTGATTGTCACTTGCTCATCTCATATGTCTGCTTAACTCTCACAGGTTGAGATCGAGCTTCCCGATGACTTGCCACTAAAGGAGGCACATGCCTTCGGAGAATAACTCCAGATCAAGATCGAGGAACTCCCTGAAGTCGAGCGGGCGTTTGTTCATCTCGATTTCGAGTGTGACCACAAATTGGATCACTCAATTGAAGCAGCCAGGCTTGACCGGAAAGGATCCCACGTGGTGGCTACTTAGATTGTTGCATAGGATCTGCTACAGTGCATGTATCTAGTGCTGTAGGACAAAAACTAAAAGTTTAAATTGTGGTAATGGGATTTAGATCATGCGCGTCTAAGACTACGAGGGATGCAGATCCGCGTCGTGGCAGCGTGGTCCCCGCCTACATAGCTAGTACTACACGCTACTGCACGTACGTCAAGGTTGTAGAACTAGAACGTAGATAGGTTAACCTCTGTTTCTCATTTCGGGCCGTGTTTTTTTGCTTTGCTGCCGTTGCGGGGCTTGCGGCTGTCTGGCCGGCCTTTCCGTCCGTCCTGTCCCAATAGCGGGCTCGTCCTGGTTAACAACCTTTTATTTTCTTTTTTGTTTGTGCCTTCCGAAAACTGGAAAAAAAAGGAAATCTAGCACGTAAATGATGTATGATGAACATGCTCATGATGTATTACTCATCGATGTACATGGACTCTCATCGCGAGAGCTCCATTGATTGAGCGTTGACACGAAGCCGGAAATAAGCCAACCACTAGGCTAAGTACCCAATGCCAAAGTGACGTGACAAATTTTCTAACGCAATAAACGCATGACAAAATATATTTGTCGAAAATATTTTATCCAAAATATGGTTGTCCAAAATATGATATCCGAAACATATTTGATCAAAACATCATATCCAACATATGATTGTCCAAAATATTGTCCAATATATTTGTTCAAAATATTATGTCTAAATAAAATATATTTGTCCATATTATCATATCCAAAATATATTTGTCCATATCCAAAACATATAAATTTAGCCACAACGATTTGGATACTAGTAAATCATACGAGATGGATATTTTCTCTATTAATTGGATAAAAGCATTTGGACTAACAAAATTGGACATCAAGAATTGGATAAAAGCATTTGGACTGGCGAGAATTTTTTCCTACGGGATGGATAAAAGCATTTGGACTAACCGAATTGGACAACAAGAATTTTACTATTGAGATAACTCCCCTTTGTCTTCTGGATTGGACACAATGATTTGTCCAAAATATCTTACCCAAACTATCTTCTCCAATTTTTATTTAGATGTTCTGATGTGTTGTTTCCCCCACACTTGTTTCGAAACCTGTTCTTTTCTTCAAACAACAAAATTGTGCACACATATATGTATATAAAAATAAACAAAATCTTTATTGATCAGCATTCGTGTAACAAACACTCCTAAAGACTCGACAAACACTAATTTAAGACTCTTTAAACGCTAAGACTCTCGAACGAACTAAACACGAATGCTTCCGACCGAAATCTAGATCTGACGCTTGAAGAACCTATCAAGCCTTCCCTCTACGTTCACCATCCTATAGCAAAGGCCGGTACGTAGGAGTCGCATCTCATCTTTTAACTCCTCTTGCTGCAGATAGAATTCACCCACCCTATTGTCTATCTTCTTGTTATCAGTTCTAAGGCGTTCATTTTCTGCTCGGAGGATTCTAACTTGAGCAGAGAGATCTAAAACAGTTGGGCGTTTAGCAGCGGGCTCTTCTTCTTGGAACTGGCCAGGAGGTCGTTTGATTGGTGGTGGCGGAATGTGTCGCTTGATCGTCTTCTTCGGCAAAACTGCCTCGACACGGTTGCACTGGGCCATCAATCCTTCCTCCTTGAGCTTCTGGAAGCGTCGCAGCATCGTTTCGTTGGTATTAGTCCAACGAGAACCACAGGACGAGGCGCACGGAGCTTTGGAGGCAGCCGCCTTTGTGAGGAAAGGGGTCGGCCGATCCCTGGGATCTGTCGGTCCCTGGGCGGCGGCTTTCGCCTTCCCCTTCGGCGTGCTAGCTGCTTTGGGGCTAGGGTTCTTCCTAGTGCACGCGGTTTGCTTCTTTGGGGGGCTGCACAGGAAGAGTATGGATGTTGGTGGTTGATATTCACCATGTTTACCACCAACATTTCCTAGATTTCATATCTCAGGTGTTCCTTTCGATGCTAAAATGTTTTATACTAATGAGTTCCACAAGTTTTGATGACTTTGTGAGAGAAGGAGCACACAGGAGAAATTTGAGGGCAATTGGGCCCAGTGGAAGGCCGGCCGGCCACTTTTGTTCCCTTCGGCCTCCTACTGAGGCCTTTCGGGCCCAAACTTCACCTGCATGCAGAGAAACACATGTCCAGGCCATCCCAACTTGACTCCATCAAAGTGGTGCATCCTATGGTCGAAAGGCACATACCATGGATGGAAGGACCCACATGCAGGGACATACCCAACTTTCTGGACCAAAACCACCTAAATGTGTAACATGCAACCGTCAATGAGCATGTCAGTGCAACGGAGGGCTGAGAGGGCCCAGTGGGAGGCCGGCCGGCCACAATTGTTCCCTTCGGCCTCCCACCTGGCCCAATCGCCACGCCACTGATCCAGGAGCAAGGAAACACACTCACCATCAATCCTAGCCGTGAGTCCAAGGTCGGTTCGATCAACGGACCCCGAAAAGCCTCCCCTTGGATTGAAGGGCCCACCTGCATGTTCCCTTCGGTTATTTTCACAGGAAATCCTACACAACCGACTTGAGGAAGTGATCAAGACCGCACACGAGGAAGTCGGTGACAGATGGCGCAATCTTGGTGCCGTTCGGCCCCAAAGGTGCCGTTCGGCCCTCTACCAGCACGCATGGCGCCCTGCTTTCTCGTGCATGCTCCTCCTTGGATGCCAAGCTCCCCTACGTCGGTTCCCAAGCCAAACCGACCTTGGAAGGCTATAAAAGGGAACCCCCTCCACACATTCAAACCACACCATCCTTTGGAGAGAAGAGTTCTCAAGATGTAGTTGCTCTACCTTAGTGTAGATTAGGGAGAGTGTGAGGTGAGAGCTTGGGTGAGAGCCAAGTTGGGAGGAGAGGATCCGAGTTCCCTCGGCCCCTCTTCGCCTTTGTAGCCACCTCGGAGGAATAAAGCTTCAGAGTTCATCTTTAGTAAGTTCCTCGTCTTTCTTTAGTATCTCGCTAGTTCTTCTCTTTACTTTCAGCAAGTCATTTATCTATTATCTTTGATCTGCGGGATCCCTTGTCTGCGTTTGATAGCTACCTTGGGTTATGTGGAGGTCAGTAGCTGATAGCTTAGGCGTGGTGCCTGTGTTTGATAGCTACCTTGGGTTGTGTTCCACCCCACGGAACTGCAGTGGTAGGCGGCAGGTGGTGACAGCCCTGTCCGTCCTTTGTAATCCACCACGTTCGGGTGTTTTCATAACAGTAGTACTGAGCCAGGAAGAACCCCTTTCTCACCCCTTTCTGAGTTCCACCCGCTCTAGCCGTCGAAGTAGATCAGGTTAGTGGATAGTGAGTTGTCTGGGTAATGAGTTGGCTAACTGAAGTTAGGCCCTCTACCCATGTATCTTTTCTCCCCTGGTGGGTCCGGTTAGAGAATTCTAGGCTTAGTCGCGTCTACCGTTCCTTGGATTTGACATCCAGGTTGTTACTCCCCTGGTGAAAGGCTACAATGGTCTCTGTGCGCTTGTGGAGTAATTCGTATAGGCTAAGGAGTGCCAACAATGGACTACTTCCATCACCTTCTTCCCTTTTTCTTTGCTAGGGCTTGAGGTTGGAGCAACATAGGGAACTAGAGCGAGCTTGTCCATGACTAAAGGCTTCGGAACAGAGGGAGATGCGTTGGAGGCTTGAATGAATGAAAAAGGAGGTCTGGGGTCTCTTATATAGGGGTCAAAGACGGTTTCAAGGAGGGAAATATCTGTTACGACGGTGGAGAATGGATTTAAACTACCATATCTCGCACCTGCCAAAAGATAAAAGGCGGCGGCTACCTAAGGGGCCGGTCGATCCCTGGGATCGGTTGGTCCCTGATGGGCGCGAATGGGCCTCCCCCTTTGGGGTGTGGCTCCATTTCCTTATCCTTTCCTGTTTTCGCTTTCAATTTTCGGAATTGCGATGAATATTATCCACTAGATTCACAACTTCTATATCTTCATGCAATTGAACGGGGTCTAGGAAAAGTTTCAAGCGTTGGCCATTTACCTTAAAGATATTACCTTCGTCATCTTGTAATGTGAATGCCCTGTGTGTTGATGTATTGATGACGGTGTATGGCCCCTTCCATTTGCTTCGTAACTTCCCATGCCCGAATATCTTGACCCTTGAGTTGAATACTAAGACCTTATCTCCCGGCTTGATCTCCTTGGGCTTAATTCTCTTATCGTGCCATCTTTTTGTTCTTTCCTTATAAAGCTTAGCACTGTGATAAGCCTTGTCCCTCCATTCTTCTAATTCGGAAATCTGGATTTTTCTGCCTTTGCCTGCAGTTTGTAAGTCCATATTCCATTTCTTAATTGCCCAATGTGCTCGATGTTCTAACTCCACTGGCAAATGACAGGTTTTCTCATAGACAATTTGGTATGGTGACATTCCAATGGGAGTTTTATATGCTATCCGATATGCCCATAAAGCATCAGGTAACTTCCTCTTCCATCCCTTTCACATCTCATTGACTGTTTTGAGCAGAATGTTCTTGATTTGTTTATTGGATGTTTCTGCTTGTCCACTAGTCTGCGGATGGTAAGGTGTTGCAATGTTGTGTTTTGCTCCGAATTCTTTTAGGAAGTTTCGGAAAGTTTTGTCGATGAAGTGTGATCCTCCATCGCTGATCACCATTCTTGGGGTCCCAAATCGAGGCGTCTGCAGCTTTACAAGGAAGTCTCGTGAAATATTTTTCTTGCACTCTTGGCGTCTGCAGCTTTACAAGGAAGTGCCTCTACCCATTTGGAGACATAATCTACAGCAACCAGAATATATTCTGATCCTTCAGATTTAGGAAATGGTCCCATGAAGTCAATACCCCATACATCGAAAAGTTCTACTGGTTGATTGTACGTTAGAGGCATTGCATTTCTTGCTGTGATACTTCCTTGAAGCTGACATCTTCGGCATCTTCGAATGAACTCCCTCGTGTCTTCATTCATCGTTGGCCAGAAGAAACCACTCTGCCAAATTTTGGCTTGAGTTCTAAATGGTCCATAGTGACCTCCGTAAGCTGCAGTATGGCATTTCTCGATGATTTGGAGTCCTTCATTCACAGGGACACATGTTCGAAGTAAACCATCTGAACAAACTCGATAGAGATATGGATTGTCCCAAACATGACGTCGACTCTCGTAGAGGAGTTTCTTCTTATCCCCTCCTGGTGGTACATATCCTGAAGCCATGTAATTTACGATATCTGCATACCAAGGAGTCTTGTCGGAGATTTTGAGTAACATGTCATCCCTTAAGAAATCATTGATAGGGAGTTCCTTCATGTTAGAAGTCTGCATTCGGGACAGATGATCTGCAACGGTGTTTTCTACTCCCTTTTTATCTCTGATTTCCAAATCAAATTCTTGGAGTAGAAGGATCCATCGCAACAGACGAGGTTTAGCATCTTTCTTGGTAAGTAGATATTTTAGGGCTGCATGGTCAGTGAAAATGATGGCCTTGGCTCCTACCAAGTAAGATCTAAACTTATCAATGGCGAAGACTACTGCCAGGAGCTCTTTTTCCGTTGTTGCATAATTAAGTTGAGCTCCTGTTAGAGTCTTACTAGCATATGCAATTGCGTGATGCTTTTTATCCTTAGTTTGACCAAGGACTGCACCGACTGCAAAGTCGCTAGCATCGCACATGATTTCAAAGGGAAGGTTCCAATCCGGTGGTTGGATTATTGGAGCTGAGATGAGTGCCTGCTTTAACGTGTTAAAAGCTTTGTG
Source organism: Cenchrus fungigraminus (assembly GCA_036936925.1). Classification (NCBI taxonomy): domain Eukaryota; kingdom Viridiplantae; phylum Streptophyta; class Magnoliopsida; order Poales; family Poaceae; genus Cenchrus; species Cenchrus fungigraminus. The sequence goes on along the minus strand of CM072776.1, from coordinate 90,742,508 downwards.
GCATTCATCCGAGAATTCAAAAGGGGCGTCTTTGGCCAAAAGACTTGTGAGGGGTCTCGAGATTTGGGAGAAGTCCTTAATGAATCGTCGATAAAACCCAACATGGCCTAAGAAGCTTCGTATCCCTTTGATATTCACAGGAGGTGGAAGTTGCTCAATGACTTCAATTTTAGCCTTATCAACCTCTATTCCCCTTTCGGACAAGATGTCCGAGAACAATGCCTTTGCGGACCATAAAATGGCACTTTTCCCAATTTAGCACCAAGTCCTTCTCATGGCATCTTTGCAAGACCCGGTCTAAATTTTCTAGACAATGATAAAATATTTTTCCATACACGGTAAAATCGTCCATGAAAACTTCCATGATTTCCTCGATCATATCTGAGAAAATAGACATCATACACCTTTGGAAAGATGCGGGTGCATTACATAGTCCAAAAGGCATTCTACGATAAGCGTAGGTGCCATAAGGACAAGTGAATGTGGTCTTGCTTTGATCATCAGGATGGATGGGAATTTGATGATAACTGGAATATCCATCAAGGAAGCAAAATAATGAGTGTTTGGCTAACCGTTCCAACATCTCATCAATGAATGGGAGTGGAAAATGGTCTTTCCTTGTGGCTGTGTTAAGTTTCCGATAGTCTATACACATCCTCCATCCGGTGACAGTTCTCTGTGGAATAAGCTCGTTCTTCATATTTTCCACAACTGTCATTCCTCCTTTTTTAGGAACTACCTGAACAGGGCTTACCCACTCGTTGTATGGCACGGGATAAATAATCCCGGCATGAAGGAGTTTTAGAACTTCCTTCTTGACCACCTCTCTCATCTCATGATTGAGCCTTCGTTGAGACTCTCTCGTTGGAGTGATTGAGGGTTCCAAGGGGATTCGATGGGTGCAAAGGTTTGGACTTATCCCCTTGAGATCTTTGAGTGAGTAGCCAAAAACAGCCCTATGTTTTTCTAAGATGGCCGTTAACTTGGAAGTCTCCGCGTCCGAGAGTTTGCTGCTAATGATGACGGGAGATTCTGAATCGCCATGTAGAAAAACATATCTAAGGCCTTCAGGCAGAGGTTTAAGCTCGACTGGGGGTCGTGATGGCCTTTCCTGAGTAGGGAGCTCAAAGGTTTCTTCAGAATCATCTTCTTCTTGGATGAAAAGTTCAGGATAGGGTTCTAAAGATGATTCACGAATGAGTTCGGACTCGACATTGATGACTTCCATGAATGTCTCGTCTTGGAGTTCTCCCTCGGCTAAAGTATTCATGGCAGAAATGATTGGCATCGAGAAAGATTTTCCTCCAAGGGTCATGTCAAGTGTTCCTAAGGTATTTTCATCTAGGAAAAAGTTTTCGACGGGATGCCCAATCATCACATCGAAATCAATTCCTTCAAAGATGTGGAAGTTCAGGGGGATTTCCACGTCATTGCGCCAAACAGGCACATCTAGTACAATCCTGATTCCTTGTTTGATGGATCGTGGTCCATTTTTCAAGGTTGTGGTTGTTTTTTCAATAATTTCCTCGTCAAGGAATATCTGAGCAAAATGCGAGGAAATTATATTCGCACCAACTGTGGGATTATACAGAACAGAGATCGGTGCTCCTCGTATAAAACATTGAATGGGTGAAGAGGGGCTGCAAATCTGAAGTGGTTCAGATGAGCGCTCATTCTCTTGTAACCATTCGCTACTCATAACTGAGGCTAATCCATGAATAACCTTTTTTCGATAATTTTTGTCAAGAGGTTCAAGGATTTACTTTGGCAATGATGGTGTCTTTTGACAAGGATACTTTGAGGTGTTTCTGAAATCTTCAAAAATATCATCCTCAAAGTTGAAGACATCCTTGGTAGGATTTTCTTCAAGATCCTTGTTAGGAAAATTTGGTTCAAAAGAGGATTCTGAGGGGCTATCTTCATATAGTTCTTGTCCTTCTTCCTCATGAATTTCCTCTATGATTGGCTCCTCGACGGCTTGGTAGTCAAGAATGAAGGAAGTATTGTCTAAGATTTTGTCTAAAAGAGCTTCTTCTTCTTCTTTCGTTGATTTGTGCATGAAAGATCCTCCAGCTGAAGTTTCGAGGTATTGGGCAGCATCTGGATTCAATCCATCCCGGAAGTGTTGTAACAATACGTGGTCAGGTAAGGATAAGTCCAGCCCAGATTGTGTTAAATCTTTGAATCGAGCCCATGCTGCCCCTAAAGACTCCTTCTCTAATTGATGGAAGTTGAGGATTGCACGTCTCAGGGCAGCAATTTGGGTCATGGGAAAAGATGCAATGCAGAATTCTGTCTGCAATTTTTCCCAATCTCCGCTGACCTTCTTACGATGAAGATGGAGCCATCGTTCTGCTTCTTCCCTTAGGGAAAAAGGAAATAGCAACCATCGTAATGTTTCAGGTGCAATGCCTGCCTTGCAAAGGCAAGCGCAAATCGACTCAAACTTCTTTAAATGTTGATACGAGTTTTCGTATTTGTGACCGGAGAAGGGTCTCATTTGAACCAATGCTATATATTTAGGACTGAGCTCATAGTTGTCGGTAAGAATTGGCTTTGAAGATTTTGGTGGTTCTAAAAGCTCTGCCTTTGGAGCCGAACGATTTTGAATGGTATTGGGCTCCATTGATGATGGTGAAAGGTGTGTACAAGGATAACCTTTCATGATAGCGAGGGTAAAGGTAGAACAGAAAAAATACAGAAGAAATAATCTAAAGATAATTAGGTTCGGAAGATAATTATAGCAACCGTTCCCCGGCAACGGCGTCAGAAATGCTTGTTGATGTTTCTTAACTCCTACAGATTACTCCGCAAGCGCACAGAGAAATATCGTGTAGCACTTCACCCTTCAGACTTAGAGTATTTAGGGTATCGAATCCACGGGGAACAGAGAATAACTATTTCCAAACCAACAAGGATAATTATCTCTAGGAGATCTGATGGAGGAGATAATAAGCTTAAGATAGTGTGGTTCTTCCTAAAGAAAATTCTAAGACAAGAAACTCCCGTCAATATCCTGCTTGCTTCGGTGACTGATATGACCTTCAACTGAAGACCCTCCAGCTATTAAAAACACTGTACAAATACCCAGCAGAGAGGAATGCGCAAAACTCGTCTACGAGTCGGGATACAAGGGTTGTCACCCCAAGCACCTACCTCTTAATTCTTAGTGGATACCGGACAAACGAGGGGAATCCTTGATATACTAGCGTTGTACAGGGTTACCCGATACGATGCCCTACACTAGCAAAATCCACTTGGTACACCAAGTTAGAACGCTCAAACCCACAAGCAATCAATATCAAGAAATAACTTAATCAAAGATATAATAAAAGCATGGAACTTGAATACTAACCCAATTGTATTGCATCCACAGAGGTACAAGTTGAAGAAGTAGAAGAACAATCCAATCAACTTGGATCTTCTTCTAATCAAGCTCTAATCTCCTTCTAATCTTCTTCTAATCCTGTCCTCTCACACCTCTAGTTCTAATTCATCTAGATCTTCTCTCCTCTCCCTTCTCTCCTAGGACTACTGTTGGCGGCCCTTAGCCTAACAGATAAATCCGCAAGCGTACGGATGCCGATGTAGCTTTCACCTAGGAGTATTCCAAGGTATCGAATCCACGAGGAACGAGAAGTGTACTAGATGCAGCTCTGGTTTACCCAAGGGACGATGGGAAAGGATAAGAACAAGGGTAGAGGTATCTAATGTCGTCGTGCAAACCTCCTATCAGGAATACTTGATGGCTCTAGTTGTTTCGACGGCTAGAGCGGGAGGAACTCAGAAAGGGGTGAGAAAGGGGATCCTACTGGCTCAGCACTACTGTTATGAAAACACCCGAACGTGGTGGATTACAAAGGACGGACAAGGCTGTCACCACTTGCCGCCTACCACTGTAGTTCCGTGGGGTGGAACACAACCCAAGGTAGCTATCAAACACAGGCACAACGCCGAAGCTATCAGCTACTGACCTCCACCTTACGCGAAAGGCTTATGAGGAAACCCCAAATGAGTATGTGGCACTCACGCAGACAAGGGATCCCACAACTAGAGAGCAAGTATTCAAGTACTATTAAAGTAAAGGAGAGAAAGCAGTAAAGATAAGAGAAGAGGAAATTACTCGAACTGAAGCTTCATTCCTCGGAGGCACAAGTTGGAGAGGGGCCGACACTCTGGCTCCTCTCTGGACTCTCACCTCACCACTCTCCCTATTTTCTAAGCAGCGCTACGCTACTTGTGGACTTCCCCAATCACCGAGGTAAACCTTGAATGGGGGGTGGAGTCCTCCTTTTATAGTGCTCAAGGTCGGTTGAAGGTGGCTTGCCGACTTAATCTTCAGGGGAATCCAATGGAGAGCATGCACGAGAAAGCTAGGGCGTAACGGCCACGGAAGAAGGCCGGCCAGCCTCTTTTGTGCCGTTTGGCCCTTGATCTTCACCATTTGAGCACCGCCTTCTCGTGGACGCTCTAGATGTTGTGCCAAGGTCGGTTCTGCATGCATCCCTGTGAGTTGGCCCGAAAATCTTGTGTTGGTGGGCCCTAGGATCCAAGGGAAAGGCCTTTCGGATCCTCAGATCAAACCGCCTTCAAATCCACGGCTCAGGGGCAGTAGGAGTGTGTTTTCTTGCCCCTGGATCGATGACATGGCAGCTGGCCAAAGTGATGGGCCGGCCGGCCAAGGTTGGGTCGGCTGTCCGTTCCTTCCGGTCATTTTCTCCATGTTGGACATCTTTCGGCTGCAATCCTTGGTGTTGGGGGTCTATTGGGAGTCCCCAAGGCCATGACGTGAAGAGGGAAGCTTTTCTCTGATTTGGAAGCTTTTGAATATCGTCAACATTTCTGCGTCTTCCGGAGATGTATTTCTGAGCTTCTGAGTATGTTTTTCCTTGATATGCAACTTTACTCTCCTGAAATCAACAATTCACCAAAGCTTGTGGAAATGATTAGTCATAAACTCCTATCACTATGTTTGGTGTATGTTTCTTATGAAAATTGACGGTAAAATATAGCAGTTAACGACCGTCAACAGTACAAAAGAAATTAAACTAGATGTGGGGGATTTAGTGTGGTTGCATTTGAGAAAAGATAGATTTCCGGATTTGAGGAAGTCTAGATTGATGCGTAGAGCTGCTGGTCCTTTTAAAATTGTTGAGAGGATTAATGATAATGCATATAAACTTGAGTTGCCTCCAGATTTTGGGGTTAGTCCCACCTTTAACATTGCAGATTTGAAACCTTATTTTGGAGAAGAAGATGAGCTTGAGTCGCGGACGACTCCGATTCAAGAGGGAGAGGATGATGAGGACATCACTCCTTTGGATACAAATGACACTCCTCCACTGGACATTTAAGGAGCAATCACTAGAGCTCGCACCCGACAATTCAATTTAGAGGTGAGCTCGTTCCTAAGTAAAGCATTATATGTAGATGTGGAGAATGGTATACTACCTAATGATTATATTTTGCTTAGGAACAAAAGAGAGGACCAGGAAGGAGATGGAGAGGGACTTAGAGGCGGAAGAGGCCAGCAAGGACGTCTATGTCAAGTTGGAGGCACAATCCAAGTCGACTTTGAGTCTGTTTTGGAGTCCAGGAGTAGTCTGCATTAAAATGGTCGCTCAGGTCGCATATGGACTCGGTTTTGGACGTTCTACATATGGACAGAAAGATAATTTGATAACATTTCCAATGACACTGGTCTCGTGTCAAGATGCATCCATAGTCATCGGGAATTGTCGAAACAAGTTAACATCCAGAATCTGTCTCGATGCTGCGCCACCGTCTTTGGCCTTTGGGCCGTGTATCTTGTGTGAGCCCACTAGGGGCGTGTCCGGAGGGTCTTGCACAACTCCAAGTCCTTATTAACAGCCGCCTCCACCCAAGTTAGGGTTGGATTTTGCTTAGATTATTCTACTTTGACAGTTTCGTCGTACATCGATTTTTGAGACCCCAACTTGTGAGCTTAATCATTCATCTTTGCAAATTGTGTTGCATTTTCTTTTGTTCTTGCTTGTGTTCTTCAATTCGCAGGCAGGGATTAGCCTTCTAGGCAAAGTCAATCGTGCTTTCACAGTTCATAACCATGAGAGACGTGATGTTGCGATTGCGGGGTTGGAATCGTGTTGTTTGGGAGCTGGATCGATTTGTGTCAAGTCTACACCAAATCGTCGATTATCTGAACCTTTCAGAAGAACGAGAACCCTTGTCCACATAACTTTTCATAGGTGACATACACGGTGACATTCCCCTATAGCTGGTTGCTCCATTCAATCATGGAAGACATTGGCTGCAAGATCTTTAGGTCCGGCGTCGAGAACTATGGTCCTGGCATCCATTGTGCCTTTGTCGAACCTAAGCTGCCAAATAAGACCACCCTGTGTACCAAGGGGTGCGCGCTGATGTATGACCACATCAAGGACACCCACTATGAAGCTATACAACATTGCGCCAAGGAGGTCATCAAAGAGCTGTGCAAACACATGAATGTTCGAGTCAAAGATGTGAACTTCTCTGCTCTGAAGAAGACCTAGAAAAGACTGCTTTCCACCGATTTATGGGCAGGAGCTTTTGAGGAGAAGACCACGGAGGTGTTGAAGATATATGTTGAGTTGCATGCACCAACCAGTTCACCCAAAAGCCTAAGCTGATAGGGAAAGGTGAGCAATTCACTTATGGTTTAACACTCCCCCTCACGTGCAACTCTCGTGGGCGCTAACGTGGAAATAAGAGTGATGGAGCGGGATATGCGATCACCAGGACTTGAACTCAAGACCTCTGGCTCGATACCATGTTAAGTTGCATGCACCAACCAGTTCACCCAAAAGCCTAAGCCGATGGGGAAATGTGCGCAATTCACTTATGCTCCAACACTCCCCCTCACGTGCAGGCTCCCTGAGGCCGCAAACGTGGAATATTGGAGTGAGTTGTAATTTATTTAATAAATCACGCCAGCCAGGATTCGAAGTCGAGACCTCTGGCCCTGATACCATATTGAGTTGCCTACACCAACCAGTTCACCCAAAAGCCTAAGCTGATGGGAAGAGGTGGGCAAAATCTATGCAGAATATCCGTAAACAGGGGCACACTAAGCAGAGAAGTAATGCAGTAAAGTGATAGTCCTCTGGCTAAATAATCTAATGCAAGGTACAATAACTGAGCAATTCGATAAGGTTCTTTCTATATCATCTACTTTGGGGCATGGCCGCTGCCAAGACACGCAACCCGGTAACTAGGTTCAACGTATCCGGTCAACGAACCGATTCTAGGCCCTACACATTCAATCCGAATGTGGTGGACTACAAAGACCGGTACAGCTGTCACCTGCACTCGCGGCTACCACAACATCCTGTGGGGTTGAGGGCAATTCAGGATAAGTCAAAGCATAAACACCATGTTTACACCTATCATTAATACCAGCGACTAGCAATTTACTAGACCTAGCCCATGCAGTAAATAACCTCAAGCCTAGAATCTTCAACAAGCTGAACAAGTTTGGCAAACGCTGGGTTGAGGAGCTGCCCTCGGTCATCTGGAGTCTACGAACAACACCAAGCTGAGCCACGGGCTTCTCTCCTTTTTTCCTGGTCTATGGCGCGAAGGCCGTCCTCCCCACTGATCTGGAATATGGGTCCCCGAGGCTCAAGGCTTACCAAGAGCAGCAGAACCAGTGGACGCGCGAAGATTCACTTTATCAAGTCGACGAAGCTCGCGATGTAGCCCTGATACATTCAGCGTGCTACCAGCAGTCGCTGCGGCGATACCAGGCGCAAAGGATACGGCGTCGAGACCTCAATAAGGGCGACCTAGTCCTGAGGCTACGCCAGGACAATCGAGGAAGCCACAAGCTAACGCCACCATGGGAAGGATCGTTCATCGTCGCAGAAGTCCTCAAACCTGGCACGTACAAGCTCGCCAACGAGAAGGGCGAGGTCTTCGCTAATTCTTGGAACATACAACAGCTACGTCGCTTCTACCCTTAGACAGTTCCAAGTTTATTTCCTTTTTGCGTGAACCATGTGCTTGTAAATATGTAGCTCGAAGCAATAAAACAAGCACCTACCCGTCTCGCTTCTCGCAAACGAAACTAACAAGCCCTCGAGGGCTAACCTCAAGAGCCTTGCACTATCACACCACGCTGAGTGAGCCTCGATCTTGCCTTCATACAAGTTCAAGGCTCCCACGGGGGCTACATGGGGGGAACCCCCTCGAAGTCTCCAAAATTTTCAGTTTTTTATCGCTCTCAAGGGCAAACGTTCGAAGTCTTTTTCTACTCCTGTTTTGGGAAGATTAATACATGGCGTGAATGGTTAAGGCTAGGGTTGTCTGAGTCGTGTGATCGCCTACACCTCCGGGATACGGCATCCCCTCGCTCCCGATGCCAAAATCACTCATGAACGAATCGATCCTAGTAAAGATCAAACCGAGACAGGCACAAAAATACAAGAACTAAGCCAAGGAAGTGATAAACGCAACAACCAGTTAAAACAGTAAATTATTTTCATACAATAGGGGACGAACCCCCAGTCCATTACACTCAGCACATCATCGCTCATATCTTTCAGGCGGCAGGCTGGTCGTCGTCACCATCCTCGTCGTCGCCGGGGAAGAGCTCGCTCTCAAAGATGGACGCCAGGGTCTCGGCAACCTTTTGAGCAGAGGCATCGGCTCAATCGATGGCCGCCACCATCGCGTCGTCGGAGAGGTCCTCCGGGACGATGTAGCCAGCAGCCACGTCGGCGAGGCTGACCTGGTAGTGAGTCGACACTACGCCAAGTGCCTTCTTCACGCCGAGGGGAAGGGCACCCCACTACAAGGTTTCTGCCCTAATACCACGACCCGCATGAGCGACACCACTAATTTGGGTGCAATAGCTAGGGGTGTGGTATTGCACCAAAACTGCCGAAGTGTGGTCATATGTTATTATAATGCAACAACGTAAATGTGTTGCGCTATATATTGGTTGTGTTGTAATAAGAAGGTGCTACAACAACCATTTTTCAATTTCTGCTGCAATTGCTTAGGCTTGTTGCCACGTTATCTGGGAGTTGCACTAAACATTATTGTGTTGCAATTGAAAGATGCTATGGCAACGCTATTTGGTTTGGTGGCTTTTGTGAGCGTCGATTGCAATAGTTAAGTGGGTTGCATGAACCTTGGTGTGGTGTTGCCATAGGTAGGTGGATATTGCATCCAATCATGGCACCGGTTGCAATATCATGGTCGTATTGCAACCATTTGGATTCGATGCAATAATGTTTCCTAGTCATTGCAAGTCCTAAACTCCTATTGCTACGTGATGACTGGCGTTGCTATCTCGTCACCTGTCTGGTGGGCCTCCAGTATAGACGCCATCAGTTCGATTTCGATCGACTCCCCTTCTTCCATCGTATCGCATCACATCTCATCGCATCGATAGAGCGCCGCTGCGGCCTTAGGGATCAAGGAGGGACGGAGGCGTCGATCGTGATCAAGGAGGGGTGGCGGCGTCGATATCGTGATCAAGGAGGGGTTATGTTTGTGCTCTACATCCGGTGGACGGAGGCGATCGACAATCATCTCCAGTCTTTATTCCGTAAGTGTCCTCGAGACCTCGATCGAGTATATAATATATGATATATGTATGCATATATTTAATTGTTTGTTCTAATTATTATTGTAGATAATGTAGTCATATAATGAAGATAGGAGTTGGATGAGGTTGCCTCGACACTATAAAGAGTGGAAGGATAAATTCAAACAATTTATCGATATCACGTTTGCTGGCACATCAAAAGGTGGAACTGCTATGTGCCCATGTACTTCATGTCAAGGCATGTCATTCACAACGCAGAGTGTGGTTCAGAGTCATTTGTTAATTAGAGGGTTTGCTGAAGAGTTCATAGATGAAGGGCAATCACCTGCAGATGGCAATGATCTTGTAATGGCAAATGATGATGAAGGTGCCACACCTCCTCGTGTGGACGTAGAAGCACCGCCTGATGACTTAGTTGCATCACATGATCATGTAATGGTAAACAATGATGGAGGTGCAGAACCAAATAGATTAGTTGAAGAAGGGGATCCAGGTGACGACCGTGCTGCAACTAATAATATGATTAGATGTATGATCAGAGGTGCCATACGCGGGGAAATCCCTGAAGAAGAAGAACCTCCTCAAAGTGAAGAACATTCGAATAAACAAGCCCAGATATTTTTGAAATTACTAAAGGAGGCAGAAAAAGAATTGTACCCAGGTTGCACAGAGGCTACTAAGGTTTCTTTTATTGTGCAGCTTTTTCAGATTAAGTGCATGTATGGTTGGTTTGAACAATGGTGTGTGTTGGAAACCTTGGTTATGTCTTAGTAGTGTCGCCAATTGTTTTGACATTGGTTGGTTCGAACCAAAAATATTGTTTGATGGATGTGTTTATCATTAAATAGCTGGTTGGAGAATAATATTGTTCGTTGCAGTATCGTTTAAAAAATTTACCAAAAATATGTTGCAATACCTAGTAGACTATGCAACCACGAATTACGCGTGGCAACAGAGAACCAAATGTAAGGCAACCAAACATGAAATGTGGCAATATATAGCCCTATCGCAACACAACGCTTATCGTGCTAATAGAGCATGCGCGCCATCGAAACTACCTTTTCGCCACCACGCCTTCGTCATGGCAATAGAGTGATCGGTCTATACCAACGATTAATGCCTCGATGGCAATTGAGGGACTCAACTAAAGCCACCATAACGTTTGCGTGGTAATACCTTGGTGACCCTATAGCAACAGTAATCTATAGCAACGATTATTGACTCGGTGGCAATTGAGGGCCACAACTAAAGCCACCCTAACGTTTGCGCGGCAATACATTGGTGACCCTATAGCAACCGTAACCGCTTCGTGGCACTAGATGTCTGGCTTTTGGCATCCAAACTTCTAGGGTCGCAACAACATATAGCAACATATCATATAGCGTGGTAATAACCAAGGCACCTATACCAACTAAACTCCGAGCATGGCAATAGAGTGGTGTCCATATTGCCATGCTTATGATGCGTGGCGATTGGTGCTTTGCAACGCCTGGTTGCGTTGCAAATAACTCTATTTCCACACTTGACGAGAGGCGCCACAAGTATGTCGTGCAACACCAGAGGCGGTGCAATTGGTTATATCGCCACAAGCAAAACCGTTACCTTAACTACTAAATGCGACAACGTCGAGTGTTGTAATAGAAACAACTTCGCAACACCAAAACTGATTTCGTGGTCCAAACTTTAAACGACGGCGGTTGTTTCGACGCTCTTTGACGCAAATATTGTGTGGCGATTGCACATATCGCCACACTTTTAGCCCTAATGCCACACTTTTCGTGTGTGGCATTAGGGGGGAAACCGTGTAGTGGCCCCTCACGCGAGAGTCCACATGGTCGCTCAGCGCTCGCAGACAGCTGACCGTGGAACTCCCGAATCGGGCCTCCTTGTCCTCGTGCCGTTCGCAGATGTCGACGACGGCTCCCTCCAGAGTGCCCAGCTCCTGCTGGGACGCGTTGTAGGTTGTCTGGAGAACCTCCCTGGTCGACACCTCGTTCGCCACCGCCTACCGCAGCTCTGAATAAAAGCAAAGACAAAAGAAAGGTCACTTTCAGCCAAACGAGAAAAGGGAAAGACTGCGGACCGAAAATAGACGCTTACACTCGACGAGCTCCGCCTGCCCCTCGAGCTACGCTCCGGGATCGTCTGCCAGGGCTTGTAGCCTAGCGATGGCGACATTGCTCCCCACCAGGCTCTCGGTCGGCTGGCTGATAGCCTCCTCAGCCGCCTGGAGGGCGGGCCCCGACGCCTCAAGGGCGGCGGTCATCTCTTGGAGCTGGGCTTGAGCCGACTCTAGCGCGGCACAGTCTTGCCGCGGACGGTCTCCCGCCTCGGCGCGAGCCTTACGCTCCCGCACGAGCTGGGTTCGGGCCGTCTCGAGAGCAGCCCGTTCTTGTTGCAGTTGCTCCTCGACGACGGCCCGCGCCTTGCGCTCTTGCTCGAGCTGGGTCCGCGCCTGCTCGAGGTCGGAGCGCTCTTGCTGAAGCTGGCCCTCCACCGCGATGTGCTCCTGACGCTCTTGCTCAAGCTGGGCAGTGGCGTTGGTGTACGCCTGGCGCGTCAGCACCAGGGTGTTGCCCAGATGCACCAGCTCCTCGCTTCTCTTGCGCTCCACCTCCGCGGCCGCGCCCGTAGCACCACGAAGGTGGTCCGCCGCGTCCTCCGCCCTGGCCGCCCGGGCCTTCAACTCATAGACCTCCACGAACAAGTCCGCGATCAAGTCGGACTTGAGATCGGCCTCGCGACGTAGCTGCTACAATGCACAAACGTAAGAGGCTACCATAAATAAAGCAAACGGCGATTTGCACCAGAAACAAGCTTGGAGAAACAGCTTACCTGGTGCAAAGGCGCCCCGCCATCCTTGTGAAGCGCAATAGCACGCTCGAAAAGATCTTGGAGCTCGCTGCCGCGGGACTGCTGGGTTTCCCACAGCCCCTTCTCGGCCAGTGCGTCCTTCGTGAACCGAGGTGGAATCCCCGGCCGATCCCAACCTCGGGCAGCGGCCACCCGGCCCGCGGCTCGCCTCACCGTGCGAGAAGAACCGCCCGCACTCGGCTCCGGCGGATGCTCCACCGTATACTGCGGGCGCGCCGGTAGCACCACCATGGTGAGGGCATCAGCCCCACCCCTAGCTACTTCTAATTGCGCCGGAGGCAGCGACGGCAGCCACCTCCGCCGAGGCCTGCATCACCTCCAGCGCCATGTCTTCCTTCGGCTGGGCTCCGACCACGTCTCCTGCATGGACGGGACCCAGCTGCCGTGTCTCAACCACGGGCACGTCCGCAACGTGTCCCGCGTCAACCACCATCCCTTCTGGGCGAGCCTGGGGCATATCCCCCATAGGCTCCGAGCCCACCGCCTCCGTCGCGGCATGAGCCGCACGGGCCTCAAAGCCTGAACCACCGTCCGTGCTAGAGGGCTGAAACGCGCCCTCCACACAGCTCAAACCTTCCACCTCCCCGGCGCCCTACCGGGGACCTCCCTCTTCACTCGTTGGGCCCCTTCCGCCAGGGCCACCCTGTACGAGTCCACCACACTTGCGAGCCCTCGAGTCTCCTCGCTCGAGAGCGGCGCCACGCCTCGAGGCGTCGCGCCCGCCCCAACCTTGAGAGCCTTTGTTGGTGCGAGTGGGACCGGAACATGGGTAGAGGCCCGGCTGATTTGAACAATTAAAGAACAAAAATAAAGATTAGCCCACAAAATGGAAATGCGGAGAAGAAAGGGGGGGGGGCGACGATCCTTACCGAACAACTCCGGCCAACTTGCGCTTTCTTGAAACACTCAGGGGCGGTAGCCCCCGAGCCCCTGACCTCCTCGAAGAGGCGTGGTCACCGCCGAGGGTATGTACACGGGGCAGTTTGTGTGCTGAGGGCGACGCGCCACGCTCTCCATTGGGAACATCCTGCCGCGCGGGATCCCCGAGAGTGTCATCGTCTGCAACGTGGAGCACCACGTCGACGGCCTCGGGTCCCTGCGGCTCCGCCGGGGCACCTGTGGAACTCGAGGGTGCAGTCCACCCGGAATGCCCCCGCGACGGCCTGCGCGAAGACCTCCCTCGTGTCGTCGCCTTCGGCGGCAATGGTACGGGGGGACGGGCTCCACCCCGCCCTTGCGGACGCCTTGCCGACGCCATCCGAGTCGTCGTCACTTGGGTCCGGAGTAGTGTCCAGGGAAGGGAGAGGCGAGAGACCGTCCTTCTCCCGTTGTCTGTTATCCCTCTCGTGGTCCTCTTTCCGCTACCACCACCAAGCGAGGGTCTCTTTTTCGAGATCCTTCCTCTGCTTCGCGGCCTCGTCGCGCTCGCGGTTGGCATTGCGCTCCTCTGGGATCGGGGGCCTCGAGACATAGCCACGACGAAGTAGCCCCTGCGTATCATGGGAATCAAACAAGGGAAACACCTAACCATAACGACGAAATCGGAAAAAGGTATAAGCGAGGCACTTACGAAGGTGCGATACCCTTGCTCGGGTCGCATAACCACTCCGGACGGGTCCGCGGGGAACCCATCTACCGCTCGCTGAGCGCGCTGGATGGCGTAATCATCTGCCAGCGGCCCCGACGCCATCTGGGTGCCCTCATGGAAAACGCCGAGCGTCATCTGATGAAGGGCATGCCTCCTCTCCATGAGGGGGAGCACCCGTCGCTAGTGGAAGGCGAGGATGACGTCAGCAGTGGTCAGCCTGACACCTACGAGCTCTCGGAGCGCATCACAGTATACGTTGAGCCTCGTCTACCGCTCCGCTGGCGACACCCCATAGGCCCAGACGTGGTCCTTCTCCCGCAGCACCTTGCCGGTGTACGGTGGCAGCTTGTCGTTGTCGTTCCGGAGGTAGAACCAGCCCCTGTCCCACTCGATGTTGTTGGTCGTCATGGTGCAGGGGATGTACATGTTCTTCCGCTACTCACGAATCTGGAGCATGAAGCCTCCGGCTCGAACGACAAGGTGCACGCCTTTTAGCCGCTCAGGGTGCAGGTCAGTGTGGAGTTGACCGGGAAGAGGTGCGTCCACAAGTCCTAATGGGGCTCAATCCCCAGATACCCCTCGCAGACAGCCACGAAGACGGCTGCCTGTGAGATGGAGTTGGGCCCAAAGTTGTGCAGCTCCACCTTGTAATGGTGGCACAACGCCCGCATGAACCGGCTGGCGGGGACACCGAACCCACACTCATGAAGCTGCGCCACGCTTACAATGTAGCCCAGCGGCGGCCTCGACTCCGATTCGGTCCCTGGCGCCCTCCACACGGGGTTGCTCGGGTCCGTGTTCGCCGGCAGCAGGCCGTTGTTGACGAGGCTCTGCAGGTAGTGGTCGGTGGCGGTAGAGGACTTCCACGGCAAGGGATCCCTCACCTCGACCCGAGGCATGGCGTCGGCAAGAAGCGCGGCGGAACGAGATCTACGGCGAAGCGGGCGACTACGATGTTTCCTCTTCCAACTCCTCTCTCAAGAGCATAGGGCGTCAGGAGCGGAAGGAAGAAGAAGACGATGCGAAGGTGAGAACTTGGCTAAGGTGAGTACAGGCTCTCCTCTCCCCCTTCGTCAATTTATAGCCAGGGCGTATGAACGGGCGGGAACTGCCACGCGGCGGTCGCAGAAAACACGTAGTGAAACGGTTGCCACCGACGGGTGGGTCCCACCGCACGGGGGGTACTCGAGTGCAGGACGGACCATCGCGCGTGGTAAACGAGGGTTTGACAGGCACCCCAGATCCACAGAGTTAGGGACAGCTAAGGCGTGCGCGCCCGAGCCACCCTCGAACGGGGAGTTTGAGACGCCTAAACGCATGTATTCAAGGCCAGGACTAAGGCATCTAGAACGAGGGATCCCATGGAGGGAGAGCATCGAGCCCTTGGCCCCCAGCGAATGGGACCAAGCCCTGCCTAGAAAACCTTTGCGAGTGCTCTATGAGATGTATCTCCGGATCCCCAGCCTACCCTTAACGAATAGGGCATGGACATCCACTTGAATTATCCGATAATAGCTCACCAAAGCTTGTGCATTTCGCGACCCGCTTGAGGGGGATGCATGCCGCTTTAGCTCTCCTCCCTGCGGAAGGGCGACGAGGGTCGAACAAAGACGAGGGCGTACCCTGATCGTGCCCCTTTGGGCCGGGGCTCGGGGCTCCTCGCATTACGACCAAAAATTGTGCAAATTCGAACAAACCGGTCAAATGATTGGCCGATCGCTCCTTGTGGAAGGTGGAGTTGCCCCGTTTCTTCGACAAATCCCCTGGGCAACCAAAATGTAATCATCATTATGCTCTCATCATAGATTGCCGAAGCTAACTTAAACAATGCCGATGCCGGCTGTGACAAATGACGAACGAGCATGACGCATTACCGCCAGAAGGATTCCAACCCTTGAAGGAGTATTTCCACTCCTCCAAGGCCTCGGGGGCTACACCTGCGGGTGCGCTAGCGCGCCCTCACAGGACATCGACATGTTCGGAATATACCAAACATGATCGACGGTGCGGGCGTCAATCTCGAAGGCGCCAAACCTTTACGGGAACGATCTACGTCCCCACAAAGCCTCGGGGGCTACTGCCGGGGACCTGGATTAGGGGTTCCCCAATCTAGGTGGTAATTACGGCCCAAAACGAACAAAATAGCGGCCCACAAACTCCACCAGCTAGTCAAGCCCAGCAAGGCCCAACGTCTCGGCCAACTAACAGCCCACCAGCCCACAAACTCCACCAGCGAGTCAATCCCAGCAAGGCCCAACGTCTCAGCCAACTAACGGCCCACCAGCGCCTCGCTTCGAGGCCTGGGCAAGTGTAAGACGGGATCCGTCCCGCTCGAGGGTATCTGTCACCCTCAAGCGAGATGGAGATTACCGTGACGCTCGAGCCCACAACTTCGAGCCCTCGGCTACCCTCGAAACGCGTGGTGGCGACGCTCAACGACTCCGCTCCGGGAATCCGGCCTCCCGCCCGTCGCCGGGAGCCTTAAATGCCTCACCATACCCCTTGGCTGCGGAGGTCAAGGGAGAATCCCTCTCCATACCGCGCAGGCAGAATGACCGCTGTCATTTCCACCTGTTCACCGGCTCCGGTTGCTGTTCAACCAACTCCGGTACGGTGCGGCCCTGTCCGGACAGGTGCGCACTGTGTGGAGAACACAGTTTGAACCACTCCCGTACGGGGAAACCCCTCGAGCCAACCGTGAGGCCTTCTGACGTCATTTCGAGACCAGCCAACCCTCGACGATCGCCCACGACGAAGACTATATTAGGCGCCGGCCGCCGCGGCCATGATGTCTCTTCTACAACCACGGCAAGGACGAAGACAAGAGCGGCGTCCCCTCCGCAAGTACAAGATCCCTGTAGGTCGCTTTATACACGTCTGTAATCCCTCCTTGGACTATAAAAGGAGAGGGAATGGAGCACTCTAACACGGTCGGACTCACACACGCTCGCATACACTTCACACTCCACCATTCACCACTGATATTGGCACTTGCCTCAATCACTTGTAACAGGGACTTGGAAACCTCACTTTCTCTCCCACCATGCTTGTACGCCCCTACTACAAGCACCGTTCGGTGCAAGATAAATGGTGCTTCGCACCCCCTCTGCTGGACGTACGACCGCGTGGCCAGAACCAGGATAAACCCATGTCTCTCTTTGTTTGTCTTGCATCACCATCAGGGAGCCAAGGTAGCAACACGTTACTGGTTGGTTGCCGGCCGCTAATCCGGACACCGACACCTTTTTCAAATGGGACTGTCAAATCAGAATGGAAGAGCTCGCTCTCTTTAAAGATGACGGACCCGATGCCGTAGCTTCGACTCCTCCAAGCCATCTCGAAACCACACCGGAGGTATGTCGCGGCGATTGAAGCCGTCGACGATGACGACGACGATGATTAAGGTTGACGACTGTGTGGATCGAGGTTTGTTCTGAGCGTGAGTGGAAGCATGAGCAGGGTTTACCGAACCGGTGGGAACCGGTCCGGAAACCGTGGGAACCGGTCCTACCGGTCCGGACCGGTTCCGGTTCCGGCCGGTTCCCAACCGGTCCAAATTCAAAATTTGAATTTAAATTCAAAAAAAATGAAAAAGTCCCACAAAATTCTCAAAAATACTTCAAGGTGTGTAAAATCTAATGGTGTCAAAAACTTTCAAATATTCGTTCGTTTAGTATAGTTTGCGTGCATTAGAAG
The DNA here is from genome assembly GCA_036936925.1 of Cenchrus fungigraminus. NCBI lineage: Eukaryota > Viridiplantae > Streptophyta > Magnoliopsida > Poales > Poaceae > Cenchrus > Cenchrus fungigraminus. The sequence goes on along the minus strand of CM072776.1, from coordinate 90,724,776 downwards.
TTCAACTAAAAAAGAAAAGGAGAACAAATTGGCCGGTTGAACTTCTAATAGCCCGCAAAAAATACTAAATGCACTAATATTTGAAATGTTTTGACACCATTAGATTCTATGCACCTTGCAATATTTTTAGAAAATTTTCTTCTATTTTTTCAATTTTTAATTCAAATTTGAAAACACGTCAAATTCTACACTAATTCGGTTTTTTTGTTTCAACGACCGGGAACCGGTCGAACCGGTCCGGTATACCGGTTAAACCGGTCGGTATACCGGTCGGACCCGATTGTACTATGTGGTTTGAATTCAAATTTGAATTCGTCCGGTTTCCGACCGGTTCCCGACCGAACCGGACCGGTAAACCGGTACCGGACCTCGCCGGTTCGGTCCGGTCGGTCGGGATAAAAAACCCTGAGCATGAGTGATGGCATGGATCCGTGAACGATGTGACGGGGTGTGGGAGGCAACGAGCGAGGACAACGAGAGCTTGACAGTTCTTGGGAAAAAATGTCACCTCTGGAGGCGATTTTATTTGGGATAATTACATTTCTATCCTTAGTTTGCTTTTCAATTGTGATTTTACCCTTTTTTTCAACTTTGCGATTAAAGTTTACCTTTGTGTTTGCGATTTTATCCCTGATTTGCTTCAAAACCAGAGGTAAAATTGCAACTACAAGGGTAAGTTTTGGTTTTAGTTTAAAAAAATAAAGGATATAATCGTAAAGTTGGAAAAAAAGAGCAAAATCACAACTAAGAGACAAACCAAGGGTAAAAACAAAAAAATGTCCCATTTTATTTTTTGATAACAGTTAAACCGGTTGTAATTGTTTACGGAATACGGGACATCCAAACAGAGTTTTACTGCTAGCCGTGTAAAAAGTTTAGAGCATCTCCAAGAGACCAATAAACTTATTTTTGGGAGTAATAAAAAATTACGAGGGTAATTTTTCTTCCCTCCTCCAACAGTTCCCCCTAAAAGTGGATCAAAACGCTTTTGATTGGGCCATGTCTGCATCTGAGGCCACCAAAATATTAATTCTATTGAAAAAAGAAGGAATGTGAGCCCCAATTCTTCCCCTGTTTGTAGCTACAAATGAGGGGAGTTTATGAGCTATGGAAAAACTGGGGTGGTTTTGGGTGCTATTGGGGATGATTTTTTTATTGACTCCTAATATTTTAATTTAAGGGAGGTTTATAGGGCTCTTTTGAAGATGCTAGGTATTAGGCTCAAAACCGGCCATCCAAACAGGGCCTGAGGGGGAAGAAAGAACATGGTCGTTGGATTGAACCTGCGTGGGAATCATAAAGCTGGGTGCCCTAGCTCTTATAAAAATCCTAGTTTTTTAGGGGATGTCAATCCTGGTTGAGGGGCAGGGTTTAAACCGGACCGGTTTTCGTGAAAACCGGAAACACCGGTCCGGTCCCATTTACCCGGTATTTCGGTTTTTCATTTCAAATTTTAAATAAATTTAAAAATTTGGAAAATTTTGAAACAAAAAAATACGTAAAAGAAGACAAGATCTTCGCCCCTGGATGATAAATGCCTTGTTTAACATTTTTTTTCTCAACTAAATTTTCGTCAAACGACGCGTACGTATAGGGGTGCGTTTAGATTTCCGTAAAATTTCCTATTCATCACGAACTTTTCACTATTTATCAAATTTTCACTATTTATTCATCTCTCAACCACCACGACCTACAGTATTTTTTTCTGATCTACAGTATTTTTCTCTATAATATAAACACACCCTAGGATTTCCGGTGCCGCGACGCGGACGCGGCCGAAAGGAAGTCTTTACCCCAAAACGGGCGGCCCATAACAAGTTCCGAGAGCGGTTGGTTCCCCACTTCCCCTCACCCCGGTTCTCCAACCTAACCCTAGAGCGAAGGTCGAATCTGTGGCCATGGCGGCGATGGGCGAAGGTCGAATCGGTTTGGGAAATTTATGTTTCATTTTACATAAAACTTTCATTTGGAATTTTCACCACCAAAATAATTAATTCCATGGTGTTGCACACCACATTTTGTTATTGAGCAAATTAGCAAATTAAGCAAATTAGCATATTGTCTGACTACCAGACAATAATGTGTATACTACATAGCAAAACAAATACTTCACGTAGCATATGTTTGGTGCTTTGGGCATGTTTGTGCTTCACGTAGCATATGCTCATCATTTCATGTCTGCTCATGCATGTGCAGTGCAGATTGTTTCACGTCATTGTATCAGATATGTGCATTTGTGCATCATGCCCATGCATCTCTTAGTGTATATGTGTGCAGATGTTTTTTCTTTCATTATTGTTTGAATGTTACTACCATATGTGCATTTGTGCATCATGCCCAAGCCTGTTTGGAAGAAGTGAGAAGTTGGATGTTAATTGGATAATGGAATCAATGATTCCAATGTTGTTGTTTCCTTTAGGCGCCCAAGGCCTGTGTGGTTATCACAGCAATCATTTGTAATTTAGGTTGACAGTGCGTTCAATTTATCTCGGTTATAGTTTCTTTTTAAAACTAAAGCTGAAGTGCCGGGAAGCCAGTCATTATTGACGATCTTCTGAATCCATAATTTTTCTCACCTTCTCATGGTTTGTGCAATCAGAACTCAATGACACCAGAAGTCGCTGTCCGTGGGTTCCCGGTTGATAACTTCACACGATCAGGTAGCGCAAGGATAAACCTTAGCTGGCTGTCGTTTGGCTTGGAGCTTAATGAACCAGCAACATCAAAAACTGAACTTCTGGAACTAATTTTAAGTTTGAGATTTTTTCCTCTTCAGAAATTCAATTGTTATAGCATAGCGCTAATACCATTTTATAAAAATTAATCATCTGTTGCCTTTTCCCAACAGCATATCTGACCTGTTAATAATCAGGGCCGCTCCATTGTCTAAGACCATGATGGCTTTCCTCTTACCTGCAGGTGATGATTTTGTTCCGTAGTGGATTGCTTTAAGATGTAATTCAAAGTGCTTATCGTTACGTAATACACTTGTGATGCAGTGGTAATCTCCATGACAACGTGATCATCGTGAAGCAAGAATCTGGTTATGCATATGTTAATGATAATAGCTTCTTAAAAGTAAGTTTATGCCCTATTTATGCCTCTTAGTGTTCTTTGGTATTAAGAGCTAATAATTTGACTGTTCCACAACTAATTATTAGTTTATGTTGATAATTTGAAGTATTAATGTTCTACGGATCTGAATTCTGAGGTACTTCTATGCATAATCCCTTTAGAGTTGTTTAGAGCATGGGGTGCTGTAACATCCATCCCTTACAGTTCATTTCTCTTTCATGATATTCATTGAATGCGAAATGCAGTTTTGTAAGTTATGGTGGTGGTTTTCAGACACCCACAACTGCACAACTGAAATGGTGATCACACAGTTTAAGATGTGCAATTACCACTATTTTTTTGTTTTAAAAAGATAGTGTTTTTTTTAAAAAAAATAATTAAGCACAAGTGAAGGTCACGGATAGCAAAATTTTTAATTTAGGAGAAATCAGCAACCATGCTCTAGCTCGAGTGAAACAATGGTCACACTAAGAATTTTCAAGAAAAAAATATCAGCACTTTGGCTTCAGCATGCTGTAAAAGCTAGTGTCCAACAACATCAGTTCCTTTTGAACCTTTGATATTATGTTCAACATTTTTGTTATTGTTTTTAGCATTTCTTAATATTTGGTGGATTTTGCAATTTTTAGTCCTGCTGATCAGTTCTCAGAAAAAAAAAACTTATTTCTCTGGTTGATTAGTTACATGGTACGTATATCATGCAATTTTAGCTGCAGTGTAGAGTATAGTAACACCATCAAACATTATGGCTCCCAGCTTGTTTGGTTCAGCGTTTTTGAAGTTTACTAGGCAATATTATGTCTCACAGGCAATTACAAGCATGGATGGGCAGCATTTGTGTCATTCTTTTGCTGTTGTTGCAGTCCCAATAAATCTACATATCTTCCTCTTTATGTTTATTCTTATTTTCTGTTCTTTCATTTCTTCATTTCTTTAGGAACACATGGATTCATCGACATTCTTTTTATGTAGGCAACCTATGTTAGATAGGAAACCAATTGTGTCTATTATGGTTCGACATCTTGTGCTATAGTTTTAGCAATTTGTAATGATAATTTCTTTAGCAGGCTCACACAAAGTTGATGGCGGAGTCATACCATGATTTTCATTTGGATGCTAGAGGGATTAGACACGAAGACTTATTTTTATTGATGTTGTACTATTTAGACAGGCAAAATGCCTTTTGTATGTCTGATTTGCTTTTGTATAATGGCTCTCTTTAGTTGAATTCACCTCTATTCAAAGTTTATATTCATTCCTCTGAGAAAACACGTTTTTTCATAAAATTCTCCTTCAATTCACCTCAATCTTCTCCCCCCACCAACCCCCACCAACTAAACAGACCCAATGATCTATTTGTTTTCTTATATGCACAGTATGCTTACAGTGGTGATCCGGACCTAATACGTATGTCTTTTTGTCCTGACATTTTTGTTGTGCGCTTTTGAGTGATTTAATTAGTACGAAGGCAGACAAATTTCCTGTTTTATTTTTGTGGCACTTTGATGTGGCAAAAGACAACTAAGAGAATTCTCCTGATCGTTACAGTCCAAAAAAGATGTGGTTGTATGATAGTCTACTCATTGCGGTCCAAAAAAGGGTAAAAAAATATGCTGCCGTACATTAGGCCAATTTACGGCCAGTCATAAATTAGGCGTGTCCTTACATTTATATCCTTAGTTTGCTCTTTAATTGTGATTTTACCTTTTTTTCAACTTTGCGATTAAAGTTTACCTTTGTTTTTGCGATTTTATTCCTGATTTGCTTCAAAACCAAAGGTAAAATTGCAACTATAAGGGTAAGTTTTGGTTTTAGTTTAAAAAATAAAGTGATATAATCGTAAAGTTGAAAAAAGAGTAAAATCACAATTAAGAGACAAACCAACGTAAAAACAAAAAATGTTCCATTTTATTTTTGGATAACAGTCAAAACGGTTGTAATTGTGTTACGGACATCCAAAAAGACTTTTACGGCCAGCGATGTAAAAAGTTTAGAGCATCTCCAAGAGACCCCATAAAATTGACCCCATAAACTCGTTTTTGAGAGTAATAAAATTTTTCTTCTCTCCTTCAACAGTTCCCCCCTAAGGCCTCGTTTGGCAGTCGGGGGTTACGTTCCAGAGGAGAGATAACCCACGAGGGGATTGGGTTCATCCCTTCCTTCCACCTAATCCCCTTCCTGACTAATCCCCTCATCACCGCCACTAGACTCGAGGCCAGTGTGGGAGCAGCAGCCGCCGCCGCATGATTCAGAACCCTAGCAAGAAAAAGGGGATGAGGCAAGGATGATCTGATGAGGCGTACCTGACCCACCCCTTGTCGTCGGACTCGACGGGGTCATCACGACGGCGGCGACGGTGTTTGCGAGCGGAGTGCAACATGAGCGGAGAGTCCGTTCCCGGCATCGGGTGACGTGGGGCGAGACCCACGCGGTTAGACGAGGTTTGAGGTGGAAATATTGCAACCCCCTAGTTGCCAAATGCACGTTTAACGTATAACGTGGTTCGCTCCCCCCGCGGGGGTCTGCTTCCCGCGAGACGGGGGTTGTACCCCAATCCGCGCCGACCCCGTCATTCCAAACGAAGCCTAAAGTGGATCAAAACGCTTTTGATTGGGCCACGTTTGTATCTGAGGCCACCAAAATATTAATTCTATTGAAAAAAAGAAGGAATGTGAGCCCTAATTTTTCCCCTGTTTGTAGCTACAAACAAGGGGAGTTTAGAAGCTATGGAAAAACTGGGGTGGTTCTGGGTGCTATTGGGGATGATTTTTTTGATTGACTCCTAATATTTTAATGAGTAAAATGCGCCAGAGGTCCATAAACTTGTGAGGGGGTGTCACTTAGGTCCATCAACTTTGAAAATGCAGTTCTAGGTCCATAAACTTGTGAGGTGGTGTCACTTAGGTCCATCAACTCCAGAAATGCATATTTGGGTCCATAAACTTTTCAAGTCGTTCACCGCATGTCCATACCCCTCCATGCAGGCAGCTAACGATGACATGGCATGCTGACTGGACGTCTTCTCTCTCCTTCCTCCGTTCATTCTTCTCAAACATTTTAACGATCACTTAGTTAGTAGACGCGTCAGCGATAAGCGAGCACAGCGGGAGTACGACGAGAAGGCTACATCCCACAACGACGGCTGCTCGGCAAGGTAGAGCGTGCACCACGCCTCCTGGCGAGCGCCCGGTGCCCCTCCGTGGCGCAGCTGGCGGCGGCCAAAGATAGCCCATCTTGGCAGAGCCGTCGGAGCCTATCACATCGACATGCTTCCAACTAAGTGCTCGATAAAATGTCTGAGAAGAATGAACAGAGGAGAATGGACCTGCGGTGCCATGTCATCTTTAGCTGCCTGCGTGGAGGGGTATGGACCTGCGGTGAACGACTTGGAAAGTTTATGGACCCAAACATTCATTTTCAGAGTTGATGGACCTAAGTGACACCCCCTCATAAGTTTATGGACCCAAAAATACATTTTCAGAGTTGATGGACCTAAGTGACACCACCTCACAAGTTGATGGACCTCTGGTGCATTTTACTCTATTTTAATTTAGGGGAGGTTTATAGGGCTCTTTTGAAGATGCTAGGTATTACGCTCAAAACCAGCCATCCAAACAGGGCCTGAGGGGGAAGAAAGAACATGGTCGTTGGATTGAACCTGCGTGGGAACCATAAAGCTGGGTGCCCTAGCGTCTTTTAAAAATCCTAGCTTTTTTAGGGGATGTCAATCCTGGTTGAGGGGCAGGGTTTAAACCGGACCGGTTTTCGCGAAAACCGGAAACACCGGTCCGGTCCCGTTTACCCGGTATTTCGGTTTTCCATTTCAAATATTAAATAAATTTAAAAATTTGGAAAATTTTGAAAAAAAAATACGTAAAAGAAAACAAGATCTTCGCCCCTGGATGATAAATGCCTTGTTTAACATTTTTTTTCTCAACTAAATTTTCGACGTATAGGGGTGCGTTTAGATTTCCGTAAAATTTCCTATTCATCACCAACTTTTCACTATTTATCAACTTTTCACTATTTATTCGTCTCTCAACCACCACGACCTACAGTATTTTTTTTTCTGATCTACCGTATTTTTCTCTACAATATAAACACACCCTAGGATTTCCGGTGCCGCGACGCGGACGCGGCCGAAAGGAAGTCTTTACCCCAAAACAGGCGGCCCATAACAAGTTCCGAGAGCGGTTGGTTCCCCACTTCCCCTCACCCCGGTTCTCCAACCTAACCCTAGAGCGAAGGTCGAATCTGTGGCCATGGCGGCGATGGGCGACTACAGAATCGACGACAATCGATCTGGCCTCCTTGCGGCCAAATACGCGTATGGCGGTCACAGCGACGGCCTCGAGGCTGACGCCGACGCCCCCCATGCCTCAGAAGGCCTCAAGGCCGGGCACCTCGGGTCTCCTTGGCAGTTGGATTTGTCCGATTTCCCTGGTAATATTCATTGTGTTGCTTCTTTTGTCTAATTATTACGATGCATGGTTTGGTGATTGTGTGGTAGTTTTTTTCCCCCTCGCATACGGATTGTGTGGTAGTTTCACTGCAAATTTCCATTAAGTTGAGCTTTCCGTCATCTAATTACCTCCGATTCTCTTCACGCTTCCCCCGTGTCAACAAGACTTTCGATCCATCGGATCACGATTCGAGAGGCTACACCCTTTTGCCTTGGAAGATTTTGGCTTGCCTAAATACCAGGCCTATCTTCAGAAGTTTTACTCCGTCAACAGAAATACTCCTGCTTCTGTTGCTTCTACTGCCTATCAGGTAACCACTCCTTGCCTGGCGACATCTTACTGTGGGTCACCTTGTCCTATCATGTCATGTTTTTAAGAAACTACTTGCTGCAAAGGGCATGGTGCTATAAGACATAAAAATACATTTGGGTTTGTCTGACTTTGATTAAATAATTAACATGGAATTTTACAAATTCGAGTAATTGGTGCCTCATTGCAAATTTATATTAATATGGAATGATTCTGAGTGTCATATTGGAGAAAAATAAGGATGGCCCAATTTTGGTCTGATATAAACAAACCAGCATAAAGAGTTAATCGAAAACTGACAGATTAAGAAACATTGTTTGTAGGTTTTTCATATGCAATAGCCTACCCAAATTGCAGAACGATTCACTTTGAGTCCCCCTAGTTGTACAAAAAATTGAACAACAAATTTGCCTTCTTTCTTTGAAAGTGTTTGGAGATGGAGAACAGGAAACAGCACTTGTTGGAGGTTACGGGAGCTTATATCTTCCTTAAAAGAAATGACATCCATCAGTACATGTTAGATCTTGTCGAAGACACAAGTGAACCAATATCTCCCTTTTTCACTGATGCTGCCACGGTATGTTCTTCACAATCTGAATGGCCTAGCATTCAATCCACTGTTTTGAACTTACTAAATTGATTATTATTTATTTGCATGATTTAAAAAGGCTAACTAGTTCGCTTTGTTGATCATTTGAAACAAAATTATGGATGATTTCAAGTGTATTGCAAAGGAGGCTGAGTTGATGAACTACTGGCTGAGCAAGGGGTACCGTGTTTCTAAAGGTGAACATGAACTTCACCAATTTATTCGACATTGGGCCCTTGAAGCTTTGCTGTTCAAAGGGGATTGGTGTGTTGAAATTTCTGCTGCGCTCGTGGTACAAGCCTGGCTTTACTAAAACCAAACACTATATTTATTTTGTTCTTATTACCTGATGTTGACAAATACTTTGCTGAACTTGTCCCCCCAATCAGGGAATCAGAAAGGAGGTTGAGTTGTTGCTTGCGGTGAAAAGTCTTGGTGTCCCAAATATGTCTATGAAGATCCAACAGTTTGCCCTAGATCTTATGAGGGACAAATTTGATGACCTCCATTGGGGAATCCCTAAGAACTGGGATGACGATAGTGGTGAAATGGCTTCTGAGACTCATGATGATGATGAAATGGAAGAGGAGGTCATATGGTATGTAGTAAGAAATATGCAGTGAAATTGCATATAAATTGATACCATTATATGATACTGTTGACTCAAAAGCTAATGATCATTACCTATTTTCATGGGATGACGATAGTGGTGAAATGGCTTCTGAGACTCATGATGATGATGAAATGGAAGAGGAGGTCATATGGTATGTAGTAAGAAATATGCAGTGAAATTGCATATAAATTGATACCATTATATGATACTGTTGACTCAAAGCTAATGATCATTACCTATTTTCAGGGTTGATCTTGAGAAGTTGACTCAGGAAGCCGACCCACTATCATCTGTCTTGAAGAATGTTGATTTTTCTAGAATGGAAGTAACCGGTCCTGTATTGTATGTTCTAAAGTATTTGCAGTTTCTTTTGTACATATATATGTAGATACCAGTAAATAGCCACAATGACTCGTAAAGTTTCGTAATCATTTTTCGGGTACAGGACACATCTTTATATTTTTTTTTGGATTATGTCCAGGATTTTTCCCAAGTTGACTTCCGAGGACCAACGCACATACCGTTCTTACATCATGAATATCATCACAAGGATACATGAGAGATCATATTTTATAACGTTGATTACAAGTCTTGATCATCTTACAAAAATTGATAAATTAAAGCTACAACAATTATCAACTAGACATTGGTTGCTTTTACCAATTTAAGTGACATCCTTATCTATCATCAATATGGGAATGTTTCACCAATTGAATTAAAGTTCTTAATTATCCTATACTTAGCCTAGGTCAAAGAGGCTATCCTACCATGTTTTTCCTAACTTGAGAGATAGAAAACGCATCGGAAGATAAAGAGAAATAAGGAGCAATAACGATGTCCTTGCCCATAAGACACCACTTGCTAAAGTTGGAGCTAGCACCACCACCACCACCCACTTTGCCGGCTCCGGCGGGATGAGAGTGGTCATCACTCCTAGGAAGACAACCTGCAAAACAACTTATCGGCAACACCGTTAGTACATTTCATACTAGCAGGACTTGTCCCAAAAATGATACATTTGGTGGATGCAAGGAAATAATCAAATTTTAATATCCAAAATGAAATAACAAGCGGTTTTAACAAGTGAATAAGCTAAATAACTAGCCTCTAACCTTTCTCATTTATACATCAAAACATTTGCATAAGTAATTGATGATCATGTGTCATGTATCATGAGCTCAATCTTCCATAAGCCCTTTCCGAAACTCTACGTCAAGACGAGTAAATGAGCGTTGCCATATCCAAGAGCGTGGCTATTGCAATAGATTAAAACCCTGCATGGGTGTACAACTTTTTCCACACGAGGCGCAAGAATAACGACCATATCCATAGCGCCAAGGATAAGTGTTAATTCATGCCCTCAACCGTTCGCATACCTACACCGGCGATGAGAGGGCGGCCGGAGATGGATAGGTGTAACAGGATTCACCATCTACACCTCATCCCTACCCAGTCAAACCGTCCCATTGCAAGGTCCAGCTTATGTTACTTAGCTTGTCGTTACATTTATATAAGAACGTGGTTAGTGCGGAAAGTGCTCAAGTATCAAGGCCATGACGCATCGGTCCTTAATCGATTCAAGCAAGCCTAACCATTTGAGATCTACCTCAACATGGTCCTATATTACTTGCTCGAATCTCGATTCACATTCATAGTTGATCATCATCTTATAACAATTCTTAACTATCCAAGTTGTAGCGGACCACCTTTAATTAATCTAGCTCAAACACTGTTAGCCCGAGTTCATCCAACTCGATTAGCTGAACTGATGTTTCAACCAGATTAACCAAGGCTCCTCGGGTATAACGTCCCGATAAAGCTACCATTTCCAAGACCGTTCCCAACATCAGACGAAGGTGATTACTCAGATACAACATCTCATCTCAAATTGTTACAGCATTGGGGTACACATAGATGATTCATTTGAAAAGAGATAACCGTTCTTTAATTATTACAACATGAACATCAGATTTGAACTACAGCGGAAGACTTTCATAAAACACGATTCGAGTACATCATCATGTTACAGAGCCATTACATGATAATTTCCCTTCACAAAAGAACTCGGACAGGCCAACAAAGAAGTCGGACCATCCACTACTGCTACTGAAACAACTCGGACTACAGCTAGGAAGGCGGAACTGACTATCCTAACTGCTCAAAAGAAGGCGGCCGCACTGCTATCTACTCATCAGAAGGTAGGAACTCCAAACTCCAACCGGGCGGTAGCTGAGCTGGCCACACACATGATCCATCGGACTGAGTCGGATCATCTGTAACAAAGATAGCCACAAGCAAGGCTGAGTATACTAATACTCGCAAGACTTATCCGATCGACATAAAGCCGATAAAGATATAGACTTATGCAAGCTGTTTGGCTGGTGGGTTTGTTTTGCCAAGAAGAGCAGCTAAACAAGTAAACCTATCAAGTTCCGATTTTAGCCGGGTTCTTTTAGCAACCTGACATCTAGCTTATGCAAGAGATAAAAGAAACAAGCACTTAATTAAACTATACAACTGATATAACATTCAACTGATTTCATCAGTCCCTTCCCCTTTCCATCCTTCTCTTCAAGTTGTTACTCGTAGTGGAACTGAGGCACAAGCAGTCACAAACCGTGCGAGGCGGACGAATCGATTCGGTTTTACTCTGCAGAGGAAACCCAACAGCAAGGTCCGATTTTGAGTCCTAGACTCTCCATCTTTTCCACTATTCCCTTTGGACTTCGATCCTCGATTTGCAAGCGCCTGTACCCCCTACTACATGCCCCAACGGACCCCAGGACCCAGCCTGTGCCGCGGCTACACATAAAGAGTTCCAACTTCTCCCCCCAAGCCAGGCGCCAGTGCATTTCGAGACTCGACTTCCTCCAGTACTAGGCTTCGGGCCCCATGATAGCCTCTATGCTGTTGGTACGTTCAAAAGCTTGGCCAGAATGAACCCCAGACGACATAGTCCTTAGCTGATTTCACTACTACAGACAGGGCAAAAACCACCAAGATGCCGCGCATCACCAAGCCCTGCCCGCCATCACTTATCAACCATATCCCTTCTTTTCTTTCATCACAGAACCTATTCTCGCGAACATTAGAAGAAACTATTTATTTCGTGACGGTCACTTTCCGTCACAAAACGCCATCTATGATGGTTTCGAAATCCGTCATGGATTGAGCGTGGCGGATTAAATCGCGTGACGGTTTTCGTCAAACCGTCACAGTTTAACTCAATATGTGACGGTTTAAAACCATCACGATTTAGCTTAGGCCCAGTCCAATCCAGCCCAAAGCCCAATATTAATGACGGTTAGAACCGTCACGGATTGAACCGCCACGTCATCACAAGACACATGCCAGCTGACATGGACGACTGACGTGGACAATGACATGGCAGCATTTGATGACATGGATGCTGACGTGGCAACTGATGTGAATGCTTAGGTGGACGCTGACATCATCATCATGGGCCACAATTTTCCAGCCCACTAATTTCAGGCCCATTATAATTTCAGCCCAACCCAATATCAATTGTATGCCATAAATTTTAAGCCCACTAAATCACAGCCCATTACAATTTCAGCCCAATATCAATAATGGGCCACAAATTTTAAGCCATTGAAATTTAAGCCAAACCCAATTTAATTACAGACCATAAAAATTCAGATTTGAGCCGAAAAAAAGTCCACAATAATGCCTTCATAACTTTGTACAAGTTTTGTAAACAGACCCCAAAGGCAATCAAATCCATCTAGAATTACATGTTAAGCATAGAAAATATGGAGACAAAAGATCATCTTTGTTCCTTGCATATGATCCTTAGCCTGAAAATAGCATATTGTAAAACTTGTCAGACTTTCAATCGGCAGATTTGAAATAAAAACGAATGTGAATCTAATAACTACTACCAAAGTATAACAGCAAGTAATAGCTCCAAGGTATTACTGGAATTATAATGTAATGAGACAGACGACTAGTAGACCATGATATATGATGCTCACAAGCACATAACTTGGCACAAATCAAGTTCGTTCTGACATTTTACCTAAGATAGACACTAGTTAACATGCGGCACACTGAAGCAACAGGCAGTGCCCGATTTCAAGTCTGACATACCTTACACGAGCCTACTAGTCTAGTCATAATGCTTCTCAAGCTAGCAAATTGAGTACTAAACCAAAATAAACATTTTGCTTATATCATTCACCAATTATCCTCATAGTTCAGCAAAAGAACCCAAGGATACACCATCTTCTGCATGGAATCCAATAGGAAAATCTACTGGCATCAAAAACAGGAACAACAAATAAAAAAGATTCTACAGGATCACTTTGAAAAAGATAATGGGATACAGATAGACATTCTCAGCATGCATAACAAAAGTTCAGTTGCTCACAAACAAATTTCTACTATTTTAAACTTGTCAAGGAAAAACAAAAGGGCAATTAACTGAGACAACACAATTTTTTATGAGAAAAGACTGGAATCCAACATGTGAAAAAACAAGCCTACTGGACAAAGCACACAGAAGTACCTAACCTCAAGTGATGCTCTACAACTAATGTAGCCAGAAAAAACACAGCAAGAAAGAGACGTGGCACATACAGAATGGTACTGTAAAATAAAATTTATTACTAATGTTCAATGCTAACTCAAATAGAATATATAGTAAGACTGATAACACATACAGTTTGAACAAGTACTCAGAAGCTTATGTCCATGGTACATTGGATCAGATAAACAATGATAAAATCCATTCATTCTTCAGAAATTAACCTCACATTCATGTCAAAAATTAAAATCCTTGATACACAAAAATAAAAACAGGCTATATAGCTATAGAGTGCTTGATAGGATTTTAGAATTGAAGTGTTCAAGGTATGCTGATTATGAATTACCTATGGCTGCTTAGCCCGCATGCAGTGCAAGTCAGGAGAAGGCGCGCGCCAGCCTTGACAGCAGCATTCACCAGTCCACGGTCCAACCCCTCCTCTTTGCTGCCATGAACGCGTAGTAGAGGTCACCTGTGCACAGAGAAAAGTGATGAGTAGATCGAACCCGAATCCCATATCGATGCACAGGACCCGGCGGCAGCGTACCTTGGCTCCCAGTGGCGCGGCGGACCCAAGCGCCGGAACAGCGCGGGCCAGCAAGCTCGTCCTGGCAGCACGGACCCGCGAGCTCGTCCTGGCGGCGCGGACCAAGGAGGCCGCGGCGGTGCAAGCAAGTTCTCCATGGACGCGCGGCTCGCAGCGGACCCAGGCGTCAGCGATGGGATCCGGGCGGCGCGGCTCCTCTTCTTCCGTGCGCCGGCGACTCCCGTGCGGGCTCGGTTCGAGGAAGTCGTCGGCGGTGAGGACGGGGCTGGCGGCGCTGCTGCTGCGTGGGACTGGGGCCACGCGCGCAGGAGGCGGTGGATGAGGCGAGGGAGCAGCAGCAAGAGGATGTGGAGGCGGAGAGACGGCGATGCGGGCGGCGACGCGGAGGGAGGGACGGAGAGAAGGGAGCGGCGGCGATGCGCCGATGCGGGCGGCGATGTGGAGGGACGGAGGGAGAAAAAGGGAGCGGCGGCGATGCGGAGGGAGGGTGGGATGCAGGCGGCGCGTGGATGGATGCAAGGGTGGGATCTGAGGGGATTGAGCTAGGGTTTCTACGGTATTTATACCAAGTGAACGCAATTCTAACCGTTGGATCGCGGATGGATGGTCAGGAGCAATGGGGCCGGGTGGGCAGAGCAAGAAACGGCCCATAACTATCTCAGTTTAATGTTTTTTCTTCTTTTCACTTAATAAAGCATCATTATGGAACACCTAACTAAAATAATTATCTCAAACACTCTAATATATTTTTTATATTTAATAGACTACACATATATTGTTATATACGAGTTTTATAAAATTTGGAACTTATTTACTATTTTCTATCTTTTAAATGAATTTCTACATGGTTATCAAAATTAATTCATAACTGAACAAATGTGCACCTAATAAGATATAACAAATTACACAAAAAACATATTTAAAATTCTATGTTCCATTTTAGATCATGTCCAGTAGATATGTGAAAAAATATATTGCCTTCTAGGGATAATTCAAAATTCTTTCTTCATAGTACCACATAATAATTGCCATAATATGTAAATGTAAGCAAAAAAATGCTAAAAATTGATGTGAACACATGTCTTTGGTTCAAAAGCTTGCCAAAAAAAATTTACATGATTTCGAGGATATGAGAGTATGAATTGTTTAAAACGGGATACATCTCTCATATAGTTTCTTATAACTCTAAGTCAGTCTTTGAAATTTGAACACCACTTAATACTTTTGATGTTCAATGCACCTCAAATTTAAACACGGTCTTATATTTATGATAATATTATACAATACGAAATTACATTACCAAATGTTATGACAAAATTTTTGTTTCTACTTTTGATTTATGTGTAAGAAAACAAGTCATATGAAAGATCCAAAAAATAGCGATTAACATAGAAGCAAAATGACATCAAATGAAAGATCATGATTTTAGAAAAAGTTAGGAAAAAGAACCATCAAATTTGAAATTCCTATGAGGAAGAAATACCCATTATAAGGTTTAATTATGGATTAAAAAGAAAAAACGAACTATTTATGTGTTCTTCTTTAGATCGGCCACGCGGCACAAGCGGATTGGCCGAGGCAGGCGCACACACAAGCGTGTGCACTTTAAGACTATCTGCACTGGTTGGCCTCTATTCTTACCTCTAAAACAGAATATTCTTGCCTAATCATCGAGATTCTCACCTCTATATCAACCTCTTCCGCACTTGTCAACCTCTATACTAACAAATCTATATTTTAATTCAACATCTCAACTACCATCTTCTATCTCTCCTATTCTTTTTCCCCCTCTATTTTTCTCCGCCCGACCTATCCTCTCTCTCCCTCGAGATTTTTCTCGAGCTCCCCTCTTGCTCCCTCCGCCGCCCGCGCCCTTCCCTCTCCCCCCTGCTCCCTCCGCCGCCCGCCCTCCCCTCGTCTCCTCCCGCCGCCGCGGCCGCCCTCAGCTTCCTCTGCGTGCACAGAGCCCCGCCTGCTCTGCATCGGTGGTAGTGGAAGCCGGCTCGGACGCGGACGGCGGCGGATCGATGCCGCTACCCTTCGTCGAGCTCGGCGTGGCCACGGCGGAGCTCCATGGCGGCGTCGCGAGGCGAGCGGCTGCGCGTGCCCGCGAAGGCGCGGTGCCGGTGTCCTCCTCCTCGGATCGAGCGGAGCAGGGGCCAGCGCGCGGCGGGGCAGCGCCTGGCGAGGCGACGGCGTCGAGGCGGCGCTTCGAGGACGGCCGGCGCGAGGCGAGCTGCGCTTCAAGGACGGCCGGCGCGAGGCGAGCTGCGCAGTGATCTCCGTCCCCTATCTCGCTGCCGCGAGCACCGCCGCCGCCTCCTCTGCTAGTCCGCCTCCCCTTCTCCACTGGGAACGCGACGACGAGGTGGACGGCCCCTGCGACCCATCCGCGAGGCGCGCGAGCGAGCTGGAGCCCGGTCACGAGGCGAGCGAGCACGGCACAGCAGCAGCAGCGGAGCAGTAGCAGTCCAGCAGCAGAGGCGCACGCGGAGGAGCGGCAGGAGGTGGTGGCGATCAGGCCGTGGGGATTTGTTCGATTTTTGCTTCGATGTTTGGCAATTTGTGCTTCGATATTCGATTTGTGCTTGTTCATCTTAGATTTGCCTTGTTCATCTTCGATTTGGCTGTGCGCGGCGGCGGCCCCTCCTCTGCTCTGCCTCCCTCTGCTTCGCCGTCCTGCTCCTCTCTCTATCTGCGCCGGTCCTCGCTGCTCGGCCATGGAGCGCGGCCATGGAGCTCGAGGGGGCCAGATCCTTCGCGACGAGGAGAGCTCCGCCAGCCCCCTCCCCTGCTCGAGCTCCACCGTGGCGCGCTCCTCTCCGTTCCAGCGGTCATGGAGCTCGACGGCGGCGGCCAGCAGCTCCCCGCTGCGGTTGTGGATGGCGCGGTGCGCGGGCCCCACGCCACGAGGGTGTACGTAGCGACCGGCCTCCATGTCTGTTGATTTGGAGATTGGATTCGTCGACGGGATGGTTGAGGCCGGTTTAAAGATGACCGCTGCAGCATAGTTATTAGGACCGGACCGGACCGGCGGTTGGACCGGTAAAAGACCGAACCAGAGCCTCTGCCGGTCCGGTTCACTTAAAAGATCGTCTGTGCAATCGAACCGGGAAAAACCGGTAAAACCGGCCGGTTTTTTCTGGAACCGGCGAACCGGGCGGTTCTGTGCGAACCGAACGGTTTTTGCACCACGTCTTGAATCTGCTGGATTCTTTGATTCTTTCCCACGTCGGCCCAACCTAAGGCCCAGCCCAAGTTTCCCATGACGAAAAACGTCGCTCCTCTGCTCGCACACACTCGCGTAGCGGCGGCCGGCGGCCGGTGGCGGCGCATCCCGATCTGCGAGCAGGACAGCAGGCTGATGCTTGCGCCAGCGGCGAGCGGTGCAGCGGTGTAGAGCCAGAATTTTCTACTGAGAGGTACCTCTGTTTCCTCGATGTCCCATCGCTGGGAGCTCTGTCAGATGTAGGGAATGGCGCGGCAGGCGGAGCAGCTGGCCCCGGTGAGCTTCAGTGCCTCGGTCTGGTAGCTCTCTACTCGTCCTTCAGTTCTTGTCCAGTCGTCCAGCTCCCGCCTCCTTGTTAATTTGGTATTGCTGCTAGTTAATTTGATATTTCTAGATGCCTAGATCTATACGTGGAAGTGAACTGCAAATGCAAATGTCCTTTTCTTTCTCTATCAGTTGACGGAAGTACATGAGATGCACTATAAAATAAATCAAGTGCTTGTGATTGAAACTGAACTGATCATTTGCTACTGAAAGGATTGTAGAACAGCAAATCCAACGTGATCTCATTTCCATACTGTAAAAACTTGTGAATGTATGTATATGTACTTTAATTAGTTGAATACTTGAACTTGAAATATTTGCTACTATAGTTATATAATGGTGTATATGTTTAATTATGGCTGGCATATTACACCGGTTCAAAGGATTTTTTGACCGGTTCACTTCTCCGGTCCAAAGTTATCGAACCGGTGGTTCAACCGGTTCATAACGGTTGAACCAATGAACCATTGAACCGAAGGTCTCACCGGTTCGATTACCGGTCCGGTCCTAATAACTATGCGCTGCAGACTTTTTTGATCTCTATATGTTTACAGACGCCGATACAGGTGCCCAGTGCGAATAGTCTAAGTTGAGGTAGCGGGTCCGATCTCTGTGTGGCGCATCCCGTTGTACTCTTTTTGTTTCTTTTTCCTTCGCTTTGTTTGATGTGGCGCAACAGACGGATATAAATTTAAATTGTTGAAACTTAACACAAATGGGCAACTGGCCTGATGGTAGTGCGCTCTGCCCTCTGAGTGGGAGGTGGTGGGTTCGATCCCTGGTAGCCGCCCTTCACTATTTTTGCTTCTATTTCCACTGATAGTCCATGCTGACTGGACGACACGTGGGCGCGCAAGTGGATCTCGCGGCCAGGTGACGGGGCGGTGGTGCCAGGTGATGGGGAGTGCGGCCGGGTGACGTGGCTACCGTGGGCCTGTTATGTGGCTGTGACGTGACGTGGTTTTTAGTTCAAGTAGACTTCATGCCTCAACACAACACAAATGATATAGTGGTGCAATGGTTAGTGGACTTTTTTTGATACCTGAGCTCTCAGGTTCGAGCCCCCAACCCCATTTTTTGGTTGGCCTCAATATTTCTCCAATATTTAAGCTGCCCTACACCCGCGTGGCGTCGGTGGCCATGAGGCGCTACAAGGACCTCTTCAAGAAGCACGATGAGGCGCGCTTCGACAAGTACCTCGAGGACGTTGAGGCCGGCAAGGCCAAGATTGCAGCCGGTGCGCTATTGCCCCACGAGATTGCGGCCGCGACCTTCCGTGGCGAGGCAGACGACGTGTCGGACTTGCAGTGGCGCCGCATGGTGGAGGACCTCCGCAAGAAGGGGGCGCTGAGCAACTGCATCGCAGTCTGCGACGTGTCCGAGAGCATGGTGGGCACACCCATGGAGGTGTGCGTGGCGCTGGGCCTGCTCATCTCTGAGCTCAGCGAGAAGCCGTGGGCCGGCAGGGTTATCACGTTCAGCGAGACCGCCAAGATCCACAAGATCGAGGGCAAGACCCTCGCCCAAAAGATGAGATTCATCAAGGACATGGATTGGATGATGAACACCAATTTCCAGGCAGTGTTCGACTGCATCCTCCGCACGGCGGTGGACGGCCGGCTGACCAAGGACAAGATGATCAGGACCGTCTTCATGTTCAGCGACATGGAGTTCGACCAGGCCTCGTATCGCCCCTGGGAGACAGACTACCAGGCCATCTGCCGCAAGTTCAAGGACGCAGGATACGACGACGCGGTGCCGCAGATTGTGTTCTGGAACCTGAGGGACTCGAAGTCCACGCCGGTGACGTCGACGCAGCCGGGAGTCGCGATGGTGAGCGGCTTCTCCAAAAACTTGGTCAAGCTGTTCCTGGAGAACGATGGTGTGGTGAGCCCCGAGGCTGTCATGGCGGCTGCGATCTCAGGCGCGGAGTACCAGAAGCTTGCCGTGTTTGATTGATAGGGGTAGAGGCAGAATCCTTGGTTACCTGTTAGGTTCATTCACCTCCTCTAAGTTGCCACGTGTGGAGAAACGATGGTCCATTTATCTTGATCACTTGTTTTTAGACGCAACAGCGTTCCTGGCGTGCCCGGGAAATCCTTTCTTCACAACATTTGCTCGCTCCGTGGGTGCAAACGATTGCTGCTAGCAGAATCCTTGGTTACCGGTTAGGGTCATTCACCTCCTCTAAGTTGCCACGAGTGGAGAAACGATGGTACATTTATCTTTCCCACTTGTTTTTGGACGCAACAGCGTTCCTGGCGTGCCCGGGAAATCCTTTCTTCACAACGTTTGCTCGCTCCGTGGGTGCAGACGATTGCTGCTGGCAGAATCCTTGGTTACCGGTTCGGCTCATCCGCCTCCTCTAAGTTGCAACAAGTGTAGTAACGATGGTCCATTTATCTTTTCCACTTGTTTTTAGACGCAACAGCGTTCCTCACGTGCCCGGGAAATCCTTTCTTCACAATGTTTGCTCGCTTCGTGGGTGCGAACGATTGCTGCTGGCAGAATCCTTGGTTACCGGTTCGGCTCATCCACCTCCTCTAAGTTGCAACAAGTGTAGAAACGATGGTCCATTTATCTTTTCAACTTATTTTTAGACGCAACAGCGTTCCTCACGTGCCCAGGAAATCCTTTCTTCACAACGTTTGCTCGCTCCGTGGGTGCAAACGATTGCTGCTGGCAGAATCTTGGTTACCGGTTAGGTTCATTCACCTCCTCTAAGTTGCCACGAGTGGAGAAACGATGGTCCATCTATCTTTCCCACATGTTTTTGGACGCAACAGCGCTCCTGGCGTGCCCGGGAAATCCTTTCTTCACCACATTTGCTCGCTCTGTGGGTGCAAACGATTGCTGCTGGCAGAATCCTAGGTTACCGGTTCGGCTCATCCGCCTCCTCTAAGTTGCATTAAGTGTAGTAACGATGGTCCATTTATCTTTTCCACTTGTTTTTAGACGCAACAGCATTCCTCACGTGCCCGGGAAATCCTTTCTTCACAATGTTTGCTCGCTCTGTGGGTGCAAACGATTGCTGCTGGCAGAATCCTTGGTTACCGGTTCGGCTCATCCACCTCCTCTAAGTTGCAATAACTGGAGAAACGATGGTCCATTTATCTTTTCAACTTGTTTTTAGATGCAACAGCGTTCGTCACGTGCCCGGGACATCCTATCTTCACAACGTTTGCTCGCTCCGTGGGTGCAAACGATTGCTGCTGGCAGAATCCTTAGTTACCGGTTAGGTTCATTCACCTCCTCTAAGTTGCCACGAGTGGAGAAACGATGGTCCATCTATCTTTCCCACATGTTTTTGGACGCAACAGCGTTCCTGGCGTGCCCGGGAAATCCTTTCTTCACCACGTTTCCTCGCTCCGTGGGTGCAAACGATTGCTTCTGGCAGAATCCTTGGTTACCGGTTCGGCTCATCCACCTCCTCTAAGTTGCAACAAGTGGAGAAACGATGGTCCATTTATCTTTCCCACTTGTTTTTAGATGCAACAGCGTTCCTCACGTGCCCGGGAAATCCTTTCTTCACAATGTTTGCTCGCTCCGTGGGTGCAAACGATTGCTGCTGGCAGAATTCTTGGTTACTGGTTAGGTTCATTCACCTCGTCTAAGTTGCCACGAGTGGAGAAACAATGGTACATTTATCTTTCCCACTTGTTTTTGGACGCAACAGCGTTCCTGGCGTGCCCGGAAATCCTTTCTTCACAACGTTTGCTCGCTCCGTGGGTGCAAACGATTGCTGCTGGCAGAATCCTTGGTTACCGGTTAGGTTAATTCACCTCCTCTAAGTTGCCACGAGTGGAGAAACGATGGTCCATCTATCTTTCCCACATGTTTTTGGACGCAACAGCGTTCCTGGCGTGCCCGGGAAATCCTTTCTTCGCCACGTTTCCTCGCTCCGTGGGTGCAAACGATTGCTGCTAGCAGAATCCTTGGTTACCGGTTTGGCTCATCCACCTCCTCTAAGTTGCAACAAGTGGAGAAACGATGGTCCATTTATCTTTCCCACTTGTTTTTAGACGCAACAGCGTTCCTCACGAGCCCGGGAAATCCTTTCTTCACAACGTTTGCTCGCTCCGTGGGTGCAAACGATTGCTGCTGGCAGAATCCTAGGTTACCGGTTCGGCTCATCCGCCTCCTCTAAGTTGCAACAAGTGTAGTAACGATGGTCCATTTATCTTTTCCACTTGTTTTTAGACGCAACAGCATTCCTCACGTGCCCGGGAAATCCTTTCTTCACAATGTTTGCTCGCTCCATGGGTGCAAACGATTGCTGCTGGCAGAATCCTTGGTTACCGGTTCGGCTCATCCACCTCCTCTAAGTTGCAACAAGTGTAGAAATGATGGTCCATTTATCTTTTCAACTTGTTTTTAGACGCAACAGCGTTCCTCACATGCCCGGGAAATCCTTTCTTCGCAACGTTTGCTCGCTCCGTGGGTGCAAACGATTGCTGCTGGCAGAATCCTTGGTTACCGGTTAGGTTCATTCACCTCCTCTAAGTTGCCACGAGTGGAGAAACGATGGTCCATTTATCTTGACCACTTGTTTTTAGACGCAACAGCGTTCCTGGCGTGCCCGGAAATCCTTTCTTCACAACGTTTGCTCGCTCCGTGGGTGCTAGCGATTGCTGCTGGCAGAATCCTTGGTTACTGGTTAGGTTCATTCACCTCCTCTAAGTTGCCACGAGTGGAGAAACAATGGTACATTTATCTTTCCCACTTGTTTTTGGACGCAAAAGCGTTCCTGGTGTGCCCGAGAAATCCTTTCTTCACAACGTTTGCTCGCTTCGTGGGTGCAAACGATTGCTGCTGGCAGAATCCTTGGTTACTGGTTCTGGTCATCCACCTCCTCTAAGTTGAGAAACAATGGTCGGGTGAGGCCACCTGTCACCGACTTCGACAGGGACGCTTCTGATTCTCTCCTTTGGTCGGTAGTTGTGACGGTTGATTGCATGTTGGCAGTTAAACCCGGAAGGTGGGCCCTTCAATCCAATGTGAAGCCTTTCGGTGCCCTTCGATCAAACTGACCTCAAACTCACGGTGTAGATCAATGTAGAGTGTGTTTGTTGTCTCCTGGATCAATGACGGGGCATTTGGGCCAGGTTGGTGGCCGGCCGGCCATGAAATGGCCGATCGGCAAATGTGCTCAGCTTTCTCGTGTAGTCTCCTGCAGGCACAAATCATCCAAAACTAGTGGAACTCATTAATTATTAGTAAATCATGTATGGAACATAGTATAACCTTCCTTGTTTACCGAAATGTTGACGGGCTACACGTTTATAATGGCCATCAACACGCCCCAAGCTTAAACTTTTGCTCGTCCTCGAGCAAAGCTAAGGTCTTAGGTTCGGTGGATCAGGAGTTGCATCAATGTCTATACCCTGCAGATACCCGATGTACAAACTACTACTCTAACATTAGTAGATTGAATAAGTTGTCAGATGGTCGTTCATACCTTTGCTAGCTGTGGGGCTTATTCGCATACACTTGCTTCTCTTAAGCGGTTGAGAGCCTGAACAGTTATTTCAAGATTTTCCTGCAGCTGTTCAGGTTCCATCTCGGGGAATATTTTTCAAAAGATATGGTATGTCATCCCTTGATGGTACTCTCAATTCACTCATGTGTGTATCAATACCTCACCATTTTCTTCCTAATCTAAGGCTGATATGTGGAGCTTGTAGGAAGGATGAGAATTGCATACCTTAGTCACCTTTCTTGTCGAGCCGAAGAATGGTTCGCCAGAGTTGGTACTCATCAAATTCCGTTCTTTGGAATTCATAATTTTCAGGGGAGAGGGAGAGAATGGACTCACACATGGAAATCTTTGGTCTTTTTGTACTCCTTATTTCACACCTCTTTTCTTTCTGAGAGTATGGATCTTTCTCTCTTTTTTTAAGTAAAGAAGATATAAGACTTATCCATACTCTTTATGATGACATGTGGAGGATTTCTTTGAGGAGTATTTCATGAAGACCTTGGGATGAATGGGTACACAGTGGAGATTTTGGGCTTGTTTAAGGAATTTGTTCGGCGAATGTGGAAGTTGATTCCCGGAGCGGGTAATCGACTTTTCCGAACAATTATTTTAAGGCTAGCAAACAATGGGTACGCAAAGGGGGAAAGACCGGTAGATGACAAGTACCTTCTCGAGCGGACTCATTATTCGACAAGACTCAAAGTAACATAAAGTTGCATATGGTGGCTAGATAAATGTAAACTTTATGGCTCTGGATAGGTTATGTAAACCATCAAGGAACATCATACCATGTTTAATGTTTTTATAAAACATCCGAGAGGTCCCTTATTAAGCATGCAGTTCATTGTAGATTTTCACCATATCAGAATCACAGCAACCTAGATTGTAAAGTGTAGCTCATGCTTCCCACGAAATAGACATGTATATTTACCAAATGCCGACGAATTCAAGTACTAAAGGAGTAGAGGCTTGTATACAAGGCATTTGCAAGGGATAGACAGAGCAACTATTCATCATCTCCAAAGAAGATTATACGAATTTCCACGCATGGTTTTATTCAAATGTCTAAGTCTAAATGATTATTATTATTTTTTTATATATATGGATAGGTAGAAAAAGGAAACAGAAAACGATCATGGCATCAAACGGAAACGAGGGACGAGTTGGACGACTTACCTGGTTTAGTCATGATGAACCTCCCCCAAGCTTGAATGAAGCTTAGTAGTTCTGGTCGGGGTCGGGGTCGAGGTTCAGGTTGCGGAAGACGCTTGAGATGTCATAATGCATGGAGGTCGACATTCCCCAGTTTTGCTGGGTCAGGTCGGTGTTGTGTGCTATCTCATCTCGGATCCTTTGCTGCTCCTGGCTCATCTCTTGCATCTGGGTGTTCAGCCTGCGGGGTAGTAGAAATCCTGACTGTAGCCAGGAATTCCATATGCACTTGTGCCTTATTGCTGGTAGTAGTCATATGTCTGCTCAAAGTTCATGTGGGCTGTGGCGGGGTCTGGATGTGGTGGCTCCTCGGCGGATGATGAGATCGGTGGTTGCCTTGACAGACCTGCTTCTCCGGTGGCTTGTCGGGCTCGATTCCTTGTCATTGGGGGCTCCGCAATGCTGTGACAGGCTGGCTCTCTTTTTCTCATCTGCAAAGTTTGGCTTTTCACCGAATACAATGCAAGTTTCGAGTTTGGAAGCTCGACCTCCACATCGTACCCGGGGTAACACATATAAAGAGTGCCATCCTCCTCCTCACGCATCAAATGGCCTTGAACAAAATGATCTAACCCAATGTAGATAAAGTAGTCCTCAGTCATGGGCAAGTATGTGACTTGTGCATTGGATAGCACACCGACATGCGTAGTGATACGCGTAACCAAAGAGGTTATATCGATGGGATTCCGGCTTTGTATCAACTTTTGCCAGTAATCCAACATGCTCATGACCAGGGAGTACCGAATCTTTTTGGCAAATGCAAAGAGGCAAATCAAATCAGAATTGTTGCAAAGACGCAAATCTGTGCGAGGGTGGACATTCATCGCAACCCATTTCGCTAAAAATCGGAGAGTGGGATTATGAATAGAAGTGATGCTATTTTTATTACCCACGGGGTCGTCCGAAATGGAGTCCCACCAACTGTTACGGTCATAGTTGTGGTCTATCAATAAATCATTCGGGTCCAAAAGGCAACGTTTGTGAAAACCAAGAGCAATGCTCATCTCTTTCGGGGTCAGCAAAAATTCTTCATTGAAAAACCGAAAGCGAATTTGGGTTTCCCCCGGAAGGTGAACGATGTTCAAAGTCATCAAAAACTCCATAGTTAAGAATTGTGAACCTGGTTCCGTGAAGTTGATGAACTCGTCCCAGCCAGCATTCCTGAAAGCACGGTCCATGTCCTGGCCGAGTCCGGTCTTGATGAGCAGCATGTTTTCGAAGGACTTGTGGTGTGCGAAGCTTCGGTTCCGGAGACATTCCAGAATTTCTCGCTCGTGTGCGGTACGGACCACGATATGCTCTATCATGGTCATCACACGGATGCGGATTCTTGTTCGCGGCACTTCGAGCTCAACCTCCTCTCGGGGTTCCGACGTCTGGTGGGCAGAATCCACCGACATTTGGTCCCTAGAGGAGGTCGATCCCGAATGCCGGGAGCTAGAGCTAAGCTTCCGGATGACATTCTTGGCTGCCTTCTTCGTCCTTTTCAACATCTTCCCTGCAAAAAGGTTAGCAAAACAATATACCAGAGGGAGTAAAGGGGGTTAGTTGTTAGTGTTAGTCGTTAGTCGTCCTTGTGGGGTTGATTACCACCACAAAACGTTCGCGTTCGTGCCACATTTATTAAGCAGAGGTGGACAATATTTTTGGTGTGAGCAACTAGCTAATCACTCATGAGATTTTTGATTAAGTGGAGAGGGTGATTAAGCACCTTAACTAATTCACTAAGGAACTTGCTTAGGCACTTAGAAATGTGAAGTAAAGAGAGTGGGAAGGAGTGGATGCTCACTGAGCTGAGTTGTGGTGCACCTGGAGAGCTTGCACGAGGCGGCTTTTATAGAATGGCGAAGGGGGTTGGCCGGCCGGCCACCAACAGGCCGATCGGCCATGTTGTGGTCCATGCGTGGCCACGCCTCACTCTAGTGCACTTAGCTTGCTGTAGAACATGCTCAGGTTGGTGAAGACAAGACAGGAACGGCGAGGGCTGGCCGGCCGGCCATCATGGGGCCGATCGGCTCCCCACGTTGCCCATTTGTTGCCTCCTTTCGTCGGTGGAGCTCCCTGCAGGTTAGTCACATGCTGGTGCATGGTTTGACTCAGGTAAGTGCCAAGTGGGGCCGAAAGGCCTCCACTTAAGGCAAGGGTTGATCTTCATTTTTATTTTGTTTTTAGATGCATATAATTTCGAAATTTAAAACTTATGCAATTCAAAATGTAAACATGCCATGAAGTTGGAAATAAAATTGAAATGCAAGAAATAAAACTATCCTATATGCTTATGCAAGAATGGATACATACCACATACCTTATGGCGAAGGCTTCGGTTTTACGTCCTTAGCGGGACGCGCTTTGAGTTTTCCGTCTTCAACGGGACGCTCCGAGCTTCTAGGGGTATTACCGTTCGGAGATGAGTCTGGTAGTCCCCTTTTCTCCCGCCAAACTTTTCTAGTAGGCGGGGCCTTTGTTTCAACTTCTTTCAATTCCTTCTCAAGAACTTGCTTACGTTGGATTCTTCGCCATGCATTTCTTCGGTCATGGAGCTTCTTTTGCTTTCGCAGAGTGAGTAGCTCCAATGCCTTGGCAATTGCTTCAATTGACGGGTGTAGTGGAATCTCTGGCTCTCTTGGTGGTGTTGATGTTTCCACCATGTTGACTTGTTGTCGACTCTCCACCTTAGGTGAGAAGGTGAAGGTTTCGGTTTCCCCATTGATGTTGAACTGAATCTCTCCTGCTCCAACATCAATGCTTGCATTTGCGGTACTCAAGAACGGTCTCCCAAGGATGAGAGACGTCTTGGCGTCGTCTTCCATGTCTAGAATGACGAAGTCCACGGGAATGAGGAAATCCCGGACTTTCACCGGAATATTCTCCGCGATCCCGGCTGGGTAGCGAACCGACTGGTCCGCTAACTGCAAACACATCGCTGTGGGGACTAGTTGAACATGCTTGAGCTTCTCGAAGATAGCCTTGGGCATGACACTGACACTTGCCCCCAAGTCACAAAGAGCTCTCTTGAAGGTCTGGGTCCTGATTGAGCAGGCAATTGTGGGACACCCTGGATCTTTCTTCTTCTGCGGAATAGAGTTGAGAATAGCTGCGCTACACTCTTCGGTCAGCTGTACCATCTCAGTGCGTGGCAAGGTCCTCTTGTTTCCCAAAATATCCTTGAGGTACTTTGAGTAAGTGGGTACCTGCATAGCATCAAGAAGTGGTATATTGAAGTAGACTTTCCTGATTACCTCGACGAACTTGCCGAATTGCTCGTCGGTCACTGGTTTCCTCCTCCGTTCCGGAAACGGCAGGATGGTGGTGTCATGGTAGTAGCTGGAGGCTCTAGGAACTTCCACGGTCTCCTCCGCGGTGGCAGAGCTGGGTTCTTCGACCTCCTCCTCCTCGGCTTCTTGCTCGGCTCCACTGGCGGTATCGGTCTTCCGCCGAGATCCTGCATCTTTAGGCATAGGTGGATCCCGCGTGGTCTTACCACCACGCGTGGTCACCGCACTAACATTTTCTTTAAGGGAAACCTCTGGTTGCCCAGGGAGCTTTCCCTTGTTAAGGTTAGGACAAGATGCGGCCAGCTGAGCTACTTGAGTTTCTATCATTTTGTTGAAACTCTGCTGGTTCTTTAACGAGGTATTAAAACCTTCCATTTGGCTAGCCATATTCTCAAAAAGTTTATCATTAGCAAGAAATTTCTTACTAATGCTATCATTAATGTTCTTTTGGCCATACCATAAGTCTTTAAGCGAAGGCTGAAAACCATTGTTAAAATTACTGTTGTTACCTTGCTGTTGGCCGAAGGGGAGGTTGGGCTTGGAATTCCAACCTTGCTGAGGACGAAATCCCGAATTGTTGGAGTTGTTACTCCCGACGAAGTGGGCGTCCTCTTGAGTCATCGGGCAGCTCGTGCCCGAGTGTCCGGTGTCACCACATGTCTCACATGTGATCCTTGCATCTCTGAGCCATCTCCATTGTAGGAGACTCCAGTTTCTTCATAAGGAGATCCATCTTTGCTGCCAGTAAATCAAAGGAGTCGACTTGATGTACTCCCTTGGAACGAGTTGCCTGGCGTTCTCCCATCCAACTCTGATGAGAGGCAATCTTCTCCACGAGCGCCTTAGCCCCGGCTACATCCAACGAGAGGAAAGCTCCTGCCGCTGCTGCATCCAAGTGCTCTTGCGATCGGCGAGTCAGGCCATGGTAGAAATTCTGGACAACCAGCCATTCTGCCATGCCGTGGTGTGGGCAGGCTGCAATATATTCTTGCAGTCTGTCCCAAGCTTCGGGATCAGTTTCTCCATCGGATTGCTGGAAGCTTGTGATCTTGGCACGGAGGGCGTTGGTTTTGCCCACCGGAAAATACTTGGTCAGAAAGGCATCTGAACAAGTCCTCCATGAGTTGTTGAAGGAGCCTTGATTGGTATAGAACCATTCCTTTGCCTTGCCAAGCAAAGAGAACGGAAACAGGCGTAGCCTTATAGCATCCATTGTAGAGCCATTGGGGTTGATGGTGCTGCTTATCTCCAGGAAGTTTCTGAGATGAGCGTTGGCATCTTCTGATGCCTTTCCACAGAACTGGTTTGCTTGGACCATATTCACGAGCCCAGTCTTCAACTCGAAGCATTGTTCAGTCCCGGAAAGCTGTTGCTTGACGGAGCTGAGAACTCACGAAGGGTCTTCGTGGCCATGGCTTGAGGTGAAGGTGGTGCTGATGAATACGATGACTCTGAAGATTCTGAGGATGAGTCAGTCTCTAGGCTGAGCGAGATCTGTGGTGGGACGTATCGACGTCTCACGTTTCTCCTGATGCATTCCGGATTAGGATTGAAGTTTGAAGGTAAGTTGAAACCGGTCATGCACTGCCCTGCATTCATCATAAAGACAAAAACAGCAGTGGTAAGCCCGCTAAGATTAGCGGTGACAAAACCGAAAAGTATTATCAACCAATTCAACAATATCTTTAGCCAATTGCTTCCCCGACAACGGCGCCAGAAATGCTTGTTGGCATTTCTTAACACCACTACTAAAAGCAAGTGTAAACCTTAACTTTAGCAGCAATGCTAGAAACGCCCGACAGCACTCCTTAACTCAATTGTCAGGAGCGCCTGGTTAATCGTTGTTTGCTTAAAAGAATAATATTCCGCAAGCGCACAGAATAACTCGTCGTAGCATTTCACCTTGGTGTGACCCAGGGTATCGTATTTATATCCTCAGGGAAGCATTATGGCCTTAGAATATTGAAGAATGGAATGAAAACCTTTCCAGAATCATCAACTCGCTAACTTAGGGGAGAAAACATATAGCGCAAGATAATGGCCAATGTATGACCGGATAGAAGGCTTGGTAAAGCCAGCGACACAGGAGACTCTCAAACGAAAGAGAAAAGAAGAGAGCTGGGAGGCTAAGGTGAGAAAGGATCCTATGACACTTCTATACTTAGAGAAAGGACACACTGTAGACCTAGACTAGACTTCTACCTAGATGTCGGGGTCAGGGCTTGCTTCGACGGCTAGAGCGGGAGGAACTCAGAGCGGGATGAGAAGGGGTTCCTCCGGGCTCAGCACTACTTTTATGAAAACACCCAAACGTGGTGGAATACAAAGGACGGCAGGGCTGTCACCACCTGTCGCCTACCACTGTAGTTCCGTGGGGTGGAACACACTAACTTAGCTAACGGCAAGTCAGACACCATGTCTGCACTTGACGTTAGGACTTCCCTTGGACGTCTATCAAGAGAGAGTCCCCTCAACTCAGAGCTTTCGACGGCTCCGACATAGGCTAGAAAGACCCACAAGATAAACCCGACAGAGCTAACTAGAACTCTAACTCTATTCCTATAGGAAGCTTCTCTCCAACATAAGACAAAGCTTAGAGAAGGAAAACATGAAGAGTAGAGCTTGCTCATAAGTAAAGAAGATAACTTTATATTCATGATAAATATTCGGAAACAAAAGAAAAGATACAAGAGCTTTTACCAGAACTTCCGAAGACTCCGGAACCCCGAGGCAAAGCTCGACTCGACCTTACTCCCAACTACAACTCCTAGACTACAAAGTGGAAAATGCAAAGAGAGCTCCAAGATGGTGTGTGTGATGGAGTGAGGGGAAGGTGTCCTTTTATAGCTTGGTGAAGTCGGTTCCTTGCATGCTTTCAGCTACCTTCACGCCTTGGATACCTGTCTTGGCATGCACGAGAAAGGAGGTCGCCAGCCGAGCCAGGAGGTGGCCGGCCGGCCACCATTAGGCCGATCGGCCAGGGGGTGAGGCCACCTATCACCGACTTCGACAGGGACGCTTCTGATTCTCTCCTTTGGTCGGTAGTTGTGACGGTTGATTGCATGTTGGCAGTTAAACCCGGAAGGTGGGCCCTTCAATCCAATGTGAAGCCTTTCGGTGCCCTTCGATCAAACCGACCTCAAACTCACAGTGTAGATCAATGTAGAGTGTGTTTGTTGTCTCCTGGATCAATGACGGGGCATTTGGGCTAGGTTGGTGGCCGGCCGGCCATGAAATGGCCGATCGGCCATCTACTGGGCCCAAATGTGCTCAGCTTTCTCGTGTAGTCTCCTGCAGGCACAAATCATCCAAAACTAGTGGAACTCATTAATTATTAGTAAATCATGTATGGAACATAGTATAACCTTCCTTGTTTACCGAAATGTTGACGGGCTACACGTTTATAATGGTCGTCAACAGTTAGCGTACCTGCAGAATATTTGCATTCATAACATAAACAAAAATGAGCCTTCCATGCCAGCACTCATGGAGGTTCCACATCATTACCGCTCCTTTATAGAAGTGGCAGAATTAACCGTTGAACGGGCAACGTCACCATTCATATGCCACCGAGATGACGTATTCACTTCCCGTACCATCGCCTTACGGGACTTCTCGAGGAGACATGACCCGAGATCCATGACTTACCATCACTTACCAAGCGTAGGTGCGTCGTTACAGAAAGTAAAGGTTGGGTTGTGCATAAAAGTAAGTTTTGACAGAAAGTAAGTGCTGGTAGTTAGTCAAACATATATAACATGACACCTGTCATATCGTGATCCCGTAACCCACATAGGCTTCACGATCTATATTTACTCCTTAGCGTTCCTAATCAATTGCGCGGCGGAAGCTAAGTTCTTTTATGAAAAAGTTGTTTAAGGTGCGCTGCTTATCTCGGGAAGCACAAGTTCGGCTCTGATGCTAGCTGTGGCGGCCCTACCGTGAAATTAATCCAACTTAAGTACACCAAGGATCACCCAAGCGATCATGCACTTAAATAGGATTAACCTCGAAGTAGCCGTCGAGTCTTTGCTCGATTTGCCACGCTTTTCACGGATCGAATCATGTGACCGCACGATGGCGGTTTACCCAAGATTACAGCATTCCACACATTAAGATACATAAAAGGTCTTGAATTTAAAGTTATTACAAACCAAGTTCAAATGATAACAAGTACTTGCAAATGAAAGAAAACTAAGAGTTCTTGAAAGAGTTCATTTCTTGGAAAAGCATAACTTGCGACGATCTAACGACGATACATAGCACCATGATGAAGCCACTCATGATACTACTCCTCACGATCCTCAGCGGAGGTCGATTCCCAATTGACAGTCACACCCGGAGGGAGCCGGCAGGGCCAAGTCAAGCTAGATACATACTCTTCAAGATTCATACCTGAAAAATTAAGCCACAAGCAAGACTGAGTATACTAATACTGAACAAGACTTACCCGTCGGGTGATAACTACACCACCAACACTCTAGACATGCAAGGCTTTTGGCTAGAGGGTTTGTTTGCCAAAAAGCGACTAAGCTTGATCCTTAATTTCAGGTTCAACCTACACATACTAGTAGCAACCTATCTAAACATCCATGTGGTACAAACAATTTAGTACAAACATAGATTTCCATCTTTCTTATCACTTTCACTTTCTTACTCAATGCGGTACAGCGGTCAAGTAGTCTCATTAACCGCGAGAAGCGGACAGATCGATCCGAGTTTCATAACCTGGCCAGGGAAACCCACACACACGGGAAGGTCCGCTAAACAGAGCAAACACATCCCAATCCGTTCCCATCGATCCACGGGTGGTTTCCACTTCCCACTCCCTTAGGGCATAGGGCTATCCACACGCGGCCTCGCACAAATACCCACAAGAGCGACAGGGGAAAAATAACTTTTCCAAGGAAAGCAGGCTAATGGTCCTTCCCGCTTCAGTCAGGTAATTGGCTTGCCGGCCCATAGATCCCAAGCATGTGTGCGGTACGTTCAAACACTTGACACAATGGTAGCCACACGTTCGTCCTTAAATCACTTATTCATCACTGACGGTTCACACGAGGTGATAGTGCCGTCCAACATACTTATGATTCTCAAAAGGGTAGAACAAGCAACTCCTATACTCGCGAGCGAGAGAACTCACTCGACTTTTACCGTCAGTCCTAGAGCTTGGCAACTAGCGTACCTGTCATGCTAGTGTTGCAAACATAGGCACTTAAGGAAAATGCAACTAGGGTTTCAATCAACTCCTTGAAACGTAAATGCACAAACATAAGCATTTAAGTAAGTTGCATAAGTTAAAAAACTAGGACATGCTCCGGTGCTTGCCTTCAGGAAGGATGTTGGCTTCAAGCTCTTGAGTGGCTGGGTCAGCTACTTGGACTTCAACTTCCTCTTCCCTTGTGGAATCCTGCGACTCCGGGATGAGCGTGTACGTTCCGTCGGCAAGGTCGGTGTCTACACGACATGAGATGCAAAGAGTTTAGTTTAAGCATTAGGGGTCATTTAAAAGCCAGGGTGAATATGTGGCCATATTCACCTAGACAACAAAAGTAACTTAGCTTTTCTTCATAAAACAAGTGAGGGTGTGCATTTCGATTTCTTTTTCTTTTGATGGAGACTGTGTACATATATATTAACTTAATTATTTTTTCTTCATTAAAGCACCTTAATTAAACCTTTCTGGACAGATTAGAATTACAGAAAAGAATTTGTTTTTAACTTAACTGAAAATGCCAGAAAAGCATTTTTCTTTTTCTTTTCCATTTAAACATGAATCTCATCCCGAAATTAAAACAGAAGCTAGACAACTCCAAATGACTTGAAAATTTTACAGTGGACCAGGAATGACACAAGAACACTACTGTAAAATTTTGAGATTAAAAGAGCATGTATTTTAATTACTAGAATTTCTGGAAGTAAAACTAGCTAGAAACAGGATTAAATCATATAAAATTGAAAATGCATCAACTGTCCTTGATTGATTTATCTCAGCTACTTCTAGTAACAAGAAGCTTATCTAAAAATTATGAAGCTTAAACATGCAGAAACATTCCCTGTATGGATTTATCTCTAAAAATCAACTAAAATCACTAGAGCATCATAACAAGGTTAAAATAATCTAATATTTCAGGTACAGAGACCTCCTGTCATGCCTACTCTACTGAATAAATTTGAGCTACAGAATCTTCACCATTTTTCATATAAAAACAGTAGATCATAAAAGCACATAAAAGATAAAAGCATCATAACTGGAGAAGTATAAATAATTTAAGTGCACCCTTTTTACACAGTGCCTAGAATCATAAGACACACAACATATCCAAAAATTAGACTTAGAGCATCTATAGATCTTCAGATATGAACAAAAGTGCTAAAACCTAGATGTATTTTTGTAGCTCAGGATATTGACCAAAAGTACCAACATATTTTCTAGGAAATGTGCATGTCAGTGTAAAGAACATCCACAAAAATTTTCAGAATTTTTGGTGACAATTTACAATTTTAAAAGCATTTAAAACCGAGCAGCCGAAATGAATAAACTGTGCATGTCACATTTGCAGCCGAAACCCTGGAACACTTGTAAAAGAGACCCCGGAGAACTTTTATATCACGGACAAGTACAGCTCAGAGTGGTGGGAGGGTTCTTAATTAAAAAGGGAGAGATGCAGGGGGGTATGGAGAAGATTCCCCTTCTTCTTCCTCCCCTCGGTTCAGAACCGAACCGAGGGAGGAGCGAGGCCGCCGGCGGCGGCGGTGGAAGGGGCGCCGGCGTCCGGGGGGTGATGGCGCCCAGGGAGGTAGGGGAAAAGGAAGAGGAGGCCGTGGGGAACCGATTCCCGGCCTTATCTTGGGCGGAGGAGTTGCGTGGAGGGCCGGCGGCGGGGGAGGCGGAGCTCCGAGCCGCGGCGGCGGCTGCAGCAAGCTCAGGTGCGGCTGGGGTTGAGGAAAAAGGCTTGTGAGCTTCAGTGGGGAGTGGGGAAGATCAGCGAGGTGAAGATGGGGAGCAGGAAAGGCCGGAGCTTGCCGGCGACGGTGGAGCTCACGGAGGAGCGGCAATGGCGGGTGTGGGGGCTGCTGCGCGTGTGCGAGAGGGCTGAGGGCTTGAGCTGCTTATGGAGGAGCTGTGGGAGAGTGCAAGGGTGGCCCTGGGATGGCTTGGATACGGCTGGGGAGAAGGGAAAGCACTGGGGCGCGTTTTGGAGGCTAGCCGTTGGCCTTGCCATGGTGCCGTCGTGGTCCGCGTGCGTGGCGCGGCCGTCGAGGCTCGGACAGGGCATGATGTGACGAGGCAATGGCATGGGGACGTGTTCTACGGTGTGAGACACCGTCTAGTGGGTTTTGGCGCCCTGGGTTGGCCGGCAGGCCTCGGCGTCCGCGTGGCACGCCTCGGCGTTCTGCGTGGGCGCGCGGGTAGAGGGGCTGGTCGGCCCGCGTGAGCTGCTGCGTTGGCATGATGATTTCTTCCAAAACTTGAACTGAGCTCAACAAAATTTGAATACGAAAGATGCTCAGCACGTTGTGGAACACAAGATAGACATGAAGATGGGGGTGAAAAGATGAGATTTACAAACCAAAACAAGCCAGGTTTGAAGAGGGATTCTGCACTGTTTTTGAAGTTTTTGACCCATTTAAAATTCGAATTTGACAAAACTTTGAATACCAAAAGTATCACATTTGGGTAGCTTAACAACTTTCATGTTGGGAGATTTTCAAGTTTTGTACAAATTTTCAAAGATATTGCTCAAAAACAAAATCAGCCTTTTTAGGCCAATTAAAAGGGTGCTCTCATTTCATGTGAGGCAAAAAAAAAAAAGGTTTTCCTTTGGATTTCATTTGTCCCATTTGTTTTATCTTCTTCCCTTTCTTCATTCAAAAGGTTAATTAGCTTAACACATGTTTGTTTGATAACCCAGAGCTAAGCATCAGAGATGCTACAGATACTCCGGAATACTCCTGAGTGAAATGCTACAATGGTGTTCCGTGCGCTTGCGGATTTTTTTAAAGGCTTAAGAAACGGCAACAAGCATTTCTGGCGCCGTTGCTGGGGAAGCAGCGAGCTGGATATTATTTTATGATTTATCTTTTGTTATCACTTTTTCATTCAAAACCACCCTTTTTTTAACCCCCATAAAAAAACAAAAAAATCCTTTCATTTCACACCATCCCCCTTTATATAAAAACAAAAAAAAACACTGCTCTCCCCCTTAGGGAATTTAGACTATGATTCCTAGTCTAGGATGCTTGGAAAACCCTTTGTGCAGCTGCAGGAACATCAGAGCTTAGTGCACGAGTTGTTCAAAATTATCGTCTCAAGGTCAACCATGAGACAGAAGTATCACGAATGATCGCAATGCATGAAGAAAGTACCATGTCATCAGGAGACGCAAGATGGAATCAACGCTGCAGCAAGCCCGATAGGTTCTCTGTCCTAGGGATGCTGGCGCCATACGATATCATGTACGTGAGAGGTCCTGCTTTTTGACCTAAAACTGAGCCCTTCCGGGAGGTCGCCAGAGGTTTGCCATACCATTGCTCATTTTTACTTTCATATGAATTCAACTCTTCCATGATCATGCTTCTTTACCATGTATGTTCTAGTTTAAGCATACTTTAACTTGTTGGTATGTTTATAGGCCTATTTAAATTAAGCATGGTGCTTAGGTTAAATAGCCTTCTTTAACCAAATTTGACATGGTGTTGAAAAAGGGTTAATGATCTTTGAGCATTATGTACATAAATGTTGCGTGTGTATTGGTGAGGACTAACCCATGCAGGAAGCTCACTCGAGCGGGAAGGTCCTCAAGTTTAATTCATATGAAGATAAAGCAAGGCCAGATGTCATGCTTCATCAACATACCACAGCATATAAGGAGACGTATCACTGTGAGTCAATTACGAAAACTTACCCCCCTTCTTTTGTAATTACCCCATGTTCGGGTTGTTGAAGTTTGTCCTCAGACCTTGTCTTGAGATATGCTAAAAGAAAGAAAGACAAATGGTGAACAAATAATAAAAAAACAATCAAATTATGGCAACAAACGAAGTTCATGCTAGCTAAATCTTGAAGTTAGCATAGGAGCAACAAACCCATGTTCAGCATTAGATTTCGATATCTATTGGACCTTCGGGTATTTGTTGTTCAATAACCTTTTGCAGGAAAGACTGAGAACTGTTGACATCAACACTCCTTAGTTGAAAGGAATTTGCACGTGGAATTAGGCCAATGCATAAACAGTTAAAAGTCACCAAGATGGATTCCTCGTGATATACAAGGCATACTGAGAGTTTGGATCACTAGGGCCTGACCGCTCTATTCGTGCATGGTCAGATTTTGAAAAAGTCTACCATCCTTCTCTGGATGTCCGGGAACCGAAATGGAACCCAGTGAGAGCACCATGGCTCAGCTCCTCTGGTGCCATCAACAAAGGAAGCCTGTTACCCATACAGTGCAACCTTATCCAACAACATCCGAGAAGAGTTCACAATATCACTCTCAAGAGGATCTCGACAGATTGACAACCCCATCGGTGATCATGAAGCAATTATCGGCAAAAATGCTTCTGATCAAGTATAATTACACTCCCTTGTCCCCACTACATCATGCCTGAAGCTGGTGGACGCGATTAGGTTTGCAACTTCGCAAGATGAGATATTCGGTGGCCAAGTCCCTTTGACGGCATGTCTTGCGTATCGCGCTCACTGTTAAAGGAACAAGGTTGCTCCCACGCCAAAGTGTCTCGTCTAGTGGAGTCACATATGTGTTGAACTTGGAGCTGCTTCAAACATCAACACAACAAATGCAAACGACTTCGTCAAGCTGGACATGGATACCCTCTCAAACTTGAGAGACAGTTCCGCAGCAAGGCGAACGACTCGTCAAGCTGGACATGGATACCCTCTCAATCTTGAGAGACAGTTCCGCAGCAAGGCAAATGACTTGTCAAGTTGGACATGGATACCCTCTCAAATTCAGGAGTCTCGAATCACATGTGAGACATGTGGTGACACCGGACAATCAGGCTCAAGCTGCCCGAACACTCAAGAGGAAGTGAACTTTGTTGGGAACGGGAATCCCAACTTAGGCTTCTACCCCAGCAAGGTTGGAACTCTAAGCCCAACCACCCCTTCGGCCAACAGCAAGGTAATTCTTTCAACAACAATAATTCCTCTCCTATTTTGATGAAAGGTTTTAATTCTGTTGTCAAGAACCAATTGAGCTTTAATGTTGGTAACTCAAATAGCTCAATTAGTAGCATCCTGTCCTAACACTAATGCGGGGAAATACCCCCACAAAGAAAATGTTAGCGTTATCACCACTTGGATTGGAAAGTCCACGTGGGATCCATTTCTACCAAAGGATGCAGGTACGCAGTGGAAGCCATAACCGCTAGGAATGCCGAGCAAGAAGCCGAAGAGGAGGAGGCAAGAGAGCCAACCAAAGCTACCCAAGGAGAGACTAGCGAAGTCCCACGGGCTTCGAAGGAGTACTATGATATGATTCCCTTACCGTTTCCAGAACGGAGAAGGAAGCCGGTGGCCGACGAGCAATTCAGCAAGTTTGTCGAGGTAATAAAGAAGCTTTATGTCAATATACCGCTTCTTGACGCTATGCAGGTTCCTACATATGCGGAATATCTAGAGGACATTCTTGGAAACAAGAGGTCCTTGCCTGCCACCGAGATGGTACGGCAACAGAAAAGTATAGTTCAACTATACTTGATCCTCTCCCTGAGAAAAAGAAGGATCCATGACACCACATTATCTCATGTTCGATCGGGAACCAACACTTCAGACTTGAGAGACAGTTCCACAACAAGGCAAAGATGATCGAAGGATTGAGACTGAGAAACTCAGCTCAATACTTATTCAATCGCAAGGAGGAAGATTGTATTTTTGGCCAAGGGTAGAACAATGCCCATAGTCAAGGAGATCCTGCCGATGCTTGACACAAGCAACCTTGACATATTCATGAAGAAATCCATGGTAAGTAAATGGCGGCGCAATGAGTACCAAAGGAGCACTATGGTGGCCATTGAAACTTAATCTCTAACAAGATCTTAGCTTGGGGGAGACTCCGCCAGGTAAGTGCCTCGTGTATTTCATTCCTATCACCCTTCCTGCCGACCATGCCAAAAAAATATTTCCCTTTCCTTAAAAAATAATATTGCATAAAAAATACCAAAAATATTTGCTTTCAACAAATAAGACTCACTCCCATGCTATAATGCTAGAACTTTGTTTATACCCTTGCTTAAAGGAGATGATGAATAGTTGCTCTGTTAATTTCTTGCAAGTATCTCGTTTGCAACTCGATAATCTCCTTGGAGAATTTGAATTTGTTGGCATGAGTTGTGATTCTGCCTATACTCTTTAACCTTGTGGGTTGCAATTGCTTTAAACCGAGTCCAGATTGTTGTGAGAATGTGATACAGTCAAGATATGAGTTTAATCTGCTTTTGATCCTAGTGAGGACAATCTCGGAGAGTTTCTTTTTGAAAACTTAAATCTTGTACAAGTTCCTCGATGGTTTGAAATTCCTACCAGAGCCAAATAAGTTACATGATCAAACCTCTACAAATGCTACCTTTTGCTATGTTGAGTTTTGTCAAAATTTGAGTCCCTATGAGGTAGTGACATTTCAATTCTGATCTTTATCCTTTGCGTCTACCTTTGATTGCTAGCCTTTCCCCACATCTGGTCATGCTAAACTCCAACTCGGATTCTAGCATCCACCTGGCCAGATATTCATATACCAAACCCAAAACGTATTTCATCTCTTTGTGTTTCCTTGAACCCAACCTATCCCTTGGTATGGTCTTTTCTAAATACTCCACTCATCCATCCACCTTCCACAAATTTCCCCCATAATTTCATTTGCAAAAGGAGGCATGGAGATCTCAAAAAGAAAAAAAAAGAAAAAAAAAGGGTAGCAAAGGAAGCCATCGAGCAAAAAAAAAAAGAGCTCCATGTCTCTAGTGTCTCAAGGGGATCATCATTCAAAAATAAGGAGTTATACATAGGACCATGTCTCTAAACCTGATGCATTATATGTTGGATAAAATTGTACAACATATCTTGCACTTCTGTTTTTCCTTGGCGTGTGTTCATTTTCTCCCTCACCCATGAAAACAAATCCTCTTCCACTGGTCGGAGTTTGATGTGTCATGGTCTTCGCTGGGACCAATTTTTGGCTTAACAACATACATAGCATAGGAAGGCCTTCCTTATCCCCACCTAAAGCTCCACATAAGCCTTTAGTGTATAGGAAGAGTGGCATATGGCCCTGGAGAGATATATAAAAATACATACTTGAGAGAGTTGAGAGTACCATTAGAGGAACTTGGTGTTTTATTTGAAAATTTCTCAAAACCTCTGAGAAAGCCTGAAAAGTGATTCTGTTGGACGATATTCTCTCGAGACTGTTCCGTCTCTCAACCGTCTATGACAAGGTGAAAAGGCCAAAAAGCCCCACAGGTATGGGTTTAAGGTAAGGGTACACTTTGTCAACCTCTTCAAATTATACAAGGTAGAATGTTGGATTGTATACTTGACACTTGTAGGGTCATTGACATTGATGCAACTCCTGATCCGCCGGGCCTAAGTCTAAGCTTTGCTCGAGGACGAGCAAAGATCTAAGCTTGGGGGTGTGTTGGCGGTCGTTAAATACCACATCAACCGCCAACATCTCGGCAAATAAAGTGGGGAATAAATACATTTCTATGCATTATTAGCTTAGAACTAACCAATTCCACAAGTTTTGGTGGTTTGAGATCTTCTGCAGGATTATGCTCAAAAGATGCGAGAAACAACACAAAAATGAGCATATGCAAAGATGGTGAAACATGGACATTGTCAAATGCCAAACTGGACATCACCATGTTGAAGAGCTCGTCGAGATAATCAAAATAGATATTTGGATCACCCAATTCGGAGC
The DNA here is from genome assembly GCA_036936925.1 of Cenchrus fungigraminus. Taxonomy (NCBI): domain Eukaryota; kingdom Viridiplantae; phylum Streptophyta; class Magnoliopsida; order Poales; family Poaceae; genus Cenchrus; species Cenchrus fungigraminus. The sequence goes on along the minus strand of CM072776.1, from coordinate 90,684,178 downwards.
TCGTATGAAGAAGATATGCAAATAACAAAATAAATACATGTGATGACGTCACCTGGGACCCACACGTCAGCAGCAGTCACAGCAGATCAGCGCGTGCCAGCGGTGGAAATCGTCCCAGGGGCCACGTGCCGTCGCCTAGTTGGCCGTGGGCCAATCACGCGGATCGCAGGCGCGCGGGCGCACGCTCGTGCGCGGGAACCAGCCGGGCCCAGGGACGCATGGCGAGCGGAGGTTGGCCGAGGGCCCGTCCCACGGATCGCGCTCCGCGCGGAGCGATGCGCGCGCGCGGGAAAGGCCGATCCGGGGCAGATGTCGTGCGGAGGAGGGCCAGAGCAAGGGCGGTTGCGCGGTTTCAGGCCGGCCGCGCTGGTTTTCTCCGGTTCTTCATCGGTTCAGCGCGGTTTTGCACAGGAATCGCTGGTTTTGGCTGCCAACCGACACAGGGAGGTCGGTTCCTGGTGCTAGAATCTAGGGAATATTCCCTGGAGGATCTCCACTCCCCAAGACACCTCAAGGCTATAAATAGGACCCCTCTCACTCCCTCTCACTTGTACCTTCCTTCACCATTTCTCTCCCACTGGGGATGCGCCCCTCTGGGCGGTGCTTCCCCATGTAATCCAAATGTTAGTTCGGGAGTTAGAGTAAGGAGTTCTTCGGTTCCAGAGTCGTCTTCAGAAGTTTGGTATGATTTCTCTTGTATCTTTACTTTTCTGCAAGACATTTCTTATTTAATAAAGTGCTCTTTATGCATTTTTCTTCCATGTCATGTTTACATTCCATAGTGCTTTCTAGTATCTAGATTAGTACCAGAATAGTTGTAGAGCTAAGTAGTTGGGTTGTTCCCTAGCTCAACTTTCTTTCACGGGATCCCTTGTCTGTGTGAGTACTAGTCATACTCATTTGGGGTTTCTTCAAGTGCCTTCTGCGTTAGGCCAAAGTCAGTAATTTGATTGCTTAGGCATGGTGCCTATGCTTGATGATTACCTTGGGTTGTGTTCCACCCCAAGGAAGTAGAGTGGTAGGCGGCAGGTGGTGACAGCCCTGTCCATCCTTTGTGCGACCACCATGTTCGGGTGTTTTCATAGTAGTAGTAGCAGGTTGTCGTTGGGTCCCCCTTCTACCCCGTCTGCGACCCTTCCTCTTCCAGCCGCTGAAGTGAAAGAAAGTTGATACTAGATGCACTCCAACTATCTTCGGGTTCTATAGTGGTCGTCTCCCTCGCGACCACTATACCTCTCGAGCAGTGCTACTTTAGCCTACAAATCCCTGCCCTCTTGGCATGAGATTGGCCCATCATAGGAACCGTGTTCTTGTCTTATCTATCTCCCAGCTATCGTTATCCTTGTGGTGAGGATGCGTGCCGTTATCTTTCCCTTTTATCCATATCACTTGAGTGGAATAGCTGGTAACATTTAGATGATTGGTAAGATAGTATCCATTGCTCATTTGCTTCCTATGGGAAATACAATACTCCGGAATACTCCTGAGTGAAATGCTACAATGGTGTTCCGTGCGCTTGCGAATTTATCTAAAGGCTTAAGAAACGCCAACAGTCCTCTCAGAATCATCATTCATGTTCTGGACCACTTCTTTCTTCTTCGGTCGATATTCTTGCTTCGGAATATTTGGCCTAACTGCCCTGGGCGGGGCGGTTAGACCGCCTGTCACAGGCGGTCTGACCACCTGGGGCAGAGCCTACTAACCAGATCCGCTAGGTGCCAATCGGTCGTGTACGGGATGTGAGATCCTGTCCAGAACATGTCTTCTTGGTCCTCCCCATCCAGGATGAAAAGCTTGTTGCGCCATGGATTGGTACAGCACCCACATTGCACCATTGTTGTCAAAAACAAGAGCCGGACTTGAGGGAGGAACCCATGATGAACTTTTCTGCCTTTGAGCATCTCTCAGAGGCGTTGATGGCCTATCTTGGAGTGGTGGTGACCTCATTCTTTTTTTAATGGCCGATCGCTTAGAACGACCTTTTGCTTTGAGTACTTGTCGAAAAGCATATCAAATGTGACCTTTGGCTTGATCTCAGAACCCTTGTTCTTGGCCTCATTTACTTTCCACGTACCCGTCTCCGGACGCTTTGGTTTCAGCATCTTCGGGCGCCCATGAGGTGGGACGGTCTAACCGCCTGGACCTGGGGTGGGGCGGTCTGACCGCCTGTCCCAGCCGGTCTAACCGCCTGCTGCGCAGGGAGCTTAGACGGCTGTGACTCGAGCGTTGTGACCGACCCTTGCCCCCCATGTCCAGAGGTCTTCATAGTGATCTTGAGTATCTCTTTTCCATCTAGAGTTTTCTCACGTGTAACCTCTCGGGTTAATGTTTTCCCGGCCATTGTTGGCCTCTTATCCCCGATCACCACATTCTTTCCCTCAGTAGATTCGGCTTGATGCGGCCGAACCAAGACCTTGGGCTGCTTCAAATCCATGGTGTTCACAGGGAAAGGATTCTTCATAAGTTCCATATAATGAAATTCCAAACGGCCTTCATTAATAGCCGATTGAACCTGTCCACGGAAGACATTGCAATCATCAGTAGCATGCGAATATGAATTATGAAACTTACAATACGCACGCTTCTTTATCTCTTCCACCGGAGGCATGACATGAGAAATCTTTATATTACCAAGTTTATGCAATTCATCTGTCACACCCGGTTTTAGAGGGAAAACCGAATGCATTCTCATATGTGCGCCAGGACCAAAATTACACACATATGATAGACATAAAGTGAATAGCACAACCAGGTTACAACGACAGAAGATTAAAGTACGTATTACACTCTAAATGACAATAATGTCTAGCGGAAGCATACGAAACGTTTATCTAATACGAAATAAAAGCTCCATCTCCACAGGCAGTTGACTGGGGGACTCGCCTAGAACTCCTCAATACCAGCAACTATATCATCAAAATCTTCAAAGCCTGAGTAGCAATCTGGGTGGTGTAGATGCAATAATAAAACAACAAGCGTGAGTACATGCCGTACTCAACAAGGGAGATGTACATAATAAACATGCAAGGCTGTATAAAGTGGAAGGCTGAAAGGTTAACTACAATTAGCATTTTTAGTTCGTAAATTTTATTTAGAAACTATTTACTAGCAAATATAAGTTTATACCAACCCCATTTAAAATGTAACGCCAATCCATCACATCATCATCATCATCTTCAGTTATCAGTGAATTAATAACAATTCCAATATATTAATCATGTGAGGGTCCTGGTCTCTCATGACCGCGAGCACGGCTGTTATAACAGATTTTAGACACTCTGCAGAGGTTGTACAACTTTCCCCACAAGTCGCGTAAAAGTTCATAAGAACTTTAAACCCAACCATGCGATGCTAGCTAGGCACCATACCACACTTCCGAGGTGTGATCGCATAGGGACGCTACGAGGCCTTTACAAAGATTCGCTAGCAAATGATAATCCGCTAAGGTTTCAAGACAAAGCGGACCATAACACTCCCTAGTGGGTAGCCTCTTAGCCAAGCCGACTTCCCAAGAGGACCGGGCTATACCCCATCAATGCAACCCCTCTTGCCCTTTCGGTAAGATCGTCAATCACTAGAGTCTCTAATTATTCAGCCAAGACCAGAGCCACGTTAGTCCTTGTGGTTGTACGGATTTCGTGGGTGGTCGCTCCATGTTCCAATTAAAAGTATGATCATGTAATTAATAATTCGTCCAGGAACATAGAGTAAACAAAGTGTGTGTAACCAAGTAGTAATTACCAGCCCAGTTAAGCATAGCTAAGCATCATTCTACCGTCAAATTAATTAAAATAACCCGGTTGACACATCACACAATCACATGCAAGGAACAATACCATAAATAAGAAACAGTACACCAAAACATAAAGACAGAATTAAACAAGCACGAGAATGTGTTTTTCTCTCTTCAACGATCGCGTGAGTGCAAGAATCGCTAAAACGGAGTTAAAACGGCGAAGATATGAATTAAACAAGGTTTAGGACTTGCTGGCAAAGAAACTAAACGTTTAGGGTCTAAAACGTAAAACAAACGGACTGAAAAGGAAATATTTGAACTGCGCTTGGACTTCGGGTTAAATTCTAGGGAACCGAGGGTTTCTTATGAAAATGTTCACGGCTGACCGGCGGTTGACCGGTACCGGCTCGGCTAGGGCTCATGTGAGCCGTCGGATCTCGATCCTAAATTTTAATTCATCTTGCCGACCCTTACTAGCCCGCTTAAGAGATGCACAAGATAAAGCTTTCTTTTTAGATGATGGCCATACAAATTCAGCTATATAAACATCATTATCACTATCGGTCGAACTATCTGAATCATAATCTGCATGGACATTTGACCCACTAAAGCATAAATCTTTTCTCTCATAGAAGATTGCAAACCTCTAAAGCATAAATCTGCTAAATCAGCTTCAGAAATTGTCAAACTAAAACAACGGTTTTTAAAATCTTTAAATCTTCTAACATAATCAATGACGGATTCATCCCGTCCTTGCTTAACCGATGTCAAGTCTGTCAATTTCATCTCATAACTACCACTATAAAAGTGATCATGAAATTTACGCTCTAGTTGTTCCCAATTTTGAATAGATCCAGGAGTTAAAGAAGAAAACCAAGCAAAAGCAGTGCCAGTAAGTGATAAATAAAATAAACGCACATGAATGGCGGGCCAATTCCCTGCTTCGCCTAGTTGAGCAATATATTGACAAATATGTTCCCAAGTGGTTCGCCCATCTTCTCCACTAAATTTGATAAAATCTGGCATGCGCCAACCATTGGGAAAAGGAATACTATCAAAACAAGCATGATATGGCTTTTGATATAATCTAGTGTTGCCAAGATCTACACCAAGTCTAGTTCTCATAACACCGGCTAATTCTTCCTTGAATTTAGTAAATTCGGCCCAATTGGGGTTTTGTTGAACCGATGTATGATTAACTGTTGATAGTCCTTAAGTGTTAAAATATGACGTCAATAATTCAAGAAAAACACTACTTTACTAATGTATTTTGTTTAGGATGACTTGGTTCCACTTGTATTTTGTATTTGCTTGATCTTAGGCAGGTAAAGTGGATAAGGGGAAAAAAGAGCAGAAAAGAATAAAGAATATCTCGTTCTAGAAATGCTCAAATTAAAGGAAAAGCCCACAAGACAAGTCAAAGTGCGAAACCGAAGACATGGGCGGCCCACAAGTATCAAGAGAGGCCCACACACGAAGGCGGTGGACGAGGGGCGGCGGCCAGGGGCCGGCCGATCCCCCCGTGGCGGTTCGGGCCCATCTTCGGCGAGGCGGTTGTATGTCGGTTATCCCTTCAGAACTGACCTTAGACCCCTATATAAGCGCGGGTACCCCCTCTTAGGAGGTAGAACTCAGATCATTTGGAATTCTCATCCTGAAATCTAGGGTTCCCACAGCCAAATCTCTCATAGCAATTAGAAGATAGGATTGGGGGAGCTCTGATCTAATTATTCAATTAGACAGACATATGCTTCAAGTAGAATAAAGTTCTTCATTCAAGTTCATCTTGTTCTTGGTGAGATCTTGTTCTTTATCTGTTTGATCATATTATTTCATCTAGAGATTTTATATGATGTTTGTGCTATTTATGGTATATTCTATCATTTGTGCTTTCATGAGTTATATCATTCGTAAGGAAAGTTTAGCCATCTATGCTATTCCAATGTTTCGTGGTACTTTATGTATGTCTCTAGTTCTACACTTGTTCATCCGAGGGTGAGAGTGATCTATAGGGGGCTAGAGCACTATTTACGTATGCGAATATGGTGTTCGGATACAATGGATAGCCGCGGATATGTCCTTTTTCTACTAAATCTGGTGGGTAGACGGCAGGAGGTGACAGTATTGTCTGTCCGACTCTTGTATGGGTTTTGCATATTCCCCCTACTAGAATTAGGAGTAGGAGCCACATAATACTTGGGCCATGGATTTGGGCTGGGTATTCTCCACATGTGAAATAGGCTTTAAACTCTATCTTTCTGTTATTGACCGATTGACTTCTATCTAACATAATTGATCTAAGGACATTTAACTCGAGTTCCGATGATAATCCTAGTTCTAATTATTCTTTGTATATCTTAAATGAGATGGCTGCTGTGTATTTTATCTATATCTTTTATCGTGAGTTCATGATTATTATGTGACAAATCTTATACCATGACTTACCCCTGCCGAACCTCACTATGAGTAAGTTTTATTCAATGTGTCTTGCATTGCTCATGAGAATCGTTAATATAAGTTGTCCCATGGGAAAATATAAATAACGATACCTGGTTTACTCCTGGTTGAAATGCTACAATGGTGTATTTAAAATATTTATTATCTGTGCGCTTGCGGATAAATTCTTTCCATCAATAGATTATATTTATTTTATCACCAAATACATTTCTAGCACCATGGTCGGGAATGAGCTTTATGCCTATTCCTAATAGTGGTGTTAAGAAATGTCAACAAGCATTTCTAGCGCCGTTGCCGGGGATGAGCTTTATGCCTGTTCCTAGTAGTGGTGTTAAGAAATATCACCAAGCATTTCTGGCGCTGTTGCCGGGGACAACAAATAACATCGAAATTCTCTGAGCAAATGCATTGAATAAAACTTGAGGAGTGAAGTAGTTAGGCAGGCTAATCTTTGTTTGTTTCTCTTTCTTTGAGTGTAGACAGGGTAATATTATTTTGGTTCAGGCAACCCGACGGTCATATTTCGAATTTCTATTTTTGGCAGTTGTTCCAAGTCCCTGATGGCACCCTAGACCGCTGACGCAAAGGCTAACAAGTCGTCTGAAGGATTCTCGTTAACAACTCTCGCAAGAATTTAAAGAAAAAGAGAATCAAGCCATTGACATTCCGACAAGCCTCATCACGCTGGTAGAGAAAGATTCCTTTTCAGGAGAGGAGAATGAAGAAATAATAGCGCACTTTCGGACATTCATCCACAACTGCAGCACCTTCAAGATAAAGGGAGTAGGTCAAGACATTATTCACTATAAATTATTTCCCTTTACTCTACAAGGAAAGGCACTCCAATGGTATTACGGACAACGCAAGATCTTTAGCAATTGGGAGGAGTGTACTGCAGTGTTCATGTCACGATATTTCCCACGAGGTAAAGCTAATGTTGTACGTAAAGAGATTCAAAATTTTCAGCAAGCAGCCTCGGAATCAACAGTCAGCACCTGGGAAAGATACCAAGGGATGATCTCGAAGTGTCCTGCGCACGGAATGAAGGAGTGGTTTATCCTCCGGAATTTTTACGATGGATTATTGATGACTTCGCAATTTGATCTCGATAGTAGGGTAGAAGGATGGTCTTTGTCTTTCAAATCATTTGACGCACACGAAGCCTCTGCTCTAATCGAGGATAGAGTAAAGGAGTTTTACAGCATTGGAAGCATCACGAGGAGTGATGTTCCTGAACTCTCCTCTTCCATCAAGATTGATAGCCACGTCGATGCATTGAAGCCGCATATAAGTGTTTTGGAAAGCCTTCAGAACAAGTTGATGCACCTCGCTCAAAATACAGATGGACAATCAAAGGGAATTCAATGACAAGTTGAGAAACTCAAAGCGGCTCAGCAACCTACGACGAAGGTAAAGAAGGTAAATGCAGTTACCTTGATATTTGGAGAACAATCCCGTATGGCACATAGTACTAACTATGCAGGAAGAACCCCAATATCACGGGAAGGAGATTCTGGTATTCCATCTATAGACTGCATGGTCGAAAGAGTGCCGGTGAAGGGACTCCTTGATTTAGGAGCAAGCGTCAACATCATGTCTACATCTATCTACGAGAAGATGAGTTGGCGACTTCTCTTATCCCCGATGGATCTTAAAGTTCAGTTGGCCGATTTGACTTGACGGCAACCGAAGGGACAATTATACTTCGTACCTGTTGTGCCACTCTCCCAGGATACACACGAAGGTAGTAGGGACAGAGCACGAACAGCATATATTCTCAGTATCACAAGATTACATGCCCCCTCCTCACGAGGGGAGGTGGCTTTTTATAGTGCCAATTCCTATACAAGTGAAAGGTCTAAACTACCCTTTTACGTGTGTCACGTGCAAAGCGTGACACCTCGGTTTTGGGGTCACTTTACAATGTACACAAATAGCATCTTCCTATTAGTTGGCGCATATTCTTCTGCCTCATGACCTTCGGCTTCACCGATACACACGAAGGTAGTAGGGACAGAGCACGAACAACATATATTCTCAGTATCACAAGATTACATGCCCCCTCCTCACGGGGGGAGGTGGCTATTTATAGTGCCAATTCCTATTCAAGTGAAAGGTCTAAACTACCCTTTTACGTGTGTCACGTGCAAAGCGTGACACCTCGGTTTTGGGGTCATTTTACAATGTACACAAATGGCATCTTCCTATTAGCTGGCGCATATTCTTCTGCCTCATGACCTTCGGCTTCACCGTCGACTGGCTCTCGGATGTCAACCCTGTTTATTCCCCGGAGGTTCCCGCTGCTTCTCTTGGACCCTTGTCTATCCGACAATCACCTTCGGAGCCTTTGGCTTGATGTTCGGAGGTTCCCGTGACCTCCTCGGAAGCCCTGCTCCCCCTTGAACGACCACCGGGTCTCTCATTGCTCGCAGCTCTTCCATGGGATGTCGTCTCTTTCTTCGCCCCTGGACCTGTACACAAGGATCCTGATAATCCGAAGGTCAGCCAGGTTAGTGTTCTTGCATCGGCACTGCTGACCGAACCTCTGGTCTTCTTAACCTCCAGGAGTTAACAACCTGCACAAACATGATTCGTTAGTCCGGATGAGAGACATAATACTGAAGGTTTCTACCCGGAGCCTTATAGAGGGTCATTCGCATCCAGGACCTCCGTTGGCCAGAATCTACTTCCGTTTACACCCGGATCTTTCCCCCAACAGTAGCCCCTTCAAGACTTCTCATTTGACCGCAGGTTCTGCCGGAGGTTTAACGCGAAGGCTTGAAACCCGGGAAAGCGCTACCCCCCAGAAATCCGCAACGGTTATAAGACACGCGTCGCGCATGCGTAAGGCAACCGTTGGGCTTCTTCTGACGCGCCCCTCAAGGCTGCCGGGGGGCCTATATAAGGCGACGCTACCCCCCACTGAGATTCTCACCTTCGCAATCAAGCTCTTGCTCTCCTTGCCTTCGTTGCGGGTTTCCCTGGTATTGCTCTTTCGCGCACTTGCCTTTTTATTTGTGTAATGTTACGAAGGTGTTTTTTGGATGCAACTTATGCTGTTTTAATCGTTTATAACCTTCGGGCACTACTCCCAGGTTTATGGCACGCGTGAGGTTCACAACCAGATTGATTGAAGAATCCCGGGCTGCTGCTGAGGCTGAGGCTGCTGAGGGCTCAGGCTCCGAAGGTTTTGGTGGTGTTGAGGCTGATCTCGACGACCTAGAGATGACCAAATCACAGATGAGGACCACCACTCGCTTCCCACCATCCCTTGTGTCCCGGAACACACTTGGGTTTTATGAGAGCAAAGGATATTTTCCTCCAGGCACCGCCCGAGCTCCGGAGGATGGTGAGGTGTACCCAAAACCCAAGCCCGGAGAATGTGTGGTTTTCGCAGAATTTTTCAAGGTGGGGCTTCGTTTTCCTTGCGACTGGCGCTTGGCTGAGATCTTTGATCGTTATCAAGTCAAATTTCACCAGCTAACCCCCGCAGCGATAGTTCAGCTATCAAAATTTTTCTGGGCCGTTAGAACCTTCGATGTTGATGTCGACATCGATTCCTTCTACCGGACGTTCGAGCAGCACTATCAGAAGAGGAAGGTGAAGTTCGGCCAAGATCCGGAGGAATTTGAGGCTCAATACGCCTGTCTTAGCTTCGTTCCCCGGAAGTTCAAGAAGAAATCTCGCCATGGTCGTGTTGAGATCTCCCACGCGCAGAAGAACCGTTATGATGATGATTGGACCTCGTACTGGTTTTACATCACTGTTGCGAAGCCTGGTGCCACCTCCGAGGAACCTCCGACTTACCCCTTCCATGGCCTGGTTGGAGCGCTGGAGCACGAGGTGCAGCCTGCGTTTAATTCGACCTTCGCATTCAAGAAATGCAACGAGGCCTTTCTGCACGCAAGCCAATACCTTAGCGGCCGTGACATTGTTGAAGAGTATGTTGCCGCAGGTATTTGGCCACTACAAGCTAGCTGGGCACCTTCGAAGTTCGAGAGGAAAGAGTTCAAAGGTTGTCCCTTTTCTCTTGTCTATCCGAAATTCAATCTTGCCCGCCGGAGCCAAAGCAGCGATGAGGTCATCGTCTCGGAGGTGGAGGCCGAAGCCTGTGACGTTATTGGCCCGTACACCGAGAAAGAGGCTGAACACACAGCTTCCATTGTGCAGCACCAGGGGTGCATCAATCGCCCCCTTACAGAATTGGGAGTGGAGGTCGAGCCCCGCGAGAAACCTCCGAAACCGGTGAAACGTGGGAGGGAGCCCGGAAATGCCGGCTCGGACGTTCCCTCTTCCAAGAAACGTAAGGCTGCCAAGGCTGCTGCTGCTGCTCCACCGAAATCTGTCAAGATCCTTGAGAAGCTTAAAAGGAAAGAGCAGCAGAAAGCCCCCAAATTACGGAGGTTAAGATGTCAGGTCACCTTCCCAATCTTTTTGATGAGGAAGATGAATTCCTTGATAGCGAAGGCAGCGGCCACAAGATTGGTGATGTCTCCGCCTCTGATGATGCTGGCTCCGCCTCTGACGACTATGAAATGAGCTTCGACGAGCACGGTGACACCGACACCTTCGCGATGGAGTGCAGGAGGACTTTGCCTTCAAAAAGCGCTTTTGCCGGAGAAGGCTCGGGACTTGCAGCGTCCGACAAGGCTGCTGACACCGAAGCCTATTCTGATCCCAAGGCCTCCAAAGCTGAAACAGAGAAAGAAGCGGCAGCTCAACTGATTGGGCTTTCTTATCTGATGAGCCAAAAGGAGAAGGCGTCTCTGGCTTCCTCGAGGGTTCCGTCCGAAGGTCCTGGAGAAGCTTTTACTGGTATGAAGATCGCCAAAGATCCCTCCAATCTTTCGGACCCTCTTGTTTGCTTGGACTTTAATCCAAAAGGTCCGGCTTGTTTCAGCTTTCCATGCCCGCTTTCATTTTCGGTGACCCTTTTCTTATATGTTCTCTTTCGCAGATTTTGAAGAAAATTTGAAAACGATGAACCTGAAGGAGCTTGCTAACGTGGATTCTGCTCTTGCTTATAAGGTTCACCTGTTCCCTTATCACTTCTTCTCGCCCTACTTTTCAGTTTTTGACAATTTTCCTTGTTCCATAGGCATAAGTTACAAGCCAGGCGATTCTTGCGAAGGCTAAGGATTCGTTTGATGAGGCGCATAAGCTTTGAGCTGAAAATACAAAGCTCCTCCAAGAACATGAAAGCCTTCGCAAGAAGCATACTACGACAAGGGGTGATTGAGAACCTTCGGAACATGACCTCGAAGGATACTGAAACAATTCAGACCCTTAGAAAAGAAGCTAATGACCTTCGCCAGCAAATTTCCACGCATGAAGCCCGAATTCAAACCCTCGAAGGTGAAAAGCTGGAGCATCAGATGATCATTGGCGACCATGAGAAGCTCCTACGTGAGGAAGGTGTGCAAACCTTCGAGAAATTTGAAAGGATGCTGGACTCCATCGGCGCTCGCCCATCCTCTCTAGGGGACCACTATGATGCTGACGGGTTCTTCAACTGGCTGAAGCACGAGGTGGATGACCTTAGCCGCACTGTGCTAACCTCCGGTGATTTCTGCGCGCTTGCTAGCGCCGAGGGCGTCCTTGCTTTGCTGGAGGGCATAGGGTGCGACCATATCAAACCCATTGGCTCAAAGAAATTTGAGTTTCCCTCGGGCCTAGCAACGAGACCTCGCAGCGAGATCACCAAGGTGGTTGCGAAAAGGTTTATCCGAAGCTACTGGGCTGCTCATGGGCGCGAAGCTTCCCGCAATGCCGCTTTAGCCCGGCTTCCTCAAGCTCAGGTTCGCTATCTTCCTGTCTTTTGTTTTGCTACCTTTGATGGTTATAAATTCTGATAGAATTGTTTTCTCAGCGTCAAGATGCGGGGAAAAATGCCGAAGCCAGCGCGCCACCTTCGAATGACCCGCCGTCCGTTCCTGAAGCCACCCCTGCTGGTCCAACTCCAACTGGGCAATCCTCGGAGGTGTGAGAGAGGGCCAAGTAGCTTGTTCTTAGTGTTAGGATTATTTTGTATCTATTTGGAAATGTAATATAAGAGTTTGCCCACGCAGGTTCAACTTTGGGAACCTGCGCTGGATGTTATGCCACTTGTATTGAAACGTGGAAATCTTGTCGTGAGTGGTGGAGCTTGGAATGTGTTTCGCCAACTATGGCCCGAAGCGTGCTCGCGCTATTTTGATTACTTTGCGTTTTTGTTGAGCACATCCTTCGAGATGCAGCTTTTTCATCCGTCACTCGAGAGTTTTCTTGGAATGTCGAGGACCCGCTTGCTGAGAAAGCTAGATGAATCGGCGGAGGTTCCAGAAGGGGATTTCTATTTTGTTAGCGATACTCCAGGACCTCCGGGCGCGTTCAAGAATAGGGTTGTAGAGATAGATTTTGATTTGCTAATGTAATCCTGACTGTTGTAATGGCTCTAAGAAATCAGTAAAATGGAGATTTTCTTGACAAGCCCCTTGCCTGATGCGCTATTCTTAACTCCTTCGGAGGTTGTTTTGTTTTGCTTTTGAAACGCTACCCCCTCATGGTTGACCAAAGCGCAGAGCCCCTTAAGCCTTTTTCAACAATTTGATGAACGTTTTAGGAAGCTTCGGAGGTTGAAGTGCGTTTTTTCTTGGAAAACGCTCCCCCTCCTAGCCCACGAAACTTCCTCTTGGTGGACCGCTTGTAACCTTACACCTTGTTGTGCTCGATGGTTTTTGTAAACCTTTTGTGCTGCTATGGTTGAAAGGTGATCCCGAAGGTGTGAAATCATATAGCATGTTCTTTATCTACGAAGGTATTTTGTACATTGTTTCCACGACGGGAGTCATGTACATGCGCGCTTGAGCCGAGCCCCTTGCCATGTTTTTGAACACATGCGTTGTTGCACTCTCCCTACGAAATTTTTGGAGGTTCGTGCACGATCTTGTTGAACGCGCTACCCCCCTTCCTAGCCGACGAAAATTTTCTCTCGAAGGCTTGCGTTAATCTCGTTTTTATTATTGTGTTTGGGCTATGCCCCTCGTGGTAAGGAAAAGCCCTTTGGCGGTTGCTTTATCGTGATGCAAAGCGCTACCCCCCTCCTAGCCGACAAAGGCTTTTTCCCGGAGGTTGGACCTGATTATTTACGCCTTTGATAAAAAGTTTGTGTGGGCTGGCGTGAAGTGATAGAAAGCGCTACACCCCTCCTAGCCGACAAAAGCTTTTTCTCGAAGGTTATTAAAATTTTTGATGTCCCTTCACGAGTTGGATACTCTCGGAGGTTTAAAAAAGCTTGCTACTTCCCTGCTTTTCTAAAGGCGAGCCTCCTTGCCCATCACCATGTAGAGAGAATGCTCGGAGGTTCAAATTCGGTCTGTGTACTCGGAGGTTTTGAATAATTGAATATCCACATGTTTTCAATCCCTTAACACTTTGTGGTGAGCCCCTTGCACTATGCATAAACTTTTGGAGCGTTATTTTTTAAAATCCAAAGACCTTCGTTGGGCACCTGGCTGCGATCAGAAGCGCTAACCCTCGGAGGTTTGCAATGCCTGAGGCGAATAAGTTACGAATATATGACATTCGTACTTATGTCTGCTTCATAGTGTCAATATTGCTATGTTTTCCATAGCTTCGGCGTCGCATGATTGCAACCTTCGCTTAGATTCAAACACAAGACGGAGATGCCATGGCACAAAGGAAGGTCATTTTTGCCTTCGCTTTGTTTCTCATACCATGCATATTATTGCGGCACAAAGGATAGGTCTTTTTTGCCTTCACTTTGTTTCTCACACCGTTTTGTGGTAGTTAGCACAAAGATGGGGGTTTTGCCCTTGCTTTGTTTCTCATGCTAAGCTACTCATCATACACTTTGCAAATTTCTTGGGGGAATACTCATGTATTTATAAAGAGATTGTTACATAAGGTCCGCCTCATTAAAAACCTCACCTCCGTGATGCTGGAGCCCCCTTTGTGAGGAAAAGAGTACGGCCTTTTTGAAAACACAAAAAAGGAAATACGAAGGTTCCCCTGGCCATGCTTATAGTTGCACATGACCAGAGGTTGACCTTTTACACATAATGCAAGAAGCTTAAAAGCTACTGCCCTTCGGCTTGTTTATAACATACAGGTGCGAAGGTCCTACTATTTTTCCCTTTACACATAATACTTTCGCAGCGAGTCCACGTTCCACGAATGTGGTAGCTCGTTGCCGTCTTTGTCCTGAAGGTAGAATGATCCTGGGCAATTACTTCTGATTACAACATATGGCCCTTCCCATTTCCCCGAAGCTTGCCTACATTATCTGCATTAGGCTTTCTTTTGAGCACGAAGTCTCCAACTGCAATTTGCTTGAGCTTCACCTTCTTGTCTCTCCATGCCCTTGTTTGCCTTTGATAAGTTTCCAAATTATGACATGCTTTGATTCTGTCCACCTCCGATAAATCATTGTCTATGTCTAGGTTTGTGCGCGAAGCTTCTACCTCTGTGACACGCAGGCTCTGTGCTGATATTTCCTCTGGTATCATTGCCTCCGATCCATACAACAGCCTGAATGGTGTGAACTTTGTTGCTCTGCACTCGGTGGTGTTGTGAGAGAAAATAACCCTCGGAAGCTCCAACACCCACTTTCCCTTTTTCTGATCGAACAGGCACTTTTTGATTGCTGTGAAGATGATTCCATTTGCTCTTTCCACGGCTCCGTTAGACTGTGGGTGGTATACGGAGGCGAACATAACCTTCGTGCCGATGCTGTGGCAGAAGTCCTTGAAAAGCTGGCTGTCAAACTGCTTTCCGTTGTCCACTGTAACTTCCCTTGGTACCCCGAACCTGCACACTATGTTTTGCCAGAAAAATTTCTGCACTGTCTGGGAGGTGATTGATGACAGAGGCTTGGCTTCAATCCATTTGGTGAAATACTCCACTGCTACGATCGCGAATCTGCAATTGCCTTGGGCTGTGGGCAACGGGCCAACCAAATCTATTCCCCACCTTTGTAGCGGCCACGAGGGAGTGATAAGCTGGGATAGAGATGCTGGTGCATTCTGGTTGTTTGCGTTTTTCTGGCAAGCTTCGCAGGTCTTTGCTACCTCCGCTGCATCCTTGACTATGGTGGGCCAGAAGAAACCCTGTCTAATTGCCTTGCCAGCCAAAGCTCTTGTGCTTATATGCGAACCACAAAATCCCTTGTGGATGCCTCTTAGTATTTCTATGCCTTGGTGTGTTGGGAGACACCTCAAGTAAGGCTGAGCTACACTAGATTTGTACAACTCGTTCTTGTACAAGAGATAAGACTTTGCCCTTTGCTCCACCCTCTTGTATTCAGCGTCGGAGGTTGGCTCGAAGGTTCCAGACAAAAATGCTACAATTGGTGAACGCCAATCTTCCCACCGAATGTGGTTCAAGAACTTTTTCCTGATCGAAGGTGTTGTGATGACTTCATAGATAACATCTGGAGGTAATTGCTCTTTGTTTGCGGCTGCTTTTGCCAATACATCAGCCTCATTGTTTCTGTTGCGTGGATTATGCTGAACTGTGTACCCCTTGAAATATCTTTCCATTGCTCTAACCTCCTCGAGATATTTGGTGAGCTCAGGCTGTCTGGCTTCACTCTGCTTCTCCACATGATCAGTAATCACCTTCGAGTCAGTTTTTACTATGAATCTTGGCTGCCCCAATGCCTTCATCTTTCTCAAACCCAATAACACTGCCTCGTATTCAGCAACATTGTTTGTTGCCTTGAAGCATGGTTGGTCAAAATCCAGCCTTGCTGCGAATCTTGTTCTTGTGCCCGAGGGTGATACTATGATTGCTGCCGCTGCTGAACCCTTTTTCCCGTAAGCCCCGTCACAATATATTACCCAAGGCTCTTGTTTTTCTTGTTCTGGTTCTACCACCGGGGCTGTCCAGTCTGCTATGAAATCAGCCAACACTTGTGACTTGATTGCAGTTCTTCTTGCGAAGGTTATTGAGAATGCTGAAATTTCTGTCGCCCACTTGGCTATTCTTGGGGGTGCTTGCTTGCTTGCAAAGAGGTCAGCTATGGGCTTGTCAATGACTACTACCACACTGTGAGATTCGAAGTAATGCTTTAACTTCCTAGTTGCCATCAACAGTGCATATGCAAACTTTTCATATTCTGAGTATAAGAGCTTCGCCCCTGCCAACGCCTCCAAGACAAAATAAACCAGGACATGCTTCGAACGACCTTCGATCATCATTTCCTGTACCAATGCGGCACTGACTGCTGACTTTGAGGCTGACAGATATAGCAGCAATTCCTTTCCTGGGGCCGGAGGTGATAATTTTGTCATTTGCGCCAAGAATTCCTTTAGCTGGCTAAAAGCTTTTGACTGCTCCAGTCCCCAATGGAATTTTGCGGAGTTTCGGAGCACTTTAAAGAATGGTAAGCTCCGCTCTGCTGATCTTGGAACGAACCTGTTCAAGGCCGCAATTCTACCAGTGAGCTTATGTACATCCTTGATCGAACGTGGCTCTTGCATATCAAGTAAGGCTTGCACTTTGTCTGGGTTAGCTTCGATCCCCTTTGATGTGACCAAACATCCCAAAATTTTCCCTTTCCTAACTCCAAACACGCACTTCTCTGGGTTGAGTTTCAAGTTTGCCTTGCGGAGGTTCGCGAAGGTTTCTGCTAAATCTGCAATGTGTGCTGACCTAGAATCACTTTTCACTATGATGTCATCCACATAAGCCACGAGGTTTATTGGTATTTGAGGCTTGAAAACTTCCTTTGTCACTCTAGAGAAGGTTGGGCCCGCATTCTTGAGCCCCTCAGGCATTCTCACAAAGCAGTATGTGCCCGAAGGTGTGATGAAGCTAGTTTTTTCCTCATCTTCCTTGCTCATCCAATTTGATGGTAACCCGAGAAACAATCCAGCAGCGAAAGCATTTCGCTATTGGCTGCATCATCAACAATCGTGTCTATCCTTGGCAATGGAAAATCATCTTTGGGGCAGGTCTTGTTGAGATCAGTAAAATCAATGCACATTCGCCATTTCCCATTCTTTTTCTGGACTGGGATTGTGTACTTCCCTTATCACCCCCGCTTCCAGTAATCTCTGAACCTCCACCTTCATTGCCTCTGCCTTTTCGTCAGACATTTTCCTCAGTTTCTATTTTTTGGGTCTAACCTCCGGGCTTATGTTTAATGACTGCTGTATCACATCCCTGCTTACTCCCCGAAGGTCACTAGCGGACCAAGCGAAAACATCATTGTTGTGGCGTAAAAACAATATCAATGCTGCCTCCTCCGAGGGGTATAACTCGTTGCCAATTACCACTTTCTTTTCCTTGTCATCGGGGTCTAAGAGGACTTGCTTTGTTTCGTCCACTGGCGATACTGGTATGTTTTCCTTATCCCTTTTTGGTTCCGGAGGTTCCTTGATCTTTTTTGCTTGAGTTGAGTCTAAGTAATGCACATTTTTCTGCCCGGGGGTTACACCCCTTTCTATCTGTTGAGCCAATTTCTGATTGCCAAAAACGGTGATGATTCCCTTCTCTGCTGGCATCTTCATGCACAGATAAGCTTGATGTACAAGTGCCTCGAATCTGTTGGTGAACCCTCACCCGAAGATAACATTCTATGGATAGTGCATGTCAACTACATCAAATGTGATGTATTCAGTTCTCTTGACCTCCGAATCACCAAAAGACACCGGAAAAGTGATTTTTCCCAAAGCTTCTACTCGGGTACCTCCGAACCCATAAAGATGAATATCAACAGGCTTCAACAAGCCTCTATCCAACTTCATCTGATCGAATGCAGAGGCAAAAATTATATCCGCGGAGCTCCCTGTGTCTACCAAAATCCTGGTGACCGTCCAACCTGCAATTGTTGCATCAATTACCATTGCATCTGTATGCGGATAACAACGAAGGTTGAGATCCTGCTCCGTGAAAGTAATAGGCATTTTCGACCACTTGGTTCTAACTATTGGCCCCTCTGGATGTATGGACAACACCCTTCTAAAGTGATCCTTTTTCTGTTTCTTTGTTTGAAAATCTAGACTCGAACCTCCGGAGATTGGCAAAATCATTCCCAAAGTTGGCAGTGGCTCTGGCTTAGGCAATTGCAACTGTTGTTGTGGTGGTTGCGCCAGAGGTTGCTGCGGAGGTTGCTGCACCTCTTCAATTCTTGGTGGGTTTGGGACTTGTGGTTGCGGCGTCTGATTGGGTTGTGATTGCTGCCATGCTTGCGACTGATAACACATTGGCTGCTGATACGGTATGAAAGGCTGTTGAAACACATGCTGCCGACCCACATGAGCAAATGGTTGATATTGAGGGTTGTGGTTCCAATTTGTTGCATAGTTCACGGTCTTGCCTTGACCTCCAGTTTTCTCCTTCTCCATTCTTTCTTTAGTTTTCAAAGTTTATGGGCACCGAGTGGTCCCATGATCCGAACCTTCACCATGAAATGCACAAAAATACTTGCGAGGTTGATCATCCGGAGCTCCTCTACCTCGGCCTCTGCCTCTTCCCCTTGTGTTTCTGCCCCTGCCCCTTGAATTGTTGTTGAACGAGCTTCCTTGAAAACTCCCTTGGGTTGGGCCCTCATTGTCTCTCGATGGTTCCTGGCCACCCTCGATTGTGTGTACAGGATAAGTGGATCGAAAATTTGGTGCACTATGCTAATTGAACGGTGGTCTTGGCTGATTCATCCCAGGTTGTTGACTTGCCTTCCTCATCAAATTCTTCTGAGCAACTCTACAATGGTGATCTTCATCCGCAATGCTAAATTTTTCAACTTCGGAATAAAATTGGTGCCAAGTGCGAGGCCTGTTCATTGAAAGATGTGTTGCACAAGGACCTGGACCCAATCCTCCCATACATGCTGCGATCACAGTACCTTCGGGGATATCTGTGGCTTGTGTCTTTAGCTGCGTAAATCTTCTGAAGTATACTGCCAACGGCTCCTTGTCTCCTTGCTTGCATCTGAATAGTTCCTCGGAGGTTATAGATGATCTTCCCAACATTTGAAAGTTATCTTGAAGGCGTAATTTCGGACAGTGCCAAGTATAAATGCATCCTGGTGGCAGCCTAGCAAACCAAGTCAATGCGGCACCTTCGCAAGCTATCACAAGCGATTTTGCCATAACTGTGTCATCTCCTCCTGCTGATGCTATCACAGCCTCGTAACTCATTATAAATTGCCTTGGGTCTGTGTTGACGCTCCTTAGCTACCCACTTTATCCCATGTTTAACCTCATTTATTGGCGTGAATATAATGTTAATATCACTAACTGTCCTAACCCCGGCCTAAGTATTGGTCATATTCACGTTTGCACATAAATTTTGGAGGAACTTCGTGTTTGCAGGTTTTTGGCCTATTTGGGAGCATTATGTGATGAGGCCCATGATCAAGCGCTAAGCACGGAGAAAGACGAAGGCCAAAGCCCAAAGGAAGGACCAAAGACCATGTTGATTCGAAGCCTGTTCATGCACATCCATACCTCCAAGATAGCCCAAAGGACAAAGCCCACAAAGATGAGATCAAGATACTTCGGGACTAAGCAAAGCAAACAAAGATTTAAGGAAGGATTCTCAATCCTATCCTTTCCCTCGAAGATATCCCGAAGATAACGATGTCCAAAGGGGTGAAATCGTGAAGAACATAAACTCTAGAAGATGCGAGGAGTCCGCACAAGAAAGGAGAGCGTGAGGCGGCGAAGGAAGAACCCAGGCCGGCCGGCCCAAGGCCCTAGGCCGGCCGGCCTAGCCCATTTTCGAGGCGGTTCGGCCTCCCCTTCGAGCTAGGGTTTCCTCAGACTATTTGTAGCCCGCACCCTATTCAACTCGGCATCCATCCACCCAGAACTCGACGAAAATCTAGAGCCAAGACCGGAGGGAGACGACGGCCACCGCAAGTCCTCGACGTTGGCTAGGAGATGGCTTAGGCTAGACCCTAGCCGCCATGGTTGGCCCTGCGTGGTGAAGCCATGGCGGAGTTCCGGAGCCATGCCTTGGATCATCAAAGCGCGTGTATAATTGAATGGTGATATCAATCTAATCTTGTCTTCGCTTTAATCTACTTTGATGTATTCCTTCTTTCCATATGTTTAATCGTTGGTGATAGATTACCGTTGTGTAGTGTGAGTACGCGGGAGGGAAAAGGACCAACGACATATGTTCATAAGTAGGAATAGATCTATTATTTGTGATGGTTAGTCTATGTCCTTTGGATTCATATTTTTGTGGTGCACAGGAGTCAGTGGTTGATTACCATTGTGTAGTGACAGTACACGGTAGGGAAAAGGCCGAACGAGCGTGCACCCATGAAGTCCTAGGCATAACTCTCCATCTTAGTATGAGTTTAGATTATATCATCGCTTTGGCCGGAATTGCAACTAGAAGACGATAGGCTTAGTCATCCCTTTGGCTATGCTTTATCTTTATTCATGGATGAGATCAACCTATACACATCACTCATATCTTACATAGGTTTACCCCTTTATATGCAATCTATGCTTCATGTTAGGATTGATCCTATAGATTAGATGGAAAATCCTAGTAAGTTCATTGTCGATCCACGGATTGATAAGATGGAATACTCTAAGGGAAAAGCTACCACGATCTGTGCGCTTGCCGGATGTGAATTGGCGCTTTATGAAGCGTCAACAAGCTTTTCTAGCGCCGTTGTCGGGGATCGGCAACTCGAACCCTAGGGTGATCTATCTATCTTTTCGGACTAACCCTAATTTTTTTAGGTATTGCATATACCCTTGTTTTCTTGTTTGTGTCCTTGAAAGTGGGTGGAAAAAGCTAGGCACCGAACTTTGAGAAGTCCACCTCGACAAAGCTTCAACAATTGGTGACAAGACCATCGAGGAGTCCTCACCGTCAACTCAAGATCCATTCGACATGACGTCGACAACAATCCGTTCAACATCAAGACTTACTCTTTAGTGGTAGGTGCTAACTTTTGTTAGTGGCCCAACATCCGCTATTGTGTCCCCACTTCAAAAGCAAAAAGATGAAAAATAAGGTACGCCGCTGTGTCAATAAATTTTTTTTAGACTAATGTTTTTGGGAAGAATTGTTTGTTCAAAAGCATTAGGTATGAAGCATGCCCGCGAACATCGTGTGATCGTCATCATCTACGAAGTGTTGCTGTTGTGATGAGATTTTTCGTCCAAGATCAGAGAAGTACCAGGGGCAAACAGTAGATTATTTTGAAGCTCAATCAAATCTTCTTTCCAACAAATCAAGAACGATGAATTTTGGAGATCGGTGTGAAGAGTTATGGCAAAATCTTTCAACTCTGCGCGTTCTGAAATTTTCAGATTGCAGCCCAGGAATAAAACAAGCGTAACTTTTTCATCCGGGATCCAAATAAGGTGAATGAGCACTTGTTAGAAGCACAGTTTGATACACTTTGCAATGAGCTAGAAGTTTGGTACATGTTCTGTATTGGATGAAGGAGCAATTTGACGAGAAAGAGGCAGCAGCAAGCAAAGGAGAAGGTGATGACAATGTCAAAGGATGATCGGGAAGTCTCGTGCATGAAAGATGATGATTTGAAGATGAACAAAGTTGGAGGTAACAAGATTAGAAGATCCATGAAGCCACCTATCTTCTCCAATGGGATGCTCGATATACTTCTAGTCGAGTGATGCTATCAAAGAACATAAGTCTTCGGATCATCAACACGGAACACGAGACCGTCCTCTAATCCGGACACCTTGGGCAAAGCAAGAACCATGGAGAAGACTCATCATTGGAGCCTCGTCACTCGCTGGTGAACCAATGGTGATGACCTTGAAAGCCTAGGGACACACAACACGACGCTCCCAAGAACCACAAGATCAAGATCATCGACATCTTCGGATCAACTCACAAGAAGACATTGTTCTCATCAACATTCAGCTCGATCTCAGAAGCAAGTAGCAGAATATTTTTGGATATTCAAGAGCTCCATGAAGTTATGGTTCCAACAAATCAAGAATCAAGTCAATCGGAGATTCCTACAAGTGGGTATGGCCAAAACATTGAAGGTCGTGCACTCTGAAATTTTCTGGACAGCACGCAGCGCTGAAATTGAAACGACCATAACTCACTCGTTCGGACTCCGTTTAGGATGATCCACCACTCGTTGGAAAGGTAATTTCGTAAAATTTTCAATAGATCTATATTTTGGTATATGTTCTGTTGAGTACACAGGAGAAAATCCACGAGGAAGAGGTAGGAGCAATGTGTTGAGAACAAGAAAGAGGAGGAGATCGATGACAACAAGAAAGAGGAGCTTGGACAATGCTTTCATCAAGCGTATATGTTCAAATTCAAAGGCTTGGAGCAGGGAAGGACCCCCAAGAACATTGGCAAATAAAGACACAAGCGGTCGACCTTCGACGAATGAAGATGTTGCAATCAAATCATGATGAATTACGAAGGCGACATCAAGCTGCATGGCTACTTCGGATTCTTGCACAAAGAACCATGGCTTCACACCAATTTGAAGGTAAGAAAGTCGAGCTCTATGACTTCAAATGAAGCGCTTTGCGGGAGGCAACCCGATCTTTTATTTTATATATTAATATGACCATCTACATTGCACTCTTTGATTGGAATATCAAGTAACATTGTACCATTGCTCTGACAAAAATCACAACATCATGTTGTTCATTCTAAATGTTATTGAGGGAGCACTTTGTTATTTGATCTTGGGAAACTTGTAGACCTTTTTGTGTGCCTATTTCCTTTAGTGTTTTGAGTCTTTTTCTTTGAGTCTTTTTAGAGAGATTTATGAAGCATAGCATCACCATACTTTTGATTCTTAACCTGTGGCTAGTTAACTTAGGCTAAATTTTGTTTTGTTTTAAACCACCTCATCATGTCATATCATTTTGTTCACCCACCTCATGATACATTGCATGATCATCCCGCCCTTGCATTACATTGCATGTTGCAATAAAAATATAAAAAAATGCGCTTTTTCATAACTTTGCATTGCATTTTTCATCCACCTCATTTTCATCGTTCTCATTTTGTTTATGTATCTTCCTTTCATTTGCATTTACACTTGTACACACTACACTCACTAGATTTTTCTTTTCTTTCGCTAAGCTAGCTATGCCACAAGTAAAGATTCTAGGGATGGTTGGTTTGTTGGCATTTGTTTCTACTCCCGACCGTCACCTCGGGGGTAGTATGTGCACTTGAATTGTTTTGCAGGCATGACGAAACATTCCCATGAATTCATGAGAGGAATGATTGGGATAATGGCTTGGTGACAATGAGAAGAAGTTGAAGGAATTTGAGGCAACAAGGGTGATGAAGCATTCAAGATGATATTCATACACATGGGGGAAGGACTTCAAGATTTTCATGACGGTTCATCTTCTTCCTCCACGCCTAGCGCCATGCTAAGCATGGGGGAGGATTTCATGGACAAAGCAGGGAGAACCCATGGAGTACAATGATCACGGTTGCCACAAGATGCTCATGATTCTTCTTCCATGCTAAGCACTAGAAATGCTTAAGCATGGGGAAGGCCGCGCTACACTTCATTACGAGCATCGAGAAGGATGGTAACTCTTCCTCAACTCTCTTTGTCCATAAATTTCTAAATGCTTGTACATACATGCCTTCAACCATAGATGCAACCTTTGTATATATCTCTCGACCTATCACATGGCTTCTAGGAGGACAACCTAGTTTTGTTTTTGTTTTTGAATAAGTCTAGGATCACCATCATGTTGTGCCCACCACTTTGATATGATTTGGCAATGCCTTTTGCTTATGGAAAAGTGATGAAAGTTGCCGCTTTGTTTTACCTACACTATGTTGTATATGACTAGACTAATTGATCTCAACTAAATGGAATTAAAATGATTAAATACCGGCTCTTTTATTTGTGGAGGTTAAATGACTAAATTCTAGACCCTCATATTCTATGATGCTCTTTTATTTAAGTTTACCGATGACCTTACACCTTGAATTGTTTAATTTGAAAACTTAATGTCTATGCTATCTACATTTGTGAATCTCTTGCAAAGTTCTACCTACCAAAGCCTATACATACATATTCTTTCATGATGAAACATTTAGATTGCAAACTTATATTTTGATGAGTTGAATTAGGATTGATTTCTTTGGTATGAGACTAAGAAGCTGGTCATTCCGTTTTTGTGTACCTTCTTTTTGCTAGCCTATTTATCCATGCATTGTGAGTTTCTACATCGGGAACTTTGCAAACCTCGCTGGATATCCACCCTAAACCAAAATATCTTTTTGTGATTAACTCCTTGACCACAACTAGGGCTGGATATCGAGCCAGCTCGGCTCGTTACGGCTCGGCTCGTTTCGGCTCGGCTCGTTTGCGTCCTGGCTCGGCTCGGCTCGTTATAGTAACGAGCCAGCAGGTCAGCTCAGCTCGGCTCGCAAATTAGCTCGAGCCAGCTCGTTTGGCTCGCGAGCCAAACTGTAGAAAATCACCAGATCACATGTATTAGACCAAAAACAGCACCAGATCACATATATATTCAAGAAAAAGCACCAGATCACATATATTGGACAGAAAAAGCACTAGCTGTTAACATTTCATCCCATCATGTCCACAGTCCATATTACAACCCAACAAGTTCACATAATCACATGTCATCTCATATTATGATATTATCCAGATCACATTCACATCCGAACATATACTGTAAACGCATTACAGGCAGATCACATTCATGCATCGATTGTCATCCACAAGTATATATAATGTTTTTGTCGAGCCAGACAACCATAAGTCCACCAGACCACAAGTCCACAACCATGAGTCCATGACCAGACCACCACAACCATGATAGCCATTAACCATACAGTTTACACTCCAGCAAGTAATCCATAAAAGCAAAATAAAAGATCCAGCAAGACAGAAGCAGCCAAGTATTCCATAAATGAGCCCTAGGCACAAGCGCCACTCAACATGTGTTGCTTCCCACCACATTGCTGGGAAGTTCCACAGTCTCAATGTCACCATCATCACCTTCTCCCTGAAAAAATAGTAAAGAATTAAGCATTACATATTTGCATACACAGACTTTGTGGGAAATAGAGTAAAAAACACTTACCAAAATAACTGGTGGACTTTTAGAACCTCGTATCCAACTAGATGCACAGACTAGTGCTTGAACCGTCGTTGGCTTTAAAGAACTCCTATAGTCATCAAGAATTCTGCCTCCACTACTAAAAGTGGACTCAGATGATACGCTGCTAGCTGGGACAGCTAAGAACTTCTTTGCCATACTAGACACCACAGGAAATCTATGAGCATTCACCTTCCAATAGTGCAGTAAGTTAAAACTCTCATCATTCAAAGGATGGTTTGCTTCATCTAGATAAGTAAGTAACTCAGATTTTGAAGTTTTTGAAGCACTTGACTCTAGAAAGTTTTGAAATTCACTTGAAACAAGACAAGCCATTGAGCTGGTTGTTTCCTTTGATGATGAGGCTGATTGAGTGGTTGATGAGCTGCTACTACCACCTATTTTTTTGCGTAGCTCCAACTCATGCTTCCTGTACAACTCTTCTAACTCATTTTTTATATCATCAACCTCTACTTCAGACCTTGACCAGCCATATAGTTGACGAAAATAAAACACAATATATCTCATTTTGAACCTAGGGTCAAGGATTGAAGAAATAACCATTACATTGTTCTTCTCTTCCCAATATTTATCAAATTTCTCTAACATTGCAGCAGCCATTTTCTTCAAGTATGGGTCATCAGAATTTTTTGCCTTCAACAATGCAGCCTTGACTTTCAAAATGTATGGGTAGAAGACATTAGCAGTAGGGTAAACTGATCCAGAAAATGCTTTGGTTGCCTCAGCCATCTCTCCTAGAATTGGTCTAATCTTCTCATATATGTTCCATTCAGATTCTGTAGGTTTCGATGCATAATTCTTGTCTACTTGAGCATAATAACCAAATGCAGACCTATACTCAATGCAAGTGTCCAGCATCTTATATGTCGAGTTCCACCTTGTTTTAACATCAAGAGACAAACATTTCCCAACTGTAATAGCATAATCATTGCAAACCTCTACAAATTTGTACAGACGACTTGGAGACCTCTTGAAATATTTCACTGTATTCCTTAGGGCACTTATTAGACCTTCTATTTGGTCTAGACCATCATTGACAACCAAATTGACTATGTGAGCAGCACAACGAATATGAAAATATTTGGGATCAAACTGACCATTCTTTCTAGCAAGCAGCTTGGCTGACAAATTTGTAGTAGCAGTATCATTATTTGAAGCATTATCAAGAGTTATTGACATAACCTTATCTTCTATTTTCCACTCCACCAAGCACTCAAAAACAGCATGAGCTATCACCAAACCAGTGTGGGGAGGATCTAACTCAACAAAGTTAAGAACACGGCATTGCAAAACCCAATCACTATCTATGTAATGTGCCACCAAACACATGTACTGAACATTTTGATTGGATGTCCACAAATCTGTAGTCAAACTTATTGATTCAACCTCTCTAAGACTCTTCTTTAGCTGCTCTTTCTCATATTCATAAACTTTCATGCATTCATTTTTAATAGTCTTCCTACCAATACTTTCATAGTTGCTATTCATCCACTTCATCAAGATATTAAACCATTTATGCTCAACCATCCTAAATGCATAGTCATGAACCATTATCATCTTTGCAATCAATTTTCTAGTGTGCTCATGGTCATATTCAGTAGGATTAACAACAAGACAACCATCATCTGCATTATAGTTGAGTGTACCTTGAGCAAGTTGCCGTTTAGCCTTAGCAAGCTTGTTCTGAAACGCTGAGCAGCGGTTAAGGTGGCGGTTCAGCTGTGAGGTTGCTCCCCCTGGATGGTATACATAACTCTTATGACAGAATTTGCACTTTGCCTTTGTCTCCATAACACCAAACTCCTTCTAAGATTGAACTTCTATCTCCTTGAAATACTTCCAACAACCAGCTCTCTTTCCTCTCTTTACCTTGGTCTTAGAAGGAGATAAATGAATACCAGCCCTAGCCTTCAGTTTCTTCCGTCCTCTAGTTGGCTTTGATGGATTTGACGGCATGCTTACATATTCTCCCTCTTCCTCCTGACTTGCATCATCATCTGCATCATCATCTGTCGGCACACTTATAGATATAGCACTAGCATCATTCATGTCAAAGTTCCCTCCACTCTCCTTATCCTCCACCAAAGTCTCGGCGTGCTGCACAGTAACACAGATAACAAATTACGTACAAGTAAAAAATAAATTATTTTGCTACAAAACTAGCCTACAGAATGCATGAATCACATATTAAGATGAATTAACAATCTACAGAACTAGAGATTACAGTCTACAATCTACATGAATCATACTAGAGATTACAGTCTACGATCTACATAACTACAAATCAAATCATTAACAAAAATGCATATCTGTTGCCGTATATCATTGACAAAAATGCATATCTGCCTAGCTTAGTAGTAGAAGAAAAACACAAACTAGTAGGGCATGCTCATCTGCTGTCGTATACTGGTTACTAGTTTAGATTATGCTACCTAAATAACTGCAACATCATATCCATTCATCGTTGGAACCCTTAATTTACTAGTACTGTGCTGATTGGTACTCTGAATCTCTGATCCTAGCTAGCAGGACTAGAAGTACGTATATATATGTATGAGAAATTAAGTGCAGTGTACTGTGTACATGATCGAATCATTAGCAATCTACAATCTACAAAACTACAAATCGAATCATTAAACAAAATGCATACCGTGTCCGTGTCCGTGTCTGTTGATCCCCGACCTCGACCACCGCCACCGCGACCGCGATTGCTCGGCATCTTCTTGCGTTTGCTCCTCGATTCAAGACTTGCTGGCACAGCCACCACCGGAGTAAGCATCCCTTGGATTTCTTCCTCATCCTCCATGACCAGTTGCGTGCGGAGATTGAAGAGACCGGAGAGGACCGACCGCCGGCGTGCGAGACTGCGAGTGCGACGGGCGACGGCCGACGGGCGACTGCGGGTTGCGGCGTCGGCGCTCGGCGGGCGGCGAGACTGCGAGGGCGAGGGCGATGCGCGGAACTGCCGGTGCGAATGCCGTGTTGTGCGACTGGCCGACTGCCGACTGCGGCTGCGGGGGCCGGGGGGGTCACGGAGAGGAGACACAGACTCACGCAGACGCAGTCACGCTAAGCTAGGGTTCACTAATTGGGCTGGGCCGAGGTGCAAAGGATGTATGGGCCATAAGTATCGAACCAAATTCAGCTGCTGCCTTCACAATTTACTCGGCTTGTTATGGCTCGCGAGCTGCTCGCAAGCCGGCTCGAGCTGGCTCGTTATAAAACGAGCTGGCTCATTAAAAAACGAGCTGGCTCATTATATAACGAGTCGAGCTCGAGTCGAGCCACTAACGAGCGAGTCGAGCGAGTTAACGAGTTTCGAGTTTTTCATCCAGCCCTAACCACAACCAATATTTTGAGTATGGATTATCATTTCGACGGAATCAAAAGAATCAAGGGCATCATGTGAAGAATTTGGGAGGCAATGAACAACTCCCCGAAGATTCAAGTGGTTCTAAGAAGAAGAAGGAGGATTCGAGATACTTACCCTAGCTAGTTGGTTCTCCCACTATTCATACTCGAGGACGAGCATTCGTTCAAGCATGGGGGGGACGGCTAGGTAAGTATTCTATGTTGTCAAAAGTTGAAAGGAGCAAAGAGAAAAAGAGAAAAAAAAAGAAAAAAACAAAGAAGAAAAAGACAGAAAAATAAAAAAAAAGAGAAGAATAAAATGCTCCTTAGTTCTTTTTGGCTTCATAAATTCTCTAGGTACTTTAAAAGAACTATTCCATACTCAAATCTTCCAACCATGTGCAATCCGATAACGAGAACTTCATTTGTGTCTCGGGATCACCCATTTGCCACTTGCACATGTCCACCTATCTAAATGTGTGTGTTCCATCTTTCTCCCTCTCCAACATTATTTTCTAATGGCCTTTTTGACTAGTCTCGGTAATTCCCTTAGATCTCTCTCTTAGTTTGACAATATTTCAAAGTATAATGTTTTGCTAGGATTGTTTTTACCTACCAAGCTCCACATAAGCCTTCCACTTTTATATATGAGTAGAATAGGTTGAAGACAATCTAGTGTAGGCTTGAGCGACTTGAGATGAGAAATCCCATGAGCTTTTGCAAGAGAACCTCACTTATGTTTGATATGCATATTTTTGAAAACCCTTCATGATGAAACAAGGTAAAGGTTTGAAGTTCGCTTAAGTTTGAGAGCATTGCATTTATTTCATATTGTGGCTTGTTCTTTATTGCTAGTCTATCTTCCATAATGAAAAGTAGCCGGTCTAAACTTGAACTTAAATGCTAAATACTTGAGAGAGCAATATGTCTTGTTATTTATGACCAAGTGCAGGGAGGACATTGAAGGGCAACGCTGATTTCTTTATAAGCAAACCTCTTGGACTTACTCGAGGACGAGCAAGGTTTAAGCATGGGGGAATGTTGACGCTCCTTAGCTACCCACTTTATCCCATGTTTAACCTCATTTATTGGCGTGAATATAATGTTAATATCACTAACCGTCCTAACCCCGACCTAAGTATTGGTCATATTCACGTTTGCACATATATTTTGGAGGAACTTTGTGTTTGCAGGTTTTTGGCCTATTTGGGAGCATTATGTGACGAGGCCCATGATCAAGCGCTAAGCACGGAGAAAGACGAAGGCCAAAGCCCAAAGGAAGGACCAAAGACCATGTTGATTCGAAGCCCGTTCATGCACATCCATACCTCCAAGATAGCCCAAAGGACAAAGCCCACAAAGATGAGATCAAGATACTTTGGGACTAAGCAAAGCAAACAAAGATTTAAGGAAGGATTCTCAATCCTATCCTTTCCCTCGAAGATATCTCGAAGATAATGACGTCCAAAGGGGTGCAATCGTGAAGAACATAAACTCTAGAAGGTGCGAGGAGTCCGCACAAGAAAGGAGAGCGCGAGGCGGCGAAGGAAGAGCCCAGGCCGGCCGGCCGGCCTAGCCCGTTTTCGAGGCGGTTCGGCCTCCCCTTCGAGCTAGGGTTTCCTCGGACTATTTATAGCCCACACCCTATTCAACTCGGCATCCATCCACCCAGATCTCGACGAAAATCTAGAGCCAAGACCGGAGGGAGACGACGGCCGCCGCAAGTCCTCGACGTTGCCTAGGAGATGGCTTAGGCTAGACCCTAGCCGTCATGGTTGGCCCTGCGTGGTGAAGCCATGGCGGAGTTCCGGAGCCATGCCTTGGATCATCAAGGCGCGTGGACAATTGAATGGTGATATCAATCTAATCTTGTCTTCGCTTTAATCTACTTTGATGTATTCCTTCTTTCCATATGTTTAATCGTTGGTGATAGATTACCATCGTGTAGTGTGAGTACGCGGGAGGGAAAGGGACCAATGACATATGTTCTTAAGTAGGAATAGATCTATTATTTGTGATGGTTAGTCTATGTCCTTTGGATTCATATTTTGTGGTGCACGGGAGTCAGTGGTTGATTACCATTGTGTAGTGACAGTACGCGGTAGGGAAAAGGCCGAACGAGCGTGCACCCATGAAGTCCTAGGCATAACTCTCCATCTTAGTATGAGTTTAGATTATATCATCGCTTTGGCCGGAATTGCAACTAGAAGACGATAGGCTTAGTCATCCCTTTGGCTATGCTTTATCTTTGTTCATGGATGAGATCAACCTATACAAATCACTCATATCTTACATAGGTTTACCCCTTTATATGCAATCTATGCTTCATGATAGGATTGATCCGATAGATTAGATGGAAAACCCTAGTAAGTTCATTGTCGATCCACGGATTGATAACCTTGGATGGAATACTCTAAGGGAAAAGCTACCACGATCCATGCGCTTTCTGAAGCTTCAACAGTCTGTGTTGCCATTGAACTTGGGTAGCTGAACTGGCTTGTATGATGTTGGCCATGGTGTGTATTGGAGTTGCTCACATAGTGGTGATTGTGGTTCGAAGGTTACATAAGGTTGCCTTTGTGCTTGCTGTTGCGCTGCTACTGGCTCCGGCTGAGGATCATTTTGCTCTTGTTGGTTGGGTTGCGGCTCTGCATTTTGTTGTGGGGCAGCTTGCTCACCTTCGAGTTCTCTAAGCTCTGCTTGAATGGCTTCTATCTCTCTTCGAGCCTCCAAAATGCGAGCTCTTTTTGCCTCAGCATCCCTTCTTTTTGCTTCATTCTCTTCTACAAGCTTCTGCTTCTGAGCCCGAAGCCTTTCCACTTCTCCCGTCAACTCATTGAGCTCTTCCTTCGTTGCTTCAAAGTCCTCTTCTGAATGATATTCCTCTAGAATTTCTTGCTGTCTTGAGGCTTGCGGGTCAGGACGAAGCTTCGTGCCGGACTTAGCACCTTTCTTTGATCCTTTTGGTGGCATCGTGGGTGACGATGCGAGCCAAACACACGGGTGGGCGCCAACTGTTGTGCCACTCTCCCAGGATACACACGAAGGTAGTAGGGACAGAGCACGAACAACATATATTCTCAGTATCACAAGATTACATGCCCCCTCCTCACGGGGGGAGGTGGCTATTTATAGTGCCAATTCCTATACAAGTGAAAGGTCTAAACTACCCTTTTACGTGTGTCACGTGCAAAGTGTGACACCTCAGTTTTGGGGTCATTTTACAATGTACACAAATGGCATCTTCCTATTAGCTGGCGCCTATTCTTCTGCCTCATGACCTTCGGCTTCACCTTCGGCTTCACCGTCGACTGGCTCTCGGAGGTCGACCCTGTTTATTCCCCGAAGGTTCCCGCTGCTTCTCTTGGACCCTTGTCTATCCGACAATCACCTTCAGAGCCTTTGGCTTGATGTTCAGAGGTTTCGTGACCTCCTCGGAAGCCTTGCTCCCCCTTGAATGACCTCCGGGTCTCTCCCTGCTCGCAACTCTTCCATGGGATGTCGTCTCTTTCTTCACCCCTGGACCTGTACACAAGGATCCTGATAATCCGAAGGTCAGCCAGGTTAGTGTTCTTGCATCGGCACTACTGACCGAACCTCCGGTCTTCTTAACCTCCCGGAGTTAACAACCTGCACAAACATGATCTGTTAATCCGGATGAGAGACATAATACTAAAGGTTTCTACCCGGAGCCTTATAGAGGGTCATTCGCATCCAGGACCTCCGTTGGCCAGAATCTACTTCCCTTTACACCCGGAGCTTTCCCCCAACAGTACCCATCAAGAAGTCCACACTAATTTCATAGTCCTTGACATGGACGACAGTGCTGAAACATCACTTATTCTTGGGCGACCATTCTTGAAACTGGTCAAGGCTCGGATTGATACTTGGAAGGAAATTATTACAATGAAGATCAACAGACGTTTATGCGATTCCGATTCCGACCAGGAAAGAAGTATCCAGCTGCATCATCGGAACCGCAAAAGACAAGTATCAATATCAGAAAAGGACTCTTGAGCAAATCTAAGGATCTAGGACATCCAGTTATTGGATGCTCTATTTACGACCATCTCGTCCCGATGGCTCTGTGCGAACTTGGATCCAGCGTCAATATTATGCCCAAGTCAATGATGGCAAGAATCAAGCATCAGACTCTCTATCCAACACAAAGTGAAATTACAGTTGGCTGATTCTACCATCAGGCAGCCCGAGGGAGTTGTACGAGGATTGCCAGTCAGAATCCAAGGGAAATTTATTCGGCAAGATTTCTTAGTCCTCAACGATAACACTCCACTAGTTCTCGGAAGACCCGTCCTCTATGAAGCCAATGCAAGGATCAATATCAGGAACGGAACGATTCATCTCCGCATATGGGACAAGGATATGAAGTTTGATTTTCATCAAGGAAATGAGGATGGATTCCTAGTAAAGAAGGAGGATTGGTTCGGAGAATGGGCAGAAGAAAATTCGGATGACGAGGCACCTCCCAAGATAGATGAGAGGAATGATTGGGACTACAAGCCCGGCTATCCGATGATACGTTGCGACATAGGAGATGTCCACGTGACGCAAGCTTTGTGTGATACAGGAGCTGACATTAGTATCATGTCTTTGGAGCTGTTCAACACACTTAACCTCACGATGACTTCGACAGACACTCAGATATAGCTTGCGAATTCAACCCTCTATCAACCAGAAGGAATGATACAGTATGTGATACTCAAAATCCAAGATGTGTATATTGCGGTGGATTTTCTGGTTGTCAAGACAAGTGGCAAGGGTGATGTTCCTGTCGGGCATACACCCCGGGTACTCATGCAAGGAAGGATGAAGACGGACTCCTACTAGAATTCCCATGTAATCCTATTAGGACTCGTTCCGTGTAATCCTACTAGGACTCATGCCTTGTAACCAACTAGGAACCCGCCCCCTGGACTATATAAAGGAGGGTCGGGTACCTAGCCGGGCACCTGATCTCAACCAACACCAAGCGCAGGGCGCCATACTTGATCCCCCCAAACAGGACGTAGGGTTCGCCACCTTGGCAGCCCGAACCTATATAAATCTTGTGTCCCGTGTCCTTGCGCATACCTTCGAGTTCTCGGTCTTCCGATCACGATCCTCCACCGCACAATCTACTACCTCGGGTACCCTCTTGGTAGGTTTGCCGGTCTAAAACAACGACAGCTGGCGCGCCAGGTAGGGGAGATCATCACCACCGGGCGAATTCGAAGGACCCTCGTCAACAAGATCAATCTACTCGTCGACTCGCCGAGATCCATTGAAGCAAGTCGCCTTGCTCCTGTCAAAGCGGAATCAATTTTCCCGCGCCGCGCGTCCGGTTGCTTCGGCACGTCACGCAGCTCGTCGCCGACTACTTCGACTACGCCGCGCGTCCGGGTGCCTCGCATGTCGCGCGGCTCGTCACACCGCTTGTCGTCGACTACTCCGCGTCGCGCGGCTCGTCGTCGACTACTTCGACTACGTCGCGCGTCCGATTGCTTCGGCACGTCGCGCGGCTGGTCGTCGACTACTTCGTCTACGCCGCCCGTCCGGGTGCCTCAGCACGTCGCGCGGCTCATCACGCGGCTCGTCGTCGACTACTTCGACTACTCCGCGCGTCCAGGTGCCTCAGCATGTCGCGCGGCTCGTCACGCGGCTCGTCGCGCCGCTCGTCGTCGACTACTTCGCCTACGCCACGCGTACGGGTGGTTCGACACGTTGCGCGGCTCGTCGTCGACTACTTCGCCTCCGCCGCGCGTCCGGGTGCCTCGGCACGTCGCGCGGCTCGTCACGCGGCTCGTCGTCGACTACTTTGACTACGCCACGCGTCCAGGTGCCTTGGCATGTCGTGCGGCTCGTCACACGGCTCGTCGCGCCGCTCGTCGTCGACTACTTCGCCTACGCCGCGCGTCCGGGTGCCTAGGCACGTCGCGCGGCTCGTCACGCGGCTCGTCGTCGACTACTTCACCTACGCCGCGCGTTCGGGTGCCTCGGCACGTCGCGCGGCTCGTCACGCAGCTCATCGTCGACTACTTCGCCTCGCGTAGGCTCGTCGTCGACTACTTCGCCTACGCCGCGCGTCCGGGTGCCTCGGCACGTCGCGCGGCTCGTCACGCGGCTCGTCGTCGACTACTTCTCCTACGCCGCGCGTCCGGTGCCTCGGCACGTCGCGCGGCTCGTCACGCAGCTCGTTGTCGACTACTTCGCCTCTGCCGCGCGTCCGGGTGCCTCGACACGTCGCGCGGCTCGTCGTCGACTACTTCGACTACGCCGCGCGTCCGGTTGCTTCG
This sequence comes from Cenchrus fungigraminus, assembly GCA_036936925.1. Lineage (NCBI taxonomy): Eukaryota > Viridiplantae > Streptophyta > Magnoliopsida > Poales > Poaceae > Cenchrus > Cenchrus fungigraminus. The sequence goes on along the minus strand of CM072776.1, from coordinate 90,649,247 downwards.
GCACGTCGCGCGGCTCGTCGCGCCGCTCGTCGTCGACTACTTCGCCTATGCCGCCCGTCCGGGTGCCTCGGCACGTCGCGCGGCTCGTCACGCGGCTCGTCGTCGACTACTTCGACTACTCCGCGCGTCCAGGTGCCTCGGCATGTCGCGCGGCTCGTCACGCGGCTCGTCGCGCCGCTCGTCATCGACTACTTCGCCTACACCACGCGTCCGGGTGCTTCGGCACGTCGCGCGGCTCGTCGTCGACTACTTCGCCTCCGCCGCGCGTCCGGGTGCCTCGGCACGTCACGCAGCTCATCACGCGGCTCGTCTTCGACTACTTCGACTACGCCGCGCGTCTAGGTGCCTCGGCATGTCGCGCGGCTCGTCGCGCCGCTCGTCGTCGACTACTTCGCCTCCGCCGCGCGTCCGGGTGCCTCGGCACGTCGCGCGGCTCGTCACGCGGCTCGTCGTCGACTACTTTGACTACGCCACGCGTCCAGGTGCCTCGGCATGTCGCGCGGCTCGTCACGCGGCTCGTCGCGCCGCTCGTCGTCGACTACTTCGCCTACGCCACGCGTCCGGGTGCCTCGGCACGTCGCGCGGCTCGTCACGCGGCTCATCGTCGACTACTTCACCTATGCCGCGCGTTCGGGTGCCTCGGCACGTCGCGCGGCTCGTCACGCGGCTCGTCGTCGACTACTTCGCCTCGCGCAGGCTCGTCGTCGACTACTTCGCCTACGCCGTGCGTCCGGGTGCCTCGGCACGTCGCGCGGCTCGTCGTCGACTACTTCTCCTACGCCGCGCGTCCGGTGCCTCGGCACGTCGCGCGGCTCGTCACGCGGCTCGTTGTCGACTACTTCTCCTCTGCCGCGCGTCCGGGTGCCTCGACATGTCACGCGGCTCGTCGTCGACTACTTCGACTACGCCGTGCGTCCGGTTGCTTCAGCACGTCGCGCGGCTCGTCGTGCCGCTCGTCGTCGACTACTTCGCCTACGCCGCCCGTCCGGGTGCCTCGGCACGTCGCGCGGCTCGTCACGCGGCTCGTCGTCGACTACTCCGTGCGCCACGACTTCGTCTTGCGGCCACACTGGCTCTACTTCAGCCACGCCGTGCGTCGCGACTACTTGTCTCGCGGCAACACTGGCTCTACTTCGAGTACGCCACGCGCCGCCGCGACGTCGTCTTTTGGTCGCATTGCGTCGACCATTCATCTCGACTAGTTTTCCAAACTAGCCGAGAACGGCAGTCACGCCCCCAACAACTAGTCGGAATCAACTCTGACTAGTCAACTTCAGCAACAACCGTCGCGGCTCCATCGCCGACCGCCACGGCTTCATCAACAGTCTGCCCAGGCAGCAACAGCTAAGTCATTTATTTAAATGATTACTGTTTTCTTTTCTTGGCCTGTTCTCCTCATCATGTAGGACTACTTGCCGACTACTCATTTGTGTACGTTTCTCGGCGGGTTTTAACGGGAGCTACACTCTGCTGACTACTCTTGGGGTATATCAATCAAGTCACCACGAGCCTACTTCATCAACTCGGGGGCTATCCCAAGGAGGCAGCTTCTAAAGTCCGCTACGCGCGGCAATCTAAAGTCGACTTCTAAAGTCGCATTCTAAAGTCCGCTCCGTGTGGCATCTTCGCCTGCTTCGGTGGTATACTACGTGTGTAAGCTTCGATGGAACCTAGCTGTAAGTGGCCCTCGGGTCCTGGCGACGATGGAACCTAGCTGCATGTGGTCTTCCCGCTATGTACTATGGGTCCAAGTACCCTAAGTACTCGCGCTCCGTACCTTGGGTCTGAAATCCATGGCCCAGGTACACAAGTTGACTCCGGTCGCACCTTCAAGTCCACTACGGTGGCAACCGTACCTTGGGTCTGAAATCCATGGCCCAAGTACACAAGTCGACTTCGGTCGCACCTTCAAGCCCGCTCTGGCGGCAATCGTACCTTGGGTCTGAAATCCATGGCTCAGGTACTCAAGCCCACTCCGGTGGCACAAGTTGACGCTAACGGTCGCACCCAAGCCCACTCCGGTGGCACAAGCCGACTTCGGTCGCAATCTTAAGCCCGCTCCGGCGGCAAAACTACTCGTTTTCTCTGATTTTTCATTCGCTTTGGCTTTCCGGAAAGTGCTTTTCGTTTTTTTCATCTTAAGTCCACCCCGCGTGGCACAAAGTCGACTACTGTAGTCGCATGTAAAGTCCGTTTCACATGGCAATCTAAAGTCGACTTCCAAAGTCGCATTTCAAAGTCCGCTCCGCGCGGCACAAAGTCGACTTCGGTTTTCAAGTCGCATTTCAAAGTCCGCTCCGCGCGGCACAAAGTCGACTTCGGTTTTCAAGTCGCATTCTAAAGTCCGCTCTGCCGGCATCTAAAGTCGACTTTGGTCGCATTTAAAGTCCACTCTGACGGCACGACTACTTCTCATGCTCCACGGCTCGACGCCAAACTACTACTCGGAATCTCTCCAGCTCGGGGGCTGCACTCAAATTACTACTCAAGGATAACTTCAGCAGGCTTCGCTCGCTCACAAGCTCGGGGGCTCCGCACCAACAACTACTCGATGTGGCTCATACGACTCTCTTATCTCGAGGGCTACACGCTGCAAGAGTACTCGGATGATGGCTTTCGCGAACACTGAAGACCCTTGGATTGATTACCTAATCATTTCAAGGCTCGGGGGCTGCTATGCTACACCCATCATTCAATTTTTTCAAGACGGAAGATTCAGAATCAAGATTGACCCTCAGCTAGAGTCTACGACTCAACCTAAGGCTCGGGGGCTACTCCATATGGAGTGCGATTTTGCAACCGTACTTCCATATAATCTCGACTTCAAGACAAATGAGCTGGACCACCTTCCAGCCTCGTGGCAGTTCAAGTACTATCGAAGACTTCTCCAAGCAGTACTCGAGGACGCTCAAGAACTACTCGAAGAGGCTTCAAGACTACTCGAACTACTACTCTCGACTACAATGTGCTCGGGGGCTTGTCGGGCATACACCCCGGGTACTCATGCAAGGAAGGATGAAGACGGACTCCTACTAGAATTCCCATGTAATCCTATTAGGACTCGTTCCGTGTAATCCTACTAGGACTCATGCCTTGTAACCAACTAGGAACCCGCCCCCTGGACTATATAAAGGAGGGTCGGGTACCTAGCCAGGCACCTGATCTCAACCAACACCAAGCGCAGGGCGCCATACTTGATCCCCTCAAATAGGACGTAGGGTTCGCCACCTTGGCAGCCCGAACCTGTATAAATCTTGTGTCCCGTGTCCTTGCGCATACCTTCGAGTTCTCGGTCTCCCGATCACGATCCTCCACCGCACAATCTACTACCTCGAGTACCCCCTTGGTAGGTTTGCCGGTCTAAAACACCGACAGTTCCACTCATCCTTGGTCGACCTTTCTTATGGGCGACTCAAGCACACATTGATATGTGGGAAGAAACCATTCAGCTGACATTCGACGGGAAGACAATGCACTTCAGATTCAAACCTACGATTGAAGAATGCAGCTACATTGTAAAGGAGACTTCACCAACGGAGAAGAAGATTCCAAAACAAGAATGGAGGGTGAAGCAATCTGGGAGTTCCAACCCAGATCCTCCGACTATGGATTAACTCTCACATATGGAAGTCCTGCTCATTGGACTATAAATATGAGACCTTGATCAAAAGGTAAAATTGGTATTGAAAGAAAAAAAATCTAGGCACATGAAGGTCTAGGCTATACAGGATTATCTTTTCGGGAAACTGCGATCGGAAAGGACAATATATGGAAGAGAGGAGGCAACCGACCAAAGATGGAGTCCAGAAGCGACCATAGGGGGCCGACCGATCCCCCAGATCGGCCGAGCCACCCCGAGTCCATCTCGGTCTCAATTTTTTCCACCAAGTCCTGATCAATGAAGGCTTTGCACCTCTGTCCGTGATATGCTGTGGATGTATAAATAAAGACCAGAAGAAAAGAAGAGATTTCAAGAAGGCGCGACAACACGTGAGTACTTAGTTGATCTAATCCCATAACCCGTTTCGAGTCTCTTGTGTTCTCTCAACAACAGCAATGGAGAAGACCATGAAAGAAGGTGATAAGGCAAGCCTGTCATTGAAGACCAATCAAGATGAAGCTCTATTCCTCGACATCAACAAAAAAGTAGAAGATCTGAAGACTCAAGTAGAAGAGTTGGCAAGAACATTAGAAAGACTCGCCAATCTACAAGAAGAGCACCATCATGCCATTGCACGTATAATCGAGCTTCAACAACAAGATCATGAGGAGACGAAAGCTTACTTCCGCTGGAAGGGATTTGACCCCGACCGTTAGGAGGTACGAAAGGAGCTGCTTGGGGGAGGACCCCCTCATACAGGTAACCTGTATTTTTACCATTATTTTTATTTATTGCTTTCTTATTTGAGAACCCAAAAAAATCAGTTAACCATAAAAACAAAATAAAAATTTAGGTGTGAGATGAAAAATACAAAAATATTAGGATTGTTTCTCATATACATAGTAATGGTGGTATGTTTTCTTTGTTGAGATGATGAATAGTTGCTCTGTTAACTTTTTTCGTATGCCTGAGTACAGCTTAGTACTATATTTTGTTTGATTAAGTTTAGAGTGTGATTAATCATGAGTCTGAATCTTGTGGGTTGCATAAAGCGTTACCGAGTCTAAGCTGTTGGAAGTTAAGTGGTATAAGAGCTGCTATTTTCTCTTGCTTGATGCTTGATATCTGGAGTATTTTCTTAAAATAAAATAAAAAAATTTTAAGGTTCCTCAAATAAATTCCTAGTAGAGCCATGTGTAGGATAACCTTCTACATATGCTACTTGTTATCATTGAGTTTTGTCAAACTTTTTGACCCTTGAGATACCTATGATACTCCTGCGATCAAGTTCACGTACACATTCATACCATTTGCTCTATGTATCCGAAAGTTACTCTCTCTAGAAAATCTCTAGGAAGATATGGGTTATAAAAAAAGTGAGGAATAAAAGAAGCAAACCCACGTGAGTGCGCCATGAGAGAAAAGATCCATGACCCATGAAGGCATGGTAGAAAAATAAATAAAAAGAAAGAATTGCATCCAAAAAGGATGTGCCACCGAGAGTTAAAAAGATCCATGGACCCAATGAAAGCATGCCTCAAGCTCAAAAAGCATGAATAAAAAAGAAAATGTAGCCCATATCCGAAAAAGAGATAGAAAAGAGGAGGAAGCTTAGGAGAAAAGAGTTCTTCCACCACACATGCACACACTTGAACAAAAGCGGAGGAACTTGTGTTTCTATTGGATCCAATTTTTGGCTTAGCAATATATGAGAAGCAAGTATGCCTACATCCATACCCACAACTCCACATACCAGCTTGTTAGAAAATAGGCAAAAGACTCTATAGTGAGGAAGTATTAAAAAAAGAGTGATTCGAGAGTACCTTGAGGAACCTTTGCTTTTCTAAAAAAAACCTCTGGATTGAGAGTTGATAAGAGAAAGGTGCTTGAAAGCCGATTGACTCTTGATGGTGAGGATAAGGGAAGCTACAAGCCCCATAGAAGAAGGTAAAAGTGAGATTGCTTCTAACTTATGAAGGCAAGGTATGAGTATTTTTGTTGTGCCTAAGGTATAAGTTAGAAGTGCAACATTGTAGCAACTCCTGATCAACAACCCAAAAGTCTACTTTGCTTCGGGACGAGCAAAGGATAGCTTAGGGGAGTTTGTTGACGGTCCTTAAGTGTTAAAATATGACGTCAACAATTCAAGAAAAACACTACTTTACTAATGTATTTTGTTTAGGATGACTTGGTTCCACTTGTATTTTGTATTTGCTTGATCTCAGGCAAGTAAAGTGGAAAAGGGGAAAAAAGTGCAGAAAAGAATAAATAATATCTCGTCCTGGAAATGCTCAAATTAAAGGAACAGCCCACAAGACAAGTCAAAGCGTGAAACCGAAGACATGGGCGGCCCACAAGTATCAAGAGAGGCCTACACGCGAAGGCGGTGGACAAGGGGCGGCGGCCAGGGGCCGGCCGATCCCCTGGGCCGGCTGATCCCCCCTGTGGTGGTTCGGGCCCATCTTCGGCGAGGCGGTTGTATGTCGGTTCCCTATGTCGGTTATCCCTTCAGAACCGACCTTAGACCCCTATATAAGCACGGGTACCCCCCTCTTAGGAGGTAGAACTCGGATCATTTGTAATTCTCATCCTGAAATCTAGGGTTCCCACAGCCAAGTCTCTCATAGCAATTAGAAGATAGGATTAGAGGAGCTCTGATCTAATTATTCAATTAGACAGACATATGCTTCAAGTAGAATAAAGTTCTTCATTCAAGTTCATCTTGTTCTTTATCTGTCTGATCATATTATTTAATCTAGAGATTTTATATGATGTTTGTTCTATTTATGGTATATTCTATCATTTGTGCTTTCATGAGTTATATCATTCGCAAGGAAAGTCTAGCCATCTATGCTATTCCAATGTTTTGTGGTACTTTATGTATGTCTCTAGTTCTACACTTGTTCATCCGTAGGGTGAGAGTGATCTATAGGGGGCTAGAGCACTATTTACGTATGTGAACATGGTGTTCGGATACAATGGATAGCCGCGGATATGTCCTTTTTCTACTAGATCTGGCGGGTAGACGGCAGGAGGTGACAGTACTGTCCGTCCGACTCTTCTATGGGTTTTGCGTAATCCCCCCTGCTAGAATTAGTAGTATGAGCCACATAATACTTGGGCCATGGATTTGGGCTGGGTATTCTTTACATGTGAAATAGGATTTAAACTCTTTCTTTCTCTTATTGACTGATTGACTTCTATCTAACATAATTGATCTAAGGACATTTAACTCGAGTTCTGATGATAATCCTAGTTCTAATTATTCTTTGTATATCTTAAATGAGATGGCTGTTGTGTATTTTATCTACACCTTTTATCGTGAGTTCATGATTATTACATGACAAATCTTATATCATGACTTACCCCTGCTGAACCTCTATGAGTTAAGTTTTATTCAATGTGTCTTGCATTGCTCATGAGAATTGTTAATATAAGTTGTCCCATGGGAAAATATAAATAACGATACCTGGTTTACTCCTGGTTGAAATGTTAAAATGATGTATTTAAAATATTTATTATCTGTGCGCTTGCGGATAAATTCTTTCCATCAATAGATTATATTTATTTTATCACCAAATACATTTCTGGCACCATGGTTGGGAATGAGCTTTATGCCTGTTCCTAGTAGTGGTGTTAACAAATGTCAACAAGCATTTCTGGCGCCGTTGCCGGGGATGAGCTTTATGCCTATTCCTAGTAGTGGTGTTAAGAAATGTCAACATTAACATAGTTTAAATGTGGCATATTTCTATTCTGCGTGTTAAGATGTGCATCAAAAACTTGATCGGGTATAATATTACGATTGCGTAGAATTGACAGTAGTTGAGTAATTTGCACCAGCAGTAGATAATGTACGAGTATGTCCATTAGAAGTTGAATTTAATGCAGTTGATAATGGCAAAGGTTGAGAAGGTACAACTTCTAAAGCATTAGTAGAATTAATCTGGCCACTGGCAGAGGCGGTTGTACCGCCTGTCCCAGCGGTCTGACCGCCTGGAGGGACGGTTTGACCGGCTGCACTGCCCCCCGGCGCCATCCCTTCTGTATTAGCCGTTTTCAGCTTGAACATGTTGGGTGGCGGCGGAGATTGACCAGAAAAGAAGTTTGCCGGCATCCCATATAAAATATTATTAGTTGGTACCTCATTGGGATCTAATGCTTTACCCGTCCTATCCTTATCTAATTTAGAAAGGCGATCAAGTACTTGATAAAGCAATTCATTTGTTCCAACAGGATCTATGGGAGAATCAGTAGAAGGAGGAACTTGAGGTATTGAAGTGTTTACGGGATCTATTACCTCAATCTTGTCTGTGCTAAGCTTGAAGGCAGGCATCACGAACTCGTGCACCTGTGTAGCCGCGCGATCTTCACGAACCTTCCGGAACGTCTTGAGAAACTCGTTCTTGATGTGTGCTTCAAGCGCCAAGTACTTCTCATGATCTTGCGGGCTAAGATCCTCCATGGTAGCGGCAACGATGTTGTCCTGTCCGATCTCGAAACTGCCATGTGACTTGCTCATTGTGCTAGAGAAAGTAGAACGGTCTTCAAAACCAGATCTCTTCCCTAGCGGAGTCGCCAAAATATGTTGACGCCTTTTCGGACCAACACACGAGAGCGCTAGATCGCGCACACGTCGGAATCTCCTCTCCGGAACCTTCTGCGCGCAGGCAGTTAGACCCCCTGCTCCTGGCGGTTAGACCGCCTGGGGCTACGGCACTGGGAAATCCTAAGATCGCCGCCTCGAGAGGGACCCCGTCAGAGGCAACGAACCTACGGTTGTTCTAAGGTCGGCAAGGCCACTTAGAACGCCCTAAATCGCCGTAGAGACAAAGAAAGAGAGCAAAAGGTTGGAAAAGCTAGGGCTTGATGAAAAAGTAGTAAAATTGGTACGATTGTGGATGGATATTCCTCAACCGGCCATGGCCCTCCATATATATAGGGTGGGGAGGTCTTGCCCCGCAAGGAAGTCCTAGTACAATTCCAAATATGCAAAAATCTCTAATTCCACTCGGACTCGGGGACAGACGGTTAGACCGCCTGGCACAGGCGGTTAGACCACCTGGTGGCTTGCCAGATCAGCTACAGGACTATAGGCGGTCTGACCGCCTGGCACATGCGGTTAGACCGCCTGTGTCGGGCCAGATCGGTATATTGCCAATTTTGGTCGTCAACACCACTATTCATACTCGAGGACGAGCATTCGTTCAAGCATGGGGGACGGCTTGGTAAGTACTCAATGTTGTCAAAAAGTACTCAATGTTCCGAAGAAAGAAAAAATAAAATATAAAAAAGGGAGAAGGAGAAAAATAAAAAAGAGGGAGAAAAGAAAGAAAAATGAAAGAAAAAGAGAAGAATAAAATGCCCCTTAGTTCTTTTTGGCTTCATCAATTTTCCAAGTACTTTAAAGAATTATTCCATACTCAATCTTCCAACCATGTGCAATCCGATAATGAGAACTTCATTTGTGTCTCGGGATCACTCATTTGCCACTTGCACATGTCCACCTATCTAAATGTGTGTGCTCCATCTTTCTCCCTCTCCAACATTATTTTCCAATGGCCTTTTTGACTAGTCTCAGTAATTCCATTACATCTCTCTCTTAGTTTGACAACATTTCAAGATATAATGTTTTGCTAGGATTGTTTTTACCTACCAAGCTCCACATAAGCTTTCCACTTTCATATATGAGTAGAATAGGTTGAAGACAAGCTAGCACTACTACAGATACGACCAAATTAAACGCCCCCTTTATAGCCAGTTAAGAGCCAACCGGCTGTAAAGGGTCATCACAGCCGGTTCCAGAGTTGGTGGCCCGGCTGCGATGGTGTGACCGAGCAACACAGCCGGTTTGTGGCTCCAGCCGGCTGTGTTGCTCATCATCATAACCAGTTCGAGATACCAGCCGGTTGTGATGATTGTGTACAGTACAAAACCCCTTTCCCCCTCCCCCTCCTCCCTCACTTTCTTCTCCAACCCGACGGCCCTCACCTCCTCCTCCATTGTTGCGGTCACTTTTCACCATGAAGCTTATGGAAACTCCATTCTTTTGACAGATGGACTTCACCAACTCGTTTTAAGGTTAGTTTCTTGCAAAGTATCACTTCCTTTACTTGATTATTGCCTCTAATTTGCATGAAATTGATGGGTTCCATGTTCATGATGCTAGGGGCCATTTGACACTAAATTTTCATGGAGGTTCCCTATCTTTGAAGCTTTTTGAGGGCTCTCATATCTATCTCCATGGTTTGTGGTGCAATTCCTCTCCTCTAGTTGCATAATTTCAACACTTTGAAGAATGTGGTGGTTGAGAGGGGCTGTTTTCTCCATTAGGGACTACTTCTTGCAAATTATACAGTATTTGATGATTGTAATGGATGAGAGGCTCTTTTTTCTTCATTAGAGAGATCTTTGGTTGTAGTTCTTGCAAATTCTACAATATTTTGATGAATGTGGTCGATGTGAGGCTCTTTTGTCATTTAGGGAGTTTTGTTCATGTAGGTCTTGCAAATTCTATAACATTATGAAGAATGTGGTGTATGAGAGAGCCTCATTTTCCATTAGAGAGTACTTTTCTTTTAATTCTTGCAAATTATACAATGTCTTGATGATTGTGATGGATGAGAGGTTCTCTTTTTCCCATTAGAGAGTATTTGGGTCGTAGTTCTTGCAAATTCAACAATATTTTGATGAATGTGGAGGATGAGAGGCTCTTTTGTCAATTAAAGAGTATTGTTTGATGAACCAGAGAATTGTTCTTTCATATTTTGATGAATGTGATGAATATGTAGATGGATCGAGGATGGATGTATGGAGGGAAGGTTGGGAACTTGGATTTTGTAAATGGCATTGATTCTTTCGTGAAGGCCGCCAAGGTGCAGATGGCTATGTGCATTGCCCATGTGTTGATTGCAAAAACGAGAAACAGTTCAAGAATGTTGAGCAGATCCGCTATCATCTCCTATTCCGAGGTTTCATGAAAAACTATCGCATTTGGAATAAACACGGGGAGGATGGTGAGAATGAGCCTGAAGAGCCCGCTACAGACACCATCATAGTGGACCGGTCCAGGCAAACAAGTATGCCTGACGATGAGCCCATACCGGATGATGTGGGGCATGATGACCTCAGAACGGAAGATGGCCATCCCATGATGCAGGACACATTGGTAGATGATGTGGTGCGAGATGGGCTCGACCAGATGATACGTGATGCAAAGCCTGAGTTCTTAGATGCAAAAAACCTAGAAAAGATACAAAAGATGAGACAGGATGCCAGAACACCACTGTATCGGGGTTCAAGGGTGTCAAAATTGGAGGCTGATCTGATGCTTTTGGAGATGAAGTCAAGCAATGGTTTGTCTGACAAGGGGTTTGAGGATTTGTTGACAATAATTGATAAGTTGCTTCCATCCCCCAATGAGCTCCCTAAGAATGCATATGATGCGAAGCAAATGATATGCCCAATAGGTTTGGAAGTACAGAAGATCCATGCATGCCCAAAGCATTGTATCTTGTATCATCGTAAATACAAAGATCATGATGTGTGCCCCGTCTGTGGTACTTCACGATACAAGTGTCATGAGTCTGCTATGGCGATGAAATGTGACAGGAATAAAAGACCCCCGGCGAGAGTGGTGTGGTATTTCCCCATAATACCTCGCTTGAAGAGGATGTTTGCCAATCCAAAGACATCCAAACTTATGCGCTGGCATGGAGAGGAGCGCTTAGTAGATGGAAAGCTCAGACACCCAGCTGACGCCTCGCAATGGAGGGCTATCAACCAAAGATGGAAAAAAGAATTTGGAAATGATGTAAGGAACGTCAGGTTTGGCTTGAGCACTGACAGGATGAATCGTTTTACCATGATCAGCACTACACACAGCACATGGCCAGTGACCCTTTGTATATACAACCTCCCGCCTTGGTTGTGTATGAAAAGGGCATATATTATGATGCCGCTGTTGATCGAAGGTCCAAAGCAACCTGGTGTAACACCCTAAAAATGGCCTTTTGAAAATTAGTAAATAAATTGTCTTTTATTGTCAAGTGCCCATGATTAATGTAGGGAAAATAAAACTTTTAAAGAATTAAAAACAAATGTAAGGTTTAGAAACATTTATGTTGCATTACATGCTGGTGCATTCTTTTTGTTTGTCAAATTCAAATTTTGATTTGAATTCATTTGAGTGGATTTGATTAAAAAAAGAAAAAAAAGAAAACCCCCTTCTTTATTCCTTGGCCGGCCCACCTCGTCCTTACGGCCTGCCTCCTTCCCCTCTCTGCCCCACAGCCCATCTCCCTCTCCCTCCAACCCGCAGCGCGCGGCCCGTCAGGCGGAACCGGCCCAGCTCGGCCCACTCAACTTCCACCGCTCCTCTCCCACCTCTCTGCGGCTGACACCGGGCCCCACCCGTCAGCCCCTTTCCTCCCCCCCCCCCCCCCCCCCCCGAGCCAGACCGGACCCGAGTCAAGCTCGACTCCGAGCTCGACCGCGCCGCCGCATGCTCCGTGGACCCGCACGCCGAGGCCCCACCTCGCCTCCCTTTAAAAGCGCGCCGCAGCTGCCTCTCCTTGACCCCCCCTCGCAACTCTAGCCGCCGCCACGCGCTCGAGCACCATGCGCCGCCGGCCGAACCCTAGCTCGCCACCGGCCGCTTCGATCCGCCGCTCTACCGCCACCCCTTCAACATCTTCCACCTCTGGAGCTCGGTAAGCACCCAATGAGCGCAAGAGGCTAACCCGTGCCCGCTCTCTCTCTCAAGCACGCCCACACGAGCTCATCGGAGGAGTCGCGCCGCCACCTCCCGTCGATAGCCGCCTCCGCACCCCGAGACGCGCCCCTAACCCCTGCAGATCGACTCGCCGTCTCGCCCTATTGCTCTAGGACCCCGAATTGCGAAGAATGGCGGCGTCCAGCCCCAGTTCCGCCTTACTCCGGCGAGGTGCGCCGCCGGCGCCGCCGCTCAGACGCCCCGGCCGGCGAGCCGAAGTCCCAACCGCCCGCAGCCGTCCGATCCGATCTCAGCGGCCGCGATCTAGGTCAACCGGCCGGCGTACCGGTCAGACCCTGCCGCCTCTGCACTTTTGCACAAAGCCCCCTAAGCTTTTTGAATATCAACCCGCAGTCCAGTCCTATTAAAAAGTATTTATGTTTAAGTCCTTTTTGTTTCGTTTTAAACCCTATGCTTTTCAGAAATAGGACCCGCAGTCCATAGGAGGCGCTTTGGCTTGTTAGCCCTCGGGTTTTTAACCAAAATTACGTATAGGTCCTCGGTTTTATTACAAAAAGGCCCCTGAAATTTGTTTTACGCATAGAATCTCCGTTTTAACTCCGATTTGAGTGATTCTCGCGCTCACGTGTTCGTAGCGAAGCGAATAATAGTTTAGTAGCCTTCTTTTCTATTGTTGTTACTGTTTGGTGTACTGTTCTAATAGAATATACTTGTTTGCATGTACTGCCTGTGTGGATGCTTGTGTAGTGAATTGTCGTGATTAGTCGAGGAGCAGTCGTTCGAGTGCGCTGGTGATCAAGGCTTCGAGGAGCAGATTCAGCAACAGCAGTACTTTGAGGAAGGCAAGTATAGCACGGATAATCCTTGTTCCTAGTCTTTATCCGTGTACCTCGATACCCCGGGTTTATGCTTTATGGTGTCTAATTTATTTACCTTTAAGGTTGTTCCTAGGCGCAGCTTATCAACATCTTTAACATAATTGTTAATTATGAATTAATGGTTCACTTTAATTGATATCTAAAACTGGCTTTTTAGCAACATGGTTCAGGGAGCTAGAGCATGTGCTCCGTGCTTTGTTCCAGTGTCTCTCCATGAGGTCCGGTTCTTAAAGCGACAACCCAGGACCTTATTCGCCACCGTCGGAACTACTATGGCTCTGGTCTTGGTCAAGTAGCTTGTACGCCTTCAGCTTGCACCCTGGCTACCGAAAGGCGTAAGTGGGGAACATTCGGGAGAGTATAATGTGGACCATCGAGGACGGATGACCTGTGTTGTTTAACGGGTGATTCATTGGCTGTGTCTCGTTGGCACCAGTCCCGTGTGGGAATCCAGGTAAAAAGGATGCTCTGCACGTTGCATGTTGAGGCTTCCATGCTTTGGACGCCATTGACCCCCTCACGGCGGATACCGTGGGCGTACGTCAGTCTCGGTGCTGAAGGGTTATACTACTTATGTTGTACCAAAACGGCTACGGTGCTTGATGGGGGTGTCTTGTGAAAGTCTCGTAGCGACCCTATGCATTCATACCTCGGAAGTGTGAATTGTGCGTGGTTGGGTTTAAAGTTCGTTTGAGCTTTTTCGCGACCGACGGGGAAAGGGCGAAACCTCTGCAGAGTGTACATCTTTCATGAAAGCCGTGGCTCACGGTTATGAGCGGCCTGGATCCTTTTTTATTAGAAGATGATAGCAACATGATAATATGATGATGTATAATTCTATATGTGCTCTTATAATATGTTAATTGGGTTTCCAACATGGGTTTCACTTAATTGTAGTAAGTTGGTAATTAATAACATGCATCTAACCATAATTAAGAAAGCGACCGCAGTACAACCGTGTCTTGCCATTTTAGCCTTCATACCCCGTGTTATGCTTGCTAAGTAAGACATTTACTTACACTTGCAATTATTCAACAAAATCCCGGATGGGTAACAGATGGAGCAGAGAATGAGGATCTACCATACTTCTAGCTGTGTTCAACCAGTCGGCGTCCCTGTGGGCTTGAGGCTTCACCAGTGCTTATTAAGTTAGACTTCTGCTATGCTATATGTGTAAGACTCTGTCTTATGTTAAACTCTGATGTAAAACTATTTTATTTCGAGCATTGTGTTCTCTGTAATGCCATTTTTGTAATCCGTATGTGTTCTGTGGACATCCTGGGCACACATATGGTAGCATTCGGGTTTTGTGAAAACCTGGGTGTGACACCTGGAAATGATATCGATGTGTTCTTGGAACCATTGATGGAAGACCTTGAGAAACTATGGCATGAAGGTGTATGGGTGTGGGATGAGCACCAGCGGCAGCACTTCACTCTGAAAGCTTTGTTGTTTGTGACGATCACAGACCTTCCCGGCCTTGGAGCTGTTCTGGCCAACCTACAAAGGGATATAATGGGTGTGTGGTTTGTTTGGAGGACACTGACGCTAGATTTTTGAACAATAGCAAGAAGATGGTTTACATGGGTCATCGTAGATTCCTTCCTAGACATCATCCATATCGCCGTCATAAGAAATCATTTGATGGAACGCGGGATAACCGTGATCCTCCAACCTTTCAAACTGGGACACAGATATTCAGGAAAGTTAGAGGAATTACAATTGTGCATGGAAAAGGTATAGTGTGCCGGCACCTGCAGGTTCCCTATGGAAGAAGAATCAAATCTTCTGGAGGTTTCCTTATTGGCAGTTCATGCTTGTTCGTCATGCACTTGATGGCATGCACATAACGAAAAATGTGGCTGAAAGCACGATTGGAACGTTAATGGGTCATAGGGGGAAAGGAAAAGACTCACTGGAAACTAGGATGGATCTACAAGACATGAATGTTAGGAAGGAGCTTCATCCTATCATTGGGGAAGATGGCATAACAAAACTTCCAGTTGCTTCATGGACCTTGGATAGAAACGAGAGGCAGAAGATGTGTACATTCTTCAATCAACTAAAAGTCCCAACAGGGTACTGCTCGAACATCAAAAAGCTCGTGAACATGCAGGAGCTGAAATTCAACATTAGCAGCATGAAGACTCATGACTGTCACATCATCATGACTCAGTTGCTTCCTGTGGCAATCAGGGGTGTCCTCCCAAATAAGGTCAGAGAGCCCATAATTAAGTTGTGCTCATTCTTCAATGCAATACTGTGGCGGCCCTACCGCGAAATTAATCCAACTTAAGTACATTAAGGATCACTCAAGCGATCATGCACTTAAATAGGATTAACCTCGAAGTAGCCGTCGATTCTTTGCTCGATTTACCACGCTTTTCACGGATCGAATCATGTGCCCGCACGATGGCGGTTTACCCAGAGATTACAGCATTCCACAAATTAAGGTACATAAAGGCCTTGAATTTAAAGTTATTACAACCAAGTTTGAATGATAAACAAATACTTGCATTTGAAAGGAAACTAAAGTTCTTAAAAGAGTTCATTTCTTGGAAAAACATAACTTGCGACGATCTAACGACGATACATAGCACCATGATGAAGCCTGCCATGGTACTACTCCTCACGGTCCTCGGCTGAAGCCGGATCCCACGCGACAGTCATACCTGTAAAAGATGAGCCACAAGCAAGGCTGAGTATACTAATACTCAGCAAGACTTACCCGTCGGATGATAACTACATCACCAACACTCTAGACATGCAAGGCTTTTGGCTAGTGGGTTTGGTTTGCCAAAAAGCGACTAAGCTTATCCTTAATTTCAGGTTCATCCTACACATGCTAGTAGCAACCTATCTAATCATCCATGTGGTACAAACAATTTAGTACAACCATAGATTTCCATCTTTCACATCACTTCCACTTTCTTACTCAATGCGGTACAGCGGTCAAGTAGTCTCATTAACCGCGAGAAGCGGACAGATCGATCCGAGTTTCATAACCTGGCCAGGGAAAACCCACACACACGGGAAGGTCCGCTACAAAGAGCAAACGCATCCCAATCCGTTCCCATCAATCCACAGTTTGGAACCAGGTCCCACTCCCTTTGGATATAGGGCTATCCACACGCGGCCTCGCACAAATACCCACATGTGTACACAAGGGAAATAAATTTCCAAGGAAGTAGGCTATTGGTCCTCCCCGCTTCAATCAGGTAATTGGCTTGCCGGTCCATAGAGCCCAAGCATGTGTGCGGTACGTTCAAACACTTGACACAATGGTAGCCACACGTTCATCCTTACATCACTTAATTCATCACCGACGGTTCACACGAGGTGATAGTGCCGTCCAACATAATTCTGATTCTCAAAGGGGTAGAACATGCAATTCCTATACTTGCGAGCGAGAGAAATCACTCGACTTTTACCGTCAGTCCTAGAGCTTGGCAACTAACGTACCTGTCATGCTAGTGTTGCAAACATAGGTACTTAGGGAAATGCAACTAGGGTTTCAACCAATTCCTCGAAACGTAAATGCACAAACATAAGCATTTAAGTAAGTTGCATAAGTTTAGGAAGTTAGGTCATGCTCCGGGGCTTGCCTTCCTGCTCGAGGTGAGGCTCTTGGTCGTGGGGAACTTGGTCGGTGGAGAGCACGTTCACGTCTTCTTCGCGGCCGCCTCCCGACTCCGGGATGATCGTGTATGTACCGTCGGCGATGTCAACTTCTACACGAAATGACATGCACAAAGTTTAACTTAAGGTTGCTTGCAACCAAGCAAAGCCCGGGTGGATATGTGGCCATATTCACCTAGACAAGAAAGTTATTAACTTTTCTTCATAAAACAAGTGAAGGTGCGTATTTCGATTTCCTTTTCCTTTGATGGAGACTGTGTACATATATATTAACTTAATTATTTTATCTTCATTAAAGCACCTTAGCTAAAATTTTCTGGACAGAAAAGAAATACAGAAAAGAATTTGTTTTTAACTTAACTAAAAATGCAGGAAAAGCATTTTTCTATTCCTTTCTCCATTTAACATGAATTTCATCCCGAAATTAAAACAGAAGCTAGCCAACTCCAAATGACTTGAAAATTTCACAGCAAGCAAGAGATGACATGTAAACACCACTGTAAAATTTTGAGATTAATTGAGCATGTAAATTAATTACTAGAATTTCTGGAAGCAAAATTAGCTAAAAACAAGATTAAATCATATAAAATTGGAAATGCATCCAATGCTCTGGATTGATTTATCTCAGCTACTCCTAGCCATAAGAAGCTTATCTAAAATTTATGAAGCTTATACAAGCATAAACATGCCCTATATGGATTTATCTCTAAAAACCAACTAAAATCTCCAGAGCATTAAAACAAAGTCAAAATAATCTCATCTTTTAGCTAGAGATACTCCATGACATGTTTAAGCCACTGCATGAGTTTGAGACACAGAAGCTTTACCATTTTTTATTTAAAATTAGTAGATCATTAAAGCACATAAAAGATAAAAGCACTATAACTGGAGAAATATGAAGAAATTAAGTGCACCCTTTCTACACAGAGCTAATCATAGCTAGGAGAACAACATATCCAAAAATGAGACCTAGAGCTTCTATAGATCTTGAGATATGTACAAAAGTGCTAAAACCTAGATGTATTTTTGTAGCTCAGGATATTCACCAAAAGTACTGCATTACTTTCTAGGAAAAGTGCATGGCAGTGTAAGGGACATCCACAAAAATTTTCATAATTTTTGGAGACCATTTACTATTTTTTTTAGCATTTTAAACCAAGCAGCTGGGACCCTGTCACTGTGCACGTTTTCTTTTTCAACCGAGCCCCCGGGATATTTACAAAACGACCCCCAGAGAAACTTTATATCGCTAGACTAACCCGCGCAGTAGGGTGGGAGGTTGTTTTTCGAAAACAGAAAAGTCGCAGGGGGTTATTGGGCATTTGCCCCTTCTTCCTCCTCCCACGGCTCGCGCCGAGCAGGGGACGGGCCGCCGGCGGCGGCGCAGGGCTCACCGGCGCCCGGGGGCGCAATCCAGCCGGGGAAGGGGCGGAAGAGGTGCAGGGGATCTTCACGAACCTAAAGGCGGTGGTGGCGGTGGTGGAGAACGGCCGTGGAGGGCCGGCGGCGTGGAGCGGCGGCGGAGGAAGAGGGGCTCCGCCGATGGCGGCGCACAGAGCGGATCACGGCTGTATTGTGGGCTTGGGAGCTTCGTGGAAGCTTGGGGAAGCCGCTAGAGGTGAAGATGGGGGCCGTGGTGGCGTGGAAGGAGCTAGCGGCGTGCGAGCTCGAGGTTGAAGACGACAATGGCGGCTGGCGGGGCTGGAGGGCTGCGCGCGAGCTTGGCTCGGCCTCGCCTTATATAGCGTAGCACTGGAGGGTGCGAGGGAGGTTGGGCGAGCGCGGAAGGGAACTAGCAAGGCTTGGGGGCGCGGGCGCGCGTGCGAGCGAGCGGGCAGTGGCCATGGCAGGGCGTCATGACCGCCCTGGCAAGCTCGGGCAGGGCGCGGCTGCAGGATTGGGCGTCAACGATTTCGCGTGGGGAGCAAGGGATGGCGTTGCGGCCTGGTTGGGCCGTTCAAGCGCAGCAGGCGAGGCTCGGGCAGGCAGGGCATGGCGGCCATTCGTGGGTGGTGCGGCGGCTCGGCAACCAAGCGAGAGTGGCGCGAAACCTGGGGCTCAGGCAGGGTGTGTCAGGTCGCGTCAAGTGTCCTGACGCGTGCACGGAGGCCGGGGACACGGCCGCCGGTGGTTGGCCGGGGCAAGCGCGCTGCAGGGCCTCGCCGGCCATGTGGAAGCCGCTGGCAGGGCGCTCTGGGCGGCAAGGTTGGCCTGCCCAAGGCTCTGGTCGGCCAGCGAGATTTGACCCGGTTGGCCTAGCAAAAACTCCAAAAATTTGAACTACACCAACCCTTCGGCCTTTACAAAAGTTTGCAAGCATGATGTGGGACACAAGATTGACAAGGTTTTGAATATGGAAAGCGAAAGAATCCAACTCAAACAACCACGATTTGAAAAGCTGTTCAGGATCGTTTTGGGGGTTTTTGACCCACTAAAACTCATTTTTGGCCAGAACAAAAATTACAAGAGTTGTTGATTTTGAGACCCTCTCCAACTTTTATTTTGGTGGATTTTGAAGTTATGTTCAAAATTTTTGAGTTTTGGTCGAAAAACCAAATTAGCCTTTCTTGGTGAGTTTAAAAAGGTTTATCATTTCATGTGCTTTCCCCCTTTCATTTCCCTTTTTCATCTTAAACTCACTCTTACTATTTAAACAAGGGTTTAACTTACTAATCTAAGAATTAAACATCAGAGATGTTACAACTTATTTTATCTCCAACTAAGACATATATTCCCAAGATTTTAAGTCCTTTGATTCCTTTCATTCCATTTGTTTTATCTCTTCCTTTCCTTCATTGCCAATTGCTTAATTAGCATCAATTATCATGGTTAGCTTGATCAACCAGTGCTAAGCACTAGAGGGGTGATTTTTGGTGCACCAAACATGTGAGATGTTATACTAGAAGGAGGTTGCCCAAAATTTGAAGCCCTACACCATTTGTATAAGCAAAACCTCAAACCACCTAAAAGTAAGATATGGGCACTTTCTCTTTTCATTGCACTTTGTTTGCTAGTCCTTTTCTTTTCTTCTTTAACTTCAACCTAACATGATTATATAATTAATCATATGAGATGTCAGATTAGAAGAAAGGAACCTTTTATTTGCAATTTCCTATTCCCTTTTTATAAGAACAACAACTCATATCATGTTAAGGGTAAGACATGGACTCAAGGAGGTCATATCAACTCTGATATATCATCAAATAAACTTTAAACTAGCATTTTAAGCAACTTGAAATGCTTTGTAGTTTTTTTTTTATTTGTGTGGCTCAAGATGACATTTACTTAGAAGAGTTGTTGCAGTTAACTTTAAGATTTTATGTACTTGGCACTTTGAGTTTGCCATTGACTCCCTAATTGAATTTGTTGAGCATTAAATTTGGAACGTTTCGATAGGGTTCATTTCTCATGATAACTTAAACAGGAATGACTCTTGACCTTCCCAATCTAGCCATCTTGTGCATTGATTTGTTTCAAGGTTCACCAATTAGTTGTGTTTAAGTTTTAATTTCCTCACCTGATTGTCTTAAACACCAGAGGTGTTACAAATATCACACAAGGTCATAGATCCAGAGACATTGGATAAGTTACAGGCAGACTTGATCCATACAATGACTAGGCATGAGATGCATTTTCCTCCAACCTTTTTTGATATGTCAGTGCATCTTGTTACTCACCTTGTCGCCCAGATAAAAGCCTTAGGTCCGATATTCTTGCATCAAATGTTCCCTTTTGAGAGGTTAATGAGCGTTTTGAGGCATTACGTTCGAAACAAATACAGGCCAAAAGGGTGCATGGTAAATGGTTGGTTCACTGAGGAAGCAATTGATTTCTGCACGTTTTACTTCGATATCCCAAGGAAGGGTGTACCTGTATCTCGTCACCAAGGAAGGCTGCAGGGGAAAGGAAGGATTGGGGAGAAATCTATGCGTGTGAATGACCTCACAGCCTTTAGGCAAGCACATTTTACTGTCCTCCAACAATCGTCTGAAGTGTCGCCATATGTTGAGATGCACTTGCAAGAACTACGACAACAGCAGGGTGGCAGGTCAGAGGCTTGGATAGCGAAATAACATCGAGAGGGCTTCAGCGATTGGTTGCGGCGTAAATTGATGGGTGTTGAAACAGGGTCTCCTCAGTTAGATCTATTGGCGCTATGACCGTCTAGTACCTTGAAGAAGTATCAAGGATATGACATAAATGGATACACATTCTACACAAAGAAACAGGATGGCAAGAGTACCAACCAAAACAGCAGTGTACGTATTGATGCTTACGACAGCAACCAGCAAAACATGGAGACATACTATGGATTTATAGAAGAAATATGGCAGCTAGACTATGGACCGATGAAGGTCCCAATGTTTCGATGCCAGTGGATTAGGCTAAGGGGTGTCTTCGAGGACAAGTACAACATGACCGTTGTGGATCTCGCAAACACTGCTTATCGAGAGGAACCATTCGTATTGGCCAAAGATGTTGTGCAAGTGGTTTATGCAACTGATCTGGCACACGAAGGAAAACATGTGGTCCTACAGGGGAAAAGAAAGATCGTTGGAGTTGATGATATACCAGAGGAAGAAGGGAATGGCTATCAGGATATGCCTGCTCTAGGACCAGATATCGAACTGCCTGTGCTTGAAGAGAGCGACGAGCCTGCTTACGTTCGGTTCGATCACAACGAGGATATCATCATCAATTAAACAATTATATCTGCATATGTAATTATTATTTAGTAGTTTATATGATGTTGGTATTATTTAGTAGTTTATATTTATGTAATTTAAATAAATTATGTCATTAAGAAATGGAATTTTGTTCAGTTTTAGGAGAAAAAAGGTAGCCAAGAAATTTTTTGCAGCTCATCTCAGCCGGTTCGTGTCTAGAACCGGCTGTAAAAGATCTTCTCAGCCGGTCATTTGAAAAAACCGGCTGTGATGAGTCTTCCCGGCCGGTTGGTTAAACCAACCGGCTGTGTTGACGCCACGTCCACCGGACGAGCCAGCAGCCACGACGTCATCCCGCCGCGCCGCCACGTCCACCGGCCGCAACGACACGTCCACCGGCCGCGCCGCCACGTCATCCGGTCAAACTTTATAAATTGGGTGAAAAAAAGGGGCACGGGAGGGGATTCAAACCCTGGCCTTCACCGCCCCGAGCAAGGGCTATACCACTAGACCATCGATGTGTTATTAACGGTTCTGTCTAAATATCTACATATTAGGTATGCGCTGCACATCGCAGCCGGCTCATTGTATGAGTCGGCTGTGATATGCTATCGCCCACCGACGGCCAGCCATGATATCACAGCCGGCTCCTTATAGGAACCGGCTGTGATGTCTCTGACAGCCACAATGGGCCCCTGTCGGCCACTGAGGGGTTAGCTAGTTCATCACAGCCGGTTTGTAGGCCAAACCGGCTGTGATAGCATGGCCCCAAGCCAACTATAAATAAAGCCTCCCCTTCAGTCATTTAGCTCACAAACACTTCAGCTCACGTCTTTCTCACAAACACTTCACCTCGCGAGTCTGGGCAGCAGGAAGCTTGGCTTAAGCTTCCTTGGCAATCATGCAATTGAGTAAGATTTTTTATTCATTTGTTATATAGCTCATTAAGCTTATTCATTTGTTAGTTATATAGCTCATGCATACTTATTCATTTGTTAGTTATATAGCTCATTCATTTATTTTTTGCAGAGTGATTTGTTGTTTTAAAGAGTATTATTCATTTTGTTTAACATTTGTTTATTTTTTGCATAGTGATTTGTTCGTTTTAAAGAGTATTATTCATTTGTTTATCATTTGTTTATTTTTTGCAGAGTGATTTGTTTATTTCAAAGACTCGAGTCTGGCAACTACGTAGAAAAATTATGTAGAGTGTTTGCCCTCTAAGACATCTCCTTTGAAAGATGTAGAGTCTAAAAGAAACGTACAACAAGACCAACCGCGAGACCAAGGATGCAGGTTGGATGTCATATAGGAATATTGTAATAATTTTTCAAACGTGTTTTGACACACAATATCTGGTGCACGTAAAATATACGTTCACAGACGTTGACCCATCGTGCAAAATGGGCCATGGCCAGTGAACATATATTTTGGGTGGACCAGATATTGCGTGCCACTAAAATACGTTTGGAGGAATATTTCAATATTCCTATATGTCATCCAACCTGCGTCCATGGTCTCTCGATTGGACAAATACATCTTCAAAGGACATGGCTTGGTGTGTTTCTATATGTCATCGATCCAACCTTCTTGTAACCTTTATCGTGTACTACATATTTTGTAACCTTTATTATAATAAATTAAGAGCATTTTGGTGTGTCATAAATATATTATGGTACTTAAACAATTTTATTGTAATAAATATATTCATGCATGCATGTTTGATGAAAGGAACAAGAAAAAATGTGGTAATTAAACAATTTTATTGTAATAAATATATTCATGCATGCATGTTTCATGAAAGGAACCAGAGAAAATGTGGTACTTAAACAATTTTATTGTAATAAATATATTAATGCATGCATGTTTGAAAATATTCATGCATGTTTGAAAATATTCATGCATGCTTCATCCTATTAATGCATGCATGAATGAATATATCCATGCATATAACCTAATAATTTTTAATTATAGAAAATAAATCTTTAACATTAACCTTGATTAGTGACATTAATTGCTGACAAGAATTTATTGTAATTTATTATTGACATAAATTGGAATCTGGCGGTGCCATCACAGCCGGCTCAGGACTTCAACCGGCTGTGAAGCCACTTTTCACAGCCGGCTCGATTGGTGAACCGGCTGTGAAGGTCCTTTTCACAGCCGGTTCATGTTTAGAACCGGTTGTGATAAGCTGCCATCCCTATAAAAAAGGGCAACCGGCACTCAGTGTGTCATTTGTGCGAGTGGTGGCCGGTCAGGGAGGTTGCAAGGTTTCTTGGAGCTGCTGGAGAGAGGGGAAGGACTTTCAACGCTCCAAAGGTATGATTTGGTTTGTTTCAATGCTTCTTATATATTGTGAATCAATTAGTTTCAATGATTCGGTGACTATGACAGTGATGTCTGGGTGGCGTGGTGAGTCTAGAAGATAGCGTGCAACACCTCGACGTGGAGGTCCTTCTATTCATGGGCCACCGTCATTGTGCGTACCCCCAGAACCACGCCCTCCCGGATTTACCTTGGCTAGCGGCGCTGTCGTTCAGCCTGTGCCGCAAAATCTACGTTATGATAGGGTAAGAGACAAAATTGAAATTTTTTATCTCTCTATTAGTGACTTAATGCTAAATCACACTCTACGTTATGATTATTACAATTTTTGTTGAACTTTATTAATTTAGGTTGTTGATCCAATCAACTTTTTGAGAGAGGTAATAAACTCAATAACTGGAACTCTCCCTCTAGTCGTAAACGAAAGAACGAGCAATCGCAGAGGGAGAGTAGTGATATTAGTCTTGAGGAAGGAGGCTTTCGTGATCCAGAGCGGGGAGAGAGAGTTGTTATCCATGTTAATTCCAGACCTCGAGAACAAGCATATGTTGCTGCGGCAGAAGCCGTGAGAGAGGCACTACAACAATTGGAAAGTGAGACGGGACACATTTTTCCTGACTACCAGCCGGCACTCAGTGCGACGTCAAGGGAGAGGAGGGGAGAGCCACTCAGTGTCATTTGTGCTAAATGATTTAATAAGAATGACAGTAAATAAGCTAAACACTACAGGATTGACAGTAAATAAGCTAAACACTACAGGATCTTGGTGGAGTTGAACCACCTTCCGTCCGGGCAGGCAGGCAAAGCAACCAGTCCACGGAGGACCTCACCGTGTTGAGATAAGATCCAGAGACCGAATCAGGATGACACAGACGACTAACTTAATTTTGTTGACCACATTTTTGCTGCCCTTATAATTTATACAAACATAAATTTTGTTGACATATCAAATCATTTCCGTGTTCAGATAACCAGAGCAGGACACAGACGACTGGAAGACTCACACGAACATCAAATTTTGTTGACCACACTTTCGTTGATCTTATTTGGTTCAAACCAAAATTTTGTTGACATACCAAATCATTTACGTATCCGAATATCAGTTGACAAATCAAATCAAATCAAATCACTGAACTAACACATTGGCAAACCACATACTCAGTAAGTTATATGAAATGAAAACCACGACAGCACAGATCTGCCCCCAGAAGTAACAGTTTGAAAACCTACATAAAAAATGGGAACTGCTTCGAATGCGACCAATGATGATAAAGGGATAACAATAAATTAACAGCTCGGGATATACCTTCTGCCAACCCTTTGCTCCACTTTCTCGTCCGCCAACGAACTGAGAGGTTAACTCATCTGCCTATACGAACTACTCTTACAGCTCAAAGCTCAAGAAATATGATAACACAATAGCAACACATTTAAAAAATAAGCATAGCATCAGTCACCAAAGATGAATCACGTACATCACCATAAAAATCACTGTGCAGATACCAAACAGCAAATGGGACCCCACCAGTAGTGAAATAATGCTTCCTCGCACACAGGAAAGCTTGAGCAATAATACCGCCCCCATTAATTTTGATCAATAAGCTTCAGTAATGCTTCAAAAGTAACCTCAAAACTCTTCAGGAAGCTTCGGCAACACAACAACTCTTCAGGAAGCTTCAGCAACAGAACCACTCCAAGCAACAGCTTCATAACTCCAAATGACCATGTCCAGTAAGCTTCAACAGTAACGACAGAACTCCAAGTAGAGCAGGCTGCTTACTTCAGAACCCAGGGGCAGGAAGCTTCTTTGGTGTGATCCTCAGTAGCCAGTACATGTCCTTACAACTTATACAGGAAGACAAATCGCACTTGCACAAGCTGATTACAGTAAACCAATTGCCAAGCTGATTACAATAAACCAATTGCCAAGCTGCATCTTGCATAAGCACTACAGAACTAAATATCACACTTGGACAATATTGATTGATGTAATTGAGCATTCGCAGTCTGAACAAATATAACAAATAACTTGCAAGGCCAACATATATAGAACTTCATGTATCCAACATAAATCATAAGAGTTGGTAATGAATCATAAATCAATAAAAATACAAAAGAACCAGCATAGCAACTGTTAGACATTGGACACATCGTTTAGTTGTCAGAACAATGTACAGCTGATAGTAGGCTGAAGGCATATGTCATCAGAAATCAGCAGTTATTATTGCGAGTGTTTAATTTGTTCACTTCGTTAGTTCATTTTCACATTAAATTTGGTGTGCATATTTATAAACCAAAGATTTGGTCAGTGGTGTCAGACGTATGGAAGAACAGTTGGTGCAACATGAATACGCACCAACTAAAATTAAGCAAGCATGGATAAGCCGTGAAATTACAAGTTAATGAAAGCCGTCTTGAAAGCAACAAAATCGTTGCACTAACTTGCGTACTTGTGAGTTATGAAAGTTTAGAAAACTATCTGATCAATGCAACAGCTTAACTACTAAAATTAAGCAAGCATGGATAGGCCGTGAAATTACGAGTTAATGGAAGCCGTCTTGAAAGCAACAAAATCGTTGCATTAACTTGCGTACTTATGAGTTATGAAGGTTAGAAAACTATCTGATCAATGCAACAGCTAAACTACGAACGATTATAGTAGCAGCATATATATATTATAAGTTGCAACAGCAAAAGGACAGATGATTATAATAGCTTTGCGTGTAGTGAAGGTCGTAAAATTTATTTATCCAGTGTGTATTGCAACTTGGGATTGCCAATTGTACCTTGCGTGATGCGCTGTAGCTCCTCGCCAAATTGTAGCATGCCGAGAGGTATATTGGTGAGACGTTGCAGCCAACAAGATGAAGCAGGGGCACAGGGACACGAGGGGAGGGAGAACCCGGGGTTAAAAAAAATATTCCCCCGTGCGATCTCCCACCCCGGCACAAAATCATCATCTTTATTACGGTGGCCTGCCATGCGAGCGCACCCATCATGGCAAAGGCCTTAAGATGTCACATTTCTTTTTTCCCCACATCTTCCTCTTTTTTCACATTTTTTTTCTTTTCTCCTCCCGAGCCCACACGCAACTCGCTGGTTACATGTGTTCAGCTTACCTTAGCTCGCCTCACGGATTTCTCCGAGAGTCATCTCTTGATCTAATAATTATCGAAATTCCATCCAATAATTATCAATACAAAGAGATATCTTCTTTGAAGTTGGAGCAGCCACACCGGCGCGACCCTCCGACGCCTTCGGAACCGCCAAGAACGCCTCAATCAACACCCCAATCGCGCCGAGACGTCCAGGCTCTGAAGGTCAGCAGAAAACAGACAAATCGAGCGGTAAGGCACCATACGACCAACCAAAACAGACCAAATCAACACGGGTTCCTTGGGGGAAGGACTAACCAACATCATATCAGACGCGCCCAAACACGCAAAGCCCCCGTGCGCACAGCGACGCAGCCTCGTCTCGATCCGAGCCGGCGCACGCGCAGATTAATCAGATCTGAACCTGCACATCACAAAACAACACCAAAGTTTCGTAGCTAGCTCCTTCATCAGACCAGCATCCGATTCACAAATTACAGGGACAGGTATTAGCTAGGTGTTCGATCTGTATTTAGACTAGATCTAGACGAGATAGGAATTTCGTGCTAGGGAACGCGGCAGATTCAGGACCGGGTAAAGGCAAGGCCGCAAAGCGGGGTGGGTAGGCAGACAAAAGGCTAGGGTACGCGGGTGGTGCGGGACGATTAGCAGAGGAATCCAAGGTATTTATTGTCCGGTTGGAGGGATCCGACGGCGGCGATGAGGCGGTTCGAGTCGGACCGCAGGATGGCGAGCACGTGTCCGAAGCTCATTGGCGGTGCCACGTCGATTGCGTGGGCCGACCGCAACTTGCGGGAATTAACGTCACTGCGTGCGTCATTGTTCTTTCAGGATCTGTTGCGGATGGCAAATCTGTGGCCAACCGTTGTCGGTGGTTGTGATTGGTTGGTTCGTCGTGGCGGTTGCCAACCCTCGGACTGGGCCTTTTGGGCCTCGAGTTATATGGGCATGGGCACCGCACGGACGGACAAACTTTATTGGAAAAAGTCCTTCCACCGTCCTTCAACTCAACGAAGTTTGGTTTCAGTCCCTAATCCGGAAAACCGGGTATCCTACATCCCTGAACTATCTAAACCGTCTATTTTTAGTCCCTCGTTGGTTTTGATGGTGGTTTTCAATGACGTGCAGAGGGCCCTGCATGTCAGGGGTGGGCCCCACAGTCTTTCTTCTCCCCTCCTCCTATGTGGAAAGCAGGTGCGGCGCCTACACCGACGAGGGAGGGATAGGGTGGCGCGTGGGAGGAAGGAAGCGCCGCCGCTCCCGCCGTCGGCCGCGCCCTCGAGGTCGCCGTCGCCGAAGCTCCTCCCGTGGTGCAGAGGAGTCGCTGCCCCGACCGGCCTCTGCGGGGAGAGAGAGGGGGAAGGGAGCTGGGGAGGCGTGGGCGCCGCCGCGCTAGCCTCCGTGCCTCCGCCTGACATGCGGGGGCCGCTGCTACGTCATCGAAAACCACTATCAACACCAGCGAGGGACTAAAAATAGACGGTTTAGATAGTTCAGGGACGTAGGATACCCGGTTTTCCGGATCAGGGACTGAAACCAAACTTTGTTGATAGTTGAGGGACGGCGAAAGGACTTTTTCCAACTTTCTTTCGGTCATGTGGGCTTGCTATGGCCTCCTTCTTCAATTTAGCCTAGTTTGCTTCCTAGCTCCTGGTGAATCATGGAGAAGAGACCTTTCGATAATTTTGCAGAAAAAAAAATGTGTTCGTGTTGATGAATTCATTCAATCAATCAACAAAAAAGATAAAACTTTGATGCGACGTCGCCAAAAATTCAACACACGCGATTCTCGAGAAGAAAGAAAGCAGAAAAATTATCGCGAGAGTATGCGACATGCTCTATTTCACTCTATTATTACCTGACATGGGCCGTGGGCCGGCCTTATTACAATCCTACTACATTTTCCAACCTTACCCTGTTCTTCTTTTTACTCTGTCTATCTATACATTCTTCTCCTATCTCCCTCCTCCTTTCATGATGACATCTACAATAATCACGAACCACCAAACCCCAAAACGCAACGAAAATTTGTACTCTCCTCTGTACTCCCCTGCTAGACACGTACGTACGTACCGTGCCACTAAATTGTGCTCTCGGTCAAAACGCTGTGCTCGCCGGCGATCCTCTGGACCCTGATCGGGAGGCCCTTGGGGAAGTCGACGAAGGGGTAGACGAAGGCCTGGTCCGGCTCCGCCAGCTCCCACCGGAAGTTGAGCACCAGGTGGTGCAGGAAGATGGCCATCTCCAGCTTCGCCAGCTCCGACCCGGCGCACAGCCGCGGCCCGCCGCCGTACGGCATGAAGCTGCTCGGCGCGTTGCTCTGCAACAAAACACCAAGCAGAATTAGACACCTGCAGCGATGCTGTTCGGAGAATCTAGATCATTTTTATCTTATTATTGGTGGTTCATCGGTGAAAGTTCAGGGAATCTAGATCATTTGTCTTCTTGGCGGTTCATCGGTGAATGGAGATCGCAGTCCCTACACTCCCTAAGTCGCTGACGACGGCGCCGCACATCCCAATCGATTTGCGACGGATAAGATTATCGATGTGTTTGCGACGGATGGATTCCACGCACTCTGCTGGCTGGATCCCAAGCTCCCAACGTGCCGTTCGTTTTCCAGTTGGACCGTATGATCTTGGTTCTTGGAGTCTCTCGTCCACCGGGAAAGCCCGGCTGCCTCTAGTCATCGGAGGTAGAGTGCAGCTGGCAAACTAGCACGTCTCTTTCGATCGGACCACGACGGAGATCGGGCGCACGTGTGGGCGTCGAACATTCCCTTTCGCGTCAGGCCCATGCTCCTATCAATAATGGAGGTCAGCAGAGTAGGCGTCGTGTTTTCGCTGAAAATTCTTCAGTCTTCAGAGTTGGCACACATTTATCCCATGCTCCTTTTTCCAGATTTTCTAATAAAAGCGCACGACGTGAAGGTTAGCGTACAATCGGATTCACTGGAGGCTGGCATCCAAATGCTCAGATATTTTCCTCTCCGTGATGGATTGGTGATCGGTGTTCATGTGATGTCTACTAATTGGTTTCAGTTAATTTGTGTCTAGACTGAAACTTAGTCTGCAGAATTTCAGGGGCAGCCACTGACCTTCCATCTCCAAGGGTTGAACTGATTGGGATCCTCGTACAACGACGAATCCAGATGTACCGCCGCCAATACCGGCAGAATTTTCCATCCCCTCGGTATGTCGTACCCTTCATTTTGACAGAGACAATATGGAAGCAGAGAAATGTTCAGTACATACTACATGATGTTCTTGCTGCATGTGTGTGGTAAAATTCAGAATTTCAAGGTTATGAGTGAGGAGATCAAACCTACCATTGTAATGTACATCTCGGATGACCTTCCGGTGCAGGAACCTGACAACGTTGCCAAGTCTCAGAGTCTCGTTTATAACCTGCAAAGAAACAAAAAGGAAACTGTTAAACGAAAACATACCTACCATTTTCTAAGGATTTGAAGTGCTTCTAGCAGCCATCTCTGACAAGGCATTTGACATCTACTACTATGTTTTAGGGTTTGCGACAAGCTTTCAGCATCTTTGGGGTTCGATCTGTCTTATTAGACTTGATTGGCTAGTTTTTTAACCCCCTGATCAGTTGATAATTGGCTGGGTGATGTCTACATGCGAGTTCAGCTTGTCCCGTTTGCACAGCGAGATACAACACAGATACCCTCTTGTTGTATGCTAGCTATGCAAGAACAATGTGTAATTCTAAAATCTCAACGCATCTCCACTGTTGCAAAATGCCAGACCTCACCCTCTAAAAGCTTCCAAAGCAAAATAAAAAAGAAGCAGCAGAAACTCTGCTGGGAGCGCAAGCGGACGCCAAGCACTCCAAAATTGGCCAGCCAATTATTCTGACGAGCCTTTCGGTCTCCGTTCGTACATGACGATTCCGGGAAGTTGCTATTCTGTACGACGCAACTAGACGAGACGGTTTGTGCTGGTAGGAGTTGGACAGAAGCAGGCTTGTGGTAGCAACCAGCAGAGCGTACAGCGATCTCGCACTAGCATTGCGATGGAAAGAACGATCAGAACAAGGGGCACTTACACATTGCGTGAAAACCATCTCCTTGTAGTCTTCCCAGCTCAATTTGGACGCCCCTCGTAGCCTTTGTCTCCTAGCAATCTCGAGATGCTCTTCCTGCAACTCGTATGTCAGTGTAACAATATATATAATTCCATGGTATGTATGTTTTCTTTGACCAAACATCTAATTTAGTGTGGAAAGTTTGAAAATGATCGGTGAGAGCTAGGTGGATGAAAATAGTAGGCTTTGAATTTGTACCCGGAGTTCTTGGACAGCCTTAGGGCATCCTTCAAGGAAGAAGATGGCGAGGGCTAGTGCCATTGACGACGTCTCGTGCCCGGCGAAGAGCAGGCTCAGCAAGAGGTCCAGGATCTGTTCCTTCGAGAGATTGGATTGCTTCAGCGCCCATCCAAGAAGATCATCTTCCTCTACACTTGAGTTCTCCTTGCTCATTTTCTCAAGCCTATCCTCCATTTTCCTCTCTATTACTCCAAGTA
Organism: Cenchrus fungigraminus; assembly: GCA_036936925.1. Lineage (NCBI taxonomy): Eukaryota > Viridiplantae > Streptophyta > Magnoliopsida > Poales > Poaceae > Cenchrus > Cenchrus fungigraminus. The sequence goes on along the minus strand of CM072776.1, from coordinate 90,617,743 downwards.
TGGACGCGCGTGACTACAAAAAAAAACGACAATTGCATGATGTGATGATTTTGAGATCAATGAAAGCAATTTATTAGTGCAAAGTCCCTCTAATTTGCAAGAAAATATTGTACGTTAGTACGTACTATCATTTAGGGTTTGCCTAACTGCCTATAGGTCTAGGGAAATGTCTTGTCATAGGCTCATAGCTGTCTGTTTTGGAGAAAATTATGTCCTTTCATTTGGAAGTAAAAAAAAACGATACGTAACTACTGCCAAATATGGATAGAGAGGGTTCAATCAGTATTCAGTAGCCCATATTTTCCTTCTCTCATGTTCATCCATTTATATAATCAATATAAAAGATGGTTGATAAAGTTTTGCTTTTTCAGGTATGGAGGATGCATGGGCATGATTGAATTCAGCTAATAAAACAGCCTGCCTCTATTTCATTAACTGCTAAGTTCAAATTATAAAGTCTCTAATCACTTGCTTAACAAAAATGAATGCGGATCTAGCGTGTCAAGGAGTTGGTCAGCAGTTGAATCATGATAAATGATGGATTCTCCCACCACATAATCATGTGAAGCTGTGGAGATTGATCATTAGGTTTTTTCTCTGGGGGGGGCCCCCCCCCCCCCCCCCCCCTCAAGCCTACCTCCCTAAAAAAAAGAGTAGAAATCCCCACATGCAATTGTATGATGCAAAGATCCTGTGAATAAAGCAAGCATGCATGCTGCAGCTGGGAGCAATCACTAAAGATCGTTTGAGGGTGACCTCACAGGCAGTGAAAAGTGGGCAGCATTTTTATGGGGCCATGAGTGATGTGGGGAGAAAGTATGATGTAGCTAGGGAAATTAAATAAAATAAGCTGTAAATATAACAAGCCTCTGATCTACTAGTATGTTGTAAATAAATCTAGCTTTCAACTATGTGGTAGTTAGTAGAAACCCTGATACAAGATAAACATGCATGTGCTTGCTGAGAAAGCCTTTGTCTCGCCTCTACTTCGCTCCGTCTAAGTTATATGTCATTTTAACTCATACATTACTTTTACTATATATACATTTAAACATAGCAACATGTATCTAAGATACACGGCAAAATTTATGAATCTTAATTAAAAAGTCAAAACGACATATAATTTGAAACAGAGGCAGGTAGCAATTACTATCGTCTACCACAACTACTGTTTTCTTTTACCCATTTTGTGGATGCACAAATCCATTGTGCAGAAAAGATCGCATGAGCCGACAGATGTGTGCATATCCAAGTGTCTGTAGCAGGAAAGAGATGATCCACTGGTCTCTCTGATTGGACGTGTTTATTAGGACGTGTGCATAACAACACAGCGATCCTTGGACCATCCACAAATAAATCTGAAGCCCACACTGCTCTCGTGTCACGTAGTATATAGCAATCCGACCCGGCCCTCTTCTTATAATACAATATATACATATCGCTCTATATATTGATGGACCATGCGTGCGGCGCCAAACGAAACTTGCAACCTATCTCTATCTACTACCTTTCGCAATTTTGTTTTCCTGAGCAGGAAGTACCAAACAAAACGTTGACAGGCTAGGGATGATCATATATGTATATATACATATATACAAAAAATATATATATATATATATATCCCTGTAGCTGCTAGCTCCCGCGCTCGTGTGCATCATATATTTCAGATAGAAAACGTACAGAACGCCGTAGCGGTTGTTGCGCGTAGCTAGAGCAGCGTTTGATGAAACGTTGGTTGCCGCCTATTTTTGGAAACAACAAATAAAATCCGTGCGCGCACGGGGGCAGGGGGAGAGGGACAGCAAGGATCACCCACCTTGAGCGCCTTCCAGTAGGCCGTGCCCGGGAAGTTGAGCGGCGCGGACACCACGCCCTTCATGAAGGTGATGTACTCCAGCCGCAGCTGCTCCGTCTCCTCCTCGCCGGGGTCCATGCTCATTATGTTCTTCGCCATCAGGTTAAACGTGAACTGCACTCGTAAACCGCACGCCGGTTGTTAGCTAGCTTGTTGCGGCGATGATAGATCCTTGCTTAGCTTGTTAAGTTGTTAGCTTGCATGGATCGATCGGTAGTATGTGTGGCACCATGCGTGGAGCTAAAGCATTTTTAGCTAGAGAGATCAATCATCACTGGTGGCTGTACCGTACCTTCTTGGCCTCGTGCTGGGCGGAGAAGGCGCCGTCGGCGGGCGGCCATGACCGGAGCACCAGCAGCGTGTGCCGCTCGACCTCCGGGAGCAGCACGGCGCGGAGGCGGACGGAGCTGAGGAAGTTGAGCGAGATGGCGCGCATCTCGCGGTGCGCGTCCCCCACCAGCACCAGCATCGACCACTTGCCCAGGATGCCGCCGATGCTGCGCGGGTAGCTGCACTCGAACAGCCGCCCCTCGTTCTGCATGATGTACCGGTTCAGCCCGGCGTCCGCCGACACCACCGTCCGCTCCCCGAACAGGCTCGACCGGTATATCTTCCCGTACCTGCATGCACAGCACACGCACGGCGGCGGCCAAGGCCAACAGTAAGCTACGACTGCGTCGTGCGTGTGAGCTTAATTGATTGTGTGTGTGTGCAACGGCGGTGCGCGGCGGCGGCGACAGACCGTGCGATGTGCTGCTCCATGAAGCGGCCGATGGAGGTGGCCGGGTGGGGGCGGAGGTAGCCGAAGGTCTCGCCGACCCAGGGCCAGCCGGGGGCGCCGGGGGGCAGGTTCGGACGCTTCTTCTTCGTCGGCCGCCACCGGTGGTGCGCGCCGTGGCATTTGGCGACGGTGGTGGTGTAGAAGGTGAGGAGGGCCAGCAGGATGAAGGGGAGGAAGAAGAGGAGCTCGCTGGTTATGGAGGCCATCATGGCACCCATAAGCTCCTACTGATCAGAGGCCTCTAGCTTTGCTGAAATTTATTTCCTGCCGCTTGCTGCCCTGCCTGATCACTCACCCGCTTTGTTGGTTTTTGTGTGTGCGTGTGTGTGTGTGGAGAGAGAAGGAGAGGAGGATGGGTTAGAGAAAGAAAGCAGCGAGCAGAGAGGAAGGGAGAGAGGGAGAGCTAAATTAAAGAAGCGCTTTTAGCTCTGGATTTCTCTCTCTGCAAGTGCAAGCTTCGCGCAAGGAAAAAATTGCTATAGGAAGCTAGGCGCCCACTTCGCCCCCTCGGCTAGCTCTGTGGTGCTCTACTGCTCTTATATAAGTTTTTGAGGTGTGATATAAGTTTTTGAGGTGTGTGACAGGTAGGGATGAAAACGGATCGGATACGGACGGATACTGCGGATACAGATACAGATAATTTTTCTTTCTCGGACTGAATTCTCGGATCGAATACGGATACGGACAGTATATTTTTTGTCGAATAGTGATATTCATCATATTTGGATCATAGAAATTCAATTTTGAATTTCCGGATACTAATACGGTACGGATAGTTAGGGATATTAAATGTCCGGATTCGAATACGGTCTTACCATTTGAGTGTCTAACCCTTTCGGTCGGTCGGTCGGTCGGACGGATAATATCCGTACCACTTTCATCCCTACTGACAGGGAAGAGGTTCTCTGCCAGAAATTTTTTCTTTCTTCGGTGCGGCGCAGGGAGTTGGCCGGGTCGGTGCATGTGCATCTCCAACGTTTAATTTCTCCTGCTTCCCCGAGGCTCTGCTGTGCCGACTGAAATCACGAATTTGTTCAGTTGAATGGTATGAGCACGCGATTTTAGTGCCCAATCGATCTTCTTCTAGTACCGGGGAGGGGGTGGACAACAAAAAATCGAAGTTACCATGGTACAAGCGACCAGGGTGGATTCCATAGCGCAAGCATTGTGGATGTTAGAGTGCACAATGAATTTCAGTCCTACGTGTTGACGTCCCATCAGAGCCCACAACAATAAATGATAGATTTAACTCAACAAAAAAAAACTTGATATGTAATGTCTCCACCATCAATTTTTGACGTGGATTAAATTTGACAATATTTTTCGTCATACATTGTTTCATATCACAAGCAGCCCATGTGATTGGTGGGAAGATGTTCTCCCAGATTTGGAGTCCAACTCTCCAATCACAACACAATCGTGTGATCATCTGAAGACGTTCACAGGCTCCTCTATCACCATGTGACCCCATGATGTTTCAGATTTTCCGATATTTAGTTGTGATACCAATTGTTAGAGTGCACAACAAATACTATGTTGGCCCGCTATACCCATATAGGCAAGCTCGCCCTCCCCATGCCACCAAACCCAAATCCACTGAAATTTGCTTCAACCTAAAAAAAACAACTTGATAATCGAGGGAGGGTTGTCTATAGCTATATGTTGTGCTCTCCACCATCAATTTTCAACGTGGAAGATATATAGAAAACTTGTGATGAATTTTAGATAAAGTAATAGTGAATAGAACCAAACCTAAGATAAACTAGTTGTCTTTTCTATTAATAAGAATAAAATAAGCATCCAAATTCGAACTAGACGAAGGACTCGAACTTGCGTGGTTAGAGTGCATGACTAGACCTCCCATACTAACATACTCCCTCCGTTAGTAAATGAAGTCGTTTTCGGAGAAGGTTTGACTCAAACATTGAGAATATAAATCATGAATGATTTTTAAATCGTTGAGTTTGGAAATGTAAAAACTACATGAATAAATTTGTCTTGCAAAATACTTTCATAAAAGTAATAGATTTGTCTTGCAAAATACTTTAAAAGTGTACATATGTTAGTTTGTAATAAATATTTTTATAAAAATAAGAAGTCAAAATTGTACTTTGGAGACCGTGTCGCTGTCCTAAACGACTTCATTTACCAAACCGGAGGGAGTGTGTTGAGTTAGGCTCACTTCCTTAACCCTTGGGTTTTGTGGATATATATCATCACTAATTAGACAGCACTAGGGACTACATATTATTATGATGCAGTGACAAATTTACCCTTTTATGATATAATAACTAGTAATAACTAATAATAAAAGGTATTCACATAATTAAAAGTTGCCTTCCCTTTCATAAAAAAAGTTGTTTTCTCCACACGACCATAAAGCAGCACCATGTGTATGGTAAGTCCATATTACCATACATTATTGGCATTTTCTTTTAGCAAAACAATATTGGCAATGGTGGGGATAATGTGGATTTAACAACACTGGTGTGCGTGACTAATTTTACTACAAATACTTAATAAAAAATTAAAAAAATTCATGTATGTGGCATGCGTGTATTGTACTGTTATGGTGTATCTGAATGTGTGCCCTCATGTTTTAAGTTGCTAGAGAAATAAAATAAAATACAACAAAACTATCTTATTCATTTTGGGAATCAAGTCCTATAATCCGTATTGGTTTAATTTAGGTATACACAGACACATACAGTACTGATTAATGAACGACCTAGACCTATATTTATTACTGCATACAACTTGTACTGTATGCATGGATGGCTGCAAAAGGAATGATCCAGCCGGTCAGAACAGTATTGCGCGCCAGATCAATCTAATTCCTGCTACTTGATAGTGTTCAGTATCGAGGAAAAAGCCAAAGCCCTAAAGAGGTTGGGCGATACATTTATCGAGGAAGGGTTTATATCACATCTGTTGGCAGGTCTCTGGATTTATCAATCTAAACCCTATAGAAAGTCTGTATCATCTGACAGATAAATAGTTTACGTGCAACTAGACCTTGTCAGATTAGCTGTATATGCATGAACCATAAGAAAAACTGTCTCCATTCTAACCGCCATAAAGAAAATAGGATCATTCCGTTCTTTTTTACAAGAGGTTTTTTACGGTACACAATACAACCTGTACGACCGGTTGAAAAAGGATTCGTATCTAATAAAAAAGGACCTATATGCAAGGATCCGACGGTTGAGATTAATTCTATACGACTATTCTTTTAGTTGTCGTACGGTAGTATTCAAAGGTCGTATGGGTAGTATAAGGGTATTATCAAAAATATAAAATGGTATTGTTGTAATATAGGAGATAAAATATATGAAATGTTTTAGTTAGTATAAGGGGCAGCGGGGAATTTTTTCCAAATAATATATATCTATCAAATTACCATTTTACTTGTAGGGAAACAACCGAATAAACCGATAATACGACCGTTGAGTCGTATTGTGTACCGTAAAAAACCTCTTTTTACAATGTAATTTTATATAGGAATATAAATTTAGAATTACTTCAAGTGTCAAGTGTACCGATAATGATTTTTTATTCAAATATAATAGCCGGTTTCAAAAGTTTACTTGAACGGATTCTAGAGAATGGAAATATATAGTAAACCACATTTAGCAATGCAAAGAGAGCAACTCCAAGAGACTAGCTATCTTGACTTAATTAGCTAAAAAATGGAAAATTTGTCCAAAAACTCAATCCAACAGACTAGCTAAACTTGCTCTCGCTATCCTCCGCTAGTTGAATCGGGGAATATAAATTTAGAATTACTTCAAGTGTCAAGTGTACCGATAATGATTTTTTATTCAAATATAATAGCCGGTTTCAAAAGTTTACTTGAACGGATTCTAAAGAATGGAAATATATAGTAAACCACATTTAGCAATGCAAAGACAATTAAGCAAATATAACGCACCTTCACCAAAAGAGATTCCTGCAGGCCGCATCAATGAAGGCTTAACAGTATGGATATATATAGATGTATTGTGGAACATGAATATTATAAGCTGCTGCTCTGTCAAGGGCTCGAGCAGTCGTGCTTTTGGAATATGTTCAATACTAATAGTATTCGAATTAAATATCACCATCTTTCTGTTGATTCCAGCTCAATAACGAAATCGAGTGGCTCTGGAGTTGATTGATTGGTCATGTTCATGCAGCATTGATAGTCTTTTCGGTGGATGAATGGCGGAGATGGCCCCTGGCGTGAAGGAGCATGGAATTGAAATCATCAAAAGGAGGGGTCTGGATCCAGATTTCCAGATAGGCCAGCATCATTGTTAATCTGGTGCCATGGGTAGATGATTAGGGTGATGTTTACTGATAATTTTTTAAATGATGTACATAATTCAGTGGCTGTTGCGGTGGTCCCATCTAATAATGCTGTGGTGCTGTGCCTTTGAGGATTGACAGAGTTTCAAAATAGCATCTGTTGCACAGGCTCAGACTGACAAAAGTCAAGCATGGGACGCAAAATAAAATTTGTAAAAAAGAATCCTCAACGTCATTACATAAATTTTCAGAGAAGAATCTGGCCAAGCGTACGTATTAGTGTTGAATATAACTTTCTTTTATATTCACAATATGTGGACGAATAGTTGTTCTGAGGAGCTGCAGCTCAGGACAAAGAAAACTTGCTAGCTAGCTGTAGTTCCAAAAATACACTTGATCATGTCCGCTTTATTTTAGCATATAGAATCAGGATTATGCACATATATGCTTACTAAAACCTCTTCACCTCAAGTGCTATTAACGCCTTCATTTTGTTTTCTACTCCCTCCATATCAAATTACTATTCGTTTTCCTCTAAAAAAAATACATCCAAAAAATACATCCATCTGTTCCAAATTGTAAGTTGTTTAAGCGTTTTCTAGGTTCATAGATATTATGATGAATGTAGACACACAATATACCAAGGTGCATAGAAAAAACTATGCACATAACTTTTCTAGATGTATATATTTTCTTTTTACTACGTATCTAGGATGTACATATATTTAGGTTCATAGCTTAAGCTACGTATCTAGAAAAAGTCAAAACAAGTAGTATTTTGAGTAGTAGTTATATCAGAATGAATTGTTGCTGCTGAACTGAATGCATGGTAATTCGCCCATGCGCTGCCAACTTGGCCGAGAAGCAGGGTTTAGCACAGTGAGATGATTCTAGAAACCGCGCCGACGTGGTAGCGACGACCGATTACCATCCATCCCCCCGATAAGGCGGATGATCAAGGATTGACCATTCTTCCTAACACGATCCGCGAGACCACAAATTTGGTTCTTTACCCTTGTTTTTCTCGCGAAAACGATCCCTTCAAATCATCATCGATCAGCCCGGCGCGCTGCGTACGAACGAACAAAAAGGCCGAGAGGGAGGGACGAAAGCAGCAGCGTTGTTGTCTTGTTGATGCGCCACCTCCGTCCTCCGCGCGAGCGACGGACGGGGGCCCCGGACGCGACCAAGCACCCGTGCGGGCGCCCAGACCACTGGTGTCTCGACACGTGTAAAGCCGATGACACGACGCGCCGCGGGGCCCCACGGGGCGACCACACGTGTGGGGATGTCAGCCTGGTCGTGCGTGCCGTGGAATCATCACAAGGACACTGGACCGGACGGATGGATCCCGCACCGGTAACTTTTTTTTTTCTCTCACGCTAATCTTAATCTCTTCCAGTGGAGCCCAGCGGGTTGGGGCTTCGGTAATTTCATTCATCCACTTGCAAGGCCACTTTTTTTTATTTTTTGCTCCTCAGGATTCCTCAAATCTTCATTGAACTTTTTTTTATAGATTTTTTCCTTTGTATTTATAATTAAATCAGCTCTAAATTAAACAACGGATAGATTAAACAAGCAGGTTAGTTCGGCGATCACATGGCGCAGGATCCATCCATCAAAACGAATCTCTTTTGGTTCTTCCGGGCGCCGTCAGGTCGCGATCCCGGCTAACCGTACCCTCCGTCTCGCTCCGAGCATTGCATTGTAATGGGAACAAAACCGCACCTCTCTGTGGCTCCGTCGCCGGCACGACGCGGTGGTACCAATCAGTGGGTGCGTGACTCGACTGGGGTGAGGCCGACTGATCCCAACCCGCGCGCGCATCAAATCCATCGATTGCTCGCTCGCTGCTTGCTGCTACGTGCAATGATGCTGCTCCGCCCGGCCCCATGATTGATTTCAGGCCCCCTGACCGATCGATCGATGCAGCATGCCCCTCGCCTGACAAGATCGGCGGCGACGACGACGAAGCTTTGATCGGAAGCATGCCGTCCAATCCGATTGGCACGGCCGCGCGCTCCGATCCGCTGCGGGATCAGCACGAACGGACGGCATGAGAACGACGCCGGTTCCACCGTCAGAATCCGAGCGAGACCCTATATAGTACGTAGCCAAGCAAGTTCATCTCTTCCGATCCGGTTAGCTCGCTCTGCTGTTAGCTTCTGGTACAACTGGTTATAAAGCAGCTCAACAAAAACGACCAAATATATCGTCTCATGTTACCCACAAAACTGTGAGACGTACGGTTAATGGACCATTATCCATAATAATTATTATTATATACTCTATAGTCAGACAAAAATTCAAAATGTCTGCTCGTTTTGTTTTTTTCCTCCATCGAAACATCGTCGAGCTCAACTTGTACCGAGAACATAAGCAAGGCCGCGGCAGGACGCCACGCCACTGTTACGTTTCCCGGTTCGCCACCGCTAGTCGCCCTGGCTGGTAGAAACAAAACAGAGCGTCCTTGGCGCCATCTCCTTCGATAATCTCCTGGCGCACCCGGCCGTGTCGTCCCCGGCCCATACGTACAATAGCGCCAAAAATTGTTGGAAACGAGACAACACCCGAACCGAACCATATATATAGCTAGCGAACGATGACTTGCATCGATCGACCGGCCGGGATATATAGCAGCCGTCGCACATGCGGTAGATAAGCTAGCGTACGTACGTCTTTCTATCTATCGCTCACTGGACGTACGCGTCCTCGTTTCCTTTTCGATCCACAGCGCGCGCCCCCCAGCTAGCGGCGGCGCCGGCGACCCGGCGTGTGTATATACCTGGTGGCTTCACGTTCCATGCAGGTACGGGGCCGGCCGCGTCCCGCTCGGCTCCGCAGATAAGGTTGTCAGCTACCACCGCTAGCTGCTCGCTCGATCCCTTTCGTTTACGTACGTACGTGGGCAGCTGCAACACGACGATCGAGCTCCAAATCTATCGCCTCCGGACCATGTTATGGCGGAAAGCGCGGGCGTTGCCAAGCCGCGTGCAGACTGCAGACGTGCAGTGCCTACTTACTACAGTCGAAATAAAACGGCCTGATGAGCAGCCCAACTTCGTTGTTCCGGGATGTTTGCTTTTGGCACGGGGAAAAACCTCCTATCCTAGCCTGTGTATGTATGTATACGCAGGTGAAAGATGGAAAGGTTTCAGACGATGTGACATTCTTTGTTGTTTGGCTTATTCGAAGTCTTTGTTTTTTCAGGATGTACGTAAATGATCATTGCCTACGCCTCATAATAAGCTGGGGAGTTAGGTTTACCAATAATGTTGGTTTCCAGTAGTGGTAGGACTACCATCTTAAGTAAGACACCTATAATCAGAACTCTGCTTTATTTTGTTTTCCTCTATCTAATTATGGTGGATGACTACTCTTATCTCTTTCCGCTAGTAGTAGTGATTAATTATTTGGTGTTAAAGGGGAAACAATATATATTAATCCCAATGAGGGTCGTGCTGATAATTTCAAGATAACAACATCAGCAAGAGGCTTCACATTGAAACTGTCCCTCAGAGTATGGCTTCATGTTGGTTTCTAGTAATGGTATCTTCTTAAGTACGACACATATAATCAAGACTCTGTATTATTTTGTTTTCCTCTACCCCCCTCTGTCCCATAAAAGAGTGCAATTTTAGTTCTTTTAGGACAGATTAGTGGAGGAATGAAAAGACTCTAATACCCTTATTTATTTGCCAAATGCAGTAAGTTTTGCCATGCAAATCAAATCTGACCACTTAATTAGAAAGGTAATTAGATCTATTTTCTAGAATTGCATTCTTTGTGGGATTTTTTTTTCAAAAGCTAGGATTGCACTTTTACATGGGAAGGAGGGAGTACTCCGTAATTATGATGGCTGAATACTCTTAGCTCTTTCCGGTCCGGTGATTATTTGGCATTAATTTTTATTCAAAAGATATTATTTGGCATTAATTGGGGAGGCAATGAGAGCTTCATACTGATGTTTTCAAGATAACGACATCAACAAGAGGGCAATATGCAGGGGCGGAGCCACCCTATCGGCGGGGTGGGGCGGCCGCCCCAGCTAGAATTGTGCTTTCCCAAGACTTCCCTGCCCCTCTCCCCTTCGTTCAGCTGAGGTCTGGGCGTCACCATGTCTTAGTCAAAGGCTGAAACGAAGAAGGCAATGGGCAAGAAGACGCACAGCTAGGCCTAGTGTGGCCGAGAGAACAGCCCAAGCTTTCAGCAACATACCAAGGTCCAAGGGTGAATTGAAGGTCCAGACCTGCTTGTGACCGACCCGTGATTTCAGAGTCCAGTTCGTAATGGTATTGTTTGATCAAGAACACTTCCATTTAAGAAACCAAAGAACAAACTTCGTCAAAAAAATCTTTGGTCTCCAGACAATTGACAATTGCTTGACTTAAAATACTTGCCATCCAAACCGAAAAGTAAACATACTGAAGATCCGCAAATGTATATATTCTTAGTACTTTGCTTGCAAGTACGTGGTATGTTTTTAGTTCTTATTCTTCAAATTTGAGCAAACATCCTGAGATTTTGCTTGTGTGGCTCATTAATTTTTTTGATATAATTTATGCAATTAGAATATGTTAATGTGTATGAACCGGTATACGGCACACGTTCGCACATTTTTACTTTTGATTTGATTTATTTCCTCGCTAGAATTCGCCCCAGCTATATTATTTTTCTGGCTCCGCCACTGGCAATATGGCTTGACATTTGAAACTTCCGCTCCAGTGCTTGGGGTTTCATGTTGCTATTTAATTTCATGATGATTTATCAGAACTTGGTACTTGTGTTTATCTAGTTTTATTTTCTCTCTTCTTGACTTTGATATCATCATGTGGCAAAAAATCCCATGTAGTAGTATGCTAATACTCCTACTATATGAGAACGAAACCTTCACTTTAAGTAGCCTAGTAGTAATAAGAACTTGTTCGGAATGATGATGGCTCGCACCGGTTTTAATTTTTGAGGAGGAAAGATCTCATGCCATGAAATAGCTCCTTGTGTACTTTTTTCCAATATCGACTTCAATAATTTCTGTCCTGACAGTGCTAAGAGTAGCACCAGCCATTCAGTATTTTTCTTGCCACGGAGATCTTGCTCCTTAAGCTTCGAGGGGTCGAAATGGTGAAAATTTTTTCCAATCTGCAATTTGGCAGAATCAACAGTGTCTTTTGAAATTAAATAAATTATCCCAACACGTCCCTTTTAAGGAATGGTGGAGTCTCCAAATTGGAAGGGGTTTCATTAAGGACGTTCTTGCGGTCCTTCCCCTGCCAACACATCACTCTGCATGGAATCCTGGTTCCTGGTACGGTGGTACCTCCACTTTTTTCAATTTCCTTTTCGTTTCCCTACCCTCAAGTCCTCCACTCCCTCCGTGCTGGTAAAGGAAGCGTCGTCGCCACTCCAGTCTCCACACGCCACTGGTCGGCAAACGGGCAAAGCCTGCGAACCAGATTTCCCATATGCCCAGCACATGTACGTACATTCTAATACTCGTGGACCTTGCAGCATCCCCTGACCGGCACAGGTCAACAATATACAAAACTCCTGCGAGCGAGTACTGTACGGTCGGTGGCAGCCGTGACGGGTGGCCATCTCTCCACGCGCACAACTTTTTCCACGCGCGATCGCTGCTCCTCCGCACGCGGCGGATTTTTTTTAATTTTAACCTTTTTTTTAAATTATTTTTAAAAATAACCTCTGGACAACTTTTTTTTTTCACCGGATGACCCCTTTAGCCGCGTCTGCCGGCGTGGCGCGGCAGCTAGCCTTTGCCGCGCCACATGCGGCGGCGCGGCAGCTGTGCCATGCTGGCGTGGCGCGTCGCGCGGACGCGACGTGGGCCCGGGGCTGTCGCGCCACATGTAACGGTGCGGCAGCGTTGCCGCGCCACGCCGCCTGGCGCGGCAGCGGTGGGCCTACAGCTACGCCGCGGCTCCCTTTCTTCTTCCTTCTCCCTTTCTTCCTCTCCCAGGCCCGACGCCCCCGCCGGCCGCCGCCCCCCCTCCCCCATTCCGACCCCAAATCCGTTGATTTGGGGTGGAAAAAGTGGGGGAAATCGTTCCCCGCGTCCTTGTGAAGGTATTCCCCTACTTCTCTCCCTCTTTTACCGTTGCATTATGTAGATTGGAGAAGATTTTGGTGACCTAGGGTTAGCTCAAGTATTTTGAAATTTAGACGAAATGCAATTTTGTTTAATGTAAATGATGATTAGTTCATACGCAGTAGTATCTCTGCCCGTGTTATTGACGTGTAGAACATGTTGCATGAATCGATTTAATGATGTTGTTGGTGTTAATGTTTAGTGTACTTGATAATGGGTGAAGGTATTACATGGATGCATGTTTATTAGTCGGTTTACCTAACAATTTTGTAGAATAAGACAATATGCATAATGTGTACATATATATATATATATATATATATATATATAACTTATTGAGATAAATTTAATATTTGTTGAACACTATTCTAATGTTGCATTTATATTTATAATAAAATGTCTATTTTAGTAATATGTAGTTATGAAACAAGGTAGTTCATGAAGTTCTTTAAATTTTGTAGATGGATTGTTTAGTTCGCATGTTTCATGGGGGGCAAGTTAAAGAAAATGGAGAGTTTGAGAATACGACAGAGTTAGTGGAAATATTTGATGGTCCGCCAACCTTTAAGGATGTAGTTGATTGTGCAATGGTCAACTATGGAGTTGGAATGCATGAGGTGACATTTAGAGGTCGTTTTGATTGTGGGAAGGCTAGAGCTCATTATGTCTTGATGAGCTTGTCAAGTGAAGAAAATTGGAATCGGTATAAGAAGGTAGTTGGTCAAGCTAATGTGTCATGTCTGGAGGTTGTGGTAGATATTACTCGTGGGCCTAGTGGTAATGTTAACATGAATGAGGAAGTCCTGTTGGAGGTTCAAAATGGTACACAAGAGTCTACAATTTTAGAGGGGGACTTAGGTTGTAGGGAACCTCGTCGGGAGGTTGGGATGTTGGACGATGATTTTCCCAATGATTGTTTTGAGCCGGAAGAAGAAACCATGGACGAGGATGATATATCTGACAGCTCTGAAGAAGGTGAGTCTCAAGATGAGTCTGATGAGGAGGATGTGGAAGAGCAAAATGATGCCAATGCACATGCGGCTGAAGCACTCCTTGGTTTACGTGAGGTTCACTTGGATGGTGTTCAACATGATGATGTTAGAGGACCCTCGGTGAACCATACAACCGTTGAAAGGGAAGTGCACATAAGTAGGCCACCGATCAATACTAGAAATGGTGAAAGTGAACAACACCTACCTAGGCTCCCGGTCAACACTAGAATTGGTGAGAGTGATGAACACACCCAAGCTCAGGACGAATTTGGACTCCCTTCTGTTCGCAATGACAGAGACTTGAGTAGGATCGATAGAGCCATTTGTGATTCTACTATGTTGTTCACAGAAGGAATAATGTTTAGTACTAAGCCTGTGATACATGAGAAAATGTTGTTTGACTCCCTTAAGGAACTTAAGTTTTTCTTGGCTGACTATGCAGTGAAGCATTATAGGCCTTTCACTGTAGTTCATTCGGACAGGAATCTTAGGTATGAAGTAATGTGCAAACAAGGGTGTATGTGGCGTGTATGGGCACGACTGCAGAGAGGGACAGGGAAATAGAAGATTACAAAGGTTGGGGAACCTCACACATGTCGTTCGAGTCAGGTGAAGGGAGTTCACGCACAATTGACTGCAACTTACATTGGAAGGTGTATCTTAGACGTTGTTCGTGAAAATAGTGATGTGACGGCCAGCAGTTTGATCGAGTCCATATTGTTGTTTGCTGGATATCGTGTCAAATATTCAAAGGCATGGCGGGCTAAGCAACATGCAATTGCCTTGCTTTGGGGCGATTGGAAAGAGTCATATGCAAAAATTCCAAGGGTCTTGAGAGCCATGAACCACTTCAATCCTGGGGTTAAATGGTTCCCTTACATGACCGGGTTGCATGTTCGTGACGGTTGTGTTTTAAAGCCCGTTCTTCTACGTGTTTTTTGGTGCTTTCCACAATGTGAAGTGGCTTTCCAACACTGTCGTCCGGTGATACTTGTAGACACCTTCTTGACCGGCAAGTACAGAGGTACACTCATGATGGCAGTTGGTGTAGATCCTGAACAACAACTTGTGCCTTTAGCTTTTGCCTTGGCCGAGAGTGAGAATGACGACAGTTGGTCATGGTTCATGAGGCTCGTTCGCATTAACATACTTGGTACAACGCGACAGGTATGTATGATCTCAGATCGGCACCATGACCTCATAAAATGTGCGAGCGACCACATGGATGGGTATCCACCACTTGTTCATAGGTGGTGCATTAGGCACTTTGCCGCCAACATGTGGCGTCGTCAAAAGAACAAGGAGGTAATAGGAAAGTTGAAGTTACTATGTTCAGTACATACGGAGGACAAATTTAAGGAACTGCACAAAGACTTACTTAAGGACTTGAACGAGAAAGCTAAAGATTGGTTGGAGTATGAAATGGAGGATAAGGACAAATGGGCCCAAGCGTATGATGAGGGGGGTATGCGTTGGGGTATCATGACAACAAACTATTCTGAAAGTGTGAACAACGTATTTAAAGGAATAAGAAGTAGACCCGTCTCGGGGATCATTGAATACTCATTTGAAAAATGCAACGCTTATTTTGTGGACAGATGGCGGAAGACACGTGATTTGTTGGATAACGGGGGTAAAATTGGATCCTTTGCAGATGGGATAATGTATGATGCTGCTTTAAGATCTGTGAACCAATTTGCACAACCATACGGTCCAGATAGAATGATTTATTCTATTCGAGGTTCCTCTACTACTAATGTTGGAGGGGAGAGTCATGGCGGTCGACACTATAGAGTGGACCTCCGGGGCGGTACTTGCACCTATAACAGTCCTCAATTGTTGCATCTTCCTTGTTCTCACTTGATGACAGTTTGCACTGCTAGAGGTCTAGACTATGAAAATGCCATGTACATGTCTGTTTTGTTCTTTAGAGAACACACCATTAAGATTTGGGAATCCAGCTTTGAGCCGTACCTTGATCCGTCACAATGGCCTGAATACGATGGCCCAGAGTACGTGCCACTGCCATCTTTGAAGAAAATGAAAAAGGGTAGGAGGCAAAAGAAGCATTTGAAAGGGGACATGGACGCGTGTCAAGGAAGGCTTGCCGCTGATTATGACTTCAGTGATTTTGAAGCTGATGCGGACAAGATGAAGTATCTTTGCTCAAAATGTCACAAAGAAATTAAAAACTGCAAGTGTCGGAAAAAAAATCAAAGGGCAAGAAATCGAAGTCCACAAAATCAACGGGGACAAATACAAGGAAGGGTGCTTCCAACTCGATGGTATGTGTCGAGGTAGTATGTTAGTAGGGGAAAAATTATGAAAGTTTGTATGCAAGTAATATTTTTTTACATTGCCCATTGTTTCTATTTCTATATACTTAGCTTCAATTTATTTATCATTGTTACTAACTACATTTAAATTTTTTTCAGGATGGCGCACCCAGTGTACCCGCTCCTTGAGGCTGCATATGATGGCAGCCATCGTGCACACCTTCTCGCCGACCTCCACGAGATATTTACATAATCTTCGTCATTTTCTTTAAAATGTTCAGGTTCTTTTTTATCGGACTACACATTGCTAATGTTAGAACTATTGAATTTTATTGTTTTTTCAGGACATGAAGCCGTTGAGGGTGCGAGAGCACTTTCCACTTCCTTGGGACGAGAGATACGCCCCGTACTTGGCTAGAGCGGGCTTCTTGGACATTGCTCTGGTGGTGGTTCGTGGGTTGCCTGTGATGGACGGCCCGTTGTTGTCGGCCTTGGTGGATCGATGGCATCCGGAGACCCACTCTTTCCACCTCCCTTGCGAGGAGATGACAGTCGGCATGCAGGATACAGCCATGATCCTTGGTCTTCCACTTGAGGGGCTGCCAGTGAGTGGGATCATTCAGAGTGCTGGTTGGCGTGACATGGTGGAGTTACACATTGGGGTGAGACCACCAGATGCTGATGAGGGGGATGCGTCGAAGAAGACCTCCGGCGTCAACATAGTTTGGTTGAGGCAGCACTTCACCGTATGCCCCCAGGGAGCTGCTGAGGCTGTTGTAGAGAGGCACGCACATGTTTGGCTGTGGCACTTTGTTGCCACGTTCTTGCTACCAGATGCTGCTGGAAACACTGTGTCTTGGATGGTTCTGCCACTTTTGGGTCAGGATTGGGACAATATCCGTGGCTACAGTTGGGGTTCGGCGGTTCTGGCATGGCTCTATAGACAGTTATATGATGCCTGTAGGCGGAGTGGACAGGACGCGAACCTTGGTGGATGCGCTTACCTCCTGCAGATTTGGATTTGGGAGCGTATTCCAGTAGGCTGACCACACCGTGGGCCAGTTGAGGTACATACAAATCTTTTGTTCTTTATTCATGCAGACTTATATTCATCAGTTATTCATCTTTCAAATTTTGGTACTTTTTTGCAGGCTTGGAATCGGCAGGATTCTCGACCCACTTTTGGATTTGTGTGGAAGACAGCGACAGCGGTACGTGGTCCTCCGGGGAGGAGGTACAAGTTCTACACAAACGAGTTGGATTGTCTTACTCAGGCACAGGTAAAAACCCATGTCCACCAGTTCGTGTTCAATTTGTAAATTATGATTCATCACATATTCTCTAAGCATGCAGTATTTTTGTAGGTGGAGTGGCTACCGTACACCCGCGACTTTCCTCAACACGTCCAGTTCTCACCCATGTGTTTCAGAGACAGACTTCTGTGGAGGTCAACGGTGCCACTCATCATCTACTATGTTGTTGAGTGGCATTTGCCAAACAGGGTGCTCCGCCAGTTTGGGAGGGTACAACCGTCGCCTCCAGAGCTTGTATCCACCGTTCCAGCCTTGCACAAGTAAGAAATAAACTCGATGCATTTTTCATTATTCAGTTGCCATAAGTTGGTTTGTAAATATTGTGACAACCAATTTTGGTATTGCAGGGTCAACAGGCAAAAAAGATACAAGGAGAATGATTGGACGGTGAAGCATGCTAGGTACTTGGACCTTTTGGAACAATCGCCAGAGGATGGATCCTCAAGATGGTCCTGCTTGGCGTGCTGGACCACATAGGGAGTACCTGAGGTGGTACCATACCTCTACAAGAACAAGGATCAGGCCAGCTTTGACGGACGAGCACATTGAAGATGCCCCCTCAGACTCCAACGATGACATAGCGGATGAGTACGACACCTTGACACGTGTGGGCACACAGCCAGCGCGAGCACCTTTGCACGACTACTTGGTAATTTTATCCCACGACAATGTTGTTTGATCACTCCGGTTTCTAAAAATTTGTAGGTCTAACAAGATTTTTTTTGTAGGGACAACAACTTGCAAGGCTTGCCAATGAGGCAGGAGTGGCCATGGAACATGCAAGTGCATCCGAAGGTGGAGCCCTACGCAACTTTGCAGAGGTAGTATTAGTTTTCAAAAATTTAATGCTTCAGTATATCCATAGTGAACATATATTGAATATGTACTGAATTTGTACCAGAGGGTCCGGAGAAGCTGCAGGCGTATGGCAATGAAGTTGAACTACATGACGGCCCCAGATGTTGCCCACGGCGGTAATGGTCAGGGCACTTCTTCAGGATCCCGCCGTACTCCAGTTCACCACGGGGCTAGAAGCTCCACACGGACCCCATCTCGAAGCAGCGCTCGCACCGCGTCGGCATCTGCAGGTCGTGTTGTTGCTAGTGGCAGCCATGGTCGTGGTAAGCAAATCGCCACCCCTCAGCCAAGTGATGAGGACGATGGAGACTCCTCCTCCTCAGATGCAGGTGCTAGTGAGCATGGAGACCCCACGTACCAGTCAGAGATTCCGATGGATGCCTTGTTTGATGCCCCACGTGCTACTCAGACACAAGGAGAGTCGAGTCAAGTAATGAATCTAAAAATTTCCTTCTAAGTCGTCAATTGTTACTACCTTGCATTTTATAGTGTTATGTCCAAAATTTGCAGCCCCGTCCACCTCCTGCGAAGAAAGCCCGCGGGCGTCGCCCACGTGGGCCCGCTGACGTTGGCAGCGCCAACGTATTGGACACAGAACCGGGGAGGGATCGTCGACCGAAACAAATTTTCAGCCCCGAGGACCAAATCCGCCGCCGTCGTTGAACTTATGGACTTTCTATGAACTTCGTGTGTGTTGGACTATGTCGGAATTGCATGTGTTGGACTATGTCGGAATTGCATGTGTTGGGTTTAGGATGTTGAAGTTATGGACTATTATGTGATGTTTGTGTGTCGGACAATGTATGGAATTATGTGTGATGTTTGTGTGTTGGAATTGCCTATGTTTGATGCATGGCAATTGTGGCCATATTGGCTTTTGGATGAGTGCAGCTTGTCTGTCGTTTTCTGCAGGTGGGTCGAGACAATAGGGCAACAGAAACCTGAACAAAATGTTTGCTCTCACAGGCATCCGGCTTGACGCGCCATGCGCGACGGCGCGGCAACTACCTCCTGCCGCGCCAGCAGCTGTGGCGCGGCAGACCTGGGAAACTAGGGTGCGTGTTGGGAACTTTACCCAGATTTGCCGCGCCAGGTGCGGTGGCGCGGCAGGGACGCGCTGCCGCGCCAGGCAAGTCGCAACCAAATTTTTGCCGTGGTAGCGTCCTGGTGTCTTTGCACAGTTGGCGCGGCAGCTCGTCCTGGCGCGGCAACGTTGACCTGCCGCGCCTGGCGGTTTGGCGCGGCAAGCGGGTCCCACCGCGTCAGCCGCCGACGTGACGTAAGCAGCCCAGGCGCTGCCGCGCCCTCGCGCATGGCGCGGGAGCCTCAACTTGCCGCGCCAAGCATTGGACTTTTCAGTTTTGCCGGGGGTCGTACTGAAAGGCCTACACGTTAGGTGCGGCAGGGCGCACTTGCCGCGCCAAGGGGGCTGGCGCGGCTGTGTTCTGTTGCCGCGCCTTGTCCGGTGGCGCGGCAAAGGACCACCATACTTCCCCTATATATAGCCTCCACTCCTACCTCACCTCCACTCGTCACAGGCAACCTCCACTCCTACCTCACCTCCATTCCTCCAATCGTTTGAGAGTGTTGGTAGCCAAAACAACTCCCAAATCCGAGATGGCAAGAGGGTTCATGGACGTGAGGAGGGCCATGAAAGCAATGGAGGGGGCGTACCCAAATGATCCCAATAGATCCATACTCAGTTTGAATATCCGCCCAAAGGACGAGATCCCCCCAGAGTGCCATTGTGACATGAATGCGGGATGCAAGGTCTCCCGTGAAGATGAAACGTATGGCAGGCGTTTCTGGTGCTGTCAAAACATCGATCAAGCTAAAAAGGAGCTTGCGGCATTGGCAGTAAGTGATATCGTTACGTAGCATTCTAGCGACTTCGTGGTGTTGAGTTCTGACTTTGTATTTACGTGGCCTATATTGTAGGGAAGCAGTAGATCTGTTGCTCCAAAGGTGACGAGGGCGTGCCACTTCGAGCAGTGGATCGACGACTTCATCAGTGGTCCAGATGCCGCGCTTTTGGCGAGGGGGAAGAAAATCGATGGAGACCCAGCACTGAAGCTCGTTTGAAGAAGGAATTTGACGACTTCGAGAAGTGGAGCGATGACTTCATCAGTGGTGCATGAGTGTTGTTATGTATAACATGTGCCATTGCTTGTGTGATTTAAATTTCCTAAGGCGTGCTAGGATTAGTATTGGCACATGTGACATGCATGCCACTGCAAACTCGTGTGATTTAAATTCCCTAAGGCATGCTAGGATTAGTATTGGCATATGTGCCATGCATGCCACTGCAAACTTGTGTGATTTAAATTCCCTAAGGCATGGTAGGATTAGTTATGGCACATGTGCCATGCATGCCACTGCAAACTTGTTATGTAAGGGAAATGTCTAATGAAATAGCAATGGCAACAGTGTTGACAAAATAATTCGTACTTCCATAGACTTTTCAGTTTTTGCAGTTGAAATGATGGCTCACTGAAAAGGCTAGGGATTCCAAGGACCCTAGGGTTTCATGAGTGCATAGGCTTTTTTCAGGGTGTTGTCAAATCAAATGTTGTACATGACATGCTGGCTCACTGAAAAGGCTAGGGATTCCAAGTAGGCTAGTGTTTCATGACTGGAGAGGCTTTTTTCAGGGTGTTGTCAATTCAAATGTTAAAGCACACGTACATGACATATCGTGTCCCTCACTCAATAGGTTAGGGATTCCAAGCAGACTAGGGTTTGACGAGGGAGTTGTCAATTCAAATGTTGTAGCGCAGGTACATAAGAAACACAAAGTTGCAAATGGCGTCGCTAATAACCTACGTAAACATGTGCCATTTGCGAGTACTAGCATGCCATAGGGAAGTTTAAAAAAGAATTACAACACTAATAATCTACTGGTACGAGAACTGTCCGGATAACATAGACCCAAAACCACTGGATTCCTGCGAAGGCATGTAGTAGTTCCCAAATGGGGGTGGAGGTGGCGGGGATGGACTTGATGGTGGAGTGTTCTTCCTGTGACATCTGCAGGTGCATAGCGCGTCGTCGCTAGATGGTGGATCGGGAGGAGTCAGTGCCTCCGCGAGCTCATGCTTCAGCTTCTCGATGCGTCCTTCTAGGTACGTGATGTACTCTTCATATGGATGAATAGCTGGCGGATCGACCCATGCCGCGAAACCGCAGTTGTTAGGGTCATACGAGTACTGCAAATACCAATAGTATGTTACTTATCAAAATAAACTGATGGAAAAACTCGTGGTAGTGTTGCTTACCCAGGCACGTGGACAGTGCCAAAAGCGACGACCGGAGTAGTAAAGTCCAACTCCCTCATAAACTTGCATTACACACAACTCATTGTGCATGCATCTTGGCCACTTCATTGGTTTCTTCGAATCGTACGGTCTAACATCACGCAAAGATCGGAAATAACTTTTCTCTCTTGGTGGGAAGTACTCCTTACACTCGGGGTCCTGTTCTGTCCACAAGTCTGGACCGAGAGAACTATCCTCACCTGACAAGGGATCCATTGCTGGTTATTGTGAACAACAATGGTTAATTGAAGGGTGACATATATAGGGAAAGAGAAGAGGTGGTGGGCCATTCGATCCGTGGGAGAAAACACACCCTACCCCCTACCCTACTACATGTGATGTGAGTCCGAGAAAACACACCCTACACCCTGCCGCGTCTATATAAAGGGCGACGGTGACCGCAGTACCGCCACACCCTGCCGCCTCCTCCCTCTCCCCACGGGCTCATCTTCCGTCTTAGGTAAGTTTCCTATCTTTATTAATTTAATGTAATTAGTTTAACTAGTTCACAATACTGTCATTAGTTTGGGATTTTAGCAAAAATTTTAAATTTCTTTCTAAATTACTTTTTAAATGGAGTTTACTTAGTTTATTAAATTTAGAATCATTATGTTGTGTAAGAACATATGCATGATATCATTTTGGTTTGTCATGTTCATTTTTTGTAACAATAACTAGAGATGTCTACTGCTGCTGCCGGAGGGGGGGAGGATGGTAATGGTGGTGGTGATCCGAAGGGGAAAAACACAAATACAGCACCTGATCCGAAGAAAATGAGCACTTTAGAAAGAGTCATGCTTCGTTATATGCAAGGAAAAACTGCAGATGCCATTGCAAGAGGAGAGGAACCTCCTTGGAATGGTCTTTATGCTCCCCTAGACATGCATCATTATTTGCAACGAAAAACTGCAGATGTCATTGAAAGAGGAGAGGAACCTCCTTATGGTGGTCTTTATGCTCCGGGTGGTCTTTACGGTCCTTCAGCAAACCCGTGTGTTGCTAATCCGCCAACTAAAAAAGCTACCAAGAAAGATAAACCTTCGTCGTCACATCGTAAGGATGGCTAAATACTGGCACTTTTTATGATGTTGTAGTCTTTGACCATGCGGTGTTGTAATATTTGAACTACTATTTCGTTTGCATCATGGTACTGTAATATTATTCTATAAGAACTAGATCCTATTATGATTGTGTTGTAATAATGGAACTAATATTCCTCAATTTGCTATTTTTCTAATCTCCTACTCCATTATTAAAATTTCTTTGTATTATAATTTCCTACCCGTCCTCCTTTGTACTTTCCAACTATAATAGAGTTTTTTTGTGCTTCTCCAATTTTGTGAATAAAAACTCATGCAGAACTACATCACATAACAAAGTGTTCACTTAATACAACACAACAAAACACACTTGTTCATTGAAAAATAGTCCACTACAACACATGCAATTGACACTTGAGGACCATTCATCATCCTCCCACAATCCTCTTACCTTTTCTGTCGGCCTGTGCCTTTCTTGCCGCTTCATCCCTCGACCTATCCCTGGACCTCTCCGTTAATGCCTTCCACTCCTCTTCTTTTTTCCTTCTCTTCTCACTCTTCTCGTCTGCAGTCAACGGACGTATCCCCCGTTCTAAGAACTTCTCCCTGTTACAACGCCAATATGCCACAACCTTCTCGTAGTTGGCATAACCAACTACAAATTCCAGCTCCACTCCAGTTTCACGAACCATCTCATCACAAATTGGACCACTTAGATCCTCCTCTTCCGGTAAGGGCACACCATATTTTGCTCTTATCTTGTTTCTAATAGTTTCAGTTTTAAACCTCCTCCCAGGTTCAGAAGTGCGTCCCAACTCTAACATTAACTCACGACGACCAAGAAATTGCTCCCAATCACAAGTCCTTCCCTCCTGAAAAAAAGAAGGTTGTATCATACAAAATGAAATCAGAATGAAGACAACAACGATCGTGCTAACGAAAGCAAAGAAGGAGACCACATGATGCTCACCCAAAAGTCTCCATATGCATTGCCACAAAACATTCCAAAACCTAGCTCAGATGGCACAACACCTTCCGTGGCTACTATGCCACACTTGCACCGTGAAGGTGGATAGCTCAGGCAAGGCCAGGGCTTCGTTCCGGACTCGAACTCTTTCACTTCAGCTTCGGTTGGCCACTCCGATCTTGATCCATGTATGTATTCATTGAAGTCACACCTAGACCACCTACTCTGAATTGCACAACAACCATTACTAACAATGAGCCATGCACATTTATAAAACTCAAATGAGAAGAACGATATGATATATACTTACAAGAGTCTTTAGGGAGCAACGAAAGAATGGTGTAAACTTATTTGGGGTCTCAATGTTTGGCCGTTGAAGATACGCACGCACTCCACAATCACACAATGGAGGGTTGTTAACTCGCTCAATGGCGGCCAACTGCTTCTCCTCATAGGTCATCGGTGGAGGATTCGGTGGAGGAGGAACCCATCGTTGAAACTCATCATATGGCTTCAAGACATGACTCGCATACGGGAAGAGACGTATCCTAGGATCAAACTTGTCCGGCCCGTCTATCCACCGCAAGAAATAACAAGGAGCTGCCGGGGGTGGTGCTTCCCTAATCCAACAACAGTAGAAGACTCTACCAGCAGTACTAGCACACCTAGACTGTTTCACATAAGCTGGCACACCACATAAACAATTGGGTACAGGGAGAGCTCGAGGCATAGGAGCGTCTTCATCCCACTCTTCGGGAAACCTTCCTTTACCCTTAAAAATGGCACAATAACGTGGGTTTTGGTGGCTCATCTCTACTAATCCTGCAACAAATATTATTGAAATGAACAATTTCAAATATAGTACAATAATATATGTAACATAAACAATATTAAAAATCAAACCTACACTAAAGTATCTGGTAATGCAACGTATTTTCAACATAACAATAGACGTATTCTCAATAAGTTATATATATATATCTATGTACACATTATGCATATTGTCTTATTCTAAATAATTGTTAGGTAAACCCACTAATAAACATGCATCCATGTAATACCTTCACCCATTATCAAGTACACTAAACATTAACACCAACAACATCATTAAATCGATTCATGCAACATGTTCTACACGTCAATAACACGGGCAGAGATACTACTGCGTATGAACTAATCATCATTTACATTAAACAAAATTGCATTTCGTCTAAATTTCAAAATACTTGAGCTAACCCTAGGTCACCAAAATCTTCTCCGATCTACATAATGCAACGGTAAAAGAGGGAGAGAAGTAGGGGAATACCTTCACAAGGACGCGGGGAACGATTTCCCCCACTTTTCCCACCCCAAATCAACGGATTTGGGGTCGGAATGGGGGGGAGGGGGCGGCGGCCGGCGGCGGCGGTTCGGGCGGCGGGGGTTCGGGCAGCGGCTGGGAGAGGAAGAAAGGGAAAAGGAAGAAAAAAGGGAGCCGCGGCGTGGCTATAGGCCCACCGCTGCCGCGCCAGGCGGCGTGGCGCGGCAAGGCTGCCGCGCCGTTGCATGTGGCGCGGCAGCCCCGGGCCCACGTCGCGTCCACGCGACGCGCCACGCCAGCGTGGCACAGCTGTCGCGCCGCCGCATGTGGCGCGGCAAAGGCTAGCTGCCGCGCCACGCCGGCAGGCGCGGCCAAAGGGGTCATCCGGCGCAAAAAAAAGTTGTCCAGGTGTTATTTTTAAAAATAATTTTAAAAAAAGGTTAAAATTTAAAAAAAAATCCGCACGCGGCAGGCCGCCGGAACAAGAATGCACCTGTGTGAACAGCTCGGCGCAGACTGCAGAGGAAGCAGGTACTGTGTACTGTATATCTTGGCGCAGTTGTTCGGATTGGATTCGGCTCAATGATCAGGTTCAAGTCAACAGCACACGAGGGGAAAATTCCATGCTAGTTCCTCGCCCATGCGCGTGTAGCACCACACCATTACTGCTCCAGCCGCGACCTGACGAACTGATCAATATGGCTGTGACCCACCGACGGAACGGGACGGCGGTGACCCACCGATGTCTGTCTGACGCGGCCTCCTCGGCCGACGCATGCTGCTGCGGCCGCGCGCGCGCGCGGTGGCCGCCGTACGTGGTGGGGGGCGGGGCACTAGTTTATGTTGCCGCTATGCGTCGGTCGCATGGCTCCCCGTATCCGCGTCGTTCTCGCCGTCGTCGTCGCCGTCACGCGCGCACGCACGCACTCAGTGACGCACGTGAGGTCGGGCGGGGAGCTCGGACGCCGCCCGCCGTCGCGCTCGCGCGTAGTATCGTGTCGTGTCCGTCTCTTTTCCCATAGCCGGCAAGCTCCCTCCCGGGCCAACCGACCTGCGATCCCGCGCCGCGCGGGGATTTGTGGGGGTCCAGTCCAGCCAGCCCGCGCCGCGCCAGCGAAGTGAACAGGGGCGGCGACTCCGACGCGAACGCGACGCGCGCGGGCGGGGAGGGGGGCGAGAGCGACGCGC
The DNA here is from genome assembly GCA_036936925.1 of Cenchrus fungigraminus. Lineage (NCBI taxonomy): Eukaryota > Viridiplantae > Streptophyta > Magnoliopsida > Poales > Poaceae > Cenchrus > Cenchrus fungigraminus. The sequence continues at coordinate 90,591,469 of CM072776.1, read as the reverse complement.
CAGCCTCCTCCGTCTGCTGACCGTCTCCCCTCTCCCCCTGCCCGGCTGCCCCCGCGGACTACCGATCAGCTAGTAGGTCAGACCACGGGACGCCGTACGGCTCGCGACGTCGCTCACCCGGGCCAAGCAAGGTCAGGGTATTAAATCAAACCAAATCTCGCTGAGGCATCCATGGCGCGCGGGGCGGCACAGGGGCCTCTGGCTTAGCTGGCCGGCCGTACGCGCTCGGGCGGGCCGCACTCCCCTCTCGCGTGCTATTCATGAGGCGAGAGCTACCGGTGCTGCCTATCATTGGGGCTGGGTCCCCTCTCCCCCCATCTCATCTCGGTGACCGAGCTCCCTTCCGTCGACAATTAAGACCGCAGCGATGGACGGACTGGATCGGATATGTCTCCGGCCGGAGTGGATTGATTTGGGTTCATGCACGTATGGACGGACGACGCTGCTGGCAACGAACTGTTGTTGGGAGCTAATTGTGGGACACAGGAACGGGCTGTGCCGCCGGGTCGTCAGTTTTGTTTGTTCTCTGACACTGCTCACTGTTCCATTGGAAGGCGATCGCGGACCTGAACTCATCATGATTCATCCATTACGTCCAATTTTCCTCTTGTTCACACGCGCTTTATACGTGTGCGAGAAGGTTTCCACGAGGTTTTGGTGGGCGACGGCGGACGGATCGGAGCTTCTTCAGAGAGCTGATGAGATCGGGAGGAGGTAGTAGCCTTTGAGCTAGCGTGCACGACGATGACACATGCATGGTGCCTATCCTGATGAAAGCAAGCCGGTCAATGACTAATAATTAATTTTGAATGCAGCAGAATGCGCTAGCTGATGGATCGAGGTCGCATGGCAGCTGATGCTGGTTCCTTAAATCCAAACCACCAAAAGGTCCATGTTAATTGTACCGGCCAATAATTCTTTTTATATATATAGATGAAATCGTACTGGTTGTACTAATTCTGTCCAAGCAGATGCTGGGTGTGGGTGGTGCAACTTTGTTGTCGCGCTTTTTGTTCTTGCTTCGATCGGTTACCTGGATTGATAGAAAGCGTACTGTTCCACGCAATTATCACAAAGGCTCGTCATTTTCTCCACAAATGTGCAAATTCCTGCTCCGACACGCAGTCTCCTGATCATTAAATCTTATGCAGATCCAAAAGCTTGATACGGGCACAGTGACGGCCCTGCTTCCGCCCCCTTTACATGTTGTATATATATGCGACGATCTTTATGCAGGACTTTTTTTTTGAACGGACGGCGAAAGCTTGTGCTTTCTCGAATTTTTATTAGAAGAAGAGAGTTGACCCAGTTTATAAGAAAAATCGGGTCCGAAAATCATACAATTGTGGCCGTTCGACCGCACAACTAGGGGAGCAAAGAATCCCGAACGACTCCGGTCCGCAGACCATACAACTAGGCACTTCGGTGGGTTGAATTGGGACATCAACACGCACCGCGCAACTCAACAACTCATCGGTCGGATTGGGGCATCGACACGATCAACTCAAACATCTTCAAAGGATCGGTCCAGTCGGATTGGGACATCAATCCGGGCCTCTACTACTCTGTTCCGCCATCGACGCGAGCCACCACACACTGACAAGAACGAAAGCTTCTCTTCTCCCACGCTCAAAGGAGATTCTCCTGCCTACTTTTTTTTTTTTTTGCTTTTCCACCAGACACAAACCACAAAGGAAAAAAAAGGAAAAAAAGGAAGGAAACAAAACAAAAGAGAAGTGCTCTCACAAAAGCCGACCACGCCGAAGCACCTCGCCGGAGAAGCCCGAACGTCGCCGTAGGCCCCAGGCCGGAGGAGACCCATGAAGGAGATGCACAACGTCGTCTTCAGGAAGGACATGACGTTAGACACGCCAACGACGTCGTCCCCAGAGGGGATGGGTTTTCACCCGCATCGGAGAACGGCCCGGGCAACCAGCTACGCCTCCATGGCGTCTCTGGTGCGCCGACCCAAGGCCGTCGCCAGCAACGCCACCACAGCGCCGCTCGCACACACCCAGGGAGGCCACCGCCGGCCGCGCCACCAAGACGCCACCAGCACAACTCCACCTCCAACGGTCAACCACCAAGCCGCACCCCCGCCGGAGCACGCCACCAGAGCAGCGGCCACAACCAACGCACGCGGAGGAGTCCGCCGCGGGCGACGCGGTGGTGCCGACGCTCCTGGGGCAGAGCAGCGACAGCGCGGACCGTCGGACACCGCGAAGCAACAAGTGCTCCCAGTACCGGTTCGCGTCGGGATGCAGCGCGAGGCACCACCTGGCTCACCGACGCCGAGGGCCGACCGCTCCGCGAGGCAGCGCCAGCAGGCCACCGCAGCGAACAGCGGCGCGGCCGAAGCCGGCCACGCACCGCCCGCCGACACCGCCGAGAGAAGCCGAGGCCGCAGGACCCCGCCAGGATGCCCGGCGCCCACAGACCGCCGCCGCTGCAGCAAGCCCGCGGCCGACAGCAAAACCGGTCGACGCCGCTACAGCAGCCCCCGGCCACGTGTCCGCCACGCACGCCGCCAGGGGGCGCCGCACGCCGACCACGCGCCGCAGTCGCCGGAACCGGGCATCGTCAGCCCCGCCGCACGAAGACGCAACGGGACCCCAAGGGCACCAATCCGGATGCTCCGGGAGCAGATCCGGTGTCCTCGGGCGCGGATCCGGCGAGACCCCGGACGGAACCGGCCGCCGGAGCGAGGGGCACCGCCATGGCCGCCGCCAAAGAGAGCACAAGGAAGGAGAAAAAGGGAAGATGGGGAAGGTGGGGAAAGGGTGGAGGAGCCCCGCCGCCACCTTCCTCGCAGTCGCGCGGGCACCCCGGCGACCGCTCGGGCGGCGGCAGGGAGGGGAGGCAGCGTCGGTGGGGGTCGGCAGCGCCGCGGGTCGGGGTTCGCCCGAGTCGCCCCCTGGAGGAGCGACGCGGGCGCCTTTGGGGCTTCCCTGCTCCTAGTTTTAATATCTTCTTGTACCATCTTTATGCAGGACTTTGTGGCAGCATATATGATTCCAGAGTGCTTATACTATTGCACAAAAAATGTGCATGGATGGGCATCGAGAAAGCAGGTCGATCGCACACAGTGCCATGCGTAGGGATGGCCGACGAACGAAAGGCGATCGAAAGCCTTTGACTGGGGGGAAAAAAAAGGAGGCACGCCGTGCCGTTTCACGGATATGGATTACACACCTTTTGCATCATGCCTTATGACCAAGACCAAACACCCATGATGAGTGTCTTGGCCCTTGCAAATATACTTATCTCCATCATATATATATCCGTTGTAAAAATTCAAGAAAAGATAAAGGCAGGGGCTACCGAGGTCGGAGATACTGGCTACAACAAGCTAGCAGGATAGTATATCAGGAAAAGTTTCAGCAAATATATACTGAACTGTTTTCTTGTCACCCTTGAAGATCAGTTCTTCAGCCCTGTTCTATTCTCAGGCTGACGACCTAGCTATCTCCTTTTCAGCAAAGTGCAAACTATATATCACAGTGTCTGATTATGTCTGATTTTAACGTTGATATGATATGATTTCGTTCACTGGACAACATTCATGTCGGCAACGGCAAACCCTGTTCCTCCCAACTATACATAAACAAGCAAAACAGAAAATGCCGGAATTGAAGCGGATAGAACAGAGCGGCCGGCAGAGAGCCCGGGAAAAAAGATGTTTCTTGATCGATAGATGTCTCTCGACACCATGAATGTATGTGCACGAAGGAAAAGATCGATGACGCCGGGCGTCGACGACGGCGGAGGAAAAAGGAGGCCACCACCACTCGATCTCCATCTTTGCTCCATCTATAGCCTTTTACCTAAAAACGCAACTATATATATACCCGAGTGCACGAAGATGTGTCGACTGCTGGAGAGACAAATGGCGGCCAGGATCAACGGGCAACTCGATGACCTCGCCATTCGGTTACTTTGTTTATTTTCATCTCGTCCGCGCAGGATGTGACGACCCAGCAATAGAGATAGGTTCGGACGATCGATCGACGAAAAAGGCCGTCGATGGATGATAGTGCTCGCCGAAGCGTGCGGGAATTGTTAGTTGCGTCGCCGGCCGGCTGGCGGATCGGAGAGGCGATCATTCGCCGCGGGCACCTGTCAAGGGCTCATTTGGCCCCCGAGGCGTCGTCGTCGTCCCCATTGGAGCACTAGTCTCGCTCGTGCGGCACGATCTAATGGGCTCTCTCTCGCCTTTTCGCTAATCCGGCGGGAGGGAGATACTCCTCAGACTCCATTGCCCGCGCCGCCCGGCCGTGTGGTAGCCAACAGCAGTAGCTTTCGGACAGCGACGGACACCGTACGTTGGGGACGACTTGCATTGGGGGCGATGGATGTGAGAAACAATTTTATCGTGGAAAGGCTGGTGGTGCTCCTCCTCGTTGGGCAGATGATGTCAAGACGACGACTAGCTAGCTAGCTAATTGGTGGTCAATGGCACAGTGGAGTGCTTGGAAGAAACGAACACGAACTGGGAATCTGGGATCTGCTAGCTGGTAACCTACCTACCTAGCTACCTACCAAAACGTTGGCGGGCTCCCTCGTGCGCCCGTGCGACGACGCTGAAACGGACGTGGCAGCGCGAGGCCGGCCTTTTCGCGCGCTGCGAGAAAAAGAAACAAGACGAAGATGGGGAGGAGGCTTTAATTTGCGGCCCACGCACCACACCTCATGGGCAGAGAGAGCGCGAGAGAGTAGCAGTAGTGGACGGACGCGTTGCCCAACTTGGACACCGCGACAGCCGGCAACAAAAGGTTAGTGGCGGAAAAGCGTGGCGAATGGAGCGTGCAAGTGCAAAGCCGCTGGGAAGCTTAAACTAGAGCACCCCGTGGCGCGTGGTGCGTGCACAATGAGTAGGCTCCGGTACACGCTTGGGTTGAGTTGGGTTTTGGGTGGTAGGCTATCTATGGCGGACCAGGCCGTGGCTGGCCGGCCAGTGCGCGTCCTAGTGCACACGAGGGTGCAGGTCAAATACGCAACCACCGAGCCGGGGCCTATGCGTGCACGTGCGGTAATTAAGTACCAGGAGTTCGTTCTCAGATATTTCGGTCGTGCTCGTCGTCGTCGTCCCCGGCGAGCCGATCGAGGCGTGCTGTTTCATGGGTACTCCATCGGCTCAACGTCTCGGGTATCGGCAGTGTACAGCGGCTAGGGGGTCAAAAGGCTGCCGCGCGAGCACGCGGATCAACGTCGTCCGCCGGGCCACGATAGATCCGCGGCACAGGCAGAGCCGCACAGGCGTGCCGTGTGCGGTGCAGCAGCACTGGCCGATCCTCCTGCCGGCGGCCGCGGACGGATGCGGCAGCGTTACAGCCAAGTACCCCTGGCCGGCCGCTGCTGATGCGGCGACGTTTCGTGCGCTCATCATCCCGGGTTGTGGCCTTGTGGGGGCGGCGTGGGCTGCCGGTTCCGCGGCCGCACCTGGACCGTGCGCGCGCGGGGAATGTGGGTGGTAATTGGGATGGTGCATGTGGTATGGGGTGGAATCATACCTCGCGCGGCCCGCGTTAATTCAACGCCCACACCCACAAGCAGGCCACACACCTTGGTCTTCGTGCCCCGGCCGGCAGCTGAGCGGCCAGTCGGTGATCGAGCGGCAGCCAAGCTTGGGTTGGGATGGGAACCGGCTCGTCCGGCCGCGGAACGTCGCCGTGAGAGTGTTGCTGTTGCGGATAACCCAAATCTTATGGTGCATCACGTCACCCCGACCGCCGTCCTGTTCGTTTGGCTTATCAGCCACCAGACATCAGTATTATTCTCTCAGAACAAATCAGCCACCAGCTACCAGCCAGCGGTACTTTTCTCTCAGAACAAATCAGCGTCAGCCATCAGGCACCAGCCAGCCGAACAGGGTGCGCGTCCTCGGGGTTACAGTTTACAAGGCATGCAGCTAGCGTCCGTCAGTGGTGCTGTGCCGAAACAGTGATAAACATCTGTTATCCTCGCGGTCGGCGGGGTACGGCTAGTCGGCTACGTCACGTGAGCAGCATCGGTGCGTCCGAACTGATCGAACTGTTTACCGGCGTGATCGAGCAGCTATTGTAATGTTATCCTTGAGTTGCTGCCTTTACCAGGTCCTTCACTCCGATGCTTCGGGCTCGAGAGACACAGCAGAAGCGACCGGCAAGCAGGATAGACTGCAGAAATAGTGTCGGGTAAAGATTGCAGTTGGGCGCACAGAAGCGGGGTTGCTGCCTTTACCAGGTCCAGGTCCTTCACTCCTTTTTTTTTAATTCGTCCTCATCTAGCGGTCCGAAAAGGATCCGCTCTTCTCGCCTTATCGTCATGAACGAATAACACGCAACGCAATTCGCTCTGTCGTGGAAAAAACTCGAGCTGCAGCTAGACAAGAGAGTGTACAGGGTGGCGTACGGGCCGACCGCGTGGAGAGCGGCGTGCGCTGGGGTCGTGGGGAGGAAGAAGGTGGTGGGTCGCAAGGAGGAAAAGGAGAGATCATAGGAGATAGAATGTGGATCGTGTGCTAGTCAGATTGAGGATGAGAAGGACATCTAGGGTGTACAAAGAGGCTTGTTGGGCTGAGTTATATCGAAAAATTTTCTAGACACGTATCAATATATATTTCATTTATTTCAATTGAATACTTTAAGATACATATTGAGTGCTTATCGGATACGGGGTACGACATCTGCTAGAATGTTTAAGTGTAATCAGTGTGGGAGGAACGGGAAATGACTTCATATTTTAAAACCAATCAATTATATTACCTTTAGATTCTAAAATTAATTAATATTCTAACATAACATATTTCACAACTTTTAAAAGTCATACTAACATTCGAAAATAACATAATTAACATCACTATTAGTAGCACACTCAATATTTTTTTTAAAAAACTACACATGAATATAACAAATTCTACATTTTCAAAATAAAGAGTACTAGTATTTTTGAAATGCTAGTTTTTTATTTCTTCTTCTTCCCCAAAGTTAGTAGTTGAAGGGCATTGTGGTAAGAGCGAGTAGCACACTGCGGCAATAGATGACATCGATAAGCCATGGTTGTGGACAAGTAGGATGTGCACTTGAAACTAGCACGTGCAGGGCAGATGTGCAACAAACACGAGTAGTCTAAATGTGATATGAATATTTAGTCTAATTTTTTAAAATTATTACATTAACATAATATTTTTTACCTCAAATAAAGTTAAATTTTTAAAGAGAACTTTTAAAATATTATTAAAATCAAATAAATACATACATCTTTCAAGATAACATAAAATAATGTAAATATTTTCTTTTTAATGATAGTTCTAGATAAAAGATTTTTTACAAAAATATCACCATTGCATAAAAAAGAAAGTGAATATTTTTAATAAGATATTATAAAAGCACTAGTTATTTTTCATATTTGGCTAGTGCAACTACTTTGTGATCTACTAATTTTGGAGCAAAAATAGTCAACCAACAATTCTCTTATGACTAAAGTTTAGGAGTTATTATGACATCGCTCAAAATATATGGTTACCCATGGAATTTTATCTTATTCAAAAACTTAAAATGTATTTAAACAAACACAACTTGCAAAACACATACAAAGGTTACGTTAAGATTGTCGGTTTCAACAACTTAAAAATCATGTAATATAATAATATATTTTTAGGAACAAAATTAAGAATATATGTACACCCATTTTTGTAATCTTACATCCGCCACTGAAGCCAATAATCATGCAAATCGAAAATGAAGATGATTGTTGAAATATAGCATCTAACAAATATAAAGGAAGATAGCACAAACTAAAATGGAAGAAAAGAAAAGATACACAGTGACATCTGATTCGAGTACAAATACAACACCACATCACAAGCTTGTACCAATGTAGCGTGTCGGTAGTGCCACCCGGACGACCTTACAGCACTACTCCGCGTAGATCGACTTCCTCAATCTCACACCTCCACGTAACATTGCGCGTCAGAAGTAGGAGGAGACACCATGAGAAGGAAGGTGGTTAGTTTGGCGACCATGGTGAGCGAAGAAGAGTGCACAACGAGAGCTGATTTAGCGAGACAATGAGAATAAGGCAGTGGTGGTGGCGAGCACAGCGAGTTTATTCGTTTGGGTTTAAATAGGATAGAGAGTTGGGTGTTATGAGTGCCGACATAATGCGCCAGTGGCCAGCTGTCATGTTCCCCGCCAGTCTTGGTGGTCGACCAATCATGATGTGCCCGCCTGCCCTCACCTAGTGATCAAAATTGTTTCTTACTACAATATGAAAAAATCATAGTTCTATTTGCTTAGAATAAACTAGAGATCTTGTTTTCTCCTCTCCCAATCACATTTTGTTCTTAGTTTGCACAACTTATTCTCTTGTTTTCTCTCTCATATTTTGTTCTTAGTTTGCACAACTTATTCAGCCATATGGACGTATTTGTTGATTCTAGTAAAAAGTTCAAATTACTCCCCACAAGTTTAACCAAAGTTTGAATAACCCTTTAATGTATTTTTTGGTTCGCTTTACCCACTAAACTATGCACATTGGTTCAATTTACCCCTTAAGATAATTTGTCTTTTTTGTTTCTCCATGCACAAGTGGAGTTTTAAGTCCAAATTTTACAAGTTTATAGCACACAACATAAGGTATCTTGAAAAATATATCATGAATTTTTCATTAGTATTTTGATAGGGTAATATATTTAATGATAAAATTTATCCTTAAGATACAAAATTATATAAAAACTAATGATGAAAATTCATAAATATTTTTAATATAGACTATGATGTCCACTACCACTATGCAAAGTCTCAAATTAAAATTGAACTTTTTGTATGAAGAAACAAAAATGCAAGTTGCCTTATGGGGGTAAGTTGAACCAAATAGCATAGTTTAGGGGGTAAAATGAATCAAAACATACTTTAGGGGGTTATCTAGACTTTCTCTATACTTTAAGGGAGTAATTTAGACTTTTTCCTTGATTCAATTAAAAATATGAAACCGAAGCCAAATGGTGGTATTGTTTGCATCTTGTAGCATCTTGAATATCTTCTATTCTTTGGTCAAATGGTGGTATTGTTTGCATCATGTTTTCTGTGGACTGCCATTATCATGTATGTGACGCTGTTCAAGAGATCCATTCAGCTAATTTAACACAATCATTCTTTTCCTTTTCGCACCTCTCTTAACCTAGTTGCCAAACGCCAGCGTACGTACATTATTATACACACCACAATCCACAAATAGGTACATATGTATCCTCTTTTCCTTCCTCATCCTATGCTCTTCATAGGCTAGCTTGTCATGCTGGTTCCTTCCTTATCCATGCATGAGGGGTTATATGGTTTGGTGGTGGCTCCTGTAGGGAAATGATACCAATGACATTGGAGCATGTAGATACAATAAAAGGTAAACATCAGCTACATGAAACTTATGGTTCAAGAGGATGAAGAGAAATTTATAGTTCGAGGCTTGGGAGCGTCGAGCTTAAGTGGTAGTTTTTTTTCTAGTTAGTGTCAGCAATAACAACACCCTCGATCACCTCTCTATTCTTGGATTTTTCAAAGCATACAGAGTCTCCAGTTTTTCGGACTTCATATGCTTTACTAGTCCTGCAAAACAAAATCTACGACAGCATAAATCAGCATGATATTTGAGAATTCTGACACCATATTCGTTAATCAGTATTCACACACTGGGAAGCTAGAACTGGCAAAGCAGCTCACCGAGTACACTGAACAAGAACTGATTCCAACTGACGCCACAATTGGCCATGATTGCAGCCACCAGCAAATGCACTGGTAAACAAGCGGCGAGATTTGTCCAAGATTTGCCGTCACAAACTCCAACAATATGCATTACAGTACCTTTCAAAGGGCCAACTTTGAAAAAAAGAAGAAAAAGGCGAAAACTCAAGTGTCGGCTCATATGTAGATATGCGTAAAACAGCAAACCAGGTGATACATACAACATTCTGGAAAGTGTAACCTGGGGCCGTGAATTGAGTTAATCTGCCGGAAATTTTCCTATCTGTAGTTGAGCAACTTTACTGAAATGTTACATGTTGTGGCAACATATTCACATGGAGAGTGGTAACAGCAATCTTCTTTCTCTTTTCCTCTTGAGCCTTCTATGCCTAGAGATTTTGAGACTCACTGGAAGAAGGATTCCGAAAATTACAAACATGGCTGAAAGTTTGAACCATTTCAAGTAAAGGGCAACATAGCAGGACACCATTAGAAAACAAAACAAGACCGCATAGATGAGAGCAACCTTGAGATCCCTCCTGTGAAACAAAAAGATTTAAAAAAAGAGTTTGAGTATATAACTAATAAAAAGCTTAATTATAATGAAAATAAAGGCATTCGTTGTCAATAAAATAAGCTAACTCTAGTGGCTACAAGGATTTTGTCTGCCCTTGCCACCATACATGGTCAGAGTTCAGAAATGGATGGCGGGACATCATGATATATAGAGAAATGACTTTCTGTTCATAATCAAGAACATAATTGTCATGCAGGGCCTCCAACACCGAGGGAGCAAGAAGAAGGTGATATCCGATCAGTGGGACGCAGCTGCAGCAGCCTAGTTGTGTAAGTTGCTAATCTGGATTAAGACTGGGCTTCTGTTTGTTAGCTCGGAATTCAATTAGGAGATCAGTTTAGAGATATGTTTAGGAGTCGGCTGCAAACATCATTTTGGAAACGACGCAATAGGTTGATTCCACCTGGTCGCTTCTTTCTACCATCCTGCTGCCTCAGGTGACACACCTATCTTGGTACTGCAGAACCACCAAGCCGCCGAGGTCCAGGACCATGCTGTACTGTTTGTCTCGGCTACAATATCCGCAATCCTACACCTGCCAATCTCCCTTCCTCTGAACGCATGTTTTATCTAGTACTTCCACTGAATTAAGCCCTGGCACTTGTTCCTGTATACCACTATACCTTGATTATTTCATGCCATAGTTTTATATTATATTTTTGTAACTTGTAAGACCTACTTCCATGAATTTGTTCCTCCTATTGTTTGGAGATATTCAAGAGAGCCAAATTTCTAATAGTAAAGGGTGTGCCATTGTTTAAAGTTCAATGAAAAAAATCAAAAACTTTCCAGGCAAGTTGGGGTAACTTTGATAAGAAATACACAAAAACAAATTGATTAACCACTACTTGTTTACTTAAAGAACTCAACTTGGGGGATAGAGACACTGCCCTAGCTTTGCTCTTACAGTTTGATAAGAATTCTTAGATGACTTCTGTACTAGCTAGCCACTGCTTTGCTAGAGCATTTAGGTTTTTGTGTATGTATAGGAAATGTCTACTAACAGGACAGCTTAATCTTTCTTCATATGTCATATTTTCGTGCTGTGTTTCGTTTCCTTTCTGTTGGCATGAAGAATGATATGCTCCTGTAGCTCTATTCAATTTTTAGAAATAGCATTTTTTTAGGAACTAGAAAGAGCATTAGAAACCTTATACCTAGCATGGGAGTGTAAAAAATGTGTTAGATATGGAGAAGCAAGTAACCCTCCCACTTTCCATCTCACCCTAAGAGTGCTCACTGGGAGCTGTGCGAATGCGACTGGTGTTTTTGCATTCAACCTCAATGACTTCACGTGGGCATCATAGTCACTTTTAATTTACGCAGATGATGAACAGACTTAGCTTAGCTTATAGTGCCATAATTCCTCATGCATGCTGGTCAATATTTTGCACGTATTTGCATGGATGGAAAGGGAATGGAACCTAAAAGCAAGGTGTCAATCTGTCAAATGCTGGTAAGTTGCAGGAACAGAAAAGTTCTGGAGTACAACAATTCCCTTTATATGTTGATTCAAGTTTCCAACATGGGTCATATACTCCTATGTTACCTTAGAAAATTCTCTGTTACATTTACTTCAAAATGATATGAGTTATTAATGCTAAGTGCCAACCCTATACAAGATTATCAACATACTGGGCGATTTCTGAATCTGTGCATCTAAGTGAAGAAGTAACACAAGTTTTATCTGAGCAAATTGAACCCTCGACCCCAGATCGACAGGCTTGGATCAGGCTGAAGCCAGGAGCTAGAGGTCAGGCAAGGCAGTTGGCTGACTCAAACTCAATTAGCCTTTGGGCTATACCTATCTACCTGAATCAATGTCGGCGGTTCAACAAAAATCTGGGCAGAAGCAAGTCTGAAAAGAGTTGTGCTCACAAGTTTAATAATGTTGCGATGCTGGCATCCATTTTATTCCCACCTTTTTTCCTCAAACGAATATCAATTTGCTACTAATTGCTCTTAGGTTCAAGAATTCATTTCTTCAATGACTGAAGAAGCCATGAGGCCAATGTTCATGGTTTAATAGTGTTTCAGTTGGTCAGAGTCACACTAAAAAAGAAAGCCAAATGATCCACCCAAATGCCGACCAAGCACTACTGCACTAGTAGCTAAACTAATGTCTTCACCCAAGTCCTTTTAACTTATATACCCCCATAGATACTTCCAACTATAAATTTATAACATGACAAAAAGATTATTAATACTTAAGAGGAAAAAATACGTTCTATGCCAACAGTTTTCTCAAGCATTCTGATATTCAAAGGTAAGTCTGCTAGTCATATTTTGCAACACATTACGCACATAAGTAAACATCTTCTGTCTCACCGACGAGGCCACAGATTGATTTGTTTTCTTGAAGTAAATCTCTAACTACTCATACCCATGTCGTGCATCCCTGTCCCTTCGTGCTAGCTCCTATCGAGAACAAACAGAGCAAAAACCTATGCAACCAAGGCCCATACAGATCACACAAAATCCATAAGATCATGTCTGCGCAAGATTAAACAAAAGGCGCATGCTACACCGTGCGAATCTGGCCGATCCCTACTTCCTACGCGTCACGTTAACAGTCAAGCGCACCGAATCGGAAATCGCACGTCAGCAAGGTTGATGTGAGCCTGACCTGGAGGCGATGTGGGGGCTGGGCGAGAAGACGGCGAGCGCGGCGGAGTAGGACTGGGCCGACCGGATCTGGTGCTCCCGCAGCTGCTCCACGAGCTTCGCTCGCGTGATCATCTCCTCTTCCTCAGGCAACCGCTCCTCCCGACGCACCTGACGGCTGATCTCTTGGTCCCACTCCCACCCCCCGCGAAAACTACCCAGGAATTGCCGGAGACGAGAAGGAACAACGGTGGAAGGGAGCCGGAGGGAAGAAGAGGGGTCGGAGCGTCGGAGGAAGGAGAGGAGCTGGTATCCTCCTTTCCGGCTGTTGGGCGCGTGCCACCCTTGGATCGGAGATCAACGCTCATGATCTCGTCTGCAAGAAACATGCAGTTTGTGGAGGGTAATGTTTGGAGTCAGCATGTCGCTCGAGTGCTCGACGCTTTGATATCGTCCAACTGGAGCTCGTAAGATCCAAGAAAATTACAACGTTCATCGCAGAACTTTTTCAGTATTAGCAATTTCACCTGATAACTGATATTAAAGAGACGAGGAACGTAGATCGACGCTCATGATCTCTTGTTGAAGTTTTTCCGCAGAGTTGCTACGCGCAGCAGATCCCATGGGCCTTGGGCTTCAGTAAACCTATGGTCTGCTGCCTGATGGCCCACAAATGGAGGTCTACACGACGATCGTGGCCCAGTTTGTACGAACTGACGGGATGTTGTCAGTCAGCGTGTACGTGTGCGTAATTGTGTGATTTGTTTCAACGTGAAATATACGCACAGACGTGTGTGGAGACTGACGACTGGACCAATGCCCACTAAGTGTACTGTAGGGTATATCTCAAAAAAAAAAGTGTACTTTAGAGTATAGTATGCATATAACTTGCGACTGTTTGGGTGCTCGCGTGGACTGGCGAGCTAGACCAAAGGAGCTTGATAAATGTGTTATGTGTGGTCTCGCAATGGTCACGCATAACGTCCTGCTTTGGGGTCAGACTCGTTTACACCTGACAACTTCCTAAGATGTCAAGAATATCCTCAAAAAATTGTTTCCGATCAAACACATTTAACTTCGAACTCGAAGTTTTTTCGAGATGAACTTCCAGAAAAGAATCACAACTTATTTGTATGAGTTTGGATGAAAATGTCACAGTATGTATATGTTTGGAAAAAGATATCTAACTTGGCCCCCATAGATCGTGGATGCAAGGGACCGTACATATCGGGGGGACCGTACATATCGAGGATATAGAGCAAATAAGAACTGGTTCGTTGCGACAAGTTTTGCATTTTTTTTACTAACTCACATGTCACATCAAACCTACAAACATTAATTATGAGTATTAAACTTGGATTCACGATAAAATCCATTCCATAACTCATGAGTGAAATTACGAGATGAATATGTTAAGTCTAATTAGATCATAATTAGACAATATCGTGCTACATTAAATAATTTTTAACGACAGATTAATTAGATTTATAGATTCATCTCACGATTTTTCATCCATCAGTGTAATTAATTTTATAGTTAGATTATATTTAATTCTCATAATCTTTGATTTACAATTGCTAAGTAAATTTTTCGCAAGTTTCCCAACGAACTAAACAAGACCTAAGAACTAAAAAGTTGCATCATGTAAAGAGAGGCAAAAAAAAAGTCGCGGTTAATATAATTACAACTCTTCACGCTGTGGTTAGCGGGTGCTTGTGAACGCATTGAGCAGCTTGCTCAAAGCTGGGAATTTTTTTAATATTTTTTTCTTTGATTTTCGAAAAATAAATGGACGAACCAAAAATTTCGAGAAATATACATCTGCCGCCGTACCCCATGGCGGCAGGTACCTGCCGCCGTGTCGCACGGCGGCAGCATCCCTGCCGCCGTGCCCCACGGCGGTAAGTCCCTGCCGCCGTGGGGTACGGCGGCAGGAGAGCACCTCTGGCGGCAGGGCCGCGTGGCACGGCGCCAGGCCCCTGCAGCCGTGCGCCCTACCACCGTGCGCCACGACGGCAGGCCCCTACCGCCGTGCCACGTGGCGGTAAGGCCATTTTTATTTTTTTTAAAATTTTTTATTTTTAAAACACTTTTAACCTTTTTAAAAAACAACAAACTGATAAGTGTAAGCATAATCACAAGATCATATCATAATCAACGAGTAGATGCAAATAGTTTATACAAAATCATGGTAAAAGTACTACTACATCTAAATGCGTCGGTGCCTCTTCGGCCTAACAGCTCTAGCGCCAGCCCAGGTGTGGTCCCGGGCGTACGTCCAGGGGTCAGGTGCCCTGACCACCCGCGGTCCGAGCTGGTCGGGAGACGGTGTCGCCATGGCCGTCTGCGACGAGCCTGCAACATCCGGTGTCCCTCCGCCGGCCAGTGTCGCTCCGCCCGCCGGTGTCCCTCCGCCCGCCAACGACGACCCTGCAGCAGCCGGTGTCGCTCCGCCGGCCGCTGGGGTTGCTCCGCCCACTGGCTGTGTCGGCTGAGTCCCAACAGGCGGTGCCTGTGTGAACTGTGACGGGCCAACCTTCTCGGCCTGCGGGGCATCCATGGTCGCGAGAATGTCACCGTACCCAAACTCATCCCAGCCCAGGTGCTCCTCGGTGGTCGCGTCAAAACTGACTGCAACGAATAGTATTAGTTCTCCAAAACGTATCGTACTTAACGAATTTTACTGTAAAGTTAAGGTCGTTACCAGGCTGGAACATAGGCGGAGTGGACGAGGAAGGAATATCTGCCGCCGCAAACTGAAAGACCGGCAGTCTGAAACCTCCTAGCGGAAAGATCGGTGCTCTAGGTGCTGTCGTCTCCGGCTGTCGAGGCTCGGCTGTCGGAAAGAGCGGCGGTCGCTCTGTACGATTAGAATATAGTATAACACAAACACACAACAATTCTGTGCATTAGTTGAAAATAAGGTCCACTGAAAGTACCTGCGCCGGGGGAAACAAACGGCCGCTGCACGTAGGTGTGCGGGCCCTGCGCCTGTGGCTGTTGCTGTGCCGTCGGAGCCGAGAAGCCGCCGGCAAGGGTGGAAGGCATCGGGTGCGAAACCGCTGTCGAGGCGGAGCTCGAGGACGACGCTGGGTGGCGCGGAAGGAGAGGAATCTCTGCGGCCCCGGCGTAGTTCACGACGGCGGAGTACCTCATGGCAGCATCGACGATCCTGTCGTACGTGCTCTGGTGCTGCTGAGGCCCCCAGGTAAAGCACTGCTCCCTCGCGAACGCTGCGAGCCGCACGATCTCAGCAAGCACGTCGTGCTGCTCACAAAATTAGTAACACATGTTATAATGAAAAGTCATATTAATGAAATATGTTTGCAGTATCGTAGCTTACCGCTGTGTCGGCGGTCCGGTCTCGGCGCACCGGGTACATGGTGTCCGGCAGGATCCTGTCGTGGTCCGGGACCGGTGGCGGTGGCGGGGTAGCAGGCACGTACGTCACCCGCGTCCGTGTCCTCGGGAGGTACCACTGAAGGTACGCTACCCAGGCCGCGCCGTCGTGTAGGTGGTGCTCGGTGACGACGTTCTCCTCGTGCGCCGCGGACGCCCACTCGTCCACGTACGGCTGTAGCTTGTCGACGAACGACGTCGCCGCAGACACGCCCTTACGCGTCCACCTAGAATAGATGAAACAGAAAATTATTGACAACTGACTATTTGTAACGGAAAATAATTATAACTGGCAAATGGTAGCTCACCTGTGCGCTGTAGGCGGCAGACGTGGCGCAGCGGGTACTGGCGACTCCTGGAAGAGGCCGAACTGCCTCATCACCCGGTGGACGGCGTACTCCTCGACGTAGACGTCAAAGACCAATCGTCGCCGCGTCATCCAGTACGCCTGGTCTGGGTAGCACAGGGACGAGAGCCCCTGTGGTGCGCGGGTAGCGACCATGGCAGGAGCGTACGGCGTCCACCGGACCTGGGCATCGACCATCCGGTCGATCTGACCTACGAAGTCCTTGTACGCCTTCTTCGGCTGCTCCCCAGCCCAAACGTGCTGCACAGAACATGAAAAGTTAATTGAATCGAACTAAAGAACTCATAAAGCGAAGAAAACGATAAGGAAGGTCATTACCTTCCGGAGGCACCACAGAGAACCCATGGTGGGGAGGTCCGCTGGGTCGGTGTCTTCGGGCAGCGACTGGTACTCCGAGAGGTCGATTTTGGGCCGACCGATGTCGAACCGCTCGTGGATCCACATCTGCAGCAGGAGAGGGCACCCCAGGAGGATCCCCTCCTTACTCCCCGGCCTCGACACTACCGAACACAGCCCCCTGTAGGTAGCTGTCAGAACAGCGTTGCCCCAGCTGATCTGGGGCATCTGGTCGAGGGGTGCGTCGGCGATCTTCTGAGCCCAGGGGAGCAGGTACCTCGATACCGAGTCTCCCGCTGACTCGCAAAACAGCACCCACCCGAACAGCTAGAGCAGGTAGACCTCCAAAAACCTGTCTGACGTCGGGTCGTCGGCCTCGTCCGTCATGTAGTCAGCCTGCACACACACAAAGGTCCATCGTCACATTCGTTTAAAATGCATACAAACGTTGAAAATAAGAGTTAGAATCGCGTACGTTGAACTGCTGGATCCAAGTCTAGGTGGGCCCGTGGGTGTTGGCGAAGGGCACGTACGGCAGAGGCGCGCGATCGTTCCGAGGAACGTTCGCGAACCGAGCAAGGAAGTCGGCGTGCCACGTCGCGGGGATGTCGATCGGCCCTATCGTCTCGCCAGCACACGACAGTCCTCCCAACATCGCGGCGTCTTCCAGACTGAGCGTCATCTCGCCGACGGGGGAAGTGGAACGTGTGTGTCTCTGGTCGCCACCGGTCCATGAACGCGGCAATCAGCGGGGCGTCGTAGCTGAACCGCGTCAACCGCTCCGCCCGGGGAATCTCAGCTCGTAGCCTGTCCCCCTCGGCCAACCGCGCAAAATGGAGAAGTCCTGCAGCGCGTAGCCTGAAAAAAAACAAAATTAATTTACTTAACGCAATTACTATTGTAAAGAAACAGAAATAAATAATAAAATTGATTTACGTACTTCGGAATCCACCGCTGGTGTATCGACATCAACGTGCGGGTGGTCCGGAAACGTATACTGCCGGGCGAACGTCCAAGAACAGCCGACATGTACGAGCGGTGGTGCCGGTCCACCGCCTCGTCGAACAACTCCGGCCGTACGTACTCCAACGGCCCAGCCATAACTGCAAAAAAATAACATAATTTAATCAATTAGTCGAATTATACTAATTAAAACGAATTATGTGAATTAAAAATATTTTCTAAAAATTTTACATGAATTTAATCTAATGATAACCATTTTCTAGAAATTTTAAATGAATTAAAACGAATTATGTGAATTTAAACTATTTTCTACGAATTTTATATCAATTTAATCTAATTATGTGAATTATAACCATTTTCTAAGAATTTTAAATGAATTCAAACGACTTATGTGAATTAAAAATATTTTCTACAAATTTTATATCAATTTAATCTAATTATGTGAATTATAACCATTTTCTAGGAATTTTAAATGAATTAAAACGAATTATGTGAATTTAAGCTATTTTCTACTAATTTTATATCAATTTAATCTTTATGTGAATTATAACTATTTTCTAGAAGTTTAAAACCAATTTAAACGAATTATGTTAATTAAAATAATCTTTTAATACTTTTATATTAACATAATCTAATTATTTGAATTATATCAATTTTTAAAATTTTTGAAATTTCTAAACTAACTAAACTAAACTAAACTAAGTTAACTAAACTAACTAAACTAAACTATGTTAACTAAACTAACTAACTACACTAACTAAACTAAACTAAATTTAGAAACATACCTTAGTCAAAAGTGCTCCGAAGGGATGAAAGTCGAAGATTTAGAGGAGAGAGCGAGGGAGGGAGGAGCGGTGGCGGCAACCGTCGCCCCCTTATATAGGGGTGACGCTGCCGCCGTGCCCCACGGCGGTAGGGCTCCTGCCGCCGTGGGGTACGGCGGTAGGAATCTGGCCCCACCTGGCAGGTCAGTCGACCGTTGGCGGCACCCCTACCGCCGTGCCTCAGGGTACGACGGCAGATGTATATTTCTCAAATTTTTTGATTCGTCCATTTATTTTTCGAAAATCAAAGAAAAAATATATAAAAAAATCCAAAGCTGGCGTGAGGGCTACTGGCGTCACTTCCATGACTCGATAGATGCTCTATTTATTGGGAAAAGAAAAACAGGCATCAATAATCTTCTATATACGAAAGTTGCACCAAAAGAAGGCCAGGGAGAGTGGCCACGTCGCGGTCCTCTCCCGGCCGTTGGATCGGTCCGATGAACGGCTAAGATCGGGCAAACATCAGGCATTTTGCAGAAAGACCCTTCCACTTGGCAAAAATCATGCCCGCCGTCCATAACTTTTTACAAAAAAGCCCCTAAACTTTTCAGGAAATCTGCTTCCTGACGGCCATCTTGAAAAAAGACCCTTCAACTGAGTAAAAATAGTGAATGTGGTCAGGAATTTAACTAAAAACTCCCTAAACTTTTGGAAAATGCTATTTGGAACCATATTGCAAAAAAGACCCTTCAACTAAATAAAAATTGTGAACGTGATCCAACAATTCAACTAAAACTCCCTAAACTTTTAAAAAATCTATTTGGCATCATTATTTCAATAAAAATATTTCGCTTAAAAGTCCCTAAGCTTTTAAGAAATTCTGTTTGCCACCAACAATTACAAAAACACTTCCCAACCCATAGAACAAATTAATACAAAAAAGTAAACTCTGCACGAACCAAACCCAAGTCCACACATTTATACGAAAAGACCACGAACTTTCCGAAAATTAGCACGCAAAGCACAAAGTCTCGCGTTTCTTTAAAAAAAACTCCTAATTAGCAAAAAATGATATCTTCCTCCACAGAAATCTACCCAATAGCCCCTAAACTATTGTAATCAGCTTAGCATCAACAATTTAATGAAAACCACCCCAAACTTCAGAAAAATCAAGCCAAAAGACCTCTAATTTCCTCACAAACCAACATATAGCCTAAATTTCCCGTTCATCTCTCGATCAACCGAACCACACACTGGCCATTAGCGGCAACGCCGCGAACATTTCTAGTATTTCCTGAAACTGCCATGAAACTTTTTGCCGAGTTGCTCTGCCAGAGTGAGGTGGCGGCAGAACCGCCGGGCGGTAGCCTGCGCGCTGTAGAATCTTTGGTACGCTGCACCCTGCACACACATCGGCACATGTAACGGAACGAGATTCTCTGCCGTTTCGTCCTCATCGGCAGAGGTACGTTCGGCTGCTGCGGAACGTTGATTGAGCATCCGACGGCAAAAGGCCGGAACGTTGAAGAAACGGAACGGAGACCCTGCGTCCGTGCGTCGCCCTCAGACCGTCGCCGCCCTCCCCAAAGTCTTTCCCGCCGCCATCCGTCCACCTCGCCGTCGCCGGAGCGCGCCGCCGAAAGCCCGTGCGGGCGCAAGGACGGCGGCAGCGAGGCGTCTCCATCCACGCATCCACCACCCCCGGGTTATCTCCCCCAATAATCAAGGTCACCATGGCTGGTGCGAACTCCACTCATGGAGGGGTCCGGCAGGTCGCCGGCGGGCAGATCCGGCCCCTTCCAGTCCGGATCTAGCGTCCCTACTCTTCCTTCTTCCCCCTCGCGCACTCCTGGGTGGTGTTCCGCCCATGGCGACGACGGCGCTTGCCGGTGGTACGCGGCTCCGATGACGAGTGCAACATAGCACCCTGGCACCGATGGTGTCGAAGAGCGAGGCGGGCACCAGACGGTGCGGGACGGCGATGAGAGAGCAGCAGCAACCGACGGGATTGATGGAGGCGCGGCGGCGGCGACGAGATGCCCGGTGCAGCGCTGCCGGTGGTATTTTTGTCTACGAGCAGAAGAAGTCCTTTCTAGGCAACTGGGCTGTTTATTGGTTGATAATGGGCTGATATACGGGCCGTGTGTTCTAGTGTATGTGTGCGCCGTCGGATGTCCATCCTACGTCTGAGATCACCCGAACGTCCCTCTACCGATGATGGGAAGGCAACGGTAGAGGATCTAACGTGCACCTCTGCAGCGACCGGAGGGAGGAGCCCTGAACCCTGGCCATGATGCGATTCGGCGAAAAACTGTGTGGCATTGAGCTGGCAGCGATGATCCACAAGCGCTCTCGTGCCTATCCATCATGGCCGCAGCGGCGTTCCGCGCTGGCTGTCCGACCTGGCTGTGTGTGCTCTGCTCACCCAACCAAAAAAAACCCACCGGAGCGGAGTCATCAAGCGGGTGCGAGGCGCTTTTCAGTTGCTGTCTCGCCCCTCCCTGCCCTGGCGCGCATCCAACATTTCCCCTCTCGCCTGACCTCAGCTCGCGGGTTTGACTTGATCATCCAAGGCCAATCGTACTCCTGTCCATGCCTCCGTCAATAATTAGCGCGATAACTACACGTGTGGCCGCCCCGACGCCACGCCGTGGTCGGTGATTACCCATGATATTATCCACTCGAAAATCCTGCTTAAGCCTATGGCCGTATGGCACGGCACATAATTGCGGAACTTGGACGAGGCCGACCGGCGAGGACTCGGAGACCGGAACAGATCCCCGTCACGGCGTCACCACGACCTCGCGAGCCTGCCGATGATCTCGCCCGCACGCAGGCGCGCAGCCACATCCTCCCGGCAAATGATTCAACATTGGAACCCTCCGTCAATTCCGCAAACACGAAAGTTCGAGAGCTGCTGCGACGCAACGCGCACCCGATGCAAGCGATCCCTGTCGTCCGGTTCCATTTCCCTCTCCCTCGCTCGTCTCCTCATTTCAGTCACCGCCTGCTTTTTCGCCGCCGGTCTGATCTGATCCGGTCAGCCTCAGGAGCATCTCACGTACACTTGAAGCAACCCGGACGGCCTTGCTCACGGTGAGCAGAGCACCGAGCACCTATAAGAGATTCCAGACGTGGAGGCCGGTACAGAGCTGCGAGGCACACAGCTCGTGCAGGCGGAATCAGGATTTCAGATACGCGCGCGCGCAAAGGGGGCAGGCAGAGACGGTGACCGCGTGAGCTCTTTCTACTGCGCGTACAACGCACGGCGTCCTGCCACCCCACCCCACCCCACCGGCGTCGTCTCTTCATTTACGCGCGGTAGGCGGAAAGACCTCCGCGACGGCGCACGAGAGCCCTTGCGTGTGCCTCCCGTTCTCCCGCCCGCCTCGCCTGCTTTCCTCGATCGCCCCCCTTCGCCTTCCTCCTCGCCGCCACTCGCCATTGGGGACGCGTAGGGCGGCTGCTGTGCGTGGTGCCATGGGGATCAGGAGGAGGTTGGATTCTGCTGCTACGACCTTGGTGCTCCTGCAGGTCGTCTTCCTCTTCCACTCGGCGAGTAAGTTCGTGCTGCCATTGCTTACCCTGCCGGTTAGCATACTTCAGAGTTCAGAGCTCGTCCTCACCCTGCCTGCAATTGTGTCGTCGAATTATGCGTATTTGCCTCTACTGCTTGGTTAGCCTCCTCGATTGTTTAGACTATAATGGTTGTCTCCTAAAGAATGCGTACAGCCTGATACTGGATCATATCAGTCGCCTTTGCCCCCTTTCTGGGAGTAAAAGATTATTCTCTGAAACCACTACCATTCTAGCGATTAGCCGATTATTCTCTGAAATCACTACTGCTTCTGTTCTCTTTGAAGAGTGGCTTCGCTGTCGGTTCCTCGAGCGAGCACGTACAACTGTACAGACAAAAATTCTGCATACGTTAGAGGCTACACACACATACGTAGTTGGCTGACTCACTCACTGGTGGGGTAGTTTGTTACCGGACTTTGTTGCTAGTTCCCCAAGTGGCGTGTAAAGCCGATGGCGATTGATGGTACAATTTTCCCTATTCTGAAGGTGGGACGGATTTGCTGAGATCTTTGCTTCTGCTCCACCATGAAAATGAAATCCCTCCAACATCAAAGAAAAGCACAACCGCTCAGTGCTGAGAGATGAAGCCTCATTATCTCCTCGCCATGTGTCGTAATCGTGTTCTTATTAACGCCAGGATGGCTGGATGAAGAAAGAATTACGATGGATTTCCTCTCAAAGACCACGCTGACGAACTGAACATGATGAGCACAAGTTCATGAAAAAACCATACATGATTCTAACTGACTGATACATGCACAGTACTAATAGAGTACTTGCATGTTCTGTACATGTTGTGTGTGACCACCATCAACTGTGCATTAGGAAGGAAGTGTCTAAGCATCTTCAAACGAGCTGTTCATTTGCTCTGGCATGGGTCATGCTCAAAGTGGACTGGCATGAAGGAGACTTTGACCCATGACCCAGCCTCACACTGTGAGTCCACTGTCCACCCAACCGGTTGGTCAGGGAATCTAGCCCTAGGCCCTAGCAGGAGCAAGGCAATTGCCCAATCATCAATGCTAAACAACTTCTCCGATCAAACTATCAACGGCTATTGGACAAAACCCAAGAGTACTAGTGGTTGCAGCAGCCACCGATGCTTTAGGTTTAGGCCGCCGAAGCAGAGATGATCCACCACCATGTCGTGGTGTACGACGTGCATGCCAGATGATGCCATCGATGCGTATCGTTGCTATCTAACCACTCCATGCTCACAAGTGCATGTGACCAAACGCGGCAGCGTCGTCCCGCACAAATCATGCTCACTTCCATTTGGCTCCATCCCAAGAACTGATACTTTTTCTCTGATGAAACTTCATATTCTGATTCGTGTCATCGTCAGTTTTGCAGGTCATGCATGTGTAAGCTTTCTGCAACTACTCCAGTTTTATTTTAAGCTGATTTTCTGCAACTGCTGAACTCACGAAATGAAACTGTGCGTGCACCGTAATTTGGACGTTTTCTCATGCACGTTGGTTGATCACTATTTTACAGCGTCGCAGTCGTTCATCGGCGTCAACTACGGGACGATCGCCGACAACCTCCCGCCGGTGGCGTCGACGGCCAACCTACTCATGTCCACATCCATCGGCAAGCTCCGCCTCTACGAGCCGCAGCCGGACCTCGTCGCGGCGCTCGCGGGCTCCAACATCTCCATCCTGCTGGGCATCCCCAACGGTGAGGTGCCGAACCTCGCGTCCTCCCCAGCCGCCGCGGCGTCCTGGGCCGCCGCCAACATCCCCACCACGGTGACCGTCTCCGCCATCTCCGTCGGCAACGAGCTGCTCAACTCCGGCGACCCCACCCTCGCGCCGCAGCTCCTCCCCGCCATGCAGAACCTCCTCGCCGCGCTCCCGGCTGGCTCCACCACCAAGGCACGTACCTTCTCTCCACGTGTGTGAGAATTGAGACCGATGCCTTAAAAACAGAGCATATTATTGAGCGGTTGTTGAGCGAGTGAAGTTGTTGGCAACTGCGAGCAGATCTCCACGGTGCACTCCATGGCCGTGCTGTCGGCGTCGGACCCGCCGTCGTCGGGCGCGTTCCACGCGGACCTCGCCGGCAGCCTGGACCCGGTGCTGGACTTCCTCCACCAGAACGGCGCGCCCTTCATGGTCAACCCGTACCCCTACTTCGCCTACACCTCCGACACGCGGCCGGAGACGCTGGCGTTCTGCCTGTTCCAGCCCAACGCCGAGCGCGTCGACGCCGGGTCCGGGCTCACCTACACCAACATGTTCGACGCGCAGCTGGACGCCATCCGCGCCGCGCTGGACGCCAAGGGGTACAGCGACGTGGACATCGTCATCGCCGAGACCGGGTGGCCGTACAAGGGGGACGCCGACGAGGCCGGCGCCGCGGTGGACAACGCCAGGGCCTACAACGGCAACCTCGTGGCGCACCTCAAGTCCCAGGCCGGCACGCCGAGGACGCCGGGGAAGTCAGTGGACACCTACATCTTCGCGCTCTACGACGAGGACCTCAAGGGCGGGCCGGAGTCGGAGCGGTCATTCGGGCTGTACAAGACGGACCTGACGGCGAACTACGACGCCGGGCTCGCCAAGAGTGGCAGCACGGCGGCTCCGACCATTCTGACTCCAGCTCCGCCGCAGCAGGTTCTACAATGTCATCAATTCTGTCTGCTGCCTTGGTCGATGGAACGGGGCGTTACTGATGCCGTCTAAATTTGCAGGGCATGCTGCAGCCGAGCAGGGGGGCGATGCCGACGCCGACGGGGTTCTGCCAGACGACGGCCGCCGTGCCGGGCAGCACGCAAGGCCAACAGGTGACGCAGACCAGCTCGTGCTACATCCCGGCGGGAGCCGTGTCGCGGCGAGCTGACGCCGGGACATGGCAGCTTGTTTGGTTTGGTGTTTTGCTGTGCCTGGCTATGGTAGCCGGCAAATAGTTACAGCGTGTCGGAACAAGTTCAGTATATAGGCTTTTGTAGCCCTGGCCACTCGCTACCACAGTTGTGCCTGTGCGTATGGATTCGCCACCACCGTATATAGATTTCGCGAAAGCTGCTATGCAGAGTCGAATGTTGAGCTGGATCTTTTTTTCTTTGCATTTGCCTCAACGGCTGCACGCCTGCACCCCTTTGGAAGTATACAAGTACAAAGGATATAAAGGTAATATTTGACTGATGAGTCTTCCTCAAACAAAAGGCTGATACACGAGCAGTTGAGCAATGCTGTGCATCTTATCTACAGAGCTAACTAAAGTTAGTTTCGTGATATGAACACTTGAGCTGCTTGCTTAAGCAGCTGCATCTTTCGATTTATGCGCTTTGGCATATCTACGCCAGCAACACAGCTTGATTTTTGCAATTCGGCTATAGCTGGGCGCAGAGTCCACAATCGAACTGGGCTCCCAATCTTCTAATCAAAACTCTTAACCTCGGCAAAATTCCTTACAAATCAAGGCTGGAAACATCAGCATCATCATGATTTAAGCTTGTTCCAAAGATAGGTTGCTCTTCTGATGATCGGGTCTGCTGAGGAGCCTTCTGCATATGCTTCCAAAGCTCGTAGGAGCTTTATGAATTTGGTTCCATCATCCTGAAGGAGAAGGTGAGAGGAATTTATACAGGGAGAAGCATAAAATGAACACACTTTTACCAGTAATTGCTACTAAGATATGATGCTCAGTTTCAACTCACCTGTGGCTTCTGAAAAACAAGGTCAGCTGTCTTGAAAGGAACCATATAAGGAGGAAGATCAGAACGTAATGTGGCCTACAATTGGATGAAAAGGGCTTGGTTGGGAAGTGGGCTCTTAACAATTAGAAAGGAAGCAAGATTTTTTCACAGAAATGCCAATAAATAATACCAGGTTTTTGCAAAGGATTGCCTGTTCCGAGTCAGATATCAGAGCCTGAAAATAAACATGTTAACTTGGTTCAATGATATCATTTCATAAACTAAAATATGTTATACTTTGGCAAGAGAACAATGGTACCAATAATCAAGAAGATGCCAGATTAATTAAAGTGTAAGAAGTAAGAACACAAATTATATTTACTTTTTCAGGACCATGGTGCTGACCACATCCATTGCAAAAAAGGAATCGTATAACCAAATGAAGTGAAATCCAGCATTGCTAGAATTTCTTTGCAAATACACAAGTGAACATTTATACATGCGAAAACTGAGGGAGTTTCATGTACACATCACCTGTTTAATTCTCTCATCCTCAACTTCATCCACAGATTTCAGTAGATTCTCCAAGGAACCTGTTTAGAATCATAAAAAATAAGAACATCATTGCTGTGCCTTTGAAACCTCAAGATAATCAGGGTGACAGATATGCCAATGCTCCCTACGAAAAAGCTTGACAAACAAGACTAAACAGGTGAATGGTGTCTGTAAAAGACTCAGGGACTCTGGTAAGCTATGCAACATATTCTAAAATATATCCAATTTTAATAGCATGGGCACTTAGATCAATCAGATTGCACTAACAAAGCTAAAATAAATAAATCTGATACAGCATATTAATCTTTTTAAAATCAGATCTAATTAGCCTTTCAAGGGCAAAAATCTATAAAAAACATACCGAACTTAGTTATCAGCTTTACTGCATTAACATCTCCAATCCCGTCAACTCCTGCACAAGAAGTGTTTCCAGTCACATAATAAGCATCTCACCGTCAATGGGTTCCAGCAGAGATAAATTCAGATCACAGAGATGCATTGCGGCAAAAAATGATGAATAATCGCTGGTAAAAGTTATAGTCAGAAGATAATTTTTGGCATTTCATTTTGACTTAAAAGGTAAGTAGACTTAATATGGCTTATAGCCTCATTTGATAGGTCAGCCAAGGTCTTTATTCAACAGCTAAAGTTATAATTCAATCACACAATACAGAACAAACGAAGCAATAGGAAGGCAGTAGTTCTATACAGCCACCAGTGTGCTTGGCAGCCTACCTGCCTAGCTTCGTGCAAAAGAGAAATGAAATCTTGTCTGTCTGTCATGAAACAGTTATCAGAAAAGATAATAGGCCAAGTTCATGCAGCAAACAGACAACCCAAAGTTCTTTCTTTATCAATCAATGGAAATAAAAAAGGAAAAAGATATCACTTGCTAGAAGAGGCATGCATCATAGGGCAAAATAGCAACAAAGGACTACCAGGTATATTATCAGCCTTGTCTCCTGAAAGCGCAACAACATCAACAAACTGCGACGGTTTCAGGGCTCCATATCTCTTGACGAAGTCTTCAACCCCAAATGAAACCATTCTGCATGTCCGAATCATGAAATTTAACTATTTGAATCATTCAGTTAAACACTTGAAATGTAACAAAACATTTGAACTGACCCTGAACCGCGTGGAGCAATCCTGAGCAAACGCAAAGAAGGTGATAAAATTTGGAAGAAGTCTTTATCAGGAGAGACAATCCGCACCTTCAAAGAGGGTAATTTTAAGACAAAAATGTATTAGTCATAAAAAGGATCAAAATACATGAGATTATACCTTGTGCATATGTGTCTGTTGAGCTTTGTGGTTGGGTGTAGGTTGTTTGTTTGTTTGATAAACAATGGATAGGATAATTGAAGAAGATCAATGGTGCAGG
Source organism: Cenchrus fungigraminus (assembly GCA_036936925.1). Classification (NCBI taxonomy): domain Eukaryota; kingdom Viridiplantae; phylum Streptophyta; class Magnoliopsida; order Poales; family Poaceae; genus Cenchrus; species Cenchrus fungigraminus. The sequence continues at coordinate 90,563,579 of CM072776.1, read as the reverse complement.
TAGTTACCTTGTAACCAGCTGATACACTGTTTACAGCCAGGGTGCCAATAACATCATCAGCTTCAACACCTGGAACCTGCATCAATTATTTTACAAAGCCAAATATCTACAGCCATATCATTTGAGAGAGATGCAACTCTCCTGCATGTTATCCAACATACTAAATAGAAAATAGATATCCGGGTTGTAATCAAATGCATAAATGAAATTAATTTACCTCAATTACTTTGATTGACATTGCCTTAATGGATGCCTTCAAGTATTGCATACCCTGGACAACGGTGTCTGGTGTTGCAGTGCGGTTGCTCTTGTAAGCAGGGTACAGCATATGACGAAAGGTCATTCCTATGAGGAAAAAAGAGAGAATGGTATTGTGTCTTGGGTTCAAATATGAGAGGAAACAGGATAAAACAGCTGCAACTGAAAAGCATCCAATTGGCACTTGACCCTCCTAAAGCAAAGATTTCTTCTGCCAAGTGGCTGTGCAAACATCAATACTTAAGTCTTTACATAAGCAAAGTATCTCTAAGGACCTGCCAACTTGGAGCATACTACTTGGCGCCTTTTTAGTAGAGGAAAGAACAATTGGAAAGAGAATCAGAATCAAGAAACTAAGCGCAATAAAAGTCGTAGAAACTAAAAGTTGGCAGTGCAACAATGGCTATGCATAACATTCCAGAACTGCTTTATCCAAACATTCATATATCATTCCTACTGGCTCTCCAACTGCAACTTCCTTGGTCAAGGAATTGAGTACAGCAAAACATGGCTTATGTGGAAGTCACTGAGTCAGGGCTCCAGGCCGTCAAGAGACAATACATGGATCAGTCCAAGGTCTGCTAATTGCCAGCCACAGATACCTTCTCCCATGATCCCATCAATTTGAGACATCTTACACCCTTACCTTTTGCCATGTGACATTCTTTGGATGGCGTGGCAGGATAATGACCATATGGAACTCCTGAAAAGAAAAGTTCGGGAACTTATTTGTTTCTTTCAAAAGTTTAAGGAAATGCATCACTTTAAATTTGCAGAGACTAGGTCCATCTCACAATCTAACCTCTAGGAATCTAACATCTAGGGATGCTGAAACAAGAAATTTAAGATGAAAATAAAAGACCGGCGACCCCCACCACCCTCCCTCCCGCCCCACCCAAAACAGGAAAAGGTATAAAACATATATATTGATTTCAGATTTGATCAAACATCTTTGACAAAACATAGAATAAAAAGTTTCGCGAATGGCAACAAGAAATCAGGTAGCAAGGTAAAGCTTCTGACATATCAATATCTTGGTCTAGTGCAGTGACTAAGCTCAATAAGCTGAACAATGCAAACGTCATATTATGACAAAGATTCAATGCTCATTGATTAAAAAAAATGGCAAGTGTGTGCTGCGGAGAGTGATCAACAAGTGTCATGAATACTAAAACATTAAACAGAATGTGTATAGTGTATACTCAGTGTAATAATTGTCCTGGGCACAGCTTACCGTCATGGTCAAACACGACCTACAAATGGGTTAACAACATCATGAGGGATGGGAGGCTATGAGAAAACAAACATACACTGCTGGCAGTAGAAACCATGATAGAACTGAACATACCGCAGCATGAGATGGAATGAACTCCAGCATGTCAAGAAGCTGCAGAAAATAATCAAAATTCAAAAGAATTACAAAGATGAAAAGCATACAAAGCAAAATATGCAATTGTACCATGTTAATGTGTAGTTTGGCACCTCATCACTAAAAATAATGCAGCCACAACAGACCAATACACAAGCAAAACATACATTAACAATAACTGATAGTGAACTTCTATAAGCCGCAAAACAGATTAATCCTCTGAAACAGGCAGCTGTGTACAGCAAATTTTCCTTTGACTTTCAGCCTTCCCAGCACGTCCAAAATTGCAATGGAAATGACCATCTAGATCCAGGCTACCACACTTGGTAAACAATCTACCTATTCAATTCTGTAACATCACAAGAGTTCTGATACAACATGAGTGGACCGGGTTTATGCTCACAGTCCACTTAATCTATTTGTGACAATGAATTAGAAAACGAAGCTTAAAAAATGTATAGAAATTTAAGGGTATAGTTTTCACTATGGATCAGGATACTTAGGAAAGACTCAGTTTGATCATGGAACACAATCCTACTTACCAGAGATAGAGCTTTGAATATAGTCAAAACCCAATCTCCATTTCCATCAGCGTGCTCCAACTGGCCGTGCTGCAGCTGTGCTACACCCATAGAAATAAAAAAATAGATGAATTGCTGATGCCACATTTTTTTTAAAAAAAGCAAAAAGGACGCATGGAAATGAGATGAGCATATGTACAACAGTTGCTTTTGATGGCCTTTTTTTTGTGAATTTCAATATTATGCAGGAGGAAGCTCATGTGGTTTAGACAAGGGCGGTTTCATTGACACAACTTTGACATGATGACACTAACATAACCACAAAAGAACAAATTCAATTCCAGTATATCATTTGGTGATCTGAAGTATATATTTAAATAAAAACATCAAGGTGCTTCCTCTCTAGATGTTTGCTAATAAGAAACAGGAAGAAAAAGGCTAACAACACATATCAACAAAAGCGGTCCATTGATGAAGAAATCAGGAAAAATACTAACCCAATATCTTGTAGTACGATCTGTACATCACTGATGTTCCATCAACAAGCATTATTCTGCCCTTTGAAGGATCAGAACGAGTGACACCCTCGGTCGGATTCGACAATGTGTCCAATATGCCTGAGGATATGCTGTCATCATACAGAGGAATCCGTGGAGTATTCTGCACTGATGGTCCTTGAAAACTCTCAATCGAGTCTGTGATTGGCAGAACTGACTGCCCTGAAAAGCCCTGATATCAAATAGAAATTTACAAACAACAGTTAGTGACCTCAAAACTGCAATAGATGTGGCTACCCTGAAGTTCACAGTAATCGAACTACACAGTTCCGAATTTGTTCATACAAGAACCTTGACTACAAGTAAAGCATAGCAATGCAACCCAATTATCAGCAGAGTGGTCCGTGAACTCTCTGGTTCTACTAGGGCTACTGGGCATCACACACAATATGTCTCGCTCTCGCCCCATCCTAATCCGCTCGTCGTCACGCCATGAGAAGAGGAAAGGGCATATTGTAGCATTTACCTTCCTGAGAACGGTGAGTGGCGACTGGAGCTGCCGGGAGGCGGCGGTGCGGTAGAGGAGGAAGCGGGGCGCCGCGGCGGCGCGGAGGAAGCAGGAGGCCATCGGCGGAGGCTAGCTCTTCCGCATCTCCAGCGAGGGATGGTGGAGTGGTGATTGGCGGGGAGAAGGGCTAGGGTTTACGGGGGATTGGGATGGGAGATGAGGATGGAGGCAGAGGCGTGGAGTGGAGGACGAGGCGTTCGACGGAATGCGCGGGCGGAGTGGAAAGAGGAGCTGCAGCGGCAGTCGCAGAGCACCAGCCAGAGGGGGGACGGGTGGCTTATAGCTAAGGTCTGCACTTTAATTTTTATAAAAAGCTTTTGTGCCTACGGAAGACACAAATCCATTGTCGTCCAGTCCGGTTAGGATACCTGGCTTTCACCCAGGCGACCCGGGTTCAAATCCCGGCAATGGAACTTTTATTTTACTTTTTTTTTATCCTTTTAGTTTTATTATGCCTAGCATCTTCCTCAGCGAATTTCCATATTTCCATTGACTGAGACCTGCACAAGCAAGCATATTGCATAACAAAAAAGTGGCCGATAAGATATCCAAAAGATTCAAATTGGAGCTGCATTCCTTCTCCGGCGTCTTTTTCGTCGGTAAGTTGTGTGTGAGCCTTTTGTGCTTCATCTCTGCGAAGGGATGGGAGCTACCAGTCATCTCCGTCTGTGGGATCTGGATTCCGGCCGTCGGCTTCATTGTTGGCGGTGGCGGAAAGATGGTCCTGTTGTTCTTGCCATGGAAGATGCCGATGCTCGTTCAGTGGTTCAGATGCGGTCCGGTGATTCCGAGTCTTTGCGGCCCGGTTCCCAGTCGCTGGCCTTTGCGGTTTAACTTGAGTTGGTCTTCCGTGGAGAAAGCAGCAGGGCAAGGTGGCCGTCGGCGGCGAGCGGCGGTGGGCTTCGGCACGACGACGCGAAGACGCGGTGACGGCAGAAACTCCTGGAAGCAAAGGACATTTGCAAAGAAGTCATTTTTGTACTTTTATGCTTTGTTCTTTTCTTTCCAGGGTGTTGTTGTAAGTGGGGGATGTACTGTTACACTAATTTAATGCAATCCCCATCCTTCTCGCAAAAAAAATTGGAGCTGCATTAGTGTACTTAGAATTCTTAACAGTTTGGTCGCCATCACCCATCAGTCTACAACGTCTTGTTAACAACATCAATCAAAATGCTACTTCCTTCTCCATCATGCCTCGCTGCTTGTACAATGCACATGAGTACATGACCATTGATGATCCATGCTGATCATATCTAAGCAGCTATTGCTGTACCATTGCAGGAATCACTCATTGGCCAATGAACAGCAAGACACTTCAGAATTCAGAACCAGATGATTACCGAATCCATTTTGCGAATAATCTGCCACAAAGTTCAAGTCGACAGCATCTCGCAGTCGCAGTCGCTGCATCTGATGGCTGCGTCCTGCAATGACCAGAGAAGCGGGAGGGATCCAGCTGCCTGCCCGCAGGTCGTCGCCGAATCTCGAGCTCGGCCGCCAACGCGAGGCAGGGCCTTGCAGGAATCACGGCCACGGAGAGAGTTCAAGCGCTGGGTGGTGCGTGTTTGTGCCGGTGTTCGGATCGGGGGCGCGGAACTATGGCGACGGCGGCGGGGGCGTAGGCCTCCCCGGTCCCCGTCGGTGTCTCCGGGCACCTCGTCACAGGCGCCCTCCGCCGAAGCTTGCGAAGATCTTGGAGCGCCGTAGCGCCGAACGGGTACGGATACACAAGGTGCGGCAGCGGTGGAAGTTCCGGGGCTTGCCGTCGTTTCGTCGGTTGGCGGCCGGAGGGAAGGAGGAACGCCGGCGAGATAGAGATTCACGAGTCCGCGACCAAAAAATATTTGGCAGACCAACCCCTCGTTTTGGATCGCGACTATTCTCCGCGATCCAACTATTTACATATAGCCCCCTTATTTGGATCGCAATAATTCTCCGTGATCCAAATATTTACATTTAACACCCTATATTGGATCGTGATTATTCTCCACGATCCAAACATTTCATTTAACCCCCTTATTTGGATCGTGATTATTCTCCGTGTTCCAAATATTTACATTTAACCTCTTATATTGGATCGTGATTATTCTCCGCGATCCAAATATTTTTAAAACAGCCCCTCGTTTCGTTTTTGTTTCGGCTGCTAACCTCCCTCGCTCTCCCCACTGCTCTGGCTGCCCTTTCCCGTCGGCGGCATGGACTTGCCGGAGACCCGCAGCCGATGTTGCATTCGGATATCCCGGTCACAGATCCCCCTTCCCGTAGTCCTCCTCTTCCTTAGCTGCCTGCCCATCCTCTCCCTCACCCATCCAGGATTAGCAGAGGTAAAGTGCGCATCCAGATCCATGTTTGGCGGATCGGGAGTGGAAATTGTCAGAATATGATGTGGCCTAGGCCTGCTCATTACGGATCTTTGTTTGCCGCTTGCGTCTATTGAGGTGATAATGAGATACATCAACCATGAGACTGAGAGTGCGTTTTGGAAGATTGCGTCTTGTGAATTGCGATGTGGATGGTCGTTGCACTGTCTCCTTTGATGACGAGTTGATGACCACCCCATCAGTTCATCCCTCTTCAATGTTGGGTTACCGATCTGCGATCTGAAGCTCCGTGCCTCCCCCTCTTCGATCCATCAGGGCTCGTGCAAAGCAACCGGCAAGCAAGCTCGGAAGCACTGCTCGAGAGTGCAACGACGCTATGCAACGCGGGTGAGAACACATTGCCGCGTGTACAGAACGATGGTGTGGATACGTACGCTGGAGAGACCAGATCATAATAATCCCGGTGGCTGGAAAAAAATAGTTTGCTGACGACCTGAACGACCAACAATGAGCAGGCAAGTCTAAGCTGAGGTATATCATAGAATTAAATGGCCTTCTTCAGAGGATCCCATACATCTGCAAGATTATAAATTGTGTGCGCGCCAACTTGCAAGGCAGTTCGAAATAGGTTGACAACAGTGAGCGAGGCAAAAGAACCGACGGTTCAGGTGCTAAAGCTCAATCCAAAGGCACACATTTACAGACGATGGAGTTCCTTACAACAACAACAACAACAAAGCTTTTTGTCCCAAGCAAGTTGGGGTAGGTTAGAGATGAAATCCAAAGGAAATCATGAAAGGCGAAACAAACACACACGAAGTGTTAAGGGTAAACAAAGGGTGAAACAGAGGTCATGGTTCAGGCACACTAATGACTAGTCTCCAAGCACTCCTATCCTTAGCTAACTCCTTGGGGATGTTCCACTCCTTAAGGTCTCTTTTAACCGCCTCGTCCCAGGTCAGTCTAGGTCGACCTCTACCTCTCTTTACGTTATCGACCCACTCTAGAACCCCACTACGCACCGGCGCCTCAGGAGGCCTCCTTTGGACATGACCAAACCATCTCAACCGATGTTGAATCAATTTTTCCTCAATCGGTGCCACTCCAACCCTATCTCGAATATCTTCATTGCGGACTCTATCCCTTCTTGTATGCCCACAGAGCCAACGCAACATACGCATCTCTGCTACACTCAGTTGCTGGACATGTCGCCTTTTTGTAGGCCAACACTCGGCACCGTACAACATCGCCGGACGAATCGCCGTCCTGTAGAACTTGCCTTTTAGCTTTTGGGGCACCCTCTTGTCACATAGGACGCCAGAAGCTTGACGTCATTTCAACCAACCGACTGAGATCCTATGCCTAACGTCTTCATCAATGTCGCCATCCTTCTGTAGCATCGATCCTAGGTACCGAAAAGTATCCTTCTTGGCCACCACTTGCCCATCGAGGCTAACATCTCCAATCTCATGTCCAGTCGCGCTGAAATCGCACCTCATGTACTCAGTCTTGGTCCTACTGAGTCTGAAACCTTTTGACTCTAGCGAGTCTCTCCACAACTCAAGCTTCCGATTAACCCCTGCTCTAGTCTCATCAACTAACACTACATTATCAGCAAAGAGCATACACCACGGGATATCATCTTGTATATCCCTTGTGACCTCATCCATCACCAAAGCAAAAATATACGGGCTCAATGCTGATCCCTGATGTAGTCCAATTTTAATTGGAAAGTCACTAGTGTCACCATCACATGTTCGGACAACTGTCCTCGCATCATTGTACATATCCTTGATGAGGGTAATGTACTTAGTTGGGACTTTGTGCTTTTCCAAGGTCCACCACATGACATTCCTTGGTACTTTGTCGTACGTCTTCTCGAGGTCAATAAAGACCATATGCAAGTCCTTCTTCTGTTCCCTATATCTCTCCATTAATTGCCGTATTAAGTAAATCGCCTCCATAGTCGACCTCCCAGGCATGAACCCAAACTGGTTTTGGGTCACACTTGTCCCTCTTCTGAGGCGGTGCTCGATAACCCTCTCCCAGAGCTTCATTGTATGGCTCATTAGGTTAATCCCTCGGTAGTTGGTACAACTCTGAACATCTCCCTTGTTCTTGAAGATCGGTACTAATATACTTCTCCTCCATTCATCAGGCATCTTGTTTGACTGAAAAATAAGGTTAAAAAGCTTAGTTAACCAAACTACTGCTCTAGCACCAAGACATCTCCGCACCTCAATGGGGATACCATCTGGACCCATCGCTTTACCCCTCTTCATTCTCTTCAAAGCCTCCTCAATCTCTGCCTCCTGAATTCTCCTCACAAAACGTCTGTTGGTATCGTCAAATGAGTCGTCCAACTCCACGACAGGACTCTCATCCTCCCCATTAAACAACTTATCGAAGTACTCTCGCCATCTATCCTTGATCTCTTCATCCTTCACCAGAAGGCGATCTGTCCCATCCTTGATGCACTTGATTTGGTTTATGTCCCTTGTCTTCCTCTCTCGGGTCCTAGCCAACCGATAAATGTCCTTCTCCCCTTCCTTCGTGCCTAGCCGCTGATAAAGGTCCTCATACGCCTGGCCCTTGGCTACACTCACAGCTCGCTTTGCAGCCCTCTTCGCTGTTTTATAGCTCTCGATGTTGGCTGCACTCTTGTCAAGGTGGAGGCGCTTGAAACACTCCTTCTTCTCCTTAATAGCCCTTTGCACCTCATCATTCCACCACCAGGTGTCTTTCGCTTCTTGTTTGCCTCCCTTACTCACGCCAAGCACTTCTGCAGCCACCTTCCGAACACATGTTGCCATCTTTAATCAAATGTCATCTGCATCTTCTCCTACCTCCCATGGTCCCTCTCCTAGCATCCTGTCCTTAAACATTTGTGCCGCTTCCCCTCTAAGCTTCCACCACTTTGTTCTCGCGACCTTGGCACGTTTGTTCCTGTGAACACGTACCTGAAAGCGAAAATCTGCCACCACAAGCTTGTGTTGAGAAACAACACACTCCCCAGGAAACACCTTACAATCTAAGCAAGCACTTCTATCTCTCCTCCTTGCAAGGATAAAGTCGATCTGGCTCGAGTGGTGACCACTCTGAAAGGTCACTAGATGGGATTCCCTCTTTCTAAAGACGGTATTTGCTATCAAGAGGTCGTAGGCCACCGCGAAGTTCAAAACATCCTCTCCCTCTTGATTCCTACCACCATACCCAAACCCCCCATGCACTCGCTCAAACCCTACATTCGTCGCTCCCACATGGCCATTGAGGTCTCCTCCAATGATGAGTTTCTCATTGATCGGCACGGTATTAATCATGCTATCCAAATCTTTTCAAAACTGCATCTTGGTGCTCTCACTAAGACGATGGAGTTCCTTCTTTTTCAAAAACAATAGAGACGATCTGGCCATGTGGACATTTGGTGTGAGAATCAACTGGAGCTCGGATGGCCTCGCCGGCAGCCAAGAAGTCTACGGGGCGTTGGAGCCAGAGCCGATAGAGTTACAGTCGAGGGGAAAATGTCAGCAGCGCTGTCTTTTTTTCTTTTTCTTTTTTTTTTGTCTACGATCCTAGTAACAATTTTGTGCTCAGTCGGTGAGTCCAAGAAATTTCCACGCATGTAAGTACGTGCGTACCTCACACCGGCCTTAAAACGGCCGTCCAAAGTCCAAACGCCACGCCATGTTCATCTGAGTTATCAGCCACTATTCAGCAGTACTTTTCTCCCACAACAAACCAACCACCAACCAGCCAGCAGTACTTTTCTCTCAGAACAGATCAGTATCAGCCACCAGCCAAACGAACAAGCTGAAAGTTTGCACACCACCATTCACAGCATGAGTTTATAGCAGACAACATGAGTTAAAAACTCAAAATATCCTTTCGCAAAACACACACCCGTTCAGCACGCATCAAAAGGAAATGGCGCCATTTCTGTTGCCGACGTTTCATGAAATCAGAACTTGAGTCAACAGATAAAAGTGTAGCAAACTACCATCTGCAGAGTTATTTGTACAGCAAAAAAGAAAACAATTTACATCGTATGCTATCTGAGAATATTCACGAAGCAATGCGCAGTCTGGAGGCATCAAAACGTTACCACTACTTCTAGCACAAACAGGTATAAGTGAAAGGCTATCTACTGTTCGACATTGTTTCAGCATAAGATGTGGGTCTAGCGATTTATCCACTGGCGACAATCTCGTGGATCTTGTCACTGACTTCAGGGTCATCTGATCTGACAGCCAGCTTCATCGCCACTTCGTTGGGCCCACTGAGTCCAAATGACAACCTGACTAGAACCTTCACGTCACTAATAAACACACCAGAAAGCAGGCAGGTGTGGGATCTTGCATTTCTCGGTACAACCTCAGTGCCCTGACAAAGAAAGAGATACTGGAGCAATAAGCTACCTTTCATTTCATGTACCAAGTTCTGGATGCTCTAGTGATATTAAGTCCCCACTGGACTGCAATGGCACTGTACTTGTCTAGCATCCTATGCCAAGTGAAATGTCTTGATATTCCAAATTAATGCACGTGGATTATTCAAATTTTATAGCCAACCAACTATCACACAATAACCCCCATAACAAAGCATGAGGATATCAAGGTCCAACATAATTATAGGTAAATAAGATGTCATTTCAAGTGCTTCTAAATTTTTGCATTGAGCTTTATTACTGATGATTTAAGAAGTATATAATGATGCACATGGAAATTGGCAGTTTTTCTGAGATAAAGTTTGAGAATTAGAAGCTAACCTCACACGGCTGCATCCCAAGGATGTTAATAACAGCACTGACAGCCTCAGCTAAGCTCTCTCTAACCCCAAGACCATACTCATCAACACGCTCACTCTCTGGGTCCATATTTTCCCAGGCATTTCTGAAGTTTGAGACAGCAACCCTCAGCATATAATCAGCTGCAAAAATTTCAAAGTCCTCCAACTGGTATTCATCATCCACACCATCCTCATCAGCTTCCCCTGTAGATGTGTCAACCTGACAAAGTGGGAAGGTATCTAGTATTTTAGTTATAGAACAATTCAAATACAGTGGCTTAATCATGAAAGCCCATGCCTTCATCTCATTAAAAACCCTTATATAGTCATGTGAATCCTAGAATATTTTCTCAAATTTCTCAGAATTGAAGGAGGTAAAAGTAAAATATTACAGATTGCTCAGAGAGTTTCCAGACTAGCTAGTTCATGTGATTTCAATTGAATATCCCAAACATATACCAAAATCATATGATACAGAACTAACCATACTACAATCATTGGAAAACACAGGATAACATGATTAAAGTCTGATATTGGCGAAGATCATATACACGTGCCATTACATTTACCTCTTTAACAGTAAAGTTCAGCAGATTACAAAATTTTCCAATAGCAGGTAAGTGCTCCGGCTTTTCAAAAGCAACAAAAATTTGCCCAGTAGAATTGTAAGGCAAGCTTGCCAGAGGCTTTGAACAAATTTCTGAAAACTCCTCAGCATCTGACGCATCAACGCAAACAGTGACCTGAAAGAAGGAAAGCCATGTACTAAGCCTTCAGTTTGAGTTAACATTTACAGCTACAAAAAATACTTGAAACTGCTTACATTTTCTAGCAGTTGTTCTTCTATAGTGTTTGTACAATTGTACTGCAATACAACATAGCTATCATAAATGTGCTTAACCACATTAACAGCATATTCAGTTTCTGCCTCCGTCAGCTCCACGGGTTCAGAGGACTGCAGAAATTGAGAAAATTAGTATATGTGCTTGTCAAAAAAATAAAAGAAACTGAAAAACTATGCAAACCTTGAAGAGTCTTCCAAACCCAGAGAACTCAGGAATGGATGAAAGCATCTTCTGATAAGCATCAACAGCTGAAACAGGTGTAGAGGCCGCGGCAGCAGGTGCCTTCTTTCCAGGAGCGTTCTTCTCTTGAAGGGGTAGCGATCTGACTTCTCTGGACACCAATGAAATGTCAAAAGGCTCCTCCGAAGGTTCCTGTAAGTTCTTGAAGGCATAAGCAAAAGATATGCATTCAGTTGAAACATGCAGAAGTTTAATGCTCATTCTAAACATACATAGGTTCTTAGGCTTGCTTCTAAGTTGGCAAGTGGCACATCAAAAGATCCAAATAGGAAGTCTTTCGCATCCTTCTCATTGTTACCAATGGTAACTTCACCACCAAGAGTTTGGAGATAGAGTGTAGCACGATCACGAACCTACAACAAGACCAAAGACAGTTGCTGTTACAACACATAGGGAATCTGGGGGCGTTATGCCATCTATCAGGTACTCTGCTGAGTTAGACTACCACATCGGATGAAGCATTCTTCAAAGTTTGTTATCTGCTCAAAAGTATATTGGAATAAGTCAATTCCCAAAATTTACCTCATCTTCAGTATCAAACAGGCATCGTCGCAGGAGAACGAAGATCCGAGGCTGAAACGCAAATACAGAAATCCTATATGAACCAGAAATACACAGGAATGGCAATGTTATAAAAATACAGTAAATAATCTAAAGACATCGCCATACCTTGAGCGTGTCAACAAGGGCACCAAACTTTGCCAGCGTGCTGACAGCACTAGCACGAACAGTGGCATTTTCCAATATCACACGGTTGTAGATGTAGCGAATGTACCTGCTTGGATCTGATGTCTTTGGCCCTTCATTTCCCAGAAAATGCAATATCTACAAGAAAAAAAAATAATTGTTCATCTTAACTCTCACTATCACATTGAAAGAACAAACACTGTTACAATAATGGTTAAACACTTGAACTTGCTAAATGCTCTACATCCATATTGTCATATTGAGCCATATGGGTTTTCAAAAAAAAAAGACATTGAGCCATATGTAAATATCTTTGATAGAACATACATGATAGAATATTACTCTCACCAAACAATAGACAGTAGACACTGACTTTTCCAAAAGTCAACAAAAATAAGCAGACTGGAATCCTTAACAAAATTGACTCCAACAAAAACTGTCTTATCCAGTATTGCTGTTGCACTGTAAACAGAACAGTACCACAGCAATACAAATTTAAAAAAACATCGGACGCGATTGTTTGGTGCAAAAAAAAAACATTTTATGTGTGTCTAGACGTACGCATTTAAATATACCACCCTACAAATGCTGCACACTTTTGCTGTCCTAGTTGTCAGCATATCATGATAAGGTTTTCCATGTGAAACCACAGCATGAAATTTGTGCTTCAGAGTTCAGACCATGAAAATGCTTTCAGAGAATAAGGATTTTACAGAATATATCGAATCACAACAGCAAATGATATCGCTTACTATAGCTGGAAAATAATGTACATTTCTTTATCAACAGCAATAACATAATAATTGTAGTTACCTGACTAGAAAGATATGTGAATTCGCAGTCTTCAATGAATTCACAGAGATGTAGCAGGCCAATTTCTTTGGCATCTGGTATCTCACTGATCAGAGTAACTATGGAATCCACTATAGCCTTTTTATACTCGAAGCCCCCTTCTTCTCTTAAACTGTTGCTCAGAAAATTCAACCTAGAAGACAAGGAAATAGTCAAAGCAGAAGATTTTTAAAAAAAAAACTATATCAACACACTTTCAGTTGTTCACGTACATTGAGCGATATTTGAGTGGGAACTTCAGGCACAGAGACCGTACAGCTTCGACAACAACTATCTTGAATTCATCTGCTATGTCAGACATGAAATTGGTAATCTGTTTCATGAGACGATCCACGCTTGATTCATTGCCAGTTTTAAGAAGAGTAGTGATTGCCAGGGTTGCTATACTCCTGTTCGTGTCTGAGATCAAACTCTCCAAGTCCACGTTGCAGTTTGTCACTGCCAGAGGGCGTGTCATGGCAACCTGCAATATGATGGGCAAATCAAGAAACGAATAGTGCAGGAATATCTTTGAACAGCTAAGCTTGATGCATCTATGGATAACCTTATTGAGAGTCCGAACAGCAGCAAATCGAAGCACAGGCTTGGAAGATTGACCCAAAAATGACTGCAACACAGTAATTGCTGGGGCCAATTCACGACTTGTAACATCCATCTCAGTTATTTTCCGTGCAGCTTCTAACACCACCATATTTGATTTATGTCTGAGAGATGATTCCAGAAAATCAAAAAATGGACGTGTTCGTGCTTGACTCGCGCATAACCTGCAAATTAAGCTTTGTATTAGTGATTCACGTATTTTGCATGGTTTTCAATAATGCAAGATATGCGGTCAAAATAACGCAAGATAGGTTATTGAGTTACCTGACTTGCGTAACGAACCAGAAGGCATTGTGCAAGAGGAGAGCGGACAGATCCCCTTGTCAAACTAGAAACTAGCTTGCTAACAGCCAATCGATCATTCTGTCTGATCTGCAAGTTGGAGAGATCGACTAAACATTAATTAAGTCCTAAGAGAGATTACATCATAATACAACTTTTCCACAACACAAGCACCTCACTAAAACCTCCATTTGCTGGAAATATGAAAAATGGAACCAAGCATACAAAGCCCAAAATACTAAAAAGCTCAGCATGCAGTGTGGTTAGTAGCTTGCAATGCCTGACCCACTCTACCAAACCAACCACAACCTATTTCTGACAGGTATGCTGTGTGCCCACTATCAACAATTCAACAAGTATGAAATGAATCAAGGAGAAGGCCTCCATTGTGGAACATTTTAACAAACAAATATGCAGAGGAAATTATAATTATTTGATATCACACAATACACAAGTTTAATTGGCAGTTCCATCTGGCAAAGATAGTTCATCAGAAAAGACTAGAAAGGTATACCATGATGTAGTTTCACCCTTCATTTGCATAAAAAAGGATAGATTACGCGAACAGCCCATAATGCAGCATACAAATTTTGTATTCTCTTTCTCTGCACTTGCTTCTAAATTTAACTAGCCCCAACAGAAAAAGATTATACCTGGTGAAGAAGAGCAAGACCATGAAACTGGACAAGGGGAGCTTTTGATTGAACAGTTTCTTGGACTTCATTGCTCCATCTTTTCACAATTTCTGGGTTTGCCTGCAAACAAACGATGCTGTTAGACTACCTTAAACAAAAAATGCCTAAAGCAGTAGAATTATAGCAGTACCTGAGCAAGGTGGATGCCACTAACAAGAGCAGCACTAGCAACCACTGGATTCTTGTCAACAATTGCTTGCTTCAAATATCTTTCAATTTGAGTTAGTAGGGTGCCATCAATTATTCTACAAAGAACTCTAATAGCATTGGCACGGTACATATCTGTCTTGCTGTTTGTATCCTTCATCAATGAGCTTGTGACTATGATGACCTGTTACAAACATGAAGCTCAAACATTTTAGAATCAGAAGGCATGAAAAAAGTTTGTATCCATCTGAAAAATATTATTTATTTAACCTCATCTGATGATGGAGAAAGCTCTTTGATCATTAAATACACCAGCCTCCTAAGACCAGCATCATTAGACTGGAACAACTTTGTTACTGCAAAGAAGACTTCGGTCGCCTCAACCTGTAAAACAATCATGCACGATTCATTTTTTGTTGTTGTAGTTCTATATGTCTTCTCCACATTCAAACAGTTTGGCTTCTTTGAATAAGCAAATGGTGTGAACAAACTATACAACTTGCTGCTATGCAATTGTTGTGTGCTGTACCTTCGTGAATGTCTCTCCTTGATTGAGCAAATACAATAGCTTGGTGATGACCTGTAACAAATTTCCAAATAGGATAGAAAGCAAAGACCAAAGCCATGAGGATAAGATGGTTGAAATGTATATCTCTCTCAAATACTTTGTTGTAAAGAATGACAAGTGCAAGAAATTCTTACTTGCGAGCACCGTCTGACATCAAGTTGTGGATCATGGAAAGCCCGCGCCTCCTGCAGAACAGCTCCCTTCTCGATCCCAAAGAATGGTGAATATTCGACTGCGAAAACCGTGCACATTTAATTTAATAACAATGACACAAGTTGAAAGCATTCTGTAACAACCTGAATCTAATTTAATTGAATCTACAAAAAAGAGACAATTAATTACATTTTGGTCCTGCAAGGGGGCTCAAACCCACCTGATATTACTAAACATTATAGCATTGCATTGCATTGCATTGTGTGCTTATAACTAAAAGCAAGAGGTTGATTTCAAGCACTGGGGCAGTCTGGATAGGAACCTGACTATACCAGTGCCCCGGGATTCACAAGGAAGGAAGTAAGTCAGGGATCTAAACGAAAATACTGCGCGTTAAGCTCTAATGCTGGGGGGGGAACTTGTACCGGTGAACGGGTTAGAGCATCTCCCCTCTCGCAGGTGGGAGTGTGCAACTATGAAACAACAACGCGAACGAGACCTGCCCGCCAGATCAGATGCACAAAGGTGGCGCGATGCCACGGAGAAACCGGATCCAGATAGCTCCGAGCCCACTCGACCCAATTCCCAGCGAAATCCCGCAGACGATCTCCGCCCTCGTCAATTAAATCCGCGCCACCGGCGAGGCAGCAACGGATCACGCAGGGAGACACGGCGCGAGATCGCACCAGATCCGGCACGCTAGTGCAGTCAGCGGCTCCCAGATCGCAGCCGGGCGAGAGCAGGAGGAGGCCCGGGGGTAGGGTTTAGCTGGGGAGGTCGGAGGAGAAGGCAGCTTACCTTCCTCGTCGTCGTCGTCCTTCTTCATGTACGGATGCGCCATATCCGGTCCGGCCAGGTCACCGCCGACGAGGGAGCGAGTGCTGTGCTCTGGTGGGGTGGGTGGCGGGGTTGGCTCGGGCGGGAGGGACCGAGACGAGATCGCCTTGGCCTGCGGTGCGATGCGGGCGGGACTCGGGACGCAACGCGACGCTGCAGGACTCTGGTTGGCGGTTGCGCGCCCTTTTTGCGCTTGGGTCCGTCGAGTAGGATACCGAGGTGACTCTGGCAGTGGGGTTGTGTTGTCAGATGCCTAATTTCCTTTTTTTTTCTTATTATAAAAAATCAATTTTACTTCCTCACCTGTTTATCCCCTAAGCAAAATTCAGCCTCCCGAATTATATCTTTAGCGTACAAAGTAAAGTTTTAATTTCATATTTTACCACTTTTTGACTTACAACTTGATCTACGTTAGAAAGTTTCCTTAGAAACTTTTCATGATTATACTTTCGTACAAATTTGTATACTAAGATCAATTTTGTATTAAATGTTCTTAATCAGTTAATCTGTGAAAATAATCATGAAAACTTTTTTGTATATAGTTTCTGTACATGAGGCGTCATGTCTCATATATCGTCACAAATTTGTACAAAAAAATTAATTAGGGATAGATTAGATCGAATAAGGTGACTACTTTTCTCGGGGAGAGGAAGTGTAGAAAGGCACGGATTCGTACAGGGATTGGAGGATAGTACGACGCCATCTTAACAAGTATCAAATCTGTCACGGACATTGGTTACATCTCGTGCTATCCAGCAATCGGCTTCGATTACTTTTTGGTATATGTTACAAACTTTACAATCACAAACTAAGCATCACCTCTCGATGAGCTCTCGCACGCCGCCGCTAGAAAACGATCAGTAATGTTGCTGCCGACGGGTCGCCGCCGCCTCCCCGGACTCGCTCGTGGCGCTGTAGTCGTTGCTGTACTCGCTGCTCTCGAAGGCCACCTTCCTGAACCTGCTCATGTTGGAGGTGTAGTTGCCGCCGGAGTCGTACTCGGAGCTGGAGGTGAACATCATGCTCTGCCCCGGCTTCACCCCCTCGTTCAGGTCGTCCAGCGACGCGTCGCCCTCCAGAGCGCGAACGATCTGCGCGTACAGCGACACGGGCACAATGCGGGTGATGCTTGCTTCGTGATGATGGATTCGAACTCGAAGGGTTCAGAAGCAGAAGCTGCAACTCACCTGTTTCATCTTGGGGCGGCGCTTGGCGGAGTGGCGGACGGCGGCGGCGGCGGAGGCGCACATGCGCTCCAGCTCCAGCCGGTCGACCCTGTTCTCCAGCCGCGGGTCGAGCAGCTCGTCGGAGTCGCCTCCTTCGGACAAGGCGTGCGCCAAGAGGGGCCTCGCCTGCGCATCGCCACCGCGAACGTGTGAAATGGAGCGTAAGAACTCTGAAGCAATGGTGGGTGCGGCAAGGCAATGCAGAGACGATGTCAGGGAGACCAGCAAGCTTTACCCAGTCGACCAGGCTGTCCTCCATGTAGTTTGAGGGATCAACGGGTCTCTTGCCGGTGATGAGCTCCAGGAGCATGACGCCGAAGGAGAACACGTCCGACTTGTCCGTGAGCTTGCCGCTCGACGCGTACTCCGGAGCCAAGTACCTGCACAGCCCGGCGGTCAGTCATCCCGTGCAGTGTCACCGGATTCGCTGCAGTGCAGTGCTCTGGCTCACCCGAAAGTTCCCATGACGCGCGTGGAGACGTGCGTGTTGGTGTCCGTGGTCAGCTTGGCAAGTCCGAAGTCCGCGACCTGGGATCATGACCAAATGCGAACGAGCTCTTACAATTTCACTCCGACAGGCCTTGAATTCGTCGGTAAAATGCTTACCTTAGCCTCAAAATTGTCGTCCAAAAGGATGTTGGATGCCTTGATGTCACGGTGGATGATCCTGGGATGGCCTTAATTTTTGTTTCACCGTGCACATTAGCAAGGAAACCATCAAAGTAGAACACAGACACTTATCACTTAATAAAATCGTCAAAGAATAGAAAAGGACAGGGGCTCTATCCGCCGCCGGCGCCGGGGGTGGCAACGACGCGCTGCCATTCTGCGGCGCCGCCGTTGTTGGAGGCGACAGCGACGGTACCGGTGGCGACGGAGATTGCGACGGCGTGGGCGGCGAAGGCGGTGACGAGCCCGTGCCGGGTGACTTGGGCGGTGGTCCCGACGGGCTGGAGGGAGGCGGCGACGACGACGTGTTACTAG
This sequence comes from Cenchrus fungigraminus, assembly GCA_036936925.1. Lineage (NCBI taxonomy): Eukaryota > Viridiplantae > Streptophyta > Magnoliopsida > Poales > Poaceae > Cenchrus > Cenchrus fungigraminus. The sequence goes on along the minus strand of CM072776.1, from coordinate 90,545,144 downwards.
GTGGCGATGGTGACCGCGAGGATTCACCCGAGTTTGCCGTCAGGCCGAGCATGTTGTCTAGCGGCGCAGCCATGATTATTAATGTTTTAACGAGGATGGGAGTTCTCTCCCGGCGAGCTCGAGAGGGTGGGCCGGATCGAGTTGGATTGGAATGGCGGCGCCGGCGCGCCACCTCCTCGCCGTCGCCGTCGCGCACGGTGAACCCCTGCGACGCAAGGTGTGATCAATGACGCAGGAGGAACAAACCCGAAGAAATTGGGGGCGTTCTGGCGTACCTTCCTTTTTCTCCGTGTTCTTCTGCGAAAGAAGAGAAGGGGTTGAAACCGAACCGCGGAGACGAAGGAGAGGGGAAGTAGGCTTCAAAGCGCAGATTTCGTCTCATTTGCTCAACCTCCACCGCAGCGCCAGGCCACATTTCCAGGATGGGAGCCGTTGCCCTCCTCGTTCTTTGCCATTTTTAGCCTCAGTACCCAACGGGATGCTGCCAACCCATTGGGGCTTGGCTGATGATTAGCGCGATGCTGTTCGTGTCCTCATTGCCGCGGCTTTGGGAGTCCCTGTGTGCTAAACAGCATCCAAGATGTGTACATCTTGTATCTATTTATTTTCATCGACTACTCAGAAATTTCTCATGATAGATATCATCATCTATTCATGTGAGTACTTTTTATTTTTTGACAGTGCAGACTGCAAAGTACCCACAATACAGAGAACAAGACCCAGCTTTGACTAACAGCAGTTATCCAGCGTTGAAAACGGTTTACTTGTATCCAAGTATCTTTGGGGGCATCAAATAAAGCAGGAAAATGTCCTCAAAAGTGAGATTGTTTGTTCTAATAATGTTACAAAAACTCAGGGTTAACTAATCAATCAATGTGACCTCTGGAGTCTGGGTCTCTGGGACAATGCAGGTGCAGCGAAATGCTGCCAGTTTTTTTAGTGGAAGATGCATCTTATCACATCGATGCACTGAAATCAGCTGAGCACATTAAATTATCAATCGAGCACTTCTTCGACATCTACATCTTCGCCTCCTGAAAACACACCAGTTCTCGTGAAACTCTTGGGCAGCTTGAACAGTGGTCCATCTCCATCCAATCTACCCATGTATGCCATGCCAAGAGAATATCCCAGAGCTCGAGCAACTGGAACAGCAACTGCATTGCCAACCTGCATATATCTAGAACCGAAAAGTACATTCGTCACAATCAGACCAGATCCATAGCATTGATAACGAAATATCCAACATGTTCAGATGACCTATGAACATTCTAGAGAAACTTACTTCTGCTTTATAGGACCAAACAGCTTGTAATAATCAGGGAAACCCTGAAGTCTTGCATTTTCCCGGATGGTCAGAACTCGAGCCTGGCTGGGATGCAAAATAATCTGCAACAATTCATCCAGGATCAACCGCAGCAAAAAAAGGCAGGCGTCGTTACCGCAGATATACCAGCAATATCTTAAAGCCTTAACCTGATTGTGAGGCTTAGCTCTGGTAACAACAGTGGGAACAGTCTCATCCCACCACAGTCGTCCAAATGGTCTGTAAAGCATAAACAAGCATTACCGACCAAGTTCTATGTAGAATCAACATGATTTATCATTCAGTGCGCTCACTTTAGTGATTTCCCCTTGATAAAGGACATAGCATAGTCAGACACCTATCCAGAGAAACAACAGTGGCTAGTTTGGTACAAGAGGAACCAAATGCATTACTGTTAGTGAAATGTAGCGAAATAGATGTTGGTACCAAAGGCTTCCCAGATGACAGAAGTACACGGGGAACATCTGGATCCCACTCGACAGTGTTGTTGATCCCAACCTTGACACCTTTGAGATCACGAAAGTTGGCTCCCTAAAATACAATAATTCTTAAGGGAGTACACGACATGATACATGGCAAACAAAAAAATAGATGATATTCATGCTCGCTAACCTTTCTAAGAGGAATCTGCTGCACGCGCTCATAATCATCATCATTTAGTCTTAGAGGTTGGTGATCAAAAAAAAACTCGACCGGTGAGGGAAAGACCGCCCCCACGGTATTAACTAAGAAGAAGCCTCGGCTTCCCCAACCGAGAAAATCCCCGAACCCTGGCCTCGTCCTGACACTGGGAGTCGTAACCCGTGGGAAATTACCTACCTGGGCCATACACGGTCCTCAGGCCGACCACCCCACAGGTTGTGAGTTCGAACCCCGGGTGGGGCGAATTTCCGCCTGTGGGTAAAAAAAATCCCCTCGCTGGCCCCGTGTGCCAAAGCACTGGTTTAGAGGTTGGTGATCAAACAGCTTACTTTCACCAGAGTCAGCCTCTCCATCAAAGGAGTAGTCCATCATGGCTTAGAATAAATAACAGAAAATTTTCAGCGCAGCAAGAAAAACAATAAAGTATACAAGAGGTGAAATGGTACAGAAAATACAACAGATCCATCCAGCAGCTGAATATTTGAAGGACAAAACATCAATTCACAAATACAAATAAAATAAGATTATATGTAACCACTCATTGTACTTTGGTTTTCTTGTTCAATAGGCAACACTTGGTAGGTTACCTTTACGGTTGAGCCGGATGTAGCGTTGGAACTCTGTTTTAGGGCCAACAATAAAATCCATCACATCTTTGGGTTGATTGTTTCCAACCTGGAGGCGATAACATACAATCCATTCAGAAAAAGAGCAACAAAATGTTCAACCAGAGTTAAAAAAAGAAAAGGTAACCATGGGAAAACATAAGTCGCTAACCTCTGGTAAATCAGATATAGCATCTGCAAGGAAAAGAGCTTTCTTCAAGCGTGGAGCTTCTTTTTCATCATATGCTACCACACTTTGCTGCAACAGTGGCATAATAGTTAGACAATATAACGAAACTTAATGGTTGTCAGTTAATATCTTACCTCAAATGCATTTGGCACCACTCCTCTCTGGGTAGGCAATGGAAATTTTGGCAGTACCTAATTGCCAAAATATGTATCCTTGTTGATCAGTACACTGTAATATAACAAGTAAAATAACAAAGAGCTATAAAGAGTTTTACCATTGATGGAAGAACTCCCCAGATAAATACTCGCATCCTAAATTGTGGTAGTCCATAACATCCTGCGACCATCAACCCAAGCCTAGCTTGGAAATTCATGGCTACCAGCCGACTCAATGCATACCGCCCAAGGAATCCATCAGCGAATTTTAATATGTCAACAACATTTTCCATGAGAGCATATTTGGGCCTCAAATACTCCACAATATCCATAAAAACAACCATCTGTTTGTTTTTTTCATCCTTCAATGGATCATCACGCATTCTAAATCGGTTAAATCCACTGATGCCTTGGCAAGGAGGACCTCCACAGATCACATCCACGGTGCCCTTTGGAGAAGGAAGAACATCTAAATAGCAGACCACAGTTGCCCAAAACAAATCATAAAAAGCAAAGAATACTTACAGGCAAGGGCAAAATGTTTTCCCTATATCCACTTTCTACAAAATCTTTGATACGTTGAGGGCAGTCCCTGAAATATGTACTAAGGGTAAGATACTGTAGACAGGACAAAATACAAAACAAACATGGAGGAAACAACAACCTAAGACCATCAATGGGCTCCCATGTATCGTAACTCGGATCATATCCTTTCCATTGCACCTGCAAGTCATTACAATCTTAAACAAGTGTTTCAAGTGACCACTATATAATATATTAAAAACAAGAGAAAGAATGAACTCCGGAGTTTAAAAGCCATTGCATGCATGTTTCACACATTTAAGTATTTAGTACCTTAAACCATAGGCCAACTTGTCCAGTGCTATTTGGATCACCATAGCAGATATCAAGAAGCTTCTCTACCTCGAATATTTCTTCTGAAACAGATTCATCTTCATCATCAGTTAAGGACTGGGCCACTTCAGATTCTATAGTAATGTCTTTCTGGACAACGTATTTCTTGCAAAGTGCATCCCACTCCTTAAGGAGGGCAAGAAAATCCCCAGCCTTTTCATTTCGCACCTGAAAAATAAAGGTACAAATGTACTAGTCACTGTGTCTGTACAGCAAACACCAAGAGGAAAGGTACACAGTGGCACTTTGACATAGGAATACCTTTGAACGTGGGTGGTTATGCTTGAGACTTTCACAAGCATATGCATTCATGTCTACGGCCCATCGCTGCGCAAGATATGAAATATTAGCATTCCCAGTACAGCAATATCTTCACTGGAATCCTATCAAATTGTAAGCACAGAACATACAGTTTCCAATTTAAAGTTGGACAACGCAGCACCCAAACAAAGTCTAGTTGACATGGCGCCACATCCAGAGTAAAGATCCAGCAATGATATTGTTTCTGCATGTGCATCAGATAATGGCTGAAAGCCAGAACCTAGTGTTTCCTTGGAAGAATCAACAGCATCATCAGAAATATTTGATGCTGCACTGCTTGAAACACCATCATTATCTACAAGAGAGCAACTCCCTCAGAAAACATGAGACGAAAAATTAGGCCAACAATATTGGTTCAAGCAGCAAATGTTAAATAGCATGTTTCTTTAAATTCATCACCACATGTTGCATCCATGTCTTTCACACAAGTTACATACAGATGAAAATTGAAACAGAAATTGGTGGATCTATGATGACTGCAACATTGATTAAAGAAACTATATAAACAGTTACCTGCTGGCAGATTGGCAAATGTTGAATATGCAACTGAATAAGACATGCATAATAAAAATCACAATCTTCAGTGAACTGAACTTTTGCTTGAGGAGCCGTCTAAAGTAGTTCAGAAAAAAAACAACATCAAAAGAGTTAACATGAGAAACAACAAGGAACAAGTAAGCTTCATGCATGAAAATTGCATAAGGCGCTTACATTTGGATCAACATGAATGATCTTAATTTTTGAGACTAAACACTCAATAATGTTATCATTCGTTTCCTCTGAAAGAAAAACTCGCTTGTGATCATTAACTTTTAGCAACTTTGGTGAGATAGCCTGCAAACAAATATGTCACACTCACATTCACACACATGGTGCCTTTCTTTTAAGAAATGGGCAACTAACTTGAAACCTACTGTATCTGCAGCACGAAAAAACCACTGGCACGTGAAATAGGAAACTTGATCTAGTCCCTTAAAAAATTCTGTAATCCGAATGTAATTTTCCTCATCGGGACCAACCTGCAACATTACGAATCAAGAGCAAATGTTAATAATAAAATTTGGACAGAAATTGGAGAACTTCACATTATTGTACTTGTAAGTGAATCTCTAAAAAGGCTCACCTAGCGAGAATTTTAGTTTTCTAGACTTAGTCGAACTCAAACAGAAAAATTGGTAGAGCAAGACATCATATCATGCATTTAAACACAAAAAGAAAGGCTCCTATAAGCAACAGGCATCTAGGGAATGAGGTAAAACAGAGTGAGTAGTTTTCTCTATAAGCAATGACATAGCACTTGAAATTTCATATACTTGTGCACACATACCATTATTGTTTTGGGAGGAATTCATCTCATGAGAGGGGGTGATGACCAAACCGAACAAAAAGTGAGGTGTGAGAAGATGATGGACCACTCCAATCCTCAAACCAAACATCCATAGACGTCCAAGCATGAGGTGAAGACAAGGAATAACATGTTATCTTATGGCCCATAATATATTCTTCACGGCCTGACAACTACATGATTGGTTGACTTGAGTTGAACTAAGAAAATTAACTGACAGCCAAAGAAGAAGAATCTGGGATCACACTTTCTTGAACAATATCCCAATTATTTAAAATATTTCTTAAAATTTGAAATAAGAGATCAGACTGAGCCCATAACATTCAGCAATTCTAGCATTTGAATAGAAGACCAACAAAAGGCAAAAAAAAATCTGTGAGGCCTAAGGGATGGCATATATGGGGGGGGGAGGAAACAACTTGTCCACATGTAAAGAAATATTAGTATTTCTCATCTCATAATTTAGCACTTTTTATTTGCACACATAACATTGGGCTTAGTTTAATACAGTGGACTATAAACTCTGTCTCTTTGCGAGCAAACAAACGCATGTAGTTTACAAACAAACGCATGTAGTTTACGACAAAATGAATGCATGGTGGTTGATTGCAACGTGGAAAGCAGAACTATGCACATCATTTGCAATAAATGGCATTAAAAAGGCAATAAAGGTAACAAAAAAGAAAGGACTAAAAGGTAAACATGACTAACCTTGACATAGACATCGTCATCAAGATGATAGATCACATTATCCACACTTGCCGATCTATAATGGCATCTGGCTTTGAGCTCTTCGTCCTCACCAGAACTGCATAAATACACTCTAGTTTGAAGGAATCCTCTTTTGGGAGCAATGAAAAAGGTGTAGTAAGACTTACCGCCTAGAGGGTGAATCAGATCCCTGTAACAAACAGTTGTGCTTATCAGTTGCAGTTTCACAAAGTAGATCAGAAGAAGTGACAAAAATAAATTAACTAGTAACGATGCATTTATTCCATGAGGAAGCTCAGAACGAAACATTTGTGTTTTCTTGTAGAATCTCACATCTGTATATCAATCACACGACAATTTTGCTTCATTAACAACACACATGAACACTATAACCATAGTTGTTAATACTAAAACACAAAAACTACAAGCTAATATAGCACAACGGCAAGTAAACAGTGATTCAAGGGTAGCCTCTAAACTCTGTATGCGCTGAATAATTGTGATCCGAAACTAGTGATCGTGATTGTCCCAAGCATTGTACTGAGCAAACTGCAGACAAGCGATATTTGGAGATGGAATAGCAAATCCACCTGCTCCGAGGGACGCCTTACCTTGGTCATGTACCGTTCCGGCCATCTTTGCCTCGCCTCATGGTCTGGCATCGGTTCTCCCACGAAGTGGTCCACCGAACCGTCCACCCTTCTCTCCGTGCTCGGCCGCGCCACCCGCTTCCTCGCACCTACCTTCTCCGCCGACCCTTCTCCCCCAACCTTGGCCTCCTCCTCCTCGGCTTCCAGCGCGGCAACCGCTTCATCCTCCTCCATCGCCATCTCCTCCGAGTCCGGCTCCTCCGCGCACACGTCGTCGTCGGCAGACGCTGGCTCCTCCGCTTCCGCTGACTCCTTCGGCTTCTCCCTGTCCGCTCCCCGACGCCAACGAGGCTTCTCCTTCGCCGCTCTGCTCCGGCGGCGCTTGCCGCGCGACGCGCCGTGATCGGGCGCGTCGAGCTCAACCTCCGCACCCTCCATCTCCGCCGCAACTATGGCACTGGCACCAGGGCTGGGCTTCTCTGTCCCCGCCCTGCGCTGCCGCGCGCGCAGCACCTTGCGATCGATCTCGGCCACCGCCGCGGACTCGGCCTCCGTCGCCGCGGCGGACTTGAAGCGCTTCCGCGAGGACCGCCTCGGTTCGGTCGACGCCGCCGCCGCCGCGGCCGGCGGCTCGGAGGGTGGCGCGTCCGGGTCAGGTGACATGGCCGCCGACCTTCTGCTCGGCGATCAGAGAAGGGGACGAGGAGGGGAAGGCGAGGGCGAGGGTTTTTGCTTGCGGCTGCTAAAAAGTGTTCAAACTTTTCTCGATCGATACTTTTGGAGATCGGAGTGGGTGGGTGTGAATTGTGAGGAGAGGGGAACGGGCGGGAAGGCGGAATTGCGTGTGGGTTCGTGGGGAAAGGGGAGGGTTTTGTAACGGGGCGCGGCCACTTCGCCACGGCGAGCGGCGGATTGCAGGGGGTTCGATGGCGCACGCCCGGGGGGCCGCGTGTCATTGGCGTGCGCTGGCTTGGGAGAATGTGACGGGAGAAGCAAGAGCGGGATGATTCGAATTTTGGGCTTTGCGGTGGCGTGATTCCGTTCCCAGGAGTCCAGGTCCAGGACGAGGCATCTGGTACGCATCTTGCTGACAGGTGGGTCCTGAGTAGAACGACCTCCTCACGGTGTGGCTGTTTTTATGGAAAGTGCGCGAAAATTTCATATTTACCTTTTGAACTGAAACCCTGCATTTTTGAGCTGCGATTCGCTCGCATACGATTTGTTGCCATCAGCCCATCACCGTCAGTGATCATTCCACGTAAAAAAGGGGGGAAAAAATCTTGCCATTTGTTGTGATGGGTTGTTGAGTCGGGTGTTCTTTTTATAGATTGTCAGCCTGGCTATTTGAAATTCGAAATCAGATTTTGAATGATCGTACATGCGCTGGCCGTTTGCCATTGTGTGGAAATTCTAAGAATTTTTTATATTATTTTTTCGATTTTGCGAAAATATACGACCGTCTGAGAATTTACTAACGCCCTGTTCGTCTGGCTTATCAGCCACCAGCCAGCAGTACTTTTCTCTCAGAACAAATCAGCCACCAGCTACCAGCCAGCAGTACTTTTCTCTCAGAACAAATCAGCACCAGCCACCTGCCGTCAGCCAGACGAACAGGGCGTAAAACTAGACTACAGCCGCTGTAGATCGGGCACGGCGGTTGCAGAGCCAGCCGCGTGCGCTACGGCGGTTGCAGGTATGACGTTGCAGGTATGACGACACTAACCGCCGTAGCACACAGCGGTTAGCCAAACCGCCGTGTGCCCGTGTTCTATGGCGTTTGGCTGTGGCGGTTGCAGGAGGCGGGGCAACATGCATCACCTGCAGCAGAGCCAAGTCTTTTTTTTTTGAGAAACCGGGATTATATTCATATAAATTTCTGATAGTTTACATCCCATAACTTACAAAGACAACTGTGTAAGTAAAACAAATAACAACTAAGTCTTTGCAAGTTGAATTTTTTTATATATTTTTTAATCATTTTACCGTTTGAAAATTTATCAGATTTGACCACCAACCGCCGTGGGCCACGACGGTTGCAGGTCCAACCGCCATAGCCCACGGCGGTTGGGCCAACGGCCGTGGGCCCCCACGGGTGTGAAGGCCAGCCGCCGTGGCCCACGACGGTTGAGGCCTATCCGTCGTGCGCTACGGCGACAGGCCCAACCACCGTGGGCCACGGCGGTAGGGGTTGTGCAACCGCCGTGGCCCACGGCGGCAGGTCGGCTCCCCCTATAAGAGCCGAAAATTACCCCAGAAATGTCATAAAAATTTGGAAAAAAAGAGAGGGTTGGGAAGGAGAAGAGACTGAGGGGGCGGAGCAGCGAAGCTCTGTCGGTTCTTCGCTTCATTGTAAGTATTTCGTCGATTTGAACTCTTTTAGCGTAATTAGTGATTAGTGATTCACTGCGTTTCTTTAGATCTGTAGTATTATTAAAAATGTCCTGTTTGTAGGGTTTAGGGTTGAGAAGGAGAAGAGAGGGATGTGGAGGGTGCAGAGCAGTGAAGCACTGCTGCTTCTTCGCTTCATTGCAGGTATTTCACTGATTTCACTAATTACTATTTCGGTGTACTGTAGATTTCTGTAGATTTATGTATGGTATAGATTTCTGGAGTATAGATCTATAGTTGTAGTTTATATTACGTAACATATTTACTGTTAAGTGTGCAGATTGCGACTGATTAGTTTGCTAATTTAGTTTAGATATTAGTCTATTTGTTTCTTAGTCCCTGGATGTAGTATTTGATAGCAGTTATTGCTTTTTATTATGAATCAGACATGTCGGAGACAGTCACAATCAAATTGTATTATGGAATTGGAGAAATTATATATGGTCCACAAGGAGTTGACTTGTCAAATTATAGTTCAATTGAGAAAAATGTTAAAAGAGCAGCAGAAAGAACCTGAAGCGGGAGCTGTCGGAGGCACTGGCTTCTCCAGATCCATCGTCTAGAGCAGGAGAAGACCGGTGCTGCAAATGTTCGACCTGCACTTCTGAATGCCACAAGAAGAACAGCTCCCCTCCGAAAGATTGGTCCCCTCCACCTTCACTACCTCCACCCCCACCTGGGTACTACTACATGCCGTCGCAACACTCCGGCGGCTCTATGCTCTCCGGGCAGTTATCGTACAACTAGATGAATTAGGAATGTTGTAATCAAATTTCTAAATTCCCTAAGGCATGTTATCATTATGTAAGGCGCTTTGTTAGGGTTGTACTAGCGCCGTACATGCTATTGCAAATGTGTGCTTTCTCTGCTAAATATTAAAAAAAACAACCAACCGCCGTGGCCCACGGCGGTTGGGCACATGCAACCGCCGTGGCCCACGGCCGCAAACACCGTCTGCAACCGCCATGGGCCACGATGTTGGCCCAACTGACGTGGCCCATAGCGGCCGTCGTGGCGCACGGCGGTTGGTGATCAAATCTGATAAATTTTCGAACAGTCGTATAATGTTGCAAAATGATGAAAAAATATAAAAAAATTCTTGCAAGTTCCTCCCGGCCTCGTCGGCCTTGAGCAAATCTTTACAAGACGAAACCTGGGTTCATTCCCGGGGCGAGCAGCGGGTCCACGTCGCCCGTTAGCCCGCGAGCCGTCGGATCCGCCAAGCTCGCGATGCTAGCCGTCCGATTGCGGGTTGAACCGGATCTCACGCCCGTTAACTTGCGAACCCGCAACCCCATCCCCTCTGGCGGGCCTTCGTCTCTTCCCTCGCAACGCCGCGCCGCCGCCCTCCACTCTCCGCCTGCCGCCGCGCCGCCCGCTAGCCTCCTCCGCGCCCTCTGCCTGCCCTACCCCCGAGCCTTCCTCCACTTACGACTCATCTCCTACCTCACCGCCACGGTCGCCCCCCTCCCATCCCATCGACCCACGACCCATGGCCCCGGCTTGGAGATACATCGTCCGCTTGCTCCGCCGCTCGCCCCTCTCCTTCCGCCTGCAGCATGGCCACTTCCTGGTCCCTCACCTCGCGCGGTCTCCGATTGGGCACCTCCCTCTGCCCCCTGCCTGTGCGCTGTCTGCAGCACAGCCCTCCGCCCTCCGCAGACCACCTGCCGCACCGGGCCCCGACCTCATCCACGTGACCACGTCGTCCCACGCTCCGCCGCCGTCACCACCTCCTCCCCGTCCCTCCTCACCGTCTCCTCCTCCGTTGCCGCTGCCACGACCCTCAGGAGCGACAACAAGCCGTGGTGGGGCCTGTAGAGGTCAAGCGCGCACGGTGGCCGGGCTGCAAGCAAAATCCCGTGGTTGCTCCAGGTCTCCTCTCACCTCTGTAATACTGAGTTACTGACGAACTACATTCGCCTCACCCACTTCCATTGATTTCGAAGTCACCAAGACCTAGGTCTCACAATGAGGATTTTTTTAATTGCCATCGAACACAGGAATTTAAGCGAAATGGGTTAGTTATGATACAAATAGATAAATCCTATCGTTTCAGAGTTCCATCCATTAACTTTTGTAACCAATTTGTATAAGAAAATATGGGGGAACACTATACAAATGGTTGTTTCAGATATAGAGGCGTTTTCCCCCAACAATATACAGATTTAAAATGCACGTGCTCTTTCAGAGAGGACAGTAGTACAATATTTGCCTGATTTTACTTTCTTCAGGATTCCTTTATGTCTTCTCATGCATTTTCCATGTTAGTAAGATCCATTATTGGACTGTTTGACAATACGTCTTTTTTACCACCATTGTGATTCCACATATAGGCTAAGGTAGGAGGGCAAAACAGCAGCTGTAATCTTCCTGATGACATATACCTACTCTAGAACAGATGGTCTTAGGCACTTCGGTTATCAATTCAGTATGCAAAAATAGACTACAACAAATCCAATATAAAATAGTTAGTATAATATGTAAAGCAGTTTCATTGGTCCATGTTGCTCCAACGATCAACTGGTGAGGTAACATTATGCCTAGATGCATTTTGTTTCATATAAGTCAGCTAATTTCTCCATTTTCCAAGTGAAATAATCGAGATTGGGTCATTGATAAAAGCTTCTAAAATTCATGCTCTACTCTGAATGCAAGAAGATTGTGGCTTCCAAAACTTTTGTTGTCTTGCGGTCATCCAAGCTAGGTGTACGACAATTAAATTTGGAATAAGATAGAATAGTAGCTTGTATACTTTGTTATATGCCACCTTTTCAGCTCCCAACATCTGACAGCACAATGCTTGCATTGTATTTCTGAATCTGGCAACTTTTCAGGACTGAGCTGCCCCTTCTATTTATTGGGAAGACAATAAATTTTTGTAATTACTTTGCATATTGCCCTTACTGATGCTCTGAAATTTTCAGTGCCTTGTTAAACTTCTGCTTCCGCAAATAAGCAATATATATGTTCCCAAATTTACTGTCTTAACCTTACTAATCCTATCATATCTCTCTCTCTCTCTCTCTCTCAGTGTAACAGTAGTATTTGCCCACTGTTGAGCTAGTAGTTCGTTGCTATTGCTACAAGTGTTGTGACTAAAGTTAAAGTGCGGTTGCAGTCTCTGACCTCAATACATGATGGTTAATTCGCTAAATAGAATTCAGTCTCTTATTTACCCCTCTGCATGACTGCATGTTGCTGGTTGCTTTGCGGTCTCCTATCAGAATTTGGAGCTACCTCTTGAGAGTTAAACGGCAAAGGTTCGTGCACCAGAGATGAGAACGAAGTCATGGAAAAATCAATTGCTCTGGTTGCAAATTATTGATAGATGTACATTAGGAGTACTATTATTTACTATTGATCTACAACAAGTAGAGCAGAATGTTGCTGTGAAATATTCAGGTAACATAAAGATCTTGACAATTTGGGTTTCGACACTCACTTTGACAAATCTTCATAATCTTATCTTTGTTAGGATAACCACATAACACTGAACTGCTATTGTACCTTTCGATTTTACTGAGAAAAATATTCTGAATGATTTTCTTTGATCTCAAAAAGATCTAACGATCTAAGTCTCAAAAAGATCTGAGAAAAATATTTTACTGAGAAAAATATTCTGAATGATTTCCTTTGATGCTTGAATTAGAGGTTGTATAAACTTGACTTTGCCCATAGTTTAGTTAGCATAATATTATTCGACTAGAAGAGTCTTCATAATTGTTGAATCTCAATTTGGCTTCATCACAACTGGCTTCCTAAACCAAGAACTCCTTGTTGATCGCGCGGCAAAGCCGCGCGTTGCTTCTAGTGGTAAAAGCACGAACTTCGGGACCAAGCCCAAAACTCCAGTTCCGGCCCATGAATTTTATTGTGGAAGCACCTGCTGCACCGCACGGGCACGCTCTCTCGCCTCCTCGTCTTCAACGTTGCCACGGACGCCTTCCAACTCCTATCCTCCGGCCGCCACCGCACAACCCGGCCCCTATGGCCGCCACCTCCACCACCCTTTCCCATGCCTTCTCCTCTCTCTTCCGTCCAATTCCCAGGATCCGACGACCCCAACGTCAGTCCCAATCGCAACCACCGAACCCAAAACCCCCTAAACCCCTCCGCCTCGGCCTAACAACCTTCACCCCGGCGACCGCGGCGCCTCGCCTCGCCGCGGTGCCCGACGGCGTAGCTATCGCCGACGTCGTGGAGAAGGACTGGTCCTTCCTCGAGTCCGCGGGCGCGGACCTCCAGCGCGCGCTCGCCGCGGCGGCGCTGACGCCGGCGTCGCGGGTGCTGGCCGTCACGCCGACGGCGGCCTTCGTGGGCGCGCTGCTCGCGTCCTCGCCGTGCGAGCTCCTCGTGGCCGCGCACGAGTCGCTGTACGTGCTGGCGGGGGTCAAGGAGGCGCACGACGAGGTGAGGTGCTTCCACCTCGAGGGTGGGGGTGGGGGCAGGGGCGGCGGCGTGGTGGAGGCCGTGCCGGAGAGGTTCGACGACTTCGACGCCGTGTTCGTGTGCTACTTCCCTGGGATGGGGGTCTCCGCCGCGGCGCTGCTCAAATCGCTGGCCAAGAGGTGTTCCAAAGGTTAGGCCTGTTGAAATGGCACCTTATCCTTTAGCTGCGTTGTTCCTGTGGACTGGGCCTGAGGTGGTTCAAGTAGAACGATAAGGCATTAGACTATGCATTTCGTTTTCTCAGACTCAAATACTTCATGGGTAATTTCATATGTTGGTTTAGTTTAGGTGGAATGGGAGAGTCAATTCGTCGATTTGATGTATAACTCTTGCAGCACAGAACAATTTATATACAAGTGTGTTCTGATTATGGTCTGTTCCTTAGTGTTATTAGGCTAGTTTTGAACTGAGTCGTGGCTGGCAGTTAATATCGTGGTTCTCACCGCTAATAACACTTGATCTTGATTTTCCAATGACAACTACAAGTTATGTTTTATGCTAATTATGGTATTGATCCAATTTAGGTGGCATTCTTTTTTTTTTTTGTATCTGTGATCTCATTCAGGTTGCCAGTTCAAGGCAGTGTTAACTCAATTAGGGTGTGTTATCCTGAATCATCTCATATCATATTGGTTTGCATCAGACTCTAGTGACTCAACCTGACTACACTAGGCACTTAGAGTTAGCAAGCCTTGCCTTAAAACTACTAAGGCTGTGAATTCTCACCTGATACACTTAATCATAAAACAGACTGGAGCTCTGTAGTTGTTGGCATCAGTTGATCCCAATGAATGTTTGCTAAATCTACTATAGTTCCACTATAAAAATAGCAAAACCACTCGCGCTTTCAAAACATATAAGCTTGCATCACGTTTAGAAGAGGGACTGCAGTGACCCTGATGAAATAAATTTCTAGCTTCCCCTGTCATGATAGTTGAGTTATTCTTTGTGCGTGCATCATGTCATTGTTTCAGGTTGTATATTTTATTTCTGTTCAGTTTAGAGCTTGAGCCACATTTTCTTTTCTTTTTTTGCCTAGGTGCAAGAGTTGTCATGTTCTTGGATCAAGGCAGGCAGAACTTTGAACAACACCGTAGAGAGCATCCTGATGTTGTAATATCTGATTTGCCAAGTAAATCCTCACTGGAGAAGGCTGCATCTGGGAATAAGTATGAAATAACAGATTTTGTGGATGAGCCTACCTTGTACCTTGCTGTTTTGCAATTTCAAGGATAATATTTTCTATATCTGTAAATCAAATTGTGATGGCTAGTTTCAGGGTGGCTTAAGTAATTATATCTCTTTGGCCAGCTTGTGTTATAATTTTTGGTGCTCTGCAATTTGTTTGAGGTCTACCGAATCACCAAGGCAGGTCTTGAGCATGTAATAGTTGATATTCTTGAAGCCTGGACATTGATCCAAGCGTTTTGCATACAGAGCACGTATAATGCAGGTGCTCAGTGTAGATGCATAGCGAAAAAAGTAATTTTTTTCCCCTATACTTTCATCAGGTGTAATAAGATGTTGAATTTTTTCTTGGTGCTTAAGGTGTGCTAGCATGGTAGTTAATTTATTTAAGCAGCCATTCACATTGGAGCAATTAATTTCTATGTAGGTGCTTAATGATGTATCACTGTTATATCTGTTGAACCATTCATGGTTAAGCATTATTGTACATGCTGTTAAGATCAAACTTCGAGCACTGGAGTGGAGGGACTTCAGATTTGTTATCGTCACTCGTCAGTGTTTTCTGATGGAGAATTGGAGAAATAATAACGATAGGAGTTTGTTTGGAACAATGATATTCAGGTGATGAGGTGGGGCGTTAATTGGATAGCATAATGCGCTGTTGGAGAAAGAGTAGGATTGTCGCCGAGGCTTTCAGTCTGGATATCTAGTTACAATCGGAGCCTAAGCAGTATCGGTTATTTAGGTTTCTATCAGTCTTTCTAGTGTCATGTTGGCGTTAGGACGAGATGAGGCAAATGAAAAATGCTTTAATTCTACCATCGAGTTTCTTGAGTATCACGAAGTTGATCGATTTGGGGATGAAAATGTCTTCTTGCATTGTAGCGAGATGTACAGCTCTCTCTAGCTTATTTGGATCTTGTGAAAACACAGCTGCCTTCAGGTCCTCTTTGAGACCCTTGACAAAATGCTGGATAAAAAATGCTTCATTCAGTGCTGTGTTATGCATGTGTAATTGGTACTTGGTATCTAGGAATTCCTGGTAGTACTCTTGGACAGAACCCTTCTGTTTGAGGACCATCGTGACATTCATAGCTTTCTTGTAATCATAAGTGCCAAACTGAGCCTCCACAGCCTCGGTGAATTGTTGCGCCTAGGTCATTCTGCAATTTATAGACTTGGAGCCATTTGGTTCATTTGGAGTCTAACCATTGATATAATGGCTAGCTGAAAAGGGAATGGTTGATGCTGCAAGAGCATCAAAACGCCCCAGGAACAGAGCTAGGGGCACCCGCACTTCAGAGTCCTACGAATCAGACTGTTGTCACATGGAAAACAACAACCTCCTCGAATCGTTGGAGTAAGGACTGCATAGCCTATGTCAGCAAAAGCTCAATCTTGCCTGTACTGATGCACAACCGCCCTGCAAGTTCAGAATTGGAAAACCTTGTGGTTGTTTGCCCCGTTTGGAGTATGCATGAAGAAGACATTTTCTATCTGAAGGTCAAAGCAGATTTGAAGGACAAGAACGCATGGGCAGTCACAATTAATGTGAGAAAGAGCACATTGGAGGATGCGGCCTCGTTCTCTGAAGAAAGATATTTCTTTCTCAAACTAGCATACCATCCCTTTGCCATATCCAAGTACTGGATAATCGCAAAGGTACTCTTTGACTAGTTCAAATTAGTTCGGAGTTCCAGATCCAGTGCTTAACATTTGATAGAAATTACTGGTAATTTGGCCTTGTCGCAAAATAGCTTCTACGAACATGTTGTTCAATATTAGAATCCTTTCTGATGAAGTAGAGCCTTAAAAGAAAATTATGATAACAATTATGATTCTGGACATCTTCAATGCCGTCTTAATATTTTTTGTGGAGCTAGTATCCTATCAAATTAGCGTACAAATGCTAGTGAGGCCTCAACCTGCACTGCACGAGTCAAATTATGGAAGCACATCATTCGATTCACGTGTCATGCTTTTGCATTATCGCCAACATACAACACACATAGATCCTACCTATCACATGCAAGAGTGCTTTCAGAAGTTTGGTCATTTGCAATTGACATTGCACAATGCTGGTCTGAAAACATAAAGGCAACACATATGGGGCATCTTAATTCAGATTCATAACACACATTTTGAGACAATGTGAATGATTCATAACCCACATTTTTCAAGTCTAGCACCTCAACCCCAATAAAAGAAGGATTCCAAGCTAACTTGAATGTCATAAACCTCATATATAAGGAGTCGCGTTAGAAGATAATAACCTAAGCAACGCTCATGATTATTGTGCCTTCTGCAAGTGGTTCATCTTCCAGAGTGACTCCTGGATCTTGGGCATCAACTCAGGGTATGTCACCGTCGTCACAATCTCAGTCTCATCAGGCTTGTACCCAGCTTCACCAGGTGGGTACCCACCATCAGGTTTGAAATAGCGAGACCAGCACCACACCATCTTATTGATTGAAACATCAAACAAGAAATCAAGGAAACCAGTCGCGGCTGCACGATACTTGTCTCGGCGGTGGTTGAAGAAGAGCTCTAGGAGCTTATTGTTCTTTGCTCTCTCAATCCAATCATCAATGTACGGCATCTCACCGAGAACCATTGCCTCAGCAGCAGGGTCAACATGTGGCAGCACGTGACGGATGTATGGGATGTAGGACATGACAAGCCCTCGCCGAAGTCCCCATGGCACCACAGACGCGTGCCTGGAGATGAGGGGACCCATTGTTGCCGACTCGGGAGACTTCATGAGCTTCAGCAGGTGCTTGATGTCATCAGGGACAGGTATCTCTAGCTGGAGGAGGTTCTTGGTAATGAAGGCGTGAGCATCCAAGTAGTTAGCTTGGATACCAGCAGGAGTGCTCTGCTGAAACATCACGTCTCTGAACTTGAGCTTCCCGGGTTCAGGGAACACCAACTGCCCAGGCATCATATACTCACCAGGGCCGAGATTCCGTGGCGGCTCAATCTTGTCAGTTTCAGTAGGAATGAACAGCAACTCTTTGGTGTCTTCAGCGACCACCAGGTTGGACTCGTCAAAGCCGGACACACATATGTCAGAGTCGTGGAACTCTTGTAGCGCTGTGGTGAGAGACGAAATG
Source organism: Cenchrus fungigraminus (assembly GCA_036936925.1). Lineage (NCBI taxonomy): Eukaryota > Viridiplantae > Streptophyta > Magnoliopsida > Poales > Poaceae > Cenchrus > Cenchrus fungigraminus. Next base: position 90,527,202 of record CM072776.1, on the reverse strand, counting down.
AGCTTCATGCCTAGTTCGCTGGTGGTGGAGAAACACCTCCCAAGCTTCTCGCCAACCAGTCGGACACCCTCACTTGGCACTGGCACCACCACTGGGTGGCGAGCGGTGTATTCTGCCACTGTGCACACAGGGTCTGGACATGGCTTTCCATGGAGGTTTACAAGGGTCTTACAGACAATGTGTCGTGATAAGTCGTAGGCAATATTACCATATCGCACCATCAACCTTGCAGGGAGAACCAAATTGGTTCCGTCAACGTGATGAGCTGCAAGAATCGTGACACAATCAATACAAAGAGAGCACCCTGATGAACGTGAATTATCACCAATCAGTAAATCTTCCATTTGATCATTTGCTATTATAGCCCTCTCACAGAAGAAGCTCTAAATGTAGATGTGCAAAATCAAGCGGAAACCTAAACACATTTGTTTGAATTTCATCCAGGGCCGGATGGGGGTAAATCTTCTTGCAATAATTTAAGACTGAAATTTGTTTCAGGAACTTCAGAGGTAAAGGTCACCTGGACCAGGCGACCAGGTTCCTGAAGTCTTGGCCGGAGAGTCCTCACTATTCACCAATGCGACCGAGATGATTTTGATCCCTCGAGTCCCCAGACGCCGCGCCTAGGTCTTCACTCGTCGGCTCGAAGGGCCTGCGGCTAAGAGGAAAAGAGAGGCGGGCAGGCGGCGGCGGTGGAACCCTAGGTTAGGAGGAGCAGTAGTGGGAGTGCGGAGGAAAGAGAGTAAGAGAAGGAGGAGGCTGACCTAGAACCGGTCGGAGCAAGAGCAAGCAGCTCGCCAGCCCTCGCCGGAGTGGGAAGCGGCAGGCGAGGCGTGCGCCGGTGGCGCGGTAGCTTCCCCCCCGACACAAAGAGTGAAGAACGCCGTCGATTGATTTCGCCGAGGGTAGGTGGGTTGGGCTGGACACCAGGTGAAGAAAATCGTCGGACCGCGAGCGAGGTCTGTACAAATGAGTCCTCAATCTCGGCCCATATAGTTCAGGGCACATAGGAATAGTTTTGTTTTAAACCGATACCTTTGGTTAATGATTTTATTCATGATTTTCCTCCTGAGAAATACTGAATAAAAACAAGATAAGGCAGCGCTATACCCCCATTCATAAAATTTACATCCACGTATTTTTAGTGAGTTCGGATAATACGACTATACAAATCACTCAGAGTTTAGCACGGTGGTGGCGTTCGATGCCCTCCAATCATTTTTTTTCAAAAAAAAAGAAAAGAAAAAACAGGCCTCGTAACAACTTGTAATAAATACAAATATCATGTTCTTCAAATAAATCCGTGCAATGGGAGTAATTCCCAGCTAATGCGTTGTCTAGTTAGCAGGACACAGGCAGCTTGACTTCTCAGTGGTTCCACACTGGTGATCTTATTTACAAACATCACTGGAACTTTCAATCAAAGCTTTTTACAACCACTGGTATTGGTGGATCGACATTGTCAATTGAACATGCAATATTATCTGTGTTGTCAATTGTGCTATCTTCATTGCTTAGGAGTTAGGAATGTGCTATCTTCATGTGCTAATTTCCTCTTGCTGCAGAGTTATTGCAACTGCGAACTCCATAGCGGTGTGCCCTGTGCATATGGACGGTAGGTGGGTCTGTCACGCTGACTCAACCTTCGCCGGGGTGGCTGCATATATGATTTTCAGTTAATAAAATTAATTAGAATATGAAAGGAGTGGAGACAACATACAGAAAGTACGACATATCTTCAGCAGATTTGTACGGCAAATTTGTTGTGTGAGAATAATGTTGTATGCTCATTGGTATGACAGATTTGTTGTGAAACAAGAAAAACATTGCAGAAAAAGTCGAAATAAAGCCGAACGGGGATGGCTCACCTGTTTGTTTACATCGCTAGGCCTCCATGAAAGATGGACACTCTTTACTACCAATCTGAGCTCCATTTAGTTCGCTGATGGCCTGCTCAGCACAAAGTCTGAAGAGAAAAAAAAGTCCATGAAAACAAAGTCACGAGAATCAAAATAAAATATTCGGGGTGAAATTTATGTACAAACCTGCTGGCAAATTTGACTAGACCATATCGCTCGTCTGCATGTATCTCCAGATAACAAAGTTCTCCGAACATTGCAACGATGCCCTTCAGCTGGTTAACAGTAACACAGGGATCTAACCCCTCCACAATGACCTAGCACAGAAATAAGATGGAACTTAGCAGATAGCAACTCCTTGTAACTAGGAACGTTATGGAAGAAACATACCATTTCGCCTTCTGGGTCATTGTTAGAATCCTCCCTTTCTGAGATCCAGGAAACAGGAGCAGCTACAGCAAACATAGACAACTGTCAGTTCAGACCGGCTGCATGTTTCAATAAACAACTAGTCACCCATTGCAAGGCAGGTAGTGATAATGTTCAGATGCATCACTGCACATACAGAGCATGCAAATCAAGATTATCACTTAAATCAGGGACATCAAAAGACCTAATCAAAGCAACTAGTCACCCACAAATAAACTTTTCTTCCAAACAAGTATATGGTGCGAGGTACTAAATGTCTACAGGATTAAGGAGCCAACAACCAATTCCAACAAGGAATAAAATTTGGTTATACGACTTCACCACTAGCATCCCGTACATGAAGGATCAATGACAGCAAGCACAGACCAAGAAGGAACTGGTACGCTAATAAGAACCAAGTTAGTGTAGTGCTGTAGGCATGAGGTTGTTGTCCGGTTCACATTTGCAACTTATAGACCCCTTGTTGTAAGCTATTATCTGCCGCATTAAGGGCTTAATAATTATGTGTCTATTCAAGTTCAGCATGTCTAAATGGCTAAATGCAGAAAACTACCGAAAGAAATAAATAATAATCAAAGGTCAAGGTGATTCTAGTACGAGCAGCAACCTCATTAAAAAAAAATCAAGTACCTCTGGAGTTATATGAAGCCATGTTCAGATATTTGGATAGGATAAAGGGTCGGTATGCTAGCTTGAAAGGAAAATGTCTTTCTTCAAGAAACGAGGTCACACCATCCAATGTGCTCTTTCTAATGTTAAATGCAATTGCCCACACATGTTTGTCCTCAGTTTTTGCCTTGGCCATCAGATAAACAACATCCCCATCATGCATACTCCAGATAGGGCCAGCCATTTTCAGGTCTTTCGGTGCTGAACTTTCAGAGTGGTTGTGCCTCAGCTGGGGCAAGATTAAGCTTGCGCTAACATAGGCCGTACAGTCCTGTCTCCAATGATTCCAAGAGATCTTTCTGTTCCATGTGACCATAGTCCAGCTCCAATCATCATGCGTGTAGGGTTCGGTGGGTTCTACCTCCAACCCAGAGTCAAGCATCGCAGCTCTGTTCAAGGGGCCATTCGATACTCTTGCAGCAGCATACAGTCTCTTCTTATCCTCCATCTCGATTAGCTTGATGGTGCCATTGCTGAAGGTGACATCTCGCACTGCCCCTCCAGAAATTCGCAGGTACCGGCACATGTTACCACCCATTGGCTTGGGAAACTGGATGTAACGGACAACAGGATCGGTGTCAAGAACATTGCACAGCAAAATTCCACGCCAGAGATCAACCCAGCCCAGTAAGCCTCCTTCAAGAGTGATCACCATGTCATTTTCGTGGACCAGGTAGTCATCCTCCTTGTACCCTGGATAGGTTGGCTCCAACAGCGCCAAGCGCGTCGTCCATGAATTCTCCTTGGAGGAGAAAATGTGGAGATGGTATTGCAGGTGGTCGGATTCAGGACGAAGAACAGCCATCAAAAAGTCTTCACCGCCATCACCGCCGCAGGGTAAGAAACCCATCTCAAAGGGATGGAATACACACGGTTTTGGATTTGGCAGCACATCGAGCGACGGGGGGTCGTTGTGGGCTTTGTAAACCAAGTAATCGCAGTCGGACATCCCTATATCATGCACGGACTCTAGGGGTCTGACACCGAGGTTGTAGACGACGCGGATGATGGCGATGTCCTTACCCAAGCAGGCAACGCGAGGCTCATCCAAGAGGTCGGTTACCTTGAGGCCCGAGAGGTGGAAGCACAGATGGGAAACGGCCGGCGGATCGGTGAGCCACAGGGAGACACCGACGGCTTTACCCGTACGCGTGATGGCCTGAGCGAACGTCGCGTTCTTCTGATCGCCGATGTAGGCAACTTCGTCAAGCATGGCCCAGGCGGGGCGCTGCCCGGAGAAGGTGACGTCGGGGGCTGGTACGACGGGGGGCTTGAAGGAGCTGGGGAGGATGAACGTTCGCATGGCGGCGGCCGCCGGTGAGGAATTGAGGATGGATAGGGCTAGGAGCCTAGGACGCCCTCGATTTGGGGATTTATGGTTTCCGGGTCTCTCGCTTCCGCAACTTTTTTTTTTCTATAAAGAACTTATAATGTTATGTTCTTCTAAATAAATCCGTACAATGGATATGAGCAGTTCCTAGTTAATACGTTGTCAAGTTTGCCGGACACAGGTACAAATCATGAGTCGAGCAATACAAATCTAGGCATTCCGTGCTGGAAATCAAGAGGCAGATAGATAGATCGCCCCATTCGCTAGCTTTTCATAAGAACAAGACGAAGGAAACAAAGAAAATCTGAGCATCGTTTATTTCATTCGGAGAATACAAATCATTCACGAAGTGCAGCAGAAAGCCATGAGTAGCAGGTCTGTCACAGTTTTTCTTTATCTACATAAACGAAAATATATCATTATCTTTTGAGCACGAAAATATACCATTATCTTTCGAGGAGAACAGATTATACTCCTTCACATCTGCCTGCTCCCTCGAGCAAAGCTGAGCTTGAAACTGAACCAAGGGTGTCCTTGCGGGCAAATCTCCATTCTTATCATCTTTAGATGATGGTGTCACAGGCGAAGCTATTGGCAGGTTGAACTGGAACAGAGAGAAGGACGCATCCGCATCTTGTGATTTGTTCTTGTCTTCTGGGAGATCTTTTAGGCCGGATCTGTTCTTTTCTTTCAGGAGATCCTTGCCTGAAAGTGCCAATTCTGCAGGGTGCCTTCCTAGATTCATCTCTCTAAGAGCATGACCAGCAATATGCTGAGGTCCATTTTGAAAAGGTTTTGACAGAGGCATGGCTCTGAAGCTAGCTGCAGTCGTGTGGATAGGCTCTGGAGGCATATGACTAAAGGCAGGAGCCAGGTAAGGATTTACACTGCTGTACTGGACCGGATAATCAACAAAATGGTTACCAGGTGCTCCAAACACAAGCGGACTAGAATATAAGTGGGTAGGTCGGGCATAATGGAAGTTTCCATTTGTCTGAGCAACCCAAGAACGGTTGTGAAGCCCCACTGTTGCTGGCGAATATGGAGGTACATGCATGCTTTGTTGATGCAGCAGCTGACCCTGGAAAGGGGATGTGTTGAATCTAAGTCTGTCATTGTGAGCCAGGTGTGTGGCTTTTGGTTGGTATTCTCTAAAACCATTTCCTGCACATGCCTCAAGCAAGGACCGCGACACTGTTCTTGACGATGGAGTACCTACGGTGCTCTTTGTTCTGTCTGGGGATTCCTCTGACTCGGATGAAGATGATTCTGGATTTTGAGCGCTCAAAGAGATCATGCTGCTGGAGCTGCTTTCCCTGTCTCCCTCGCTCATACATGAAGAGGAGCCAGCAGAGTTCATCATCAGCTCTTCATCATGCCTGGAGCCTTCATCATTTCCAGGGTAACAGTTTTGTTTATTCAGCGTAAGAGTACCATCACAAGCAGCAGCTTGACTTCTCTCAGTGGTTCCACATTGCCGATCTGATTTGCAAACATCACTGGAACTTTCAGAAGCCAGAGGCTGTGATTCACATCTTGCACCAAGCTTTTGACATCCACTGGTATCACAATCCACAGGTTCTAGTGGATCGACATTATTGTCAATTGAACATGCAATATTATCCGTGTTGTCCAAATTAGTGGTCTTTCGAGCATCCATTGGTTCCCATACTTGCTTAAGAATAGCAGTTTTCTGTGTACTTGCAGTGCGGCTTCCTTTTGAAGCTACAAAGTTATCCAACGGATAGCATCTGCGGTACTGCACCCTAGGTTTATCAACTCCTGATTTCCTTGCCATCTTCATCTCCCTACCAGATCTAGCTGTAGACAAGAAACAGTTATCCACAACTCCGTAGTCTTCCTGATGGCCACAGCTGCAAGAATTATATGCATGCCTATCTCGTGTTCTGTTATTTGTAGTGGATACCGCGTTGCAGCTTCGATCACTACTTCTTGCTCTTTCCCTCGATTCCCACTGTAAGTCACCAATTCTTCCATATTCATCTTGGCAGTCATCATACCAACAGGACTGATCTTGAGGAAAATCCTCTCTCAACCTTGGACTTCGTTTGGAAGATTTTGATTGCTCTGATGTGCAAAGATCACTGCTGTCCATTGGTGAAAATTCTGTCACAGCATTACAGTGGACGCTGTTTTGTCCATTAATTTCCATACACGAGGATTGATCTATATGGCTGTCACAAGAGTGCGGATTCACAACTTCAGCATTATCTTCCTCTTCAGTAGCTGAATCTCTTGAGTCAAGAGTATTTGTCGAATCATCATTGGTAGATGTTGATGAGTTGCTTACAGCTAAGGATGACACATCATCTGGTGACTTCAGTTCAACTAGTCTTTTCCCTTTGTTTTCCTTTTCTTTCAGTCTTTCTTTTCTCCTTAGCTTCTTTTCTCTCTCTCTTGTTCTCCTCTTCATCCTGCGCTCTTGTTCTTCACGCTTCTCTTTTTCCTCTTCCTCGAGAAGTTTGTTCTGCAACAAGAGCATCCACAGTTGATGTTCACAGATATGAGCTAGTCAACCTTTTCTATATTTTGTCTAGGTCTAGAGGTATAATAAGTACCTGTTTTTCCAAAGTAATAATTTCTTTGCATGCTATATGAAGTCTCTCTTCCAAAACTTTTAGTGCAAGAGACACAAATACACTATGTGCATTCTGCTGCGCTGTACCTTCTCTGAAGGCCTTCTCAACCTGCAATGAAATTCATAATTATACTTACTTGAAGAACTTGGAGTGTGAATGCTTAATTTTTCTAAGAAACCTGAACAGATCCTGATTAGATGTTGTACACTAGTAAGTACTTATAGCATTACACAAAGATGACTAGATGAATAATATACAGAAACAATTCAAGGTATTCCACATTGGTGAACCTTAGATAATGAAGAAATGGTGCCGGAAAAATATGCTATTCAACAGAGAAACAATTAATAGGTATTTAAACATCACTAAATCAGATGGCATGCACAGATAGCAGCCCTCACACAGGAAGCATAAAACTGATAAGTTAGAATACTCTTTTAGCAGTCACATTCAGAGGATAACATATATTAATGAACTGGGTCAACTGGAGGATATGAGGTTTAATAGCTGAGGTTCAGGCATTTTTCTTTCTTTGTAGTTGAAATCATTACATCAAGTATTCAATTATTCTAGTGACTTTTTTTTTGTCAATACCTGTTCTTTGAATATCACAGCAGCAGCATCCAAAAGAAATTCTCTTGCCAGTTCAGGGCTCTTGGCATGCTTCTGAGGATGGGAGCCATCACCATCAAAATCATTTCCATCCCTATCCATGGCATCATCTTCCTGCTCATTTTTTCATTGATTAGAATCATATCTTTTAACACAAATAACAAATGCCCTATTTATGTCTCAGTTAAAGATATAAATAAATGGCAAGTGACATACATCCTCTTCCTCAGCCTCTTCAGCGTGCTCAAAGAAATTTCTAATACTTTCACCCTTTGTCATTGTCACAAAGCCATCACCCACCAGAAGCCTGTGGTGGACGCATGATTGACCCTTCAATGCATGTGCTTTTACACACAGCTCTGTGTATTCGCCGTCAAGTCTCCAAGCTCGCAGAGTTATGAAGTAGTCCTCAAACTGATCAAGATTAATTCCATTTCTGTGGACTTGTGCATTCATTCCAACATCTTCAAAGCCAAAGATATCAGATTCTCCTTCATCTGTCCCAATAGCCCACTCAAAGTGGTGGTAAGATCCATCTGGCTCTGATAAGCATTGGCGCCAATCAACTACCACCGCATCCTCAAATACCTGAAAATCAGAGAAGCCAGGTTTGACTCACATAGGAAATGTAACTAAAAGTACCATACAACCAAATGAAAGTTCTGTTGGTGAAGTGGGTTTTGGGAAGGCAGCCTGACCTCACATTGAAAAGCAGTATCTGTAACACAGAACCAACTGGTGCAGCGAGGTTCCCTCCGCATGCGCTTCAGTTCCTTCAGCTCCTTAAATTCGCGAATAACATTCCTTCGGCACTCTCGACAAAATCTCTTGCTATCAAACCTGTTCACAAATTTCCTCCAAACTGTTAAACATAACTTAACTTGATCTAATAGGCTGTTGATAGAGAAATCCCAGCAGATAACAGACTAGCTAGAAAAAAGTTACTCCAACATCCAACAGAACAAGATAGAACCAATGGTAATATTGTAAATCATCAGTTTCTTATCCTATATGTAATACACATTAATATTATTCATACATTAGTAACTCGAAGCATTCATATTTCAACTTCTTATCAATCTCCAGTGCGACTCAGAGCAGCTTCTAAGTACTTGTAAGGTTACTTCTACTTTCATTTGGTGGACGCAAGCCTTCAGTTTGTTATCAACTCACTAGTTAATTTAGTTCATTTTTTCATGATTCGAACGCCTATGCTCACCTGTACATAAGTTTTTCAATGAAATCTTCCTCCTTCATCCGCAGAAGAGATGATCTAGTTTCTTCACCTAGTGCTGACCAGAAATCCACAAGAGTATCACATGACAGGTGGGCAGTGTGCAGAGCACACATTTCTCTTGTTCCATGCCCCCTATAGTTAACCATCCCTTGGCTAATCCATCCTCTACCACCTGCACCACAGGCATCAGGATAGAGCATTTCTCGTTCCCTCTCCCTTGCTCGTGCATTATCAAAGACCTGATCAAATTAAAATGCCAAAGACATTAGGCTACTATAGAGGGTGAAACAAACCTGTTCTGACCTACAACTGAAACTTCAGAGTAAAAATCATGATCGTGATTTACTAATTACTTCACATAAAGTAACATAAAGGGTCGATGTACAAAAATAAAAAATATGCATCAATGATATAGTCACCAATAAGAGCACCGATAGGGAAAAAAGAAAAAAAAAAACCCAAGTTTATGCAGCATTGTTCACACTTACATTCTGAAGTACACGTAGTGATTTTGCTTTTATAAAGCAGTCGAGAAGTGTAAGGACACCATCCTTTGTGGTTGAAAGACCTCCCCAAGGATGAACTGATGGGTCCTGAGCCCCATCTTGTTCCCCTTGTGTAATCCTTGACTCAGTAGTTGTCCTATGTCGACTAATATCTGATGCTTCTTGCTGCACTGACTTCCCATATATAACTATCTGTGAGAAACTTTCCAGAAGCAGCCCATTGCACCTTGAGCAGTAGAAATTCTTGCGAGCTTGTTCAATGAGAGTTTGCTTATCCAATTTGAGGAGCTCCTGCCGTGCTTGAGGAGGCAAATCATTCCAGAACTGGAGAAGAAAAATCAATTCAGAGCCTAAAGTAATCAGATTCCTTTTTTGGCAATAAAGCTATCACGCAAGTCTCTATAACTTCAAATAGGCATAACACTACTCAAATAGGCATTCCGGTTTCTTTCCAACCTGGTTTTAAAATTGCTGGAGAATAATATCCAGTTGAATATGATCAATGACGGAAACAGCTTGACACACAGGCACATAGCTCACGTCAGAAAAACGATCAATCACGATCCTAACCAAGAGAAATACAACACAACATTTACAAACTCAAATCAAGGTAATGGTGCAACAAGGCAGTTGTAAGTCAAAAGCAAGTTCATCGCAAAGAACAGAGCACAAACCCGGACAAAGACTACATAACATGTGACAATGCCAAAGTGAATACAAGAAAGCAATCTAATTATTTGAGTACAAACACCAGTTCTATCCAATCTTATTTGGCTTGCAGCTATACCTGCTACAATGGAAGAAAACAATAAGATGTGCTAAGATTTAAAGAGCAAAGACTTGATGATTTCGTTGAAATGACACAGACTCCTCCCAACCTGATAATTATGCATTCCTTTTTGAGCCTACAGTTTGATTTCCTAATACTCAGCACTCATTAGTTTTGTTTTTAATCTGGAACCAGCATTTCACATATTAGGTATCATCGACAGAACAGAGCTTTACAGGCCACTCAAACTGGACATCAGGACGGACTTCAAACCAGTAAGCTAACTTTCTCATTGAATCTCAAATCAAGTGCCTCGATCTTTCGAAACGAACAGTCACAGAATCAAATAGCACAGAGCAGAATGAGAACCCCAGCCTAGAATTTTATTCCCTCACGTTCAGGTACGAAACCAGAAGTGCAGCTATACTGTCCAATCACCATCTCTCGGAGCAATGCACTGCTTCATTAATGCAAAGACAGTACAAATGAACTGCTAAAAAAAGTCAATAAGACGTATGCCTATCTCAGAAGCAGCAAGCGTAACCCGATTGAACTCCACCACCAGAATTTACCGCGAAAATGAACCCTCGAGGTCATAGAAAAAATCCCAACCCCAGAGCAGGCAATTCCCTCAAATCGAATCCCCAAAGCACCATCTCCATGAAGCTTTTGGCGACACACAGGTTGAGAGCAACCAATCAAGCCAGATGGAGGCAGGGCACCCAGCTCCGTCCCAGAAACTACGCGGCGGGCACGAGCACCACCGACCAACCCCCGATTCCCCCATCACCCGGATCGAACCCAGCCCACGACCGAAGCGGCGCGCACGCGACGGTACCTTTTGGAGGCGATCGAACGTGATCTCGTCCCGCCGCCGCGACCAGATCCCCGATCCCGATGCGGACGGCACCCCCGGCATCGCGTCGTCCCCCTCGCCGCCGTATTCAACTCAGCCAGGTCCTCGCGCCCGCTCTGTGGCGCATCCAATTCCCGCCGCCGAAGACCACGGCCACGACTCCTCCCCCTTCGGCCCTCGGAGGATTCGGCGTCGGCCGGGTCCCCCGAGCTGCGGCCGGGTCGGATCGACCGCGGCGGTGGCGCGGCGAGAGCCGAGAAGGTTTCAGCGCGACCGGGAGGAGGCGGCGACGCGACGCGAGGCGAGGCGGGGTAAAAGGAGGGAGGGGGAGGGAGGATGGCGAGGAGGGGGACAAGGATGAAATGGGGAGGGAACGCGACGACGCCGTACGCGTTTTTAACCGTCGCGGGTAGCGGGCTCGGAACAGCGCGCGGTGGCGCGGCCTCTCTGCCTTTCTCTGGCGAGGTGAGTGGTGGTGATGGGTGTGGGTTCTTCTGGTAACGGGGGTGCTCCGAGGTAAATTTTGAGAGGCCGCGCACGGCGGTTCAATGGGTGGACGTTTTATGTGGAGACCCCTGTATAACGATGAATTTTCGGTGTGCTAGCTGAGGCAGACTAGCTGCGTCTGACAGCCGAACTTTATAGCGGGAAAATTTTTACGCATGATAGCTTTGTACCGGAATAAAGTGCGCCTTGCAGCTTTACGAACTGTAGCCTTTGTCAACCGTTGTCGCCTTTGAGTGAAGGAATGGCATGGGAGCGTGGCACGTGAGCTGTGGAATAATGAAACTTTCTGGATCAGCAACAAATTACGGTATGAAAATGAAATGACCAATTACTGCTGTTCTTGCAATATATGCTGACCTTTAAAACGAGCTGTTTTTTTTTAAATGAGTTAGCAATGACATGTCACGTGTATAAGAAGGGCAATATGTTATGCTTACCTAATTTATATGCCAAATAATGAATGGAAGGGCTAGCTAGACTTACGAGCAAAATATCTAGAGGAATAAAATCCCCACTCGGTATACATGTGAAAGGGATGTATATCGGCACAATATGGTGGCGAGCTTCATAACATTAGTAGTGGAAGGACCAATATAAGATTTGGATACATAAAGATTTGGATGCAAAGTGGTGATGGCGCCCGTAAACATAGTCACAGTGGGTGGTGCCATATATATATTAACTATGTGATTCTCTTTGCATGCTACCGGATTTTAGAGAATTTTTCGATGAACTGTGAACCAATTACCAATCTACTTGTCTAATTACTTGTACAAGCGACATTATACATGAAAACATGTTCATTATTTGAGAGAGAACATATCTTAAATGATTGATCCTTTGTGTATTTAGTCTCAAAATCGGTGAAAAACATAAATAGATGACTTTAGCGGATGATGATGTGGATAGCTTGCATGTTAAGAGGTATACAATTAATGATTGTAAGTTGAGTACATCTAGGTTATATATCCCGTAGGACATTTTGTTGGCATGTAAGAAATTGATAAAGATATTTTTCTAGACCCATTGTCATTGACACGATTAATATAATAAGTAATTGACTTGAATTACTAAAAAACACTATACTACACTTTTTAAAGAAGAGATATGCAAGAGTTCTATTTTCTCTCTTATAATGCATTTTACAATGATGGCAACCAGCTGTTCATAATAAACATACAAAGAGCAATAAAATTCCAACCTAGCACAACCACTCGGATGAACTATGGAGGTATGGACGCCGACAAATACGGATATCAAATATTCAAATCCAACGCCATTACGAACTATCCTAGTTGATTTTTTTTAAACAAAGTTTTATTCTTGTTTCACCGTGGCATACAAGGTGGCAAATCGAAAACACTCACGCGAACGGACGAATTTCTCGTTCGCTTTTGGGGGATCCATCCATTTTCCGTTGGCGTGCGAGATCTCCTTTTTTCCCCCACGAGGAACTCCATCTGCTTTTTCTTTCTGTTTTTTAAGGCGCTTGTATTATTGTGAAAAAAAAAAGAAAAGAAAAGGTTAGAGCAACTCCAACAGCTCCTTCGAATCGATTTCTATAGCTAAAAAATAGAAAAAAAAAGAAAAACATCAATCCAACAGAGTCGGTAAACTTCCATCTCGCTATCTCCCTCGCCATTCTACCCCCGCGGCTCGCTTCTTGTGGCGAGCTCCCCCGCCTCGCCAAAGCGCCGGAATCCGCGGCTGGAATCCCTCTCACCCTCCTCCTCGCACCAAATCGACCCTCCCGCCATGCCTCCTGCGCCAAATCGATCCGCAGTGGTGCCAGGGGCAGGGGAGGAGGTGTGGCGGCGTTGGTGAGGTACCGGCAGGGAGGACGGGGCGCGAAGAGGTGGACCCGACCGGCGGCGAGGATGGGCGCGGGGATGCTAGAGAACGGTGGAGGCAAGAGAAGGAGGATGGCGACGACCAGCGTAGCTCGCCCTCGTCGCGGGTGGGCAGCGGCCGACGCAGCCGCGCAGCTCCCCCTCGCCACGGGTGAGCGGCGACCGGTCTTGCCCCGGGCTTGAGCGGCTGCAGCAGGAGCACCTCCTCTCCCGCGCGGCGAGCTCCTCCCTCAAGCGGAGTAACACCGGCGGCCTCGCCCGCGCGGAGCAGTTCTTCCCCGGCGGAGGCGCATGGGCTGGCCCTCGGAGCCAGTGCGTGACGGCGGCGGTGGCGCGTGCGGCTGGCCCTTGGAGCTAGTGTGCGGCGGCGGCGGAGGAGCGCGCGGCCGCCCGGGGGAGGAGCTCCGGCGGCGTTGGGAGAAGGAGGTGCTCGGGCGGCGACGCCGCCACCATGGACACTGGTCCTGGAGGGGCCGGAGCCTGGCCCTGGCCGCAGCGGCAGCACCTCGTCGCTGCGCTCGGTGGAGAGCTCGAGAGAGGAGAAGAGGGGCTGGGGGATGGATGGATAAGGTTGGAGGGGGAAGACTGACATGTAGGGCCCACTTAAGATGGAGTTCAGTTTTAAAGAGGCTCTTGGATCATCTTATAGAATTATGAAGGCATCTATTTTTACGAAGGACCAAAACGCTAAATTTAACTAATAAAAATAAAGAGACTGTTGCATTTACTGATCTTAACAAGCACCAGCAGCTAGCGTAAAAGGGAAGAACGGAAAGCCGCGAGCGCGCAGCAGTAGCAGGCAGGCTAGCAGCAAAGCAAAACGCAGTGGCCAGTGGGCAAAGGGGAAAGGTCAAACCTTTCTGAAACGGGTGCTGGACTGGTTCTACTACCTTGGACTTGCTGTACTCCGTAGCCCCCCTGTAGGTAGGGGACCACGCTGTGCTACCCCGGGCCCCACCTGTCATACCCCGTGATCGGCTCGAGGCTTCACGTTCACGACAGTACGACACGAGCTTCTTCTAGATCAGGGCTTCGTTGGAGCTTGGAAGCAAGCAACGGAAGTACCCAAAGCAACCCTCGAATAGACTATCATCTGGGAAGGAAAACCGCCGTGATTTGCTGCGCGTGCTGGACGGCCGAATGTAAACGGCTGGGAGGACGGACGGACGGACGGACGCGATGGGTGTGGTGGGCAAAAAAAAAAGAAAAAAACTCCGGGAAGGCCATGCATGGGGTGTCGTCATCGTGGCGGAGGGCGGATACCGGGCGCTGTCGACGCCAAGCCCAGGACCGGGACCAGGGGTGACGACATGGTTTCATTAGCGGCACGCGACGTGTGACGACGGGAGCGAGCGCCGGGCGCGCGGTGACATCGACGTGGCGGACACTGGATCAGATCGGCGGTCTCCGGTCTCAGCCAGGAGCGCACAGCGTGTTCATTCGGCTGGTGGCTGATGTTGATTACAGCTGGCTGGTCGCTGGTGGTTGATTTGTTGTGAGAGAAAAGTACTGTTGTCAAGTGACTAATAAACGAGACGAAAAGCGCACGTACAGTTTTTTTTACAGTGTGAGTGTGATATTACACCGTCAATCCGTAGACATGGTATATTAGTCAACTGTACACTCAAGTAGGGAGCACATAAGAAAGTTTGACTGGCATATTCAGAAAAGAAGAGTTGTTTACATAGTGGGCTTGGTTTCAGAAGAGGACTGCTGTGATTTAGTGGGCTTAGATTTATCCCCCAATCAGTATTAGTAGGCCCCAATTGCTAAAAAAAAAGCAAACTACCCGTAAATAGCTGGGCCGGTGGTGGGCTAAAAAAGAAAAGGTGTGAGGACAGTCAAGCTTCTTCATTGGGCCATTGACACAGTATACTTTCAGATTTTCAGTATCCGTCAGTTTTCCTAAAAAAAAGTACCTTCAGTGGGAACATTTTCAGGGAAAAAGGAATGAAATTTGTTTAAAGCAAAAGGCCTGCTATCTTTACTCTCCATCCTTGCCCAAACAGCATCATATAAGACATTGCTACCAACAGCCGATCACATGTCAACAGAAAAGTGCCTAATATCGATCAGAACACTGAACACGACCAACTCGACCAAGATAGAGAGAGGGTTCCACACACTAGAACAATCTCTGCCTTGGGCACCTTCATCCCTCGTAGTCTTAGACGTGCCTGATCTACATTTCACGACCACAAAACTGATTTCTGTCACATGCAGCATAAGACACCGAGCACTGTAGCAGATCCTGCGTGACAATCTAGTTGCCAACCACCACGTGGGATCCCTTCGGGGCAGTGTTCGGCAGGCATTTTTTGGGCTTGGCTGCCGGCTGGTGATCAGCTGATGAGCCGGCTGGTGTTTTTTTTTTGTGTGTGTGACAGCGGCTGTTGTAGGGCAGCCGAACAGCTGCTTCCTAGGCTGCCCACTCGATAGAATACAGCCCAGCCAAAAAAAGGCCTGCCGAACGCTGCCCGGGTCAAGGCTGGCTGCTGGGCAGCTTGCTGAGAATCGAGTGCTCTGGTTTGTGGTCGCACTCAAAATCGAGGTGAACGAATGCTCGCTCGACTTCGGGGAGCTCCTCGATCTTGATCTGAAGTGATTCTCCGATGGCGTGTGCCTCCTTTAGTGGCAAGTCCTCAGGGAGCTCGATGTCAACCTGTGTAAGTCCAGTGATGATATGAGATGATCGTGCTATTAGAATCTAACATTGAGGTCTGATCGCTGAAATAACCACCAACTCTGTTTCTAAAAGACCTATCCCAATCATTTGCAATTTGCAAAGCCATGCTAAAATACCACTTGGTCAGTTGGTCTATATTACTATAACAGTGAGACCATAAGAGAAGATCATACTCCTATTTACCATTCTTGATTAAGCACTGCAGTGTCACTGCAGGGATCAGGAGTTAAGATACTTTATAAACTATTTAGAAACACAAATCAAGTAGTTGCGACAAACAACATTATCCAGCTTCAGGATCTAGGGATTCGAACAAAATATGCACCAATCTCTTAGTCAGATTGGCTGACAACTTTTGATTTCCCTCAGTAATGGACATACGGAGGAATAACAAGATAAAATAAAGAGACCAACCTCAACAAAGTAAAGCACCCCAAAGGTGTATGCCCGAACTGTATCGACACGCTTAATTTGAGGATGATGTCTGATAGCTAGATATGTCAACTTCTGAAGCATTTCTGGAGGAGCTGATTCACCTACTAGTGAAACTGCACGAAGGATAACAATAGGTAATAGTAGTAAGACTGCCTGTCAGTCCCAGCTAATTTGTAACATGCAAGTAATCTTGGTGCTATATGCGGCAACTGCTCCGGATGACAGTGTAAAGTGATTAGAAGAGCAAGCTTTTGACTCAGGTAACTTTTATTTGTATTGGTGACAGGTATCACTGCAAGGTTCTAAATTACCATTTCCAGTAAGCTAGTAAAAATAGTTAAAGCAATCATTTGGAAGTTATCTCTTGTTGCAAGGATAATGAGTCTGATTGGCGATACATATGGGTGCAGATGCTGTGCCTAATTAATGTTCAAACTAAACAAGTGATACAAACCTGCATTTTCCCACACCGTTCCAGACCAATTTGTAATTGTGTAGACTGCAAGGGCAATTGCACCAACTGGATCAATCCACCAGTAATACCTATCGCCAAGGACAGCAGCAGCCAAACCCACGATATTTGTGACAACATCAAAATAGTGATCCTGTGGAAACCAATCCACAACAAATCTGTGATCAATCATGTTCAACTGTTATAAGCAAAAAAATCGTGGCAACTTGAGAAATGAAACAACATATTAACCTTAGCATAAGCACGGACAATCTTGTTACCAGATGTTCGGCAATAGAGCCAGAGAGCTAATTTTACTACTGTTGCAAAGATCATGATTGAATATAGCCACAAGAGTTGTACTTGGTTCAGTTTAGCTGGAGCCTCATTCACTATCAGCTTTTCAACAGCTTGAATAAATACTTGGAAGCCTGGAGATGCAACTCAAATTAATGTAAATGATCTTGACAGGAAGATCTCACTTGAGTAAAATTCCAAGATGGTACATATGTCAAACAGGATAAGTAATCAAGACAGGAAGTGACTTGATTGTATAAGCACCTCCATTAGTGGAAAAAGCAATACCTAAAGTGGCCATAACAGCAGCAAAGATGATAATGCCTACAGGTTGTACCCTCAGTTTGCCAATGGGGTACTTGTAGACATTGATGCTCTTCATGGACAGATGTGTGAACCAAAGGATACCACCAGCCATGAGATCAAGCAGTGAATCCAGTGTTGAGGCAGCTATAGCAATTGACCCACTTTTGATTGTGGCGTACACCTGAAGTTTTTTCAAGTCTAGTCATACTTGAGGGGTTCAAGCTTAGGGCTTAAAAAAAGTGGAGGAGAAACCAAGTAACTAACCTTCAACGCTAAGAGAATAATATTTGCATAATTTGATATCTTCATGGCAAATTCACTCTGGTTTTGCTCCGCAAGCTCCTCTTCCTCATTAATTTCGTTAGATTCTTCTATTGAGTCAACTTCCTCAAAGGACCTCAACGTGGCAAACTGTTTTTCATAGTACTCTCTCTCCCCTATATTAAGTCAAAACATGTCACTTTGTCAAACCTGATCATAAAGAAGTAGCATGTGCTTATGAAAAAATTAGAAAAATGCACGAGGTTACTGACACTAAATCAAATTATGGAATGTTTTAACTTTTTTTTAGGGAAATAGCAGAAAAAATTGGCGTAAATATAGCATACACAGTTGATTTTAATGTATTTCAAGAAACAGCAAGAACAGTCTTCAGAAAGTTCGTTTGTTAAATCCAAGAAAGGTCATAACAAATAAATCTCCTCGCTTATTAAAGAAGGAAAAAGAAACATAGAGTAAGAAAAATGGCCATCTAAAGATCGAAATGTAGGGGCCAATACATTTGCAGAAAATAGTGTTTTTTAATACTACAGGAAACTGTTTTTCCTATGGGTGAGGAATTCAAAATTTTAATCAAGAAAAGTCAAAATTTTCCAACTCTCCCGCAAATTAAGATATTCAGGAAACAGGGGACCATACACACTAGGCAGATCCAGAACAGAGTGGCATAGATATTGCAATTTAAAACTAGCGCGTTGGTACAGAGGTTCCCTCCCTTTGCCATATTACACCTCTTCTCGATGCATCTTATATTATTCAAAGTTAGATGGAAGGTGAAACAAAGATCAACGCTGCATAGGTGAGTGCGGACCAGACAGAAAACGAGGAAACGAATTCAATATGCAGGCACAGTTAAAAAGCCACAGCTCTGTTTGAGGCAACGAGAGTCTAGAGGTGCCACGCCATTTTGCCATGCTACGTGTTATCTGCAATACTCATTTGCATTACCCTGAAGGGATTTTGACCGAAACAGACACCATATTGTCGTAGTTGTTTGTACTGAAGATCCAACAAACCACCTAGGACTAGGAGCTAGGGCCATAACAAGTAACAACACAGCAAAGGCGCGCAAGTGTTTGGTATTTATTCGACCAAACATTGGAGCCCAGAAGCACCGAATGGTAGTATTTTACAAAGAAACAGCCACAAGAAGCCCCGAATGATCGTAAAGCCAGATTGCCAGAAGCTGCCATCACAAAAGTATGAAAAGAAAATCCATGGAGCCCGGAAAAGCATGCGGGGGATCAAGGATAAAGAGAATGAGGCATCCCAAAAAAGAATCGAATTATCCACGACAACTCCAGAATCTAGATCAAAACTTCAAAAGCACATCAATCATATCATCACCAGGAGAATTTCGTAACTAAAAACGAACCCCATAAAAATGCGAATCTTTTGTACCAACATATTCAGAAGACGAAACGCTTAACGCTCAGAGTCAGAGATCCGGGAAAAAATGATCCGGCAATGCGAGGACGGGAGGGGAGGGACTTGCAGGCGAACCTTCGGGGAGGCCCTTGGAGCGGGAGAAGTCGACGTGCGACGGCCGCTCGGGGTCGACGGCGTCGAGCACCTTCTTGGGAAGCCGCGAGACGAACTCCCCCCGCATCGACGCCACCGAGTTGCGCCGCCGCCCGGGCCCAGCCAGGAGCGGCGCCCGCGCGTCGCCATCGTCCCCGCGCCCGTTCGCGTCCATCCCTACCTTCACGCCGCTCCGCTCTTCCTCCCTTGCTTGCCCCGCGCGGATCGCCTGCCGTCGCCGCCTCGGTCTCGTTTGTCGTCTGTCCACCCGGTCCGAGTCTCACCTAGCCGCCCCTAGCGCGCATGGAAGGGTTGGAAGATGGCAAGACAAGGGCCGTACCGGCGCGGGCAGCGTGCTGCTCTGCTCCGTGCGAGCCGCGCCTATTTTAACGGGGCCCTGCTGCGTTACGAACGGGACGTGGAAGCGTAAAACGCAAGGCCAAATGCGCGCGGGCCGGGTCGGTGCGCGGCTCGCGGACCGTGCGATCGCTCGGCCGACGGTTCAGATCGTACCGTCAGAACCGGGAACTGAGTTTTCTGAATTTTATATTTTTTTATTTTATTATGGTGAGGGTGCCCGCAATAAAACTTGACGTGGACTAGTGTGATGTGCATGTGTGCGCTGATAGGTGCAGGGAATTGCTAAAAGGAAAAGGAAAGGGAGTAGCTGCATCCGTTGGTGTAGGGAAGGTGTATATCAGGTACAGTAGCGAACAGGTTTGTGATTTTTTTTTTGACAACAACAGGTTTGTGATTGAGGGCCCGTTCTTTTGGGTGAAAATGAATAGTGAAGTTGCAAATAAATAGTATTAGAATAATGTTTCTTGTGAGAAAAGATGTGATAGATGTGACAAGTGAATAGTGTTTTTCACTATTCATTTGTGAGGAAAAGAACAGGCCCTGAGTTGGTCATAACACCCCCCGTTAAAGAGGTAGCAGGTTCGACCAGTGAAGACGAATTCTGGTGAGATTTCTAGGATTTATTTCTGGGTTGCTTGTTGGGGGTACTACGCATTTCTCGCGTAATAATGTGGGTGGTAGTATTTCTTTTCCTTTTCAAAAAGAAAACTCTTACAGTGGGTAAAAAGAAAATTTGCCTTTTTGTGTGGATTTTTTGGCGTATGTACAATTCCCTTTTCTTTTCAAACCAGAGCAGACTGCATTTTCAACAGGACTGTAGCTAACAGCGGCAGTACAATGAAGATGTGGTCATGTGGATGTGGTCATGTGATCACACACAACTAGGTTACCGTGACCACACACACGTAGATCTGTATATAAATAATGTACTGTTAAATCACAAATTTTGGTTCTTTGCTGAGAACTGAAACACAGATGGTGTAAATTGCTGCATTCTGAAATTAAAAGCACAAATGGCATGGTAGTGGTAGGCACGATTGGTCCACCGGTTGTTTCTATTCGGATTCCCCATTCAAGGGAACTGTCTGCAGACTGCAGAGACTATTCGAGCAAAAGAGTCCTAACGCTACAGACAGCGTGCAAGCATGTGCACTGCTCTTACCTACTTCTTCCGTCTAAAAAAGAATGTCATTCTAGAAATTTTAGGACAGATTATTAAAGAAGTGAAATGACCTCTATTACCCCTATTTATTTGTCATATTATGTGCTAATTGATTGTTGCATATCTACATGCACATGCACACATGCTAAATTAAGTAAAACGTAATTCTTTTTGGGACAAATTTTGAATCCTAAAACGTCATTCTTTTTTAGACGGAGGGTGTATGATTTTTCAAGCATACTCCATATATCTCCAAGCTATCATGTTCAGGATCGTGTATCTAATCTACTACGATGCCAAACTTCGTGATGTACATATACACGTACTGTCTTCTTTTTCTTTGAAATTAAAGAAAGGAGAAACATCTCAACTTTTATAGAAAGCAATTGGGTAGAATATCTTTGAAATATTCATTCTGTTTCAAATTGTAACTCGTTTTGACATGTCGATGCATGACTTTTGCTATCCGTTTAGCAGAAATTAAACATCTAAAAAAGTCAAAACAACCTACACTTTGAAAATTAAAATGGAGGGAGTGCATAAACTACCTTTCAAGATCAGGATAGATGCCGAGATCAATTTTTTTTTTGGGTGCGTCTGAAACTTTTTTTTAGTTCAGAATAATAAATCTGAGCGGCCGGTCCACACGACCTCACACAGTCACACGTGCGTTGTCAGCTTACGACCAGACGGTGTTACGTAGGGGAGGAAGATCCAGCAACTGCAAGTTGCAATGCACGTTATTGCCGTCTCCTACACGACTTGGCCAGATTGAGAATTGCTTGGACATTTCCATTGTCCTTGTCTGAATTTTATCGATATTGTTCAACATAGTTGAGTCGAAAATGCTACATATTCCTAGCACAAACATACTCTTACTAGTTTTATTGATATAATCTATAGAGAAATTTTGGAGTGCTTGCATTGAAATTAATTTAATGGAGAAATTTCAGTGACTTAATAACTATCTATATTTGACTATTTGCCCAAATATAAGAATCCGTTCGTCTTGGAACTAGCATTTGCATTGTTCAGGTCAATCTAGGACAGTCTTCATCACTGAGCAGCATCACCAGATGGCATCGCCTGAAGTAACAGCTGACCAGAAGCTAGCGTCAATTATCATCAACCAACCTCCTCATATCTGAGTTTTAAATTAGCAATGCGATCCTTATATTGTATAAAGAAACATATCAGTAGGTTTCGTGTCGATCTTTTAAGGATATATCATTTGTCGTAATCCTTGCATGCAGTTGACCTAATTGGGCAAAGCCTGAGCTGCTGTTGACAGGAACCAACTCTGGGACAGTGGCCTTTACTAATTAAGCAGAGTCATTGATGAAAAATTTAAACTGATTAAGCAGATGCAGTTTGCAGGTCGGTAGATCACTATTTTAACCCAACTATAGCCTGAACTAATTAACAAAGTTCAATTGCAACTTTGCTAGTATAAGAGAACATTTCAGATATCTCACTGAGATATAACTATATAAGTCATCCAGGACTTGTTGGCCTGTTGGTCTCGTTTTTTTAAAAAAGAAAACATGGATATTTGGCGATTTCCTTGTGGTACAATGTGCTCAAACACCATATGTTAAATTCGTAGGGAGCTTACATTTGATCAGAGAGCGATCGGTGAAAAAATGAGCTAATTAAGCAGATACAATTTGCAGGTTGGTAGATCGTTATTTAAAGGGAAAAGTCCGATTTACAACCTTGAACTAGCACACAAGTCTGATTTTCAACCTTAAACTACAAAACCAGACATAAAAAGCCATCCAACTATCAAAACCGTGCAAGTTTCAACCTTTGAGCGGTTTTGGAGGTGGTTTTCCATTTTGTGAAAATGTTAAAAAAAATGGTTTCATCTAAAAAATCATAACTAATTCATTTTAAATCAGAAAAATATGGAACTTATACCCAAAGTTTTATAAAAATGTCACCTATCTATTGGTGAACTATTTGGAGTCATCTGCATCTTATAATTCATATTCCTAGTATTTTTAGAAAAAGCAATAAAAATTAGAAACTTGAACATATAATATTTAAAAAAACTCCAAATAGTGCACCAATAGATAGGTGACATTTTTATAAAACTTTGGGTATTAGTTCCATATTTTTCTGATTTAAAATGAATTAGTTATGATTTTTTAGATGAAACCATTTTTTTTAACATTTTCACAAAATGGAAAACCACCTCCAAAATCGCTCAAAGGTTGAAACTTGCACGATTTTGATAGTTGGATGGCCTTTTATGTCTGGTTTTGTAGTTTAAGGTTGAAAACCAGACTTGTGTGCTAGTTCAAGGTTGTAAATCGGACTTTTCCCTTATTTAAACCCCACTATAGCTTAATCTGGCAAAGTTCAATTGGAATCTTGCTAGAAATAATGTAAACTATAAGATAGAAAACTTCAGATATCTCACTGAAACAAGTTGTTCAGGACTTGTTGCCCAGTTGGTCTCTTTTTAATATATAAGAAAACACGGTCATTTCTTTTTTTTTAATGTTAATTCGTAGGGAGCTCATATTTGTTCGGTCGATCTGCAAGCGGTAGAACATTTTGGTAACCCTTGCATAGTCTAAACCAGCAAAGACCATTTGGGCTTTTGCAACTAGCAATTGTTACTACGCAAATAAATGTTAAGCACCTTGGTCATCCGCTGATATGGACATTTTTCTTGAGATTCAAAGTTCTCATATCATATATGAATATATGATCATGGATGATGACCCTCGGGGAAAAAATAGATAATGGAGAACGTAACCGAAGTTTTATTCGACCGGCAGGTGGGAGCGGCCCTCGATCACGTGCCTCCGATCCAACCAGAACCAGGAATATATGCTGCAACTGCAAATGGACAGGTCATGGTTGATCGAGCGGCTGAGCCCGTCAAGCTCACACATGACATGATGCACCGCGACAAGCAGGAGGATGAAGCCATGAAGGAACGAAATGGGAGGGGAAATATCTGGAAGACAATGAGCCAGCAAACCCGGGAGGGTCCTATTCGTCGCTTCAGTGACAAAAAACAAAGCATCACTGTAGGAAAGCAACCTTATCTTCTCCCCCCCCCCCTCGTCTTCCACCTCCCAGGCGCTTGCCCCCGCCTCCGCCCTCCCGCCGCCAGATCCGGCGGCCGCCTCCCCCCGCGCGCTAACACGTCCGGTGCTCGCCCCGCCTCCATCACCGACCGCCACCTCGCGACCCACCGCCGCGGGCGCGGTAGGGTCTCATCGGAGCTCCGCCACCGCGGCCGCGGAGCTCCGGCGAGACCCTACCGCGCTCGCGGCGGCCTCTTTCTTCCCCTTCCCCCTCCACTGCCCCCCGCCGTCGGAACCCTAGCCGCCCGCCGCCGGCGAGCTACTCCCCCGCCCCGACCTGGCCCGGCCGCCTCTTCCGCCGCCAGGGCCCTAAGCCGCCCCACGACCTTCCCCACCGCCTGGCCTGCCTACCTCCCCCCGGCCGGCCGGCAGCTTCTAAGGTCGCAGGGAGAAGAAGGAAAGGCCGGGTGAGGCCCGCGGCGTGATGGGATGCCAATCTGTCGCTTATTCCGGGCAAACCCGGGCCACGGGATGTCCGGATCATATGAGATCTTCCTGCATCTAGCTCTCAAGCTGACACGGGCGCATTGATTGTTGATTTGGCCAGAAGCCAATAACCGTGCGTGGATCGCTTGCTAAGCGAGTCCTCACGCTACTTCGGTGAGGAACGGCCGGCGTGGCTGGCGTCTGGCGCTGCAAGGAATCGAGTGGAGCGCCGGAGCTCCCACCGCCCATCGCGGCAACCCCACCCGCTCGCCGGCTAAGTGGCTGCGCTCTCGTGTCGTGTCCCTCTTCAAAGCGGCTCGGTTGCTTGCTTGCGCCACCGCAGCCACAGATTCCCTCGCTCTCCGAGCTCGCGGAGAAGAGGAGGACAACCGAACGAAACCGATCGATGCCGCCGATGGGTGTGGATGCGTCGTGCACGGGTCCCTGCTGCTGGCTGGCTGGGGTCAGCGATCCCCGCGATGGCGCGCGCGATCCCCACGCGACGTGACGCGCGCGTCAGTCCCAAGGGATCACACTGCCTGTCGCTGGCGATCACGTACGGCGGCAGGAACGGACGCCGGCGAGAGGTCAAGTGCTCCGGCGCAGGAGGTGCGTTGGACGTGCCTTTGGAACCCAACAAACGCGCATCTATTGCTGCCGGCATGTAGCGAGCGGGACATGACCTCGCCGCGGCCTCGATCGCTCTCCATCTTTTTGTTCGGATGCTAAAAGGGAAATTCTGAAAGGGACGTGTGACTCACGCCGATGCCCGAGAGACGGAGAGAGACTTCAGAGTGCAGTGCAGACTGCGTCCTCTCTCCCTTGGATTCTGATGAAACGGATAGAGCAGCTGCAGCAGCACAGACCTAAAAAAAGGTTAGGGAGTGGATGTTCAATTGTTCATTTCTGTAATTCCCCCAAAAAAGAATTGTTCATCTCTGTAACTGTAATTGTCAGTCTGCACTTCGATCAACTCTCAAGTTTGGAGTGGAGTGTTCCCGGCCCGCGGACAGCAGGGTTTGCATGCCATTTCTTACCACTGCAGGTAGGCCTTATCTTTTTTTTTAAAAAAAAATCACACGAGCGTAGATGCACACGTACACGTACACGCGTCTCTACTAACACATGCACGCAACCTTACCTTTATAAGCATCTCGAAAGAATGAGTCGGCAAATCTTCGAGATTAACGTAGTCACCACTCGCGCTTTGCTGTCGACGAGCACGTCGCCTACCATTGCAAGCCGGTTAAATCTTAAAATAAATTCAGAAAAATGTGAGCCGTCGAAAACTCAAAGCCGAGCTACGCTCAGTTCGCAGGTTGGCATTATCCTCTTGATGGAACAGAAACGATCCACAGCATATGCGAGAGACAACTGAATGGAGGCTCGTACTATGGTCGTGTCTTGGATAATCCAGCCAAGAGGAAGGCCGATCACGGATTGCAACTGCACCGAGTACTGAGTACGCCGTCTCATTTCGACTGACGTGTTCTGATTCGATGGAATCTTTTTGGTCGATTTGATTGCTACTTCTTTCATTCCGCTTTTGAAAAAAAAAAGGTTTGGTTGCAAATTCAAGCAACTCCATCCGATACTAGTGGTTGTTGTCCAACTCGATCTTTTGGTGTGGTGTCAGGATAAGAACAAGCAGTGCAGCAGTACCCGGCATGTACGTGTGCGGGCCTGTAGGCGAGGGCAAACAAATCCCTTTCGGTCCAACGGGAAGGAGACAAACAAACTTGGTGATCTGAAGTCGAAACTGTGAAGTGGCTCAAAGAGTGATGAACACTTGAATCCTTTGCAGATTGATCAGGTAGTACACAAGTTACAATATTGCAACCACTGTCCACTGAAGATGCACGTACGTACGCAGGTGACAGTTAGTTGAACAAAGAACGGATCTTGAGTACGAGTGCTGAAGAGATGGCTGGCTGTGTATCATCTGTCATGTACTACTAGGACCTCCCGGCTGTGGCTGCTGCTGCGGCTGCGGCTGCGGCTGCCTTGTTGACAAGAGGCTGCAGCGCCTTCACCACGATGGTCATGTTGGGCCGGAAATCGGACTCGTACTGCACGCACAACGCCGCCACCGCCGCCATCTGAAAGGCAAGAAATTCTCTCAAGTTTTGGCTTTGTGATCGGATCCGGAGGAGCAATCGGTAACAGCAGAGCATGATCTTGTTACCTTGGCTACTGCCTTTGGAGGATAGTCGTCCCCCAGCTTCGGGTCCACGCATTGCTTCACCTTGTCCTCGCTCAGCCTCGGCGTCGCCTTAATTTTGCCAGGGAAATTTCAGACGCCATTGATGAGCATATATATGGTGGTTCTTGCTTGGCC
This sequence comes from Cenchrus fungigraminus, assembly GCA_036936925.1. Taxonomy (NCBI): domain Eukaryota; kingdom Viridiplantae; phylum Streptophyta; class Magnoliopsida; order Poales; family Poaceae; genus Cenchrus; species Cenchrus fungigraminus. Next base: position 90,500,613 of record CM072776.1, on the reverse strand, counting down.
ATGATCAAACTACTAACTGCAAGAAGGTTTGTGCTGCGTGACTCACCCAAGTTACGAGACTTTGCTGTCCCTTGGGCATGGTGTGGTCCACGGGCTTCCTGCCGGTGAGTAGCTCTAGGAGAACAACTCCGAAGCTATACACATCGCTCTTGTGCGTCAAGACTCCTGTCATCGCGTACCTTCGGAAAGGGATGGGAAATCACATCTCATTATTAGCATCGTTAAACCTTTTCAGTGACCAATCTAGTAATCCAAGTCCACAGCTGTCCACTTCGATAGCTGACAGATTTGACTACTTAACTTGTACTGAAAATTAACTAATCTGCAGATGGTTCTCAATTGTTGTAAGCCATTATTACTGTACTAGGGGAAAATAAGCTTTACTCGGGAGCATGGTAGCCGAAGGTGCCCAGGACGCGGGTGGAGTGCAGGCGCGCGGCGCCGTCGGGCGGCTGGCCGGTGAGGTTGAAGTCGGCGATCTTGGAGTCGTAGCCGTCGAAGAGGAGGACGTTGCTGGAGCGCACGTCCCGGTGCACGATGGACGGCTGCACCTTCTCGTGCAGGTACTCGAGGCCCCTCGCCGCGCCGTACGCGATCTTCACCCGCTCCGCCCAGCTCAGCACCGGCCCCGGCGCCGCGTCCTTCACGCCCTTCTTGCCGTGCAGAGTGTCGTGCAGGGAGCCGTGCGAGGCGAACTGGTAGACGAGGATCCTGTGGCTGTCGTCCAGGTAGTAGCCCAACAGCTGGATGAAGTACTCGTTCTTCAGCCTCGAGACCATCGACAGCTGCATGCACCACAACACCAGCAGACCGGTTTCTTCCATGTTTTTTTTTTTGTTCAGTATAAACGACAGCAGAGAGAATGCTCTTGGATCGAGCCCATGCACTACTGCAATTGCTGCAGCGACCTCTGACCTGAGCGGAGAAGTCCGCGACTGAGTCGCTGGACACGCTGGAGTCGAGCTTCTTGATGGCGACGAGCTCCCCGGACATGAGCACGGCCTTGTAGATTTTGCCGTAGGAGCCTTCCCCGATCAGGGCTTTCTGCCCGAAATTGCCCGTGATGCTGTTCAGCTCGCCCGTGGAAATGGCCGGCACGTCGATGGGGAGGACCTTCGGTGGCCCGCCGCTCCTCGGCGCATTGGGCCCTCTTGGCTTGCCGGGGCCTGGCATTGCACAACACATGAGGTTTTTTTTTTTTTTTTGCTCTCAAAAACACATGAGTTTTTTTTTTGTCTGATCAGTTTACAGAATTTCCCTGTGCTCATGCTATTGCTACTCGGTTGCTGAATTTTATGTCTGGATATGATTTTGTCAAAGGCAGCAGCAAAAACAGTTCGAATGTACTGGATCATGCCGATAACCAAGAAAAGCATGAACAACTTTTTTCCCAAGGCTGAGCCATTCATCATTGATGTTACGTTTCTGCTAACGATCCCTGAAACCTGACGAGGAAATGGGGAGTTTGAAATTCACCTGCATTGTTTTGCGACGTGGGTGCTGCTGCAAGACGGCTGGCAGGTGCGGCGAACGTGTCCTCCGCGCCACCGCAGCAGCAAATCATCTTGTTGCCCGGCTAATTCCGTTATACCACCGTGGCGAAATGGGTGGCCGATCCGGTCGATCGGATCGGCCGGCCGGAGGGCCTTTTCTGACGAAGGATTGCTGCAAAATGGGAAACTTTTGACACCCGATCGTTGCTATAATTTCGTCGATCATCATACAAAACGCAAAATCGATGCAAAAAAAAAGTCCGCGAATGCTGAGGCCACAGTTCACGAGACATGAAACTTTGAAAGAAAAACAGAAGAGCGTGGCAACAAGTGAAAACGATCAATGGAAGCGATGCGAAAGAGCAAAGCAAGAAGAAACCGGATGAAGGCGAGGCAGACGTACGATTCAAGGCGGAGGTAACGCCGCCGCTCCCCCTCGCCGACGAGGTTGAAGGACGTCTGGCGACGGGACGACCGAGGGCACGGCCGTCTCGTCGCGGGGAGGGAGGAGGGGGGCGCAAATGGCAGGGGGTCGAAAGGCTAATAAGGCGGAGGAACATGCTGCATGTACACCGCTCCGGCACCAGCCGACCGACGCATTTCTCGGCTGGCACCATGGAAAACGAAAGAAAACGCGCCACGGTTCACGATTAGCTTTAGACACTGAACACCCGGGGTCATTTGAATTCAACCAAACACGACGCTGGCCACTGTTCGCGAGCAAATCGTAGAGCACATACAAAAAGTGCAGGATCATGGTAGCTATATTGCCAAATAGTACTGTTACCATCGACAACAAGGTAAAATAAAACATCATGACATCAGAAAAGTTTGGCGCAACATTAGTTCAACATCGAGACAACAACGCAACTTAACATAAAATCCCACTACAACAGACGATTTAAATGGTCCATGAAACTGATTAGCAGCAACATCACCTCAGTTCTTGATCTTCTTCTTGGGCCTCAGCTGAAAGGAGAAAAAGCAAGTGAAATCACATCAGATCAGAATGACTTTCGCTTGGACATCTTCGCTTTCAAACGATAGGGTGCATGCAGAACAAGCACGATGCTGTGCAATATAAACTCACCTGGTTGCTGTGACCACACTTCTTCTTGCGGCAGTTGACAGCCCTGGGGTGCAGGCGTGCGTAGCATCTGCAGACAAATAGAACATAGATGAGCACTGGACACAGTACAACAGTAACTGGACTGGAAATTAAACACAGTGAGGAAAGCTACAAATAGCATATGGTGTGCTTCACAAGTCAAAAGGCCATTAGATAAATTCACAGACCCAGCAAGTTCATTTCTCCTACCAAAATCGATGAACATTTGACACAGGAGTAAACTTAAACTGTAAAAGGCAAGTTATTATATTGTTGCTGTCATACCAAAAATGAAAAAGGAACCAACCACCCTCACTTGAGTGGAATAGGACAGGTAAATTGACAAGCCAGATAGAATTTATGCCTCGAAGTTTCAGTTCATAAGGTCTCTTCTCACATCTAATTAATTCATCACTCCATTCACTTTTAACAAAAAAAAAAAAAACTCAACTCACATAAATATCAAAACCCAACATCAAAAGTGCAGCCCACATTAACTCACGTGTCAAGAGTAATAGGAATAGGAGTGTACTCACAGAACACAAATAAACGACAAAATTGCATTAACAAAAGACAGAAACCTAAACTGGCAAGTAAGAGTACTGCCTCAATACTAATGAACAAAAAGAATCAGGTCATTGACTCATGGTAAACTGCAGAGTAAAATTGAACAAGGTAATGATAAATGCTTAAATACATTAGAAGCCATGTCCAGAAGTCGGCTGGCAATACTCGAAATTCACAAGCAAGAAACATTTTGAACTAAGAGTGCAACCACAGGGGCAAAACCTTGAGATTTTTTGTATATTCGTTTTTAGGTTCAACTCAAGAAGGCTATGCAAGGTTAGGAAACTCTGGTGGTGTCATGGTATGCGCATTTGATTGAGGTGTGTGCACGTTAAAATGGAAAAGCACAGTATTACGAAAGAAATTAGGACCTGAGCTATTGCAGTCGCAGATTACACATCAAGTTCCTTCTTAATGCTGAAGTTGCACGTTGTCTGCTAAATTGCTGATTTCCATTTCCTACTAGCATTAGACTTCGAAACTTTTTTTTTTTTTTTGCACACAGGAATCCACATACAGATAATAGTTTCCTATGAATAACCCTCGTGGCTACGGTTTGGGATGACATCTAATCGAAAAGTCTTACACTGAATAGAAGAAAAATTCTATTTGGGGGTCATATAAATGTTAACAAGGTGAGGTAAGGGCGGGGGCGGTAGCTTACTTGCGGCAGATCATCTTGTCCTGGTTATACTTGCGAGCGAGCGCCTGCAGCGAGGGCTCAATGATTCCACCACGGAGCCTGAGCACGAGGTGGAGCGTGGACTCCTTTTGGATGTTGTAGTCCGCCAGAGTGCGGCCATCCTCCAGCTGCTTCCCGGCGAAGATCAGACGCTGCTGGTCCGGCGGGATTCCTAAGAACGGAACAAATCAAAACCTGTAAGCTCTGGCTTTACTTGCTAACCTTGCTAGAAAAAACGAGCTGAGAAGCAAGAACGCGTGCGCCTACCTTCCTTATCCTGGATCTTGGCCTTAACATTGTCGATGGTGTCGCTGCTCTCGACCTCGAGGGTGATGGTCTTACCCGTCAGCGTCTTCACGAAGATCTGCATCTTGTCGGCCCTGGATGTTCTCTCAGCTCCTGTGTTTGCTGCTGCGGCGGCTTCTTCTCCGAGAAATGGAGCGGCGGCGGCGCCGCGTGCGGGGGCTTTTATACCTGGTTGCGGCGGATTCTTAGGGTTTGGTCCTGAGGCAAGCGAAGCGGGCTGGTAAAGTGAACTGGGCCGTTGAAGTCGGGTAGTGAGTGAGAACTCTTGTGAGAGTGGGTCGTGAGATCCTCGGCCCATTCGTTGATTTTCGAGTGACCCCCAAACAAAAACAAATTGTTGGGCCGGAATTTTTTTCAAAATTTCATTTTTTTAGGAACATTTTTTCAAAATTTCATGGAGTGCTGAGATTTGAACACGATCACACAATGTGACGATGCTGCATTTCTTCTCTCTGCTGATGTTCTCAGAGGAAATTTCGTGATCCTTGATTCATTCTCACAGCAAAAAAGAAAAAAAGATAAGTAGTACAATAAAATCAGATTTCATAAGGCTGGATGCACGTAACTTGCTAGAGTCACATCACCACAGTGTGGAGAAAATTTTAACGCAAACACGCATGCTCATGCTAATTCGAGGAACATAATGTCCTCGAGTTAGATCCCATTACGATACTTCGAAACAGGCAACCACTTCCACTTTCAATATCAGACTGATTCCGAATCTTGAAAATTAAACGGAGACCAACTCACAAGTTTAACATTAAACTACTCCGGTGACAGTGAAGTCCTAACGAAAGTCTTTGGCAGGCTCATGAAGTCTGCGACTAAAGCAGAAGTTCTACCGCTGACAACATAGCCAGCGCATATTCATACGCACTTTTGCAACATCTTACGCGACAATTTACCGCACTCGATCTGCAGGACCATTTCCCCGTCGCCTCTGCAAAACAGTGAAAACAGAGACCCTTTCTGAGGAGCCAGTACGCGTCGCTGGAGTGAGTCCACGCACTGTTTGATCATTGCGTGAGAGGGCACGCGCCGGGAACATGTCAAGACCTCGCTCGCCAGAGTTGCAGTGCTAGCTATAAGTAGAAGAGCCATCGCCATGGACATGCCACGCCCTCCACAAGCTCACAGCAAGAGCAACGCGACAGACAAGCTCAGAAGAGGAGAGGTTTGGAAGAGCCATTCGGCAAAGATTGATGGCGCGTCCGGCGATGATGCCGGCGGCAGCCGTAGCCGTGTGCGCGGTGGTGCTGGCCCTCGCGGCGACGGCGCTCGGCGGCGGCGCGCGGGCGCAGCAGCTGAGCACGGGGTACTACGACGACTCGTGCCCGCACGTCTACGACACGGTGCGGCGCGTGATCCAGGAGGCGCGCACCGGCGACCCCCGCATCCTCGCCAGCCTCCTCCGCCTCCACTTCCACGACTGCTTCGCCAGCGTACGTGCACGCTTCACGCAGCGCAAACCCCGGCGCCTGCCGCGCTGCCGCTTCATGTCACGCAATCCGGGGTCTAATGTGAGTGCTCGATTATTTCTCGTGTGTGCAGGGCTGTGACGGGTCGCTGCTGCTCGACGAGACACCGACGATGCGCAGCGAGAAGGCAGCCGTCCCGAACAACGGCTCGGCGCGCGGGTTTCCCGTGGTGAACGACATCAAGGCCGCCCTGGAGGAGGCATGCCCCGGCGTCGTCTCCTGCGCCGACATCCTTGCCCTCGCCGCCGAGGTCTCCGTTGAGCTGGTCAGTTCCCCGATGACACCACGTAAACGGTGGCCACTCAAAAGTTACTCAGTCACAGGGGCTACGGAGCGCAACTGCTGTTACGGAATTACTAACACGTGCAATTTTCTGATCGGACGAGCAGGCAGGAGGTCCGTACTGGAGGGTGATGCTGGGCCGGAGGGACGGCAGGGCGGCCGACTTCGACGGCGCCCAAAACCTCCCGACACCCACGGAACCGGTGAGTGATCTTAAGAAGAAGTTCGCCGACGTCGGCCTCGACGACACCGATTTCGTCGCGCTCCAAGGTATTTTTAGCACAGGGGAACACGAGAACATACGCGCCATCGTAACAGCAACACGTAGCCTAGCCGTAGCGTGCTGAACTCAGAAAATGACGTGCCCTCGTTTGCACCTCGCAGGAGCGCACACGATCGGGCGCGCGCAGTGCCTGTCCATCCAGGACAGGCTCTACAACTTCAGCGGCACGGAGAAACCGGACCCGACGCTGGACCATGGGTACCTCGCCACGCTCCGGCAGCGCTGCCCGGCGAGCGACGACGACGGCACGGCGCTGAACGACCTCGACCCGGCCACGCCGGACACGTTCGACAACAGCTACTACGACAACATCCAGAGCAACCGCGGCCTGCTCAGGTCCGACCAGGCGATGCTCTCCGCGCCAGAGGAGGGCGCGGAATCCACCGCGCCCATCGTCCGGCGGTTCGCCCACAGCCAGGGCAAGTTCTTCCAGAGCTTCGCGACGGCCATGATCAAGATGGGGAACATCACGCCGCTGACAGGGAGCAAGGGGGAGGTCAGGAAGGACTGCAGGGTGGTGAACTGATATTGTTCTGACTTCTGAAGTACGGGTTGTTCATTGCCGTGAATAGAGAGCGTGTTGATTCCATCAATTTGTTCTTAATATTTGTTCGACATGTAAATCTATTCATTACTGGAGTTGAGTATATGGAGTCATTTAATGCTTCACATCCCAAATAAAGAAAAAAATTCCTCTTGATGAAATACGTGATTAGACACGTTCTTGAAAAAAAATAAAGAAAACGAATCAATTTGATGGGACAATGCCTCACCTTGAGAAAATTGATAATGTCAAAGAACTTGAGCACAACTGGCATTTTTCTCACAAATTGAACGTAGAACACCCAAATGAATAAGCTCCAAACACATTTTAAGTCACACACTCAATTCATTTTGCGGTTTGGAATCAGTTTAATATGATGAGAAGCATCAGAGATTTCAATTAGATACTTTGGTCATAAAAAGATACAAAACGAAAGCTCCTAAACATACAATGCTGATCAATGCTCAAGGAAGTATCAGCTCACAACAAACAGCGGCTATGTGCCTATGCTTTCAGCTTATTCTGTTAAATAGATACTGTCAAAGGTTATTTCTACAAAAGAAGTGCAAGGCGCTGCTTGTATCTTTCAATCCGACGAAGCCTTTCCTTCTGCAACCTGCCAAAGAAGCATTTGCCATTAAGGAGTAGAACAGCTGACTGTACAATCAGAATCACTAGCTTGTGTTCATGTTTCTTGTTTACAAATCTGCATTTCTACCAAGACAAGAAGCTATCGAGGTTGGATATAGAAAAATATTTACTAATTTAAATTATAACAGCTCTTCAGAGGCATCGACATGTTTCTGTATAACATTATTATGATATTGACACCAGTATAAAGATAGAGGCAGCAAAATAGAAGGAAAAAACATACCCAGCACGTATCCTTTTTGCACGTTTTACATGCTGCTTCAACAAGTCACTTGTGTTATATTCACCATCAGCATTCTGCAAGATGAAAAATCAAATTAATTGGTACTCCCTCCGTCCCAAATTACTATTTGTTTTGGCTTTTCTAGACACATTACCTTTTGAGATGCACCTAGATATATCTTATGTCTAGATACATAGTAAAACCTACGGAATTAGAATGAGATGAAAACATGTGTGCTACTTGTGAATTGTGATAGACAATATGGTGGAAAATTGGAAATGTATTCAATATACCACAAGAAGATGGCACATAATTGTTCGAAAAAAAGACAATGGCACATAATCACAGTAATGTAACTCAACTTGAACAAGAATTTCAGTACAGAAGAAGAAATACTAAACCCTAAACAATCAAAGGATGAAAGAGATTTGGCTACAAAATTATTATGGTAAAGTGGTAGAATACATACACATGAGACCAATCTTGCCAACATGTTGCCTCTGGTATCCTATAGCCAGAGGCCACATGATTTTAAATTGCGTGTGATTTAACTCTACCCAGCAATAAATAAAAAGTACTGATTTCAAAAAGAAAAATAATTCCTAAGCAAAAAGACCAAACAAGAGTGGCCTATGTTAAGTATAGAACTTGGGAAGTACTTGTGTAAACGGAAAAATGGAAGTGTAGGATGGGGAACAAAGAAACCGTGTAAAACTTAAAAGGTCTAAAGGGTAGGAGCCAGCAAGAAAATGAAATTTGCTAGTCAAAGAATGCTAATTATAAAAAGGCCAGACAAATTTGAAATACAGACATGTAGAACCTGAAGTTGCTAGAATCTATCCAAGTTAAAACAAAACAGCTAAGCAGGCAAATTTTATAAAGTAGATTTTACGGAAGGACAAAGGTACCTTCTGTGGCTCTTCATCTGAACCTACATCTGCGGCATCATTATTTTCCTTATCTGATATCCTAGAATCTACAACTGAAGCAGGCAAAGGTCTTGGAAGAATTGGTTCACCATTTCCAAAGCTTGGCTGAAAAGAACAATGAGTCAGAGCATGAGGATAATATGGCACACATATAAAAAAATCTAGTGTATGGGCTGCAGAGTGCAGATGCATTCGAACATTGAGAAAAAGAAGTGCAGAGAGGTGTCTGGAGTATGAAACAAATTATAATACAAAAATAAGAAAAGGGTAAGGAAACTGCATTTACAGGTAAAGACAGATATAACTAGTTTATCACAGAGTAAAATTGTGTTTGTTGCCTTCATGGCTAGACAATCCCCGATTAGCGCCTAGTACATTCTTAAACATTTGCTTGCAACCAAATCACATTATCTAATGAATGCATGCGAGTAACATTTGTCAAGGAAAAAAGATCCCGTACTGATCAAATCTTCTACCCAGGAGCCTGTTTTATTTTTCATAAATCATAATTCATATAACAACAGTTCAGAGAAATTCGATTGAGCTGACTTAGAGAAATTACGTATTAAAAGAACCACACCCTAGCTCAGAAAAAATTAATGAGCAACCAACCACTGGGTCATCTGAAAGAAGAAAAGTGGGCTAACCTGACTTTCATGTGGAACACCATTGCGCACCCAGGATCTACAAAGAGCGTACAAGGATCCTGACTCACTGTCCAGCAAGTTAACCTTTAGAGAAGCCAAGGAAGAGCCAAAAGAAATGTGAGTTCATGTGTGTGCAACCCACCTTGTTTAACAAGATAACAAATAAAGCATTGAAAAACTTCTGTTCAGTAGTAGAAGCTATCAATCTGGGTCTCATAATTTAAGTATCAGTATGATCGTAACCATTTGTGAGAGCAGGAAGATGGAACAGAAACAGGTTGTTTGGTTTCAATAGAAAAATGAAATTGCCATGAACTAATAACATTGTCGTATCTTTACTCCCAAAAGAAACAGTGTCATAGCTTTTCCATCTCTGTAGCAAAATATTAAACTCTGTCGGGATTATAGTACCTTATGAAAAGGAAAACCACTAATCAGTATAACTACAAAACCTATACCAGTGTGTCATCGTAGAACCCAGGATATATTGGCGTGTGGAATATTTATTGAACAAATTCAAACCAAAAGTGAAATCATTCAATCTTTCTAACTGGTGGTACCACTACTGGCTAAGTGAGTGCAAAAGAAAATGTAAACTATTAAGCACTTACTTTGCGGTCATTAATCACCACGATCGTAGAGTCCTCTCTGCTCCTTTCCCAGAAATGAAGATAAATGCAAAATTGTGATGTAAGAAATTTTCATTCCAAAAGAAAAAAACATATACACTATTGTTGTTTTGTCGTATACCTGCCCTTTGGGTTGACCTGCTCACTAGATGGAGCAACAGGGGGGACTGGATTAACCTAAGAAGTTCAAATACAAGCGTACAAAAACAATATTAATATTCAAGGGAGCTCCAAAATTAATACATCCTAACCAAAACCATACCCAAAACAGATTAGCACCATCTAAAACAATTAGCATGCTTTAGCAACATGTACTGCGCTCTATTCCCACCAGCAATTTACTAGGGCTGAATTCCCAATGTCTAACCACTCAAGTTACCATAAATCACATTATTTCCACCTTAGCATGCCAGATAATTAATTAAACGCCTAATCCTTGAGAACTCGCGAACACGAACCTTGGGCTGCGGAGCTATTGGAACTCCTCGCGGAGGTTGTTGCTCGGGACGCGCCACCACGCCCGCCACCAGAGCCCGAGGCACGGCCGCGAACGAACGGGGCTGCGAGTGCACCAGGGGCTGCGGCGGCTGCGCGATGGGGACGGCGACGGGGTGGGCGCGGGAGTACCCGACGGCCATGGGGGGAACGCGGCGGAGCTGCGCGGCCGCGGAGGTGGGGATGGGTTTCGTGACGGGGTAGAGGATGCCGTGCGGCGCCGCGGGGGAGGCGTGGCCTGGAGCGCTAGGGTTTAGCGGGCGGCCGGTGAAGAGCGGGGGCACGGGTGGTGCCGCCGCCGCCGCAGCAGCGCGTGGGGAGGAGGCGGCGAGGAACGCGCGGGGGAGCGGGTGGGAGGCGGCGGGCACCTGCGGTGACGTGGTGGCCGCGGGAAGCGGCGCCGCGGCGGTGGCGGGCTGGCCACGCGGCGGGGAGGCCATGGCGTGTGGCGCGGGCGGAAACGGGGAGCCGTGGACCCCGGCGGTGGGGTCTCCCTTTTGAAATCGTTTGAATCCGGCTCGTGGCTCGTGGGTTGCCTGGTTGGGGTTCGGTTGGGGTATTCTCGTCGAATTTCAGGCGCGCCAATCGGATCCGAGTCACACGCGTCGAATTCCGGATCCGATCGAACCAGGCCACAATATCCGAAGCTCCAAATGGTGCAGGCACTACACATGAGCCATCGGATCATCGGAGTATGCTCTTGCTATAGGTTTTAAGCGGTTGATATTTTCTAGAATCAATTTGAATTCTGCCAAAAAAGAAAACAACCTGAATTTTGTAGATTGTGATATGGTTAACCTAAGATGAAAGTCCTCGCAAAAAAAAAAAACCCTAAGATGAAAGTGATAAGAGACCATCGTGATGCCCATAGCTAACTCGAGGAAGACTACATAGTGCATCAATATATTTGCGGAAAGCTGCTAACATATAAATCACCGGTACCAAAACTCATATAGTGGAGTAATTGGCCATCATGTCAAGGTGTCTCAACACATATTACTATTCTAATAATTATATTTTGCTAAACAATAAAAATGCAATTAGAGGACTACAATACTAAATTACACGTCTTGTTATACTAATCTACCGTACCACAACGAAAGTTTTGGACCTACCTCAAACCACAAGATAGTCTAATATGTTGGTGAAAATTACGGACTACCCTAACTTATCTGTTGTGATTTTCTTCACCAATTTTCAATGTGAGATTACATCTATCATACACACTTACACATATGTGATTGAATTGAAGCATATGCCCCACTCACCACATTTTTGGGATTTTTGGATCAATAGTGATGGTACAGACAACACAATTTGTAGATTAAGCTTCTTATTGATTAGTTATGTAGTTGACACAAATAACATAGTTGAATTCGTTAACCAACATGATAAAATCAAAGTAGTTCACATCAGCCATTACTGACCTCCAAATTATATACTCGTATCAAACTAGAGACTCGGAGCAAATGCAATATGGGTTGCCACATGATTTTCATCAAAAGCCGCAGTCAATCTAGCGAACCTCGGGTTGACAATGGATGAATTTTGTAGAAAAAATAATTTTTTATTCTGACTTCTGCATAAGCTCAAATTTTTATTCTAATCGTTTATTATCAGAATCTCAACCTCAAGCTGATTGAGAACGAACTTTTAAAAAGTAATACCAACAAATGAAATGGTACTTGGCGCAAACATCCATAGCCACCGTCTCCAACATGCAACATGCGTGCTTCGAATTTGACAATGGACGAATGCTACGAGGTTTGCAAGTATTGACCCTTAGTAGCAATAATTTCGTGCCCATGCGAGTTACATTACCTTGTAGAAACAAAATGCAGATAGCACTTTATTGAATCTCCATGGCAAAACAACAAACAAATTGATCGCTGCATCAAAATCTCAATTATACACACATGTTTGCAGGCATATCATACATCACAGCACAACTGCTCACACGGTTTGACTTGAGCATATACCACACATTTACACAACTACTAGTAGTACGTATACATCGTCCGCGCCGGCGCCTAGCTTCCATTATTGACCACCCTACAGTCCTTCCTGACCTCACCCTGGCTCCCCGTCAGCACCTGGATGTTCCCCATGTTGATCATGGACCTTGCGAAGCTCTTGAAGAACGCCTTCTGGCTGCCGGCGAACCGGCCGACGATCGCCGCCGTCGGCGCGCCCGGCGTCGACAGCAGCTCCTGGTCCGACTGCAGCGTCCCGCGGCGCGCCTCGATGCTGGTGTAGTAGTTGCTGTCGAAGGCGTCCGGTGTGGTCGGGTCCAGGTCGTTGAGCGCCGTCCCGTCCCCGCCCCTCGGGCACCGCAGGGAGAGGAACGCCCGGTACCCCCTGTCCAGCGTCGGGTCCGGCCGGTTCGTCCCGCTGAAGTTGTACAGCCGTGGCGTCACGAACTGGCACTGCACCCGCCCGAACGTGTGCGCCCCTGCAAGCACGCAGCGAGACGAGAGGCGAGCTCAAATGGCCATGATCGATCTCAATCGAGCTCCATCTCTGTTCCTGCAGGACGACGACGACGAGAGGCACCAGGATGACCATGGTGTTTTGAGTCGCTCTGTGTTTACCTGAGAGGGCGACGAGGTCGGTGTCGTCGAGGCCGACGGCGCCGAACTTCTGCTGGAGCGTGGTGAGGTTGTCGAAGGGGCTCGGGAGGCCGTTGGCGGCGGTGATGTTGGCGGTGGTGCCGTCACGCCGGCCGAGCGGCACGCGCCACCGTGGCCCGCCGGACTGCACGCGGACACGGGACCCAAGCGTCATGTGACCGTGTTGGATTAAAGGAGCGGCACGGAAAAGGATTGGCGCGACCTAACCGAGATCGTACTAACAGCCGATGGACGGTGACGTGTGAATATCCACGTCGTACTACTACAGTACTGTTTCGCATGCCATTAAAAATTGAGTGATTTTTTGGCAGCTTCTTCTCATAGATCTCCCACCAGCTAGTTCAATTATTTCGCACCGACGACGGCTTTGGAATTATTGGTCCCGGCACGGAGCTACAAAATTATTGCCTGCCGGGCCGGCAACCAAGCTACCTAGTGCAGTGCCAGTCGACAGTTTGCTGCTGTGCTTGCGTCAAAATCTTCGTCGACCAATGCCGGTCGGTTTGTTAATCATCAGTTCATTAACTGTTTGATCCATAGGTTAGAATTAGTTTTGGCTAGTTTAGCACCAACCAGCCCTAAAAGCTTCAAACAGAGTGGGTTAGATTGAGTTAGATGCAACTAACCCACCCAAAAGGTGCTAATTGGGGTTAGTTCTGGATGGGCCCACGAAAAAAGTGCTTTTCCTTCCACCCCCACCCGCAAGGATCCCGTTCCACACACACACCATACCCTCTCTTCTTCCCGAAACGGATCGACGCCGCCGGCCGCCGGCACCTCCCACTCGCGCCGTCGGCCCCCATCCGCACCGTTCCCTCCCGTTCCTAGCTGTGCCACTAGCCGGCGGAGCCAGGAGCCGAGGTCGTAGGCGGCCAGCGCGGCGTACCCGAACCGCGGCAGGCGGTCGACGTAGACCAGGAGCATGCGGCGCCTGGGCGACCCTCCCGGCTGCGTCGGGGTCCGCCAGGACCACGCGCTCCTCCGCAACGCTGGCGCCGAAGAAGGTGGACGCCAGGAACTGGCCGCCCTCGGCGTCAAACTCGTGCATCCACCCCTCGCCCCACGTAGTACACCCCGCCGGACGTGCCCTCCAGGAACACGACCGCTGCGGCAGCCGCCATGGCCAGCGCGGCGAGCACGGGCCCGCAGAACCCCCGGCGACAGCCTCCTCTGCCTCCGTCGGGACTCCCGTCGTTCAGGCCGCTTTGACGGCCGCAGCACCCACCACCGCACATGGCGAGATGTGGAGCGGAGACTCTGTCTGGAGACGACTCGGCCGGTGGCGCCCGGTGCGTGCGAGACAGCGAAGAGGCAGGGAGGAGGAGGTTTCTGCTTCGTCGAGCCGCACCGCGGGCAGAGGGGTGGTGTGGCCGCCGATCTGCCGACGCTCACAGCAACGTGTTGGGGGCGGCCCGCCTGCACGGGGCATGGCTGGGGCGGACTCGAGGTAGATGGGGAAGATGGGGAGGGAGGAGGAAGATGACTGTGGGACCCACAAAAGTTAATTTAACTCAATCTAACTCTTAGATCCAAACACCTCTAAAGCTAGAGTTAGTCCAGTGTTAGTTCAAAGTTAGAAAATAACTCTAACCTCTAACTCAGTTAGAGTATCCAAACAGGGCCAATATTTAACAGCTTCAAGCTCCACACGAGTTTAATGTGGTACTTACGTTAGCGAGGGCTAGCTAAAATGGTGGATCGATCGATCGTTGTGTACATACATTAACTTGAAGGATGGAGAAAACGAAAAGCCTCACCAGCTGGACGGAGATCTTGGCCGCGATAGCGAGGATGTCGGCGCAGGAGACGACGCCGGGGCACGCCTCCTCCAGCGCGGCCTTGACGGCGTCCACCACGGGGTACCCGCGCGCCGAGTTGTTGTTGGGCGTCGCGAACTTCTCCGACACGATGCTCGAGCTGTTGTCCAGCAGGATCGAGCCGTCGCAGCCCTGGATCGGAGAAGCACAACACGCGCCGACATGAGCTCACAACGTACGGCAAGGAGCGAGCTGTTGTGTGGCGGGCCGTACGTGTCAGCTAGCTAGCTTTTACCTGGACGAAGCAGTCGTGGAAGTGGAGGCGGGTGAGGCTGGCGTAGATGCGGGCGTCGGCCTCGTGCGCCTCCTTCAGCACCCGCCGTACGATCCGGTGCACGACGGGGCACGTACGGTCGTAGTACTCGCCGCACAGCTGCGCCGCGCCGCCCCGGACTTCAAACCCGAGCGCGGCGGCGGCGGCCAGCAGGAGGACGACGGCCAGCTGATGAGGAGGAGGACCAGACGACGACATGATGCCACGGCGCGACGACGACGCCATCCTCTCTGCTGCGCGCGCGCTCACAATCACAGCGTCTGTCGCATATGGCTCGATCGCTCGTCGTCGGTTCACTCTTGCGCCGGGTGATGAGTCTTATAGCTGCCACGGTGCTCACAGCTGGTAGTTGTGTCTGTTTGGGCACAGGGAGCGCGCGCCTTTCCTTGCATCTGAAGCATGGGGGCAAATCGATCATCTCGTTCGGGTCGGCAGCACATTTTCGTTTCAGCTGGCAACGCTTCCGTCACCGCGTCGTTTTCAGGAGTCAGATTGCGTTCAGCGTGCATTGCCGGGGGCCGGGGCGCGCGAGCATGCAGAGAGCCAGAGACACCACGCATTTCATATCAGATCGATAATCACTGTCTGCATGGGCATATCTCTCGGTGTCTTAACTGCTAGCCTGCCATCGCACCTAATCCTAATCTCTCGCAAGTCATAAGCTGGCCGGTGATAGAGTGCCAACAACATAATGCAGATGCCGTACGACAACTAGTTTGGTTTGCTGCAGTCGAGCACGAGCAGCTGCGCCTACCGTGCAACGTTGTCAGTCAACTGGAGCTTTAATCTGCAACTGCCACGCGCACTTGCCGCGTGCAATATTGCAACGCACGTAGCTGAAAGTACCAGGATTTTTTTTCGATCTTACTATTACTAATTGAAGGCTCCTTTTGAGGCCTCCACGTGATGCCACATAGGATCCTAGGTGGACAGTCTAAAAAAATAGAGAAATCCTAAAAATTCTCACAAAAATCAGAAACATCCGGCCATTAATTCAACATCTCTAATCATAATTGCCATTGGATCTATTATATTTCTAATAAATTACCCACATCTGCATTATGAAAATAGACCAAAGTAACCCCTAAACATGTATCTAAATTACCCACACATGCCATTATAAAAAATAATGTAAATTAACCCTTAATTTTCATGTAAATTACCCACCTATGCTACTATAAAAACAATATCAAAAAGCCTCCTAAATCTGCATATAAATTATCCACTTATGTGCTTATTAAATTTAAAGTAACCCCTAAATAAAATCTTAAAGTGCATCAATAACTAATTGGAGGCTCCTTTTTAGGCCTCCACGTGATGCCACCTAGGATCCTAGGTGGACAGTTTTAAAAAATAGAGAAATCCTAAAAAATTCTCACAAAAATCAGAAATATCCAGCTATTAATTCAACATCTCTAATCATAATAACCATTGGATCTATTATCTTTCTAATAAATTACCCATCTCTGCCATTATGAAAATAGACCAAAGTACCCCCCTAAACATGTATCTAAATTACCTACACATTCCATTATAAAAAATAATGTAAATTAACCCTTAATTTTCATGTAAATTACCCACCTATGCTACTATAAAAACAATATCAAATAACCCCCTAAATCTGCATATAAATTATCCACTTATGTGCTTATTAAATTTAAAGTAACTCCTAAATAAAATCTTAAAGTGCATCAATATAAAATTTTAAATTACTATTTATATAATTATTAATATTTAATTTATGTTTTTTCAACAAATATATTATTTATGTTATTGTTTATATAACAAATACTTCCCATAATGTGTCGTCATATACTCATATATTCATGAATGAGAGACATATAAGAATACCGATTTTTATGTTGTTCATGGATTAAAATAAAGTGTTCAATTAAATACAAATCAAACACATATGGAAGTGATATGCCAAGTGAAAAAACTGTTACTAACTAAACATCTTACAATTATTAGAATATGCAATAGATGAATGAGATCATGAGATAGATAATTATAATTATTAGTTCTTTCTAACTAGCCCGTGTTGACTAGTAAAAGTTAAAAGAGGCTACTTTCGTGTAACGCTCTAAATGATTTGTAGTTTCTCTCAACAAATTAACAGTCGCAGTCGTACGGAGCCATGCAACGGCAGCCTGGCTGGCATTGGACTGCTTTGGAAAGATGAATGATGAGATTCCAATACACGTATACGTTAGTTGCTGATTTGATGATTGCTACGCATACCATGTAATCGGTCAGTAGGTGCATTATGATTTTAAAGAAACGCATTGACAATTAGTCAAATTTTATGTATGCTTATTATTAGCGTAAACAGCCATATAATTTGACTAATTGGACGAATGCTGGCTGTGTGATCAACAACCCGAAACCGCCGACCATCTCCTCACTTGCCCGGTTGCCAAGGAGGCCTACTGGCGAGTGCTCTCTTGGGCCAGGTGTATCTGCAACTTCGGTGCTAAAGATACGATCCGGGACTGGTGGGAGCAGCTCGTCGCCATGCAGCTGCCTCGGAGGAGGAAGGGTGTCGCCATTCTGTTCATGATTGTGGCTTGGCACCTTTGGAAAGAGCGTAACGCTAGGCTTTTCGAGCACCGCACGGCACCCATGAGTGTAACAGTAGATAGAATCAAAACCGAGGCTGATCTATGGATTGCAGCGGGCGCGCGTAAGTTAGGACGACTATTTTGTGAGTAATCCACATGAGGAAAGCACGCGTGCGTGCAATGTAAACTTTTCATTCTCCTTAATACAATGATGCGCAGCTCACCTACGTATTCGAGAAAAAAAAGCCATATAAATATTTTAGTATTCAAATATCTTCTAATAGAATATTGACCTTATAGCCACTGATGGAATATTTTAAAAGAAATTTGTAATTGGATTGTACCTCTAAATATTTTTTTTAAAAAAAATTCTAACACGCTTTGCTAAAAATGAAAGGAGCCACGGCTATAACTCACAGGGATAACGATGAGCTCTGCTGTTTCCCAGTCACGATCAGGCCACATACTTCACAGTACCTAGTGAAGGTACAAATAGCTGTTTAAGTTGGCCACTTTATACGTCAGGATATATAGCTGCAGACCGATCGACTCGCACAGCAAGTCCTGATGTGCAGTACCGCCAATCATGGAGAGAAGGCGAGGCATCATTCTCAGAACAGAGCACAAAAGGGGGAGCACGATGCGATTAGGTGACCGCCGGGAGTTTCCGACATGAATAATGAATTGAATACATGCGTGTAAGGTATCTCAAGTTTCTCGCAAAGCACTCGATGGCATTTATTTTCTTTCTTGCTTGTTCAAGGGAATATCGATCGATCGGCGAACGCAACGCGTATACCTACTCATAATTGATCAGGCACTGTAGCGGCGGTTACAGGTTCCTTGCAGATCCGGTCGCATAGCTACCACTCATCCATCGGAACTGATACGATGTATGTGTCTCGTACTGTTATTGGCGATCGACGAACCCTAGCTAGCAGCTAAAGGCAAATTGACGAAATACTAGCTCTTCATGGCACCACACGCCTATCCGACGCAAAGAGCTCACCACACGTACGCAAGGACAAGGTGATCGATCGGTGGCGGTGTCTCGATCGGCCGGGCTCAGTTAATTGACGGCGCGGCAGTTCTTGCGGATCTGGCCGGCGGAGCCGGTGAGGGGGAGGATGTTGCCCATCTTGACCATGGAGCGGCCGAAGTCGCAGAGGAAGCGCTCGCTGTTAGCGCTGTAGAGCTGCACGAGCGCCCTGGTGGCGTTGGCGTCGGAGGCGGAGAAGAGGCCCTGGTCGGAGGACAGGAGGCCCTTCTTGTTGAGCAGGTTCTGGAAGTAGTGGTTGTCGAACGCGTCCGCGGAGCCGGCGTCCAGCGCCGCCGTCTGGTTGCCGTCCCCGCCCTGGCAGAGCGCCTGCAGGCTCGACGCCAGGGTCGCCTCCAGCGTCGGGTCCACGGAGCTCGTCGCCGAGAAGTTGGACAGCCGGTTGCTGAACAGCGTGCACCGCGCCCGGCCGATCGTGTGGCCTCCTGCGTACGTGTTCATGACCATACGCATATCGGGTCAGTTGATACGTCCAGGCGTTCAGGCAACAGGCCTTTATTTTAATTTGGGATGAATGGATGATCGTGCTAGAGTATTGTTAAAGCTGTGAAATTGGGTGCGTGGAAGGTGGAAATGAAGCCAATTACTACGGCACCTGATAAAACGACCACGTCGGTTGTGTTGAGACCCACGTTCTGGAACTTCTTTGAGATGTTGCTGATGGATTCGGACGGGCCAGGCAGATTGCTGTTAGCACCGGACTGGTTCGCCACCAGGCCGTCCCTCCGTCCCAGCAGGACGTCGTAGTCCGGCCCACCACTCTGAAGAAAACAAACAATACATCGGTCAATCGATGGCTGCTTGCAAATATTCAGTCGACTGCATGCTCGACTTGGGAAAAGACGAAGGGACAACGACGTGTACACGTACCAGCAGGACTCCGTACTTGGCGGCG
Organism: Cenchrus fungigraminus; assembly: GCA_036936925.1. NCBI lineage: Eukaryota > Viridiplantae > Streptophyta > Magnoliopsida > Poales > Poaceae > Cenchrus > Cenchrus fungigraminus. Next base: position 90,481,062 of record CM072776.1, on the reverse strand, counting down.
AGGGCGAGGACGTCGGCGCAGGAGACGACCCCCGGGCACGCCTTCTCGAGGTCGGCCTTGATGGCGTCGACGACCTCGAACCCCCTGGCCGAGTTCAGGTTCGGCCCCGCCAGCTTCTCGCTGTTGCTCCCGTCCAGCAGGAGGGACCCGTCGCAACCCTGCAGCGCGTGCATGCATGCAGATGCAGTGTTTTTTTTCGATCAGTGACCAGCATGCAGTACATAATAACAGTCGTGAACCTGAAGATCGAGTGGGGCACGTACGTTGACGAAGCAGTCGTGGAAGTGGAGCCTGAGCAAGGAGGCGCCCATGCGGAACTCGGTCTTCATCGCGGCGGACACGCGCGCCTTGACGATGTCCTCCGCGTTCGGGCAGCAGCCGTCGTAGAAGTCGTCTGTCAGCTGGCCCCGTGCCACCACGACGGTGCCGCCCAGGCACAGCGCGGCGAGCAGCAGGCTCATCGCCGTGTCCCTGCAGGAGGAGTTGTGCTTGTGCCCCATATGTGCGTGTCGATCTCTGCAGTCCTGCTCGATCGATCAACTGTCCACGATGATCAGTGACTTCTTCAGTGTTAGCTCCTCCAGTTTCTCTCGCCCCGCAAGGTTTGTATATATAAGCGCGACGACGGTTCAGAGCAGTTTTGACAGTGAGATGAGTCAGCGGCAACTGACCCCGCATCGCAGTCGATCAGTGCTGTTGGATAAGCGGTAGAGGTTCATCAGCAACGACGATGAGTACGCGGGCGGCGGCTGGCTGAGCGATCGAGTGATGTGTCGTCAGCAGTGCGCGTGCCGATTTTTTCCATGCGTTTTCCTCCCGGATCGAAATGGATCACAGCCGGACGCACTGCACTGGTCGATCGCCGCCTCACGTTTTTCTGCATGCATGGCTCGACTAATCTAATCTCGAGTGACGAGCACTAGTACTGTAAATCCCGTGCGTGCTGCGTAGTGGATGAGCGGGCGCTGAAGGTGGTGGTACTGGACTACTGGTAGTGGAGCTCCAACCAAGTTGCAGATCGAAGTGCCAGCACAGTAATGTAATCGCTAATAATGCACGCTTCCCCTGGACCTTATTGGTGACGGCGGCTGCAGTGACAGAGATGCAGCTACCATGCATGCGAGAAGAGTAGAAGGCACAAGTCGGCACATGTCTTAACAGTGTTAGGCGCAGCCCATTACTACTATGCAACATGTTTTTTTTAAAAAAAATTGGTCCTTGCACATTCAATTCGAGAGATTCAGCCGAGATGACGAAGGTGTCGCATTGTTTAGTCCCCAATTCCCCCACGCGTGAAGCCATTGTGCGGCCGGCGTTATTTCCATTGCCCTCTGTGCCTACTGACCGAGTGCGTGAGGTTCCGTAAGTAACACTTCCGCTTGATCGTCCTCTCCGATAGTCCAATGGAGGAGTGTCTATCGCGGTTAGTGCACCGCGCACCATGCATACTGAATGCATGGATCTCAGACTCAGCAATGCATGCGTGAACGGTAATAAGAATGCTTTGTTAGCGCAACTCCAAGTCTCCAACATCCTCTCTAAATCATTTTATATCTGTAAAAAAATAACGAAAACAGAGAAAAACCCTAAATCACCTCTGTCTCAGGAGATCCAAGTTACGCCGTGACCTCAATCCTACAGGCCAGTACCGCTCCCAAGATTTTCGGGGCAATCAGACCCTAGGCAATTCTTAATAGGCTATGAGGCTGCCATCCTTTCGGCCGGGGGTGACGATTCCGTGCTGGCAAAATCATTCATTATTGCTGCGGACGAAGCGGCAGCGCAGTGGTACTCTCTCCTGAGCCCTGGAGTGATTCACGGATGGGAAGATTTAAAACAGCGGATCCTCTCGAATTTCCAGGGTTTCCAACGTCCAGAGCTTACTGAGAGCGATCTTTTCTCTTGTAAGCAAAAGGACAAAGAACCTCTTCAGAACTACTTCAGAAGATTCGTTCATCTCCGAGCCCAGGCACCAAATGTGTTGGACGCCGTCGCTATCAATGCTGCAATTGTGAGTTTGAGGGCAGGTCAATTTCGCTCACATCTCATGCGCGAAAGACCCAAAACTATCCAGCGATTGTACGAGGAATTCGAGAAGTACTGTCGCTCAGACAATGACTTCAGAATGTGTATGGAGGAGCAGTCTCAGCAAAAGAAATCTGCCAAGGCTAATCAGTCCAGCGAAAGGGAATGGTCCAATCCCAGAAACGCCTCGCATGCTAACCCCAGAAATGTTTTCGGCCTAGAGGGAGAAAATGCTCAGGAAAACTCCAACCCTCATAGCGACACTCCAAACCAAAACATCAACCCACCCAGCCCACCGCATCAAAATCAAGGGGGCAGCCGCAGAGGTGGAGGGGAGGCGGCAGAGGCAGAGGTCGCGGCAGGGGCCGAGGCCACCAAGAGAAAAGAAAGTGGTACTGCATCTTTCACAAAGAGAATGATGACCACAGCTCAAATCATTGCCCAGACAAAAAAAGGTTCGAGACTATCCTAGAAGAGGAGAAGAAGGAGAAAGAGAGGAACAGCTCTGTAAACCATTCCGCCCTAGCTTGGCAAAACCCAAAATTTGGAAGGAACCCTTTCGCCAACCCTTTCCAGCCACCTCACTTCCCGCCATCTATCCCAAACTACACTCAACCACCACGCTGGCAATCCCAAGTTTTCCAGGCTCAAAATGTTGAGCGCAGACCCATTGATCAACACCCCATCGCTCCTCCTCCTCCCCCATACAAAGGCCCAACCGCTCCACCTTTACCAGCAAAGCTTGAGGGCCAAAACGACCCATTACCATCTGTCGGAACCATCCTTCCCATTTTGGGTGGCTCCGCTCTGGAGTTTGATTGCAAGAAGGATAGGTGTAACACCCTAATTTTCCATCCCAAAATTAATGTAGCAACATGGTGTTTTAGTTTTTGTTTTCTAAGGAAATAATATTTTATCAATTAAATTTGGCTTTAAAATATTTAAATATCAATTTTGAATAATTTTAGAAGCAATAAGTGCTTGTGCATCATCTTTTGTTTGCATGGTGTTTATATATGTGTTGGTGGGAAGTTTTAAAGTTTGTTTGAAAATTTTGGATAGGGTTTGTAGTGTTTAGGTTTGAAAAGAATTTAAAAGTTTGAAAGGTTTTGAAAAAAAAAGAAAAAAAACAAAACCCTTCCAAACCCCTCACCCCTTTCCCCGTTTTGGCCCGCATAGCCCAACCAGGCCGCCGGCCTGCTTTCCCTTCCGGCCCAACTCGCCCCCGCACAGCCCGCTTCCCGCTCCGCCTCCCTCTCTCGTTGACAGCTGGGCCCCGCTCGTCAGCTCCACCCCCTTCCTCCGGCTCCTCTCCCCTGCTCCGCATCCCGCGAGCCCGCCGGCCAAATCCCCGCCTCCATCACCTTTCCCCTCCTTCACTCCTTGCTTTTAAGGCTCAGTAAAGCCCCGGCCGTTTCCTCCCCTTCAAATCCCCTTCAGTTACCTCTCCGCAATCAAGCACCCCCTCCCTTGATTTCTCTTGTAACCGCCGGCTGCCATGGCCATTGATGGCCATTATCCCGACCATGGCTCTCTCTCTCCCCTCCTTTGCCCTTTAAAAACCGCGGCCGAGCCCCTGCCTCGCCCTTTCCACACCCGCTCACGCCCTAGCACCTCCCCATCCTCGCGCACGCGCCGTCGCCGATCGACCTCCGCCGCCGGGCCATTGCCGGCCAAGGAGCTTCCGTCGGTGGAGTAACCCTTTCACCCTCCCTGTTATCTCTCTCTCCGTCGCGTGGCGCTCACCTGTGGCCTCTCTCTGTACCAGGACCGCCGCCTCGTCACCGGACCGAGCCGCCGAACCTCACCTGTTCTTCCGCCGGAGCGCCGCCGCGTTGATCACCTCCGTCGTCGCCTCCCCGTCGCTGTTTCGCTCGCCGGTTCGTCTCCGTGTGGTGAGCATACCCTCGCCGCCCTGTTTTTCCTTCGCGCCCAGAGCCATAGCTCCTAAGCCCACTCGCCGGAGCTCTGCCGTCCGCCTCGCCGAACGTAGCGCCGCCGTAGATGCCTAGCCGTCCCTCTAGAACCCCTGGTTAGGTTCGCCGTGTACTTAGCCGTGCGTAGTACCTTTCCGCGTTGCAAATCGTGGCCGGACGTGCCTTTTTCGTGGTCGCCGGCGAGTTCACCGCCGCGCGCCGCCTCCCTCCGGCGTGTCCGCCGCCGCTCGACCGCCTGCCGACGCCGCCAGCCGTCCGTGCACGGATCTGCGGTCCAGATCTGCCCAGACGCGGGTCAAACCGGATTACGTACCGGTCAACCGCGCCTGTCACGGCCGTTTTGCGAAACCCCCCCTGAAGTTTCTAATATCACAACCATGCCCTCCCACCAGTTAAAATTCTTTGTTTTAGGTCCTTTTCTTTTCGCATAGGTCCTTGAGTTTCTGCTTTTCTGTCAGCCGTCCATCAAGAGATCTACGGCTGAGATCGACTCCCATCCACACAACATACCGGTCAACAGGGTCAACACAAGCCTTTCAGCCGCAGCTTTACAAAAAGAACCTTGCTGTTTTAAATATCACAAAAGAGCCCTTCCACCTTATAAAACTCTTTCAAACAGGTCCCTGTTTCTTCTGTTTAAGCCCCTGTCCTTCTTAGTTTTCCCACCCTAGGTCCAACCTTGCCTTTTTACGTTATAAACCTCTGGTTTATATACGTAATCATGTTTTAGCCCCTGGTTTCTTGCAGTTAAGCCCCTGGAAGCCCTGTTTCTTCACAGAAAAGCCCCTGAACCTTGTTTTGGTCGTATCTTTTGCGTTGTAGCTCCGTTTCCACCGTTTCAAGTTGCGTTAGGTTCATATCAACTCAAACTACGTGTTAGTGCCAATGATGAACATATTCTTTGTTTTATAATTTATTTAAATATTAAATATGATTAAATCCTTATACACATGTTTTTCTAATTAAAATCTAATTAGAGTTTAACACGTGTTTTCATAAGAAAGTTAATATGATTAATACTATTTGAATAATTCTTTCAACTAAAAGCTAATTAGATGTATACCTCGGTTTTCATAATCAAACTTAAATTGATTAATGATTATGCAATTTGCTTTCTAATAAAAGGCAACATAGGTTATATCCCGAGTTTTCTTAATTAAATGTTAATTTGATTAATATGAATATAAATGTGTTTTTGAATTATAATTTGATTAGTTCAACTCGAAATATAAAGATATACGTTTAGATGTTTTACATGCTTCTTTTAAATTAAATGTTTAATTTGCATAAATAATACTTGAATATTTATAAATAAAATTGGACTAAGTTTACATCGTCTTTTAAATATTAAATAACTTGCTTAATTCTAAATAGGGTATTTCTCTGAAATAACCTATGCACATCTTTATTAAATTAAAATATACCAAGCACATAGCCCTTGTATGTGATCATCCAAGTCTCCCGATAGTTCCGAGTGTTTTTGCGTTCGCGTTCCTAGAGCCAAACCTTGTTCTCTCTTTAAGCTTTTCATGCTTTGTGTATTGTTTTATTTATTGTATGCTTTCTTGTGTGCTCGTAGACATCGTGCCAGTTTCAAGTGAGCAGCCAGTTGAAGTGGATCAAGAGCAAGTTTTTGAAGAAGAAGAACCTCAGTGTTTAAGCAAGGAAGGCAAGTGGATTTCCTCCCCTGCATATTCTATTTTGACCCACACAAATTGCATGATAACTAAGTTTACATTTAATTGTTGTATTGCATAAATTTGATGGGAAATCACCTTTTTAAGGACATGACTAGAATTTTATTCCCTTTACCTTGAACAACCCTTTTTAATAAATGTTTTGGGTAGAAATGCTTAGTTGCTATAACTTGGGATGGTTCAAATGATTCTTTGCAAAATGATGAATGTTGATCTTGATAACTATGGTGACGATGATGCTTATGGTTAATAACAAGATCATATGTTATAATTGGAACATGGAGAACCACCCCGAAAAATAGTGCAACCACAGTCCATATGGCTCTGGCTTAACCAATTAATTAGGTGTGTGGAATTATCTGACAACCTTATCCGAAAGGAGCACAGAGGGCCGGAGTTGAAGGGGTATAGCCCGGTTCTTTTGGGGTAGCAGCCTTTGCTAAGGTGCTGACCACTAGGGAGGGTTATGGTCCGCTCCGCTGCTGTAACTGTCGCGGGTTGTTGGTCTTCTGCATATCTTTGTAAAGGCTTCGTAGTGGACCCCTAGCCACTCACCTCGGAAGTGTTTAAGGGTCTGATCAACCCGGGCAACATGGGGAACACGAGCTGTGGGTAAAGTGTACGACCTCTGCAGAGTGAAAACTGATCGATCAGCCATGCTCACGGTTAAGAGCGGCCTGGACCCTCACATGATTAATGAACTTGAAGATGGAATTAAATTGTGGTTTAAGTATGGGTTGAGATGGAAAGTTTTCTAAAGTCTTTTTAAGTGGCATGGTATAAACTTACATCTAGTAAATAGGTGCTTGCTAATAAAATTTGACAAACATTAAAATGCTAACCACTGTAAACCTTAGCCTATCCTTGATAGCCTTGCATCTTCCCCCACTTGCTGAGCTCCAACCATAAGTGTGCTCACCCTTGCTTACCCGTTGTTCAGAGGAGAACAATGGAGAAGAGTACTTCAGCGACTTCGATGAGTTCTGAGGCTTGCGTGCCCCCAGTCATGTTCCTGTGGAAGCTGAAGACGGAGTTGCTTCGTCTAGTTATCGTTTGTTCGTTTTAAAGACCTTCGAGTCTAACGTCTGAGTGTAATAAAGAGATAATGTAATGGTTTAACTCTTGTACGTTTTTATTGCTGTTTATGGATATTTCACTCATGACGTCTATCATATGTGTGTAAACTTGATCCTGGCGCACATATGAGATGCATTTGGTTTTCTTTGGAAAATCAGGTGTGACAATAGGAAACATTACTTTCGGGAGGTCCGGAACATTTGCGTGGAAGGGAGAGTAGAAAGAACAAGATGGTCCCATATTCCGATCACCTTTTCAGAGGAGGATGTGAGATTACAAGATTTTCCTCACAACGATGCCTTGGTAATCGAAGCCAACATATCGAGCTGGACTTTGGGAAAACTCTTAGTCGATAATGGCTCGTCAGCAGACATAATCTTCGCCGACGCGTACGACAAAATGGGGTTGAGCCGAAATCTTTTACAGCGTCCCGATACACCATTGTATGGTTTTGGAGGGCGTGTCATCCATGCAATAGGAAAGGTTTCGCTTCCGGTATCCTTTGGCACTGTTCAAAATGCTAGAACAGAGTACTTGTCTTTTGATGTGGTGGAAATGTATTACCATACAACGGAATCCTCGGGAGAGGATTTCTCAACAAGTTTGAAGCTGTCATTCATCAAGCCTACTTGTGCGTGAAAATACCAGCGACGCAAGGGGTCATCACAATCTGGGGTCACCAAAATGATGGCCGAAACCTAGAGAGAGGCAGAACTCCAGGACAAAGAAATGTCAATGCTCTTGACGAGATAGTCAGAGCCAAAGACGTGGAGAAGCGGCCGAAAGTAGACAGGGAAAAAACCAAGGTGCAGCCAGATTGTGACACTAAGAAAGTTTTGTTGGATGAAATGATTTGGGATCAGGCCGTCGTCATTGGATCAGATCTCACAGCAAGCGAAGAGGTGGCGTTAATCCAATTCCTCCAGAAGAATAGGGATGTGTTTGCCTGGTCTGCTAAAGATCTTACAGGTGTGGATCGCAATTTCATCGAACACAAATTGAACATTGACGCTACAGTCAAGCCGCGAAGGCAAAAACTCAGAAAGATGTCTGATGACAAAGTGGTAGCAGTCAAGTCCGAAGTCCAGAGATTGCTAGATGCCAGTGTCATTCGCGAAGTCATGTATCCAAAATGGCTAGCCAACACTGTGCCAGTCAAAAAGAAGAATGGAAAATGGAGGATGTGCATAGATTTCACAGACCTCAACAAAGCCACACCCAAAGACAATTACCCACTTCCGAGAATGGATCAGGTCATTGATTCAGCAGCTAGTGCCGCTATCATGTCTCTATTGGATTGTTTCTCTGGTTACCACCAATGCTGGATGGCGAAAGAGGACGAGGAAAAAACTAGCTTCATTACTCCTTTTGGCACCTTCTGTTTCGTGCGAATGCCCGAAGGTCTGAAGAATGCCGGCCCAACTTTCACTAGAATGACAGGGGAAGTATTTAAGCAACAAATCGACAGAAACATACAGGCCTACGTCGATGACCTCATAGTCAAAAGCGGTGAAGGGGCCAACCATATTAGTGACTTGGCAGAAACTTTCGCCAACATGAGAAGAGCAGGATTGAAATTGAACCCAGAAAAGTGTGTATTTGGAGTCACAAAGGGAAAGATATTGGGATGCCTGATCTCAGCCAAGAGGATTGAGGCGAATCCGGACAAGATAAAGGCCATCAGGGAAATGGAGGAGCCAAAAACGAAGGACATTCAAAAGTTGAATGGTCGAGTTGCGGCTCTGAACAGATTCATCTCCAGATCTGCTGAGCGAAGCCTTCCATTCTTCAAAGCATTGAAGGGCAAAGGCAAGATTGAATGGGGACCTGAGCAAAGCAAGGCCTTCGCCGAGCTAAAGGCTTACATCGAGGAGATGGCGATACTTTCACCACCTCTCCCCTCTGAGCCACTCTTTCTATACATAGCTGCATCCAAGGCAGCAGTCAGTGCAGCTCTTGTGCGAGAGGTTGATGGTGAAAAAGGGAAATACTAGAGCCCTGTGTACTTTGTTTCGGAGGCTTTGTCAGGTTCCAAACTGTTATACTCCGAACTAGAGAAGATTGCATATGTAGTGGTTATGGCCACAAGAAAGCTCAGACATTACTTTAAAGCGCACAAGGTCACCGTGCTCACTGACCAGCCTCTCAATGATCTTTTCATCAACAAGGAAGCTTCGTCCAGAATCACCAAATGGGCAACTGAGTTATCGGAGCACACAATCGATTTTGGGAAAAGATCAGCAATCAACTCTCAAGTCTTAGCAGATTTTGTGGTGGATTGGACCTCACCAAGTAACACTACTGGGGATGAGGAGCTGATTCCTGTCTGGGAAATCAGGTGCGACGGAGCATGGGGACGTAAAGGCGCCGGAATCGCAGCTATCGTTACTTCACCGACAGGAGTCAAGCTGAGATATGCCGCAAGGCTAGATTATTCAGATCCATTCGACAGGTGCACCAACAATACCACTGAGTACGAGGCACTCCTTTTAGGCCTCAGAAAGGTGCGAGCCTTGGGAGCAAGCAACTTTCTAGTCAAGTGCGATGCTGAGGTCATCAAGGATCATGTTGAAAAGGAGAGTGAGGCCAAAGAGCCGGAGCTTGTCAAGTACCTTGCGGAGGTACGAAAAATGGAAAGACACTTTAGGGGTTTCACCATCGAACACCTACCGAGAAAAAGAAATGGGGAAGCCGATGAGCTGGCAAAGAAAGCTGCGAGGGGGGAGGCGATGCCTCCAGATGTATTCTTCGAGATTCTAACTGCCCCATCTATCAAACCAGATAAGCAACCCCTAAGCACAGTCAATGCAATCGCAAGCATAGATTGGAGAGCTCCTATCATCGCTTTCCTCCGTGGGCATTATGAGCCGGTCGAAACCCACGACATGAAAAGGATGCAAGCTCGAGCGAAGGGCTACGTCCTTAAAGATGACAACCTTTTCAAGTTGGGAGTGTGTGCACCGCTGCTAAAATGCATCACACAAGAGCAGGGCATCGAGCTCATGAAAAAAATTCACAGTGGAATGTGTGGATCTCACATTGCAGCGAGAGCTCTAGCAGGAAAGGCTTTCAGGCAAGGTTTCTATTGGCCAATGGCAATAAGAGACGCTGAGCAGATCGTCAAGACTTGCAAAGCCTGCCAGTTTGCAGCCAAGCATCAGCGAAGGCCAGGGGCTCTTTCGCAACTCATCACACCTACTTGGCCTTTGCAGCGTTGGGGCATGGACATCGTGGGACCGTTACCTACAGCTCAAGGCAATTTCAAGTTCGCTGTGGTAGCGGTCGAGTATTTCACTAAGTGGATTGAAGCAAGGCCTGTCGCTACTATCACTTCAGCCACTATCAGAAAGTTTTTCTGTCAGCAAATCATCTGCAGATTTGGCGTACCCAAGGAACTCACAGTTGATAATGGGAAGCAGTTTGATTGCCAGGATTTCAGAGAGTATTGCCGCACAATTGGGACAAAGCTTCGCTTTGCTTCCGTGATCACCCTCAGTCCAATGGCACAGTCGAAAGAGCCAATGGTCAAATCTTTTCAGCCATAAAGAAGTGTCTCTTCGATCAGAAGAAAGGAAAGTGGGCTGATGAGTTACCCAGAGTCATTTGGTCACATAACACCACCGAATCAAGAGCTACCAAATTCACCCCATTCAGGTTGTTGTATGGAGCCGAAGCTATGTGTCCAGAAGAATTAGCCAATGAGAGTGCCAGAGTTTTGGTGGGAAGCTCTCGTGAGAACAAAGAGGTGGATAAAGACCTGGTAGAGATTGACAGGCTCGATGCAGTGGCAAATCTGCTGAAATACCAAGAGGAAACCAGGAAGTGGAGAGACAAGAAGGTTTCTCTGAAGAATATTCGGGTCGGAGATTTCGTCTTAAAGAGGAAAAAGAACGCTGACTCAATAGGCAAGTTACAATTCGCATGGGAAGGCCCTTACATTGTCACGAGCAGTGTTAGAGACGGAGCCTTTCGTCTCAAGGACCAGGAAGGTGTGGAGTTACCGCATTCGTGGAATGTGGATAACTTGTGCAAATTCTTTCCATAGTGTAAATTGGTAGGAGTCGGTCGCATGGAACTATAAATGCGAACGACTCACAAGTTTTACTTTTTCTAGTCTTTACTTTCGCGCAATTTAAATTCAATAACAAGGTGTGTACTCTTTTCCTCACATAGGGAGGACTCCATCCTGGAGCGTGAGGTTTTTAACGAGACAACCTTGATGTAAAATTTCCTTTCCTCAATGAATGGAATAATTCCTCCCTACATTTCCCGCTTTTTATTTTCATTCATATTTTAAAGTGCTATCTACGAATAGCCCACTCCAAGAGCGAGTGAATTGAAGTGCTACGCGAAAGTAGCCCACCCACAAGTGGTGAAACTTAAACGATTCACAAGAATCAATGTTTTTAAAGAGCTATTTTCGCAACAGCCCATCCGCAAAGGATGCATCAAAAGCGATTCAATCTTGAATCGAAGCAGCAACGAAAAGTTGCCAAGTATCAAACCAACTTTTGGTTTTGAAGTAAGCGAAACCCGGTATCACGCCGCGGCACCAAGGCCAGGTAGTAGTAAACTTTCGTTGTCGAAAAACAGCTCCAAAGCTGCAATATTCGACATTATTCATTTGGTTCCTAGTCCTACAATGCGCTTCACGCCTAGGCGTCGCATAGTAAGCTAGCCTTTCTATGACGAAAGAAACAATCGGAAAAATAAACGAATTCACGTAACGCCTTTCGTTAACACAAAAATTCTTAAGCGAAGTTTCTACAGACCGATGAATAGAATTTAAAGTTTTATGTTTCACTTGGTAATACATGAAATTCTCAGCATACATTCTCCCAGTTTTCGAAGGAGGGAAGACGTTTTCTTTCAGAAACATCAATCAAAACCAGCGAGAATGCTAATCTAAGTACATCGTTTTCATGAGAAGGGTAGCTCTATACAACTACCATCTGAATACCACCCTCCACGACTCTTAGCCATGTCGTACACGAAGCAATGATCCGTGTCTCCCTCTTCGTACGACTCTTCTTTCACCTCCGGGGCTTCGTGAGCTTCCGATTCCACTACAGCAACTTTACTATTGTCGTTCATGGTCATAAAATAGCGAAGGGGATAGCTGTTTAACAAATGGTATTGACAACAAAATTCCCAAAACTCTTCAAAAGTTTTCTTAGGGTAACAGCGCTGAAAAACCTTCCAGGACGCCCCGCTGACGCAGGTGTTGGCACGGCTGAAAGTCCTAGGCATCACATCCAACACTACATCTTCGTCCGATGTCTGTGAAAACAATCCACGCAAAGTTTTACATCGCACCCTTAGAACATGAAACAATATTACAGCGAAGTAGTTCCTAAGAATTTCCACATATCTACACCTCCGAGGTCGGGTCGGTAGCTGAGAGTGGAGCCCGCTCTTCGTGTTGCAAGGGAGCAAGGGTTTCGCCAGTAACCGGATCCTGGGTATCTTGCTCGGTGTGGGCCACATCTCGCACGGGAGTGTTAGGCGCTGCAGCCTCCGCGTCATCGCCATCAGCTTTCGGGGTCCAGTCTCGGTACGGTCCATATGGCCCTAGAGTCGCATCGGCACCGTGCACAGCCCGGTGCTCACGGAGTTCCAGAGCTTGCTTCACCTGGCCAAAATAGAGCTATGAGAAAAGAAATGCATCAAGAATACGATACATTCAAAGCCAATAAAACCGATCAAAGAAAGCGTAGGATTCAAAGATAAAACCTTGGCAAATCGATCGGCCACCTTTTTCCGTGCGTGTTCACGGCCGCTTTCCGCCCAAAACTTGCGAAGTAAGATCTTGGTAATCGTATCAACAGTCTTACTGGGGGCTGGCATTTCTCCCGAAGAGGGAAACTCAAACCCACGAGTCCCGAAAGCCTTGAAGTGGTCACAGCCGCGCGCCTCTAGTAGTTGAAGAATAGCCTCGGAGCTCGTCGCCGCTCCATAATCCCCGACCTTTGACATGGTGTCGGGTAGGACTTTCAGTTCATCATTCATCCAAGTATAATAACTAGCGATATTGTCAGTAACCCGGAAAGTTTGGGTTTCAGCGCCATATCGCTCTAGCACCCGGCGATAGGTATGAGCCAGGTGAACTCCCCATTGGTGACAGTACGACTCATTGTCTTCCAGAGTTTTTTTCCAGCTCAGCTTTCGACTTCTTCAGCTTGTCAATCAGAGCGTCTCGAGTGTTGATCTGAACTTGGCTCGCGTCGAGCTGATCAACGGTATCACGAAGCTCTGTCCTGCATTGCTCATAGCATTGCAAACCTTTTTCCAACTCCCGCTTCAAAGCGTCCATAGCAGTTTTTTGTTTGGAGCATTGCCCTGTCAGATCTTGAATTTGACCAGTGAGGTGTTTTTTCTCCTCTTTCAGCCTTCCGTTTTCTTCGCGAAGTTTTTGATTTTCCTCCACCAAGCGTAGGTTGTCAGCGCGAGAGTCATTCGTGATCTTCTCGTAGCCTTTTCGACCAGCAACTATTCCCTTAGAAAGAAAGGATTGCATAATATTTAACAGTTGCTTGCCGTCAAGGTCCTCCAAAGAATTCAGAAAATCTGTACCCACAAAAAAAAAGAATAGAGATTTCAATCAAGACCCATAGGCAGAACAAAATCCATTAGTACAGGAAAATCTAAGCACAGACCATCGGCAGTAAAGGAGAGTCAATATACGTAGTTAAAAGAAACGTACCAAGCTCAAAAGCCGAAGGATCAATGTTCAATTCATTTGCTTCTCACCCTTCCGACGCGGGATTCTTGCCTTTGGTCCCCATCGCAACCAGAGTGGTGGCTACTGAAAAATCAAACAAGTGGTAAGTTAACCGTCAAAAAATTTTGGCAAAAATAAAGAGAAAGTTTTCAAGATTGAAGTACCCATGGTTTCCAAAGGCACAGGGTCGTTTCCTCCGAATCCTGGCGCACCACTGTCTCCAATCAGGGTTTGAACATTTGGTTCGGCGTCATCGAAAGTGGGAGGCGGCAAGCGAGACAGGTCCTCTTTACGGACACCCACATTGCCTAAATCCAAATAAATAGGGCTCTTTGCTTCCGAGCCTTTCGTCAGATCGGTTTTCTCAGTCAAACTCAGTTTCTTTTTCTCAGGGGCTGAAGCCTGAGGATCAGTCCTATCAGTTTCCATCGTAGCATCCTCGTCAATATAGGATAATTCTTCTTCCTCGTTGATGATGTCTACCAGCCCAACCACCACTTTGATAGGATCATATTTGGGAATTCAGGGCCACAAAGCTCACCAGTTTTTTCATAGTGATCCCAGAACCTCTTACCCGCTGCTTCTTCCTCCGGGGTTTGTTTCATGCGTTTCTCAGGTGGACAAGTCGCTGAGAAAGACGCTCATGCACGTTCATTCTTAGCCTCCAGTTCGGTTTTCTCAGCAGGATCAGTTAGAGCAGTTTCTGGTTGGTGTTTAGGCTCTTCAGGTTCTTTAGCTTTCAGAGGATACTTCCTCGTCAGCTGAATTTGCGGCGTGGCCAAGACATCTTTACTCTCATCTCCGTGAGTTGGCGTTTCAACTCGTGACTTTTTGCCCGAAGGTTTCGCAGCTTCAGCGAGTTTTTCTTCAACAGGATTTTCTTTGCTTGTTCCAGCGTCCTCAAGGGTTTTTCTCTTGGAAGACACTTTCTTCTCAAGATTAACAGCCGGAAGCACGTCATGAGTTTTCTTTTTCTCTCTCTCCGCGGCTGCTACTTTCGCAGCGTCAGTTTTTCGGCGAATCAAATTTTCATTGATCTTCATTAGCTTAGTGGATTTCTCAGCAAGAGGAGGCAACATGGTCTTGGCAGCTTCAGCCTTGCGCTGCGCCAAAACTTCGGTGGCTTTCGCACCTTTAGACGTGCCCTCCGTCGTAACAATAGCCTTGCTTGTCTTGCCCTTCTTTGAGATTTCCGCTGGCTCAGATCCAATATTTCCGGGTGGTTGCATCTTTTTGCCTGGGGCTGCAGGTTTCGGACGCGGAGGGCACAAAACTTTCATTTCCTCCAGGACACGATTGACACGGCCCTGGTGCTTCAGAATCTTTTGGGCACACTCCCACTCCTTGTGAGTGTAGTTCCCAATCATCAAAACAACTTTCCTCTCAATCTCAGCTAGAATCTCCTTGTCGGTTTTTCCTTCAGGACGTTTAACATTGAACTTGGGGCTTCGTGTCTCGAAATCCAGCCCGGGCAATTTTCTCATCCTGAAAGCCCATGAACCCCATCGAGGTTTGCAGGGCCAAATATCAGCCGCCACAAATTCTTCAAGGGCGTCTCGCGTGGTGATCACATGGGTGGCTTGAAAAAAGGCACTTGTGCTAGCAGAGCTGCGGCTTGCCTTTGTGAGCTCTGGGGCCAACTCAACATCCAAATCAACCATACGACAGGCCAAGTCGTAGGTTATAACCTCCTCATGTTTCGCATCCATGCCAACCACAGGAATGGTGGCATAAAACCAGTAGGAATGCCACCGGTTGGCCCACTTGTTCTTGTATGTAGGGGCTAGCTCCACAGGTGCCTGGTTTTTGTTAACGCGTCGGGTTTGAAAGGTGCAACAGCCATAATGAGCCTCTTTGTCCTCATCGTCGACGGTGACGGTCCTTTTGGCCCAGTGAATCTCGAAATGACGAACGAAGGTGTCCACGTCATTGTCACCAGCAAAGGTCCGGCAAGCCCACAAAAACTTCATAATCTGAGCGATCGAGTTGGGTGTCAGTTGATGAATCTGAACTCTATAAGCAGCCAGGATTTCGGCAAATCTTCTTGACACTGGCAATCGCAGGCCCGCTGTGAAGAAGTCCCGAAACACGATGCTGTTGATGGTCGTTAAGTCCCTATTTTCGACCTTCAACTTTGGATAAAAGTTACCCCATGGAAGTGTGCACCATAGCTATAGGGTTATAATCGAACAAATTCCACAAGCTTTGGTGTATATTTGGTCGCAGGTGCAAATGAGCAATTATAGAATAAAATATGGCATTATCACAAACAACATCAAATGCCAATTTGGACTACACCATTGCGACGGGCTCGTCAAGACGATCGAAATGGACATATCATTTGCCTACTTTACAGCTCGGGTGCAAAAGATATTAAATGGAGAAAATAATGCCCAACGCTGCATCAGCATGACGTCAGCCGGCCGCCACCGTACGCCAGCCGCGCGGGAGGCCTCAGGCGGCGCCACGTGTTCGCCGGCGGTTGGCTGCAGCCCCGTGACGTGGCGACGCAGACGCGCGCGCCCGCGCCCGCCACGTGGCGCGCCGTGGCTGGCTCCCGCCGGGGCGCAGACGCGCGCGCGCGGGGGCGCATGGGCCGCCCGGCCGGGACGCGTGGCGGGCGCCTAGTGGCCGGCGGGAGGTCGGTTGGCCAGCTCGGCCGGTCTGCCCCATTTTCCCAGTGGTTTTGCCCAGGAAACGCCTGATTCAGCGATCCAGACTCCGGTTTAGCTCCGGTTCACGCACCTAGAGTCCGGTTTTCGCCCTGTTCTTTGCTCCACCGACTTAGGGAGGCGTGCCCCGCACTGTTCACGTGTGAACCGCCCCTGGGAAGGCCGGTTGCGCCCCTGGAATGAGGAGGAGGTCCTCCAATTCTCCAAGTTTCCTCCCCTATAAATAGAGACCCCTCTCCTCACTTCAAAACACACAAGAGAAGAGCTTTGAAGAAGCGAAGCGCTGCCACTATTATAGTTATAAAATAGGGAGAGAGTTGAGGTGAGAGTTTCCGGGAGGAGCCGGAGTGTCGGCCCCTCCTCTAGCTCACGCCTCAGCGGATGCAGCTCCTCTTCTAGTAGCTACATCCGGGTCTTGTTCGGTAACTCTGGTCCCCTCTAATTAATTAAGCATTAATTATTACTTGTCTATGTCTTACCATTTCTCGTTCATATCATAGTAAGTTTATCTTGCTCTGAGTGATTGCTTTGCTTGAGCACTGAGTGAAGTAGTGATCGATAGTGTAGGTGCGGTGCCTAGACTTGAGGTTACCTTGAAATACACCTAGCCCCATGGACTGCTTGTGGTAGCCGGCGGGTAGTGACAGCCCCGTCCGGCCTCTATATTCCACCACGTAAGAGTGGCTAGTCCTGTAGGCATCGTAAGAGTGGTGTACATAACGGCTCCCTTCTCATCCCTTTCATAGCCGGAGTGTGCATCCCCCGATCAAGACAAGTGCAAGTAATATCCTAATCGCTTGATTAGTTGAGAGAGCCGAAGTTCCCGTATCAAGTACCCTCTCTACCCTCCTATCGTTCATCTCTCTTCTCTTCGTCGTCATCCCTTTATCCGCATTATCCCCCAGACGAATCAGTTTAGGACTAGAGTACTTCTCGTTCCCCGTGGAAATCGATACCTTGGAATACTCCCGGGTGAAAGCTACATCGGTATCCGTGCGCTTGCGGATTTATCTGTGATCGTATAATATACCAACAAGCTTTCTGGCGCCATAGCTGGGGATATAAACCTGGTGCGACGTTAGAGAGTGTCAACAAGCTTTCTGGCGCCGTTGCCGGGGAACGGTAGCTATTCTAGTTCCGAACCTAGTTCGTCTACGTATCATCCACCTACCATAATGAATTCCTGACCTACCCTTGCACAATTTTCGGCTCCAAAGGGCGAAAATTTGGAGCCCCCATCTTCATCACACCCTATCCATACTAGTGGCTATGAGCTACGTCCTGGTTTCATAGCCATGGCCAGAGAGCAATCCTTTGCTGGGACCGAAGAGGAGAACCCATACACTCATTTGAGAGAATTCGAGCAACTTTGCTCATGCATCACAATAGAGGGTATGGCACAAGAAACGTTGAAGTGGATACTCTTCCCATTTTCATTAACGGGAAGAGCGAAGCAATGGTACAACCTCAACGTCCAAAGCGTAGAAGGCAAATGGGAAGTTTTGAGGGAAAAATTTTGTCGCACCTTCTTTTCGCTAGCACAGATTAGTGATCTTCGGTGCGAAATCATCCTTTTTAAACAAAAGGAGGGTGAGTCTTTAGGAACGGCCTGGGCCCGATTTACCAATATCTTAGCTTCAGGACCTGATTTAGGGATTCCAGAACCCACATGTCTCCAGCAGTTCAGATTGGGCCTCAATGCTGAATCCGCTAGTTTCCTAGACTCTTCATCAGGAGGTTCTTTTGTAGATTTAACCTTGAATGAGGGAAGGGTGATCTTAGAAAAAATTCTAGCTAACACCCCTTACATCGGAATTTATGATGAATTTCCCGAAGAACCACCGGAAATGCAACCGGAAGAACCCTCCATAGAGATCCCTGAGCCAAAAGATGCGACACCTTCGCACACACCTACCTTCACCACAGCACATATCTCTGACACAATCTCTGAGCCAATCCCTAAACCTTTCTCGGACTCGTGTGATTCCCCGTGTGAGTTCCCTTTCAATTTCTATGACGAGCTTTTCCATGACTTTGGGAATGCCGCAAATCAACCCCTTGCGGGAAGACATTTGCCTCCCAAAGATCAAAGGGACCACCCACCAGATCTCGAGGAATCCCAATGGCAAGAATAATACATAGGAAATCTATCTGCCATCATGAGCCGAGAATGGCTTGAAGAGGCAGAATCATCTGCCGAAGTCATCCGTTTGCCTACTAGACTTAGAACAATAAATTGTATGGTGATAGGCATGGATGGTAGTTTTGGATACGATCCGGGTCTGGGGATCAATATCATATCGTCTTCCCTAGTACAAACTCAGCTATCCAAGGAGCCCTTATCTTCATCTCAGAAACGACTTCATGTCACCCCTACACAATCTTTAGATTGTCGTGGGATTCTAAGAGCCGCTCCTGTCCGTATAGCCAATCCTATTCTATACCTAGATTTTCACGTTTTTGACCTCCCCGAGAACCTTTCACATAATATCATCATCGGGAGGCGTATCATGAAAATCTTGGAAAAAGTACCAAGGGACCAAGAGCTGGAGCTAAAGGTTGGTAAGGAGTACGTGCCCGTACAACTCTCGCAAGCTATCAACACCCGTGTAGAACCCGAACCCGAAGCGGACCCCATAGAGCAAGTTATGTCCGCTACTCTTGAAAGTTTAGCCCAACCAAATCTTGAGGAATTGGCGGTTGATTTCATTGAGGAAGAAGATCCGCAACCACCTATTCAGCTTGATCGATCTGAAAAACCTAAGCCATCCCCTATTGAGTTGAAACCTCTTCCTCCCGGGCTGAAATATGCCTTTCTTAATGGAAACCGAGAGACTCCAGTAATCATTAGTGATAAGCTCTCCAAAGTAGAAACCCAACAGTTGCTCACTATTCTGGAGAAACATCGAGCCGTCCTAGGATATTCTCTTCAGGACCTCAAGGGGATCAGTCCAAATCTTTGCACACATAGAATCCCCATCCATCCCGACTCCACACCATCAAGAGAACCCCAACGTCGGTTGAACAACGCCATGAGAGAAGTAGTCAAGAAAGAAGTGCTCAAACTTCTCCATGCTGGAATTATTTACCCGGTACCCAATAGTGAGTGGGTTAGCCCCGTTCAAGTTGTTCCTAAGAAAGGAGGGATGACAGTTGTGCGGAATGAGAGAAATGAACTCATCCCGCAACGAACAGTCACCGGGTGGCGAATGTGCATAGATTATCGCAAGCTAAATAAAGCCACCAAGAAGGACCACTTCCCACTCCCTTTCATAGATGAAATGCTAGAACGGTTAGCCAGGCACTCCTTCTTTTGTTTCCTTGATGGTTATTCGGGGTATCACCAAATCCCTATCCATCCCGATGACCAGAGTAAAACAACCTTTACATGCCCTTATGGCACTTACGCTTACCGGCGTATGTCGTTTGGGTTGTGCAATGCTCCCGCATCTTTCCAAAGATGTATGATGTCCATTTTCTCCGACATGATTGAACAAATCATGGAGGTGTTCATGGATGACTTCTCGGTTTATGGAAAGACCTTTAAGGACTGCTTAAGGAATCTAGATAAGGTCTTACAAAGGTGTGGTGAGAAGTATCTCGTCCTGAATTGGGAAAAATGCCATTTTATGGTAAGAGAAGGAATTGTTCTCGGACACCTTATATCCGAGCGTGGGATTGAGGTGGATAAGGCAAAGATTGAAGTTATAGAGCAACTTCCACGACCCTTGAATGTTAAAGGCATCTGTAGTTTCCTTGGACATGCCGGGTTCTATTGAAGATTCATCAAAAACTTCTCTCACATAGCCCGGCCATTAACCAATCTCTTAGCTAAAAAAGCCCCGTTCGTCTTTGACGAGGAGTGTTATGCTGCTTTCCACATCTTGAAGAAAGCACTCATATCGGCGCCCATCATACAACCCCCAGATTGGAATCTCCCCTTTGAAATCATGTGTGATGCGAGCGACTATGCGGTAGGGGCAGTTTTGGGCCAAACTAAGGATAGGAAGCACCATGCCATTTCCTACGCTAGCAAAACTTTAGCCGGCCCTCAACTCAACTATGCCACCACCGAGAAGGAACTTTTGGCGGTCGTCTTCGCCATTGATAAGTTCCGATCCTACCTATTAGGAGTGAAGGTTATTGTTTACACTGACCATGCAGCTCTAAAATACCTCTTGACCAAGAAGGATGCGAAACCAAGACTCATCCGCTGGATCCTCTTGCTCCAAGAATTTGATATTGAAATTCAAGATAAAAAGGGAGTAGAGAATTCAGTGGCAGACCACCTGTCTCAGTTAAGAGTAGAGGAGGAATCACCCTTGCCCATCAATGATTATCTCCGTGATGACACCCTTCTAAAGGTGACAACATCAGACCCATGGTATGCCAATATCGTAAACTTCATAGTTTCGGGCTATGTTCCTCTGGGAGAAGATAGGAAAAAGCTAGTACATGACAGCAAGATTCATCTATGGGATGATCCCTACCTATTCCGAGTCTGCCCTGATGGATTACTCCGACGTTGTGTGCCGGCATGGGAAGCTATGAAAATCTTAGAAAGATGCCATGCGACACCATACGGAGGTCACTATGGGACATTCAGAACCAATGCCAAGGTTTGGCAAAGTGGATTCTTCTGGCCGACAATGTATGAAGATGCAAGGGATTTTGTCAGAAGGTGTCCTAGATGCCAGAAACATGGAAACATCAATGCAAGAGACGCAATGCCCCTCCAAAACAACCTCCAAGTGGAAATCTTTGATGTCTGGGGGATTGATTTCATGGGACCATTCCCCAGATCGGGACACTATGAGTACATACTGGTGGCGGTGGATTACGTCTCCAAATGGGTGGAAGCCATGCCTTGCCGAGCAGCAGATTCCAAGCATGCAAAAAGGATGTTCCAAGACATCATCTTCCCTCGGTTTGGCACTCCGAGACTTGTGATAAGCGATGGAGGGTCACATTTCATAGATCAAAGGTTCCGGAAGTACTTATCAGATCTCGGTGTGAATCACAAGGTAGCCACACCATATCATCCCCAAACAAGTGGGCAAGCAGAAACTTCGAACAAACAAATCAAGAACATACTGCAGAAAACTGTCAATGAAATGGGGAAGGTATGGAAAGATAAGTTGTCAGATGCACTATGGGCCTACAGGACAGCTTACAAGACCCCTATCGGGATGACACCGTACCAACTTGTTTATGGAAAAACATGTCACCTCCCGGTAGAGTTGGAGTTCAAGGCTTATTAGGCAATTAAAACATGGAGAATGGATCTTCCAGCAGCAGGAATAAAGAGACAAATGCAGCTAGCCGAGCTAGATGAGTGGAGAGAAAAAGCATACCACAGCTCAAAGATATACAAGGAAAGAACCAAGAGATGACATGATAAGCGCATCAAAATCAAGGAATTCAAACCCGGAGACAAGGTCCTCCTCTTCAATTCGAGAGTGAAGCTTTTCGGCCATGGGAAACTCAAAAGCAAATGGGAAGGACCGTTCAACGTGATCGACACTTCATCCCATGGAGCCATTACTCTTCAAGATGACTCAGGTAATATATTTAAGGTAAATGGCCATCGCTTAAAAATTTATTTTGAACTGGAAAAGATTGAGGAAGTCGATGTGATCGAATTCCTCAACATTAGCGATTAAATGTCTCACCCTTGAATAAAATAAAAATTTCCCTTTCTTCTTTAATACACAAATAAAAAAAATAAAACTTCACTTTGATTTGGCTAGTACAATTTGTACTAGCCAAATCCATGTATCTCATCTTTGTCTAAGAGTGTGCAGGAGAAGACACAGCAAAAGATAGTGTAGGGGAGGTACCGAGAGTCAACTTCTCCCGACATTCAAAGGAACAACATGGTTTGAACAATTCTATCTCCCCAATTCCATGATTCATGAGTTTTAATTCCTTTCATGAGATAATCGTTAAATTTAACTCAACGAATCCTGATGCTCCATGGCTATACATGTTTTCAATTGGTTGGCTTGCATGTTCTTTATTCCTAGCACATACATGTGTTGCTTGTGATCAAATATCATTAGGAAAACATGTTCATCTAAACGGTTGATTGATGAGATATGGTGCGATGCGATGAACCTTGCTCACTCTGACAAAGTGCTTAGGATATTTTTACTTGAAAAAAAAATAGCCTTACAAGCTCCTCAGTGATGATATTTTCCTACCAAAGCCATATGTTGTGTACATTAGAAAACCTCATGCATATGCTGCTTGTTATTACATTGAGCTTTGTCAAATTGTTGTGACCCTTGCTAGAAGCTTTTCATGCTTTCATGATCAAGATCACGTACACTCTACCTTCATATGCTAAACTTCTACACTGGAAGTTAGCAACATCCATCCATCCATCCACAAAATATATATATATTCCAGTCAGTTTATGAATCTCTCTCCCTAGTTTTTCCTTCAAAGAGACATGGGCTATAAAGAAAAAAAAAGAGATAAAGACACATGCTAAAGAGAAACTCTTCTCAAGCATGATGCAAAAATAAAAAAAGAGAAGAAGAAGAGAAAAAAAAATAGCCATGTTCTCAAAATAAAGTCAAAAGGGAGAGAGATCATACAACAAGGAGTACATATTACCATATCATCCCCTTTCCACACACTTGCACATCTTGATCAGATTGTATGACTAGTTTTCTTCTTGGATCCAGTTTTTGACTTTGCAATATTATGTGATACAAGTATGCCTTATATCTTCAACCCTACCTTGAGCTCCACATATAGCCATCAGTAGAAGTAGGATGAAGAAAGACAAATTTAATGCCTTGGTGAGGAATCATACACACTGAGCGATCTGAGAGCATCATCTGAGGAGACGAGTTAGGCTAAGTTTTGAAAAATTTTATCAAAAACCCAAGCTACTTTACAGAAGGAGTTGAGGTGATTCAAATCCAGCCGTTTCATTCTTCAACCATCCAAGATGACATGGTAGACACCCAAAGAGTCACAAGTACAGGTATGTCTTGGAATATCTTACATGCTTGCATCATATCATTTTGGATTCATGTTTTTCCACCCTAGTCCTTAACCTTTACTCGAGGACGAGCAAAGGGATAAGTGTGGGGGAGCTTGTTGACGGTCGTTAAGTCCCTATTTTCGACCATCAACTTCGGATAAAAGTTACTCCATGGAAGTGTGCACCATAGCTATAGGGTGCTAATCTAACAAATTCCACAAGCTTTGGTGTATATTTGGTCGCAGGTGCAAATGAGCAATTATAGAATAAAATATGGAATTATCACAAACAACATCAAATGCCAATTTGGACTACACCATTGCGACGGGCTCGTCAAGACGATCGAAATGGACATATCATTTGCCTACTTTGGAGCTCGGGTGCAAAAGATATTAAATGGAGAAAATAATGCCCAACGCTGCATCAGCATGACGTCAGCCGGCCGCCACCGTACGCCAGCCGCGCGGGAGGCCTCAGGCGGCGCCACGTGTCCGCCGGCAGTTGGCTGCGGCCCGTGACGCGGCGACGCAGACGCGCGCGCCCGCGCGGGAAGCCGCCCGCGCCCGCCACGTGGCGCGCCGCGGATGGCTCCCGCCGGGGCGCAGACGCGCGCGCGCGGGGGCGCATGGGCCGCCCGGCCGGGACGTGTGGCAGGCGCCTAGTGGCCGGCGGGAGGTCGGTTGGCCGGCTCGGCCGGTCTGCCCCATTTTCCCAGCGGTTTTGCCCAGGAAACGCCTGATTCAGCAACCCAGACTCCGGTTTAGCTCCGGTTCACGCACCTAGAGTCCGGTTGCCCGGTTCTTTGCTCCACCGACTTAGGGAGGCGTGCCCCGCACTATTCACGTGCGAACCGCCCCTGGGAAGGCCGGTTGCGCCCCTGGAATGAGGGGGAGGTCCTCCACTTCTCCAAGTTTCCTCCCCTATAAATAGAGACCCCTCTCCTCACTTCAAAACACACAAGGGAAGAGCTTTGAAGAAGCGAAGCACTGCCACTATTATAGTTAGAAAATAGGGAGAGCGTTGAGGTGAGAGTTTCCGGGAGGAGCCGGAGTGTCGGCCCCTCCTCTAGCTCGCGCCTCGGCGGATGCAGCTCCTCTTCTAGTAGCTACATCCGGGTCTTGTTCGGTAACTCTGGTCCCCTCTAATTAATTAAGCATTAATTATTACTTGTCTATGTCTTATCGTTTCTCGTTCATATCATAGTAAGTTTATCTTGCTCTGAGTGATTGCTTTGCTTGAGCGCTGAGTGAAGTAGTGATCGATAGTGTAGGCGCGGTGCCTAGACTTGAGGTTACCTTGAAATACACCTAGCCCCACAGACTGCTTGTGGTAGCCGGCGGGTAGTGACAGCCCCGTCCGGCCTCTGTATTCCACCACGTGAGAGTGGCTAGTCCTGTAGGCATCGTAAGAGTGGTGTACGTAACGGCTCCCTTCTCATCCCTTTCCGTAGCCGGAGTGTGCATCCCCCGATCAAGACAAGTGCAAGTAATATCCTAATCGCTTGATTAGTTGAGAGAGCCGAAGTTCCCGTATCAAGTACCCTCTCTACCCTCCTATCGTTCATCTCTCTTCTCTTCGTCGTCATCCCTTTATCCGCATTATCCCCCAGACGAATCAGTTTAGGACTAGAGTACTTCTCGTTCCCCGTGGAAATCGATACCTTGGAATACTCCCGGGTGAAAGCTACATCGGTATCCGTGCGCTTGCGGATTTATCTGTGATCGTATAATATACCAACAAGCTTTCTGGCGCCGTTGCCGGGGATATAAACCTGGTGCGACGTTAGAGAGTGTCAACAGACGCTCTCATTTTTCCTGGGTTTCGGCGTAGTTTCCCTACCAGGCAGTCGACAGCTGCCAGGATCAAAGCAACTGTCTGAGGCCATGGCGTCCAAATCAGCCTGGGTCATCAAGGATCGACCTAGAAAACAAGTGCTCGGTTTAACCAAATCTTGAGGGCCGGCACTCACGCCCGCCAAGTTCTCTCCAGATTCTTCACCAGCCGCTGCGCCACTCCCTTCACCAATCTCGCCCTCTTCAACGCCAGCAGCGCGTTTTTTGGCATCTGTGTCGCTCAGCATTATTTCCACATCACCCCCACTATCGGAATCACTATGTTCATCGCTAGTAGAGGTGGATGAAGAACTGCCGCTCTCGCGAGAGCTAGCCGTTCCATCCAAGCCAGAAATCTTACCAGATTCTGAGCTGGATGACGCCGAGGAAGATGCGGCGGCAGCCTCCGCAGCCTCTGGGGAAGCAGGTCGATCCTCGTGATTTGATGGGGAGCTTTCGACTTCCATTGCTTTTGCAGTGTGCCTAACGCGAGCCGTGCGTCTATAAAGTCCCCATCTCAAAACATACCACAGCGAGGGATAAATGATCGAAGAAACTACCCATCGGAGAAAGGAACTAACCTTCGAAGATGGTCAGCTTCCGTGGAGCGTGAATCGTAGGAAGCGAAGCCCAAGAACTCAATCGCGAAATCTAAAAGGGAGAGGGGGTGGTGAAAGTGACAGCAGTAAGAAGGTGCCGTCGACCCCCCCTATTTATAGGCAGTAAACCGCAACGGTCGAAATTTTGAACTTAACGGCTAAAAAGCGGGGGCTTTTTGGTAACTTGCGCGGTTGTCTCGGGAGTCGACGCCGTGGAAGACGTTTTCTTTCACCTCGATTCTCGAATCTTAAGTTTCGATGGCTCAGGTTTGAGGTCTCGCAAACGTTTCGCCACCGAGGGGCTTCTGTTGGGGGATTCAGAATCGAGTCTAATGAGGTTAACACCATGAAATTGCCATGATTCGACGGGGGCAATTCGAAAGTCAGAACAGCGAAACCCTTAAAGCCAATCAACACCTTTTCACTTGTGTATGTTACCTTTCGCCCATCACTCTTCGCCGTCCGAAAGCCCAAGCAAAGGGAGAAGGTTTTAATTTCCCAAATGATGGGGGTTGAGGCTTTCGGTTCTACCCAGGGCGAAACCCCTGACACCATTCGGTCTGTTTCTTTCGTCAACCCGCGAGTTTCCCCTGGGCACCTTTCGTCGCCCGAAAGCCGTAGCAGTATAAGAAGTACTGATTTCTAACCTGTAATATTAACACCACTGATTTTCACAGGACGAAGCCCTCGAGACAAATTTGGGATGAACGAAAGACCTTAGCTAGTCTTTCGCTCGGGGCTTCGTCGCAACTAATGGTAAGTTCCACAGTGTTTCGCTTGTGGTGTGTTTCAGGTGGCGGTATCTGCTGGGCGAAGGGCGGCCTCCAAAGTCGAAAGTCTTCACCGACAAGCGCTTGTGCCGGTGCCGGGAAAAGCGTCGTGATATGCGGCGGGATTTCAGGAAACCGCTGATTACGTGAAGACTTTATGGAGGACTGCCAAAATTAGCCTAGTACATCCTTGTTAGATTCTTTTCATACAAGGTCAATTTCGGTATGTAGAAAATCCGCTCGTCTCCCTATAAAAAGAGGCCGACCGGCGCTTGTAAAGGGGATCAGCTTTTGAGAATTACACTGTAGAGAGATAGCTTTTTGTCTTCTTTCAGCATTCGAATGAGTTTGTTTCCTTGAGCCCTTTCGTTCCTTTCATTGTTTGTGTTTAAGCCTTGGCTAAGCACAACACTCCCCATTTCTAGTATACTAGTAGGTGCATTATTAGGATTTAAAAAACGCATCGAAAATTAGTCAAATTTTATGTATGCTTATTATCAGCGTAAAAAGCCATACAAATATTTTAATATTCAGATATCTTCTAATACAATATTGACTTATAGCCACTGATGGTATATTTAAGAGAAATTTGTAATTGAATTGTACCTCTAAATATTTTTTTTAAAAAAATCCTAACACGCTTGCTAAAAATGAAAGGAACCACGGCTATAACTCAGGGATAACGATGAGCTCTGCTGTTTCCCGGTCACGATCAGGCCTCATACTTCACAGTACCTAGTGAAGGTACAGATAGCTGTTTTTTTTTTTTTGAGAATGTACAGATAGCTGTTTAAGTTGGCCACTTTATACGCCAGGATCGACTCGCACAGCGAGTCCTAATGTGCAGTACCGCCAATCATGGAGAGAAGGCGAGGCATCATTCTCAGAACAGAGCACAAAAGGGGGAGCACGACGCGATTAGGTGACCGCCGGGAGTTTCCGATATGAATTGAATACATGCGTGTCAAGGTATCTCAAGTTTCTCGCAAAGCACTCGATGGCATTTATTTTTCTTTCTTGCTTGTTGAAGGGAACATCGATCGATCGGCGAACGCAACGCGCACCTACTGATAATTGATCGTGCACTGTAGCGGCGGTTACAGATTCCTTGCAGATCCACTCGCATAGCTACCACTCATCCATCGGAACTGATACGATGTATGTGTCTTATACTGTTATTGGCGATCGACGAACCCTAGCTAGCAGCTAAAGCTAAGGCAAACGAAATACTAGCTCTTCACGGCACAACACACGACCACTGCACCACACGCCTATCCGACGCACACAGCGATCACCACACGTACGCAAGGTGATCAATCGGTGGCGGTGTCTCGATCGTCCGGGCTCAGTTGACGGCGCGGCAGTTCTTGCGGATCTGGCCGGCGGAGCCGGTGAGGGGGAGGATGTTGCCCATCTTGACCATGGATCGGCCGAAGTCGCAGAGGAAGCGCTCGCTGTTGGCGCTGTAGAGCTGCACGAGCGCCTTGGTGGCGTTGGCGTCGGCGCCGGAGAAGAGGCCCTGGTCGGAGGACAGGAGGCCCTTCTTGCTGAGCAGGTTCTGGAAGTAGTGGTTGTCGAACGCGTCCGCGGAGCCGGCGTCCAGCGCCGCCGTCTAGTTGCCGTCCCCGCCCTGGCAGAGCGCCTGCAGGCTGGACGCCAGGGACGTGTCCAGCGTCGGGTCCACGGAGCTCGTCGCCGAGAAGTTGGACAGCCGGTTGCTGAACAGCGTGCACCGCGCCCGGCCGATCGTGTGGCCTCCTGCGTACGTACGTGTTCGTGGCCATACGCATATCAACGGGTCAGTTGATACGTCCAGCCGTTGATCAGGCAATGCATGGACGATCGAAAGTATTGTGGAAGCTGTGGAATTGGGTGCGTGGAACTTGGAAGGTGGAAATGGAGCCAAGTACTACTGCACCTGATAAAACGACCACGTCGGTTGTGTTGAGACCCACGCCCGTGAACTTCTTTACGATGGTGCTGATGGATTCGAACGGGCCAGGCAGGTTGCTGTTAGCACCGGACTGGTTCGCCACCAGGCCGTCCCTCCTTCCCAGCAGGACGTCGTAGTTCGGCCCACCACTCTGAAGAACAAACAATACGTTGCGTATATACTGAAGCAACACTGTGCAAATATTCGCGGTCGACTGCATGCTCGACTTGGGAAATTAAACGAAGGGACGACGACGTGTACACGTACCAGCAGGACTCCGTACTTGGCGGCGAGGGCGAGGACGTCGGCGCAGGAGACGACCCCCGGGCACGCCTTCTCGAGGTCGGCCTTGATGGCGTCGACGACCTCGAACCCCCTGGCCGAGTTCAGGTTCGGCCCCGCCAGCTTCTCGCTGTTGCTCCCGTCCAGCAGGATGGACCCGTCGCAACCCTGCAGATGCAGTGTGCAGCCAATGCAAGCAAGTCTTTTTCAGTGACCAGCATGCAGTACATAATAAAAACTAGTCATCAGGAAGCAGTGGGGGCACGTACGTTGACGAAGCAGTCGTGGAAGTGGAGCCTGAGCAAGGAGGCGCCCATGCGGAACTCAGTCTTCATCGCGGCGGACACGCGCGCCTTGACGATGTCCTCCGCCTGCGGGCAGCAGCCGTCGTAGAAGTCGTCCGTCAGCTGGCCCCGCGCCACCACGGCGGCGCCGCCCAGCAGGCACAGCGCGGCGAGCAGCACGGCCGCCCGCAGGCTCATCGCCGTGTCGTCCCTGCAGGAGGAGTTCTGCTTGCGCCCCATACGTCCGTGTCGACGATCTCTCTGCAGTGATATGCTCAACTGTCGATGATCGATCGGTGACGACTTCAGTGTTGTGAGAGTAACTTCTGCAGCTTCCCTATCCCCTCCCCAATACTAAAAAATAGTCATATAGGGGATGAAACCTTCTCCAGCAGAATCTCTATAAGAGCAACTTCAGCAGCTTCCCTATCCCCTCCCCAATAGAAAAAAATAGTCATATAGGGGATGAAATCTTCTCCAGCAGATCCCCTATAGCCCTCCCTTTTTTCCTCCATTGACTAAAACTCCCTCTCCATCCCCTCTATAGAGGGGATCACTCCTCCATCCCCTATTCTGTGGGACCCATCGGCACCACCACCAGATCAGCCGCTGCGCAGTGGCGTCTCCCTCCTGCGCGGGCTTCTTCTTGGATGCCGAGCCGGTCGGCGAGCCCGGCGCATCCTCCGCCACTGGATCCGGTCGGTGGGGTCCGGGTTGGACGACGCGGCGGTGGAGTCGCCGGCGAGCGCGCGCTCGAGTTCGGCGAGCTGGCCGGAGAAGGCGGAGGCGGAGCGGGCGAGGACCGGGTGGCGCGGGGCCTGCGCACGGCGATGCTCCTCCACGCTAGCCCGCTGTGCCGGGAGAACCTGGAGCGCCGCATCGGCGCGCAGCTCGAGGACGCGTCGCTGGACGACCTGCTCGTGCCCAACCTCGGGTACCACGTCGAGACGCTCTACGACATCGTCTGCGTGCAGCGGATCCTGGACTACTTCATGTCGTCGACGGACGGGACCGGGACGGGGTACACATCGCCGGCGCTGGCGGAGGACGGCGGCGGCAGCCTCGGGGTGCCCCATGGTGGGACGCCGTCCACGGCGCTGTCGCCGATCACCATGGTGGTGCAGAGTCGCACAGAGCAGAGGAGGAGGAAAGAGAGGAGCCCCCGCCGGCCTCTGCTGCGACTGCGATGCGATGACCGCCGGCCATCCTCGTCCTCGCGCTCTCCTCGAGCCGCGCCGTCGGGGTTGGGCGCTCAGCCTGGAGCGCGCGCATCGCATCCTCGAGGGAGGCGAGCTCGGCGGTGTCGTGGGCCATCTTCTTCTCGGCGTAGCGGCAGAACTGGTCCACCTGTGAGTGTGTGACTTGCCGCTTGCGCGAAGGTAGGCGGCGACAGCATGCCCGGTGGTGCGGTGGTGCCTGCTCTCGGCGACGTCGTAGAGGAAGCTACGCCGAGAGATCGATGAAGACAAAGTGGGAGCTGGGATTGTCAGAGCTCGATCGGAGCGGTGAGGTGATGAGCAGCTGATTGGTGATTGCCATTGCCATGACATCCATGAGTTGAATGCCAACGCAACCGCGAAGAGCTTTCATCCGTGACAAGTACGCCGCCCCCTGAATCAAAGATTCGAAGACGAACTCCGGTGATAAAAAATCAGAACGAGCAGTGGTTGGTCCTCCGTTCCACTGTCAGAGGGACCAGAGACCCCATTTCAATCTATTTCCTCTCGATTCGAACCCGTGTCGACCCGTCCCTCTTGACTCCGGGTGTGCCTGCAGGTCCACAAGCGCGGCCTGCTGCCGCGCCAGCGCCTCGCGCAGCGCCGCGGCCTCGTCGCCGATCTCCACACGCACCACCGCGGGGGGCGCCTCGGGCGGCCCGGCGGCGGCCTCGCGGGGGACGCGGTGGCCGGCGCGGACGCCGGCGGGCAGAAGGCAGAGGAGGCAGCCGACCGTTATTCCGATGCGGCGTGTCGACGGGACCAGCGCGGCATCGGCGGCATGCATGCGGGCATCGCCGTCGCCACCCGCGGGGGGTCCCGGTCGGGTCAGGACCAGATTCAGACGGCGTAGTAGGTGAAGGTGGCGTGCTTGAGCTGGCGCAGCGTGAGCAGGAAGCACGGCAGCCGCGCGAACCCGAGGCCGAAGCCGAGCGCCGCGCCCGCCGGCTGCCCCACGGACCGGTGTCCAAAGACAGAAGATTTGGGGAGGGGAAGGAGAAGATGACGTGGCATGGTGGGACCTACGAGTTGGGAAGAAGAATAGGGAAACTGCTGGAGCAAATTGTGTTTTGGGGATGAAAATATTTTTACTCCACCTCTAATAACTGTATATAGGGGATGAAATTTACTCAAGCTGCTGGAGTTGCTCTAACCCCTTTTTTTCCTCCATGGACTAAAAACTCATCTCCATCCCCTCTATAGAGGGGATCTCTCCTCCATCCCCAACTCTGTGGGACCCATCCTCTCCTACCTCCACACCTGCGGTCCTACCTCCACACCTGTCCCCCGCTCGCCCCGCCCCGCCGCCGTCTCCGGTCACCGGTCGGCGGCTCCAGTCCCCGCGGCCAGCCAGAGCGTTCTGTGGTGAACGTGGCCTTTCTTTCCTCCGATCCCTCTCCCCTAGTCGAACCCGCGGCGCTCTCTCTTGCCAGCCGCCGCCGCCGCCGCTGCCGCCAGGCTCCAACGCCGTCAACGCCGGCTCCTGTGCCGCTTCCCGGCCATCTGAGTCCACTGGAAGTATAAGAACAGAGGCAACATTAGTGTGGCAAGAACACAGATCGGCCATGGAGGAAGCCAAGCCCGCGACGGCGAAGGCCCCCGTGGAGGTGACGCTCCGGAAGTTCGAGCTGTCCGACGTGGACGCCATGATGGCGTGGGCGTCGGACCCGCAGGTGGCCGCCGTCTGCCGGTGGGACCCGTACGAGTCCACGGATCCGCTGCTCGCCTTCATCCGCGACGTCGTGCTCCCGCACCCGTGGTTCCGCGCCATCTGCGTCGCCGACGGCGGCGAGGGGGAGCCCCGCCCTGTGGGCGCGGTGTCCGTGTCGCCGACGGGGGACCCGTGCCGCGCCGAGCTCGGCTACGTGCTGGCGCGCGCGCACTGGGGCCGCGGCGTGGCGATGGCCGCCGTGAAGCGGACGGTCGCCGCGGTGTTCGCCGAGGTGCCGGGGACTGGAGCGCGTGGAGGCTCTGGTGGACGTGCGCAACCCGGCGTCGCAGCGCGTGCTGGAGAAGTCCGGGTTCACCCGGGAGGCCGTGCTCCGCAAGTACGGCTTCGTCAAGGGCGTCGTCCGGGACATGGTCATGTTCAGCTTCATCGACACCGATACGGTGCCTGAGTGACTCGCACAAACAACGCGTTGATGCGAATCTGTTGTTGAATAAGTAGTTCAAGTATAGTTTGTAAATCGGTGTATGTATCGAATCTCTTGTGATTTTGGATGTTCGTTGGAAGTTCTTGGATGGCTTCTCCATTGATCTTACATCTGTACAATAGATCCATTGAGATCGTGATTCAGATTGAAGCTCAACCATGGCGAGGTCGCCAATCGACGATCACCACCGCGGCCACACGGTCACATGCTACGACGCCCTTCTTCGCGGCGGGCGGCTGGCCAGGCCGCCGTCCACTCGCCCCCGGCCCCCGCCCTCTCTGCTCCTCGGACGCGGCGGCGAACGCGAAGCAGCGGCGCGGTACATCGCCTCGGAGGGGAGTGCGGCGCAGCAGCACGAGCGCAAGCGCTGGATGATGCCTACGTCCGCCGTCGCAGCTATCACCAGCCTCCGCTTCACCTCCTCATCGCCGGCTTTGATTCCGCCGCCGCCACAGCCGGTCAAGACCTGGATCCCCGCAGCAATTCGAGTGAAAAAATGGAATTCCCCGCACCAATGCCCAATCGAGGTGCTGCACCTGAAGAAGGCAAGGTACCTGCCGCTGATCTGGAGCACGCTCGCCTCCATGCCGCGCTGTCGCCTCTGCTTCGACTTCGAGTTGCCGCTGTGTCGTCGGGATCGGGAGCTGGGGCAGGTGGTCGGCGCGCGCGCATGTTGGTGCTCCCGCAGGACGAGATGTCATCCAGGACGAGGACGGGGATGGGGCCTGGGGCGTCCGCCATCTTCTTGGCTTCTTCCTCTGCTCCTTCACCAGTTCACCCTCCCTGCCTCCTCGTCTTGGTTAGTTGCAGAGCGGCGCGCGCCCGGGGAGGTGGTGGTGGAGGTGCTGCGTCGGATGGCCCCGCACGGCGTGGCGGCGGCGGCCGGGGTCAGCCGCGGCTGGCGGGACTGCGCGCGGCGCGTGTGGTGAGGGGCCGAGGAGGTCCGCCTCCGCGCCGCCTCCGTCAGGCCGTCGGCGCGCTCATGCTCGCAATGGACAGGTGAGGAAAACGTTTACACGAACTGACAAAGTGACTGTGCAAAGATGGAAGATTTGGGGAAGGGGAGGAGAAGCTGAGGTGGCGCGGTGGGACCCACAAGTAGGGAAGGAGAATAGGGAAACTGCTGGAGCAAATTGTGTTTTGGGGATGAAAATATTTTTACTCCACCCCTAATAACTTGATATAGGGGATGAAATTTACTCTATCTGCTGGAGTTGCTCTTAGCTCCCCCAGTTTCCTCATCTCGCCACAAGAAGGTTTGTATATATAAGCGCGACAATGGTCATAGTAGTTTGAGAATTTTTTCAACCCATTTTGACCACTAATTAAAGGTATTAAATAAAGCAGTTTATAAAACTACTTCCACACCTCAATGTAAATTTCTGAGAGCAATCTAATGAGGGCTTTGACCACACGATTAGAAGATGATTACTGTAGCAAATCATTAAGCTAATTATACTATTAGATTCATCATGCAAAGTTGCACTCATATGTGAAAAGGTTTTGCAAATAAACTTCATTTAGTACTTCATGCATGCGAGATTCCCTTTTCTGAAAATTTTTTGCAACTCATTTAAACACGACCAAGACGTGGTAGAGGTTCAACGACGACGATGAGTACGCGGGCGGCGGCTGGCTGAACGATCGAGTGATGTGTCGTCCGCAGTGCGCGTGCCGATTTTTTCCATGCGTTTTCCTCCCGGATCGAAATGGATCACAGCCGGACGCACTGCACTGGTCGATCGCCGCCTCACGTTTTTCTGCATGCATGGCTCGAGTAATCTAATCTCGAGTGACGAGGAGCACTAGTACTGTAAATCCTGTACGTGCGTGCTGCGTAGTGGATGAACGGGCGCTAAAGGTGGTGGTACTGGACTATACTGGTAGTGGAGCTCCAACCAAGTTTCAGATCGAAGTGCCAGCACAGTAATGTAATCGCTAATAATGCACGCTTCCCCCTGGACCTTATTGGTGACGGGCTGACGGCGGCTGCAATGACAGAGATGCAGCTAGCGGCATGCATGCGAGAAGAGTAGAAGGCACAAGTCGCGGCACATGTCTCAACAGTGTTAGGCGCAGCCCATTACTACTATGCAACATGTTTTTTTTTAAAAAAAAATTGGTCCTTTGCACCGTACCTTCAATTCGCGAGATTCAGCCGAGATAACGAAAGGTGTTGCAATTGTTTAGTCCCCAACTCGCCACGCGTGAAGCCATTGTGCGGCCGGCGTTGTTTCCATTGCCGTGTGTGCCTACTGACCGAGTGCGTGAGGTTCCGTAACATCGCCTTGATCGTCCTCTCCGATAGTCCAATGGAGGAGTGTCTATCGCGGTAAGTGCCAGGTTTAAAAAAACCGGTGGGAACCGGACCGATTCGTCCGGCCCGGTTCCTAAATCAGCCGGTTTTCCGACTCTAACTGAATCTAGCAAATTGGTCCCCTCAGTTTACCGCTCGGTTAGATCGGTTTTCCCGGTTTTGAAAACCGCGGTTCTTCCGGTTTTTTAACCCTGGTTAGTGCACCGCGCACCATGCAAACTGCATGCATGAATCTCAGACTCAGCAATGCGTGCACACGATAATAAGAATGCTTCGTATACAGTACTCCCTCTGTATCGAAATATTTGTCGTTATTGATTTTTTCTTACAACTTTGATCATTTATCTTATTCAAAAAAATACCGTAAATATGTAAAAGATAAGTTAAATTTAAAATACTTACAATAATAAAGCATATAGTGATCAAAATAGATAGTACTTGCATAATTTTTTGAATAAGACGAATGGTCAAAGCTGTAGAAAAAAGTCAATAGCGACAAATATTTCGATACGGAGGGAGTATATCTCATTTCCACTTGTAGAAAGGTGACAGTGGCCCGGTGGCCCTGACGCGGAGCTTTTTTTTTCGAATTACACAGTACATCGGAGACACTCACAACGCACGCACACTCATCCCTATGAACACACGCGCGTAAACCCTACTCCTAGGAGCATCTTCGAAGACTGAGCCGGCAAATCTTCAAGATTGACGAAGTCACCACAGGCGCGAAGTCTTCTTTCATTCGAAACATGACATCTTTTACTTCTTGTTGTCACCGCGCAAAGTTTTGGTGTCAACACTTCTTCCTCCGAGAACGGCGCATCATCTGCTTGGGATAATCTCCCCTGCTGCAACCAGGCCCTTTCTTCCAGAGACATTGTACTCCTATGTTGGGATCGATTTTCTTTTTTTTAGACTGATCGATTTTCTTTTTTAGAAATTACAGAACACGTCCTGGATCAGCTTTTGGTATGTTACTGTGAGTCTGTGACCCATATAGCTCAAATTTAGGGTCCATTAAAACAAATTCAAGTGCTTTTATATATGCTGTAAAGTGAAAAAAAGAAAGATTATAAATGTATAAACGGTCCACATTGTATATATAGAGGCACTTATCTGCGCGGGTAAGTATGAAGAATATAGATTTTCATGTTAAACATAATGTACATGGTACAAAGTAAAAAATATATAAATCTGAATGAAAAGGTGTAGAGTAATTACCATTTAAAAGTTAATTGGACAAAGATAACATCTAAATGAGTACGTAGCGTGTTGAATACTAAAGAAATGAGAGTCTACGTAAATAATTTTGGTTATTAACTAGAGCGTAGGGGTCTAATTTGTAACATTATCATATAATATATTTTATGTTATTAACGTTTGCGGGAGCACAGGTCGACGGACTAAGCTAGTAGTAGTGGTGATTAATCAGTAGCTCATCATCAGTTAGCAAAAGGAAAACGAAAAAAAAGGGCATGCTGATGATGTGAATCAAGCCTACTTTTCAAAAAAAAAAGCATAGATATATAAATTAAACCAGGACCTATATGGAACTCGTAAGATTTTCTTCCAAGCTCATCCAGACTCAGAGCAACTCCAAAAGACCCTTTATTTTACCTCCCTTAGCTAAAAAAAAGAAAACAGATAAAAAAAACCCATCCAACAGAAACGCTATCGTGCTTGCCATTC
Source organism: Cenchrus fungigraminus (assembly GCA_036936925.1). Lineage (NCBI taxonomy): Eukaryota > Viridiplantae > Streptophyta > Magnoliopsida > Poales > Poaceae > Cenchrus > Cenchrus fungigraminus. The sequence goes on along the minus strand of CM072776.1, from coordinate 90,444,857 downwards.
TTCCGCGCTCGCTATCGGCGCTCCTTCCCTCGTCATTTTCTCCGAGCGCCGCCCACTCGTCATATCGCTTCCCTCGCCCCGATTTTGCCGCTCACTTCCCGTGCACCTTTCCTTCTGGCGCGTCTCCTTCTCGTGCTTCTCCTTTTCCCCCACAAAAACGCCGCCAGATTACTAGATAAAAACGCAGCTGATAAAAATTGCATCAATGCATGGAACGGAGTGACGACACTCCACTGGAGAGAGCATGTCATACCTCACGTCCACACGGTGCAGCTTCCAGGGCGCCCAACTTCACGTGTAGAGCAGCAAAACTCGTCTAGGGGCGGCAGCGCCAGAGAAAAGACAGCGATGATGTTCACGTCCAGGGCACCGCAATCGGATTTAATTGGAAGATGTGGACCCAATTTCAAATGTAGCCATCACATTTACCTAGTCTCTTGGACTACCCCATGGTTTTGTAGGGTTTTCTATTTTTACAAAGGAACTACAATCTGGAATTTTAGCTAACAAAATACAAGAACTCTCGGAGATGCTCTCACAGTCGCAAACAAAAGTTACTGAAGGTCATTACTCATAAGCACCCAACAAACTTCTCTCTTTCATATTGGCATACGTACAAAATCACTCATTTACTATCAACTACCTCCCGCGAAAGGGCATGTAGCCTAGTGGTTACAAGAGCCCTGGTAGCACCTCAGGTCCTGGGTTCGACTCCCCGTAAGAGCGAATTTCTAAAGATTTAATGGCGTTTGTGCTTTCAGTGGTAGGCGACGTTCCCATCGACAGCGAGGCGCCCGCGGACAATTGAGAGAAAAGTCAGAATGACATATAATATGAAACGGAGGGAGTACCTGGATGGTTCAAAGTTCAAATCCATCAATATCTAGCAGTTATCCCTGATCTCTACCATTGGCGGACCCACGTTTGGGCAAGCTTAGGCACCTGCCCAAGCTCTTCCTTCCACATCTATAACAACTATATAATTGGTACCCACTAAGAGGCATAACTCTATTTCTCTCAACATGCAAGCATTCCACGTCATAACCCACTACACTCCATGATGTCACCATCCACTATACATCATGTCATCATCCACTATACTATTTATTTATGCCTTCAACTGATTTTTTGTGGCTAATAGCATGTATTTGTGAGTAGCACACCACAAAATTTCTGCAGTTGAAATACATGTGGGATCAATCATTTTAGAATGGTTCACTCTTGTGACAGACCCGTCCAAAATAATTCCGTATTATCTCCTAAGACCGTCCACTTGGCCATTAAACAATAATAAAGAAGTATTCTGTCGTATCTGCCGGGTCAAACCCGGTGAATCACTTACAACACAGGATCGACAATATGCACAAACCCCACACGAAGGCGGGTCCAGAGTACGAATTTACATTACAAACCGCCCACAGGGTTACTTTATTACAAACCAGGTTTTATGCATAACAGTAAAAGTTCATAGTTTTAAACAGCGGAAAAATAAACTAAGCGTATGATACACATGGGAGGCCATCCATAGCATATCACTCATCGTCATCACCATTCTCCCACTCAAGTTCCCAACCAGAGGGAATTTGGCCAGGCCAAACATCACTACATGAAAACATCAACAAAAGTAAGACTGAGTATTCTAATACTCAGCAAGACTTATCCGACAAAAAGAAATTAAATCTAGACATGCAAGGCTTTTTGGCTGTTGGGTTTGTTTTGCCAAAAGCGACTAAGAGTTGATCCTTATTTCCAAGTTTTAACTCCAATTCTAGTATATTAACCATTCTAGGTAAGCACCTAAACTAAACAAGCAGTTGTGCAAACAATATTATTCAAGCATCAAAATTAATCCATCTATTCCATAATACAAGATGGGGGTAGCCAGTGGTTATGCAGTCTCATGTAACGGCGAGAGACCGACGATCGATCGAATTTATAAACCTTGCAAGGCAAACCTAAACACACGGAAGAAAGTATACCCCAAGAAGCCAAATAAAATCGAATGCGAGGTATACCTCGACCAGGCGGTTCCCAGCGTCCCTCAGTTTGGGATCAGACGCTACAAACTCTGGTACACAGTTTACCGGAGGGTCTATACCGACCAATCCGGACTCACACACTATACCACGAGTAGCTAGCCCGGAGACGCAACCCAAGCGGGTAGCTAGAAAGATCCCGCCCCGGTTCAGAAGATACTAGGCTTACCGGTCCCATTCCCGACAAGTGCTTAGTACGTTCAAAAACTTAACCAGCACATACTACTCGGTCGAGACCGATCCCATTGCTCTTACCACATGAGCGAGTCCATTTAATCATATCTTATGATTCCAACATAAGAACCCTATATCTCGCGAGTAATGAGACATCACTCGACTTCTACCGTGTTCTTAAAGCATGGCATCTATCGAGCCTATCATACTAGTAAAAGAGCATAGGAACCTAAGGATCATGCATCTAAGGTTTCAATTCAACTCCTGAAACTTAAATGCACATACATAACAAAGATACGAAAATAAATTGCAAGTTAGGAAAAATTAGGTTAATGCAATCCGGTGCTTGCCTTCCTCTTCTACAACTACAACCTTGGGCTCTTCTGGGCTTTGGCCCAAGTCTTGCTGCACACACGTGTGGTTCACTTCGCCTTCAACCGCACCTTCTCCCTCCTAGACTAGTGTGTACGTTCCGTCCGGCAGTTCTACACGATATGCAATGCATAAACTTCAATTATTCAACATTAATAATGAAAAGCACTTCTGAAATTTATCGGCAAACATGGGGTGTATTGCTGACCACATTCACCTAGATAAGGTTTTATTAAACTTTTCTTTACAAAAGAAAAGTAGATGTGTGTGAAACTTTATTCCTATTTGATGGTGAATGTGTACACATATAAGCAAATTAAACTACTTAACTATACAAAACAGCAAGGATGTGTGTTTAATTACTTTAAACAGAAACATATCATACATTTCAAATATAAACACACAAAATGATAATTTGTTATTTAATTAAATCTAGTCAGCCTTTCATCAAAAATTCATATAAAATTAAATACACTTCCAGTGGTCCTAAACTTTGGTACACAACAACATATACCTAAACTAAGCTCACATGCCAAAATTTAGCTCTAGATTACATATATTTTAATTTATACGAAAAAGACAAATTTCAGCCTAGCATAACACAAATAAATCCTACAAAAAGATTTATTAATCTTTTTGGTATAAATTTTCTACTACAAGCCATTTATGTCCAATATAAGCTTCTGGCCAAAGCACAAGTGTAAATTCAAATAATTTCTCCAGTTTTTAATTTAAACTCCTACACAAGATTAAATCCAAAACATATACCAAATCACATCCTAAAATTCCATATACTTTACTAGTGGTATTCCTAGCCATGAAAAATCCATGTGGTTCATTTGTGCTTAGAGAAAATTTATTTAAAGGGGCTATAAAAAGCATCAATATTAATCTAGCATAAATCTTACATAAATCATAACTAAAAATCTACTCATCAAACTCATGTCAAATTTGGTAAAAAATATAAACATGTCATAAAGAACAACATATCCAAAATTCACTTCCATATCATGAGTACATTTTAAACTACATAAAAAACACTTCAAACTGAGTTTGAATTTTCATTCAAAAACTATAGACAAAGACCTTATACAACCTTTCTAGAAAAGGTAGATTTCTTCACCATGAACCCAACAAAATTAGATTTGCATTTTTCTGATTTTTCTACGATGTTTAATGATTTTTCGAAGTTCCAGCTAAAACCTAAGAATCCTTTTACAGACCGGCCCCTGGAAGATTTTCTCAAAATTGCACATATGCCCTTGGTTTACGAAAAACACCCTGGAACAAAAGCAATCCTTGCAATGCGGTCCCCGGCAGCCATGGAGACCTTGCCGGCGGCGATTGGCCGCCGGAGTTGGCCGGGAGGCGGCCCTGGGGGTGTGCGCACCTACCTAGGGGTGATTGGAGGTGGTGGTGTGGTCGGGGTCGGCCGGGACGGCACCGGTGGTGGCCGGCGGCGGCGCAGGAGTAGAGCGCCCGCCGCGGCTCCACTACCGGCGCCGCGACGACTCGGCCAGGTAATACCGGTGCAGGGTAGGCGTCCTAGGTGCGTGAGGAGGTGTGGACGTGGTAAAAGCTCGACGGGAAGGGGCGGACAGCGAGCTCGGCGGCGGCTCTGCTTACGGCGACGGCGAAGCGGTGTGGAGGGCCAAAGGGGCTCGGTTCGTTTGTGGTTGCGAAAATAGAGGAGGGGCAAGGGAAGGTGGCAACCCGGAGACCAAGGAGGCTTGCCTGGGTGGCGCGCAGCGCGGTCGGCGGGTGGCGCGACACGGTCGGCTTGGACACGGCGTACGGCTTGCAGTCGAGCGGAGGGTCCACAACGCGCGGGTGACACGTGGGCGGAGCAGGACAGGTGCGCGCGCTAGAGGGCGACGACGCCGGCACCGGCGCCCATGTTATTTCCTGCAGCGCTTTCAAAAAATACAAAACTCGAAATTTCCAAAACAAAGTTGAAAATCTCCAAATACGAAAGTTGTAGAGGAACTATAGGACTACAACTTTTACAAAGGGCGTCATATGTTTTGATGATTCGTTTGACGGGAAAAACGTGGCGAAATTTCAGTTTTTCTCAGCCCTGTTTTACTGTTCATAAGAGCTTCAACATTGTTTTTGGCTAATTTGCACTCAAAATTTGAATGTTCGCCAATTATGAAAGTTGTGTTCCCGAAGATAATGAAGAACTTTTATATTGGCCGATTTTAAAGTTTTATTATGAAATTTCGAGAACGTGCTAGAAAACCATTAAAGGGTATAGAGCTCAAATGGGGTTTGACCAAGAACTAGGGTTTGACTTTGTCAATTGTGTGTCAATTTGTACTAAACATGATTTGGTAGTGCTAACACATGACATTAGGATTTTTAAACATCCGGGATGTTACAACCTACCCCCTTAAAAGAATCTGGTCCCGAGATTCGGATTCAAAAGACAAAAGGTAGGGAAAAGAACTTACGATTTCTAGCTTGAAGAAAACCCGGATATTTTTCATTGAGATAATGTTCAGTCTCCCATGTAGCTTCTTCTACAGTATGATGACTCCACTGTATTTTATATATCTTTACGATTTGCCTTCGAGTCATTCTTTCCTTTATATCAAGAATTCTCAAAGGATGTTCAACAAGAGATAGGTCCGGTTCAATCCAAGTATTTGCTTCATTGATTACTTCTGTGGCCGGTTCATGAGCACATCTCCTTAATTGGGACACATGAAATACATTGTGGACGGTGGAGAATCGCTCCGGAAGCTGAATACGATATGCTGCTGGTCCACATACTTCAGTCTCTAATCCTAAAAAGTATGATATGAAGTGGAGAAAAAAACCTGGTACGTCGTTTTGCCGCTCCTCCGCGCGTCCGCCCCGCGCATCCGCCCTTCTCCGCGCGTCCCCCCTCCGATCCCAGGCATCTGCGTTCAAAAGAAGAAAAAACTTATCCGCCCCATCCTCCGCTCCCTCCCTCGATTCCTCGACGCCACCCTCCGCACCCTCCCTCAATCCCGCGTCCGCGCCTCCCGTCCCTCGCCGCCACCCTCCGCGCCCTCCCAATCCCTCGCATGTCATCAAACCCTAACCGCCGCCGTCGCCCTCCGTCATCCACTCCCTGGCAACCCTTCAAGCCGCCACTTGGTCGATCTAAGTCACTGCCGCCGCTACCTCCTCCCGGCGCCCAAGGCGTCGGCGTCCACCTTCTACGACCACAGCAGCGACCCCTGGTTCAAGGAGCGGCGTAGGGGTCCGCGGCGGCGAGGCCCGCGGCCGCCGCCAGGGTCATCCCGCCGTACGGGAAGCGGGCCGGAGGACTTCGGCGATGGCAGCGCCTTCTCGGAGATCCACGTCGCGCAGTACCCGCTCGGCATGGGCCGCCGCGACGACAAGGGCGGGTCAAAGATCCTCGCGCTCACGGTCAACGCGCGCGGCAGGTCGCCTTCAACACCGTCATCAAGCAGGGCGAGAACGCCGGTAAGATCGTCTACTCCAAGCACAACGACCTCGTGCCGAAGATCGCAACGTCCGCTTCGACGCCGCCGCCGCACCTCTCCGGTGTCTCCGGATCGACGAATCGCTGGGTCAATGGCGCGGCAACGGCGTCGATCCGCGACGAATGCTCCTCCGCGCCCTGCCGCCGCCTGTCCGTGATCCCCTCCGCAAGCACGGGCCAACTTGCCGGATCTGCTCGTCGATACTTCAGCCACGGCGAGGCAATACGGGAAGCAGGCAACTGAGGCGGCGTATGAACTCCAAGGTGCCCGTAACCATCTCGGGCTCCCTCCTCTAGCACCTCTCTAATCACAGGCTCCTCGCCATTGGCAACTCATTCAATGAGCCACGGTATGTCAGCAACATGTTTATGCTGATGTTTAATTCTGGTGGAAATCAGTAACGGCGAGGACAAATCATTCTTTGTAGAAAATGTACAACCAGATCAAAACACATGCAAAAATTTCCTGTCATTTCTAACTGTCCGTATGCTGCAGGACATGACTACTCTGATGACCTCCATATATGGGATGAAGTAATGCCACTCATGAGGCTTGAATGTTACCTGGGATTTCAGTTCGTATCCTCATTGAAGCTGTTGCTGATCTTCTTTAGACTAACTGACAGGTATGTTATGTTCATCAATAGACCCAAAAATCTACTGAATAAACATGTATTGGCTTCATGTGTAAATGGACTGACAGCCTTATCCTCTCTGAATTTGACATGTATCTACACAATTGAAATAAGACTAATGAAAATGGTACTTTGCAGGCTTTGTGACATGGGAATTTGCTGGTTTTTGCAACAGATCACTCATTCAGCAGTTCTACACAAAACATAGAAGCTCTCCAAAGATCTCTCATGGTATAGCATAATCACTTACACAAATTTTCTGATAAGGATTAAGATGCGCTTTCCCTTCAGTATTTTTTTTACTTGATGATAGCATTTCTTGATTAGTATGTCACTGGAGCAGTGTGTCGCATTGGAGCTATAATGTTCAAATCAGAACATCCGAATCGGAGTAGAATGCATTCGTCCATCTATTCTGCTTGACCATGGCCTCTATTGCTTTTGCTCCTTTTGTTCAAAGTTCCCAAATTAATTTGTCTTGGCCTGATCTGTGATTACATGTGTTTGTAAGCGATTGCGTCGGCAACCTGAGCCCAGGAAGGGATTTGAATAGTTTCATGTGTTTTCTCACAAAAGTTTTGACTATTGTTTTACATGAAAAAACAAACAGATTCTTTTTTGTGATTAGAGTCATTGCACCTTTGATCTTGACTATATATCTTTGACTCTTTGTTGATATAAAAGTCTCTCCTTCACCCTGTTCCTGTAGGAGAGTTGTCCACAGGAGCAACGATATTTCAAACTTTTCGGGTGCTGCCTTCTTCTGTGACTTGCTTGTGCTATGATGTCTATGCTAATTGTGCGTTGTACTACCATTACCTTTTTGAGGGATTTTTTTAGCATAGATGACAGGAAACATTGTCATATTTGTTTCAGTTCGTTCAGTGCTTTGTTGTGTCTTTCGTTACTGTTTCTAATTTATCACATAACAGTTTTCTGACAGATGACTCTCTGCCTCTTACTCCTAAACGGTAATGGAGGTACATGTTTTTTTTGCCTCTTACTCATGCGCAAGGCCTCCACCCAATTGAAGTCGCTTGGCAGAATCGGCAACAAGGCCAAGCTCACATATGCCATGGTCAACCTCCCCACATGGTGAAAGTAAGAATAATCCACTTCCTTTCTTTTCCCCCTTCCTTTAAACCTCCTTTCTTATCTCTACATTTCCTGCCTCTAGACTGACCTCCGGGAACAGTTCTTATGGGTATGTATGTGTGTATTTATTTGGAGTCCTCATGATTTGACTTAGAGGTCTAATTCATTTCCTCACATTACATTTTTCGGATCTGATGTCTAATTCATTCCCTGATATACTATCTGATGGGCCTTTTGACTTGCATCTGAATTTTATTTTTTTAGTTATACATTTATACGACTAAATGCTATGAGGTTATCTGAATATGGTTAAATACCATGTGTGATTAGTTCCTGGGAGTAGCTCATAACGGCTGCCATTTTGAATCCATGAGTCTTAATCAGAGCATTACTAATGCATCATATACTGGGACAACTTTTCACCAGTTTTTCACCTTTCTGATTGCCAAAGATATCTTACTGATTGCACAGAAGGCCGCCCAGACATAGTGCAATGGCAAGCCACCTAAATGTACGGAGCGAAAAATTCTCTGGCGACCACAATGGTACAGTGTGCTTATGCTCATTAGTGTCCATCAGCTCCAGCACAATGAACTAATGTTGCCGAGCTACCAAGTCTTTATGATGCATTATATTCTCTCTCAATATACACAGGTGCTTGGATGCAAACCTGATCCTCCTTCGCCTGTACCAGGTAATATGATTACTCCAGTGATTCCAATTTTGCCAATATTTTGGCTCCCGTGATTCCTTCGCCTGTACCCCTGACTTCAGTTTGTGCACAGTTCTGCCTTGTTAACTCTTGATGCCTGGTGAAAAGCGATATCAATCAGGGTATGCAACATGGGAGGGGAGCACAGAGCAGTTTGAGAAAAGAGGTAACACAGTAGGCTAATTTCTTTTTGTATAGTTTAGTGCATATAAGAACTTTCATTGCCATCTGTATGAGCCCCGGATTCAGTAGATTATTTTAATATTTGTGTTCCTTCAGCTGTAGCAGAATGAGTTTTTTACTCCTTTGTGCTGATAATATCACCTCCTTTTTTTTTGCATTCAATTTGCATAAGTGCATAGGTTTTGCTGAAATCAGACAATACTGACTGATGTAGTTCGAATTTTAATTTCAAAAGATTTCAAGAGCTACAATTTTTCTTCGACTCATAGTTGTGGCCTCCAGGAGGATTGCCTTGCCCGTTCTGCACTCAGCCTCAGTGTTCTAGGAGGAGCAGCTCTCGCCAAGTTCACCAGCCACACTGGTATGTGCCTTTGCCTTAATTCCTTGTTTGCCATTGCTACATAACTTGGGTATTTGGCATCTTACAAGCTTGGATTCGTGGGAGTCAGAATCAAACCATCAAGTCTTGAATGATTGAATCCCAAAAGTGTGCCAAAATTTATTTACCTGGAGATAGTATGAGTGTTGCAGATGGTAGGGAATGTTTAGAACGGATATTGTGATGATATGCTTATAACACAATCAATTCTATAAAAAACACTGATTTTAGGTTTTTATTGGATGGTTTTCTTTTACTGATCTAATACAATTGTGATTCTTTTATATTGCAATGTGCACATCTTTCAGAATCAATCGTATGCCACAAGTTGTATATATCTCTAACTTTGTGTGTCCATGATCAAGGATGGGAAGGGTGGTGGCTCGAGTGTTGTTGCTTGTCCGGTAAAAAAAGCTGCAACCTACTCATTGTAATTGTAATGTTTCTGTGATTGGCTGATTTTTAGTTAGCTTACAATATTAAATTCAGTTTGGATTAGATAAATGCAGCCACTTTGATTTATTTTAGCACTAGAACCTTTACGACATTTCATTGATAATATTCAGTTGTAGAGAAAACAATGTGTTTTTTCTCTTTTTTTGAGTTTCTTACAATGTTTATCACTATTTTAAGATCAGAAGAGAATACTGAATTGTGGTTTCTTCCGCCCTTTTATGTCACAGCTTGTTCGTCAACTTCCGGCAAATAGTAACATAGGAACTAAAAGAGGGTCATGGGTATTGAGCACCAAAGTATACTTAGTTTTCTTATGACAATATAATGCTGGTTTGACTACATAATAATGGCGAGCTGCTGCTCTTCATACTCGATCACCCTAGAGCAATAATCTCTCAGTGTATTTCTCAAGAAGCATGGGGCTAATGCAAAATTGAAGCAGTTGCCTTTTCATTTCCATAAATTTGAACATCTGTAATTGTTTCAACTCCTTTGTAATGTATGTGGTCTTATCTCTGAACTTGGTGGAAGTGCATTTCTTGTATTTAGCTTATTAATATGCTCCTCTTGTGCCAATATATATAGCTTCTCTAAAGAATTACTTCGGCTCATTGTTATAATTTCATCAGGTGTCAATTTGAGGCAAGTAAACATACGATTTGGATTTTAAGCATAAAGTATTATTGCTGACATCTCATAAACTTGTGGTTGTATTTAATGAAATTTTGATACAACACATAAATTTTGATCTTATTGAATTTCCACATACTCATGAAGCAAGTATTATGTACCTTTAAAATTACGCAAAGGTTTTGGTTTTTTAAAATGCCCGTAGCAACGCACGGGCACGAACCTAGTGATCTTATAAGGGCCAATATAGCGTGGAGCTAATTTCCCTTTCACACCGAACCTTTGTACACCCTTGGTTGGCGAAACTTTCAAATACACAAAATCACCAACTTTATATTACCTAGGTGCTTTTCCCTTGTCATAATGGCTCTTTTGCCTCATTTGAGCTATCTTTAGATTTTCTTTGATTACTCTCACTTTCTCTTCGGCATACTTAACTAGGTTTGGGCCAAAGAATTTCCTCTCACCGGCTTGCGACCAGTTCAAGGGAGTTCGACATCTCCTACCATAGAGAGCCTCAAAAGGTGCCATTTTCAAACTAGCTTGGTAGCTATTGTTATAAGAGAATTCTGCTAAGGCAAGACACTTGTCCCAACTTTTATCAAAGTGAATCACGCAAGTTCGCAACATGTCCTCTAGAATCTGGTTTACTCTCTCAGTTTGACCATCAGTCTAAGGACGATAAGCTGAACTGCATATAATTTTAGTGCCAAGAGACAAATGTAGCTATTCCCAAAAACGTGACACAAATAGAGAGCCTCTATCTGAAATGATAGTCTTAGGAACACCGTGCAAGCGAATAATTCGATCAATATAAATTTCTGCATAATCTTTGGCTGAATAATTGGTGTTGACCGCAATAAAGTGTGCAGTTTTTGTCAATCTATCAACAATAACCCAAACGGAATCGTGATTTTTAGATGTGAGTGGCAATCCCATCACAAAATCCATGCTTATATCATCCCACTTCCATGAAGGTATTGGCAACGGTTGGAGAGTACCGGCTGTTTTCAAATGACTTGCTTTAAGTCTCTGGCAAGTATCACATTCCGATACATACTTCGCTATTTCTACCTTCATGTTGGACCACCAAAAGTTTTCTTTCAAGTCTTGATACATTTTGCTACTTCCGGGATGAATAGAAAATTTAGAAAGATGGGCTTCATCCAAAATTTCCTTTTTAAGTTCCCAATCATCAGGAACTACAAGAAGTTGCCCAAACCAAACTATATCCTTCCAATCCTTACGGAAACAATCATATTTAGGATCTTTTTCCAATAATTTCTGTTTTATTAACTGAACGCCCTCATCTTGAAGTTGAGCCATGACAATTTTATCAAATAAGTTAGACTCAGTGGAGATACCATTTAGGCTTCCTTGCTCCACAATTTCCAAGTGAAGCTTACTCAATTCCTCACATAGAGTGGCATTATAAGGTTCTACCGATAGGCAATTGCAGTGAGCCTTGCGGCTAAGAGCATCTGCAACTACATTAGCCTTTCCCGGGTGATAGTGAACCTCAAGATCATAATCTTTGATCAATTCTAGCCATCTTCTTTGCCTCATATTCAGATCGGCTTGAGTGAAAATATATTTAAGACTTTTATGATCAGTGAAGATGTTGCAGCGATTTCCCATAAGATAATGCCTCCAAATTTTCAAGGCATGAACGACCGCTGCTAGCTCTAAATCATGTGTGGGATAATTCTTTTCATGAGGTCGAAGTGCCCGTGAGGCATAGGCAATGACTCAGTTTTCTTGCATAAGAACACAACCAAGACCCGTGCCCGAAGCATCACAATAGACCTCATATGGCTTAGAGTTGTCAGGCTGTGCTAACACTAGGGCTAAAGTTAAATGTTCTCTTAATGTTTGAAAAGCCTTCTCACAAGCTTTACTCCACACAAATTTCACTCCTTTCTTTAACAGCTCAGTCATAGGCTTTGCAATTCTAGAGAAGTTTGGAATAAATTAGCGATAATAACCAGCCAATCCTAGAAAGTTGCGGATTTGATGAACTAATTTAGGAGGTTGCCAATCCATTACTTCTTGAACTTTACTCGGATCGACAGATATGCCATCGCTGGAGATAGTGTGCCCCAAAAATTTTACACTATCCAGCCAGAACTCGCACTTGGAGAATTTAGCATAAAGTTTATGATCTCTTAAATGTTGCAAAACAATGCGAAGATGTTCAGCATGTTCTTTCTCATTCTTTGAATAAATTAAGATGTCATCAACGAAAACCACTATGAATTTATCCAACTCCGACATGAACACGGAATTCATAAGATACATGAAATATGCCGGTGCATTTGTAAGACCAAAGGACAAGACCAGATATTCATATAGGCCATAGCGAGTGGAGAATGCGGTCTTTGGAATATCACTAGGCCAGATTTTTATTTGATGATAGCCAGATCGAAGATCGATCTTTGAGAAAATCTTGGCTCCAGCCAACTGGTCAAAGAGAATGTCAATGCGGGGAAAAGGATATTTGTTCTTGATAGTCACCGCATTGAGAGGTCGGTAGTCCACACACAACCTCAGGCTTCCATCTTTCTTTTTCACGAAGAGGGCTGGACAACCCCAAGGTGAAGAACTTGGGCGGATATAACCCTTATCTAGCAATTCTTGAAGTTGATTCTTTAATTCAGCTAACTCTTTGGGTGGCATTCGATACGGTCTTTTAGATATGGGTGCAGTATCAGGCTGAAGTTCTATAACAAATTCGGTATCTCAGTCTGGGGGCATGCCAGGCAAATCATCAGGAAAGGCATCTGTGTACTCACACACCACTGGAATGTCCTCAAGTTGAGAAGTTATTACTGCGCAAGCACAAGAACCTTGATAGCCTTGGGAAGGAAGGTAAAGAGTTGAGTTTCCAACAATAGGTGAATTGATTTCTATCATTCTTTCAGAAATATCCAAGATAACCTTGTGTCGACTCAGCCAATTCATTCCTAGAATAATATCTACCCCTTCTATGCTCAGAGTGACAAGATTGGTTGGAATAGTCTTGCTACCTATCTCAAGTGGTACGCTTAGGGCTAAGTGATGAGAAGCAATTTTTCCACCCGGTGTGGCAATCATATAGGCCTGATTTGTATGACACCACTTTAAACCCAATTTGTTCATAGTTTTCCCATTTATAAAGCTATGTGTAGCACCAGAATCAAATAATATTTTAACTGGGTGACCTCGAATAGAGAATGTACCCGTCAAGACTGGTGCTCCCTCTGGAAGATCAACCATTGTGGTGAAGTTCAGTCTACCCTGTTTCACTTGAACAGTCTGCTTCTTGCCTTGATTCCCTAGCTTGGAACCTTGCCCTTGACCCTGCTGGTTATTTTGCTTAGGGCGAGGACATTTATTAGCATAGTACCCAAGCTGTCCACAGTTGTAGCAACGATGATCATCGCTATTGCGTGGAGGTGGGGGTGCATTGGGCCTTGAAGCTTGCTGCTGGGTACTGCGGAAACTGAAATTTCCAGAAGGTTTATTCTGTGATGGTTTCGTCACCCAACGTCCAGATGAAGATGGCTGGGTGGAACCCTGCACATTCTTCTTCACAATTTTAAACTTATTTTCTTGCCCACTGCCCGAGGCAATATTGAATTTTCTTTTACTATCATTTTGAGCCCTCTTCATGGCGTCCTCCTGAGATATAGCCATATTCACAAGCTCTAGATAGCTATCAGGCTTTACTAAGTTCAGCCTCTCATACAGCTCACCATCAAGACCATACCTGAAACGGTCCATTTTCTTCTTATCAGTGTCAACATGGTAATCCCCATACTGACATAGCCTATTGAATTTCTGAGCATATTGATACACAGTGTCGGACCCTTGCTTGAGGTCCAACAACTCCCTCATCTTCCTCTCAACAATTCCCTTAGGAATATGGTGCTCTTTAAAAGCCTTTTTGAATTTTTCCCAAGTGATTTCAAACCCGGCTGGCTGCATTGATTTATAGTGTTCCCACCAGATCAAGGCTTCACCTCTAAGCTGCTGGGCAACGAAACTAGCCTTGCGTTCCTCAGAACATGGCATCACGAATACCGAGAACTTGGCCTCTAGGGCCCTGATGAAAGCATCTGCCTCAAGCGGCTCCTCAGCCTTAGAAAATACAGGGGACCTCATTGCCCTGAAGTGGTAGTACTTTGTGACTAGGTTCAGCCCATCTAGATCATGACTATGATGGTTTAGTGGCTGCTGCAACCTCTGAGCAATCTGTTGCTGAGTCTGAAGTATCTGGCGCAATACCTCAGTCTGAGCAGCAATAAAGGCTTCTGAGGGTGTCAAAGGTGGAGGCGCAGGAAGAGCACCATCACCATTACCACCAGAACCCCCAGTGTTGTTCTGTGTGTTATCAGCCATCTGAAAAGTTGAACTTTCATTAGATACATATTCAAAGCTTGCTTAAAATAATAACAAGTAGAATATGCATGACGAAAATTCAAAATAGTGAAACTTCATAATTAGATAGCAACACAGCCCTGAGTATAAAATTCATAACTCTCTATATAAATGTCAAAAATTCCTAAATTTTGGTCAGCATGTGTAGAATTTCATAAGCTACAACTTTGGTATTCAACTAAGAGACAAATTCAATTGTTAAATGGGTCGAAAAAATCAATTACCAAAGTTCTGTCTAACAGTTTTGACAGTAAACAGGAGCTTACTAAAAATTCGATATCTCTTAGTATACACATGCAAATATACTGAATTTTTGTGAGCATGTTCATTATAAGATTTGGAACAATTTTGGTATTCATCACAACATCCAGAAATGACCATAACTAGCTTCATTTCATTCATTAGGCAGATTGCTGCCGGAAGGTGTTCACCACAATATTTACATGGATAACAAGTTTTGGGGATCACCATTACATGAGGGGTTACTATGTAGCACCTAACTACACAAAAGAATACTCCTAAGCCAGCCTACCACAAACACCAACCAAAATAAGGTCGAACAAATAGTACATGTCATCTCCTACTACATCATCTAAGACTAGTTCCCTACGGAGCCCTCACTAGCTGCTGGAAAGCCTGGTGCCGCAGGTGGGGGTGGTGCTGCCTGACTTGCCTCGTCAAGGCCGGATACTCCCTGCACCTCCTCAGGCTCAACCTGAATCTCCTACTGCTCACCCTGTCCAACAACCGGTGGTGGGTGCATCTGCTGTAGCAAACCCACAACACCGTCCATAGCCTCCGCATGTAGCTCCAAATCCTCGACCTGCTCCTGCAACTCGAGGATGTGCTGAAGGTGCACAAGCCTCTCGGCCTCTCTGTCAGCCAACTGCGCCTGCAGCCCTTGCTGCCCAATCTGCAAGTCGAGAATCTGCTGCAAGTGACCCCCCTCTCAATCTCTAACTGTAGTACCTGACCCTGGAGTCCAAAGTTGGCCTGCAGAGCCTGTGCAAACCCATTATGCTGCTCCACGAAGGCCCCGACAAACCAAAGTGTGTGCCAAGTAGCCATAGCAAGGCGGTAGCCCAAGTCGTCGGCAATAATGTGATGAAGGTCCTGGAGATTGTAAAAAGCCCCCAAGCACCGAGTCAGCGTATGTACGGTGTCGAACGGTGGCACGACGTCGAGGAGTGCAGCTATGTTGGCCAAGCGGCCCAGCCACACGGGGTCGTTGGGGTCCACGGTAGGAAGCAACCCCAACGGAGACGCCAGCACCGCCTGAGGGTGGTGACTGTTGAAGGCGTGGAGCACCTGCAACGTTGCCGACTCCACCGCCTCCAGAGAGCGGTGGCACAGGAGCTCCGTGCTCAAGTCAGCCCACTCAGGGTGGCCCGGGTGAGGTAGCACGGTGACTCAAACTCGGCAGCTAGGTACGCCCAGCTCCTCGTACTCCACTCCCTCGTAGAGTGGGGGAGTAGTGTAGCCGACGACACTAAGGGCACCCCACACGATGCGTGCGAAGCCCTCCCAGTGTAGTCCAGTGGTAGCAAACGTACCATCAGTGTTCATCGCAATCAACCCAGGGGCAGCCATCTGTAAAATAATTACAAACACATGTTAGAACCCACAAAAATGAGTTTAACATGCTATATGGCAAAAACTGGCAGTTCTGAACAAAAAATCATAACTTAAAAATCAGTACCCCAAAAATTGTAAGTTTTTGTCAGCAACTCGACAAGGTTATAACTCACATTTTTGGTATTCAAAGGTTGAACCAATTCAGAATGGTAAAAGGTCTAATTGATCAAGTTTTAGAGTGTTGTTGCCAGAAATTTTCAGCAGGACAGAGCTTCACTAAAAAGATCATATCTCAAAAATTAAGAACCCTATGACCATGAGACTTTGACAGCACAAAGTAGGCTTTATATAGAACATTTTTGGTATAGATTGTCTAGGCAAAATCTATTTTGAATTAGGTGTAAAATTTCGAGTTTTCAATCTTAACCAAAATTTTGACAAAATTTCTGCATGACCTAGGTTTAGTGAATTGATCATAGTTTTAGTTTTATCCATCCTAAAATCATGAAAAATTCATGAAGTAAGCTTAGCTAGTTGATGAAAAAATTTCCTAAAGAACATCTAACCAAAAATGTTTTTAGATAATCCTTAGAAATATTAGGACAGCAACTAGTTATAACTAGCATGAAATGATCCTTAAAGAACATAATTTAGCTAGAGATCACACAAAAGTGATACAAAGTCATTTTTAAGTTTAATAGCTTTTATCATGATGCAAGAGCATCCTGTACATCCTCAGAAAGCAATTAAGCTTAAAATCGGAGTTAGCACTGGTGGCATGGCATAGATACGTCTCTCCCTATAATAGCTAGTCGAAAGCTATTCGTTTCTTAATTACCGTACCTAACGAATCGTGGTTAGTGTACCTGCAGAAAATCACAGAACATCCCGAACCTTTCGTGCCAGCACTCACGAAAGCGTCCACATACATTACCATTCACTATAGAAACGGTATCCATGCATAAAGCCGCTGCATGGACAGCGTCCAACCTCAGACACTCTCCGTTTGAATGGAGTGTATCCTTGCCTCGCATTTTTGAAATACAGAACGTCCATGTATGGCAAAATGTGGCGAGACACAGACGCGATAGTGGGTTCCTTTTGGAATAGGTCCCATCCATCCCTCACATGACTTCCATGTGGTACCACCACGTATAGCAAAACGTGGTGTACTAGTATGGTTGTGCGAGAAAGTAAGTTTTGACAGATAATAAAATGTGCTAGAAGTCAGTTTGCTGGAAGTTAGTTTAGATAAACCATAGAGTACTAGCCACCTGAAAGAACCCAAAAATCCCTCTAGGGCCTCTCGGACTAGTTCATCCTTAGCGTTCCTAACGCATTTTGCAAACACACCTTAATCTTGCAAATTTTATTCCAAAATCATGTTATTAAGGTAGTTTTAATACTCTGGTGCATACTAATCGCTCTGATGCCAGCTGTGACAGACCCGTCCAAAATAATTATGTATTATCGCCTAAGACCGTCCACTTGGCCATTAAGCAATAATAAAGAAGTATTCTGTCGTATCTGCCGGGTCAAGCCCGGTGAATCACTTACAACACAGGATCGATAATATGCACAAAGACCACACGAAGGCGGGTCCAGAGTACGAATTTACGTTACAAACATCCCACAGGGTTACTTTATTACAAACCAGGTTTCATGCATAACAGTAAAAGTTCAGAGTTTTAAACATCGGAAAAGTAAACTAAGCGTATGATACACATGGGAGGCCATCCATAGCATATCACTCATCGTCATCACCATTCTCCCACTCAAGTTCCCAACCAGGGGGAATTTGGCCAGGCCAAACATCACTACCTGAAAACATCAACAAAAGCAAGGCAGAGTATTCTAATACTCAGCAAGACTTACCCGACAAAAGAAATTAAATCTAGACATGCAAGGCTTTTTGGCTGTTGGGTTTGTTTTGCCAAAAGCGACTAAGAGTTGATCCTTATTTCCAAGTTTTTGCTCCAATTCTAGTATATTAAGCATTCTAGGTAAGCACCTAAACTAAACAAGTAGTTGTGCAAACAATATTATTCAAGCATCAAAATTAATCCATCTGTTCCATAATACAAGATGGGGTAGCCAGTGGTTAAGCAGTCTCATGTAACGGCGAGAGACCGACGATCGATCGAATTTATAAACCTTGCAAGTGTGAGACATGCGTACCCTTAGGTCCCCACCGACCAGGCTCACGGCCGTCCCCAACAAGTGGGTCCGGCCCACTAGAAAACCCGCCGACCTGTCAGTAGGCCTATCCGACCTGACATGTGGGCCCAAAGATGAGAAGACGACTTGGCGTGCAAGCCAAGGAAGTCCAGACGGATTAAGGCAGCTCAGATAAACCTTCCATATTGTAACTGACTAGAGATAGGTTTCCTTGTTGTAACCAACTTGGACTCCGGTCCACCGACCTTGTCCGCCGGTAGGTTATCTTGTAGCTCCAAACAAGATAGATGAAGATAGAAAAGCAAATCTCATAAAAAGCATTTTTAAACCGTGGCCTCCGATCCGATTCCGAAGACGCCCGCCTTTTGGAGCCACCGTCCTGTCACAACGCACTCCTATTCGTGTGGGTTAGCCAAGGGCGAGTTCGAGAAGAACAAGTTGAAAACACTTGGTCGGTCCGGTATGCACCTCTAGCCACCGCGGCTACAAGAGCACCGTATGTAATCTATCTTAAGTATAGATTGAGGAAGAAGCAAAACCAAGGGAGAACAAAATCATAGAGAAGACACTTGATCGCTAGAAATCGGATTCACTTAAAGAACTTCACCATGAATGATTACATGAACAAGATCACCACCGGGATCCTACCTCGATCTTGATCCTTGCTCCGGAGCTCCGACGTGGTCTTCCATGCAAGGTTCCCACGTCAGCTATGGAAACCCTAGATAACTAGCACGACCCTCCTCTCCGAGATGGTGTCCCTCTAGCTTCTGTGCTCCTCGGCGGCGGATGACGAACGAGTTGATTCGTGGCTCTCGGCAGGGGGGCTATAAATAGCCCGAGGATCAGCTAGGTCAAAGGGGGCGCCGAACCGGGCCTAGAATGGGCTGGGCCGACCGGCCGGGCCGGCCGACCTGGGCCCATTTCGGCCAGTTCGGCCCCGGCTTCCTCCCGGTCGCTTCTCGTGTCTTCTGAAACTTTCCACCTTCTGCATGTGGGCCCTTGGTGTCAGTTTCTCCGCGGTTTGGATAGGGCTCCTTGTCGCGCAAGCTTCAGCATTTTCTGTCCAGGTCCTCAGAGTTTTCTGCCTTCACGGTTCGGTCCTTGGGCCACTTGGAGTCATGTTCACTTCGTGTCTTGACTTGTGCCGGGCTTCATGATCTTCTCACAAATTGCTTGATGAACTTTCCCGGGAAGTCTCCCTTTTAGCGTTAAAACCCTGCGAACTTGACATATCGTGAGGGTTAGGATCACTAGTTTGGATATTAAATCAATGCCAACACTGAAGGTATACTCATGGCTAGGTTGATGGAAATTCACCGTCAACAGCTCCCCCATGCTTAAACCTTGCTCGTCCTCGAGTAAGCCTTCGATGGATATCAGTTGTTGCCTTTCATTATTTAAACCCTGCACTTGATCATACATGAGAAAACATAGTGCTCTCTAAATTTATATTTGTTAAAGTTTCATAATGCACTAGCCTTCATCCCTACGGAGGGTGGATATCAATTAAGCTCTTCCCACAAGTAATTAGTCTTGCTCCCAAATTTCAAATGAATCTCAGAAATTTTGAAGTGTAGAGCAAGATGAATAAAAAGAGCTAAACCAAGTCCAAAAATTTAAACCTCCTTGCATCTTGCTCATGTACTCTCATCTTGTCTCTCAAAGCCAATTTATTCTACTCCTTTCCCCTCTCAAAATATATATAAGTGGAAGGCTTTATATGGAGCTTTGGGAAAAGTTTAGTCCTACCAAGATATTATTATTGAGATATTATGAAAACAAGACAAGCTTCTCATGGTCTTACCGAGACTCGTCAAAAAGGTCATTGGAAAAATAATGTTACAAGGAGGAGGGAGAGATGAACACACACTTTTTGAGATAAGTGGACATGTGCAAATGGCAAAGAGTGATCCCGAGGCACAAACAAAGTCCTCGTTATCGGATTGCACATGGTTGAAAAGATGAGTATGGGTCTTGATCTTGAATCTTCTTGAAACTCATAATGCATCTAGAGAGCTGGGGAGCTTTATTTATTATTTATTATTTATTTCTCTCTCTTTACATATATACACTTTTTTCTCTCCTTTTTCTTTCTTTCTTTCTTTCTTTCATACTTATTTTATTTTATTTATTTTTTATACTCCCCTTGAACTCTAGATTACATTGTACCTACCTCCTTGGCAGCTCCCCCCCATGCTTAGACGATTGCACGTCCTCGGGCAAAGAGGTGGAAAAATTTTGTGCCAAGGTAGGTACTAAAAGTTCTATGTTTTCCTGGAGAGAAGCACTTGAAATCTTCTAGGGATCCTTCTTGCAACCTTCATGTCGTCTTGGAGAACTCCCCAACTTATACTTCAATCCTTGGCACCTTTATTCTTGTGATCTTCCTCGAAATATTCATCCATACTCAAATGTTGGGTTGTGGTCAAGGAGGTAAACACAAAAAAGATATATTGGGTTTTTGGGTGGATATCTGGCGAGGTTTGCAAAATTTTCGATGTGGAAACTTACAATGCACGGATAGAAAAGGCTAGCATTAAGATAGATACGCAAAAAACGGAATGATCAACTTCTTAGTCTCGGGCCAGAGAAATCAAGCCCTGAATTAATTCACCCAAAAATAAATCTTGTATGCTAAGTTTTTACACTCAAATAAATATAAGGCTTTGGATAGGTAGAGCAAAATGCAAGAGGTATTAATGACAAGGTTAGCATTACTTTTAAGAACAAAAATAAATCATCTTTAACCCATCCAAAATTGAGAGCATGAAAAGAAAACTATGGGTCTCATCTTTATCATAACCTCCGCGAAGGATTAAGCTAGCATTTAAATTAATTTCAGATTTGTATTTTGAGAGAGCATTAGCTTAATCATGCATAAAACAAGTACAAAGATAAGCAAAGCGGCAACTTTCATCATATATCAACTTGGCACAATTTTCCATCCATATTAATTATCATAAAATGATGGTGAAATTTATTCATGGTGATGGAAAACAAAAACTACTACAACCACACACATGCTGAAAATAAAACAGAAAATGCTCACACACACAAATTTGCACATAACTGAAAAATAAAGAAAGGGAGAAGGAAAAAATCAAACTGTATTAGAAGCATTATTTCTTCTTCCTTCCTTCACTCTCTCCTCCAATGGTTGATCCTCCGTATTTATGAAGAAAACGAGCTTGGAGTGTCTCGGAGTATGTGGTGGCGGAGCGGATGAACGAGTTAAGTGTCGAGGTCGAACGGGTGGCTCCTCCATGTGCCCTTGTGGTTTGTCCCACATGGACAAGCTTCGTGTACTCCTCATGCCTCTAAGGTGCAGCGTGTCACTCCTCGACGGTGCCATGTCCTCCTCCATGCTTCACGGGGACTCAGAAATAGAGTGCCTCCGTGAAGAGATAGATGGCGCCTCCGATGATGATGATCATATCCTTCTTCCGAGGACGATGTTCATGGCCTTTTCCATCGTGCCTTGCTGCACAAATTCACAACAACTCTCCCGGGGGTTTCTCACCGGTAGAAAAATGCACAAAAAAGTATCTGAAAGGACAAGAATCATAACAAATTTTCGGGGATTTTTAGAGAAGGAAGCGAGGCACGAATATTTCTGAGTGGTTCATAAGGTCTCTGGACTATGAACTTGGGAGCATGAACTTGCAAATGAATGAGAGGCTTACTTGAGGAAGATGGACGCCGGGGGCCACAAAAAGAGGCCAGGCCGACCGGACCAGGCCGACCGGTCTAGGGTCCTTGCTGCCCCATTTGCCTTGATCTTTCCCTAAGATGCTCCCTGCTCCCTTGTTGCCTTGTGTTCTCATGCTCCACAAGAATCCACTGGCCAAATGCTCTCGGCCACTCCCTTGTTTTGAATGATGAGATCAATGCCTCCCTCCTTTACTTTGTGTCACTTCTTGTCTTCCATTGTTCATGTGCTTTCACTTATTTCCTGCAAACAAAGTCATGTTGCCCTCCCCCATGCTTGTCCTTTACATGTGCCCAACATGTTTTGATGATAAAGCCTTCCCGTGATGCATCATCGAGAACAAGGTGTTAAATAAACCTCAAATCCTTCTCTTGATCATGTTTAGATGCTAATTACTCCTCTAATTTCGAAAATTAAAAATTAACTCAGAGCTAGCAATGAGTCCAAATATATTATTGGAGGAGTTTTTAAACATCAAAAATAATTTGTAAGTCGAAAACTTTCCGACTACCTTTATTTTGGTTGCACCGGGATCGTTTGCTTTCATTAATTGATAGCAAGCTCCTCCGGCTTGACCATGGGGTTATGGGTTTAGGTTCTAAATTTGGCCAAACATGAGAGAGAGATTTTGAATAAATAAAAACAATAGGCTTTGGAAAAACTCTAGCTCTAGAGAAACCGGTATATGTTAAGTGAAATCAAACCAAAAATCGAATTCCTTAAGTTCACGCGAGTCCTAGCATGCGTCAAAAGATTTAAAAACATTAAGGAACATAGCGAGGCTCTACTCGTGTGTTTTTAACATGCAAAACAAAATTGAACCTACCACCATGGAGAGGATAGAAGGCTCAAATAGGATCTGAAATTTTGGTTCTAGTTTCTCGAAAAGAGGTAAATAAATCATTGGATGGCTCATGTCATTGGTTTAAGATAGACAAATTCAAACATAATGACCGAGCAAATAAAGGTCCTCTAAAAACTTGTTCAACCATTTAAGAGTTAATAAAATGTCTTGCGTAGCAAATTCTATGACCAACTTACTTGGAATTCGGAAATTTTTCGGGTTGCCCTCCCGGTAGCTTTTATTCTTGATCGACGAACGGGTTGCCTCCCGCCTAGCGCTTCGTTTATAGTCCATAGCTAGACTTCTTCTCTTCTTCACTTCGGATCAACGCTCTTTGTGGGCGTTGCAATCTTGGGTACCCACTTCCGCACCATCTTTAGCGCGGGCTTATTCTTTGGCTTAGTCATTTTTTTGGTCTTCATAGGATGGCTTTGTTCTTTGGTCTTGACGGATGCAACAACTTCTTTGATCTTTGTTTCCTTCTTCTCCGGCTCTTCCTTCTTCTTTGGCTCTTCCTTGATAAAGCGACGATGAGGCAGAATATATTTAATATTGAAAGTGTTGCATACCTCGAAACGTGGTTGAAACTTGAATGCACTTCCCTCGCCATAGATGTCAAACTTGATCTCTCCAACTTTTACGGGTACATCTTCGGCGATTCCCGGTAGGCGTAGCTTCTCGAACACGTCTCTTGGCATGACTCCCACACTTGCTCCAAGGTCGCATAATGTCATCTCATGCTTGTTGGCAAGCATGTCTCGGAAGTAGCTTGGAGGCATCTTCATGAATTGGCTCAGCATCTCAAACTTCGGTTCTTCGGTAGTGATCTCTGGAATAGCGGTAACCTTCTCCTTAGTGTGATCCTTCGTCTCTCCCGAATGAGTTTGGATAGCCATCGCCATCTCGGGACCTTGGGGTCGTCCCGGTAGTCTTCCTTTGTTACCCATCGGGCGCTCAACAAGTTGTTCCACTTGCGTCTCTAGCATTTTCATCGTGTTGAACACTTGATAGATAGAGCTTCCGACCTCCATCACCTTGCCGTCTATATTCTCCAATATTTTGTCCATAGCCTTGAACTTAGTGATGACGTCCTTGTTGATCTTAGCTTGCTCGTCCATGAAGTCCTTCAATTGTATACAAAGTGGAACCGAATTTTGAATGGACGAACTTGCATTAAATTGAGGTTTACCTTGCCCATAGCAGAAGTTTGGCAAATCTCCTTTCATGTAGTCGAGCACCATTGCTTCCTCCGGACAATCTCCTTGGACATGGCCGTACTCCTCACACTCCTCGCATGTGGATCTTGCCTTGGCAGCCTTTGGGTCTTGAGCTTCTCTCTCTATCTCTGTGACAGAACCGCCCAAGATAATTCCGTTCTGAAATTAATGACAACCATAAAGTGTTTTGATTGACCATATCCATTATGAGGGTTAATATATTCAGCATACTCTTCCGGAAATTATCGATGTGTTGATGCTTATTAATTTCTTTTCCTCGATAGTGATTGTGTACACAATTATTATAATTAAATTAAATTTACTTCACCAAGGAAAGGTTGCTGCCTCGGAATTCAATTTAGTGAATTTCAATTATTTAAACTTGCATTGCATGAAGGTGATGGCGAGTTTTCCTTTTATTCCATTTATTGAGCGTGATTTGCTTTTCAAAATTTATTCCGATAAATTTATATATAAACTGATCGAAATGCATCTCAATCATGAACTGGATATACAAAGCAAACCACTGCCCACCAACCAACTCATTCCCTCAACTAGTGCTAGCATGAAAAAAACACACAAACTATGTCTAGTATATCGGATTTAAATCACACATAAATAAATATATATCCTTTGGAGTTGAAACTTCACATAGGGCTATATGGCAGTATAAACAACAGAGACATGCACTTACTCAGCAAAGAATCTTAAAGAAACTATACTCATGAATATAACCTTAATAAAGCATGGCAATTTAGATGACTAAGTTAAACAAGTCAAAATCATGCATACTATTTAACAGGAGTACATCATCATGAAACAGAGCTGTGGAAAAAAGATTGATATTAATTGATCAACAGATTAATTTATAAAATTCATAAACAGAGACATTAGTATAAAAGAAAATAAATCATAAGTATAGATACACATGATAACTAAGTGCTATCTTTCTACCAGAGATCATACATGCCAAAAGTTGCAACATATCCAAAATTCAGCTATAGATCACTTCTTGAATTTGAAATATTTCAAATCTAGCCAAACTGATAAATTTGAATTAATTTAAAAACTACTCACACATTTGAAAACTTCCTTTGTAGAGAAGTTGCATTTAGTCATGATGAGCACAGGAAAATTGAGTTTGCATTTTTAGCATTTTTCTGTGATTTATGGTGGATTTTACAAGATTTCATATTTCAAACCTAGATCTATAGATCCCTTTTACAGAATAGCCCCTGGAATCTTACAGCTAAGCCCCTAGAAAAACTTCAGTGGTCACAGATCTGCCCTTGGCGGCTCAGGGGAGCTCGCCGGCGGCCGGACTTGGTCGGGTGACTAGCTAGGGTGGAGTGTATGCTCACCAGAGATTGAGTGGCGGTGACAGGGTCGACGGGGAGAGCACCGGTGATCGCCGGCGGCGAAGGGGGCGGTGCTGCAGCCGCGGCGGCTCGGTCTCCAGCGAAAACACGGCACGGAAGGGCAATGTGTGGCTCGGGGAAGCTGCTACGGGGACTAGGAGAGATGCTAGGGTGATTAGCCGGCTGCGGCGAAGCTCAGGCGAGCGAGCTCCATGGCGGCGGCGCAATGGCGGACAGCGGAAAAGGGAAAGTTCGTGCGGGTGCCCCGGCGTCGCCTTTTATAGCCGCTGCGGCTTGGATGAGGGTCCAAGGCAGGCGCCCAGATGGATAAGCTCGCCCGTGCGGCTGTGGGCCAGTGCCGACCTCGGCGTCCGCAGTGACGGCGCATGGTGGCGCTGCGCGTGGCAGCTAGGCGGCGGTAGCGCGTAGGACGCTCGAGGGCCTAGCTCGGGAGGTGGCGTGGCACGAGTAGCTGACGGCGGCGGTGATACGACGAGTCGATGGCACCGCTGACCTCCCCCTCCCGGCGTGCATTGCATCGAGCTCCCGCGGCGGTGATGGCCGGCGCGTGTCGACGGGCTTCGCGGAGGGGAGAGGAGAGAGGAGGGTGAAACCGGGGGCGGCACGTGGTTTCTGGCGGTCAACGTGGCAAGTGGAGGTGACGGCGTGACGTGGGGCCCACCGAAGTGACGGCTGGGGCACGGACGCCGGGGCGCTGCGTCGGCACGACGTCGCGCGCGAGGGCGCCGCTCTGGAGTGCTGGGCGCCAGAGTAATTCAGCGAAGGGCTGTTCGATCGGTTCAAACCAAAGATTTTCAAACTAAACTTTGAATTCGCCAAAAACAAAAGTTGTAGACCACCTAACCAGCTCCAACTTTTACAAAGGTTGACCTATGAAATTTTGTCTAGATTAGCCAGAAATTGAGCTCCAAGTTGTTGTTTTCTCAGCCTGGTCAAACATGTACTTTGAGCGTTGACTGGATTTTTGAGGCTTTTCCACTTCGAATCTCAAATGCCACCAATTGAATGAAATGTGTCCCATGCAAAAATGAGCAACTTTCATATTGGCAGATTTTGAAGTTGTTATATGAAATGTGGAGTTTGAACTAAGTCATCAAAAGAGGTCAAAAATGGAGCTTTAGGGGGTGATTAAGGTAACTAGGTTTTTTCTCCCACTTACAAGCCAAAACTCAAAAAGTGCCAATGGACAAGGTTGTGTCCCATGAAATTCTTGACAACTTTCATTTTGACAGAATTTGAAGTGTTTAGGGAAAATTTGGAGAACGAGCTTGATCATCAAAGATAGGTATAGAGTTCTAGGGGTTTGACTTGGGTTTTGAGAAGTTTGACCTAGGGTTAGGAGTTGGACCAAGTCAACAATGTTGATAAACATGTTCAACTCTACTATTTAGAATGGTTACTATTCCTCAAAAATCCAGGGTGTTACAATCTCCATCTTCTCCAACCTCCTTATGAGTAAGTCGACCTTCACTTCAAGGAGTTCGGCTCGCATGTATTCATTGAAACGCTCCAAAGCTTCCGCAATCGTCTCCATTGGGAATTGAGCAAATGTGTCAATCTTGTTGCGCAAACTTTGAGTCTTGGTCGATGAATAAAATTCCTTCATGAAGGCCCTCATCAACGCTTCTCAATCTTGTTTTGACTCCGCCGGTAGAGTGTGGAACCAACGCAAAGCTCTTCCAAGTAGTGAGAACGGAAAAAGCCTTGCCCTCATTTGATCTTGAGTCACCCCATCCTCATCGAAAGTATGACATAGTTGAACAAATGCTTGGAGGTGAAGGTTCGGATCCTCTTTACCGGTGAAAGGCGAGTGTTGCACCATGCGGATAGTTGAGACCTTGATCTTGAACGGCCTTCCGGCGTCTTGAAGATTTATGATGGGTAGATCAACAACGTCCGGGGTGCATAGCTCCCCGATCTTGTGCTTCGGCTGCGGTTGTTCTCCCATCAGTGGCGGTTGCTGTTGATCTTTCTTCGGACTTGGAGGTGGTGATTCCTTTGGAGATCCCGGCGATCCTTCGGCCTCGACTTTTGGATCTAGGGTTTCCAATCCTTTAGCTTGTGTTGCACGTCTCCTTTGCCTGTAAAGTTTTCCTGGATTATCCACAAAAAGTTTTGGGTTTCTTAGAGAGGTAGCCGTCCATCTCCGGTTAGGGTTAGCAAAAACAAAAATCTAAAAAGAAAAATTAGGGTTAGTCAAAAACTAGATTAGATTGATTTTTTTTCTTTTTGAGGATGATCAAAGTTAAGAGATGCAAAAGAAAAATCAAAAGAAAAACTGAAAAAATATTCACAAGAAAGCGATACTAGATTGGATCTTGATTGCTTGTTCTCCGGCAACGACGCCAGAAAAAGGGGCTTGTTGACGGTTGATTGTCGTATCAAAGTTCATTTGAATTTGCAAGCGGACAAATCCCCCGTCGTAGTCAAGGGACCCTTCTTCCCTTAAGTGTGAGAACCCAAGGTATCAAATCCGTGGAACAATGTGCAATGCAAGGATTCAATCTAGTAAGGCAAGAACATTTGATCTTCAAGAGGTTGCTTTTGCATCTAATCCAAAAATCATCAAGAAAACAAATCTAATCAAATCTAATCTACTAAACTCAAGAGGTAGCAAGAGAAAGTATAGAGATAACCGATCTAGAGAGTCTAGATCATGCTTATGTTGTAGCTCCAAACAAGATAGATGAAGATAGAAAAGCGAATCTCATAAAAAGCATTTTTAAACCGTGGCCTCCGATCCAATTCCGAAGACGCCCGCCTTTTGGAGCCACCGTCCTGTCACAATGCACTCCTATTCGTGCGGGTTAGCCTAGGGCGAGTTTGAGAAGAACAAGTTGAAAACACTTGGTCGGTCCGGTATGCACCTCTAGCCACCGCGGCTACAAGAGCACCCTATGCAATCTATCTTAAGTATAAATTGAGGAAGAAGCAAAACCAAGGGAGAACAAAATCATAGAGAAGGCACTTGATCGCTAGAAATCGAAATCACTTAAAGAACTTCACCATGAATGATTACATGAACAAGATCACCACCGGGATCCTACCTCGATCTTGATCCTTGCTCCGGAGCTCCGACGTGGTCTTCCATGCAAGGTTCCCACGTCGGCTAGGGAAACCCTAGACAACTAGCACGACCCTCCTCTTCGAGATGGTGTCCCTCTAGCTTCTCTGCTCCTCGACGGTGGATGACGAATGAATTGATTCGTGGCTCTCGGCAGGGGGGCTATAAATAGCCCGAGGATCAGCTAGGTCAAAGGGGGCGCCGAACCGAGCCCGGAATGGGCTGGGCCGACCGGCCTGGGCTGACTGGCCTGGGCCGGCCGGCCTGGGCCCATTTCGGCCCCGGCTTCCTCCCAGTCGCTTCTCGTGTCTTCTGGAACTTTCCACCTTCTGCATGTGGGCCCTTGGCGTCAGTTTCTCCGCGGTTTGGATAGGGCTCCTTGTCGCGCAAGCTTCAGCATTTTCTGTCCAGGTCCTCGGAGTTTTCTGCCTTCATGGTTCGGTCCTTGGGCCACTTGGAGTCATGTTCACTTCGTGTCTTGACTTGTGCCGGGCTTCATGATCTTCTCACAAAGTGCTTGATGAACTTTCCCGGGAAGTCTCCCTTTTAGCGTTAAAACCCTGCGTAAACAATAAACTCTAAAAACCACATGCGAATGCGAACTTGATATATCGTGAGGGTTAGGATCATTAGTTTGGATATTAAATCAATGCCAACACTGAAGGTAAACTCATGGCTAGGTTGACGGAAATTCACCGTCAACACGGTCCCATTCCCGACAAGTGCTTAGTACGTTCAAAAACTTAACCAGCACATACTACTCGGTCGAGACCGATCCCATTGCTCTTACCACATGAGCGAGTCCATTTAATCATATCTTATGATTCCAACATAAGAACCCTATATCTCGCGAGCAATGAGACATCACTCGACTTCTACCATGTTCTTAAAGCATGGCATCTATCGAGCCTATCATACTAGTAAAAGAGCATAGGAACCTAAGGATCATGCATCTAAGGTTTCAATTCAACTCCTGAAACTTAAATGCACATACATAACAAAGATACGAAAATAAATTGCAAGTTAGGAAAAATTGGGTTAATGCAATCCGGTGCTTGCCTTCCTCTTCTGCAACTACAGCCTTGGGTTATTCTGGGCTTTGGCCCAGGTCTTGCTGCACACACGTGTGGTTCACTTCGCCTTCAACCGCACCTTCTCCCTCCTGGACTAGTGTGTACGTTCCGTCCGGCAGTTCTACACGATATGCAATGCATAAACTTCAATTATTCAGCATTAAGAATGAAAAGCACTTCTGAAATTTATCGGCAAACATGGGGTGTATTGCTGGCCACATTCACCTAGATAAGGTTTTATTGAACTTTTCTTTACAAAAGAAAAGTGGATGTGTGTGAAACTTTATTCCTATTTGATGGTGACTGTGTACACATATAAGCAAATTAAACTACTTAACTATACAAAACAACAAGGAGGTGTGTTTAATTACTTTAAACAGAAACATATCATACATTTCAAATATAAACACACAAGATGATAATTTGTTATTTAATTAAATCTAGTCAGCCTTTCATCAAAAATTCATATAAAATTAAATACACTTCCAGTGGTCTTAAAATTTGGTACACAGCAACATATACCTAAACTAAGCTCACATGCCAAAATTTAGCTCCAGATTACATATATTTTGATTTATACGAAAAAGACAAATTTCAGCCTAGCATAACACAAATAAATACTACAGTCTAAATTTTCTACTACAAGCCATTTATGTCCAATATAAGCTTCTGGCCAAAACACAAGTGCAGATTCAAATAATTTCTCCAGTTTTTAATTTAAACTCCTACACAAGATTAAATCTAAAACATATACCAAATCACATCCTAAAATTCCATCTACTTTACCAGGGGTATTCCTAGCCATGACAAAGCCATGGGGTTCATTTGTGCTTAGAGAAAATTTATTTAAAGGGGCTATAAAAAGCATCAAGATTAATCTAGCATAAAGATTACATAAATCATAACTAAAAATATACTCATCAAACTCATGCCAACTTTGGTCACAAATCTAAACATGTCACAAGAACAACATATCCAAAATTCACTTCCATATCATGAGTACATTTTAAACTACATCAAAAACACTTCAAACTGAGTTTGAATTTTCATTCAAAAACTATAGACAAAAACCCTATACAACCTTTCTAGAAAAGGTAGATTTCTTCACCATGAACCCAATAAAATTGGATTTGTATTTTTCTGACATTTCTACGATTTTTAATGATTTTTCGAAGTTCTAGCTAAAACCTAAGAATCCTTTTACAGACCGGCCCCTGGAAGATTTTCTCGAAATTGCACATATGCCCTTGGTTTACGAAAAACACCCTGGAACAAAAGCAATCCTTGCAATGCGGTCCCCGGCGGCCATGGAGACCTCGCCGGCGGTGATTGGCCGCCGGAGTTGGTCGGGAGGCGGCCCTGGGGGTATGCGCACCTACCTAGGGGTGATTGGAGGTGGTGGTGTGGTCGGGGTCGGTCGGGACGGCACCGGTGGCGGCGCAAGGGCGGAGCGCCCGCCGCGACTCCACTGCCGGCGGCGTGACAGCTCGGCCAGGCAATGCCGGTGCAGGGTAGGCGTCATTGGTGCGTGAGGAGGTGCGGACGTGGTAGGAGCTCGACGGGAAGGGGCGGACAGCGAGCTCGGCGGCGGCTCTGCTTATAGCGACGGCGGAGCGGTGTGGAGGGCCAAAGGGGCTCGGTTCGTTTGTGGTTGCGAAAATAGAGGAGGGGCAAGGGAAGGTGGCAACCCGGAGACCAAGGAGGCTTCGCCTCGAAGGACATGTCCGTGGCTCGGCCAGCTGGGTCGCCTGCATGCGCGGCTTGCCTGGGTGGCGCGCGTCGCGGTCGGCCTGGACGCGGCGTACGACTTGCGGTCGGGCGGAGGGTCCACGGCGCGCGGGTCCACAGCGACGGACGCGAGGTGTCCGTACGCCGGAGGGCCACGTGGGCGACATGTGGGCAGAGCAGGACAGGTGCGCGCGCGCTGGAGCGCGACGACGCCGGCACCGGCGCTTCCTGCAGTGCTTTTCAAAAATACAAAACTCAAAATTTCCAAAACAAAGTTGAAAATCTCCAAATACGAAAGTTGTAGAGGAACTATAGGACTACAACTTTTACAAAGGGCGTCATATGTTTTGATGATTCGTTTGACGGGAAAAACGTGGCGAAGTTTCAGTTTTTCTCGGTCCCGTTTTACTGTTCATAAGAGCTTCAACATTATTTTTGGCTAATTTGCACTCAAAATTTGAATATCCGCCAATTATGAAAGTTGTGTTCCCGGAGATAACAAAGAACTTTTATATTGGCCGATTTTGAAGTTTTATTATGAAATTTCGAGAACGTGCTAGAAAACCATTAAAGGGTATAGAGCTCAAAAGGGGTTTGACCAAGAACTAGAGTTTGACTTTGTCAATTGTGTGTCAATTTGTACTAACTATGACTTGGTAGTACTAACACATGACATTAGGATTTTTAAACATCCGGGATGTTACAACTCTCAACAATAGCATGCTTTCATATATAATGTTGTTTACAAACGACTATTACCATGTCATCACTTTGATGTTTCTATTTTCACATTTTACCTTAAAAATTTGTTTACAAAATTCCCACAGCAACACGCGGGGTATCGCCTAGTACTATGTATATATTGGTGATCTTTCCTTTGATTCTGAAGAGAAGATCAATAGATGAGAAGGTGATAAGAACATGGAGACTTAATAAATACACATGCCTCCAACAATCTTATCGTAAGTTTCCATAGTGTCTCTTTTGAAAATATATTACTAGACTTGCATATCTGCGTGAGCTAATTATCTGTTACAATGTTGGCCCAGGCTCAAAAAAAAGTTCTGAGTCTGACACTGATCTCTACTATGTGGGCATGTGGCGTAACTAATTAAATGGCTATGGACTCGAGCTTGAAGCCATATGATCACTGGTAAGGAGAGGGGCTTTAGTCCCGGTTGGTAGAGGTCTTAGGTCTCTCATGTCCAACCGGGACTAATGATGAGAGGCAAAAGGCCCCCCTTTAGTCCCGGGTGAACGAACCTGGACTAAAGGGGTCTTTTGGTCTCGGTTCGTATTACGAACCGAGACTAGGGGGGCACGCCAGCGCCTGCGCCCACCCCCTTTGTTGTCTCACCCGTATATGTACGTACGTATTTGCACTTGTATCTATGTATACCTGTCTATATATATACCATATACGCACTTAGACTTATATATAAACCTATATATCTACATATATAAACTTATAAATGTATATACACAAAATAATTTATACACATCAAAATAAATAGTATTTTCTTAAACTAGTATATATACATCAAAATCCTAAACCCTATAGTATATATACATCAAAATATCATTCAGTTCAAATTTTTAGTCTCAACTTTCCTCGGAGGTGAGCCGGTCAATTGGATGGTTGTCATAAAAATGTTTTCCTTTTGGATCAACCACCTCGTCCATTACGAATCCCATGAGAGCTTCTTGAATTGCCAAGAGACGATCCTTCTTAATGAGTGCGTTCCATTTTATATCCCTCTGTAATTTGCAACTATGTTAATATATTACACCCAATGATTAAATATAAAATGGTTAAAATTATGTATTATTAATATGTTTATTTTACTTACACTATCATATGTCGAGTTGTCACAGAAAGTGAGTATGTGCTCACAGACGTAGTACCCGCATAAATTATTTCCTTGTTCCTGTCTCAAACACTAAAGTGGAGAGGGGAACAGATTATGAAATACTAGTGTTATACATTTTAAATATTCCCAGTCTGAAGTTGTTATTTGGATTACGTACCGAAAAATTAGTGACCTATCTAATTGATGGTCGAAATGGTCCTCGGTGTTTTGCAATGAACATGATCCAAGCTCTGAGGGAAAATAATAAAAGATACAATGTTAGTATAAAAGCTAAATATATATATTGCATTAAAGAAAATGTCTTAGATAGAATTATTACTCTTGAAATACTTCTTGAAGGTCTTGGTATTGTGAGGGATCTTTTCTCAATGAATCCCACACATTGATGTTGCTTTTGTCGACAGTGATTATCAGTAGAACCCAGTGGAAACTGTATGCATACTCATAAAGATTAGAATTGACTAAATAGAATTAACAAGGATAATTAGATGACAATCGTACTTACTTGAAGTTGTAAGGCAGTAGTATACAATTCTTGTAATGAAACTCAGATAAGGTCCTAAAAATTGTCTCGATTGTTGTTTTTCGTTGGTCCCGGATCTCCTGTTGGTTAACTTTTGATGGGTCCATGAAAGCAACATTTGCATAACCCTTCCTTCGCATCTCATTAAGTTGTAGGCTATAGAAAAAGAAAGGCAAATGTTAATTAGTAGATCGACAAATGTAATAAATTTATTAATAAACATATGAAAATATGTCACTTACAGATACCAGGCCATCATAAGATCGGTATTCACGGCGTCCAGATGGTAAACTTCATAGATATCTTTGAATCGTAGCCAGACCACCTTCTCGTTTTGAAGCCAAAATCTTCAGGTCTCACGAGCATACCAAACATCTTCAGGCCATCAGCTGATTTCTTCAAGTACCAATCATGAAATCTGCGCTTCTTAGTTGGGAGCTTCTTGACCAATTCTGGCTTCACTAAAGGTTGTCCTAGCTCAAAGCGCCATCTAGGTACGAAATTTTTATCCGCTGGTAGGTCTTGAAGGCCGAGAATACCACCAACAGGCATCCCTGTTTGTTCATAAAAATCAATGACATGAGCTAGTTGTTCTTCAGACATGTTTTCAAGAGCTGCTTGTTCTTCTGCAGTGAGGCCTGCAACAAAGTCAGTCGGATTGGTCGTCGATGCATCTATTTGCTTCTCCTTGTTCTTGTTTGTGGCAGTCCCCTACGTCGACGTAGGTATTTGCTCGATGTAACTATTCGGCGACGACCCTCGTCGTCTCTTCTTTTGATAAGACTTGTGTCGTCTCTTCTTTTGATAAGACTTGTCCACCGAACGGTCATAGTCTGTTTTCAACTCTACCCTTCTCATGCTTTCTTCCTTCTCGCGTATGAAAGCCTTGAGTCTCTGCGGACGACCTTTTTTTTTGGCCTCTAGCAGTTCACGTTGACGATCTTCTCTCAGTTTTGCAAACCAATCCGCGACTTGTTGTTTTGAAATCGCGTCTGTTTCTTCTTCTGTCCTCTCCCATGGTAGCTTCGTTGGCTCGGGCTTTTTCTTTGGTGGTCGTTTTTTCTTTGGTGGTTGCACCGACTTGCAGGATTGTGCTCGAGACCTCTGTGGCGCGTGCTCTACGGCCGATTGTTGCTAAGGTGAATTGGGAGGGATGTCATCATCGTGATCGTCGCTGGAATCATCGTGATCGCTGGAGCTCGCTTCTCCCGGATTGTATGATTCTTGCGGAGAAGGTGAGCAAGCAGGTAGTGATGACGGCCCCGAAGATGATTGTGGAGGCTCCAGGGGATCTCTCGGAGATCCATCGTTCACGAGGATTATGACGATGTAACGTTTTGGCCATAATATGATACCGTGTAGCGCATCCTTAAGTGTCTTTTCCCCATCACCTCCTGAGATATCTAGCTCTAGCTCCTTAAAAGCAGGTTGACAAATGTTCTCTATGCTAACTGAGGCGTAGCCAGGTGAAATCGGCATGCCGTGGCTTGTCTGTCCAGGAAAATGCGCAAAAGCACTTCCGTCCGCCACCTGTATATATGTAGAGAAATAATAATTAATTAGTTATTATTAGCATGAATTATACCGTCATTGTGAATGTCTGTCCAGAAATTTCTAAGTCATATACATCAATTATTGAGCAAATAATAGCATGAATTATACATACCTTCATTTTGATGTTGCCGAATGGCTTGTGTAGCTCACATGGGGTGCGCCGACAGATGTCATCCACAGGGTACCGTTGGCTGTCGTCCACTTGAACTCCTTCTATTGCCCTTTTGCGAGCAGAAGGATCCACTTGTACTTGGGGCAGTCCTCCAGATTGGGCCATCTCATTTATTGTGGCGGCCACTCGCCGTTCAATCTCTGCCGTCATGTTTTCTTCGTGTTCTTTAAGTCTTTGCTCTATCGCTTGGCGCCGTTCCTCCTCTTCGCACTCTCTTCTTCTTCTGCGGCTTCAATAGGTGGCAAAGTCTCCCCTAAAGGCAAATTTCCATGGTACCACCCCGTAGCCCCTGCAACGTCCTGGGTGTTCTGGATTCTTAAGCGCCATAGTGAGCTCATCCATCTCTCTGTCAACCTTCACTCTCCCCGCTTTGACATCTTCAATTATTTTCAATATTTCAAGTGCAGCCTCTCGTAACGAGGGTGGGAATTCAAGGGTACCATCTTTAGAGTTAATTGTGCCGCCATGAGCATAATACCAATTCTTCACTCGCTCGGGCCACTCATAGACTGCTGGTATGGTACCTTGTGCGAGAAGGTCTTCTTCCATCTTCCGCCACTTGGGAACTGCAAGTGCGTAACCACCTCGACCAAGATGATGGTCGTGCCCCTTC
The DNA here is from genome assembly GCA_036936925.1 of Cenchrus fungigraminus. Taxonomy (NCBI): domain Eukaryota; kingdom Viridiplantae; phylum Streptophyta; class Magnoliopsida; order Poales; family Poaceae; genus Cenchrus; species Cenchrus fungigraminus. The sequence continues at coordinate 90,408,785 of CM072776.1, read as the reverse complement.
TTACCACGACTTTTCTTCCCTCGTGCACTCACCTTGGCGAAATCTTCACTTTTCTTGTATTTCACAAAGGACGTCCAGTGTTCTTTTAACTTGGGATATTCAATCCAATTTGGAGTTCGATTCTTCTTGATATAATCTTTATCCAGTTGCTGCTTGAACTTCTGAAATTGAGTTGCCATCCTCGTGAGAGTCCAACGCTTCACATCGTTTGGTTCAACACCTTCAGGAAGTGTGAAGTGTTTTAGGATTTCATCCCACAACAAATTTTCACTGAGTCTGGAACCACGTGTGGATTATCTGTTTTTCCCTTCCATTCTCTGTAGCTGATGGGCACGTTGTCCCTTACAATGGCCCCGCACTGCGACACATACGTGTCCTTGATATTTTTTGGAGCACATGGTTGGCCAACCTCTGACACTTCTGTGATATGATACATGACATGACCGGTGAGTACTTGTGTGCGTCTTCTCTTTGTCTTTTTTTTTATGTTGAGCATGAAGCCTACAAGTTGCAGATTCGTTATTTAATTAATTATGTAAGAATTGAGGTTAGAGAAATAATAATTATGAATTTAATGCATGATATATATGTTTGGAGCATTTCTTCTACTCCTGGACCTGATGCGGATTGTGCTTTGGCATCAGAATCTCCAGATTACTAGAAGATGGTGGTCAGATAATCCTGAAAAGGATAAAAAGTACTAAATTAGATTTAAATACGGATGGTCCAAGCCATTTTGTACCATACTATCATAACCTATATGGGTTACCACAATAGCATGATCAAATTAAGTTACTAGATTGGATCACTAATTTACTACAAAGGCATTTACCAAAATGGCTTTGTCAAGTTACTTGAAAAGATCAACAATTTACCATAATTTATAATATTTGTAATACTAGAATGGACATGTGGTGCCAATCAGACACAAACTTTATTTGCATTTCAGTTGTTGCATAACAGTTGAAACAAGTGATGATGAAATTTATCACAACAATGTATATGTGAGAAATCAAACTACTAGATCAGACGAGGGGATTACTGCTTGTAGTTTGATGGCCCGTTGGCAGTCAGCCTCCCACGTGCGGCAGCAGCAGTAGTACATCCGTTCGAAAATCGACGAACTAAATCGAGTCTCAATTAGCATCAGCGTATCATGATAATTAACCATAAAACCCACGAGATTGACTGATTGTTGTGCGATGGCTCACCTGAATGACTCAAGACGGACGGATGCAAGGTCTGGATGACGAGGCCTCCGCAGATGGACTCACATTCGTGGAACTGCTTCGATTGGGGAATGTCTCCCGTGCGCAGATCTGGATGATTGACGCCATTGCCGGCCGGCCGCTCCAGATGAGGTCAGCAGTTTGGGAGGGTGGACCATCCCGAGAGGGCAAAAGCCACTTCCCAGCCAGACCAGGGTCGTCGCCGGTAGTACCTGGAGCCTGGATGGAGGTGCTCCTCTGTGCGCGGGTCATGTGGTCGGCAGACCTTAGCGCCTGCGAATCGACTAATCCGCCTTGCAAGCGAGGACGTGATGCCGTACGATTGTGAAGCCCCTTCCAGAAATCCATCCAAATCATCTCAATCGGCTGCTCTCGCGCGTTTCCGGTGAACGCGTGCGCCGCCGCCACTGCCTCCGGCAACTCACATAGATCCCCTTTTCCCTAAGCACAAAGCCTAATGCTTGGCACAGGGTGCAGCACCAATGAACGGACTGGCCGGACCAGCAGATTTGATGTTGCGGATGCGGCCAGAGCGGGGCTAATTTTGGGGCGCATACAAGCCGACAGCCGAGCTGGGAGGCTGGGACTGGGAGGACGAGCCGAGCTGGGCCCGAGCGGCCGGGACGGATCGTGGTGGACGGGCACGGTCGTCGCTCGGTTCGGGTGGGTTGGGTCCGGACACAGAATTGCTTATTCTGCCCGGCTACACACTAATAGTACTCCTACTAGCTAATTGGGTTAGCGGGTTTGTAAGGATCCTACAAATATGGAATTAAAAATAACATTCATTAATTCATTAGGTAATTATAATTGAGAAAACTCCCCCGCGTGCTTCGTTTTCGGCCGGATGCAACAAACAACTGCATGCTGTCTCCCGAATGGATAGGCCTGACATGCTTTTGACATTTTTGTGTGGAGTATGCATACATACATCTTGGTATATTAAAGCTAGTATGCATACATACATCATGAATATTAAAGTTAGTATATATGCCCGCATATGGCTAACCGAATTCTCGGCTGCATCTGTATGCGTTTGACTACACCGGATTAAGTATGTCTACATACTTTTTGACGTATGAGTATATGTACATACTTTTAAAAAAATAAATCAGTATTAGTGCATACACATTAATTAGTTGGAGATGTAACATTAACATATTTACACATTACTGACATGCATGCATGAACCTATATGGGAGTATTTCCGTATACACAAAATAGATTATAAAGAAATAGATGGAGTATGTGTTCATACATACATATGGAGTTTGCACGTATATATACTTGCTACAGTGGTATACTCTTATGCTAGCGACAGAGTAGGCAGTATGTGCGTTCATACACGTACGCAAGGGGTATGTTCCTATATATACTGGCCGGAGTATATATGCTGTATGCATGCATACCTGACAAAAAAGTATGCCAACATACACATACATACTTATTCATACCACAATCGAGTATGCACACATACTAGTACTGGTTAATAGGGTCGGAGTATATTGATTAGGGAATTCTGTGCATATATATCCATATATACATGCGTACACATACATTTTATTAATCAGGTAGTATATTTATTAGGGTCGTATGAACACATACCCTTGTGAAGTATGTACGCATACTTTTTTTTCTACAAATGAGTATATGTATCCATACTAACTTATATGACTAATTGTTGTCGATGATCTCCGCGCGAGTTGTCCTACCGGAACTGGAGTCGTCCGCGCGATCGCCATGCGACGGCCATGGCACCAGAGCTTTCCGTGGTCGTGCACCAGCGCAGATGAACTAGTACATGGCATGGAGAACAGTCTCCCGGCGGCGGTGGCGGCTCACCCGAAGAAGCGAGATAGATGCCGGCCGCTTCATCCTCGAGTGCACGGCGGCGGCAACAGCTCACGCGAGGTACATGGCGTGGACAAAACTCACAAAAGGGTGCTAGCGGCCGCGCAGCTCAGGCGAGGAACAACGAGACGAACCCCACTTCGTCGGCGGCGGTGGCAGCCATCAATCGACCGACCTTGCAGTAAGAAATTGGTGCGAGATCGATTCATTATTGCAAAACAAATGCAGAGATTCACAAATCAACATATACCAGCACGTCGTCCCCAAGATGCATGGTGGGGTCGTGCGGCCTCCGCTGATGTTCACGGCATTGGTACGTAGACGAACAAATATGTGAAACGGAGAAGACGACGCTGCCGCCGCCGCCGAATGGTTTCGTGTGGCTGCATTTAAACGACGCCGAGGGCTTTACACGCGTGAATGTCCGTGATCCGAAAAAAACGGATCGCCTCGCCCTCGCGCGCTAAAGAACGGACAGGAAAGACGATGGTTTTATTTCCTATCGGATCTGCCTAATGCGAACCCAAACCCGTTACCCTTGACAAACCGCAGACCGTGGAAAACACTTCAGGAAGGAGGGGGGAGTAACTACACTTGTTGGCCGAACTGACTACTGAAGCTAAGCGCAAACGCCCTTGTTTCACACAGAGACACGCTCTAGTTACTGCATCAACCTATCTAATACTGATCCGCTTGATCAGCCCCTCTCTAGAGTGTCTATGGTTGCCTCTGGTTAGCCTACAAGCCTCCAGCTCCGGCAACTCCTACACCCTGGCAGTCCTCTAAAGGCAACCTGCCAGCAAGGCACTCTGATAAATGATGCCAGGGGAAAAATCAGAGGGAAAAAATAAAAAATCTACTGCTAACACTGTTAATAAACTATTGTTATTTTTTAGTTTAAATAATGAGATACCAATAAACTAGTTGTGGCAAAAGAACATGTGAATATTTGTTACATAACATTCTATCAACATTTGTTACATACTACAAAAAATAAAAAATTCAGACTATTTACTTCTTGTGTCACTAACTATATGATAAGTTACTTTGTATAGAATATGATTATAGAATGAGTTATCTCTTGTGAGACTACATATGTGGCAAAGTTACTTCCTATGGTACGTTAATGTTGCCTCTGGTTAGCCTACAGAGATCTATAACTATCACCAAGGTCAATTCAAAAAATAGGTCGATTTACTTGCTATATCATGTAAATAAGATAGTAATTACTTCCTAGCTGCTACTAGACATTAGAATTCAGGGCGGCTGCTGATGAAAAAAATTAAATAGCATGCAGAAAAAAAAGCAACTTGAGTTCCCATGATGCTTACACGGTGCTTTGCTTGGAAGCATCAACATAAAGCAAGTCATACTGGCTGATGTCAACTTTTGAGTTCCCATGATGCTCCTTCCACAAAACCTTGATGCTCTGCATAATTTTTTTTGAGATTGTTAGAAGGTCTTGATTTGTTGCATCCCTGATGGAATCCATCACCTCAAAACGCTGAGCCCTTAGGTTTAGCACCAACAAAAACCAGTGACTGATGCACTTAGATTCATAAGCTTGAAGTACAGGGAAGAAAACCTGTTGAAAAAAAAAGATAAAAAAGAAGCAAGAAAAACAAGGATGAGTTGAATGAGAAAAAAATATGTGGAGAAAAAATGATATCAAACACAAGTGGTTACTGACAAGATTATAGTGATCCAGGCGGTTGGAGAAATTGAAACTGCTCTTCATTTCTCTCCTTTCTAGCTGACCAGACATGGCGAAAGTCTACCGAAATAAAATCAGAATTTCTTGGTCAGTCATGAAAAAAAAGATATCAGCTAAATTTATTGTGTCAACAAGATATATGAGTGCTCAGAAACTTACAGCAACCCTATGGGACATTACAAATTTTCCTTTTGACTTAAGTTGGTCTTTTAGGATATGAAGGATACAATCTGCTGTCTCATTGGAAAGTTCACCTCTGGGCTTCAAAGACTCAGCAAAATCACCCACAGTGGTATGCACTTCGCCATAGTTGACTATTATGTAGCTGAAAAAAGAAAAATGGCCACTTGTAGCAAACAACACATGAAAAAAATGCATACTAAACAAATAAAGAATGAAAAGATAGTAGCATACCTGTTCTTTTTGGATCTACTATGCCTTCCAAATCTTGTTATCTGATTATATGCATCCTGCTCAAATCTGGAGACTGTATATGCATTCCTCTTGTTGTAGTCAATGAACGGTGATTTTTTCCATGCTGCTGGCTTGGTAACCCTTTGGTGACGAACATGTGGAACGGGAGTGATCCCGTCGTCTTTTGCAATGGGCTCCGCTCTGGTCATTTCCTTGTTGACTGCAGGTACAGCAATAGGGTGAACAACATTTTGGGTGTAGGTAGGATCAAGCATAAGGAGCTCCTCATCAGTAATGTACTGGCTGATGAGTGCAGCCTTGGTCTCGTGCTGATCATCCTGGCTTTGGGAGTCAACTTGGATTGGGTTTCCTTGGACACCATGCTCTTGGCTTTCAGAACCAACAATAATGACCCTGCTATCATCCTGAGCTTCTGTTACTTGCTTAACTGTGATGCCATGCTCTTGGACTTGGGCACTTGCCTTTGAACCATAACTTGGAGGGCAGGGGGTAGCTGCAAAGTCCTACTGAAAATCATGCGACGGGGCTTCTTGCTGATATCTTCTTGAGATTGGCTATTGGTCTCCTGAGATGATATATCGCTGATCCACAAGCTAAAAGATGGTGCCTCAAATGACAACCCTCCAAGACTTTTCTCCTTCGTACCTGCAGCTGCAGACTGCAATGGAGCTGGAGGTGCATCCTTGTCTTTGCTATCAGATCCGGTGCAATTGAATGACAGGATGCGTCCAATCTTGTGAGGGCTATCATCATATTGCTGACTAGATGTTGGGGCTCTGTCATGTGTGGTCATGGGCTCATGTGCATGGCTGCCTATTCCTTTGTCCATCTCAGGTTCTTGCATACAAGCTGCCTGCCCTTCAGTGTCAACTTGCACCTTTGCTATCTTGCAATCTCTTGTTTCTTCTATGTCAACAAGTTTCCTCTTCTGAAACTTTATCTTGGATACTGATTCTGCCAACTGGAGCTCAAGGTCTTCTAAAACGTGCTTGTCAGAGATGGTAGTCTGCAGATCCATCACCTTAATGTTCTGTGTCACTTCATTTACAAGATTATCACCTCCCGCAAAAAAAAGATAAAAACCCCATTAAATAACTTGCTGTTTAGTTGTTGTTCAGTAGGGGCAAACACATTTCATTCACATGTAAAATTAAATTATCTTAATAGTGATCAGCAATATAAGAACTAGTAAAATTGAGTTTCAGAAAAAAAGAATAGTTTTCAGCTTAAAAAATCACAAATACTTTTTATTAAATTTCAAATGAATCTGGAAAAAATGTTTAAGGTATTTCATTTAAAAACCTAGCTTATTCAGTTTCAGGTGTGGGTTACTTCCCCCTGTTTTATTAAATTTCTTACAATAGCTACTTCTTATAATGTTGCATGGGCTGGCAAGTTACTTCATGTATGACTGAAAAGTAGCACTAAGTTACTAAATAGGGCAGATCAATACAATGCATGTTACTTTTTGATAAAAAAAAACATTTGAAAAACAAACAGACCTGTGTCAATCTCATTATCCATGATGCTTGCTGCAGGTTGAGTTAGCTGGGTTGGCATGCCCAAGCTAATAAAGCTATGCACCGAAGCTTGTGTACAAAATAATCCTTCATTGTTTACATCCTCGTCAACCAGGGCTTCTTTTCCCTCAGCTTCGGCATCATCTGGGGTTTGTGGGACTTCAGATTCAAGCCCTTGTGGTGGTGAGTTTAGAGTAGTAACATTGACTGCAAAAAAAAGACAATGGACATCCATGGTTAGTTAATTTGTACAATATTCATGAGAAAAGAAGCTCAGTTTATGAGAAATTCGAACTCAATTGATAGGCTTCATAGCATCAACAATACTCTTCTTTATAACACATTGCAAAATAATCAAAAACAGACATATCATAAGTTTTTGGTGGACCATTAGATATGAACTAAAAATGCCTACAAATTGGGGGTATAACAAGTTACTTGTTATAGGGACTGCATAGAGGAAACAGTTACATCCTACTGTAAACTAAGATGGCCATCAGAGGAAGCACCTGTGCTTTGATTTCCTTCCGTGGTCTGAAGATCTTGTTCCTTGTTATTGTCAGTGTCACCAGCAGCAACCTGTTGACCCTTTTGGCTGACCATTGAGGCAACACCACTCTCGCCACCCTTTTGACTATCCGTGGCAGCAGCACTGCTATCTCCTTCCTTTTGAGTGTAAATAACTAGAGCTGCAACATAACAGTCAGAAATTAAAATTTTAATTGGGTCTTGGGAACAAACTAGACTGAAAATAGAAATAGAAACAATAATGAATTGCACCTGTTTCTTTTTCATGCTCTCCGTCGTCACTTTGTTCAGCTTCGCTGACTTCATCTTCTTCCTCAGCATCTTCCGCTTCTGGACCACCTCCTCCTTCATCCTCAAAAAGTTGGTCGTCACTGTCAGTTCCTTCACTATCATCTTGATGACCTCCTCCAATATCAACGCCTTCATTGATGGCAGTGGCTAGCTAGTAGAATCCATGAAGAAAGTTGTTGACTAGCTTTGAGAAACCAGTGCACATTTCTTGCACGACCTTTTTTGCTTTGACCCGTTCCTGCATCAAAAAAAGTGTAGAATTAATTGTTGACACAAATATGTTATGGCGCGCACACAGTTTACAACAACCATTGATGCAAATGCTCACAAAAAGAGTTAAAACTATATACCTGCTACCCAAATCCCTCAGGGACGTGGTTGATGATGAATGCATCAAGGTTCAGTGGGTGTCCAAAGAATAAATTATCTTGCCCAGCAAACTCTGCCTTCAACTGAAAAGAAAAATACGAGGCAAAAAAATATTTAAAAAATAAATTTCAGATGACTAGCAGTTATAAATTTGTGAGGCGGGGAAAAAGAAAGAACACCAAACAAGGTCTGGGATACCTGAAGTGCGCCAAAAGAGCCATCTGATTTAGTATCCATCGCTATTGCTTTCTTGACAAGGCTTGTATTCCATGCACTAACACGGCATCCTCTGGGTGAAATCCTTCGCAAACCAGTTTCCAAGGAATCAAGATACAGGATCTGGAAAAAAAAAGCAGTCATATACATGATATAAAAAGAAGATTAGCAGTCACAAAACAACAATTTCTGATTGGTGAGACTATACATAACAAGTATAGTTATGTTACCTGCAAGAAAGTGAGGCAAGGCTTGAAAGAATGCTTCTTCGGCCCACCTTTCCGACAATCATTGAGCACCCTAAGAACAAGCTCACACCAATTCTTCTTTCCAATCGCAGCAGAATCCACTACAGCAGGGTACAGTCTAGGGCTAACTTTGGTGCTGAAGGTAGGTGTGATGACCGAACAAGCAGCAAGAAGGGTCCAGTTCCTAAGGTACTTCTGGTTAGCTCTTTTATTTTCCTTCAACATCCGCGATAACTGTTTGATTTTCGGGTGGCTGCCCTTTGAAACTCCAAAATCAGCAAGCATAAATGATGTGGCTTCAGCGTCGATCTCGCATTTTATTGTTGTAGCCCCCATTGGGATACCCATGACTCTGTGCACAGATGCTTCTGTAACAGGTATCAATCCTCTTCCAGGGAACACCAATGCTGAAGCTTCTGGATCATAACACTCTAAGAGAAAATGGCACAAATCAGGGAACACTTGGGAGCAAGAACAATTGAGCAGACCACCAAACCCAGCACCATCAATCATTTGTCGCTGATAGTCGGTCATATCTTCGTACAGCTTCACTATTGTCTTCACTATTGTCATGGGGGACCCTCGGTTGTTGTATTGCTGAAATGAGACAAAAAAGAGAGTACAATGCAAAATTAGTGGGGGGGGAGACTAGCAGAAAACAAGGAAAGCTATAAGTCATAGACACAACACAAACCTTGAGATTAATGTTTCTAGATGTTCCCTCATTTTGTTTCTTCATTTTGCTAGCATTGGGTCCAAGCTTGCCCTTCATCTTATAGTTCTGGTGTTTGCTGCCAGATTGCTCACGAGCTCTGCCAGATTTCTTTGGAGGTGACTTCATAGTGGTAAAACTTCACTAGAAAAAAATGTACGGTCATAATTAGTTACTATGTACATTATGCAGACTTAATGCTTGTTACTTATTATGTATTCAAATATATACCTAGTTACTTCCTAGGGTTTTAAGATCAGGGGGGCTGCTATGATAAAACAGGTACTATATTTTTGCTCAATAATTTTTACAACTGATAAACCACATCTATATATCAAACTTCAGATACAATATATATGTGTTTTAATGCGGGAATGTGTAAGAATCTATAAGATACAGGTTGTGAAAGTAATGTAGGTCCTAAAATCCTAAAGTGACCTGAAAAAAGGAATTACTTCCTGTCTAACTCCAAAAAAGCATGTTTAATTTTAAGATTAGGTTACTTCCATGACAAAAAAAACAAAGATTCAGAGTGTTCGTGTAAAGATCTTGTAAATTCCCAGATTATCAACATAAAATAAGCAAGTGCTATGCTGAGACTAATATACTAGTAAAAAAATGAGATGTAAACAATATCAAAAAAAGCATGAATCACCTACGAGTGTGAAGAAAAAAATCCTCTCCTCGCTCCCTCCTCTGCCAGCTACTGGCAGCGATGACTTCTGCGGTCATGTGTATGTGACAAGATGATAAAACATTTTCAGTTAGTATAGGATTATAAAAACAGAAAAAAAAGAACTATACAAAAAACTACAGCCCTTGGCCTGATGATAGAGTCAACCATGTAGTGCCACCACACCGGGGTTACAGCGCACAAGCGATATGGAAAAGATCACTCTGCCCAATCCACTCTGGTGGATTTTTGTCGGCTATGCTTACATGGTTGGAACTATCATTAGGCCAAATAGGTTAGAATGAAAACCTTTAAGCCCCCAAACCCATTTAGATTCCAAGCAAAAAATGCGTCAGGTTACTTGCTACACATTATATCTGTAGTTACAGACTATCAACTAACTTGTTACTTCCTATCTCATGTCAATTAGTGATTAGTTACTTTAAAAAATCATACATATCAATATATGTTACTTCCTGCACCTTATTTTTGTAGTAACAGACTATCAGCTAACATGTTTGGTGCTATCAATTAAATCTGCTAAATCCAGTGCCAAGACAATCACATCTACAATAATGATATAGCGAAAAAGAATATACAATATTATGGTATTCTATAAAGAAAAAACTACTGAATATGCAATTTCAGTTTAATGATGGTTGTATATCATGGTGTATAAAGTATATACCCCCCATGTGTACCTTATCTAACAAAAATATAGCAGGAAGAATAAAAAAGAGTGAAAAATGTAAACACATTGCATCTTCAAGCTACTACTTCATATTTCAGTGCAAACAAAAAGAGAGATGTAAAAGCACGTATCACCTTTTGAGTGTGCAATTCCTCTCCTCGCTCCCTCCTCTGCCACCGGATCCTCAAGGCCCCCTTGACCTCAAGTGGATAAAAGTTAACAAAAATGTGAATCAGATGTTTCTGTTTTAAAATGACTGCAACTAATACACTATAAAAAACTAGGAAAAAAGGTCATAACAGATCCTCTATTTTTTTTCTTAATAAAATTTAGACCAGATCTATATATCAAACTTCAAATCCAATATATATGTGTTCTTATTGCGGGAATGTGTAAGAATAAATAAAGTATACATATTTGTGAAACTGAAAAAAGAATTACTTCCTGTCTAACTCCAATTTTTTAATAGTTACTTACTGCGTGTTTAATTTCACGATTAGATTACTTTCATGACATAAAAAAATAGATTCAGATTGTTCGTATAAAAACTTGTAAATTCCCAGATTATAAACCTAAAAATAAGCTAGTACTATGATTAGACTAATATACTAGTAAAAAATTGAGATGTAAAGAATAACAAAAAAAGCATGAATCACCTTTGAGTGTGCAAAAATCCTCTCCTCGCTCCCTCCTCTACCAGCTACTGGCAGTGATGACTTGTGCGGTCATTTGTGTATGCGACAAAAGATGATAAAACATAATAAGTTAGTATAGGATTTTAAAACATAAAAAAGAACTAAAAGAAATTGCCGGCAACCAAAAAAATGAAAGGATTGTATCAAGTAGAAACAAGTAGTTACGTTTTATTTTGTAAAAAACTGAAATAGTTACTTCTTATGGCGACATGCAGTCTAATGTACATTGAATTTAAGAATTTAATTTCTACACATATGACAGATTTCCAGATAATCAAATGTACCAATATTGGTAATGTTTGTTAGCAAGAAATCAAATTTGTTATAACATTTTTAAGCAATTGCTGACAATTTATAGCCCAAAAAGGTGATGATGGTTTCAAAGACTTATGAAACCCCCGAGTTAAGAAAAAACTAATTCCACAAAATTCAGTTTGATTAGTCATAGCTATATAATCCCTATAATGCACGATAATGTATATCAATCATCATTTATGGTGCTTAGTTGATTAACATATCAACTGAACTATGATATATAAATGAACATCATCAAAAATTGGAGTAAATATGATCAATAAGATAAAAAGTGCACACAAACAGGCGTCACAGAAAATAAGTGGTTGCACTAGTTTTTAACTACAACTCCAACTGCACAATTGCACAAGAAAAATCACACAAAACAGCATGTGTTATTCCTTTCTTCCATCGGTTGCACAGTACATAGTACCTAATGGATAACTACTAAATAACCAAAAAAAGACAGCATAATCAAAACTAATATAGAACCGTAAAGGACAGGATATACTGGAAACACACAAGAAAACCAACAAACAATGATTATGTGAGGGGGGGAAGTAACTTGCATTGGTAAAACAGCAAAGATCACACATGAAAACTGCAACACTATATTTCTGTGCATGTTTTATAGCATAGGCTTGTGGGAAAACAGCCCAAAAAAAGGGGGTAACAGATGCAATTACTTGTAACCTATCATATCTGGTGAACAACTACATGAACCAAATACAGGATAGCGTTTGAACCAACAATGAGAGAGATGAAAAATTGTAGTAACTAGAAAACCCTAACAATATGTCGAAAATAAAGATCTATATGAGATCTTTGGTACTAACCAAAAATCCAGTGACATCTTCAGGTACCAGATGCACCAACTAATCCAACGCCAGGGCAAAATCGAAACAGTAGGGAATGAACACTCACCGACGCGCGAAGTAGATGCGAGACCTTCCAACCGCCGGAACGCCGCCGCCGAGTCGGCTCCACCCTTCGAGATCCGCCGCCGCCGCCGAGACGTCTCGCTCCCTTCGGGACCCACCGCCGCCGAGTCAGATAGCGCGGCCTCGAGTCGATTCGTCTTCTTCCTCTCGCAAAGTCGATGCGAGACCCGCCGCCGAGCCGCCTCCTCCCTTCAAGACTGGTAGCCGCCACCAAATCATCTCACTCCCTTCGGGGCCCGCCGCCGTCGCTGAGTCCGGCAGCGCACCCTCGAATCGCACGCCTTCTTCTCCCCCCTTCTACTTGACGACGACTTCGTGGCCGCCGCTCTAGATCTCCCCGGAGGCCGCCGGAGATTCGTCTCTCGAGATCTCCCGGTGGACGCCGCAACTTCGCCTCTCTCGCTCTGGATTCGCTCGAAGAGGAGATCTCGCCGGAACTCCCTCGGCTCCCTCTCCTCCCCTTCTGAAACTGAGCGGCCACGGGAAATGAGCGGTGAAAAATGAGCGGTCGCTATCTCTTGGCACGGCTCCCAAAATTCAAATCGAGTTCACACGTCCGCCGCGTCCGGGGGGTACAATGACAAGTGGGCCAAATTTGACCAGGGGAGTTGGACGGGCGCGCGCGTGCCATCCGCGCGTCCGATCTGAAAGGAACAGAGATGAGGAGGGGTCTCGCTGGAAGACTAAAAGGAGAGGCCTCTCACCATAGGATTCGCGTTATGCAATACTTTTGTATTGTGATGAAATATTTAATGCTTGTGGTGGATATTCTTATCTATTATGCTTGTTGTACAGAACAAATAACTTACACATGAACAAAGTAATAAAAATACAAGACTCCGTGATCCAAATTCTAAGTATGTAGATTTTGAGTCAAAGTATTCTAAGATTTGGCTGTAAATATATGGAACTATACAATTTGAACACAATGAATTTGATTCTGCAACAGGCAGCTCAGCCTGTTGTCCTCGATCAATCTGTTTTGATCTGGAGTAGCTAGATGACACCGTCGAGATGCCAACACACGACTGTAGGGAGCCCATGTAAACACTGCTGTTTTGAGACACTGTGCAATTATCAACAAGGTTCACCACATGATGAAAGAATCACATACCCTCCAATCTACACAGAACATACAGAGTTGCTGGGATTAAGAGTCAAACACTATGATTTACTTTGTCCCAGTCGTACTAGCAATTCTACCACTATATGATTTAGATCAGCCAGAAATTTGGTGCCGAACATGTGGGAATTCTAATGATTATGTGCTTCTCAGTTAGCCAGCCCACTTTCTACGATCTTGCAGCTGCTCCACTGAAATGTAGTAGACCTGTGAAAATTAAAGAAAAGGTGAAAGAACGACACTGATACATCAAAACATATAGATGATAGATAGTCTGTGAAAATTAAAGAAAAGGTGAAAGAACGGCACTGATACAGAAAACATATAGATGATAGATGGTTTGCAGAACACACTCACATGGGAGTTCAAGAGTAGGAATAAAGTAAATACTGGGATGATTGGAGAAAGGAAATTGGGATACCAAAATCAGAATAGGAAATCTATACATCACTGCTGCCTAGTTTAGCACTACAACTAATTGGATTAGTCGCAGCTTGTGGTTTTATGATCCAATGCATGCAATTTAACTTTAAATCAATCTTTAACAAAAATCTCATAGGTTAGGTAACCAACCATATAGGTACAATCAATACAAAGGCATTTGCTCAAACACAGAGTGTGCATCAGCATCAAAGATAGTTTAATGGTGGTGGAAGTCTCATGAACTGGACTATGTGCAAACTCAGCGAGACGCCATAGCAGCCTTTCTAATTCTTTCGGTGACAACGTGCATGGAGCCAAGGGCTCATGCAGATTCTTCTATGGTCAAGCGAGGATATCACAGCGCTTCATGATATCTCATCTAGAAAATTTAGGCCTGGGAATCAGGTACAAACAACATAGCTTTTAGTCCCAAGCATGTTGGGGTATGCTAGAGATAAAACCCGAAAAGAAATAAGAATAAGGGAAACACAAAACGGCACAAGACAGAAGGTAGAATTAGCGGTAATAATAAAAAAAGGCCTGGAAGTAAGCTAATCTATCACAAAAAATGAAAATTATAGGTTACTGCTATACCTGGATTCTTGAGAATTTCAAAAAACTAAACAAAGATTGATATACAATTAATAAGCAGTTCTACTTCCAAAAAGGTTACCAAATCTGATATGCTAAGTTGGGCATCCTTCCATGCTTTCAAGAGTTAAAATACATCATATTTAAGGAAACAAACAATTTGGTATCAAGTCTTCAATTTTTGATCAAGCATTCGCCTCTCCTTATCTGTTCTGAATTTTTTTTATCAGCAGTTCAGCACTATGTGCCTCCACATCTCCTTATCTGTTCTTTTCTTTTTAAATAACATTCTCAGTCACCAGTTTCCATCTCAACCGAATTGGCCTATATACTGAGTTCTCACAAATATTTTGCACAGAATTTCAGATACAAGACATCTAAATTATACAAAGCAACAGATATTTGTATGTAGCACAATGTACTGAGGAAACCATTTACTGTGTAACAATTAGAAACCATAATTCTCAGGGACCACATGCCCAAAGTTCAACATGCATAATTGGAGAGGACGGGATAATGATAGCAAATCAGCAACCTACAAAAAAACTAGTTCAGTTAGCAAACCATGGAACCAACACTCTGATCAACTAGTATTCAATAAATAATTAATCACAAGAAACAATGGAACCACAAGCCATTGCCGAGCTCTTTACCCAGAAGCCAAATTGGCACGGACTAATCATGGAGTTGATCAGACCATCTACAAACTTCCAATACAAATAAGAAAAATTTTGACCTCAAGGGAAAGGTGACGGATCGGAGACTAACTCCGACACACTTGTATAAACACGGATTGTGAGATGAACGATTGGCATCTGCTTAGAGCTGGTAGGCGCCACCATAGTTATCTTATTTGTTTTACGAAGCCATACCACGTGAAAGAATCTCAATCGGTATTTAGTAACTAGTGTAGCTCATCTGCTCAGAGCTGCATGATTTCAGTTGAGATAATTCTAAAATTTAATCAAGAAAAATTATTATCGCTACAGGAAAGAAGTGGCATGTAATATTATATACCGAAAGGAAGAAGCATGCATCAAGCTTTGGTGTCTGCCTCCGGCAAAACATATTTTCTAATAGTTGGGAATTACAAAAAATGATTAGCAATCTGGAATACATATGACTATATGAGAAGCACATGGATGTCAATACCCCTGGTCCTGTATCGATGTGAGGCGTGGTCTCCACTCTCCACCCCCAATATGCAACGAATCAGGAAATTAGGAGTGGATGGAACTAAAAAATTACTTGTTGATTCAAAGAAGGGAAATCCATATGTGAATGAAGGGGAAAACCTGTAGTACTTCGTCAAAACGTCTGGCAGGGAAATCCCTGCCAGTGAGTACATCAGCTTGACCATTGATTTATTCATCTGCTGTGCAAGCAGGTGTGCCCCTTGCAAAATTTAATTATTTAACCGAATCATTATCACGAAATCTTCACCACTAACGTGGGCAATCAAGCAAGAGCTGGGGATCGAATGAAACTGAGAAAATTGGGGCACCTGACTCACTGGAGGACATCGATGAAGCATGACCCGAAGAAATACGCCGCGAGGAACAGCAAGCTACCAAAGAGCCACGGAGATGGGTCCCTGGGCCGTCCAACGCCAGTGTGGCCGCCACCGTCCATCTAGAGAAGGGAAAGCAAGAACCGTTGTCACCGATCCAGAGAAGATAAGCCGCCGCCGACAACGGCAGTAATGGCGTCGAAATCGGAGACCGTCGCCGACGGCGTGAGCTTTGGAATCGGGAGGCGTATGGAAAGGAGAGGTGCTTGGGCCGACGGTGACCAAGCTCCGGCGGGCAGATTGGGTATCCGGGGGCGAGGGGGTCAGCGTGGCGTCGATGCGGAGGAGGAGAGCGGGTGGTGGCAACTGAAACGCTGAATGGGTGGAGGTCAACACCCACGATCTTCTATTCACGAGCGGAAAAAAACTGAAAAAAAGGAAAATTCGGAAACAGAGTGCGAGGTGCGAGCCTGGTCCGGCGGATCAGCGTGTGGATTGGTTGGAGGGTGGCTCGGGTATGAAATATTATTCCATACCCAGGGTATAGAATATAAATACCATATGTATATATATATATGACTCTGCTATTTGGTACCCAAGGTACCGAATACTTATTCAGTACCCGAGCCATCCCGCGAGCCAAGCCACGGCCGCCCGTCCCAACGCACTCCCCTCGCGCCCGGTTTTTGCGTGCGTGATGCGGCAAACCGGCCGTTCGTTGCTCAGAAAAAAACCGGCGCCCCTCATATTCCCACGAGGATTGACGGGTCCATCCAGGACACGTACGTGGTTGGTGGCTAGGTCCAAGAAGCTAAGATGTAGGTGCAAAACCCCGTTACTCCAGTTCAACACACGACACACCGCACATGATTATGGCATTGGATCCTGGTAGAAGACTGGACAGCTCGACGTATTAGCTAAGATGGATGTAGATGAAATTAGGACAAGGCGACGAGTTGTTCTTAGGTTGCTGGCATGCTTGCTCGTATCCTCCATCAGGCCTACTTCCATCTAAGATGCCGCAGCGTGTGCACCCAAATAAACCTGTAAAATTAAAAGCATGTAAATAATAATAAAAAACTCCATTGGGGTATATTGGAGCATTACTTGGCAGAAAGATTATGCAAGACTTCATATAAGACATATAAGCTGGTCCATTTTTCACAACGAAATTAAACAAGTTTCAATACCAGAAACATTTATGAATCAGTATGATAACTAGCTAAACTGATCTAAAAATAACGCAGACATGGATTTTCAGGTATGGATGATGCAGCTGAAAAAGGAGAAAACAAAAGGATCGATCAGTCCTATTTTATATTAACTGGTGACACACAAAACAAAGCAGCATCAAGAACACCGGATCCAAATAAACTAGGTTTGAAAAACTGCTTGTGCGAGGATATAATCATGGAAGAGTAAACACACAAACTTTTAAAGCGAGAGCTCCATCATACAACCATGGCAGAATTATCTATTAGCTCCACTCTCATAATCAAAATAAGGAACCGAGATCAGGCATAGAAACACATTATCAAAAACAAGCAATTACTAAGGGCTTGTGTACGTATATGCACAAACTAGCAGGACTGTTAACATAGAATTACCGAAGGTGTAAACTAATTAAACATGTTAAGCATGCCTTTGTATAAGGAACAAATAAACAATTTTCATAATAAATTGACCAATCAACAAGAGATGAGAATCAAATCAACTCTCATATGATCAACATACTGGAAAAAGAGATGTTTCTTCTGCCTCGCCCAGGCTCCCTCAGTCGGGTCCTCCACAACATAGTATATTGGTCCAAAACAATTCTCACATATATGGACATTAGAGAATCAAACCAAATCATGTGCCCTCCTAGTTTCATATTTGGATTCATGTGGTAAGCCTCTTCCTGGTGAACAATCGTGTGCACGAACAATTGTGCATCTCAGTTACCGGAAGAAATAAATTGTGGATTCCAATACAAGTATACACAAATTCATCGATACAAATTATCACCAGTATATTTAAAAAGCTAGTGACGAGTACACACCTTAGGAATCTGACACAAAACACATTGTATATTTGAACATGTATTAATCTTTACAAATGAAAATCAATTCCATAAAAAATTGTACAACATAAATCTCAAGTTATTTGGACAGGTATAGACACCGAACTAGCAATCAAGCTGAAACGAGACTAAAGAAGCAAGCACTCCAAATCAGCATCTGAAGAAACAATAAGCTATAGGTTGAGATTCTTTGATTTCAGAATACATAGGTGCATTTTGAAAGAAAAAAAATCTCACAACAACCCAAATATACAGAGGTACCTTACAAAATTTTTCCTCTTTAAAGCATAGTGAGAAATGCTATGCCTAGTTTAGCACTAAATCTAACTGGATTAGTCACAAACTTGTGGATTTATCATCCATGCATCCAATTTAATTTAGAATCAATGTGCTACTGTTAAGGCTAAAACTCCTATGTTCTGGGGAAATTAATACTGGAGCATTTGTTCAAACACAGTGCACATCAGCATCACTGATATATAATGCATCGGTCAAAAACACATAAACACAACAGGAAAGAAATGGTGGTTGTTGGAGCTGTCACCTGGTTGCCCCATCCACTGAATTGCACATATTCCCATAGTTGGCCTTCTACTGAAAGGATTGCAAGACAAAAATGTAGTACATTAAGAAAACCGAGTAACTGAAATACATGTGAAAGATAATCTTCAAAAAGGGGGAAAATGAAGACCTAATACTAACTATTTGCTCGCGACATTCTGTTATGGAATATGAAAAATAAGAACAGGGATATAAAAATAAGAACACAAGAATAATAGTCGCATACATTGGGACAGGGTCTTGCACCATGGGGGGATTATATTGAGTAGTTATAGTAAACTAAGTACCCGAATAGCTCATGCACATGGTATGGCGTTGAAAATCACAACAATCCGTAAGAAATTATACATTTTGAATGCACATAGCACCTAGTCTTCATCACACAAAAGCACATTGACTGTACAATAATTTGCCAAATGTCTGTTGTTAAAATTAAATTGAAATATCTATCCACCAATTAAAAAAATCTACACGGCAATTTGCTAGCTAAGTGGGTAATCATAACTCTGGCAAGAGGATGTGATGACCTACAACTACCGAGAGAAGTCGGAATCAGGAAATAAATAGGCCTCCCCTATTCCAGCGTATAGAAGATATCTAGCAGTAGCACCTGTACCTGAATTCCATAGGAAAGAAATCCAAAAACATCCTCATGCACATAAGCACAAATTTTTTGAATCTTTGCACTAAATTTAGGATGGGCGCACAGATTGCACTAACCTGGAGCTCCCTTCACGATGGAGGACATCTGCAGAGTCACTGAGCACTTGCGGCCTTGCGGGCCGCGAGTCAAGCAGCCACCGCTGGATCACTGAATCGTCGCACGGAGGGATTGGTGCCGCCTGCCGCGCACTGGGGAAGAAGCCAGGGGCATCAACCACACATCCTGGGGATAGCAACACGGATCAGATTTTGTACACAGAAAAAAAATTGGAGGCCATTCGCATCAACGCAATGCATACCTGCCTTCTCACCTGGAGGACGGAGCCCACGACGGCTGCTGTCGTGCGGGGAGGGGATGGCTCCGCCTCGATTTGGTCGTCAGGTTGGCAAAATCGGTTCGCCCACACGCCCACGACGAGGACCCTATCAAAGACTGGAGGTATATATCCCGTAAGGAGAAGGAATCCGCAGCCGTCGTCGCGTGGAGGGGATGGCGCCGACGGTCGTCATCGGTCAACAAGCTCCCGGTTGCAGCTTGTAGCACCGTCCAGCAGGCCCACCCTCGGATCTGAGCGCCAGGGAGTGGACGAGGAAGCTGCCGCAGGAGCACTGTCACCAAAGTGCCGGCGAGGGGAGGAGCCGGTGCTGCAGAGGGCTGGCGGCGATGTGGAGCAGAGGACGAGAGGGACGGATAGATGCGGTCGCGGGCGGAACCGTAGATGCGGTAGGTTGACCCACGATCTCCGTCTCCCCACCCAGTAATTTTAGAAAAAAATAAAAAAACATTAATAAAAACCGGCGAGGGACGCGCCAGACTGGGTGGGTGTCGGGAGCTCGCGCGGTTGGGCGTATGGGCTCGGTACTAAATACTATTTAGTAGTCAGGGTACTATATAATGTACTACCTCCGTTTCAGATTATAAGTATTTGTTGACTTTTGTTGATCACGTTTGACCATTCGTTTTATTAAAAAAATTTATGAAAATATTATTTATTTTGTTATGACATGTTTTATCATCATATATATTTTAAGTATATCATAATTGTTTTTATATTTTCATAATTTTTTTGAATAAGACGAATGCTCAAACGTGCACCACGAAAATCGAAGAATACTTATATTTTGGAACGGAGGGAGTACCTATATATATATATATATATATATATTCATACCCGAGCCAGCCCACCCGTGCCCCGCGGCGCCGCTTAGTCCGCTTCGCTGGTCCCGTTTTTCCCCAGCGGTTTTCCTGGACGGATGGATGCACAAAACCCGATGTTTTTTCTTTCCGGACTCCACGTTTCGTCGACTCACGGTTTGATTTTTTTTCTTCCGGACTCCACGTTCTGACTCACGGGTGTAGATGCGTTTTTTCAGATGCGTGTTATGATAGTTTCTCAAATTTCCTTGTGGTCGGTTCCCAAAAATCCTTGTGTTCGCTGTGATTTATATCAAATGTCTTTGCTGTAGTGCATTCACCAGAAGTTTAATAGAGGCAAATGAGTATTTGAGAAGATGTACAAGGCATGATTTCAGGAGATAGATATCACTGCTCATCACTTGAACTACGTCTATCACAATTGGGTGCATTGAGTGCAGCTAATTCTCGAACCAATATGAGAGCAGCTAATTTGTTCAACATAAATTGGTCAAAAAGGGAAGCATGTAGGTACAGCAACACAAATCTCGTTAGAATACATTATATTTGTGAACAATATTCATATGAAAAAGGACATGGAGCTGAACAAGCTCGTCAGGCAACTTGTTGACACTATTTTCTGATTGAAAAATAATGCAGCACTTCAGCCCTCATCTCTACTGCTCGAGCCTGCAAAAACATACCAAACCAACATTTGATAAATTGGTGCAATTTTTAGACATGTATATGGAATGGTATTTTCGGTATACTGTGAGTTGATCAAATTATACCATCTCAGGACACTACTAGTGTGATGGCAACCAAAATACCAGGACATGTAATTGAATCTTCTTAGGCAGCATATTAATTGAAGTGCCTTAGTTTAGAATCTTGCCACTAAAACATTGGTCCAGCCAAACAAATGTGAGTTCCTTTCAGACACAATTGTGAACCACAATCACATTTTAAGATATTGATACTGCAATGTTAACATTCCTGAGTATATGATTGGCAGGATAAAAGGCATAAAAGATAAAATCTGGTGTCAAATAAGTGGCATAAAAGATAAACATGGTGTCAAATAAGTGAGGTAATTTTCTATAGGGAATAAAGATTAGTTTCGATGTCATATAAGGAATTCTTTCAATTAAGTTGGAATGTCATTGGGTAGCATCATTGACCAAGGCTAAACTGTTAAATGTTCCTTAGTGTGCATAATTTAATTACACCGTGAGGAATGCAAGGGAGATGACAGGTAGTACCAAAGCTTTGGGGGCATAAGTGAGCCATTCATTCTGGTAAAGTGGTAATCGAAAAAGATGTCCAGTGTGAGCTGATCATTGGCGTGCCAGCCGGTGATACATCAGAATATCCTTGACCTGAAAAGAAAATGACAATGCTACTATCAGTGAATCTGAGTCTTTACAGCTGAAAATTCTAAGGAGTCTTTGCAACTGAAAGTGCAATTACTAAAAAAGAATGTTTTTAATTCAGGTTGGTATACTCAATAGTAGACACCATATCTTTCACTGGGATCACCACAAAATAGTGCATAAAGAATAACAAAATATTAACAAAGTATCAAGAACCATAGTGCTAACTCCTTCCAACATCCCTACCATATGAACATTCTGAAAATCATATCTACTTGCACATCACGTAAATTAGTTGAAACTCCCGTGAGCATTCAGTCAAACAAATCAAGGGAATGGATGCTCCCTTGGATGAGCTGGTGCTGATCCTAGTGCCGCAGGAGAACCGCCATGTTCTACCCTTCGGAGAAGTTGTTGCCGATGCATCAGGTTTCATGGCCGTGAATCCGTGATGCTGTGGCTGCTGCCATGTAACCTGACAAGAACTGTCACACGCTACTCGAGTAAGACGAACCTGTAAATTCAATAGCATACAAGATCATACAAGTTTTTGATTCAATTTGGACGCCCAACAGTTCCTAACTTCCTTTTACTCCCTTGGGAGCATTTCCTACAGCCACAAAAATAGGAAACAAAACATTGCAGCTTATAGCTATATCTAATTCTCAAGATGGTTGTTAAAAGGATTTTTATTCGAAAAGACAATAAAGACTGGACAGTGAATCTATAGTTTATTGTAATAATCTCATACCATTTGTAGCTAACTGAGTCATGAGCACAGATTTCAAGAGTAAATTTAAGAAATACATCTACAGCTGGTCCAGGGGATGAAAGATTTGTTTGGATTGATATGAGATGACTCTGAAAAGCATATAGTCACTAATGGAAAGAAAAAAAATTAGTGCAAGCTAATCCAAAAAAAATCAAGCCTTTATCCACCTCCATCAACATATTTTACAATGACCACATATAATTCACAATTAGAAAAAAAATAATTAACAAATCCTAAATCATTTGACAGGAGCATGGAGGGGCATTCTGTTCAGCACCCAGCATAACTGTGAGGCTCAAGGATGATTCAAATGTGACCTCCTCAAGCATGAAACCATGCCACCACCTACTCACCGTATTATTTTCTAAATGGCAAAACCAATTATTTTCTAAATGTTGGTCCACATCAATTGTATTAACAAAATGTGAACAAATGATTCTGCAAGAACCAATTCATCTAGTTATGGTCATGAAAGATCAGTACTTTGCAATTTGCATACCTTGAATTTACGAGAGAGTAAATAGCATTTTTATTTGGACTCAAAGTCTCTGACAACATTTTACAATGTCAATGTGGAACCACTACTAGAATGATGTAGGAGAACTAACACTGTAGAGAATGGGCGCCTAAAGCAGTTGCCTGAATTCTGAAGAATGATCTATCCCTTGAAGCAATGAAAGTCTACTGTCCTGTATTTCTTTTTTGAAGAAAATAAATTTGAGCAAACTGCAGACATAAAACTAGTTTGAATAGGGCAGTCTAGACAAAATTGAAGCAGAAAATTTCCAGAACAGAGAGGGCAAATACTCCCTTTTTCCCACCACGCCGCTGCTTCAGGTGTCAAACCTGTTCAGACAATCCCAAGCCTGCTAGGACACTGTCTGCTTGCTAAAGTACTGCTGCTTGGGCGAGTAAAAAAATTTAAAAATAGGATAAAACAGATGTGATCCCAGCCCCCTCCTAAATCCCCCGATCACGAAATCCCAGAGGAGCATAACCTAATATTGGGAAAAAAAACAAGCAGAAGCATCCAATTTCTGCTGCCTGGAACACCATCCATGAAGGACCCAGTGTTGGGGAGAGATAGCAATGCCCGGAGACTGAGGTTGAGGACGACTGTGAACGAACCAAACTGATAAGGAAAACGCTATTGCATTGTACAGATCTAATGAATTTAATGAATTAGCACGTAGATCTACGAAGACTGAATGACCAAGTATGAATTGGAGGCTTACAGAAAGCGAGCAACGGGTCTAAGACAAATTCTAACAAAAGGATGTGCAAACATTTAATCTGAACAGATCAATCGAACGGAGACACAGGTGTGCGGCGTGCTGTGCGTCGAGGCGTTGGGGGTGGGGGGAGTTGGTGGAGGAGCTGCCGCCGCAGGATACAAGTGCCTACGGGGAAGATGCAGCGGTGGGCCAGTCAGAGCAGACGGGACGAACTGGGCGGTGCAGAAGCCGAAGAAGATGGGTCCTGGAAGCGACGGAGGTGGCGGAGGAGGAGCGGTAGAGGCGAGGCGGCAGGGGGGGCGGGATGGAGCAGCGGCGGCTGGGATGGAGGAGAGCGGACGCGACGGATTGGAATGCGGGCGGTGGCACGAAAGCTTGCGGGGTGGAAGAGACCCACTCATCGGATGTCTCATTTGAAGTAACCTCCTCCCTCCTGCTCCCTCGGGGGCATCTCTGCACTCCCCTCTAGGACACCCCTAACAGCGGCGACGGCGACCGGATCCGCCCCACCGTGGCGCTCCGGACTCCGGCAGCGGCCGGATCCGGTGCCACAGGGGAGGAGCAGCACTGCAGGGGGAACAGCAAGGTGACGAAGAGCCACGGAGGAGATGGATCCCTGGGCCGTGAAACGCCAGCGTGGTTGTCGCCGCGGATCCAGAGAAGGGGAAGCAGTAGTCGCTGCCGCCGCCGCTGACGGCAGTGGCGTCCAAATCGGAGACCGTCGCCGACGGCGTCTAGAGCTTGGAGTCAAGATGCGGATGTAAAGGGGAGCTGCGGGTTGGGAGCGGCAGCGACTGGCGACTGAGATCGGGAGGCGTGGGCGGCGGAGGCGGTGGCGGAACGGAGGCGCAGGACGGGGGGCAGCGTGGGCGGCGGCACTGGGAAAGGGGTCCGACTTGAGAGGAAACTGACGCAGGACGTGGGAGGACCGAGGAAGAAAAACCAAAAAAACCCAAAAAAGACCGGACTGGGTGCGGGAACCGGACGGGGTGCCGGAGAGCAGGTTGCGTGTGGGAGGTTCGGAGGTGACTCGAGTATGGAATAGTTATTCCATATACTCAAGGTACAAAATATAAATACCATATATATATAATATATATATATTATATATATATACACATACAATTATATTATACAGTACTTTGGGTACTGAATAATATTCAACACCCGACCCATACTCTGACCGACCTTCCCACGCACGCAGGCGGCACTCGGTTCCTGCATCCGTCTGGTTTTTTCGGTTTTTTTCTTCCATCGGTCATCCCCATCCCACGTTCGCATATCGTGGGTCCCACAAAATGCGGCACTTCCCTGAGCCTAATCTGTTCCGCCGCCGCCCACGCCCCTCGTCCTCCTGCGCTCCCGTTCCGCCACCGCCGCCGCCCACGCCCCGCCGGCCTGTGGAGAGTCGGAGATCGACGGTTTTGCGCGATGGCATCACTCTGTCCCTCTCGTGCTTGGATCCACAGCGCCGCCGCCCGCCGCCACTGGCAGGCCCTCTGCAGCGCTGTCTCCGCCCAGTCGAAATCGCCCTTCCACCATATCACGCACACCTGGAGCTGCATGACGACGATGGATGCAGAGCGGAGCCACCATCACGGTCCATCGACCGAATAAGCAGCGGCGGAGACATCCAGGCCCGGCGGCAGCAAGATTCGTCGGTGATCTACTCCAGGTGGGTGGCCCAGGCGCCCAGCGAACGAGACAGCGCGAGCTGATCCCGCACGAGGGAGGAGCACATGTTACGGTACCAAATCTTTCAACTATTCATTCCCCTTCCCCTGTTTTATCTGGACCGTGCTGGTGGCGGGATGTGATGTGCTGCTGGATTCCCTTGAAGGTGTCCCTGGCTCAGATCGACGGGATGACCTCGGCGTCAGCTACTACAACGCCAGCCAACCCCTGTGCACACCTGCAGCGAGGACAATTCCTAGTGTTCTACTCTGCTACTGCGAGAACAATGGCAGCAGTCGTGCTGCTCCCCGGCGTACTGCTGAGAATGCCTAAGGTCATGATATTCCTCTGATGCTATTGATCTTGCCTCTCATTATGGTGCTATTAATTCTATTTCAAATTCCAATTTATGCTCTTACGTGCAGATCTAACACCACTAAGGAGATGCATCTTATTTCCGTTGACAATCCTTCTGCAAGGCAATCACTGTTTTGCAACTACATCTTTGGTATTGATTAAATTAGTAGAGATTTCCCATCTCGCAATCTATTGCCTCTGTGGCTTTTCTGGATATTCTTGCATGCATGCATGCTATTTCCCTTTTCCTTGTGATGCAGTCTTTCTGACAGATGCATGTTTGCAATGCCAATTATCCCAAAAATACCATCTCAATTCACCAATTTGCAATGACATAATTATTCTGGTCATGTTGATTCATTCTTTTCTGTATAAACAATGCCTTTTTTGCAGTGTTTTTCATGTGAGAGCTCTTTGATTAGATTAAAATAACTCTACTACACAATGAGCTCAGTAGGAAAATTGATCCCACTGAGCTAAAATTGATACTTATTTGTTGAAACTGAGCTCAATAGAATAAAAAGATCATGCTCTTTTGAAATGAATTGGTGAAATTATTCATAAAGTAGACTTCAATGGAAAAGGTTGTATTCCTGTTACTCTGTTTCTGTTAAGAAAATTGCTACTGCCTGCTACTATTGATTGACTGAAAAGCGGTAGTTCATTATTTTAAAACTGAGCTATATAATTCTGCATCTGTATTGTTTATCTTGTTGACAATTGCATGCTTGAGTAGCCAGATATAGTGGATATTCAAAGGATATTTTTCCTAAACATTTTCTCATTATTTTGCTATCTAGCTAGTGAATGTTATACCATCATTCATTGCATTTTGGCTATCTTTCATCCAGGATACAGGGGATAGTGCTCTGAGATGGTACAGTTTGATGAACTTACAATATACTGAGTACTACTGCATCCACACCATACAACTAAAGTTTTGTACTAATTCTAGTATCGTTTTGTTGATTTTGGATATTTAGGTCTACATATATGCCGACAGTTTTATTACTAGGTTTCCCTTGCTTTACCATTACAAAGATATTTCAGGTGTTGGAATTAATGACTTTCAGACCTGTGTACTAATTAATGACTTTCAAACTTGTGTACTTTGGTTTAAAATAAAGATATCTCAGGTTTTGGAGTGGCTTTCAGATCAGTGTGCAATGATTTAAAATAATTTACATCTTCAGTTCAGCTAAGTAACATTGTATTATTCATAGGTCCTATTTACATGTGGAATTTGCAGGTGTTTATTCTTGCATGTATTTTAATGTTAGTTAGCACAACATTTCTAGTCTTGTTAGCCAACTTTTAGGCAAACGAGTACTCGACCAAGCTGCTGTGACGATGAAGAGCTTTGGCCTCATAAGAAAATATGGTGGGAAGACATCTGAATTTATTGTCTCTCTACATGCAGTAGAATTTGGATGCAGCTACAAAAGGCCATAGCGACGATGCTCTACAAAGTTATCTAATGGAAACTCTATTTGCAAAGCAATGTAGTCAAGATATTATTGCCATGTAGTCAGAAGTCTAAAGCACGATACCCAATATTTGTCCATTATCATGAATGTTTCTAATAAATTTTGTACAAAGAAGTGTATTTGTCTCTTCCAGTTTACAAAAGAAATTTCTGCAAAGGTCGAGTTTGAAGTGCAATTCCAATATGATTTTTGGTTTATTTATGTCAAAGTACAAATTATTAATTCATATGCCTATGCTCGAAGCTGAGTTTTCATCACGCAAACCATCCATTAAACAATGAACTCCAGGATTTTCTGAGTAAAATGAAATGTTTTCATCATGAAACAA
Source organism: Cenchrus fungigraminus (assembly GCA_036936925.1). Taxonomy (NCBI): domain Eukaryota; kingdom Viridiplantae; phylum Streptophyta; class Magnoliopsida; order Poales; family Poaceae; genus Cenchrus; species Cenchrus fungigraminus. The sequence continues at coordinate 90,381,084 of CM072776.1, read as the reverse complement.
CAACTATTCAAACCATAAAGTCTGAAATTTTATCCAGTAATACATACCCACCATGTGAGGATGACGGGCTGGGGACATGCGCGGACGAAAAGAAAAAAGGGGAAAAAGCGGACAAAAAGAAACCGGTAAAAAACAGACCAACCAAGCTGAAGGAAAAAACGGTGCGGGGGGCACCAGGCGCGGGACGAGGGTGGCTGGGGCTCGGGTATCAAATAGTTATTCAGTACCTTAGGTACCAAATAGCGGAGTCTGACATATATATATATATATATATATATATATATATATCGTGGAAACATTTCATACTATCATTCACAAGACTTTCCTCATTGTTTCCAGCATTGTCCTCATTATTTGCTGTTGTGTCCTCGACGGGGGCGGCATCCTCCTCAGTCGGAGGTATGTTCAAAAACATGTCCGCCTGACTACACTCCTCGTCGGTGAAAGTTGCAATGGTATTTGTACCACTAGCAATAATGTCGGCCATAAGGTTGTCATTGTTGTCATCCACCTGGAATAAATAAGAATTTTCTAAGAATTTCTGGAACAAACAAGAATTTGCTATGAATTTCTGGAACAAACAAGAATTTTATAAGAATTTCTAGAATAAACAAGATTTTTCTTTGCATATCTAGAATAAATAACAATATTCTAAGAATTTCTAGAATAAACAACAAATTTTTATGAATTTCTGGAATAAACAAGATTTTTTTATGAATTTCTGAAATAAACAACAATTTTCTAAGACTTTCTAGAATAAACAAGAATTTACTATGAATTTCTAGAATAATCAAGATGTCTCTATGAATTTCTGGAATAAACAAGAATTTACTAAGATTAGTTTGAATAAATAAGAATTTTCTTTGAATTTCTGGAATAAACAACAATATTGTATGAATTTCTGGAAAAAAACAACAAGTTTCTATGAATTTTTAGAATAAACAAGAATTTTACTATGAATTTCTGGAATAAATAAGAATTTTCCATTAAACTAAGTCGAAATATTTCTACTAACTTGTGGACGAACGATGCTTGTCGACGGCGGTGCCGCGAGGGAGAATGACGGAGGTGATGGGAAGTCACTTGTTCGAGCCGACGCGGCAGTCGTCGGGTTCGGAACTATCAAACTATGAAATTGCGTATTAGATAAACAATTAAGAACACAAATACACAAATAAGAATTTTGGTCCATAGTCGTAGGTGTCAAAACTAATAATTTATATGTATGACTATATACACAAAAATATACAAAGCATTACAATGTATTTCTAATTAAATTTTCTTTCCATTCCTATAAATTTAAAAATTTTCATGCATATCTACGAAATTTTTATAACTATACATATCAATTGATAAACTAAATCAAATAAATTAAAAAATAATTAAAAATGCTTGCTGATGTAAGTATTACACGGGCTTGCGTCAGTAAGGGAAAACTCCAGCGTGCGCGCGGCCCGGCCGGCAATCAGCGCACGCACGCACGCCGGCCGGCAGCCGCACGGGGGGCCGCGGTAAGCGGCGGCGGCGGCACGGCGTACCGGTCGGGTTGGCCGGCTGGTACGGTCGGGGAGGGGTGGCGCGTGGAGGAGAGGGGGACGCCGCCGGCCGGTGCCGCGGTGGGGAGGGCAGCGCGTCGGGGAGGAGATGCGCATCGGTGAGGGCCGGCGCGTCGGGGAGGGCCGAGAGACGGCGCGTCAGGGAGGAGCCGCACGGCGGCGCATCGGGGTGGGGGCGCATGGACGTCGGCCGAGCCGGCCGGCGGCGGGAGAGGACGGCAAGGCGCGCGCGTCGGGAAGGGGCGGTGCGTCGGGGTGGGGCCGCGCATCGGGGAGGGCGCGGCGGCGCGCGTCAGGGAGGGGCGTGGCGAGGAGGGCGGCGGTGGCTGCAACGACGACGGAGACGAGGCGGTGATTTGGGGGCGAAATGCGGCTAAGTGCCAATCTGGAAGGCGATGCGGCTTATATACTCCCCCACCCCTTTTGTCACGGGTGGAGTTTCCAACCGAGACAAAAGTCCCTTTAGTCTCGGGTTGTGTCACGACCCGAGACTAAAGGCCCCCTTTTGTCACGGGTGGTGTTACGACCCATGACAAAAGGGGTGTTTCGCGCGGGAGTCCCTGAAGGCAAATTTTCACCTTTTAGTCCCGGGTGCTGTTACCACCCGAGACAAAAGGGGGTCCTTTTGTCTCAGCTGGTAACACCACCCGGGACTAAAGCGCAATTTTGCGCGGGAAGTTAACATTTCTCTTTTCCTTCCTCATTTTTCTCATTCCTTTTGCTTGGAACATTTTAAAAAATCGTTAGTTAAAATATTTGTGACATGCAAAATTATATTAAGTTAAAAACAAAAAATACCTACTTTTCTATGCACATATTAATTCAAGAGTTGAAACAATTCTTTCTAATTTTTGTTTACAATTTTCATATATATGTTCTAAATGCTGGGCAAGCAGGCATGCTTCATTTGAAACAACTAAAAAAACTCAATTGAGTCGGTTTATGCATCATTAATTGAATCGACTGATAAATGACTTTGTGTCAAAGTTTGACACCATTCCGGATTTTTTCATGGGTGGACTCAGGTCAACGTTTAATTACCGGGTGATGTCGCCGGAAAATAAATTAAATTGAAAATATTAGTAAACCAACTCAGAAAAATCTCAAAATTGGTGAGTACTTCGTGAACATGTTGATGATTTGAAGACAATACGTGAGTTCATAGATATGTGTTTCAAGTACTGGTTTAAATGTTAGAAGCTGACATATATAGCGCACGTAACCTCCAGTACCGACGGAGCAAACTGTTCAAATAAGATGTCGACATTCTCTCTCTCACTCTCTAGAAAAGGTGTCTAAGAGCTAGTATATATATGCTGGAGCTGGCCTCCTGAGAGGTGTCACCGAAAACACTATGCTTGGGCAGCTTGCTCCAATCGGTACTGGAGGTAGTGCAATATATGTTTGAATGCATGGTATTCATCAGAATCCCTGAGCGCAAATTCAATTACATTGAAAATAGTACCAAACCAACTCAGAATGATAAACATGCTTACTGAACATGTTGATGATTTGAAGACAATACGTGAGTTCATATATATGTGTTTCAAGTACTTGTTTAAATACTAGAAACTGACATATATAGCGCATGTAACCTCCAGTACCGACGGAGCAAGCTGTTCAAGCAAGATGTCGACATTCTCTCTCTCACTCTCTGGAAAAGGTGTCTAAGAGCTAGTATATATATATATATGCTGGAGCTGACCTCCTGAGAGGTGTCACTGAAAATTCTATGCTTGGGCAGCTTGCTCCTATCGGTACTGGAGGTAGTGCAATATATGTTTGAATGCATGGTATTCATCAGAATCCCTCTAAGCGCAAATTCAATTAAATTGAAAATAGTACCAAACCAACTCAGAATGATAAACATGCTTACTGAACATGTTGATGATTTGAAGACAATACGTGAGTTTCATATATATGTGTTTCAAGTACTTGTTTAAATGCTAGAAACTGACATATATAGTGCAAGTAACCTCCAGTACCGACAGAGCAAGCTGTTCAAACAAGATGTCGACATTCTCTCTCTCACTCTCTGGAAAAGGTGTCTAAGAGGTAGTATATATATGCTGGAGCTGACCTCCTGAGAGGTGTCACTGAAAACACTATGCTTGGGCAGCTTACTCCTATCGGTACTGGAGGTAGTGCAATATATGTCTGAATGCATGGTATTCATCAGAATCCCTCTAAGCGCAAATTCAATTAAATTGAAATAGTACCAAATCAACTTAAAATAATAAACATGCTTACTGAACATGTTGAAGACAATACATGAATTCATAATAAAGTAGCTAATTAATAATAATTAATAAATTTATAAAGGTTCACATAGCTAGCTAAATAATACAAGATCATATAATAGGGTACGGTACAAAGCCTGATCCATGCATGCATAATGTTACTGAGCAGCACGCGCTTGTAGATATGAAATATGGTTAATGTCTGCAATCGTCCAGCCTAGAACTCTCTCAAAATAAGCTAGAGCGCGTACTAGTGCACTCTCCTCCGCTTCCGGAGGACTGTCACAAACAGCACTGCAATTCTGCTGGCTTGTAGAAAGTTAGAATTACTTGACTCTTCCAATTGTTGGTGAAAATGGCTCCCCACCATAGTAATCCACCCAAACTCTTTCCACGACTTGATTAAGAATCGCACGGAAGCTAATTGAAGCATAGGTAGAACCAGAGTGATCCTGCACATAATCAAATGATGATGAGATATAATAACCTTATGAAAATTCAAAATATATATGTACCAGAAACAAATTAATTAAGAATGAATAAAAAATCTTTTATATATATGTGTATATTATACCAAAACTCGATGGGCCCTGCAAAGCCTCTCTGTAGTCTGAACCACATTGCCTTCACCCGCCTCGAGTTGCCTTAATTTAAAATAGGAAAAGTCCGGCACGAAGCACCCAACATTATTCTGGAGCTATTGTAGACAATTCTCCACGGCAGTCCTCTCTCGGGTTAACCGAATAGGTGATGTTGAGCCCATTGTTGCAATGGGAACCATCGGGTGTGGCACGCCTACTGGCAACTGGTAGTCTACATATCGAGCAGGTACGGTGAAAGAGATATACACTCTTGTCATGTTCTCATCAACACGCTCAGTTTGCACTGTAGGAGGAGTACCACTTAATGAAGGAAAAAAATCACAGCAACACCCTAGGCTTGAGTCGCCATGGAGAGGAGGAGCTTGAGCTCACGGGTGAGTGAGTACGGTGAACAATGGCTCGGGTGGCAGGAGGAAGAAGGAGGTACGGTGTTTATATAGAGGCCGACCATTAGTCCCGGGTGGTGTTAAGACCCGAGACTAAAGGGTACACCAGCCGGGACTAAAGTCCGGGGGCAATAATTGCCGGATAGAGCCGTTGGGAGCCCCTCTTTTGTCCCGGTTGGTAATACCAACCGGGACTAAAAGGGGGCCAGCTACATCACCCATTTCGGGCCACTGCACGTCGACGAAAGGCCTTTAGTCCCGGCTCCAAAGTTGAACCGGGACTAAAGGGGCGTACAGAAGCCTCCCGCTCTACCAGTGGATGGTGCCTTGGTGTGGTCATTATCATACAAGCTACTCCCTCTGTCCCAAAATATAAGGACTTATTGACAATACATTTTTATAAATTTTTTGAATAAGACGAGTGGTCAAACATGATCCACAAAAGTCAATAAGTTTTTATATTATGGGACGGAGGGAGTAGTGATCTACACCGGCATGTTCGTCTTCGTTAGCAAGGCTGCCTTCGACCATGGCATGAGCTCCTACGTGACTACGTCTTCGTCTTTTATCTCAGGCTGCTGGCTTTGTGCTCCAACCGCGCTCGCCCTTCTTCTCAACAGGTAAGTAACAGCTACTGCACCTACCTAGAACATAGTAGCAAACTGATCTTAGTTACTGTCAGGATAGGTGATCCTGCAAGCCAAATGTCTCACTTCCCGAAACATATGGATGGTTTTTTTTTTCTTTTGAATGAACGAGGTGGCACGAGATTGTGCTAATTGCATCAATAACAAAAGTAAAGCTGACTGATTCGTAGGAGAAAAGCGCGATCGATGTCATTTATGGTGCTCTTGAAGCTCTTCTTTTGCGCTTGATTGGGTTAGTCTGTTTATTGACTTATTAACTCTATATGTTTGCCGCACTCCATCCCAACCCGAGCGTGCGCGCCGCGCCTCTCCGCCGACCCCCACTGGCCGCGCGGCCTGCGGCCCCCAGCCACCCCCTCCGCCACCTTCTTGTCGGGACCGGCGCGGCCAGCGGGCGCGAGGTTGTTCCCCGGGCCGCCGTCGCTCTCCGGGCCGTCACCGTTCGCCGGCGCGGCGCCATACGCCAGACCAACGTCACGCGTCGGGTCATCGCCGCTCGTCGTCGCGTCGCGACCGGACTTTAGCGCGCAACTTCCCTCCTCTGCGACAAGCGGCGGCCGGCCGCTACTCCCCACCCCGGTTGGGCCGCTCTGGCGAGTCGCGTACGCCACTGCGGTCTCCTTCACCGGAGTGTGCTGGCCACCAGAGGAGGGTGTGGTTCGCAATCTCCGTCGACGAGCTTCCGCTTGACCATCCCCTGTTGCAGTCAGAGTCAGAGGCCTGCTTCGTCTCACGCTCCGACGGGAGGATGGACGCCGAGGAGGAGCGCCCGCGCTTCGCTCCACTCGCCGCGTCGCCAGATGGTCGTCGGGACTTCCCCATCGAGGCCATCCGCATGGCCATCTCTGCGCTACCCGATGCCGCGGACGCCAACCTGGTGGTGCGCCGCTTCGCGCCGGAATGTTGCCTCATCATCTTCAAATCGCAGCGCACCAGGGACGTAGCCATGCACGCTAGCAGCGTTCCCATCGGTACGCACTCACCGGAGCCGCGTTCGCCGGCAACAGGGTCGCCGACGGCGGTGCTCACGTCAGCGGCACCGGTGCACTCCGCACCTGCCAGGCCCACCTCGGCACCCGGGGCCATAGCCGGGCACACGCTGACAACAGAGGGACGACGCCCAGCTGTCCCCAGCTGGCTGCGTGCCATCCGAAGAGCCGTTGGAGGGTCGCCGCGACCGGACCTCGATCGAGTCTCCCAACATCGAAGCTTTTGCCGAAAGCGACTTTCCCCAAAAGGCGTCGGATGGAGACAAGGCGGCGCCGAGGAAGCTGGGTTCGAGTTGGTGGCCTTCGAGAACTAGCTTCCCTCCCCCCACATGGAGGACTCAATGACGGATCCGATGAGATTCGAATCTCAAGCCCCAACCCCAAAGAGGATGCGGTCGGCGAACAACTGCGGCCCCTCACCTCCGTCTGCGGTAGTGACGCCGTGCAAGACCTACCAGCGATGTAAGCGCAATGACGTGGCACGACAGCTGGCCGGTGCCGCCCTGCAACCTTCGACGACTTCTTCCACCGAGCCAACCCCGGGCCATCAGCCGACCTCAGCGGCTTCCTCCACCGAGCCAACGTCGTGCTTCGAGCCGACTTCAGCTCGAGCCGAGGCACCACTGACGGCAGAGGCGGAGCCAGTGCCAGCGAGTCTAGCTGGCCTCGGTGGGCCTGAACGGGCCATCAATTTGGAGGAACCAACCAGCCCGCGCAAGCCGGCCAGGAAATTTTGTCGCTCGGCCCAGTCACCAGCTCCGACTCGTTCCGGCCAACAGACAGAAGCTGACCACGCCGCGGCCAAGGCCGCCACCACTGCCTTCCTGGCAAGTGTCCGTCAATCTTTGCAAGTCCCCTTCGCCAACCTCCCGTCGTGTGATCTGGCACCCGCGGCTTCGCCACGTTCTACCGCAGCAAGGTTGCGACGTAGCGAACGTCTCGCAAAGCAGCCCACCTCCACGGTTCATGCATCCAAGAAGGGGGAGGTCCTTGTCATGCGCAGGCTCGGTACCCTCCCCGCGGCGGAACCGGCCGGGGGAAGCGATCAAGAGCTCGTCGCTGTGTTCACAGGCCCCCTGGACGCGGACTACTTCTCTGCACTGCGCGACATTTTTCCAGTGGCGCGGGCGCTCTCCGACGCAGAGCTCATGGCTGCGGCGCACCAGGCCAACAGTGCCATTCATGCCTGTTGACCTTGCGCTCGGCTCTACACCCAGGTTGCTTTCGTTTCCATGGATAGATACAATCAAATTGTACTGGTCTGGAACGTCCATGGATTGAACGCGTGCCCTCGTCGCGACAATCTCCGTGTGGTTGTGCAAGACTGCAATGCCTCGGTCCGTGGATTGAACGCGTGCCCTCGTCGCGACAATCTCCGTGTGGTTGTGCAAGACTGCAATGCCTCGGTACCGGGAAGGAGCTGCAACGACCTGGTACACTCAATATGGAGAGATGGTGTTTGGATGGCGGCGCTGGACTGGCCGTCATCAGGGACTAGGAGCGTAGAGCGTCTTCTTGAGTGCGTCTCTATCACCTTTGTCTGCTCTACCTCGGTTGTACCAATTGTCGTATAGTCCCATATCGATGTAAAACCCGTGTGCGTGTGTCCGGTAGGCCCGCGTTGTAACAAACTTTCATTTTTTCTTAATATAAAGATACGCAGTTCTCCTGCGTATTAAAAAATACTTTCAAGAAATCAGTGTTACCTTACTTAATCTTACTTAATGTATCATGTGAGCCTCAAGTTCACCTCTGCAACCGTGCCATCTGCCACCGACAATCTCAGCGCCTGTCATCATCTTCTTCCTGGCGCTGCTACAGTGCTACTGAGGTACTCTTTTTTTCCCCGGGCAGAGGTATTCCCTGATTCCCTCCATATTACCTTATTTTTTCACTTGTCGTCTTGTCATCGATCAGTGCACATGTTTCCCATTCAATACTATACTCCAGCAAAGATGGTGGCACGGGTATGTGGTTTTTAGAGGACAATCTCTCCTCCACACATCTAGTCAGAATCTAGTACGTAGTTTTAACTTTGTTGCCGGCCATGATAGCTATGTATCGTATTGACACCATTCTTCAGCTTTCTGTAGTGCTTGCCAGAATTGTGCGCTCCTATGTTTGCAACTGACAAAAGCCGAGGAGAATATTGAATTCAGAGTGTTTGGATCCGGGACCTAACAGCCTGTTTGTTTGGCTTATCAGTCACCAACCAGTAGTACTTTTCTATCAGAACAAATCAGCCACCAACAACCCGCCAGCAGTATTTTTCTCTCAGAACAAACCAGCACCAGCAACCAGCCACCAGCCAAACAAACAGACCCTAAAACTTAACACTTATTACATTGAATTTTTTAATGCTAATTAAAAACATTAAATATTAGCTAATTATAAACTAATCATGCACGTGAAGGCTAATTCTGAAGACGAATCTATTAAATCTAATTAGTCTATCATTAACATACATTTGATGTAGCATCACATTGTCAAATCATGAACTAATTAGGTTTGATGAATTCGTCTCATGAATTTCCTCCGTGCTTCGTCTATGGGATTATTTTGTAATTGCTTCATATTTAATACTCCTAATTAGTAACAAAAATTCCATGTGGCATATGTTAAATCTTAGTGGGATCAATATATACGGGTCAGAGTATGCAGCTAACCAAGCCAATGCGCAGAGCTAGGTTTGCCTGCCATGGACGCAAGCACGAAGGCCTATGCTGTTGTCATCGCTATACAGCTCATCTACACCGGCATGTTCGTGATATCCAAGGCGGCCTTCGACCATGGCATCAACACCTACGTCTTCATGTTCTACCGCCAGGCTGCTGGCTCCTTCCTCCTCTTGCCTCTCGCCCTTCTCCGTTACAGGTAAAATTTACATATATACAGATAAATATACACTAGTCCATCATCCTGCACAGTACGTACGTGTCCTATTGGTATGGGATCGATTTGCAGGAGCTATTCCCAAAACTCCATGTCATCTTGGATGCTATTCAAGCTCTTCATGTACGCTTTATTCGGGTAAGTACAGGGGTGCATACTAACAAACATGTTGGGATTTACTATTTCCACGTACAGAGACAAAGAGTTCAATCTAAGGAGGGACTCAAATACACTGAGATTTTCCTTGTCCTCAGGATTACATTTAGCATGAACCTATACCATGTGAGCCTCAAGTTCACCTCTGCAACCGTGGCATCCGCAACAGACAACTCGCTGCCTGCTGTCACCTTCTTCCTCGCACTGCTACTGAGGTCGTTTATTGGAGGATTATTTGAGGCGTTATTGACTTCCAAGCTCGATCTCCATTGCTACAAGTAGCGCTTCTTCAACTAAAGCAGGGTTGCTGTTATTTTGCCCTCAGGATGGAACACGTGAAGCTGAAGAGCTGGTCAGGTGCAGCCAAGCTCACCGGCGTTGCGCTTTGCCTCGCCGGTGTCTTGGCCATCGCCCTCTATGCCGGGCCGTCCATGAGCCCTGTCAACCATCACCGTGCCTTCGCCTCTCACGCTTCAGCTCCATCAGGAGCAAACAACGTTACACGGGGTGCGTGGGTCAAATGGACATTCCTGATGGTCCTTGCCGACGCGATGTGGTCTCTATGGATCGTGCTTCAGGTCAGTCTCCAGATCCCCAACCTGAACTTTCATTGGGCTTTTTATGAAGCCAAACTGCCTTACAGTGTTTTTCAGAGCTCGTGAGCAAAAACAAGGTTAAAAAAAAAACTGAGCATCACAACACACAGCTTTGCCACTCACCATCTTGTAGATTTCACAGATCAAGATTCTGTACAATCTGCAATCCTAAATTGTCTGCCTTATGGATCCTTACGCAGGCTCCGGTGCTCAAGGAGTGTCCGGATAAGATCCTTGTGACGGCAGTGCAATGCGTCTTCAGCATGGTGCAATCGTTTGCTGTCGCCATGGTCGCCGAGAGAGACTTCTCTAGGTGGAAGCTCCACTTTGACGTCAGCTTGCTCGCCATATTCTATGCAGTAAGTTTTGCCTTTCTCTAGGTGGTAAAGTTTAAGTGAATTGCGTGTAAAAATAAGAATAGAATTGACGGCCACTAACACAGCCTTTTGCAAATTTGCTGATAAACTGCTATAACTTAACAGCAATGACTGACGTGGTGTGTCGTTGAATGGTTTAGGGGTTTGTAGTGATGGGAGTGGGCTACTACTTGCAAGCTTGGTGCGTGGAGATGAAAGGCCCCGTCTTCCTCGCCGCGTGGACCCCGTTGTGCTTCATCTTCACAATATTCTGCTCCTCCTTCTTCTTGGGAGAGATCGTTCATCTCGGCAGGTATGCCAATTTTATTATTGACTGGGTGTTGATCTTTGAAAAATATTATGTAAAAATGAAGAATATTCTCTTGTAATTATGTTTTGTGGCAGCATTGTAGGTGGAATCTTGCTGGTTGGCGGCCTTTACAGTGTATTATGGGCTAAAAGCAAGGAGGCCATGATTGAGCCATGCAAGGAGGTGACTAAGATCGATGATGCACAAGATGAACAAAAGCTTAATGTGGAGATCAAAGAAGAACAAGGGCGAGGAAGAGGAAGAAGCATTGATGGCACCACACCAGACGAACAAGCGTGAGCGATCCATTCGATCGACTTGACTTAAGTTGCTGCAACAGCAGGTAATAAGAGGCAGCCAACACCAAAGGTCGCCTTTGTGATATAAAAAACCTAGTATGATGGAGAGAGAAAGTCTTAACTAAACTGTAAAGTTATATATCATGGAGATGGAAGCCGAAATGTATATCCATCTTGGCTGTACTGTATGCCCCTTGTCTTATTAGATATTGTGGGTTGTGGCAGCTGAATTAGGGAGTACAAAATTATATTTGAGGAGTAGAATGATATAGTTAATACTGGCCTTAATATTCATAAAGGAAACTCTTTTGTAGGCAGTAACAATGTACGCATCAGACATTTAAGCATGGAATCCATCGCTGTAACTGCATTGATAGAAATAAACATATATATACCACATGTTTAGGAAGGCACAACACTGAATCATATCAAAGCAATGTATGCATGGACAAGGACAATTGCTGCAAGAGAAGCAATCTTGAGAAGTAAGGAGGAAAGAAAAATAAGCAGTCTAAATAGCATGCAGGCCGAGGCAAAACGACATAACAGATTACCAAATAGTAAGATTGTATTCTACATATATCTATAAGGTCTATATTGTGCTCAGAAAATAATTTGCAATGACACAGTGAAACATCAAGAGGCAAACAAATGTGAAATCTGAGAGGAAAAGAATGTACAGGAAGCAACACATAGTTGCGGAAAAATTCATTAAATCGAGAGAAAAACCATCGGTTCCTCTCATTTGACTTTGTTTAGTTGGGTGAAGAAACTCGTAAAAAATGTCACATTGAATTTACCGATACTAATTAGAAGGACTAAACATGATCTAATTATAAAACTAATTACACATATGGACTGGAAATCACGAGACGAATATATTAAGCTTAATTAAGCCATCATTAGATGTAGCACCACATTGTCTAATCATGACCTAATTAGGCTCATAGATTCGTCTCGCGAATTCATTCGGGGTTATGAAATGAGTTTTATCATTAATCTACATTTAATACTTCTAATTAGCATAAGAAATCCGATGTGACGAGTGAATAGTAGAAACTTACCGATCTAAACAAAGTCTTAGATGAAGAACATGCGCCTGCAACTAACTCATTATCACAAATGTACTATATAATCTATTCCATTCGAAGAAATTAGGGCATACAGTGTCTACTATCATTCAGGAGGGTTTCATGTGGGTTGGGACTTGGGAGAAGCAGGCACTCTCACCGGATCAGGCTTGAAAGAGTCACCGGCTGCCGCCCTCAACCGAGATTGTTCCTGTAAATCCGTCTAGGGACCAAGTACCGCAGCTTAGGAACAGATGGAACCCAAAATCGACGAGCTGAGGCAGTCAAAGGCAACGGAGGATCCCAACTCTCAAGAGGCTCCAATCATCCGGTGAGGTGAACACCATAGACGCGACCGACGATTGGACGACTCGGCGATAACAAGCATATGAAGAGAGCATAGTGACTATTTGGGCCATCGACAGGAGGGAAAAGTGTTCACTGGCGATCAGGAACGAATGGGTAAAGATGGAAGCAAACTGCAATGGGTCAATCCGAATGGGAGGGCAAATGGGCCAAGATTATGTAAATGATATGAAGGTCCACATGTGTGTTGGGGGGAGCATTTCAGTACGAAGAGTTAATTTAAAAAAAAAATCATATCACTACCCTCAACTTTGCAATTAGCAAAGTTCATATAACCTAAACCGGTTTACTATTTTTGTGTTCATTAAACCCTTTTGATTTTCTAAATCAGATTACTATACACCTTTAGGCTCTAACCTAAAACGGTTTTGCTGATTTGGAGAAAATTTTGATGAACCATATGATGACAACACAAATAAATATAGACGCAAAAACTTCTCTCCACATCGGCCTAACCTAAGTTCTTCTCTATTCGTTCTTGGACGCCGCAATCTGACCATTGGCAAAGTCTTGATCATCACGGAGCTCACGCTCAAGGACACAATGAGGACGGGTCAGGGTGATGTGAGGTATAGCACGCCAAGGGTGAGGTGCATCGAATCATGCGGCAAATCATTTGGATAAGAGGCCGGGAACAGATGGAACCCAAAATCGAGGAGATGAGGCAGTCAAAGGCAACGAAGATCCCAACTCTCGAGGGGCTCCAATCATCTGGTGAGGTGAACACCACAGATGCGGCAGACGACCGGACGACTCGATGACGGCAAGCACCGGAGGAGAGTTAGTGCCTATTTGATCCACCGACAGGAGGGCGAAATGTTGACAAATGGGCCAAGATCATGTAAATGGTAAGAAGGCCAGGGCATGCAAGGTGCATGTGTGCGTGTTGGGGGAGCATTTCGGTTCAAACGGAGACTTATTTTTTTTTAAAAAAATCCATACCACTACCCTCAACTTTGCAATTAGCAAAGTTCATATAACCCCTCAACTATTTTTGTGTTTTACTAAATCCCTTTGATTTTGATTTTTGATTTTCTAAATCAGATTACTATACACCTTTAGGCTCTAACCTAAACCGGTTTGCTGATTCGCAAAAAAATTTGGTGAGTCATACAGTGACAACACAAATAAATAAAGGCACAAAAAATCCCCTCCACATCGGTCTTACCTAAGTTCTTCTCTGTTTGTTCTTGGACGCCGCGACCTGACCATCGGCAAAGTCTTCATCATCATGTAGCTCACACTCAAGGACGAATGTGGATGGATCGGGTGACGTGAGGTAGCACGTCGAGAGCGAGGTGCGCCAGATCGTGCGGCAACTCCTCTGGATCTGAAGTTTGGCGCCTCTCAATTTTGATTTTGCTTGTTCCCTTCTATAGAATTCGTGATGTTTCAATGTTTGTTTTTGCATGTTGTAATGATTGATTTCATGTGTTAAGGTGGAAATTGGTGTTGTCATGGGGGATCCTTCATCCTCACCCACTGACTTCGTGAAGGCACCACTTTTCATGTTGCAGATGAATGATTTTGATGTTGTAGTAGTCTTGTTCTGATGTTGCAACAAGGTGCTTATTGTTTTTTCATGTTATAATTTGTGTTTTGTGTGATGTTTGAAATTTGTGTTTTTCTTGATGTTGCACGAGTTAAATTGTATGTTGTATGGTTTTAATGTTCATGTTTCATATTTTATTCATGAATTTTTAATGTTATAGCAACTTAGTTCATGTTGCATACTAAAATAGGTTCGACGTTCATGATTCATGATTTATGTTTCATACGGAGTAAGTAGCAGCAGTAACTGAGTTAGATGCCCACATAGGAACCACCTATCGCGCGTGGCAAGCGGGAGGGATCTCTCGAGTGGTATTCGCGTGAAATCGGATGACGTGAGGCACGAAGGGTGTGACCAATCGCTTGCTCCACCGAAACATTCAATGAATTTTGATTCATGTCTAAAAGTAGCACTTCCATTATCCGATATCCCCAAATGGGTGTGGAAAAATAAGGAGGGTGAGGATGGTATGGTGATGAGAAACAAGGCAAGGCTGGTTGCTTAGGGGTATAGAAAAAAGAAAGGATGGATTATGAGGAAACCTTTGCTCCGCTTGCTCGGTTGGAAGCAATTCGAAATCTTCTAGCATTTGCTGTTGCTAAAGGATTCAAATTGTTTCAGATGGATGTGAAGAGTGCCTTCTTGAATGGGTTTATTGAGGAAGAAGTATATGTGAGACAACTTCGGGTTTTGAGACTGAAAAATACCCCCACCAAATGTACAAACTCTGCAAAGTAACAAAAGAGTTTTCTGCTGGGTTTGTGATGGGTACAACAGATAAAACCTTGTTTCTTCCCAAAAGAGTTTTGCATCCAAATTCCAAACACATCACCTAAAACCGTGGAACCCAACCAAATCCCCTAATTTGCCACAGTTTTGGCAGTTGGATACTGTTGCAAGCAACTTCCTCTCTCTCCTCCGGAGTCCGGACTCTGCCCCGACATCGACGCATCCCCTGCTTCTCTCCTCCCAGTCCAATCGGCCGTCTCCCTCGCGGCGAAACCCTAGCCCCTCCTCGCCCCGCTCCGGCGGCCCTCCTGCCTGTATGTCGACTGCTTGATCGGCCCAGCAGTCCGACCCACCTCTGCCCTTGGCACCCCCCCTCTGATGTTCCTCTCCTGGCGCACCCGCATCATCTTACGCGACCTGGACTCCATCGACTCCCCGTCCTCCATGGCGTCCTCGAAGAAGGTGGTGACCCGCGACGAGTGGGAGCGGAAGCTCCGCGACGTCAAGATCCGCAAGGAGGACATGAACCGCCTCGTCATGAACTTCCTCGTCACCGAGGGATTCGTGGACGCCGCCGACAAGTTCCGCATCGAGTCCGGCGCCCAGCGTACTGCTCGTTCCTCCTTCCTTCGGTCCCTCCTAATAGCTGTTGAAGTTCCGTGGGAGAATTGATGTGGATTTCTCATTTTATTTTTGCAGCCGAGATTGACCTGGCGACCATCACCGATCGGATGGAGGTTAAGAAAGCAGTACAATCGGGCAATGTTCAGGAAGCCATCGAGAAAATCAACGATCTTAACCCCACGGTTTGATTCTGACTCTGTTCCTATCAATATTACTTTACTTCCAGCTTATGTTGAACCTGTCCGGAAATTTGGAATAGCCATGCATATTTGGATATTTTGCTGTGTTGTTGAGGACCTCGCAGTAGCCTGTGGTGGTTGGGCTGTATATGTTTAGTTTCCATCCTTCCTTGGTGTTAACATAAACACAGTCTGCTGTATATATTTAGTTTCCATCCTTCCTTGGTGTTAACATAAACACAGTCAACTAGAGAAGCGCTCAGTTTCGCAATGTGGGGACTTTGGACGCTCTGTTTGTGGTCTGTCTATTTTTACCAGCAACTAGTTTGGTTGGAATACAGGAATAAAATCTTCTTTGGTGTCTTGTGTGTTAATTTAGACGTCTCATGTGTTCGCACTTTGGATAGTAGGCAGTAACAGCTTTCTTTGGTATGAAATGACACGCTTCTGATTTGCTTATCATTCTTGCCAGCTATTCTGTTCTTTATATCAGTTATTATCCACGTATGGCATACTTGCTGTTCAAATAAGAGCTGGGCTTCCTGCTGTGCGGGCTGCGTTATTGAACATCTTTGCAATTGATAGGAACAAACTTGCACCAGTTTAGGAGTTAGGGCTGAGTAGTGAACTTTGAACATAAAAAACAACAGAAATCGGTAAAACTCGGAGTTGACAATGTTTACCCAGTACTGTGAGTGATGAGGTAGGACAAGATTTAAGATATTAAATCTTCTGTTTCAGAAGGATATTTCCACCCTCCTATTGCGCTTCTTGAAAATAGCTAACAAAGTCTGTAAGAGGATTCTGCTTGTTTGTGCATACAGCTTGGATAACATAGATGATAGATGGCTGGAAAAAATAAGTCAGAGTGCACATATGGCTCATCAAAGTTGTTTCATTAATTATGCCAGTAGCAATCAAGTAGATTGTTAGCCACTCATTGTGAGAACTGTGATTTTTTTTAAAAAAAGATCCTTATTTTATTTTTTAAAAAAGAGGGGGCCTACCCTCAAGGTAAGGTCCCATTTAACATTTCATTTTTTTCAATACCATAAGCATGTATATATTTTTTCGTGTGTGTTCTTCTGATGGGAGCTCTGTGAGAAAACTTCCATTAACTAATGACTCTTTACACTTGGATTTTCATATGCAGATTCTGGACACGAATCCCCAACTATACTTCCATCTTCAGCAACAGAAACTAATAGAGTTGATTCGTGCGGGAAAAATAAGTGAAGCTTTAGAGTTCGCTCAGGAAGAACTTGCACCAAGGGGCGAAGAAAATGTACTTTTTCTATACTTACTGTCATTATTACTTAATTTATATTTCAGTGTTCAAATGTTAATTATTCAGCACGCAACTGAAATGATTTAAAGAAACGACTGTGACTTCTGCCTTTTCCGCTGATTTTGCAGCAAACATTCCTTGAGGAAATAGAGAAAACTGTAGCACTACTGGTTTTTGAAGATGTGAAAAATTGCCCCTATGGGGAACTGTTGGATGTTTCTCAACGTTTGAAGACTGCAAGTGAAGTTAATGCCGCTATTCTTACAAGCCAAAGTCATGAGAAAGGTTAGCAAGTTTCTATGTGTACAAAGGATGTCAAGGAGTCTCTAGGATACTACTGATATCTGCTATTTACTTGGAGATTTAATAATTTAGCAGAATTTTACATTAATATTTTCATGTGGATAAATGTATATGCATTGAGTAGTTTGCTATTGAAATAAGTCAACTTGTAGATGATATAACTGATATCTGCTATTTACTTGGAGATTTAATAATTTAGCAGAATTCTACATTAATATTTTCATGTGGATAAATGTATATGCATTGAGTAGTTTGCTATTGAAATAAGTCAAGTTGTAGCCGAACAAAACAATGTGACATTAATGCCAGTACATCATAATAATCAAGAACAAAGAAGGAAACATGGACATTTATTCTCATTTTACAACCTCTCACAACATTTGACATTGATTTTTTTTCAGATTAATGGATTATTAAGTTAGCAAGATTATCACTACGATATAAGAAATTAATATCAAAATGGAATATGTTGTTATGTCTGTAGAAAGGAAATGGAAAATTTTATCACTAATTTGAATGGGTGCCAACCTGGAACATACCATCACGTTTGTAGCTGTAGCATATTGACCTGGATCCCTGTGCATTTTGGTAATATAAGTGGAACCTAGCAGTCAGCTAGATTGATAAACATGGCCAGACAGTCGAAGTAATTATCTTGTAGGTGCATCTTTTTGTTTTTGCGATGCACTGACGTAGAGATTTAATTGGCATACTGAAATATTTTAAACATTCAGGATTTGTATGTAAGATCTTCAGCACTCAAGCCTTGAAATTTAGTATTTGAGACCTTAGTTATTCAGGTTATATGTTGACTATATATATTTGTCTTATCTGTTTAGAATCCACAAACTGCTACGTTTCTTTCATGTGATACTTGACCTTTACTGAAGCTCTTTTATATATTCCTTTTCCCATAAATGGCAGATCCGAAACTTCCAAGCCTGTTAAAGATGTTGCTTTGGACCCAAAATCAACTGGACGAAAAGGCAGCATATCCACGAATAGATGACTTCGCCACTGCAGAGCTGAAAGATCCATCTATATGAATCTGCTGCCGAGGATGACGGAAGGTAGGCACCACGCCTGCCTGGTGCCAGCACGCGTTCTTCCCTGGATCTGTCAATAGGTCATCGCCTGCAGCGATTGAGTGCACTGCTTTCTTCAGTGTTTGAGCTCAATGCTAGCAGTTGGTCAGAAAACGTCACCCGTGCTGTACCTGTACATGATGTAGAATACATTTTCCACCCCTTTCAGTCAGTGGAGAAACATTGGATTTGTTTTTTCATGGATATAACTTTCAAACTTTTGTTACGTGCAATACACAAATGTGTTCAGTCGAATTTTAGGCCTTGAAATCGATGCTACTACGGAAGAAGCTCCTATCTCTTGTCCAATGTCTGAATCACATACAGAGATAAGAGAATGATCTAGAGACTGCCAGACTTAAGAGGTTGCAGTACATAATTAAGATTTAAGAAGCAATGGTTTAGCTCCAACAGTTATCTGTGTTAATAAACTGTTAAGCGGAGCCGGTAATTCGGTATGACTCAAAGACCGACGTCGCCGCGTCCAAACGCCGCCTCTTCCCGCCAATCTATCAGGGAGCCCGGCGCCGGCGGCCATGCATGCCGTCGCGCGCCGCCTCACTCCGCATGAAGCGCCCGTCCTTCTCAGTGTCGGCGACCACGGCGTCGCAGCTCCACGATGCCATCGACCGCCTCCTCCCACTCCTCCGCGCCGACGCCTCCCACGCCCCCGCCGCGGCGGCCGCCTCGCTCCGGCCGCCCTCCACGCTCCTCTCCAACCGCATCCTGCACCTGCTCTCCTCCCACCCGGCCACGCTCCCGGACGCGCTCGCCCTCCTCTCCTCCCTCTCCAGCCCCGACGTGTGCTCCTACAACACCCTCGTCGCAGCGCTCGCTCGCTCCCCGCGCGGCCTCGCCTCCGCGCTCGATCTGTTCGACCGAATGCCCCTGAGGGACCACTTCTCCTGGTCCGCCATCGTCTCCGCCCACGCGCGCCACGGCCAGCCCCACGCGGCGCTTGCGCTTTACCGTCGGATGCTGCGTGAGCCCGGGAGCGCCGGCGCGGACAACGAGTTCACTGCGTCCAGCGCGCTCACCGCGGCCACTGCCGCCCGGTGCGCGCGCGCGGGGAGGGAGCTGCACTGCCACGTGGTCAGGAGAGGGATCGACGCGGATGCCGTCGTCTGGAGCGCGCTCGCAGACATGTACGCCAAGTGCGGGCGTGTGGACAACGCGAGGAGCGTGTTCGACCGGATGCCTGTCCGGGACGTCGTATCTTGGACGGCCATGGTGGACAGGTACTTCGACGCCGGGCGTGGCGGTGAAGGCTTCAGGCTCTTCATCCACATGCTGCGGAGCGGAATTCAACCCAATGAGTTCACGTACGCGGGGGTTCTGCGTGCTTGTGCCGAATTAACCTCCGAGAAACTCGGGAGGCAGGTGCATGGTCGAATGGCAAGGAGCAGGACAGGGGACTCATGCTTTGCAGAGAGCGCGCTTGTGCACATGTACTCCAAATGTGGAGACATGGGGACTGCAATCTGTGTCTTTGAGGCGATGCCAAAGCCAGACTTGGTATCGTGGACGGCCATGATCTCTGGCTATGCCCAGAATGGGCAGCCAGAGGAGGCGTTGTGTTACTTCAACATGTTCTTGAAGTCTGGATTCAAGCCTGATCATGTCACATTTGTTGGTGTTCTATCTGCGTGTGCTCATGCCGGTCTGGTCGATAAAGGTCTGGAGGTCTTCCATTCGATAAAGAATGAGTATGGCATTGAGCACACTGCTGATCATTATGCTTGCGTGATTGATCTCCTTAGCCGATCAGGCCAGTTTGAGCGAGCAGAAGAGATGATCAACAAAATGTCCGTGAAGCCCAACAAGTTCCTGTGGGCGTCCTTGCTTAGTGGTTGCCGAATTCACAAAAATGTCCGCCTCGCAAGATGGGCAGCTGAAGCATTGTTTGAAATAGAACCTGAAAATCCAGCAACCTATGTTACTCTAGCCAATATTTATGCGTCAGTTGGTCTGTTTGATGAAGTTGAGAATGTGAGACGAATCATGGAATCAAAGGGCATAACTAAAGTGCCAGCCTCAAGTTGGATAGAAGCTGGGAAAAGAGTGCATGTATTTCTTGTTGGGGATAAGTCACATCCTCAAGCTGAACAAATATATGCATTTCTGAAGAAGCTGCATGTGAAGATGAGGGAAGAAGGGTATGCGGCAGACACCGGCTTTGTTCTCCATGATGTAGAAGACAAGCAGAAGGAGCAGGACATTGGTTACCACAGTGAGCGGCTTGCTGTTGCTTTTGGGATCATTGCCACTCCCAGGGATGCTCCTATCAAGGTTTTCAAGAATTTGCGAATTTGTGGAGACTGTCATACCACTATTAAGTTCATATCAAAGATCATGCAGAGAGAGATCATTGTCAGGGACTCAAACAGATTCCACCACTTCAAGAATGGGAGTTGTTCATGCAGAGATTATTGGTGATCTGTGTTGCATATATGTATGGTTGACTTTTGAGATTCTGAACAACTATCAATAAATCTGTCTGTGGCCATGCATAGCAGCTTCTGTTGTCAACAACTGGTAGGTGTGGATGAAATACAAGGTGGTTGACTTGTCATGTGAAATACAAGGTGGTTGACTGCTAGGTAAATTGGAACATGGTGATATTCTAACTTTTTCACTGTAATGTGTGATATGGAGTTGTTTACTAAATGTTCACTCCACTTGCTCTTTTCTTGAAGGTAAGCATGAGCATACAATAGAGCTCCTCTTGGCAAAGCAGAAGGAAAGGTGAGGAATTCACAAAGTGATGAATTGAAATTTCTTTCTTACTAAACCTTGCACTGTTATGCTAGAATATGACTTTTGTTTATGCATTATTTTCCCTGTTATTTGTTAATAACAAGTCCTTGAAATGAGAACAATAATTTATGGTCATTAGTTGTGAAAGTCTCTGTAGCTAATGGTTTAATATGACCTGTATGCTGTTATTGTGTTTCACTTTGAATGCAATTACAGCCTACAGCTTAAAGAACTCAAAACATGAAAAATTGCACAGAAAGACAGTTAAGAGAATCACATGTTACACATTCCATTCTGTACAATTAATTGGCTTTGATGAATGCGGTGTCTGAAATCACATTACATGAATGAGTATATATTATATACAATTACTGGACTTTCTTGTACCTGTATCTTGAAGCACAACCTATGAAAACCATCAAATTCACAAAGCTTATCCCTGCAATCAACCAAAAGAACCGGTCAAGATGGCCTTCGTTCAGGTTATCAGGTATCCACCCAGGACCTCCTCCTTGAGTTGTAATGTATGAAACCAGTGTCAATGATTGAGCTTACATAGCTTCCCACTGAACCTGTGACAAGCGCAAATGCACTACATAAACTCCTCATGGCATCTGGACCCTGATCGTAGAAGAACTCAAGCTGACCTATAACAGTGAACACCTCAGCAGCACCGACCAAGGAATACTGTGGTATTTGCCAAAGGATGCTCATCGGAACATCAGCCTTTTCATGAATAAGACCTTCAGACCTGGCAATCTCTAAACGCTTCAACTCAACAAGAGCTGCAGATACAATAGCAAGAATGGACAGGACCAGTCCAATTCCCATGCGCTGTAGCTCAGAAAAACCCTTCTCCCTTCCAGTGAACTTTCTAGCTATTGGCACGAGTATGCGATCATAAAGAGGAACCCATAAGATAACACTGATTACATCAAAAGTTGAGAGGGATGCAGGAGGAATGTTGAAAGATCCAACCCGCTTGTCAAGAACCATGCCCTGCTCCACAAACAGGGAAGAGTTTTGGGCATACACAGCAAAGAATATGATAGTAGTCGCCCAAATAGGAAACATTCTTATTAGAATCTTGAGTTCTTCCACCTGGGTGACTGTGCAAAGCTTCCATGGATCTGTACAAGCGCGCTTCACATCAGCAGATGTGACGATAGCAGGTCTATCGAGGAACCTATCCAACGATACATAGGTAACATGTTATTATAGTCACACAACAACAGTGAAAAATAGAAGTCTGTAAATCAGGATGCTTACAGGCAAAACACACTTGAAAAACATACACCTTTTAAGATTAACACATGTTATGCTACATGCCTACATAGTACATACACGCTGAATGAATTGAAAGCTAAGCATATGCAAAAGACTCAGTACTAGGTGCTGCAATATTTTTTTTTCATCTACAGAATCTCAGATATCAGAACTACGGATTCATTGGCATCAAATATGCTCATGTTCTATTTGATGCCTCACATGAGGTACTATGAACTGCTCCACTTGGTCTCAAATAACATTGTTTTGGGCATCAACACAGTTTTGCCTAAAATTCAACTTCAACCACTATTTTCTGTTGTAATATGTATTATAGCATATAGCAAATTATTAATATTACATTTTTTAGTTTCTGAAAAAATGTGGTCCTATATTTCTAAATATACACTCTTCAAAAAGATATTGGTTGCTGAAATTTAGGAAGTTCAAATGCAATCAGTCATTGTTTGTTTTTTTGGTAAATGGAGAAAACATCACGCTTGTCAGCCCTATCCATAATTCCATATTCTTTTTGTTGAATTTATGTCCTTCCCAGTACACTCAAATGGAAACTGTTAAATTCGAAAAAAACAGTAAAAATTTTATGTTGAATTGTGTGTAATCAGTGTTGTGATTTTCCAAGATTGTATGAGCACCTAACACTGAAAGCAAGACAGTGATTTAGTTAAAAAAAATGAGAATTACTTAAGTTCATTTGTGTACTCTAGCTTCCGGCTTCCCTCAATGGCTGAAGTTTGGCCATCGACTTCATAAAGAAGAGACACATCATTTGGCAATTCGGCATGCTGCTTACGGAATGCTGCTACAACCACCTGACACACTCTTGTGAGTGGGCTCCCACCAGGTTTCTGAAATCTGTACATATTTGACGCTGCAAAGAAAGATGCAATAGCTAGTGCCATGGATATAGTAGGAATGGCAAATCCTATTCCCCAACCTGAATTATCTTGTATCCACACTATGATAGTGCCTGAGATGAATGAACCCATATTTATACAGAAGTAGAACCAATTGAAGAAGGAACCCTTCTTTGCTCGCTCTGCTGGGTCAGTGTCATCAAATTGATCAGCTCCGAAGGATGAGACACAAGGTTTGATCCCTCCGGTCCCTAGGGCTATCATATAGAGGCCAATGAAAAAAACGCCATACTGAAGGGAGCCTGCTTCTGGACAAGCAGTTCCCAAACATGTTGGTGGCTGCAGTGCAGGAACAGATGCTGATAGCGTTAAAGTAGCCAGTCCCTTCATTTTAAAAAATAAAGTGGTTATAGATCGTACACATTGTTTCTACCACAAAACAAAATCACAGAACATTGTAAATGTCAAGATGCTCAAATTAATTTGAACACACTACTAAAACTGAAATCTGAAATCCGACGTGTTCGTAATAAAATCGAACTGTAAAAATCAAGGGTTCAAATATAAAACTATTCAAAAATAAGTAGCATATATGCACCATGATTTTATTTTCTTTTTTCCTTGTTCAGCATATGGTGCTTAATGTACCAAAATAGGGTTATAGCTTGATTGGCAATATTTTTGTACTTACAATAAAATAAACTGATGAGAAAACAGCAATAGTCCAGTACTTTCCCCAATGAGAATCTGCTAAGATGGCTCCAATGAGGGGAGTGAGATAGCATGTCCCTTGCCAAGTGGTAACAGTTCTTGCAGCTTCGAGATTTCCTAGATGAAGCTTTACTTTCAGATAAGTGATCAGGTTTTTTGCAATTCCATAATAAGCCAGTCTCTCGCAGAACTCATTCCCTGTCAAAAAAGACAAGAAATGCTTATGTTTCACAAACTTCATCGCTGAACTTTAAAATTATGCCTACGATGTTCATTTTGATCCCTGCCATATCTTCTGTAGTATTTATATTCATTTTTAAATTGCTCGGTACATTATGCCTCCAAATGCTCTGTGCTTCTTTCCACTTTCTTATATATGCTGAGAGTTCACAATCTCAAGAAACAAACATTCTCTAAGGGTATGCACAATGCAGGTGTTTTTTGGAGAGTTGCTTACACAAAAAAAGGTTTTCTTTTGTTTCCCCACATAGGGGGGATATTACTATAGCTGCATGGTTGATTAAATATCGCTGATTGTCAGGTGCCTATGCAGTATCTTCAGTTCAAGGAACTATTTAAGCACCATAACGAAGAGGTGTTCAAACTTTGAGCTCCTAAATTGATGCTTGACATGGCATGTCAAACACCTTAAGCACTGCTTTCATTGTACATGCCATAACAAAAATGAATAGTTTAAATTGCTATCTGTTTTGAGTCAAAACTGCGTTCTCAGCAACTATATTGCTGAAACTTTTTGGCGCATGTATCTGTGAAGAGAGTACCTAGAATAGAAAAGCATGCTCTCCAATTGCCTGTTGTTTGCTTTGGTGCAGGACACCCTCTGATATCAACAGATCCATCACCTGTGATAAGACCAGCATCCTGCTAAAAAATAATAGCACTGAGTTTCAAACCACCTATGGAGGTTCTGAAAATGCATCCATCTTCCTTTGATGAATTAGCAGAGTTCCTTCTGTTTTCCTAAAAGAAGGCACTGGATTGCATAACTAAGACTGGGCAGATGAGGAATGGAAAGGCAGGGCAACCAGCAACCACATCGATCTTCCCAACATGGACAAAGGCAAAGGTGTCAAGGATTAAAAGTTGGACTTCACATCTATTTGTGTGGGGTCAAAGTTTCCACATCACTTGCTTGAACTCAGAATTTAGGAGTTGGCATGTACATCAACTTGAGGACTGCTATAATAAACATGATGGAATCATAAATTGCCTTCTTTTGCAGTCTCTATTTGAGTTTGACTTTTGACTCGGATGATTGATTCCTCATGCAGGTATTTGCTTTCAACGAAAAGAGAAGGAAAGTGACTGCCAAGGTCAGGAGCAATCCCGCAGACTTGCTAGGACAAACCGGGGGGGGGGGGGGGGGGGGGCACACTTGTGGCAGGAGGAGGAGCGGCTCTTGATCTCCACCTCCACCCTCTTCTTGCAACAGCAGCCTGCTCCCCTCGGCTGCCTCGTCCATGGACACTGGGGAGTCCGGTCAGGGAATCACCAGGACCGAGCTGGTGAGTTTGTTGCCTTGTTGGCATCACTCTAGGGGGTGCAGTGGATGGCGAGTGTTTCGTGTCCGTGGAATGCGCATTTTTACGCAAATACCCCCCGTTTCCCCCCCTGAGATAACCAGAGATAACAGATAAGTAGCCCTGCAATTCCTACAGCATTTGCAGTGCGACCAAGGACCAATTTAGTCAGATCATGGGCACCGCTGTGTGGCCGTGTCCATTGTGCGAGAGCAACTGTTGCCACTCACAAATTGGTTTCGCATTTGGCAAAATAATGTTTCATTTTGTTTGCTACAAAAACTTGCACCGACAGATCAGTGTTTACTGTATTTTCTTCTCTTTCCCTTTAATGTGCTCACTGTTCAGTATATCTATGATCTATCATGTGAATGTTCGCTAGGTGGGGCAACCCTTAAAACACTTCGAGCATCAATTTTGCTATAAATGCTTCAATTATCATGTAAGTCTGACACGTAGACACGCTAAAAGTTCTAAACATGCTGCAAATACAAAGACGGTTATAATGGTTTACTGTTTTGTGAGTCACGGCCAAAGGCAAACCAAACCAAACCAAACAACTTACAAATAGCATTGCGTTTGATGAGTATGTAACCAAAGTCACATTACTCTTAAGAACTTTATGTAAATACGATTGTGATTCCTTAAATCTGTATTTCACAGCACAACCAAGACAAATTATCAAATTCACAAAGCTTATCCTTGCAATCAACCAAAATACGGTGGTATTTGCCAAAGAATGCTCATCGGAAGCCTTCTCATGAATAAGACCTTCAGATCTAGCAATCTCAGAAGTCAAAACACTTCAATTCAATCCAGTTCCAGTCCGCTATAGCTCAGAAATACCATTTTCCTTTCCATTGATTTTTCTAGCTATTGGGATGAGAAGGCAGTCATAAATGGGAGCCTAGATGAAGATGCTGATTGTCTGCACAATCCATTGCATTTGATGAATGTGAAACTAAATTACAGTAACTGACTATACATTGTAATATATTCACTGGGCTTTCTTATATCTATATCTTGAAGCACAACCAACAAAAACCACAAAATTAACAAAGCTTATCCCTGCAATCAGCCAAAAGAACCGGTCAAGATGGCCTTCGTTCAGGTTATCAGGTATCCATCCAGGATCTCCTCCTTGAGTTGTAATGTACGAAACTAGCGTCAGTATGAATGAGCTTACATAGTCTCCCAGTGAAACTGTAACAAGCGCGAATGCACTACATAAACTCCTCATGGCATCTGGACCCTGATCGTAGAAGAAGTCAACTTGGCCTATAGCAGTGAAGACCTCAGCAGCGCCAACCAAGAAATACTGTGGTATTTGCCAAAGAATGCTCATCGGAACATTAACCTTCTCATGAATAAGACCTTCAGACCTAGCAACCTCTAAACGCTTCAACTCAACAAGAGCTGCAGATACCATCGCAAGAATGGATAGGACCAATCCAATTCCAATCCGCTGTAGCTCAGAAAAACCCTTCTCCTTTCCTGTGAACTTTCTAGCTATTGGCACAAGAATGCGGTCATAAAGTGGAATCCAGATGATGACACTGATTACATCGAAAGTTGAGAGGGATGCAGGAGGAATGTTGAAAGGTCCAACCCGCTTGTCAAGAACCATGCCCTGCTCTACAAACAGGGAAGAGTTTTGGGCATACACAGCACTGAATATGATAGTGGTGGCCCATATGGGAAACATTCTTACAAGGATCTTCAGTTCTTCCACCTGGGTAACTGTGCAAAGCTTCCATGGGTCTGTATAAGATTCACGCTTCACATCAGCAGATGAGATAATGGCAGCTCGATCAAGGAACCTAGAAAAAAGGGAGATATATAAAAATATTATCATAGTAGCACCACAAAATAGAAGTCCAGAAATCAAGCGACTTACAGACACTCCCTCCATTGTTAAATAAAGGACGGTTAGGAAACATCATTTAATTTATACATAGGGAGAGCAACATTCTTATTAGAACAAATATGATGAGGAACACATGTCTCTGGCCCTAGCCTGAACCTCTGTATGTTGCATACCAAACTTCAATGGACTTACAAGTTAAACATCAGCAAAAGACTCAGTAACAGGTATTGCAATAAAACTATTTTCATCCACAGAATCTGAGACCAATTGTTACTATTAACATCTCAATAGCTTCCAATATGCCCTTATTGTTTTGGGGCTAGTCACGCGAACTGCTAAAATGCTACCCCTTCCAGTCTCAAACAAGTGTTGTTTTAGACACTGACAACTACTTTCTGCTATATTATGTATTTATCAAATATATAAAATTTATAAATACTACAACTACATTTTGAGTGAACTATACTTGTATCGATGGCCAAAGTTTAGACAATACAGCTACAATCAACACATAAAATAACTCTAGTATCAGGTTGTCTGGCGCTAGCCATAAATCCATATTCTGCTTTGTTCCATTTATGTGCTTGCTTTCCAGTACACACAGATTGAAACAGAAACACAAAGTTTTTTTTATGTTCTATGTTTTATTAGATATAATCAGTCTAGTAATTTTCAGAAACTCTATCAATACACTGGCACATAACCCTAAAAGTAAGGCACTGATGCAATTAGAAAATGAGAATTACTTGAGTTCATTTGTGTGTTCCAGCTTCCGGCTTCCCTCAATGGCTGAAGTTTGGCCATCAACTTCGTACAGAAGAGACATATCATTTGGCAATTCAGCATAACGCTTATGGAATGCTGCTACAACCACCTGACACACTCTTGTGAGTGGGCTCCCACCCGGTTTCTGGTATCGATAAATATTTGAGGCTGCAAAGAAGCATCCAATAGCTAGTGCCATAGATATAGTAGGAATGGCAAATCCTATCCCCCAACCAGAGTTATCTTGTATCCACACTATGATAGTGCCTGAGATGAATGATCCCATACTTATACAGAAGTAGAACCAATTGAAGAAGGAAGTCTTCTTTGTTCTCTCTACTGGGTCACTGTCATCAAATTGATCAGCACCGAAGGAGGAGACACAAGGCTTGATGCCCCCGGTCCCTAGGGCTATCATATAGAGGCCAATGAAAAATACACCATACTGAAGTAAGCTTGCTTCCGGGCAAACCGTTCCTAGACATGCAGGTGGCTGCAGTCCTGGAACTGATGCTGATAGTGTTAAAATAGCTAGGCCCTTCAATAAAAAGAAAATGGTCATATAGTTGATTAAAGTGCTCTTAAAGCAGGGGTAAACAAATTTTCTTTCACAAATAAAATTACAAAAATTGAACAGAGATACTCAAGTCAAACTGAATAAAACACGAATGCTGCTGATGCAATCTAACAGCCCGCATGGTCATATTAATGCTGAACAGCAAAAGCCCGGTATCAAATATAAAATATTCACAAAAATAATGTATCCATGGTATTTGATTTAGCTCATGACCACAAATAGTTCATGTGTACCAAACTAGGGTCATACTCTGGTTAGGTGGTGGTATCTTTGCACTTACAATAAAATAAATTGATGAGAAAACAGCAATAGTCCAGTACTTTCCCCAATAAGAATCTGCTAAGATGGCTCCAATAAGGGAAGTGAGATAGCATGTCCCTTGCCAAGTGGTAACGTTTCTTGCAGCTTCAAGATTGCCTATATGAAGCTTTACTTTCAGATAAGTAACTAGGTTTCTTGCAATTCCATAGTAGGCCAGTCTCTCACAAAATTCATTGCCTGTCAAAAAGGATCAAATACTGAAACTTGACAAGCATCACTCCCTGTCACGAAGATATGATGCTGAAACTCAACAAATCTCATTGCCGAATTTGTAAATATGTGGACAACTTTTACTTTGATTTGTAGCATATGATAGTATACAGGATTATAAGTGGTTTGTACCTAATGTTCTGGTTAATTCTTAATATAGAGGACTTAAACTCTCATGAAACAAACATTTTATAAGGGCATGTACAATGCAGGTGTTTGAACAGATGCCCACATAGCATAAATAAAGTGCATAATCCATTGTGTCATGCTTGATTAGACATCGGTGCTTGGCTTGCCTATGTTGTATCTTCAGTTTGTGGAACTATGCAAGCACCGTTATGACGAGGTGACCAAACTTTGAGCTCTAGGCATTTTAAGCATCATCTTAAGCACAGCTTGAATTGCACGTGCCATCACAATGATTGATAATTGAAACCGAAATTGTTTTAAGGCAATAATACATTGGAAAAGGAATAGTTTGGATAACAGAACAGGAAGCCCCCAGCACTACAAATTATTATGTGATTTGAGGCAAAAACTTTCTTCTTAGTAAATATAGTGCTGAAGTTTTATAATGTGTGTATCTGAGAAAAGTTCACCTAGAATGGAAAAGCATGCTCTCCAATTGCCTGTGGTTTGCTTTGGGGCAGGACGCCCTTTTATATCAACAGATCCATCACCTGTGATGAGAGTGAGACCAGCATCCTGCTAAAACAATATAGAACTTAGTCTCCAACCACATAAGGAGATTCTGAAACAAAATCTTAGTCTCCAACCACATAAGGAGATTCTGAAACAAAATACATTAATCTTTCCATACTGTGGAAGTTGACTTTATCTCAATTTCGAAGTTGCCTCGTGGAACATTTTCCTTTCAACCAAAAAAAAAAAAGAAACGAAAGAAAATGGTTGGCATGGACAGGGGAGGCACGAATCAAATCTCAGACTGGGTGGGACACACTTCACCATGGAATTAGAACCGCAGAGAAATGGATAGAGGAACTCCACCTGTGGAAGTTGGAGGAGCCGTTCTCGATCTCCCCCTCCGCCTTCTGCTTGCAACAGCAGTCTGCTGTCTTCTGCTGCCTCATCCATGGAGACAGGGGCTCCGCCTGGGAGTCCCTGTTCAAGTCAAGGAAGAATCAGCAGGAGCAGATCAAGAACACAGGGCTGCTTTTTTTTGTTTGCATCAGTGCCCGCAGCGGACTTTCGAGCCTTCGACGCAATCACGCTCGGTTCAGTCCAAACGTATGTATTGACGCAACTACCCCCGTCCACTGCAATTTTTTAGCCCTTCCAACCGAATTCCAGTGTCTTGTTGAGTCGTGTGGATGGCAGAGACCAGAGAGCGGGTCTCGTTGTGGATGAGGAAGGCAGAGAGCAGCAAGCCAACAACTACCGGTGGATTCATCTCCGTCCCCGTTTCCCCGCTTCCCCTCCTCCTCCCCTTCCTCCCAACACGCCGCCGCTGCAAACTTCTCCACCTCCGCCATCGAGGCCATCGATCGCCGCGGGTAGGGGAGACGGGAGCCGCACGCCTTCGCCTGGCTCGCTCATCGAGGCTTCAAATTGAGGTAGTGAAGCTCATTCTCGCTGCTTTCGATTTCTGGAGCATCCCCAGCCCTCGCGTCCGCCGCGCCCAGGGCTCGCCGGAGCTCCGCCGCCGCGATCCAACACTTCGCCACCAGTTTGGATAATCGCGATCCACTTTTTTCACTTTACCCCCTGGTTTGGATCGCGACTATTAATCGCGATCCGATTATTTTCAATTTGCCCCCTTCTTTGGATCGCGATCATTAATCGCGATCCGATTATTTTCAATTTGCCCCCTTCTTTGGATCGCGATCATTAATCGCGATCCGATTATTTTCAATTTGCCCCCTGGTTTGTATCGCGATTATTAATCGCGATTCGATTATTTTCAATTTGCCCCATATGTCTTTACATATCACCCCTCCTGCCGGTCGCTTGTTCTCCTCGTCTTCCCACCGCCTACCGGCCGTCCGTTCGCCGGCGGCCGCGCCTCGTCCCCAATCTGAGCGGCGGCGCTCTTCCATACTCAGCGCATCCCGATCCAGCGAGTGCCATTCCCCCAGTCGGGAGGAGGCATCCTAGCCTCCGTGGAGGACCCCGTCGGGCGGAGGCGTCACCAGACACCAGGCCCGGCCTCCGCGAAGCGAGCGGCGGCGACGGCGATTCCGATAATGCCAGGTTCCAAATTTCAATCACCTAGTAGTTATGATTTTTTTTCCGAGCGCAAATCACTCATTTATAATAGCAATAGCAATTCGATGTCACAAATTATTAGTTTATTACTCATAAAAAGACTCATGGAACACTCTTGCGCCTGTAGCGCCTCGCGCACCACACGAAGACCGCCATGTTGAGCGCGCTCATCACCGCGAGGAGCCAGAAGAAATGGTCGAGATTACCGTCGTTGAGGTCATCGGGTATCCACCCCGGCCCGCCGCCCCTCGTCGTGACGCACTCCACCACGGTCACCACGAGTGAACTGACGTAGCTCCCAAGCGCCACCGTGAGCAGCGCCAGCGCCGAGCAGAGGCTGCGCATCGACGGGGGCGCCTCGTTGTAGAAGAACTCCATCTGCCCGACGCACGTGAACACGACGCTGGCGCCCACCAGGAAGTACTGGGGCACCTGGCACATGATGCTCATCGACGACATCTCGCCGTGCGCCAGTGCCCGGCGCCGCGTCTCGACCAGCGCGGCGGTCACCATCACCAGGACGGACAGGAGCAGGCCGGCGCCGTAGCGCTGCAGCTCCGAGATGCCCCGGGCGTTGCCGGTGAGCCGCCTGGCTACCGGGACGAGGACCCGGTCGTAGACGGGCACCCAGATGATGACGCTGACGGCGTCAAACGACGCCAGGGACGCCGGCGGGACGGCGAACGCACCGAGATGCTTGTTCATCGTCCTGCCCTGCTCCAGGAACGTGGAGGAGAACTGCGCGAGCACAGCGAAGAACACGATCCCGGTGGCCCAGATGGGGAGCATCCCGATGATCACCTTCAGCTCTTCTACTTGCGTCACGGTGCAGAGCCTCCATGGATCAGAGTCAGATGGGTCTTCAGTTGATGAGATCACTGCAGCCTTGTCAAGGAATCTGGACAACGGAATTGCCGAGTCACGGAAAAGATGGTGTCTATGTGAAGAGTGTTCAAATCAAGGTCAAACTTCAAACAACTAGTAGGAGTACCTGAGAACAGGCGTGTGGTGCAATTTATGGTCATCCACCATTGGTGTCTTCTCTGGGAGCTCATGGAGAAGAGAATTGTCATACGGTACAACTACATTCCATTTCCGAATAGCTGCAGATATAACCTGAAGAACTCTTATAATTGGACTTCCCAGAGGCTTTTGCACCCTGTATTTATTGGTGCCCAGCAAGAAGCTTGCAATGGCCAGCGCGATGAACACAGTTGGGAGCCAGAGGCCAACTCCCCAACCGTAGTGATCTTGCACCCACACAACTGTGGTGCCCGCGGCGAAGCTGCCGATGTAGGTTGCGAAGAAGAACCAGTTGAAGAAGGAATGCTTCTTCAACCTCTCGACTAGGCTGCTGTCATCGAACTGATCAGCGCCGAAAGATGAGACACACGGCTTGATACCGCCGGCTCCTATGCCCATCAAGTAGAGGCCAAGGAAGAACACTGTGGGCTGAGATGAACCACCCTTCAGGAACGATGCCGAAATAGACATTGCAGACATCCCCTGGTGTTGGACAAGAACAGCAACCATGAACTAGTTAGGTGCTATTGTTTCTAGAACACTGACATCATGTATTGTAAGTCCCCAAACAAAATAGCAGTATAATCAGTTGCTTGATACTGTTTCTTAAAATTTTTATGCTTAGGCCTTGTTTAGTTAGCTAAAAATTAGCAAAAGTAACTGTTCTAACTCCTGTAGCACTTCTGTAGCACGTTTCGTTTGTTTGTGGTAAATATTATCTTACCATGGGGTAATTAAGCTCAAAAGATTCATCGCGTGATGTACAACAGAACTGTGTGATTAGTAATTTTTTTTACCTACATTTACTGCTCCGAACATATGTCTTTTGGTGTATTTAATGTGATGTGATGGAGAGAGAGTTGAAAAACTAACAAATTTTTGGCAAAAAATTTGCCATCTAAACAAGGCCTTACAAGTAGGTAAACTGTGAAGAAAGCCACTGTTGTCAGGTATCTGCCCAGGTAGGAATCTGCAATGATAGCTCCAGCCAGCGGTGCGATATAGCAAGTCCCCTGCCAATTTGTGTAGTTTCTTGCCGCGGTGACATTGCTCTCCTGCAGCACCGTCTTGAGAAATGTGACCAAGTTGAACTGGATTCCATAGTACGCTAGCTCCTCAAAGCCTTGAGTCACTGCAAAATGTAGGAGAGTTGAAAATATTTTCACGGGAGAAAGTAGTATCAGAGATCCGGAGTTCCCAAATTCGTGCAGCAAAGATTTCTGAAACCCAACAGCTTGTGATTACCTAAGATGTAACTGCATGCTCTCCAACTGCCGGCGCGGCGTTTTGCTCCCCGGATGCGAGTGGTCCTTTCCCTTCCTGAATTCTGTCATAAACAGAAACCGAGTTCTCGTCAGGACATGATAAGTTTGTGACGCCAAGAGGGGAAAAGAAAGTAGTTTCACACATGAAAAAGGGAACCGAAGAAAGAAATGGTCTAAGCGTAGCAGACTAGAGAATGCAGATGAACTGGTAGAGAGGGTTGTTTCCTTTACCTCAGGAAGTGGTTCTTGAATCTCTATGTCCATGGTGTATCAAATCGTTGTATAAAGACCTCTAAGAAACGTTGTGTAAAGAAGCAACTCCACGGCAGCACAAAATGGAACGACACCCCATTTTATACGGAGGCCGAATGAGTCTGGGGGCATCAGGTCGCGGAGGAGAGGCTGCGTGTGTGTTGGAGACGGGATCAACAATAAATGCCAAAAAAATCCTTAAGATATGGAGATATAAAACGTAAGAGTAGAGATAGAGTTAAAGATATTGATAGAATTTGTTTTTTAAAAAAAACAACACTCTTGCACTTGTACTGCGTAGTATACATGTGAAAAGTAGAAAACGGCCAGGTTCAGCGCACTCACCGGGAGGAGCCAAAATCAGCTGTCGAGATTAGGACTTCTCTGAAACGTTTCGAAATATTTCGAGATTTAATAGCTTGTGATCACCTAAGAGCTGGCGTGGTGTTTTACTCCGTGTCAGTGTATCATTTTTTTTAACAAACAAGACAGAAGGTTTGTCGATTATATTTTTTTTAAAGAATAAACCCAGATTGAGCAGAACAACAAGTTAATTTAATTAATTATATCATGACATAAATTGCATTCCTTGGGACACGAATTATGCATTTTGTTTCGAAACCATTATCTACCATGTCTTCAACTGAGCGTTGGTAAAGTTCCTTGTGGTGGAATCTGCTCACCAAAGTTCTCGACTCGACATTTTTTTTAACAGACGGTGAAAGCTTCTGCTTTCCCGAATTTTTATTAGAAAAAGAGTATTGACCCAGTTTACAAGGAAAACCGGGCTTGAAAACCATAGAACTCTGGTCGATCTACCGCTCAACTAGGGGAGCAGAACTCCGAACGACTCCGGTCCGCAGACCATACAACTAAGCACATCGGTGGGTTGGATTGGGACCTCAACACGCACCGCTCAACTCAACAACTCATCGGTCGGTTTGGGACATCGATACGATCAACTCAAACAACTTCAAAGGATCGGTCTAGTCGGATTGGGACATCAATCCGGGTCTCCACAACTCTGTTCCGCCGTCGACGTGAGCCACCACACACTGCCAAGAAACAAACCCTCTCTTCTCCCCCACTCAAAGGAGATTCTACTGCCTACTTTTTTTTTTACCAAACACAAACCACTAAGGAAAAAAGAGAAAGGCAAGCAAAGAGAAAGGGTTCTCACGAAAGCAGACCAAGCCGAAGCAACTCGCCCAGAAGTCCGTACACCGCCGTCGACCCCAGGCCGGAGGAGACCCAAGAAGGAGATGCTCGACGTCGAAGGGCATAACGTTAGACACGCCAACGACGTCGTCCCAAGAGGGGATGGGTTTTCACCCGCATCGGAGATACGCAGCCCGGGCAACCAGTTACGCCTCCATGGCGTCCCTGGTGCGCCGACCCCTAGCCGTCGCCAGCAACGCCACCGTAGCGCCGCTCGCACACATCCAAGGAGGCCACCGCCGGCCGCGCCGCCACGACACCACCAGCACATCTCCACATCCATCTGGCCGTCCACCAAGCCGCACGCCGGCCACGGAAGCCCCCCCCCCGCCGGAGCACGGCACCCGCCGCCGTGGCCGAGCAGCGGCCGCAGAGGGTTGCGCACGTGCAACCCGCCGACCGCGCCCGAAGCCGCCGCCGCCGGTACCGAAAACCGCCGTCCCCACCGCACCCCGACACCGAAGGCCCCAGGGAAGGCAGATCTGGCGGTCCGACACGCGGAACCGGTCGCCGGCGCATCCGCGCCCACCACACGCACCACCAGAGGGCCACCGCCGTCGGGAAACGGGCACTGTCGCCGTCTTCGTGCCCCGGCACACCGAGCCCGCAAGGGAGCAGATCCGGCGGCCCAAGCAGCAGATCCAGCGAACCACGGGCCGATCCGGACGCCGGACTCAAGGCCGCCGCCGCCGAGGTCGCAGTCGAAGAGAGCACCAGGGGGGAGGGCAGAGGAGGAGGAGGAGAAACGGCGGAGGGGCCCGCCGCCGCCTTCCTCGCGGCCGCTCGGGCATCTGGCGGCGAGGGGGGAGGCTGTTGCTGGTGGGAATGGCGGCGCGGGGGGAGGGGGGGGCTTTTTCGACTCGACATTGATACTTGCATTTTCTTGATCAGAACTTGTCGTGTCCAAGATAATGCAATGTCTCTTTATTGCTTCTTGCCCAAACTTGTAAACTTGAGTGAATGAACACTCTGAGCTTGCGATGCCGGTAGGAAACATAAAGATTCTCACGGGGGTAAATGGAAGTAAAGACACGAGCGTTGTAAGTTTGTAACAATCAGTAAAATTTCAAGCAGGCTTGAACACTTAGAAGAACTAGCAGAGTTGATTTTTAACCTTACGAAGTGGTTCTTGAATCATCTCCAGTGGCTCGGAGGCGCCTCTCACCCTAGCTCACCGTCGACCACCTATTACCTAACCTCAGCTGCCAGCGGCGACCCAAAGCTGGTGCCGCGTGCGTCCCGCTTCTCTTCTCTCTCTCCGACATGTTTCAACCATCTTAAATCATGTTATGTGTGGCGTAATGGTGGTGATGTGGTTTTTCTTTATATAGTTGTCTCGTTTGTGTTGTTTATTGCCGGATGTAGCTCTTGTAATTTGTAAAACTCTGCAACTTAAAATTGTTGTAATTATCTTTTTCTTAATGAAAAATGTGCTATCACGTCCTACACAAAAAAGAATATGTATCTCCATCATATCTCAAATAGCTGTTATAAAGATCAAGGCCAACACAAAATGAACGGTACAGTGCTCCATTTATATGGAGGGAGCGGAGCAGCTCCTGTCCTTCAAAAGAGTGCTTGGGCACGATTTCATTATAGATGGACTGATGGAGGGACGTACCCGAGACTATTTTTTTTGAAAAAAAACAGGTACAAGATAATAATATCTATTTCATTGATATAAAAGATGTACAAGCCGGCCAGAAAGCGGGAGATACTGCCAGTACGCAATATTCCAATTCCGTTTACCGCGTGATCCATGCGCGAGATACTGCCAGTACGCAATATTGTACCAGAAATAGATGGATGGAATATCAGTATACTGATATTTTTCATATTGAGATAAACAAGCGTGAGATTGGCCGAAAAAACACAAAAAAGATCCTGTGTAAAAAAAAATTGAAGATTCGTGAACGTGCAGGTCACCTGTTTGGTTACCCTGGGCTTTGCATGTCCAGTCCCATTTGGGCTCGTGATCTTCTTCTTCTTCTTTTTTTTTTAGAATTTCGTGATCTTCTTATTGTAGGCCGGAGATTTGGTTGCTGTCCTGCTGGGTGGGCGTCGCTGGGTATGGAGAATTTGGGCCAGATCATGTGTCCGCTAACACGGTTTTTTTGCCGGTAATGCTAGGAGCGTCGGACTCACGTCCCGTGGGCCCAGCATCGATCCTTATCCCTTCCCCACTCGCGCAACATGGCGGGCGAGGATTAGGGTTCCGGCGTGGAGGTGGCGGAGCTACGAGCTGTGCAGGTCGCGCCACGGCTCTCCTGCCGCTTCCTCTGTCAGTAGCGCTCAGTGCCCAAGCATGTAGGAGAAGAGAAGCCCATGGCGAGGTAAGGCCCAGAAGAGCAACCAGCGACCTGTTGGCCCAGATTGGACTTCTAGTGCTTGCATGCACTTTGTATCGGGCCCAGCCTATGTTTTACTGATAGGCTACATATAGACCTGAGCATTCCACGGGTCGGGCCGGGTTCGGACCGGGCCAAAAAAATCTGGGTTTTTCGAGCCGAGAAAATCCTGCTCATGACCGTCTCATGGGACGTGTCGGGCATCAGTTTTCGGGCCGGGCTCGGGCCGGGCCCGGGCTTGGGCGGGCCGCCCGCGCATTTTATAGTGTAAAGTAACTAAAAACAGCATTTCGGACCGGGCTCAGGCCAAAAAAATTTTCGCGGGCTTCAAGATCTCTGCCCACGCCCGTCCAGTAAGGTTCGTGGGCGGGTCTGGGCCGGGCCCGGGCCGGGCCAAAAATGCTCAGGTATAGCTACATATATACGGGATAGGAGAAGGGAGAGGATTATCGAATATTGTATCAATGAATATTGTTCATCTTCCTCTTCAAGCAACCGGCTGCTCTGCCGTGATTTCTCTGCTCTCGATCCCCTTTCTCTTGTTCTTCCCCAATTCCTTTCTCTGATCTCCCTTCCCCTGAGATCTTGTATCCCTGCTACCTCTAAATCGAGTTATCTGTTAGCCAATCCACTAGGGTTGCTAACATCCTCCGCTTTCGGTCTCCGCTACGGCGTTGTGAGCTGTGGAGGTCAGGCGTCGTCCCCTGCTGCCTGAGGGAGGTCGAGCCACGCGGCGGGCGCGTGTGCAGTTCCTCCATGGCCGAGTGTAGTCTCCCCTGCGTCTGGACGGCGGACGCCCCTGTGTGGAGCTCGTCGGCGGGTGGCCGGCCACGTGTCGTCGCTCCCCGCGTCGGCCTCCAGAGGAGCTCCGGGCGGCGTTCATAGCGAGCAATAGGCAAGTTTTGTGCATGTTGCATGTGCTCCACATGTTTCAGAAAGATGTTGTAAGTGTTTCGTGCGGATGATGCAAAAGTAGATCTAGATGTTTCAATGTTGCGGATGTTGATTCTCGATGTTGCAGATGTTGATTTTGTATGTTGCATATGTTGTTTTCAAATGTTGCGGATGTTGTTATTGAATGTTGTGGAATTATTCTTCATGTTGCACACAACATGACTTGATGTTTCGGCGGGATTTTTTTGCTGCTACATTACTTTTTCAAGTGCTGCAGTGCTTCGATTTGCCGCCTACAATGTTTTGATCTGATTGCTACAGTGTGTCCGGAGGCACGTGTCCCTGCGGACGTCCCGGCGCTAGCAAGTCTCTTTTTCTGAAGGCTTGCAGAGCACTATATTTGTCATTTAAAAAGAAGAAAAGCAGGTTCATAGGAGTACGTATATAAAGTTAAAAGCTACTCGATCAGACTGACATTACGGAACTGACTCGGGGCCTCCACAAGGCACTTTCCTCTACCTTATTTCCGATTTGATGTCAAACTCCAATCGAACCTCATCAGCTCAGCAATCTTCAAGTATTCTTTGATTTTGCTCTTTCCACAAATTCTATGACTACGTAGGTTTTATCCGTCGTTGCAACTTGTCTTTAGCGAGAGTTATAAGTTTAACACAAATGTTTTTTTTTAAAACGAAAGTACGAAACACAAATGATCCTTCGCGACAGAGCAGAAAGGCGTCCTCAGTAAACGTTCTTGCGCCTGTAGCGCCTCGCGCACCACACGAAGACCACCAGGTTGAGCGCGCTCATCGCCGCGAGGAGCCAGAAGAAGCGATCACCGTCGTTGAGGTCATCTGGTATCCACCCGGGCCCGCCGCCCCTCGTCGTGAGCCAGGCCACCGCGGTCACCACGAGCGAGCTCAGGTAGCTCCCGAGCGCCACCGTCAGCAGCGCGAGCGCCGAGCAGAGGCTCCGCATCGACGGCGGCGCCTCGTTGTAGAAGAACTCCGTCTGCCCGACGCACGCGAACACCACGCTGGCGCCCACCAGGAAGTACTGGGGCACCTGCCACAGGATGCTCATCGACGACGACTGGCCTTCGCCGTGCGCCAGCGCCAGGCGCCGCGTCTCGACCAGCGCCGCCGCGGTCATCACCAGGACCGAGAGGACCAGGCCGGCGCCGAAGCGCTGCAGCTCCGAGAGCCCCCGCTCCTTGCCGGTGAGCCGCCTGGCCACCGGAACGAGGACGCGGTCGTAGACGGGCACCCAGAAGATGACGCTGACGGCGTCGAACGACACCAGGGACGCCGGCGGGATGGCGAACGCGCCGACCTGCTTGTTCATCGTCCTGCCCTGCTCCAGGAACGTGGAGGAGAACTGCGCCAGGACGGAGAAGTACACGATCCCGGTGGCCCAGATGGGGAGCATCCCGATGATCACCTTCAGTTCCTCGACCTGCGTGACCGTGCAAAGCCTCCATGGATCAGCTAGCTCCTCGTCTGACGAGATCACTGCAGCCTTATCCAGAAATCTGCACAAACAAATCTTGCAAGTTACTACCAAACTTACAAATGAAATGATTGGGCCTGGCAAGAGAGCGTTCTCAAATGATTCAGGCAACTAACTACCTGAGCTCTGGTGTGTGCTGCAGTTTATGCTCATCCGCCATTGACGACTTCTCAGGTGCATCATGGAGAAGAGAAAAATCGTGCGGCACTCTGACAGCCCACTTGCGAGCTGCTGCAACGATGACCTGGAAAACTCTGACGATTGGGCTCCCAAGAGGCTTTTGTACCTTGTATGAACCGGAACCCAGCATGAAGCTCGCGATGGCGAACGCGATGGACAGAGTGGGTATCCCAAGGCCTACGACCCATCCGTAGTGATCCTGCACCCACACGACAGCGGTGCCCGAGACGAAGCTGCCGATGTAGATGGCGAAGAAGAACCAGTTGAAGAAGGAATCCTTCTTCAGCCTCTCGGCTGGGATGCTGTCATCGAACTGGTCGGCGCCGAAAGACGAGACGCAGGGCTTGATGCCACCGGCTCCTATGGCCATCATGTAGAGGCCAAGGAAGAACACGAAGGACTTGGAAGAGCCATCCTGCAGGCAGTCAGGTCCGGCACAAGTCGGGAATGATGCTGAAATGGACATTGCAGCCATCCCCTTGTGTTGAACAAGATCAGTAAATTGGTCAGTGGAAATAAAGAAAGTAGATGTCCGAAGATTTTGGAAAGATTGATTCATGGCAAGATATGAATTTGACTCCACGGACGGTAAACTTTCTTCTTCTTCTTTTTTGTTTTTGTTGTTAATGCTGATGACGATGAACAAAATAAAGTTTTGTAAAGTTTGAATTTTGTGTGCTTACAAGTAGGTAAACTATGAAGAAAGCCACTGTGGTCAGGTATCTGCCCAAATATGAATCTGCTATGATAGCTCCAATAAGTGGTGCGATATAGCAAGTCCCCTGCCAATTCGTATAGTTCCTTGCTGCAGTAACATTATTTTCATGTAGGACGTTCTTAAGAAAAGTAACCAGGTTGAATTGAATCCCGTAGTATGCTAGCTCCTCAAAGCATTCCGTTACTGCAGTATAGATAGATGTCACAAGCGGTGACTGACAAGCAAATTCTAAGAATGGACAACAACAAAAATTGTTGGTGAGCGAGTGCAAGTATCAGAGATCTTAGATGGTTTGGATATATATATATTATTCTTCCCATGTCATTGCAAACCTCCTCAATCCAAGGTCTGCCATAGCAATGTCCATGACACGTGGGTCCACATCTTGGCATGTCTGGGACTGAAGAATTTTTCCACTGGGAGATAACGAATCATTCCAACTAGCTACTTTTGGCATTTCTTCATAGCCTTTTATTTATTTCTTTTTTCTAACTAAACATTTTGTGAGATCCGGATGAAATTCAGATTTCCTCTCGTTACCTAAGATGTAAGTGCATGCTCCCCAACTGTCAGTAGTATGGTGGTTGGCTCCCTTGATGTCAATAACCCTTTCGCGTGTACGTTCTATTGAATCCTGCAGGCACAAAAACAAATTATTTATAGTTCTTTGCAAATGCAGTACTTGTTCAACAAAAGATCCTAGAATCAGAATCAAAATTTGATGGAAGCAGAACATAGTTGATAGTAAACTTCTTCCACATCAGCATCCCTTCCAAGGATAGGGTTGTAAGAAAATTCAGTCATTCCTTCAATCCCAGCCATGCTCCTATGCGCGCGCGCGCGCGCGCACACACAGAGAGAGAGAGAGAGAGAGAGAGAAGTTCCTCTCTTTTTTTCTTGGACACCTGCACTGTCAAAGCATAACCATGCTATCTGTGTGTGGATGTGCCAATGTCAAATGTTACTTGTGAGAAGAAGTGTGAAAAATGAAATACTAAATATCTAAATCTCGTCCTTCAATTATAGCCAATATGAGCATTTAAGAAGAAAAACATAGGTAAAGGAAAAAAAGACGTATTTATCTCCAAAATAAACGATGAATGACACTTACAAATGCACAAAGTGAAAACGATCTTTGAGAAAACAAATGTTGATGATTAGATAGAGAAATTGGTTTCCAACTTTTGACACGGTTGTTCCTCGGTTCCTCCTTTCAAGTGAGTATGGGAAGAAATTGCCAGCAAAGACCATTATTATATTCAGTTAACACAGGTGCTGCAATCCTGCGACAATTCAAACTATTGAAAAGCATAGGAAGAGTAGTAGAGAGGGGTTAATATTGACCTCAAGAAGTGGTTCTTCAGCCAGCAACTTCTCCGTTCGAGTTTCCATGGTAATAACACTCTAACTTAATAACACACCACACCGTACTGCTGGTCTGCTGGCCACTAGGACTCTGGGAGCCTTGCGAGGTTGGACGCAACTGGAACGGCGATGCCTCAATTTATATGGAGTCCGCACTCCGCAGCAGGAGATCTCAGATCGCCATGCACTCCACTTCAAACTACTACCTCCGTTTTTATTTATACGACGCCCAAACAAACTTTTTAGCTTGCTGCCAGTGTAATATTTGGTCGGGAGCGTCAACTATTCCCGAACAGAGGGAGTTACTACCACTAAAGATGAAGGGTCCCACGATTTTTTTTCATTGAAAAGAAGTAACTCTTCTCCGAATTGAACTTCGGCTACACATATGAGGAGAGATTTTTTTTTCCAAACCAACCTCGTAAATTCGCTCTCCTGAGAAATCAAACCTGGATCTCCTCCTGTCAGGCCCGTCGATTGGGCGGCGCAAGTGGCGCGACAGCGCCGAGCCGCCCCAGTGTGAAGGGCCGCCCAAACCTGCACAATCATTAGCCCACGTAGCACTCATTAGCAAACTGAGAAAGCATGTCACCTTTACATCCACAGAGCATTGGCACCTAGGCTAACGTGGACGCAGCAGGCCAGCAGCTACCACTGCGAGTTGCCGTCTGGATGGCTGCAACGTGCAGGCCTGGCACCGCTGCATCATTTTACAAACTGGTGAACCTCGTCCATCAAATATCTGAATGATCTGTTGACGATGCAATCTACTACTTCAGTGGCCATATACTCTCATCTAACACTACATTATTAATTATGCAAAGAGTACGAATACAATTTTATTGTTGGCATTTTGAAAGTATAGTAGGGCCATCAGAAAAAAGTTCTTTGTTTTTGAACCTACCCACAAGAGTTCGGGTCCTCGACTCCACACTGGTGGTCTGGTGCTCACATTTTCATGAATTTAATCTAGAATTTAACTGATGTTATCCTTTCAGTGATAGGCGACGTGCTCCTCGACAACGAGGTCAATCTTGTTGATTTGTCGCCTTAGTGTTTCGGAGGTGCCCATAGGGATAGGGTCGCGTGCATGTGTTTGTAGAGGCGAGTATGCGTGCGTGTATGTGAATGTCTGCGTCTATACTGTGTGATTCGCAGCGAGGTCAATCAGATGATTTGCTAGCTCAACCTTTCGGTGGTGCTTATAGAGATA
The DNA here is from genome assembly GCA_036936925.1 of Cenchrus fungigraminus. NCBI lineage: Eukaryota > Viridiplantae > Streptophyta > Magnoliopsida > Poales > Poaceae > Cenchrus > Cenchrus fungigraminus. The sequence continues at coordinate 90,337,755 of CM072776.1, read as the reverse complement.
GGATTGTGTGTGCATATGTTCGTAGAGCGAAGTGTGCATGCGTGTATGTGAACGTCTGCATTTATATTGTGTGATTCGCAAAAAAAATATAAGGCCACCATTTGTATTTCGCACCGGGGCCTTCTAAACTTAGGTACGGGCCCGCCTCCTGTTACGACCATGCTACTCGGTCCCTCTAACAAACTAGACTAGAGGTCCTTTCACCAAACGGACACGTAAGGAATGAGCTGACGTATGCGGACAGTAGATGCAGCAATTAGATAGTACCCCGTTTCAAATTGTAGGTTGTTGTAGTTTTTTTTAATTCATACCCCCTCCGTCCCATAAAAAGTGCAATTCTAGTTTTTCTAGGATAGATTAGTAATGGCACGAAAAGACTCTGATACCCCTATTTTTTAGCCACATGCAGTAAGTTTTGGCATGCGGATCTGATTTGATTACTTAATTAGGCAGGTAATTAGATCTATTTTCTAGAATTGCACTCTTTGTGGGTTTTTTTTCAAATGTTAGGATTGCATTATTTACGGGACGGAGGGAGTATATATCATTATGCATTTAGACATGGCAGACATGGGAATGTATCCGGTGCAACCCAATATCTCTGTGCAACCGTACAAACTTCTAAATTTGGTCACAAGATGTTAATCCAAAGAGACGCATGGGAGAAGTGAGGGGGGGGGGTTTGCAAAAGTGTGATTAGGAGCGGGTGGTTAAGTGTAAAATTACGTAATCCTCGCACCCCTTGGATCAACATCATGTGATCCAGATTAGAAGTTTGCACAGTTGTACGTAGAGGTTGGTTTGCACTTGATATGTTGCCTTTAGACATACATTATATCTAAGTTCATAGCAAACACCATGCACCTATAAAAGCTAAAATGACCCAAAATTTTGAAAGGAGGACCGGTTGAAAATAAACCTTTAATCTCGATTGGTAAGAGGCTAGTATCTCCAAAGACCAATCAGAACTAGTTTTTCGAGACAAAACTTCTCCTCCTTAGTCCCTTTTCAAATAACCGACTATAGAGGGACCTTTAATCCCATTTGATATTTTTCAACTGGAATAAAAGGAATTTTAGAAAAAAAAAACAAACACCGCCAAGGAGGACTGGAGGAGGCCTCGGCTCCCCCAGCTTGGCAGCTTGCTCTCAGCCATTCCATACCCAAGCTCCAATTCCACCACCTAGAGTTCCAACTCCATTCACACAAGTTCTTCATCATAAGTTCATCTTCTCAAAATCATACACACAAAATTCACAGCATGCACATGAGTTCAATTTCATTCGACTCACATAAGATTCTTAGAAAGTACATGAGTTTGATTCATTCGTGCACAATATTCACAATGATTTCGTTTCCGCAAACAAATCGAACAAAAATAAAAAATTAGAGACTCACGTGATGCCTCAACAGGCCGTCTGGCTGCTCCGCCACACCTGGGGGCGGATCTAGCCCATATTATCGGGGTCAGCTGACCCCGACGACTTTGTGTAATTTATTAACAAAATTACTATTCATCACTAATATAACTAGGCTTGACCCGTTATTTTTTAGAGATGACCCCGGTGGCCATTTCGGCTGGATTCGTCCCTGGCCACACCCCGCAATGATTGGTCGGTGAGCACTAGGATTTAAATTTTGGTGGGTAGCGTCCCACTGAACCGTCCTACCATTGGACTACAAGATAATTCGCGATGTACTGTATTGCGTGTCATCACAAGTTGGCACAAGGAAAAGACATGCATATAAATCTTCTTTAAGGAGGTTACGATAGGTAAGAAGTTGCTTTGAACAATTATATTTAATTTTGTTACGCGGGGTATATAGGACATACTCCATCCGGTTTGGTAAATGAAGTCGTTTAGGACAGCGACACGGTCTCCAAAGTACAACTTTGACTTTTTTTATTTTTATACAAATATTTATTAAAAACTAATATATGTATACTTTTATGAAAGTATTTTGAAAGACAAATCTATTCATGTAGTTTTCACATTTTCAAACTCAACGACTTAAAAGTTATTCATGATTTATATTCCTAATGTTTGACTCAAACCCTGTCCAAAACGATTTCATTTACCAAAACGGAAGGAGCAGGAGTATAAGGTTTTGAGAATTAAGTGAAGAAAGACCTAGATCATTGCGGGGTTTCCAAATTAAATGTTCCAAAGAAGAGCAATGATGCCTTAGACAGTTAGACACCACTCGACGAGCTCTCATCATCTGATGCATCATAGAAGCATATAGATGTTCCTGGTCTTCTTGGACGCCACAGTTGGCGGAGAGATCCGAGAGCTTCGTGTAGCAAAAGAGACGGGGGAGAAGTACTTCTTACACAGTACCTTTTCTTTCACAATAAGTCTATCTAGAAGTCAACGTATGGTACTTTTATCTGATAACAAATCTGGCGTACAAATCTGCAGAAGATCTACCAAACGGAACCAGGACTAAGAACTGGTAAGCTGGGGAGAAGTGAATAGTGAGCAATAGTTCGAATGATAGAGTCTGCACACGCATAGATCAAGGTCGAGCTCAAGTTTCATTGCTTTTCCTCCCAGCACACTGCGACGGCCAAAGGCGCGGTGACGCATGGGGGGAGGGAGGGGTGACAGTTGCAGTAGGAGACTGGATGCGGTGGTCATGAAACGATGGGAGGAGAGACGGAAGACCTACCACCACCTCAATGCAAGGTAAGTCCACCTTATTATGTAGTTTATCAAACAAATTTAAACCCACCATCTCACCTTATGAACCAGTCTCATCCAGCTCATACCTGACTTTAGAGACTGTTTAGATGTGCAAATTTACACTGTAAATGCACTATTCATCCATTACATCGAGTCATTCTTCTCTCACAACATGCACCTCAATGCACAATTTTGTGTTGCAAATACACTATTCATCTACGCAAAGGAGTTGTTTAGATGTGCAAATTGGCGTAGATAAATAGTATATTTGCAGTGTAAAAGTGCGCATTGAAACATGTGTTATGAGAGAAAAGTGATTCGATATGATTGGTGAATAGTGCGTCTGAGACCGCCAAGGCTACCAAATGTCCTCATAAAAGGACGGAACCATATTGATATTGAGAAGACCAGAACTGCACAAATTTATGCACAAGCCCCACTAGTACTCATTCCGTCCCGAAATATAAGGTCTTGGAGAGTTCAAACTCAAGAAACAACAGTGAGAGGAAATGACTTCTATACCCCTCATTTTACACTACCAACCAACTCTCTACCTACTCACCAACCTCATTCAATTTTGTCCTATCCTTCCAGGACTTTATATTTTGGCACAAAATTTGAACCCTCCAGGACCTTATATTTTGGGACAGAGGGAGTATATACACTGCGACTGCACAATAGTACGAAATAAATTCATTGCTGGGCTTTGTTTAGATAGGTAAATTTACACTAATCCACCACATCAAACTATTCACTCATCATATCGAGTCACATTTTCTCTCATAGCACGTGTCTCAATGTGAACTTCCGCACAACTTCGCACTATGGGGCGTTGGATCCTAGGGACTAAAGTCCATGTCGCGTCAGATGTTTGAATATTAATTAGAAGTATTAATAAATTAATTACAAAACTAATTGCACATATGAAGTTTAATTTGTAAGACGAATCTATTAAGCTTAATTAGTTCATAATTTAACAACATTGTGCTACAGTAAGCATATGCTAATGATAGATTAGTTAGGCTAAATAGATTCATCTCACGAATTAACCTTCATTCGTATTTGTTTTATAATTATCTCATATTTAGCCTTTCTAGTTAGCATATGAAGATTTGATATAACACCTCATGAACTTTATCCTACAGATCCAAACACCCCTATATACAATGTCTTACCTACTATAGTTGCAATAGTACGAACTACATTCATTGCGCAATCATGAAACTGCACTTTCACTAATTGAGGCACAGTGCAAGCTAAAGTCTTACATGTTCCTCGCCATAGGCGTGGGTATTTACAAATAATACATAACTATAAATGTCATCTGTTCAGGTAGTTGATGCGTACACTGCTGCGGCCCCAACCTATTACGGTGATGTTTGGACCACTAGTCAGCTAAAATTTAATATTGTTTGCTAACTAAAATTTAGCTGACTAAAATTTAGTTAGAATTGTTTGAATCCACTAGTGAAATAATAGTTGAAGAGCTATTTGTCTATCCTATATATCCCTCCTTCCTACTTAAATTTAAAAAATTTAGGTAGAGGGACAAATAGATCTTTTACTAATTTAGCTGAGTTTAACTTGATTCAACCAAGTAGAAAAATCTTTAGCTAGCTAAACTTAACCGGTAGATCCGAACAGGAAGTAGTTGTAATCGTCGTCGACACCATCACAGATCTGCATGACTTTTTAAACAGTTCACACGCAATTATGTACGTAAACCTCTACCACAGCGTGGCAGATTAATTAATTATTCTTCTCGCCAGCACACAGTGACACAGATCCTAGAATTTATTCCACAAGCACATGAGTAATTCTGACGTGGAAACAATACATGTCAAAGCTTTCACGGTTGAAATGATTGAGATAACATGAAATATCTGTTTTTTTTTGTCATATAAGCAGATTCGGAATATAGACGAAATTCAAACTTCAAGATGTGCGTAAGTAATAATCTCCTTAATCAACCTATGCTCGGTAATCACCTAGGCGGACGATTCAAATTGTTTCACTTTATTATGAAAAAAAACGTGTCTCAGCTTTTGTGGTACATCTCTTGCCTGTACAAGCACTATCCTGTTAGTGCGCTGCGCACAAGGGGCAGGGCATGTGCCCAGCACCTGCACGTCTGCTCATGAGTCATGACGGCGTGCGAGGAGGCCTCCATGCTCCATCCACGGCTCCATCTCGCCCGCGTGCGCTCGACCACCTCGCCTCCATCTCCTCCGACAAGGGGGCGGCTCCCCAGCTCCCCGTCGGGCTTGTGGAGGGCCTGCGAGCGCTGTGCGTGCGGATGGACTCCGTGGCGTTCCTGAGGCGGACGTGCTGCGCGCCGAGATGCCACCGGCCTTGAAGCTTTGCGTGGATCCGCCAAGTTCGTTATGGACGCCGCGTCGCCGGCGTGTTAACCAGTCATTCTTGGCCTGGGTGTGCGTGCTCATCCCTGAGACCACCGTGCCGGCGCTGCGCGCCCGCTCGGCTCGTGGCGCGGGAACGCGCGCGGACCGTGGCGAGGGTCCGCGGAGAAGGGGGCGGGGTGTAGGGCGCTAAACTGCCTGACGCCCACGCCTTCCTGCCTGCAGCACCGTGCTTGGGTCTGGCACCGCAACCGGCCATGTCCAGCGCCGTGACGCGGTGGCCATGTCCGGCGCCGCCCCGTCCTCGTCAGAGTCGGACGGACGGGGCCGCGCGCGCAGAGGAGGCAGGCACCAGAGATTGTGCTGGGTGTGGACGAACGAGACGTCGAAGCCACTCAGCCACGGGGGGAGCATCGATCAGCAGCGTGCAGTTCGCGTGTGGACTGGGGACACACATCAGTACAGCAACACGACGGTTTTAATCTCGGGCACGGCTTTAGAAAATTGGGAACTCAACGCATTGGAAAATTATAAAATCTCAAACTTGCAAGGATGATCGTGCTTCGCTGCGAGAAGTCACTATTCACCGGCAGCTGGTGGAGATCGCACTCTCGCCCGTCACTACGTCCAGAACGCACTCACGCCACTATCTTGCAAAAGCTGCGCCTGTGCAACACCCAACGTTTCCTCTAGGGTGGTGGGCATGTGCCCATGTGCGCATAGAGTAGTTTTCGAGATCTTGCACTTGTATTGTATACACTGTCATTTTTCAGCATCAACAAATTGGACATATAGGCAAAGAGGAAAGAAACCCAGGACTCTACGCAAGAGCAGCTCTCTTGCACTTGTATTGTTGGGCATAATATAGGAAAACCAGGAGATTAAGAGAGCTGAGGCCGGTTATCAGCCAGAAAAAACGGTCAAGATGGCCTTCATTTAAGTTATCAGGAATCCACCCCGATTGCCCATTTCGAGTAGTGAAATACGACACCAGGGTCAAGATGAATGAGCTGAGATAACTCCCGAGTGACACGGTAACAAGAGCGAAAGCTGAGCATAGGCTTCTCATGGCGTCTGGTGACTGATTGTAGAAAAACTCAGCTTGGCCAATTGATGTGAACACCTCCCCCACACCGACCAGCAGGTACTGAGGTGCCTGCCAAAGGATGCTCATAGGAACAGGTACCTTCTGATGGACCAGATCCTCTTCCCTTGCAACCTGCAGACGCTTGATCTCAACTAATGCTGCTACTGCCACTGCGATTGTAGACACAAATAGACCGATTCCCATTCGTTGAAGCTCAGAGAAACCTCTCTCTTTTCCAGTTAATCTCCTGGCTATGGGCACAACTAATCTCTCATAAATTGGAACCCAAACAACAATACTAATAACATCTAAGGATGACAGAGTGGCTGGTGGAATCTTGAAAGAACCGATTTGGTTATTGAGGGCCATCCCCTGTTCTATGAACATTGATGAGTTTTGAGCACATACGGTGAAGAACACAATGCCTGTTGCCCAGATTGGAAACATCCTCAGTAATATTTTAAGCTCTTCAACTTGTGTGACTGTGCAAAGTCTCCATGGATCATGATAACCATCACGTTCATCCCACAGAATGACTGCAGCTTTGTCAAGGAAACTGTTGAGGGAGAGAACGTGTCAGTTGAGACAACATGTAACTTTTTGCATATATGAAAATCCTGTGTATGCTTACCTTCAGTGGTTCTGAAAAGGTTTGCTGTGTCCAGGAAATTCCAAGACACAAGCTTAAAAGCATGCATTGTCAGAACAAGAGTGCGGTATATGGAATCTGTTTATGTTATATATTAATAACTTTTATACTTTCTAACTTAACAAATCTATATGCTTTATTTCAAAAATATGTATCTAAACCATAACTTCCGAATGTTTGTTTCCCTTAGTTGGGTAAAAATGAATAGGTCTTACGAAGTAGAGTAAATGGTTGTCATTAACCACCAAGGAAAATACCTGAATTCACTACTATGCTCCAGCTTACGACTCCCCTCGATAGCTGAACTCTTGCCATCAAACTCATAGAGAAGAGAACTATCAACAGGCAAATCCACTTTCCGCTTGCGAGTGGCTGCCATAACTACCTGACATGCTCTTGTAAGTGGGCTTCCTCCTGGTATCTGAAATCTATATATTTCGGAACCTATAAAAAAGCTTCCAATAGCTAAGGCAATGAAAAAAGTAGGGATCCCAAATCCAAGGCCATATCCATAATTCTCTTGCACCCAAATAAGAACAGTGCCAGAGATCAAAGATCCAATATTTATGCAGAAATAAAACCAATTGAAGAAAGCGCCTTTCTTTGTTTTCTCAACTGGATCAGTATCATCAAATTGGTCAGCACCAAAGGATGAAACACATGGCTTGATACCTCCAGCTCCCAAAGCAATCATGTATAATCCAACAAAGTATATAAGATACTGAGGTAAGGTCGGTTGTGGACAAAAAGATCCAGCACATTGAGGGGGCATGAAAGAAGGAACTGATGCCGAAAGTGTCAATGCTGCCATCCCCTTCAATAAATGCACAAGACGAAGTTGTTAGCACTGGCTATCTGCAGAAATATTTTCAATGAAAATATATATTCGTCAATTATAGCCGCAGCAAAATTTTAGAAACGGCAAAAGAGGATTTTTGTAGTGCTCAACTGTTCAAATTCAAAGTGATGATTCACATTGGAAGGCAGTTACCCAACTTGTGTAAAATAATAATGTTACTTATGGCATAATCAAACAAGTTATATATGTACAAATCTATCTAAACTTTCTTTAATTCTCAACCATGGTAAGTACCAATGTGGAACAACATGATATAAATTTAGGGCGCCTAATACATTAACATGACACTGGTGCAATAACGAGTTTCTTAGGATAAATGTGCATTTGTAACTTACAAGAAAGTAGATAGTGGAGAAAACAGCAATTGTTCTGTACTTTCCCCAGTACGAATCTGCTATGGTTGCTCCAATAAGTGGTGTGAGATAACAAGTTCCTTGCCAGGTTGTGAAGTTCCTCGCTGCAGAGACATTTCCTTCATGCAGTCTTGTTGAAAGGTAAGTGACCAAACTTTTTGAGATGCCATAGTAGGCCAAACGTTCACATATTTCAGTTCCTATCATATAACAAAATGTAAATTTCCAATTGGAAATGATATTAAATCTAAGTGTGGATATTAAATCTAAGTGTGAAAAAACTTATGTTTCTCATATTTAGCACATCAGACACTGTTAGAATTGCAAACACTATTAAGCTAAAAATGCTGAACAAAGGTTTCCATTTAAACCAGTTGTGTATTCGAAACAAAGAAGTCAGTTGGACATATGATTCCATAAAATTTTACAGTGACAATGATTGCTCAACTGGTTTTCATTTCAAGAAAAAAAAATATATGTTCATGTTATTTCTAAGTGGAAAGCTCAGACTGAATTCTTACCAAGAATCAATGAACATGCTCTCCAGTTCCCTGTATTACGCTTTAAAATAGGAGAACCTCTAAAGTCGACTGACCCATCGCCTGTGTACTCAGCAAGATCCTGTGCACAAAGTAACGTTGTTTAAAATTTATTTGAAACTGTTTGACAGGTGGGTGCTTACAACAAACATAATCAAAATCATAAAGCAAAGGGAACATACAACACAATCTACTGAAAAAATAAAACGGAAAAAATAGCAGATAAATTTAGTAAGAATTAGCATTTATGTTATGGAGCTTTGTTACAATTATTCTTAAGTACCAGTAGGTACTTCCAGGTACTTTTTTCATTAAATTTTTTATGACCATTGATCTGAGGAATGTAATTAAAAAATAAACTAAATTAGAACTGGTCCCACTATTTTTGGTACTTGGTCCCACCTATTTGGTACTTCTTAGTACTTTCTAGGTACCTTTGGGTACTTCCTATCTTTCTACCGCACGATTTCTATAGATGAATGGCTCTCGTTTTTTTCCAATCATTGTAAAAATCCTCTTATGCTAATCACAGTCTTACATATATCCCATCAAACCTCAACCAGTTTTACAAGATGTTGAGCAGAGTGTGTGTGGAGCATGACGGTTCCCAGGATCAACACTAGATGCTCTCCCGACTCCTAAGTGTCCTTGGTAGGTGTCCATGACTCTACATTGCTCATATATACTAGTTACTACTTAACCCAAAATAAAATTTCATCATGTGCCCTTAGTTGTTCGTAGGTAGATAAATTCCACGCTGTTGTTAATGATAGAAGAACTACTCTAGTCAAAACGAGGAGAAATTTCTCTTTATATCAAATGGAAATATTTCCTCCAAGATTTGTCTCACGATATCGTTAAAATAAACTTGCAAGATCAAATCATTATTACTTCAGAATGAATGTGCATTCTGAACACACAGATAAGACAGAACTTCCAATATGATTGAGTTGAGAGCTTCTGTATATCCACGAGGTGAAACATATTACATTTTCACGGGGTGAGCTCTTTATATATTTTAGAAATGATGCTAAATTCGATTTCACGACTTATCTAAATTTTAGTTCCCCTCTTTGCTCATCTAACCTCACTTCACTAAGTTTTTTTTCCCAAGAAATTGGTCAAGGAACTTTATTGTTGCTGCTCGAAAGGTAATATAACAAAAAAATGGTGCATATGGTTGGGTAACTGCCTTCCAATGTGAATCATCACTTTGAATTTGAACAGTTGAGCACTACAAAAATCCTCTTTTGCCATTTCTAAAATTTTGCTGCGGCTATAATTGACGAATATATATCTTTCATAGCACATTGACCAATATTTTGATTGAAAAGCCAAGGTTTTGTTTTGCAGAGGGTGGGTTTGAAGGTGAATAACCAAAATGACAGTGACAAGAATAGATAAATGGGTCTAACACTTTAAATCATTCACGTTTCAATCAAACATGTATGGCCCATTCCACTCCCACTGTTTCAATAAGGTCTCTAGAAAAAGACATCCAATACCAGTCAAAATAAACATCAGAGCTCTCGAGAAAAGCAACAGGCATATCGTACTCATAAGAAAATTAAATTTCTGGAAAAAAATGATTTCTGTCACCTCCATAAATAACTTTCACAAGTCAATCAATATTCTATGGTATGGTCCTTAAGACTGTGGCGTGTTGCAACCTAATACATCGGATCCATGATTCCAAGACGTTTCCTATTTTTCCAATTGCTCTACAGTGTCTATGACCGGATTCTATAGCTGAAGTCTGAACCTTCTCCCTTTCCCTTGGTATTTGCCTTCCACACGGCTATTCAATTTTGCAACCCACCAATTAAAAAAAGTACATACCAATCAATCCAAAGGTCTACGATGCAAGAATCTCCGGAACTGAGCGATCGGAATATCATTTCCTGCTCCTTCCTCTCGAGATTCTGGCCAATTTAAGCATTTTCAATGAAGCTGAACTTAACCAAAAGAAGAAACTAAAGAGGATAACAAAACGATACCCTAGGGATTGTTGAATCGTGGTGGAAATGGAAGAAAGAATCAGGAAAAAGGAACAAAATCTCCATACAAAGATGGTGGTGAAGTACCTCCGGCTCCATCGGGCGCACCAGCAGGATTTGCCGCCGCTCCTCATCTGGCGACGACTCCATGAATGTAGCTTGTGAAGCTTTGGGAGATTGTCCCCTCCTGGAGGAAGGGAAAACCTGGAGCTTTGAAGGCTGGTCAGTGATTTCTTCTTCGGCAACTGCTGCTGCAGCAGCTTAATACTAAATCCCCGAGCAGAGCAGAGACGCCGAGGCAACGAGCTTATCGTTTGAGTTTTATAGTGCCTTTTCCAGCCGAGTCGCCATTTTTGTTGGAACACAAGGAAAGGTTTGTTGGCGACATTGCATCCATGTCCTCTTAAAACTATTTAATTGCAAGAGTGTTGACAAACGAAACCTAGGGTCTATGGAGCTCAGTCCAGTGTCCAGTGTTCAGATTTTGGCTCTTTTAGTTTTGCAGACTGCTAACTAGTTAGTGTAATTTCTGCACTAAATGACTATAATAATTTTAGATAAAAACGATGTTAAGATTATTGTCCATCATATATAAGTCTTTGAGATTCAACCGGTGCTTTTACAATAAGATTTTTATGTCGGCACACCATTAATGCCGACTGATTGTATTAATCTCTAATCAGCTCATGATAGTTGTACCATATGAATATGAATGTGTTGCCCATTATGTAAATTTCAATCTTTTTAAGGGCATGTGAATTTCAATCTTATCAAGTACTCCCGTGCAATAACTTCTCTTCTGCGGTCGCCGCCCTCTTGTGAATTTGCACTTGGCGTCGTGCAGTGCAGCCACGCGTCATGGAGAGGCAGGAGAGCCCCTCGAACAGATTGAAAGCTACTGGATACAATCCATTCCATTGCTGCCAAGAAAGACCTGGGCCTTCACAGCACTTGGAAAGCATCTCTAGGACGCTCCACGCCCACCACAGGTGCCAAGCATTTTGATAGCTTCCTCCTGCTGCTGATCTCCTCGCACCTGTGGAAACATCAGAATGATGCTTTTGAAAGCGAAACTCCATCTCCCGCTCGGTTCTGGATCGCCTGCAAATAGGACGCGAGACTCTGGGGCTGCCGTTGTCCGGTTCAAGAGCGGCTTATAGCTCATGCCTGGTGTGAAACCTCTGCAGACAGTTGCTTCTCCCCCTTCGTGTAAACCTCTGAAAACCATGTCCAAACTGCATTTGCAAACAAGCCCAATGGAAATTCAGTAAGGATGCCCTAGCACGGTTGATAATTCTGTACCAGCAAAATCAATAATATTGAAACGCACAGCAGAAAAAGGACCAAAGGGTAAATTTCTGAAAGGAAATGTCTACTTCATTTCATTAACGCGACATCCCTTTTCATGCAAAAGTATTCGAAATTTGTGTTGACATAAGCTCCTTTTTGCAGATAATAATTGAATCTACATGTCATAAATTCTCAACAGGACACGTTAGATTACCACCTCGGGCATCTGAAAATCGCTGCACTTGTATCTCAGGTGAGAAAACCAACCGCTTCAGAAATTATTAATTCTAAATTATTGCAACTTAGAATGCCAAGGCCACCATAACTCAGGAAGCCTTCTTGCATTTGTACCTCATGGCACAGAACACAAATGCTAGCAGATTCAAGAAACTCAAGCCAGCCATCATCCAGAAGAATCGATCCAGGTGCCCTTCGTTCAAGTTATCAGGTATCCACCCTGGACTGCCTCCTCTTGCTGTGAAGACAGGCACAAGAGAAACGATGAATGAACTAAGGTAACTTCCTGCCGAGATGTTAGCATACGAGAATGCTAGGCATATGCTCCTCATGGCATCAGGCGATTCCTCGTAGAAAAACTCATTTAACCCAATGAGCGAGAACACCTCACCAACACCCATCAGAAAGTATTGGGGTCCTTGCCATAAGATGCTCAACGGAGCTGCCACATTCTGATCCACCAAGCCTTTGTCTTGCACGATCTGCAACCGATTGCTCTCCACCGTCGCTGCTGACACCATTGAGAGTGTGGAGAAAAATAAACCGATCCCCATTCGTTGCAGAGGGGCAATACCATTACCCATGCCAGTGAATTTTCTGAAAACTGGAACAAGAATCCTATCGTAGACTGGAATTAGTGCAAGAACAGCAATGACATCTACAGATTGGAAGGATGCTGCAGGTATTTCGAATGAGCCAATGTGTTTGTTCATTACCATCCCTTGTTCAATAAATGTTGAAAACATCTGTGCCAGAACTGTATTAAACAAAACCATTGTAGCCCAGATAGGGAGCATCCTGATCAAAATCTTGAACTCCTCCACTTGAGTGACAGTACAGACTCTCCATGTATTGAGCAGTCCAGCAGATTCACAATCGGTGGATGTCACAATTGCAGCTTTATCAAAGAACCTAAGAGAAAAGAAACAATATTACTACCTTGCAAACAAAAGAAATACAATTGGCCATACCATTGGTGCTTTTAACTTCTCTGAATACTTAAATTTAATGAGTATGAGAATATCAACTTGTACTACTCACCAACAGAACTAAGGACAGACAGGCAACATTTATTTGGATAAGGTTAGGAACAATTTTCTAAAATCCTTATAATTTTGACTTATGTGACATGTTCATTGCAATCTATGGTCGTGCTAGATGAATTTCCACATGATCTTAACCAAACAAGTCAACGTAATCTTTTAAGGTTCATCAAATAAAACAAGAGTTCAAGTTTCGCATAATGCTAGCTATGTGAGAGTAAATAATAATTGTGGATATAATTTTTACCAGCCTAAATTGACACTTCAGTAACAAGGGTTTATCAAACTAAATATAACTCAAAATCAGGACAGACAATACCCCTGCTGAATACAAGCGATGCAAAACACATAGCTCATACACGAAATTAAAGAAAAGCATTTGTCCTTCTTGAAATACAAGTGATGCACTGCTCGTACAAGATAAGCAAATAAAAGAAAGGACAAATCCTTTCTGTGTAAATGCCAACACATCCATTGTGCTGCTCTCGAATTTCACCCAGTGTACAAAAAAATCCATTTTTCTTTAGGATTTTACATGTAATTTATGCATAACATAAATTTGTCCTATTATCTGCAAAATTAATAATCATCTAAGCTTATATAGAAATGCAAACATATATAAATCTAGGGTAAAGGGGAAAAAAACTCAGAACGGGTATTACTCAAGTCCAGTAGTATGCTCCAATTTCCGGCTTCCTTCAATTGTTGAACCCTGCCCTGGAATCTCATAAAGAAGTGAACAATCACATGGCAGGTCTTTATCAAAGTTGCGAGTGGCTGCAACAATAACTTGATACATTCTTGCAAAAGGGCTACCTCCAGGTTTCTGAAATCTATACAGACTAGAGCCCAAGAGGAAACTACCCAAACCTAAAGCTATGAATAGTGTAGATATGGTAAAACCCTAGATCCAACCTTCATGATCTTGGATCCACACGATAATAGTCCCCGAGATGAGTGCGCCAGCATTGACGGTGAACTGGTGCCAATTGAAGAAAGAGCTCTTTTTGGTTCTCTCCTCCCCATCAGTATCATCAAATTGATCAGCACCAAAGGATGTAACACAAGGGTTCTGTGCACCATACCCTATAGCAACCATATACAAGCCAAAAAAGAATATGATGTGCTGAGATGAGACTGTATCTGTCAAAGCAGGCCAAACTTGCGGATCATTAAAGACTGCTGACAGGACCAGTATCATCATTCCCTGAATCAATAGAATAAGAAAAGGTTGTCAAAACAAGATGTTAAGTTTGCACAAGTTTCAGATGGATACATGTATCACAACACTAGGCAAGTGACCAGAAGTTCTCAAATTTGAGAATCCAGATTTTACCGTCCATTCATCAAACTGTCACTATGTTGTTTAACCAAAGTAAGGTTTCAATTCTTCAATATATTTAGGATCTCTTAAGTGTTTGTTTAAAAGGAAGAATCGATTCTTTGAGAATACTGCACACTTACACAATTATAGCATGGATTACTTTTATCACTTACAATAATGAAGATTGTGGAGAAGAACAGAGCTGTCCAGTACTTCCCCAGATATGAATCAGCTATAAACGCTCCAACCAAAGGTGTGAGGTAGCTGGTACCTTGCCAAGCTGAGACATTTCTTGCAGCGGCCACATTTGTTTCGTGTAGGACTTTTGTGAGATAACTCACTAGGTTCTTTGAAATTGAAGAAACGGCCAGGTACGAGCAAAATGTACAGACTGCAACAGTGTATTGAGTTTCATGTTGGATCTTCTATGAAACTATGAACACATCCATAAAAACATCTATTTTAAAATTCAACAAAATTTCACAATTTTGTTTCCTACTTCTCTTCCAAAGAAAAGGACTAACCTATAGTTAAGGAGGCAGTCTTCCATTTTCCTGTATGTTTCTTGGAAGCAAGATGCCCACGGATGCAAATAGATCCATCACCTGTGCATTCTAAAGTATTCTGCATTTCACAGTTAGAAATTGTAACTAAGATGGTACTCTTACAGTCTAAATTGAGACAAATGTTGCAACAGATAAAGGATGTACATTTTGAGACAAGTATTCTGCATTTCACAGTTAAGAGCTGATCATATCAACAGTCCAGATCACAGACAGTACCGCAAATAAAGGGATGTGCTTGTGCAAAATAGAAAACAATAATTAGAATCAACACATGTGAACAAATGGGTGCTTCTGTCAACAAGCATTGCACCCAAAGCATGCCTTTCCTACAGTTAAGGAAAAAAAACCCTGAAAAGTGAAAACCACAGAGCCGAGCCCAAACGATCAGACGGTCCATTTTGAGCTTGTCCTAGGCAACGTTGGAGCAAAAAGGTACCTTAAACGAGCCCGGCTTGTATTCTATTGTGTAATTATTTTCAGAGTAAGAGATGTGGGGTAAATACCAGTCCTATGAAATGGGTCAAGCCTTTTTCTCTGGCCAGGCATGGAGGAAGTTAACCTCTACTCCAGGCACCATGGGGTCAAAGCAAGCATGAGAGCGAGGGAGGGAGCGAGCGAACCTCTTGGAGGAAACTGCCTTCTTCTAGCAGAGGACTTCTGTATAACTGGCCCTTGGAGTCCATGGCTTCCTGTCCTAGGATCAGAATGAAGAAATGAGGTTCCTAGCCTCAGAAAGGTGGAGAACAAAGACAACTAGGACATAAAGAATGCATAGTACTGCTGTAGTTCTGATGTCTTAATCAAGTATGGGGAAATGAAGAGATCCTGTAATGATTCTTAAAAAAAATCTAAACTAAGGGAACAGCAAAAGAAGCTGCAAACATGTTATTTGCATGAGATACTTGGTCCAGTTTTAAAATATCCGTAGGACACAGAGAACGAACCATATGTCACTTATATTTTGGTATGGAAGTCATGTAATTATGAGAAGCTGATTATTGACTTCCCTAGAAGAATCGAAGGCTCAAAGCCCATGCTATATTGCTATGTTCCATATTTGACGGAAATATGAGGTTGCCTTTCATCAGGGAAATATGTATCTATAAAAATACTATTATGTATCAATATAAACAAGACTAGAAGTCTTTTGGTACCTGTAAAACTCTCTTATATGAAAAGGATGTCAACAGTGCATTGTATGGAAGGGGGTTATCAACATCATTTCAACTAACACATGCAAGTGAAACGTCACCAGTCACTAGAAGAATAATGAATGGGTCCCAAAAGGACAAATCTATTAATTTCTTAACTTCTGCAAGTGTCATGCGCATCATATGTAATTAGAAGAAAAGAACCACTGAAAGAATCACCTAAAAGTTTATTTTTTTTAAAAAAAAGAATCACCTAAAAGTTCTCTGCAGTCTGCATTTGGATAAAATTCACCTTAATTGCTGTGGATAGAGCACCGGGCGAAAAACCCAGCACAGCCTTGGGTGAATCGCTGTACCGCATCGCAGCGGCTCTCATATTGCTGCGTCCGCTACCTTGTGGCTACACACAACCGCTTGGAGACCTCCGGACCGAAGTGGATTTCTGTGGGCGGCCTCCGCCGTGACCGCGGCTGGGCCGGTTCGCGTGGCATTTTCGTCCACCGCCACCGCCACCGCCAAACAGCGAGGGCACAGAGAAGCATGAGGTAACAGCGGATCAGAGGAGCGTGCGGCTGCAGCCGAGCACGAGCTCTTGAGAAGGTGGAGGCGGCACGCGCTGGTGCTGCTGCTGCTGGCGCGCAAGGAAGGGGAAGACGACCGGACGAGACGAAGACGTGGTCCGATTGGGCCTGCATTTTCTCCACCTGACTGTGGTTATTGGGCCAGACTGAGCTAGTTGTGCAACCGGGAGGGCCACCCCGGCCGCGCGAGATGCTCGGAAAGACGGAAATTAAGTTTTTCTATTACATGACTTTAAGTGTTTGAGATCCGTGTTATAATAAATAGATGGTTCAGATGAGCTTTCACAATTTTATATACAATCATCCTTCACCCTCCAAATATATACTCCTTCTGTTCTTAATAAATATATGACTTTTATGACAAGAAAATTAGTTCATATATTTAAAAACAGAGGTAGTATATCTCATACGCTACTTTCTCATAATAATATCTGATCTTCAAGAAATGTTGAATTAGGATGTCCGAGTTGTTGAACTAGGTTGCAATGATCGTTGAATCAATTGTAAGAAAATGTTGAAACATGAGAAACAACTTGGGTGAGGTGGAAATGAAATGTTGAATTAGTCTATCTATAATGTTGGATCGGAGTTTGAGTATTATTGAACAGAGTTTATAAAAATGGTGAACAATGTGCACAGTTCAAGGTTGGTGGGCTGAAATAGATAAGTTAGATGGACTTATGAACTT
Organism: Cenchrus fungigraminus; assembly: GCA_036936925.1. NCBI lineage: Eukaryota > Viridiplantae > Streptophyta > Magnoliopsida > Poales > Poaceae > Cenchrus > Cenchrus fungigraminus. Next base: position 90,320,344 of record CM072776.1, on the reverse strand, counting down.
TATGTCTAATCATTAACCAGTTTGTGGAAGTTTTTTTTGACAACTAGCAAATATATTAAGACTTAAGCAGTCCTTTTACAAGAAGGTCCTCACAGAAGACCTAAATTACAAAGAGGTCCACTGACCATAAAGAAACAGCAGAGACAGCGGTGCGTTCGACGGCGAGGCTGCAAAGGTGACGAATGTGCTTGCAGTAGGATGGAATACCGCGCTGTGCGTCGGTTTGGAGCGGGGACATCGGGGCCATGAAGAATACACCTGACGACCGAAGAATAGATGGAAAGTCATCGCCGGGTTCCGAAGTAAAGCCACCAAGATGCATCCCAGATGAAGGCGGGTGACGCCGGAACAACCATCGCAGAGGTGCTGTAGTGGTGGAGTGGAGCCGCTATCGAGGTAGGACGTGCTTGTGGTCGAGGACGAAGAAGTCGATGAAGGATGCCGCAGAGGAGGCTCTCCGTTGCGTTCAACAGTGACGAAGTGACCACCAGAACAACCAAAGAAGAGCATATGCAGCAAATGGAGACAGGAACAGAGGCAAAGGCGCACCCATGGAGCAGATTTCTTCTGGGGGAAGAGCAAATCCACAAGGGAAAACACCAAAACAACCTCAGGACCCGCTAGATCTGGGGCGGCGCAACAGAGGCGGAGTCGACCCCTGCAGATCATGGATGCGTTCCACAACGATATTCGCATCTTAACAGAAGGAGAAGGAATCATTGGAACAACCATCAGATCATTGCAGTAGGCTCGATTCACACACGCTGTCGGCCAGAACAGGGCGGAGGGTGGCAGATCTCGGGGAGAAGGCGAAGAAGGCGGTTGTGAAGAGGAGGGGAAGAGATCCGCCTGTGTGAGAAGATTATTTAAGCTTACCTGGAAGACGGAGTCGTCGGCGACGAGCTGGCCACAGGGGCCAGCGGCGGCGATGGCGGCGACGGCAACAAGGCAGCAATACCACAAAGGGAAAGCCATAAGGCAACTAAATACTAAGAAAGCTAGATATGTAGTAGATCTACTGCGAGAACGGACGCCGCCGGCCCTCCTCCCTCTCGCCGCTGGCGCGGACGCCGGAGGAAGAGAGGAAGGGGGCCGGAAAGGGGGGAGCTAGGAGGAGGCTTCGAGGGGAAGCAAGGGGAACCGCGAGTTGATGGCCTCCAGCCTTTGGGGTGGGTTTGGAAAGTGGCTATTAGTGATAGCATTGAAAAAATGTAATTCTTTGTATGGCACTGAAATCTATTGTCTTCCCTGATTGACATCCAAATATTTCTTCCCTTCCCTTCTTGGCACTTCTGTCACATAATTTCAACCAAAAGGTGGCACCTCTGTTGAGAGAAAAAATATTATGATCCGATGGACAAGAGCAAAGGCGGGCGCATTTTGCGCCAGAAAAGCACTCTCACAACGGTATGCGGCCGCAGACGCTATCCACCGGCACGACGCCATGAGCCATAGCGCCATTGTATAATAGCAGGGCGCCATGACCCGTGGTGCCGTGCTATTATACAACGGCACCACGCCCTTTAGCGTCGTGCTGCCAGCGTGAAGAGGGGCTCGGGAAACGACCGCGCGTAAATCTTGGCCCGCCGCCGGTCGCCCGATAGCCCATGCGGCCGCATCCTGTTCTGGAAAACCGGGTTGCATTTTGCGCCCGCCTGCCCCTTGATGATGAATAGTAGGTGTCGATTAATTTTGCAAAACACCCCCTCGCTCTCCCTGCGCCTCCAATCCGCGGGATCCCCCAATCCGTCGCCCCGCCGCCGATCCAGGTCGTGGAGCCGCGCCCGGAGGCGGCCTTTCTGGCGTCCGTTCCTCAGGCGACGACGACCCTGTGCCACCGTACCTGTACCCGTACTGCACCCTGCTGTCCCCCGTCACCATCTCCGCGAGGAAGCTCATGAAGCCGCCGCCTCCTCCACCGCCGGTCGCCACCCAGAGCTGCACCACGATGATGACTAAGGAGCCAGGTGCGCTGAGTTTTCTAGTAATTAAATTAAATATAGATAGACATCCCAACCGGCCGGACCACCCACCCAAACGCCCATTGATACTGCCCGACCGCAGCCATGGCGCTGCTGCTGCTGCTCCTCCTGGCGGCAGTCGCGTCCACCACCGCCGATCAGCTGCACGAGCCGCTCGCCGAGCACGTCGAGCCAGCGGTGGGCATCTCCGCCGAGCAGTACCTCGCGGCGGTCAAGGCCACCATCGCCGAGCTGGACAAGATGGCACCGCACGTCGACGAGCCGGAGCCGGCTCCGGAGCCGGAGCCGGAGCCGGACGACGGCAGGAGGACATACATCATCGAGCTGGAGCCGCCAGGAGGAGGCCGCCAAGATGGACGAGTCTCCTCTGCAGTAGCTGCAGAGGGACTCTGTCACTGCCATGTGGGCCTGATGGCCACCGGGCCCACGTGGCAGTAGGTGAGTCCCTCTGCAGTACCTGCAGAGGAACCGGTTCCGCCAAAAATGCCGTCCATGATGACGATGCTGCCAGAGCATGGCACGAGACCTTCCTGCCGTCGGCGACGACGTCGTCGCAGGGCAACCCGACTCTGCTCCACTCGTACCGGAAAGTCCTCACCGGCTTCGCCGCGCGGCTGACGGAGGAGGAGCTCAAGGAGGTCTCTGCGAAGCCGGGCTTCCTGCACTCCCAAGAGGAAACCATCTTGACGCTGGACACTACCCACACGCCGGCTTTCCTCGGACTGCCCAACCGCATGGGCGAGGCGCCCGACAACTGGCCCGGCAACGGTGGCCGCGGGGTGGTCATCGGCGTCATCGATCACGGCATCGATATGTGATCTTTATGTGGTGGTTTCTAGACTAAGGGCATCTTCGATTGATCCCAAGTCCAAGGGGGTTAAAAGGGACTGAGAGGGATCCGATCCAATCCCCTGCAAGTCAAAATTCTCTATTTTACCTACTTCAATCCTTCCTATCTCAATTCAAGATCAAACTAACAGAATTGTGGGTTGAAATATCCTCTCCTCTCCCTTCAAAGGATTGTGCCTGCGCATTAAGCTTTTGATGATCCGAAGATCAAAGAACTAGTGCATGTACCGTACTTGCTACTGATCTCCGGCTGTTACCTTTATAAATTGACTAGGATCGCACCGTGCGTTGCTAGGAGATAGCTAACTTTTTTTATATAAAATATATGGATCGCATGATAAGGTAATAATACTGTGAAATTAAATAATGATATCAATGTGACATTTAATCTAAACACACAAGTTTTGTAAACACGTAAATCGGTTTCTAAACAACTAAAAAAGCAAATGCACAACCTATCTTGTTCGTAAATATAAGCTCAAAAGAATATTCTCAGATAGTCACAAGTAAACATAAATATAAATGTGAGAGCAGTATAAGAACAGCTCCCATCTCTCCCCTTTGAAAGCACAACCAAAAGCAGGCATTTCATAGGGCCACGTCGCTGGTTTTTTTCTACCGTTGGATTAACCCACTCTCACTTGATCGAGCCGTCCGACTATATCCCCGCTAGCTCTGTTTTTCTGGAGTCTTCCCGAGCTCGCTGCGTCTCTCTCGAAGCTCGTCCTCACCACGCCCGCCGTTGTCAGCGCTCACCACGCCTGCCGTCGTCGAGGAGCAGTCCTGCACTCCTGCCGCGCGGCAGCGCCCATGCGTTTGCTTGCCTCCATTGCCGCTAGCCATAAGTTGGTTGGAAGTGATTTCGATTTAGAAGCCAGCAAGGTTGATTTGCATGGAGAAGTTCGATTCAGCATGGGAAACTTCGATCCGGTGGAGAAGAATTGACTCAATGGGAATGGTATTCCATTCAGCGAGGAAAAGTTCAATTCAAGTGGCAGCAACTTCGATTTGAGAATCATGTAGTCGGTCCGGAAGGTTTGATTTGGAATCAAAACACGTGCAAAGGTCGGAGAGAGACGAACGATACATATGAGCTCACTGCTATTGCCCAAGGGAATCCCCGCCGGTGGGAGCTTTGCAACCGTGCCGTGCAATCTAGAGAGGATGCTTGGGAGCTGCAGGTATATGCAGCTTCTTGCTTTGGTCATTGGAAATGAGAGAAGAGAAATCAGACGAGAAGCGCGCCAAGGAGAGAGAGAAACCAGGAGCACGGGGCTGCACCTGGACGCCCCGTCACACGTGGTCGGCGCCGCTGCTGGCGCCTCGACGCCCTCGGCTGCCACCGAGCTCCGAGCCCTTGGCCCCGCTGGCCGAGGCTGAGGGCTACCTGCATCCGCAGACCGCAGTGGCCGGCCATCCAAACTAACCTCGACAGCGGCTGTCCGGATGCCCTCGCCGACACCCGTCACCCGTGATCCCTGCCTCCGCCCGAATACCACGTCGCCGCCGCTCGCAACCTCGCATCGACCCCCTGTCCGCTCATCTTGATACGGAAGAGAACGAACACGACAGTTACTACTAGTTGAGAGGAGATAGACAGGATTAAAAAAAAGTATCTGCAGTCCACATGCGGCTGGTCAATAAGCAAAATCAGTCCTCTTTAATTAGTTGGAAATAGTTGGAATGCGCAAAGAATGGCGTCCTTTTGCACAACTGATGAGATTTTTATCAATTAAGCAATGAAACTAGTTATGCCGTCGCTATAATAGGAGTGTATGATTGTTTTCCCTCATGTAAAGATCAAAATGATACCGCTTTCAGTTTATCTCGCTCAAGACAAGTTACTATGACTATCTTGATGCACCAATTTAAGATAATTTATGTGATTGTAGCCTTTCTCTTGTATAGAATCTTTGTTCAACAAGAAGATGTTACAGGGTGTACTATAATCAAACCAGAGTCATTCTTTCTGCTAGCTCATGCAGCATATATTACATTAGAAGTGTTACAATTTCTCAAACTTTAAATTTTCATGTTTAACATCCATTAAAATCTAATCAAGTGACACTGACTGGCTCACACTCCAAGGTTTTCTAGTATAGTGTGAAATCAGACCTCACTGTATAACAACATCATAGCTCTTAACTACACAATCCAAATGTTAACAGATTCCGTTAAAAAAAAACACGCTCGCCCGAGGGAGGAGATAGATATGCCGCCGCCGGACGAGCGCGAGCAGCCGCCAAAGTGTTGGAGGATGTTGGCAGCCTGGCGCTGCCGGCGGTGTGCCCGTGCGAGGCCATCGCGTCGGCGCCGCTGCTATCCCTCGCCACGGACGCCGCTGCTTGCTCCCGTGTGTGCGCGCTCCCCACGCTCTGTGGCGCCGTCCGGAACGCCGGTCTGCTCCTCGCGTTCCTCGAAGACGTCCGCGACGACGGCCGCCCGCTTCCCGGCGGGGCGGTGTTGGAACTCGAGGAGGTCCACGTGGTGCTGCAGAAGCTGCGGCTCCTGCTCGCTGACTGCGACCGGAAGGGGGGCGAGCTGTCGGAAGGCGTGGTCGTGGCGTCCTTCGAGGTGCGGGAGCTCGCGGGGATAGTTTCCGCGCACGCGTGGCGCGTGGCGGCAGCCGGACCCGGAGGACGAGCGCGCGACGGACGCAGATCCAGTGCCGTAGCTCCTTCAAGGCACTGCGCGCCTTTGCTTCAGCCCGAGCCAGCAGGAGGCGAGCGGAGGCCGTGGTGTACTCGTGTCTGTGGTGGGACCCGCTACACAGTCGAAAGAATGAGCACATGCAGAGAGACTGCATTGACGCAAGACCGCAGGCTGCACTCCGCATGCAGTACTACAATGGTCTTTAAAGACCATTCTATTTAATTTCTTTTTAATTTTTTTTGCATTTTTCTTCACCAAAACGGAATGAACAAATGTGTGTGAACACGTAGTGAAAGAGAAAATAGTAATTTACAAACTAAATATCATTTTTAAAATTAGATATTAATTTTTTAAAAGATTGATAAATAGTAGAGGGGTTAAACTGAGGGTAGCAAGCAATATTAGTAAATAACTACAACCCATTTACACCCGCATATAATGGGGTGGGGTGGGGTGAGTAAACAAGTTAAATGGGGCGGAGCGGGTTGGGTTGACATAATTTGTGAGACAATTCTAATGAGCAATTGGGCTATGATTAGACAATATCATGCTAAAATAAACAATCTCTAATGATAGATTAATTAGTCTTAATATATTCGTCTTACGATTTTTCGTTCATACATGTAATTAGTCTTTTATTAGTATCGAATACCCTTTTCGACATCCCATATTTACATTTCAACAATTTGTCGCTTTCCGACCTAAACACAACTTTATTCTAAGATTTAACTAGCGCCATTTTTTCTGAAATAATCATCTGACAACGAGTCTGATTAAGCCTAATTAATATGCCATTTTCATATGTAGCACGATGTTGTCAAATCACCTACTCCGTATTAATTACATTTAAAAAATCATCTGGCGAACATGTCTACAATTAGTTAATTTTTTATATATTTAATACTTCGTATATTTATCAATCCAACGAAGCAAAAATTTTGCGAAAGAAATTAAACAGAACCATACTCCTATGCGTCAGTGCAGCCTCTCTGCATGTGCTCATCTTTCTACTGTGCAGCGGGTCCCCACCACGACCTGGGAATCTTATCTATCGCTTCAGCGACAGATTCTTCTTCTGTCGCTGAAGCGGGGAGCCGCGCGAGCGTGGCCGCAGCGGGGGGTGGGGGTGCTTTTTTTTTCTTTTTCTTTGTTTCTTTCTTTTTATTATTCTTTTCCTTTTCTTTTCTATTTTTTTCCTTTTTTGTTTTTCTTTTTTATTTATAAACGCTTTTTCTGTTTTTCTTTTTCTTTTTTATTTTTTCTCTTGTTTTTCTTTTTATTTATATTTCCTTTCTAACATTATTTTTTCTGTTTCATTTTTTCTTTCTTTTTATTCTTCTTTTTTTATTCTATTTCTTATTTCACTTTTATTTCTCTTTTCTTTTCTTTTTATTTATTTATTTTTTACTTTCTACTTTATTTTTTGTTTTTGTTTCCATTTTTTATATTTTTTCCTTTTTAATATTTTTCCCTCCATTAATATTTTTATTGTTCGAGATGAGATGTAAATTTGTTCTCGCTAGAATAATAAGTTGTTCGGGCTATAAGTATCTTGTTCGGGCTATAATAACAACTTGTTCTGACCTTTGTTCTGATTTGTTCTGACAATACATTTGTTTTTGTTCGAGATGACACACAAAATTATTCCGACTATAATAGGATTTTGTTCTATAGTTCTCATTTGTTCTGACACTTTTTTTTGTTCGAGATGATATACAAACTTGTTCTGGCTTTAGTAATATCTTGTTCTGGCTATAGTAATATCTTGTTCTGTCTGTAATAATAACATGTGTCTGACCCTTGTTCTGATTTGTTCTGACACCACATTTGTTGTTCGGGGTGACATATAAATTTGTTCTGACAGTTGTTCTCGTTTGTTCTGGCACTTCATTCGTTTTGTTCTAGCGATAACAGAATATATAACCTAATTAAAAAATACGAATAAAATTTTTTTGTCAAAATATAGTCAAGTGAGATCTTGTTTCGAAGTTTTTATTGTCAGAAATCCAATGGTGCAATCGGAATTTGATTTTGAAGTTTGGTTTGTGATCTATAGATTTTTTTAATTTCCAAACAAGTTGCATGCAAGGGTGACATCAGCTTTTTTGTCTTTTTTGTATGCATGCACGGAAGCACATGCGCAAGCAGTTTAATGAAGTCTTGATTTTTTTCCTTCACCCAATCAGCTAGCACTCCCCGCGCGGAGACGTTTTTCTTCCGCGGCCCTTCAGCGACGGGTTGTTTTTTTTGTCGCTGAAGCCACGTGTAAGAGCACCCACCACGGCCTCCCCTTGCCTCCTGCTGGCTCGGGCTGAACCGACGAAGCAAAGGTACGCCGTGCCTTGAAGGAGCTACGGCACTGGATCTGTGTCCGCGCGCGATGCGGGGGCGTGCGGTCGGTGCTCGTCTGCTCGAGCGGTTCGCCGGCGGCGCCACGCCCGGCACGTGCTCACCCCACGACCCGGAGGCGCTGCACTACCCGATGACGCTTGAGCTGATGACCGACCTGGTGACGGTGGTCACGGGCTAGACGTACGACCGCGCGTCCATAAAGAACCGGATAACCGGATTAGATTTGAGTTAAACATTGACAATATAAAATTATGAATAATTTTTAAGTCGTTGAGTTTGGAAATGTGAAGACTATATGAATAGATTTGTCTTTCAAAATATTTTTTATATAAAAATATACATATGTTAGCTTTTAATAACTATTTTTATAAAAATAAGAAGTCAAAGTTGGACATTGGAGACCATGTCGCTGTCTTAAATGACTTCATATACCAAACCGAATGGAGTATTTCAACGGAATTGACTAACAGAGGCTAACACAAATGTTAAGAAAGGAAGGAAAGAAATATTGGATGTTAATTAGGGAAGAAATTTTTTTTCACTGCCATGTAGGGAACTACATTTTTTTTTACAGTGCTATAGGAAATTCTCTCAATGTTTAACCCTCTCTCAAAATCCTTAGCCCCAACAAAGAGGTTAACCATTGAAATTAAACATTAGGCAACACTAATGTTTAGCCCCTCAATCCAAATAGACCCATTGTACCTCATATGTGAGTAAACCAAAACGCTTCAGAAGTGGTTACTCTTCTTAATTATCGCAACTGAACGCCAGGGCCAACAAAAGTCAGGAAGCCTTCTTGCATTTGTACCTCATGGCACAGAACACAAATGCTAGCAGATTCAAGAAACTCAAGCCGGCCATCATCCAGAAGAATCGATCCAGATGCCCTTCGTTCAAGTTATCAGGTATCCACCCCGGACTGCCTCCTCTGGCTGTGAAGACAGGCACAAGAGAAAGGATGAATGAATTAAAGTAATTTCCCGCCGAGATGTTAGCATCCGAGAATGCCAGGCATATGCTCCTCATGGCATCAGGTGATTCCTCGTAGAAAAACTCGTTTAGCCCGATGATCGAGAACACCTCACCGGCACCAATCAGAAAGTATTGGGGTCCTTGCCATAAGATGCTCATTGGAGCAGCCACATTCTGGTCCCCCATGCCTTTGTCTTGCACAATCTGTAACCGATTGCTCTCCACCATTGCTGCTGACACCATTGAGAGCGTGGAGAAAAATAAACCGATCCCCATTCGTTGCAGACAGGTAATGCCATTAGCCATGCCAGTGAATTTTCTGAACACTGGAACAAGGATCCTATCGTAGAGTGGAACTAGTGCAAGAACAGCAATGACATCTACAGATTGGAAGGATGCTGCAGGTATTTCGAATGAGCCAATGTATTTATCCATTACCATCCCTTGTTCAATAAATGTTGAAGACATTTGTGCCAGAACTGTATTAAACAAAACCATTGTAACCCAGATAGGGAGCATCCTGATCAAAATCTTGAACTCCTCCACTTGAGTGACAGTACAGACTCTCCATGTATTGAGCAGTCCAGCAGATTCATAATCGGTGGATTTCACAATTGCAGCTTTATCAAAGAACCTAAGGGCCCGTTTGGAAGTATGAATTGGCCTCCTAGAATTGGCTTTGGTATTGGGCGGGCTCAAATTCTAGCGTTTGGATGCTCCCAGTATTGGCCCATGGCATTGGCGCCCAATATCGGGAACCCTTCCGCACGAAGAAAATATCCCGCCCCCAATTCAGCGCTCTCTCGCTCGGTATTGGCCCGGAATTGCGTTTCGCTCCCCTCCCGACACCGCCCGCGCGTACCCCTTCGCGAGCTGAGTCGAAGTCGCGAGTCGCGAGAGAGGGGATCCGCGAGAGGCGACGAGCACGGCGATGGAGATGGCGAAGTCGGAGGCGACGGGAGGCTGAGCCCCACCGGGGCCGCGCGTCGATCCCATCCACGAGCTCCGGCATCCCCTTCCCCATCCTCCGGCGTCGCCTTCCCCATCCTCCGGCGCCCCCTCCCCCAACCCTAAGGTCCCTCCCGGCGATGGGGATGGCGATGGGGGAGGCCACGGGAGGCTGACCCCCACCGCAGTCACGCGTCCTCTCCCCTCCTCAACCTCCGGCGTCCCCTTCCCCGACCTCCGGCATCCCCTCCCCAAGCTCCGGCGTTCCCTCCCCAACCTCCATCGTTCTTCCTCACTGCAGGTATATTTTGCAGATTTGATATGCTAGTGTTTCTTGATTTGTTTTCATGTCATGCTCTTTTAAAATCATGTGTGTGCCTCTGTGCATTGTAGCTGCACTATGTCAGATCTTGAGTTGGTTTCCTTCATTAATGAAGAAAATAAAAGGAGAAAGAGGAGAAGGATTATTTTGACAGAACTATACTGTGAGGCAGTTGTTCTTGGGCTTGCATATCTTAGTTCGCAGCGGATGCCAAGGAATTTAGGGTGCTTTAATGATGATGAGGAGAGGCATACTCTTAGAAAGTATTTGCTGAAGTCATTGTATGATGGTTCTGAACTTACATGCTATGATTCACTACGTTTAACTAAAAGAAACTTTCATGACTTGTGCAACATATTGCGTGAAAGGTGTGGTCTTGGTGAGAGTGTTTATGTTTCTGTGGAAGAAAAGGTTGCTATGTTCTTACTGATAGTTGGGCATGGTCTAAAAATGAGGTTGTTGCGCGGCACTTATAATCGCTCTTTAGAGACTATCAGTAGACACTTTGGTGATGTGTTATCAGCTATTCTATCTTTAAGTGGGGAGTTCATTAAGCTTCCTGATCCTTCCATTCACCCACCTGATGATTACAAGTGGAAGTGGTTCGGCAATGCTCTTGGTGCATTAGATGGGTGTCATGTTGATGTGTGTGTTGATCTGGCTGACCAAGGGAGGTACAGAAACAGAAAGCAATACATCTCCACTAATATGCTAGGTGTGGTTGACTGGAACATGAAATTTCTGTATGTTTTGCCTGGTTGGGAGGGTTTGGCATCCGATTCAAGAGTTTTGCGTGATGCAATGAGTCGCCAAGATGCATTTGTTGTACCTCAGGGTATGACCTTTTCACTTGGCATTTTATTTCTTTGTTTTGTTGTTATCTAACTTATGTACCTATGGGCAATCTTGCGTTCTCAATTGCAAGTGCTAACTACAAATTAATACCATTACAGATCCGAATTATAAATGCTTGTTGTGTGTTACACAACTTTACAAGAGATAGACAGCATCAAATGGATGATTTGTTGCTACCTGAAGTGGATGCTGAAATAGCAGCTACAGAAATTGAACCAGATGATGATGCCTTAATTACAAGTGTTGAAGTTACTCCTGAATGGAACGACTTTAGGGACCAGCTAGCTAATGACATGTTTGCTGAGTACCTTGTTAGGCATGGTGAACTAGAGATGGAGTAGGTTGCGTCTTGCGTGGGTTAGCATGTGTATATTATATATATATAGCTGGGCTTTTGTGATAGCTAGCTGATGGTGCATTTTGTGATAGCTAGCTGATGGTGCATTTTGTGATATTTTGTAAATGCATCATCCTAACTCAAGGCTTTTGTTATCTAGTACATGGCTGCAGCAAAGGCAACAAAGAGAGTTTACCTCACATGGACAGATGAGATGGACACTGCATTGTTGGCTATTCTTGTCGAGCATCACAACAATGGTGACCATGCCCAAAATGGATGGAAGCCACATGTCTACAATGCTGCTATCAAGAATGTACGTGAGAAGTGCAATGTGGAGATCACAAAAGATAACATATCATCTAGGATCAAAACTTTTGACAAGCATTATGAGGTCATTAGTAAGATATTGTCACAAAGTGGTTTTGGTTGGGATTGGGAAAATAATAAGCTCTCAATGGATAGTGAGGATGTGTGGTCTAGATATGTGGCGGTAAGTCACTTACAGATTGGTTTACATTTGCATCCTGGATGTTTTATTACTTTTATAATGAGGCAAGTCACTTGTATATGTGTCTTTTGTTTGTGCAGGGTAACAAGGCAGCAGCTTGTTACAAGAACAAGGTGGTGAAGAATTGGGATGCAATCAGTGCAATTTATTCAACAGATCATGCAAATGGTGATGGTGCCCAGACAGGAGCTGAGAGTGCACAAGTTTCACCTGAACAAGCTATTGAAGAAACCCAAGATGTACCCCCAAAAAGGCAGCGAACTGGTGAAGCAATTCTTTGCATGTTGGGAGATATGAGGACTTCGTTTCAGGATGCTTTAAAATCCACTGAGCCTATACCATTACCTCAGGTTACTAGTCCTGCTGAAATCCTTGCTGCACTTGAGGAAATACCAGATATGGATAGATCTGAACTTTTGCGGTCCTATGGGAAACTGATTGTTAATGAGCGTTTATTCCAAGCGCTTGTAGTGTTGCCTATGGACTTCAGGAAGGAATGGCTCCTTACGTTGGATTAGATGTTGAATTAGAAGAGAAATGGTAGTAGGGATGATCTGTACGCTTGCTGTTATGTAATATAGCACTTTGGAACCTTTTAATATTAATTAAGTGTTGTGCTATGTGTTGGTACTTGTAAGAGACATGGAATTTTTATCTAGTATTGGCTATATAATGGATGCAGTGTGTGGTTTCATCAATCCATTTTGTCCCGCAAAAGAATTATTTTTATATTTTTATATTACTTTACTGCCGTTTGTATTATTTTCCTAAATAGTATGGTTTTATTATTTCCTACAAATATATAATCAGTTGCATATATATGCAAGTCATGAAACACATTGTACTCTCTAAAACAGACAATTCAGCATATTGTACATCCAAACAGGAATTGGAATTGTTTGTTTTCCTACGATTCCAGCAATCAGCTAATTGCACATCCAAACACTGGCATTGGTATTCCAGGCCATTTCCAATTCCCCAGGACTTTGGTATTCCAGGCCAATTCCAATTCCTCAGCCTGAATATCTACATCCAAATGCAGCCTAAGAGAAAAGGAACAATATTACTACCTTGCAAACAGAAGAAATACAATTGGCCATACCATTGGTGCTTTTAACTTCTCTGATACTTAAATTTAATGAGTATGAGAATATTAACGTGTAGTAATCACCAACAGAACCAAGGACAAACAGGCAACATTTCTTTGGATAAGGTTAGGAACAATTTTCTAAAATCCTTATAATTTTGACTTATGTGACATGTCCATTGCAACCTATGGTAGTGCTTGATGAATTTCCACATAATCCTTAACCAAATAAGTCAACATAATATTTTAAGGTTCATCAAATAAAACAAGGTTCAAGTTACCCATAATGCTAGCTATGTGAAAGTAAATAATAATTGGAGATATAATTTTTACCGGCCTACATTAACACTTCAGTAACAAAGGGTTATCAAATTAAATATAACTCAGAATCAGGACAAACATGTATTACCCCCTGCTGAAATACAAGTGATGCAAAACACATAGCTCATACTCAAAAGTCAAAATTAAGGAAAAGCATCTGTCCTCCTTCAAATACCGCACTACTCATACAAGATAAACAAATAAAAGAAAGGACAAATGCTTTCTGGGTAAATGCCAACACATCCATTTGTACTGCTCTCAAATTTCACCCAGTGTACAAAAGAATCCATTTTTCATTAGGAATTTACATGCAATTTATCCATAACATAAATTTGTCCTATTATCTGCAAACTCAATAATCATCTAAGCTTATATGGAAGTGCAAACATATATAAATGTAGGGTAAAGGAAAAAAACTCAGAACAGGTATTACTCAAGTCCATTAGTATGCTCCAATTTCCGGCTTCCTTCAATTGCTGAACCTTGCCCTGGAATCTCATAAAGAAGTGAACGATCACATGGCAAGTCTTTATCAGAGTTGTGAGTGGCTGCGACAATAACTTGACACATTCTTGCAAAAGGGCTACCTCCAGGTTTCTGAAATCTATACAGACTAGAGCCCAAGAGTAAACTACCCAAACCTAAAGCTATGAATAGTGTAGGTACGGTAAAACCCCAGATCCAACCTTCATGATCTTGGATCCAGACAATAATAGTCCCCGAGATGAGTGCGCCAGCATTGACGGTGAACTCGTGCCAATTAAAGAAAGAGCTTTTTTTAGTTCTTTCCTCCTCATCAGCATCATCAAATTGATCAGCGCCAAAGCATGTAACACAAGGGCTCTGTGCACCATACCCTATTGCAACCATATACAAGCCAAAAAAGAATATGATGTGCTGAGACGAGACTGTATCTGTCCAAGGAGGCCAAACTTGCAGATCAGTAAAGATCAACGCAGATGTTGCTGATAGGACCAATATCATCATTCCCTGAATCAATAGAATAAGGAAAACTTGTCAAAACAATAGGTTAAGTTTGCTCAAGTTTCAGATGGATATGTGTATCACAACAGCAGGCAAGTGACTTCTCTAACTTTAAGAATCCAGGTTTTATCGTCCATCCATCAAACTGCCACTATGTTGTATTGTTGTTTAACCAAAGAAAGGTTTCAATTATTCAAATATATTTAGGATCTCTAAGTGTTTGTTTCAAAGGAAGAATCTTATTCTTTGTGAATATTGCACACTTACACAATTATAGCATGAACTACTTTTATCACTTACAATAATGAAGATTGCAGAGAAGATCAGAGCTGTCCAGTACTTCCCCAGATACGAATCAGCTATAAACGCTCCAACCAGAGGTATGAGGTACCTGGTACCTTGCCAAGCTGAGACATTTCTTGCAGCAGACACATTTGTTTCATGTAGGACTTTTGTGAGATAACTCACTAGGTTTTTTGAAATTGAAGAAATGGCCAGGTACGAGCAAAATGAACATACTGCAATAGTGTATTGAGTTTCATGTTGGATCTTGTATCAAATAGTGAGCACATTCATAAAAACATCTATTTTGAAATTCAACAAACTTTCACAATTTTGTGCCCTACTTGTCTCCCAAAGAAAAATCTGATTGAACAATGGCACTTTTTCATACTAACCTAAGGTTAAGGAGGCAGCCTTCCATTTTCCTGTATGTTTCTTGGAAGCAGGATGCCCGAGAATGCAAACAGATCTATCACCTGTGCATTCTAAAGTATTCTGCATTTCACATTTAGAAATTGTAACTAAGATGGTAGTCTTACCTGTAGGAGGAAATAATTCAGTGTATTCCTCCAACCCTAGAGAGGGTGGGTATATAGAGTTAGCTATACATGGGCATCTATGGGCTGTACAAGGCCATATGAGCCACTCACACATATATACACTAACACCCCCCCGCAGTCTGGACTACCGGCGCAGCGGTGTACAAGACTGGCCAACAAAGAAAGAAACCTCACACACAAGGCCCCCCGCAGCCACAACTAGCCACTAGCGACGTTGAGGCTGGACCGGAACTCCGAGAAGGTCGAGGAAGGAAGACCCTTGGTGAAGATGTCAGCGAACTGGGAGGTGGTCGGTACATGGAGAACCCGAACATCTCCAATAGCCACCCGGTCACGAACGAAGTGCAAGTCAATCTCCACATGCTTCGTCCGCTGATGCTGAACCGGGTTGGTGGAGAGGTACACGGCGCTGACGTTGTCGCAGTAGACGAGCGTGCTCTTGGCGAGCGGGCTGTGAAGCTCAGCCAAGAGCTGTCGGAGCCAGGACGCCTCAGCCACATTGTTAGCAACAGCCCGGTACTCCGCCTCAGCACTCGAGCGAGAGACAACCGGCTGTCGCTTAGACGACCAGGAGATCAGGTTGCCGCCGAGGAAGACGGCATAACCTGAGGTAGAGCGGCGCGTGTCCGGGCACCCCGCCCAGTCAGCGTCAGTGTAGACGACCAGCTCAGCAGACGGAGACCGGTGGAGGACCAAGCCAAAGTCAACAGTGCCGCGGACGTAGCGAAGGAGGCGCTTCAGCGCAGCAAGGTGTGACTCCCGTGGATCATGCATATGGAGGCAGATCTGCTGGACAGCGTAGGTGAGATCCGGCCTGGTGAATGTGAGGTACTGTAAGGCGCCAGCAAGACTCCTATAAGCAGTCGGATCAGCCACAGGATCACCCAGAGTAGCAGACAGCTTCGCCTGAGTGTCAACAGGAGTGGAGCAAGGCTTGCAATCAGTCATCCCGGCACGCTCCAGGATATCCAGGGCATACTGGCGCTGGTGAAGGAGAAGACCAGTCTGACGGGGCTCAACTGTCATGCCCAAGAAGTGGTGAAGCTGACCCAGATCCTTCATGGCAAACTCCTACTGAAGTGAGGTGATAATCCGCTGAAGGAGCTGTGGACTGGAGGCAGTCAGAACAATGTCATCAACGTAGAGAAGGAGGTAGGCAACTCCATCAGCATGGTGATATATGAACAACGAAGTATCTGACTTGGCCTCAACAAACCCCAGTGTCAGCAGGAAGGTGGCAAACCGAGAGTACCATGCCCGAGGAACCTGCTTCAAACCATATAGAGACTTGTTCAACCGGCAGACCATATCCGGACAACTGGAGTCCACAAACCCTGCTGGCTGGCTGCAGTAGACGGTCTCAGTCAGAGTACCATGAAGAAATGCATTCTTGACATCGAGTTGGTGCACGGGCCAAGACCGAGAGAGAGAGCCAAAGAGAGAACCGTGCGCACTGTAGCAGGCTTCACCACTGGACTGAAAGTCTCGTCATAGTCCACACCGGGACGCTGAGTGAACCCCCGAAGGACCCAACGTGCCTTGTAGCGCTCCAGAGTACCATCAGCACGGCGCTTGATTGTCCAAATCCACTTGCCGGTCACCACATTGCAACCCGACGGACGTGGCACAAGGTCCCAAGTCTGGTTGGCAAGAAGAGCTCCGTACTCCTCTTCCATCGCGCGACGCCAGTTCGGATCTGCCAGAGCCTCACGAACCGACGTCGGGATCGGAGAAAGCCGCGGCTCCCCCTCGGTGGCGGAGAGGGCCCGCGGCTGAAGAACCCCGGCCGCCTGCCGGGTCACCATGGGATGGGTGTGGCGAGGATCCCGATGGATGACCGGCGGGTGGTACACGGCCGAGTCCACCCGAGAGCGCCGTGGTGGAGGCGGCGGCGGAGGCGATGTGGGCGCCGGTGGAGGAGGGGGAGACGGCCCCGGTGACGGTGGTGGAGGCGGAGCCGTGGAGCGGCGCCCGTAGACATGGCGCAGAGGAGGCACATAGTTGACGGGCACCGCTGGTGGAGGAGCCGGAGAAGGGAGCGGCGGTGGAGGCACCGGACGGCGCTGGAACACCTGCACGGGCTCGGCGTAGCGTGCAGGTGGTGGCGGGGCCGTGCGTGGCGCGGGTGGAGGTGCCGGAGCCGCGTGCGGCGCGGCGAGGGGCACCGGGGCCGCGTGTGGCGCGGCGAGGGGCACCGGTGGCACCGGGGCCACGCGTGGCGCGGCCGAAGGCACCAAGCCCACGTCAGGTGCGACGAATGGCACCGGAACCGGGGCCACGTGTGGCGCGGCGGGAGGCACCGGGACGGTAGTGGGCGCAGCAGAGGGTGCCGGAGCCGCGTGTGGCGGGACGAGAGGCTCCGGGGGCGCGACAGAAGGCGCCGGGGCCGCGCGTGGCGCGGCCGAACGCACCAAGCCCGCGTCGGGTGCGACAAAGGGCACCGGAACCACGGGCGGTGCAAGAGGAGGCTCAGGCGTCGCGCGTGGTGCGGGAGAGGGTGCCGGGGCCGCGTGTGGCGCGAGAGGGGGCACTGGAGACGGTGGTGCACCAGGGGAACCTGCGTGAAAGGGAAAGAGAGACAGAGGTGGCTGAACCACCGGGTCAGGAAACAAAGACGCCAGCTCGGAGTCTGGAGAAGGTGTAGAGGAGGTGGAGTAAGGGAAATCCGACTCGTCGAACACAACGTGTCGGGAGATAAGGACTCGGCGAGAGGTGAGGTCAAAGCAACGATACCCCTTGTGGTCAGGGGAGTAACCGAGAAACACACATCGAGTGGAGCGAGGCGTCAGCTTGTGAGGAGCAGTGGCGGCGGTGTTAGGGTAACAAGCGCACCCGAAGACACGAAGGTGATCGTAGCTAGGAGGGGTACCGAAGAGAGCGTGGTGAGGAGTCGGAGCGGGAGAAGCTGTGGACAGAAGACGGTTAAGCAGGTAGGTGGCGGTGTGAAGACTCTCTGCCCAGAAGCGCGAGGGCAGGGAGGCCTGGATTAGCAGAGTGCGCATGATGTCGTTCGTCGTGCGAATCATCCGCTCAGCCTTGCCGTTCTGAGGAGAAGTGTACGGGCAAGACATGCGGAGCTGAACACCCCGAGAGAGAAAGAAGGAGCGAGAGGTGTTGTTATCGAACTCGCGCCCGTTGTCACACTGAACGGCCTTGACGGTGAGGCCGAACTGAGTGGACACCCAGGCAAAGAAGTGGAGGAGGGTGGGGAAAGTCTCAGACTTGGCACGAAGCGGAAAGGTCCAAGAGTAGTGGGAAAAATCATCAACTACTACGAGATAGTACTTATAGCCAGAAAGGCTAGGAACAGAAGAAGTCCACAGATCACAGTGAACAAGATCAAAGGTGTGTGTCGCACGCCAAGAAGAAGAAGAAAAAGGAAGGCGAACATGGTGACCCAACTGGCACGCATGGCAAAGATGCTCACCAGAAGCCCGAGTGCAAGGAAGGTGTGCACTACGGCTGAGCTGAGCCAACACATCACGACCGGGATGACCGAGCCGACGGTGCCAGGTAGAGGAAGTGGGAATCGTGGCGAAAGCAGAAGACGGAGAAGAAGTCAAAGGTGGGATAGCGGAAGCAGGAAGGCGAAGGGTGTAAAGGGGTCCCGAGCTGTCACAGCGGAGGAGCGGACGCCCAGAAGTGGAATCCTTCACAGTAAGGCCACATGAGTCGAATTCAACAGAGCAAGAATTGTCAGTTGTAAACTGACGAATGGAGAGAAGGTTATGGATCATCTGAGGAGCAACGAGAACCTCAGGAAGACGAAAAGGACCAGGAGCAGAACCGACTGAGGTGACAGGAAGACAAGACCCATCACCAACCATGATCGAAGAAGGATGAGAAGGTTGAGGGGAGCGGAGCGAAGAGAGGAAGCTCGCATCAGGAGTGGTGTGAAAAGAAGCTCCCGAGTCAGCGATCCACTCTGTGCGGACAGGCAGTGTCACCCCCATGGTGCTGAAAGCGTGCGCCAGAGTGGCTGGAGACCACCCCCCAGGCCAGGTCGGAGGCTGGGTGGGTGGAGTCCAGAGCGGCGCGAAAGGAGCAGCACCAGCGAACATGGTCGCTGGGTGAACCGGAGGGTCGCTGGAGAGGTGCCAGGGCACACCGGCAGGAGCAGGAGGAGGTGCAGACGCGCACTGGCGACGCCTCCTCCGACGGTGCCCACCGCGACCACCGCCACCCCCGCTCGGTCCGGGGAAAGAAGTGGTGGCCGCGAGGGTAGGAGAGGCGGCCGCGACGGAAGCAGAGCCGCCGGAGGGAGATGGGCCCCGGAGGAGGGCGGGTGCGGCGAGCGACGCGTCCTCAGGGGGCATGCCCAGCCCGCAGAAGAAGGGGACCCCACCGGCGAAGGGCGGAGCAGTGACGACGCGCGCGAGGAGCAGCAACAGTGGAGGCGCTGACGGGAGGAGGCGGGGCAGTGGTGGCCGCGAGCGGAGCGAAGGGTGCTCTCATGGCCGAGGGCGGCGCCTGGTGGGAAGAGGAGGCGGCGGCGACCACGCGTGCCCGCTCCTGGGCTGCGGTAGCCTCGGTCTTGGCAGCCGCAAGGGCCACGACGAGATCGCTGAGGCCCCCCGCGCGCGTGGCCTGGGCCGCGGCCAAGGCGGTGGCGAGGGCGGCGGAGGCATCAGTGGCGGCACCTCTGAGGCCCGCACCAGCGGCGAGGAGAGCCGCAGTGGGGCGAGCGGCCGCAGCAGCAGCGTAGGAGGAGGAGTTGGCCGAGCCTGCGTACAGGCCCGGCAGTGGCGCCTGCTGCGGCTGCTGAGGCGGCGTCAACGAGCCAGAGGAGGAGGGAGGCGGCGCACTCGCGGGGTACTGGAAAGCAGGGTGCGCCCAGGTCCCTGTGCCCAGAGCGGGAAGACTCGCGCCACGAAGAGTAGCAGGTGCGGCAGCCGCATCGCCCGCTGGCAGCATCGCTGCGCGAAGAAGAGCGGCTGCAGCGGCGACGGAGGAGAAGGAGGCGGCCGGCGGCGGAGTAGAGGAGTGCGCGGCCGGGATTGGTGCGCCCGCGCCCGCGGGCGAGGCTGCAGGGGCGGCGGCGGCAGGGGCCGCACCCGCGCCCACGCGCTGGGCTGCAGGGGCGGCAACGGCGGGGGCCGCGCCCGCGCGGCCCGTGCCCGCGGCAGGGGGCGGCTCGCCCGTGCCGGCGCGGCTCGCGGCAGGCGCACGCGAGGCTGCAGGGGCGGCGCCCGCGCCCACGCCCGTGGCAGGGGGCGGCGCGCCCGTGCCGGCGCGGCTCGCGGCAGGGGGCGGCGCGCCCGTGCCTGTGCGGCCCGCGCCCGCGGCGTGGAGAGCGGCGGGATAGGCCGCGGCCTCGGCGTAGGAGAGGAGGGGAGGGAAGGAGGGAAGGGGAGGAGGGGTCGCCGGCGGCCGACGACCGTCCATGGCCGGCGGCGGCGACTGCAGCTGCTAGGAGGAGAGAGAAGGTAAGGAAACCCTAGCTGATACCATGTAGGAGGAAATAATTCAGTGTATTCCTCCAACCCTAGAGAGGGTGGGTATATAGAGTTAGCTATACATGGGCCTCTATGTGCTGTACAAGGCCATATGGGCCACTCACACATATATACACTAACATTACCGTCTAAGTTGAGACAAATGTTGTAACAGATAAAGGATGTACATTTCGAGACAAGTATTCTGCATTTCACAGTTAAGAGCTGATCATACCAGCACTCCAGATCACAGACAGTAACGCAAATAAATGGATGTGCTTGTGCAAAATAGAAAATGATAATTAGAATCAATACATGTGAACAAATGGATGCTTCTATCAACGAGAATTACACCCAAAGCGTGCCCTACCTACAGTTAAGCAAAAAAGGGAAAAAAAACTGAAAACCACACAAGCCCAACCCAAACGATCAGACAGTTCATTTTTAGCTGGGCCTAGGCAACGTTTGAGAAAAAAGCTACCCTGAAGCGAGCCCGACTTATATTCTAGTATTGTATACTTATTTTCAAATTAAAATATGCAGGTAAATAGCAGTCCTTTGAAATGAGTCAGGCCTTTTCTCTGACCAGGCATGGAGGAAGTTAAGCTCTACTCCTGGCACCTTGGGGTCGAAGCATGCATGAGAGCGAGGGAGTGAGGGAAAGATCGAACCTCTTCGAGGAAGTTGCCTTCTTCTAGCAGAGGACTTCTGTATAACTGGCCCATGGAGTCCATGGCTCCCTGTCCTAGAACCAGAATGAAGAAATGAGGTTCCTAGCCTGAGAAAGGTGGAGAACAAAGACAACATGAACATTAAAAAAATGCATAGTGCGGCTTTAGTTCAGATGTCTTAATCAAGTACAGAGAAATAATGAGATCCTGCAACTGGTCCAGTTTTAAAATACTTGTAGGACACAGAGAACGAACCATGTGTCACTTATATTTTGGTATGGAAGTCATGTAATTGATTGATGAACTTTGAGAAGCTGATAATTGACTTCCCTCGCAGAGTCAAAGGCTCAAAGCCCATGCTATATTGCTATGTTCTTAATTTGACAGAAATATGAAAAGTGGTTGCCTTTCATCAGGGAAATACTAGTATGTATCAAGTATCAACATAAACAAGACCAGAGGTCTTTTGATACCTGTAAAACTCTCTTATACCAAAGGATGTCAATAGTGCATTTCAAGCCCTGCATGTGGATGCTATGCACTTTATGCAATAGGATGCTCCACATTCTATAGTATTTAAATATGTCATATAGGCTCTAGTTTGTCAACTGAAAGGGTTATCAACATGACAACATCATTTCAACAAACACATAGCCCCCCTTTGGCAGGGCTTCGGCTGCGGCTTCTCCACCAGCAAAAGCCGAAGCCCTGCCAAACGATCCATTCCAAAATGGCTTCGACGTTGAAGCTGGAAGAAGCCCCACCGATCCCGTTGAGACAGATATTTGACGCCAAGAAGCCAAAAAAGGGGTTCCCCGCGGCTTCTCGGCATCACTTGCCATCTTTATCCTCGGATGGGCCCGCGACATAGGGCGATGTGTCGAGGCGAGCAGCGGGAACCGCAGGCCGGACCAGCGACACGGGAGGCCATGGCGTTGGGGGCACCGGCGGGGGATGGAGGAGCTTGACCGGCGGCGCAGCAGAGGAGTCGACGACCGGCGACGTTGTAGCGAACATGATCATCAGTCATTTGTTCGATGGTGATTCATGTCAACATGGTCAATGGGACTAATCAAAGTGTTTGAGCATGTCTTTGTAGACATTCAAGGTCCTATGGATGCAACCACAATCAAATGCAAAAGAAATCATAGCAAAAATCTAGAAAAGGGGCCGTGAGATTAGTCGACGCCCTAAATTCTAGTTGCGCCGGAGTAACTGGTGGCGCGCTGGTTCTGAAGATAAGATGGCACAGTCGGATCAACCGACGATGGCACCATCGGATCAACTTTGTGCCTAGCGTCGGTGTAAGCATAATTACAACTCGGGCTACCAAAGAGGTTTTGGAGATTCGGCTTTCAGCACTGGATCAACCGACGGTGCATTAGAGAAATGCTTGGTCAAAGCATAATTGTATCATTAATTTCTCTCAGAGAGATTCCATCTCCCCCCGCATCGCCCCCGCTCGGGCGACTTGGGCGGGCACCGAGCTCCCGGCCTTCGCCGCCCTCTCCCACCTCCCTCCACCCCTGCCGCCGCCGAAGGGGCTCACCGGAAGTCCGAGTGGGCCCCTAGGACGACGGTGGCGAACCATTTGCAATGATGTGTGTTGGTCCTGGGCGGTGATGGATCCGGGGCCCAAACGACTGTATCCGGCCCTCCGGCCGCTCAATCTACGTCGTGTGGCGGTCTACGCGAAATCCCCCCTCCCCCGGTGTGCTGCCTCGGCGACTCGTAATGGCGGGTGTGGTGTGGCCCAGTTCGGGGCTTCGAGGGGCCCGTGACGGATGCTCTCTTCGGTCAGCGGCAGGCGGTACGGCTGGGGGCCAGTCTGCACACGACGGCGGGGGTGGCCAGCAGGCGCAGACCGCGAGGCCTGCTTGTGGTGCTGGTCCTGGTGCCGGCCGTGTGGCCGTGCGCGGGGTGGCTTGGCGGTGGTTGCGGTGCGCAGTCGGCAAGGTGGTGTGCTTTGGCGAGGCAAAGCTCCAGCGACAGCGGCCGGCGTGGCTGGGCAGCGACAGGTTGCTTCTAGAGGCGGAGCGTGTGCGTGCCTAGCGCCAACGCGTATGGGCAACATGTGGATGTGTATGGAGGATCAAGACGACTGCGACGCATGGAGGCACGGCGGTGACGCTGCCCCCGGTGAACTCCCGTGGCTGCGGTCCCGGTTTGCCGGGCTGAGCGTGCAACTAGGATGGCTCCTGGCAAAAGCCTTGACGATGGCAACAGCACCTTCGGCGTCATTCTCCTCGTTGGGGTGTCATCTTGGAGTTTCATCTGCGTTGCACAGTTTCCTTAGGTGAAAACCCTGTCCACTCTGGACGAGCGGCGGCGGTGCCATGGGCGTCGTCACCTCCTTGGAGGCGTCGTTTCTAGGGACCTGTCTCAGCCTGCGTCATTTCCGGTGGCCGGTGGTCATGGGAGGTGCCAAGCTCGATGGGGGTTGCTGACCTCTCGTGGAGGCAATCGAAGGCTTGTCAGCGGTGAGGGGTTGTTTGCTTGGATGTCGGTTGACTGTTTGCAGTGGTGACATCGAGCGACAACTTGGCTTGCAGCGGATCGCGGCGGGTTGCTCAGCTCTGCTCAGCAACTTCGGTGTGGTACATCATCGAAAGGCGGCGCTTGCGACAACTTGACCTCCTGGCTTGGCAACGGTGGTCGTTTGCGAGGGTGATGCAACAAGTTGAGGTTGACTTGCTGGTGTTGCTCGATTGTTGATGGGTACCGGGAATTGGGGCAATATTTTTCATCTCTCCAATGGCAATTTAATAGATAGAACTGCAGCGTGTAGTTTGTGGCAACCTCTCAGTGTTGTAGTCTTGTGTTTTTTCTTCTATATCAATGAAGCTCGCACTATCTTGTGCGGTTCGTAAAAAAAAGCATAATTGTATCAAAAGTTTCCATAGCGGTTTTGACGCGGAAGAGTACTGCACCGAATCAACCGACAGTGGCAGCGGTGCAAGCATTGGAGTAATGACGTCAACGGATCTAACGGTTATGTGACAGGGGAGGGAGCACCGGATGAACTGATGCCTAGAAAAGCATAGCGTCGGTTCATCCGATGGTATACTTTTCTACAACTTTTTAGCCAACGGCTAGTTTGGTGTATTGTGCTATTTATACCCCTTCCACCCGATCATTTTAGTGTGTTGAACGTTGTTGAAGACTATTTGAATGTGTTGAATGTTGTTGAAGACTAGAGGAGTGCAAGACACATCAAGATAACATCCAAGCCACCAAAGTGCTCAAGTGTTCATCCAAAGGCTTAACACATGCTTTGTGAGAGTGTTTAGTGCAAGTATATGTTTAGAGCTGAGTGTATGCAAGATGTGCTAACCTTGTGAGATGATTTTAGAGTGAATCAAGATGTACAAGGTGCTACCGCCTACCAGCGCCTTGGGGCATTTGTGGCTCTCCGACAAGTCTTCGACCCTCTGGCTTGGTGTGGAGCGGCGTTGACGCTTGTGTGCGAGGGATGCGAAGACCCCTCCCTTGGTGGAGAAGCTCCTTAGTGGAGACGGCATCAAGGTGACTAAGGGGCTTGGTGAGTGCCTTCCTGACTGAGCCTAAGTGGCAAGTCAAGTTGCACCTTGGGAGAAACTTGGTGATCGGGATACAATACTCTTGTATGGAGTTCTTTAACAACGTGGACTAGGAATATCTTTGTGCCTACTAAGTGGCAAGTCAAGTTGCACCTTGGGAGAAACTTGGTGATCGGGATACAATACTCTTGTATGAAGTTCTTTAACAACGTGAACTAGGAATATCTTTGTACCTACCGATAGGATAAATTACGTCTTAAGAGTTTGCTTCCTTTCATCCCTCTTTACGTTTCCACATTTCATACATACCATTTGTGGGTGTCTCTATTTTCATAGAGTAGTATCTTGATAAGATTGGCTATAGATTACAAAACTCTTTAGATGAGAACTAGCCATAGATGCACATATAATTGGTATGTTCTAGTTCATGTTTTGAGGAAGCAGTGAAAACCCTAGATTTTAAAGTTTTAAGTTTGTCTAATTCACCTCTGCCCTCTCATGCTACGAGCGCCGATTTCTTACAGATGCAGCGGAGGAGCGGAAGCCGGCGATGCGCGCAGGGGCGGAGGTAGCCTGCGACGGGCGCAGATGAGGCTTGAGGTGGGGCGGCGTTGGAGTGCGGGATCGACGCGGACGGCAGCAGCGTTGGCGTGCGGTGCTTGGGTCGGTGGCCGGCGCTCAAGCAGAGTGGACGGGAACGGATAAGGAGGAATAAATAGAACTGCAGAGACTCATCGCGCACGGGAACGGATGACGAAGAAAGAGAACGCGCAAGGAAAAACGAAGAAGGAAAGAGAAATAGGTAGAAAAGAGAGAAAAAGAAGAAGAAGAATAGATGTATTATTATGGACAATTCACATTTAGTTTTGCAAAGAATAGGTGGGAGAGGTTATCGTAAAATTCGAAGATGGTGCTGGCGGGCGGCTATGTGCAAAATAACCTCCCTCACTTAATAAGTCTCGTTTAAGAGTAGTTTTTTTTTCCTCTTTGCATCATTTTAATAAATTTTTTCTTTGTATTTGCAAGTAGATGATCATTCAAAGTTTGAGAAAGTAAGGAACCACTAATTGCAAAGAGAGTAACTATTGTCAAATATCTGCAAAAATGACAAATGGCGTGCGGCGTGCCACTACTAGGATCACAAGAACCAATTGATTAATCTGATATAAATGATAAATTTTATTTTATCAAATATAAACTGGATCCAGAAAGCTCCCCCGTTCACCCATATAGGACTCTCAAAGTTTCTTGCTGCCACAAATCCTAATCATTACTGAAATCTAAAGGCTAAAACTCATGACAGACCTGTTGATTATAACAAGTCTTTGTCTACGTAGACATATCTTTTTGTTAACACCTATGGCAATATGGCATGTTGATGTTTTACGACTGGGCAGTTCACCAAATATAGCTTAGAATGTTAGGGAAATGTTGACCAACCAACCAAGTAGCATGGTTTAGAAAATAAGAGAGCTAGCATGTTCAAAGTAATTCAACAAGTAGTGCTTGCTACTGAACTTTTCTGCGTACAGACAATAAACTATGGGAACAAGTCCGTTTTTGACCATCCAACTTTTGCTCGAGTTTGATTTCGACTATCGAACCGCGAAACCAGAAATCTTACACCATCCAACTCTTAAAACAGTTCATTTTTTACTATTGAGTGGTTTTGTTAGGTGGTTTTGGTGACGTGGATGCCACATGGCCATATGGCCCACCCGTCAGCATCCCTCTCTCTCCCCTTCCTTCTTCTCTCCTATCTCTCTCCTCTCACTATGGTGCCGACCACCGCCCTCCCCCGCGCCTCACCTGCGTCGGGTGCTTCCCTCCCATTGTGCCACCCGTCGTCCCGTCCCTGTGCCGATCAACACCCTTCCTTCCCATCACGCCGCTCGCCGCCCTCCCCTTCCACCGCGTCGCTCGCCGCCCCCTCTCTACTTTGGTGGTCGACGGGTACAGATACCGTGAGGCCGTGTCGTCTTGGGGTGCTGCTCCTGGTGTACGCAAATGGAGGCCGAGCAAGTGAGAGCTATTGCCAATGACGACGCGGAGGAGGGCATGGTGCTAGGCCATGGAGCAGGGGCAAGGGCGACGCCGGCGGGATGGCCTTGTGAGAGGTTGAAGATGACCTAGATGTGGGTCCCCCATGTTATAGGGATAAAGTTAGAGGCAAAACCGTCCATTCAGTTGGTTTGGAGAAGCAAAATGTAAAAAAACGAAATCTTGAAAAAAGTGGAAAACCCCCCAAATCGAAGAAATTTGCGTGCTCGGGGTTAAATTTCGAAAGACGTACGAACTTAGGCAGCCCGTTCGGCTGGTTGTGGCTGATTTCTAGCTGGTTGGCCTGTGCTGATTTTTGTGAGAAAATTACCACTGATTAGTTGGTTGTTGGTAGCTGCTGTTGATTCGGTGTGAGAGAAAAATACTGTAGAACAAGTCGGGTTGTACCAGCCCGAGAAGCGTCAGGAACTGCAGATGTGGTTCACACGCCTCACCTGAAATGATCCCATGAGTCCATGACAGCAGCATGCACAGGACGGAAATCACGAGCTCACCAACTCGGGACTCGGAACTTCACATACTCTGGCACGGTGTGTGAAGAGTAGCAAGATGAATGGGTTCAGAGCTAGCACGGTTGAGAATTCTGCACTACAAAATCAATATTGAAACGCACAGCAGAAAAACGACCAAAGGGTAAATTTCTGAAAGGAAATGCCTACTTCATTCCATTCCCGCGAAAATCCTTTTCATGCAAAAGTATTCAAAATTCGTGTTGACATAAGGTCCTTTTTGCAGATAATAATTGAATCTACATGTCATAAATTCTCAAAAGGACGTCAGATTTCCACCTCGAGCATCTGAAAATTGCTGCCATTGTATCTCAGTCTCAGATGAGTAAACCAAACGCTTCGGAAATCGTTTATTGCAACTAGAATGCCAGGGCCAACAGAACTCAGGAAGCCTTCTTGCATTTGTACCTCATGGCACAGGACACAAATGCTAGCAGATTCATGAAACTCAAGCCAGCCATCATCCAGAAGAATAGGTCCAAATGCCCTTCGTTCAAGTTATCAGGTATCCACCCTGGACTGCCTCCTCTGGCTGTGAAGACAGGCACAAGAGAAACGATGAATGAACTAAGGTAACTTCCCGCCGAGATGTTAGCAGACGAGAATGCCAGGCATATGCTCCTCATGGCATCAGGTGATTCCTCGTAGAAAAACTCGTTTAGCCCAATGATCGAGAACACCTCACTGGCGCCCATCAGAAAGTATTGGGGTCCTTGCCATAAGATGCTCATTGGAGCAGCTACATTCTGGTCCACCAAGCCTTTGTCTTGCACGATCTGCAACCGATTGCTCTCCACCATCGCTGCTGACACCATTGAGAGTGTGGAGAAAAATAAACCGATCCCCATCCGTTGCAGAGAGGTAATGCCATTAGCCATGCTAGTGAATTTTCTGAATACTGGAATAAGGATCCTCTCGTAGACTGGAACTAGTGTAAGAACAGCAATGACATCTACAGATTGGAAGGATGCTGCAGGTATTTCGAATGAGCCAATGTGTTTGTCCATTACCATCCCTTGTTCAATAAATGTTGAAAACATCCGTGCCAGAACTGTACTAAACAAAACCATTGTAGCCCAGATAGGGAGCATCCTGATCAAAATCTTGAACTCCTCCACTTGGGTGACAGTACAGACTCTCCATGTCTTGAGCAATCCAACAGATTCCCAGTCGGCGGATGTAACAATTGCAGCTTTATCAAAGAACCTAAGAGGAAAGGAACAATATTACTGCCTTGCTAAATGAAGAAATACAACTGGACAAACCATTGGTGCTTTAATAACTTCTCTAAATGCTTAAATTTAATGAGTACTAATCACCAACATAGCCAAGGACAAACAGGCAACATTTCTTTGGAGAAGGTTAGTAACAAATTTCTAAATATTTTATAATTTTAACTCATGTGACATGATGATTGCAATCTATGGTAGTGCTTGATAAATTTCAACATAATCAGCGTAATCTTTTAAGGTTCATCAAATAAAACAAGAGTTCAAGTTTCGCATAATGCTAGCTAAGTGTCAGTAAATAATAATTGCGGAAATCATTTTTACCGGCCTAAATTAACACTTCAGTAACAAAGATTTATCAAATCAAGTATAACTCAAAATCAGGACAAACAATGTATTACCCCTTCTGAAATACAAGTGGTGCACGAAATTAAAGAAAAGCATTTGCCCTTCTTAAAATATAAGTGATGCAAACGGCACTGCTCGTACAAGATAAGCAAATAAAAGAAAGAACAAATGCTTTCTGTGCAAATGCCAACACATCCATTTGTACTGCTCTCAAATTTCACCCAGTGTACAAAAGAATCCATTTTTCTTTAGGATTTACATGCAATTTATGCATAACATAAATTTGTTCTATTATCTGCAAAATAAATAATCATCTAAGCTTATATAGAAATGCAAACATAAATAAATGTAGGGTGAAGGGAAAAAAATTCAGAATGGGTATTACTCAAGTCCAGTAGTATGCTCCAATTTCCGGCTTCCTTCAATTACTGAACCTTGCCCTGGAATCTCATAAAGAAGTGAACAATCACATGGCAAGTCTTTATCAAAGTTGCGAGTGGCTGCCACAATAACTTGACACATTCTTGCAAAAGGGCTACCTCCAGGTTTCTGAAATCTATACAGACTAGAGCCCAAGAGGAAACTACCCAAACCTAAAGCTATGAATAGTGTAGCTATGGTAAAACCCCATATCCAACCTTCGTGATCTTGGATCCACACGATAATAGTCCCTGAGTTGAGTGCGCCAACATTGATGGTGAAATGCTGCCAATTGAAGAAAGAGCTCTTTTTGGTTCTCTCCTCCTCATCAGTATCATCAAATTGATCAGCACCAAAGGATGTCACACAAGGGCTCTGGGCACCATGCCCTACAGCAACCATATACAAGCCAAAAAAAAAAATGATATGCTGAGACGAGACTGTATCTATCCAAGAAGGCCAAACTCGTGGATCAGTAAAGATCAACGAAGATATTGCTGACAGGATCAATATCATCATTCCCTGAATCAATAGAATAAGAAAAGGTTGTCAAAACAATTTGTTAAGTTTGCTCAAGTTTCAGATGGATATGTGTATCACAACAGCAGGCAAGTGACCAGAAGTTCTCAACTTTGAGAATCCAGGTTTTACCGTCCATCCATAACTGCCACTATATATGTTGTTTAACCAAAGTAAGGTTTCAATTATTCAAGTATATTTAGGATCTCTAAGTGTTTGTTTCAAAGGAAGAATCTTATTTTTGGTGATGAATATTGCACACTTACGCAATTATAGCATGGATCACTTACAATAATGAAGATTGTGGAGAAGATCAGAGCTGTCCAGTACTTCCCCAGGAATGAATCAGCTATAAATGCTCCAACCAGAGGTGTGAGGAAGCTGGTACCTTGCCAAGCTGAGACATCTCTTGCAGCGGCCACATTTGTTTCATGTAGGACTGTTGTGAGATAACTCACTAGGTTTTTTGAAATAGAAGAAACGGCCAGGTACGAGCAAAATGAACAGACTGCAACAGTGTATCGAGTTTCATGTTGGATCTTGTATTAAATAATGAACATATCCATAAAACATCTATTTTGAAATTCAATTCTTGTCTTCCAAAGAAAAGGTTGATTGAATAATGGAACTTTTTCATACTAACCTATGGTTAAGGAGGCAGCCTTCCATTTTCCTGTATGTTTCTTGGAAGCAGGATGCCCGCGGATGCAAACAGATCTATCACCTGTGCATTCTAAAGTATTCTGCATTTCACATTTAGAAATTGTAACTAAGATGGTAGTCTTACCGTCTATATTGAGACAAATGTTGTAACAGATAAAGGATGTGCACTTTGAGACAAGTATTCTGCATTTCACAGTTAAGAGCTGATCATATCAGCAATCCAGATCATAGACAGCAGCACAAATAAATGGACGTGCTTGTTCAAAATAGAAAAGGATAATTATAATCAATACATGTGAACAAATGGATGCTTCTGTCAACAAGCATTACAATCAAAGCATGCCCTACCTACAGTTAAGCAAAAAAAAGGACCTGAAAACCACACAAGCCCAGCCAGCCAGCCCAAACGATCAGACAGTCTATTTTGAGCTGGGCCTAGGCAACATTGGAGCAAAAAAGGTACCCTGAAATGAGCCCGGCTTGTATTCTAGTATTAAGTAATTATTTTCAGATTAAAAGATGCCGGAAATGAATCAGGCCTTTTCTCTGGCCAGTCATGGAGGAAGTTAAACTCTACTCCAGGCACCTTGGGGTCAAAGCATGCATGAGAGCGAGGGAGGGAAGGAGAGAGCGAACCTCTTGGAGGAAGTTGCCTTCTTCTAGCAGAGGACTTCTGTATAACTGGCCCATGGAGTCCATGGCTCGCTTTCCCAGAACCAGAATGAAGGAATGAGGTTCCTAGCCTTAGAAAGGTGGAGAACAAAGACAACATGAGCATAAAAGAATGCATAGTGCAGCTTTAGTTCAGATGTCTTAATCAAGTAAAGGGAAATGAAGAGACCCTGCAATGACTCTTCTTTTTTTTTAAAAAAAACTAAGGGAACAGCTAAAGAAGCTGCAAACATGTTATTTGCTTGAGATACTTGGTCAAGTTTTAAAATACTCGTAGGACACAGAGAACGAACATATGTCACTTATATTTTGGTATGGAAGTCATGTAATTGATTGGTGAACTTTGAGAAGCTGACTATTGACTTCCCCATGCTATATTGCTATGTTGTTATATGAAAAACGGTTGCCTTTCATCAGGGAAATACTAGTATCGATAAAAAAATACTAGTATGTATCAACATAAACAAGACCAGAAGTCTTTTGATACCTATAAAAACTCTCTTATACGAAAGAGATGTCAACAGTGCGTTGTATGCCCTGCGAGTGGATGCCATGCACTTGTGCAAATACTAGGATACTCCACATTCTATAGTATTTAAATATGTCATATGGGCTCTAATTCGTCAACTGAAAGGGTTATTTATCAATATCTCATTTCAACTAACACATAATGCAAGTGAAACGTCACCAGTTACTAGCAGAATAATGAACGGGTCCCACAAGAAGAAAAGGACCACTGAAAGAATCACCTAAAAGTTTATTTCCAAAAAAAGGAATCACCTAAAAGTTCTCTGCATTTGGAAAATTCACCTTAATTGCTATGGATGGAGCACCGGACGAAAAAACCAGCACAGCCTTGGGTGAATCGCTGTACCGCATCGCAGCGGCTGTCATATTGCTCCGTCCGCCACCTTGTGGCTACAACAGCCAATCGCCGACAGGTAATATCCCCGGCGACGCTTGGAGACCTCCGGACCGGAGTGGATTTCCGTGGCCGGCCTCCGCCGTGACCGCGGCTGGGCCGGTTCGCGTGGCATTTTCGTCCACCGCCACCACCAAACAGCATAAGCACAGAGAAGCATGAGTCATGAGGTGACATAGGATCAGAGGAGCGTGCGGCTGCAGCCAAGCACGAGCTCTTGAGAAGGTGGAGGCGGCACGCGCTGCTGCTGCTGGGCTGCTGGCGATGGCGCAAGGAAGGGGATCGAGACAGCAGGAGAGCCTGGAGCGTCTAGTCGTCTTCCTCGGTGTGAGACTAGGAGTTTCTTTCCCCCGGAAGGGCCAGAATGAGCTACTCCCTCCGGCCCAAGAAGAATGTTTCGAGCGAGGTGTGCAACTGGGAGTTCCCTCCACGCACGCGAACCCTCCGTCCCCCGCGTCGCCTCCCAGGCGACACGGGCGGATCAACCCCTGCGCGAGCGCCGCCGTCGCCGCCGCCAGCTCTAACCCCGTTCCTCCTCGTCGTCTCCGGCCTTCTAGGCAGTGGCAAAGGGAGCGGGGTCCATCTTTCAGTAGATCGAGTCCTAATCAAGTCCATCTAGATTTAGGGTTTGCTCGTCGTCGATGTTCGGCGGTGGAGTTAGATTTTGCCGGAGGAGCCACGCCTGCGGTTTGGTTTTCTGGCAGCGTCGGCGAAGCAGAAGTGACGGCCTTCCAGAGGAATAATTTCTCCCGGTTTCTTCCGTTTTCCGATGGCGACTACTCCAACGTTAACGGAGAGGTTGGAGAGACCTGTCCTGGAGTCGAGGGCCGGCGCATCGTCGTCTTCTTCAGGTGATGATGTTGTTGACCCTGTTAATCTCGAGGAAGATGATCCTTGGTGGAAATCTGAGCTTTGCTCGGGTTGCCAGCGGTGGAAACGAAGGATACGTCGTGGGTACCGGAGTTGGCCGATGTGCTTGGGAGGCGGTGTACTCGGCTTATGCGCCTAGAAGTAAGTCCTCCTCTGCGGCCTCCACCTTGTGGAGATTGGCTCTGGTGCCCAGCAACGATTGGGAAGCGGATTCGACGGCGGCGGCGAACGGATCTCTGAAGGCTTCGAAAATGATGAACAGGAATTTTGGACTTCTTTGTAATTTTCTTTTTCTTTGAGATCCTGTTCGTAAAAGGACTGGTGTAATGTGCTAAGATCAATACTCCCTCCGTCTCTAAATGATTGTCTCTAGAAAATCGTGTTTTCTCACAAACACACTTCCCGGACGATCATCATTTAGGGGCGGAGTAGTACAATTAAAAAAAAAGTTCCCTCCTGCTTCGAGCGAGGTTCGAGTCATCAATCTCACAGACCAGCAAGCAGTTTTTCTTCGACGGATCATAGATGGAATAATCAACTGCACTGAGAAATGATTTTTTTGAAATGCTGAGAAATGATTTTTTCATACTGGAGTAAAAAGGAATCGAAGCCAGACACTTCTACAATTTCTGAAAGGTTCCTGTTCAATACATATGTACCCTTTTTCTTTCACCAGATAAAACGGTAGCTTCACACTTAAAAGTTCGGAACTTCGACATTTCTCAAAATCAGCACCAGTCGTCAGCTAAGAGCCAACCAAACAAAGGATGAACCGCACATCGAGTATCCGAAAATCATCCAATTGCATCTCACGTTTGAGTAAATCAAACCCTTCAGATATTGTTTTTTTTCTATGTCGACAAAAATCAGGAAACCTTCTTGCATTTGTACATCTTTTCGTAGAACATAAGAGCAACTCTAAGAGACTAGCTATCTTGGCTTAACTAGCTAAAAAATAGAAAATTTGTCCAAAAACTCAATCCAACATACTAGCTGAACTTGCCCTAGCTATCTTCCACTAGCTAAACCGGGGGGCTTCGCTAGCCATATTTGGCTAGCCAGTCCCGCTAGCTATCCCCTTGTACATAAGTATGGCAGGCGGGACCCACTAGCGGTAGAGCATATGGAGAGTTGATTTTAGCTAGTCTGTTGGATTTCATCAACTTTTTACTAGCTATTTCATTTTACATACTAGTCAAATCAGTATTTTAGCTAGTGATATTTAGAGAGGCTCTTGAAGTAGCTCTAAAGGCTAGCAAACTCAAGAAACACAACACTGCCATTACTAGCCATCCTGGTGCATTTTCTGAGCATTTGGCAGTTTGACACAAGGGCAGCAAAGCCAATAACATCAAGTCGTCAATAGATTGGAAGGATGGATGCTGCTGGAACTTCGAAAGAGCCAATGTGTTTGTTCATTCTTCATTGCTATCCCTTGTTGGCTTGTTCTATAAAGGTTGAAAACATCTGTGCCAGGACTGTAGGAAATAAAATCACTGCAGCCCAAAAGGAAGCATCCTGATCAAAATTTTCAACACCTCCAATTGAGTAGCAGTACAAATTCTGAAATATATTGAGCAGTCCAGCAAATTCACAGTCAGACAGACATCATAATTGCAGCTTTATCAAATAACCTGAAGGAGTATGTTTGTCTTGTGCTACCTTCTCAACATTTTGAAACTGAAAAGTCTAAGAAAAACTGAAATTAAATCCATGTTAACTTCTACTGATCACAAAGAGAACAAAAGATAGCTAATGCATCTTTATTAAGACAATGTTAGAAACAATTTGCAGAAGCTTTGTTGATTTTAATTTATGGGTGTGCTCATTGCTTTTTTTCCCCGAAAAATTTCTACATACAGGTTTATATTTTTCATGTCAAACTGTGCCAGTTATGATGGTCCAGGTTTATATTTTTCATGTCAAATAAATTTTAGTTTAAATTTTTTTCATAATTCCAGATAGCAAACAGTTGTGGAAACAAATTAGCAGGCCTATGCCCTCACACCAATCCTAGTAAAGTGGAATTTTCAGGTAGACTAAAGAAAAATAATTATTTACTGACTAGTGACTACAGAGATTGATTGAAGCTTATCAAATCAAATACAAAGAAACATTTAGAAAGTTTGAAAAAGTACTGGCATGCAAGGAACCACTACTTTCAGGTCTTGTTTGTAAACGGACCGGTGTAATGCGCTAAGATCAATACATGTTCCTTCTCAAAAAAAAATATCTGCAAAAATGAAAAATGGCCTGCCACTACTAGGATCACAAGAATCAATTGATTAATCTGCTATACATGAGAAAATGTTGCTTCAATTTGCGTACCTTTATCTTATCAAATATGAACTGATAAATCCAGAAAGCTCCCCCGTTCACCCATATAGGACTCTCAGAATTTCTTGCTGCCACAAATCCTAATCGTACTGAAATCTAAAGGCTAAAACTCATGACAGACCTGATGATTGAAACAAGTATTTGGCTAGGTAGACATATCTTTTTGTTAACACCTATAGCATGTTGACTTTTACGACTGCACAGTTCCCCAAATAGCTTAGAATGTTAGGGAAATGTTGGAAAACTAACCATGGTTTGGAAAATAAATAATTCTCGAAAAAAAATGGTTTGGAAAATAAGAGAACCTGCATGTTCAAAGTAATTCAACAAGCAATGCTTTGCTACTGAACTTTTTTCTGCAGTACAGGCAATTAAATGTAACCATGAGAGAAAATAAGAGAATTTCGTAGTGAGCAGAAGGTCAATAAGGTCGATGATTGTATTCCAACTTTTTGAATAGAAAGAGTCTACCCTTTTTTTTCAAAAAAAAAGGACCACATGTGCAGTATCAACTATCAAGTAATCAAATAAAGAAACTGGTAGCCTGTCCTACACGACCGGAAAATATAATTTGTGAAAATCAAACAAAGTACTTCATAAACTGTAAATAACACTTGCACAAACCAGTTACGGAAGGTGATCTGCGCTGAGATTACTTACAGAAAAGCCTGACATGAGCATTATCAACCAGCAGTTTTGCGCCATCCTCTGAAAATCTAACAAAAACTGAGTACTGCGTACTTCAGTGGAATCAACCTACTATGGACTAAATATCTCTCCCAACCTTGACGATTGGTATATGGAAGGAGACGAGTGCCCGCCACGCTGCCCGCGTGACCTCAAGCGCGCGGCAAATCGCCCGTTAGCTTGGGGTGCTCAGCTTCAGCAGTAGAGCAGAGGAGTCAGAAATGCAGAGTTGGTGCTAGACTGCTAGGACGACCTGAGCGGGGCTGTTAGAAGCACTCTTGCTAAAGTGGGTATGGAGACTATATAAACATGAGGGGGAGGATGCATGCTGTGAACTACTCAGGAGGAAGTACCTGGCAAATAAAACTCTCGCGACCTGCAAAACTAAAGGGGGGTCGCAATTCTGGCAGGGGATCAATAAGGTGAAACAACTTTAAATGGGGGGCTGTTTTTAAAGTGCACAATGGGAAGAACGTTCTCTTTTGGGAGGATGTATGGATTGGGGGGTACCTCTAAAACTGAAGTTCCCTAAACTGTACGAATATAGCAGAAGAAAACGAGGCACGGTGCGAGAGTGCTGGGTCGAGGGGGAGTGGATAGTTGATTTTGTGAGACCTTTGTCTCAAGATGAAAGCTCCCAATAGGGTGAGCTGCTAGAAATAATACAGGGCGTCCAAATAACCGAGGGGGAGGATGAAGTGAGATGGGCTCTAGAAAGGAAAGGGATGTATACCACTAAATCGATGTACAGACATATGTTACACCGGGGGGTTGTGAACAAAAGAATGAGGCGAATGTGGAAATGCAAGTTGCCGATGAAAATCAAAGTATTCATGTGGTTGGCGTGTCACAACCGCATACAGGCAGGGGCTGTACTAGGCCGGATGAAATGGAAGGGGAACAAGAACTGTATTGTGTGTGGAACACTAGAATCAGCCGACCATATCCTCTTTGTTTGCCCAATTGCTGAGCTGTTCTGGGCCGGGCTTAGGGAAGCACTAGGATGGGATAGATCGCCAAGAGGGCTACAAGATTTCTTAGATAACTGGAATCCTCTGGGATGCCAATACTATAATCTAAAGTTCTTTTCCCTTGCAGCGGGGTTGTGGTCTCTATGGACCACCCGCAACAAAATGTCCATAGAGAGGGTGTTTTTACGCAGGCTAACTGATATATTTTACAAAACAATCAACTGCTTGCAGAGATGGAGGGGGAGACTGAAGCCTTCTGACCAGGAACGGCTGATGAAGTGGATGGCGATTTTGCAAAGCTGGGTGGAGGACTTCGCAAAGAAGATCGAGGAAAAGCAGGATGGAGATCCTTTCATTTGAACAGCTCGGCGGACTCTAGTCTTCTCTTTAGCAGTCTCTGTTTTCGATGTTGTTCTCTTTTGTTTTCCATTTAGCTGTGCCTCATGTAAGCTGGTACACCCAGCAGGTCTGGTTTGAACTTTTGTAAAACTCTATTTGCTTTCTATAAAAGCAGGGTGAAACCTTTCTAAAAAAACCTGAGCGGGGCTGCGGAGGCGAGGGTCTAGGGGGGAGAGAACATCATGCCTGTCCGAACCAGGGAGTTTTATGCAAACTTTTGGATCGCGATTAATAGTCGCGATCCAAATAGGGGTCTTGTATAAATAATTGGATCGCGATTAATAGTCACGATCCGAAATAGGGTCTTATTTGTAACATTCTACCGGGTGCCAAACTGCCAACAGTTAGAAAGGGAGAAAGGCCGCCGGTGTGGCAGTCGCCGACGAGATCGCGCTGCCGCCGCGGACCTCCGCTAGCCCCTTCCCCACACATCCCATGCGAAGGATCCGTAGAGATTCACCCATCCTGGCCGTTGCCTCCCTGCGGACGCCGCCGGCTCCTCGTCGCCTGAGACGGGCACGCGCTGGCGGCGGTGGCACGGCATGGAGTTTACTCGGCATTACATTGTGAACTGGGGGGCATCTGCCGACAGGATTCAAATCGATCAGAAAAATCAACGCGTGAAAACCTGCAAGTATCATTTGAGAAATGCTGACCTGTAACGACTGAAAGATCAGTCAGTTTCAAAAGCTGCGTTTGTGAGATCTGAACTGGTGAGGGTTCGTATTTCATTCAATCGCTTGGATGTGTTTGCAGCTGGCCTTTTGAGATCATGGGGACACTGCCTTTGTGTCTCACACTATTGAAAGACATGGATTTGGTCTTTTGGATGCAAACGAGAGACGAGGTGAACAGGCAAAGAAAATGGAGGTTTCATGTGTTTGCAGCCAAACTTAGTTTTCAGGAAGTCACTTGCTGACAAAATGTAGGTTCAGAAACGAATCCATGATCACATAACCAGACTTGGGGGGGAGGAAGCTTTTTTATTTTTTGTGCAGAATTATAAGGTGATAGAGGACATTACTTCCTTGACTGTTGAAATGTTGTAAGCATCAGTAAACGGAGTTTCAGAATTTATGAGCATCAAATCTCTGCAAGTTCTTACACTGTTGAGTTATTCACAGCGTAAAAGAATACCATACAAAAAGATGCACAAGAGACACAATAGTTCCTCCAAAGTCATCAGCAAGGCAATGAAACATGTATGTGCTTCATTCAGAGATCTGGCTACGATGATTTCCTGAAAGAAAGAAAATAGCTAAATCACACTGAAGATGAGCGATACTGCTTTTGTAATGTGTTCACAGGAGGCACAACCACTAGACAAATGTACGCATCACAAAACGTGAAAGTTTTTCAAAATTAGCACTTGGTGGGGGGGGGGGGGCGCTGAAGGGGTCTTTATGGAAAGAAAGGAGTCAGGGCGTGTTTGACAGGGCTCTAACTCTTGGAAAAACAGCTCCAGAGGTGCAGATCCACGCAGCTCCACCGTGGAGTAGCTTCATTGTGGATCAGAGATCCCGCAAAGTGTTCGGTATAGCTCCGAGTTTTTCGTCATCCCTATGACATTCTAGTCCCATGTGTCAGGGGAATAGAAAAGAAAAAAAAACATCTGCATCTTCTTCCTTCGGCAGCGGGCAGGCCGGGGGGGGGGGGGGCACGGACTCCCCGGCGGCAGGACGGGGGCGGCCTCGCGTCGGCCGGGCAGTCACGTCCTCGCCGAAGGGAGGGCGGTTGCGGCCTCGCCGGCCGGGAGTTCGCGACCCCGCAGCAAGGTCAACGAGTAGGGACACCCGACCGTGCCTTCGAGTGGTCCCTTCGATCTGTTCTGCTATCTCTCCACCACCATTGCTGAATTTGATGCCCTGCAGCCACGATTAGGTTTGCTCCTCCTGCTACTTGAATAGTTGAATCGTTGTTTTCATCAGCCAATTAAGGAAGGGGAGGTTGGTGCTACAGGTGCGCAAGGAAGATTGGCGATGCAGCTTGCTCAAAATTGACAGTATTAGCATCTCTACTGTTGCCTGAAGACCAATTACTTAATTAGGCAGGGCGGATGCGGCGTAGCTGGGCGGGCGTGGCGCAGCCGGGCGGGCACGCGTCCTCACCGCCGGGCATGGCGCAGGGCGTCACGCGACCTCGCCGCCGGGGCCGAGCGGGCGGCCGTGGCGCAGGGCACCACACGACCTCACCGGCGGGCCGAGCGTGCAGGCAGGCGCACGACCTTGCCGTCGAGCAGGCGGGCGCAGGCAGGAGCCGGCCTCGCTGTCCGGCAGGCCGGCGCACGGCCATGCCGCAGCACTGGGTCGGGAAGAGAAGAAGCGACGAGAAACACAAAAGAAAGAAATCAAACAGGTCATTTTCCTCTTATCGATGCCAGTGGTGGGTAATTTACCTCAACTCCACAAAACTTGGATTTGGTGGAGCACCCCATGATGTACTTCACGAAAACCATGGAGTTGGGGTCTGCTCTACCCTTTTTTTTTTAGCGGATCCATGGTGGAGCTGCTAGAGCTAGTTGTGTTTGGCTGAAAAATTTTAGAGCAGAGTTGGTTTTTTGGATCTGGAGCTGCGTGGAGCTCTGCCAAACACGCCCTTATTCTAAGAAATTCGTACCCACTATATCTTGATATCTTGACTGCCTAACCCTGATCGAACGAAACAAACCGCCCCTGGACGGTATCTCATTTACCGTCCACCCGGCCACTCTTCCCGCACGTCCACCGGCACCGGCGGCTTCTGCAGGGCCGTACACAGCATATCCTGAGTTTAAAGCCTACGCGCGAGCCGCGCCGCGGATCTGTGGCCGCGTGCGGGTGCCGCCGCCTTCTCCTTCACGCGCGAGCTCCGGGCAGCAGCGGCGTCGGTACCGAGTTCAGACTTCAGACACCGTGCATGCTAGGTCCGTATCGCCAGTGGCGAAGGCAACCTCTAACCATTAGGAGGGCTCCTGCCTCTTCTTCTTCCTCTCTATTTTTTTCTCTTCTTCTTCTTCTTTATTTCTCCTCAAAAATGAGGGGGGGGGGGGTTTCATGGCAAAACCAGCGGTAGGAGGGGCTTGAGCCCCGACCGCCCCACCGCTGACTTCGCCACTGCGTATCGCTGCAACTGTGCAAGATCATCTATATCCGTCTCCGCCTCCTCCCACCTAGACTCCCCCATCTCCGCGCCATTTGCATGACTCGCCAGCGCCGGCGACGCCAGTCTGTTCTTGTTCCTGAGCAAACGAGACCATTGGGATCGGAGGAATATAGTGCGCGCTATTTTCTTTACCTTCCTGCGCTCTTCTAGATCTGTTTGACACTTAGTTGACACTTGAGTCGGTGCCGAAAGAGCGGTAAAAAGGGAGGATTACGCGCACTACTGCACCGAGCGTCCGAGCCGTTCTCCCGGGGGTTCATTACGTGAGCTCCACCCTCCCTCCACTTACCAGACGCTGGGTCGCCGGTCTGGCGGAGTTGTCCGCGGAACCAGTGCCAAAACTGGGTGCGAGCTGAGAGGCGCGCACGAATTCAGCTCTCGAGTCTCGAAGGAGCGCGAGGCGTAGGGCGAGGGTCAAGGAATGTGCGGCATCCCCGCTCGCAAGATGCCGGCTGAAACCGAAGCACGGAAGCCGGCCGCGCCGCCAGGCCGGGGGTCGGTCGGTCGTGGTCTCCGAGTCACCTCGCGTCGGCAGCGGCCGACCGCGTCCAAATAAACACCAACCCCACGTAGGCAACCCACGTCCAGACGCCGGTTTCCAGCCAGCCCAACCACAGTCCACAGCCAGGCGGGCGAAACAAAACCGCCCGGCCGCCGGCACCAGTCCAGCCTCCCCCTCCTGCGGGCGCGTCCACCCACGGGCTTGCCGTCCAAGAAAAGGCCATGCCACTCGCCGTATTGGTGTGGTGGTTTGGTTTCTGCGCTCCGCCCGGCGCCCGCCCACCGACCGACTCGGTACCCTCCCTGGTCGCGTGCCTTTTGAGAGAGTGCTCGACTGCCCGAGGCCGCACCACGCTGCCAAAATTGCCCAAATCATCATCTCCCCTCATGACTTCACGAGACGGGAGGCCGCTCCGTGAGTTGGTGAGCTCGTGATTTCCGTCCTAACTGCATGTGGATGTGGGTGTCATGGTCTGTAGTCGTACGAAACAGAGTGCCGCCTGTGGATTACTGGATTGGGCTCCATGTTGCTCGAAGGTCTAGGTGCTGCTTGCCCGGTTCTAGGTCGATCACTTGTTCGCCTCGCCTACCGTCCGCTGGTTTTCGAGCAAGAGGATTAGTATTTTTCAATGTTGCACGGTCCCCGTGAAAGTGAAGGCTCTGGTTGATTTTTAGCCCCAGCCACCAGTTGCCTGAATTTGTCAAGTTTGCGGAATGGTCGCTGAATCGGCGGCAGTTCGATCAGCTGCTACGTCAGGCGCGGCAGGCGCGAATCGAACTGGATGAGCCTGATGACCGGCTGCTAACTGCTATGAACCTGTTCAGCTGGGACGAAGAATAGTGTTGTGTGAGAGAAAATAAGTCGAGATTATATGAGTTGAAATAAATCGAGATAAGCCTAATAGTGTTGTGTTGTCACTACAAGTTTGCCAAACATGCACAGACCTATTTTTTTAAAAAAGAGTGTCTATAGCTTACACACGTGTGAAAATAAAGATTCTCTCACACGAATTTTTGCGACCATTTTTACATT
Source organism: Cenchrus fungigraminus (assembly GCA_036936925.1). Lineage (NCBI taxonomy): Eukaryota > Viridiplantae > Streptophyta > Magnoliopsida > Poales > Poaceae > Cenchrus > Cenchrus fungigraminus. The sequence goes on along the minus strand of CM072776.1, from coordinate 90,278,400 downwards.
TCACATATAATATTTTTACCCTCAACTTTATCTCTTCCACCTACCCCATCCGCGCCCATCCACCTCCCACTCGCAAACGACGCACCCGCTTGGATCCCGCCCCGCCGTCCGCCAGCCCGCTCATCGGTCGGCGACGGCGAGGCTCCCTCCCACCACCACCCCTCCCTCATCCCTCATCTTCTTCGTGCGCCCAATGACCTCCTCCCGCTGGCGGCCATAGCCCGCCGCCTAGCCCCTCCCCCATCCCTCCGGCCGGACCCTACCCCGTCCGCGTCGCCACCCTTGTGCACCACCTGCTGCCGCCTCCCGCCGCCGCCGTCATTGTCGTGGGCGCTGTGACAGAACCGCCCAAAATATTTCCGTATTATCGTCTAAGCCTGTCCACGTGGCCATTAAGCAATAATAAAGAACTATTCTGTCGCCTCTGCCGGGGCATGCCCGGTAAATCACTTACACAGGATCGAATTATGCGCTAAGCCCACACGAAGGCGGGATCAGAGTACAACATTACATTACATAAAAGGTCCAAAAGTACTTAATATTACAAAACAAGTTTTTCAGTACATAAAAGTAAATGTGATTCAGAGTTTAAATAGCGGAAATAAAACTAGCATGAAAGGATCCTTAAGAAGGATAATTCAACTTATAGATCACATAAAAGGTGTATTAAGATCATTTTCAGTTTTGGTAGCTTTTAACATGATGCAAAAGCGTCCTATAAGTCCTCACCAAGCATTTAAGCTTAAAATCGAAGTTAGTGCCGGTGGCAAGGCATAAATACGTCTCTCCCTATAATAGCTAGTCGAAAACTATTCGTTTCTTAAATTACCGTTCCTAACAACCGTGGTTAGTGTACCTGCAGAAAATCACAGATATTCAAGACCTTTTGTGCCAGCACTCACAAAAGCGTCCACATTCATTACCGTTCACTATAGAAACGGTATCCATGCGTAAAGCCGCTGCATGGACAGCGTCCAACCTCGGACACCTCCGTTTGAATGGAGTTGTCCTTTCCGCCTATTGCGGGTTCGCACATGTATGGCAAAACATGGCTAGACACAGACGCGACGTGAGTGCCCATTGGAATAGGCCTCACTCATCCCTCACGGACTTTTCCGTGGTACCATCACGTATGGCAAAACGTGACGAGACGCAGACGCGACGTGGCACCCATTGGAATAGGTCCCACTAGTCCCTCACAGGACTTCCCTGTGGTACCACCACATATGGCAAAACGTGATGAACTAGTATGGTTGTGCAAGAAAGTAAGTTTTGACAGGAATAAAATGTGATGTAAATCAGATTAAATACACCATAGAGTACTAGCCACCTGAAATAACCCAAAAATTACCTCTAGGGCCTCTCGGACTAGATAAGACCTTAACGTCCTACTCACTTAGCAAGATTATTAATCTTGGCAAATTTTATTCCAAAAACAAGTTTGTTAAGGTATTTTAATTACTCTGGTGCATAACTCGCTCTGGTACCCAGCTGTGACAGAACCACCCAAAATAATTCTGTATTATCGCCTAAGCCTGCCCACGTGGCCATTAAGCGATACTAAAGAACTATTCTGTCGCCTCTGCCGGGTCATGCCCGGTAAATCACTTACACAGGATCGGATTATGCGCTAAGCCCACACGAAGGCGGGACCAGAGTACAACATTACATTACATAAAAGGTCCATAAGTACTTAAAATTACAAACCAGGTTTTGAGTACATAAAAGTAAACATGATTCAGAGTTTAAACAGCGGAAAGTAAACTAAACTAAACGCATGATACACACAGGAGGCCATCCATGCATATCACTCCTCATCATCATTCTCCCATTCAAGTTCCCAACCATCTGGGATGGGACCAGGCCAGATGGGATTACCTGAAAATAACAACAAAAGCAAGGCTGAGTATACTAATACTCAGCAAGATTTACCCGACAAAATAAAAGACACAGCTAGACATGCAAGGCTTTTTGGCTGGTGGATTTGTTTTGCCAAAAGCAACTAAGAGTTGATCCTTATTTTCAAATTTTAGCTCAAGTTCTAGTATGTTAACCATTCTAGGTAAGCACCTAGCTAAACAAGCATGGTTGAACAAACAAGATGAATCATCCATCAATATTAATCCGAAATGTTCCATAAATAAACATGGGGTAGCCAGTGGTCAAGCCGACTCAGATAACGGCGAGTGACCGACGATCGATCGATTTATATCCTTGCAAGGTAAACCCAAGATACACGGAGGAAGGTAGACCCCAAAGAATCCAAAGAAAGTCAAATGCGGGGTCTACCCCGACCAGGCGGTTCCCGTCACTCCCCAGATTAGGAAAAGATGCCACAGTCCTAAGTACAAGGTTACTGGAACGCCCTCACACGGCACGCCCATACTCACACTTGCACTACCGGAATCAAACCGGGAGACGAATCTCAAGATTAGTAGCGATAAAATTCCCGCACTGGTTCATTAGGTACTAGGCTTACCGGTCCCATTCCCGACAAGCACTTGGTACGTTCAATAGCTTAGACCAGCACCATGCTACTTGATCGAGACCGAACCCATTGCTCTTACCACATGAGCGAGTCAATTTAACCAACTTATGATTCCAACATAAGCATCCTATATCTCGCGAGCAATGAGTCATTACTCGACTTCTACCGTATCCTTAGAGCATGGCACTAGCGTTCCTAACATACTAGTAAAAGAGCATAGGAGTCCTAAGGATCATGCATCTAGATTTCAAAGCAACTCCTGAAACTTAATTGCACAAAGTAACATTAATTGCTGAAAAGTAAAAGAGCATGAGTTTTAATCAAAAGGTTATATGTAACTCCGGTGCTTGCCTTCTTCTACACTAGCAACAGTCTTGGGCTCTTCCGGACTTTGGTCCCGGTCTTGATGAACTCCCAACTCGTTCACTTCACCCTCTACAGCCCCGTCTCCTTCCTGGGTCAACGTGTAAGTACCGTCCGGCAAATCTACACGTCACATGCATATACATTAGATTAAGGTGAACTTTGGTGGTGATTGTGTACACATCTAAGCAAATTAAAGTATTTAACTTCACCAAAACAGCAAGGAAGTGTGATTGAAAAACTCAACAACAGAACCATAACATGTTTTCTCAATTTAACACCTTAATTTCCATTTCTTTATTTAATTACATACAACAAGCCTTTCAACCATAAACCCATATAAAATCAAAAACACTTCAAATAAATCTAAGCTTCTGCACACATCATCATATACCCATTCTAAGCTCACACACCAAAATTTACATTAAGAACATTTATAAATTAATTTATACGAAAAAGACAAATTTCAGCCTAGTAAATCACCATTAATTCATATAAAAAGATTTACTAAACTTTTTGATCTCAACTTTCTCCTACAAGTCATACATGTCAAATGTAAGCCTCTGACCAAAGCATAGGTGTAGATTCAAATTATTTTTCAAAATTTGAATTTAAACTCCTACACAAGATTAATTCCAAAACACATGTCAAAACATATCATAAAATCACATCCATTCTACCAGAGGCTCTATTCATCAAGACAAAGCCCTAGGGTGCACTGGTGCTTAAAGAAAAGATTACTAAAGGGGCTATAAAAAGCATCAAGCTTAATCTAGCATAAAGCTTACATAAATTATAACTGAAAATCTACACATCAAAATCATGGCAACTTTGGTCACAGATCTAGACATGCCATAAAGAGCAACATATCCAAAATTCAAGTTCATAGCATGTGTACATTTTAAACTACACTAAAAATACCTCAAACTGAGTTTGAATTTTTCATTCAAAATCTACAAAGAAAAACCCTATACATACTTTCTAGAAAAGGTAGGTTTCTTCACCAGGAATCCAACAAAATTGGATTTCCATTTTTCTGATTTTTATACAATTTTCTATGAATTTTTGAAGTTCCAGCCGAAAACCCTAACACACATTTACACCGGGACCCTCGGGTATTTTTCTTACTTTACAGTTATGCCCTTACTTCACGGTTTAAACCCTAAACAAACTGCAATCATTACCGAGAGGTCCCTGCCGGAGCAGGGGACCTCGCCGGCGGCGAAATGAGGCCGGGCTTCGCCGGGGAGCCGCCGGTGGGGGGTGTGCGGCTTACATGTAGGGTGGGGGAAGGTGTTCTCCGGTCCCGAGCGGCCTCCGGCGACCTCCCGCGGCGGAGCCGCAATGCTGCTCCCGCCGGAGCTCGCTGTGGCGGCCGGCGGCCGGCGCTCGGCAGGCTGGTGGTGGTGCGGAGGAGTAGAGGGGACTCAGGGGAAGGAGAAGAGCAGGTCGGGCGGCTCTGGACTGGTGCGGGCGAGCTCGCTCGGCGGCGGCGCAGCAATGGAGAGCGGCGGCGCTGGAACTCGACGGCGCGCGGAAAAAGAAGAGAGGCTGGCTCGGGCTGTGCTTAAATGGGCGACGACGCTCACGACGAAGTCGAGGGCGAGGCGTCTGGCGCGGGCGCGAGCCAGCTGGAGAGGCGCATGCACGGGTGGGCGCAGATGCTGACGACGCTGCGCGGCGCGTGTCGCACTGCATGGCGCCGGGCTGTCGGCCAACCTCCCTAGGCGCGGCGCACGAGCTTACGGCCTTCGGAGACTTCACGGCACGCGCGGGTCCATCACGGAGGCGTCGAAGTCCGTACGCCGGGGCAATGTGGGGTGGACGCGTGGCGCATGGGCTCACGCGCACGCGCGACGCGACGCGACGACGCCGGCGCTTCGGCCGTTTTTCATTCCATTTAGCCAAGTTCAAAAATATGAATCTCCAATTTCTTGAATATAACTTGAAAATCTCCAAAACTAGAAGTTGTAGAGGAACTATAAACCTAAAACTTTCTCCAAGGGCGACATATGTTTGGATCAACAGATTTGTGGCAAAATCGCGTTGAACTTCAGCAAAATCTCGGTCAGGAATTACTGTGCACAGAGACTTCCTCTCGAGTTTACGCGGCTTTGCACTCAAAATTTGAATGTCCGCCAATTATGAAAAATGTGTCTCCGGAAATAACAAAGAACTTTTATATTGGCCGATTTTGAACTTCTATATCAAAATTTGGAGAACGCGGAAGAATTCCAAATCAGCTCTTTAGAATCAAAAGGGGTTTGACCGGAAAATTGTAACTTTGACCAAGGTCATTTGTGCAAAAGTGTAACAAATCATGTCAAACATGCTTAAGAGGTAATTAACCTTGATTAACATAGTTAATTAATGTCATTAGCACATTTAAACATCAGGGATGTTACAGCCTACCCCCCTTAAAAGAAATCTCGTCCCGAGATTAGGAATTAAAAGATGCAAGCAGGGAAAAGAACTTACGGTGTCTCGATTCAAGAAAACCCGGATAATTCTCATTGAGATAATGTTCAGTTTCCCAAGTGGCTTCATCGACATGGTGATGACTCCACTGGATTTTATACATCTTCACGGATTGTCTTCGAGTTTTTCTTTCTTTGATATCAAGAATCCGTAGAGGATGTTCAACGACAGATAGATCTGGTTCAATCCAAGCATTAGCTTCTTCAATGACTTCCCTGTCTGGTTTATTAGCACATCTTCTCAATTGGGAGACATGAAACACATTATGTACAGCAGAGAACCGATCAGGGAGTCGAATACGATACGCCACTGGCCCACAGACTTGAATGATCTCATATGGACCAATGTAGCGAGGAGCTAGCTTTCCTTTCACACTGAACCTCTGGACACCCTTGGTTGGCGAAACTTTTAAATACACAAAGTCACCAACTTTGTATTCCCTATGTGTCTTTCCCTTGTCATAATGACTCTTTTGTCTTTCTTGAGCAATTCTCAAATTTTCCTTGATTACTCTCACTTTTTCTTCGGCATCCTTAACTAGGGCTGGACCAAAGAATTTCCTCTCCCCGGTCTGTGACCAGTTCAAGGGAGTACGACATCTCCGTCCAGTTCAACTTTTCACTGTTTAGTTCAACTTTTCACTGTTTGAACCAGTCGAACAGGGCTACTCTGAAAATTTCCTGCACGTTCGCGCGCTCTAGCCGCGACGTCGCGCCGCCGGCGTCCTTGGCATCCACCCCCGGCCGGCGTAATCTGGTCCGTACGCCGACGCCCGGTGGGCCCAGGTGCGTGCGCACGTCCACCCCTCGCCCGACCAAGTGGCCCCGCGCCTCAAGGCAGGCCAGGTGGCCACACCACGGCCGCTGCGCCGCGCTGGCGTCCACGTGCCGCGCGCGCGCCCTGCCGCGCATGCGGCGCGGCACCTGGCTGTTCCGCGGGCCCAGGCGCGCCCCTAGCCCAGGCGTGCGCCACGCCCCCTAACCCCGTCGCGCACTCGCCCCTCTCGCCCTGCTTCCTCTCACGCGCGCGTCGGTTCCGGAACGAGGCAGACCAGAGCCGCCGCCGTGCATTGCAGAGCTCCGCCGGCGCCTTTACTGCGCTGCCGCCGAACTCGCCTTCACGCGCCAGCCCAGCGCCGCCCGGCCGCTCCTTTCCCTTCCCCTGGGCTTCCTCTACACCGCCACGCCACGCCGGCCCGCCAGACCAAGCCGTCGCCGGCTACCGGCAGACGCAGCGGGCGGGACAGGGCCGCACCGGTGCCAGCACCCGGCGAGGTCGCTCCCAGTCCGGCCGCCGCCCTACAACCCTTGGGCAGTGTCCGTCAAAGCCCGGGACACCTCCTCCGGTCAAGTCCGGCCGCCGCCGGCCACCAATTTTCGCCGCCGGTGAGGTACAGGCCGCCCAAGGGCCACATTGCAACGTTCTACTTCTTTCCAGGGTGTTTTCCGTAAAGCGAGGGTCTTCTTGTAATTTCCTGATTTCTGTCAAGGGTCCCGGTGTAAATGAGTATTAGGGTTTCAGCAGCAACTTCAAAAATCCGTAGAAAATCGTAGAAAAATCAAAAAAATGCAAATCCAATTTTGTTGGGTTCCTGGTGAAGAAACCTACCTTTTCTAGAAAGCATGTATAGGGTTTTTCTGTGTACTTTTTGAATTAAAATTCAAACTCAGTTTGAGATGTTTTTAGTGTACTTTAAAATATACACATGGTATGAACTTGAATTTTGGATATGTTGCTCTTTATGGCATTCTAAGATCTGTGACCAAATTTGGAATGAGTTTGATGTGTAAATCTTTAATTATGATTTATGTAAGCTTTATGCTAGATTAATCTTGATGCTTTTTATAGCCCCTTTAATAAACTTTTCATTAAGCACAAGTGCACCCTAGGGCTTTGTATTGATGAGTAGTACCTCTGATAGGTTGTATGTGATTTTAGGATGTGTTTTGATATGTGTTTTGGAATTAATCTTGTGTAGGAGTTTAAATTCAAATTTTCAAAAATAATTTGAATCTGCACCTATGCTTTGGCCAGAGACTTAGATTTGACATGTATGACTTGTAGGAGAAAGTTGAGATCAAAAAGTTTAGTAAATATTTTTTATATGAATTAATGGTGATTTACTAGGCTGAAACTTGTCTTTTTCATATGAATTAATTTATAAATGATCTTAAGCCAAATTTTGGTGTGTGAGCTTATATTAGGTGTATCTTGCTGTGTGCAGAAGCTAGGATTTATTTGATGAGTTTTTATTTTAATTTGGATTTAAAGTTGATAGGCTTGTTTTAATGAATTAATAAAAATAATTGGTAAATAAAGAGTTAAATTGCAAAACCATGCTATGTTTCTGTTTTAAGTTCACAATCACTACCCCTACTGTTTTTATGAGGTTGTTTAGTTGTTTTGGGTGTATATGTGTACACCGTCACCATTAAAATGAATTAAATGAACTCCGCTCCACCCCACACACCCACTTTTATGGTTATGAGTAAAATGGATAGTTATAGATATATGTGGCCAACAAGAGTTGGTTAGGTGGTAATTTTCTCCCATCATAACCATAACCTAATGCATTTGCATATGTCGTTCGTGTAGAGCTCCCGGACGGCACGTATACGCTCGTGCAGGAGGTTGAGGTAGCAGCGGAAGCTAACTACGCCGTAGTGCAAGAAGACCCGGGCCAAGGTCCAGAAGAGCCCAAGGCTGTTGCTAACTTAGAAGAAGGCAAGCACCGGAGTCACATATAACCTTTTGGATTAAAACTTATATTCTTTTACTTTTTAGCATTTAATGTTACTTTGTGCATTTAAGTTTCAGGAGTTGTTTTGAAACCTAGATGCATGATCCTTAGGACTCCTATGCTCTTTTACTAGTATGTTAGGAACGCTAGTGCCATGCTTTAAGGACACGGTACAAGTCGAGTAATGACTCATTGCTCGCGAGATATAGGATGCTTATGTTGGAATCATAAGTTGGATAAATTGACTCGCTCATGTGGTAAGAGCAATGGGTTCGGTCTCGACCGAGTAGCATGGTGCTGGTCTAAGCTATTGAACGTACCAAGTGCTTGTCGGGAATGGGACCGGTAAGCCTAGTACCTAATGAACCAGTGCGGAAATTTTATTGCTACTAATCTTGAGATGCGTCTCCCGGTTCGCTACCGGTAGTGCAAGTGTGATTCTGGACGTGCCATGTTTGGACGTACCAGTAAACCTTGTACTTAGGACTGTATCATCTTTTCCTAATCTGGGGAATGACGGGAACCGCCTGGTCGGGGTAAACACTGCACTTGGTCTACCTTCTTCCGTGTATCTTGGGTTTACCTTGCAAGGATATAAATCGATCGATCGGAAATTTGAATTTCAGAGATCACTAGTTCTGAAATTCAGCAGGACAGAGACCTAATGTTTTGGGCATAACTCCCAAACTAAAAATCTAGTGACCTTGAGATTTCTACAGGAGGTAGATAGATGCCTAAGGAGCATTTTTGGTATTCAAAGGTCGAACCAATTCTAATTGGAAAAGGGTCTAATAGATCTATTTTCAGAGTGCTATTGCCCAGAAATTTTCAGCAGGGCAGTGCTTCACTAAAAAGATCATATCTCAAAAATTAAGAACCCTATGACCATGAGATTTTGACAGCACAAAGTAGGCTATCAATGGAACATTTTTGGTATAGATTGTCTAAGCAAAATCTATTCGGAACAAGGTGTAAAAAAAATTCGAGTTTCAGATTAACTCAGAAATTTCAACAGCATTTCAGCATGATCTTGCCTAACAAAATTGATCCTAACTTCAGTTTTAAACATCCTAAAATCATGAGAAATTCAGAGAGCAACCTTAACTAGGTGATGAACAATTTTCCTAAAGAGCATCTGGCCAGAAATTTTCTAGATAATCCTTAGAAAAATTGGACAGCATCTAGTTACAATCTTTGCTTATCACTTCATCAAAGCATCAAACTAGCATGATTGGTCCTTAAGAAACACAAATTAAATAGAGACCAAGCAACACATAATTTCAGTTCAGTTTTGGTTTGATAGCTATGGAATTTTTAGTGACCCTCGGCCTGCTGTCCAACAGCCCTGACAGCAAAGCGATATCTGAATTTTCGGGCATGATAGCCTCAGCTTTATCTCTAAGTTGAATACCAATATTGGAAGGCACGAGATTTTACATCCCCTGCCTAAAGATGATGATATTTAGGTGGTGGAAGAATGCTCCACGTATATTTTTGAAGTTTCTATCCACAGATGAACACAATCAGTGCAAGATCCATCTATCTCCATCTTCTCTTAGGATGGTTTCTAATAGAAGCATACCCATATCCTTGCCGAGTCAAGTGGAACTCCGTTGTACTCTCCTGATTGCTTATACACTTTTTCTTCAATTTAAAGGCGATCCACCAACTTCCTATGGCTATGTAAAGGAGATCACTCCACTTTCCTTGCATCGATATCCCTCCATTGATCACTATAAATTCTCAGCCCTTGACCTAAAAATCCTTATGCTTGCTCACAAATAAATAAATGAGAACATGGTTACAAAGCATCAAAAATCTGTTGCTATGCATAATGAGTGTCATTCCAGCATGCATATGCTGCATCTCTAACAACATAATTCATGAGCATGGAAATGCATTACACGACATGTGCATCTGGAAACCTGGGTTTGGACTAACATGCATACGCACTGAAAGTTTCACCCTTTCTACTCTATTCTCCTTACGAGGGTGATGTTGTGATCCATGAACGAAGGTGCCGCGATGGAACCTAGTGTATCATGTGTGCTGCAGCCATGTGATTACCACTAGGAGCACGCTAGGTATCTTGTTTGTGAGAATGCGACTCACCCCGGATCCTAATTTCTCAGACCTCCAAGCCACTAATTAATTTCGTGAATAATGCAAATCATGCTGACACTGCATCATGAGCACCATATCTCATGAGCATACGCATCACGCATTCATAAACATGTGCATCATCATGCATGCACCTCATCAGATACATATCATGTGCATCTCTCACTATGCACCATGACTTATACACTGAAAGTTCATATGCATAACATCATATGCTCATATACATGTACATCATACTATATGCACCTCATCATAAGCATCATCATGTGCACCATTCCACTGATGCACAACTCATCTATATGCATTGATATTGCAAGCATGTCTCATTGGTGCACCACATATCTAGTTAAAAGTCATTGCACCACTAATGGGATGAAGGATGTCGCTAATACTCGTAAAATAAGTAACATGTGAGCAAGCCATTCCGAAATTCCTGTACTAGCTTGTCTTTTCATATCTTTCCCACTAAATATCTGTAAGAAACTCCTGGCAACTGCTCTCTATGACTTTACCATCCTTGACTGTTCTTATGAACTAACATCAGATCTACGATGGTAGAACCCTTAATCCATCATCGAACCCTTGTTACTCTCCTAAAATTTTTCTTTTAGCAATCTTAGTATGATAAATTGCTAAGATTCTCATTCCTTATAGAGATCCTTATGAAAACTTTTCAACTCGGTCTTCTTTCGCTTAATCACAAAAGTTCGCCCGATATCAACTCAACCGAGTTAAGGTGAAGGTGTATAAACAGAGATTTTTCATGAGCAATCAAGGTTCTCCAAAAGTCAAGATATGAGGAGTTTTCGAGTACTCGGTGATTTGTGATCCTTTTGCACGTTTCTTTCAAATTAACGGAACCAGGATATAAGAAAACAAAAGTTTGGCAAATCCTTCGATCAGCCTTCTCAAAGCAATTCTGATTCTAAATTGAGGATACCTCGAGCTCTTTTCGATCTCTCCAATACCACGATTAATTCTCTCGAGTCATTTATCTCATCCTCTTCAGAGCCATGATGACATTACACAACATCATCGCTCTACCATCTCTTATCGAAGCTACTGATCACCACCTACGCCTCACTGTAGTATCGTTGCCAAGTCGCCAAGGGCATCTCGATGGTAGTGCACCCTCTCGTCGACATACCAATGGCTATCATCTATGACAACTGTCAGATCACTGCCCCAAATAGGTGGCCCATGTATGACATGAATAAGATAAAGATAGAACCCTCCATCCGCCTTCTTCTCTGAGTTGGTTAAACTCGGGAAGCAATTTTCTCTTTCTAAAATTCCTTTGGAGGCTGAGGAATATTCTCTATGAATACGAAAGGAATCGGCATTCTTATGGAGGACCTGGACGACGATCTCCATCAGAGAAAATCCCATAAACCCACAACTTAATACTAACGATCTTTGGACTGCCTACATATCTGTGTTCCATCGATTCTGTGCCACTACATTACTGCCATGTTTCACTACAGCGGCCAGTGCTGCATTAATCTACTGGTCCTATCTCTAACGCCTAGCGTGCCATCATTACTGCACCGTGGCTACCATCGGTAAAGAGAAGAGTATCGATAGTTGATCCCCGACCACCCTTTGTAGAACATGGCTATTAGCTCCTTTCTTAAAACAAACCCCTATAAAACCTTCGGATCAAGTTCTCTAACTTTCTAACCTGTTGATATGCTTGTTTATCAATAACTACCATACTCGGATTTTTGTACTCTTAGGGAAGCTAATTGGATCGTCATGAACTTTCAGGGAAAAGGAGATCCGGTCAATCTTCGACCCAATGAGTTGTCCTCATCTCTTCCACCAACACAGGATGTGGTGGATAGCTTTGCCAACACCATTGAAATGTTGGAGGGACAAAATCTGGTGCTAGGCCAGCTAGTGCATAATGTCATCCATGATCGTTATCAAGGGCTATCGCAAACTAGCTTAACTGATAGTCTATCACAGGCACTGTCGGAATCGATTATAGAGCAAGTATATCTATTCAATCTATTGATGAATCATGAAGATCAAAATCACCAGAGACAAGATTCCAACCAACAATCCCTAGATTCACTCATGCCACCGTCGCAACTTCCTATGGACCTTAGGGAGGAAGAAAGGAGTAAGAGTCACAAGCGAGATTTGCCAGAGATGGATTTAAGTGGATGGGAAATCACCTGCACCGAATTTCCTTCACATGCTAAAAAGCAGAGCAACAATGCTGGTACTACAACACGTGATCACGATGCACTCCTTTGCTATAATTGTAAACAGCCTGAGCATTTTGTCAAGAAGTGTCAGAAACCTCCGCAGGACAAGACTAATCGAATTAAGAAGAAAAGACGCAAGAGACTTCGCACTCAAGCTCAGAAGAGCATGCTCAAAGTCACGACTACAATAAATCCGTCAAAAAGAGCACTGACAACGACGGGTACATCTCAAATCTGACACCACTTCTCCCCTACCTTTGTCTCATCTTGTTGTCAAATCTCGGGACGAGATTTCTTTTAAGGGGGTAGACTGTAACACCCCAGGTGTTTATTAAAGATAAATACCTCAATTAGTTGTGTTAATCAAGGTTAATTGGTCCCTAAGCATGTTTTGCTTGATTGTGCACACTTTTTGCACTTAAACCCTTGGTCAAAGTCCAAATTCATGGTCAAATCCCTAGAGCTCCAAAAGGCTGATTCGGTTTTCTTACGCGTTCTCTAGATTTCTCTATATAAGTTCAAAATCGGCCAATATAAAAGTTGTTCCTTATTTCCGGGGACACATTTTTCGTAATTAGCGGACATTCCAATTTTGAGTACAAAGCCGCATAAACTCGAGATGAAGTTCCTGTGCATAGTAATTCCGGGCCGAGTTTTGCTAGAAGTTCAACACGTTTTTCACACAAATCTGCTGATCAAAACATAGGTCACCCTTTGTGAAAGTTGTAGTGCTTTAGCTCCTCTACAACTTTTATTTTTGGATATTTTGAAGTTAGATGGCACTTTTTCAAGTTTTGCAATTTCGAAGAGGCTTAAACGAAATAGAACTGGAGACGGGCGACGTCGTCGCCGCGCCCAGCGCGTCGTGCGCGCGTCTGGACTGCGCCGGCCACGTGGCTTCCTCGCGTTATGCCGACGTACGGATACATCGAAGACGTCGCTGTGGACCGGGAAACGGGCCGTGACGACTCCGTCCGCTTCCTGCCCGTACGTCGCGCCCACGCAGGCCGTGAACGTCGAGCCGGCCACGCGCCGTGCGCGCACGCCGCGCATGCCGCGCGCCAGCTGGCCGTCCCGCTGTCGCCAATCGGCCCGCCATCATCTCCTCTTCGTCGAGCACGCGCTTTTTGCTGCTTAAAACCCGAGCCGCGGAGTCCATCCATGTTTTTCCGGCCGCCGGACACCATAGCGCCGTCGCTCAGCCGCGAGCAGGCCGTCCGCACACCAGCACCGGCCGACCCTCTCCTCCCCGTCCGGAACCCTTCCTTGCTCCTCCCCGGCGCCGCCAAGCCGCCGCCAGACTCGCCGGACGCACCGCCGCCGGTCACCGGCGGGAGCAGCGGGCGCCCAGGGAGCGCCACGCCGCCGGCCGTCGCCGCCGCCGTCTCCAGCCCAGCCAAGGCCGCGTTTCCCCCTAGTAAGGTCCGTAACAGCCCCTGGTGGCCTTCCCCGGCCAAGTCCGGTGCTCACCGGTCGGAATTCCGGCCGCCGGTGAGGCCAATCCGCCCCAAGGACCACATTGCGAAGATCGAGTTCTTTCCAGGGAGTTTTTCGTAAACCAGGGACCTCTGCGTAATTTTCGTGTAAATAGTACAAGGGTCTCCCTGTAAATCTATTTAGGGTTTTCAGCAGCAAATTCAAAAATCTGTAGAAAATCGTCGAAAAATCAGAAAAATACAAATCCAATTTTTTTGGGTTCCTGGTGAAGAAACCTATCTTTTCTAGAAAGCATGTATAGGGTTTTTCTGTGTAGTTTTTGAATTAAAAATTCAAACTCAGTTTGAAGTGTTTTTAGTGTAGTTTAAAATATACACATGCTATGAACTTGAATTTTGGATATATTTCTATTTATGGCATTATAAGATCTGTGACCAAAGTTGGAATGAGTTTGATGTGTAAATCTTTAATTATGATTTATGTAAGCTTTATGCTAGATTAATCTTGATGCTTTTTATAGCCCCTTTAATAAACTTTTCATTAAGCACAAGTGCACCCTAGGGCTTTTTCTTGATGAGTAGTACCTCTGATAGGTTGGATGTGATTTTAGGATGTGTTTTGATATGTGTTTTGGAATTAATCTTGTGTAAGAGTTTAAATTCAAATTTTCAAAAATAATTTGAATCTGGACCTATGCTTTGGCCAGAGACTTAGATTTGACATGTATGACTTGTAGGAGAAAGTTGAGATCAAAAAGTTTAGTAAATATTTTTTATATGAATTAATGGTGATTTACTAGGCTGAAACTTGTCTTTTTCATATGAATTAATTTATAAATGATCTTAAGCCAAATTTTGGTGTGTGAGCTTATATTAGGTGTATCTTGCTGTGTGCAGAAGCTAGGATTTATTTGATGAGTTTTTATTTTAATTTGGATTTAAAGTTGATAGGCTTGTTTTAATGAATTAATAAAAATAATTGGTAAATAAAGAGTTAAATTGCAAAACCATGCTATGTTTCTGTTTTAAGTTCATAATCACCACCCCTGCTGTTTTTGAAGTTATTTAATTTACTTATATTTAAATATGTACACAATCACCATCAAAATGGTGCTTAATCTTGTTCAAAACCACCTAGTGCTTTTATAGGTTAAGTGTGTTGCAAATTTCTTGTCAACGTGAATATGGCTAACATTACACCCAGTTTTATTTCAGTTTTCAGAAATACAATTTATTTCCTTTTGATCAATTAAATTTATGCATATGCATATCGTGTAGAACTGTCGGGCGGTAGCTATACGCTAGTCCAGGAGGGAGAAGGTGCAGCGGACGGCGAAGTGAACTACACCTGTGTGCACCAAGACCTGGACCAAAGTCCAGAAGAGCCCAAGGCTAGTGTTGAGTCAGTGGAAGGCAAGCACCAGTTTCATCTAACCTTTTTAGGATAAAATCTCCACTTTTACTTTTCAGTATTTATTATTTATTTTGTGCATTGACGTTTCAGGAGTTGTTTTGAAACCTAGATGCATGATCCTTATGACTCCTATGCTCTTTTACTAGTATGTTAGGAACGCTAGTGCCATGCTTTAAGGACACGGTACAAGTCGAGTAATGACTCATTGCTCGCGAGATATAGGATGCTTATGTTGGAATCATAAGTTGGATAAATTGACTCGCTCATGTGGTAAGAGCAATGGGTTCGGTCTCGACCGAGTAGCATGGTGCTGGTCTAAGCTATTGAACGTACCAAGTGCTTGTCGGGAATGGGACCGGTAAGCCTAGTACCTAATGAACCAGTGCGGGAATTTTATTGCTACTAATCTTGAGATGCGTCTCCCGGTTCGCTACCGGTAGTGCAAGTGTGATTCTGGACGTGCCATGTTTGGGCGTACCAGTAAACCTTGTACTTAGGACTGTATCATCTTTTCCTAATCTGGGGAATGACGGGAACCGCCTGGTCGGGGTAGACACTGCACTTGGTCTACCTTCTTCCGTGTATCTTGGGTTTACCTTGCAAGGATATAAATCGATCGATCGTCGGTCACTCGCCGTTATCTGAGTCGGCTTGACCACTGGCTACCCCATGTTTATTTATGGAACATTTCGGATTAATATTGTTGGATGATTAATCTTGTTTGTACAACCATGCTTGCTTAGCTAGGTGCTTACCTAGAATGGTTAACATACTAGAACTTGAGCTAAAATTTGAAAGTAAGGATCAACTCTTAGTTGCTTTTGGCAAAACAAACCCACCAGCCAAAAAGTCTTGCATATCTAGCTGTGTCTTTTATTTTTGTCGGGTCAGTCTTGCTGAGTATTAGTATACTCAGCCTTGCTTTTGTTGATGTTTTCAGGTAATCCCATCTGGCCTGGATCTATTCCAGATGGTTGGGAACTTGAGTGGGAGAACGATGTTGATGAGTGATACTCTATGGATGGCCTCCCATGTGTATCTTCCGCTAGATTTATTTTCCGCTGTTTAAACTCTGAATCACCTTTACTTTCATGTACGAAAACCTGGTTTGTAATAATGTGAACTTATGAACTTTTATGTAATGTAATGTTGTACTCTGGTCCCGCCTTCTTGTGGGCTTAGCGCATAAATCGATCCTGTGTAAGTGATTTACCGGGCATGCCCCGACAGAGGCGACAGAATAGTTCTTTATTATTGCTTAATGGCCACGTGAACCGGCTTAGGCGATAATACGGAATTATTTTGGGCGGTTCTGTCACAGACGCCCCCCTAGCCCCAACCGTCGTTCCCCGCCGCCAGCCCCCCCCCCCCCTCCCTCTATGGTCTGTGGTGAGCAGCAGCCCCCAAGAACCACACAAGTGACAATAGCTTAAAAAAATCTACTGATTCACTTATCACCTAACTCGTCTTGTACCTTGCTTACCTCGTCGGCTTCGGGTTTCCACTCGCGCCAAATTAACAAGTGGTTTTATCAGGTAGCACTAGTAAAAAAGAGAGACATGTGCATGGCGCACCGAAGTTTTGAGACGGTACATGTCAGAAAACCGACATCATACGCAGAAAACTTGAGTCGTTCGACTGTTTGCTAAATCAACTTGGCATCCATCTAATTTTGACAAAATAAGAAAAATTAACCTTCAACAGTTTGGCAAATCAATTTAGCATCAGTAACAACTTGACATCCTACCCCTCCACACGCTTGGATTGATGCGTGCAAGTCAGGTGGAAGATGAAAAAAATAAAGAATAGAAAATATTTCTAGTGCAACAGTACAAGAGAGAAAAATAGTTTATACCAAATTAAATTTGCAAAACTATTAGAGAGGGACTGTTTGTTACGTACCATATAATTTTAGGAGTTTACAAATCACAAGATTTATATATACTTGACAAACTCTTGAAAATACTCAATTCAACCTAAACGCCACATCCATCGTCCTGATGCTTGACAAATCACAGCCTAAACGCCACATCCATCGTCCTGATGCTTGACAAATCAGGAGTACGCCGAAACTGCCTCGGCGGAGGGGGACGCGGCTACCAGAGACAGCCGTCCGAAAAGGATCCCCTGTCTGCAGCTGGGGTATTGCGGCGCATGTTCGCACATGCACTTTGCCCCCGTTTTCTAGGTTCCGGCACATAAACAAGGAAGGAACACGCTCTCGCACGCGTCATTTCGTATCCGCCTCCACCAGTTGGGATCGGATTTGGTTTGGAAAATTTTCACGCGATCGAACCAGTGCTTTGCTTCTCACCAAGTACTAGAACTGATCCGTAGTACCAGCCAGCTACGAATCCGATTCCGAGGACTTGCATCTGCATTGCTGCAATCTTCTAGCTCTAACCGACCACGTACTCGTAGCTTCAGCTTTTCTAGATTACTTTTTTTTTTACCGACTTGCTCAACCGCACACGTCCATGTACTTCGCCCTTTTTACCGACTTGCGTATATTTCAAAAAGGTCCAAGGTGCGTATGCCTGGACGGCTGGTGACTCAACTTTAGCTCGTAATTCGTAAACACAAAAAGTATATAGTACGAACGCGATTGTGTTCGGTATTTTCAAAAGAATTTTCTTTTACGATGTGAAACCAAGGTTAAATTTACCGGTCCGAACTGGTAGCGGTTATCGGACCGAATCCGGGGCTGTTCAGACTGGTAAGACCGGTAAGGTCGGTTCCGGTTAAAAAAATCGGCGAGCAAAACAGACAGACGAAAACGAGGCAAACCGGGAAGAAAAATCAACAACGAAGCGTATGTATACGTCGAACGTGCCCGTGCGTATGCGTACGTACATGTCGGTCCTTAATCGTCTCGCTCGTCGCTTTACATGGTCCTTTCCTTTTCCAGGAGTACTCCCTCCGTCCCCAAAAGAGTGTCGTTGTGAGTTTACGTGTCACAAGTTTGACTAGATTTGTAGAAAATACGTGCAACATTTGTGTCTTGAATAAATTTTATAAAAAACTAGATTCAAATATCTATCAAATGATATTAATTTTATACCATAAATATTAATATATATTTTTATATGTTTAGTCAAAGTTGTTTCTCGGAAAGCGAAAACGACACTCTTTTAGGGACAGATGGAGTACACGTTTACGGGTCAAAACTCAAAAGGAAGGACGTGCCTTCTATTTGACCTTGCGCAGTCACATCCTGTTTTTCCCTTTTCTTTTGAACCTCGGTCAGATCTTGCCCTTTATATGTTTCTTATTGCGAACGTAAAAAAAATCGACCGGTAATTAATTACAGAGCAAGTTAACTTTGACTTGCACCAAAACGTATTTTCATAAATCTATCCGGTTTTGTTTCTTTAAAAAAAGACTGAGACTAGTAGTCGTATACTATTCTCTACCTCATGTACGCTAAATTTTCCTTTTTGACAAAATCGTCAGGGCGTCCATCAACCCAACCAAAACAATGCCATTTTTCTACCTCCCATGGCGCGGCGTCAAATCAAAGGAGAACCTGCAGACTTGAAGAACAAACCATCTCAAAAAAGGCACCCCTGCCGGCCGGGTTCTCCTCCGTCTTTTACCATTCCTTGTAGGCACACGCATACGCGCCATACGGGGGTTCTTGCCGCAGGACCTTCCCCGTGGCCTCGCCGCGTCGGGCGCGCATAATAAATAGCGGCCCCCTGCCCCCGCCACAAGCACACACCAAACGCACATCGCGAGCTATCGGAAGTTCAGAGAGCTAGAAGCCCCCATCAGCTGATTTTCTTCTTCTTCCCCAAGCCTAGAACCCAACTCACCAAGAGCAGCAGCAGGTTGCCGGATCGCCCGATCGCAGCCGCCATGGTGCTCTCCAAAGCCGTCTCCGAGAGTGACATGTCCGTGCACTCCACCTTCGCGTCGCGCTACGTCCGCGCTTCGCTCCCTAGGCAAGTACTGTACTACCTTTCAGGCTGCTGTTCTTGAAATCGAAATCGGACCTGCTGTTATTGACGCCAGCGCGGCGATTTCTGCTGGAACATCCACGGCTGCCTGCTCCAGTTCATGCTGAGTGCATATGCATCTGCTCTCTCGATCCTTTCTCCGAGACTTTCAGACTCAACCTCTCTGTTTCGATTGGTGTGTGCGTGCAGGTATCGCATGCCGGAGAACTCGATCCCCAAGGAGGCGGCGTACCAGATCATCAACGACGAGCTTATGCTGGACGGGAACCCGCGCCTGAACCTGGCGTCCTTCGTCACCACCTGGATGGAGCCGGAGTGCGACAAGCTCATCATGGCCGCCATCAATAAGAACTACGTCGACATGGACGAGTACCCCGTCACCACCGAGCTCCAGGTACGCACATCGCCCGACGACGATGATTTGATCCTGTGCTAAAAATTTCCTTCCCCCGTCGTGCTCTCACACTTGATGGAGAGCCGGTTCTTGGTCGGCGAAGGTTGACGGGTCCTGCCTGGGGCCCACCCACCTTGCTGGCACAATTTGTTTAGGTTGGTGAGATAGGAAGCTCCCACTTGTTTTTTCCCATTGCGATCCATGAGGCAATGACCATGAGTTGCTGATAGACTATTTTATCTGTTCATCATTTCATATGTCATCATGTAATGGGGCTCGGGCGAACATTTTTTACAAAAAAAAAAAAAGATATCCGCAAAATAATCTTTATTCTTTTCTCTGAAAAAAAAGAGAAGTCGCCCATGTCAGTTTTATTGGGCCGCACCTAAGCCTTTTATTTGGGCTGGGCCTTTGTGCAACACTATTCCCACTGATATACTTTTCCTTCCTCATTCCCCTGACACTCTCCCTCGTTTAAATTGCAGAACCGGTGCGTCAACATGATCGCGCATCTCTTCCACGCGCCGCTCGGCGAGTCCGAGACGGCGGTGGGCGTTGGCACGGTGGGCTCGTCGGAGGCCATCATGCTGGCCGGCTTGGCCTTCAAGCGCAGGTGGCAGAACAAGCGCAAAGCAGAGGGCAAGCCGTTCGACAAGCCCAACATCGTCACCGGCGCCAACGTCCAGGTAATGATTCGATTGCCAAAAGTGATCAGCTACAACAAAAATTGTGAATCAGCTCTAATCAATCGCTACCATACCACTTGCTTGGATCGATACAGGTTTGCTGGGAGAAGTTCGCGAGGTACTTCGAGGTGGAGCTCAGGGAGGTGAAGCTGCGGGACGGCTACTACGTGATGGACCCGGAGAAGGCGGTGGAGATGGTGGACGAGAACACCATCTGCGTCGCCGCGATCCTGGGTTCCACGCTCAACGGCGAGTTCGAGGACGTGAAGCTCCTCAACGACCTGCTGGAGGTGAAGAACAGGGAGACCGGGTGGGAGACGCCCATCCACGTGGACGCGGCGAGCGGCGGGTTCATCGCGCCGTTCCTGTACCCGGAGCTGGAGTGGGACTTCCGCCTGCCGTGGGTGAAGAGCATCAACGTCAGCGGCCACAAGTACGGCCTCGTTTACGCCGGCATCGGCTGGTGCATCTGGCGCAACAAGGAGGACCTGCCGGAGGAGCTCATCTTCCACATCAACTACCTCGGCGCCGACCAGCCGACCTTCACGCTCAACTTCTCAAAGGGCTCCAGCCAAGTCATCGCGCAGTACTACCAGCTCATCCGCCATGGCTTCGAGGTAACAAATCCATCGACATTCTCGATCGAGATCATCATATCATTGCCGGCTAAAAGGGTGTTGATTCGATCGATGACCAGCTAGCTGACACCATTTGCAACCGATCGTGTATGCAGGGGTACAGGAACATCATGGAGAACTGCCACGAGAACGCCATGGTGCTCAAGGAGGGGCTCCAGAAGACGGGGCGCTTCGACATCGTGTCCAAGGACGAGGGCGTGCCGCTGGTGGCCTTCTCGCTCAAGGACCGCAGCCGGCACGACGAGTTCGAGATCTCGGACATGCTGCGCCGCTTCGGCTGGATCGTGCCGGCCTACACCATGCCCCCCGACGCGCAGCACGTCACGGTGCTCCGCGTGGTCATCCGGGAGGAGTTCAGCCGCACCCTCGCCGAGCGCCTCGTCCTCGACATCGAGAAGGTCATGTACCAGCTCGACGCGCTCCCGTCCAGGCTCCCGCCCCCTCCACCGCCGGCGGCGCCGCTGGTCAGGAAGAAGTCGGAGCTCGAGACGCAGAGGTCGGTCACGGAGGCGTGGAAGAAGTTTGTGCTCGCCAAGAAGACCAACGGCGTCTGCTAGTTGTTGCCCGTGTTACAGAACCATCACCATGCGCGTGGTGTGAGGTATACCGATATTATTTCCGTACGTGCTAGTTTGAGCGAGGCACGGTACGTTTAATCGCAGTAGTAGTAGAGTCTATTGCTAAAATTTTGTTTCGGCTTCCGGTAATTCTGTGCAGTTACGGATGCACTGAGTTGGTCATTTGAGTTGAAACTGGGTGTGTTCACCAGGCTTTGCGGGAATTGTCATAACTATATATTTAATCAATCAATCGCCATTTGAAGCTGCATTTGTGGATCCAACCACGTAACATCAATCCTTCTAGACCACGTGGCGTGTAGCTTCACAAAAACTGTGGTAAATTAAAGTCTCTCAAGATTCATTGTGCAAAAATCATACTACTTCTTTCACAGTTTTTTACTCACCTTAAACTCAGAGGATTTTTTTGACACATCAACTTACCTAATTTATTTTAATGGAAACACCAAGACCAGGAATGCAATTCACCAATGAAAAGCATATCCTTATTGTTTTTAGATTAGGAAAATTATCTGATCTTGAACATTCTACGACCACGAAGAAACATTATCACTTACTCCCTCTATCCCATAAAAAGTGTAATTCTAGTAATTCTAAGACAGATTAGTGGTGACGCGAAAAAACTCTAGTACCACTATTTTTTTAGTCACATGCAGTAAGTTTTTGCATGCAAATCATATTTGATTACTTAATTAGATAGGTAATTAGATCTATTTGAAGATTGCACTCTTTGTGGGGTTTTTTTTGTAGAACTGTATTTTTCACGGGACGGAGGGAGTAGACTCCACACCTCACCTAGCAATGTACTCCTCTTGTTGAGTAACTATTTCTCACATATGCCATTTTCTTAGATACTTTAGAAGTTACAATGATCATGCTTGACAACCACCTCTTTCCTATTGTTCTCTTGTGGTGCACTATATTTGGTTTTTAAGATAAGTATTTTTTTATAAAGACAGCCAGGGGTGAGCGGGGGGAGGGCTGCGTCGTGTGTGGTCGTCTTATTCGCTTGGCTTATCAACCACCAACCAGTCAGCAATATTTCGCTCATAATAAATCAGTACAAATCAGTCAATAATACTTTTCCCACAACAAATCTGATCAATCAACGACCACCAACAAACCTTTTTTTTTTGAGATACATGACCACTAACCAACTGAACACGTGTATATCTTTAGAGTAAGTAAGCCGTGCGATTTGGGGATGCATTGGGCCGGAGCGAGATAGCGGTGCCCGGCCCACAAATCAAACGTGAGTCCGTTTCAGAGGTGAGGCCCGCCTGCCCCGGAGGGGGAAAATGGGAATGTCGTGCGCGTCAGAAATCCTACCCGAGGTCGGACTCCCCGCGCCACGCGCCGCATCCCTCCCCTCTTCCCCGTGTCGAAGTCGACTCGAGCTCTTCCTTTGCGCCGGCCCGTAGCGGACTCGACCCCCCGTGTATGCAGGTCACCCGCCCCCGGACTATATAAGGCAAACCCGCCTCAGCGGCTGCGGCACCCAACTAACCGCCGCGTCCCGCATCCACTCCCACACGCCACGAACGACCTCGCCGTAGCCTCTTCCCCAAGGAAGAGAGCGCGATCGGCAGCCACCAGCAGATGGCGGTGCCGAGCGAGGCGGCTGTCGTCGTCGTCGACGACGGCGTCCAGCCGGGTCCGCGCGGCGGTGATGAAGAAGTCGGCGTGGACCAAGGAGGAGGATGCCGCGCTGCGGGAGCAGGTGCGGGCGCACGACCCGCAGAACTGGGCGGCCATCAGCGACGCGCTGCCCGGGCGCAACCCCAAGTCGTGCCGCCTCCGCTGGTGCCAGCACCTGACCCCCGGCGTCGACGCGGCGCGGCCCTTCTCCCCCGAGGAGGACGAGAAGATCGCCCTGTACCACCGCGTGTTCCCCAACAAGTGGGCCACCATCGCCGGCTTCCTCCCCGGTCGCTCCGACAACGCCATAAAAAACCGCTGGAACTCCGTCCTCGGCAAGCAGCAGCAGCCGCAGCCACACCAGCAGCGGTGGGCGGTCGCTGCCCCCTTCCTCCGCCTCTCCGACGGGACACTCCCGCTGTTCCCTCTTGCGTCCGGGGATGTCAGGGCGTTCGGCAGGGGCGTCCCGGTGCTCCGCTGCCCGCTGCACGTCGACGCGGGGGTTGATCTGACTGGAGCGTGCCTGAAGCTGTTCCCGCTCGCGCCAGGCGATCTCGTCGGGGGCGACAATCCAAGCGAGGCGGCGGGGATGGATGTGGATTGCAGCGCCGACGACCAGACGGTCACCGAGATGACGCTCTTGCCGAGCACGAGGGCCGCTTCGATGGCCGCGTTCAAGGCGATGGTGCAGGCAGTTCGGGCGCCCTAGATGCTCTCTGTCTTTGCCTGAAATTTTCCTGTTGTTCTTTGATCTGCTGAGCGATGGAGGATTTGTAACGGATTTGCTTGGCTGACTGAACTTGCGATGGAGGATAGTGGATAGTACTTGCGATGGAGTAGCTAGGACTTGCAACTCTGTTGTCTACTTGTCTTCAAATTTTCTACAGAGTCTGCATTCGGTGGAATTGTGCTGAAAATTTCGTGAATGTATCGGAACTGAAAAGCAGATTCGGGGAACGTTACTGCGTTACGCTCTGCTTGTATTGAGCTCGTCTTGGATTGGGTTGTGTGAAACATCTTGTTTATCTCTTCGAACCTTGTTGCCGCTTAAATGTTCAGTCACTTCCCCTGTTTCTGAATTCTGGCATTCTTCCTTTCCCTGACGAGTGACGAACTGGCGACTAGCGATTCCGGCACATAGCTGAATAATACACTCGTTTCTGCTGTAAACATAGAAGATTTTAACTTGAGTATCATCTGCAACATTCGGATGCGTTTAACGACTTCTCCTTCCTCCCGACTATGAGAAGCAAGGATTAAAACCCTGATCACAATATAATTCTTCCCATAAAAACTTGAGGGGTTAATCACTCCACCTCGACCTAGTATATATGTATGTACAACACCATATATGTGATTGTCGACTCGTCGTCTGTCACTCGACTTACGCACTCATTCCCTCTCCGATGGCTGCCTCAGTCTTCATCGTTCAGGTTTCGTTCCTCGCCGCCTTCCTCTTCGCAAAGACCACAGTGGCCGGACCGAATGCCTCTGCGTCCATCAACGCCGCCGCCATGCGCTCCACCGAGGCGTTGCCGGCTGCGGCGGAGGCGCACAACGGCTCGCACCAGTACACCTGCTACGGTGCTACCTGTGCCACAAGAGCAGGAGCCTGATGATCCGGCGGTGCCCCATGGCGCAGGACGACTGCCACGTTGCCTGCGTGACGCTGCCGACCCCGTCCCGGCCGCCCTCCCCTCCCCGCACGGTGGGCGGCGGAGGCAGGGACGCCGACGACTGCTACGTCATGAAGGCGTACCCCGACGGGAGTTGGGTCGTCGTCGACGTGGTCGGCTGTAGGGCGGCCGCCGCGGCGTGCTACCTCGTGTGCGGCAACGGCGACGACGAGCACGGCGGGGGCGGTGTGGCAGCCGGGACTACTCCCGCCACGCCCCGAGGGCAGCTGCCGCACGGCCTGCCCGAGTTCCAGCGGTGCGGTGACCATCTCACCGCGCGGGGCGGTGCCGTCGTCGCTGGCGTGTAGCCCCGAGCCCCCGAGTGATCCCCACGACGACGCATGTACTTGGTCCGGTGGTCGAACAGACTTGTCGCGTGCACACGCGTTTACTTGCGAGGCTCATAGTGATCACGACCGCGGGAACATCCTTTTGCTAACTTATACAGAGTACAAAATCATTTTTGCAAAAAGAACTATTGCTCTGTACATCCAGTCACGAAGGAAGACGCGGAAGTATTTCAGCGTTTAATTTCATTCATTTTGCGAAACAGCCATGTTCAACATATACAGTAGTCTGCAGCTGATCGATTGATCCGAAACATGCACCAGCGAGCCCTCAAGAAATTAACGAAATTTGATGAGCTGTACTGTGTATTAGCTGACATATGACATCCCTCCCCTGTAGTCTTGTACTGCTGTACCGACCAAGAACGAATGAACGACTTTGAACTCTGAAGTGAAGTCCCGTTGCGTTGCTTACCAGGATTCCGGGCTGCAAATATTTGTCGATTCGGTGGTTTGTTTTTTGAACAACAGTTCTGCCGACTCGTAAAACCGTAGGGCTTTCAACGGCAACCATTGCTTTCCGCATTGTCCATGACCAGAGCTAGTGAGCTAGGCTGCTACAGAAGAGCTTGGTTATCATGGCTTGAGAAAAGGGTTTAATAAAACAATGGTAATCTGGCTAGTACGTACACGTTAGAGGTGGGTTAGTGCCTTAGTGGGTACCTCCATTCCCAAGAGCTGAGTCAATTTTCATGTCAGGAGACAAGCAAAAAGGCAGTGGCAATCCCATGAGTGAGCCGATCAGTTAAAAACGCCTGAAGCATTGACATGGCATGCACGGCCCCCATTGCTCATGATTTTGGTGACGAGTTCATGATACGTTCTGCCAGTTCTAGTACATCTGGGCGATTCGTGGAGTTCTGCTTCGAACGCACTGCTGACTGTTGAACAGCCGTGATGACTAGCAAGAAGCAATGCAAGTAATCTAGCATCAATCCAAAATGTTACGCTCCCAAAATTCAGGAAGTAGATTGATTCTAAAGTAGGAATCAAGTTAGTTGCAAATTGCGAATTGATAGCAGGCATTCATCCTTTCCGGAAGAGTGCAAGTCTGAAAGAACAAGCAAGCCCTTTATATCTGCAGTCTCCAAGTCGATTCACCCTGCCACTACACACCAAAGTTCATTCACCCACACCGGAACGACCGCGCATCGTCTCTCGCACTGCGGCAGCCGGCAGATGCCTTTCTCGACAGCTTCCATCCCCGATGCCTTCCTCCTCCTCCTCCTCGCCAGCACCGCGGCCTCTGCCGCCGCGTCCGTGCCTGTGGGCGACAGCGACGTGAACACGACGGTGGTGTTCGCCAGTGGCGCGGCGACGTCGCCCCGCGACGACACGGAGATGTACATCTGCTACCTATGCACGGGGCGCAACCCGCTGCTGATCAGGTACTGCGGGACGAGTGCCACCTCGTCTGCTACGCCGACGAGTCCGCCTCCGCCTCCGCCATTCCCGCGGTGGCCGCGCCGCCGTCGCTGGGGCCGCCAGCCGACCCCAGCGGGGAGCGCGACGAGGAGTGTTACGTGATGAAGCTGTACCGTAACGGCAGCTACACCATCGTCAGCCGCCTGGGCTGCTCCCAGATCGCCAGGTGCCTGCTCTCTTGCGGCGGCGGCGACATGGCAGACCGGAATGCCCTGGGCGCCGCGACCGCGGGGCCGGCGACGACGGCCGCGATCCAGGCGAGCTTTCCGCCGCCGCGCGTCGCGGATTTCCAGCGGTGCGGCACGCAGGTGAATGCTCCGTGACTCCGCGGGCTCCACCGAGCCGGTAGTGCGCGCGGCGGCGGCGCCGCTAGCTCCTTCCGATGGGGATGGACGCGTGCCGCGCTCTTGCGGTGGCCGGTGGCTGCATGAGCGAATGTGTGTCAGGTCGCGTGCGTAGTTTGTGCTGCTGGGCGTTTGCGCCGTAATGACTTTGGACGTTTCTAGCGAGACTTAGGTTTTACCGGTGGAGCGTGGCTCCTCTGCGGCTTGGTTTTCCTGACGGCGACGGCGATATGGAAGCGACGGCGTTGCAGAGGAAAATTTTCTCTCAACTTCTTCCGTTCTCCGATGGCGATCTACTCCGACGTCAACGGAGAGGTTGGGGACACCTGTCCAGGAGTCGAGGGTCGGCGCATCGTCGTCTTCTTCAGGTGATGATGTTGTTGACCCTATTAATCTCGAGGAAGATGATCTTTGGTGAAAATCCGAGCTTTGCTCAGGTTGCCGGCGGTGGAATCGAAGGATGCGTCGTGGGTACCGGAGTTGGCCGATGTGCCTGGGAGGTAGTGTACCTTGTGGAGATTGGCTCTGGTGCCCGGCGACGATTAGGAAGCGGATTCGGCGGCGGTGACGAACGGATCTCTGAAGGCTTCGAGGAAGATGAACAAGAGTTTTAGACTTCATTGTAAATTTTCCTTTTTTTTGGATCCTATTTGTAAAAGGACCGGTGTAATGTGCTAAGATGAATGCATCTCCCTTTTAAAAAAACCAGTTTACAAGCTGTAAGGAGTAGATTGGATGATTGCAATGGAATTAGAGCAGGATTACTACGTTTTCGTGAGAAATTCTTGTGATCGAAATGCTTTCTAGAAAGTCTTCAACTCTTCATGTCAAGCGTTCCAAAAGGAATAAAAAACATCGACCACACTCAACAGTTACCCGTGACATCGCCTATGTTGAGGAAATTGACTTCGTTTCAGATTATTCATGTTATGAATTTTCCTATTTCATATTGACGCACCTGTTAGTTCTACAGTTTGTTTTGCACAAATCTTATCGAGTGTGCTTATCATCATCATAAACAACTATGTTTTTGGTACCCACTACAAAGCACTACCACAATTCTCTCAAACCTCAAGCATCCACGTCAGCATCCACTTCAAGAGTCTCCCGTCCTCTTCATGACCTCTTAACTATGTTTTTGGTACCCACTACAAAGCACTACCACAATTCTCTCAAACCTCAAGCATCCACGTCAGCATCCACTTCAAGAGTCTCCCGTCCTCTTCATGTCCTCTTAATTACTAAGCAGCATGCAATGGCACTAATGTCATTAATTTATCCTCCTTTAATCATAAGCATGACAGCTCAAGAGGATTACTAGCTATTACTGGCGGTAGATGAAGAGCCTTCAAGCTAACGAAGAGACACATGTTGGCCTGATCGTTTCCTTCACAAATTGAAACCTGCGCACCAAGCAAATGAACAGCCTCATCACAAATGGGAATTTATATATATAACCTCATATGCCTCATACAGCACCAGCAGTGTCAGACGCGGCCAGCGACGACGACATTTTGCGATGGGAATGAAGAGGGAGCAGCAGCAGGGATGGCCAGCGGGGGTCGGTGTGCATGGGTGAGGCATCGTCCGCGCCTAATTTTCGCACGAGCTTGACGACACCTTCCTGCAGGTGAGCGCACCAATCTTTTTATCCAAGTGATTACTCACATGATTTTCAACGTAATCTTTAGAAGTGTACAAATTATACGAGCAATTAAACAACCACTTTGATTTATAGTTTATCAAAAAACTATTTCAAATCTCGCAGCAATGCGCGGGGAGCATCTAGAGTTATGATAACACTGGTTGTAACAAATACTTTTCTTTTCTTTTACTCGAAAGAAAAACACGCGTAGGCTGAAAACTGCGAATCAAATTCAAATTCAAAACTACATGGGCTTGGCCCGGCATACAACACTGATAAAAGGCCTTGAGCAAATGCTCCGGTGGGCCCTAACGACAGCCCAAATGATCTAGATCTCGCGGCGAAGAAGAAGGCGAAAGCAGACGTCACACACCCTCACCACCGCTCGACCCACCACCACACTGGCACACAACGGATCGCTGTTCGCTGGCTCGACCTGTTTTTCAATTGAAACCCGCTCCGGAACCCTAGTTCGAATGCGGGACACGAATTTTGGTTTCCCTCGCGTGCCGCCCACCTCCTCCCCCCCACCCGCCGAAGCAGCAGCCGAGCTGAGCCCCAAGCGGAGGAGACTAGGAGACGCCGCCGAGGAGCCGCCGATGCCGCCGGAGATGAGGGAGGAGGCGCTGGAGCGGCTGCGCGGGGTGGTGCGGGACAGCGCCGGGAAGCACCTGTACACGTCGGCCATCTTCCTCGCCGACAAGGTGGCCGCCGCCACGGGGGACCCCGCTGATTTGTACATGCTCGCGCAGGCGCTCTTCCTCGGCCGCCATTACCGTCGGGCGCTCCACCTCCTCAACAATTCCCGCCTGCTCCGCGACCTCCGGTTCCGATTCCTTGCCGCCAAGTGCCTAGTAAGGCTGCTGAGCTCTTCCCCCGCCGTTTCCTTTTATCGAGTGCGACGCGTGCGTGTCACTGAGAGGGCCGCGTTTGGTTCCTTACCTGTTTGAGTCGCCAGGCGTCCTGCGGGTTCCATTCTGTAGCAGGGTGTCTCGACATTTCGTGAGGTGTTTTTGGGTAGTACTTTGGCCGAACACCTTGCGGACATTTGCAACTGTCGGGTAAAACGCCACAATTTGTTCGATTCGATTGCCGGGGGGGGGGGGGGGGGATGCTTTTGAGTGTGATTGGACATCTGCTAAGATATGTTGCGCCCCTGGTGCTTTAATTTCGTTCTGGGTCTGGAGTGAAACCTTCTACATGGCCACAGGCCGGCTTGATTTGTGTCTGTCAGCAAACAAATCCATTGCGTGTGTCTGCATTCTTATTTGGTTAGTCTTCCTGCTCCTTAGAAGTTAGAATGATGTCAGCATTTCTTAAGTGGGAAAATAAGCATGTTTCTGATGTTTGTTCTTCTACTACAACTTAAATACTTTTATTTCTTTGTTTAGGAGGAGTTGAAAGAGTGGCATCAGTGTTTGTTGATGCTTGGGGATGCAAAAGTTGATGAACATGGAAAGGTCCTTGATCAGGATGATGGCAGCGACATTTATTTTGATAAGGATTCTGAGGATCATGAGATCAATGTATGATGACACCCCTCCGTTTAACACCCACTCCCTCTCTCTTCTCTCTCTCTCTCTCTCATTGTTGGTATGATGATTGTTTATTACTGTATTACTTGCTTGCCAGATCAAATCAGCTATATGTTTCTTACGTGGCAAGGCGTATGAAGCACTGGACAACCGTGATCTTGCTCGCCAATGGTACCTTAGCTTGTTTTTCTTTTGTTTAAAATTGATTGCGTATTTTAAAATAGCATCATCATCAATATATTGAATGATTGATCTGGCAATTTTGCTGAAATATATTTTCTCTACACACATTTAAGTTGAATCAGTGCTACTTTATCACTTCAAACTTTTAGGGGTTGAGGTTTTTGTGCCTAATAAGATCGGCTAGGTTTCCTTTACGATTTTCTTCCCTTTGATTTCAGGTACAAGGCAGCCATTACAGCTGATCCTCTGTGTTACGAGGTGAGAAGAACAGCGGCTTTGTAAATTATCGACATTATTGTTCTTGTTATGAGAAAAGATCATGCAGTATTAATTCTATAATTCAAATAGTACCTAATTCCACATGTGTAACTTATGCACACCTTGCACCCAATTCTGAATCGTTTATGTGTTGCATATGTACTTCGACTTGTACATTTTTCACTTGGGCAATCTGAAATTCCTCATGGGTATGGCATGCTGAGTCTATAATGGCTCTCATGCAAATGCTGTGTTTGTACATTTGCTACAGATGAATAATAGTATATTCATAAATACCTGATAATTTAACATGCTGCCTAACTTTCAACAGTCTTATAATGCAAAACGGTAGTGATGTTTACATTCAGTTTCAAATAAACCTTCACACCCTACTACTGCTGTCTCTTTTGATTTGAAAAATACAAATGAGCTCAGAGCATTGCATAAAAGCACATCCATTGACTGAATTCATGATAATTACCTCTGTTTCAAAAGGGGACTCCTAGGTAGGATGTAGGAAGAGGCAGCCTAGGCACTAGGTGGAGAAGCATGACCTTGTTTAGTACCTAGGCATTTTTCTGACTAAAGTGGTTTAGGAATTGATCTAAGTATGAAAATGGGAAATGGAGAGAGTTGAACTATGATCATGGAAGTCATGGTTGCAAGAAAATGTCAATCTTTGTTTTAACATACCAAATTTCCTCTATTTAATATGGCATTTATCTAGCCAACCGTTAAAAGTATAACTGCCTAGGCTCTAGACGGAGCTTGACCCACTGCCTTGCTTTAGCACATATTTGAACACTGACAATTACAGCTCTTGTTGACAGTGTCACAAGTTGATATAATGCTACATGGTATTCTATTTTTGTGGGTTCCTAACTGTATTTGTATATGTTTCAGGCTCTTGAATGTCTTGTTGATAATTATATGTTGACATGTGAGGAAGGTAATATTCGAAATTCCCTTTTGGCTTGTGTTGAGGCTTGCTTATAGCTTGAATGAGTATTACTTGCTGTATCACTTTTGAACTTAAGATATGATCTAGTGGCCTTACAGACTGTTTGGTTAAAAATGCACTCCGGTCATCTTCAAGAAGATAAAACTTATAGTCTGCAAACACTTTTGAACTTAGAAGCACATTCATTTTAGGATATGATCTAGTGACCATATAGATTATCTGGTTAAAATATGCACTCCAGTCATCTTTTAAGCAGATATAACTTACAATCTGGAAATGGCTAGACATTCTATACTACCAACTAGATATGATTGGCGAATCTGAATGTACACCTGAAATGCATCTGCAAGGACAGTTGTGTTAAATAACTTAAGTTCTATTATTTTTATTTGGCTATTTTCTCAGCATTGTAGAGACTAAGATGGTGCAATGATGTATTTCAGAATCTGAGTTATTGGACTCTCTGCAATTCAGAAAGGAAGATGGGTGGCTATCAGCATTTTACTCATGTTTGATTAGAAAGGTACTTGGCTTAAGTAAACACATGCAATGAAACAATGAATGTATAATTGTATATGCTTCTTTTGCTGATGGTCTCTCTTCTTCCTTTTAGCATGAAAAAGAATATGTAGTCGAAGCAAAATTCAAGGAACTTGAGCGAGAATCTTGCAGTATTTCATCCTCGAGTTCCGGTGAAACTTTGAAAAATAACATTGATGTTTTGGCCTGCAAAGCTGAATACTACCACCAGAGTGGAGAGTACCAGAAATGTTGGCAACTGACATCTTCGTAAGTTCGCAGCATTCATTACTCTGTTTCACGTTTTGTTTCCTCGCAAATATTGCTCATACATCCTTGTGGTGCAATTTCTATCTCAGGTTACTTGAAAGAGACCCTTTCCATTTAAAGTGCACGTTAGTTCATTTGGCTGCTGCAATGGAGCTTGGTCATTCCAATGATCTTTATCTTTTGGCCTGCAACTTAGTGAAGGATTATCCTCAAAAGTAAGTATTGATCTTCAATTAACTCATTCTTTTGATCTCCATGATCCAATATGATTCGTATTCTAAGTTTCTAACTATTAATTTTCAACAATAGATGAGGGTATTCCTCTGAAAGAAAGATAGATTTTCTGTTGTTGTACAAAATATTACTTCTAGATGTCCCGATTCAGTGATTCCTCACTTCATTTCGTAGCACAAACTGGAAGGAAACATTCATGATTCATCCCTGATGGTTTCCAGTAAATCATGATCATTGCACAATTCTAATTACCATTCTGTTTCATCTGCAGAGCTCTTTCATGGTTTGCTGTTGGTTGCTATTACTACTGCATTAAGAAATATGATCAAGCTCGGAGATACTTTGGGTAATCGTCTTTTCCTGTCTTAATGTCACAAGTAACCACATTATCGTTTTCATTGTGGATTCATTAATCATTATTCTGCCATTTTTTACCTTAAAGAAAAATCACCTTTTTAGCGTGGAAACTCTGGCACTAGCTAGCTATGTTGTCATGGCCCTTGGCACTTACTACTATAATATAGAACATTGTGCCACTACCTTACTTTAAGAGTTATGACAACGCACAAAAGAGGGGAAGACAGACAGTTTCAGATTGTGAAAAATCTACAAATTGGAAAAGTACTGTGTAATCATGCTTCTAGAGCCATGGTTCCTTTTGTCAATTTTCATGCTATAATATGGCAAAGAAGAAAGTTATTTAGCAGTCATAAGGTATGGTGCAAAGATTTGCGTTGTTAGGTACTCCCTCTAAGTCAAACTTCTCTGACTTCGAGCAAGTTATAGAAAAAAAATATTAACATCTAAAATATCAAATAAATACACTATCAAGAGATTCCATGATGGATTTAAAGAATTTAATCTGATGTTATGGATGTTGATGTATTTTCTATAAGCTTGGTCAAAGTTAGAGAAGTTTGACTTAGGATAAAAGTTAAAGAATTTATTTTTTTGAACGGATGGAGTACTATGGTTTAATGTGCACTTTTCTCTTCAGCAAAGCTACAGGGTTAGATGGGACGTTTCCTCCTGCTTGGATTGGTACAGGCATTGCTTATGCTGCTCAAGAGGAGGGCGACCAAGCAATGGCTGCATTTCGGACAGCAGCTCGGTTGTTTCCTGGGTGAGTAATCCGTTCCCTTTATTTTTCTTGAAGATTCGAAGTTGATGTCGACTTACTATTCATGGTTGTCTAGAAAAAGTTTTTTCGTTGTGTACTGGTTTTGAGACGTTCATCTTTTATCATTGGAATTGTGTTTGAACCACTTTTGATAAAGAGAATTGTGTTTGAACTTTATTCTACTGTCATTCGGGAACTTTGGCTTTATTTATTTATTTTGAAGACATCTGTGGTGTTCCTTCTCTGAAACTGTGGCAAGGTCTTTTTGTTCTAGCTATTTCACAGTGAACATTTTTATCTATAGCATACCTTCTCTCCAGCTTTCTTTTAACTATTAATATCTCTTCAGATGTCACCTGCCAACTTTGTACATGGGCATGCAATATGTGCGGATGCACAATTTCAAACTTGCAGAGCAGGTAATATTAATTGACAACTGTTCACTGATTCTGATTTTTATACGAGGAACTTCATTCAAATGCTTGCCAATGAGCAACTCTGTGTACCTTCTAATGTGATCCATACTAATTTGCATCTGTAGTCACCTCACCTAGTATTTATCATTGTACGGTAGACTTTCAGACATCGAAATAGGTTGCAGAAGATGCCTGTGATATGCAAACCAGCTCAAGTTCAGCTCTTCTGAATTGTGGTGTGAGCTTTATGAGCCAAGTTTGAGCTCGATTCTCCTGCTGTTTTACTATCAGCAGTGCTTCAGTCCACTTTTATTCAATCAAGCTTTGCTTGTTAACATCTCCATTGTTTAAGCATTCTTGCATTGCATCTTCTGATTATCGCAACTAATGAATACTGCTACCAACCAGTCAACTAAGCTTATTTGCGTCACATAAAACTAATTTCCTGCAATTATTTTGTATTCTCTGATGCAGTTTTTCACGCAAGCAAAATCCATTTGCCCATCTGATCCACTTATATACAATGAGTTGGGCGTCGTAGCTTATAATATGAAAGAGTAAGAAATTTACGTTCTTCTGGTTTTAGATGTTTTTCTTTCTTGAAAATCATCATTCTTATATTTATTAGTTCCCTAGTTGATTATAGCAGTGCCATTTTACATGTACCTGGAAGTTAAAAAAAACCGTATGTACCACGGCATATAGAGATTTGGAAACCATGAAACATGCCAACAATAAAATAGTTAAATATGCTAATCAGTGTCCATGATGTACATACACTTGACTAGGTGGTTCTTAAAAATAGAACATCTTGATTAGACATGTCTGGTCTTGTAAAGCAGAGTATCTTTTAAGTCAGAGCAAATCTGCTGTCTGCATAGTTCATCACTATAGTTTATAAGGCATTTAATAGCACGCACTTGATTTATATACAATATGGTTTTCCTTGTATGCATTACTAATTCCTATTTGCTTTTCCGTTCAGCACAGAATTCATTGTGATATTTCATCTAATTAGATGTCATAATTTGTTTAATAGAATATCAATTCCATTAACCCACTGCTAAATGACTTTTTTTGTTCAATATTTATAGCTATCAAAAGGCAGTTCAGTTGTTTGAGTTGACACTGGGCCATACTTCATCCTCTCAGAATGAAATGTGGGAGCCAACATTAGTGAATCTTGGACACGCACTTCGGAAACTCAAGTAATTGATAAACTGTGACATTTTGCTATGAGTTTTTATGAAGTTTTTTGTTTTCTTGGAGTTTGTTTATGTTTATTCAGCTAGATTCTTGCTAGTGCTTACCGTGGTTACCTTCTCAATTGATGAATTTCATTTTATGCATGGAAATGGCAAGTAGTTTGTGGAATTGAATTATCACAGTTATGAAAGCGTGCAACTGCAGCTGTTTGCTTGATCATTCTTTTATAAAAAAAATTCAAGAAATCATCAACGTTTGTTTTCATGCCACCACATCCAATTGAACATATGTAGTATTCTTTATGTCTTCACAGTCAATGTAACGCTGTCAATCACATTATAACTCTACCATATATTGTATACATGTTTTTTTGTGCTTTCTCACATGAAGAGCATTTGCTGTCCCATTTGCTTTTATGATAAGCTCTTATTAAACTATCAGCCGTGATTTTACATTTTATTGTTTGAACAGGAAATATGATAAAGCAGTGTCATATTATGAAAAGGCACTCACTTTTCCAATCAAAAGCTTGAGTGCATTCGCTGGTCTTGCTTATACTTACCATCTTATGGTATTTTTCTGATCCTCTTAAATTTGTTTATTCTGTACAATGTTTTTATACTGCGATGCCATGTTGACGTATTATAAATATGTTGATATAGCCTGGAGGTTGCGGTGTGTCAAAATTTAGTTTCATCTATCTGGATTGATTTTAGGTCCATTGATTGGGCTGGTTCATACACAGTTTAAGGCTATTTGGTGTGGTTTACAAAACTAACATTTAGCTGACTAGTTTTAACTGGGTGGGTTTGGTTTGCTTGGGTTGGATGGTGCAGGTTCATGCAGTCCAGACAGCATGAACCTGCTTATGATGATGCAGTTTCCAACCTGGAAACTAGTGAACCCATTCAAAACCAGTTCCACTGGTCTGGTCTGGAATCTGGATCGGTTTTGCTGTTTTAGCTGGTTTCGAACCAACAGAGTTAGCACTGATATTCAGCAGAGTTAAGTCATAAGCCCATAACTACATACACCTTGACGCTTCAGTTAGGTAATAGTACTTAAGTATGGATGCCGTTGTTTGGAGTTTCTCTTAGACTCTTACAAATAAGAACCACAGAATAATGGGTTGGGTTTGGTGCAAGCTTGCTGATTGCAGTGTCAGTTTTTTGAAAATAAGTTCCTGTGTCAATTAGACAGAACAATGTTTTAGAAAATTAGACAGAAGAAAGTTACAACTTGCATTTCTATAGAAAGTAAAAGTATACATAAGCTTTTATGTTCTAGGTTGACTTGTCAAGACTAAGAAATTATGTTATATATCCCGAGTTTATCTGAAACTTGTGCATGCTTTCTTTTCTTGATGCAGGACAATTTTGAGGCTGCCATAAATTATTATCACAAGGTATGTCCTTATTAGCATTCCTAATTTGCCAATTCTAATTAAGCAAATTCATGCTGCTGTTTTTTTCATAAATATTATTTTTTTAATGTTGATATATCTATCCTGGAATTCCTTATACTTTTACTTCGTTAATTCATGTCCTGCAACTCATACCAAAACCATTGGCTAATCAGACTTGTTGGGTAATGGGGATCAACTCCCTTTTGTCAGCTACTCAGCTGCATCCTTTGTGTTCATGCAACAAAAGCTTGTTGACTAGTAGTTTTCTCATGTGTGTTTTTTGTTTTTATTTTGGCCAGGCTCTGTGGTTGAAACCAGATGACCAGTTTTGCACAGACATGCTAACGTACGCTCTCGAGTCCAGCTGCCACAGCACTGCTTGTAGAAGAATAGTTTAGGTTTAGTTGGTACTTGCAAATCGGAGCAAGTGCTGTCGTATGGTTAGGGTATTGTTCTGCTTACAGAGTTAGTAATCAATCATATGTAAAGCTGTTGTACAATCTGTAATTGCTCAAGTTCATTCCAGTCACTTCAG
Organism: Cenchrus fungigraminus; assembly: GCA_036936925.1. Classification (NCBI taxonomy): domain Eukaryota; kingdom Viridiplantae; phylum Streptophyta; class Magnoliopsida; order Poales; family Poaceae; genus Cenchrus; species Cenchrus fungigraminus. Next base: position 90,241,175 of record CM072776.1, on the reverse strand, counting down.
ACTGGTTGTAATGCAATTTTTTTTAACCTTGTACTCATGTAAATACACCCAATTCATTCATGAATATCTATTTATTTTACTCTAACGACTCAGATTCTGTTTTGGGATTGTTAATCTTTATACATGTATTAGTATGCCTAACATTTGTTTGGAGGGTTGTGGAATCAAAGGTCAAGACATCACTATGTGCCAGCTTTTATTATTCTCTGACTGAACTTGGGTAAAAATGGAAAAAGGTCTGGCTGAGGACAATGGGTAGAACACTCCTGAGTCCTGATGAGTACTTAGTTTGGCAAGCTTCTGCAGATTTCGGATCTTGTCCCACTTGGTGGAGTTTCTCCCGCTCCCGCACTCCCGCTAATAGTAGCAATCTTCGGTTGCTGGAGGACGACGACCTTAGCTCAAATCTCCAAGTACATTAACTCAGTGGATCTGGAACTTCCAGTCAGTAGAGTTGAATAAGGTTGGGGATTTCTGAATAATCATATATACGTCCAGGAAACAGTTTCCTCTTCAAAAGCTACTTGTATAAATTTTCAGCTAGTATAATTGCATTGATATTTTTAACAAAAAAAGTCTTTGGCAGGACTGGTTCACAGGATCTGAGACGGGGGAAAAGGGCGCGCAGAAACTTGAGTTGGACTCAACCGGCCGCTGGGATGGTGTCGAACCGACCGACGCACCAAAATGAGGGTTCGCTCGTGGACCAATACGCTCCGTCGCCACCTTCCACCACCCAACCTGACAACGCCATCCCAGGAAGGAGGCCAACCCCGTTCGGCCGGCCCCCAGATCTCCCCCCATCCCTTCCTTCGTCTCTCTCTATTAAGCAGCAAGCAAAGCGCCACTCGCAATCCCGCAGGCCTCAGATCTCTCCGCCCCCGTCTCCGTCTCCCTCTTCCACCCCCAAACCCTCCTCGGCCTCGTCAACGCCGCCCGACGAAAGCGATGGCGGCCTCGCCGGCCGCGGCCGCGGCGCTCCTCGTCATGCTCGCCCTCGCGGCGGCCGGCGGCGTGGCGGCCGACGGCTCCGACCACCGCTACAAGGCCGGCGAGCCCGTCCCGCTCTACGCCAACAAGGTCGGCCCCTTCCACAACCCCAGGTGAGGCCCTGCACCTCAGATCCCTGTCTGGACGTCGTTCGTGGGCACTGGAGAGGGATCGGGCTCCTCGGATTTGTCCGATGTGCCGGTCGTCCCTGCCCGATCTCGTGGAGCAATGTGTTCACGTTGGGATTCTGTCGGTTTGGTCAACGCCGACAGGTTCTATGAGATCTAGGGGAGAGAACCGGGAACTGTAATAGCAATCAATTTGATTCACTATACATAGCCCCTTCTCGTAGGGTTTAATTTGGTTCATATTGGGCTTGTATAGGTTTTAGTGCCAATTATCATTCTCCTGCTAGGCTGCTGTGAACATATTTTCTGAAGCCGTGAATCTGTTACTGTTAGGTGTTGGATCTGTACAACAACAACAACAACAAAGCCTTTTGTCCCAAGCAAGTTGGGGTAGGCTAGAGATGAAACCCAAAGAAAACCATGAAAGGCGAAACAAACACACACACACGAAGTGTTAAGGGTAAACAAAGGGTGAAACAGAGGTCATGGTTCAGGCACACTGATGGCTAGTCTCCAAGCACTCCTATCCATAGCTAACTCCTTGGGGATGTTCCACTCCTTAAGGTCTCTTTTAACCGCCTCGTCCCAGGTCAGTCTAGGTCGACCTCTACCTCTCTTTACGTTATCGACCCACTCTAGAACCCCACTACGCACCGGCGCCTCAGGAGGCCTCCTTTGGACATGACCAAACCATCTCAACCGATGTTGAATCAATTTTTCCTCAATCGGTGCCACTCCAACCCTATCTCGAATATCTTCATTGCGGACTCTATCCCTTCTTGTATGCCCACAGAGCCAACGCAACATACGCATCTCTGCTACACTCAGTTGCTGGACATGTCGCCTTTTTGTAGGCCAACACTCGGCACCGTACAACATCGCCGGACGAATTGCCGTCCTGTAGAACTTGCCTTTTAGCTTTTGGGGCACCCTCTTGTCACATAGGACGCCAGAAGCTTGACGCCATTTCAACCAACCGGCTGAGATCCTATGCCTAACGTCTTCATCAATGTCGCCATCCTTCTGTAGCATCGATCCTAGGTACCGAAAAGTATCCTTCTTGGCCACCACTTGCCCATCGAGGCTAACATCTCCAAATTTCATGTCCAGTCGTGCTGAAATCGCACCTCATGTACTCAGTCTTGGTCCTACCGAGTCTGAAACCTTTTGACTCTAGCGAGTCTCTCCACAACTCAAGCTTCCGATTAACCCCTGCTCTAGTCTCGTCAACTAACACTACATCATCAGCAAAGAGCATACACCACAGGATATCATCTTGTATATCGCTTGTGACCTCATCCATCACCAAAGCAAAAATATAAGGGCTCAATGCTGATCCCTGATGTAGTCCAATTTTAATTGGAAAATCACTAGTGTCACCATCACATGTTCGGACAACCGTCCTCGCATCATTGTACATATCCTTGATGAGGGTAATGTACTTAGTTGGGACTTTGTGCTTTTCCACCCACCACATGACATTCCTTGGTACTTTGTCGTACGCCTTCTCAAGGTCAATAAAGACCATATGCAAGTCCTTCTTCTGTTCCCTGTATCTCTCCATTAATTGCCGTATTAAGTAAATAGCCTCCATAGTCGACCTCCCAGGCATGAACCCAAACTGGTTTTGGGTCACACTTGTCCCTCTTCTGAGGCGGTGCTCGATAACCCTCTCCCAGAGCTTCATTGTATGGCTCATTAGCTTAATCCCTCGGTAGTTGGTACAACTCTGAACATCTCCCTTGTTCTTGAAGATCGGTACTAATATACTTCTCCTCCATTCATCAGGCATCTTGTTTGACTGAAAAATAAGGTTAAAAAGCTTAGTTAACCAAACTACTGCTCTAGCACCAAGACATCTCCACACCTCAACGGGGATACCATCTGGACCCATCGCTTTACCCTTCTTCATTCTCTATGCAGGCTATGCAGTTATGTGGTTGTCATTCTTACGTCGTGTTCCTTTTTCTTGCAGTGAGACGTATCGGTACTTCGACCTGCCGTTCTGCTCTCCTGGTCAGTTTGTGTTAATTTCAAGTATTCTGGTCACTACCAAGCTAACAGCGATTGATTTCTCAAATTGGAGTTTGCTAATATACTGTATCTGCTGCAGATAATATAGTGAGGGAGAAGAGCGAGGCCCTTGGTGAGGTCCTTAATGGAGATCGGCTGGTCGATGCACCTTATAAGCTTGATTTCCGTGTGGACCTTGACTCCAGGGCAGTTTGCTCAAAGAAGCTCACCACGGAGGATGTGGCCAAGTTCCGGAACGCGGTAGCTAAGGACTACTACTTCCAGATGTACTATGATGATCTCCCACTATGGGGTTTCATTGGTAAAGTTGAAAAGGGAGGCAAGGCTGACCCGAGCGAGTGGAAGTACTACCTATACAGGCACATCATCTTTGATATCCTCTACAACAATGACCGGGTGATTGAGATCAATGTGCACACTGATCAGAGTGCATTGGTTGACCTGACGGAGGATAAGGAGACCAATGTGGATTTCCTTTATTCGGTCAAGTGGAAGGAGACACCTACACCATTTGAGAAGAGGATGGAGAAGTATTCCAGCTCCTCCAACTTGCCACACCACCTCGAGGTTCATTGGTTCTCTATTATAAACTCTTGTGTTACAGTCCTCCTCCTCACAGGGTTCCTTGCAACAATCCTCATGCGAGTACTGAAGAATGATTTTGTCAAGTAAGGCCTCCCTTTTTCATTTGTCTGTGAATAACTAAATATGAGTAATTGCATGCTTGAAGATAACCATTTCTATCACAAACAAGCTAGAAAATTTTCCAGTGCATTGTCATAATAGAAAGGAACACAATCACCGTGATTTGTTCTCTTACGGAATATTTTCATTTCCTTTGCATTGCATTTTAGTGATTTGTTTTGGATCACAACAGTATTTTTATATTCATTTCTTTCAGTAAAAGCTAACTTCATGGATTCCACATTCAATCAAATAATACTTGTTTCATCTGTATATGTAAGTATTTTAGTAAGATAGGATGCAATGTGTAATTATTTCGGTGAACTGAATCCAATTTAGTTCAACATGCTTCTACAAGTTATTATCTACCATCTCTTGAAATGAAGCATTGGCTTAATTTGTGTTACTCATAGGTCTTTTTGAATGATGTTCTGTATTTGTAAATCATGTCAATGCATGGTGAAATAAGAAACTGTTTAGTTTGAAACAAATGATGTCCCATCAAGAAAGTGTTTCAGACCTATCTCTTCACTATCCTGTTTAGACTTCAGACTTTGTGGATTGTTTAAATCATGTTATTTTGTGATAGTGCATGACATGTTAGTGTCTCTCAACTTGTGGCCTGGAGGTTCTGGGGGTTTGATCCACCCTCCTTGCAAAATTAAGTGGGTGGCTGTTGAGAAATTCCCTTCCCCAGAACCTTGTGTGGGAACTTTCAGCATCGCCCTTTTTAGTTCATGACATGTGTTTGCATGATAAATTCAGTCACATATTCCTCTGTATGTTATTAAAACTGTATATTTTCACTTGAAGGTATGCCCACGATGAGGAAGCAGCTGATGACCAAGAAGAGTCTGGGTGGAAGTATATCCATGGTGATGTCTTCCGGTTTCCCAAGAATAAGTCACTTTTTTCTGCTGCTCTCGGTACAGGAACTCAATTATTTGCCCTGTAAGTGCTGGTTTTTTTTTTTTTTTTTGCAGAGCTGAAATTAGTCCTCCATATGTTTTGACACGCAAACGTCTAACAATCTTTTTGTGTCACCTTTGCAGCACAACCTTTATATTCCTACTTGCACTTGTTGGAGTATTCTACCCTTACAACCGTGGTGCATTGTTCACTGCATTGGTTGTCATCTATGCACTCACTTCAGGAATTGCTGGATACATTGCTACCTCTTTCTATTGTCAGCTGGAGGGGACAAACTGGGTATGTACAGCCTTATATGTATGCACCACCAAATTTAAATACGTGTTGTGTCATAGTAGTAACGTTTTCTACTGTCTCTTTTTCAGGTGAGGAACTTGCTATTGACAGGATGCCTGTTTTGTGGACCTCTCTTCCTGACATTCTGTTTCTTGAACACAGTTGCTATTGTTTATAGTGCAACAGCAGCATTGCCCTTTGGCACCATCTGTGTCATTGTTCTCATCTGGACCTTGGTGACATTTCCTTTGCTCGTTTTGGGAGGTATTGCTGGTAAAAACAGCAAAACTGAATTCCAAGCTCCTTGCCGCACCACTAAATACCCCAGGGAGATTCCTCCACTTCCCTGGTACCGGCAAACAATTCCCCAGATGGCTATGACTGGATTTTTGCCTTTCAGTGCCATATACATCGAGCTGTACTACATCTTTGCTAGTGTTTGGGGCCACAGGATCTACACGATCTACAGCATTCTCTTTATAGTCTTTATCATCCTCCTAATCGTCACTGCTTTCATCACTGTTGCACTGACGTACTTCCAGCTTGCTGCTGAAGACCATGAATGGTGGTGGAGGTACATCCCCCCCCTCTTTAATTGTGCTTTTGAATGAATATTTAGTTTTTTTAGAATGAATGAGTATTTAGTTGACTGCATTACTGTTCACCTTTTTAAAATATTACTGGAGAGAAGGATAAAGGGTGAATCGGGTAGCAATTATTCATACTAGGTTGTATGCTGCTAACCTACTTGAACTTTTCTACATTTTGTGAGCACCTAGAAGCATTACGTTTATGCTAGTGTTCCTTATCTTTACAATGAAAATTCCTACTAGGCTTCCTTCCTAGAATTTTGTCTTTTTTTTGAGTATCCCTAGAATTTTGTCTTTATGAAGTTTGTTACTGTAGTTTCGCAAAAGTCGCATGGTAGCAAAGTCTTTGTGGGGCTGTCAACTACTGCAGAGTATCATATGTTTCTAAATGAGTGTCAGTTACTGCCTGTAATCCATTGTAGACATTCAAGCATGCAATACTAAATGCCTTGTAGAATGGTTGCTCAAATAAGAGCCCCTTCATCTCCTTTTTCCATTTCGTGGAGTTGGATGCTGTGCTGACCCTTTTGGAATATTTTTCTGCCTTTACTAATACAGGTCGTTCCTATGCGGAGGATCAACCGGTTTCTTTGTATATGGCTACTGCCTGTACTACTACTATGCACGATCGGATATGTCTGGCTTCATGCAGACATCTTTCTTCTTTGGCTACATGGCCTGCATCTGCTATGCATTCTTCTTGATGCTCGGGATGGTGGGCTTCCGTGCCGCCTTGTTCTTTGTCCGCCACATATACAAATCCATCAAGTGTGAGTAAGCTGTGTTGGAAGATGAAGAGCAGCAGAGTTGTACCCGTTTTTGGTGCCACTGAGAAGTCCCAAATATAGAAAAGGTTAGCTCTCGCGTGCAACAGGAGCAGCTAGAGATTGCCGTGTTTCAGATTAGGCCATTATTTATAGGAACAGGTAATGAACCTATAAATTTGTTATGTTTATGCGACTGCTGTGATAAAGATCGTCTTTTCCTTCGTCCTATGTACCATCGCCTAGTGACGTCAGACAGTACCATAACTTTGTTGGAACCGTGACATGCCTGAATATCTGTGGAATACCCGTGTTGTCTTCTGTTCTGTGTTCTCTAAAGCATAATGACAGATGTGTAGAGACGATGCCTCAAGAGGGGCAAGTACATTTATACGTGTATCCATTGCTTTCATTGTGAACTGTTAAGATGGCAGTCATTTTTTTGTACTCGTGAGCTTTTTGTATCTTCAAAATTTGTCAGCTTTCATAGGATTTGCCATTTGAGGACTCTGGCTGGGTGCAGCTGCCCTTGGCCAATCCGCTTTTCCAGCATGCTCGTGTTTCGATTGGTTTTTACTTCTGTTCTCCACAATCCGTAGTCCAACTGCTGTGGGGACTCCCCCACAGTTTCGGTTCCAAAAAAAAAAACAAACCATAGTAACTTTAGATGCTCTGCTAGTTGCGCACACGTCGCAGTTGCAGCTTCAAGTGGCAGGAAATCGGTTACCACGAAGGCGATAGGCTGACGATGTGAGATAGATGTTGATCCTACTACTTTTCTTCCTGTTCAGGTACAGACATTCCGGTGAGCAACGCAGTAATGTTGCTGCTGCAAAGTGCGAACTTTACAATGCAAACTTCAGCCCAGCTCATGCCTCAAACCCACAGCCAGAGCCCACAGATATGGTAGTAAATATAGCAAAATCCAAAGCTCTGCCCTGTTCGTTTGGCTTATCAGCCACCAGTCAGTAGTTCTTTTCTCTCAGAACAAACCAGCCACCAGCAACCAGCCAGCAGTACTGTCGGGGACAGCCATAGAGGTCCCCTAACTACGGGGGAAATCACCCTTTTCGAAAAATAAAACAAGAGCACCACCCAAACCAGCCACAGCCCAAATACGAATAAAAGCCCAAGGTCCGCCGCGGCCCGATAAACCTCCATGGCCCATCAAGCAGCCATCCCCAGCCGCCCTCGAGCGAACCTCCGCTTCGCTCGAGGGTCGGACCCCCCGCAACAAACTTCCGCCCCGCTCGAGGGCACGGCGCCCCTTGAGTGGATTTCCGCCCTGCTCAAGGGCACGGCGCCCCTTGAGTGGATTTCCGCCTCGTTCGAGGGCTCCGGCCCCTCGAGCGAATCTCCGCCTCGTTTGAGGGCTCCGACCCCTCGAGCGAATCTCCGCCTCGCCCGAGGGTTCCAGCCCCTCGAGCGGGACTCCGCCTCGCTCGAGGCTTCCCCTCGGCCCGCGGCACCTCACCTGCTCCCCCGACCGGAGCATTAAATGCCCTGACACCCCGCGGGCGCTCGGGTCAAAAGGCGAATCCCTGCCACGCCGATCCCCTGACACCGCCTGGGAATCCGGCCCCGGCGCTGTGCGGACAACCCACCACTGTACGGCCATCCCCGGCGCTGTACGGGCGCTGTGCGGCGTGGCCGGTGTCATTCCTCGACACTGTGCCACCCACTCCCGTCCTTCCCACACGCCGCGCCCCTCGAAAAGGGATGGCAGCACCCTCGAGGAGCGTACGGCCGCCGACCCGACGCTCGTCCAGGACAGTGCCGTGACGCGAGGTGAGCGGAGCACATCCTTTCCGTCACCTCCGGCCTTGTGCGGCCATCCCCAGCCCTGTGCCGCCATCCCGGGCGCTGTGGAATCGTCCCCGGCGCTGTGGAGCCCTGCTCTGATGGGGCACCGCCACGCCGGGCCCTATGCAGCATAAGCACCTCCGTCAGCAAGACCCTCGAAGCTGCCCCCCGGCGAATACAAAAGACGCCACGACGCCTGCGAGGACCAGGACCCGTCAGGACACCGTCAAATCACAAGCACTGCATGCCAGTACTACAATGATGTACAAAGATCCATGCGGCACGTCTGTAAGCCGCCTCCCCTTTGGCCTATAAAAGGAGGAGGCGGTCGCCCGGCCGCAGGGATCGCTTTTCATCCGCACTCACCCGCACACTCATTTCCCTGATATTGGCACTTTGCCTCAATCACTTAGAAGGGACTTGGAGGTTCCTCCTCCTTTCCCACCTAGCTTGTAGCCACCCTCTACAGGCACCACGGTGCATTGCAATACAGCGCACGAACGCAACCTGCTGGACGTATGGCCCCGCGGTCGGAACCAGGATAAATCCGTGTCCTCACGTTGCTTAGCACCGGCTATCGAGAGACTGATCACAGCGCATTCTACTAGTTAGTGTCGGGACTAATCTCAACACCGACAGTTAGCGCGCCAGGTAGGGGGCTCGCGCTGTGATCGACCCCTCACCAGCAGTCTCGATGGTGATTCGCACCAAGATGACATCCCAGAGGTACGCCATGGGCAGCTCTGACCCTTTCCCTGCCGGATTCGAAATCCGGTTCGGGAGCCTGAACTTTCAGGCCACGGGAACGGCTACCATATGCGCCTTACCAATCGGGATGAACTCCACCCGTGGCGGTCAACCGGGCCAGGCCCGATACCCGCCACGCCGACGACCAACGCCCCGGCGCTGGAACCGGCGACGACGGCGGCTGCCTCGACGTCTCGACGCCGCAGACGCTCGGGTCAGCGCTCGCGCCAGGCGCGTATGGAACGGCGTCGGGCAGCACGCGCCGCGGCTCGGAGGGGCGCACCACCACCGAGCGACACGGCGGCGCGCCCTGAAGGGGAACGCGCGGCCGCGGGGCCGCAGTTCCCCCACGGGATGCGCAACTCCGCCGCAACGTACGCCTCGTCAGTCAGCACCGATGTGGCCGCGTATGAAGACCTTCCGGGCCACCCCCTGCTGTCAATCCGGAACCTCATCGCCACCACTAACGACGAGTCGTACCACGGCTCGGCTAGCGAGCTGCCACCCTCGACCTCGCACGGATACGCGGAGTGGGACTTCTCCGGCGTACCGGACCCGGTGATGTTCCGGCGGTTTCTTGACGCTGCGGACTACTGGTTCGGTTGCTCCGACGACTCCAGCGAAGGGAGCTACGATCCCTCCCGCGAGTGCTTCGTTGTCGCCATCAACGAGCACGCTGACGGCGCGAACGGAGCAGGCGACGGGGATGTGGCCCAGCACCCAGAGCCAAACCCGCCACCGGCCCCACCTGCGGGCAATGCGGACATCACTGCGCAGCTGGCCCAGGCGCGCGAGCTCGAGGCCAAGCTAGCAGAAGAGTATCGGCAGGTGCGGCTCTTACACGCCACCATCGCGGGGGAGGCCTCGGCGCGCGGCAAACGCGCCCGAGAAGCCGGGAGGCAAGCCCGCGAGCGCATCAACGCCGACTTCAACGTCGACGACCCGCACACGCCACCACGAGCCAGCCAAAAGATCATCGCAGCGGCGACGCTGCTTCGGGCCATGCCCGAGCCATCAACACCGGAGGCGCGCAACCTGCGCCGCGAGGCGCAGGCCCTCATCGAGCAGGCTGCCGTGCAGCAGGCAGAGAGCTCTGCATCCTGTGTACGCAACCAGTCCAGTGCGCGAGGCGGCAGCGGCGCACAGGACCTAGAGACATCCGCCTACGAGGGAGGCGCGGCGAGACAGCCGGCAAACCAGGGAAGGACGCCTGTCAGGGAGCGGATCCTCGACACGCGCGGCCAGGCCCAAGACGGTGATGCTCGCAACGTTCTGAACGCCAAGGGAAGGGGCGACGCGGAGGCAAGAATGGCAGCAGGCTACCACCCTCGACGTGGTGGTCGCTACGACAGCCGGGAGGACCGCTCACCGACGCCGGAACCCCCGGGGACCCGCGTGTTCAGCCGGGAGATCCGCACGGCGAACATCCCCCAGCGCTTCCGCCAGCCCACGACCATCACCAAGTACACGGGCGAGACGGGCCCTCGAGTGTGGCTCAACGATTACCGCCTGGCTTGCCAGTTGGGCGGCGCCACTAATGATGCGGTGATCATCCGCAACCTACCGCTACATCTTGCGGATTCAGCCCGGACGTGGCTCGAACATCTGCCGGCTAGTCAGATCCACGGTTGGGACGACCTGGTCCGCACGTTCGTGGGAAACTTCCAGGGCACGTACGTGCGCCCCGGGAACTCCTGGGACCTGCGGGGGTGCACCCAGAAACCCGGCGAGTCGCTCCGGGACTTCATACGGCGCTTTTCCAAGCGCTGTACCAAGCTCCCGAGTGTTGCCCAGTCCGAGATCGTGCATGCTTTCCTCGAGGGCACGACCTGCCGCGACCTTGTGCGCGAACTCGGGAGGAGCCCGCCGGCAGACTCCAACGAGCTGTTCGACATTGCCACCAGCTTCGCCTCCGGGGAAGAGGCTGTGGGGGCGATTTTCGATGGCAAGAAAGGCAAGCGCGTGGACGACGCGCCCGCGGAGGGCAGTAAGTCCAAGGAAGCCGCGAAGAAGCAAAAGCAGGGCAAAAAGGGCGAGAAGCCCCACCGTGACGCGCGCGCAGGGACGCGGCGAGGAGGATGATGAAGCCCTCGCAGTCGACCCTGCCCGTAAGGGTCCTCAAGGCCCCCCTCGAGGCCCCGGCGTGTTCGACGACATGTTGAAGAAGCCGTGCCCATAACACAAGACCCCGGTCAATCACACCCTCGAGCAATGCGACATGCTCAAGAAGTACTACAGCCGCGTCGCCGCGAAGGAGGATGAGGCCAAGAAGGATGGGGGTGACGGGGGCGCCGACGGTTTCCCTGCTGTGGAGAACGTGTTCCTCATCTTCGGGGGACCAACGATGGATATGTCCACCAGCCAGCGCAAGCACAAGCGGCACGAAGTCCTCGCCGCGGAGAGGGCCCCTCCTTCCTTCCTTAGCTGGTCGGACGAGGCCATCACCTTCAGCCGCGAGGACCACCCGAACCGCATCCCCAATCCGGGTCAATACCCGCTGGTCGTCGATCCCGTCATCAGCAACTCGCGATTCTCCAAGGTACTGATGGACGGCGGCAGCAGCCTCAACATCTTGTACGCACACACCCTGCGACTGATGGGGATCGGTCTGGATCAGCTGCGGCCTAGCACGACGCCGTTCCATGGCGTCGCGCCGGGCAAGCGTGTCCAGCCCCTCGGGCAGATCGACCTGCCGGTCTGGTTCGGCACACCGGACAACTTCCACAAGGAGACCCTCACCTTTGAGGTGGTGGGGTTTCGGGGCGCGTACCACGCCATCCTCGGGCGTCCGTGCTACACCAAATTCATGGTGGTCCCAAACTACACCTACCTCAAGATGAAGATGCCAGGGCCAAAAGGTGTCATCACGGTGGGCTCATCGATCGAGCACGCGTTCGACTGCGACGTCGAGTGCGTCGAGCATGCCGAGGCACTCGCACTGGACGAGTCGCTCGGCGCGGACATGGAGAAGCTGGCCAACGAGGGTCTCGACTCCCCCACGAAACACGCGGGCAGCTTCGAGGCTGCCGAGCAAACCAAGGAGGTGCCCCTCGACGCTGCCGCCCCCGAGGGCAAGGTGTTGAGGGTCAGTTCCACCCTCGATCCAAAATAGGAAGTGGTGCTCGTCGACTTTCTCCGCGCCAACGCAGACATCTTCGCGTGGAGCCCCTCGGACATGCCGGGCATTCCGAGGGAGGTCGCCGAGCACTCCCTTGACATCCTACCTCACTCCAGAGTGGTACAACAGCGCCTAAGGCGCTTTGACGAAGAAAGGCGCCGGGCGATTGGAGTGGAGCTGCGGAGGCTCCTAGAGGCCGGGTTCATCAAGGAAGTGTTTCATCCAGTGTGGCTAGCTAATCCTGTACTAGTTAAGAAAAAGAACGGGAAGTGACGGATGTGCATTGACTACACCGGTTTGAATAAAGCATGTCCCAAAGTTCCCTTTCCTTTGCCACGGATTGATCAAATAGTTGACTCCACCGCGGGGTACGAGTTGCTATGTTTCCTTGATGCCTATTCGGGTTATCACCAAATAAAGATGAAGGAGTCCGACCAACTCGCGACTTCTTTCATCACGCCGTTCGGCATGTTTTGCTACGTAACGATGCCATTTGGCCTTCGAAACGCTGGGGCTACATACCAGCGATGTATGCAACACGTTTTCGGAGATCACATCGGGCGGACCGTGGAGGCATACGTAGATGACATTGTCGTCAAAACCAGGAAGGCGGACGACTTGGTTAACGATTTGCGTGTTACGTTCGATTGCCTACGGGCCAACGGGGTCAAGCTGAATCCCGAAAAATGCGTCTTCGGGGTGCCGCGGGGCATGCTGCTGGGCTTCATTGTCTCCCAGCGGGGCATCGAGCCTAACCCCGAGAAGGTCTCGACCCTTGACCGGATGGGGCCAATTCGAGATTTAAAGGGGTGCAGAAGGTATTGGGCTGTCTGGCCGCTTTGAGCCACTTCATCTCACGCCTCGGCGAAAAAGGCCTGCCCCTCTACCGACTCCTGAAGAAGCACGAGCACTTTTCCTGGACCGTCGAGACCCAGGAAGCTCTCGACAAGCTGAAAGCAACGCTTGCACACGCGCCAATCCTCACGCCGCCTCGAGACGGTGAACCCCTGTACCTCTACGTCGCGGCAACCACCCAGGTGGTCAGCGCGGTCATCGTGGTGGAGAGAACAGAGGAAGGTCACGCCCTACCAGTCCAAAGGCCGGTATACTACATCAGCGAGGTGCTATCCGAGACTAAAGCGCGGTACCCTCAAATCCAAATGCTGCTCTACACGGTGGTACTAGCACGGCGCAAGTTGCAACACTACTTCGAGGCCCACCCGGTCACTGTGGTATCATCGTTCCCACTAGGAGAGATAGTCTGCAACCCGGACGCCTCAGGTAGAATCGCGAAGTTGTCCGTGGAACTCATGGGTGAAACTCTCACCTATGCGCCGCGCAAGGCAATCAAATCCCAAGTTCTAGCGGACTTCGTCGCCGAATGGACAGACACTCAGCTGCCCCCATTGCAGATCCAAGCCGAGTGTTGGACCCTCTACTTCGACGGGTCGGTGATGAAAACTGGAGCGGGCGCGGGCCTGCTTTTCATTTCGCCCCTCGGAGAGCACATGATGTACGTGGTGCGCTTGCACTTCCCCGCGTCGAACAACATGGCGGAGTACGAGGCCCTCCTTTGTGGCCTCCGAATCGCCATCGAAACCGACATCAAGCGCCTCGACGTCAGGGGAGATTCGCAGCTTGTGATCGATCAAGTCATGAAGAACGCGAGCTGCCACGACGAGAAGATGAAAGCATACTGCAACGCCGTGCGCGCACTTGAGGACAAGTTCTATGGCGTCGAGCTCAACCACATCCCCCGCAAGTACAACGAGGAGGCAGACGAGCTGGCGAATATTGCCTCGGGGCGAATCACCGTTCCTCCGAACGTCTTTTCACGCGACCTTGCCAAACCCTCCGTCGATCTTAGCAAAGCCTCCCCGGGTCCGGAAGAACCCCCGGGGGCTCCCTCGAATCCAGCGGGTGCGAAACCCATGGACGAGGACCCCTCGAACGAGGAATTTATACTCTCCCTACTCGAGGGGTACGGGGTTGACGAAGCAGAGGTTATGGAGATCGACAAGGTCCTTCCCGCGGAGGATTGGCGGAGCAAGTACCTCGCCTGGATCGATCGAGGGGAGCTACCCTCAGACCGAACCGAGGCAAGATGCATCGCCAGAAAGGCCAAGACATTCACCGTGATTAGCGGCGAGCTGTACAAGCGCGCCGCGTCAGGGATCCTGCAACGGTGCATCCCCATTCCTGAAGGTCGCGAGTTGGTACGAGATATCCACGCAAGCGTATGCAGCCACCACGCAGCGCCGCGCACCCTCGTGGGCAACGCGTTCCGCCAAGGCTTCTACTGGCCCATGGCTATCGCCGACGCCAATGAAGTCGTGCGCACCTGCGAAGGATGCCAGTTCTACGCCCGCAAGACCCACCTTCCGGCTCACGCCCTCCAGACCATACCCATTATGTGGCCATTCACCGTATGGGGATTAGACATCGTCAGTCCCCTGCGGAAGGCGCCCGGGGGCTACACGCATCTGTTGGTCGCAATCGACAAATTCTCAAAGTGGATCGAGGCACGCCCCATTACCAACCTCAGATCCGAACAAGCCGTGTCATTCTTCACCGACATCGTCCACAGATTCGGGGTGCCGAACTCCATCATTACCGACAATGGCACCCAATTCACCGGCAGGAAATTCCTGGAGTTCTGCGACAACTACCACATCCGCGTGGATTGGGCGGCCGTCGCGCACCCACAGACCAACGGCCAGGTGGAGCGCGCCAACGGCATGATTCTACAAGGCCTCAAGCCTAGGATCTTCGACAGACTGAGCAAGTTTGGTCGGAAGTGGATTCAAGAGCTACCGTCGGTCATTTGGAGTCTCAGGACCACCCCGAGCAGAGCCACGGGATTCACGCCGTTCTTCCTCGTCTACGGCGCGGAGGCCGTCCTCCCCACGGACCTGGAATACGGATCTCCCAGGCTCAGGGCCTATCAAGAAAGCTCGAACCAGCGGGCTCGCGAAGACTCGTTGGACCAAGTAGATGAAGCCCGCGATGTGGCAATGATGCACTCGGCAAGATACCAGCAAGCACTCCGGCGATACCAAGCCCAGAAGATCCGACGCTGAGACTTCAGCGAGGGCGACCTAGTGCTGAGGTTACAACAAGACAATCGAGGCCGACACAAGCTGTCGCCGCCATGGGAAGGGCCTTACGTCGTCGTCCAGGTGCTCAAGCCCGGCACATACAAGCTGGCGAATGAGAAGGGCGAGATCCTCACCAACGCTTGGAACATCCAACAGCTACGTCGCTTTTACCCTTAAAAATTCCAAGTCGATTTGCGCATGTCCGACGCCCCAGTCGGTTGTATGTACATTAAGGTTGTGAATAAAGATAAGGGAGACTCGGCTTTCCCCCGAAAGTCAACTCCCCCTCGGGGGCTACTACGGGGGGCATCCCCCCTAAACGGTCCCAATTTTCCCAAAAAACCTTTTCTTCCAAAAATGCTAAGTACGTCATGCCCCGGGAGCTTAGGCAGAAAGAAGCAGGGCGCGAATAGCTAAAAGGTAAAGACGGGCGAGCTAGGGACGGCCCACGCCTCCAGCAGGATACGACCTCTCCTCCTCGCCACTTCGCCTATAGGCTGCTCGCGAAAACGATCGATCCCAGCTGAAATCCGCCCAAGCAACGGGAAAGAACACAACGGCATAAATAAAACAAGCCATACCTAAATTACAAACTTCAAAAGTGAACTGTCTTATTACAAAAGCCACCTGGCTCAAATCCTGACCACGACCTAAGGGCCTCGGCGCCCAACTACTTTCAGGGCTCAAGGGGACCCGCGAGAGGGGCATTCGGGAAGAGGTCCTCCTCAAAGGCGTCTGCGAGGTCCGCAGCGGCGTCCACGGCAGCAGCGTCGAGGCGACTCACGACGTCCTGTGCCCCGTCATCATCAAGATCATCCGCAACGATGTATCCCGTGGCCAGCGCTGCAAGATCGACGATGTAATGCGACGACACCACGCCGAGGGTCTTCTGGATGCCGAGGCGGAGGGCGCCTTTCATGCGCTCGGCGACGCGACCGCCCAGAGCTCGAAGGCGGCTCGCCACCGAGCTTCCAGAGAGACCAGCGCCCTCGTCAATGCTCTGGCACGCCTCAAGCGCCGCTTGCTCCAGAAGCCCCAACTCTTGCTGGGACGAGTTGTAGGCCGCCTGTAGCACTCCCACCTGCGTCGCCGACTCTCCCAGAGCTTTCTGCAAACCTGAGAGAAAAAAGGGTGAGTCGAGGGCGAACCTCGACAAACCTGATCAACAAACAAAGGGCCCGGGAGCTGCGGCTCACCTTCGACCTGCCTCCTCCCCTTCTCGAGCTCCGCACGGGTGGCTTCGGCCTCCTGCTGTAGCTGCAGAACCGAAGCGTCCTTCTCCGCGCCAGCGGTTCGCAGGGCCTCGACGGTGACGCTCTCTTGGACCAGCTCCCCGGTGAGCCGCTCGGTCTCCGCCTCTCGAAGTTGGAGCGTAGCCCTGGCCTTCGCCAGCGCGGTACGCTCCTGGTGGAGCTGGGACTGCGCCTCCTCCAGTGTCGAGCGCTCACACTGGAGGGCGGTCTAAGCGTCCTCAAGCGCGGCTCGCTCCTGCTGGAGCTGGGTCTCCACCTGTGCACGCGTGCTGCGTTCCTGCTGGAGTTGGCCCTCCACCCCGGAGAGTGCCACAACCTTCTCCTGCAGGGCAGCACCTAGCTTCTCGACCTCCTGGGTCTTCTGCTCGGCCTGGGCCTGCCAGGACCGCGCCCCCTCGAGGGTCGCACGATCCTGCAGGAGTTGGGCCTGTGCCTCGGCGAGGGCCGTCCCCTTCTGCGCCAGCTCGGCCTGAGCCTCGGCGAGAGCATCGCACGCCTTCTGCAGCTCGCCTCTCGCCATCGTCAGCGCTTCCTCCTTCACCTGGAGCGCGGCCTTCATCTCCTCGGCCTCCTTGGCCTTTTCCGCCGCCACGGTGCGCTGGTCGGTGTAGGCATCCTCCATGCCCATGAGGTTGTACTCCAGCCAACCATTGTCCTCCCGCAGGGCCTCCACCATGGCGTCCAGACCCTCGTACTGAGTTCGGTACCAGTCGAGGTGGGAACTCAGCTCGGCAATGCGAGCGAATCTCTCGCCCGCCTGGCCCTGCAGTTCCTGCGGGCAGTAATGGAAAAACAGGGGGTGGGAATCAAATGAGAAACGCTCAAACAAGAAAAGCAGGGGAGCGAACGACGGTCGAACAGGGGTCCTTACCTGGAAGATCTGGAACGACCTGCCTCCATGGAGCCGGAGCGCTTCGACTAGAGCGGCGTTAAGAGAGGCGCCGTTGGCACGAAACTCCTGCCACAGCGCCCTCTCAGACCTCGCCTCCTCCAGCAGACTCTGCGGCACCCCGGGGAGACGGAGCCTCTGCTCCCACTGCGGCGCGTCGGCACCGGGCGCCGGGACCGCGGCGCCGGACGTCGACGACCCGGCATCGGACGCCGGCTACTGCGACATCACGCAGCCATCCGACCGCACCACCAGAACCCCAGGCGCGGGCCCGGGGGCTGGTTCATCCCTTGCCCTCGCCCGACCCTCTCGCGGGGTAGAATCACGGTCAGCAGGGGCCTCGGCCGCCCCGCGGCCCTCGACCCCCCGACTCGCCGTGCGAGCCTGCTCTCGCCCTCGCTGGGCATCACAGGTCACCGACGCTCCCACCACCGCCGCTTCCTCCCGCTGCCGTGGCCTCACGGCCGCGGCTGTGGCGTGCAGCGCCTCGCCCGTCGCCGCCGTGCCCATCACCACCAGTGGCGTCCTCTCTGAGCGGGGCCTCGTCACTCGCGACGTCCCCAGCTTGAGCGCCTTAACAGGCGCGAGGCTGGGGGTAGCGGGCGACGTCCTGACAACGGGAAGGAAGAAAAGTGGGCGACCGAATCATGATATCAAGAACACGAAGGGTGAAACACAACGCACCTTAAGTTGGAGAAACCCCGTTTGCGCTTCCTCGAGGGCTCTGGGGGTGCCTCCTCAGAGCCTGCCGACGTCATTGCCGGCGACCCTCCGACAGGCGGCACTGCGCTCGCCTCCGGGATCGGCTCCGCGGCGACCCCCTCAACCTCCGGTGGCGAGGGCGGCACGGGTTCCCACCTATCGGAGGTGGTCTCCTCCCCCTCGCTCACCTCCTCGTCTGAAGACGAGTTTATTGGCTCTGGCGGAGGGGAGAGGCCATGCTGCTCCCGCAACCGGTAATCCGCGTTGTACCTATCGAGGCGCTCCTGCCTCCTGATCCTCTTCTCCTTCGCCTGGGCTGCCTGGTCCCGCTCCGTCTGCTGTCCGGCGCGGTTGGCGGCCTGCGACCGAGGCGTCGGCGGGTCTGACGTAGGGACATTGACGCCCACCCCCTACCGCCAGCAGTCACCGTTAGGCCAAACACGGAGATAAAGAGAGCAAAAGGTGAAAGAACGACACTCACTTGGCCGGCGTCCGGGAGCATCTCGAACGACCATAGGTCGTCATCACTAATCTACACCACCTTGGGGTTGACCGCGCACCTCACCCGCGTGGCTGCGTACCCCTGGGGGTAGACCTGAGCATTTTTCGGGCCGGGCCGGGTTCGGGCCGGGCCGCAAATTTTTTTTGTTATTTCGGGCCGAAAAAATCATGCCCATGACCATCCCACTGGACGCGTCGAGCCTTAATTTTCGGGCTGGGCATGGGCGGGCCGCCCGCGCATTTTATAGTGTAAAATAACTAAAAACAGCATTTCGGGCCGGGCTCGGGCCAAAAAAAAAATTTCGCGGGCTTCAAGATCTCTGCCCACGCCCGTCCAGTAAGGCTCGTGGGCGGGCCTGGCGCGGGCTTAAAATGCTCAGGTATACCCGGGGGAACGGGTCGTCCAGCAATCGCGAGCGCGCCAGGGCCACGGGGTTGGCTTCGTCGCTCATCTCAAAAATGAGGAGCTCCCTCTCCATGAGGGGAATCACCCGCCGGTGATGGAAATTGGCGATGACGGATGCCACCGTCAGCCCGGCGTTCGCCAACTGGCTTATGGCATTGGCGAGCGGCTCGAGCCTCCTCTGCCTCGCCGGGGGCGACACCCCGTACGCCCACGAGACTGGCTTCTCCTTCAACACCTTCCCGGTGTATGGCGGAAGGCCGGCGCCATCGTTGCGGAGGTAGAACCATCCCTTCTCCCAGTCGGAATTGTTCGACGTCATCGTGCACGGCAAGTACAACTCCCTCCGGGAGTCGCGCACCGAGAGCGTGAGGCCGCCGGCGCGGACCGCCCGGCGCGTCTTCTTTTCTCCTGTGGCGAGTGTGTGGAGCTCACCGCGGAAGAGGTGGACCCACAGGTCCCAATGCGTCGGGATTCCCAGGAATCCCTCACAGACGGCGACGAAGGAGGCCGCCTGCGAGATGGCGTTGGGGGCGAAGTTGTGGAGCTCCACCCCGTAGTGGTAGCATAGCCCCCGCATGAACTTGCTCGCAGGGGCGTTGAAGCTGCGCTCGTGCAGCCGCAGGACGCTGACGATGTAGCCCGGTGGAGGGTTCGGTTCCCGGTCCGACGACGGCGGGATCATCCACGCCGGGTTCGGGCCGTCGCCGGCCGGCGTCAGCTGACCGCCGAGCACCAACGACTCCAGCGACTGCCGATCCACCATTGACCGAGGCCACGGGAACACATCCAGTACTCGAATCGAAGACATGGCGGAGGAGGCGGAGAAGCACGGGCGACTGCGGGAGCGGAAGGGCGCGGGCGGATCCGGGGCAGCGAGACGCGTAGCGCTGAGGAAGACGAAATGCGGGAAACGGGCGTGAATGACAGAGGTAAGGAGTTTCCCCTTGTGCCCCCATATTTATAGAATCGGAAGGGGTGGAGTCCCCGAAAGCACGGCGTGCGGCGGCAGTTAATACGGCCGGCGGCCCACGTCGCTGACGGCCGGGCCCCGCCGTGCCGAAACGGCCACGCGCACGCGCACGCTCCATGATTATCGCGCAGTAACCCAGGGGACGCAGCGTCCCGTCTCATCGCCTTCCCACGTCGTCCACGTCACGCCGCCAAAAAAGGAGCGCCCGTTCCGCACGACCCGCGCCACGTCGGCCGTTTGTCGACGGCGGGGATTCCTTCTCGCGTAAGGATAGCCCCCTATGAAACTCGAGCCGAGAGCTCGAGGGCTGACCCCTCGACGGGGCGCAAATGACGCCCTGATCTCAAGCGGGTTGTGGCCGCAAGGCCACGGCCTGCCGATACGCCCTCAAAGAACGAACTCGAGGATTCCCAGGGCTCACGCCCACACAGCTATACTGATCAGCGGCTCGAGGCCCAGCCCGCGGAGGGAACGGTGGGCGCCGCAGAGGCCCCTCGATCTGGGGATTTACTGATCAGTGGTTCGAAGCTTCACTCGATAACAGTCCAGTGAGCGCCACAGATCCACCAAGACGGGGGCACCCGGTGCCACCCCGCCAAGACCCCTACTGATCAGGAATCCGAGCCCTGGCTTGCGAAAGGTTCGAATAGGCGTTTCAGATCAACAGAGTCAGAGACAACTAGGGCGCGCACAACCGAGCCAATCCTCGAACTCAAAGGTTCGAGGGCGCCCCATAGTTCGTGTTCAAGGCCGAACGAGGGCAGCTAGTCGAGGGATCCCATCGAGGGAGAGCTTTCGCGCCCTCGGTCCTCATCGAACAGGACCGAGCCCTGCCTAGCATACCCACGTGAAGTGCTCCCATGGACGTGTCCCCGGACCACGAGCCGACCCTTATCGAATGGGGCACGAACGTCCACTTGAATTACCCGTTAGCAGCTCAACAAGAGGTCCATGACTCGCGGCCCGTTCGATGGGAAGCATGGACCACCTCACCCCTCCCCTCTGCGAAGGGGCGGCGAGGGGCGCACGAACAAGTCGAAGAGTTCGCCCCGATCGCCCCGTATGGGCCCGGGCTCGGGTGCTCGTCGCACGGCTACACCTCCTGGATGCGCCTGACAAAAGTCACATTTCCCCCCGCTCCTTCGAGGGCAGCGAGCGAACCCCCCAGGACTCGTCCCGGGTGTGGTCAACGCCGTTCCGCACGCGTAAGATCGCCGAGACCGGCTGAAATATTGCCGAAGCCGACTGAAACAAACGCCTCACGGATTGGCAGCTCAACATCAAAACCTTGCAAGAGTGTTCGCACTCCTCCAAGGCTTCGGGGGCTACACCCGCGGGTGTGCTAGCGCGCCCCCACGGAACATTACGCACATCCAGAAGGGAAGGAAGTCCTAACAGAAACCTCAGCCTTTGCGAGATCATCTAACTGTTCCCACAAAGGCTCGGGGGCTACTGTCGGAGACAGCCATAGGGGTCCCCTAACTACGGGGGAAATCACCCTTTTCGAAAAATAAAACAAGAGCACCACCCAAACTAGCCACAACCTAAATACGAATAAAAGCCCAAGGTCCGCCGCGGCCCGATAAACCTCCATGGCCCATCAAGCAGCCATCCCCAGCCGCCTTCGAGCGAACCTCCGCTTCGCTCGAGGGTCGGACCCCCCGCAACAAACTTCCGTCCCGCTCGAGGGCACGACGCCCCTTGAGTGGATTTCCGCCCTGCTCAAGGGCACGGCGCCCCTTGAGTGGATTTCTGCCTCGTTCGAGGGCTCCGGCCCCTCGAGCGAATCTCCGCCTCGTTCGAGGGATCCGACCCCTCGAGCGAATCTCCGCCTCGCCTGAGGGTTCCAGCCCCTCGAGCGGGACTCCGCCTCGCTCGAGGCTTCCCCTCGGCCCGCGGCACCTCACCTGCTCCCCCGACCGGAGCATTAAATGCCCTGACACCCCGCGGGCGCTCGGGTCAAAAGGCGAATTCCCGCCACGCCGATCCCCTGACACCGCCTGGGAATCCGACCCCGGCGCTGTGCGGACAACCCACCACTGTGCAGCCATCCCCGGCGCTGTACGGGCGCTGTGCGGCGTGGCCGGTGTCATTCCTCGACACTGTGCCACCCACTCCCGTCCTTCCCACACGCCGCGCCCCTCGAAAAGGGATGGCAACACCCTCGAGGAGCGTACGGCCACCGACCCGACACTCGTCCAGGACAGTGCCGTGACGCGGGGTGAGCGGAGCACATCGTTTCCGTCACCTCCGGCCTTGTGCGGCCATCCCCAGCCCTGTGCCGCCATCCCGGGCGCTGTGGAATCGTCCCCGGCGCTGTGGAGCCCTGCTCCGATGGGGCGCCGCCACGCCGGGCCCTATGCAGCATAAGCACCTCCGTCAGCAAGACCCTCGAAGCTGCCCCCGGCGAATACAAAAGACGCCACGACGCCTGCGAGGACCAGGACCCGTCAGGACACCGTCAAATCACAAGTACTGCATGCCAGTACTACAATGCTGTACAAAGATCCATGCGGCACGTCTGTAAGCCGCCTCCCCTTGGCCTATAAAAGGAGGAGGCGGTCGCCCGGCCGCAGGGATCGCTTTTCATCCGCACTCACCCGCACACTCATTTCCTTGATATTGGCACTTTGCCTTAATCACTTAGAAGGGACTTGGAGGTTCCTCCTCCTCTCCCACCTAGCTTGTAGCCCCCATCTACAGGCACCACGGTGCATTGCAATACAGCGCACGAACGCAACCTGCTGGACGTACGGCCCTGCGGCCGGAACCAGGATAAATCCGTGTCCTCACGTTGCTTAGCACCGGCCATCGAGAGACTAATCACAGCGCATTCTACTAGTTAGTGTCGGGACTAATCTCAACACCGACAAGTACTTTTCTCTCAGAACAAATCAGCACCAGTCACCAGCCCCCAGCCAAACGAACAGGCTGATACGGATGCCACTTGTTCAGTTGTCCGGAGGTGTCGAGCGCATGTCTAGGCTACACGGTGACGCAGTGCGGGGACGGACGGCATGAATCGCCTGGTCTCCCTCGCGACACAACGCCGGATGGCATGACCAGGGCCTCTCCCATACGGCCATACCTTGGTGGTGAACTGGTGTGACCAGCGCTGATCTTCCTTTCTCCATTGGAATTTAGAAATGACACCAATCAAGGATGTAAACGACACAACCCCAAGCGTAAAATCCGCACATTACAGCCCCCAAAACGTAGTAAAGGAATCCAAAGGCAAAAATCAATCAAGCGAGCAGGTGATGTGTATATATACATATGCCGTGCCGGTAGTACGTATCAGAGACAGCAACAGAATTCAGAGGGGGTGTCGACACTCAAAACGAGTCAGACACGACTCCACGCGCGGCGCGACGCGAGGGGGGTGAGAGAGGGGCGCACGCCCTTGAGAGAGAGGGTTGGGGATTGACACCATGAACGCCGCCGGCCGATCCCCGTGCGGGCTGCCTCGCATCGGCCTGGGCACGGCGGTGCAGGGCCCCCGGCCGGACCCCGTCCGCGCCGCGGTGCTCCGCGCCATACGGCTGGGCTACCGCCACTTCGACACCGCCGCGCACTACGCCACCGAGGCGCCCATCGGGGAGGCCGTCGCCGAGGCCGTGCGCGCGGGGGTCGTCGCCTCCCGCGACGAGATCTTCGTCACCTCCAAGGTCTGGTGCGCCGACGCCCACCCCGACAGGGTGCTCCCGGCGCTCCGCAAGACGCTCAGGTCTGTGTGCTCTCTGCTCCCTCTTCTTCCTTCCTGCATGGTTGTTGCCTGCCATGATTTTTTCGACAATTTCGCTGTAGCTAGGTTGCTGTGAACATCACACAGGATACTGTATGCGAGATTCTTGTTTATATATAAATCACGTGATGAGATTTTTTTAATCTTATCTTTTGGTTTGAAAGTGTAGTAGGTGAATTTTCTTTTCAAGGGGGAAAAGTGGGGTTGGTGATTTTATATTGTACAGTAGCAGTATATTGTAACGTAGGAGTACGAGACAAACGCCAGTCACGGCTTTTGGACACTTCCGGACACATCGTGCAGCCAGTTTGGTTGTCGTTTTGCATCTTTCAGCACACAAACACAACACATAGGAGATTGTTTACATAACGAGTAGGAGATTGGAGGTTTTCGAACAATTTCAAATTTCACCCGGACAGTAGGGGATTCATACACTGTTCAGTTTTCGTGAATTTCCAACAGCGACTTCACTGTCAACGTGTAGGACATCTCACATCTGCAGATCAACAGTCAGCAGATGCAGAGTTTTGCCCCCAACACCTCTCCGTCAAACAACCATAGTTAAAAAAAACAAAACATATTATACCTGTTTTAAACCTCCCCTGATCTCAGGACAACATACCAACATTGTCAGTGCAAAGCTGCTGCAGAATAATCATGCGTTTTACTGATTAATCACGATTTGGTTCTGACGAGTCAATGTATATGTGCGCACCCATGCTGCAATGCAGCAATCTCCAGATGGAGTACGTGGACATGTACATGGTCCACTGGCCCGTGACCATGAAGGCCGGGAGGTTCACGGCCCCCTTCACGCCGGAGGACTTCGAGCCGTTCGACATGCGTGGCGTGTGGGCGGCCATGGAGGAGTGCCACCGCCTGGGCCTCGCCAAGACCATCGGCGTCTGCAACTTCTCCTGCAAGAAGCTCGAGACCCTGCTCTCCTTCGCCACCATCCCGCCCGCAGTCAACCAGGTCAGTTGACACACTGGAAATGCCGGTTGAAATCAACTCATTGTGCAAAATGTGGCAAGCTCACCGCATTTCGGGAGCTGCAGGTTGAGATCAACCCCGTGTGGCAGCAGAGGAAGCTGAGGGAGTTCTGCAGGGAGAAGGGCATCCAGCTGTGCGCCTACTCGCCGCTGGGCGCCAAGGGCACGCACTGGGGCAGCGACTCGGTGATGGACTCCGGCGTCCTGCACGAGATCGCCAAGGCCAAGGGCAAAACCGTCGCCCAGGCACGTCATCTCGTCTCCATTTACAAGATCGATTCGAGATGCAATGCCTGAACTGGTCACTGAGTACTGGGTTTGATTGATTGATCTTTGGATGCAAACAGGTGTGCCTGAGGTGGGTGTACGAGCAAGGGGACTGCCTGATCGTGAAGAGCTTCGACGAGGCGCGGATGAAGGAGAACCTGGACATCGTGGACTGGGAGCTGACGGAGGAGGAGAGGCAGCGGATCAGCAAGATTCCCCAGCGGAAGATCAACCAGGGCCGCCGCTACATCTCCGAGAACGGGCCGTACAAGTCACTCGAGGAGCTCTGGGACGGCGAGATATGACGACGTTCGCCCTGCACATGCGTGGTTGATCGAGCGCCGTTCCTGCAAGCGACCGTCGTGGCGGCAACAGAATTCTGCTCTAGTTTCCAGTGTGTCGAGTTAAATAAGGAGGATTTCCGGTGTCATGGATACCGAATTGCCGAGCACCAGATTCTCACCAGCTGCAACAAACGAATACTAGATGCTGGATCGATATTGTACTACATGCTTGCGCCGCGAGGCAGAAGCACCGAGCTAGCAAGCACATCGCATGGAATTGAAACCGCCGCGAGTACACGCGCGCGCATGCACAAATTGGCTCGCTTCGCCGTCCCCATCGCCGGCCAGACTCTCCGGAATGACGGCATAGACGGATAGACCTACATCTACATGCGACCTCTTATGGTGTGTACTCATCTCACCTGGGCCAAAGCCCACACGCGTCCCGCGCCCACCAAGCCCTCGCCCCTAGCCGCCGCCACATCTCCTCTGCTCCAATCCGTCGACGCTCGCAAGTTTCTCCTCGCGGGGCGGCCCTCAAGATCGACGAGCAACCGGATCTTCTGCCTTCAGGTGGAAGGATCGTGCCCGTGCGTTGCTACGGGCAACAAACATATATTGCACAATGACGTTCCTTTAAATCTGCACAACATCATGCATGTGAAATACTAAAGTATTCAATTAAATTAAATGACGGGAAGCAAAGCAACAAAGCATTACATACAACAGAACACAACACATGGGGAAGCAAAGCAACAAAGCAACAGGCATTACATACAACACAACACATGTAAGGTAAGATTCGATAAATTGCAATAAAAATATTTTTATATGGAATTCGTTTTGAAGCAGTACTGAATTCATTTTTTGCTTTAGGTCGTAACTAATCTTTCTCCTTAGTGCTCATATTGAATCCAAGAACATGGTTACCTACACAACACAAAGACGTACTCATATTAGATGAGTTGCTCCAAAAATTGAATCGTAAACAAAAGACAAGTCCAAAACCAACTTTTGATCATTTTTCGGACAGTATTGCAACAATGATTTACGAGCGCATTCCTACATAACAATTCTGAATATACTATCATTGATCAAAATTCTCAAGTTTTTGTGGTACTACCCTAAAGGATTGATGCGGCAGCCCACCACGGTCATGGTGACACACACATGATCTCACCACAGCGATCCCATTCGAGTCGTTGGACTGGACGAAGCCATTGAAAGGCTAAAAGGTAGTGTAGGCAACTGCAGGTCGCTGAATCAATTTGACCACCGTCATATTAGTATTTTAGGCCTTTTTGCACAAATCGCTGAAAATAAAATGGCACAAAATCAAACAGGCAGTGAGCACAGTATTATCATAGAACAAATGAGGCTAACTTTGTCGAAACCACAAGAAATGAGAAAACTCAACTTCTCGACTTACAATGGCTGCACCAACTGGGTGTCTGGGTCCATCCAGGCACCCAACCCTGAATAAAGTTTAGCAGCAGTACAACAACCAGGCCAATTACATTTGCAATGACCATGAAAATGAGATGATTAAACAAGGATAAGTAAAAGGTTTCTAAACCAAACATCATGACTAAATTGGTGTCCTTACAGCTATTACACTAAAGATATGCTATGATGTACCTAAGCATGGCAAGATACAACTCATAGTAAAATCAGATATGAAGTATTCATCACAAACCAAGATGCCACTGACTCAGAGGCTCTATTGGCAGCCTCCAGCATTGCACAATGAATAGATGTTGTTGCTGAGGATGAGGGCATGAAATTATTGGATCATTTTGTTATCAACATGGAAATCTAGAGGCACAACTTATGTAGACTACAGCAGGCTTAGCGCTATAAGCCAACCGGCAAATATTATTAACTTCACTTTTTTAGTTTGTATTAATAACTCTATTGCCCCTACTCTGAATAGCCTCTCCAAATTAGAATAGTAGGAAGAATAGGCGTGTTATTGTTCAGGTAATCTGCATTTGCAAGGCATGCACAGGAGTAGCACATGTTACACACATTAGTTGCAGCCAATACTAACACCAAAACAGGGTATACTGATACCCCGGCATGACCCAATCAGAATAAAGAGTACACATGCACAGTCACAGTAATGACAACTCCTATAGTAGGATAGTGCTACTTTCATTGCATCATCTTCTAAAGTATGCGATATTCAAGTTAGTGTATCTACTCTAATCGGTATTACCAACAGAGGACCATTCACGAGAAGAGAGATAACAAGTGTTGTGCAAAGTACTAAAGAAACTGCAAAGTGCTCACCTGGTGCCTGGTGGTGACCTGACAGTGAGGACTTCCTAAGGATTATTTGCCAGATTGCTCTAGTGTCAAAACCACTCAATGATTATGTTATTTTGAAAATACTGAAATAATTTGCATGCTTCGTCATACTGAATAATTTGCATGGTTTGACATATTGATTATGGAAAACTGCAAATAACCTAATCCCATTGCATAGTTCGATGAGCTTACATTAAAGTTGTGTACTACACCGCAATACTGCCCTTTATACTTGGCACCTGCTGCATCTGCACATTAAACATTTAGCACTTAAAATAGAATACATTTTAATGTTTATTTAATGTTCACTGCCAAGATGATCAAGGCTTCCAAGCAGGGCACATAATCGACCAAAATAAGCCATGAGTACCATCCACCAAAATACCAAATAGCCGTAGCACCATCAACGCCATTGAATAAACTGATAGCTACATCAATCACATATGAAGTATGATTGAATTTCTAACTTAGTATTAGCATGATTGAGCCCATGACTCCATGAAAATGCAAGTTCTTATCAGCACTGAACTATACTAAAATATATTAGCCTAGCATCACCTCTTTCTCAAGGTGCTTTGTGCTCCCCTCCCAGGTTGCACATCCTCATTGATACCGCTTCTCACCTTAGCTTTTACAAATTCCTGGGAGGAATAGATTAGTCTCAAACTTTTCCAAAATGAAAACCAAAAATTTGAAGCCAAGCAATGTATTCCATTCATATGTAAAATGTAAAAAGCTGGGAAGGCAATGTATTCCAAAAACCAAGCAAACTCCATAATATGAGCTAAGTTATATAATATATTCGACATCTTTGAATCGTTAGTGCAAAATCTGAGAAAAAGTAATCTCCTAATCACAGCAAGGTGACCAATATTATCTGAGCATTCAGAAATCTGAATGACAGAATCGAACTTCAAATAACTGGAACACACCATGCTGTTGTTACTAAACCTTGGCCCCTAAACTACAATGTCAATTCCTATACATATAAAAAACATTGATAGTACACAACTTTTGCTCAGGTTCCATATGTCTGTCTGGCAACACTAACTGAACTTGTAGGCATATAGATGATAAAAAAAAATTGACGAGTTAAACTCATTAGTCATGTGTTTATTCTAACTATAAAAAGTTTTCTATTCGACACACATTAACAGTTCAGGAAAAGAAACTAAACATTCATTTAGAGGTAGAGATGTACTCTGAGGAAACATATGAGTTCAAGATATACCTGCTATTTGGGTATATGATCTGCATTTGTTTTTCATGTCAAATTTGCATTCAGCATCACATGTATAACATATGCCATATATTTACTTTAATTTTGATCATGTATATAGGATTCAGATGATATGATAACTGCACACCTACAAGGGATTCAAGGAGTCACCTGGCTGG
This sequence comes from Cenchrus fungigraminus, assembly GCA_036936925.1. Classification (NCBI taxonomy): domain Eukaryota; kingdom Viridiplantae; phylum Streptophyta; class Magnoliopsida; order Poales; family Poaceae; genus Cenchrus; species Cenchrus fungigraminus. Next base: position 90,212,296 of record CM072776.1, on the reverse strand, counting down.
CTGGCTCCCTTGTTTCTTCTGGTTCCACTCAGACTATGCTGAAAAAATTTCATATCCCAACACCAATAAGTTGTATATTAAGGAAATTGTGATGTGATTTTTAGAAATGATCATGCGTTTAGTATAGATCAATCACTCCCACCTGCAGGAACACATCAAAAGGATCATGGTAATGGTACAAAATCAAAGTGAACAGGCAAGAAGATTTATATACAGAGTCAGTTCACTTATACATATGACTGCACACCTATGAAATATTAGTGGATCATTTAAAATAAGTATTGCAGTTACGAACTTCAATGAAGTATATAATATTCGTTCGGCTACTCAATTGGATGTTGGAATGTAGTAATGACCACTTTTTTGGACTACCAGGCAAACAATGTAATATGTCTAAGGTTTGCTTACACTGGAAAGTTCAAGTTCAATCTCTAGCTCTGTCGGAAAAAAAAGACATCTATATTAGATATATCCAGGCCTTTCAATATGAACAGATAAATAGCATACCCTTCTGTAACCTGAATACAATTAAAAAACGGTTCTAAATGCAGTTTTTTGTTTCAGGCTTATAATGGTTCCTTTTCAGAGTTAGAAAGACAATTAAGAAATGAATATTAAGGGGGCACTAACTGAAAAACCTAAAAGAACAACTGTTTGGATATGGACTATCAAGAGTGCCGCAAATGATTTGAGAAAAACATTAAGCGCGTGATATACACAAACTGGCAAACAATGTTCTAGATAGAAACTAAAAAGGGCTCTCGAAAAAAAGAAGAAAAGAATAGAAATAACACTAACCGCTGCAAGAACCTTCTTCAAATTCCTCTGGAATATGAATTTGACTCTGGAACAGGGGTGGCTGTGGAGGAGCAACATAGGTTACTTGCAATTTGACCTCTTCCATCTTATTCCCTGCCTCCTTTCTTTCGAGAAAAAAAAAATCCCTACCTCCTTTGTAAACTGTGAAGCCAGCAGCACAACAATCAATGCCAAAGTTCTAATACAGTTGCACAAGTCAATTTAGATATTGTGCTAAAAAATATATGAAAAATTATAAATTAAGAAAAAAAATCCCAAAACTGATTAATCCCCCTGTATGTACTATTTCATCAGACTATTTTAAAACAATTAAGAAAGAAATATTACCATATCTGGTAATACCATCAGGTCTAACAACGCTGTGACATCCCTATCTTTGCACTCCATGTCAGGGGGCTCTCATTGTGCTTGCATTGTCACTGCAACATATCAAATAAACACAAAATTCTGGAGACATGAAGGAGCACGTTGGGAAATACATATTACCAAATCAAGTTAATCTTGTCAGAGAGGTGCCAGGCGGCAGCGACGAAACAGAGCTGGAGATAGGTGGAGCATGTTGGGGATCGCGAACGGAGAAAACGGGGCCTGTAGTGCCCTTGGCTCCGCCGCCACCTTGGCCCGATCGACCCCGCCGCGGCGCCTTCCTCCATCGCCGCCCTCACACCATTTCTGCCGCTGGCGTGGAGGGGCAGTTGTTTAGGGTCCGCACCGGCGTTGGGCGGCCGAGCCGTGGCGGCGGACGGAGGGCAGCGAAGGCACGGTGGGAGGAAGGGACATCTATGGCACCTGCTGCCACCACAGCGCCGTGGCCGCTGCGATCTCACAGGAGAAACGGGGCCGGGGAAAACAGATCGGCGGTGGCGCGGGGAGAGGAGAGAAGGAGGGGCGCGCGGCAGCGTCGGTGGGAGAGGAGGGGCGGGCGGCGGCGTCACGGGGAGAGGAGGAGGGGCGGGCGGCGGCGTCGTGTGGAGTGGAGGGCGAAGTCGCGGGGCGTTTTTTTTCGCGAAGGACGACGGGGAGGGGTGAAGGCGCGGGGCGAAGCGGATGCGCGGGCGGACGCAGGGGCGGACGCACGAGAGAGGTGAAGAAAGTACTAACCTATTTTTTTCTTCACTTCATACTTTTTAGGAGTAGAGATTACTTTCGTGATCCTCCTACTTCTTTTCTAATCTGAACTCTCTCGAAGAATGTTCCCCCCTTCTTTTCCCTGAATATCTCACCAGACCCGTCCCTTCTTCAGATAGGCTTGCTCGATCCTTCTTATTCTTCAGTCCTTTTAATGTCTAAATCTCTATTTATTTTCGTATAACATCAGATCCGCAATTCGGTTCGGAGGAGAGAGGATGATTCGCCGGCGTTTTGTGAATATCGTGGCGGAGAACTACAAGAGCGGCATGTATTCGCTGCACCGCCTGGATGTGTCGAAGCATCTGTTCTACCCTTCAACAGCCGAAGCTGTGGCGGCGTCGGCGGTTTACAGAAAGAGTGGTAACGGTGGTGGTAGGGCGTCACTGTCACTGATACCGAGATTGCAGCGGCTGCCTCCGCCTTGCATGAGCTTCGCACGGTCACCCTCGACTATGTGGGACACACCGGACGTGGGCTTCTTCGCGCTCGTGACCCCCCGCAACAGCGAGAGCAGGATCCTCTGCTCTAACTTGGAAGGGTACTCCCTCCTCTTTGATGCTGACTCGCTCTCTACCGTAGCGATGCCCAACATCAATGGTTACACTGGAGTCACCACCAGAACCATCTCCACCGGCAAGCCCGGCTCCATGGAAGATGACCTCTATGTCCTCCACAACGGTTTCAACGTCCTCAAATTTGGCTCCAAGGACAGATTGGTTCAAAGCCCCATGGGCTGGGAGTCTCTTCCACTTCCACCCTTTGACGACCCCATCTGTTCGCACACAGTGGTTGATGGTGGCAGCACCATCTGTGTTTCATCCTTCCATGATGGTTTCGGGACCTACTGTTTTGACATTGTGGAACGGGAATGGTGGCAAGCTGGCTATTGGGTGCTGCCATTTGTGGGTGGAGCTGAGTATGTCCCTGATTTGGAGCTCTGGCTGGGCTTCTCCCCCATCAGGCCCTATTATCTGTGTGCAACCAGGGACCTCTCTGCCATGGAGGACCTCATTGCCATGGAGAAACCACCGACTTTGCACACCCTTTTAGATCTGGACACACCTAAGAGCTGGTCTCCATTAAGGTTTAAGCTCCTCAACCTTGGTGGAGGCAGGTTTTTTGTTGCTATGGTGTTTGAAGAAGTGGGCGACTTGGAGGCAGTTCGCCCAGAGTTTGCTGTGCTCACTGGTGTTGAGCTGGTTACCAGTAGCAGCAGTGGTGATGATAAACTTGAAGGGCTCCAGATAGTCAGTCACAAGTCCGTCCGTTACATGTTTGTGGAAGACAAGTTCAAGTGGGAGCTTTGAGTCAGTTTTAGTTGTTGGCTGATTAAGGGCCTCCATCGTTATAACTTTTGTTCCTAGCATTAGATGCATTCACAGTTTAACTTGTAAGACTACTGGTTGAATTGAGGTCTGTTGCGCGTCTGGCACTTCTTTGTTTAACTCACTAGTTTTCCTTAATAAAGTAGGGATCTTTTCTCATTGTTGCTTTTCCTGTTCCGCAATCGTGAGATATTTGGAATCCTGAAAATCACATTTTTATTTCCCTTACCTTCAGAAGGTGTTATTTGGCAATGGGCTACAGGAGGTGGTAGAAATGTTCAGCTCTGTTAGTTTCAAGGTTCAAGCTAAGCTAGATGATCTGGGAATGGATAACTAGTATGAGTAAAATAGTTTGCTTAGGTTCATATGGGATTTTAATGACCACCATGTTTCATATAAAATGTTTGGAGGTTTGTTGTGCTATGCCAAAGCTTTAACACAAACAATGAAGGGAACGAAACAAATTGAAGACACGAAGGGTGATGAACGAAAGCTCAAACAGTGTAATTCTCAAAAGTCCACCCCTTTTACAAGTGTCGGTCGGCCTACTTTTATAGGGAGGCGAACGGACTTTTACATTCCGAAATTACCCTAGTGTGAAAAGGATAATTCTAGAATAATCCAAGCCTCCATCGTAAAATTATCTTTGTCCCGTGATTTGTGCCGCCGAACGCGCCGCAATTCCCGGGAAAAACACGTGCTTTTGTCGACCCCCTTTTAAGCACTGAAAATTTCCATCATAGCCCATCGGCATCATCATACAAAATTATATAAGAGCTCCCCACTAAGGGGTTCTCTCAACTCTCAGCGTGCCACGTCACCATCCACTATGTTTTCTCTCAACATGCAAGGTATCCACATCACCATCCACTAAAATCGTCAATTTATTTCTTCTATCGATTTTCTACGGCTAATAGCATCCACGTATGCAATGTGTTGTTTGCAGTAGAATGTTGCGATTCAATCACTAAGTTTTTACTTTAAAGTTTTATCTTTAAAATTTATTGAAATTACCGCAGCAACGGGCGGAGTATCAGCTAGTGACAAACTGATTCCTACACACTGATAAAACAAAAACACAATAATTGGTTCTTAAAACATCTGTGTGACCATCGAAACTCACAAAGCTGCCCTTTATGCACTTGCGTTTCGTTGAATGGCTTTCGCTTGATAAAAGAAAGGATAAAAAACGCAATGCTGAAACAGAACTCAAGAGGCCACTTGCTGCGAGCGAAAGGGTTACTATTAATCCTATTTGGCTTGATTTGATGGACGAAACCACCCAAGTCAATCTTTCACGTGTGAACTTTCGATTGGTAAGTGAGGATAGATAAAAATGTGCTAGTGGAGTCCAGCCAAAGCACCGATCGAGACCCACATGTGCAATCCTTTACTAAGCATGTTAAAACGCCATGAGTTAATGCGAAATGACTGGTGCCAATTCTTTCGAACGAGAGCTGGCATAAAAAACTTGTGGGAACATATTTGCAAATCCAGACTTCGATGAAACAGATTGGTCCTGGAGCCGTCGCATGAAATCAATACCAAAGAAGATAAAAAGCTTATTCGAAAAATCGATTTCGGATCCCAACAAGGTTGACAGTCTTCTTCCCAATTATAGATCAAGGTGTGCCCTCGTCAATATGCTAACAAGCGTTTGCCTTCTCATAACCCTTAGGAATCATCATTTCGGATTTAAGCTTATAAAAAGATATTTACCACTGTTAGTATAAGAGATGATGATGTAATAACATGAATAAATAATATTTAAATCTGGTTGTGATGGACGTGATAAATTCTAAATAGAGCCAACATGTCTAAAATTTGATTTTCATTCAAATCAAAAACAACACCAGATGATGTCATCGTGCATGCCAAATACTGAGTCAAACACCTCAAACCTGATGGCCTGTCGAAACGGCAACATATTAAATTTAAATCAAAGTTTTAAACCAAAAATCAACTCGAACACCTGTATAAACTTGTGTTAAGCACATTCAAATCCAAACATGTGGCATGATCTGAATCAAGTCGAATGCCTCAAAACCTGTTGCCTACCGGATGAGATCGATATGGTAATGAATCGAGTTGAACCTCTCAAAAACTCATCACATTCAAATCTTAGATGGAAGATTTGGGTCTCACAGGACGTAAACGCGACACGAAGCTTCACAGCCTCGTTGCCACCATAGCCAATGTGAATTTGAGGGATAGGAGCGTGGCACAGAGATGAAGGGTGGGTCTACGTCTCTTCCACTCAATTTGAGCTTCTAGAATGTTGAGCGTGTCGTGTTATATGCTCGCAGTGGATAGGGCGGTGACGGCGAGGGTGAGGCCAGGTGAGGAACGGAACCCACAAGCTCATCAATTATGTTATCATTATCAATGTAAATAGTTGGGAAGTTAGTTTTGGTATTTCAAGGTTCACATTTTTTGTTATGCAACTAGTCATGCTTAAATACATACTGATAGCTATGAATTTAGAATTTTAGATGTGTCAAAATGACCTCGGCCACTCAGTCATTGTTGGCAAGAGAAGGATGGGATCCCCTGCGTACGTGCGAGAAATCGATGGCAAAACCCTCCTTGGGAGACCGCATAGGCGGCGTGCAGTCGTGCATAGCGTCGCAAAACCGCTGAAATCTACGGGTCGGGTCTGCACCTCTTTCAAATTATAGTTAGTTTTAGTATTTCAAGGTTCACAATTTTTGCTATGCACTAGTTATGCTTAAATGCATACTTTTTTTTCGAAAACACAGGAGAGCTGCGCTTCTTTGTATTAGAGAGAGAACTTAAATGCATACTGATAACTATGAATTTAGATTTGTCAAAACGACATCGACCACTCGGTCGTTGCTATCAAGAGGAGGTTGGGATCCCTGCGTATGTGTGAGAGATCGATGGCAAAGCCCCTCAACATGCAGGAGAGGCTAGGATCCCTGCGTCTGCGTACATGTGAGAGATCGATGGCAAAGCCCCTCAGCAGGAGACCACACAGGTGTGCAGAGCGTCGCAAAACTGCGGGCCTGCACCTCATGTCACGAGTCATGAATAGTCGTCCACTGATAGAATTAGTCGACGTGCAGGTGTAGAGTGCGTAGCAGATTCGGCTCGACCCACTATACCCACAAGCTAGCACCCCACCAACCACCAGGTCTAGGTTTATCGGAGTCTAAAACATGACTAACTCAACCCAAAAGACTAGCTGATTGTATTGTGCTATCACATCATCAATTTCTGGTGTGGGACAAAACTTAACCATCTCCCCCGTCACACATTAGGTCCAACTCTTCCATCACTTACAACCCCTGCGATCTCCCAAAGACATTATTCCTGTCCTCAAGTACAACTCTCCAACCAAAACACAACTCGTGTGACCCTCTGGTGACGTTTACAAGCATCTCTGTCACCATGTGACCCCAAAGATATTTCAGGTTTGCCGGTACCTTGTCAGAGTACGCAGCAGAATCCGATCCGGCCCGCTATGCCCATGAGTTGGTGCTCCATAACAGCAAGACATTGAGCCTAACTAAACAAAAAAAACTAATGTGACGGGTAGGACTGCCCCACTTTTTTGTGTTGTGATCCTGTGCATCAGCAATTTGTGTGGGAGTGAGACTAAACCTAACAGGAGGGCCGCTGAACGCCCCTACCCCATGGATGCCCCCCACCCCACAAATTTCATCCATAGGTCAAGAGGAGGAGGAAGATGAGCCCACAAGGTATTGGTTCCGAATCCGCCCCTGGCTCGGCAGCCAACAAGCCGGATGCTTGCAGGATCAGATGTTTTTGTACGTGTTGCATTCTTGCAATGCTTGCTTACGTTGGTCCAACCAGGAAAACAACATCAAAATCTGCGAAAACAAAAGCAAGTTTGCAAAGGCATCATTGCGTGCCGCCATCTGAGCTTTACGGAACTGCTACCACATCGGACATCGCCGAGCATCACACCGAGCTTGCACACTCTAGCTAGATGCTTGGTAGGGCGGTGTCTAGGGAATATTTGCTTTCTTTCTAGCTTGGTCAAACAACGTCATCAATCTTATCAGAGCAGCATCATTTTCGGCTAGTGTTTTTTTACAGAGCATTCAGCTCCGGATGAAATGGATTGTTCTGGCGCTGAATGGCGTAGCCGTGCGGTAAAAGCTGTACTACACGTGAAGAACACAGGCCAGGGGTAAAGGCGTTTTTTGGTTCCTTTTGCAAAAGGAAGGCCATCCTGCTGTTGCAATGCCCACTTTTGCAGGGACGCACTGATGCCAATCCGACGAGTAGTAGCAAGCAACCCGGTCCAGTGCCGCATCGGAGGCCCACGTATTCATCCGTTTTTTGTTCTAGGCTTCTTGTGCAAACTTGTCAATTCGTCATGTTTTTTTGAACTTATTATATCTTCCTTAACCTAGTACTGGTACTTTTAACAAAGCTTTAGATTATTCTCTGAGCTTTGCAGTAAAGCGAGGCATGCCACCATTTTCATATAGCAAAAGTTTAGATTATTATTCTCAGGAAATCTACTGGATTTTCCCCCTCGAGAACAAATGCAAATTGACCATAATAATCGATTTGCACTTTTGGAAATTAATCAATCTACTAACAAATATTAAATCCTTAAAGTAAAGGAACTATTTCGTATATCATATGAGTGCGTAATACATTACAAATAGTAAATCGTGCGACTTGGTTTCAATTTGCTAGGTTATATTGTTGTAAAACGTGCCTAACAAATTTGAGTTTTCGACTCAACACATATGCTTAATCTTTGTTGTTCTCAAGGGATATGATGTCGGACTGGTTCATATACTATATATGCTTAGAAAGAAAAGCTGGTAAATCTCAAGAGAAAAGTGGCTATAAATAATATACTTTCTTCATTATTTATATAAAAAAATCGTGGAACGACTTGGGAGAGCGGTCAATGTCTTCTGTATCCGTGTGTGTTGTTTAGTGCTCGCGTCACCGAAATCCTCGAGCATATAGAGTGAGGGATAGGCAATAGTTGAGCTGCGATGGTTTAGGGAAGCAAATTAAGGGCAATGGCGGCGGCTGCAGGCAAGGATGATGGCATGATGCCACATCAACGTGTAGAAAGCAGCAACGAACCCGGCCGGCGGGCGATGGAAGCTTGAGGAAAGACACTGTCTTTGCCCTTGCTTTCTTCAGTTTCCTGTGCATGATTACAAGTTGGAGTGGAATCTCATGGACACTTCACAAGAGCACCACAGGAAAGTAGAGGAAGAACTTATGGGAGATTGACGCTAGCTACAGGCGGTACAGAGCATTGCTACGTACGACACGAGATGACAACAACAAGGGCCTACGAATCTACGTGACTACGTACACAGAAACTCGATCGATCCGTGCTGTGCTGTGCATGCGCCGTGCGTGGAGCTAGCAGCTAGATGCCCGCGGCCCCTACGCCTCCACCCCTCATGGGGTCGCATGCCACCGCGGGCCCGCCGTGGCCGTGGCCCTCGCCGGCGACCACGGCCAAGGACATGGCGACGAGCGACCGCTGCCGGCACGCGTGGCAGGTGACCTGCGCGAGCAGCCGCGCGGCGTGGTCCCGCAGCGCGCACGCCTTCTCGAGGTCCGACCGCGCCCGCTGCCGCGCGCGCCGGGCCTCCTCCAGCGCGCGCTCCGCCGCCGCGGCCTCCTCGCGCGCCCGCTCCCGCGCCGCGTCCGCCGCCGCCTTCTCGTCCACCGCGCGCCTAAGCTCCTCGGCGTCCTCCTCCTCCTCCTCCTCCTCCTCGCCGATGGCAGCGGCACCGGCGCCGCCGCCGTTGATGACGGGGCCGATGGAGAGCTGCAGCTTCGTTGTCGCCGCCGCCGCGTGCGGTCGTTGTTCGTGGCCGGACGCGGTAGTTGTGCTGGTGATCGTGGAGAAAGAGGCGGCTGTCGTCGTGGCCGTTAGATAAGCCGCCGCTGTGGAGGCCGGGAGCAGCTGGAGCTCCGGCGGCGGTGGCGCCACCGCGGGCGGGTGCCGTGGAACGGCGGGACGGATGACCCGGAGCGTCGTCGTCGGCACGGGCACCACCTCGCCGCGCATCCGCCCGGAGTTGCACGCGTCCTGGTGCTCGATGAAGCTCTCCACCCTGCACAACACATTCCAACCACATCACTAACCACCATAATAATCTGCAGGGCAAGCTACCGCTAGTCACTCGAGACCGTCGCTGTCGCGAGGGAGGCCGGGATCGCGCGCCCACATGCGTGCGAGATGGCGAAACCCCCCTTGCTCCGCGAGACTGGAACGAAACAGACCACACGGGCGGCGCGCGTGCATGGTTGGCCGATCCCCCCCTGGCCGGTGGGCGGTCGCGCGAGCGGCCGAAAGCTACGCGTCGATCACGGCTATGTAGCGAGACCGCCCGTACCGGTGAGCGCGGATCCAGCAATCTATCGAGCTTCGCGGCAACATAATTGGGTTGGGCTCGAAGCATCAACTTCGGTTCAGGGGACCGACAGCTACAACACAAGGCTCGTTTTCTGCATTATTCATCCATCAGTTGATGTCGATAAATGCCATATATATACACATCAACAAGTGAAGCAAATGATCGATCATCAGCATAATAATTATATTCAAGGACCACTACAAAACCTAAGTGGATATGCAGCCATTAGCCATTTAGCTGATGATGGGAACATCTGGAAGGAGAAGGATACATGGAGATCGATGGAGACATCGATCAGGAGGCATGTATGTATGCACGAGATCGATCGAGATGGAAAAAGGAAGCATGCATATATGCATGTCCGGTAGCACACACATCGATGCGGTGGTGAGTGACAAGGGAGTGTGGCTGCCATGCCAATTATTAAAGGAGCTAGGGCCATGCCATGCCCCGGCCGGCGTTGGAGGAAAAGGCGCGCGGTGGGGGGAGCACATGGGCATGGTGTGTGTGGTAGTGCGTGTGTGTGTGTGGCTGCGGCTGGAGTAGTGGCGCCCTGTACTTTGGTGGATCAGGCCAGGGGGTCCGAGGAATGGAGCAGCTTGTCTCTACCTATAGCTAGAGATCAGCGAGCCTGTCACGACCACGACCACTAGCTACCGGCCGGCTCCATCTGGTCAGCACACCCCAAGCAACCCGATCACAAGCTCACATGCACAATTCACCTGATCGTGGTCACAGTTTAGTTTCTTCTAGCTACTACTGCCCCCACATGCCAAGTTTTATTGGTGTTCGGCCAATTTTGGGTGTCAACATTCTTTTTGAACAAGTAGCTAGCGACAGTATATTTTGTGCTAAGGAAAACTATGCAATCAGCTTATACAGGTGCATGCTGGATATTTGAATGTCAGATTCCGTCAAGGGATTTCGTCGAGCAGCTAGCTGCTAGCACGTAATACTACAACGTGGGGGGGAGAGAAAGATATCGAAACGCGTGCGGCGAGACAGTGTTTGTGGCCGATGCGCCGTCGCTGTCGCGCCCGTCGCGTTGGAACTTTCGGTCCTACCGCAACCCGCCACCGAAACGCGATCGATGTGATCATATCTAATCCCGGTGCACTGTGCCACGCACACCGTACCCCTCCTCCCTCGATCTGCTTCAATTCTTTGCGTCCCCAACCTTTTTTCTCCTCATCTCTCGCGCAAAAAGGATGGTGTTTTTTTTTCTCTTCGTCAGTGGATACTTAGATACTATGGAACCCACTCCATCGTCATCAGCTCACTCCTCCTACTCGCTATCTTAGCTAGCCACCTCCGGATCGACAGACAGATAGATATCATCATCAGATCACCACCACCACCATGCAGCGCCAAACGCAAGCAAAGCGTAGCTATCCCCCACACAAACCCGTGCCCGTACGAATGATTACTGACGAAGTGACGATGCTACTATATCGGTGGTCAGCTCGCTTGCTAATAAACCACCGGATCAAACCCTAATTAATTGGTGTCTGCTGCTGTTCATGTCATGTACATGTGCGCATCCACCACTACTGGCACTGGCAGGCAAGCACACCACCCAGGCCCTACTCGCGCTAGCCGGCTGGCACCATAGCTTTTGTCTCATCTCCATGCAAGCCTGTCCATCCCGGTCGCTCCCACCGCCGGATACAAACCGGGCTGGGCCACCGGTGCCCGGCCGGCCGGGGCTCGCTCCGCCGGCACGATCGATCGCGCGCGCGTGCGTGCGTTCGTGCGCGCGCATCGCACATGCTCACACGTATGTACGTAGAAGAAGAAGAAGCAAGATCAAGAAGGAATGAAGGATCGATGGTTGAGGTTACCGGGAGAAGACGCGGCCGCAGTCGCAGGAGTGGCCGCGTGTGCCGCAGGTCTTGAGGTGGGCCTTGTAGTCGGACTGGACGGCGTAGCCCTTGGCGCAGCGGGCGCAGACCCACTGCCGCCGCCCGCCGTGCTTGCGCCGGAAGTGCTTCTTGATGCCCACCAGGTCGCCCAGCGCGTGGGCCGGGTCGTGGTGGAGGCAGCTCGGCTCGGGGCACACGAACACGCGCTTCCGGGGTGTCGTCGCCGCCGCCGCGCCGCCGCCGGTGGCGCTGCTGTTACCACCAGCACCTCCGGCGCCGCCGCCGTCCTCGCCGCCTCCGCCGGGCGGCGCCCGCTTCACGAGCCGCCATGGCACCTTGTGCCGCCGCCGGTGCATCTGCAGGTTCTGCTCCCGCTGGAACCCCTGCCCGCAGATCTCGCACACGTACCGGTCCGACTCCAGCAGCGTCCGCGGCGACAGCGCCACCACCTCCGCATCGGGGTCTGCATGCACGCGGCACATCGTCCATCTCGTCATCTTTCTAGCAGTAAACTTTCTAAGCTGCTTAACGTAGTACATATATAGATGGTCCAAGCACAGCCGGCCGGTGCACACATTATTAAGCAGCAAAGTGCTGATACGATACATGCAACGACTGTGTGTAGTGCAAGATCATCAACGACGACGAACTCGATCGATCGTATTATTACATACCCGGTGTGCCGGGCGGCCGCCTCTTGCGCTTGGCGGGGGACGGCTGCTGGTCGGTGAGGCAGGAGGAGGAGGGAGGAGCCGCCGCGGGCTGCCGGGACGCCGACGGGGAGGACGAGGAGGTGGACGAGGAGCCCAACATTTGGTGGTGGCTCTTGACCAGTAGTGCCATAAGCGTTAGGGAGTTGCTTCTTTTTAAGGGCAGGCCGGCCGGGCAGGGGCTACTAGCGGCTAGCTCAATGCCCTCGCCAAGCAAGCTGCTACTACTAGTAGAGCACTTGGGGTGCTCTTGGCCCCTTTCCCTCTTCTCTTTTTGCTCCTTAGTGGGATAGAGGTGCCAAGGGAGGCTTTATGGGGTGGAAAGCTCAAGGTGCATATAACGTTGTGTTTGTGTGGAAAGGCTTTGTGGGCATGGGGGGATCATATATAGCTAGCTAAGCTACCTTAGGGATGAGAGAGAGATAGAGGGGGTGGTGAAAGAGAGAAAGAAAGGGCTTTGTCTATATCTCTTTGCTTTTGTGCCCTGCATCGGTGTGTGGGTGTGCCCCCGGCCCCCTTTTTTGAAGGGGGAATGTGTCTCATATACTCATTGGATGGGCAGCTTTTATCAAGCCTTTGTTTGTTATTAGTTTTGATTAAGATCATATCGATGCGATCATGGGACAGACTATTCTCCCAATCTCGTCACACACCTATGTTGCTTATGGTGGTTAGCTTAATCAGCACATATCCTCCTGCATGCATGTGTCTGTCATAACTGCTCCCCTACTAGAAGAGACCATTTTGCTCTGCCCTTTCCGATTTCCTTCTCTTTTCTTGGGACTTGGCCAGACATGAGTTAGGCAGCTGTGAGATGGAAACTTCAGGAAATTCATGCTTGCATGCAAGTCTTTATTTAGTGCCATGTACATACAAATACTGAAAATCTAGTAGTGTGTTAGAAATAATAGTATATACAAAAATATATACAAGGAAATTTGTAGTACACACCCACCGTACCCATTGATTGATTTGACCAAGCAAAATGATCGAAAGCTAGCTAATTTTCCCAGTCACATATAATAAACTATTCAAACGAACAGCTCAGCCTTATGACTTGCAGTGATTGCTTTGCTGAAAAAACCATGGCACTATATATATACTAGTGAGAAATGGGAGCGAGAGGGTGATGGGAGGAAGATTCTTCACACATGCATGCGATCATTTCGCCCAAGTGCCGGATCCTTGTGGGAGCTTTGTTGATCCTAATATAACTCCTTTTTCTCTTCACGACTAAACTGAGGCACCATGCGATGGCATTGACATCTTTCTGCTCCATCGCACAACCGGAGTTTTTTTATCTGCCGATCTCTTGGCTTTTTCCTCCATCACACTTTCGACTTTCTGCTAAGATGGCTGCATGTGTAGCTCATTAATTAATCAAACAATTTTAGGGTAAGTTGCTCTCACATGTCTTTTCTAATCGATCCGGCAAGCTGGGTCTTTACAATATTCATAAGCAGATGCCCTTTTGGCGAAGCTGTGTATAGTACACATAGATTCGGAGAGGGAGAAAAGCGAGCTTCTTTTCCCGCGGGGAACTAAACCATGGGGCGCCGGCGAACAGTCCATCTTCTTTTGAGCAGAATTTTACATGCTTTTGGACTTTCAACTGATCCCTTCCATCACAAAAGATTGACGTTTTGGACACCATTGAGACTCCCTCAAAACACAAGTTTTTTTTTTGAAGGGGCTCAAAACTACACAACTGAATTTCCTTGTTTTTTCGCAGCAAAGGATCGTGATCCACAGACATAGAAACCATGTCCCCCGACCCCGCTCCGCCCCACCCCCGCCGCGCGGCGTCGCCAGCTCCGGCGGCGCCCTTCCAGCTCCTCCGCCGCGCCCAGTCCGCCTCCCCCACCTCCTCCGCGCCGCGCTCCACCCCTTCCCCCCAACCCTGCCCGCCCAACCCCAACCCTAGCGCCCTGGATCTAGATTGGGCCAGCGCCTGGCTAGACTCCCCGCCTCTGCCGCCGCCCGGTTCCCGGCCGGTGGACCCGCTCGAGGTCTTCGTCGTGCCCGCCACGCCGGACTCCGCGTGGAATCCGCCCACCCCCCACCTCGCCTCCGCCCGTCGCGTCAACGCCCCGTCACCCCTCAAGTCGCCAGCTCAGATCCGCCATTATTGTGCCTCCAGGGAGCACCTACCACGCCGTCCGCCCCTCCCACCGCTTCAATGCCCGACGGGATGGGCCTCTGCGCCGCGCCGCGGCTTCGACTCCTGTGCAACCGCGTCAGCCTCCGCAGCGCTCCGCCCCAGCCGCCTGCGAGCCGGGCTGGACCCGTGCCCGTGAGCGCAAATGGAGAAGGAAGGACCGGACCGAAGCCGGAGCACCAAATCCTGTTGGAGATTCGCATTCAACACCACCTGCGGCGGCCGGACGACAGCATTCACGACGCCCTCCACCGGCAATGCCGGATTCAATGCAACTGCGCTCTCCAAAGACGCCTTCCTCCGGAAGACCCAGGGGAGGTGCTTCCGGTGCCTCGCCCGGGACCACCGCGCCAGCGACTGCAGAGACCCCATCCGCTGCCTTCTCTGCTTCCGTTCCGGCCACAAACAAAGCCGCTATCGCCCGAGTCGTCCTCAACCTCAGCATTACCGTCCTGCTTCGCATCCCGACAGGCGCGGTCCTCCCCCTCACCCCGACACGCGGTGGGCTCATCGCGCTCCCCCCCCGCCAACTGCCGCCGCACCAAGCAGCAATGTCGCGCTCGACCACGACAAAGGGGACCCAGGTGGGGGACCCTGCGCTCTGCCCGGCTGAGGATCACCTCCACATCCCCACTTCCTTTGAGGTGGAACGCGAGCTGCGCGATTGGGAGGGATGCGCGCTGGTCACCTGGGCCATGCGTATCCCGCCCAGTACGATGGCAAGGAACCTGGAGGACGCCATCGTCCAGCAGTTCAGGCTATAGCCCAGTGACGTCAGCGTCACCCGTCACCGCCCGGAGGCGTTCCTCATCCGCTTCCAGCACCGGCGCCACTGCGAGGAGCTGAACGCCCGAGGAAAGTTCCAGTACCGCGACGCCGACGTCTGCGTTCGCCAGTGGAGGAGCCTGACTGGCGCTCTCGCCGCCACCCTCTTCTATCGGGTGCGCATCGTCCTGGATGGAGTGCCCCGCCACGCCTGGCTGCCGGACATCGTCGAACGCTTGGTGGGGCGCACCTGCGCGCTGCAATGCATCGACACCAACCTCCTCCATCCGACGGACATCCGCGGCATCGAGCTCTGGGCTTGGACCGGTAACCCGAGTAGGATCCCAAAGGTGATGTGGCTTACCTTTACCACGGGCTCCATGGATGGCTCCTCCTCCTCGTGGCAAGTCTCCGAGACTCCTCCGGCACGCTGGCAGCTCGGCATCCGCCACCGCGTCTGCGTGCACCTGTGGGAGATCCACAACTACGCCAACATCGCCTCTGATCCCCATGATCCAGACATCGCCATTGGTGAGCCAGAGAAGCGTCGACTTCCCTGGTTCTGGGGCGTACCAGACAGCGAGCCCGCTCCGACGCCTGCGTTCCCCCCGTTCCAGGCGCCCCCTCCGCGGGTGCCAGAGCGCAGGGACGAGCGCGCTGAGGAGGACCGCCGCGACCGTGAGCGAAGGGACCGTGCTGAAGCTGAACAGCGAGCTCGCGACGAGGCTGACCGCCGGTGCTACGACAACGACCACCCGGACTTCCACGTCACGTTCCGCAAGCATCACGACAACCACGACGACGACGCCGCCCACTGGCCCCGCCAGCACCGCGGTGACCACGGCCGCACCGACAAGTCCCAGGGACCCCACCGTGATGAAGGACGTCGCGCCCGCTCCCGCTCTCCACGCAGGCACGGCGCGGGCCGCGACAAGGGCGGCCGCAGACGGGCGATCTCTCCTACTGATAGCCCCCTCCAGAAGCGCTCCGGCTCCCGCCAAGCACGACGCTCCCGCTCCCGCTCCCCGCGGCGCTGGGAGACAGGCGGCCGTTCACGCTCGCGCTCCCTGCGGCGCTGGGACACAGGCGGCCGATCCACCTCGCCGCGGCACCAAACGGAGTGCCGGCGCCAGCAGGACCTCCTCCTCATGTTCCAGCTCAAGGTCGCGACTATGGAGGAGGCCTCCAGCAAGATCTTCAACCTGCAGGCCCACAAACAGCAGGCTACGCCGCGCTCGCCGCTGCAACTCTTCAACAGCTTCGCTCAACTGCTGGAGGAACAGGGGGTTGACGACCGCATCAGCTCCCCCGACACCCCCGCTCTCGAGGTACAACCTGCACATGTTCATCCCCCCATCCCTGTCAGCGACGTCTTCAACAGATTAAAGAATGACTTGCCGCCCACTTGTTCCCCATCCATTCAGGAGGTGGACGCGGCGCTGTCCAATTTCTTCGAGGATATGGTCCAGCTGAGCAAGGAGGCTCCACTGCAGCAGCTTAAGCCGACCCAGCAAGAATTACAGTTGGAAGTTGCCCCTCAGTCTCATGCATAGGTCTGCTCACCTGATATTGCTACTGCTGACGGCACCCCACACTTTGGCATCGCTGATCTCTTTGCCTCCCCGGAACAGGGCCTGCTCCAACACGCATCAGCAGCATCGCTAAAGCGCGGACGTCGCGTCAAGAAGCCGGTGACCACGGCTGCCGGCCTTCGGCGCAGCAAGAGGCAGCCAGCCAGCAGACTCAAGCACCTGACGGCGGAACAGCGGGCCAACATCGTCCTCTGCCGCCGCCTTGGCTACATCAAGGACGACCATTCGCTCGCCGAGCAAGCCATCCAGGAGTTCGTCGCCTCCTTCAAGGGCCCCATGCCGCAGTTCATCGTAGCTGCCCTGACGGCCCTCTTTCGCATGGACGACGACGACATTTGCAATGCGACGGCGGCCCTGATCAGGATGGGTGGACCGGACGTGGCCGGCGAGGCTGACGCCGCCGCTTAGGTGGACTTGTTCCCAGTTCCGCGTTTCTCCGTTTCTTATTATGTATCGGTCAAGAACACTGCTACGTGTCGTGGCTGGGTGCAGCCCTCTGCGTAGGGCTTTCAGCGGCACCCCGCGCCTGTCAACGTTGACCTCTGCTTGTTGTTGTGTTGTGCTCCGGCGTCTGACGCCAAGTGCCCGCTTGCATCCTGCTGCCCACCAAGCTGCTTTCATCCGCGTCTTGCTTGTTCCCCCCAATGGCTAATCACAACTTAGACATTTTATGCTGGAACGTGAGAGGACTAAACGCGGAAGCAAGACGCTCAACCGTTCACGAAACACTCGCTTCCTCCTCTTGTCACATCGTCTGTCTACAGGAGACAAAATTGCAGCTCATCGACGCAAACTTAGTCCTCTACCTCGGCAACCGCAGGCTGCCCAAGTTCGAGTTCTTGCCGGCTAGGGGCCCGTCGGGCAAGCGTGGAGGAGTCCTGCTAATGTGGAACGATGATCTCCTCGCCGCTCAGCATATCCAAGTGCGTCCCTACTCCATCACGGCCATGTTGACACTAAAAGAATCCGGTTTGTCCTTCCTGCTGACCACCGTGTATGGCCCGTCTAGGGCAAACGAAAAAGCCGATTTCCTAGCAGAAATACGCAGCATCAAACCGCCGCCCAATACCAAGTGGCTTATCCTAGGCGATTTCAACCTCATTTACAGAGCGCAAGACAAAAATAACACAAACTTAAATCTGCGCCGCATGCGTAAATTCCGCTCCACTATCAACTCCTGCAACTTGAAGGAGGTCCACTTGCAAAACAGGAAATTCACCTGGAGCAACGAGAGAAGGAACCCGACCTTGGTGCGACTTGACCGGGTGTTCTGCAATGAAGCCTAGGACTTAGCCTTCCCCACTCATATCCTTCAAGCACTGTCCACCTCGCTGTCAGATCACTGCCCGCTCCTCTTATCCAATCAAGAGGGCCCCCGGAGACCTCGGCCGTTTCGTTTTGAGAACTTCTGGACGTCCATGCCTGGTTTCTTACTAGTCGTCCAACAGGCCTGGGCGACTCCGAACACACACACAAACCCGGTCCATCAGCTAAATTTTCGATTGGTGGCTACGGCAAAGGCCCTGAGAAGTTGGAGCAAAACTATCTTCTTTGAAGCACAACTACATTTCCATATGGCCCAGTCGGTCATCCTGTAGTTAGACATCGCGCAAGAATCTAGAGCACTAACCGATGACGAATACATCCTAAGGGATAAACTCAAAAAGCGTGTCTTGGGGCTAGCGGTTCTCGAACGTCTCCGTAAGCGACAATGCTCCCGCATCACTCACCTGAAGCTGGGGGACGCCAACACTAGGTTCTTCCACCTTAAGGTTAACTCGAGACGACGTAAGAACTTCATCTCAAAGCTCAAAGCTGGCACTGGTTGGGCAACCACCCACGAGGACAAGGCTGCTATCGCTCAGTCGCACTTCGAGAATGCCCTAGGGCCGCCGCCTGATCGCGACCTCGACTTCAATTGGGACATCCTCCAGCGGCCGCCTATCGACTTGACTGTTCTTGACGCAGACTTCACTGAGGAGGAGGTCAAGCGAGCTCTCAGGGACATGCCAAAGGACAAAGCTCCGGGCCCAGACGGGTTCACCATTAATTTCTTCGTGAAATGTTGGGGGACGATCAAAGGAGAACTCATGAGTCTAATTCACTCCTTCCACAGCCAAAGGCACAATTTTTTCGACATCCTAAACACGGCAAATCTAATCCTCATTCCCAAGAAGGAGGGAGGTGACACGGTCAACGACTTCCGTCCCATTAGCCTCATTCATGCCGTAGCAAAGATAATTGCTAAACTGCTGGCCCTTTGACTGCAACCTTTCATGAACCGGCTTGTTTCCAACAGTTAAAGCGCATTCATCAAGGGCAGGGCCATTCACGACAACTTCATGTACGTTCGCAACCTTGCTAGACGCTTCCACACCTCGCGAACTCCAACGTTACTTTTCAAGCTTGACATTTCGAAAGCCTTCAATTCGGTTCGTTAGGACTACTTATTGGACCTTCTACGCCGTCGGGGATTTCCCCCGAGATGGAGAAGTTGGGTTTCCACCTTGTTATCTACAGCTTCCTCCAAGGTCGTCCTCAATGGAGTCCCCGGGGAGGACATTCAACATGGACGAGGGCTAAGACAAGGCGACCCCTTGTCCCCACTTCTGTTTGTCCTAGCAATCGACCCCCTTCAGGACCTTTTACAAATTGCAACTGTTAACAAGGTCCTCTCCTAGCTCCGTGGCAAATACGCCCGCCTGCGTCTGTCCCTTTATGCTGATGATGCTGTCATCTTTCTTAAACCGACGAAGACAGACATCTCCAATCTCAACGAGCTGCTTGATAACTTCGGCCATGCCACGGGCTTAGTTACCAATGTGCGGAAGAGCTCGGTCTCCCCGATTCGTTGTGCCGGACTTGACTTGGCAACAATCCTTGCACCTTTTCCAGCTTCGCGAGCAGCGTTCCCGATAAAATACTTGGGCTTGCCCTTATCACTCGGGAGGCTAAAGAGGGTGGACTTTCAACCCCTTTCGGACAAGGCCAATTCAAGGCTGGCAAACTGGCTGGGAAAATTCTTCACTCCAGCGGGAAGGAAAACACTTGTCCAATCAGTCCTCTCTTCTCAGCCGGTCTACTACCTATCCGCGCTAAACGCCCCTGCAGAAGACATTGAGGAGATCGACAGGCGGCGAAAGAGGTTTCTCTGGATGGGCACCGACCAAATTGCGGGTGGAAAATGCAAGGTCGCCTGGCCGAAGGTCTGTCGGCCCACGCGGCTAGGTGTCCTGGGGATTCTTGACCTCAAGAAATTTGCGTGCGCTCTACGTCTTCGCTGGTTGTGGCATGAATGGACGGCCCCGGAAAAACCGTGGGTTGGCATGCGCATCCCATGCACAGAAGAAGACCGTCGACTTTTCGCGGAGTCCACCACAATCACAATTGGCAACGGCGAAACAGCCGGTTTTTGGGAATCCAGCTGGCTGCTGGGCGATTCGCCGAAGAGGATGGCACCGTCCATCTACGCCATTTCTAAGAGGAGATCTCGGACGGTGGCAAATGCACTTCTGAACGATGCTTGGATCCGCGACATCGATATTCTACAGATTCGGTCGGCAACACAGTTACGCGAGTTTACCATCCTTTGGGAGCGCCTACGGGATATGCAACTAAACCCCGATGTGCCGGACTCTATCGTCTGGATCCACACAAAACACGGCCATTACACTTCAGCTTCCGCCTACGAGACTCAGTTCCCTGGACTGCCCACCTCACCCATGGAAAACCTGATATGGCGCGTCTGGGCACCCCGAAATGCAAATTCTTCTCATGGCTTGCGTTCCAAAACCGAATCTGGACCGCGGATCTACTAATCAGACGCGATTGGCCGAATCAAAAAGTGTGCGCGCTCTGCCACTCGTAGGATGAGACCAGCTTGCACCTGTTCACCCAATGTCGGTACAGCTTGACCATCTGGAATAACATCTTCAACTGGGTCGCACCCCATGTGCCCCGCTAAACAGACTGGTCCAATTTCACATCGCTAGCGGACTGGTGGACAACGATCGGAAATATGCCGGGAGCACCCCTGAAGGGCTGGCGTTCCCTGGTAATACTCGTGTGTTGGGAGCTGTGGAAGGAGCGTAACGCCAGGATTTTCCAAAGATCCTACCTACAGAGAAGCCAACTGATCAGGAAGATCAAGGAGGAGGCAAGATGCTGGACGACGGCCGGTGCCATTCACCTGCAAGCGATAACATTTTGTGCAGAGTAGTTGTACAGTGAGCTGCTGTAAATCTTTTTCCTTTTCCGGGCTTAGGCCTTTGTTTCTCATTCTCTTTTAATTAATACAAATACGGCAATCAGCCGGGTTTACGTTTCAAAAAAAAAAAAACTACACAAGTTTGACTATTAACTTTAACAATAATATTTGGCAAACCATTTATATATCTGTAAATGTTCATTAATCTCAATGTGTGCAAAGTACATGATTATCAGAGCATTGATGTATTGATGAAAAAAGGGTGTTCTTTTTGTGAAGAGTAACAAATATATAATAAGTGTTGCCCCTGTGCTGCAATAGCTATAGGTAGCAGTTGTTGAATTCCATCATGAACAATTACCGGCCGGTTGGTAGGTGTATCAAATCTACTCGCCAAGAGAGGACTTTTAAGATCAATGCTAAAGATGACATATTTTCCCCCCTAAAGAAGATCTTTATTTTTCAAAGTGTTGCCAAGGGGCACATCCAGTATTATTTTCTCTTGCATGCAAAACAGGATTATTATTGATAGAAACGAAGACAAATTTCATGAATTAGGTAGCTCTTATCTGCCTTTACAATTATTTTTCCCTTTTTTCTTCCCATGAACATGTACATCACTAAAGAAGTTAAATCAACTGTACGTGATGATGGAATCTTGTCCCTGTCAATGGTTTAATCATCACTATGGAACGATTAAGCATCATATCATCATCAGTTAGTACTTAATAAAGATAATATATACTACCACATATTTAACATGGTACTTCTCCACGCCGCCGTACACCGGACGAAGGTGCAGCAGTGCAGCACACTTGACTATTTTTTGCAGCCAAAGAAATGGAGAGCCGGCCAGTTGACATATATATGTAAACGTACACATATATACACATTTGGGACGGGACGCAGGCCCTTTCTCCCTCCTCGTTCGCCTGTTTCCATCATTTGGGTCGATGGGCACGCACGCCAAACCAAAGTATGCAAAGGTAGGGAGCTACTTTTATCTCTGGGTACGTTGCTCCCAGCAGTTCTCGCGCGCCATCATCATCATGCCATGGCCGGCGCTAGCTGCTCTCGCTGCAAGCTCTTGCGCCAGCTGCGCAGAGATAGATGTGTGTATCCGCAGTGTATGCGTGTACATACATGCCCTCGTGCTCTCGAATCCCAACCAGCTCAGGGCGCTGCCACATCCAACATGAACTAGTGCCTACGGCCATGTTGTGTCGACCTATTATTACACTTGCTCGTGCGCTTTACGGCGTCCATTGGCAAGCAACAACCATCAGGTATGCAGCAGGGAGGAATGATTTGCAAAGGTGAATGGATTCCACTGTATTTTTGCTGGAGGAGTGGCCTCTCTATGTGTGTGTAGAGGTGTGACATTTCATACAGTGCACAGATAAAGAACACTTGACTGTTCAAAAATTCTTAGCAAGCTAGCTAGTTGATTTGGGAATTGGGAGTTGCAATTCTTTTTCCGTTGAGCAATCATTTCAGCGTTTCTTTCGGCCAGGCAACTCGAGGATGAAGACGCTTACGTGGAAAGCCGGAAGACAAGCTTACTAATTGAGGAATGCTCTACGATGTTTCATAGGCCGGCTGCTGCCTCGCCCGCATGAGAACACTCATATAATACTGAGCGGTTGCCTGTTGTCTGAATAACAACACCATGGCCAGCTTAACAACCGACGCTCCCTGACGACGGGTCTATCCTTTTGGAAAGGGATCTTCTGAACCCACACACACCAAAAAATAAAAAGATTATTTCACTTTTTCATTTCTTCTTTTTTTTTTGGCTAAACAAACTACTCTAATCTAGTAACATTCAGGTTGCGAGTTCAGGAGCTATTTTTAACGGTGGTCAGCGGCAAGATCATTCGTAGAAATCAAATCAGGAGCGAGCCATCAAGCACAGTTTTGAACCTCTGTATCGTACTACACTCCATGCCATGGCAATATGGCATGCCCGCCAGTAGCGGATGGTAATCTTTCCATCATCTCTGCATGCTGCCGCTGTAACTTTTCTGCTGTGCGTATTCAGACCAGAGTCGGCTCTCTCCATCTTTCTCCCGGCGATCTCCAGGCACGCACATTTCAAGTTTTCAACCCCCCGGCCGGTCTGTCACTCGCCTGCTTTCACTCTGGCCGATGCAATCATGCAGCACCCCTGAACGAAGTGACCCATCAGCCCGGCGCGCGACGCTCCACAGGGGAAAACATCAGGCCTGCTCCCCCTCTGAAAAACATTCTCCACTCTGCTGAGCTGCCGCGCGCGCTCGGTATCCTTTGCTCTGCGAATTTCTCGGGCGCCGGAGCCAATTGAAACCATGGAGATCGGCGCCGAAAGAGAGCTGAGATGGACAAGAAAAGCCGGCTAGATTACTGAAAACCAGAAACTGCAAAGCAATGCAAGCAATGCGGTTGCAATCAGGCTTTGCACATCCTCTGCGCCGAGCAAGGCTGCCTGCAACTGCAGTCTGTGTGCGTGCGTACCCGAGGGAAGGAGGAAGAAAGACGACGACGCCTGCCGACTGCGTGTAACTGCCGCTGGCGGCTGGCGATGGCGACGCCGAGACGAATCCCAGCTTTTGGTCAGAGGACGGGAATGCGGGAGGAAAGGAGGGCGAGGCCGAGGTCTCGCCACGCTCGTGATCATTAGACCTGCAGCTCGCCCTGGCGCAGCGCGGAGCGAAAAGAGAGAGACGAGCTACTGCTGCAGCTGCTCATTCATCAGAGTCGGCGCCGGCCGGGCCAGCGATCGAGCTCGTCACGCCACACGCCACGTACACGTTACGATCCAGAGGCTCGCTCGTACTGCATGATTCTGCCTTTCGTTCGGATCTTTTCCATTATACTACTAGTGCTCTATTCATGCTGTTCTCTGCTGCTTTTTTTTTTCAGGAGTGGAGTCGAGCATGGTTAAAGCTGGTAGGAAAGAGAGGAGGGCAAATGGTATCTGATCACTGGAGCAGCTGGAGCTGCAAGGGTTGCGCCCGCTGTTGCCGCTGTCTTTTCCAAGGAGAAATGAACAGTGTCGCCATCGCCACGCGACGGTCGCCGGGAGACGCCAGTCGTCGCCGCCATCACCTGATTGAACCCCATCACTCCACATCTGTCGACTATTCCATAGCCACTCGTGTTCTTCGCCCGCCCGCCCGCCTTTCTTCCAGACTGGAGCAGCAGCTCGTCCATCCTCGATGACAGGACTCCCAGCACTTCACATCTCCTGTCTGTCATGGCATTCAGCTTCACCAGTGACTTCGATGCCGTTGCCCTCGCTAATCTTTGTTTGATTACAGCGAAACACAGTAGTCCAGTCAGCCCTGCAGTACCATGAGTCTAATCAGGCATCAGCTGGAGCGTGAGCAGTGAAGTGGTGGCAGCATCATCAAGTAGAATATGCAGGCACTATTGGGCCTGGCCTACAGGGCTGTCCTTTCGGCCCGTTTGAACTTGGGTGAGAGGGGCCCACGAATCCGATAGTTGAGATCTTTGGGGACGGACGGCACGATGGGCCCCCCGTCCGTGCTGGCCGCGTTTCGTGGACACGTACATGGGCCCTCGCTCCCAGGGCCCGCGCTGCGTAATCCTCTCCATGATGGCTACGCGGCAGGAATACGTTGGCCCGCCAGGAGGACATCATCATGTTCCGGTCCTAATCATAGCCCTTCCCTTTCACTCGCTGCCTTGCCTGCACACCCAAACCCTATTACTACAAGTGCACTGAACAGGTCAGACCGTTCCCTATCAATTTCGTACCTGTACTCGTGTTTCTGTCTACTGCCTTCGTTCCAAAACATAAGCATTCTTCGATTTTCGTGACGCACGTTTGACCATTCATCTTATTCAAAAAATTTGTGAAAATATGAAAATAATTATGATATACTTAAAATATATATGATGATAAAACATGTCATAACAAAATAAATAATATTTTCATAAATTTTTTAATAAGACGAATGGTCAAACGTGATCAGAAAAAGTCAACGAATGCTTATTTCTGGAACGGAGGTAGTAGAATCGTATCCATGTCACCCAAATGTAGTCAATAATTCAAGAAAGAAATGATAATGAAATTAATTATCCCATCTGTTCATTCCCGACCACGACATTAAGATTCTAAAAACACACAAACATGTGGTGTTCATAGGGACGTGTATGCGTACGTGTCATCTTTATTAGTTATAACCACAGTAAAAAGCGAAAGGGCCTGTAGCCTAGTGGTTACTAGAGCCCCGGTAGTACCTCAGGTTCTGGGTTCGACTCCCCGTGAGAGCGAATTTCTCAGGATTTAACGGTGTTTGTGCTTTCAGTGGTAGGCGACGTTCCCGTCGACAGCAAGGCAACTGTGGTGACTTCCTCAATCTTGAGGATTTCGCTTTACCTGTTTTTTCAGCTAGACCCACGTGACTGCGGTTGTTAAACCCCATGGCATCACGCCCACAGCGGCAAACTACATCGTTCATGACAAGCACTTAAGCTGGTTTTCCAGCGAGCACACGTCCCCGTCTGTCGGGGGGGTGGCCACAACTTGATTAGGATCGATAATGCAGCTGGCTTTGCTGTTGATCCACATAGTTAGACTCGTATGCATGCATTGTTGCATTGGGCCCCTTTGATTAGTCGTGCAAGCACGCCGGACGCCAAATTGCAGCCTTGCGGCTAGCGATCGATCGGAGAATCGCGCATGTATAGTTGTCTGTTACGACTGGCTAGAAGAATGTTGCAGTACATGTTCATCTGTCAAGACAAACAGATGGGACGATGGCTACGTATCCGCATCTCCCTCCTCCAGTCATTGCACAATATGCAATCAACTTGTGGATTCGGTAAGGAAATTATGAGCTCCGATAATCAAATTTGGAGCTAGTACTAGCAATTATTGACACTGGGTTTATTTATTTATTTATTTATTTCCCATCTTTAAGATTCAGTTGCGGTCTCAGTACCTGAAGATTATGCAGGCCGGTATTGATTATTTTAGGTTGAACTAACTAGTGACTTTTTTAAAAACAATAATGATAATTGGAAGACTATCTTTCAATTTTTTTTTGCTAGATTAGATAGTACTCTAGCCATTCTAAAATACATGACGTCTATGACAAGAAAGTTAATTCATTTTGAACTAATTTTCTTCTCCTAAATATATTATATATTTAAGGGCGGAGGTAGTACATACATGATACATGCTTGATAATGGTGTTAGCTGCAAAAGTGTCAGGGATGCGGAGCAGAGTCACGAAGAAGCAAGCGTAGCCATCGAATCGCACGGAGAGCGGGCCTTTGCTGTGGCATGGTCGGTGTCGGTCGAGCTGCAAATGTGTACGTGTGGAGAGAGAGAGAGAGACAGGTAAATCAGGGCGAAAACACTAGGACGGACGGGGAAGAAGATGCCCGAGGCCCTGAACGTTCAAGAGAGTCAGCCAAAGCAGTAACACCACGCAGCGAGATGTCGACAAGGATTACATGTTCGTTTATTACGTTCCATCCAGCAGTCGGCAAGCACAACGTACGACAGCTCGATCTATTACCTTCCAAACAAAGTGCACCAACTTACTAATTAACCACCCACAACCAACTATGCGTCGCCGTTCGTTGCACCCATTATTGTTGAATTCCCATCAAGTTGTACCGGTGTCGGGGGCGTCTCTCTAGCTCCCGAACCCGCCACTTGCATCATGCACACGCGTACGCGATCGATCCAGTCGAAAAAGGCCAGCCAGCTAGATGGAGCTTTCGCTTCGTCGATGGAGAGATCAGGGACGACGAGGGCATGCCGCATATGCTATTGCTTGGTAGCACCGCATGTGACGATGGAGCTGGGGTGATCGATCGATCCGGCGGCCGGCCGGGCGAGGGAATAAGGCGGTGGCGGGTGGCGTACAAACGCAACGGAACGCGCGCTCGACCCCTCCGCTGCCGGCGGGCTCATCCGGCGACAAGGGGATGCGCCCCCGCCCGACGCGCGCCCCTGTCCCGTTCCGCCTATCCCCCGGCCCGGCCCCTGTGCAGTGGAAAGCAACCGAGGCCTGTAGCCGTCGTCCCACATGCGCGTGGCGTGCCCAGCAGCCGTTCCGTTCCGATCATCTCCCACCATGGTAAAACTGGAGTCGAGCGACAGGCAGATGGCGACGGCACCAAGTACATGGCGTCGTACTGTGCTTTCCGTCGATGGGAACTGCCGGCCGGCCGGTTCCGATCGACGAAAGCTCTGGAGCCAGAGATGAAAGGATCGAGACGCGGCGCGGCGGCATCAGCCTCGATCACGGCGCCGCCGCGGCGTACGTCGCGATACCTTCACGAGCTGAGGCCTGAGGGGCATGGCCATGTGGGCAGGCCCTAACATTCTTCTTCTCGTACGTTCTCGGCAACTTGTTGCGCCGCGCCAGGAACTCAACACCCGATCGACGCATCCATCCTTGTCGCGGCACAGGCCGGGGCGCATCATTGCGCACGGGAGAGACCAAAGGTGTGCAAACAAAAAGAGAGGGGGCGTGGACACGATGGAGCCATGGAGGCCACCAGCAGCGATAGCGAGCAGCACGACGAGTCACTCACACCAAACCGGCCGGAGGGTTTGGACGAGAGGGCTTGTCAGGTTGCCACCAGTGCCGGAGCCCGGAGCTGGCCGCGAGCTAGAGGGCCCGTGGAGCGAAGGTGACAGGGACAAACTGAGTTTTGCAACGCAAGCACCTTCCGGGTGCCTTATCCTTGCCCTCCAATGCCCGGACATGGCTAATCCGAATCATTGAGGCGCCCTGGTGCTTAACAGAGGGATAATATCCCTTGCTCGCGCTAAAGCTATGTGCGAATAGGCCGGGTGACAACATACCACGTGGAATCGATTGGCATTTGCGTATGGCAATGTAACATAGCTTGTTAATAGGAGTATCTCGTGCAGATGAGGCTGAGGCTAGTAGCTATGGGCTATGGCAGTTGAGATTTTTTGAAAATCTGGCCAGGATTACACACTTAAAAAATCACATTTGTTAGATGAGATTGTTACTGATGGACCACCTACGTTGCACGGATACTTCCTGGAAGGCGCGTATCGCGTATCGGATACGGATACGCGACAGATACGCGTTAGATACGTATCCGAGAAGTATCTGATTTTTATTATTTTTTCGAAAATCCGATACGTGGGAGGATACGTATCTGTTAGTTGGACACGGCGTATCAGCCTTCGTGGATACGGCCCAACCCAACAAGAAGGGGCATATCCCGTCGCCCTAATTCTCGGCTTCCCCTGCAAGCCCGCATCGCGCCGCAACCCGCGCGCGCCCACCGCGACTTCCACCTGCGCGACTTCTGCCCGCCGCCCGCTGGCGACGAGCCTTCACTCGCCGGCGACGAGCACCCGTCCCTGCTTGCCGGCGACCAGCACAGCCCCTGCTTGCCAGTGGAGTTTCCGCGCCCCTTGCAACGTGGATCCAACTCCTCCAGTGAGTTAATCCCTTCTCCAATCTTGATCTCCTCTTCTTCTTGAGTTCACAGCCAGTTGCTGCTTGATTTCCTATCCCCAATATCCCCAATCTATTCTGTTTCAGCAATGGAGTTAGTGAGTTCTTGCTTGTATGCAGTATTGCAGTAGATGGCGTCTCCCAATTTGAGCGGTGCTAGTGCAAGTGCTAGCGTAGGATCTGCAGCCACATAGGCCACAAATATCAAGGCTCCACTTTGGGATCATGTCACTATTTTAGAGAAGCCAAAACCTGGTGGAGGAAATACTTTGTGGAAATGCAAGTACTGTCCATTGCAAAAACCGAGTAGTTACAGTAGAGTTGAAGCTCATTTGCTGAGTGCAATGAGGAAGGAAATTGAAAAGGGCAAGGATCTGGTGGAAAGATCTAAGTCAAGAACTGTCCTAAATTGCAGACTACTATATTTGCTAAATTGCAGACTACTATATTTGCTAAATTGCAGACTACTGTATTTGAGACCTTGAGACCTGTTGTTTTGTAATAATTTAGACATGCATTATTATTTTTTATTTTATTTTTAAATATTAAACGTATCCGCGTATCGGGTTTTTTTAAAGAAAATTGGCGTATCCGTGTATCCGTATCCTTCCGATACCGATACGCGTACCCGTATCCGTGCAACGTAGTGGACCACCCTCACAAGTCAAAAACCACTTCTGTTCAACACTAAATCAGCCTGTTTATTTGGCTGGTGGTTGGTGCCTTCGGGGGGCTGAGCCATCAGTGAGGTACCACTATGTAAGAGTTCGGATTCTAACCTTGAACGTTGTCCCTACCTACCTAGGAATAAAAAGTGTACGCAGAAAGAGAGGAAATGCTGACTTGCTATGAGAAAAATACCATTGGTTGGTAGATGTGAGGTGGCTGGTGCTGACTTGCTGTGAGAGAAAAATATCGTTGGCTGATGGTTGAAAAACCAAACGAACTTGTTTTGTACTTTCATCCGCATTCTCACGGAGCCGTTCACCCCGCCTTACCGGAAGGAACCTACTTGTGCACAAGCCGAAGGTACCAACACAGGCTCGATCAACACAAGTTCGAGAACAAGCACAATTGTTATTTCCAAAAACTAGGAATGCGTCCAATTCCAACGTCGTTTCGCCATTGTGGGTCGCCTCTCCGTGGATGATTAGACATCGGTTTCCCCTGTCACTGCACCCCCCCTGAGTTGCCACCATTGGAAGCGCTTTCGAGAGATAACGAGGAAGAGAAAGGGGTGAAACCGCAGACGTGGTGGTGACAAGAATGCCCCCCAATTGTTACTATGAGGTTCCATGTTGCTCGTTCACCACATACTCCGTGCGAGGAATCTCTCCTCTCCTTTTGGCCGATTTCCTCGCACCCCGATCGGTGTTTAGGGTCAGAGAGCCTGATGGTTGCAGGCGATGCGAGGTCCAATCTTGAGGCCTGACCATCCACCAACTCCGAGAATAGCCGCGCGTGAGGAGGATTTGCAGCCCGGCCCCGCCCTCACCGGTCACGGGCTCACGTATGCAGATGTTGCTGCTGCGTTGGCGTGGCCTTTTTCCAGCTTGTGTTGTGCCAAGTTCAATTCCGCTGCTGCTGAGTGCTGACTCAACGCCGTGGTTTTCTTTCTGCTCAAAACAAGAGGTCAGGAGATCCCCGTCGTCTACAGAGCTCACTCGATCTGCAAATTTTTTATTTATTTTTCTACGATTTTCAAATATATATATAGAAATATTTTTTTCAAAAGTATACCAATACCGCCGTTTCCAGCGGCGGTAGCATTGAAACCACCCGCCGTCTCAACTGGCGGTAAGAGTCCCCCTGTTTTCATAAAATTATAATTTTTTGTATGAAATCAGATTGAGATAAACTTTATATGAAAATTATAGCTTTCGTCAAGATCTACAACTTTGTAGTTCATTTTTTTTTCATTTGAAACCATCTTGAGACTCAAATAATCGATATAATATCCAGACTTAAAATTTAAATTTTAAATCTAAACATTGTGCCAATCGTTTGAGAAACAAAATGAATTCAAATATACATAGTTGGAACTTGGAACTGCAGAGTTGTAGATCTGGTCGAGATACATAATTTCAGTTTAGAGTTTATGGAAACATTATAAAATTTTTGCAGATATGTTGTCGAGAGAAAAAATCTTGTCAAAATTTAGATCTGAATATAATGTCTATTATTTTAGCATCGAAATGGTTTGAAATGACAAAAGTATGAACTAATAATTTGTAGCCCTCGATGAAAGCTACAATTTTCGTCTGCATCCGAGGTTCATATGAAAGAAATATGTTTTTTAAAAAAAATATGTACATTCTCGACAATGGTGGCTGGGCCGAGTTGAATCAGCCCAGCTTAAACAAATCCATCGAGTAGCTCGTTTGGGAATATATATATATATATATATATATATATATATATATATATGATTTTACGAAAATAAATAGTCGGTTTCAACATTGGCGGAAATAGCCACGAACCGCCGTTTGAAACGGCGGTTGGTTTCCTGCCACCGTTTGAAATGGCGGTAGGAACCTACCGCCGTTTGGTAAGAGCACGCCAACCGCCACTTGAAATGGCGGTTGGAACCCCCACGTGGCCCGCGCGACAGGCACCTACCGCCAAGACCGACGGCGGCAGGAGGCCAACCGCCGCTTGAAGTGGCGGTTGACTGACCGTTGGGGACCTACCGCCAAATGAAGTGGCGGTATGTCCTACCGCCACATCAAACGGCGGCTGGGCCGCGCCTATATAAGGGCCGCAGCCTCTGCCGGCGGCGGCTGCGCCCCCTACTCCTCTTCTTTTCCTCCTCGGTGGCCTTCTTCGGTGTCCATCAGGTATGTTTCCAATACTTTCCTCGTATATTTAGTTTAAATATGGTAGAAATAGTTTAGAAATCTTAGAAATAGTTTAGAAATCCTAAAAATAGTTTAGAAATTCTAGAAATAGTTTAGAAATACTTTAGAAATTCGTAGAAAAACTTTAGAAATTCTAGTTAGTTTAAATATGGTACAAATAGTTTAGAAATCCTAGAAATAGTTTAGAAAAATCTAGAAATAGTTTAGAAATTATAGAAATAATTTAGAAATTATAGAAATACTTTAGAAATTCATAGAAATACTTTGCAAATTGTATAAATACTTTGGAAATTCCTAAAAATACTTTAGAAATTCAGATAAATACTTTGGAAATTGTAGAAATACTTTGCAAATTCCTAGAAATACTTTACAAATTATAGAAATACTTTAGAAATTGTAGAAATACTTTGGAAATTCCTAGAAATACTTTAGAAATTATAGAAATACTCTAGAAATTGTAGAAATACTTTGGAAAGTCCTAGGAATATTTTTGAAATTATAGAAATACTTTAGAAATTCTAGCAATTCTTTGCAAATTCCTAGAAATACTTTGGAAATTGTAGAAATGCTTAGGAAATTCCTAGAAATGCTTTTGAAATTCGTAGAAATTATTTGGAAATGCTTAGAAATTATGTGTGACTTTATATTTCATTTTTTTTGCAGCTATGGCTCAGCAGCAGGCGCCGCCTTTTCCGCAGCCCCCTGTTGGTGCTGTTTGTCCTCCTCGGGAGCCCCTGCCGTACGTGCTGCCCGAGCTCTTCGACGAGACCACAGACAGGGCGCACCGGTCCTACCACTCCGCGATCTGCGGGGCAGAGCTAGGCACCGTGCGTTTTAGAGGCCCGGGGCACTACATGCCGCTTCACCCCGGCTGGTGTCCAAAGTATGTAATACGACACCTTGGTATCTTTGTATTTCCTCATTTAATTTCGTAATTAATATTTATTTTCGTTTTGGGGTGCAGACTACGCGCTGCATGGATTCTTCCCCTAGCGCGCTTGGTTGAGGGGGACCTGATGCGGGCCGCTTTGGGCCCGGCGGAGCGCAGGTCGCGCTTTGGGTTCGACTACCAGCTGGTCTGCGCGCTCCTGGACCGGTGGCGCCCCGGGACGCACAGCTTTCATTTCCCCTGGGGGGAGATGGTAGTGACTTTGGAGGACGTGGCCCTCCTCTTCGGGCTACCGTGCTCAGGGGAGCCCGTGGGGGCTGTTGACCCCCCGACCCGTGGCGCGAGGACATCCTCGCGAGGTTAGCCGGAGTGGTGCGCCGTCCCGACGCGCCAGAGGTGCCTGACTTCACCAACTCCCACGGCCCCACGAGTGCTTGGTTGCGCAAGTACAACGTACGTACCTCTATCTATCGTGTTTTCATAGTATCGTTTTTCAGCCCCTGACTGAATTTTGAATTTTTGCAGGCCTCGTACATGAGAGAGGACGCCGACGAGCCGACGAGCAACAGGCACTTGGAGGCGTACCTGTTGTGGCTGTTCGGCTACGTGATGTTCTGTGGGTCCCAGGGGGATGCGGTGTCGAGGTTCCTGATCCCCCACGCGCGGAGGATCGCCGACGCCACCGTGGAGGAGATGCCCCAGATCAACTGGGGCGCTGCAGTTTTGACCGCGACGTACAGGGACCTGTACGCCGGGTATACCAAGACGGGCACCCAGTCGATCCTCCTCGGATGCCCGCTTCTGCTGCACCTGTGGAGCTACGAGCGGCTTCCCGTCGGTCAGCCATCGGTCGACCGATCGCCGTACTGGGCATTGGAGGAGGGGCACGACCCAGCAGATAGGCCGACCATGGGGTCGATGTGGTGCCACCGCCAGGTTCGTACTTCGAGCTAACTTCGTTCGTTAGCTATCTGAAAGTAATGCATATCGTCGAACTAACTCATTCTCTTGTTTGCAGCTCTCTTGGACGGAGCAGACCAGGAGGTCGTACCTGGACTTCGTCGGCCAGATCGACAACCTCACGAACCGCGACGTTATCTTGCAGTCGTTCACCGACGCCTTGGTCGCCGCGCGTGCACCGCAGGGTCTCTCGTCCCTGTGCTTTTGGGACCGTGACTTCTGGATGACGAAGACGCCGCTCGTCCACGACATGTACGTCGAGGAGTACCACGTCGAGCGCGTGATGAGGCAGTTCGGCCTCTACCAGGCTTCGCCTGTGCCCGTCGCACACATCGTCGACCCGTCCGTGCACCAGTAAGTTCATTGCAAACTTCATTTGTTTCTGTTGATGAGTGACAAAAGTTAGTTTGCTGACCAATTGGCTGTTTCTTGCTGTAGGTGGACGAGGAAGGGGTCGAGGACTTCGACCCCTTTTATTGTGAAGCTGCAGCAGTACATGGACGCGTGGGCGGCCGCCGCGGAGCACGTCGTCGTCGAGCCGCGCTTACACGACGACGACGCTTGGAGAGCGTACCTGCAGTGGTACACGGCGAGGACCCGGACGCGCGTGACGTACGTCCCCCCGAACCCTCGCCTCGACCTCATTCCAGCGTCGGCATACCCCTACCGACGGGATCAGACCCACAACATCTTAGTAAGTTCTTTTGCATTAATTCAAATTAAGTCACATTCGCTAAAGTTTCGTTGTACTAACAATCCGTCCGATCTTGACAGTACGACACAGCTCGGGAGATGTACCAGCTGGCCCAGCACGTGGGCTCGACGATGGACCACATGACGTTGGACGGAATACGGACAGAGATGCAGAAGATGGTGGGCCTGAGCCAGCGGTTGATGCACGCGGTGAACTTCCGCGGCGACGAGGGGTACCTCCTTCCCCGCCACCCCTCCTCCTCCAGCAGTTGTGCCTCCACCTCAGCTTCGTACCAGGCACCCTCGTCCTCGACACGTCCACCGTTCCCGTTGGAGGCGGAGGCGCGGGCGACCGGAGGGGGGCCCGTCCCGTCGGGCTCGACTACTCCACAGGCAGCGACCGGAGGGGGGGCTGTCCCGTCGGGCTCGGCTACTCCACAGGCAGCGACCGGAGGGGGGCTGTCCCGTCGGGCTCAGGTGCTCCCTTAGCGACACCGCCCCCCCTCCCGAGCCGGCGGTCGGAGGACGCGATCGCCATCCACGAGACCCCCTCACGTACCCGACCCACCGCACGAGGGCTGCACAGAGGGCGGCGGCAGCGGCGAAGAGGAAGGAGCACCAGGGCCCGCCACGACCGACGAAGCACTGTCATATTTAGATTTGTTTTTGGACACTTGTCATGTACATTACTTTGTTTGTTCTAAATATTTTATGTATTTTCGTATTCAGTTTTCCTGTTATTTCACATTTATAGTATTGAGAAAAAATAAAAACTAAAAAAACAAAAAACAAAAAAACCATAAACAAAAAACAAAAAACCATAAACAAAAAAGAAAAAAAACTAAAAACATCTACCGCCGTTTGAATTGGCGATAGGAGCCTACCGCCATTTCAAACGGCGGTAGGCTGCAAGAAACCGCCGTTTCAGTTGGCGGTAGCTGCCTCCCAGCCAGCCGCCACCCAACCCGGTCCTGCCGCCACTGTTGCAAATCTACCGCCGTTTGCTGCGGCGGCAGGACCTTACCGCCAGTTGAAACGGCGGTAGGTTCCTACCGCCATTTCAAACGGCGGCAGGAAACCAACCGCCGTTTGAAACGGCGGTTCGAGACTATTTCTGCCAATGTTGAAACCGACTATTTATTTTCGTAAAATCGAAGAAAAAAAATAAAAAAATTCCTCGTTCGGAGTCACAGCCTCACAGGTACCAAATAGAATTGCAAACTCGGCCGGGCGCTACTGGGAAAATAGAAATGTACATTCTCGACACATAAAAGCAAAAGCGCAGCTAATAGCCAAACACTCAACGCATGTCTTTCCCAAGCCAAATATTACCCAGAAACAAACCGCCGAACCGGGGAGAGACCACCTCTGAATAACAGGTCCAATCCAGTCACCCAGGGCGTACCCAGTGCCGTAGGCTTCCCGGACTGTGCGGGGTCTGGGGAAGGGAATTTGAAGCGCCAGACCTTACCCACACAAATGTGCAGAGGCTGGGGCTCGAACCCGGGACCTTCCGGTTATAGACGGTAGGCTCTACCGCTGCACCAAGCCCGCCCTTCCAATCCAATCCAGTCACCCAGATCAGGCAGAATCCAAACTCAAGTCTTGAGGATCAATGCCCAGGCAAAGCAATTGCCCAGACTAGAAGATGACAAGTGCTTAACAAAGAACACAGGCTAGCACGAGTTATACTGGTTGCATGCCAGATTCAGAACAGACGACCGGAAAAGGTGTGACTGAATGCAACCAGCTCCAGATAGACGCTTCAGCACTCATGATTCCACAAGAAAAATTTGCATGCGCAATCTGCATCCAGATGATAATAAGGCCTAGTACTAACAGCTCCAGACCATACATATTCAGAAGAGAAAATGTGGTCCAATCACTATACAAAAGAAGCATTCAAATTTATACTGCAGAAAGTGCAGTCACTCGATCCCCACATATCAGAATGCCCTCGGCGCCCCATAACCTCGGCTAGAATAGAAACTTTTTTCAGTGACCATAACATACTAGAATAGAAAGTTTCTTCAATGTGGACCACTGGAATTGGCAATAAAAAAAATATCAAATGTCAATGTGAGAGGGGGTCGCGAAGCAGAAGCCCTATCCTATCAGGACTTCAGGAGGGCAGGAGCAAAAATATGAAAATGTTTGAGGGTCGCTCTGAATTTTATAGCGTTGACGATGAAGAAGAGGACGGCTTTCACAACACCATTCGTTCGTCCATGTGTTCTTGATGTTTGCGTTGGCACCGGTGTTAACAGTAAATTTCTTTTTTACAGGTTCATCAGTGTTGCTGCAGTTCGCTCAAGCGTTTTTACCTTCTGTTACGGATGCTTGGTGGGACTGCTCGTGTGTATCATTGTGCGTGCATGTGCGACGTGTGTTGGCTCTGGCTTTGCTAAACCGAAGAATCGTGAGCGGTGGTCGGATTCGGTGAGAAGGCAAAGAATTCTGTTGTTGAGCTTTTTGTAAGCCTGACGAAGACGTCGGCCATCCTCTACTCCTTTTGCATTTGTTCTTTACAGGAGTGATGTATCAGCACTCCCTTTTCCTTTTTTTTTTGACTTCTCCATCTCTATGGCTTCTTTTTTTGTCTTGGTACAGTCATCCTCACAGTCTCACACAGACAACCACAAATTTCAGTACCCTTACGACGTGAACTATTTTTCGACGAAAGGGAACCTGAGCTGCTGTGATTTCACCTTTCGATTTCAAATGTTCAAGGGTCATGTTGCCATTGCATTTCGTCACCGTCCGTTTTCCTTGTTCTTCCAGGAAGCCGTTTCTGGACGTGTTGCTGCTTTTTGGGCTACAACCATGCGAAGAACCAAGAAAGAAGAGACAAAACTAGCAGGCCGAGGCGCCGAGCAACAACATCAGCCAGCATCAAAAGGCAGAACGCATATGCGTATGCCAGTCCGGCCGGCACGACCGCGCCGTTCAGCAATTGCGGCGGCACAACCGTTCTCATGGAGGGTTTCTTACTTCCTTTTTTGCGACACAATACGGGTGAAAAAATACTATGAGGACTGAATTGCAAAAGAAGAGAGATGCCCCGTGTTAGATATTGTGTTGAATATTTGTACAGTCCGGTTACGATAGGACTTGAGTTGTATTAGCAGTATAGTGTAGAGTCCGTGTCATACTCTGTAACCCGAGTCTCCTCATAAATTTGAGAGGGGGCTGCTGTTATAACCATGACGACATAACGACAGGCTAGTAGGGGAAGGCGGCACGATGCCGAGATACTAAAGCGGCCGGTGTTGCGGTTGGGGAGGAGCGCCCGTAGTCATGCCCTGGGATGTAGGCTTCGGTCGAACCTCGTTAACAAAGATCGTGTCTCCGTTGTCGTCTGTGATCGTGCAAGTTCGTCTCGGTAGATCCAATCGTCGTTCCGCTACGTGGAGATTAGCTGGCGGCTTGTCGCCGCGGAGGGTTAATTTCTTACAATTGGTATCAAGAGTTATGATTTGATTGGATCTAGAGGCTATGCAGATCACTTGG
Organism: Cenchrus fungigraminus; assembly: GCA_036936925.1. Lineage (NCBI taxonomy): Eukaryota > Viridiplantae > Streptophyta > Magnoliopsida > Poales > Poaceae > Cenchrus > Cenchrus fungigraminus. Next base: position 90,174,959 of record CM072776.1, on the reverse strand, counting down.
AGATTCGAGGGTTATGCATCTACGAGACGTTGTGCAACGTGCAGTCGGTCAGGTACGGATACGGCACAAGGTGGAGCATGGTTACGGCAATGGTCGTAGCAGGTCGACGTGAGCGTCGGCGTGGCTATAACTTCTAGCCGGATGTCATCGTCGCAGATGATAGTCGTTCGTTGTGAAGGCGTCGCGGACAAGAAGAAGTTGCTGGACAAGAACACATCGGCAGCGGGAGCCGCGCCGCTTGCAGAAGACGTGAGGTTCGGCGACTTGGGGATGTCCGTGACACAAGAGGTAACTCGATGAGTCGAGGCTCTCTGATCAGGACTTCGTGACCGACTCGAATTGCTGATCTGCGGGACCGAGGTGTTCACGACCTGGAATCTATGCGGCTGGAGTTTGACCTGGTAAATAAAGATGCATGCTTTTGGTGGCGTGGCACATGAGGATCGGTGTTTTATTTTTTTTTTAAAAAAATGAAACACTGATCAAGTATGGGATACGGGAGAACAAAGTGTAGAGTATGCGGTCGTTACATCGTGTGTGGCATATAGGGTGTGGGCTCGATTGCTCGGCGCCGGATTGTCACGGCTTCTGCGATGGAGCAGCGAGCTCTAGTTGTTCGTGCGGTATCTCAGTGTGTGTGGAGCAAACTAAGCCGGGAGAGCTAGCAGGTGACGATGTGAACCAGTCAGATTAAGCATGATGTTTGGACGATGACATGCGGGTTCTGTGATTGAACCCGGGATGGTCCGCGGCAAGGGCGGATGGTCCGGCGATCGACAAGCCAAGTCGATTGGATCAGTTTATGGTGACAGCGTGTTGTGAAGAAGTGTAGCAGAGTTGTGCGCACAACGGAGCTACAAGACACAACTGGATGTCATATAAAGCTGATGGAAAATTGCAATAGGCGAGGGAGGAGAGGTAGCGGTTGGCTACCATACCTCAGGCTGGTGTTGCGGGCTCGTTGGCAACGAGTGGTGGCTATCGGAGGTGTTCAGTCGTGGTGCACATGGCGACTGATAGGTGTTCGACGGCGATTCAGTGGGTGCTTAGGATCGGCGGAGTCAGGTGGCAGGCCGACAGGGTCGAGATGGAGCGGCTCACTGGTGGTCTACCTGTGATGGATAGACTGGGCCGAACAGTTCGCGGGGCACATAGGGGACAATTCACAATGGTTGTCGGACAGTTCACTTGGAGGGTGAACATACCGTGGTGCATGGCGGAGAGACTAGCGGCAACAGGCTAGTCAGACCGTGGTCAGAGACAACGACAAGATCGGCGATGACGACATAGGAGCGTGGCGGCTGATGGGTTGTTGTTCTCTGTGGCGTGGCGACACGTGGCGTGAGCTCAGGATGCAGGTTTGCATGGGAGAGTTTGCGTGCTTCCAAATCAGCAAAGGCGCGGATCGATTCGAGTTGCACGTGCGAGTTACTGAAGCATGAATCGAAAGGCGTGATGATACAAAAAGGCTGAACTGGAAGGAAGTATAGACAATGATGTTTATACTTGCAACTGGAGTAATCTGGTTGGACATGGCTGCAGGAGACTACGGTGTAAGACGTCCGACGTAGTATGACAACGGTAATGGAAGGACAATGCTAAGGTGGCAATTCTGATATGTGACTCGGTGGCGATTATGAGGTTCTCAATATCATGGATACAATCTGATAGAGCATGGTGTTAGATTCAGTTGCTGTTTAGCTGGAGATGAATCTAATTTTGCTTGACAGAGATTGTGGTGATAGAAGAGAAGAGAGCACAGTTACAGGTGGAGTCACAGAGTCGGAAATTCCAGGGATAGCAGTGTTTCTTCGGGCAGCTCTTGATAGAGCGGCAAAAGTGACTCCGGTCTGTGTACATGGAGGTTCGCACAAGACAACTTCAAGGTGGCGGAATATTCGCCAAGGTGGAGTTTGTTAGATATTGTGTCGAATATTTGTACAGTCCGGTTACGATAGGACTTGAGTTATATTAGCAGTATAGGGTAGAGTCCGTGTCATACTCTGTAACCCGAGCCTCCTCATAAATTTGAGAGGGGGGCTGCTGTTGTAACCATGACGACATAGCGACAGGCTCGCAGGGGGAAGGTGAAAGAACCTTGTGATGCCTAGGGGGGTGAATAGGATCACTTCAAATGTCTGAAACCAATGCAGCGGTTAGAACAATTGTCGGTACTACCGGCGCTGTGCCGGAACTACCGAGGGGGCTCGGTACTTCCGGTACAGGGTCGGTACTACCGACAATGCAGAGAAACTTAAGACGAAATTTGAAATGCACGAAGTATCTAGCTATTCTACTTGAATCAAAGGATAGATATAGATGCTAAGAGCCTCCTGCAACCACAGATATGAGTTGAAACACGACAAATAGATAGATCGGGCACAAACAAACTCTAGGGTTAGAGAAATGCAAAGAACTCAAGCAAGCAAAGGAGACACAAGATTTAATACGAAATTCACTCCCACAAAGGAAGTTACGTCTCCGTTGAGGATCCCACAAAGGGAGGGCTATCACCAAGAACCTCTTTGTCTCACCCAATCCCACAAAGGAAGATTGGTGCTCACTAAGAATTCTCCACCAAGGAGAGGGTAATACAAACGATCCCGGGTGCTCCACACCAAGAGGGCACTCAACGGGAGACACCTAACCGTCTAGAAGCAAGCTTCAAGAGTAACAAACATGAATTGATGGCCGGAGATGCTTCAAGTGCTCTTGAGATGAGGGAATTCAAAGGGGCTCTCAAAGCTTCTCTATCTCACACTAGGAATCACTCCTCCAACCAAATCCTAGCTCAAAGGAATCAAGTCTTAGCTCTAGGAGGGAGGGAAGAAGTGGAGTGAATGCTCAAGTGTGTTCTTGTCTCGTGGTTGGTCAGCAATGAGTGAGGGAGAAGAGAGGGGGTATAAATACTTAACCCAGAAAACTAGCTGTTACTGTGCAAACTCGGGACCCCCGGTACTTCCGACCCCGGGTCGGTACTACCGAGGGGTGCCGAGAAACTCAACAGTGGAGCTTTATCGGTACTACCGACCAGGGGTCGGTACTACCGAGGGCCTAGCTAAAACTCGCCAGTGAACCCTTATCGGTACTACCGACCCAGGGTCGGTACTACCGACAAAAGCTTATACTTTGAGGAAAGGGTAGCAAACGTGTTCGTGACGACTCGGTTTTCCTCTCACTCACTTAGGTCATCTCCTTAAGCACTTTTAGCATCTCTTGGCGGTCAATTCGCATCCCCCTTTATAGTACGGTGTTTCCTATACTCAACTTCAAAATTAAGATAAATTTAAGCCTTGACTTCGGTTGAAAATGCCGATTTGGAGTTGGGGGCCTTCCTTTGGTCAAAACCATGATTTTCAATTAAGTAAATCCTGCACACATCTTATTCAACGATTAAATACAACAAATTGTGTTTGTCACCATCACCAAAACAATTAGGGGCCAAGATGCACTTTCAATCTCCCCCTTTTTGGTGATTGATGACAACACAATTCGTTTTCAAATAAAGATGTGTGTATCCAACAATTTTGAGAGACACTCCCCCTAAATGTGTGCTTGATCTTTTATGGAGGCCTCAGTTGCCCATCACACATTTAGAAAAAGTTTCACTCGCAATTTGCATACACAAGTGCATAAGTGTGATTCAATAATCGTGATGCATATGAAATGGTATCCAAATCAACAAAGTGATAAATAACAACCATCATTCAACACATATCATCACAAATAGATAAAAGAGGTTCCACACTAGTATAATTAAGTCTTACAAATTTAAAAAGGTTCTAGGTTCACCACATCATCATCCATCACACCACACAATAAGTTCTTACATGTCCACAAGCTAAGATAGATAGATAGATAGATAGATAGATAGAGCTAGCGAGATACACACCACCACATGGATAATTGTGAGCTCACTCCCCCTTTGGCATCAAGCGCCAAAAAGGAGGAGGCCCTTCAACCATCGCTGCCATGTGGAGAGTGGACAGCCGGAGGAGAGTCTTCTTCATCGGTCTCACCACCACCAAAGTTTTCATCATCAATGTTGGCCGGAGGTGCTCCATACATCATGGATGTGTCGCCGTAAACCTCCCAAGGGTTGTAGAAGACTGGTGGAGGAGGGAAGTCCATAGGCTCATGAACGGGAGAGTGCTCGATGTTGGCTTGAGTGAGCAAGGTCTTCTGGCGAGTCTCCAACTTGATGAGCTGCTCATCCACGTACTGCCTGTGGGCACGAATCTCCTGAGCATTGTGCTTCCCAACATTGAAGCAAGCGAAGAAGCCCTGAGATAAAAAGTTGAAGATGCTCTTCTTCTTGCCGGGGGGAAGGTTTCCCCTAGACGAAGATGGTCCATGAGAAGGTGAAGATGGGGCTTCATGAGAGGAAGGACCACCTGAGGAAGGCCCAGCTGAGGAGGAGGGCCTAGGAGGACCATGCTTGCCCAACTTGAGAAGACGCTCAATGTTGCCCTTGTTTGTCTTGTACCAAGTGTGAGGCTTGTCGGTGAGAATGTCAACCTCGGCAACCTCACAAATCATCTGAAAGATCCAAGGAGCATATTGGCAACTCTTGTTGGCGGACACAGAGCACACAATAATTTCTTCCCATATGAAGTCAAACACACTAACTGGCTCTCGGTCCGGTCCCATACTCACAAGAACATCTTTGGTAATGTTGGCAATGTTGTAGTTGTCGCCTATCTTAGGAGTGAGAGTATACAGGAAAAGTTGGTTCAACATCCTATAGACGGGTTTCATACCATGAGTAGTGCCAAACTCAACCTTGCCATAGGTGGCGTCATACATGAATGACATCTCACTGTCAAGTGGGATCTCTCCACCATGAATCTTTGGACGACCAAGATCATCTTCACCAAATCCAAGAATTTGATCGAACCTCTCATAAGATACCGAGAGGGGCTTTCCTTGCAAGAGCCAATGGAAGGTCTTGGTTTCACGTCGGACATAGAGATTGGCATAGAACTGAGCCACCACTTCCTCATTCCAATCACAATTCATAGCCATAATGGAGGTCATGCCCTTGGAGTGACAAATATCGATGGCTTCATTGACGGCTTGAATGTTGAATGACCTAAAGTTCTCCCAATGAATGGATTTCGTCTCTACGGTCATGTTTTCCTTAGATAAGATGACAGACTCATACCAATCGGCATTGAACTTAAGCCAAAAATGGATATCTACATCAAATTCCTTTTGCCATTGAGCCGGATCGGTATACCTTTCCTTGTACACATTGTGAGTCCCGCTCTTGTAGTCCACCATCTTCATGATGCACATTTGTGTAGCTGGACGAGGAGGACGGGATGGCCTTAGCACAAACTGAGCAAGAGAAGCCAAGGAGATGTCTTCGTAGTCGTCATAGTGGTCATCCGGTTCATGAGCCTGCTTGGTGCGTGCACGGTGACCTTGACTAGTGGATCGATGAGGTGCAGCTGGAGGAACGGTGCGGCCTCGACCACGTGGGCGTTGAGCACTTGTGCCCACCTTCCTCTTCCTTTGAGCGAGAGGGAGATTGTCGTCGTCGGAGCCTTCTTGGATCACTTGCTTGCCTGCTCTACCCATCTGAAATGAAGTATAAAAGAGGTATAAGATGGTTGAAAAGAAATGAGAGGGATCACCTTGCATCTTGAACCACAGCCCTTGCAACAGGCAACCGTCGGTACTTCCGGCCTGGGGCCGGTAGTACCGCCGGCGCGCGCTACAGTGGTCATGATTCAAGGATTGAGTGATTCAACTAACGAAAGATTGCAAGATCATGGGTACTAATTCTAGGAAGGATAAGAAGATGATTCCCTAAAGCATTCCTCCTAGAAACAACTGCATTGAGAGATCGGGCGACGGGATTTTGAATGAGATACCTTGAGCTCTCCCACGCGAATCGAGGAACTCCCGGCGAGGATCGGATGTTTCGAGGGGTGGAGAATCCAAAGAAACACCAAGCTTCAAGATTCCACGGTCCAAACTTGAGATCCCCTCGAAGGATTTTAGAGAGAGTGTAGGAGGGGGCGGCAACGGTCTGGAAACAAGAACCCTAGAATAGCCGGGTTCGAGGGTATTTATATACCCTCGGGGTTTCTCGGTAGTACCGATGGGGGTCGGTACTACCGGGGTCCTCGAGAAATACAGCCAGTGAGCGCTTATCGGTAGTACCGGCCCTGCATCGGTACTACCGAGGGTCCAAGATAAATCTGCCAGTGGGCTCTTATCGGTAGTACCGAGGGGGGGTCGGTACTACCGCTGAGTACCAAAAATCCAACAGTGAGCCAATATCGGTACTTCCGACCTCGTGCCGGTAGTACCGTGAAGTTTCGAAATTCCAACAGTGGAATCATACCGGTACTTCCGACCTTGTGTCGATAGTACCGAGAGATTAGAGATTCTTTTGAAAAACTTGGAATGTTCAGCAGAAATAGATAGAGAGATGAAGCTAGGGACTTGTAGAACAACCACAATGTTTGGTGATTAGGCACAATCAATCAAGCAAAGCTATAATCACCAAAAATCATGGGAAGAACCAAGTTTTGTAAGACACACACAAAATAAAGAAAATAAAATATTTTTCTCTCTATCTAGGCATCAAACAATGTGTGTGCAACAAGTCAAGCCAAGTTACGAGAATCCAAGATATTTAGCTCACTTCTCAAAGCACAAAACCTTTGCTCGTCTAGAGGCTTAGTGAAGATATCGGCAAGTTGCCTCTCGGTGCTCACATGACGTAGAGCAATATCTCCCTTAGCCTCATGATCCCTTAAGAAATGATGTCTAATATCTATGTGCTTTGTTCTAGAGTGTTGGACCGGATTGTTTGCTAGCTTGATGGCACTCTCATTGTCACAAAAGAGTGGAATCTTACTAAACTCACAACCGTAATCACTCAACGTTTGCTTCATCCACAAAAGTTGCGCACAACAAGCACCGGCCGCCACATACTCAGCTTCGGCCGTGGACAAAGCAACGGAGTTTTGCTTCTTTGAGCTCCACGACACCAAAGACCTACCAAGAAATTGGCAAGTCCCGGTAGTGATCTTTTGATCTACTTTGCAACCGGCATAGTCCGAATCGGAGTAGCCAAGTAAATCAAAAGTGGAGCCCTTGGGATACCACAAGCCAAGGTTAGGAGTGTGTACCAAATATCTAAAGATTCTCTTAACGGCCATTAGATGACACTCCTTAGGATTAGCTTGAAATTTTGCACACATGCACACACTAAGCATTATATCGGGCCTAGATGCACAAAGGTAAAGGAGTGAGCCAATCATGGAGCGAAATACCTTTTGGTCGACCGACTTTCCTTCTTCATTGAGATCAAGATGTCCATTTAATGTCATGGGAGTCTTGATGGGCTTGGAATCGACCATGTCAAACCTCTTGAGCATATCCTTCACATACTTGGTTTGACATAAGAAAGTCCCTTCCTTCAATTGCTTGATTTGAAACTCAAGGAAGAACTTTAATTCACCCATCATAGACATCTCGAATCTCTTGGTCATGATCCTACTAAACTCTTCACAAAATTTATCATTAGTAGACCCAAAGATAATGTCATCAATATAAATTTGGCATACAAAGATATCATTTCCATTTCTTTGATTGAAGAGAGTAGAATCGGCTTTGCCTATCTCAAAACCGTTCTTGAGAAAAAAATCCTTAAGGCATTCATACCATGCTCTAGGAGCTTGCTTAAGCCCATAGAGCGCCTTATGGAGCTTGTACACATGGTTTGGGAAGTTTGGATCTTCAAAGCCCGGTGGTTGCTCAACATAAACTTCTTCTTGGAGAGGTCCATTCTAGAATGCACTCTTCACATCCATTTGATGAAGCTTGAAATCATGATGAGTAGCATAGGCCAAAAGGATACGAATTGACTCAAGCCTTGCTACTGGAGCATAAGTCTCTCCAAAGTCCAAGCCTTCAACTTGAGTGTAGCCTTTGCCAACGAGCCTTGCCTTGTTCTTTGTGATGACACCAAATTCATCTTGCTTGTTCCTAAAAACCCATTTGGTGCCAATCACATTTTGCTTGGGTCTTGGCACCAACTCCCAAACTTCATTTCTCTTGAAGTTGTTCAACTCTTCCTCCATGGCAATAATCCAATTCGGGTCCTCAAGAGCTTGTTCCACACTAAGAGGTTCCAAAGAGTTAACAAACGAGTAAAATGCACAAAAATTTGACAATCTTGAACGAGTTGTTACCCCTCTTTGGATGCTCCCAAGTATGTTGTTGACGGGATGATCATGTTGAACCATTTGATGTACTCTTGGGTGTGGTGCTTGAGATTGACGTTGAATAGGTCCATCACCATCATCTTCAACTTGTGGAGCTTCTTCTTGGGCTTCACCACCTTGTTCTCCCCCTTGATCAAAGCCCCGTCCATGATCATCACCATGAACTTGACTTTCTTCTTGATAGACTTGAGAACTTGGTGGACTTGAGAACTTGGTGGTTCCACCCTTGTTGATGATGGTGGATCTTGATGGCTTGTGTCAACCGGAGCTTGAACTTGAACCTCACGAGGCATCACTTCACCGGTCCCCATTCTAAAGATTGATACACTTGGGGGTTCTTCATCATCTACAAGGTTTTCACTAACTTGCTCTCTTTGAGAGCCGTTGGATTCATCAAATTTCACGTCTACTGTGGTTTCAACACAACCGGTGGTTTTGTTGAAAACACGATAGGCATGTTCGTTAGTTCTATAACAAATGAGAAAACCTTCATCAACCTTGGATGCAAACTTTGAGGCTTTGGGTTTCTTGTTAAGTATGAAACACTTACACCCAAAGACCCTAAAGTAGTGCACACTAGGCTTCTTACCGGTGATGATCTCGTATGGAGTCTTGTTCAAGTACTTGTGGAGGTAGAGGCGGTTGGCGGCATGGCATGCGGTGTTGATGGCTTCCGCCCAAAATGAGTCCGGAGTCTTGTATTCATCAAGCATTGTTCTTGCCGCTTCAATCAACGTACGATTCTTCCTCTCAACAATGCCATTTTGTTGAGGAGTGTATGGAGCGGAGAGTTCATGCTTGATGCCTTCTTCATCGAGGAACTCTTCAACTTGAGTGTTCCTAAACTCCGATCCGTTGTCACTTCTTATGTTGTTGACCTTGAGCTCGAACTCATTTTGAACTCTTCTAATGAACTTCTTGACCACTCCCTTTGCTTCACTTTTATCTTGCAAAAAGAATACCCAAGTGAAACGGGAAAAGTCATCAACAATTACTAGACCATATTTGTTACCACCGATGCTTATGTAGGCAATTGGTCCAAATAAGTCCATGTGTAGAAGCTTCAACTGTCTTGATGAGGATAGGATGTTCTTGGCGGGATGATGCGCTCCAACTTGCTTCCCGGCTTGACAAGCACTACCCAACCTATCTTTCTAAAAAACAACATTCGTTAGTCCTAGGATGTGCTCGTCCTTTTGAAGTTTGGCCAAGTTCCTCATGCCAACATGGGCTAGTCGGTGATGCCATAGCCAACCCAAGTCGGATTTTGCCACTAAGCAAGCCTTAGGGTCCTCCCTTCTAGATGACCCGCAAAGACAATAGAGGAATCCTCCCTTCTAGAGATGGTCACACCCTCATAGGTAAAGAGACAATTGTAGCCTTTCTCACAAAGTTGTGAAACCGACAACAAATTGTATCCTAACCCTTCAACATGATAAACATCTTCAATTGAATTTGTTGTTGAGATAGCAATTTTACCTAGACCGACCACATCTTCTTGACCATTATCTCCATAGATGATAGTTTCCGTAGGATTGTCATAATGATCAAGGGATGCAAATAAACCTTTATCTCCGGTCATATGATTAGTGGCACCACTATCAATCAACCATGCGCTTCCACCGGAGGAGTAGGCCTACAAAACATGTTTAAGCTTTTGGTTAAGGTACCCAAAAAGATTTAGGTCCTTGGAGGTTAGAAGCATAAACTTTTGGAACCCACACACTCTTTCTCATAACCTTCTTGGTGTAGGCCCCAACATAGTTGACCACCATTTTACCATTGTGGTCCAAGGTCACAACATAGTCACACGTGTAGTTGGGAGAGGGCTTGTGTTCAACCACATTCTTCGATGCCTTAGGTGGAGAATTAACCCCACCATATCCTTTTGTGGTGTTCACAACCTTTGGCTTGTCCTTTGTTGTGGTAGAGGTGGTAACTCCATGGGCAATATCCATAATTGTGTTGAGGTAGCCACCCTTGTTCCACAAGGGGATCTCATGCCCTTTCACCACAACTCTACCATTGACCTTGTCGTTCTTGTAGTGCCCAAGTCCTTCCTTGTCAACCCCCTTAGGTATGGACTTGGCACCATTCTTGCCTTGAGTGATCAACATGTTCAACCGGGCTATTTCTTTGTCTTTGCTCTTGATTTTCTCTTCAAGCCTTGCACGGTTAGTCTTGAGAGCATTTATATCAACACTAGAGCAAATAGAACAACCCTTGCTAGTGGAGGCACTAGAGTCAAGTGTTACCTTAGGATTGACTTTGGTGCTTTCTCAAAGAGTACTATAGTTTGCCTCGAGATTTTTATGTTTATCCATCAAGCATGAAAAGCTTGATTGAAACTCACTATGAGTAGCCTTTAGGGAAGCTAGAGATTCATTTTCCAAAGTGTAATCCTTTGACATCCTCTTGTTAGAGTCATTGGCTAAAGACAAGTCCGTGGTCAACTTCTCCACCTTAGCCGCCTCTTCGGCAAGGCGTCTCTCTAGAGCAAGGTTTCTTTCCTTCTCAAGGATAAGCAAGTCTTCTTGCTCATGGAGAGACACTTTCTTTTTCTCTAATTTCTCCAAAAGCCTTTTTATTTCCTTATAGCCCTTTTTACTAAATTGCTTTATCATGTTGGCCTCAATTTCTTCTTCATTGTCTATGTCATCTATGTCACTAGGTGTGGATGAAGAAGAGGTGAGAGAGGATGAGGTGGTTGTTTCTTGTACCTTGCTCCCCCTTGCCATGAGGCAAAAGTGAGAGTGGTCCTCATCGTCGGAGAAGTTGTTGAAGAGGCGCGGTGAAGATGATCCTTGTGCCATGGCAATGGTTGCCATGCCTTGCTTCTTTGGCTCTTCATCTTCATCACTTGAGTCCCATTGTTGACCCACATGAGCACGCCCTTGGTACTTGTTCTTGTACTCCTTGCTCTTCTCCTTGTACTTCTTCTCTTCCTCATTCTTGTTCTTGTTCTTGGGGCACTCGGCAATGAAGTGTCCATACTATCCACACTCATAGCATTTGCGTTGTGACTTCTTCTTCCTTTCATCACCACCTTTCTTGGATGCCCTTGACTTCAAGAATTTCTTGTATTTCCTTATAGCAAAGGCGGTTTCTTCATCCGTGCTTCATTCCTCACTTGTATCTTCATTCTTGTTCTTGGAGGACTTTGGCTTAGCTTCCATCGCTTCGCTAGAGCTAGCATTGAGGGCTAAGCTCTTGTTCACCTTCAAGCTTAGCGACTTCTCCACATCTTGATCAACTAGTTCTTAATGCAAGATTTCACCAAGAAGTTGATTGGGGGTCATCTTGTAGTAATTTGGATCTCTTCTTATCATGGTTGCTAGATTTGTGTTCTTCGGAGTGAAAGCTCTTAGTAACTTCTTTGTGACCTCCAATGTCCGAGACAAGGAGCATGAGCCTATCATACATTTCTCTCACGGTTTCTCCATCCTTCATGATGAATAGCCCAAGCTCTCCATTGATCAAATCAATCTTCCCTTGTCTCACATGCTCGGTCTCCTCATGTGCTTCCTTGAGAGTATCCCAAATCACCTTGGCAATTTGGATGTTCCGGACCTTGTTGAATTCTTGAGCACACAAGGATCCCGTGATGACTCTTGTCGCTTGTACGTTGCGGTGGAGGTCTTGCTCATGCTCGATTGTGAGGGCTTCTCCTTCGGCGGGGATTGTCACACCTACAACCACAATCTTCCAAAGGGAAGGGTGAAGCCCGTAAAGGTGCATTTGCATATCATAAGCCCATTTGGGATAGTCTTTCCCATCGAAATGAGGAGGCTTTCCCAAATGCACGGAATAGAATTTTTCGTTAGGATGGTTGCCCGGAAATTGTGCATAGTTGTGGGGCACTTCGTAGAAGTCGGAGTGAGTGTACTTGGCTTGCTCCTTCTTGATCATCTTCTTGAGGAGCTTCTTGGCCATCTTCTTGGCCTTCTTCTTCTTCTTAGCCTTTCTTCTCTTCTTTGCCGCCTTCTTTGCCGCATCATCATCATCTTTGACATCTTCATCACTTGAGTCGGAGTCCGAGTCGGAATCGGATGAAGAGTCATCGGAGCTCCCAATGTTAGATGGTGTACGGCTTGCAGCCTTGCCGGTGAGATCACCGACTTGGGCTGCCTTGAGCTCTCTCTCTTGAGCTTCTTTGGCGGCGATCTCATCGGCGGTTTGATTGCCTCCACTCCCCGACATCTTGATCCCTTAGCGGTTAAGCCTAAATCAAGGGATTAGGCTCTGATACCAATTGAAAGGACCTTATGATGCCTAGAGGGGGGTGAATAGGATCACTTCAAATTTCTAAAACCAATGCAGCGGTTAGAACACTTGTCGGTACTACCGGCGCTGTGCCGGAACTACCGAGGGGGCTCGGTACTTCCGGTACAGGGTCGGTACTACCGACAATGCAGAGAAACTTAAGACGAAATTTGAAATGCACGAAGTATCTAGCTATTCTACTTGAATCAAAGGATAGATATAGATGCTAAGAACCTCCTGCAACCACAGATATGAGTTGGAACACGACAAATAGATAGATCAGGCACAAACAAGCTCTAGGGTTAGATAAATGCAAAGAACTCAAGCAAGCAAAAGAGACACAAGATTTAATCCGAAGTTCACTCCCACAAAGGAAGCTACGTCTCCGTTGAGGATCCCACAAAGGGAGGGCTATCACCAAGAGCCTCTTTGCCTCACCCAATCCCCACAAAGGAAGATTGGTGCTCACTAAGAATTCTCCACCAAGGAGAGGGTAATACAAACGATCCCGGGTGCTCCACACCAAGAGGGCACTCAATGGGAGACGCCTAACCGTCTAGAAGCAAGCTTCAAGAGTAACAAACACGAATCGATGCCCGGAGATGCTTCAAGTGCTCTTGAGATGAGGGAATTCGAAGGGGCTCTCAAAACTTCTCTATCTCACACTAGGAATCACTCCTCCAACCAAACCCTAGCTCAAAGGAATCAAGTCTTGGCTCTAGGAGGGAGGGAAGAAGTGGAGTGAATGCTCAAGTGTGTTCTTGTCCCGTGGTTGGTCAGCAATGAGTGAGGGAGAAGAGAGGGGGTATAAATACTTAACCCAGAAAACTAGCCGTTACTGTGCAAACTCGGGACCCCCGGTACTTCCGACCCCGGGTCGGTACTACCGAGGGGTGCCGAGAAACTCAACAGTGGAGCTTTATCGGTACTACCGACCAGGGGTCGGTACTACCGAGGGCCTGATAAAAACTCGCCAGTGAACCCTTATCGGTACTACCGACCCAGGGCCGGTACTACCGACAAAAGCTTAGACTTTGAGGAAAGGGTAGCAAACTGTTCGTGACGACTCGGTTTTCCTCTCACTCACTTAGGTCATTTCCTTAAGCACTTTTAGCATCTCTTGGCGGTCAATTCGCACCCCCTTTATACTACGGTGTTTCCTATACTCAAATTCAAAATTAAGATAAATTTAAGCCTTGACTTGGGTTGAAAACGCCGATTTGGAGTTGGGGGCCTTCCTTTGGTCAAAACCATGATTTTCAATTAAGTAAATCCTGCACACATCTTATTCAACGATTAAATACAACAAATTGTGTTTGTCACCATCACCAAAACAATTAGGGGCCAAGATGCACTTTCAGAAGGCGGCACGATGCCGAGATCCTAAAGCGGCCGGTGTTGCGGTTGGGGAGGAGTGCCCGTAGTCATGCCCCGGGGATGTAGGCTTCGGTCGAACCTCGTTAACAAATATCGTGTCTCCGTTGTCGTCTGTGATCGTGCAAGTTCGTCTCGGTAGATCCAATCGTCGTTCCGCTGCGTGGAGATTAGCTGGCGGCTTGTCGCCGCGGAGGGCTAATTTCGTACATCCAGCACGAGAACGGAAAAGGAGGGTTGACATCCCAACCACGGAGTCTGAAAATGAAGGGAAAGGGACGTCCTTTTTGATAACGAAGGGAAATCGGTAATTGGATTCAACTCAGAGTTTTGTTATTGTTTAGGCAAAAAGGGCATGAGAATTCACAAGGTTTCCAAACCCAAGTGAGGGTCTGAGGGAGAAGGAGATGATCCACACGCACTCCACATAGTCATTGAGCTTGGTTGGAAAAAAGGTTGCGTAGTTATCCATTGTATACAAACCATAACAAAACTCAAATTCAGTTTTAAATACCTTGAACTTGATTTCATATCTCAATCATTATATGTGGGCCTGAACTTAATTTTGTGAGCACGATCCAAGCTCGAGTAACTTGTAAACATCGAGCTCTTTTTAACAATATCAATCATAGCTTCTGTGTGTACGCGGCTCAATTATGCAGAACATATATATGAGTAGTGAAGGATTCATGCTTTCTTGGGAGCTTTCCTTTCCTTCTTTCTTCTTCCCTCTCCCTCCTTCATCTTCTTCTTCCTTCTTCTTCCCTCTCCTTCCTTCTTCTTTTTCCTCAAAATTTGTAGGGAGTGGGAGGCCACCGTGATAGGTGGCTCGAGCCCCCTACCGCTGGCTCCGGCGTTGTATGTTAGCACAAAGAGAAGGATTTGCCAGTAAAGGTAGCATTGTTGTGGTGATGATGTGCATGTGTATTCTTTGTTGAAAACATTTTTTACCGCAGAAAATGGAAAGAAAATAATCAGCAGTGCATTTTCGTTCGGCAAGAGTTCCTTTTTTTGCAAGGTTCTCTTCTTATGATAATATAATTATTACATAGGGGGCATTTGGTAGGCTGCATATGGGCTATCCAGGCTTGTGTAATGCAGTTTTCTGGTGTTTGGTAGCCCGCATAAGAGGATAACCAGGCTTGGACTGTGCAAAAGGCCTTGTACGAGTTGCATAGTGGGAAACGCAAATTTGGGCCGTTTCCCATAGTGCAGGCTTGGTGGAGCTTCTTCTCGTGCAAGCGGGCGATAGGGTCACCCGCCCAGCCGGGGCGGCCCGCGCGGCGGCGTGGCGGCCGCCCAGCCGGCGGCGGCCCGCGCTACGGAGCTCGGCGCGCGGCCGGCGGCCTGCGCGGCGGAGCTCGACGCGCGGCCTGCGCGGCGGAGCTCGGCGCGCGACCGGCGGCCTGCGAGGCGGAGCTCGCCCGCGCGGCGGATCTCGCCCGCCAAGACGGCGGCGGCCCGCGGGGCAGAGCTCGCCCGCCCAGCCGGCGGCGGCCCGCGCGCACGAGCTCTACCGTGGCCGGCCGAGCTCGCCTTCCACCGCGCGGCGCCCTTCTTCTTCGCCCGGCTCCACCGCGCCGCGTCCTTCTTCTTCGCCCGAATCTCCATGCACCAGCAGCCGTGAACTCCATCTTCGGTGGTGGGAGGTGGAAGAGGAAGCCAGGGTAAGTGAGCAGGTCGGCGGCACGACGCTGGAAGGCGAGGGAGAGGAGGTCGGCCTCCTCTGCTCCGAGGTGGGTGAGGAAGGAGATGGGTGGTAAGCTCACCTCTAGTAAATACAGGGTTATCCTACCACAATGTGCAACCTACCAAACACGAGCATACTAATCCAGGCTATCTCTGTTCACCCTACCAAACACGAGCGGTTTGCATTGTATTAGACATGCTTAGGCTAGCCTGGCTCCAGATTCTAGCCAGGCTAGAGTTAGCCAGGCCGCCAAATACCCCCATATTGGGTATAACTACATATTGGGTAATGTAAAAAAAGAGTAATAGAACGATGAGCTTTTTCCATACCAGAGGCATGGAAAATCTAAACAATTTTTTGATGAAACAAACCATCAAACTTAAGATAAAAAATTAAATGAATTATAACTTAAATGAAGTGAGTAGATAAACTTCGGTCTTTCTACTTAGCAACTCCATTGTCTCGATATTTACCCCCACAATATAAAATTCATTTCAAAAGAATAAAAAAGACAAAGTATAAATTTCCACTGTCCCGATTAGCAATGAGCTCTCAGAATAAACCAGGTGTTACTTGGTATTCTTCGGCAAGAGAAAATGAACGAAAGTAGTGCGAAGCTATTTCAATAAGAATCCTCCTGAATTCTAGAGTAGTTTCCATACCAAAAATTTTCATCCGTCACAAAACTAGTGATACTAATTAGAAGTATTAAACATAGATTAATGATAAAATTCATTCCATAATCTGGCTCAAATCGCGAGACAAATCTATGAACCTAATTATACCATGATTAGATAATGTCATGCTATAGTAAACAATTCCTAATGACAAATTAATTAGATTTAATAGATTTGTCTCGCGATTTTCTGTCTATCGGTGTAATTATTTTTATAGTTAGTTTATGTTCAATATTTCCTAATTAGTGTAAAAAAGTTGTCAAATTTTTTTTGCCATTTTTTAAAACTAAAGGCCCCACCCTAGTTGGAGAAGTAAAGCTACAAGTACAATATCTCTTTCTCAAAATAAATCTTCTGTACAAATCAGCGGTACTCCCTCTGTTCTCGAATACATAATGTTGATTAATACAAATTAAATCATGCAACGTCAAATAAAAAAGACGGAGGGAGTGTGTTTTTTCAGAACAAATTTACTTTAAAAATCAGCACAAGATCCGGACCCAATTGTAAAGAGTGTTTGACATGTTTACCCAAAACGCAATCTGATCTTGCAAACCTCTAACCTTCTAGAAGTCTCTATTCTCCCCCAGAACCCAACTGAAGGTTCCCTTCCCCTTCCACGCCCCCGATGCCCCGCATCACCGGACATAGAGCTTCCCGGTGCCACGCCGCCGCACCACAGCACTAACTCGAGCACCTTAGCGGCATCCAAGAATCTGCAAACGCGCCCGCCGCCAGCCGCCCGCCGCCGCCATGTTCGGTGTCGTCTTCCCTGACCACACCTTCCCCCTCGATGCCACCGCCTTCGGGCAGGTGGCGCCCAACTCCTGGCTCCTCGACCTCTCCACGCTCGCGCTTGCTGCCGCGCCGCGCTCCGCGGTCGTCTTCCTGCTCCCGGCCGCCGCGGCCGCGCTGCCGCCTGGCAAGGCCGTCGCTGTCTACTTCCAGGCCGCCGCCAATCGGCCCTTTGCGTTCCTGGGGGCGCTCGGCCCCACGCGCCCCTCGGCCAGCTTCCCGCTCCCGGAGGCCGGCGACGAGCCGGAGCCTGCTGTGGGCCCCGCTAAGCTGGGCGTCGCAGTAGAGGATGCGGCCGCGCTGCCGCCGCCCCCCGACGAGCAGCGCGCCGAGCGCGTCGCTCTCCGCGTCGGCGAGAACTTGTTCAACTTCATGCAGTCATTCTGCGGCGCCGACGGCGGCAAGCTGGTGGTGCCCACGGACATCCTGGACCGGTGGTTCCGCAAGTTCCAGGAGCGGGCCAAGAAGGATCCCACGTACCTCAAAAGCTTCGACTTTTAGAGCAAAGGTATTGCCTCCCTGTAGCTCATTGTGACCCAAGCTCCTGGGTTTCGGTTGGTGTGAATTGCTAGAAGGCGAACCATGTTGTGTGATCTAGAGAGATTGTACCGTGCACGTGCAATGCCTGTTTGTCTGTTTCATACAGTAGGATGTTGAATGGTGTCATCTAGTAGTTTCAGATAGTGATCTTACAGGCCTCCGAAAATGGGATAAGTATACTATTATGTGATTGTGAACATGGTTTGCCCGGTTCCAATATTATAAATGGTCTTCTATCTTGGATTGTTAGCCTGATGGTGTGTGTAATCCTATCCGAATGTGACTTCTTGATATTGTTTCAATATGGCGTACCTGTTGTTCTGAGACAACATGTACAATGAAGACGATATGTATAAAATTGTATCTACATATATCATTGCTTAGGGACCTGATCAATCGTTGCAAAGTTATGTGGAGCAATCTCGATTGGAGAAAAATGTGCTGTGTGTCCATGCATTTGCAGATTTCTGGAACTATACGATTTCAGGAACATTTCCTATGATTCTAATGTGTTATTTACTAATAGTGATTAGTACAGATGTAATTCCCTTCATCACCACTAGCTTTAATGTATTGGTTTTGTTACCTATCCTTGGTCGCTTGCTGTGTTCTTGCCTTTGTTGGTAACAGATTGATTACTTCAATTCATTGTTTGTTGGATTCTTGTTAGAACTTTGCCTAAGAATCAAAACAACTGCACCATTGTAGATCAACTTCTCTGAAGTGGACTAGTATTGGTGGTCAAGCATTTTGTTTTCTCTAATTAAAAAGCAAGGTTTGTTGTTTTAATAAAAAGCAAACAATTACTAAATACCTCAAAAAGTCAAAGTCAGATTGGTTGGAAATTTAAAGTTTGCCGGTCTAGCTAGAGGGACATTATAGCCAACTAATTTGACAAGTATATTATTCTCATGTAAGTAACCTACTCCCGCTTTTCAAAAATTATAAATCTTTTCAGCTTTGCTTTAAGTCAAGCTTATCTAGCTTCGACCAAATTTATAGGAAAATACACAAATATCTGCAGTGCCAAAATAGTGACCATGAAATACATCTTGATAGTGTGTTTATTTGATATTGTACATGCTTATATATTTTTCCTATAAACTCAGTCAAAGTTAGATAAGTTTGACTTAGAACAAACTAAGATGACCTCTAATTTGGAACGGAGAGAGTACGTAGTATCGGTGCCCATTCTAAATGAATGATGCTAATTAACTGATACACAAATGTGGGTATTGATACAATATATCTATAAAGTATAAACTAGCATGACAAAAAAAGTTCAGCTGGAGTTCTGAACCACACCTGATGGTTGGTATTTGTGACATATATATGCTTGCCAGTTGACAATTGTGTAACCTGTAGTTCTGTAGTATTATGGTCTCTGATAAAATACTCGATCCTTTTATTTATTTGAATTTGATGTACAACCAGAATAAACTATGGGCTGTCTGCAAATTGACAGGTAAACTTTAGTAATTCTTGTGATGAGAACTATTATAATGGTTTGTGTTAAGGGGTACTGGCCTTTTGCACAACTTTTCTTGGTAATTCTTGTTCAGAGATTTCTGAAAGGAAAAGAAAAAACACTGACAACATTATGAGCTTTTGCCTATTAACAAGCTGGATTGCACAACTCCAGTTAGATTGATTATTGTACCACATACCACCGTTATCCTTCGATTATGAAACTATTTGTTTTAGTATTGTTTTCTGAATGCTTAACTTTCTTTCATCCTGTTGCGTGTTATTTTGCAGATACATGTGGGAAGAATGTGTTGGATAGCAGAGTTTTGTGCCTCATCTAGGCCCTCCTATGTTTGCACAAAAGTTAGGTTGTGTTCTAGGGGCTAGACTGAATTAAGGTGCATATGCAGCTTCTCTGTTTGTATTAGAGAAGGGCGACCACACTAAAAACAACTAGATAGGTTGGATGGTGGTGCAAGTGCTTACACAGTTACACCTGAACAGCAAGTCTTGTTGGCAGCTTGTACAAAAAATACTTTCTGGTGATTCTACTCGGAATGTCAGTAATTTGGATCATTTCTGTGAAACTCATCTCTCAAATTTCTCTTCCAGTTCTTTTATTCAGTTTCATTGGCCCTGAGCAACTAATTTCGTTCGGAACTAGCCGATGTTGATCATAACAAAATGCAGATGTTACGGGTAGTAATCACCTTCTAAGTTTGAACTAGCAACCCATCCTGCTACCCAACATCTGGGTACACTATCCTCTTCTCTCTTTTTTCTTTTTTTTTTTTTAAAAACTTGATCTGGGTACAGTATTAATGAAGCGTAACATGGAGATCCTTGTGCTCGATTGGTTGCATGTGTGAACTGAGATCCAACAGGCACTTCTTCTTTTGACAGAAAGATGAGTGTTAGATTCCCATAAAGCACGCCAGCTGTGATCTAATAGATAAGAGTACACATGCTGTAGTCTGTAAGGCTGAAATGCAACATCCTTCTCGACAAAAAATCAAGCCTTTCTTCACTTGCAAAACATGTCTGACCTTAGTACAGAACTCCGAGAAGGGGGAAGGGAAGAGAACACACACAGCACGGAACAATTACATTGCACAGCTTATCCCATTCACATATTTCCTAACCAAACAACTTAAATTTGGAAATAGAGCAGAACCATGAATGTTAGAAATTATATCTACAAGCAATTTCACCTAAATTCTGTCACAATCTATCGTCACTCATCAGCAATGTTAACAGCTGCCACACACTGGTCCAATCTTGAGGCTATCACCAAGACGTCTCTTCCCTGACCAACCTGAAACCAATCGAAAATCAGGATCAGCAAAGCTTTAAGCGATGAAATATCATGGAAACCACTGCAACAAAAACCTCAGAGGTCTCACACTTAGTGCAAATACAATGGTGAATCGGGTTCTGAGCCGCTAATGGAGGCAAAGGATGACATGCTATCATCCTTGGAAACCGCTGAGAAGTTCAGTGGTGTGGTTGTCAGACGCCTGTTGTCCTTGAAGTAGTGGTTGTACCGACCGGAATATGAGCGTGGGGTTAGAAGCTCCGGGGTGGCACTGCCAGCTGAAACTCGGCGGGGCACTGGGGTCATGAATCCAGTGCCATTTCCATTTGAATGGTGGCTGCTCGTCCTCCTATTGAAGCTGTTTGTCTTTCTGGGACTAGGTTTGGACCCGAAAATCAACTCCTTCTCCTTAAGCAATAAACTCTGCAGCTTCTTCTGGTCCTGTAACAAAGGTTTAGTCAGTAATTATAGTGCAGGAGCTCCTGTGGTTGCAATGACAAAAGGAAGGATATTAATTTCTACCCGGCAGCGTCTCCTGGCTTCCTCCCTTTGCGCCCTTCTGAGTTTTTGCTCTTCCAAAATGGCGACCAAACGAACCTTCACACACAAATTCAATATTCATTTACTATATGGAACAAAACTACTCAACCTGATTCATTATAAATATGGTTGATAGAGCAACTTACTCCGTCATATAAAAATGGCACATTTCTTTCATCCTCCCATGCAAAAGTTTTGGCTATCAAGTTGTCAATCATAGCTGCAGAAAAAGAGCAGTTTATGATCACTCTACAAAGCAAGTAAGCAGATCTATAGTTTGAGAAAAAAATAAGCAGATATATATAGGAAAAGTCGAGTAGGTTGAGTTAGGAGTACGTCAGCAGAGTTACACCAACAACTTTGTATCTGAACTGCTAGATTTAATCCCACTGGTAGTGCAAGGATGTAGCAGCATGTTCAACTGAAGTTAACAGTAATAGCAGCTGGGGAAACAAAGACTCACTTGGAATCTTCTGGACAAGTATCCTTGCCTTTTCTGCACGTTTGAGATTCAGGTGGGCACCCCTGCCAGCGCTATACCTGTTATCATCCTGCAGAAGGACACAAGTAAACATTGAAGACATCATTAGCAAAATAAATTATACTGAGATTAAATAGTTATATTTTGTTAAACCCATCTGAATGTCCAGTACTAACATGTCAAGAAAGGAAAGGCTGAAACCATATCCACTGGACACACCCTAATCTTTTAATGAAGAAAAGAATCTTACTTGGTTATATTCCTCAAGCCAAGTCTCTTCATCACAAGCCGATAGCCATTTATCTACCCTCTCCATGATATCTTTTCTTGTTAAGGACTCTTCATTTGCTTTTGCTATTTGTACTTCGATGCTGGAAAGGAGTTCGCAAGTATCCACTAAACCTGAATGTAGAATGTTCTTAGATTATTCAAAAATTGACCATCAGTAAGTTCCAATTCTGTGTCAGCACACATACCAGAATCAATCAATGCAATGATCTTCTCTGGTGCTGTATTCACATCAGGCTCCATATGTGCATTTTTGCAGACGTCTTCTAGTTCTAACCTCTTCTTGAGAACAAGCTCTTTCATTCTACTAGCTTTTAGTTTAGTTAGCCTTTCAACTTCCTCTTCTGTCTAAAGAATCCAATAATAAAATAAAAATAATAAATTGTGAGAATTGAATCACTTTGCAAATAAACAATTATCTGACAGATGGTTACCTCCTGAATTGTCTCCAATGATAGGATGCTAGGAGAAGTGATCTCTTGCTCAGAAGATCCAAGAACAGCAGCTACTTTGGTAAATTGTCTCCTCTCTTGTTCAGCTGACTCCATCAGATTCCACAATTTGTGTAGTTTTTCTACAATCTCTTGCAACTGAACACATCGACCAAATCGTTACAGAAGCTAACAAAGCAAAAAAGAGCTACAGGCCCAATTCTACGCCAAGAAATCACCTTCAAAACTCTTGTCTTCTTTTCAGCTTTGAGCTTCAGGATAGTCTGAGTAAGACCTTCAAGAGTACTATCACTGATATTCGTTGAATTTTCAGAGTTGGTTCCATGCAAACTTGGATGCACCTCTTTTACAGTATTTGCAAAATCCATCCCAAGCACCGCACATAGGCAGTGCACTTCATCCACATAAATGAAGACCTTCTGAAGACGATCAGACTGAACAAAAAAGAAAAGGTTGAAACTTCATTTTCTTCGACTTATATAGCACAGCCAAGAAAGATATTAGTTACTGCTAAACAATTTCGATGGGCCAACCTATATTTATCAAATATATTGAACCAAAGCACGTTCCACAAATAAACATTTAAGCTAAGATCATCATTACCTTTTCTTTCTGTAGACTCCGCAATTGCATTTGAAGATCCGAAATTCTTCTGGTCGACAAGTCATGATCATCATTAAGATGTTTGACAGAACCATCATTGTTCTGATAACTGTGATCAGAAATCTGTGCTTTTATCTTCTCAATCTGAGATTGCACATTTGAGATCTGTTTGATTCTTTCTTCTTTCTTTGCCCTAAGCTCTTCCAAGAGAGGTGTCACTGCAGCAAGTTGATCTTTCAATGATGTGCGCTTTTCATCCACCTACAAATGAATATCTCACATGACCAAAGGAAAGAAAAGAAACATGTTTTTTACTTTGGATTATACAATGATCTCAGCCACAAGTTTTTCTCTCTGGCAATAAAACATGAGTGTCCATGATTCTCAAACATATGGCACTTAGGATCTAGGATAATAAAAACACAACACGTCAGCTATGTTGGATGCTTTTATAATGTTATTTTTCTCATTCATTCCATAAGCAGTTACTTCTTTTGGCAGTGTCTAATGCATGCAGAAGCTGTGGGTCCGAAGATCCCAAGGCATTGCCCCGAAACAAATACTGTTCTTTAGTGCACCTTTTGCAGGTGAAATAAGAAACCTACATGTACTATAGGAAAACACTAGTCAATAATTCTTCCACTGACTACATGGTTCACAGTTACCAAAAATTTAATTAAAAAATTGGTTCAACGAGCTAATTGTATCCATCTGCAATGACTATTCAACAACTGAATGACTCAGCTGGCCATGACACTGTGCTATCTTTTCATCACTAACTGAAAAAAGACAGCCAACCAGCATAATATCATCTATTCTACAAGGTACTGCATCTGCATGACATCGAAAATTATTTCATTACTTGTAAACAATGCACCTTCCGATATCTGCATCTTGATAAGCAAACCAAAAACGAGAATTACATGATAAGAGCATATTGAAGGTCCATAGGGTAACATTTGAGAAAGAGGGAAAAATATAAATATGAAAAAAAATATACCTTAAACTGTGTGGTGTTTTCCCCTATAGAAGCAACTAGAGCTTTAAGCTCTGCTTCTTTGGCCATCAATGACTGACGGAGCTGAGCTCTCTCAGCATTGGCACTATCTACCTTTCGACGGTACACACGCATGCACTCTGTTTCAAGTTCAAGGAACATACGATCTTTATCTTGTTCACGCTCCCCAATCTCTGTCCATATTTGCTAGAATAAATTTCATTTGTCAGATGACCAAACAAGATAGAAAAATGCATAAAAATAAACATCATTTATTGAATGTGTTAGAACATTATTATAAGAAATAAGAAAATATCCGCAAAAGCACCTGAACACCATTTAAGATACATGCAACTTGAATAAAAAAAAGATAAACGTCCCTAAACTCTTTTGAATGTATTTATCTGTTTCGTTCAAAATTTTCTATTTTTTTACCAATAAAGGGCTAATCTTTAAAGCAGGGTGAATGTACATGGAAACCGACAAACCGTCACAGTATGTCTTTAGAAATAATGGTACCAAGTAACTCATGAAATGGGACGCAGCAAGCAAAACAAACAAAAAAAAAAAGATGTGCCCAGTGGTGGCTCAATGAACAAACAGTCTGGCTACATCCACCCAAAAGAAAATAGAAGATATATTTAGGGCTGTGAAGCATACAAGAAATTTCCATGATATAATATGGGAATGTGATTTGGCACTCTCTAACAGGTCCCTCTTCTCTGGATAAAATTGCTGTCATAAAACTAGTTTTGTTACAAAAAAAAAACAATTTGGTCCCGCAGAACTTCTGAAAAGGTGGGAACATGCCTTAGTTTTCCCTATAATTAGATGCACTTGGCCATGAGTTACAAATCCAATTTTGAGTGCAGATATTGCTATTATATTAGTAATACAATGAATGATTTAACAATCCAAATGAATACCAGCATAACATTATATTTTTCTTTGTCATGTACGTTATCAAGTGACATACTACCATCGAAAATTGCAGCGTCAATGCTATGTTGCTATTTCAAGTATTCTTTGTTCTCCAATACTGTACGTATTATAATCAATGAAATGAAATGAACACAGAAAGCTAGAGGACGACTCGACAATTAATTGAAGGTTGCGGATTTAAAGCTCATACGAAGAAAGCTGCAAGCAGCAGAAGCAACAAATTTCCAGCTATTCCTTTCAAAATCGTGGCATCTCTTCAAAGTAACGCCACCTTTTTGGGGGAAGGGAGGGGAAAAGACGGTGACAAGAAGCAGTAACCAGTAAGGCAGACGAAAGAATTCAACCTCTGGGGAAAAAATTGGACAAAATTTGCACTTTGTTTTGAAGAACGGTGACGATGTCAGGATCTCGAAATGACTGAAAATCTGGAATTTTTGTTCCTTGAAAATAAAAGGAAAATCTGCAACTTCCTCTGAAACAGGCAAGCACTCCATTCGGTCATTCCTGAATCCTGATACATACTACTCCAATGATTCGAAGGAACAAGCAAATCGAGGACGCGGCGAAGAAACAAAAAGCAAAGCGAAGCACACTTCCTTCTCGGGGAGAAACGCACCTCGAGCTCGCGCAGAAGCGCGCCGCACGGCGTGTCGAAGCTGACGCTGGCCCGCACCGCCTTGTCCAGGCCATCTCCGGCCGTGGCCATCTCGCCCATCTCCTCCCCCGCGCGAGGAGAGAGAAGAAGCAACTTGAAGCAAAGCAGGCACCTTGCCCCTCACTCTCTCCCTGCACCCTGCCCTTCCCTCCTTGTCCTTGCTTCTTGCTCTTGTACCAATGGCAAGGACTCCCAACTCGAATGCCGCTTGACAACCACCCTGGTTCCAGAGAGAGAAGGGAAGAGGGGCAGAGAGATGGGCAGTGGTGGTTGCCTGTTATATATGGATCTCACTTGAGTAAAAGTTGGCAACGGAAGGGGAAGAAAACGGGAGGTGAAAAGGGCGAGAGGTAGGCGAAGAGGAGGGGCGGAGTTCCTTGTGAATAGCCAAAATTTGTTGGCGTGTTTTTTTTTTTTACACGGTCTTGGCTTGTGTTTTTGGCTGCAATAGGAGCTGGCCAACGAAAACTGCTTCTTTTCTTGGTGCGGTTTTTGGGAACAGGTTGCCACAAGATTTGCCCTTTTCTGCTTGGTTTTCTGGAGGTCTTTTGTCAGCAGTATGTGGTGACAAGATCTGAAGTTTTATAAAAGGCTGGGTTTTCTGTGCTTGTTACCGTTCACTGTTCTATTGTCTACCTAATTAAAGTTTCACAAAACATAAAGTAATTCGAGTTAGAGATAAAAGATTCGTGCTTCAATTACTCGTCCAGGGAAAGAAAACTTTTGGAATGAGGGAATTTTCCCGGTTCCTGCTAGCATTGAATTGTTTCTGTAAAATTACCACGTTTTAAATGGACACATAAATTCTAAAAATTATGAGCAATTGGATTTACACTTTTGGAGGAAAATTTAAAGGTAGCAAGTAAATGCTAACATTATTATTGTTTAGTTTTAAGTGAGACCATGACTTGCCTCTGAATTTGGTGAGACAAAAATGCACAAATAAGAGGTTTTTTACGGTACACAATACGACCTGTACGACCGGTTGAAAAAGAACTCGTATGTAATAGAAAAAGACCTATATGTAAGGATCCGACGGTTGAGATTAATTCTATACGACTGATTTTTTTAGCTGTCGTACGGTAGTATTCAAAGGTCGTATGGGTAGTATAAGGGTATTATCGAAAATGTAAAATGGTATTGTTGTAATATAGGAAATGAAATATATGAAATGTTTTAGATAGTATAAGGGGGCAGCGGAGAATTTTTTCCAAATAATATATATCTATCAAATTACCATTTTAACCATAGAGAAAAACCGATAATACGACCGTACGACTGTCGGGTCGTACTGTGTACCGTAAAAAACCTCACAAATAATGCAGAGATGAGAGGATCTATTACATACCATCGATTCCATCGAGGCAAAGACATCTAAGTGTCAACCAAATTACCAAGTAGCCCAAATTTTGCCAAGTAGTCCAACCAAAAACAGCTAGTACTTTAGATGGACCACTTGGTTGCATCTTACGCTTTAAGCTACACTGAGACGAGTGGTCCAGCATTTTTGCATCTCGTGTGTGCGATCTGAACCGTTCAAATTCATCGAACTAGCTATCATGCTTGATATGCGAGATGTGCATAGGAACAATCACAATGAGTACTAAATGATGGCCACTCTTGGCTTTTTTTCAGCCGGTTGACAGTTTCTGCCGACCGTTAGGCAATAATCGCAAACAAGTACTACCATACCAAACGTAGATAAGAGTTGACCAAAAAACTGTATGTGTTCTTGAAAGTTTACTAGTCCCTGTAACTACTGAGAATGATTCTGAACCTACAAATTCCACATGCAGAGTATGAAGATTAAGGAGCCATGCCCTGATGCCCATGTGATGCTGAGGTCAACCTCTCAATAGATTAGGAAAAGCCACTGAGCTTAGAAAGTTTAAAGGTTGCTTAAATAATGCAGTACTGGATCTAGATTCCAGGAGCATCGGTCCTTCCATTCCTGCCTCTTTTCAGGCTCCTCACAGTAAGGTTCACACAAACTGCCAAGTGTTTGCAATGTTCCTTATCCAATATACGCAGTTTCTGCACTGCACACATGGTGGTCTATTGCTCTCCTAGATTCAGCTACTACATATAATGAAATTTGAAGCATCTGCCAAAAAAAAAACTCCTGCAAGTTTCTCAGCTTTTTTCTCCATGACTGTTTTTTTTTTTTTGGAAAGTAACCATGCCTGTTTTCCACAGTACACCAGAAAGCATCAAAACAAGCCCTGAACGGTCATGTGTAGCTAAGCAGAAAGGTGAGGTGTCTGTGTTTCTGCCAAAAGGACGACCATCTCATGAGTTGGTGTGATGCTAAAATCGCTAGTGTCATATGCTCAGGTCCATGGCCTCCTTGTTTGGTCAAACAAACGCAACTCGGTCAGAGAACAGAAGCCTGTAATGTGCAAGTACTGAGAACACACGGAAGTAGGAGCACATGTTTTTTCATGCATATAATGTCGTATCTTTCCCCGTTTTTTATTAATTTGGGAGTTTAGTGTTTGTTAACATTGTTGTCTTTACCTGCAACCAGTCACGACAAGTCTCTACTGCAATTTGGTTCACGAAATCTTCAGTCTTTTGCCGAACTAATCTGATACGCACTGATGCTTGTTATGATTCTTGTAATCTTCACGGTAGTTGCACTGGGGGACAAGGAACGAAAGGACAAACGTATGCGCCGATGTGCACGCTTACTTCAATTCGGTTGCCTGGACAGTACTTTCAGGAAAGAAAACTAACTGTACTTTAACGAAGAATTAATCTATGGGTTGTTAGGACAAATATTGTTGATCACTATGTTCCCACATGTATCTTTTTTTAATTATTTTTTAGTAATGTTCTGTATCCCGATCCTTTTCAGTTATGTTGTGTACGTACATCTTTCTGTTCACATTGTTTTAGGAATAGTCAGCAAAAGAAGTGATTTCCAGGTACTATCATGCCAGTTCATGTAATGATTTCAAAGTAATGTCTTGATTAAACAGTTTTTTCTACACTTCAGGCTTAAGAGCTAATCTCTTTTTTAAACGTAAAAAAGGAGATTAGCTCTGAAGCCTGAAGCTGGATGTAGACAAAAATTTGTGTGCTAATCTCAAATTTGGAAATTTAGCAGTTTAGATTTCAGCAATTTTGTGTGCATATTGCCAAATTGATCGTTGAATATGTCCAACACCCACTGAAGATATTTTGCAAAATCTAATAAAGTTTTAAGATTATGCAAGCGATTTTGAAGACAAATCACTACGATCAGTTTTCCGTTTCCAAACTAAGCATCTAAAATTTATCAACCGTTAAATTTTCAAGATTTCGACCGGTTCTCGTCAAGTAAACATGTTTTCCCCTTCTACCAAATGT
The DNA here is from genome assembly GCA_036936925.1 of Cenchrus fungigraminus. NCBI lineage: Eukaryota > Viridiplantae > Streptophyta > Magnoliopsida > Poales > Poaceae > Cenchrus > Cenchrus fungigraminus. The sequence continues at coordinate 90,146,283 of CM072776.1, read as the reverse complement.
CCATTGGTTTACAAATACACAATCACTGACTGTCTCCATACCTTTTCTTCCATGTCGGGTCAAGATCGCGGATCGCCAATACCTAAATCGGTTGCTGCAAAAGGAAGAAGAAACAAATGGCGTATATGTTCCCTATCGGAAGTATGGCTGCGTTGCTGCAGATGAAGTGTAGGGCAAGGCAACGTCGACCTCGAAAGGATCCTGCACCAAATCCCCATCATTGGGAGGTTGGCATGGCTAAAATTTGGGCTCAACAACCCGGCTTTGTATTCTCTGCCCAAAATTTCTCCCTGTTCCATCCATGATAAGCTCAAGGAAAGCCACCATTATTGGGGTAATTGGGACCCCCTCCAAAGCAATCAACCGCAATTCACAATTCAGAGGCCCCAATCATTTGATTTGGTTGCTTAACAAATGATCCTATAGTTATCTTATCAAACCTCATTTGCTCAAAAAGGCTCTGCAGCTGTCAATTTTTTTGGGTACTGGTACCTCACTAGCAGGAGCAGGCCTTTTGTCACTGTCAGCCACTTGCCACACTGCTACTATTACACTCTGGAAGCTAGGTCTGTTGTTGTGTGTGTATACACATACACATGTATATGCATGCAATTTACACTTGGGAAAGGGAAATCCAGAATACAGGTCAAAACAGAAAAGGAAAGCAATGTGACTGCCTAACTGCTTCGGATAAACCTTTCATTTTTTTCAGATGAACCTTCCATGTCGCCAGCTTTAGGTGGTTCGTGGAATTATCGGCATGGCAACGAGAAAATTCTGAACCAAAAAAATTCGTGCTTATGTATCTATCTGCTCCCTTTTGCAATGATTAGTACATAATTCAGACAGTTCAGAGCTTGAGATCAAATCGTTGGATATTGCAGTTACATACTTACATTTCTTCTGCAGTGGTCAATCATTAGACGATCATTCATTCGTGGATTGGAGCTGAGCTTTTTTTTTAGTTTGCTTGTTTGCAGTAGGTTTAAAGTATGAGCCTGCAGCCAGCTAACACATGCAGAGGCAGTTCAGATAAACCAGTAGAGGCCTTTTCTTTTATCACACACAACTCAAGCATGCAATGCGAGGTTAGTTACAGGCTACACCTGTCAGCTAAGTTTCTTGCATTGTAATACATGCAGGAAGTGAAGCATCTCAACACCTTGCTTCCACCACAACATATTTGCAGGCTTTAAGTTGCAATCACTTTGCTTAAAACAATTGAAGTTGAGTTTTCTTGAAAGAAATTATTTCGTTTTCTGGGAAAAAAACTAAAAGAAAAATAAAAGAACAGTGCAATACCACCAATAAGAAATCAGGGCTCGCATTCCAAGGAACACCTAAAGTGACATGCCAAATGGCTTTGCCAACATTCAGAAAATGGGAAAGATATAATTATATATAGACAGGAAAAGGAGATAAGCAAGCCGGGCAATTATATGTGTCTTCTCAAAGGACAAACCGTACATGCACTACAGTACTATAAACAGAATCCATCAAAGTCGTGGGCTTAACCTTCTGCTAACCTAATAGCATTTGGTTCTTTTTTTAAAAAAAAGAAAAGAAAATGGCACACTTATCAAAGCTTCAGAGGTTAAACAACCCATCAACATACAGGTGGGATTATCCAGGGTTTCTGCTTTACTTCACTGCTACCTTCCAAGCTAACATGAACCGATTTCGGATATCATTGAGCCTACAAAAGACTAAATCCTAAGGTTAGATTAGGGCATTAGCCTACTAGATCATGATGGTTTATTCCTCCTGTAAACACAAAGCATACGCTATAGATTAGAGAATCTAAGCCATAAAAAATTGGGCCAGACAAAGATTACACAGGACGAAAGCATCTCATTTGACTGAAAACCTAAGGTTAGGCTAGGTCACTAGGTCATGACTCATGATGGTTCATTTGACTAAAACCAAACTCATTTTGGCATGGAAATCTCATGCCTGAAGCTGCTCGCTGTGCTCAGTTCAAGCTATTCACCCTGTATATATAATGAAAAAGGGGGAAAGGGGCACAAAGCTGAGATTGACGCATGAGCTGCAGAGGCGTACACGTGTGGCCCTTCCTTCCTTGCTGCCGGTCTGCCGGCTCCAGCTTCAGTTGCTCCGTCCCGATCGCGCAACGAGAATGATCACTTTGGAAGCCGCTTTGTGCTCTCTCTCTTTTTCCTGTCTGCAAACCAAGTGCTCTGGTTGGTGGCTCCGGTTTAAGGATGGTGAAGCGGACGCCATCGCGAGAGATCCTGCGCAGCGATCGGATAGAGAAATGCAACGCTGATTAGTTGTGTGAAATTCTGAAGAAAAACAGGGAATATTGGTTGGTTGAAGCCATTTAAAATTATTTAATTTAATGCAATATTTGTATGTATATATAAAGCAAACATAACGACATAATCATATGGGAGAGAGAGAGAGCTAAAGAGCTATGAGCTGATGCAGTTGATCTTGAATTCTTATTCTTTTCTTCTTGGGGTTCAGATTGTACTTGGAATTCTTAAGCGAAAGCTCCAAGCATGGTGTCAGCTGCAAGTTGCATGCGTGGACAGGGACTTAGCACCAGATGTTCAACAGTTCATGGATAGCCGTCAGCCTGTCGCCCGTCACGACCTATTGGTTAGTTAGAGCCTAGGGGACTTGAGGCTGGGGTTGCACTGGTCAAGGAACTCGAATACACGTTTGCTTCTAGTGTTCATTCGCTTGAGAATATTTGGCTCTTCATTCAGTGCCCCTGTAATGGGAGCGGGACCAGCTAGGTCTGGGCTCATGATACTGTAGCGCGTGAACAGTGTAGGGGATAGGGTTAGTTGGATAAGATCAATTAGAGATAAGATTAGAGTTAGTTTGGATCTTTACTTAAGGGTCAAGCCATCCCCTCTATATAAAGGGAGGCAGTGTATTCAGATAATCAATCAATGAAGAAGAATTAATCCAATCTCCCCCCAACTCCCAACAAGCGATGAGCAGCCGAGGCAAATAGACCTCGACCCTCCTCTGCCTACCCCGGCCAAACCATGGCCATAACATCTGGTATCATGAGTCAGGGGTCCTTTCCCATGACTTCTGCTGCCTATCAATCTATGTCGCTGTCATCATTACAAGCAGAATTGGCGGCCAGACTTCGGCGGTTAGTCCAAGCCACGACAAAGACGGCGACGCAGGCAGATCCATCTGCCCCAAAGCCAATCGAGGACTGGTCCGATCCAGAACTCGGATTGTTGGCGCATAGGCTGTGGTGCCGGCTTCATCCATCGCCGATTCAGCCACCGATTCCTTCGGGCGGGCCTGTCATGCAGATGCCATTGGAGGAGCAGGCGGCAGTGCGACTCCAGGCAGCGGCCCGTGGGTTCCTGGTGTGGCGTCAAGTGCGAGCGGCGCGGGTGTCGCCACCACCGGGAGCGGTGGTCAAGCAACAGTTGCAGGATGGCGTCTCCGTGGATGGGCGTGCATGCAAGGAAGTTGCCCCTGCTGCTGATTCAGGGCATGTGCGGCTCCCTGGCAAGATGAGCGTCATGCTGCTGCAGCCACTGGGTCATGGCTTACACGCCATGGGCGGCGGAGCAATAGCTGGATGCATGCAAGCCTGCAGGTTGTTTCTACTAACAACTACGCCTTCGTGTGATCTGATCTACACACTCCAGACCTTTCCATGGGAGCCAGGAGGACAAGTTGCTGCATCTCGAATAAAAGGTTGAAATTCCGTTAATGTTCTAGTCATAGTCACCAATAAGATAAGCCGAGATGTAAAAGGCTTAATCGTGTGTGAGTCGGGTCTGCTGCAGCTCGAGGACGAGCTGCTCGAAAAGGGAGTAGTAGTGTAATGGGAGTGGGACCAGCTAGGTATGGGCCATGATACTGTAGCACGTGAACAGTGCATGGGATATGGTTAGTTGGATAAGATCAACTAGAGATAAGATTAGAGTTAGTTTGGATTTTTACTTAAGGGTCAAGCCATCCCCTCTATATAAAGGGAGGCAGTGTATTCAGATAATCAATCAATGAAGAAGAATTAATCCAATCTCCCCCCAGCTCCCAACAAGCGACGAGCAGCCGAGGCAAATAGACCTCGACCCTCCTCTGCCTACCCCGGCCAAACCATGGCCATAACAGCCCCGTTGTACACTGTGGCAAGACTCTTGAACCTCGCTCTTCAACCACTCTTTGGACACCCTCATGTATGGTCTTTCATTGGATGATTCAGCAGGCCTCGACTCTTGCGCACCAGTTTTTGAGTCTTTCCTTTCGAATAGAAAAGCAAACAGATATCAGGAATATCAAGATTCACAGTCTATCTCAGTAAGAGCTGATGGGCCATCTGTATACTGATACTGATAGTGATAGGCAATCTACTTGAGAAACTTGAATGCGTGCCATACTGCCATCAGCATATTCCATTACTTCGACGTATCATCATTTATCCAATACAGAATTCCATTACGTTATGCTTATGTGTGTCCTTTAATCATCATACAGTTCAGTTCACATGGCCATTCAGGGCATCTTAATCTTGAAATGCTGAGGAGGCTAAATTGTCTTCTACAGGCATGTATCTTCTGTACTCAGTTTGATGGTGTTCGCACTTCACAACTCAAAGGCAAAACTGGGGCACGTTCTTGCGCTCTACACATCACATATTCACAGTAAACATCTGACATCAAATTTTCCTTTGCCCTTCTCTCTGATCATCCAGTTCCAAAGGAGGGGGGATTTTATAAATCTGTCTACAGTTACCGGAGAGGCGGAGACGAGCAGGCTCTCTGTCCGCGATGGTTATGGCTGCTCCGGATCACCGGCCAGTGCCCGTACGTCTCGCGGTCTCGCCGCGACCTCAGAATGGCCTCGTCCACGCCACGAACCCGCCTCAGCTTGCACACCGCGCCCCTCAACCCAGAAACCAAATCAGAAGCTTCCCCGCCGCGAGCGCGAGGTCCAGGCGTGATGGCGATCGGAGAGGGCAGCCGTGCGAATGGGACGGGGACGGCAACTCCGGCCGTCCACACCACGGAGATGAGATTCCTGGATGCAGAAGGGGCCCGCACCGGCGCGGGGTAGGACTGATGGAATCGGATGCGTCCGGCCGCACGGGCGTCGTTTCTGTTCTGGGCTTTCAGGTTAGAGAACAGGAACCCAGCATCCAGAGCCGTTGGTACGAGGAAACTCCACTGACGGTACGGAAGAGTTCTTGTTAGAATGAGGATGAAGAAGACGAGGGAGTCAACTTCACTTGGCAAAGAGTCAATTTATGCTGATTTGCGACCATTTTGTTTGCAACTTGCAGATGTTTGCTGTTGGTGTGCGCGCTGCAAAATGTTAGGTCTCTAACCTGAGCTGAAAGGTATGGACAAATTGACTGTACTGAAGTTTTTTTTATCGGATAGCGAGTCAAATTGCGCAGGTATTATCTCGTCCAAAGAATTCTGAACGTTTTCTTCTGGTCGAATCAGAGATGAGAACTGAAGGAGCAGATTCGATCATATATTGAGAGAAGTTATGTTCAGAAGATCCTCAGGAATTTGTGAAGTTTATCGGTTGGGAAAATTGGATACATACCATCAAAAAGTTGCACTTAATCTTACCACTTCTGTTAACTGAACGTTACTTGTGTCTTACCCCTTGCTGAGATAAGGCTTGAAGCAGCAGCATTGCTGTACTCCGACTAACATCTGTCACTCCGTATGTGTTCCTATAATCATTATACAGTTCACAGGGCCATTCGGAACATCCTAATGTTGAACGGCTATGAGACAAAAGAAGGCCAAAGTGTCCTACATTTATCTTCTGTACTCAGTTTGATGGCGCTAGTACTTCACCATTCAAAGGCAAAACTGGGGCACATTCTTGTGCTCTACTACACACCACATATTCACAATAAACATCTGACATCGAAATCTCCCTTGTCCTTCTCTCTGATCCCATCTGGTTTGAGCACATGCAGGAGAATTGTCAGAACAATCTTCATGATTTCCTCCTCATCGTATGATGTAGCAAACCTGACTGCAAAATACAGTTGTTTTAATGTGCCACCTCATAGGTCTAATCCATTAAATATGTTTGTTAACAAATTAGTACAACATGAACTTCTGGTGTTGATTGAGATAGCAATAACTCAATACTCATTGACGCACTAGGCACACAAATAATCTATACCTAAGCTAAAATTAATGTCGTTTTGTTTCAAATGGATTATGGATGGGGAAAAAATCCTACATAAATAAACTGGAGTTTCTTACCCCAAGGAAGGATCGGAAACTCCCATGTCTGCTTAGGAACTGATATAGCATATGCAGCAACCTGAAAAGGATTGAAACAATTTTGTGTCAGGCATTAATTTGGTGGCAGCTCTTTCTAAAATATGTGCAAGGAATGCAGCATACATACAAGAGTTGAAGCAGCAAGCGAACAAGGAGAGTTAAAAAGTAAAGAGGTATCTTCAATCTCATACAGAATATCCAAAATTTCCATGCACACATCCAGCTCCAAAAGGTCACCCAATTTTGATATTTCCCTGGCAGTAAAACAAAAAAAATCAGTAAATTATTTGCAAATATAAATTAATGTTTAGTTAGACCAAGAAATCAACAACTAGCAAAGAGTAGCAGTAGTAAATTTATCCTACAACACAGCTGTCCAAGTCCAGTTACGGTAACATACTAGTACTGGTTAATACAGATTCTATGCTTAATGTTAACTGATAATTCCTGTAACCATTAGTCTGTAGGATTAGTAAAATTGTAAATATATGGTCAAGACTAACCACCCAATACAGGGGTTTAGGGGAATTTTCTGGTTATCCAACAAACTTTTTTTCTTAATTTTTCATATTGTCAGATTCACTTGTGAAAACAAGTCATAGGTATTTTCCAAATAAGAGATATGATATGAGACATTTCCACTAATATGTTGCATTTCTGCAGAACGATATCTGCACTAAGAACTACTATAAAGAGCTACATAGGCTGCTCCCTGGGGTGAGAAAACTGAATCTGACACATTTCCACTTGTCTATTAGGTAATGTCACTTGCATGAATATTGACATCACAAAAAGGTGGATTTAGAGATGAGGCACTTCATCTCTATAATGGTGATGAAGAACCAAAAAAGTCTTTGCATAAGCTCTTATTCGAATCTTCAGCTTTGTTTTAACAACAACATTTGTTTAAGGATGAGAAGCAATCCAAATAACCTGAAATGGATTAGAAGATCCTCTAGGTATACAAAAGCAATGCTTGAAGATCCGATGTTATGCTCCACTACCTGAAAACTCCACAACAAAAAGAAAGAATATAGCACTGTTGATCGAATCAATTTAACAAACTATTGTCTGGTAATAACCTCAGCCAGGCTTTACCTCCATGAACACCAATTCCTGTGACATTACAGCAGACACCTTCAGTCACGACATGTAACCAGTCAGAAGAAAGAAGAAATAATGTATATAACTCACAGCATTCGCGAAGTCACGGCACGTGAAATGCTGGTCAGCTATGATGCGATCGCCCAATGCTTTGAGGCTCTTCACTGACAGCGGCCTAAAATCGTGGATCTGAACGAAGAATTGCACGGAGAAAAGCAAGGTAACCGCCAATGGCAAGCAATGCAAGCACAGAGCGTTCGATTAAGGAAAGGCTCGCAATGTCTCACCTTGCTGGCGATCCACACCGCGACGAGCGCGAAGAGTGTGACAGAACCGCCCAAAATAATTCCGTATTATCGCCTAAGCCTGTCCACGTGGCCATTAAGCGATAATAAAGAACTATTCTGTCGCCTCTGCCGGGTCATGCCCGGTAAATCACTTACACAGGATCGATTTATGCGCTAAGCCCACACGAAGGCGGGACCAGAGTACAACATTACATTACATAAAAGTTCATAAGTACTTAAAATTACAAACCAAGTTTTGACTACATAAAAGTAAAGGTGATTCAGAGTTTAAACAGCGGAAATAAAACTAGCGGAAGATACACATGGGAGGCCATCCATGGAGTATCACTCATCAACATCGTTCTCCCACTCAAGTTCTCACCCATCTGGAATAGATCCAGGCCAGATGAAATTACCTGAAAACAACAACAACAGCAAGGCTGAGTATACTAATACTCAGCAAGACTGACCCGTCAAAATAAAGACACATCTAGACATGCAAGGCTTTTTGGCTGGTGGGTTTGTTTTGCCAAAAGCAACTAAGAGTTGATCCTTACTTTCAAATTTTAGCTCAAGTTCTAGTATGTTAACCATTCTAGGTAAGCACCTAGCTAAGCAAGCATGGTTGTACAAACAAGATTAATCATCCAACAATATTAATCCGAAATGTTCCATAAATAAATATGGGGTAGCCAGTGGTCAAGCCGACTCAGATAACGGCGAGTGACCGACGATCGATCGATTTATATCCTTGCAAGGTAAACCCAAGATACACGGGAGAAGGTAGACCAAGTGCAGTGTCTACCCCAACCAGGCGGTTCCCAACATCCCACAGTTTGGGATCAGACGCTACAAACTCTGGTACACGGTTATCCGGAGGGTCTAACCCGACCAGTCCGGACTCACACACTATACCACGGGTAGCTAGCCCGGAGACGCAACCCAAGCCGGTAGCTAGAAAGATCCCGCCCCGGTTCAGAAGGTACTAGGCTTACCGGTCCCATTCCCGACAAGCACTTGGTACGTTCAATAGCTTAAACCAGCACAATGCTACTCGGTCGAGACCGAACCCATTGCTCTTACCACATGAGCGAGTCATTTTAACCAACTTATGATTCCAACATAAGCATCCTATATCTCGCGAGCAATGAGTCATTACTCGACTTGTACCGTGTCCTTAAAGCATGGCACTAGCGTTTCTAACATACTAGTAAAAGAGCATAGGAGTCCTAAGGATCATGCATCTAGGTTTCAAAGCAACTCCTGAAACTTAAATGCACAAATCATAACATAAATACGAAAAATAAAGATATGAGTTTAGAAAAAGGGTTAGATGTATCCGGGGCTTGCCTTCCTCTGACTCAACACTAACACTAGCCTTGGGCTCTTCTGGACTTTGGTCCAGGTCTTGCTGCACACTAACTTGATTCAACTCTCCAGTAGCTGCTCCCTCCTCCTCCTGGGTGAGCGTGTATGTCCCGTCGGGAAGATCTACACGTTTACATGCACATGCATTAGATTATGGTGGAGGTGGGAGAATTACCACAAAACCAACTCTTGTTGGACACATTCATCCAAACATTATCATTTTCTCACAGAAATTATTAGGGTGTGTGATGATAAGCAAAACACTACTTTGATGGTGATTGTGTGCACATCTAAGCAATTTAAGTTACTTAACTACACCAAACAGAAAGGGGGTGTGTTTAAATTAATAAAAACAGAAACAAACATGATTTCACAATTTAGCACTTTTAATTTCCATTTCTTTCTTTAATTACTTAAAACAAGCCTTTCAACCATAAACCCAAATTAAAACAAAAACACTTCAAATAAAACTAAGCTTTTGCACACAGCAACATATACTCATTCTAAGCTCACACACCAAAATTTAGATTAAGAACAATTATAAATTAATTTAAACGAAAAAGACAAATTTCAGCCTAGCAAATCAACATTAATTCATATAAAAAGATTTAATAAACTTTTTGATCTCAACTTTCTCCTACAGGTCATGTATGCCAAAAATGAGTTTCTGACCAAAGCATGGTTGCAGATTCAAATTATTTTTCAGATTTTGAATTTAAACTCCTACACAAGATTAAATCCAAAACACATATCAAAACATATCCTAAAATCACATCCATTCTACCAGAGGTACTATTCATCAAGACAGAGCCCTAGGGTGCACTGGTGCTTAAAGAAAAGTTCATTGAAGGGGCTATAAAAAGCATCAAACTTATTCTAGCATAAAGCTTAAATAAATCATAACCGAAAATATACCCATCAAAATCATGCAAACTTTTGCCACAGATCTAGACATGCCATAAAGAGCAACATATCCAAAATTCAAGTTCATAGCATGTGTATATTTTAAACTACACTAAAAACACCTCAAACTGAGTTTGAATTTTTAGTTCAAAAACTACACAGAAAAACCCTATACATGCTTTCTAGAAAATGTAGGTTTCTTCACCAGGAACCCAACAAAATTGGATTTGCATTTTTACGATTTTTCTACATTTTTCTACGGATTTTTGAATTTGCTGCTGAAACCCTAAAACACATTTACAGAGGAGACCTCGAAAGAACTTCTGGAAATTACAACTAGGCCCTCGGTTTACGGTTTAAACCCTGGAAAGAAAACAATCACCGCAATGTGACCCTCCGCCGGCCGGGCGAGCTCGCCGGCGGCGATTGCCGGCCGGCCTTCGTCGGGTAGCGGCGTGGGGATGTACCTGGGCCCACCTGTGGTCTAGAGGAGGTGGAGGCGGGGCCGGAACAGGCGCCGCCGGTTGCCCGCGGCGGAGGCGGAGCAGAGCTCCCGCCGGAGCTTGCTGGCTCGGCCGTGGCGGCTGTAAAGCGGGGCGGCGACGACGGATTAGGCGTCGGGGAGGTCTAGGGAAGGGCTAGGGGTGCTAGGGAGGTGGTGGAGACGGCGGCTTGGCCCGGAGCGGCGCCGGCGGCGGCGCACGGGTGGAGTGCCCGCCGCGGCTTGCTGTCCGGCCGCTGCGACGGCAAAGCGCGGTGTAAGATGGCGGAGGAAGGTGCAGGGAGGCTCAAGGAAGGAGTAGAGCTCGAGGATAGCGGTGGAATTCGAGTGGAGAAGGAACTAGGCGGTGGCGGCCATGGAGAGCGGCGAGCGGCGGAACAGGGCTCCCCCGGCTCTTGCTTGGCTCGTTTTTGCCGCCAAGGAGAAGAGGAGAGGGAGCGTTGGCCTACTGGCGCTCGCATGGGCGGCCAAGTGGCCTTAGCCGCATGCGCGCAGGGCGCGCGGCGCGGGCGCGCGACGGCGCGTGGCCAGGCCGGGCCCGCTGCCAGGCCGCTGCGGTGCTCCTAGGCGCGGCGTACGGCGCATAGGCGGGCGGAGGCTCCACCGAGCGCGAGCGGTCTACGGCGACGGACTCCAGGCGTCCGTACGCCGGACGGCCACGCTAGCGCCACGTGGGCAGGCGGACGGGCGTGCGCACTCGCGCTAGAGCGCGGCGGCGCGACGGCCGGCACCCACTTTTTAATTTCATTTGCCCGTATTCGAAAATGCTAAACTCCAAACTTTTGAATACAACAAGAAAATCCCCAAATACAAAAGTCGTAGAGCAACTATAGAAGTATATTTTTCACAAAGGACGACCTAAGCTTTGGTGAAAGGATTGACAGGAAAAACGTGGAAAAGTCGCTGCAAAACTCGGCCTTGGCCCACTGTTGACAGGACCTTCATCTCAAGTTTACGCGGCTTTGCACTCAAAATTGGAATGTCCGCCAATTACGAAAAATGTGTCCCCTAAAACAACGAAGAACTTTTATATTGGCCGATTTTGAACTTCTATAGCAAAATTTGGAGAACGCGGAAGAAAACCAAATCAGCTTTTAGGATCGATAGGGATTTGACCATGAATTTTGGACTTTGACAAAGGGTTTAAGTGCAAAAGTTGTCAAGATCATGTCTAACATGCTTAAACACTAATTGCACTTGATTAGCAAAACTAACTACTATACTTGGCTTAACTAAACATCTGGGATGTTACAAACTACCCCCCTTAAAAGGAATCTCGTCCCGAGATTCGCTAGCAAGATTTAAGTAGAACCCTTTTGAGAAAGAAGAGGTTACATAGAGAAAACTAACAAAGCATGCTAAACTCTTCGAGATGTAAGATTCGGAGATGGTGACAGAAACATGGGTTTCCTCTCACACATCAACGTCGCTCATGAGGGAGCGGTCGATGAATGTATACATGAAAAGCTAAAAACAGGCATAGCAGAGGTGCAAAACAGAAGTACACTATCGCTATGTCCCAGCACTCTGAATCACACATTTTGAGAAAACGATCCATAGTTGGTGATGTGAGATTGGCTCCCTCTTGTGGTTTTCTTCTCGAGCTTCTTCTTTGTGATGTTGGCACCAAACCTTCAGTGGACGAGCTTCATGGAAAGGCTCGGACTGACACCAACAGCTGGAGGAGCTTGACTCTTCTTCACATTGCTGGGAAAGATAGAGGAAAGAGCTTAATCGACGAGGAATGCCGTAAGCGGCGAAAGTGGCCGATGTGCGCTCAAAGAAAACAACTAGAGAGAAGGGAGGGCGACGAGATATGGTGGCTCAAGTGGATGCAACTCTGAGCGGTGAATGTCGACGGGGAGATGCCCCTTTTATTGATGCTCACCGTGGTGTAGTGGCAGTGGTGCTCGCGCCACTTGGGTAGGGGCCAGTGGCAAGGAGGTATGGTGGTGGCATGTGGCACGATGGTGGCCGGCATTGGATGCCTTGACGACAAGACGGCCACGATCAGCCGCAGCACAGAACAGGCGAAGCATGGATAGGAGGAGTCAAATTGGCCCTCGAGAGGATTGACCGTGACTTTGGGAGAAAGAGAAGAGTTGGAGTAACTACCATCCTAAATTGGGATTGTACCAAGGAAAACCTATCAAAGGATTTTGCCCATCCTTTATTTACTGGTATCCCGGTTCCTTTGATTAGGAGGAAACGTGCTAAAGGACCAAAGATTACTGACTCAGTAGAAGGCTCTTCTTATCTTAACTTTTGGAGAACTTGCTCATACTCCTTCAACCAGCTTAGTTGAGTCACTACCAAGTGAATTTTGAAATTTAGAAGGAAGAAGACCAAGTTGAAAGGTTCCAAAAAGATTCCCATAAAGAAGGGAAACCTCAAATATTTGGGTAAATTTGTTTACAGAGGTTCATGAATTTGCTTTTAGGAGATCAATAAAAAGGTTAACTCCTAGTGTATCCTGGAAAGTACAATTGTCAATGGCAAATGACAAGATTTTGGAAACAAAATGGGGATGGGAGTGAGGAAAATACCCTTGCTCAAGGTTTATCTTAATGAAGTATTTTAATTACTTTATGCACCACACCAGGGAGTAATGATTTTGAGCTGGAACTCATGCACTTGATGAGTCATGGGATGACAATGCTTATGCATATGGGAAATGACTCGTGCAACAATGGGATGGTGCACATGTGGATGCTCATGATGCAGTGCATATAGTATGATGTATATGTATATGAGCATATGATGTTTATGCATATGAACTTACAGTGTATATGTCATGGTGCATAGTGAGAGCTACACATGATATGTATATGATGAGGTGCATGCATGATGATGCACATGTTTATGAATGCGTGATGCGTATGCTCATGAGATATGGTGCTCATGATGCAGTGTCAGCATGATTTGCATTATTCACGAAATTAGACAGTGGCTTGGAGGACTGAGAAAAATTAGGATCCGGGGTGAGTCGCATTCTCACAAACAAAGATACCTAGCGTGCTCCTAGTGGTTATCACATGGCTGCAGCACACATGATACACTAGGTTCCATCGCGGCACCTTCGTTCATGGATCAACAACATCACCACCATAAAGAGAATAGAGTAGAAAGGGTGAAACTTTCAGTGTGTATGCATGTTAGTCCAACCCAGGTTTCCAGATGCACATGTCGTGTAATGCATTTCCATGCTCATGAATTATGTTGTTAGAGATGCAGCATATGCATGCTGGAATGATGCTCATTATGCATACCAACAGATTTTTGATGCCTTGTAACCATGTTCTCATTTATTTGTTTGTGAGCAAGCATAAGGATTTCATGGTCAAGGATAGAAAAGTGAGAGTGATAAGCGTAGAGAAATCAATGCCAGAAAATTTGGGTGATCGACATTTCCTGGACAAAGGAAATTGAGGAAATGCTTATAAACTAGTGAAAGTGTATAGAAGCAACAAAAAGAGTACAACGGGATTCCAGTTGACTTGATAAGGATATGATTATGCTTCTATTAGAAACCATCCTAAGAGAAGAAGGGGATAGATGGATCTTGCACTGATTGTATTCATCTGTGGATAGAAACTTCAAAAACATACGTGGAGCATTCTTCCACCACCTAAATATCATCATCTTTAGGCAGGGGATGTAAAATCTCGTGTCTTCCAATATTGGTATTCAACTTAGAGATAAAGCTGAGGCTATCATGCCCGAAAATTCAGATATCGCTTTGCTGTCAGGGCTGTTGGACAGCAGGCCGAGGGTCACTAAAAATTCCATATCTCTCAGCTCAAAACTGCAATGATGCTGAACTTTTACGAGCATGCAGAATATGAAATTCTAAACAACTTTGGTATTCAAGGTTTGCTCTGGATTTCAAAGGAAGATGACCTAAAAATTTGAATTTCAGAGATCACTAGTTCTGAAATTCAGCAGGGCAGAGACCTAATGTTTTGGGCATATCTCCCAAACTAAAAATCTAGTGACCTTGAGATTTCTACAGGAGGTAGATAGATACCTAAGAAGCATTTTTGGTATTCAAGGGTCGAATTAAATCAGATTGTAAAAGGGTGTAAAAGGTTCATTTTCAGAGTGCTGTTGCCCAGAAATTTCAGCAGGACAGAGCTTCACTAAAAAGACCATAACTCAAAAATTGAGTACCCAATTACCATGAGATTTTCACAGCATGATCTAAGCTAGATAAAGAACACTTTTGCTATAGATTTTCTGGTCAAAATCATTTAGGAACTATATGCAAAAATTCGAGTTTTCAGATTAACTCAGAAATTTCAACAGCATTTCAGCATGACCTTGCCTAGCAATTTGGATCCTAACTTCAGTTTTAAGCATCCTAAAATCATGAGAATTTCAGAGAGCAATCATAACTAGGTGATGAGCAATTTTCCTAAAGATCACCTAACCAAAAACTTTCTAGATCATCCTTAGAAAAATTTGGACAGCAACTAGACATACTTTTGATCACATCACATAATTTACCAAACTAGCATGAATGGTCCTTAAGAACTATAAATTCAACTGATAGAGACCAAGCAACACATGATTTAAGTTCAGAGTTAGGTTTGGTAGCTTTTACATGATGCAAAAAGCGTCCTAAACTTCCTCACAAAGCTTTTAAGTTCAAAAACGAAGTTAGTGCCGGTGGCAAGGCATACATATACGTCTCTCCTTATAATAGCTAGTCGAAAGCTACTCGTTTCTTAAATTACCGTTCCTAACAACCGTGGTTAGTATACCTGCAGAAAATCACAGATATTCAAGACCTTTTGTGCCAGCACTCACAAAAGCGTCCACATTCATTACCGTTCACTATAGAAACGGTATCCATGCGTAAAGCCGCTGCATGGACAGCGTCCAACCTCGGACACCTCCGTTTGAATGGAGTTGTCCTTTCCGCCTATTGCGGGTTCGCACATGTATGGCAAAACATGGCTAGACACAGACGCGACGTGAGTGCCCATTGGAATAGGCCTCACTCATCCCTCACGGACTTTCCCGTGGCACCATCACGTATGGCAAAACGTGACGAGACGCAGACGCGACGTGGCACCCATTGGAATAGGTCCCACTAGTCCCTCACAGGACTTCCCTGTGGTACCACCACGTATGGCAAAACGTGATGAACTAGTATGGTTGTGCATGAAAGTAAGTTTTGACAGGAATCAAATGTGCTGGAAGTCAGATTAAATACACCATAGAGTACTAGCCACCTGAAAGAACCCAAAAATTCCCTCTAGGGCCTCTCGGACTAGATTAGACCTTAACGTCCTACTCACTTAGCAAGATTATTAATCTTGGCAAATTTTATTCCAAAAACAAGTTTGTTAAGTTATTTTAATTACTCTGGTGCATAACTCGCTCTGATGCCAGCTGTGACAGAACCGCCCAAAATAATTCCGTATTATCGCCTAAGCCTGTCCACGTGGCCATTAAGCGATAATAAAGAACTATTCTGTCGCCTCTGCCGGGTCATGCCCGGTAAATCACTTACACAGGATCGATTTATGCGCTAAGCCCACACGAAGGCGGGACCAGAGTACAACATTACATTACATAAAAGTTCATAAGTACTTAAAATTACAAACCAAGTTTTGACTACATAAAAGTAAAGGTGATTCAGAGTTTAAACAGCGGAAATAAATCTAGAGGAAGATACACATGGGAGGCCATCCATAGAGTATCACTCATCAACATCGTTCTCCCACTCAAGTTCTCACCCATCTGGAATAGATCCAGGCCAGATGAGATTACCTGAAAACAACAACAAAAGCAAGGCTGAGTATACTAATACTCAGCAAGACTGACCCGACAAAAATAAAAGACACAGCTAGATATGCAAGGCTTTTTGGCTGGTGGGTTTGTTTTGCCAAAAGCAACTAAGAGTTGATCCTTACTTTCAAATTTTAGCTCAAGTTCTAGTATGTTAACCATTCTAGGTAAGCACCTAGCTAAGCAAGCATGGTTGTACAAACAAGATTAATCATCCAACAATATTAATCCGAAATGTTCCATAAATAAATATGGGGTAGCCAGTGGTCAAGCCGACTCAGATAACGGCGAGTGACCGACGATCGATCGATTTATATCCTTGCAAGGTAAACCCAAGATACACGGGAGAAGGTAGACCAAGTGCAGTGTCTACCCCAACCAGGCGGTTCCCAACATCCCACAGTTTGGGATCAGACGCTACAAACTCTGGTACACGGTTATCCGGAGGGTCTAACCCGACCAGTCCGGACTCACACACTATACCACGGGTAGCTAGCCCGGAGACGCAACCCAAGCCGGTAGCTAGAAAGATCCCGCCCCGGTTCAGAAGGTACTAGGCTTACCGGTCCCATTCCCGACAAGCACTTGGTACGTTCAATAGCTTAAACCAGCACAATGCTACTCGGTCGAGACCGAACCCATTGCTCTTACCACATGAGCGAGTCATTTTAACCAACTTATGATTCCAACATAAGCATCCTATATCTCGCGAGCAATGAGTCATTACTCGACTTGTACCGTGTCCTTAAAGCATGGCACTAGCGTTTCTAACATACTAGTAAAAGAGCATAGGAGTCCTAAGGATCATGCATCTAGGTTTCAAAGCAACTCCTGAAACTTAAATGCACAAATCATAACATAAATACGAAAAATAAAGATATGAGTTTAGAAAAAGGGTTAGATGTATCCGGGGCTTGCCTTCCTCTGACTCAACACTAACACTAGCCTTGGGCTCTTCTGGACTTTGGTCCAGGTCTTGCTGCACACTAACTTGATTCAACTCTCCAGTAGCTGCTCCCTCCTCCTCCTGGGTGAGCGTGTATGTCCCGTCGGGAAGATCTACACGTTTACATGCACATGCATTAGATTATGGTGGAGGTGGGAGAATTACCACAAAACCAACTCTTGTTGGACACATTCATCCAAACATTATCATTTTCTCACAGAAATTATTAGGGTGTGTGATGATAAGCAAAACACTACTTTGATGGTGATTGTGTGCACATCTAAGCAATTTAAGTTACTTAACTACACCAAACAGAAAGGGGGTGTGTTTAAATTAATAAAAACAGAAACAAACATGATTTCACAATTTAGCACTTTTAATTTCCATTTCTTTCTTTAATTACTTAAAACAAGCCTTTCAACCATAAACCCAAATTAAAACAAAAACACTTCAAATAAAACTAAGCTTTTGCACACAGCAACATATACTCATTCTAAGCTCACACACCAAAATTTAGATTAAGAACAATTATAAATTAATTTAAACGAAAAAGACAAATTTCAGCCTAGCAAATCAACATTAAATCATATAAAAAGATTTAATAAACTTTTTGATCTCAACTTTCTCCTACAGGTCATGTATGCCAAAAATGAGTTTCTGACCAAAGCATGGTTGCAGATTCAAATTATTTTTCAGATTTTGAATTTAAACTCCTACACAAGATTAAATCCAAAACACATATCAAAACATATCCTAAAATCACATCCATTCTACCAGAGGTACTATTCATCAAGACAGAGCCCTAGGGTGCACTGGTGCTTAAAGAAAAGTTCATTGAAGGGGCTATAAAAAGCATCAAACTTATTCTAGCATAAAGCTTAAATAAATCATAACCGAAAATATACCCATCAAAATCATGCAAACTTTTGCCACAGATCTAGACATGCCATAAAGAGCAACATATCCAAAATTCAAGTTCATAGCATGTGTATATTTTAAACTACACTAAAAACACCTCAAACTGAGTTTGAATTTTTAGTTCAAAAACTACACAGAAAAACCCTATACATGCTTTCTAGAAAATGTAGGTTTCTTCACCAGGAACCCAACAAAATTGGATTTGCATTTTTACGATTTTTCTACATTTTTCTACGGATTTTTGAATTTGCTGCTGAAACCCTAAAACACATTTACAGAGGAGACCTCGAAAGAACTTCTGGAAATTACAACTAGGCCCTCGGTTTACGGTTTAAACCCTGGAAGGAAAACAATCACCGCAATGTGACCCTCCGCCGGCCGGGCGAGCTCGCCGGCGGCGATTGCCGGCCGGCCTTCGTCGGGTAGCGGCGTGGGGATGTACCTGGGCCCACCTGTGGTCTAGAGGAGGTGGAGGCGGGGCCGGAACAGGCGCCGCCGGTTGCCCGCGGCGGAGGCGGAGCAGAGCTCCCGCCGGAGCTTGCTGGCTCGGCCGTGGCGGCTGTAAAGCGGGGCGGCGACGACGGATTAGGCGTCGGGGAGGTCTAGGGAAGGGCTAGGGGTGCTAGGGAGGTGGTGGAGACGGCGGCTTGGCCCGGAGCGGCGCCGGCGGCGGCGCACGGGTGGAGTGCCCGCCGCGGCTTGCTGTCCGGCCGCTGCGACGGCAAAGCGCGGTGTAAGATGGCGGAGGAAGGTGCAGGGAGGCTCAAGGAAGGAGTAGAGCTCGAGGATAGCGGTGGAATTCGAGTGGAGAAGGAACTAGGCGGTGGCGGCCATGGAGAGCGGCGAGCGGCGGAACAGGGCTCCCCCGGCTCTTGCTTGGCTCGTTTTTGCCGCCAAGGAGAAGAGGAGAGGGAGCGTTGGCCTACTGGCGCTCGCATGGGCGGCCAAGTGGCCTTAGCCGCATGCGCGCAGGGCGCGCGGCGCGGGCGCGCGACGGCGCGTGGCCAGGCCGGGCCCGCTGCCAGGCCGCTGCGGTGCTCCTAGGCGCGGCGTACGGCGCATAGGCGGGCGGAGGCTCCACCGAGCGCGAGCGGTCTACGGCGACGGACTCCAGGCGTCCGTACGCCGGACGGCCACGCTAGCGCCACGTGGGCAGGCGGACGGGCGTGCGCACTCGCGCTAGAGCGCGGCGGCGCGACGGCCGGCACCCACTTTTTAATTTCATTTGCCCGTATTCGAAAATGCTAAACTCCAAACTTTTGAATACAACAAGAAAATCCCCAAATACAAAAGTCGTAGAGCAACTATAGAAGTATATTTTTCACAAAGGACGACCTAAGCTTTGGTGAAAGGATTGACAGGAAAAACGTGGAAAAGTCGCTGCAAAACTCGGCCTTGGCCCACTGTTGACAGGACCTTCATCTCAAGTTTACGCGGCTTTGCACTCAAAATTGGAATGTCCGCCAATTACGAAAAATGTGTCCCCTAAAACAACGAAGAACTTTTATATTGGCCGATTTTGAACTTCTATAGCAAAATTTGGAGAACGCGGAAGAAAACCAAATCAGCTTTTAGGATCGATAGGGATTTGACCATGAATTTTGGACTTTGACAAAGGGTTTAAGTGCAAAAGTTGTCAAGATCATGTCTAACATGCTTAAACACTAATTGCACTTGATTAGCAAAACTAACTACTATACTTGGCTTAACTAAACATCTGGGATGTTACAAAGAGCTCCAGGTTGCTGTCCCTCAGAGGCTCGAGGAGCCAGGACCTCACGGTTCGTCCTCTCGCGCCGCAGAACCCCAACTTCCTGACGCAACCAGGCCTGGAAATAAGAACAATCGTCCCCCCAAAGGACCGGAGAGTAATGGATCACCTTGGGAGCGCGGGGAGGAAGCGTCCGGCGAAGAACTCGAGCGCGGAGTACTTGACGATGGACTGGAGATCGAGCCGCTGCGAGGAAATCACGGGAAGTGTCAGCTGAGGTCTAGCTCGGTCGGGTTTTGGGGAGGCGGGTTGTGGAGCTTGGGAACGGAGGGCGGGGAACAGTGCGCACCTTGGAGGCGTGGAGGAGGAGCTGAAGGAGGTTGCGGCGCCTGAATGAACCCGGCCACGCGCTCGCCGCCGCCGCCTCGTCGACCTCCTCGACTTCCATTCTGACGCGCGACGGCGCGAGAGCGAGACAGGCAAGGCGAGCAACAGCCAGCAGAGAGAGAAAGGGGAGCGATGAGGCTGACCAGGCCGCAGCGAACAAATCCAGCCAAGTGGATTTTATTTTGTTTTTAAAGTAAATACAGCCCAAGTGAAGAGGGTAG
Source organism: Cenchrus fungigraminus (assembly GCA_036936925.1). Taxonomy (NCBI): domain Eukaryota; kingdom Viridiplantae; phylum Streptophyta; class Magnoliopsida; order Poales; family Poaceae; genus Cenchrus; species Cenchrus fungigraminus. The sequence goes on along the minus strand of CM072776.1, from coordinate 90,125,883 downwards.
CCCACAAATCCGGCCCAGAGAAAAAATCATGATGCAGCAGCAGTCTTGTATCATCTTCCGGAAGACAGTATATCCAAATAAACGATAAACCCAACAACAGCCCACCAAAGACCCAAAACTGCTAAACCTAGCCCCCTGCCTCCTTCCTCCTGCGCCCTGCCCGCTGCCGCACCCCGTCGCGTGCCCCGGCGCAGGAGTACGCCGTGCGGGGGTCCCCGCTGCGCCGCGGCGGCCTCCCCGGCGGTTGGCCTACGCACGGCCGTTCTGCCATGCGCGCCGCCCGGGGAGGCCAGCTCCGCCGCCGCCTCCTGTCCCGAGTCGCCGACGCCGGGAGCTCACCGCAACCGCCGCGCAGGGGCGAGACTGGCCCGCGGGCGCACGTGTCGCTGGCCCAGACGCGCCTCTGAAGTCCGGACCCCGAGCTCACGCGGCCGCCGTGGCCTGCGCTGTCGCCAGAGTGTACGTCCGCAAAATGTTGGTCCAAAAATGTTGCAACAATTTGAAAAATATTCACAAAAAATAGTTGACGAAACCAACATTTCAGAAAAATGTTGTAACATTTCAGAAAAATGTTGGAACTCCAAAAAGTTGTCCAACATTTGTAAAAAATGTTGCAATGTTGACGAAAAATAGTTGACGAAACCAACATTTATGAAAAATGTTGTAACATCTCTGAAAAATATTGTAACATTTTTTAACTAATAATAGTCATGAGGTGGGCTAGTGGGAAAATAAAAAAGATACATTTAGATGAACTTTGGTGGGCTGAAAGTGCATACCCTTATCCATTCGCTAGCCAGCCATGTAGGAGCCCCGTTTCGCCTGCACTACGACCCATTCTTTCTGCAGTCACTCTTTTGTTGAAAGATTTCCATGCGATGGTGATTACTGGTGACTTCCTTTTTCATTCTCAAAAGTATATACGTAACGAATTGCGCCGTCACTGAAACACTATGAACTAGCAGATGTTATTTGCAAATGTATTGCATTGCCGCGCAAATTCTACTCCATGGAACAAACAAAGAAACGAAGGAGCGTGTCTGAACTCCGATCCGATGACTCGATCAACTGCCAGATTGTTCCACAGCGAAGGAGCGCTCAAACTCGGCGTCCATGAGGACGCCCGTGATGACATGCACCACGGTCTCGCCCCTGACGACGTCGACGCACTCGGAGCGCACGCCGTTGACGACGAGCGCCCCGCGCGCGTCCCGGTAGGCGTGGATCCTCAGCCCGGACACGGAGTCCAGAGCGAGCCGCGCCGCCCCGCGCAGCGGCGCGTCCGCGGCGAGCAGGCGCCGAGGCACCGCGGAGAAGCCGAGCACGCGGGAGAGGACGGCGTAGGTGTTGTCGTCGTTGTCTCCCTCGGCGGCGGCGCTGGTGTTGGGCCCCCGCTGCAAACCGAGGACGCGGCGGAACGTGCCCGGCGACGGCACGAAGACGGTGAACGGGAGGTCCTTGGGGAGCATGGACACCATCGCGTCGCCGAGCTCACCGAGGCCCGCGGCGCCGCAACGGGGCTGCGCCGTGGATGAGGCGGAGGATCTCCTGCCGCTGGCGAGGCGGCGCGGCGGCGTGGGAGGGGAGGTGGAAAGGAGCACGAGGACGAGGAAGAGGAGCGTGGACGCGAACGCGACGGACACGGCGAGGAGGGGCGCCGGCGGGGAGAGCCTCCGCTTCCTCCTCGCCGCCGTCCTGTTCATTTGATGCAATCAAGAACTGAGTAGGGGCTGAGAACTCTGAACTCCGAAAGCGTGCGTGGCTCTCCACCGTCGCTGCTTGTTGCTTGCTTGCCGGAGTGGTTAGCAATTTACAATCCATGACTGCATCAGTACGCTTCACTGTTGCGGCGCGCGCATCACGGCGTTGTTTAGAGTGTTCGTACGCTTGGATTTCCAGGGGAGTGGTGAGATCGAGGCAGGGAGGCGCGGCGCGAGCGGACACGCCGGATCCGGCTACCCGGCCCGTTCCCGAGATATTTGGCACCGTCGATGGAGTAGTAGTACAAAAGGTCACCCTCGGCCTCTAGAGCGTCAACCTGGTCTGGAGATGATAAAAAGATGAAAATTATCGAGAAGTTCAGACAATTTCTGACAGCAGGTTTACTTTTGCACGTGTGCGCGCGTGCTTGCAGTTGCAGAGTTCTGCAGAATAAAAGGGTGTTTGGACAATTTAGAGGTTAATCAACAAGTTCAGAGATGGCACATGTAGAAAATTTCGAGCATGAGATCCGGCGCGGCGGCGCTTCTGTGCGATGGCCGGAGCAAGAAACCTCCGGCACGTTGCGTTTGCGTTCTTCATTCGCTCACTTTCTTCAGTCTTTGACAGCTGTCCCGAATTCATTGGAAGGTGATCTCTATTATCTCTAGTATGCCGCCACTTGCTGACTTGCATTGTGAGTTTTGAACTTGCGATCGTGCCATGCTCCGGCAGTTTTGGGGTGCGTTGCTCACCAATCAATCATGCAATACAGCACAACAAGGCCTCTCGGATGCTGATTCGCTGAAGCTCGAAAGCTACCCTTCTTTTCAGAAGATGTTGATAGCTAGATAAGGCCACTGTTCCTCCAGCCTTCCTCCAAGTGTCCTTGATCAGCACATTCTGGAACCCATTGGATTGGAAGATATTATTGTCGAGCTCACTGAATAACCAGGAATGATGAATGTGTCACACTATCAGTGTCAGGGCACCACCAATGGCTGAAGCTATCCATCTACGGGCTACCAGAACACACAAAGAAAAGGTTCTTGTGCAGTTGTAGCAGCGTGATGGCCAGCCAAAGCTTGTCGAACCTGATTCATCGCCTTTGTTTCTGATTTGTACACCATCTTGCTGCGGTGCATGCGGCGCATGATTGCTGGAGTGGGAGTGAAGCAGGACCGCGACATGCATGCTGATGGCAGTAAGGAAACAACCTGTAGCTGTCACATATGCATGCCATTTTGTGGTGATGCCCACAGTTGCATGTCTCCAAAGCTGCTCTACCGAGCTACAGTGGCGTCCAAAGTTCTGAATCCCAATCCGGAAACTTTGCCACATGTACCTTACATTTAGAGGAAGCGAAACAGTGAGTGCCTCAGTGGACCAGTTGTATGTGTATGGCTGTGCAAAGCAAAGATATTTCTCCAGCAAGGCAAGGAAGAACACAGATCTCTCTAGAGTCTATACCTGTCTCGCCAGAACTGTTCTTCCCCTTGCTACCTCAGCATGGTAAGTGGCTGTGAAGGAGTTGACCTGCGAGCCCATTTGATCGACGATAACCAGGGCCTACCAAAAAATTGCCATTCTTGAACCCAGTAATCAACTTGCATCATCTGATAGAAGTGTTGTTGTCTCCTGCAAAATTTCTGCCTTTTATTAAGTCATGGATGAAAGATGTGGTATTTGTCTTCTGCAACGCTCTGCCACGCGATACGAGCTAAACATAGGTTAATGGAGCTTTCAGATGGATAAAAAAGGAGGCAACTTGTTCATGAGCTGCTTCCATGTGAGCTAGTGCGCCGATGTGATTGTTGAGGGACTAGAGACGCAATTTTCATCACTGGGAAAGCCCTTCTGAACTGAATGAACTTTAAGTGAATACAATGATCACTGCAACGGCGCACTGTTTGTTACGGATCCAATGATTTCGCAGTTTCTCTCGAGAAAGCTTGGACCCATACGAGTATGATGCAGCAGGTGTTAGGTGATCCATGATGTAATATGATTGGGTCATTTCTTTTAGCCGCTCGCTAAGACCTTCGTCATGTGGTTATCGAGTGGAAACGCCAGTGGTCCAGCACAACTGGTTTAGCTGTTCCTTAAAGAAATCCCTTGCTGTACACTGTATGTGGTAGATTACTCTGGGTACTTGAGAGAATCTTCAGGGATCCCTTGTTTAGGACCGGCTTCATACATTAATCAGAATGTAGAACATCTGAAAGAGTAGACGACAAACAGGACCCCTGAGATGGTTCAAGGTTCACAGAATGTCGACCTTCTAATTCAGATTCAGAGTAATTATAAATGATGCACGTAATGAACTAACTCTCTCTGGGTAGTGGGTACTAAAACTAGGCTGATTTTTTTTTTTTTGAGAATAAAACTAGCCTGATTTCATTTCAATATGTAGGCTATTTTTGAGTTAAGTGCATAGATACAATAGTGGAGACATTTATTTGAACTAGCCATTCGCAGAGAGCTATGCTAGCAATGCTTAAATGATAAGCAGAGGCTGGAGACAAAACGGCTGTCTCGCCCCACATGCAAAGGCAGCATCCTTCTCTTGGATCAAGCCATTTGTTCTGCTGAATCCTGACAAATAGAAGGAACAAGCAGCAGGAAACAAGACGCGGGGACAATCTCAACAGAGCCCTTGAATTTAGGGGATGGATCGCGAGTTTGAGACCACCAGTTTTGCTGCTTGTCGCCCAAACTGCTGTGGTCCATGACGACGACGGCGCCACAGCAGTTTTCGAGTCTCCTGGATATGACACTTGCCATTGTGCTCACAATAGTCTTCTTTACGAGGGTCACTGTGGACATACTACACGAAAACAGGTAACAGATTGGAGTAGCTTGGACTAATCATCCAATTTGCAGAAAGTTTTATACGGTTCTGAAATACATCTGAATTCAGAAAAAAAGAACCTGTTAATGTGTGTGAACCACACATTTTGCGTTAGGTACCCGCTGTAGCATGCAATAGCAGCTGGATGGTACAAAATTGCCGTCCATAGCAAATATAGCTAATCTTTATTTTTCTTGAAGAAGAAGAAGAAGATATTTTTGCACCTGTTGATGTAAAGAAAACATTCTGCACTCGTTTAAGGCCACAAACTTCCATGGTACAAATTCGAGATAGCTGAATGCTCATTTGATCAAGAAAGGGTACAAACGACGCAGTTACAGAAAGTCAGGAACAGGGTGGGAAAAAACATATCTGTATCCTAGCTACCTGCAGATACGATTATATGAACACTCGATCAGAACTGAATAATCATATTCATATCGTATATACTCTCTATTTTGCCCGTGTATACAATTGGAGTGACAGTTCCTGAATTCCTTCCTCGACGCAGGGCCGATCGACCGCCTTCGTCAGAGAGTCTCTGCGAACCTGGCGCTGCTGGCGTGGTCCTTGCGGAGCAGCCGGCCGACGGCGGGGCTCCTGGCCGCGTCGAACCTCTCGGACATGAAGAAGCTCCTGAGCGAGTTGAGGTTCCTTGGCGCGTCCACCTCGACCGTGAAGACGGCGCGGACAGGGCGGTGGTCCGAGAGCCGAGACTCGCAGCGGTCGTAGCGGCTCTGCCTGAGCCCGGCCCCGCGCCACAGGATGCGGTCGCACCACGCCGGCGCGCGCCGCTTCTCGCCCTTATTCCTGCCGCCGCCTCCGCCGCCACCGGCGCCGCAGCCGTAGTAGGTGTCGGAGTTTGGGTAGTACTTGTAGGTGGGGGAGAAGGCGATGTCGCCCTCGCTCCAGCCCCGGAACGCGCCGCCGGCCCGCGACACCTCGGCGCGGAGCTGGTCGTTCTCCAGCAGCGTCTTCCAGTCCCGGCGCTCCACCAGCTGCCGCGTCTTGGCCTCCGGCAGCGAGATCCTGTAGTTGAGGTCCCCAAGCAGGATCACTCGGCTGCACCATCACACACACAAGCGCATCAGATTACCGTATCGATCAGTCAAAGCCTGCGTCATGATTGGTTCTCATCTTGGCTGTCGTTGTCTTGATCAGGTGTTCTACAAACTAGTTAAACCAAAGATCAACCGATCTTGTATAAAAAACAGGGGCTTGGGCGGTCGATCGGACCTGAAAGATCGGCTAAATTACTTTTGAACCTTGTGAACTACCACTACACGCATATGAGTGCATGACAGGATCAATGAGTATTTTTTTATCTTATATACCAGATACGGCGACAAAATATCTACGTAGACGGTAGGCCTGCCCTTGATTTACCGGTCCCGTGGACGGTTCAGCTACCGGATTGAATACGATTTCCATTAGTAGTAGTGGGAGTAAAAAAGGAAACGGCCGTTGCACCGTTCATACGCGTTCGGTCCGTGTCAACGTCAGCGTCTACTGTGCTTGCTAATTCCCGTCGTGTTGCTGCGGTCAGCGCCACACAGTACAGTTCCCTCCTTCTCTCTACGAGACTAGCTAGGATTAGCAGCAGCCCAGGCCGACCTCTATCTGTTTCCTGGCCGGCATGGCATGCCGCGTCGCGTACTAGTGCCCTAGTGGATACTATAGATTGATACAGCTGATAGTAATAGTAGACTAGTGCGGTAGTGTAGTGGGTGGCTTACTCGTGGTCTAGAATCTTGTGGGGCAAGTTGAGGGCGTGCCCGCGGGGGAAGGTCGTCCGGGCGAGGATCTCCGTGGCGTCGGCGTTGCGGTGCGCCTCGTCGCCGTCGCGGCCGCCGGACGCGAGGTGGCAGCACACGGCGCAGAAGCTGGTGTCGTGGAGCCAGAACCGGACGGACACGGCGCCCTTGTTGCCGAGGCAGCCCATGACGCCGCACCCGACGCAGGAGACGCTGGCGCGGCGGACGAAGCGCCGGAGGTCGGCGCGCACCCACACCGTCAGCAGGATGCCCACCATCTGCTTGCTCACCACGCACCGGTACTCGCGCGCCAGCTCGTCCCCGCCGCCGTCGCGCACCGGGTGCACCTTCTGCCTGCCGCTGCCGTCCGCTCCGCCGCCGCCGGCACCTCGCTGCGAGGACCGGTTGAGGGCGGCCCGGATGAGCTCGATCCACCGCATCCCGACGCGGGTCTTGTCGGCGCCCAGCACGTTGCGCGCGCGCAGCGGAACCACCTCCTGGAACCCGAGCACGTACACGTCGTAGGGCCCGTCGCCGGCGTCCAGCCACCCCGACAGGTCCAGCTCGTCCGGCGGCGCCACGCCGCCCACGTTCCACGTGCTCGCGAACAACCTGTGCGGTTGAACAAACAACGATCAGCTATGTACATATATGCAAATAAACGAGACGAGAATAATGGCTCAGCTCTCCGGCGCGCGCGGCGAATGAACACACGAATGCGTACGTACTTGTACTTGAGCGTCTTGCTCCGCTCCTGCGGCCGTGGGCGCTTGACGCAGCGGCTGGCGTCCGCGTCGGGGCTGCACCCGCCGTCGCCGAACTCCGGGTCGAGCACTTGGTCGTCATCGGCGACGACGGGGAAGTCGGTGACGAAGGCGTGGCTGCCGGAGGTCTTCCGGAAGAGCTTGTTGGCCACCAGCCTGGGCCAGAGAACCTACAGCAGCCATGCATGTGCGGACACCGCGGCGTCAGTTACATGTCGCGGCCGGAAACGTAATCGGAGCTGGAGCTAGCTAGAAAGAGCACGTCGTAGCCAGACAGAGCGTGAGTAGTGCGTTCGGGGTGGCCTACCTCCGCTTGCTTTTGGTTGTCTAGCATGATGATGATGATGAGCGAGGTAGCTAGCAGCACGATGGAGTTGGGGCCGTCGCCTCGTAGGCCCTCCTCGCAGTCGCGCGCACTGCACGCCGCTGCTGCTAGGGTGCCGTCCACTGTCCAAGAGGAGCACAGCTAGCTGACCGGTGACGAGGACTCCCGAGAGCTAGCTGACAGGTGAGAGAGAGGGGGGGGGGGGGGGGGCGACCACGACGAAGGCGCGCGCGCGAGCGAGGGCGAGGCCGGAAACGTTAGACGGGGAAGGGAAAGGCGCCTTAAATAGGCCACCCGGGGGGCGGGGGGGGGGGGCGCAGACAAGCAAGAAGACCTGCGGAGGGAGAGCTAGCAAAGCAAGCGCCCGGCCGTGTCCTTGTTCACGCACGAACGCAGCAGCTAGCTAGGTGGTGTCGTGGTGAACTGTGCGGGTGGATATGGACGATGTGGATGTCGATCGGCCTCATCGGCGCGCGCGTGCGGTGCATGGTGCCCGTCGTTGTGCCGAGGTGAGCCAGGGAAATGGAGGGTGGCAGTGACAGGGGAGGAAAAGGGAGAGATCCCCCCGGCCTTTTGATTTTTCGAACGCTGCTACATGCAGCATGCGGTCAAAAAGCGGTGGTGATGGGGTGACTTTGTCTGCGGGGGCACGAGGGGGGATGGTTCCAACAAAGCCTTGCTTTGCCACTTAATGGTTGGCTATTTCAAAAAAGGAAAAAAACTTTATGGTTGGCCACTAGCTGTTCACCAGCAGATGCAGTGTCATCTACTCATCTCACCCCAAAAAAAGGAGAAGGAAAAGGGAAAATGGCTATGGATAGTAGGCCAAACGGAAGTGGTAACGTACGACATATCCACATCTGAAAGCCATGCACGAATTTCTGCTTCATTTTTTCTTTTTGGAGCAATGCATATACTGAGGGAATAAACGATCAACTGTCCAGTTTACTTGGCAATTACTAGATCGCGGCTTGCGTGGACACGGATGCTGCTGCGGCTGCGAATAATTCGCATTTTTTGAATGCTCAACTGGCTGTATTATTGTACTTTCCGAGAAATACATTACAGTACTATATTTCCTACACGTGGTTTAAGTATGGAGCCTGGTATACATAGACTAGGGGATAGGGAGGTTGAGGTCTGCAGGTAGCTCATCAGGTTCAACTTGTTGATCAACTTGTGCTTCGTCAGACAGAAGAATATATCACGTCATGCATCTCGTCAGAGAGTAGTCGGCCAATTTTCTTTTTTTTTCTTTGGTCGTATAGTCTCAATTTTAACTTGATGCATCGTGTTATTTTGTTTTATCAACTCCCTCTGTCCTAAATTATAAGTCATTTTAACATTTTTAAGGTTTATAGATTTTGTTATGCACATGGACACTGTATTTGTAGATGCGTATCAAAAGGCAATGAATTTAGAAATGCAAAATCGATCTATATAACTTGGAATGTGAGGAATACCACGTCACTTACATCTATAGACGTAATTTAGCATGCAAAAAGATTACGCATACCTGCCGAGATTAGCTTGATATGCAGTGTACTTAATTGACTACTGGTGGACAAAAGAAAAGGATATATGATTCCCAGATGATGAACTAGACTTTGCAGGTCAAAACAAAATGCATTTGCAGATAGGATGCACTTCAGATTCAATGTACACGGGTTTTACACGATATTAAATCTAGATATATATATGATTCTGAGATACTGTTCTGACGCTGCATTCCAGCTAACTCCCGCAGGATTTTGCGCGCATATTGCCAAAAAAAAAAGGATTATGCCAACTGATAGGACCTTTTTTTTGTTAGCATTGTTTTCCCTTTCATACATCAATTCGAAAAATACTCATTGCTCAGCCTACCTCTTTACTTGTCGTCTTTCAAATTTGCTTTATGCTTTTGTCTCTTGTCATCCACTATATTGGTTTGTCGTGTTTTGGTGGAGGCTCCTGTGTATTGCTATTCCTCTGTGCACTTATCCTGCACATTTCAGCTTGTAAACTTTCCTATCTTACAATGACAAAAAAAGAAGTAGAGAGAACCGGTTAAGTTGTCTTTATTAAAAAAAAATACATACGCCTCTTGAGAGATAACCACATAGCACCAAGGAAATACAATATAGAACTGTAGCTCATTATATAATTACCTGTCCCTTTTGTTCAAAAAACATCTTCCTTTTAAATTCAATTGTTTGCATAGCAAGTTCCTGTCACATTTACAGCAAATAAAGCAAAGTGAAATTAGACAAAGTATTTCCTAGAAAATGACAATAAAAAAAAGGCTTAGACTGCAACTTATTAATCATATAGAGACGGTCCAGGCCTGAGGGAAAAAAACTAACCAATAGATTGTATGGAACCTTCATGTGGATCAAAACATATTCCTTGCGTGACTAACTCATAGTTCATTCTCCAGTAATCTGAACAGGGAATATACCTTCCATCCTTTCTCACTCATCTAAAGCTTGAACATATAAATATTCTTCAATTTGGATTCTGCGATGTGGAATGTGTTGCATAATGGCACATTAGCCCCGGATAAATACTGGAAAAGGCCGATGATCAATGGGAGTTCAGACTTCAAGTGAAAAAAGCTCCATACAATTATGACCTAACTCTTAAAAACAATTCTGACCTGACATACTGCAAATACAAATTGAAGGGTGGTCATTGAGTTTCCATCAGAGCAACGAGCAGCTACAGTTCAGACACGATGATCTGATCCTGAGCTATCTTCATTTAGCCCTTCTTGTCCATATGTTCCATTGGTCCTGTTGAGTGTCGTTCAGCCAGCCAATTATTGACTGAAACAGAAAAAAGTGCTAGTGCAGGTGCGAAAAGGGAAGTGCATTCTTGACATGCAGCCAGAAGCTATACAATGATCAATCGGATTATATAACTAACTTTGTAAAATAATATGTAAAAGCTGAGTCATTAGTGGCCATAATGATCCCCATAGGTACGGCGATTCCTCGTTAATACCATTTTTATATATTTCGGCGAAAGCTCATTCCATTTTTCTAGAGTAAAGTTATAACCCAATCTATTGCTCCTCCCTTTCTGCAATTGTTTCATGCTTATGTCAGTTTCTGAATTATCATTGTACACCCAAGATACTCCCATGTGTCTTTTGCATAGACTTTTTGCAGCTTTGAGCAAATAATTAACCAAAAGAGATTCAGTTCAGTATTATGTAGAATAAAGTGTTGTCACATAAACAACCGTTACATCTGTTTATTACCAATAAAATTCTTAATTTGGTACATAGATGATTAAGTCATGTTGCAGTTTAGGCAAGATAGTGTATCCCTTATGCACAAATGAACCAGAAAGCCCATGTAACCGAATCGAGGATTAATTAGGAGGGTCAAGCTAAAGGCTGTGGGTTACAGAAGCATCTCTGACTATTAAACAGAGAGTCATTTCAAGGGAAAAAATACTAAACAAGGAGTGACTATTGCACAAAGCTGAATCGAAGGTGGGTAAATTAGAAACAGGTTAGTTTCATAACTGTTGAGTATTTTTGTTACTAGGAGGGGTACCTGACCTTTCATATTTTATCCCAGACAGGAGCACCAGGGTATATGATTTTACAGTGAAAATGTCACAAAACCTTTCAAAATTTTACATATTTGTATGATCAGGTGTGCAAAAGGTTAGTTAGGCAGCTCGACATCGTGCTAGGCACCGCATCATCACAAGGTATAGAAACCTTACAAGAAAACAATCATCAATCATGCAAGGCCTGCAAGATGCCTCTGCCTTGTCGCTCCTTATAGTTCCTTTAAATGGTTGATAATTGGATCCACCTGCTGACCTGCATGCAATTGATAGCACACATGAAAGTCAAAGTCAGGCAAGAATTGTGTTTGCGTAATACGTTGATCAGCAAAGACAGAGGCAACTCAAGATTTGGAAAACATATTGCTTCCATCACAAATAGTAACTGGACTCACTGAAATAGGTGTATTTCTTTTTAGTTTTCTGAATGAATTTTTTTAGCTGTTACCGGAAATGCACCTCTCTTAAAAAAATGATACTACCTCCATATTGTTTTATTTGACGTTGGTTAGTTCAAAATTATGAGTTGGAGAAAGTACTAAATTTGTTTCTTTCAAGAGAGTGAGAATAATGCGGTCACCCAGATGTACTGTATTAATCTTCCTGATCCAAATAAATCAAATAAAAACTGTCTCAAAGACTAAGCTTTCACTAATCCATTTTGATCGGATCAGAGAAGGCCAAAACTCCACGTCGGAGAAGCTTGAAGATATTTATGATAGTGACTCACGGAGTTGTGCAAGCCAGATGTCTTCTCAATTACCAAATGTTCTCACTGCAAGTTGCAAATAAACTTGTCATGTGTGATATCAAGAGACACATAAAATTATTATATATGCTGGGTGCTTAGCGGTCAATAAAAGAACCCACTGCTTGTTATCTTAACCAATCAGGTTTGGAATATGTATTTAGTCAGAAGAGAGAGTAAGCAACATTGAGATTTAGAACCAGCAAGTTGCCAGTGATGATGTGTACCATATCTGTTTTGATCTTCCCAGAGCAAAAATTATCACAGGTTAAGTGCCAACAACTTCTACTTGTACATATACTAATGCCCAAGAAATACCATGGATTAACTAACCATCTTGTACCCTAACTTATCCAAGTTTTAGCCAGCATGGCACAAACTAGATCAAAGCTATTGATCTAGGAGGGTTCACATTAATCCTAGAATCAATTCTGGCTGAACTGAAATTGCTACCAGGTCAAAATGTGCTACCAATCAGGCCCCAACAACACGGTCGGCCATTCTAAGAAAACAAATTCGATCACAATCGCTGGAGCAACTTGTTAGTCGTTACCACAGAAGGATCTGTAATTGATCAGATAATTTTTCTTGGCTGTGTTTCATTATTTCGTATCATTTATAGGTGTACTATTTTCTGAATCATAAGGCCACAGCATCTGACAGCCACATAGGCATATAACTGTTCTTGCAACTAACGAGCACCATTCTCACTCTCTCAGTATGTTCTGGAGAGCACAAGGCCACATAAGCTATTATTAAGCTCACAGTTCTTATGGTCTGGATGTCTTGAACCTTCTACACGCTCACTTTGCCTGATTTTATTTGTCATATGTATCCATCATGACTTTTTCTGTATGTTCCTGTGGCCATCCCCACTTCGCTATGCTCATTGTGGGCCTGGGATGAGGTGCTGCTGCTCAAGAGGTCAATGTCACAAGTCAAGTTGCATCACTAGCATAGCATATTGGGCAATAGTTTTGACCAGAACCACTTGCTTGCGTCCTGCCTGCCTGACAGAAGTTAGATCTTTACATCACAGATACTAAATTTTACTTCCCTTCTGCGATCAATGCTAAATTTACCCCTATTAGCCATCACATGATCTAACATTGCAAGTGACCACACTACTTTACCAAATCGCCAGCTTCCCCTTTCGATGATCGGTGCCGCCGGTCATCGCTCATAGGGCGAGGGTAGTGAAGACAAACCAAGTTCAAGTTACTTAACAACCGGAATTATTGCCGGCTTGGGAGGGCATCAGATGGATCATTGTGGTTGTCTGGTTATGCACGCACCTAAGTTTTTGCTATTAACGGATTTGACTCACTTGCCGACCGTGGCCCTTGCGACAGGAACAGCAATATGGAGTATAAAAAAAAGTTAGGAAGGTTGGATCATAAAACTACACGCTTAAGCTAACTTCATGTGAGAGGCATCGATAGGATCATTAGTTGGTGGGCTGACAGGAGGAGCAGAGCAGAGCTAGTGAGTTCCCGAACCTTTGTCGGTTTCATGGATATGCTAACGACATATACTATCTCTGAATCATTTTATTTCGTATAACACAACTGACGGATCGTGTCAGCCAATTAGATTGGCAGTCTGACCGGTAATCAGTCTGGTGTCTCGTGGTGCCCATGACAATGAGATTGCGTACCACGTTATTTTGCTTCAAATTTGCGTACCAAGTTACCAACGACAGAGACATTGCGAACATATATAGTCCCACTACACGGGGAACTCCGATCCTTCTTGTTGTTGTTCGTCAAACGCAAACACGGGGGGCTACGCAGAGTTCCACGCTTCGGTATATCGATCATCGTGGGGATAGTAATAGTATGAGATGAAAATGAGGAAAAGACTTACACAGAAAAAAAATAGAAACGCATTGGATAGCAGCAATGGCAAATATATGTCACACAGACGAAGGGCGCGCGGGGTCGGTTAAATTTGGGCATCAGAGCGCGCGATCTGACCTTTGATTCCGTCATGGGAGGACGGCGAGACGATCACCGGGGTCTCGTGCATCATGGCGGGCCTTGTGGCACCGGCTGGCGGCGCCGATGGAACGGTGGAGGTTCCGGGAAGCCCCCGCGGTGCCCGTCCAGGCACCGCCAGCCAGAAGTCGGAAACCGGAACGCTAATACGCAGTTTGCCCGTCACCAGCATCCCCAGTTCCACGGCCGCGCGTCTTATTACCGTAGCAGGAGCCCGGCGGCCGGCGCTGGTGGCGGCACGGCCGCCGCCGCCGCCCTCTCTCGCGATGCGCTGCCGCGCGCGCTGTGGACTTGGGCTGGTTGTGGTTTCGTCTGTCGGGCCTCAAACTTGGAAGGCCGAGTCTTTGCGCGATTACGGCCCAGTGGAGCACGGCGGCCCGGTTGAGAGGCCCACACTGGCATTGAAGCGCGCGCTTCACCTTTTCCACACGACTACGTCGACGACGACCGTGACACCTACCCAGCTACAGTACCCTACACGGCAACACACGATTTTAACGTGTGATGCTGCGTGTGTGTACTGCTAGAAACAACTTGTCGCGTGTGATCGCGCGCGTACACCGTACAGCGCCGAACTGTGTCTTCTTTCAGAAAGAAAAAAGAAATACGATGACGAGCCGCGGTACAAAGAAGGAATATCCAACGCATCAAGCGACGTGATCCCATCGAAAATGTACCTCGAATATTCGTACAGAACCCGCATGATCATGAGTTCATGACTGCTGGGCTGCCCACTCTCTAGCAAGTAGCGACTCCAGCACCTCCAGGCCGAGCGAGCCGCGAGCGAAAACTGCAATCATCATACGTACAAACCTGGCACGGCGTTTGCGTGTTTTTTCTTAACGAAAGCCGAAGAAACATGGACACGATACCGTGCCCTGAGCCCCTGACCGTCAGTCGCTACAGACTAGATGAGCTCCATGGCTGTGAGGCTGCGACGTGCATTCGCTATCAGTTCACGACTTCACGGAGAATATGCCGTTTTGTGCCGTGGAGTATCGCCGCCCGCGCGGGCAAATGGCCGGGTTGGGTTGGGTCCTCCGGCTCCGATCCGGATCCTTTTTTTTTAATTATAATCCGATCCGGATCCTGAGTCCAGCCGCGCCGGTGCTCGGACTGTAGCCTCCTGCACTGTGACAGAGCTTATTTCCCAAGCAACACGAGCGGATCGGTTGGCAATCCATGCCGTCGCCGTGCCCAACTCAAGTTTAATCCCGTCGAGCACGGAGAAGATGGATGGATGAGACTACAAGGCACGGCAGAAAGTCTCAAATTTGGGGACTCGGACAAATTTGGGCACAGCGAGTTTCACACCCCCACTGGACGGACAACCCCGGCCAATCCAATCCAAACCTCTCTGTTCCCGGCGCCCCACCACGTACAGTACGTACATCATACATGTGACCTGCCGCAGTGTGTGTGCCTGGTTGCTGCTGCTTAAATCATCCGCCGGCGCCTTCTCGACTCCTCAGGCTCTCGGTCGTCGCGCTTCGACCTTCGAGCCCCGGGGTATGGCGAACGGCGGCGCTAGCGCTGCCATGGCGGCCGCGGCGCTGGCATTCCTGGCCGTGGCCGCGCTCTGCTGGGACACGGCCGCGGCCGCGCTGCCCCGGCTGGAGCACCCGGCCAAGAGCGACGACGGGTCGCTGAGCCTGCTCGTCGTCGGGGACTGGGGCCGCAAGGGCACGCACAACCAGTCACGGGTCGCGGAGCAGGTAATAACAGGCATTCCATCTCCATCCCATTGTTGATAACACTGCACATATCTACCAATTTGGTTCAGTGCTCAGGCCTGCAATTGCAATCGAGAGCGTTTGGTTCGTTTTCCCTGTTTAGATCGATGCCAATAATTCAGTCTTGTTTAGTGCGAGTTGTATCAAATTAAGTCGTCGACGCTTGCAGTTGCGCCGCATGATGCGGTTGTTCGTGGTCTTCTGCGTCCGTCCCAATGGAGAATGGACGATGGATCAAACCGGGAACGAAGCCCAAAAAAACAATGTTAATTTGCGCACAAATTAGACCAACATTACCTAACCTAATTAAAAAAAAGCATGACACAGTGATTCAGAATATTAAGAACCACTTGCCTCACCATTGGCATCGAATCACATGCACGTTATTGTCATTTTGTCTTCATTGACCTCACCTAACGACTAGCCTACTAACCATTAAAAACTAAGGCCTTGTTTAGTTGGTTGAAAATTTTGCCTTTTTAACTGCTGGAACTCCTGTAGCACACTGTAGCACGTTTCGTTTGTTTGTGATAAATATTATTCTACCATGGTCTAACTAGGTTCAAAAGATTCGTGTCGCAAAGGACATCCAAACTGTGTAAGAGCAACTCCAACAGTTTGGCAAATCAACTTAGCATTCATCTAATTTTGGCAAAACAAGAAAAAATAGCCTCCAACAGTTTGGCAAACCAACTTAGCAAAAAATGAAACTTGGCAAAACTCACCTCCCCACGCGCATATATGCGCGCGCGGATCGTGGTTGCCATCGGCGTTTCCCTGTAGGTGGTAGGGTGAAAAAAGAAATAAAGAATAGTAAGTAAATGAGACATTATATGTGACATCGTTCCTGATCTTTATCAGAAATTGTGGATTTTTTCTTCGTGGACACCACTCCATTCCAAGAAAAGTACTGGACTCACCCTGGCAAACATCAATACGACTGGAGAGGAGTGGCACCGCGAGGAAAATACATAACCAATTCGTTGAAGGTAATTAAGTGCGCCACCGATCCTTGAAGGGCCACCGTTTGGGTTCAGATTTGTTTATTTTGTCTTATTCTGCTATGCAGGACTTGGATGAGGCTATGAAGAAATCAACTGCAAGGTGGAAGATTGTTGTTGGGCATCACACCATGAGGAGTGTCAGTGATCATGGAGACACCAAGGAGCTTCTGGAACTACTACTTCCTGTCCTCAAGGTAATTCAGAGGTAGCCACAGTTAGTTTGTGAAGGTTCATGGAAACAATCTTTTGAGGAAAATCAATTTCCCTACATTCAGGAAAACGGCGCCGATTTCTACATCAATGGGCATGATCACTGCCTGGAGCACATTAGCAGCAGAGACAGGTTGAACATCATTTTTTTTACGGAGTTGCATTTAAGTAACTATTAGAACACGACCTATGTGCGATCAATTTCGTCAATCAAATACCTAAACCTTCAATTGCTTCTGCTATTCCAGCCCAATCCAGTATTTCACTAGCGGAGGTGGTTCAAAAGAGGAGTGTTCCAGCCAAACAAGGACAAGCTCCAGTTCTTCTACGACGGGCAAGGATTCATGTCCCTCCAGCTGAACCGAGAGCAGGCTCAGTTCATCTTTTACGATGTCTCCGGGAACGTCCTGTACCAGTGGACCTCGAGCAAAACGGGCCACCCCGAACCCTCCGTCTATCTCGATCAAGAAGAGTGAAACTGTCGCAGACCAGATCAATCGGAGGATTAGACTGGTCAAGTCAAGCTACTGATTTATACAAAACCTCTATTTAAAATTATGTGAGGCAAAGTTTGCGGATGGCCACACTGAAATTGATTTGGATGCTACCCGCAAAAAAGAAGGAAAGAGATAGATTTGGATGCTCCCTCGGTGATCTGTACTGTATTGGGTGCAACTCCCGTGTAAACATGTGCCGGGCCTCGCAAGATTTTATTGCTCCTAACTTCGCAAGTGATTTGCCTCCTGAAAACCATTCAAATTGTGGTAAATATCGCGAGCAAACATCGAAATTTCTTTCTAAAAGCAATACGAATTTCACGTAAAATACGCCGCGCGCTGGCACTATCCGAGCTGCAGATTGTGCGCACGATATTCTTTCTGGTAGCGTCGACGGCAAAACTCCTTTCGCTGTCTGTCTGGGGGAGATGCGGTATCTTTCGTTCTATATTCGCAGCATCAGCCACCAACTTGCAAGCGCATCGTTCTTGGCCTCATAAGATTATAGAAAAAAAAACGAACGTGCACATGCGGCCGAGGCTAATCGAGGCAATAAGGAAATCCTGCCAGTCCTTGCCTGTCCGAGCTGTGAGCTCTGATCCGGCGAGGAAAACGCCGCCGGCTGGTGCCCAATCGCGAGCCTCGTCTCGGCTCGTCGCCCGATAGAGAGCGCTTGGGTTGCATCGACTAATCAGAGACATCGACACACTCTGCCCTATCCTGCCTGCAATAATGCACGCTCGTATACGTATGCACATGGTTAATTACTCCCTCCTTCCACTTTTATAAAGCATACTAGAACATGACACGGTCTCCAATATAACACTTTGACCATTTATTTATCATATATTATATTTCTTATGGTTATAAATTTATAATCATGGTAAAGCATATTTGATTACGAATCCAACCATATAAAATATACATCATAAAAATAAAAAATTAATAGTCAAATTAGTGATCAAAGATTGCAAAGTTTAAATTTTGATATGCGTGCGCATCTTATAAAAGTGGAAGGAGGGAGTAGTTAACATTTTCAATGGAGTATAGGATAGCACACAGCGTCGATCAGCCGGAGCCTGATCGTACCAGCCGGTTTGGCACAAGAGTCGGAAGGAATCCGTGTCATCGATTACCACCGCCCATCACTCCAGTTGTCTCGCCTGCGTACTCACCCACTCCACGGATTGCTCCAATAATTCGAGCACACCCCACGAATCGCATTATCATCGCGGTCTCCCTTAACTTTTCCGGAAGGCATTTGTCGCTCACTGTTCATGGATGACACGGAAAGCAATCGTCCGAAAGCAGAAATCTCCGGATCCGGAAGGGATTAGGGCAGTCCAATGCTCCACGTAGGATGGAGTTCATCCCTAATAAATGAGATGACACATCAGCAAATTGGTGACATGACATCATAGTTAATGAAGAAAGAGAAGGAAAATACAAGACTTAGTTTCTTCCTCTAGACTCAACCTCCTCACGCGAATCAAGACCGCAAGACCTAGCAAAATCAACATTGGGAAGACCTGACTAGAGTCTTGCGCCGCCGCCGCCCTACCTGCTATTGTAGGAGATGATTTCACCACAATTATTGTCTTGGATTTCGTATCATTGTAGAAGATGATTTCAGTGTACATTTTTGCTGACGTGATTGTCTTGGACTTTACACTTAAGTCTACCGTTGGGACTGCCCGCGTGGGGTCCTCATCACCCGTTCACCTGCCCCCATTGCCATTGGACGAACAGCGACAAACACAGCCGGAGCCTCCTCCAGTCTCCACCCCGGCCGCCTCCTCCCTCCCTCCTCTCCCTTCCCGCGCCGCGAAGGCTTGCAAGGCACCTAACCAAACCAGGGTGGTAGTGGTGACTTTGCCGTCGCGTCACGTGCCACTGCCGCTATTATATATCGGCCGTCAGTGTCCCCCCCGGCCTGGCCCGGTCGTGGCATCTTTTCCAGTTTGCTTCGAGTGCGGAGTGCCGAGGGGAGGGGGAGCGATCGATGGCGAAGGGCAGCGCTGCCATGGCCGCCACCTCCGCCGCGGCGGTCCTCGCACTGGCCGCGCTCCTGTTGTGTTCTTCGCCGGCCGCCGCGGAGCTGCCCCGGCTGGAGCACCACCCGGCCAGAAACGGCGGGTCGCTCAGCCTCCTCGTCGTCGGCGACTGGGGACGCAAGGGCACGTACAACCAATCCAGGGTCGCCGAGCAGGTACTACGCAACATTTTTATTCCAGAAATTAGCCGAGAACTTTCCGATCCTTTTACGTTCTTGATCCGTTGATAAAGACGCCGATCGAGCAGGAGCAGATTGAGATAGGATCGGACTGTAGTTGTAATTAATCTTGATCGAGGTCTTACACTGTTCGTCGATGTAGCGCGCGGATCCTTAATCCTGATCGAAATAGTGTCGGACGGCCATTGGCCGGCTGCTCTGATTGGGCGAAGGAGGAGTGGGAGTAGTGCAAGTCTCCATCATCGGTTGCTTGCCACTTGCCATTTCACTTTTCTTTACTCTAAAGAAAAAAAGTCGCCGATGCCCCAATGGCCGGCTCAGGGCATGCATGCTCAGCTCTGAACTTTTCTGAAGGAAAAAAAAATGTTCAAGCTGTGGTTCCCTGAATGAAAAGTTACCGCTAGTGCTTAGCTTTTTGAGTTGACGAATTGGTGTTTCCGATGTACGTAGATGGGGAAGGTTGGGGAGCAGCTCGACATCGACTTCGTCGTGTCCACCGGTGACAACTTCTACGAGAATGGGCTGACGGGCACAGATGACCCGGCGTTCGAGCAATCCTTCACCGACATCTACACGGCCAAGAGCCTGCAGAAGCCCTGGTACCTCGGTAATAAGCTTTTAGCTTGTGCTTTCCGTCACTCCTCATCTTGCTGCAATGTTTTTTCTTTTGTTACACGCTACTATGCACATGTGGGTCACGTTTTATTTTTTTTTTACTTTTCAGTTCTGGGAAACCATGACTACAGGGGTGATGTTCTTGCACAGCTCAGCCCAGTGCTGCAAAAGATTGACAGCCGATTCATTTGCATGAGGTCGTTTATTGTTAACGCAGGTACAGAATCGTTTTTTCCCTCCACTGAAATAATAAAAAAACTAGATTGTGGAAACTGTGGTGAATAAAAAGAGTAACTGTAGATCAATTGTGAAAACTGTAACTTAGTGTATCCTAACGTTTTTTAGCAGAAACTGTGGATTTCTTCTTTGTTGACACCACCCCATTTCAACTGAAGTACTGGACTCACCCTAAAGATAGCCATTATGACTGGAGAGAAGTGGCACCTCGAGCAAAATACTTAGCCAATTTGCTGCAGGTGCATATTTTTAGTGAGCTCGTCAATGATAAACAAGGTTATCATGATGTTTCAAACTTCAAAAGCAAAAATATTTAATTCCGATCCTCTTTCGTTGTGCGGACAGGATTTGGACGAGGCAATGAAGAAATCAACCGCAACGTGGAAGATTGCCGTGGGCCATCACACCATGAGGAGTGTCAGTGATCACGGTGACACCAAGGAGCTTCTGCAGCTGCTACTTCCAGTCCTTCAGGTTTCACTCCAAACAACACATATCCACAATATTAGCTTCAATTCCAAAGCGCTATTGAAAGGAATTTTACGATAACAATTCCGTGCCATATATCTCCAGGCCAACGACGTGGACTTCTACATCAACGGGCACGATCACTGCCTGGAGCACATTAGCAGCAGGGACAGGTTAGCATTAGCATATCCATTAATTTTTTATGTTTGCACAAGATGGATGAAGGGGGTGACCTAATATAACCCTAACACAATACCCTGTGTTTATTACGCTGGTCCAGCCCGATCCAGTACTTCACAAGCGGAGGCGGTTCGAAAGCATGGAGGGGAGTGTTCCAGCCCAACGAAGATAATCTCGAGTTCTTCTACGACGGGCAAGGGTTCATGTCCCTCGTGCTCGACCACAACCAAGCCGAGTTCACCTTCTACGACGTCGATGGGAATGTGCTCTACCAATATACTCGGTCGAGCCTGATGAAAACAAGCCACCACCAGCCCTCCGGCTACGCCACCGAGGAATGAGTCGGATGCAGGTCGCCACCGGAGAATAGATCGAGATAGGTTCAGGTAGCCGATGTAAAATTTGAATGTGGCACTGTGATAAGCGGCGGAGAAGTGATCTGACACACACACCCAAAAAAAAAAATGTACTACTAGTGCGGCTTGTAGTTCACCATCTGTCCACGGAGAAAAGGAATAACTAGGTTTATGTGGTGGCTTCGAGCATTTGTCACTGCCACGGTCGAGCACGAGGAAAACGAGGCACCATTTTCCAAGCGAGCCCGGACCGTCGTCTGCCGATGGGGCAGAGGGCATGCCCTACCACGCGGTAATGTTCCCATGGCGGCAGTGACCGGACCAACACGAGCGGGTCCGCTGGAATCCAACCAAGTCACCAGGGGATCACATTGTCACCAACCGCGCTCGCACACCCAAATATTTTCCCTTGGAGATGGGCAGACAGCATCGCTCGCTACGGCACGGCTCCAACAAAACTTGAACGTGACGGGCTTGACGCTTCCTTCCAAACGCTACAAGCGAAAGCAAGCAAGGAGGAGAGAGCGGGACCGCACGGGATCGGGGGTCCCCTCGCGCTCACGCATGCAGCGCAACCGGTTGCCCTTTGGACGACGAATGGACGGGCAGCCTCGCCGCCCTCCCTCATCAGATAGGAGTATCTCCCCACTGGCGATTGGCCCATTGCCCCCACATTCCCTCCCCTCCCCTTCCTTCCGCAGCCTGCCTGCCTGTGGCAACTGCCAAGACACCTGACCGAGGAGGAGTGGGCTTGCTCTGCTGCGGAGCACGCGCACTAGCAACTGGGGGCGGTATTCCATCCGTTGGGGTGCGCCGCGCTATGGCGAAAGGCGGCGCTGCCATGGGGCTCGCCCTCCTGGCGGCGCTCTTGTGCGCCGCGGCGGCGGCGCTGCCCCGGCTGGAGCACCCGGCAAAGACCGACGGGTCGCTGAGCCTGCTCGTCGTCGGGGACTGGGGCCGCAAGGGGATGTACAACCAGTCCCGGGTCGCCGAGCAGGTAAAAAAAAAAGCATTCTTCCCGCCCGCCACCGATAGCATCCCGTTTCTGTTCGTCGGAATAAAAATATGTCGTGAGGAGATCAAGTGGAGTATTAGCTATTGGGCGGAAGAGAACGAAACAACCCAATGCCAGTTGTCGCGTCAGATTTGTTTTTTTTTAAAAAAAAACAGAGTCGTCGGCACCTGCGTCCACTGGCGCCGTGCTCGTGATCTTCAATTGTGTTATCAGTATGGATAATAAGAGAGAAGATTAGGACTTGCAGTTTTAGATCTACGAATCACAGGAAACGAACCTTTGTTTACTGAACAATCTGATGTGAGGATGTGAACTGTAACCGGTGAAAGCAGCAGCAGTAGTAACTCGACTCTGTGCAGATGGGGAGGGTCGGGGAGAAGCTGGACATCGACTTCGTCGTATCCACCGGGGACAACTTCTACGACACCGGCCTGACGGGCGTGGATGACCACGCGTTCGAGCAATCCTTCACAGACATCTACACGGCCAAGAGCTTGCAGAAGCCGTGGTACCTCGGTAAGCTTTACTGAATCTGAAACTTGTGCTGGTAAATTGTAATTACCAGCTCCACCGAACGCGGCGACGAAAACATGTCCCATTATGCCTGTGTTTGGATGTGTACTAACGCGTGCACATTATGTTCTTTTTTTAGTTCTGGGAAATCATGACTACAAGAGTAACGCTTTAGCGCAGTTGAGCCCAGTCCTGCGGAAGATCGACAGCCGATTTATTTGCATGAGATCATTCATCGTGAACGCAGGTACGGATTTGTATTTTGTCCGAACCAGACAGACTTTCAAGGTTTGTGAAGACAGAAAAAAGGGCTAGGCTAACTCTGACACGATCCTAGCAGAAATTGCGGATTTCTTCTTCATCGACACCACCCCATTTCAACTGAAATATTGGACTCACCCAAAAGGAAATCATTATGACTGGAGAGGAGTAGCACCCCGTGAGAAATACATAACCAACTTGCTGAAGGTGCATATATATTGGAACAAATACATCGATGACAGACACTGCTATTATGCCATGCAGCAAAATTAATTTGTTCTTTCATGACTTCTATCCTCTAGGATCTGGATGAGGCAATGAAGAAATCAACAGCAAAGTGGAAGATTGCTGTTGGCCATCATACCATGAGAAGTGTCAGTCACCATGGAGACACCGAGGAGCTTCTCCAGCTGCTTCTTCCAATCCTCAAGGTTACTAGAACTCAAAAGTAGCCACAATATTATCCTCCCAAATTATATAGAAAAGAATTGTTCCATAATAATTTTGCATCATTCCAGGTTAACGGCATTGACTTCTACATCAATGGGCATGACCACTGCCTGGAACACATAAGCAGCAGAGACAGGTTGGCATCCATTTATATAGAGCCCATTTTTACAGTAATTCAGAATTCAACATGCATGCCAATATTAAAACATCAGGTGAAGCGTCTTACCCATATAGTGTACACGCTTCTGTTGTTCCAGTCCAATCCAATACTTCACAAGTGGTGGCGGTTCCAGAGCATGGCGAGGATTCTTCCAGCCAAATGAAGATAGCCTCAAGTTCTTTTATGATGGGCAAGGGTTCATGTCCCTCCAGCTACACCAGGACCAAGCTGACTTCATCTTCTACGACGTTGATGGGAATATACTGTACCAGTACTCCCAGTGGAGCTTGAGAAAAGCATACCTCCCCACCAGCTTTGTTGCCGAAGAATGAGGCAGATCCAAATCACCATTGGAGCATTAGATTGGTTCAGTTCTCTGTATAAAATTTGAATGACACTTGCGGTAAGTGGCATAAGTGGTCTGGAAATGAAAAAAATGCTAGTATTTAACATGCCGTGCTATCTGCCAAAGAAACAAGTAGTGCCATGCATGCACTTCCTACTACGTAGGAGCAGAGATGTAATGTGGACTAGTGGAAGGGCACGTGCGGCACGCACGTGATATTAAAAAAGAGTAATGTACAAGGTGTTTATCTAGCTATAATATGTCTGTATATTTGCTGCACTACATGGATTCTGATACTCATTTTTTAGAAAACAAAAAATCATAACTGCCTACTGATTGCCAGTCCAAAATCACACAACTGTCACTGGCAAGAAAAGCCGAGCAAAATTTTTCTAATCCAATAACTACAATCTAAATCCAGAACTGTTCATGTCAGCAACTTGAAATGCCATATACACTATTTTATTCCCAGTTTACCAGATTGCTGCTTAGTTTTTTACGTACCTGGAGCTCAGAGGATTCAACAACAAAAATGGTTCCATTGGACAGCCAGTATGGCAAAAATGTCACCAACTGTTTCTTTAACTCTTCTGAATAATTTTCCCACAGATCAACAGCTAATGCAAAATCATTCCATTCGAAGGTAAACTCTGAAGTGTTAAATAATCCAAATATAGTTTGTGCAAGTGTGTGATTGCATGGTAATGGCAGTTCTGTTCCTCTTGAATGATGTATAGTTGGATAGCAAGCTGTTCTTGAACCAATGGCACATTGTTCCCTCCTTGCTGCCAGCTTAGGTGATTTCCAGTAGTAGAATTGCACCACCTATTCAGAACAGGAAGCAGACCATTTGAAATATGTAAAAGAATATTATTTGGCCAACAATTTCCAAAAAAAAACTTGTCTTATTCAGAATAATGTTACCCTCATGGACAATCATACATGTGAACATGTAACTTGTCATGGCACTACTGTGCATCTATGGTTAATGTTTTACTAAACAAACAAGCCCAAAAGGTTAAGGTAGTACTTTACACTTCATTCCGAGAATAACATTAAAATAAGTATATCCTTAAATTGCAGCATATAGTTGGTCAATAATGAGTTCATGACTGATACATTGATATGAGTTGGATGTCTTTCTAGTCCACAGCAGATATTAAGGTTACTCAAAAAATGAAAGATACCTGAAGAGCATGCAAGCTGTTAGAAAATATTTTCTCAAAGACCTCATCTTCTCTCCCGAGCCGTAGTTGCTTGCCAAGCAACTCTATCGGATCATCTTCAGGTGGTAACACATATTTATTGTATTCACCACTACTTGGGTGAAAACTAAACCCAAGAACATGCACTCTAGCATATCGTATGTCAAAACCAGATTGATCATAGGAAAACCAATACATGTTATCAGAGGCTGGCATAGGAATATAAGATTTTTGCTCAGTTGGTCCACAGCTCAATGATGTCTGAGAGAGAAAAGTAAGGAGTTTTGGATCCTCATCAAAAGCACGGTCTCTAGTGAACCAAAGAGTCAGCGTGAGCCTTTCCCCTTCAGTGACCTGTAAGGAAAACTTGATGTAATTTGTTGGTAAACACGAAAGGGCATGCAATAAACTAAAAAAGATCAAAAAGTGTTTGACAACATGGCTGCAAAGAATTGAGTTTTACCCAAAAAAAAAAAGATGCACGGTAAAGCTTCTATATAATTATAAATCATGAAATGGTGTAAGTTCACATTTGACTGCCAGTAGCTCATGACACAGTTGATATGCATCCAAATATTCAATAAAAATAAAAGAAACATTCAAATAATGCAGAAAACAGAAATGTACCTCAGTTACACAATGGACATTACGGCTATCAGCAGTGTAGATGACAACATCCTGGGAAAAAATACTCCTCATAAAACTTAAAAATTACCCGACAACATTGTACCAGTCAACAAATATGTGTGCTTCATAAGAAAAGTATTCTGCAAACGGATGCAACGTAAAAGTAGATTTGCTTACACCAGCAACTGGAACAATAGATGAAGGATCACCATCCTGAAACTGCAGGATTCCACCCTTATAGTCCTCTCCATGATTGTTCAAGTAGCAAACTGCCTTTGAAATAAGACAAGAAAGAGCACAGGATGAACAAGGTGAAACACTGACAAAGTAAACATCAGAAATAAATTCAGTATACATAAAGATGAAAAGACCCAAATATATTCATAGTCCAGGGGCAAGATAGGGCTATGTGTTGGAGTATAAGTGAATGCATGTTCTTGAGCTTAAGCTTAAGCTTTTGGGTTGAACTGGTTGGCGCATGCAACTCAATACCATGATCTTGAGTTAAATAGTTCTTCTATAAATGATGCAAAATAGAAATCTTGATGTATGTAGTTTCTTCCAGGATGTAGGGACAAAATGAAAACTATCTAATCATGACTAAAGATGAAAATAGCATGTGAAACTTAGGGTGAACGAGTAGAAGGCGTCTACTTGGATGCATATATCAAAGAGTAAATTACAGGCACAGTTTATATCTGCCAAAAAATGCAGTAGGTGTGTACAATAAAAAATGCTACATTTGGCAAAGCAAGAGGCGTTGATGTAAATATAGCATGGAACTATTTCCTCTACTACTGCGTGCAATGGCACCACGCAGGCTGTCCCTAGGAACCTAAGTCCCAAAAGTGACAGCCACATTAGATCCTTATGGAGTATCTTGATTAGATTTAAAATGCAGAACCACTGAGGTTTAGTGTGTACACCCAATCAGAACAAGACCCGAAAATCACTGAGCACATATAAGTATGCAATTGCATGGATGTAGTCTGAACTCTTAAACGTTGCAAAGAGGATCAAAGAAAACACAGAAATTGATGACTTCACCAGGGTGTGCATGTACCACAGCTATTGAAAGCCACAACAGATTGAATATATAAACAGGAATAGGTCCATGCTGAACTCATGGAACTCCAAAGGTTTAAAAAAAAAGATTGGTACTTACTGTGAATGCCCTTTGCCTAAGATAAGGCTTATTATCATCACTGTGCCACCCAATAGAAGCCCCCTTACACCAACTGCATAGCAAATAGACAGGGTTTTTAGGCTTTTAGCATTGATCCGGCATATAAGGATGCACATGTAGTACCCTCCATACAGTGAAACAATAGCATACATCTTATGTAGTGCGCATGCAAACCATGCAATCTCATTACAGTATATAATTCAGAGCACAGCATCAACTAATTACGCACTGTCCAATACGGTATACAACTCAGAACATATAAGACTACACCCTAATTGGTACCCACTCCTGATAGATAGGTACTTTCGTATACCACCTGGAAATTAAGCCTACACATAACTGAAATGCTTAAAGCACCAATTTGATGATGATGCTAAGCTGACTGAATCAAGCAGATAGTAAGAGACGTCCACGTTAAGCGAGAGCTGAGTACCTGATGAGCCCGGTGAACTCGATGAAGACATCGAAGAGGCAGTCGAAGAAGGACTCCACGGCGTCGCGAAGGCGCTCGCGGACGGGCACGAACGGGAGCAGGAGGTGGCCGCAGCCAGTGGCCGCCAGGTGCGGCAGCGACGTCGACACCACGGAAGGGCGGTACCCGGCGGCGCCGCAGCTCCGGTGCACGAACTCCAGCTCCTACCGCACCCCAGAGACAGCGTCAGTCAGAAGCCAAGCAGACCGAACCGAGCAGCTAAGGTTTAGGGTTCTGAGAGCCTTCGAAGGAATAGGAGCTGAGGGAGGAAGGCGGGTACCTTGCAGGTCTCGCGGGAGAGGAAGCCGCGGAGGAGAACGCGGGGGTGGTCCCCGGCGGCCGGCGACGGCGAGGCGGTGGTACTGGCCATTGCGGTGGAGCGCGTGGACCGGTCAGGTAGGAGCCCTGAGGAAGTGGGGATGACCAGCTTGTTGCTCTTCAGTCCAGAAGGAGGAGGGGAAAAAAAGGAAAGGGGACGCGAACGGGTCTTGGGCCATTGTTGGCCCAGTAGGCACTTTGGACCTACTACATGGACATGGATCGGAGACCGGGAATTTTTTTTAATTTTTATATTTTTTATTCGATTTTTCAAAAATATACGTGTCATCTCAGATTTTGCAAAACTTACTATTGCCGCCATGTGGTATGGCGTTTGGGCTCAAACACCATACCACACGGCGTTTGCGAACAGGACCCGGCGCGGGGGTACTGTAGTGCCTGCAAACGCCGTGTCGCACGGCAGGGTTCAGTTCGTTTTCCGAAAATCATAATTTTTTTTGTATGAACTCGGATGGAGATAAAATTTATATGAAAATTGTATCTTTCGACGAGATCTATAACTTTGTAATTCAATTTTTTTTCATTTGAAGTCATATTGAGGCCGAAAAAAATGATATAGTACCCAGAAAGCCCCGGAGAACATGCATCGAGCTAGGGGGAAAAGGAATTTTGGCGGGCATGTAACGAGAAAGAGCGAGAGGGGTGTGTGCGAGGCCAAAGCAGATGCTCTCTGAATCCCTGCAAGATCAATATCGGGATGGGTAACTGCAAACTTGCAAGGTTGGCAACTAACATGAGTCCGACAAAGTTGTTTTCCTGTCGGCACATGAGCCCACTTCAAGTGCGCCTTCGAAAATCGGAAAAAACAGTCACAAGTACAGTAAACACGCCAAGTAAAGTGCATCTGCTATAATGCTCTCTTTTTTTGTAAAGCTATGAGTATCTTATTAGGTGAAGGTTTTAGTTTTGATCCATGCAAACGAGATAACATAAGCACAGCCTGCATTCTTGCAAGGGTCGCCAATTAGCCAACGAGGCGCAGAGAACCATCTGGTGAATAGAGCGTAAAGAGAGAGCAGTAAACCGTTGGCCGGCCTTTGGCAAAGGAGCAGATGCACAGCGCCGCGCTGCTGCTATTTGAGGCAAAAATGCCATGGCCTCAAAGCAAGTTTCACCGGCGCACTCATTCCGGCCTTTTTCCCATAAATGGCGCAAGACAAATCCGATGCCGCTGTACATGTACCGACCCATCTCCCCGTTGCTTCCTCCGCAATTAACTTCTTTATTCTTGCCTTCGGCTCATCGGCTTCGCAGGAATGGTGGCGCGTCGCTGGAAGGTAGGGGCGAATTTTCTTTTCTTTCCCCCTGGAGAAAATGACGTCGAGACTGAAAGGGCAAGAACACATACTGATCATGTACCGGGGTAGTATATACTGATCATGTACAGATGAAATGACCTGATTGAAAATGCATTTAGGACTGTACGAAATGGTATGTCAAAAGTGTCCCGTGGGCAAAACGGAGGCAGACAAAACTTATGAAATTTCTAATTACGCTAAAGCCCTCGTAGTGGTACATTTCGTCACCTCTTGGGCTCTTATCCCTCGCTTCGTCGGAATGGTTGCAATAACTGCATTTGGAAGCCAAAACAGTTAGTAGGTTAGTGAACTCATTGTGAATTTGCAAATTAAAAGCAATAGTAGAAAGATCCTGCTTGCCACTGGGTGCAAACAGTTGAGATCATACTGTCTGGAAAGGAATAGGCAGGTAACTAGAATATCATCGTATGTTAAAACATAAATTCAAATCAGCATGGACCATCATGCTGCTAGAAGAATTCATCGCTGATGAACAGAGAATTACCAGCCCGACAAGCTATGCCAAAGCTTCTGTACCATTTGCTGGAGCTGTCTCCCGGTTTCTTTTTCCAAAGTCTAATTCCTCTGACCATGAACGAAAGGAAGAGAGGAAAGAAATGCTATTCTGCTTTGAACTATTGGGGCACATGCCTTGGTCATTTTACTGCTTAGCGTGTTGCCAAATGGCTCGTGCTAACAAGATGTCACGGGCAGAACAAATGGTTGTGCAAGAGAAACACATCCCATTAAACACAGATTGATTTCACACCTCATTTGAAACATCTGTGACAGCTATACCCGAGTTCAGACCAACAATGGGACAAATAATGTTATGCAAAAGTCACATAAACAGTCTCTTTGCCCTCAAAAAACAACAGAACAGAGAAGTTCCTTTTCTGCAGATATGATTCAAGATCACTAGAAAGATTAAAAGTCCATGAGATGAGACTATATGTCTGATTCTTCTTTGAGTCATTAACATGATCATATGCCGAGGTTCAGTCAGTCAACAAGATAAAGGCGAGATATTAAAAGTTCATACATGTAGCAAATATTCTGGATTGCGCTTTCATGATTATTATAGCTCAGCAGATAAACAAAACAACAAGGGACTTTATCAGGTTGGTAAAAAGATGAATCAAGGTGCGGAAAGATATTTGGTCTAAGTAATAATTTTACCTTTCTTATATTTCTGCATGGATATGGTCTACTTGTTGCCATTGTTCACTCAAACAAAAAAAAAATCCTACACACATTTCAGTTCCAAAAAAAGGGAGTACTGCACACATGGAGGTTCAAATGTCCGGTCCATGTGATAAGAACGGGACTGCAACTGGCTATAATCCAGCATGGGCAATTTGGACATTTTCAAAGGCTCTGCTAAAGCTAAAACATGCATGCAAAAGTTTGCACAATACCTGGCTTCTGTCTATGTCTATATAAGACAACTACAGTGCTCTCAAAAACCTTCCAGACCAAAGATTGGGCAGGATATTTGGAGTGTTCTTGAGGAGCTCAGGTCCTTCCATTATGATCTCTTGGACAACCATCTACCATGTTCTTGAAGAAACAGTGCCCTTGTATGTAGCTATGATAGTGGCCTACTTGTCCATACAATGGTGGAAGCTATTCACCCCAGAGCAGTGCTCTGGTATCAACAAGTTTGTGGCGAAGTTCTCCATTCCTTTGCTCTCTTTCCAGATCCTCTCTACAAATGATCCTTATGACATGAACCTAAAGCTCATATTCTCAGACATCCTACAGAAATCACTCTCCTTGCTGGGGTTTGCAGTTATCTCTAAAGCATGTTGTGCGGAGAAGTTTGATTGGCTGATTACATGCTTTTCTTTATCAACACTGCCCAATACCTTGATTGTTGGCATCCCATTGCTGAAAGGAATGTATGGCAATGAAGCTGTGAAGCTGCTAAGCCAGATAGTTGCCCTACAGAGCCTAATTTGGTACACACTTCTGTTGTTTTTGTTTGAGTTTCGGGCTGCTAGACTGGCTGCGACAGCATCATCTGTAACAAGTAAGAACATCCTCACTGCATTTTTGAAGATTGATATTTGAAATTGATTCTGCTCTACAGTTTGATATTTCCTGTATCTCTGTTGTCATTCCTTTTTTTTTTGCTTAGCCACTATATTGTGCAAAATTAAAGAGGTTATAGTCAACACAGGTCTGAAAATAATACAGATCTTATTGCTTCTCCTGTTCCTTGTTCTAGAAAAATAGATATTACAGTTTCTAATGAGTGAAGCAGAGTAGCTAACCACATGCTATTATGCTAAGCGTTATTGATGAAAATAATCATGTTAAGATGACCACTTGATCTAATTCAAGGATATTTCGTCAGGCAGTTGTGTTCTTCCAAATATACCATAAACCATAGCGCTCTTTTATGCAACAGTGTATGTCTGAAACAATGCGCAGCCATTTCTTGGTTATCCCATGTTAAATGTATATATTGGACTTTTAAGTCCACTCTAAAGCAAGTAGCTTCAACTTATTTCCTGAGGTTTTAACTCAATGACAGAATTAGTTAAACAGCTCTAATCCTATATCGTGTTTCTAAGATGAAACAGAATCAGGTACTCCAGGACCTATGGAGGAAAGACACGAAGAGGGCCAAGCGAAAGGAGTATCAGCAAGATGTTATAGTGCTTTTCGCTTTTTGCTGGTGGTCAGTAGGAAGCTAGTGATAAATCCCAATATGTATGCAAGCCTAATTGGCCTAATCTGGGCACTGATCAGCTTCAGGTATGAACACAGTTTTTTATGAACTGAGTTTATGCTCTTAATTTGGAACCCAGAAAGTCATCTCTTGCTGCTGCACACCATATCCTGCAGGTGGCGAATACAGTTACCATCGATCGTCAGCAATTCCATAAGAATACTTTCAGATGGAGGGCTAGGGATGGCGATGTTCAGCCTAGGTGTGCATTACAACGCAAACTACAAGTAGCGTATACTGATAAACAGTCATGCTATGCCCTCTGACTATTTCTATTGCAGGTCTTTTCACTGCCCTACAAACTAAAATTATAGCCTGTGGAACCAAAAAGATGCTACTATCACTAGGCGTCAGATTCTTCCTAGGACCAGCCCTGATGGTGATATCTTCCTATGCAATTGGTATGCATGGGATTTTGCTGAAGGTGGCTATCATACAGGTACATTCTATTCCTTTCATTTGTATCGTCCACTCTAACACAACCATGTGGAATTCAAAGACAAACGTGATGCTTGACCTCTCAAGATTCTGTGCAGGCAGCCCTACCTCAAGGAATTGTGCCATTTGTGTTTGCGAAGGAGTATAACGTGCATGCAGACATTCTGAGCACTGCGTGAGTACATCTTAATCTAGTGCAGAGTTAATAGGAAGAAGGCATGCGTGCTAAAAGAACTAACTGAAACATCTCTCATCTGGCAGCATAATTGTCGGCATGATGGTTGCAGTTCCTGTGGCCCTGGGTTACTACTTCGTCATCGATCATCCCATATTCTAACAGTCCCGTATTTGCAAAATGATAGATTTGAATTTCTTTTCATTTCGTGAAATAGTAGTAAAAAATTGCAATGTAAAGGACACATTGGCTCATTCTGGTGATATAGTTTTGCGAGGTTGTAAATATATGCACGCTTGGATAAGGATGACCCAAGCTGACGATAACCAGTTCACATCCGATGTATGGGCAGTTTCAGTTCTTTGGCCAGTATACTTACTAAATCTAAGTGCAAAAAAAGGGATGCGCAGAAAATTGTACCTGATCTGCAGGCATCCTGACGAGTGGATGGTGCACCTGCTCTTAAAACTGCTTCTGCGTGCATCTTTGCACAAAAAATCTTGTGCGGCATCAGTGGCGGACCTAGCCGAAAATTTTAGCTGGGGCGGACTCTCATGAGGAACATCGGTGAGGCAACGCCATATTATCAACCTACAATGGAGTCGAACAAACACTCACTGATGCATATGGATTAGGCATTCAAGTGAAATACTTTTTTTTTGGGTTCAGATGTGCCATGCAATGAGATTGATAAGCAGTTGTTCAGGGTGAGTACTCGGGTCACCATTGGAAGTGGGCATGCAGCGCTGTTCTGGCATTCTTCCTGGCTTCAGGGACGAGCCCCTCGAGATCTGCGCCCTCTCTCTACAAGCTTGCATGGAGGAAGAACAATACTGTGGCAGATGACCTTGCTGATCATCGCTGGATGCGTGGCCTTTGGCGCATGACCACGGCTGAGGAAATGGCAGAAATGATTAATTTGTGGGGCTTGGTTCAGGATGTGCAGCTGACTGATGCGTCGGATTCAATCACTTCGCGGTGGACAGCACATGGAAACTATACGGCAAAATCTGCTTACAATGCACAATTCAAAGGAGCTTACTGTACTTTTAACAACCATGCAATCTGGAGGGCGCAAACTGAAGGGAAACATCGTTTCTTTACCTGGCTACTAATTCAATGCAAGATCCTCACTGTTGATAGACTTATTGTGAGGAATTGGCCTTGTAATCCTGTATGTATGCTATGTGATCAGGTACAAGAAACAGCAGTGCATCTTTGCCTACGTTGTGTTTTCACCCAGGAGGTTTGGGATTTGGTTTCTCGATGGTCAGGAGGTGTGATTAGAATCCCAGAATTGGATGTTTCGATGGAGATCTGGTGGAACAACTCCCTGCAAGGGCTTTCACGGCATGATCAACGTCTAGTAGCTGCTGTCCTCATCTACACTGCGTGGAACATTTGGAAGGAGAGAAACCGCAGGATCTTTGAAGGGGTCTCAGCTTTGCCGTCAAGAGTGTTTCAGTGTATCAAGGAAGAAATAAAGCTGAGGAGAGATGCCTGTGGTGGCCTAGAGTTAGCTTGGTTTTAGAATGTTAGCATCTTTGTTGAGTAGAGTATCCAAGTTATTTTGTAATCACAACCTTGTAAAACTTCGCATGCTTCTCCTTCTTAAATGATATGGCAGCGCTCCTGCTGAATTTCAAAAAAAAAAAAGTGAAATACCTTTTAATGATCTGAACTCTCTTCCTTTCCCAACCAGCAAGCTGCTAGCTGTATATACAATAACCAATTCAGCAAGGGAGCAACACTAGGACACAAGCCCAAAATAATAACGAATGGAAATTATGTAAGCTGGAATTAAAGCACATGGCTTATGACTATATAGCAAGCAGATAAGAGCAGCACTGGAGAGTGACCACCAACAGCTAGCAGTAGCAGGCTAGCACAAACAGGAAGCACCACCAGCATACGACATCACTAAGAGTGCAGAGTATATACGTCACCAGAGTGCAGAGTATGGGGCTGTTTGGGAGCACTCCACTTCCAAATTAATCACTCCACTCCACTCCTTTCCTTGTAGTCCATTCTGTTTGGGTATTATGTTGCTCCACTCCACCTCACATTGGCTCTGGATATTCAGCTCGTGTGCAGGCAGGTTCGAACTGCTGAACTGCTGCACTGCTGAACCGCTGAACTGCATTGTTGGCACTGAGCTGCACTGCTGAACATACCTGCATTCAGTGCAGCTTTCCTGGCACTGATGACCATCAGGCTGCCATTCGCATTGCAGAGGATGAACAGGAGGATGACAATAATTACAAGAAATGGCATGCCAAGCAATGTAACGCTGCTAGCTAGTGCTGTCACTGGTTTGGTCAGCTACTCCTCTTCTTTGCCCAGAAAGCAGCACTGCAGTGCACATCCACACGGGGACCCACCCACTCACAGCAAAGCTGATTTATGAACACTTGCATACAGCATTCACCATCATTACCCAACAATAATAATATATATAGAGCAATAATAATAATACCTTACCACTGTCTCTCGAATCTGCAATAACCAACCCTTGCATGTTACATAAGGGCAGGTAGCCGAATCATACTATTAATTGGGTATGCGACATCCCACAGGATAGTAAGTAAACATTGCAGGGTTCCTATCAGCCTCAACAATGTCCTGATATCTATAAACTTCAACTAAAGATAAGCATACAATGTTGTGCCACAATCATACTATATCATGGATACGTTTATCTTTTGCTCTTAGCCGAAGAGATCAGATCCCTGCTGTCATAATAAGAACAATTTTCTAGGAAATCTAGCGCCAAGAACTTGCTAAATCAGTAGCTATGGCATCACGGAATTCATCCATAGATCTAGCATTTCTGTAGAAAGTTGACCCATCTGAAGCCCATAGAGGAACTGCATATTTGTTAAACCGTTCTGGTATTGTAGGAACGGAATTAGGCTCACGATCAAACCTAGCAAAGTCAGGATCCTCACCTCCATGCTCACGGATGAAATTATGAAGGACCATTGTAGCCACCACAATCATTTTTTGCTTGTGCATTGGGTAGGACGGCATCTTGTATAGAATATGCCACTTCATTTTCAGCAACCCAAATGATCTCTCAATAATATTGCGGATAGATGAGTGAACACGATTAAACTTTTCCATTGGGGTCTGGGGTTCCATACCTCTATGCCATTCTGGTAAATGATATCTTTCACCCTTGTAGGGAGCAAGATAACCGGGACGATTAGGATATCCCGCATCAACAACATAATATTTGCCTACACATAAAGAGCATGATACAATTATTTATGAATTACAGTACCACATGAATAACTAGAAAAAAAAGAGAGCATATACCATTGTGTTACCTCGTGGAGGATGTGGGAAAAAATCCTCATCCACACTTATTGCATTGTATAACACACTTGTGTCATGCATAGCTCCCGGTTGACCCGTTGCCTCATGAGGAGCTCCAAAAAAAAAGGTGGAGTGGAGCTGATTTTAGATGGAGTGGAGCGGAGCTAGTTGAGGTGTTTGGGTATTTTTTTTTGGAGTGGAGTCGAATTTGGTGGAGCAGAGTGCTCCCAAACAGGCCCTATATCCCGGTCCAAGACCCATACACGATGGGGGCAGATCGACGGGTGTCGGAGGGACCGCCGCCACCGCTCCCCTGCTCCTCCATCCCCTCCACTATCTCCTCCATGAAATCGCCCTCCCGAGATCCGCCGGCGCCCGGCGCTGAGCGGATGCGGAGGACGGAGGCGGCCGCGGGCGGCGCTAGGTTCCGCGGCCGCCGGGATCTTGGGACGGTGAGCGTGGGGGTGTCGCGGTCGGATTGAGATTCAGTGACTTGCTGAGCACTGTTGTGATGCCTTACCACCATCTGAAAGCCGTCCATCCTCCCTCCCCATCGGCCATCACCCGGCACCAGACACCGGAGACTCAAACCAACCCGATGCCGCCGCTGCTCCGCGACCCAGCCACACTGCTCCAGTCCCACGCCGCGGCGGCGCCCCACCACCCCCTCCTCCTGCGCGCGCTCCACGCGCACCTCCTCATCTCGGGCTGCCTCGCCTCCCCCTCCCACCTCGCCGCCTTCCTCACCTCGCTCGCATCCTCCGGCCACCTCGCCTACGCGCGCCTCGTCCTCCCGCGGCGTCCCGCCACGCTGCTCGCCCACAACGCCCTCCTCCGCGCGCTCGCCCGGGGCCCGCGCCCGGGCCTCGCCTTCGCCGCCTTCCGCGACCTCCCGCTGTCGCCCGACCGCTGCTCCCTCATGTTCCTCCTCCGCGCTGCCGCCGCCCTGGCAGCGGCCCCGACCGTGGCTGGTGAGAGGCCCGCGCTCGGCGATGTGAGCGAGAGGAGGCGGCCGCTGCTCGCGGTGTCAGCGCACGGGGCCGCGATGCGCCGGGGCCACGCGGTGGAACCGTACATCCAGAGCGGGGTCGTCTCACTGTACGCCGCGCTCGGGGACGCCACCAGCGCGCGCCACGTTCGCGGAGATCACGTGCCCGGGTGTGGTGTCCGTCACGGCGATGGTCGGGGCGCTCGCCGCGGGCGGCGACGCAGACGCCGCGCGTGACCTGTTCAGCAGAATGCCGCTGCGGGACGATATCGCGTGGAATGCCATGATCGTGGGGTACGTGCACGTGGGCAGGTCGAGGGAGGCGCTGAGCCTGTTCAACGAAATGCAGAGTGCTGGCGCTTCTGTCGGGGAGGTGACGCTGACCTCGGTGCTCACGGCATGTGCACAAATTGGTTCGTTGGACCATGGCAAGTGGGTGCACTGGTATATGCGCAACCGTGGGATGCGGTTATCAGTCATGCTCGGCACTGCCTTAGTTGATATGTATTCCAAGTGCGGCGCAATTGCGACGGCCATGGAGGTGTTTGAGAGCATGGGCGAAAGGAATGTGTACACTTGGACAAGTGCAATCAGTGGCCTTGCAACAAACGGCATGGGATTGGAGTGCCTTGAGCTGTTCAAGCGCATGGAGACCTCAGGGGTCCAGCCGAATGGTGTCACCTTTGTTGCTGTGCTACGTGGATGCTCCATGGCTGGGTTGGTACATGAGGGGCAAGCATGCTTTGACTCCATGAAAAATAAGCACGGAATTGATCCTTGGCTTTTACACTACGGCTGCATGGTTGATCTCTATGGTCGAGCAGGGCGCCTAGACGATGCCATCAACTTCATCAATGGCATGCCTGTGGAGCCGCACGAAGGTGTCTGGGGAGCACTGCTCAACGCTTCTCGGATCCACAAAAACGTTGAGCTGGGAAAACACACATTGGACAAGCTATTGGCAATGGAGTCTGGAAATTCTGCGGCTCATGTCCTGTTGTCCAACATCTACGCGGAGTCACAGAATTGGAAGGGCGCAAGCAGGGTTCGGGGCATGATGAAGGCCAAAGGAGTGAAGAAGGTGCCTGGTTGGAGCGCCATCGAGGTTGATGGCAAGGTACACGAGTTTTTTGCTGGAGGGAAGTCCCACCCAAGGTACAAGGAGATCGAGATGATGCTTGCGAAGATGAATCAGAGGCTGAGACTGCAAGGGTACGCTGCCAACACCAAAGAGGTCCTGTTTGACATTGAGGAAGAGGAGAAAGAGGACGCCGTCTCCTTGCATAGTGAGAAGCTGGCACTTGCCTTTGGACTGATCGTGCTGCTAGAAGACGCGGAAATTAGGATTGTGAAGAATTTGAGAGTATGCAGGGACTGCCATGATTATACCAAATTGATATCTAAGGTCTTCCACAGAGAGATAATCATGAGAGACAGGAACAGGTTTCACCATTTCAAGGATGGAACGTGCTCCTGTAAGGACTACTGGTGAATTTAAGTGTTTGGTCATTTTCAAGGCTACAGCACATTACAGAACATGCCTCATATCCAAATACAAACAGTCTAGCTAGTTTTGTAATCGTAAAATACTGTCCAGGCAACTCAGTAATATCAGTAGCCTATTTGGAGGGAGGAGTCTGCTCCAAAAACTTGAGCTGAACCATGGAAGTTACGAATTTGGATCCTTATCGATTGTAATCCAAATCCTAAAACTTTGGTAAAAATTTGAATATTGTCAATAAAACTTTTAGAGCAACCTATATCCAGTAGTAGTAGATAGTTTATTTTTTCCTCTTTTTATTTATAAAAGAAACAGATATTGTTCTGTACTAGTATAGATCAATAACAGCAACACAAAACTGCAGACCTTGATATCAAATTTTAAAAAACGTTGCTAGAATAAACTTATCTCCTTCTATTGGAAAAGAAGCAGCAATTATTACAATTCAAGTAACTTGAATTCTTGAGAGTATCATCAAGTTTTGACAGCAACTGCCTCTGCCTTTAGGTATACTTAAAAGTTCCTTTTCCAATCACAACGCCAAAATAAAGGTAAAACTGCTTCTACCTCATGAGGCTAAGCCAAACTTCTTCATGGCATCCTTTGTTCTCTTCCGGAGCCTCACGAACACGATAACCATGCAAGCCAGCACCCATGGTGGGAAGTTCACGGCGCCCAGCCTGGATGAAAGCCACTCGGGCATCTTGGCTTCCTTAAATAACACTGCAGCTACCATCGTCATTGCGGCGACACCAATCACCATCTTCGTGATCGGCTTCAGCAAAGAGTCCTGTAGACCATGAAAGAATCAAACGCATGAAGTCAGACTTCCCCAATTCTAACTTAACTAGACGACAAGGCATGATAAGCAGTTGTTAAATCAAGGATTCAAGGAGCAAAGTAAAGTGAGGGGAAATTGACGCGAGGTAGTGTTGTTTGGAGGAGCAAGTTATAAGAGTACCTTGGGCTCGCCGTCGAGGAAGATGGTGAAATCGGGAGCGTAGGTGAGAAGGGAGCGGCCGTTGCGGGGGTTGAACCGGATGGCGACGCCGCGTTTGCGGGTTGCGGGATCGAAGGCGAAGACGGACTTGAGGCCGTGCTGCTCCAGGATGTCTCCCACCTCCAGCTGGTCCTGCGACCAGCCGCCCAGCGGCGACCGGAACACGGCCACCGGACGCCCGCGCCTGAACAGCTGCACCTCGACCTCCGGCGCCGAGGCCGCTGCCGCCCCAGATCCGAGCTTCCCGTCCCGGGCAGGGGCCGTGGCTGCAGACTCCTCTTGGATGGCATCGCCGCTGGCCTCCGCAGCGGGCGCCGGCGCCGCGACCCTATCAGCTTCCGAATCCATCGGTTTTGTCGATCTGTTTTTTTTTGTTTTTCGATCAGCGCTCGATCGGGTTCGGGACTTGTGTCGTGTTTTCATTGAAAAGTCAACGATATATGTGGACATGAGTTAATGGCACGTGGGGTTAATGATATACTCCGTAGTATCCAATTTTGAGATCAATCAATAGCAGTATGAATCTAATTATTCCTTTTATCAAACTAGTAAGGTGCACGTGCGACACGCACGTGTTTGCAAAGTAACTTATTGAAATGTGGTGGAATGCAAAAGGAATAAACAAAACTTATATCTAAATGTATAAAGGCACCAACACATTCTTTGCATAATGGCTTAACAACCTTTGCATATCTACCCATTGCAGGTGCATAAAAAAGAAACCAGGGTCTTTGACAGCCATTATACTGTATAATCCTAAATTCAAAACTCATTCATAACTCTTGCACTCCACCATTTGAAATGTCAACAATTTCACCTCTAATTAGTGAATTCAATTTAGAAGATAGAGACTCATGGCCAGCTTGCTTGATTTCCCAGGAGCCCTCTAAACCCTAGCTTACTCGTGCTAGCCACTCTCTACTCACGTAATGAACTTGCAAGCAACACTTAGAGAATGGTCTGGAATTTCTCAAAATCTCATTTATATTCAATAAATTGTAACTTTGAATTTGAGGAGCCAAAAGAACACCGAATTTTCTAGAATTGAGTCATGACTTGCCAGTTGCAGTGTGGCCTGCTCCCAGTTCAGAGGACAGTGATGATGGTAATTTCTTAAAACCGAAGTCTTCCTGCAAATCTAGATGGTCTGCAATTTAGTATGCACTAATATCTACATGTTTCACCTTTTTAAATATAATTGACACAAAATTTATATCACAGTTTATTATGAAGATAGCACTACCAGAACTCATTATGTAATTATCAATTGCCTTGTTGTAAAATGATAGGGCTTACAGGATATTGTAGAAAACACACATTGGAAATAAGAAAGAAAAGTTCTGAGATCCTCCCTGCAAGCATAAAAATTATATATGTAGCAATGCATTGTCTAACCATAATCCCAAAAATAAATTAAATTGCAAAAAAAAACAAAGATTGTGTATAGCTCCAAAAGAATTTGATTAGCTATAGTTTAAGAGCTAGGTTCTTCTTGTAACATTTACACCCAAATTGATGGAAATGTGTGAATAGCATCTTATTCTTTTGTCATTAGCACCAATATGGCATCATGCCATGATCACGCAGCTCTCCATCCAACACATATTTTCAGATCCTAACATGCAGATATACTCAAGACTTACATAATCAATGTGGACGGCAAGATGAGCAAAATTAATTTTAAGCGGTAATCTTGTTTCTTAATTTTTATTTATAAGTTTTGGACAAACAAGATGATATATATTATTTATAAACTGTGGATACAATCCTCCGGCTGGCCGGGCGGCACCTGCCCCGAGGACGGCACCCGTTCTCTCCTCCCCTCCCAACGCCGACGGCCGCGGAGCTCCCTCCGCAGGGGTCAACCAAGGTGCGACGGCGACGTACAGCTCCTAGGCGTGGATCTCCCGAGCTTCGGGGTGGTGCGTACGTCACCGGGCCATTGCGACAGTGGGATTTGAGGCGACGGGAAAGGAACCGGAGCCAAAGCAAGGGCGTCCTCGCACTCGCCGGCCCACACATCCTCCTTCCCTACTCCGGCGGCCTCCTCGGGGCAGAGGAGCAGGGGTACGGCTGGACTGGCGCCATCATAGGGCCCCTACCCTCTCTCCGTCAGCTTATGTTCTTGAAACCAATGTAGGCTAAGCAATTTAACTAATTCCATTTCAATTTTCATTATGCATTTGTTGTTATCGGATGATTCCAACACTTGAAACCACATAAATGCATGTCCTCAATAAATATTACCAAGCCTGGAGCTTAACTTGACCTACCACAGAAAGTAAAAATATCCAACCATGTTTGTGCCGTTCAAATATTTTCGCTCTAACAAAACTTCCTAGATAGTCTGCATTCTTGCATATGGCCATAGGTCTGCATAGTTTGCCGATGCTGATATGCTTGAATCCAAGCAACTGTTGAACCACTCAAGAGCCAGTTCAACTCCTCTCTCCAAAGACAATTGGTGCAAGAGTCTCCAAAATCCAAGCATAAAAATAGAGTTGTGTTGTTGTACTTCAGTGAAACACCAAACCTGATGCAAACTGGTTTCACTTGCAACCACCACATGACCAACAGATATCACCAAATAATAGTATGTATCAAATGTTACATGTTCCTCCCAATGCAGCTGGACAAAACTCCATACTCATTGACTGACCCATAGGTGTATCATCAAGTAGAACTGTAGAAGACACTACATGGAGCAGGTGGTAGCCATTGTTGTGGCAGTGACCGCCCACCATATAATTGATATTGCATCAATTTGTTCTGAGTGACACTTGATGCAGTAACTGACAGACATGATGTATTGCTCAATATCTTAAGCTAAGAGAGTAAGAGGAATTAGGAATATGAATTACACTTCCATAAAGCAACAGATGGAAAGCCTAGACGACCAACTGCCAGAACTAAACTCTTGAGCACGATTTGTTGAAGCATATACTGAAGATAGTAAACCCATGTCATATTTTTCTCATTGCAGTCCAGTCGTCCAGCCCAACCACAGAAGAAAGATAGTCAACCAATGAATGTATACAAATGATGCCAACCATTGTTGTTGTGGTCGCCTTCCAACTTGATAGCAGCTAAAATTCAAAGATGGCCAAGGCATAGGACGTTGCATCAGACTGTTATCATGAACACGTGCTAGTGCTGGTGGTGGGCCATCGTTGATACAGCTCCAAGCACTCATATTATGAACATATTCTGTATTAGGAACATGACTGAAAGTGCATCTAGGCCCCTAAGTGGATTTTGGTGAATTGAATGACAAAGCGATTAAAGGACTAATGTATTTGTCTAAGATTGTGAGCAGGTTTTATTTATATATTCATGAGCAATTATTAAAGTATTTATTTATGGATGAATATTATATGGCTCACATTGGAAAAGACAAATATATGGATGATCCTAATGCATAAGTGACATATATCAAGCAATAAAGGAAGATAAATATTGAGATAATTTGAGAAGGTCAATTCATGGTCTCCCATATGAAGACGTAGCTTGATTAAAATTACAAGGATCATAAAAGAGAATATGGTAATTCTCTAAGTCAAGTGCAAGGCTTCATGTGTTTATTGAAAGAGGACATAAGGATGAGTGTACACATTATGGTTCTAATTTGGAAACTTGCACATTCGTTGTCAATCAAGATCAAGCATTTGAAGCGGGTTTTCAAATGAAGGTTAATTGTGTATGAAGCAAAGTGGAACTCAAAAGTGGATTGGGTAAGTGATGAAGAGATCAACCGAGGTGTCTAGGGTGAGGGACTAAGCAATCTTTGGGGCCGTAGCTAAGCCGCCATTTCGTGTTTTGCTAATGAGAAGTTCTAGCATCCGTGGGGTCTCCAAGTATCATATCCAAACCTTAACCGAGTGAAGCAATGCAACTCATCTACATGTTATGATTGGCAATATGGAGTGACTTATGGATCCAAGTATGCATTCCTATGCTAGATGGAAAGATCCTAAGTCATTAGCTCAAGTATGAAAGTGCTCATGTCAAAGGCTATGTTGAAAGTCCTCAAGTGGATATTGATCAAGTATGGCAAGGTTGAAGACATTCAAACTCAAGAAGTCATCAAAGTGTTTCTATTTATTCTTGAGTGTAGGTATGCCGTACTATCAAGAGGGATGCAACATTAGCGAGTTGACCAAGTCAAAGTGCTCATTAGCTGACCTAAGTGAGATCTAGCCTTAAGAGCCTTAGAGTGTGCTAACAAACCCTCCTAACCTAACCTGAGCCACTTCATCTCTTTGGTGAAGTGTTAGAATCATAGAAAGGGTTTTGGGGGTGTCTCAGGCCTGACCGGTCTGACCGGTCAGGGGCACCGGTCTGACCGGTGCCGCTAGCCCCAACGGCTAGTTTTTCAAACACCGGTCTGACCGGTGTGGGGCACCGGTCTGACCGGTGCCGCCCGTGGACTAACGGCTAGTTTTCTCCTTTGAAGGGTATAAATACCCTAAGCCTTCTTCAAGTGAGGGTTGTTGTTTCTAGTGACATTGCTGAGGTCCTAAGCCATTTCTAACAAGCTCTAAGCCTTAGTGGCTCTCCCCAACCCTCTCTTTGTGAGATTTGTGGATTCAAGCCATATTCTTTGTGTTGGGTTGAGAGAGTGAGCTCAAGAGCGACCTTGTGAGCTAACAAGAGCATTTCCATAGCTTGAGCACTTTGGTTTCGCGTCTACAAGCTTTGAAGC
Organism: Cenchrus fungigraminus; assembly: GCA_036936925.1. Lineage (NCBI taxonomy): Eukaryota > Viridiplantae > Streptophyta > Magnoliopsida > Poales > Poaceae > Cenchrus > Cenchrus fungigraminus. Next base: position 90,081,918 of record CM072776.1, on the reverse strand, counting down.
GTTTGTTACTCTTGGAGGTTTGCCTCCTAGATGGCTAGGCGTCGCCGGCTAGCTCCCAACGTTGTGGTGAGCAGCGGAAAGTTTGTAAGGGCTGCGATCTTGCCTCTTCGTGGAAAAGATCCCCTTAGTGGAAAGGAGGAAAGTGGTTGAAAGAGACCCGGCTTGTTGTGGGAATTGTCCCTTACAAGCTCCTCAACGGAGACGTAGCCATTCCTTAGTGGGTGGTGAACTTCGGAAAACAAATCATTTGCTTCTTCGTGTGGTTTGACTCTCTAAGTTGTTTTTCTAGCATATTTGATTTGCTTCCGCTTCAATCTACTTGGGTGTGCTACTTGTGTGTGCAGGGCTTATTACCTTGCTTGTGATCATCTACAAAGGCCACTCACCAAGTTTGGTTCGTGCTAGAAGTCAAAAGGTACTTGAAGTTGTTTTTGCAGGTGCTCTGTGCTACACCGGTCTGACCGGTGAGGTGCACCGGTCTGACCGGTGCCTCCTGTGAAGTCCAGTGCTTGACCGGTCTGACCGGTGGAACACTGTCAGCTCAAGTGTTCGGGGAAGAAGAGTTTAATTTGGTCGTCAAGCCTATTCACCCCCCCTCTAGGCGACATCAAGGTCCTTTCAATGACAGCGGATGGAATTCACCTGGATTCGCAAGAGGGTCGACGGAGGGTCACCTGGAATCAATGTGGCGTCGCCTCAATCTTCTCCGTGGCAGCCAGCCACCATCTTCCTTGCGAAGCCGCCGCCGCCACTGCTGCTTCGGCGGTCCCGTGAGACGGCCGCTCGAGGCCCAGTGGTGCTAGCTGATGGGCACCACGGGGTGACGGCCAATGCTCCCTCACTTGGGCTGTCAACACGCGCGGAGGCAGGGGCGGGCGGCGCGCCTAGGCAAGGCAGGGGCGGCCAAACCTGTAGCTCCTCGCCCTCTCCGCTCAGTCCTTCCCTCTCCCCGTCGGCAGCGGTCCCCGGCGCCGACCGCCGCTCGCCCCTCCCTCTCCCAACCGCGGGTGGCCCGGCGGCAGCGTGGGGTCTGAGGCGGAGGTCGGATCCGAGGCTGCGTCCATGGAGCACCCTCTCATCTCTGCTCCATGACGGCACCAACCTCCTCTCCCTCCTCGCATCAGCCTCCGTTTCCCTGCGTCGGCCATCCTCCCCGCGTCGGGCATCCTCCCCGGCGGCGCGAGGTGCCGACAGACTCACGCGAGCGGCCGGAGGCCCACATGACATCGGGAGGGCGACAGGGGAAGGCATAACGCGGGTACACGCGGGTTGGGTGGGTGGGCCCAGCGGGTACAAGTGGGCGGGTACACACGGTGGGTGAAAAAAATATTACATTTTTGGCAGAAACGCTCCCCAAATTACGATTTTTATGGTCGTTCCACCTTTTTGGTCATCACGTAACCTGACAGGTGGGTCCGGCGTGAGGGGTAAGGTAGACCCGAATTGGGTGAGAAAAGTTTTCAATTGTCTTCGCTCCTTATAGTATAGATGAACTGGGCTGGCTGCTTGACCAGAAACTTTATCTATTAGACCGATCCTAAATTTACTGAAGCCCAATAGTCAATTTAGGGGCTGCTTGGCAGCACTCCACCCCACTAGACCCAACTCCACTCCACCAGCTCCATAGTTTTTCAGCTCCACTCCATCACCTCTCGAAAAATATGAAGTTGATGTACGTGTTTTGCACATTGTACTGCTCCAGCTTCATAAACTGGAATCCTACTTGTGAAGTCTATATTACCCATCATAATTGGACCCACATATCATACTCTCCTCTCTAGGGATGGAACCAAAACATCCGAATTGTGTAATAGATTGATTTTTTTAGATCACAATAAAATAAATTTGATGCTAATTTTTTATGCATTATAATCAGCTAATTACTGAAAAAAAAATTAGCTACAAATTTTTTATGGATTATTTGCTTTCGATAGAGAAAAAGGTGAAAAAACATCCGTATCCGAATCCGAATCCGAATCCGAATTTCTTTCCATCATTTGATCAAAATATAGCACACATTTGAGATTTATTTTGTATGAATCTTAACAAGCACAATGCCAAGAACAAGAATATAAATTTTTAGATACAAAATATTATACCTAATTTAGCTAAAATAAAAAAACAGCTAAAAAATACTATCCGAATTGGTATCCGGTTACATCTCTATCCTCTCTTATTCGCCGCCCCCTCTCTCTCCCGACGAAGCAAACGTACGACACAGTCGCATGTAGTCGGACGCCGGGATATTGCCGCACGCACCACGGAACGACGAGGCCCCAGACAGCGGAGCTGCCACTGCCAGCGGTGGCCGTGGCGTCGTAGGCCGTCGAGGCGCGCAGGACCCGGCAATCCTGCAATTCGGTGGCCAGCAGCCCCGGCGCCACGCCCTGCGGCCTGCAACCAACGCTCAGGGGGACGACAGCATTTCTTCAAAAAGGGGAACGACAGCACGACAGCATTCGGCCGCCCGACCTGCAGCATGAGGCAGCGGCCAAGGCCAAATCAAAGTCAACGAGCCATCAAATTGAGTTACTCCGCGTGTCCGCCATCAAATCAATCTCCTTCAATTGTGGTCCTCGCACCATCAAATCAAGCTGCAAAGAGGCCAGGCCACCAACGCATGAGCAGGCGCGGCGCATCCCCGGCAGTCTAGAGGTGGCACGAGGGGAGACGCCGGTGACTGCAGTCCCGACCTGGCGCAACGGCCTGGCGCCCGCAGATCTATGACCTGCAGCCGAACGCGTCGCGCGACATGAGGGCGCGGAAACCGGTGCCAGCTCCGGCACCGGTAGCCTTGGCCCGGCGTCCACGGACCTCGCGGCTTGCAGCCCCGGTGAGGCATGGGCTCGGCGGCGGCGGCGGTTCGAGACTTCGAGGCAGGGGAACAACGGGAGAGAGGAAGGGGCGACGAGAGGCAAGGATGTTGTTTTATTTCGCGAACCGTTACGTGTGTAACCAGTGACATGGTGGGTAATTACACCAGAGCTCCACGAGAAGGTTTGAAACTGAGGTTTTTGGAACATCTCTTGAGGTACTTAAAGAAAAATGTGGATCTGACCCCTAGCTCCACTTTTTTTCTGGAGCTGGAGCCGGTGGAGTCGGAGGCGTTTGGCACGAAAATTTGTGAAGTTAGTGGAGAGTGCTACCAAACACCCCCTTAGGGTCTCCTTGATCTTGGCATCTTGCTACCTCTCTTGCCTTCGCCTATGGCAAACTATTCTTGCCTTGCAAGACTAGCTGCAAGCCTGCAACTGCAAGTGACTGTTTGGTTCTTTTGCTAGCAATGCGATGTTTGGTTTGCTTGATGAAAATTTTGCTTTTGCTAGTTGTTTGGATGCCTTGCCCATACAGACCACCAGTTTGCTTTTGTGAGGTGAAGTTACACCATAAGGCATCAGCTGATCGAACCCACACCAAGTTAAAAACATAAAAAGATAACTGAATACAGTTTTTCCGACCAAAATACACAGTAAGCCATATATAAGTTCCACACGGTCAAAATGTACATCCTGCCGTATATAATTTCGGACATCAAAACTACCCATGTTGTGTACAGCAGTATAGTTTCGTACAGCCAAAATACACAGATTACCACACATGGATGCTGAACTGAAACCATGCTTCCACGAACTGCTAAAACATGTACTCGTAGTTAGTCACTACATTATAAGTACTAGTTAGTAGCCACTAGGATACCGATCCAGAACCCAGTGTGCCACCCACTGCTTGATGGCTTCCTCCGGCCGCCCCTTCAGCGTGCTAGCAATGTTGCCATTTTGGGCAGTTGCAAATCAAGCCGGACTAGCAAAAGATACACCTCCATGTCATCCATGGCCGTGTAAATGCTCTCGTTTGGGTCTGTAACACGAGTGAAACGCATTGTGGCTGACATATTGTTCATAGCACCAGTGAATTCTTGAACCATGGAATAATCTCGCTTGGCTCGTTTACCCTTGTCCTCCTTATCTTCAGACTTGCGCTTAGAACCAACAGAGGTAGCACTATCAGAATCTGGAAGAGTATCGGAGTCATAGTGCTGAGAAGGATCAATGTCCCCATCCACTTGTTCTTGAGTTGTCCTTCCACTGCCAATGAGATCATCATCATCATGCCTTGGTGGACGATCAAAAGGTGCTTGCAGCACACTAAACTCTCCAGTACCATGTTTGCCGGTGAATACAAACTCCATGTCATCATAGAAAGGAATTGACACATTGTAGAACCTAGCTCTCTTGTCACCTTTCTGCATACAGTAGAAAGAAAATTACGGGTTTATCATTACAGCGAACACCATATATAAGAATAAGTATAACATTGCATTTTAGACATGGTGTAACATCTGCCATATTTTGCTGGAATACTGTGTGGTGTGTGGGTTCCATCAATTGCGCCAATACAATCCTATATTGTACAGATCAATAAGAGACTTATAAATTAATTTGTTGCAAATTCAGTTATGAATGTTCTTTATGGGAACGGTGAAGCATACCTCAAAATGTGGGTAGAATCTTGGGTTATTTCTGATTTTGGAGGGCACATCTGTTGACCTATGTCTTGGCATCTTCGGTCCAAGTTGGCCAATAGCATACGGAACTTCATTGAAATATCTACTGACAGTTTCAGTAGACCGTGTGAAATGAAACTTAATTTATCAGCAAACCTCTGGAATTAAATCAGGATCAGTATTAGTCCGGTCCAGCTGATTTAGTTTCCATCGCATAACTAGCCTTCCTTACCATTAGTTTCCCATCAGGGACTCTTTTCGGTTGAGAAACAGATGCAGCCTAAGGTCCATCTCTCTAGCCAGTTGTAGGTTGAATTGGGATCCCTCTTATCATACTGAAAGTGAAGAGGTTCTAGCACAATTGGTGAAGACAGAAGCTACAGAATATAAAAGTGAGTTAGCACAACCATGAAATATGTAGATGGAGAGTGAAAGTTTATTAACACACATTCTTATAATGGAAGGAATAAGACCAAGGCTGTTTTCTTATGTATGTAATAAACTAATTCACTAGTTATGTTTGAAAAGTAATATATACCTTCCGAACGAAGGCATTCGAAGATAACTTATCTTTCCATGCGTCAGACGATCTAGCTCCCTGAAAAGTACAAGCAACATACTTTCTTTTTAAAATCTGATAGACGGATACTAAACAACAATGTTGAATAGTACAATATGAACAGACAATTCTGATAAAGCAATCAAAACTTAGTAAGACGAAAGATGCAAACAAAATATTAATGTCTCAATGACTTGTACTTACTCCAAGGCTATGTTGGCCAAACTTTAAATTGAATTGCATGTCAGTTCCAGAGAGTAACATTTCTTCCACGAACTAGAGCCTGAAACTTCACAATCAACCATGTAGTACGAAGGGTTGAAACAGCCTGTCTCCTTACAAGATGCCCTCGAATCAGTGCCTGAAGTCTTATGATACCTTTCAATGCACGGAATGACCTTCGTGCCTGCACCACAAACCTCACAACATTAACACTGTGCTACAATACTGAACTTAAAATGAATACATTGGAAAAAGGCATGCCAATTACACAAACGCTTGTACAACAATAATTTCAAAGGCAAAGATAGGGCAACAACACACACCCTAGGAAAGGGGGGTTGACTTTCAGACATATAACCATATACAACTTGAGTTACAACTTACAAGAATACAACAACATAGGGCTCTACAGGCTATATATCTCTAATATGAAGGATTCAAAATGCACAAAATAATTGGATTTACTGAACTGGAGTCTGGGACACTGCGATGGGTGCTTCTTTAACTTCCCAGGGGGGAAACTGCTAAGGTCCTAATGATTACTTGAGAATGGCTAATAATGACATACAATCAACCACTCAGTCCATCAATTCACTTAGAATCTGCACTGTTATTTCCTCCAAATAAAAATATGAGTTGCTCCACATGAGGGTTTGGCTAAAACTATGAGCATGAGTAACACTTGCAGATGCTGAAGAATACAGATGCATCAGAAAAGTTACAGGAACAATAGTATTACCAGGTAACCACGAAAGGCTGCCTGTGCCTTCACTGCAGCTTGGTCTTATCCCAGTTGCCCAGGACCTGATGTCTCGGACCCAACAATGATTTGATTCTGTTGCCCGTCCCGATCGCTTGGCAGTTGGCACATTGACATTTTCAGTCTTCCCATTTGCTGGAGCAGCTCCATTTTTGTGGGGGTTAACAAGCACTGGCTCGGAGATCACAGGAGAATTCCCAGAAAGTGCACGCTCCTCCCCAGTGAGTGTCCGTTGTTATTTGCAGCCTTCCGAAGAAAACATGATTCATCTGTCAGGGAAAGAAGGAAGAAACAAAACATGCATCATACCTAGCTACAACATGTATAAAGAAAAAGGGAAATGCACAGTTTGCACACTCTTAGCATCCAATCCAGTGTGAAACAGTAACTAGTATCAAATTCAACCTTTGCAAGGTTGTTCACTTCACTGTGTTAGTAAATAGATAAGCCTTGCCGGCACGCCCTGTCGAGGCGTCGAACACCCACGCCGCCCATCACTACCGCCGCTAACCCAAGCCTCCAGCCTGGCCCCGCCAACCGACGCCAATGGAGCCCGACCTCTTCCGCTCCCACCTGCCTACCGACCTCGCACACCTCCTCAAGACCCGACCGCTCCACACAGGTTTAGGTGGATGGCACACAGGTGCGAGCGAACTTTTTAGTGGCACACAGGTTGGCACCATCTTTTATAATAGCATACAGGTAAAAGCCTATTTTATAAGAACTGGGCTGACTGCTTGACAAGAAACTTCCTTTATTGGGCCAGGCCTAAATTTACTGAAGCCCAAGTCAATTTAATGTATACAATCCTCCAGTTTTTGAAGAAAAATATCCTAGACAGGAATCCTGAAAGAATGTATATGAGACATTTCACATTGCTTCAGTACTTGTATAGTATAGTTGAATTCTAGATCTGTGATTTGTAGAAACACAAACTGAATGTTTGCACCTACATTCAGCGAGGGGAAAAACTTATGAAGTTGAAATTTATCAGTAAACCTCTGAAATTAATTCAGGATCAGGATTAATCCGGTCAAGCTGCAAGCCCAGGCTGTCGACGACGCTGTAAATCTCAGCTGACCTCGGGTGATAGGTATCTTGCACCAGGAACTTGTGCACCTCGCCGTCCAACTCTATCCAGCTGTAGGCGGATAGCTTCTGAACGTTCTTGCTCCTCATCAGGTCCCTGATGTTCCTCACATCAGCCCATAGTCCTGCGTCAGCATAGATGTTGGACAGGAGGACATAGATCGATGAGTTGTCAGGCTCGAGTGCCAAGAGCTTGCCCGCGGCGAGCTTGGCAAGCTCAACGTTTGCGTGGGTTCTGCAGGCGCTGAGCAGCGTGCTCCAGATCACCGCGTTTGATTCAACTTCCATGTCGCAGATGAACTTGTAGGCTTCCCACAGCCTGCCTGACTTGCAGAGGAGGTCCACCATGCATGCACAGTGCTCAACTTGAGCAGAGACATGATGCTTCTTCTTCATCTCTTTGAAGAACCCCAAGCCTTTGTCTACCAAGCCAGCGTGGGTGCATGCTGTCAATACTGCGACGAAGGTGATCTCGTTTGGCTGAACCCCATCTGATGCCATTTTTTCATACAAGGTGATTGCATCATCTGCAAAGCCATTCAGTGCTAGACCTCTGATCATAGAGTTCCAAGCGATGACCACCTTCTGTTCCATCCTGGTGAAGACACTATGAGCTCTGCCAACATGCCCACACTTGATGTACATATCAATCAGAGCAGAACCGAGATAGCTGGTAAGTGGAAATCTCTGACTCTCAACATAATTCCCAATCTGTTTTCCAAGTTCATCGGAACCCAGCTGAGCACATGCAGACAATACACCAACAAGAGTAACTTCGTTCGGCTTGCAATTAGTTGCCTTCATCCTCTCAAACAGCTCAAGAGATTCATGTGGTCTCCCATTCTGTGCATAGCCAGCGATCATGGTGCTCCATGCCACGACATCCTTTTGTGGCATTCGATCAAATTCCTGACGGGCCTCATCAATAGCCCGACACTTGACATACATTTCCATCAAAGCAGTGTGTACTATCATGTTCTGCAAGTCGTGCACCCCAGTCAACGCCCTTACCCGCCTACCAGTATCAATATCACCAGTTTTGGCACAAATGGAGAACACCGTTGTGATAGTGATAGCATTTGGACTTGCACCCTCGCTCAACATCTGATAAAACAATTTCAATGCTTCATGGAATTCTCCGCCGTGCGCATAGCAGGCAATCATTGAATTCCATGAAGCGGATGTCCTCCTAGACATACCATCAAACAGCCTTCTTGCCTTCTCCACATCCCCGGACTTGGAATACCCAGTGATCAAACAATTCATCGGTATCGGGTCCTTCACTGGCATCTCCTCGAAGACCCTCACAGATGACACCATGTCCCCGTTCTTTGCGTACAAATCCACCAGAGCAGTCTGCACAAACACGTCCCTTAGCATCCCATGGACAAGGGCGTGGCAATGCACCTGCCTGCCCTGGCACAATGCTGCCGAGAGGGCACAGGACTTCAGGATGAGCGGGACGCAGCCCGGCGGGACGCCGGCACCCCTGCAGTGCAGCGAGTAGGTGGCCTCTATGAGCTCCCGGTGTAGCGAGAGCTTTGAGAGGCCGGAGAGGAAAACGCTACACAGGGCGGCTGTAGGGTGGGGCACCGCGTCGAACAGGTGGCGTGCGGCTCGGGAGGTGGAGGCATCAGAGAGGAGGGCGTGGAGCGGTCGGGTCTTGAGGAGGTGCGCGAGGTCGGTAGGCAGGTGGGAGCGGAAGAGACCGGGCTCCATTGGCGTCGGTTGGCGGGGCCAGGCTGGACGCTTGGGTTAGCGGCGGTAGTGATGGGCGGCGTGGGTGTTCGACGCCTCGACGGGGCGTGCCGGCAAGTCTTGTCGCGGCGCGCGACTCACAGGACCTGTTGCCAGTGGGCAGTGGCGTGGCGAACCCTTCGGTTCCGCCGTTCCAGCCACTGCAGGTGCGGGCGTGCAGGCCTCCCGGCGGCGGCGGCTGGCGGGGCGTTGCGTTTGCGTTTGTGGGGGAGGGGTTTTTTTTTTTTTTGAAAAAAAGGTGGGGGAGGGGCGGCGGGGGCGAACGAAAAAAGGGAGAGGCCGCTGGCCGCGCCGGTGATGACGGACGGCCACCTTCCCGGCCAGCCTCTGCGACCGCGAGTCCGCTGCCGTGGTGGAGAAGCGGCTGGCGACGCCGGGCAAGGCTAGCGGTGCAGCTTGGGTCCTCCCCTGCCTGCAGGTAGCTACGGTAATGAGGTGGAGCTATTACGGTGAATGAATGATGTAGGTGCGTTTGGTAAAGCTGTGGCAGCTCCGGCTGTGGCTGTGCTGGTGGAGCAGATTCTCTGGTGAAGCTGAATCAGTTTTGAAAAACGTTTGGCAAAACAGCTTCTCCTGTATTTGTTGGAATAGATGTAAGAGGTCAAATGTCCTGAATGCCCTTAGTTGTGTGGGTTGTTTAAGCTAGTGTGCTATGTCCTGTATCAATAACGTTCTAATACAAGCTAATTTGAGCTAATTAATGATAATTAAAAATAAGTTGTGATTTCCGGCCGTCGGACCTCCGTCCTCGGGCTGCGCCGCCGCATCTGGGTCGCTCATCCGCTCGCCGCCGCCAGGACCCGGTGAATCGCGTGGGGAGCGAGAAGTGGAGGGATGCGCGTGGTGGAGGGGGCTGGGCCGATGGGGATAAATGGGTGGGGCCGGATGGCATTCTGTCTGTAATTACGGCGAAGTGCATAGGCATGTTCGTAACGATGCGCGCGGGCCTGTGGACGGAGCGGGGGGAAGCTGGGTTTTTCGGCTCCGTCGGCCGCTTTGGGCTCCAAAGAGCGCGAATTCTGGGTGATTTAGGTTGGGAGCTGTTTTTTTAGGGCGTTTGGTAGGGCTTCACGTAAAACTGATTCCGAAGCTGCGGTAGAATCTCTACCAAACGCACCCGTAGTCATGATGAGACACGCCCACGGCTCATCCGACCCCGACCATCGAACCGAGTTTCCAGAAGCATCCCCCCAACCCCGACCGCGGCGATCGCTCGGAAGCTGGCGGCTGGTGACGCGGGAGAGGAGCGGCGGCGAGGGTTAGCCGGAGATGGACGAAGCGGAGAAGCTGCGGTGGCGGCAGCGTCACCGATCTCCTCCATGCCCGCAGGCCGCAGCCTCCACGGCTCCCCCGTAAGCCGCAAGGCCCCTCCTTCCTCGATGCGGTTTTAGATGAGCTATTGGGACCTCGGGTTGCATTTCCCGATCAGTGATTCTGATTAGGTTGAAACCTACTAGGGTTTATGGACGTGGGGAACCACAGTTGCTGTTTGAGTGCTTTGGGTGGCACAACCTGATGCCAGTAGTTGGATGGATTAGTACAATTTCTTTGTTTGTTTAGGAACCGGAATTGCTTTTGAAATGTGGCAGTATCAAAATAACTGTAGGATGTTTAGTATTATTGTTTTGTTCTTTTGCATGTATACTGGCAGGAGAACTTTAATCTGTTCTTAATGATAGCGAGATCTTTAGGCAATGATGATGCAATCTTTCTTACAAATAACATATTTGACATTGTACTTGGGGGATCTTATTTCTAACAACTGTGCATGTTGTGAGCAATGTGTGCATACGGGTCCGTTCTTAGAAGCTAAACTTTTTTTTTGAGGAACAGAAGCTAAACTTTGATAGGGTATCATGATCTGTTATTGTGACTTTTGTGGTATGCCTTCAGAGTAGTTCTTTTCCTCACAATTCACATATATGGTGCCTTTGGATGGACCAAATGTTAAATACACGTGCGTCAGGATTCCTTATTCCAGCAAGAAACGTTATCTAGGCAACAAACATCATGCATGGTCTATGGAGAAATTGATCCACCATCTGAAAAATGTTTTCCATGTTAGAAAGAGAGCAATAAAAATAAAAAATATAGAACTACAAAAAAAAATGAAAAGGGACACCAATTTGCCTAAACCATTACCGTAACTATCCAAATTCCCCTTTGGCTCTGGTCCAACAACTCCTGTAACTAAAACGTGCATGACAAAGGGAACTTTTTGTTTTTTCGGACCTTGTACAATACATTTCCTGGCAGCATCGCTTGGTTGAATTATCTTGAATTACTGAGACACATTCTATCAGTTGTAGCACTGTTCTTGTTTGGCCTTTCATTCTGTAATTGTGCATTTCTCTACTATGATTTAAAGGATAATATAAATACAACTAGTGTTTTCTATTTTGCAGGATATTGAGAGAAGAGTACAATTCCATTCTTCTCTAGTGCAAAAGCTTGCTTTGGAAAAGGAGATGGAGGTATTTAAGTACATGTTTCCATTGACCATCTCAGTGTGTGAATTAATATATAGGCCTTTCATTCTGTAATTGTGCATTTCTCTACTTTGATTTAAAGGGTAATATGAATACAACTAGTGTTTTCTATTCTGCAGGACATTAAGAGAAGAGTACAATTCCATTCTTCTCTAGTGCAAAAGCTTGCTTTGGAAGTCGCTCCCCTGGGGGCGACTCGGGCGGAACCGAGCGCCCCGCGCCGCCGCCCCCTCGCAAGCCACCGTCCCTCCTCGCCGCCGCCCGAGTGGCCGCCGGTGGCCCGTGCGGCCGCAAGGAAGGCGGCGGCGGGGCCCCACCTCCCTCCTCTTCCCCTTTCCCTCCTCGCATCTCACTCCGGCGGCTTCCCTCTTCCATGGCGACGGTGGCGGTTGCCGCCCGTTCGTGCTCGGTTCCACCCCTGGGGGGCCGGATCCGCGCCCTAGGGGGCGGATCTGCTCCCTGGTGCGGCCGTTCTGGCGGCAGCGGACCCCGGCGTGCGGCCTGCTGCCCGGTGCGGCCCCCCCCCGGCGGCGCTCGCGGCCAGTACGCGCGCGGGACGGCTGCTCGGCGCGGGGTCCCCCAGCGGCGCCCGCGGGCCGGTGCGCGCGCGGGACGGCCGGGTCTGCGTCCGCGGCGGCGGTTGCAGCCTGCCGGCTCTCAGTGGTCCCCGGCGGCGCTCGCGGCCGCCGCGCGCGCGGGACGGCCTGGTGGGGCTGCGACCGCGGCCGCGCCCGTTCCACCTTCGGGGTGGCCGGATCCGCGCCCCAGTGGCCGGATCTGCCCCCTGTGGCCTCGGTGTGCGGGCGCTGCCTGGGGCTGGCTCCATCGGGGCTGTGAAGCGACAGCGGGTTCGGCTTGGTTGGTGCTAGCGGTGTCGTGGTGGCGTGGCGGGCGTCGGCCGGACGACGGTGCCCCAGGGATGCCTCAGTGGTGTTTCTGGTCGTGTTGGGCCGTCTTCTCTGGCAACTTTGTGTTGGTGATGCCGCGGTGGCATGGCCGACAGCGTTCCGCGCTTGGGGAGGAAGCGGGGGTAACCCTTCCTTTCTCGGGACAACGTCAATGGCGCCCCGGGCGTCATGCCCTTCCTGGAGGTGACGTTGAGGTTCCTCGGCGGGAGACTGCTGCTTGGGTCCTCCGGCTTGTGCTTTGGCGGTGTGCTGGGTGAGAGTGCTTCTTCTTTTTTGTTTCTTTGTGAAAAGAAAAAAAAAGAAAAAAAAGAGAGTAGGCAGTAGTTTCTCCTTTGAGCGGGGGAGAAGAGAGGTCTTGGGTCTTGGCTGTGTATGGTGGCTCGCGTCGACGGCGGAACAGAGTTGTGGAGGCCCGGGTCTGTAACACCCCAGGTGTTTATTAAAGATAAATAACTTGATTAGTTGGGTTAATCAAGATTAATTAGTCCCTAAGCATGTTTTGCTTGATTGTGCACACTTTTGCACAAAAGACCTTGGTCGAAGTTCAAATTCCCGGTCAAACCCTAGATCTCCTTTAAGGCTGAAATGGTTTTCTTACGCGTTCTCCAAATTTCACTATAGAAGTTCAAAATCGGCCAATACGAAAGTTGTTCGTTATTTCCGGGAACACATTTTTCGTAATTGGCGGACATTCCAATTTTGAGTATAAATTGGCCAAAATTCGAGTTGAACGCGCTGCGCACAGGAAACCGGGGCCGAGATTTCTGGCATCTTCAATGCGTTTTTCCCACAAAACCGTTGATCAAAACATATGTCGCCCTTTGTGAAAGTTGTAGGTCTATAGCTCCTCTACAACATTTAGTTTTGGATATTTTTGAGTGTGTTGACACTTTTTGGAGTTTCATAATTTTGTAACCGGGCTCACGAAGTTAGTTTGGACGACGACGTCGCGAACTCAACGCCAGAGCACGCGCGCGCCGGCGTTGTTCTCACTGCCACGTGTCGTGCCGCGCGGTTCCCGGCGTACGGACGCCTCGGTGCCTCCGTGGTGGACCAAGTCGTGACCGTGGTACCTCCGCTTTGCCGTTTCGCCATACACCGCGCCCACGCACGCGAGCCAGAGAACCGGCCGCGCCACGCGCTCGCCGCGCAGCCCACCAGCCGGCGCCGTGGCCTTCTCGCGCGCATGCAGGCCGCCACTTGGCCGCATTGGAGGCTTAAGGCCCTGCGATTGTGTGCTTGTCCGTCCACCCACGCCTGCTCGCCCTGTTTTGCTCCCGCACGCAGGACGCAAACGAGCAGAGCGCCGCCGCGCCCCATTGCTGCGCCGCCACCGAGCTCGCCTGTCCGCTCCAGTTCAGCACCGCCCGGCCGCTCCTACCCTTCCCCTGGGTCGCCTCCACTCCTCCACGCCACCGCCGGCCCGCCGGACGGCGCCGTCGCCGCCCAGGCACGGCCGCAGCGGACAGGAAGGAGCCGCGCCGGCGCGAGCACCCGGCGAGGCCACTCCCGGTTCGGCCACCGTTTTCAAACCCTTCCTTGCTCCTCCCCGGCGCCGCCAAGTCGCCGCCGGACTCGCCGGACGCACCGCCGCTGGTCACCGGCGGGAGCAGCGGGCGCCCAGGGAGCGCCACGCCGCCGGCCGACGCCGCCGCCGTCTCCAGCCCGGCCAAGGCCGCGTTTTCCCCTAGTAAGGTCCGTAACAGCCCCTGGTGGCCTTCCCCGGCCAAGTCCGGTGCTCACCGGCCGGAATTCCGGCCGCCGGTGAGGCCAATCCGCCCCAAGGATCACATTGCAAGAATTTGATTCTTGTCAGGGTGTTTTGTGCAAAAGAAGGGCATATCTGTGATTTAGGAAAATTTCCCGAGGGTCCCTCTGTAAAAGTACATTAGGGTTTTCAGCTGTACCTTGTAAAATCCGTAGAAAATTGTAGAAAAATCAGAAAAATGCAAATCCAATTTTGTTGGGTTCCTGGTGAAGAATCCTACCTTTTCTAGAAAGCATGTATAGGGTTTTTCTGTGTAGTTTTTGAATGAAAATTCAAACTCAGTTTGAGATGTTTTTAGTATAGTTTAAAATATACACATGCTATGAACTTGAATTTTGGATATGTTTCTCTTTATGGCATGCTGAGATCTGTGACCAAAGTTGGAATGAGTTTGTTGTGTAAATCTTTAATTATGATTTATTTAATCTTTATACTAGATTAAGTTTGATGCTTTTTATAGCCTCTTTAATGAACTTTTCTTTGAGCACCAGTGCACCCTAGGGCTTTGCCTTGTTGAGTAGTACCTCTGGTATGATGGATGTGATTTTAGGGAATTGTTTAATAGATGTTTTGGATTTAATCTTGTGTAGGAGCTTAAATTCAAAATCTGAAAAATAATTTGAATCTGCAAGCATGCTTTGGTCAGAAACTCATTCTTGGCATACATGACCTGTAGGAGAAAGTTGAGATCAAAAAGTTTATTAAATCTTTTTATATAAATTAATGTTGATTTACTAGGCTGAAATTTGTCTTTTTCGTATAAATTAATTTATAAATGATCTTAAGCTATATTTTGGTTTGAGAGCTTAAAATAGGCATATGTTGCTGTGTGCAAAAGATTAGGCTCATTTGAAGTGTTTTTGATTTAATTTGGGTTTATGGTTGAAAGGCTTGTTTTAAGTAATTAAAGAAAGAAATGGAAATTAAAAGTGTTAAATTGTGAAATCATGTTTGTTTCTGTTTTTATTAATTTAAACACACCCCCTTGCTGTTTGGTGTAGTTAAGTAACTTAAATTTCTTAGATGTGCACACAATCACCATCAAAGTAGTGTTTTGCTTATCATCACACACCCTAATAATTTCTGTGAGAAAATGATAATGTTTGGATGAATGTGTCCAACAAGAGTTGGTTTTGTGGTAATTCTCCCACCTCCACCATAATCTAATGCATGTGCATGTAAACGTGTAGATCTTTCCGACGGGACATACACGCTCACCCAGGAGGAGGAGGGAGCAGCTACTGGAGAGTTGAATCAAGTTAGTGTGCAGCAAGACCTGGACCAAAGTCCAGAAGAGCCCAAGGCTAGTGTTAGTGTTGAGTCAGAGGAAGGCAAGCCCCGGATACAACTAACCCTTTTTCTAAACTCATATCTTTACTTTTCGTATTTATGTTATGATTTGTGCATTTAAGTTTTAGGAGTTGCTTTGAAACCTAGATGCATGATCCTTAGGACTCCTATGCTCTTTTACTAGTATGTTAGAAACGCTAGTGCCATGCTTTAAGGACACGGTACAAGTCGAGTAATGACTCATTGCTCGCGAGATATAGGATGCTTATGTTGGAATTATAAGTTGGTTAAAATGACTCGCTCATGTGGTAAGAGCAATGGGTTCGGTCTCGACCGAGTAGCATTGTGCTGGTTTAAGCTATTGAACGTACCAAGTGCTTGTCGGGAATGGGACCGGTAAGCCTAGTACCTTCTGAACCGGGGCGGGATCTTTCTAGCTACCGGCTTGGGTTGCGTCTCCGGGCTAGCTACCCGTGGTATAGTGTGTGAGTCCGGACTGGTCGGGTTAGACCCTCCGGATAACCGTGTACCAGAGTTTGTAGCGTCTGATCCCAAACTGTGGGATGTTGGGAACCGCTTGGTTGGGGTAGACACTGCACTTGGTCTATCTTCTTCCGTGTATCTTGGGTTTACCTTGCAAGGATATAAATCGATCGATCGTCGGTCACTCGCCGTTATCTGAGTCGGCTTGACCACTGGCTACCCCATGTTTATTTATGGAACATTTCGGATTAATATTGTTGGATGATTAATTTTGTTTGTACAACCATGCTTGCTTAGCTAGGTGCTTACCTAGAATGGTTAACATACTAGAACTTGAGCTAAAATTTGAAAGTAAGGATCAACTCTTAGTTGCTTTTGGCAAAACAAACCCACCAGCCAAAAAGCCTTGTATGTCTAGCTGTGTCTTTTATTTTTTGTCGGGTAAGTCTTGCTGAGTATTAGTATACTCAGCCTTGCTTTTGTTGTTGTTTTCAGGTAATCCCATCTGGCCTGGTTCCATCCCAGATGGTTGAGAACTTGAATGGGAGAACGATGATGAGGAGTGATATACATGGATGGCCTCCTGTGTGTATCATGCGTTTAGTTTAGTTTACTTTCCGCTGTTTAAACTCTGAACCATGTTTACTTTTATGTAGTCAAAACTTGGTTTGTAATTTTAAGTACTTATGAACTTTTATGTAATGTAATGTTGTACTCTGGTCCCGCCTTCGTGTGGGCTTAGCGCATAAATCGATCCTGTGTAAGTGATTTACCGGGCATGACCCGGCAGAGGCGACAGAATAGTTCTTTATTATCGCTTAATGGCCACGTGGACAGGCTTAGGCGATAATACGGAATTATTTTGGGCGGTTCTGTCACAGCTGGCATCAGAGCGAGTTATGCACCAGAGTAATTAAAATAACTTAACAAACTTGTTTTTGGAATAAAATTTGCCAAGATTAATAATCTTGCTAAGTGAGTAGGACGTTAAGGTCTAATCTAGTCCGAGAGGCCCTAGAGGGAATTTTTGGGTTCTTTCAGGTGGCTAGTACTCTATGGTGTATTTAATCTGACTTCCAGCACATTTTATTCCTGTCAAAACTTACTTTCATGCACAACCATACTAGTTCATCACGTTTTGCCATACGTGGTGGTACCACAGGGAAGTCCTGTGAGGGACTAGTGGGGCCTATTCCAATGGGTGCCACGTCGCGTCTGCGTCTCGTCACGTTTTGCCATACGTGATGGTACCACGGGAAAGTCCGTGAGGGATGAGTGAGGCCTATTCCAATGGGCACTCACGTCGCGTCTGTGTCTAGCCATGTTTTGCCATACATGTGCGAACCCGCAATAGGCGGAAAGGACAACTCCATTCAAACGGAGGTGTCCGAGGTTGGACGCTGTCCATGCAGCGGTTTTACGCATGGATACCGTTTCTATAGTGAACGGTAATGAATGTGGACGCTTTTGTGAGTGCTGGCACAAAAGGTCTTGAATATCTGTGATTTTCTGCAGGTACACTAACCACGGTTGTTAGGAACGGTAATTTAAGAAACGAATAGCCTCCGACTAGCTATTATAAGGAGAGACGTATATGTATGCCTTGCCACCGGCACTAACTTCGTTTTTGAGCTTAAAAGCTTTGTGAGGAAGTTTAGGACGTTTTTTGCATCATGTAAAAGCTATCAAATTAAAACGGAACTTAAATCATGTGTTGGTTGGGCTTTATTTAATTTGTGTTCTTAAGGACCAATCATGCTAGTTTGATGCTTTGATGAAGTGATAAGCAAAGATTGTAACTAGATGTTGTCCAATTCTTCTAAGGAATTATCTAGAAAATTTCTGGCCAGATGATCTTTAGGAAAATTGTTCATCACCTAGTTAAGGTTGCTCTCTGAATTTCTCATGATTTTAGGATGCTTAAAACTGAAGTTAGGATCAAATTTGCTAGGCAAGGTCATGCTGAAATGCTGTCCAATTTCTGAGTTAAGCTGAAAACTTGAATTTTTACACCTAGTTCCAAGAAGCATTTGACCAGGGAATCTATAACAAATATGCTCCATATATAGCCTACTTTGTGCTGTAAAAACCTCATGGTCATAGGGTTCTCAATTTTTGAGATATGATCTTTTTAGTGAAGCACTGTCCTGCTGAAATTTCTGGGCAATAGCACTCTAAACATTGATCAGTTAGACCCTTTTCCAATCTGAATTGGTTCGACCCTTGAATACCAAGAATGCTCCTTAGGTATCTATCTACCTCCTGTAGAAATCTCAAGGTCACTAGATTTTTAGTTTGGGAGTTATGCACAAAACATTAGGTCTCTGCCCTGCTGAATTTCAGAACTAGTGATCTCTGAAATTCAAATTTTTAGGTCATCTTCCTTTGAAATCCAGAGCAAACCTTGAATACCAAAGTTGTTTAGAATTTCATATTCTGCATGCTCGTAAAATTTCAGCATCATTGCAGTTTTGAGCTGAGAGATATGGAATTTTTAGTGACCCTCGGCCTGCTGACCAACAGCCCTGACAGCAAAGCGATATCTGAATTTTCGGGCATGATAGCCTCAGCATTATCTCTATGTTGAATACCAATATTGGAAGGCACGAGATTTTACATCCCCTGCCTAAAGATGATGATATTTAGATGGTGGAAGAATGCTCCAAGTATGTTTTTGAAGTTTCTATCCACAGATGAACACAATCAGTGCAAGATACATCTATCTCCATCTTCTCTTAGGATGGTTTCTAATAGAAGCATACCCATATCCTTGCCGAGTCAAGTGGAACCCCGTTGTACTCTCCTGATTGCTTATACACCTTTTCTTCAATTTAGAGGCGATCCACCAACTTCCTATGGCTATGTAAAGGTGATCACTCCACTTTCCTTGCATCGATATCCCTACATTGATCACTATAAATTCTCAGCCCTTAAAAAAAAATTCTTATGCTTGCTCACAAACAAATAAATGAGAACATGTTACAAGGCATCAAAAATCTATTGGTATGCATAATGAGTGTCATCCCAGCATGCATATGCTGCATCTCTAACAAAGTAACTCATGAGCATGGAAATGCATTACACAGCATGTGCATTTGGGGAATTTTGGATGGATTAACATGCTTTTGCACTAAGAGTATCCCATCTTTCTAATCTATGAGTTTCCCATCTTTCTAACCTATAGTTCTTTTAGCTGGTGATGTTGTTGTCTCATAAACGAAGGTGCCGCGACGGAACCTAGTGGATCATGTGTGTTGCAGCCATGTGATTACCACCAGGAGCGCGCTAGGTATCTTGGTTTGTGAGAATGCGACTCACCGCACTTATTACTTCTCAACTCTATATTTATCCTCTCTACCTTGACTAACCTCATGGGTGAAGCAAGTCATGCTGACACTGCATCATGAGCACCATATCTCATGAGCATACGCATCACACATTCATAAACATGTGCATCATCATGCATGCACCTCATCATATACATATCATGTGCATCTCTCACTATGCATCATGACATATGCACCATAAGTTCATATTCATCAACATCATATGCTCATATACATGTACATCATACCCATGCACTCATCATTGAGCATCATCATGTGCACCATCCCATGGTTGCACCAATCATTTATATGCATTAACATTGCAAGCCTACATCGTCGGTGCATCATTTCTAAAATATAAAACCATTGCACCTTTAATAACAGGAAGGATATCACACTAAATCACTAACTCAATAAGCTATGAGCAAGTTTGTTTTGAAATTTTTGGCCTCCCTGTGCCAGTTTCCTATCTTCTATTTTTGCTACTCATGAGAAACTTGTTGCTAATTGCTCTCTAAAATTTTGGTTTCCTTAAGTATTCTTTTAAATTAACTTTCAACTCCTTGAGTTACCATCACACTTCTGGTTACTCTCAGAAGGAAATTATTGAATTCTTAAGAGAACCACCCTTGCAGAACGTGTTTATTGACGATCCTTTAGTTAAGGAAATCTTTATGAAATCTCCGGATCGAGTTATCTGGCCTCCCGATCTATTGCTACGATTCCTTATTAATTGTTTCTGTACTTGAATTTTTGTTCTCTTAAGGAAACTGATCGGATCCTCATATAATTTCAGGGCAATGAACTCCACTAGAGGAGGTCCGGTCAATCCTCAACCCAAAGAAATGTCCCCATCCTTTCCACCACCACAGTATGTGGTGGATATCTTTGCCAACACCATGGAAATTTTGGAGGGCCAAAATTTGGTGTTAAGCCAACTAGTGCAAAATGTCATCCATGATCGTTATCAAGGGCTATCGCAAACTAGTCTATCCGACAGTCTCTCCCAAGCAATATCGGAATCTATTATGAAGCAAGTCTATCTATTCAACCTATTGATGAATCATGAAGCTCAAAATCAACAGAACCAAGTTTCCAACCAACAATTTCTCAATTCACTCCTATCATCATCACAACTTCCTATGGACCTTAGGGAGGAAGAAAGAAGAAGTAAGAGTCACAAGCGAGTTTTGCCTGAGATGGATTTAAGTGGGTGGGAAATCACCTGCACCGAATTTCCTTCACATGCTAAAAAGCAGAGCAACAATGCTGGTACGACAACACATGATCACAGTGCACGCCTTTGCTACAGTTGTAAACAGCCTGGGCATTTTGTCAAGAAGTGCCCGAAACCTCCGAAGGACAAGACTAATCGAACTAAGAAGAATAGGCGCAAGAGACTTCGCACCCAAGCTCAGAAGAGCATGCTCAAGGTCACGACTACAATAAATCCGTCAAAAAGAGCACCGATAACGATGAGTACATCTCATATCCGACACCACTTCTCCCCTATCTTTGTCTCCTCTAATCTTGTTGTCAAATCTCGGGGCGAGATTTCTTTTAAGGGGGGTAGACTGTAACACCCCAGGTGTTTATTAAAGATAAATAACTTGATTAGTTGGGTTAATCAAGATTAATTAGTCCCTAAGCATGTTTTGCTTGATTGTGCACACTTTTGCACAAAAGACCTTGGTCGAAGTTCAAATTCCCGGTCAAACCCTAGATCTCCTTTAAGGCTGAAATGGTTTTCTTACGCGTTCTCCAAATTTCACTATAGAAGTTCAAAATCGGCCAATACGAAAGTTGTTCGTTATTTCCGGGAACACATTTTTCGTAATTGGCGGACATTCCAATTTTGAGTATAAATTGGCCAAAATTCGAGTTGAACGCGCTGCGCACAGGAAACCGGGGCCGAGATTTCTGGCATCTTCAATGCGTTTTTCCCACAAAACCGTTGATCAAAACATATGTCGCCCTTTGTGAAAGTTGTAGGTCTATAGCTCCTCTACAACATTTAGTTTTGGATATTTTTGAGTGTGTTGACACTTTTTGGAGTTTCATAATTTTGTAACCGGGCTCACGAAGTTAGTTTGGACGACGACGTCGCGAACTCAACGCCAGAGCACGCGCGCGCCGGCGTTGTTCTCACTGCCACGTGTCGTGCCGCGCGGTTCCCGGCGTACGGACGCCTCGGTGCCTCCGTGGTGGACCAAGTCGTGACCGTGGTACCTCCGCTTTGCCGTTTCGCCATACACCGCGCCCACGCACGCGAGCCAGAGAACCGGCCGCGCCACGCGCTCGCCGCGCAGCCCACCAGCCGGCGCCGTGGCCTTCTCGCGCGCATGCAGGCCGCCACTTGGCCGCATTGGAGGCTTAAGGCCCTGCGATTGTGTGCTTGTCCGTCCACCCACGCCTGCTCGCCCTGTTTTGCTCCCGCACGCAGGACGCAAACGAGCAGAGCGCCGCCGCGCCCCATTGCTGCGCCGCCACCGAGCTCGCCTGTCCGCTCCAGTTCAGCACCGCCCGGCCGCTCCTACCCTTCCCCTGGGTCGCCTCCACTCCTCCACGCCACCGCCGGCCCGCCGGACGGCGCCGTCGCCGCCCAGGCACGGCCGCAGCGGACAGGAAGGAGCCGCGCCGGCGCGAGCACCCGGCGAGGCCACTCCCGGTTCGGCCACCGTTTTCAAACCCTTCCTTGCTCCTCCCCGGCGCCGCCAAGTCGCCGCCGGACTCGCCGGACGCACCGCCGCTGGTCACCGGCGGGAGCAGCGGGCGCCCAGGGAGCGCCACGCCGCCGGCCGACGCCGCCGCCGTCTCCAGCCCGGCCAAGGCCGCGTTTTCCCCTAGTAAGGTCCGTAACAGCCCCTGGTGGCCTTCCCCGGCCAAGTCCGGTGCTCACCGGCCGGAATTCCGGCCGCCGGTGAGGCCAATCCGCCCCAAGGATCACATTGCAAGAATTTGATTCTTGTCAGGGTGTTTTGTGCAAAAGAAGGGCATATCTGTGATTTAGGAAAATTTCCCGAGGGTCCCTCTGTAAAAGTACATTAGGGTTTTCAGCTGTACCTTGTAAAATCCGTAGAAAATTGTAGAAAAATCAGAAAAATGCAAATCCAATTTTGTTGGGTTCCTGGTGAAGAATCCTACCTTTTCTAGAAAGCATGTATAGGGTTTTTCTGTGTAGTTTTTGAATGAAAATTCAAACTCAGTTTGAGATGTTTTTAGTATAGTTTAAAATATACACATGCTATGAACTTGAATTTTGGATATGTTTCTCTTTATGGCATGCTGAGATCTGTGACCAAAGTTGGAATGAGTTTGTTGTGTAAATCTTTAATTATGATTTATTTAATCTTTATACTAGATTAAGTTTGATGCTTTTTATAGCCTCTTTAATGAACTTTTCTTTGAGCACCAGTGCACCCTAGGGCTTTGCCTTGTTGAGTAGTACCTCTGGTATGATGGATGTGATTTTAGGGAATTGTTTAATAGATGTTTTGGATTTAATCTTGTGTAGGAGCTTAAATTCAAAATCTGAAAAATAATTTGAATCTGCAAGCATGCTTTGGTCAGAAACTCATTCTTGGCATACATGACCTGTAGGAGAAAGTTGAGATCAAAAAGTTTATTAAATCTTTTTATATAAATTAATGTTGATTTACTAGGCTGAAATTTGTCTTTTTCGTATAAATTAATTTATAAATGATCTTAAGCTATATTTTGGTTTGAGAGCTTAAAATAGGCATATGTTGCTGTGTGCAAAAGATTAGGCTCATTTGAAGTGTTTTTGATTTAATTTGGGTTTATGGTTGAAAGGCTTGTTTTAAGTAATTAAAGAAAGAAATGGAAATTAAAAGTGTTAAATTGTGAAATCATGTTTGTTTCTGTTTTTATTAATTTAAACACACCCCCTTGCTGTTTGGTGTAGTTAAGTAACTTAAATTTCTTAGATGTGCACACAATCACCATCAAAGTAGTGTTTTGCTTATCATCACACACCCTAATAATTTCTGTGAGAAAATGATAATGTTTGGATGAATGTGTCCAACAAGAGTTGGTTTTGTGGTAATTCTCCCACCTCCACCATAATCTAATGCATGTGCATGTAAACGTGTAGATCTTTCCGACGGGACATACACGCTCACCCAGGAGGAGGAGGGAGCAGCTACTGGAGAGTTGAATCAAGTTAGTGTGCAGCAAGACCTGGACCAAAGTCCAGAAGAGCCCAAGGCTAGTGTTAGTGTTGAGTCAGAGGAAGGCAAGCCCCGGATACAACTAACCCTTTTTCTAAACTCATATCTTTACTTTTCGTATTTATGTTATGATTTGTGCATTTAAGTTTTAGGAGTTGCTTTGAAACCTAGATGCATGATCCTTAGGACTCCTATGCTCTTTTACTAGTATGTTAGAAACGCTAGTGCCATGCTTTAAGGACACGGTACAAGTCGAGTAATGACTCATTGCTCGCGAGATATAGGATGCTTATGTTGGAATTATAAGTTGGTTAAAATGACTCGCTCATGTGGTAAGAGCAATGGGTTCGGTCTCGACCGAGTAGCATTGTGCTGGTTTAAGCTATTGAACGTACCAAGTGCTTGTCGGGAATGGGACCGGTAAGCCTAGTACCTTCTGAACCGGGGCGGGATCTTTCTAGCTACCGGCTTGGGTTGCGTCTCCGGGCTAGCTACCCGTGGTATAGTGTGTGAGTCCGGACTGGTCGGGTTAGACCCTCCGGATAACCGTGTACCAGAGTTTGTAGCGTCTGATCCCAAACTGTGGGATGTTGGGAACCGCTTGGTTGGGGTAGACACTGCACTTGGTCTATCTTCTTCCGTGTATCTTGGGTTTACCTTGCAAGGATATAAATCGATCGATCGTCGGTCACTCGCCGTTATCTGAGTCGGCTTGACCACTGGCTACCCCATGTTTATTTATGGAACATTTCGGATTAATATTGTTGGATGATTAATTTTGTTTGTACAACCATGCTTGCTTAGCTAGGTGCTTACCTAGAATGGTTAACATACTAGAACTTGAGCTAAAATTTGAAAGTAAGGATCAACTCTTAGTTGCTTTTGGCAAAACAAACCCACCAGCCAAAAAGCCTTGTATGTCTAGCTGTGTCTTTTATTTTTTTGTCGGGTAAGTCTTGCTGAGTATTAGTATACTCAGCCTTGCTTTTGTTGTTGTTTTCAGGTAATCCCATCTGGCCTGGTTCCATCCCAGATGGTTGAGAACTTGAATGGGAGAACGATGATGAGGAGTGATATACATGGATGGCCTCCTGTGTGTATCATGCGTTTAGTTTAGTTTACTTTCCGCTGTTTAAACTCTGAACCATGTTTACTTTTATGTAGTCAAAACTTGGTTTGTAATTTTAAGTACTTATGAACTTTTATGTAATGTAATGTTGTACTCTGGTCCCGCCTTCGTGTGGGCTTAGCGCATAAATCGATCCTGTGTAAGTGATTTACCGGGCATGACCCGGCAGAGGCGACAGAATAGTTCTTTATTATCGCTTAATGGCCACGTGGACAGGCTTAGGCGATAATACGGAATTATTTTGGGCGGTTCTGTCACAGGGTCGATGTCCCAATCCGACTGGACCGATCCTTTGAAGTTGTTTGAGTTGATCGTGTCAATGTCCCAATCCGACCGATGAGTTGTTGAGTTGAGTGGTGCGTGTTGAGGTCCCAATCCAACCCACCGGAGTGCCTAGTTGTATGGTCTGCGGACCGGAGTCGTTCGGGGTTCTCTGCTCCACTTGTTGTGCGGTCGATCGACCCGAGTTGTATGGTTTTCGGGCCCGGATTTCCTTATAAACTGGGTCAACTCTCTTCTTCTAATAAAAATTCGGGAAAGCATAAGCTTTGGAAAAGGAGATGGATGTATTTAAGTACATGTTTCCATTGACCATCTCAGTGTGTGAATTAATATATATGAATCATATGCTGGGATGTTAAAATTTTCTAAGTGCTGTTGAGGTAAAAGCTGAAGTTTCTCTCTTTTTGCTTGATTTTTATAATATGTTCCTTTTCCTGTGGTATTTAATAGGGTCACATAGGTTGTGTGAATGCTATTGCATGGAATTCGAATGGTTCGCTTGACACTAGAGTAAGTGTCTAAACTTAGGTTGGTGAGTTAACACAAATAGTTTTAAATATTTTCTTGTTCTATTGAGTTAGGGTTACTCTTTCCTCTCAATCAAAACTATAGTGCCCTGGAAATGGTTTTGAGAGATATGGACATGTTCTGTCTTTTGCTGTCTATATGCTTTGCCTTTCTTTCTTGCAAGACTAAGTCATAAGTTTAAATGGACTGTGTGTTAATATCTAGTGGATCCTTTTGTTTTTGGTAGTGCACGACTAATCTTTGGTTTTGTATGTTTGTCATACCTCTTTACAGAAGTATTGAACGACTGTTGTTAATTATTTATCGGGTTTCTTGTCTTTAGAAAGCACTATAGGGTGTGTACGCCTTTACAAACCTAAGACCTTTCCATTTGCGTGTCTGAACTTTAAGGTGTCGACCAGAGGTTTGTTCAGCATGTTTCCGCTGATTTATATGGTTTATGTGTTCCGAGAAAAACAATATTGTGTGCTGATTTATGCAATACATTTGTTCTGACAAAAAAATTACTTAGAAGAAATAGAAAGAAGGAAACGAAACAGAGCAGACCTCTTGCAGAGTGACTCTAGACCTCTTCACTAGACCGTGTATACGTGGGTTGTAGCCAACAAAAACACAGTTTGCGCTCACGATCGTGATTTTTCATTATTTTGAGAGGTAACGCCTTTTGGCCTTTTGAAAGGTAATAACTCCAAACATTTCCCACCAGTCTCAGTGGGAAGTGCCATAAGAGAGTCATGGGCATTAAATATCACACCGCATCAATAAATTTATAAGGAGGGAGGAGGGGGTGCATGGATGAGAGAAGAGTGTCATCACCATGACCCGACGCTGACACAGTTGTCAAGTTTACAGTTTTGGTAATTGTATGACGACTTTCTCCATTAAAACTAACCTTCTAAGTTGTTTTCGTGACCTCGTCAGACCAGAAAATTTTGATCAATTCTTCAGACCGACAAATGTCGGTACAAAAACTAGTGCTACACGCGATGGACCAAACATTTGTCCGTGCTCTACCTGGTCTCATCCTCACTTTAATATCGCTGATTCTGAAACCAGAGGGCTTCGCCAACGTGTCGAAAAGCCTGAGAGCACATTTTAGACCCTTTGTGCGCTTGTGCAGCAAGTAGACCTGATCATGGTACGCCCCACCCCATAAACCCGTCCCAACCCGTCCGAAAAAAACCCAACCCGACCATGCAACGGGTCGGGCACGGGCCGAAATTTTCACCCGAACTAAGATATAACCCAACCCAACCAAATCTAACCCGAAAATTATAACTCAGAAACCCCGAATCCGACTCAACCCGACCGTGTCACGGGTCGGACGCAGGCCAAAAAATTTGACCAAACAACCCAACCCATGATGTCTAGCAGCAAGACAGCGACGGAGGCGCGAAACCATCTTTGCAGAAAAAAGCAACGTTTTTTTTTGAAATTAAAGGCAGGAGCACTGCCATATCATTTAAGAAGAAAGCAATTGTACATCACGCGCCGAAGCGAACGACACCACACACGAACAACGCACACGAACAACGCACACTACAAGACACTACACCACCACAACCTGGGAGAAGAGCCAAAAGAAAGCCACTGCAGCCCACGCCGTCGTCACCAACGCTGTGCCCGGCCAAAGCCGCAACCCGCTGCAAGCTGCACAAGTGGCAATCTGAACTCCTCCACCATGGGCTATCGCCAACAAGCTGCACACACACGATCGTCGATCCCTCTGCTCCGACATTGCTTTGGCAGAACACTCCCGTCGCAGCAGCAATGAAACCACCGATCCTGACCACTTTGCGTGGGGGTCTCGTCTCATCCACCGCCTCACTCCTCTGCCAAGGACTCGGAAAAAAAAAGCAGCGTGGTTTCTCCGTTTACAGTACCGTTGCGACACAGAGTAAAAAAAATAATCTGTAAAAAGGTTTGCAAAAGGCAACACAAGCCGTTTGAATATGTGACCACCACGTCGCGTTCCATCCGCGTGGGCGTCTCGTCGGTCCTCCCCTCTCCTCGCAGCTACAACGTGCTTATCTAGAAAACCTTTTTTTAAACCCATCGGGCGTGTGCAAGGCAGCAACAACGTGTTTATTTTTTCAAATCGACGTTGGTGCTACTGGATTTTTTTTTCCCAAAGCCGATGAACCCGTCCTCGGCACCTGCTGGTCAAATGGTCAATCCCCGTCTCATCTGTTGCACGGCGGTAATGGCAGTTACTTCGATCGCCCCACCATCGAAAAGTTTGACTGGGCAGATGGGATTCCGTGTGATTAACCCACCGTCCCCGTTTTCGACGCTGCAGCAAAAAAAAAAAAAAAAACTCCGGCCCCGTTCCGTGCACCTTCAACAAACGAGGAAACAAGATTGCTCCGCAAGCAAACCCCGCCGCAGCTTTCCCGTTTCCACATCAACGTGCCAACCCATCAATCACATCGCCGGCCACCAGTCCACAACCGCCAGCACGGCAGCGGCCAACACCCCCGTCCTGCCAAATCTGCCATACCGGATTAATCAGGTCTTTTCCCCCCTCGCGAATCGGACGCCAAGAGAACGCTCACGGCGCGCGTGAAAACAAACCTGACCTGCTGGCTGGCACGGCTGCTGCCCCCTCGCGCTCGCGCTCGTGCTCCGCGCATCCGCTTGCCGCCTGCCGCTAGACGACACAAGTCCGCTTCGGATCGCGGGGCCGATCAGGTCGGAACGGAACGGAACGGACCCAAGCGCGTGGCGCCAAACCGAGGAGCACGCACGGCGGCACGGCGGATACCGACGCGGCCGGGGTTGCCCGAGTCAGCACGGAATTCCGTAGACGAGCTCCGCTTTGACCTCTCCGCCCGCCCGACGGGGGAGGCTGACGCGCGGGTCCCGCGGCGGGCCGTTTCGTCGCGGATGACGGGTGGGGACGGCCGCCATGTGAGACGGCGTAAAGGTGCCTGCGTTGGCGTCCCCGTCCCGTTGGCGAGCCCCCACCGCGCAACCAACCGCGTTTATTGTGGGGGCCGCTGCAACCGACACCCACCCACCAAGGCGGGTCCGGCCGGCGTCGGGCCGTCCGTCCCCGATCCGCGCGGATCTCCACGCGTCCGCCGCTGGCGGGTGGGGCCTCGGGCCCGGCAGACAGGCGTGAAGCCACAAACGTGGCGATGGCCCACGTGTCGGCTGAAGAGGTTTGCGCAGCTACCCGTCGCTGCTGACCGACCGACCTCCCTGCCTTGCCCGGCAGGGGCGTTTCTGTTCCGCTCTTCCCCATCGGTCAATACGAAATGGTCTCGCCACTACCAGCCAGAGCACAGTAACTCTGACAAGCGGGCCCTCGGTCCACGTAAC
Source organism: Cenchrus fungigraminus (assembly GCA_036936925.1). NCBI lineage: Eukaryota > Viridiplantae > Streptophyta > Magnoliopsida > Poales > Poaceae > Cenchrus > Cenchrus fungigraminus. Next base: position 90,053,309 of record CM072776.1, on the reverse strand, counting down.
GGCGAGCCAACAACCCACCTGGCTCCCGTTACCACCAACACCACCAGCGCATCGGGACCGGTCCGCGAATCCTAAAGCAAAACCCCCCACGCGGCCGCCGGCCGCCGCCTACCCGCCGCTTCCCGCTCCCTGCCACCGACAGATGGGCCCCGGACCCATCTGTCGGCGTCTCAGCTCAAGATAGTCGTTAGGTTTCCACCGGGACTCCGCGTCGTCCTCCCGCCCGCCTCTCGTTTCGCGAATCTTCGGTGCCCCAGATCCGGCTCTCCTCTCCTCTTCAAGCCAGCCTCGGCTCCTCTCCTCTGACCTCCCCCCTCAGCTCCTCACACTGTACTGCCGCCGCTAGCCGAGCCTGCCATTCTCCCCTCTCCGCCTCCATTCCTACACCACCACTACCACACTCCCACCAGAGACAAAAACAACTTTGGGAGGAAAAAATATACAGCAAAACCCTAGATCTCCCTCCCCCCTCGGCATTGCCGGCTCGGGTGCGCCTTTCTATGAGCGCGGGCCCCCAGTGGTGAGGGACGCACGGGGGCGATGGCCAACGCCGCCGCCGTCATCACCACCCCGGCGCACGGCGCCGCCGCGGCAGCCGAGCCCGCCGGCTGGCTCATGGACGAGCGCGACGGCTTCATCTCCTGGCTGCGCGGCGAGTTCGCCGCCGCCAACGCCATCATCGACCTCCTCGTCGTCCACCTCCGCACCGTTGGCGACCCGGGCGAGTACGACCACGTCGCCGCCGCCGTGCAGCAGCGCCGCCACCACTGGGCGCCCGTGATCCACATGCAGCAGTTCTTCCCCGTCGCCGACGTCGCCTTCGCGCTCCAGCAGGCGGGGTGGCGCCGCCGCGCGCAGCCGGCACAGGCGCTCGGGGCTGCCGCGTCGCCGGCCGCGCCGCCGCCGCCGCCCCCTCGGCGCCAACCGTTCTCGCAGTCCCACCACTCCCACCAGCACCATCGCCACGGCGGACACTATCGCCCCGATCCGGCGCGCGGCGGCGGCGCGGTTACGGCAGCTGGATCCGATAAAGATGGTGAGGCGGGATCTCTTGTTGTGATATCGTGCTCTTCTTTTCTTTGTTTGGTGGTAGTGTAGTGTTTGTTCTGTTGCTAGTTGTTACTCAAGAAGTCGCTTTTCAACGCTCTGTTGAGTTGGGCCACAAAAGGGTACGATCCATCCAACACATTTGTGGTATTTGCTTTGATTTACTTTGTTTGCCAATCTGTTCTCGCATCTTCAAAGTATTAAGCCAATGATATTCCCTTTGCCAAAATGCTGATCTCCATTTGTAGATGGTGGTGTGGTAATCCCACGTTGCTGAAGCCTAGTTGCTTCTGACTTGTATCTGTTTTAATAAAAGAAAAACAAGTGTGGAGGCCTTAAAAGGCAAGCTTTTAGAGTCCTGTGATATGTAGTTCTGTACCAATTTCCAATTGGGGAGGCCCAAAAGTTACTGATAATGTTATCCGGAAATAGCTTTTCAGTGTAAGATATGTATGGGCACGTGCAAAATTATGTACAGCTGTTCATCTACGTGGAAACTGTTCTTTCTGAGCATTTCATAGTTCTGATCTTTCTGTAGTGGGGACGAGTTTGTGTATTCTGCTGTTGGCTTGGAGTTGTGATTTATGCAAAGGTGGCATATTTGGTTCTTACAATGAAGCATTTGCATGTTCCCTTCATGCTAGTGTAGTTACCATTTTGTTTTACTCATTTAATGCATTAATTGAGATTAAGTGGTAAATCATGAGTAATTAGTTTTTTAATAAAATACTCTCATGTGCACTTGCCTCTTTCTAGGTCGTGATATTCACAATCACAACCACAAGGAAGGGAAGGTGATGAAAGAAGTGGAGAACATGGTTGATACTAAAAGCTTGCGGTTGGATTCTTCTGTAATTGATGGTACACAAGCACAGACTTATGCATACATGTGTGCTTTTTTATATTTTCATTCTCTAAAAACAGCATAATGCATCATTTGGTCACTGGTTCACTGCTCACTGGGAATGCTTTGTGCACTGAAAAACGAAATTCTCGTGTACCCTCTCTATAAACACATGATGTTTTCCCCCTCTTTCCACAGTCCTTGCTTTGTTGTTTTGCTCGCCGAAGTATATCAGTTCAATTGAGATGGCATATGCCATATGGTGCCTAGTTAGCTTAAAACATTGTGTGCGCAACTAAGATGGATCAGTAACTATTTCTGAGAGTGCTATTCTTCTATTTGTCAATAAAAGGGTGCCTTTAGGGTAAAGCATAGATAACTACTGGCTTACAATGTTCAAGCTCTAAACTGTTAGTAAATGAATAAAGCGACTAGTCTGTACTGTGATGAAACAACCAGGGGTGGGCCTTAGTCATGGCCAGAGGTGGCCGTTGCCGCCCTTGCTACTAGAAATTCCGTAAGTCAGTTTTAAACTTCACCATGTACTTCAACTTTGGTCCCTTCTAGATCTCTCTTCAAGCTCTGCTGCTGGAAACAGCTGAAACTGCTGTTAGTACCTACACAGAGTAACTAAGTTGGTGTGTAGTACTTGTGAGCTTGTCTACTATTCATATTTGCATTGGTTTTAACCATGTCATGCCTCACCTATTGCAATTTTGTAAAGAAGTAAAGATTCAACTTATTAAACTGCACTTGTGATTATTAGTGTTCACATGACCAATGTGCGCATATGGATCATGTTTGTTTGTGTGGAAATTGCCTGATGTAACTATTCTGTATTAGTAGCAGCATATTCTGGGTGAGGACATTAATGTATGAAAATATGACCTGAATTTGACCTCCTTGCTCTCCTGACTGGTTAGCATTTGCTAGTGTCTATTTTCCTGGTTATGCTCTCTTTCTGAATCATTGTTATCTTATGAAGTTTGAAAGATTGTGATTGAAAACTAAAGAGTCAAATAGGGTCCTATGGTTTCTGAATCGTATCCTTGTATTATATATCCTGTAGAAGGTGAAAAAAATTCAAAGCTACAAGCTGTTTCTGAAGGAAGCAGCAAAGTGGTTCCGACCCCTGTAGAGCATTCAACCACTGAAATCGTTGATGGCAAGAAGGTATGTTAATCAAACAAATCAGATTTTGATTGTAATATTCAAGTTTCCCTTTCAAGTTATCTTGACATCATATAGAGTATTTTAACTGCATTACTTATGGCTAACCTCGTGTAATGAAGTATAATATTATGTTACTTTAGGTTAATTCTGTTGAAGGGCTCAAGGTTTATGAAGGGTTGGTAAATGTGGCCGAGACAAATAAGATTGTTTCTTTAGTTAATGAAACAAAAGCTTCTTGCCGGCGAGGGGGTCTTGAAGGTAAACTTTTAAATATTTATTGTTTCCTTTCGGTGCTTATCTTGCATTAGAAGTTATTTAATTTTGTGCCTATGGCTTTATATGCGTGCAGTATCACTTTTCGAAGTGTCTTTCTATTGCTTCACTTTTACTATCTCCAAATTGAATCTGTATGTAGACTGTAGAGCGCATACTGTGATAGAACTGAGAAGATTTACCTGTATTAAATTGAAAACACAGGAGTAAAAATGGGCCCATCTCTTGTGGGCACGTCACATTTCTGCTAACAGAATATGTCTAGGTCTTTATGAACTGTAAGTCAATTATCTGTGATTTTGTCAAGTTATATTATTTTATTTGATGAAACAGCTGGTCAGACAGTTATAATTGGTAAAAGACCAACAAAGGGTCATGGAAGGGAAATTGTTCAGATGGGTGTTCCTATCATTGAAGGCCCTCCTGATGATGAAAATCAAAGAGGTAGATCAAGCTTGTACTGCATTACCTCATGCTAGTGTCATATTTTGGTGACAATATTTTACCTTTGAATGTGATTCCAGAGACAAGGGTGGAGCCGGTTCCTGGGCTGCTGCATGATCTGTTTGATCGCTTGTCTCAGCAGGAAATTATAGCTTTCAAACCAGATTATTGTGTTATTGACTTCTTCTATGAGGTAATTTTCTTTGATAATTATCTTGGCTTAAAATTTACCATAGGTATGATTAAATGTTTTTTCCTTCCAGGGAGACTACTTACATCCTCACCACTCTCCTCCTTGGTATGGTAGACCTCTTTGTACGCTCTGCTTAACAGATTGTGATATGGTGTTTGGCCGAGCTATATCAGGAGAACGAGGTGATCATAGAGGTCCCCTGAAGCTCTCGCTCACAGCTGGGTAAAAGCTTTCCCCAGTAATATTGGTTCTGTTACATTTGTGCCCTAAATAGTTCAAAACTATAGTCGAACTCTGCTTGATAGTTGACCATTCACTCTCTTTGATACATTGTGACCTTAAGTGGTTAGAGAAACAACCATTTGGTGGCTGGTGCTGGAGTAGGAAACTTTGTGATGAACTTTTTCAGTTTGTATATTAAGCAAGTCTGAACTACACCAAGACTCATTTTCAGTTGATCAAGTGTGAAATGAATAAATAAATATATAGCTAGTAATCTGAATTTAACAAAACAATGCATGGTATATTTGGTAGTATTAACTGTTCATCTTTTGTTTTATAAGGTCGTTTAATAAGCAATTTATGACATTATGCATGTTTGTTGAGTAAGCTTCCTGAAATATTAGTCTCAACCGCAGGTCACTTCTACTCCTGGAAGGGCAAAGTGCTGACCTTGCCAAACGAGCTATTCCTGCTACACGTAAGCAGCGAATCCTGCTGAGTTTTGGAAAGTCTCTAGCAAGAAAGCACATGCCAGCTGAAAGTGCTCGTTTTACTCCTCCATTGACACCTCCTATGCCGTGGGGTCCATCATCAAGGCCGGCTAACATGGCACGCCATCCCCAAAGTCCTAAACACTTCGGATATGCTCCTGCTAGTGGTGTTCTTCCAGTGCCATCTGATGGAGTGCAGCCACTATTTGTAGCCCCTTCTCCTGTTTCTGCTGCAGCCATACCTTTCACGCCAGCTGTTCCCTTGCCAAACACAACAGCAGCTTGGATACCGGAAGCTACTCCAAGGCCTCCTCCGCCGCGATTCCCTGGTCCTGGTACTGGGGTCTTCCTTCCTCCGGGATCACTGCCTCACCAGATGATGCCAGGTTCTCATGGTCACGGTGAACCTAACTCTCCACAAGGTTCAGCATCTACTTACCTGCAGAACAAGACCACTGGCAAGGAGATGTCTAATGGCCATCTTTCTCCAAAGGACTCGACAACAAACAGACCTTACACAAGTGAGGAGAAACCAGAATGCAATGGGAGCTCAAATGGTGGTGGCAGCTTCGCAGAACAGAAGTCAGCTGTAAGCAAGGAGCAGCAGAATGGTAGTCTGAAAAATGTTGGGAGCAGCAAAGTCCAGCCACATGGACATGCCTCTAAATAGAGGGGATGGTTATAGTACATAGACAAGAGAAACTGAAGAGACGAGGAAGCTTAGATTTTTGGGGCGGTGATATGGCGGGAGCACGCAGAGCTTCGCGGAGGCCTTCGTCAGCAACTCTCGCAACCTTGACAAGAAACCTCAGTGTCAAGTTCCTAAGATGAAAACACTGTCTTAAGTTTTGTAGCTGCTCTGTAGCAAAAACTGGATTTATCAAGCTGCCTTAAGTTATCATCTGCTATCATCATTACCCAAATGTGGGACTAGATGTATGCTTCATGGGCAGTGACAACCATTTCTGATGTATTTTGTTGTCGTAATCTTATCAGTCAACACGTCGGAAATGGAAAAACTTATGGCATGATGATAGTCCCTGTTAACTCTTTGGGCTGATCTAGTACTACTGATCTGCGATGCTTGTCTGGCACTAAAGGCATATTCCCTGCCGATGGTTGGCTCAGCTAGACAACTACTGTGTCGATTTTTCATGGAAAAGTTTGTTATGTGCCAGGCTTACAGTCCCAGTTTAGTTTACCTGCTTGATTGAATTCGCAAGCCACTGGCAGGTGAAGGAATCTCAATGCTGGAAGGAGAGTATAGTTGAAGACTTAGAAGTGATGAGGCTTATAATCAGCGGAACTCAAGTTACTATTACCCTACAACAATGGCAGCGCACATCACCCACTCACCCTAAGCATAGATCAGGTCATCAGGTCACATCACAGTCGATACAGCGGCACACTGACACCGGCGCCGCTGATCATCAGACGGCCGAGTACGCGCCGCCGCGAGCCCGGTGGTGCCTGCCACGCCTGCGCGCCGCCGCCGCCGCCCTTGCGTCCCCCGACGGGAGGAACGCCGCGGCCTCCGGGCCGACGCTGCACTCCGGCAGCGGCGCCGGGTACCGGAGGCGGTCGTAGCAGTAGCCGTACGTCATGTACCGCGCCCGGAACGCCTCCATCGCCGACCGCTCCGCGGGCTGCATCGCGGTGGCGGCGCTGCCCGGTTCCTCGCACGCCCGGCCCCGGCGGCCGACCGCGCAGCCGCGGAGCGCGAGGTCGGCGAACTCGGCGACGTAGGGCGCGTACTTGTAGTCCACCTTGTAGCGGCCGCCCGAGGTGGCCCAGCTGGAGCCGTCCCAGATGGTGGCGTACAGCGACATGGGCTTGGACGGGAACTGCGCGCCCATGGACTCCGTCCGCACCACGTCCCTGATCGGCGTCTCGTCGACGTAGAATCTGCAGAACGGACAGATTACATACAAGATAGTACAAAACATCAGTGATGCTTTGGAGTATAGTGTAAATTTTATTGTAAAAAGGATGTTCGTCAGAGTTTTAAACTTTGAATGCCTACGGAGGCTCGAGTCGTGCAATGTTAAAGGCTCATCAGTCATCTACTGACAGCCTGAATTTCAAGTCAAGAGATTGGCAGGAGTTGTCAAAGCTCCTGATCCATGTTTTAAACTTTGGGATTGTACGACCAGTAGTGGCAGTAGCTATGATCCATGTTTTCGTGGAAAAAGGATGCATGAACCTGAAAAGGGCGATGGCTCATGGGAAAACGCATGGTGAAAACTGAAAAAGCAGGTGGTGCCATGGATTGATGGCGGAGGCCTTTTGGCTCCTCTCCATGCTACCAAGAAATCAAAAGGTTCCTTGTGAGTTCTCCAGGATAAAGGATAAAAGCAGGTGTGTAATGCAATTATGCAGGGGAAGGCGGCATGCGGGTCTTGGTGGGGAATCAGAGATAAGAAGCTCAAGCACATGCTGTGATGGATGGATGCTCAAGTCTATTGGTAGTGGGCGCTGTAGCAGTAAATGGACCACTCTGGATGTTAACTTTTTTCACGTGAACATATATGTGCAAGCAGGATGGATTTGTGTTTTGCTGCATTTCAGTTACTAAAGGGCAAAAAAACATTTGCCACATTTTGGAGTCTTGTTGAAAGAATGCAGAATCAGAATTAATGCAAATTTTCAGTGCAGAGACGAAACGTTGTAGAATCAGGTTGAAGGTATCATTGGGTATTTTTTAAGCAGAAGCTTGAGCTCTCTATACTGGGAAGTTCAGAACTTCATAGTTAACTGAGGTATACTTCGTTGATCTTTCCACTGCATAAATACTCTATTTGGGGTGGAATTTGTAGGGATGCCATCTCTACTCAATTTCAGGGTCTCAGCCTCTCAGGACATAAATGATTAAAGTGACAACAGGCAAAGGAATCTACAAGCTGTAAAGATGAATAGGCCAATATCTCTCAGTCATGATTCATGAGAGCCAAAAATGAAAAGAAAAGGAAAAAAAAAGGTGATAAGGAAGAATCAAACTGAAAGTACTTCAACCTAATAATGAAGTTTTGCTCCAGTGAATAAACGGTAGCAGAGAAAGATAGGGGCGCAATCAGTCGGACCAGCCATATGCAGCACTGTTCTGTACTGCAAGCACTCTTGCACCACCATGAAGAACAGAACAGGTAAAAGTGCTGGACTGACACCATGCCATCAAGGGACAAGGGGTACGAAAACCTCTGCATGATTGTATCATCTAATCACCATAGTGAAACCTTTTGTGGCTAATATACTGTTTTCAAAGCTCAGATTATCGTGAACATGATTAAAATTTACTAAGCAGGTGTACTCGTCTACTAAGCACAACCAGACTACCTCAAAACTGTGTTCATTGGTAGCAACAGTATCATGGTTGATGAGCCAAGGATAAGGAGATGGGTTCGTGGCTGTTCTTACATGATCCTGTCGCGGCTCCAGAGGATGGCGTAGCGGTGGAAGTCCTCGGTAGGGTCGAACCAGAGGCCGTAGCGCTCCTCCCGGCCGGCCGCCGTGCTGCCGTTGCCGTACACGTTGGTCTGCACCCGCCACTCCCGGCCCCGCACGTTCCCCAGGAACTCGAAGTCGAGCTCGTCGTGCGTCCGCTCGTACACGTCCCCGTTCGACATCTGCATCGCCGCGGCATCAGCATCCGAGGTTACAGTATAACACGGCGCTCCGACGCCGGCGGCCGGCCACTGCGGCGAGGTTTGTTAAGGAAAAGGGTGCTCACGTAGAAGGCGACGACGACGCCGGCGGTGTGGTCGGCGGGGAGCTTGATGCGGGCGCTGAAGAGCCCGTGGAGGTACGCGCCCTGCGACGCGAACCCGGCGCCTGCGCGACGGAACAGAGCAACGGTGGTGAGGTTCACGAGCATAACAAAAGAGCAGAGAACACGGCATCGATCGATCGGGCGCCAAGAACAGCAAAGCCGAAAACCTGTTCGCTCGTCGAGGGTGATGTGCACCCTCTTGCCGTCGCCGTGGAGCGCGAGGTTGGAGTCGCCGAACAGCTGCGTGTAGCCCTCCCCGAAGGAGAGGGGCGTCCCCGCCGTGGGGAGAGGCTCGCCGTCGCCCATGGCGGCCGCTGAAAGGCAAGCCGCCGCCGCCGCCGCCGCGAAGACGGCCAAGAAAGCCAGGAAAGAACCAGCAGCAGCAGCCATTGGGCGCGCGCACTGGTCTCTGCTCTGCGAGCTCTGCGCCTCTGCCTGCGCTGAGCCGCGCGCTCCCTGTTCCTCGCGCTGTCTGTCTCTACTCTCTACTCACCTAGCGAGCAAATGGGCTGGAAAGGAGGGTGGCTTTTTCATGCTCCGGGTGTGAACTGAGCTGGATGAGAGGAGGACGTGGACGAGCAGGAGCAGCAGCTCGGTCTGCTCTTTTTATTGGGAGTTGCACTGGCACTGGCAGCAGCGAGAGGCTGTACGAGCGAGCACTGTGCCGTGGCCACAGAAGGTCGCCTCCTAGTCCCCTATGCGCCGTGTATCGGGGAAGCGCCGGATTTTTTTTCTCGTACTAACCACATCCGTGTACCCAACTGCGCGACTCCACGCCTCCCTGATTGATCTACGATCATTCATTCATTCACAGCTCTCACGACGCCTTGTCCACTGCTGAAGCACGACTGGACTGGACAAGTGTAAAACCCACTGTTTTTACCGTGGAGTGGTCGTCGAGGTAAAACTTTCCACTCGGCAGAAACTTCCCATTTCTCGGCGCTAGGCTCGCTCAGCGAACGCCGCTATCGGTTGCAACTTGCAAGGCTATCTAGCGGCGCTCCTGTGGGCGCCAGTTCCGGTTGCAAACAATGATAGCGCTCGCTCGCATTTGGCAGTGGCAGCGAGATGCCGAGATCTTATCGCTGAAGAAGCCTAGGAGGAACTGTACAAATCTGGTCCAACCCAAACCACTCGGAAAACCCAACCAAAACGTGTGTGTTTGGGGGGGGGGGGGGCTGCCGGGGCCCGCTGACCATCACCAGGCCGGCGCGGCGAGACACATTCAGATCTCACGAGGCGGCGGCCGCGACAGCCGTGCAGGAGGAGTAGCACCAACTCCGCGGAGTTCCGGTATTCAGTTAGCCGCCATTGATGGCACGAGAGCGCCGGCAATTTTGGGGGATTTTTGAATAACGGCAATTTTGGGGGATCGCCGCAACGAACTGTGCGTGGGAGCCGGGGGGACGGCGGGGACCATGCATGGCGGTCGCGCGCCATGGGAAGGAGGGAGGAGGAAGGCGCCGGCCGGCCGATGAGCCTCTCCGTTCTGCTGGTGGCCTCCACTCCATGCAGTCGCAGCGCAGTTGCGTGGCAGCTCAGCTGGGGAACCAAAGCGAGACAGGAAACGTCCGCGCTTCAATGCGGGATTGATTGCCGAGCCGGCGAGCCGTTGGCAACAACACGCGACTTTGCCCCCAACGGGCCTCGACGGCAGCATCGGAGCTTCGTTTTCGTCTCACAATGCAAGAGCCAAGAGCCATGGAGAGGAACACAGTTTACTACAGTGACAGCGTGCAGTAAATACACACCGTACTGCGATTAACCAGCGGAGTGAATGCGGTGTCTGGGACTGGGACAGCGACGAACGAACCGAACCGCGCGCAGCACAGCACAGCTAGCGAAAACGGCCGGCCGGCCGCGCGCGGGAAAAGGGTGGCGGACAAGGAGGGGACAAGGGCGGGCCGCCGGACCCCAGCGGCGCCAACCGCTCGTTCCCTTCCCCTGCTGCTTTTGGACCATCCGCGAGGCCCCGAGCGCTGATCCCGGGGCAGAGGGGCTGTCGCTACGCCGGTGAACTGGCTGGTGGCTGGCTGGCCGCTGCGGATCGATGTCGATCCGTCCATGGCCGCCGCTTTCCCGGCGGGTCTGGGGGACTGAGGTGCCCGTTGGATCATTGCCTGCCCCCCTGCTTTTCTGGCCATCTTTCGCGTCGTCGTCGTCGTCGCTCCTGCGTTGCATTGATCGCCGCTGGGGATCGATGGAGGACTTTTGCTGGCGTGCTGAGTTGGAGGGCTTTGTCCGCGGGTGGAGCTTTGCTCGTAGCCGTTTCTCCTCCTTTCGAGTAGTGCCCGAGTCAGGTTTTGTTCGCTAGCAGCTGCCGCTATCCGATCGAGATACTGCATCTTCATCTTCAATCTTCATTGGTGCCACAGTGCAAAAAAGTGAATACAGGTAATTTTGTCGAACGATAGTAAGTCCTATTTTACAGTAGCCTTTTGTACCAGACAAACGAATACGGTCAGATAAAGCTATTTGTTACTACATCGATATGCGTATTATATCAAATTGCATGGCCGGACACCAACTCGTTCCTGTTGGACTGTTGGTTCGTCTTGTTTTTTTCCATGATTTTCATCTCGTTCTTGTACTTTTTTATTATGCTCCATTCGTTCTGAATTGTATGTTTTAGTTTTTCTATACACGTTGTTTCTGTTATGCGGATAATAAATTTACGTTATGTCTAGAGATCATGCTTATAGAAAATTAAAACAATTCTAAAATTTGAAGAGGGAGTAGAACATACAACATCTTAGCTAATTTGTGTGTCCCGTAGAGTGCTAGTAAAAAAAGAGGTTATAGGTTTATTATAAAAAAACGATATCATTTCAATGTAGTAGTCACATGGCCTAAAGTGAGAGAGTAGTCCATCAAAGTCTCATTTTTCATTGTCAAACTCCTATGTTGCTTAGCCGATCATTCATTATGTGAGTTTTCCACCCTAGTGTAATTTGCGCGACGCACCAAGTAGACTTAGCAACATGTCACCTAATAACATTGCACGATCAGATGCAAACTTGTTTCTGTCACTTTGATACTCTCTGAGTCTCTGTACATCGTACGTGTTGGGGAAAATGATATGATTATGAGGTTTAGACGAGGCTTATATATGTCTACCGAAAGATGGATACGAACTGAAACTTTCAACCCACCAAAAGTTATTATTTAGAATGACTTACATAATACATAATTTAGAATCCATATGGATTTAGGATTATGGATTATGATAGCCATCTAATTTTTGGCTCTCATAATCGAGCTTTCAAAATAAAAAATAATCTGGATCAAACAGGACTTCGGAATTTCTATTGGGTGAAGGCCCGGCCCGTGGTTTTCCAAATGACCTAATAGGCTCAAAACACGGCCTGGAAACTTGGATATGGGCTGTGGTCAACGAGAGATCGGGTCGCGCAGGATCTCATTCAGTAGGCTCTGTGGGCCTGGGTTCTTTTGGCCCATCTATTCTCTCGTTGCACTTTATATTCTTCTGCGCAGCAGTTCTTCGTATCGGACCGTAGTAGACTAGTAGCCTGGCTGCCTAGCGAGCATTTGGAAAGTGCAGACGAGTTTGGAGCGAGTGATCACTTTACAAAAAGGTGCAATCGAGGCGGCGGGTCTAGGCGCACCAAGACAATGAGACATGCGCTGGTGCAGTACAGGATCGACGGCTGAGTGAGCTTTGGAAGTGGGGATTTGGGCTTTACGGGGCAAATATCTCCCTTTCAACTTCCAAGTTGGGGCATCGGAGTCCCAGTCAGCAGAATAGCAGTACGATTCCACAGTTTTGCACCACTCTGTCACGTCGATAAGGCCAGTCTCAGTGGGGATTTCACGAACACGGTGACATAGACCGCCACGTCAGCTTTTTAAGAGAACGAAACTATCACTCTCAGTGCACAGTTTCACTACACAATTTCATAGACACAATGCAGCATTTAAATTTTGCATTGTGTTGTGATCAATTGTGCCATGAGAACTTTGTAACTTTTTTTATAGAACTGTGCGGCATAGGAGGGAGATATGCAGAAGTTTTGTGCGTCAAAGGAGAAAGAGATGCAATATGTATATATATATAGAATTAAAGCATCTCAACATTCACTGATCTCCCCATGGATCAGCACCTCCACATTAACAGATGACTGACCATAAGAACTAAGATAACTGAAAATAGAATGTCTAGTAACAACCAAATTGAAATACTACTCCAATATCAAGAGATAATTGAAAATAGAATGTCCACTGACTTGACCATCAAAACAGACTATCAAAATACTATAGGGTGGTATCAAGCCTTCCATCTTCTGAAGCCTTCCACTGAAAATAGACCACCAAAATAGTCTTCCCATCACCTGAAAATAGCCGATCATCAACTGATCAACAAATCTAATATAGCTATTCACAAAAAAAAATCTAATATAGCTTAGGGAGCTATGATGTCTCTGTTTTAAGTCACACAGCACAAAGTATAGTTGCAGGAAATATAGTAGTAGTGCAGTACACACAAAGCACAAAGAAGCATTATTTTCAGATCAAATATTATATGTTTTCAGACCTTACATGTTTTAAACAAATCAGTCTAATATCTGAAATGTTACTAGTGTTCTAGTATTCAGTGAATTTTTATTTCATCACAGAAGTGATTCTACTATTAACATCTCCAATCACCAGGTTCACATGTAATGTGCTACTACCATTCGCTACTGAAAATTGGCATCAAAATTGGAAGCATCAGTCATAGCTTTTTCAGTTCAATTTATAAGCCTTGCTCCTGTCAGAAAATGCACATACCTGATAGAGTTGCGACGGGGAGCGCAGCGTACAGAACGAACCACAATTAACGAATTCAGTTTCAGAAACTTCTGAATTCGACACGCAACTAAGAAAACATATAGGCTTTGCTGGTTTCCAAGAGGCTCAAACCAAAGCGACGTTGAGGAATCGAGACGGGGAGGTGGGAGACTCACCGGAGTTGGAACGGGAAGAGCAGGCCTGTCCCGTAGTCTTCAGTGGAGGGGTCTCGGATGGCGGCAGCGGACAGGTTGATTTGATGGCAGCGACCCCGGACGGTGGCGGCGGAAAGGAGTTTGCAGTCAGTACTCCTGCGCGACCGGGTGAGATCGATCCTGATGCGGCGGGCTGGAGGGATCGCGGAGAGCGGCGGCGTCAAGGTACCGGGCGGGCGAGATCGATCGGGGAGACGGAGTGACAGCACCAGGCGCGGGAGGCGGGCCGCGCAGGAGAGCCGGCGATGAAACGCCGGAGCTCTCAGTGCGGGTTTCGTCGAGTTTCACGCTACTAGTACTCTTCTCTCGACACGGTGTCGTGGCGACGACACTGTACTTTTCTCTCTCATCATTAAATACCATGTCAATTCAGCAAATTGCTGATGTGTCCGACAATTAAATGTCGTGAAATCCTCCAATGAAATCGCACTCGAGACTGGGGCGGCTCGCGCGCCGCGAGAACCGACCGAGAAGGCGAGAGCAGCTTGCCCGCGACACAACAGGCGGCGGTGGGCCCGCTCCTGGCCCGTGGCGTTGACATTGGAGAGGCATTGCCGCGCCCCCGCGCAGGCGAAGGCAGCCCGTGACGACGACGCAGTCGCCCCACCCGCCGCGCGCCCGCCTGGCCTTGATTGCAGGTTGGAATTTTCTCACGGAGCAGCCGGACGCCTTGGCCTTGTAGCCGTTGTCGCACTCGGACTCGGGCTCGGGCGGGCCGCAAAGTGGTTGGGTCGCTGATCTTTGGCTGGGAAACCTGGCGAAGGCCTGCCTTATCGTACCTAATCTTACATTCTTACTGACGGACACAGTAGTGGCACGGCGTCAGCGCCGCACTTGACCTCACCACGTGTCCACGTACTACTACTACTACTACTACTATCTCTTTCTCTGTCACGGGCACGAGACGGATTAAAGAATTCGCAAGCTTTCCGCCGGGATTGCTTCTGCTGCGTCGGCAACTCCACTCGGGCCGGCGCACCCGCTTCGCCGGGCTCTCTTTCTGCCGACTCGCGTCGCGTCGCGTGACGGCGTGAGGTCTTCCCTTTCTTTCCACTCCAAGTCTCCTGCGCGAAACGGGCGCCGAGCGGGTGATCCAGCAACATTTCCCTCCACGCGTACGCACAGTCCCAATGGTCACGTGTTTGCGATTGCGACGTCTGCACGGGGCGCGCCACGGTCCAGTCCACACCCCACACACGGGGGGGAGTAGTACGGGACGCGGGTGCGTTTCTTTTGGTCAAAACGCCTGCCCATTCCAACGGCGAATCGGCCGGTCTCCCTTGGCAGTTGGCATGGCGAAACGGGCAAAACACCAAAAACGACGTGCCTGCCCGTGAGAATCCCACCAGAAACTCACGTGACCAGCCGGCAAAACGGCCGAAGAGACGCCGGCCGGCGCGCCGCTTCGAAGAAGCACCACCAGAGACGGCCGCTGGGCCTGCCTGCGACTGCGAGCCAGAGAGGAGGGACATCCCCAGCAGCCCACACCCTCTGGATACAAAACAATAAAAAAATTGGAGGAAAAAAAAAGGCGGAGTGGGGGGAAAACAAATCAAATCCCATCTCATTTCGTCGTCACGTCAGACCCACTCTCATTTCCGCGTGGGTGCCTGCCTGCGCTGCGGCGTGCGCAAGTCAACCCAGCCTCCCAGCGCCCGCCCTCCCGCCGCCCCGCTCCCCACGCCGGCCGAGGAAACAACCACCGCGGAATCCGCCCCCCGGATCCGGCGACGATGTTCGGCGACTCCGACGGATCCAAGGACGCCAGCGCCGGGGCGCCCGGGTCCGCCCCGCCCGACCAGCCGCCCTTCCCCAACCGCGAGCTCACGCTCAGCAGCTACCTCTGCGACAAGCCGCCGCTCGCCTCGGCGGCCGCCACCGCGCCGGCGGGGCCGTCCTCGCCGCCGAACCCCGCGGCTGCGGCTGCCGAGGAGGCGGCCGCCGCCGCCGCTGCCAAGCTCTGCGTCGAGCGGGACTTCCTCCACCTCTCCGCGCCCAAGCGCGGGGATCCGCCCGGGGACGACTCGTCCGTGGTAGGGGGTAAGAAGCCCCGCCTCGACTCGCTCCAGCTCTCGCTCTCCCTCTCCAACGACGCGCCCGCGCCGCCGCCGTCCTCCTCCCAGCCGCCGTCGCACCTCGCGGCCCTCCTCCCGGCCGATGGCGATCTGCGGAACGGGAGCGCCGCCGCCGCGCCGCCGCCCAGGCGGACCTACAGCGCCAACACGGGGCGCACCCGCAGCATCAACTCCGACGACATGTCCTACTCCTACTCGGTGTTCTCCCACAACCCGAGCTGCTCCCTCACGCACAACTCCACCGACATCTACGCCGCCGGGGAGGGCACCAACGGCTCCGTCCACAGCCGCTTCAACTTCCGCCCCATGGGGGACGGCAGCGTCGCCTTCGCCACCGCGCCGCTCAAGGAGGGCACGTCGTCCTTCTTCCCCACGGAGCTCCCCGCGAGGATGGCAGCGACGGGAGCAGCGCTCAGCGCGGGCGGCAGCTTCGACGGCAGCCGTGGCGGGATGCACTCGTCGCGGCCTGACAGGATCCTCAGGGACATCGTGTCCGACTCCGTGGTTTCCATGGCGCAGGTGCTGCAGGATTTCCCGAGCGAAACGCTAGAGGTGCTGCGGGAGACAGTCAGGAACATGATTGATGCTCCGGAGAGGAGGGATGAATTGACAAACCTCCAGCGGAAGCTGGAGCGTCGGTCGGACCTGACCGCCGAGACACTGGGGCGGGCAAACAAGACGCAGCTGGAGATCCTGGTGGCCATCAAGACCGGCATGGCCGTCTTTGTGACCGGCAAGGGACGTGTATCTAGCAGCGAGCTTGTGGAGATGTTCCTATTGACGCGATGCCGCAACCTGAATTGCAAGAGTGCGCTCCCTGTGGACGACTGTGAGTGCAAGATTTGCTCCACCAAGAAAGGGTTCTGCAGTGCGTGTATGTGCCCTGTGTGCCAGAAGTTTGATTGTGCTGCAAATACTTGCAGCTGGGTTGGGTGTGATGTGTGCTCCCATTGGTGCCATGCTGCATGCGCACTAGAGAGGAACTTGATCAGGCCTGGGCCAACATTGAAGGGGACTATGGGTACAACTGAGATGCAGTTCCAGTGTCTCGGCTGCAGCCATGCTTCTGAGATGTTTGGGTTTGTCAAGGAGGTGTTCAATTGCTGCGCTGAGAACTGGAGTCCCGAGACACAGATGAAAGAGCTGGACTTCGTTAGGAAGATATTTGCAGCTAGTGAGGATTTTGAGGGGAAGGGGCTCCATGCCAAGGCAGAAGAGGTCCTCAGCATGCTTGCAAAGAAACTTATTACCCCTTCTGATGCGACAAGCACCATGATGCAATTCTTTAAATGTAAGATTCTTTTTACTCCCTTATATTCCCGCATGTGATATAGGAACTTATAAGCTTATGTTTTATGAATGCATCGTTGCCTGCTTTAGTATTTCTACTTGCACAATCATGTAGGAACTGTTAGGCATAGCTTCTCGATTAATTGTATTAATTAGTTGGATGCTAGCAGTGATTTCATGAGCATTTGTTGTGGGGAGTACTGATCATTTTCTTATATATTTCTTTCTACACCCTGCTCTGTCAGCCACATTCATGTATCGTTTATCATTTGTCTGTTGTCCAGTTACTTATCCTTCTGTGTGGCATTTTAGCTGATAAAATTCTGATCTTATGGGGGCATGTTTATCTTTGCTGGATGGCAACATTGCTGATGACATGTTGCCGTAAAGTACTGAATTCCTTCATTTATAATAAGCAGTAAACTGGACAGTGTTTTTCATGAGTGTGAAAAGATCATGGCTCGTTGGTCATTGCAATAAGTCGCTGACTCTATTTCTACTAGTGATCCTTTGATTTTTCTTTGCTCAAAAGGCCTTCTAATCAGTTGAGAACATGTGGACAGCTACCAGAAACTCAAAAGGCCCTCTGATGTATACTTCAACATGTCAATGTTTTCTTCTCAGCTTATTGTAGGATCATTCCTGACACACCTGGCACTTCTGATTAAGTGGTTGACTGGGGGTTTCTACTTTTCTATTTGCACCAACTGTGTCAGACATTTTTTGAGAAGCAAGATGTATATATATCTGCTTAAAAAAAACAAGATGTATATATATTCTGTTGAAACTAAAAGCTACCATTCACCTAGCTGTCTCTAGATATGGTCAACCTCTGTAGTCAGTGTTTGCAATGCATCAGAAGTATGATGCCATTCTATGTCAACAATGTAATAGGCTTGTTATGGGGTATATAAATATTAATAAATTATCAAGTGCGGTATCTCGAGCTAACTTTTGATTTCCACAGATGGAGTTACAGACTACTCTGTTACTGGCATCAAGTCGAAAGGATTACTGGCAGCTCAGACGAGTAAATCTACAGATATGCTTCATCTTCAAACCCCAACCATCACCCCACCAAAATCATCCTTCAACTTCAAGCCCAGCACCTCCATTCTTGACACACAGCTTGAAGCACTTAAGGCCAGCCCAAAGTCACTCCCTATCGAGAGCCCTTTCAGCTCTACCTCAAAGGATGATGATGCCTCCAGCCTGGAGACCATCGTGAAGTGCAAGGAAGCTGAGGCGAAACTCTTCCAGAAACTTGCCGACGATGCCAGGAAGGAAGTGGACAGCTACCGCCACATTGTGCGCGCCAAGACCCAGAAGCTGGAGGAGGAGTACGCCACGAAGCTGGCGAAGCTGGGCTTTCAGGAGACTGAGGAGAAGCGTAGAAAGAAGATGGAGGAGCTCAAGATGCTCGAGAACTCGCACTACGACTACCACAAGATGAAGCTGCGGATGCAGACTGAAATCCAGGGCCTGCTCGAGCGGATGGAAGCCACAAAGAAGATGTGGGTATAGGCTCCGCTCTGTTAGCAGTTGTCTGCTGCTTCTTGCTGAATACCTGTGGGTATAGATCCAGTTAACAATTGCGTCCTGATGCCGCTGAATACCTGAGATGCCTTGTTGTTCATTAGGAGAGAGTTTCTCAACTGTTGTATTCCTTCACCATCATGTGTCATAAACTGCCTGCTCTTGTTGTAACATGTAAGTGGATGCCTAACCTTGCGCTGGCAGATATAGCTTGCCAGCATATTGAATCAATGGTTTGCCAGTTTGTGCTACATCATTGCAGATATTTCTTCATGTGCAGATTGGAGTTGTTGGGTCACGGCTTCGACGTGTTGCCCCCTATCCCTGTAGTCGGCATCTCCGTGAGAATGTCATCGCGTCATTTTCCTTTTGATTCGGGCAGTTTAGCTCCAGAAATAGAATTACTGTTTACTGAATCCATTATCATCCGTCCCTTAGTTTAGTCGTTTGGTTTTGACGAATGGAATTGATTGACGTGTATTATATGCCCATCTAATCGCAACAGGGGAGTATAAACACGTACTGTACTACCAAGGAACAGTTTGATAAACTACTCTTCAAAGTTCAGGATAAAGACTTTGAAGCAAAGACAAATGGTCCCGTGATAGACTATTCCACATGCACTGCGGCGCGTACAAAAATCGCAGCGCAAGAAACCTTATCAGTTGCCACTAGTGGAAATGGAATCCTGCGTAGATCTTGGCTGTTCAGTTGGTTCCCCCTTGATCATATCTTCATCCCATCATCCCAGGCGGGGCCAGCCACCGCAGCAAGTTGCCGGTCTCCTCGAACCCTGTGCTCATCGCCGGGTGACCACCGGTGACAGTCGACAGCCAGTACAAGTTGCAACTCGGCAGCTTTGCAGCCTGAACTCCTGTTGCTGCCCGCTGCGGAATCATGGCCGAGCAGAAGGGACGGAGGGGTAAAAAATAGTAACGATTAGCTCGCCGGCGGCGTCGCCGCCGCCGGAAGCCACGGCAAGCTTCGCAGTTCGAACGCGTATGGACATGTTATAGACTTATAGCTGAGCAAAGATCGATGAACATATCACTAGCTCTCGCACATCCAACTGCTGTACAAAAAATTTCTTGCACGCATGAAACGATAGGAGGGACCTGATCGAGCAAGAGAGACCGTGACGATCCCATCAATGTCAAACAGGAACCGATCAATCCCAGAGGAAGAAGAAAAACAGCCTGACGAATTACACCGGGTCTAGTCGACGGATCAGTTCAGAGCCTGAGCGTGAGGTCGGGCTCCTCGCCGGCGAGCACGGCGCCGGCGGCCGAGTTGAGGGCCGCGCCCCCCACCGGCGCTGCAGCGGCAGAGGTTGGTCTGAAGCTGCCTGGCCAGCCGAAGCTGACCTCGTCGTCGCCCACGAAGAACGGCATCGGTCCCAGCAACCCCCGCGCGGGCTTCAGCTCGGCGGTGCGCGCGGCGGCGACGTCGTCGCTGTGCCGCGGCTGCTGCTGGTCCGGGCGCGCCGCCGGCGACGCGTGCGCCTGGATGCCGATGGGGTACAGGCCGGAGCCGTACAGCGGCAGGGACGCCACGTCGGCGTAGTAGCCGTAGGGGGAGGCGGCGTCGAGCCGCAGCGCGCGCCGGGCCAACGTGCGCTCCCGCCGGTGCGCGTTCTGGTGACCGCCCAGCGCCTGCGAGCTGAAGAACTTGCGCTGGCAGTAGTTGCACGTGAACACGCGCGACGGCTCGCGGGCAGCCACGGCCGCCGCCTCGGCCTGTGCGCCGCCGCCTCTGTTGCTGTTGCAGTTGCTGTTGTCGGTGGTGCTGGACTCGGCGGCGGCGGCGGCGGCGGCAGCCGCCACCGTGAGCGAGAGGTCGAGGCTGACCCGGCCGGAGGAGTTGGAGGCCTCGGTGTTGGACGCCGCCTGGCTGCTGATCTCGGACAGCTCGTCGCACTGTTCTTGGCACATCTCCTTGCTGTTCATCTCTGGCTGATCGCAACAATCTTTTCACTCGTCAGTTGGATTCTTGTCTCTCACCTGCACTCAGACACCCATCAGCTCATATCAGCAGGGATGTGTGCGTGCGTGTGTGGCTCTAAATAAGATGCTCTGATCGAATCACGATTCTTCTGTGAACATGGAAGGTTAGGTAAGTGCAGGAACACATGCATGGATCCATGATGAAGACATAAAACATGCGTTATCCTGAAGGGTAGAGAAAGCAACTTTGTCGAGAAGTGTAATGTGTTGATGCATGAATTGCGAAGAGGCCCAGTGTTCTGACTTCTGAGTCCCAGTTGCACTCATGGCCTTGCTTATCAGTGTGCACCGTGCAGATACAATGGCATGTGCTGCTCTCAGTTGTTTTCAGTATGGTGCAAATTGGTGATGATGAGTTCATGACAAACTTCTGCTAAACCAATGACAAAGTGATTATTTAAAGATGGATGCGTCTAATCAGACAGCCTTGTGGATAAAAGGATGGGAGTTTCAAATGATTATTTTGGCTGAAATTGCTTGCAGTTTAAGTGATTCTCTTCTCAAGGTGGCCCTTGTTTATCCATATAGACTAGAGGCTGCCGTTTAGAAACAATCTGTCATGTGTTTGTAGGGAAACCAAATTTCTGTTTGCTGAATTACAAGGTAAATCACCTTTCAGTTTAAAGGAATTACTGTTAAAAAGTAGGCAGTGCAAATTGGATGCAAATAACAATGAAAAGAGCAAACAAGCAGAAGGGGAACCTTAGCCTATTTCCAGATTGCTCAATTTTCTGCTCAGCAATCATGAGAAGAATCTGATTCGTTGTTAGGCCTGGATATGCTAGTTTCAAATTCCGAGTTTGAGGACGAACATATGAAAAGCATGCCATCTTTTCCGGTCTGAGAATCTCTAAAATGGAACCTTATCTTATAGTAAAGGCCAAGAATAGCATATTCAGTAGTTGTCAGAAAAGATGGGAGCTCTGTTGTTCCTATCTAAAACCCAATTCAGTTATAATATGTTGTTGTCTAGATAAATCCACCAGCTCAGAATGCACCACCTAACTCTTGTTAAATTTTGGTGTTCTACAGATAAATTGGCATCCTCGCAGTAAAATTGTAAACGCTGTATATCTAAGCCAGATTCACTGACTGACAGGGAAGACTTCAGTGGTGTGTTCCACATAGAGTAATTTAACTTGCTGTAGTTTGAAATTACCAGTAGAAAATTCGAATAAACCAAAACACAATTTAGATGGAGTGCTGCGAGGCATCTGCATCAGAGATTAAGCGATGCCGCCAAGCATAGCAAGGAGACAGCTGAACAAGATAACACCTAACTCATCAGCAGCATCCGGTACCGCAATACCCAAACTACTATCGCGACAAAAACATGATGTAATTTGAACAGGACTACCATGCAAGCATTTTTTTTGTAGTGTACACACCAGCGATTTCATACCAGAATTCTACTACCGTCTCAGGCTCGAACGAATCAGCGAAGCAAAAATTCTTCCAAAAGCGGAGCCTAACTAGTCCAAGATCAAAAGAATCGAAATTCATCAGAACCCAAATTCTTCTCAGCAAATATCTTGTCAAGAACAACATGGAACTGCAGGAGCAAGAACTCAAGAACTGCAGCCACGCAACAAGCGAATCGCTGGTTCCTCAAGGAAAACGCACTATTGTACGAACGGAGGCATAAAAGTAATTACCTGAACCAGACAACCACCCTGTGACCCACAGGAGCAGAATTCCGCGCACCGCCACTCCGGCGAACGCCGAAAGGCTGAAGACGAAGCTGCCGACGAAGAAACCGGCAAAGCTCAGGCCATGGCTCGTCCTCAGCAACTGCCCCTTGTGCTCACCAAAGGGGAAGACAGACAGAGAGGGGGCCAAGTGAGGAGGAGGAAGAGGAGAAGGGAGGGGGTGAAGTGGTGTGGTGTTTCAGTTAAAGTGGCACCCCCCACTGTGGTGCTTGATTATGGAAAGCAGCAGAGGTTTGGTAAATTACTGGTAGGGGATGGATGGATGCAGGACAGGGATGCCCTCCTGCCCGGCTGCTCATCTCACAAGTGGTGGTGGTACTGCAATGCAATGTGAGCCAAGCCGGAGGATGTCGTATGTGCCTGCACTAAAGGCGCACCAGGATATTATTGGTGTGTGTATAAGGCTACAAGTATGCATACACTTCAGCTTTCCTTTTCCATGTCCCTTTTTTGGTTGTCTTTGTACCATCACCACCACCACCATCCAAGAAAAGGGCACAACAGAAAGTGCCCACCCACAGATGAGTAAACAACAGCTGCTCATTCCTGGGATTGGCACTTGTTTATTCATCATCCCCTGTGACTTGGATTAATCTAAGTGTGCTTCCACCCACCTAAACACTCAGTTCAGATGACCAATCAGTGCAGTATTTTAATGACACAAAGGGATAGGATCGTAGGAGAGAATGGAAAAGAGATGAAATGAAAGGGGTTCAATTTGAAATGTTCAGATCATGGGAAGGGATGTGTGTCAGCGTTTGAGAGTTGGAAGCGGCAGTAGGGGACCAGGGAGAGGGAGGTAGTGGTGGTGCCATCCGCCATGAGATTTCTGTCAGAATTGTGCTCCCACTTTTCTCTTCTTTCCATTGCGCGTCGCAGCTGTTCTCGGTTGCGTAACATGCCTGCGAGCGATTCCACTGCGTACTTGCGTTGGTGGTGGCCAGCAGAGGCCGTCGCATGGCATGGCCATGACTCACACGGCTCATGATTTCTCGTAGTGCCGTGGTTTTTATTTCCGCTGTCAGGAAGCAGTTCGGAGGGGTTGATGAGTGGTGTGGTGTGGTAGCTTTTTGCAGTACGGCTCTGCACAAGATGCCTGCCTGCAAGTTAACTCCGCTGACGATCTGATGGATGGGGGGATGGATCCGATGACCCACGCATTGGTATTGGCATTGCGATGGTTGGGTTGGGAAGGGTTGGGTTGCTGGTGCAGGGCTGCAGCTGCCATCCCCCTTGGATGGTTGGAAGGGGGACAACAGGGCTGGGCAGGCCGGGGAAGAAAAGAAAAGGTAAGGAGTTCGTACGGCGACGGCTTTGAGGCTAATTTTGTAGTACTGTGCGAAAAAGCGAGGTTGCCGACCGGGAATCTGCAGCGGCGAGATCTGGGAGTTACATATTCCTGAATCTGAAGACTGTAGAGACAGAGGGATAGTGTTCTCGAGTCTGTTCCGCAGAAGCAATCAAGCGATCCGTGTTTTGGATCCAGGAAAGAGATTGGAATATACAGTACAGTTGCAAAAACATGCTGGTTTTTTTTTTTGGTGTGTGTGAATTTCTTCTCGAAGCATATTCGTGATCGGACGCAAGCAAATGCTGCGTGTGCAGATGACGAGCGAGCTCCACCGCCTGTTACGATGTGTCCTGTGGTCATTCCGTCAGTCAGTCAGTCACGACATTCAGATGCTCTACCAGCTACAACGAAAGCCGCCCATGTGCTTGACGAAAGCACGAGATTGGTGATGCAAGTGCAAAAAAAAAAAAAAAGTGGGGGAGAGATTGGTTTACCTTTGAACAGCATCATGGCCTTTTGTTCGAAGGCTATGCACGGTGGAAAAGAGTGGTGTTGGACTCGGAGAACAAAACGAGTAAAAAGACCAGGAGAAACAAATAAAGGAGAAGGCGAAAAAGGGACGAGGTAAAGTGATTGAATAGCCGATGTATACGCATCATGGATGCCAGCTGAAAAAAAAAACCGTGTTTTGATCGGCGGAGCATGTGATTGGAACACAAGACCAAACACAGGTGATGTGAACCCTTGAATTTATTGATTTGGGATTCATAAAAGTTTTCAGCTGGCATTTATATTAGCTACTACTAACATATGAACAGCATACTCTGTTCAGCTTCGACAACTTCCCAGCCAAACATTCCGAAAAGCCATTGAACGAGGAAACCAAGAGGGCAAGTGCAAGTGTGATCCGTAAATACTATTCATTAGTGCAGTACTACAGTATACAAATTAGTCCATCTGAATCGATTATATCACAAGAGATAATCTCAACACGCTCCAGTTTATGTCAAGCCCAATGAGCAGCTCTACAACAGCTATACCACACGCCAATCCCAAGGTTTTAAACATCACCCCGGGGATTCCTACAGCGTTACTTCTGTGACATCTAGCACAAAGAGGAAGAAAGCACAGAGCACAGCAGCTGAAGCAACCGAAAAAAAGAGAAGAATCTGTAGCCATCCACCATGTCAAATCCTATGATACAATTTTACTCCTCAGCCAAAAATCTAATACCGTACATGAATATCTAACTGTTGGACTTATCACGTCACCACCAAATTATCTGAAAAGTCGAGAACATTGCAGCAGGAATCAGAATCGGTATTCTGCAAAAGGTAATGGCAGCCGACAAGTAAATTTTCCTTACATCAAGTCAGAAAGAGGGAAGTTTCTGCCTTCAATCTTTGCACCAATTTCCATTTGATTTCTCATCTTCAAGTTCTTTAAGCTTCTCCTGCAAGCAATAGGAACCTATCATGGTCATTTTACATCCTTGTTAATCTGTTCTAAAGTTCCTTGGAAAAATTTGTTTTTTTGGGACGGATGGAGTAATGTACACAGCATACTGCAGAACATATGGAAACTACAGGATAAAAACAAAAGAGAGCTTACATGTAAAGATGTGTTTTCTGAGGTCAAGCTATCACACTTGTCCTGAAGTTGTTTCAGCTCTTCTTTGAGAGAACTATTTTCCTGCTTTAGCAAATCTGCACGGTTGGCTACTTCCTCCCATTCAGCCTGTAGGATGTCACCACAATATATAACATCAAAGGAAAAACCAAATTATATTAAGCTAATGCCACAGTGCCAAATCAATTTTTTCAGCATAACTAAGTATAACCCCAGCACTTTCGAATATTTATATTTTATAGTAGTATAAGACAGATACGGTTGCCATTGGTATGCCATAATTACATCAGGGCTCAGGCTACCCTCAATAGCAAATAGAAAACACTAAACATACTACAAATCCTTAATTTACCACCATCATAGCTTGCAAGAAGCAAAGAACACAACTTTATATGAACTGACCATGAAGGTGGCAGCATCTACCCTTTTTATGCATTTTAGCTAGGAAATAACAAAACAAATATGTTGCTCCTGCTTCAGCTATATGCATGAAAGCATGTGCTCAGAAATAAATATGCAGCTATTGACAACGTGCCTCAAGAAATTTTTCATTAGCCTTGTAAAAGTAGATGGAACTTTACAATCTACCGTTCCTAGGATAAATCTTCTTAAGCATAAATCTGCCGACATATTTGTTCTCATATTTATTCTACTATAAAATGTTAGTTAGGAAACTGATCCTAGCTCAGTTGGTTGAGGGTGTGGATGTGCACCTAGACCACTCAGGTACAGGAACTTGTCAATGCAAATTTGGGTGCCTATTCACTTCTTAATAATTATTAATATATAAAGCCAACTAGTTCCTCCTAGGCTGGTTTAGTTTTTTTTTAATGTTAAAATGATGGTTGTCATTTGCGAAAGAGAACTTATCATTAGAATAACACCATCACCATTCTTGACTCCTAGGAAAATATGCAGGAACAAATGCATGCGGTCATGCACATTTTCTTATTTGGGCATTATTCTTTAGTGCAATCAGTTCAAGTAGGTTCAGCCAGATCAAGATTTTACTGTGGTTAGGTTAGATATAAGTAGAGTTCATGTTGCACAGAATTCTACAGCAACTGCACACATGTCATGATCCGATCAACTTTATATGACTTTATACAGGAGAACAGTAAAAAGCCTAATATGGTCCTGTGTTTTATGTTGGCGAAAAATCCTGAGTTACCTTCTCCCTTAGTATACCTTGCTGTTTTCAACTAGATCTACCTAACAAGACGAGTTAGTAGAAATGCAACTATCCATAAGATATGCTAAAGAAGAATAACATCCACTGAGTCATGTGGAGTGCTACAGACATTACAGACCTGTTTGCGTAATCTTGAGCGGCGAGCTGATTCCCTATTTGATTGCTTCCGTTTTTGTTTCTTCAATTCTCGCTCATCCTATGTAAACAAAGAAAACAACCCTACGAAGTAAGGAAAGTGCAAGGTAGGGTGGTTGAATATAATAAAGACAAGGAGAACAAAATCTGCACTGTGACAGACCTGTATAGCCGGATCACTGAGAACAATATCACGTGAATTTGATGAAGGAGCTGATGTCGGTGCCGCAACAACTTTACCATGCATGGGTACAGAAGCAGGAGCACCCCAGTACTCTACTCCCATGCTCAGAGTAGTTGCTGCGCCACCCATGGGAGGGGGGACAGGCCAAAATGGCATCATAGGGTTAAGCACAACTGGCCCGGAAGATGGTTGTGTGGGTTCAACAGCAGATGTTGTACCTTTCCGAGAATCTGGCGATAAAGAAGTATTTAGACTAATCACTTCCTAACACAATAAGTAACCTAACTAATGTATTTATTGTTTTGTGCTGATAAAACACAAATTGCTTCTGAGTACCTATTTCCCCAGTGAGGCTAAAAGTAATTGGTTTACGAGTTATATAAAGCTTCAAGTCTTACCATTATCCTGCCCACGCTCAGAACTATCCTTTGTCCTTGAACCCTGCAGACACATTATTTGTCGATGAGCTAGCAGGCATTTATATTAACAGCATGAGGACGGTCATATCCAGCAAATACAAAGCAAGAAAAATGTAGAGGGTAGCGTGCATCCTCCTAGTTTGTTGATGAGCTTGCAGGATAACCATGTGTTTTGAAAGTGTGGAAACATAGAAAAGTCTAAGTCACTATAAACTAAAGAAAAGATACAAGAAACAGAAGATTACATTTGCCAATTTTCAAGTCATGCAAGTTGCAAACTTCTAAAAGAATGGGTCCATACTTAACATTAATTAAGATGAAATAAGACTACAAATGGTCAGAAAATCAGTTAACTACTGGGCAATAAAGAAACTTAATATAAGGATATAATTCATTTTAAAAAAAGAACTGCATATTCATTAATCATTATTTGGCATCCTCTTAATGTACACTGACCGAACCAGTGCAAAGCTGTACCAAAGTGCACCTCTCAAGCACTTGGTCTGCAAGCTGCAGGTGCCATCCAGAGGGTTTGAAAACTAGAACGCTCCGAAGTTACCGACACAAACTAGGCCTTTGATAATGAGAAGAATGGAACAATAAACAGACTGTTTTGAAATATGTTGTCGCATTACAAAGTCAAATGTGAAAAGGTTGTCGTGTGGAATGG
Organism: Cenchrus fungigraminus; assembly: GCA_036936925.1. Taxonomy (NCBI): domain Eukaryota; kingdom Viridiplantae; phylum Streptophyta; class Magnoliopsida; order Poales; family Poaceae; genus Cenchrus; species Cenchrus fungigraminus. The sequence goes on along the minus strand of CM072776.1, from coordinate 90,025,720 downwards.
CATACACTTTTTGAATTTGTACTGCTTCCTTCAGAAGAACTCCCACTTCCACTCTCACTGCATATCAGATAGATAGTGGATTCAATAATTTAACTGTTAGTGTAACACCAAAAAAATAAGTAAATAAATTACCTTTGTGAAGAACCTTCATTGGAGGAAGAAGCTGAAGGTTTTGCAGGTGATTTATTATTTTTGGCTACGACTACATCCAGACTACCTAGGCTTCCTTTGGATCTCTTCAGGGGAGTTTTCCGCTTATTTTTGCTTGACTTATCTGTCTCTGTACCCCCAGCACCAGATGTCTAGCAACATGATCCAATCACAAATTTACAATCTTAACTTCTTCGAGGAGACAAATGGCACAAACAGTCGAACAAATGAATTCCTAAGTTATGAATATAAATGACAGAGAACAGTTGAGACAGCAAGATTTAGAAAGGGTGGAATTGTTCCTGCATTCTGCAACATGCAAAAGATCAAATAAAAAGTGACCATTAACTTACTGGAGTTTGAATTGTCCCATTTGGTGGCTGCATAGGATAAGGACTGTATGGGTGTGAACCCTGACACAAAATAAAGACATTCTTATTATTGTTATATGAACCATGCATAAGCATGATAACATCTTGCTCTCAAGTAAAAAGTGGAGGATTACCGGTGGCATGGGTGCCTGCTGATATGGTGTACCTTGTGCATACATTGCTGCATACGGTGGAGTCCCATAAGGAGACATCATCTATCACAAGTTGAGTAATCAAATGTTAGAAAATTGATTTATCTTCAGCTGCAGTGGTTGCAATAGCTGACACTGACAGTATCTTTCAAATAAATGAAAGGCTAGCAAATCCTGTGACCAGAACGGTAAAATATCCGCCAACTTGTCACTTACCATAGCTAGTTAGCTACTAGACTTACCATTGCAGTGAAAAAGAGAGGCTACTAAAATTATTTTTGCAGGAGGGAAGGCGGGAGGAAGTACCTGCGCCCCCCACATGTATGGGTGTCCTTGAGGATTTGGAGCTACAGGTGAATGAAAAAAAGCCGGAGGGGTCACCGGAGCTGTTCCAGCAGTATTATAGTATGCCTGCAGATTTATACTAACAGTTACACAAATCAATCTACTAGATCAATAAAAATGCAATGCGGCGTCATTTCCATACCTGGAACTGAGACCAGTCAGGATATGCTGTGGGGGGGTTAGTAGGTGTACTCTGCTCATTCTGAAACAAGATAAGGTAAGAGGGTGCCACTAGTTACTCTTGTAGTTTCAGATTGATTGTACAAACCTGTATTGCTGATGTTTTTTGAGATTTGGACCTAGTGGCCACATCTCCCTTTCCCATTGTTTATTCCTCTCCTCTAGCCCTATGTTCCTTTTGCCTCTTAAGCCCCTGAAAGAAGGACAGAGCTTTCACTTTAACGCAAGAGGCAGCATCTTTGGGTCGATGGACATAGAAACAAAAACAAATCCATGAGAACTTTTTATCAGTTAATTAGAATCTGGAGCGGGCATTAAAATGTGCCCAACGTCATCTCATTTCTTTAAGCAAGGATTTAGGAATGGTGGAGAACCACAATAATCGGAAAATGCGTGACAGTGAGAATATGAAGGGGTCTAAAGGTGAGCCACCATTACAATGAAAAATTCCAAACTTTACATAACAATAAATGTCACATCAGTGTTGGCGTGACACAAATAACTGACAGGAACAGAAAAGTGTGTCTCTATAACAGAAGCATGCAATCAACTATGAACAATAACAATGATTTAGGAGGCAGCTATACTGAGCAAAAGTGAAATACCTACAGTAACTTTTTTAATGACTGACAACTTACCTAATTCCATCAAATATGACTCGAAACTTATCAGTAGTTACTCTACAGGTCCTAGATGCTACATTCCAAAAGTGTATTCAGGAAACAGAGAGGTGATTTTTTTTTTCAAGCTATAAAACTTCAGGATAGTCAATAACAAAATCATGACGCACGCGCACACACACATATGTTCCAACATTGAAAGAAGCATCTATGTTTACTCCATCAAGATTACCATATCAACCATTGTGTTTACTATTTGCCATCAATGTTTTATGTTGTAGCCTTGCAGGGGTGTGAGTATGCGATGCTTCGGGTAAAAGAAATGAAAACACCAGTTTGTTGTAGAAGCAAATAAACTGATACAAAATGAATCAATCCCTTTTCATGATAATTTTGTCTCAAGTTGCATTTTCCAAAGCTCTTATACCAGATCAACTATAACTTAAAAAAATGTAAGAAACCCATTTTTGGCAGGCAAACATGTCGAAACATGATGAAACAACTGTTGTAGAAGGATGGGCATCTTTTCTTCATTACGGAAACATAAGGTAATTCAGAAGTGGGCGAAATCCATCAAGAGAAACAGAGAACATATCAAGAAAATGTGCGATCACCTGCCCTCAATGCAGAATCCTTTTTTTGCTTTCTGTTTACTTGGGCAAGGAATAAGTGGAGTCTCCAAGCAGTCTTGAATGACACACGGAATTTACTTATTTACTAGCTCTGTGAAACAAAAAAAAAATGCAGAATGTTTTAATGAGTTTTGCTCAAAAATAGAAGGAAATAAACTGAAGGACCGGGATGGGCGACCAGAGGATGTCAATTGGGTCTCTCATAAACATTAATTGTAATATTCTGCTCAAGCAGGGGGGAATAGGATCACAGGAGGTCCATGGAAGATAACCACAAGGATCCAATCAGATAGAAGCATAATGAGCACATCACTTTAGTGTTATGTGATTGTTAGTTTGTCACCACTGCCAAATGTTTCGCATTGACAGGGTGTTTCACAGGTAACCAACACGAAAGCCCAATTTTGAAGTACTTTTTGTGAACTGTTAAATCTAGAGAGGTGGGGTTAAAAATCATATTAAGTCCATCAGCATAATGAACTTCGACAGAATAAAAAATTAGACATTTTGTAATTAGATTAACTGAACTCCGCTTAGTTTTTAAGTTCCCCCCACATGCCTAGGAAACATAGGAACAATTACGAACAACAGTTATTCTAGGTGGTAAATTGTGCCACCATTATCCAGCAATCTACACCTATAATAAGGTGATTATCATTGAACTCTTAATAACACCAGCTGTCAACCCAAGAATCCTAAGGATGCTTTTGCTGCTTACTTAGCTTGCTTTTTTATTAGTGGTTTGCTGGTGGTATGTGTGACCCATCCAGGCCAAGGGGAAGACTTCTGGCAGTCATGCGGCGTACGCGTACATGGTACTTGAAACCCTAGGTCTCTATGACTCTACAGAACCCTATAAAGTTCCAATCAAAGTGGAGTCACAATCATATTAGTGAATTATATCTGCATTTCAATTTGATTATGTAAATTCTAGCCAACAGTGTAAAATTTATCTTCTAAAGGTCGCACCTATATAAAAGTCACACTCACACCTTCGCCCTTCCATGTATAAATGTTGACTTCAGATATTCATGCTGATTCTCTTTGCCCTATGATTACAGGCACTCTATGTTACCATCTATTTGGGAAAAGGACAATTGTGAGTTTATTAAATTTCTCGGACATAACAACCACCTTGGCTCCTTAAGAAATGGATTAGCTGAGGAGATTTCAAAAATACAGGCAGTTCAGCTGTAGTGCTGTCTCAAAATAGCATACTTAAGTGATATAGCACTATACAACATCGGAAGACATTTGCATCTCTCAAATACAAAAAAGAAAGCCCTCAAAAACAAAACAAAAAAAGTCAAAGGAGCAACATAAAAATGAAAAGTCACGAATCCTGATGGCAGTTCTACATTAGAATTCACGAAATGCTCTTGAAATCAAATAGATCTATCTAACACCCTCGGCGGTTCTGATCAGAGCAGGGGGTTCAGTTAACCCCAAACAGTTCCGAATACAAGCTACATCCAGGGGCAAACCCAGTTTAGGACAGAGCAATAATTGCTTGAAAAAAATCGAAGTTTAGAAGATAAATACAAGGTCAGATCCAAATATAAATAGCATACATCGGGGTTTTGGGGTTCGATTTCGCAGCGCAGGAAGGGAAGGGAATGGAATAGGCGGGCCGCGGGCGTACCTGTTGTATGTTCGTCGCCGGCGCCCGACGAAGGCCCAGGTGGTCTCCCGACAGATGACCTGGCCAAGGTGGGGTGGCTGCTCGCCTTGTCGTCGCCGCTAGGAAATAAGGCCGAGAGTGTGGATCAGTGGGGCACCGCGACTAACTAAATGGGGAGGAGGGAGAATTTGATGTGATTTGAGAAGAAGCAAGCTCTTAGAAGACGGAATTCCGTCCAAAGTATAGCTAGGATTGCTTACCAGCAGACGGAGAGACCAATCCACGTGCGGGTGGATCTCCGCTCCACGCCAGCCCGGCAGGGGAGAAGGACGGCGAGTGCCGGAGAGGGGCGGCGTGTTCGGCGGGGAGGATTCGACGAGCAGGGTTGGGGCGGAGGCGGCGCAGGATTTGGGAAATTCGGGGGCGGAGGCGTGGAGCGCTGATGGGAATGGACAGGCGAGAGGAAATGGTGTGAGCACTCCCCACTCCCCCAATCACAATGCAGAATCGGACAGAGAAAGAAGAGAGAGAGTTTTTTTTTTTTTGACACGGGAAGAGAGAGGGGGTTGAGAGGGGCAAAAGGGTGGATTTTCTATATTTTCCTCTTTTCCCCCAATTAGACAGCAAATAGCCCTGAGCAATGCCCAGCTCTGTGAGCTTTTTTTAAGGAAAGCTTTTGCTATAGCCAACTTGGACGTTTGAAATTGTATTTAATTTGTGGCTAGCAACATTAATTCTAGATATTTACGCATCAAATTATTTTAAAATGTACTCACTCTATTTTAGAACAAACTGGTTAGCTCAAAATAAACTACGCTTGACGACTTTGTGATATTTATATTATACTACGATTTAGAAAAGGAACATGGTTATGTCGCAGAATCATGTTTGACAAAAAAAAAATTATCATGTAGCCTAACACAATTATAACTCCATTATAGGTAGAGGTGGATTTAGGCTTAAAGTTATCGTCACACTAGCATAATCATGAATAGTCTAGTTATTTTTCCAGCATAAACTGGTTGAACCTTTTTTCATAATGGGTTTTAAGAACACATAACTTAGAGTATACACATTAAATTACTTACACAACAATCTATTCATATAGTAATAAGCTTAGTTGTAAGAAAAATGTCTTTATAGAGCAGACCAAAGAATATATAACTAGACGATTAACGAATGTTAAATGCACAAAAGGCAACGGTACAAGCACTTGAAGCAAAAATGTATATTCACTTAAAAATCACTAAATAGTTAGAAACTGTTAACATATAGTGTTGTATATGGTCTTGTATTGTATTACTTGTACTCCAAGCCTTATCCGGCCTATATAATGAAGGTCACCCCCTATCCTGGGTGTGTGGTGTTTGCCCAATATTCTACATGGTATAGAGCCTAACCCTAGGCCTGTTTCTTTCTCCCCATCCCCCATACTGTTCACCTGTGAACAGTAACACCCCAACCCTAGTGCGCGCCGCCCCTTCCCTGGCTGCGCGCCCCTCCTCTCTTCCGCTGCCCAACACACCGCCGTCTCCCTGGCTGTGCGTCCCCTCCACCACACCAGCGTCGCCCTTCCCTAGGGTGTCGTTCTCAACAGATTCAATCCGTTGATGTCCTGTGTCACCGCCGACGCCTCCTCCGCCGGTGACAGCGATTCCGACGACTCCGTCGGTTTCTCCTTCCCCTACTTCTTCGACGACATCCTCGACGACATCCCCGACGATCCAATGGCGGCCAACTATGCCACCATCAACGTCTCCTCCCATGTCCCCGTGAAGCTGGAGCTCCGTTCCTCCAACTACACCCAGTGGAAGTCCTTCTTCGAGTCGCTGTGCGGGAAGTTCGGCCTTCTCGCCCACATCGACGGCACCCCGGCGCCTGACCCGGCCACCGACGCATGGCGGCAAGCGGACTCCTGCATTCGCAGCTGGCTGTACGGCTCCGTCGACTCCTCCGTCCTCGACTTCACAATGGAGCCCGACCAGACCGCCCGCCAGCTATGGGCGGCCATTGAGGGCCACTTCACGGCGAACCAGGCGCCCCGCGTCATCTTCCTGAGTCACTCCTTCCACACCATGACTCAGGGCGATCTCTCCGTTGAAGACTATGGGAAGAAGATGAAGAAGGCTGCCGATGCACTCTGTGATGTTGGCATGCCTGTCGACGCCCCCACCCTGCTGCTCAACCTCCTCCGCGGCGTTAACTCCCGTTTCAGCACCGCCGCCGACATCATCGCCGGCACCGTTGGCATGACTTTCTCGACAGCCCTCGATCAGCTCAAACTCAAGGAGCTGCGCTTGGAGAACGAAGCCAAGGTTGAGGCCACCAACGCCCTCGTCGCCCTCTCCACCTCGTCTGGCTCCACTTCGTCTGGCTCCACCTCGTCCGGCTGCACTGGTTCAGCCTGCCGCTCCACGACCTCGCAGAAGCCCCCTCAGCAGTCGCTGCAGCAGCCGCAGCAGGGCAACAGCGGCGGCCAGCAGCGTCGCAGGAAGAATTCAGGAAGGCGCAACGGCGACGGCGGCGGCGGCAACAGCGGTGGCCAGCAGTTCCGTGCCCCCAGCCCTAATGGTCCGTGGATTTGCATCAATCCGCAGGCTCTTCAGGGGGCGCTGGGCAGTGGCAGCGGCGGACAGTGGCGCGGCGGCCAGGGTGTACTCGGCCCTCCTCCGCAGGCTAACACCGCCTTCGGCTCCAGCTCGACTTCTTGGGACGCGGCTGGCTTGACTGCTGCCATACAGCAGCTTGCGATGCAGGGCAATGCTTGGGTGATGGACACGGGCGCCTCTACGCACATGCACTCCTCGGATGGTATACTCCTCTCCCGCCTTCCCGCTGCTCATTCTTCGATTACTGCAGGCAATGGTGCACGTATCCCTGTCACATCTCGAGGTTCCTCTATCCTTAGTACTGACATGTCCCAATTCGTTTTAAACAGTGTCCTTGTCGCACCATCCATCATCCACAACCTTTTATCAGTTCGCCAATTCACCCGCGACAATAGCTGTTCAATCGAATTTGACGCTTTTGGTTTTTCTGTCAAGGAACTCAGGACGGGACGTGTGATTCATTGCTGCAATAGTGCTGGCGATCTCTACACCATCTCCTCAGCAATCCCAGCAGCCACCCAAGCCATGCTCGCCGCCTCCAGCTCCTTGTGGTATCGTCGTCTCGGTCATCCCTGTCCAGCCGCCTTAGCTTCGCTTAGGAAGAACAGTTTGATTTCTTGTAATAAAATAGACGCCTCGCTGTGCCACGCTTGTCAGCTTGGCAAACATGTGCGTCTCCCCTTTAGTACCTCCACTTCTACAACTGTTTCCCCTTTTGGGATTGTTCATTGTGATGTCTGGACCTCTCCGGTTTCTATCATCTCTGGCTGCAAGTATTATTTAGTTTTGCTGGATGATTTTACGCACTTTTGCTGGACGTATCCTTTGAAGAGCAAGTCTGAGGTGCATCAACACATTGTTGATTTTATTGCTCTTGCTCGCACGCAGTTTAGTCATTCCGTTAAGTGCTTTCAGGCTGATAACGACACTGAGTTTGTTAACCACGCCATGCATAGTACCCTTTGAAACGAATCGGGTTTCCGAAGACGGGAACCCGATCCCTGCACCTCTGTGATAGTCTCAGGAGGCTATCACGTGCAAATCCCTGTCTCAGAAACTAAAGCAAAGTACCGTACAACAAGAATAAATACTTGAAGGTCCACATAATATTATAATAATTAAGTATCTAAGTACATCATTTCGGCACATGCCGGGTACAAGTCCAACAGGACTGAATCAAGCAGAGTAAACATCTACGCAGCGGCTCTTATCTAGCGAAGTAGACACCATATCCGCAGGCAACTCGAGTGTAGGGCGAGCCTCAGTCCTCCCATCCGTCGTCCTCAAAGTCGTAGTCCGGCTCCTGGTCTGAAATCCCATCATCTACTCGATAAGCGAGTAGGTCATGTCAGCTTCCCAACAAAGAGCATAAGCGAAAGAGAAATGATTCTAATATGCATGAGTAATCTTATTTATGGCTGTAGAAGGTTAAACAAGCAGCGGTAGTAACATCAAGGTAAGCAGAATAGCCGAGAGGTATCCATCTCCGAAGAGATCCACACCTCCGAGGACAAAGCCTCCGGGGTCAATGCCCCAACAAGGAAAGAAACACCAAATACTGGATCTCAACCAAGATACATCATCCCACACTCATCTGCGACGTGGGGTCACCAACTCCTATCCCCACATCTCAACGGCACGAAGCCGGGCTCACAACACACAGGGGAGAGAAAGCAGCACAAGAAGAGACTAGCCAGAGTAACAGACCCGTGGGCTGTCAATACCAGTGGACACGGACTATAGCTATAGGTTTAACACTCTGCAGAGGTTGTACAACTGGACCCGCCGGATAAGGCAGAATCGGATGCCTCCGATCCACATCCCTACCTAACGACCGGAGACCTAGCAGTGGACGGTACTCTCCTGCCTCTCCGAGCCTGACTCGTCCTGACTGGGGCGCGAAACTTGCCAGCAGGGCCTCAAAGTTGTGAAACCATCCCCGGAGGAGCCGGGGCGACATCTACTCGGGGGGTATAACCCGTCCCCCTCACACGACCACACAGGTCCGCCTACAGGCTGGATGCCATCCACCTACTAGTTCTCAGACCGAACCCCGCCCATAACAAGGCGAGCGGTTTGTACGAAAATAGCCCAAAAATCACGGTTAAACTGTCGATCGGTCCTTAATTGCAGGAGCAAGCACTCACCAACTCCAACCGTCCGACACGCCGCTAGGGCGAGAGGCCAGGTTGCATCTTCCCTAGACAGGCATTCACAAGTAACCAAGTCGGCTCGTTCCCGCGGTAACACGTCAAGGATACACACTCACCCAAAACACACGCAAGAGTTCCGAAGCATCCCAACCTCGGCCCAAACCTGAGATCCATCCATAACTAAGGGTAAAATATATGGATGAAATAGTGCTAGGAACTAGCTAGGGGTTTGTAGCTAGTTCCAAAAGTAGGTATTCCAAGGACAGGATGAACAATTCCAAGGCATGGCTAATCAATTGTCTATGCAAATCAAAATCATGCATCAAAAGTAATTAAGCACTAGCAACTAAAGCAAGCATAGGATCTATATGGTTGGGAGTGACATGACACCTGGCTGGCGTCCGAAGTCCTGGTCTGGGTTGTATTCGGGGTCGTAGGCCTCCTCCTGGTTGTAGCTCGGGTCTGTGCAGCACGAGATACGAGACACTAAGATACCGACAAACAAATATGCAATAAATCCAAAGAAATCCAATTTTAGAAGATCCAAACAGAACCATACTACCTACAATCAGCACCGTCTCATTTTTAGAAAAATATAGAAACTGGTTTCATATTTTTCGGAGTTATAAATAATTAGTTATGATTTTTCAAAGGTTATAGGTTTTATAAAATAATTTCCAAATTCATTTATAAAACAGAAAAGGATTTTTAATTTGAAAATAGGTGATGACGTCAGCATGACGTCATCGTGACGTCAGCGTCACTGGTTATTGGGCCTTGGTGGGCCGAAAGGGTTAGTGGGCCGAAAACAGCCCATTGGACTTAACCCACTGGGCCGAGAGGGCGAAGTCCGATTAAAGCCCTTCAACTAAATTGCAGGGCGCAGAGTGGAAAACGAAAGGGGCCGGGACATGGGCCTTATTGGGCTAAGGCCCATGCGGTACCCCTTTTGTTTAACAGCAGGGAAGTCCAACTTTGCCCCCTGGATTAAACTGGGGCTCAGCGGCGCCCTTGCCATCCGCGCACGCGTCGGTGCGTCCCGGCACGCGCCCGGCGGCGACGGCGGATGGCAATCTGCGACTGCGGTGGCTCGACCAAGCAAACGAGCGCAGCGCAAGGTTCGCTAAGGTCAGGAGGGTACTCTGACGCGACCACGGCCCTGAAGCTTGGACCCAGAGGCGGCACGCGACGCCGACGCGTTCCCGGCGTGGTGCGGTTCAAGGTGGTGGCGACGTGGTGTGAGGCACGATTACGCGGCGCAGCGGCCTTGCACGGGGGAGTGCGTGGCCAGACGCGTGAACGGACGCCGATCATGCGCATGCGCGAACCAGGACACATCAGTGCGGCCCAGGAGTCCAGAACGAGGGTGTCCGGCCATCCAGAGCCGCGGCGCAACGGCGACGCAGACATGGCGGGGCAAAGCGGCGGCGCAAACGCGGTTAGCAACAAAGAGAGGCGCTCTACCGCAACTAAGTGCATAGATGCGCTTGACTTGGTCACGTGTACGCGCGCAGGGCTGACCCTGGTTGCGACACGGCCGGCGGCACGCGACGCCCCGGGCAGAGCATGGCCGCGACGCGACAGCGAACGCGAAGCGGTGGTGATTCTGCACAAGACAGAACGGCTCGAAGGCCGGGTTCGTAGGCATGCTAAGGACGGCGAGGGCCGGCGCGTTGCTGGGGTGCGTCACGGCGGCGAACTCATGGGTGGTGCACGGCACGAAGGCCGGCGGCGCGGCGCAGGGGCGCGCTCCCGAACACCACAGGAAAGACCAAGGGGGAGAGATGAAGCGGATAGCGCGGAACGGTGGCTCACATTGGGGCGGATATGTAGTCGTAGCCGTGACGAGCGTCGGAGAAGAGGCGGTGAAGCCACGGCGGCGTGGCGAGTTGATGCGGTGGCGTCCTCCTCTGCTCCGGTCCTTGCTCGGCGGGGACAGCGTGCACCTCCGTCCGTGCAGCTCCGGCTCCCACGGCTCTGGCGACGGCGTGGCGGCGCGGTGGTGAGGCACGTACTCCCCTCCCTTCTCCCTTCCTCCTTCTCCCTCTACTCTTCCACCCTTCCTCCTCCGGCAACAGAACAGGGGAAAGGGGACGATCCCTAACGAGTCTTGCCCAGCAAGAAGGTGCCCGCCCCGAGGTCTTAAAGGTTGGCGCAAAGCTGCGTAGGGGCAAAGGCGTCTTTGCCGGGCTCTGATTGGACGGCCGCGGTGAGATAGCCGACGTGTTCGTTCCCCAGTGGCTGGGAGTGCCCCTGCGGGCGTGGCGTCAAGGGTAAAGGGGTCTTTCCCCACCTTGGATCCTCCCGCGCCACTTGGTTCCGGTGCGGTGCTTGGCTCGGCGTCCGTGCCGGCCGGGTGGCGCGTCCCCTCGCGCGTGTGTGCGTGCGTGGTGCGGAGGCGCGGACGGAAGGGTGAGCTCGGGTGCGGAGGCTTGACCGGCGAGACGAGGAGGAAGACCAGGCGTGGTCCCACTTGTCATAGACTCGGCTACAGGGTGATGAAAACGGGCCGAGTTGGGCCGGCTTCGAGGGTGTAGCAAAAAGGCCAGGGTGCAGTTCGATCACGGGCTAGGAGATGAAGGGGATCAGATGAACTTTAGGGAAGGTTAGCTGGCCCAAGCTAGTATAGGACTTTGAAATAGTTTTGAAATAAGGGGTAAAACCATAGTTTGAATTTGAATACTTTCAAATTCAAAACACACTCAAATAAAAACCAAATAAAATCCATAAACTCCAAATCACATACTTTACCATAATTTGAAAATATATTTTTATATTTTTGGTTTTATTTATTTAGGAATTTAGGAAGAGAGGCTAGAGAGGGTTTAAATGTGGTGACACATCATCAATAAAAGAAAAGTTCAAATTTTCTCACATTTTCATAACTTAATTTTCTGGGATGTTACATTCTCCCACACCACCGGGAATCTCGTCCTCGAGATTTAAGCTCCATCCTCTCCCTCGAACAAGTGAGGGAACTCTCTCCTGAGGTCGGCTTCTTTCTCCCTGGTTGCCTCTCGCTCCGTGTGGTGACTCCACAGCACTTTGCAGTAAGGAATTGTGGTCCTCCGGGTTTCCTTTGTTGCTCTGACCAAGATCTCCTCGGGGTACTCTGCATACTCTAGGGTGTTCTGCAGGTCGAGTATCTCCACCGGGACTTGCTTTGCTTCCACTTCCTTTTCACTCTTCTTCAACTGTGACACGTGGAACACAGGGTGTACAACGGACATCTCTTCTGGTAGTGCGAGCCTGTAAGCTAGCTTCCCAACTCTCTGAGTGATCTGGTACGGTCCCACGTACCTCGGGGCAAGCTTTCCTTTTACGCAAACCTCTTGGTTCCTCTCATCGGTGACACCTTCAGGTAGACAAAGTCTCCTCTGCTGAACGACAAGTCTCTCCGGCGACGGTCGGCGTAGCTCTTCTGTCTGCTCTGAGCAATCTTTAGGTTCTCCCTGACTTTCTCCACTTTCTCCTCAGCCTCTCTGAGAATGTCCAGTCCAAAGATCATCCTCTCTCCTACCTCTGACCACATCAGGGGTGTCCTGCACTTTCTCCCGTAAAGGGCCTCGAACGGTGACATTTGGAGACTTGCCTGGTAGCTGTTGTTGTACGAAAACTCTGCATAGGACAAGCAGCTCTCCCAGTCGGTGCCGTAGGTGAGGGTACAAGCTCTGAGCATATCCTCCAAAGTTTGGTTGACTCTCTCGGTCTGTCCATCGGTCTGTGGGTGGTAAGCTGTGCTGTAGTTGAGTGTGGTTCCCATCCTTGCATGGAAGCTCTTCCAGAACCTGGCCACGAACTGGGGCCCTCTGTCTGACACTATGCTCCTCGGAGCTCCGTGTAGTCTGAGAATGTGGTCCATGTACAGGTTCGCCAACTGATCTGTTGCATCCGTCGCTTTGACTGGCACAAAGTGTGACACCTTGGTCAAGCGGTCCACGATGACCCACACCGAGTCGTGTCCCTTCCGTGTCCTGGGTAGTCCCACCACAAAGTCCATGGAGATGTCATCCCACTTCCACTGAGGAATATCCAAAGGCTTCAACAGTCCTGCTGGCCTCTGGTGCTCGATCTTCACTCTGCTGCACGTGTCACAACAAGCCACGTAGTAGGTTATATCCTTCTTCATGTCTTTCCACCAGAACCTCTGTTTCAAATCTTGGTACATCTTTGTGCTTCCTGGGTGAATTGAGTACCTTGAATCATGGGCTTCTCTCAGGATTTGCTCTCGAAGCTCCTTGATCTGCGGAACACAGATCCGGTTCTTCAACCACACGGTTCCCTGTTCATCGATCCGGTAATCCTCAGCTTTTCCTTCCAACATCTACTCTCGAAGTGCTCCAATCTCCTTGCATTCTTTCTGAGCTTCCCGAATTCTGCCTTCCAAGTCGTAGGTCACTTGCAGTGTGTTGAGCTGTTCTTGCTCCACAATCTCAACCTAAAGTTGCTCTAGCTCGTCGTGAAGTGCTGGCTGCTCCTGCCTTACCATCAAGTTGTTGCAATAGGACTTTCTGCTCAGTGCATCTGCCACAACGTTTGCCTTGCCAGGGTGGTAATGAATCTCCACGTCGTAGTCCTTGATCAGCTCTAGCCACCTTCTCTGCCTCATGTTCAACTCCGACTGAGTGAAGAAGTACTTCAGATTCTTGTGATCGGTGTACAGCTCACACTTGTTGCTGATCAAGTAGTGCCTCCAAATCTTCAAAGCGTGAACGACTGCTGCTAGCTCCAAGTCGTGAGTGGGGTAGTTCTCCTCGTGCTTCTTAAGCTGCCTCGACGCGTAAGCAACAACCTTGCCCTCTTGCATCAACACACATCCCAATCCTTGCTTCGAGGCGTCACAGTACACCACGAAATCCTTCTTTATGTCTGGCAGAGTAAGAATCGGAGCTGTCGTGAGCCTCTTCTTCAACTCCTGGAAACTCCTCTCACAGGCCTCCGACCACACGAACTTCTTGTCGTTCTTCAACAGTTCTGTCATTGGCTTCGCTATCTTGGAGAAGTTTTCTACGAACCTCCTGTAGTAACCTGCCAACCCGAGAAAGCTCCGAATATCTGTCACTGTGAGTGGTTGCTCCCACTTGGTAACTGCTTCCACTTTCGAAGGGTCGACCGCAACTCCCTCTGCTGACAACACGTGTCCCAAGAAAGCAACTTCCTCCATCCAGAACTCACACTTGCTGAACTTTGCGTACAACTTCTGCTATCTCAGCCTTTCCATCATAATCCGAAGGTGTTCCTCGTGCTCCTCCGCTGTCTCTGAGAAAATCAGAATGTCATCTATGAACACTACCACGAACTTGTCCAGCTCTTCCATGAAGACCTTGTTCATCATGTTCATGAAGTAGGCAGGTGCGTTGGTCAGTCCGAAGGAAACCACTACGAACTCGTACAAGCCGTACCGAGTCGTGAAAGCTATCTTCGGGATATCCTGGTCCCGAATCTTCATCTGGTAGTAGCCTGACCTCAAGTCAATCTTGGAAAAGAACTTTGCCTTTCGCAGCCTGTCTAGCAAGTCGTCAATTCTGGGCAAAGGGTACCGGTTCTTGATCGTCATCGAGTTGAGCGTCCGGTAGTCCACACACATCCTCTTGGTGCCATCCTTCTTGTCCACAAACAGAACTGGCGAACCCCAAGGTGAGGCACTCGGCCGAATAAACCCTTGCTCTTGCAGTTTCTTGAGTTGCTTCTTCAGCTCATCTAGTTCATCCGCGGACATCCTGTACGGGCTCTTTGTCACGGGTCCAGCTCCTGGCATCAGCTCAATCACGAACTCAATATCCCTGTCTGGTGGTAACTCAGTCAACTCCTCTGGAAACACGTCGGGGTACTCCCTCACCACCGGGATTTCCTCCAAATCCTTTCCTTTCATGTTGCACAACATCGGTGTAGACCTCTGGCTCTGTGGCTTGATCAACACTCTGGCTCCACTGGGGTGCTCCAACCACACGTATACTGGGTTGCAGTTCACCAATCCTTTGTGCTGGGCTAACCATTCCATCCCAAGTATCACGTCGATCCCGGTCGACTCCAGAACGGTCAGGTTTGCCACGAATAACTGCTTCTCGAACACCATGTTCACTCCTCTACACTCCAGCGTACTCCGCTTCTCACCTAGCGGAGAGCTGGTTACTATAGGCCGTGGTCTGGGCTTAGTTGGTAATGACCTTTCTTTTACAAACTTGGTAGAGATGTACGAAAACTGAGCACCGGTGTCAAACAGAACGGAAGCCATAACTGAATCGACTAAAAACTCACCGAGAGCCACGTCTGGCGCTGCAGCTGCCTCCTCTGCGGTCAGGTGGTTCAGTCTGCCTCGAGTCGGTGGGGGTGCGCTCTTCTGCTGGTTCTGCTGAGGCTGTCCTCCTGGAACTGGTGCCTTCGCCGGTGTCTGGTACTGGGTGTTCCTGCTCTGACCTCCCTGTTGAAACTTCTGCGGGCACACGTTGGACTTGTGGCCTAGCTGATGGCAGTGGTAGCAAGTAACCTGTGAGCTGTCGTAAGCTGGCGGCTGCTGCGACCTGGGCTTCCACTGACTCGAACCTCCACTACCTCTGGGGTGTCCTCTGCCCTGCTGAGTGAACTGAGTCTGCGGCTGCTGAGGGTAAGGACGCTGTCTCTGCTATGAGTACTGTGGCGGAGCGGACCTCTGTCGCTGGTGTGACCCAGGGTACCCTGCACGGTCTGCACGCTGCCTCTTCTCTCCACGGACCTCCACGTAGTCTAGTCTCGACTTCTCCACAACCAAGGCCTTGACCACCAGGGCGTGAAGAGTGTCACAGTCGTGAGCTGCCAAGTGGTGTGCCATCCCTCTGTGGAGTCCCTTGCGGTACCAGTACATCTTCTTCTTTTCGGTGTTGGAGTCGTCTGGGGCGTACCGTATCAGCTCCTGGAACCGGTTCGTGTACTCCTGTACGGTCATCGATCCCATCTTCAAGTGCCTGAACTCGTCTGCCTTCCTGTCCATCACAGCCTCTGGAATGTGGAACGCTCTGAAAGCCTCCACAAACTCCTCCCACGTGATGCGGGTAGGGTCCGCGTGTGAGTCACAGTAGCTGTCCCACCAAGCTCCTGCCGTGCCGACCAGCTGGTGTGCGGCGACGTACACGCACTCCTCCTCAGAAAGTTCGGTGAGCTCCAACTTCTTCTCGATCTCCCTCAACCAGTTGTCTGCCACGAGTGGGTCTGGAGAGTTGTCAAAGGTAGGTGGACGCAGCTTGGTGAAACCCTCCACTCTCTTCTGCAAGCTCTCTGGCTGGTTCCTGACGTTTCTCCGGTTGTTGTTGTTCTGAACCACAGCATCGGCGATCGTCTGCATCAGCTGGGTCTGAAGCGCCATCACTGCTGCTAGGTTGGGCGGTGGTGCCGGCTGCTCGGGCTCCTGCTCTGGCTCAGGCTCAGCCTCCCCCTCGAGCTCCTCCTCGGGGTCAGCTGGTGCTCGGCCTCCTCCTCGGCCTCCTCGACCTCCTCGCCCGCCGCGGCGTCCACCACGGCGTCCGCCACGTGGGGCACGGCCTCCACGGCGGCCACGACCTCGACCTCCAGCGGGGAGAGGGACGTCCTCCTGCTCGGCGTCCTCCCTGGCTGCCTCCTCAAAACGGCGTAGGAGCCGTCCCGACCTCCTTGCCACCGACATCTGTTTTAAGAGTTCGAGATCGTGAGAAACGAGTTGTCGGAAATTAACTTTAAGGTACTTAAGCATATAAGGAGTATCTAGCTAACAACAAACAATTTCACACAAACATATAAGAAGCATGAAAACCGGCAAAAGATCGATAACTCCAATCACTCATGCAAGATCACCATACAAAAGGTGTGTATCTCGAGGCCTACTCCACAACCTTCGAGATTACACAGAGGCATGAGAACTACATCGCGATACATAAGGGGTGGTCAACTAAACATGAACATCATGAAGAACTCTATCCTATCTGACTACAGGATCATCCCCTCAAGGTGCCTGCTCCTGAACTGTAGCTGGTGAGAGCGGTGGTGACACGGTCTTCAGACTGAGTGGAACCGCGTAGAATGGTGGGTTGTTCACTCCTGGGTAGTCTGGTATCTCAATCTCTGGTAGGTTGAAGTAGGCTGCCAAGCTCCTCAACGCTCTGCTCATCTTAGGGGTGTCTGAACTGCCTCGCGGGTAAGGTGGCAATGACGGAAGCTGAGTAGGGGGTAGCTCGAACGTCTCTGTCCTCACCCTGGGCTTCTTCTGTGGTGGTAGCGACTCTGCCAACTCCCTGTACTCTGTCACTCGTCTCAGGTCGGAGTCGCTCCAAGCGGAGTTGGTCCGGCTGGCTGTGTCCTGTGCCTCGTACACTCTGCCTCCCAAGTATCAGAGGTGGTTGTAGTTCTGAGTCAGCCTCTCCTCGTGTCCCCACAACCGTAGCTGGTAGTCGGTGCAAGCTGCACCAAGAGACTCTACCAAGTACTCCTTCTCACGCAGCTTCAACCGCTCCTCTCTGGTCGCTGCCTCTGACTCCCGCAAGGCGATCTGTGTCTCCTCTAGTCTGGCTCTCAGCGTGGCGATCTCAAGTGCATCCCTCTCTGTGCTAGCTCTGGCAGCTGCGAGTCCCCACTCTGTGATCTGGATGTTCCTCCTGTGCGCCTCGTCGAGAAAGAACACCAAGTGACTGTTCTCTCTCTCCAGCTGGGCATTCCGTCCCAAGGTGTCGTCCCACTTCTGTCGCAGAAACATGATCTCTGAATCTGCCCAGTAGAGTGCCTGGTCCTGAGCTTGAATGAACTTGCTGGCCAACTGGTTCTTCTCATCCTTGCCCTTTGTGTTCTCCTCGGTGTAAGCTGCCTCCTCTGTGTGCCACCTGCTGTGGTCGTACAGTGCTGTCGGAAGAACCTCGAAGGGTGTATCCTTCAACCTCTGCTCCAACTGTCGGCATACTTTCTTCAGCGTGAGTCTGGCACAACACTGGTGAGCCTCCAGGGTAGAGTTGTCGAAACACGTGACTCTGACCTCCTCGAACTCTGGCACGCGTGGGTCAGCCGGTATCTTCAAGGTCAGCTCCGTCGGCGACTGGTCCACGACGGCCGTGGTGCGTCCCTCGTAGAACACCTCACTTGTCTCCACTCCAGCGGTCTCCAAACAGTTCTTGAGGATCTTGCAGAACCCTCTGGCCCACTGGCCGTCGGTCTTGAGGGGGATCCATGTCAGCTGGTCCATCTGCACGTTGTTAGGGATGTTAGTAAGAGTTAGTATTGTTAATCAAGGTAGTATATAGAAAAGTGCAAGGTATTCATATAAAGTTTCATGGATTGCATATAAAGCACAAGATGTTTGGGCTTTTCTATACTATCGTCCGTTCCTAGGCTCGTCCTACAGTCAAACCTGGCTCTGATACCAGCTGAAACGAACCGGGTTTCTGAAGACGGGAACCCGATCCCTGCACCTCTGTGATAGTCACAGGAGGCTATCACGTGCAAATCCCTGTCTCAGAAAGTAAAGCAAAGTACCGTACAACAAGAATAAATACTTGAAGGTCCACATAATATTATAATAATTAAGCATCTGAGTACATCATTTCGGCACATGCCGGGTACAAGTCCAACAGGACTGAATCAAGCAGAGTAAACATCTACGCAGCGGCTCTCATGTAGCGAAGTAGACACCATATCCGCAGGCAACTCGAGTGTAGGGCGAGCCTCAGTCCTCCCATCCGTCATCCTCAAAGTCGTAGTCTGGCTCCTGGTCTGAAATCCCGTCATCTACTCGATAAGCGAGTAGGTCATGTCAGCTTCCCAACAAAGAGCATAAGCGAAAGAGAAATGATTCTAATATGCATGAGTAATCCTATTTATGGCTGTAGAAGGTTAAGCAAGCAGCGGTAGCAACATCAAGGTAAGCAGAATAGCCGAGAGGTATCCATCTCCGAAGAGATCCACACCTCCGAGAACAAAGCCTCCGGGGTCAACGCCCCAACAAGGAAAGAAACACCAAATACTGGATCTCAACCAAGATACAGCATCCCACACTCATCTGCGACGTGGGGTCACCAACTCCTATCCCCACGTCTCAACAGCACGAAGCCGGGCTCACAACACACAGGGGAGAGAAAGCAGCACAAGAAGAGACTAGCCAGAGTAACAGACCCGTGGGCTGTCCATACCAGTGGACACGGACTATAGCTATAGGTTTAACACTCTGCAGAGGTTGTACAACTGGACTCGCCGGATAGGGCAGAATCGGATGCCTCCGATCCACATCCCTACCTAACGACGGGAGACCTAGCAGTGGACGGCACTCTCCTGCCTCTCCGAGCCTGACTCGTCCTGACTGGGGCGCGAAACTTGCCAGCAGGGCAAACCATCCCCGGAGCAGCCGGGGCGACGTCTACTCGGGGGGTATAACCCGTCCCCCTCACACGACCACACCGGTCCGCCTACAGGCTGGATGCCATCCACCTACTAGTTCTCGGACCGAACCCCGCCCATAACAAGGCGAGCGGTTTGTACGAAAATAGCCCAAAGATCACGGTTAAACTGTCGATCGGTCCTTAATTGCAGGAGCAAGCACTCACCAACTCCAACCGTCCGACACGCCGCTAGGGCGAGAGGCCAGGTCGCATCTCCCCTAGACAGGCATTCACAAGTAACCAAGTCGGCTCGCTCCCGCGGTAACACGTCAAGGATACACACTCACCCAAAACACACGCAAGAGTTCCGAAGCATCCCAACCTCGGCCCAAACCTGAGATCCATCCATAACTAAGGGTAAAATATATGGATGAAATAGTACCGAGAACTAGCTAGGGGTTTGTAGCTAGTTCCAAAAGTAGATATTCCAAGGACAGGATGAACAATTCCAAGGCATGGCTAATCAATTGTCTATGCAAATCAAAATCATGCATCAAAAGTAATTAAGCACTAGCAACTAAAGCAAGCATAGGATCTATATGGTTGGGAGTGACATGACACCTGGCTGGCGTCCGAAGTCCTAGTCTGGGTTGTAGTCGGGGTCGTAGGCCTCCTCCTGGTTGTAGCTCGGGTCTGTGCAGCACGAGATACGAGACACTAAGATACCGACAAACAACTATGCAATAAATCCAAAGAAATCCAATTTTAGAAGATCCAAACAGAACCATACTACCTACAATCAGCACCGTCTCATTTTTAGAAAAATATAGAAATTGGTTTCATATTTTTCGGAGTTATAAATAATTAGTTATGATTTTTCAAAGGTTATAGGTTTTATAAAATAATTTCCAAATTCATTTATAAAACAGAAAAGGATTTTTAATTTGAAAATAGGTGATGATGTCAGCATGACGTCAGCGTCACTGGTTATTGGGCCTTGGTGGGCCGAAAGGGTTAGTGGGCCGAAAACAGCCCATTGGACTTAACCCACTGGGCCGAGAGGGCGAAGTCCGATTAAAGCCCTTCAACTAAATTGCAGGGCGCAGAGTGGAAAAAGAAAGGGGCCGGGACATGGGCCTTATTGGGCTAAGGCCCATGCAGTACCCCTTTTGTTTAACAGCAGGGAAGTCCAACTTTGCCCCCTGGATTAAACTGGGGCTCAGCGGCGCCCTTGCCATCCGCACACGCGTCGGTGCGTCCCGGCACGCGCCTGGCGGCGACGGCGGATGGCAATCTGCGGCTGCGGTGGCTCGACCAAGCAAACGAGCGTAGCGCAAGGTTTGCTAAGGTAAGGAGGGTACTCTGACACGACCACGGCCCTGAAGCTTGGACCCAGAGGCGGCACGCGACGCGACGCCGACGCGTTCCCGGCGTGGTGCGGTTCAAGGTGGTGGAGACGTGGTGTGAGGCACGATTACGCGGCGCAGCGGCCTTGCACGGGGGAGTGCATGGCCAGACGCGTGAACGGACGCCGGTCATACGCATGCGCGAACCAGGACACATCAGTGCGGCCCAGGAGTCCAGAACGAGGGTGTCCGGCCATCCAGAGCCGCGGTGCAACGGCGACGCAGACATGGCGGGGCAAAGCGGCGGCGCAAACGCGGTTAGCAACAAAGAGAGGCGCTCTACCGCAACTAAGTGCATAGATGCGCTTGACTTGGTCACGTGTACGCGCGGAGGGCTGACCCTGGTTGCGACACGGCCGGCGGCACGCGACGCCCCGGGCAGAGCATGGCCGCGGCGCGACGGCGAACGCGAAGCGGTGGTGATCCTGCACAAGACAGAACGGATCGAAGGCCGGGTTCGTAGGCATGCTAAGGACGGCGAGGGCCGGCGCGTTGCTGGGGTGCGTCACGGCGGCGAACTCATGGGTGGTGCACGGCACGAAGGCCGGCGGCGCGGCGCAGGGGCGCACTCCCGAACACCACAGGAAAGACCAAGGGGGAGAGATGAAGCGGATAGCGCGGAACGGTGGCTCACATTGGGGCGGAGATGTAGTCGTAGCCGTGACGAGCGTCGGAGAAGAGGCGGTGAAGTCACGGCGGCGCGGCGAGTTGATGCGGTGGCGTCCTCCTCTGCTCCGGTCCTTGCTCGGCGGGGACAGCGTGCACCTCCGTCCGTGCAGCTCCGGCTCCCACGGCTCTGGCGACGGCGTGGCGGCGCGGTGGTGAAGCACGCGCTCCCCTCCCTTCTCCCTTCCTCCTTCTCCCTCTACTCCTCCACCCTTCCTCCTCCGGCAATAGAACAGGGGAAAGGGACGATCCCTAACGAGTCTTGCCCAGCAAGAAGGTGCCCGCCCCGGGGTCTTAAAGGTTGGCACAAAGCTGCGCAGGGGCAAAGGCGTCTTTGCCGGGCTCTGATTGGACGGCCGCGGTGAGATAGCCGACGTGTTCGTTCCCCAGTGGCTGGGAGTGCCCCTGCGGGCGTGGCGTCAAGGGTAAAGGGGTCTTTCCCCACCTTGGATCCTCCCGCGCCACTTGGTTCTGGTGCGGTGCTTGGCTCGGCGTCCGTGCCGGCCGGGTGGCGCGTCCCCTCGCGTGTGTGTGCGTGCGTGGTGCGGAGGCGCGGACGGAAGGGTGAGCTCGGGTGCGGAGGCTTGACCGGCGAGACGAGGAGGAAGACCAGGCGTGGTCCCACTTGTCATAGACTCGGCTACAGGGTGATGAAAACAGGCCGAGTTGGGCCGGCTTCGAGGGTGTAGCAAAAAGGCCAGGGTGCAGTTCGATCACGGGCTAGGAGATGAAGGGGATCAGATGAACTTTAGGGAAGGTTAGCTGGCCCAAGCTAGTATAGTACTTTGAAATAGTTTTGAAATAAGGGGTAAAACCATAGTTTGAATTTGAATACTTTCAAATTCAAAACACACTCAAATAAAAACCAAATAAAATCCATAAACTCCAAATCACATACTTTACCATAATTTGAAAATATATTTTTATACTTTTGGTTTTATTTATTTAGGAATTTAGGAAGAGAGGCTAGAGAGGGTTTGAATGTGGTGAGGCATCATCAATAAAAGAAAAGTTCAAATTTTCTCACATTTTCATAACTTAATTTTCTGGGATGTTACACCCTTGCTGCGCACGGTATTGTTTTCCACCTCTCCTGCCCATACACCTCCCCACAAAACTGTAAGGCTGAACGTTTTCTTCGTACGCTCAACAATTCTGTGCGCACCTTACTCATCCAAGCATCAATGCCGCCTAAATATTGGGCTGAGGCCCTCTCCGCAGTTACGTATCTGCTTAACCGCCGCCCGTCTTCATCCATTAACCACGAGCTTCCCTACTGCCATCTTTTCAGTTCACTGCCTGCTTATGAGCATCTTCGTGTCTTCGGCTGCTTGTGTTATCCTAACCTGCAGGCCACCTCCCGCATAAGCTTGCACCTCGTTCGGCAGCCTGTGTGTTCTTAGGGTATCCCTCCTCGCACAAGGGGTACCGCTGTCTCGACATCATCACTAAACAGATTATCATATCACGACACGTCGTCTTTGATGAGTCTGTTTTTCCGTTTGCCAGCGCTTCCCCTCTTCCTTCCACCAGCTCCTTTGATTTCCTCCTCGGTGACGATTTGGATATTGTTGCACCTTGTTCTACTAATCATGCAGCTGGTGGTCCCTTCACGGCTGCTCCGTCCTCCATGGACGTCGAGCGACCGTGCTCTGCTTCTGATGGGTGTGATTTCGTACCTCCATCGGAACCTTCGGCGTCTTCCAGTGCGGGCGGGAGCGCTCCTGCACCTCCCTCACCGACGCACACTGC
Organism: Cenchrus fungigraminus; assembly: GCA_036936925.1. Classification (NCBI taxonomy): domain Eukaryota; kingdom Viridiplantae; phylum Streptophyta; class Magnoliopsida; order Poales; family Poaceae; genus Cenchrus; species Cenchrus fungigraminus. The sequence goes on along the minus strand of CM072776.1, from coordinate 90,002,756 downwards.
GGCGTCCCCTGCGCCGCCTGCGCCAATACCGGCGCAACCTGCGGCGTCCTCGGCGTCACCTGTGCCAGCGCCGGCGCCACCTGCGGCGCCCCCAGCATCACCTGCGCCAGCACCGGTGCCATCTGCGGCGCCCTCTGCGTCACCTGCACCAGCGCCGGAGCCACCTGCGCCCGTGCCAGCGTCCCCTGCGATACTCACGCCGGCCCCTGTGCCCGCAACGGCTTCATCAGCACCCTGTGTCGCCTGCGCCGGCGCACTCCCCGCCGGCGCCCTCACCGTCGCCAGCACCTGCGCCCGCGCCAGCACCGGATGTTCCTGGACGCTTCGGGCGAGCTGTCTACGGTCGCCGTCCTGCGCATGTGCATGGCCCCCAGCCGAATCGCCATCATGGTGGCCCTCGTCCACCATTGCGGTCTCCCTCACCGCCTCGACGTCCCATGACCAGCAATGCTCCGCCTCCTGCTGCTTTACGACGATTGACACGTCTTCAGACCGGTACTAATCCGCCAGTTAAATACAAGGGCCTTTCTGCTACTCCTTCGGTTGCATCTCCTGTCCCGAGTAATTATCGCAGTGCGCTTGCTGACCCAAATTGGCGAGCTGCTATGGCTGATGAGTTCCAGGCATTGGTGGATAATGGTACCTGGCGTCTTGTGCCTCGTCCACCGGGTCTCAGTGTTGTGACTGGTAGGTGGCTTTGGAAAGTGAAGTACAAAGCTGATGGTACTCTTTCCAGGCATAAAGCCCGCTGGGTGGCTCGGGGGTATAATCGGAAGCCTGGTGTTGATTATGATGAGACTTTCAGTCCCCTGGTTAAACAGGGTACGATTCGGACTGTACTGAGTATTACAGCTTCTCGACAATGGCATATTCATCAGTTGGACGTGAAGAATGCATTTCTTCATGGTTATCTTGAGGAGACAATCTATTGTGAGCAGCCTCCTGGTTTTGTTGATCCTGTCCACCCTGATTATGTGTGTCTCCTTCAGAAGTCTCTGTATGGATTGAAGCAGGCTCCTCGTGCTTGGAATAAGCGGTTTGCGACATATCTTCGCTCATTGGGTTTTGTTCCGTCTGCTATGGATACTTCTCTATTCATCTACCGGAATGGCGACGACATTGCCTACATTCTTCTCTACGTGGATGATATTGTCTTGACTGCTTCTTCGGATGCTCTGCTTCAGCATATTATTGAGTCTCTGAACCGTGAGTTCGCTATGACAGATTTGGGGGATCTTCATGACTTCTTGCACATGTCTGTGACTCGTTCCTCTGATGGGCTGTTTCTTTGTCAGCGCCAGTATGCTTTGGAGATTCTTCGTCGTGCCGGTATGAGTGAGTGTCACTCTACGACGACGCCTGTTGATACTAAGGCAAAATTGTCGGCTTCTTATGGTGGGCCTGTGGCTGATGTGTCTGTCTACAAGAGTCTGGCTGGCGCTCTGCAGTATCTTACTCTGACTCGTCCGGATCTTGCTTATGCTATTCAGCAAGTATATCTCTTCATGCATGATCCGTGGGAATCTCATCTGGCTTTTCTAAAGCGCATCCTGCGCTATGTGAAGGGCACTTTGTCCTATGGTCTACGAATTGGCACTGGTCCGGTTGATCTCTTACAGCATATTCTGATGCTGATTTGGCTGGCTGTCCAGACTCCTGACGTTCTACCTCTTGTTATTGTGTCTTCCTCGGCGATACTCTGGTCTCTTGGTCGTCGAAGCGCCAGACTACAGTCTCCCGTTCCAGTGCAGAGGCAGAATATCGTGCTGTTGCTCATGCTGTTGCTGAGTGTTGTTGGCTGCGCCAACTTCTTCAAGAACTTCACGTTCCTCTCTCCAAGGCAACGCTCGTCTTTTGTGACAACGTCAGTGCAGTCTATATGGCTGCCAATCCAGTTCATCATCGACGAACGAAGCACATTGAGTTTGACATCCACTTCGTCCGCGAGAAGGTGGCTTTGGGTCAAGTTCGTGTCCTTCACGTTCCTTCATCGCGATAGTTTGCTGACATTATGACTAAGGGTCTTCCTGTACAGTTATTTACTGATTTTAGGTCCAGTCTAGGTGTTTGTCAAGATCCACCTGCGACTGCGGGCGGGTGTTAGACATATAGTGTTGTATATGATCTTGTATTGTATTACTTGTACTCCAAGCCGTATCCGGCCTATATAATGAAGGTCACCCCTATCCTGGGTGTGTGGTGTTTGCCCAATATTCTACAGAAACCAAGTTTAGTATATTTTAGATGAAATACGATTTCTAGTTATTCAAAAAATTATAGACTAAATTTATTGATAAGAATATTTGATATTTACAGGGAATATCCAAAAGATGCTCTAAACTCCTTGAGTGTTAGTTTTGGTTTAGAAAGGTCAATAGACACTAAATGCTTAGATATATAAGTCTCTTCTTTTAAATATAATCAAAAGCTTTTTAATCATGTTCATTTAAAAAATACTTATACAAAGAGAAGATATAAGATTTGTACTACACATACAAGATATACCCATCTATCTTATTATTTGGTTAGACAATAATAAATCATTGTGGTCCTTTCTCGTCATGTACTTGCGATAAGCAAAACTCCTTTATTTTTCCGAGGGCACAATATGCAAAATTCTTATTTAAACTTGTTATTAAAGGTTCTCTAACTTAGATGGTTAGAGAAAACTGGTTAAAAAAAAAATTCTCGTTACTGAAGTCTGAGTTCGAAAGTTTTCTAAACCAACTGAGATTAAGCTCTCTTGAGCAGTCTTAATTCCACATGTTTAGTTTCTTATTTAGAACTTTCTTTTGTTTCAGCAAACCAAGCAGCCAAGGCCGAGGGACTGGGCTGCCCGAAGCCCTCAAACCCCAACCAGTTCCAGCAATCCAGCATCCAGAAGGAGACCCGCCCGCGCCGCCGCCCGCCGCCGCCACGCCCAAAACCTCTCCGCCGAGGCGCCGGCTCCCGCGATTTTCCCACCAATCCATCCTCACCTCCCTCTCCAGCCCTTGGCCGCCGCCGTCGCTGCCCACCCGACCACCTCCCGCAGCAACCGTGCCACCGATTCCCTCCCGCGCGGCCCGCGCGGGCGGGCGCCGCTCGCCCCGCCCCGCCCCTGCCCTCCATGAACCTCTCGGAGGACTGGCGCTTCCTCTTCCCGGCCTCTGCCGTGTTCGCGGCGCCGTCCTATGCCCCGCTGCCTGCCGCCGCCTCCTCCCGCGGGCCACTGCACTTCTCCCCTCTCCCGTCGCGCACCCCGCTGCTCTCCCTCCCCTACCCGATCCTGCCGCCGCGCTCCTCCACCCGCCGCCTGGACCGCCTCCTCCGCTCTTTTGTCGGCGCCACCTCCTTCCTCCCGCGTTCAGACCTCGACTCCCTCTCTGAGACAATCCTCCCCCAGCCGTCTCCGCCCTCCTCGCCGCCGTCCAATCTGATAGCCGTCCTCCGCCGCCCCCGCCTCTCCTCATGCTCTCTTATCCTCTTCTTCCCCTACGGCAAGAATGCGGAGCATGTTGGCTTTGTTACTCTGGATGCCACCACGGTCACCGGTTCCACTCCTGTCTCGCTGGTCGTTCAGAGGGATGGGTTCATGCACCCGGGCCACTGCATCCAGCAGCTTGCTACCACTGTTAATGAGCCGTCCTGGCTGTCAGAGCCAGACGATAACCTTGAGGGGTTCCTGCTTGCCGTGACAATGTACTCACTGAATTGGTTCAGGGTTGAGTCACGGGGTTTGGGTACTTCGGCCCTAGTACCATCTGCTAAGCAGCGGTTCGACTCTGTCATCGTGCATGCTTGCTGGAGCAGGCATTTGCGGGCCGAATGTGTTGTGTTGCTGGAGAGTGGGGAGTTGTGCTGGTTCAATCTGGATACACGGCAAGGTGGAAAGATGAAAATTGATTTTGGCAGCGAGGATGACTGTGGGAACTGGCTAAGCTGTGACTATGGGGCACAACCGTGGATGTTAGTTGTTGCGAGTTCAAAATCCATTCTTTTGATTGACTTGAGATATGGGGATTGTGGTGGATGCAAGGTTTTAGCAAGAGTTGGGATGCCGGGACTGTTTGAAACCAACCCTTTTGCTGGTCCGGATCAGTATCTTGCATTCTGCAGGGCTGGGTTTGATCATTTCCATTTCTCAGTGGTGACAGAGCGTTATTTGATTCTCCTTGATGTGAGACAGCCATTGACACCTGTTTTGGCATGGCAGCATGAGCTTGAGAGCCCTAATAGTGTTGCTATGTTTCGTCTTTCTGAATTGAGGCCGTCAAAGGAACATGAATGGGCATCAAATTCAGGCTTTGCTATTTTGGCTGGTTCGTTGTGGACAGGGGAATTCGGTGTGTTCTGTTATGGACCTAAAGAGCAAGGCTGTCCAGAGAATTCTCACCTGTATGCTTGGGATCTTCCTTCACGGTTTTCTCTGACAAGTCAGCACTGTAACTGCAGCGACGGAATAGTGGAAGAGCTATTCTCAAGGCCTGTTTCAATAGATGGGTATGCTTCCCAACGAAGTAAGAACCCCACCGCTGGCTACTATGTGCTTCCAAACGACCTCTTGGTGTCAGATACATCATTTGTTGGCTTTGCTTTGATCTGTCTGAAAGCATGGGGGAAGTTAGAAGTGCAAAGGTACGGTGCATCAGCATCACATGATGATATTCCATGTGATGAATCACAACATACAGCTAGGGCTAGTAAGTCATCCATATTTCCTGACACTCCTTGTGAAGATTTCCCCATCATATATAGTCAAATGAAGTTGCATTTCCTATCTGAATATCTCCAAGGAAATCTTTGCAATGCATTGGAGAAGCATGATTCTAGTGTCAATAAACAGATGCGCCAAATTATTGTAAGTGAAGCTGTTTCAGAATATGCAGAAGCTAACTCTAGTTCATCTTCTCGATCAGTTTCAGATTTTCTATGCAATGCTAGTATCCCCATGAACATTTTTGAAATTGCATGTCAGAGAATATTGAACAGCCTACAGTCAAATATCCTTCATGTTACCTTCTCGAGATACAAGGACATGCTAGCATGCAGCGCAGAGAAAACCGTAGGTGAACATTTAGATGTTCCTACCTGTTTGGCACACGATAAACTTCGACCTTTCCTGTTGGCAAAACCTTCAAGCATAAGTTGCTATGTAACTAGCAAAGTACAATCTCCAAATGCACTTGTTGGTCCAGTACTGCCCATACATGTTCTACTTGCAATGGAAGAGAGAGACAAGGGTGTAGAAAGCAATTCTGAAGGAGCAACTTCACAAACCGACCCTGTAAGCGATCAAAGTAGAGAAGTTCTTGAAGCCTTGGATCCTGTAATATCCATTGCTGACACGCACAGCTGTGATGGATGGCCTGCTTCACAAGAGTTCAATGACGAGAAGCCTTATTTCAGATATGAGCCCCAGATTGAACGCAGGTTCACCCTAGATGGAAGTGCTGGAAAGGAGAAAGAAGACCAAAAGCTAGGTGATCCGTTGCATACATTTGCAACACCGTATCAGGATAAGGTCTTTACAACATTTGTTTGCGGAAAAGCCAAAGTTCCTGATTCTGGACCTGAACAGGCTGCAACTTCTTTGTTTGATTTTGGCCCAGTGAGGATGGACTTTGATACCCCAAGCGTGGAAATTCAGCCTGACTACGAAAATGTGTACAAATCCTTGAAGAAACAATTTATATCATGGCAAAACAATTTCAAGCCATACCAAGATTTTTGTAGCTCGCATAAGATACAGAGATCAATGCAATAGGCCCTTCCTTTCTTAATGCAGTTTTAGCAGGGCTTGTAGAATTGCACATATTAGTTGACCTTTTGTTTTTGGAGGGAAAGAGCAGACTAAAAATTATATGCTCAGGTGCTTTGCCTGATGTACATATTCATAACCTGCTGTCTGAATAGAAGAAATGCCGTCTTGTTTTATGTTGTGCTGCTGTGTTTGTCTTATGCTTACATAGTATCAGTTTGTCACTGATTTGGAATAGAGTTGCCGTGTCCCTGTGCATATGCCTTTGTTGCCGTTGACTCTGCCGCGACAAATGTTCATTAAGGCCAGCCGACCACCAAACACGAACTAAATGCAAAATACGTCTCCTTGCTTGAAACTTTGCATCGAAAAATAGTTCTCTACATCACACCAAATCGTCATCCGATGGGGATCCGTTCAAAGCACCACCATACCCTGCTTCCATAGTTCCATGCGATCTAAAAGAACAATTAAAAAGAGCAGGGATTTCACTTCAAAATTGCGCTGAGGGCAAGCATCATAAAATGAAGTGCAGATTCTTGTCAACTACAACATGAGCAAATTTGTTCAAGCTGTCCCAGCGAACTCTATAAAGCCCCCCCAACACATTGAATTGGTCACGATGGGTACACCAACTTAGGCCTTGGGGTTCCGGGAACCTTTCTGCTCCACGGGGTCCCTGCTTCCGACCAAGTCCCGATAACGCTGCTCCCACTCGTCCACCTTCCCATTTGCTATATCAGCATGAATCGCCTTCCGGATTCCTTTAACCACCAAGAAGTACTGGAAAAGCGTACGAAAGATGAGTAAATAATTCTGTCTGAAGGCGTGAATGAAAGGGGTATTATGTACTATATAGTCAACCTCCACAGCCAGAATAAGTGGTATGAACATCTTCCAGTGATTGTTTGGGTTTGGACCATCGATTAACTTCTGATCGACATGAACAGGCTCGCTCCCATTTGAGATGACAATAGTAATTTCTTTCATCAGGTTTGGAACCCATGGAGTGCCATCTGGAAGAATCTGCAAAAAAAAGAAAAGTCAAAGAGCATCATCTATTAACTATCAAGATGCAAGCACAAAGAAATGTTAGGTCAAATACAGCATGAAACAGACAAACCTTCTCCCCATGCTCATTAGTCTTGCACCTTCCACTGTTCTCCACCAATGCTATTGGCAACTGGAAATCCTAAAATAAGCAAAATGTATTGCTTCTATTAGAACTAATTTTTGCATGCAAAAAATAAATGATGTCACAAGTGTACAGAGAGATCTGCAATGTACATTAAATCAGAGGGTAGGACAAATGTAACTGACCACAATTTAGCCACAGTTTTTTCAATTAATAATGATATGGCCAACTGACACTACGGATTTTGGGATGAAGCACATGGAGGAGCACTAATAATGATATAGCTAACTGAGAAATTATTGGAGGCTCACCAAATATTGCTTGAAAGGATATATCCAGTTCAAGGATAAAAGCCAAACAGCAAACAATACAACATGCAAATTTTGCTGAGCTGCTGCTAATTGAAATGCAAAGTTCAACTTCGTTTGTGCACATTACAAATAGATATATGCAATGCTGCCAGCTGGAGAATGGATTGACAAATTGCACTACTATCAACCGAATCTAATGCATCCAAGCTGCCAAAACCATGAATAATATTGCAAACTGAAAATCTCTAGACTGTTTATACTGTCCAAAACTATGAGAATCAACCAGGTTCAGTTGTGGAGACTAAATAGCAAGTTACCCTGACACTGGAAATGATGAACATGAATGTAAATGGCATGAACTAATAGATATATCTGCACGTGGCCTTATCTAGCAGCTAGTGTTCTTTCTAGCACTCATATAAGGTAAGTGAAAGCCTAGTGAGTTAGGCATTTCCACTGGAGTAGTCCAACTAAAAAAAATGGCAGAAAAGGACTAGTCTGGGCTGTGGAAACTATACACAATTTGAACCTCCTAGTAGATAGAGCATGATGGAACTGGTCATATGACAAATGAAAACATGCATTACCCCATATTCTCGTTTATTGATTCCTGCGCCTGAACGGATGTATCGCAAAAGTGCCTCAGATCTTCTTGTAAAGAACTCATTATAATCGATTCCATCAGGCGGTGAGAGCTGAGCATGGGTCAACACAACCAATGCCCTTCGCCAAATGTCCTTTCCAAATGAATTGGTGATAGCTCTTATAACCTGTTCATCCAGTGTATCCATTCTGTACGCATCCAAGCGATCCACGTACAGGAGAACATCAACAGTCTTGCCCAGAAGAAACCTGAAATATCATTAAAAACATGTAAGATGTGTGCATTTTAATTTAAAAGGGACTTCAGGAGTTGCTACTTCACTCATTGGCACTTGCTACTCCAAGGTCACATGTCAGTGGGACCAAGCAAACCATGAAGATTGAATGAGATCCATTTAATGAACTACTCTGAATTTTTATGGTTACAAAAAATGGAGATATCATTTTGTTGTTGATGACGTGGAAGGAATGACTTGCTCTGATTCCAAATTTAAGATGCTTGGTGATTTATTTCTGACAAGTTCCTTTTCCAGAAACTTTGGGAAATGTATAAGACAAAGAGAAACTAAGACTATAGTGCTGCATAGGACTACATCATTCAAGGTAACACAGCCACCCTGCGCATAATTAATGTCCCATAACCCAAATATCTGCACATCTATTAAGTTGTTGTTTGCTATATCAGCACAGACAATCCAGTAAACTTCAGTCAAGATTATGGTGTGCTTCACTAGATACAGGGACACTAATTGCAAAACCATAGTGCAGACATGGTTGTAGAGAGTAACAATAAGGATAGGCTCACGAGCGAATATTTCATTACATATTCTTTTCCCCATGCTATCAAAGGATTAAGGATCTGACATGGAGCATTTGATGTCCAAACAATGTTTTAACCAAAGAACTTGCTAATTGAGTTACGTAAAACCATCCAACTGAGAACAATCAGATACTACGAAATAATACTTCATTAAACTAAGTCCAAATTGGCAACCTTTGTCAGAATACAGCGACATATAAAGCCCTAAGTTACATTCTATAAAACCTGTATCTAGTGACTTCACTTACAGCCAAGCAATGTTGTAGTAACACACTGAAATGTGCATACCTCTTTATGATCTCAACAGCCTGCTCATTGATATATCCACCTTCAATGAGCCCAGGAGTGTCAATAATGTTCAAGGTGAACCCCGCCCTTGTGCGGGAGCACATCGTTGGCCTCAGACCCTCGGACTGCAGATCATAGCATCCAACAACACAGCCACATGTCAGCAACTCCAGCAAGAGTCCCAACCAGAAACTAAAACAGGGAGAAGCAAAACCTGGAAAGCGCTGACAGTGGCGACCCTCTCCCCGACGATGGAATTAACTGTGGATGACTTCCCCACTCCACCTTTCCCCATCACCAGAATTGTCAGCGTGCTCACATTCTTCGCATCAGAAACACAAACAGAACATCAGTAACAACACATAACCAACCAGAAAACACGACCATCATTGACAAAAATTACTACATCTGGTCCGATTCACTTGTCGATCAGGACAATGATAGGGTACCAATTTGACAATTAGCCCAATTATAACGACATTGCAGTACTTCTGATGGCATCATATATCATTTTTATGAGACAAACAAAAATAATTCCATGCATATTAAATTATTAGACCTCCCACCGCACACATTCCCGGAAGACATCTATTTAAGACAGGAGGTAGTAACTGATTCACGCATATAAAACGCTGTATAGACGTGTAGCGGAGTTACCTCCTCCTTGAGCTTGCCGAGGAGCTCGTGCAGCTTGGTCTGGGTGGCCGCCGGGAACTGCTGCAGCCCGGTCCACTCGCGCGGTATCGGCGCCGCCATATCCTCTCCGTCCCCTTCCTTTCCCCTGCGACAAGGACACGCGCCCTCGACGAAATCAGAAACACGGAACAGATTCTGCCGGGACGGAGCGAAGGGCGCGCGCGGCGGAGATGCTTACCGGGAGACGCGCGGAGGTCTGGAGGCGGGGCGGTTGAAACCTAGCGGCGGAGGCGAGGGTCGCGGCGAGGGTGACGGAGGACGGCGCCTGGGGGGTTTATGCGAAGGGAAGGATAAGGAGAGGGGTGGGGTGGAGTCCGATGAGATGGTGCCTTTGCCTTGGGGACTTGGGGTCGGCCGGCCGGTTGGAGACGGGAGAGCCCCTTTTCTTTTACTTTTTTTTTCCTTTTCATCTTCTTGTGGGCTATATATGCCGTGCTGTTAACGATACTAGTATTTTCCCTTCCTGTGGGCTGTGTGCCGTGCTGTTTAACGATACCCTTCCTGTGAGCTGCTTGGTTGGTCCCTAGTAAGAACGACTATTTTTCGTGGGCCGATGGGCCGGCGGAGCGCTCTCTCCAATTTTGGGCCTCATCGATCCAACCAAATCCCCCAACTTGTTGAACTTTTTTTTAAAAATATTTTTTTTTCATGATTTTTCAAAAAGTTTTTTTTATCCGCTCTCAGCTGCGTTCTGTAGTCTTCGGCAACGGCAACCATTCGAATCGAACAAATTCTCTACAAGCTGGCTCTGGCCATTGAATTAGCTCGATCGGTTCGGCCGAGCGTCGCGCTTCATCACTGGTCACTTCATCAGCACGCCGCGGCCGCCAATCCGCCAAGCTCGATCGGCGTCGGTGTGACCGCGTGACGCAAGTCGTGGAAGTCGCTGCACAAGCGAGGTGCTGATACGGACAAGCAAGCCGCCGGATACGTACGTGCCCGGGCAGAGAGAGAACCGGAGGTCAAAGATCTGGGTGGTTTTATTCAAAAAAAAAAGATCTGGGTGGGGCCTATGTAAGCTGGTGGTCTAGGTCGAGTTCGGTCGGTGTAGGGTCAACCTGGTCACGTTTTACTGATCGAGGTTTTCAAAGGCGGCGACTGTTCGTGCGTCTAGGCGGATACAATGGACTAGCATTGCTGCGGAATAGTCCAACTTCCCGGGCACGCCCAGAACGAACGTCGAGAGAACACACACATACACATACATTGAGCGAAAACGGGTTTTGTCAGATCTGTGGATGGTGTTGAAAAAGTCACGAGGGGAAATAAAAATAGTACAGTACTTATATCGCAAATTCACTGCTGGTCTAATTACTCTCTCAAATTGATTTCATGCATGGTAAAAGAAAGGGAGAGCTATAAATGGCGTTGGTTGATTTCCTGCACTCACGTTACGCAATGTTGGACGGAGTCGGGTTTGATGCATCGCCCTTGGACATGGCTGTACCTGTACGTGTCTGATTGCTTTGTGCTTTTGCATATGGTACGTGTAGGATGAGATAGAGTGGGTTTAGCAAGACACGAGGAAAAGGGTCTGTCAGAATATCTAGCGGCATCTGGTCATTCCACTGCTCGACTCCATCGTCTAACCATGAGGATCATCTCGATCATCCCTGTCTCTAGCCCGAACCCATATATCCAACCATCTCTACCATCATCTTTTTATTATACCACGTTAGTTGTTGGGCTGCTAATAACTTCACTTAGGTTTCCTCTAGAACTGGTAAATCCTGCCCACATATAAGACGTAAATCTCGCCATCGCCAGGGACAGAGATGGAGAAAAATGGCGGTCAAGTATATGGACGACATCATGAAAGCTGGAAAAACAGGTAAATAGAATTGGTCATGACTCGTGAGATAGTTATTGCACTCGATCGGAGTCATCATGTTCCACTGAAGGTTCGGATCACAGGGCAAATGTGATCTAAAGTTTCACCCAGACAATAACACAATGTGACAACAGGTTGCAGCTAGGGCAGTCTCAATGGTAGTTTCATGAAGAGTTTCATGGTATTAAACTTCATCAATTTTGTTGACGCCACGATGAGAGAGTTTCATGGGAGTTTTTTCAGTCTATGTAATTGAGCTATGAAACTATGCAATGAAAGTGGACTTAGGCACAAATTAGCCATGCACATCCTTCCATGTCAATGTTTAGTGATAACTAATTATCATACATAAACTATAATTTATCCGAATTGGTGTCATGATGTTAATTAGCATACAATTCGAAACTAGGTGCACACAAGGTATTATTGGTGGTATGTTTTTTCATGATAAATACTTAGCCTCACTTAGCTAAAACCAACTTTACAAACATGAGTCATCCCACAATCCAAGCATGGTGCTAAGAAGTTCTAGCTGATGCAATTCGGTTCAGTAGTTTAGAATTTAGATCTGGTTACTCTATAATTTCTTCAGGTAGCATGACATTGCTCCCCTTAAAATATGTTAAAATTAGAAATTTTACACACAAATTATTCATAAAAGGAAAAAAACCTATATTTTCAGTTTGAATCTAAGCTACAGAAATAGCATGGAAGCACGTCCAACAAAATTGCAACTATCCTATCTACTTACATGTTACATCTCTCTATTTTACAGCATCCACTTTTTGTACATCAAGTTCCCCCCGATTTAGGCCGACAGCTTATTGAGCCCTCTGAAATCCCCAGCATCGACGCATTCGCCTACGCCCTTGTACTTGTTGAGCATCTTGAGCAGCTCGGTGGCCTTCTCCTTGGTTGCGTCCCTGCAACCGACCTGCAAGAGGAGGAGCAGCTTCTGGAACGCGCCAACCCGCAGTGCATCGACCAGGCACCGCGTCACCTCATCGTCCTCCTCCCCGTCGCGGGGCGCCCTACCGAGCCGCCACATCGCCGACACGGCGAGCTCGGTGGCCAGGTCGGACACGCGGAACATCTTCTTGACCAGCACGGGCACGGCGAGCGCGTGCGCCCGCGCGCTCTCGCGACCTTCCTCCGACGCGAGCACCGCGTTGAGAACAGCCAGCGCCTTCTCGGACATGCTCTTGTCGGCTTCCACGAGGGCCTCGACGAGCACCGGAACGAGCCCGGCCGTGGCGAGGCGCGCCGTGACGCGCTCGTCGGACCGTGCCAGGTGGTAAGTGGCGACCATGGCGGCCTTGGTGGCCTGCGGGCAGATGGGAGCCTTGATGATCTTCACCAGCGCGTCTACGATCTCGTCCAACTTCGCGCTCAAATCCACGAACGCTCCGTCGCACGAGACGACCTCCTTGATCGCCAGCACTGCGTTCATCCTCCCGGGCAAGCTCCCGCTCTCCGCAATGGCGACCAGAGACCCCAGCGAGCACGGCGAGCCCAGTGTCGCGGCGGCCTCCTCGTCCAGCGGCATCATGCAGACCAATGCCGCCAGTATGTCCTCGAGGACGCGCCCCGCCGGCGCGGCGTCAGCGGCAGCAGCTGAAGCGAGCGACTCGAACGCGGCGGCGAGCGCCCGGCCCGTGCCGATGGACGCGAAGCATCGCCTGTTCCGCTCGCTGTCCCTCGCGAGTGCCTTTATCCTGGCGACCACCTCGGCGCACCGCGGCGCGGCGTCGCGCCGGCGCGCGGCCCCGGCGAGGTCGAAGAGGAGCTCGGATGCCTGGACGGGCGTGACGGGGATCTTGGGCGTGGGGATCCGCTCGACGCCGCGGGAGCGGTTGGCGACGCACCAGTCCTGGATGACCCGGCGGATGGCGTGGTTGGGGACGAGGTCCTCGTGGCGGAGCGGCGCGTGGGTGACGGGGCAGGCGGCGCGGCCCGTGTCCAGCCAGGCCTCGATGCTCTCCCGGTCGTAGGTGATCCCCGTCGGCGCCGTGACGGGGTCCCGCATGAGGTCCAGCGAGATCGGGCACCGGAAGTGCGCCGGGATCGCCAGCTCCACTCCCCCGGCGCCGGCGCCGAGGGACACCGCCTTGGTGACCGCCCTCCGTGCTCTCCGCGCCAGCAGCGCCATCGAGACCAGCAGGATCAGCTTGAAGGTGAGAGACCTGTGAACGATGAGCTCTTGGAGAGGCTGCTGGATTGTTCTCTTGGTGGGTAAGGTGTGAAGCGTTCAATGCGAAGACTGGGTGGGGGAGAGCTGGAGGAGGAAGGCGGGTTCAAATAGGGAGGGAAGGCAACGGACGGGTAAAGGGTTTGAATTGGAACGTTGACGTTGAACGCAAGTTTGAATGTGTGTATAAACCGCGGGGGGAGGGAAGAAACGGTCGGTAATGCCTTAACGCGCGCGCTGGCTTTAGTTAGGTGCCAGCCGTCACGGTCCTTTTTTTTCCTTTTTGGCAGGTCCGGCAGGTCTAGCGTTTTCAGGCCATATTTGGATTGGGATCACGTACCGTGCGAATAAAATTCGAAACAGGATGAAATTCGGTTGATTTTTTATATTTTCGGTGGAATTTTTAATATAGAGTAGGAAGACGGAACACGTGTACGATCTTGTGTGGATGGTGCTCATCCACCGGTCTAGCTTTCCTAGTTCAGACTTCGGACCAGTTCAGAGTCAGTCCAGAATAGCAGCTTCTTCATTCCGTGCGTATGTCACCGGTCTCGATTAGTACCTGATATGATCGTAATTCACGCAAGCATTTCAAATTCATGAACATTGACAAGGTTGATTAATTACAGGAGCAAACCCGTTTAACCAAGCACTACAAGTCAGGACCGTTCCTTGGTGAAAGTTGGAACTTGAACAATTCAAAGTCCCAGTCATTTTTATTCAAGAAACAAAGTCCCAGTCATCAACTGTACCCTGCTGCCGGCACTCTTCTCAGCATTCTAGTGCACGGTACGGCGATTTTCGTTGCGAATCATCAAATAAGTCTGCCGAATGCGAAAGGGTTTGTAGCCTAGTGGTTACAAGAGCTCCGGTAGCACCTCAGGTCCTGGGTTTGACTCCCCGTAGGAGCGATTTTCTCAGGATTTAACGGCGTTTGTGCTTTCAGTGGTAGGCGACGTTCCCGTCGACAGTGAGGCGCCTGTGGTGACTTCGTCAATCTTGAGGATTTGCCGACCCAGTCTTCGAAGATGTTCCTAGGGGTAGGGTTTACGTGCGTGTATTCATAGGGATGAGTGTGCGTGCGTTGTGAGTGTCTGCCGAACTGGATCTGGTACCAGGGCCATTTCAAATTCTAACAGTCTTTCGGTCTGAAAAAACATCATCACGTTTGAACTGCAAAAGCATGTCACAGTCTCAGGGTCTCCCTGATGAATATCATTTTTTTTCGAGAAGGGAGGAACTGCGACCAGAAATTTCTGTAATTCGGTTACGTGTAACCATCTACTGCTTGTAGGCAGTAGTGAGCTCGCTCTCTGGATCGGAAGAGCTGTTCAAAGAGTGCATTAGTGTTCATCACATCACCACATGTCCAGTCACTAACCAAGAATTGCTCAAACCTAGTGAGCTAGTCTAGAAACTCATACAAGTAGTAGTAGTAACAGGTCAAATCACAGGTTCTCCTAAAACTGGCAGAAAGATGCACCAAATTAGAGCTCTCTTTTGATCTTTTTCCTGCCCATGTGGAGTGCCTGAAAGCAACCCAGACAAAAGCCACCACTGAAATCCTTCCAGCACTGCTTCATTCAAAGTTAGCAGCTGTATTAAAATCTTGAAGTAGGCCCTTTTGCTTTTGCTTTGCAGCACTGAACTACTATGTGATTGTCTCTCCTAAACGTGAGCATGTTATCTACGGCTGGAAGTTCACAATTGTACTAAAATTTGGATGTGTTATATAGGGAAAGAAGTTCAAAAGTCCAATGAAATTACTCTGAATTCCTGCATTTTATGAAAGCACTTTGCTAGAATGGTAACAGTTTTTTTAAAAGATTTTTTTAAACGAAAATGATAACCGTTTTGTTTGAAATGATATTTTTGGAAGCATATCTTCATGGCAGCATTCTTTTTTCCCTTCTTCTTCCTATAAGCACGTCAGCTGTCAGATGAAGACTAGCAACACCTCCTCATTCTAGAAGTCATACAAGGGGCACAAACTGGAGATCGAGCAAGCACACACGTACCATGCACCTTGCTCAAAGAACACTGTCTCCACGTTGATATTTCACAATTTCTGGAACTATTTCCTCATGTTCGCGTTCTTTCTCTAGAAGCATGTCAGCTGAAGACCAACTCACAGTGACTGATGATGAATCCTCATTCTAGAAACAGGCACAAACTGGAAGTAACACGATGACACTATATATTAAACTTATTCTAGTTCATGCATCCCCTCATGTTCCCATTGAGACACTATATTCCTGGTCTTAATCAGCTCCGTGGAAATCAAATGCAGGCAAAATTTACCTAACGTTCAAATTCTCCCATCTGGATCGTCCACTAGCTAGTTTGAACGTTTTGGTTTCTTGTGAGTTTTAAAATATCCCTGCTGTAACCCTGTTCTCAAAAAATCCCTGTAACCCTGTTACGTTTTGTTTGAGCTCTGGGAGAGTGTTAGATGGGTCAATCCCCGGTCTCCTATGCAGTAGGGGCGACGGGAAGTAGGTTCAGACCGGACGCCGTTTTCAGTTCTTTTAACTAGGACTGACGCGGCGTCGTTTAGTTGCTGTCATGTTTCGGTACACACACGCGCTCGCTCCTCTGGCCGCATAAATTATTCTGTACCTGCACACATTCTGCGACCCCAAAACGCGACGAAATATAAGTGTACCTAATTATATATTTTGGGGTAATAGTAATACAAAAACGTTTTTGCTTTTCTTAATTATTAGTTAGAGTTTTCATTCTAGGCGCAGAGCTAGGTACACACGTCGTCGTACTTGTGAATTGTTTATCTTTGTCTAAGCGTCCACACGCATTCTAAGTTTGTAAATAGCAGCTTGATTCGCGATCACACGGCGAACGAACGGGGGCATGCCTGCCTGCCTGCTTCGGAGCCCTCGCTCCTACCACTTCGTCGTCCAGCCAGCCGACCAGCGCGATGAGGAGGGACACGGTTTCGTCGGTACGCCGTACGCGTGTTTCCGAGGAAGACGGGGTCTCGTCGTCGGCCCCTTTCCGGCCGGCCGGCGTACGCCCCGCCGGTTTCTGATATGATGCAAGCAGAGCAGCAGGCCGGCGCCTCCGTGTTCCCTGTGGCAGGAGCACGACGAGGCCGTTCACATCGATCGACCCGGTCCAAGCGCCCCGAACTCCCATTTCACCTGTCGTTTTCATGTTCTCCGTGAAGCAGATAGCGCCTGCCCACCACTCTGCGGCACGGTTTTGTATTGAAGTCGACGGTGATCGATGTCCTAAAACTGACCTCCTTCAATTCTGGGTTTTCCTTTTGGCGTGGTACGTCGAATTTTGTAGACGGCACGTGTGAGAGTAGATGCTATTTGGGAGCAAAAATCCCGAGTAACCGAGAATGACATACCCAAATTCAACATGTCTAGTGGTACGATCGATGGAAGTATCTGAATGACATGTTCATTAACACTGAACAGTACTAACTTCAAGCCTTTGAAAAGCTATTATGTCTTAAAATCAACTTCCATAAAAGTGAGTTATTCCGCTTCTGGGAAACAAGAGATATGACTGGAGAATATGTGGAGTTTTTTGGATGTAAGGAGAGTGAGTTTCCTTTCAGATACTTGAGAATTCCTATGAGTCCTAGAAGACTCTCTAATAAGGATTGGAGGGTAGTCGAAGAAAGATTTCAAATAAAAACCTAAGTAGTTGGAAGGGTAAGCTACTATCATCGGGAGGGAGACTAGTCCTAATTAACTCAGTCTTGTCAAGCTTACCAATGTTCGTGATGTCCTTCTTCAGAATACCTAAAGGTGTTTTGGAGAAACTGGATTATTACATATCAGGATTTTTTTGGCAATGCGATGAGCACAAGAAGAAGTATATGCTTGTCAAATGGAGCATTCTTCGTAAACCTAAGAGTGTTGGGGGGCTAGGCATTATTGACTTGGATATCCAAAATAAATGCATGTTGAGTAAATGAATTATCAAATTAGTCAATGAAGATGGCATATGGCAGCAAGTGCTTAAGAAAAAAATACCTTAATGGCAAAACTTTATCTCAAGTAGAGAGAAAGAAAGGGGATTCACATTTCTGGTCCGGTTTAATGGAGGTTAAAAAGCTTGTGCTGGAGAGAGGTAGGTTTAAAGTACAAGATGACACCCAAACTAGATTCTGGGAGGATCTTTGGTTAGGGAAAGAACTTTTAATGGAAAAATATCCTGCCCTTTATAATATAGTGAGGAAGAAAAATGTGTCGGTTGCCCAAGTACTAAGTACTACTCCGCTAAATGTCTCCTTCATACGTGCCTTAGTGGGGGACAATTGGGACAAATGGCTTAATCTGGTGGGGAGTAATCTTATGGTGAGTCTTAATGATCACAGGGACTCCTTCATTTGGACGACCAACAAATTTTTTTCGGTGAAAACATGTATAATGACTTAGTTTTGAAACCAGGGACTCCGGTTAATTGTTGGACGTGGAAAGCTAAGATCCCATTGAAGATTAAGATCTTTCTTTGGTATCTTAAGAATGTGGTAGTGTTAACTAAGGATAACTTAGTAAAAAGACAATGGAAGAGATGTACTAAGTGTTGCTTTTGTACAGAGCAAGAAATAATTCAACACTTATTTTTTGATTGTTAATGGCTCGGCTATATGGGGGAGTGTTTGTTTTACATTTGGGGTTACAAAACTGGTGGATGTGGTCGTGTGTTGGAGTTAGTGGCTTTGGAGATCTTTCACAAGTCTGGGTGGAATGCTCTAAAGCGTATCGAGAACTAAATTTTGAATTGTTGTGTGGTTTGTATGCTAAGTCTACTGTCTTATTTAGGGAAGACTATTTTTGTCTGGAGTGGTACAACCTAGGTGCTTCGTGAGTTGTGTGTGGGTTTGAACCATTGCAGCCTAGTTGCTGCCTCTTTGCTGTATGGTGGCCGCAGACAATTCTTCGGATTGTTGAGGCCGAAACAGTGTTCCGTTATTAAAAAAAATAACACTGAACAGAGTTTCACAATTTCTTACGTTTTGAAATGACACCATATGACTCAGCATTACAAATTTAATTTGGTAGTAACACTTTTTTTTTCGAAAAATTGGTAGTAACACATGCCACCAAGCTAGAATTTGAATGCAAGCAAAACGACACAATAACGAAATTGGTCGATTATTTTACAGGGCAGGGACTTCAACATCTCAGGTCTCATGCTTGGCTTCGGTGAAACTCTAGGATTCAAGTTTTAACACGACCAGATTAGTTAATGAGATTTATGCATAGCTTCTATTTCACTACTATCAGCAGTATGTACTTCTTGCTGTGCATGGCTGCTGTGGAAACTTTCTTGTGGAACAAGGCTGCTCTGTTGTGTTCATTGTTTCCTTTGGAAGTTAATCTCCCTGTCAGGCCTTGATGATTTGCCCCAGTGATGATGTGGTCGTTTTGGAGTGATGACACCATTATCATATTTATCTCCTGATGAAGTCAAAATATACATAGTATGAGTTTCTACCATGTACTAGATGCAGTAAATAAATTTAGAAACTTCATGTGCTGAAATAAATTCTGAAACTAAATTTTAAAGGCACAGTTATAAACTCAAGAAAATGAATGGACTGCTTATTTACTCGCTGGAGGAAACAAAAGTATCTGAAGTTAATAAACGGTAGATTCAGTAAAGAGAAAAGAGCGGAACACCTCCAAATTCCTTTGTCTCTGGATATAGATACACATCAGGCAAAATGAAAACCACCCCAGGCAACCCTGATGAAAATACCAAAACAGGCAGGTTAGAACAGGCAGGCAAGGCAAACTTGAATTCAGTAATCATGCACTCACCGCGGAATTTTAATGACATTTCCTCAGTCACTAAAGCCTGAAATCCATTATAAGTAGTTGTACTAAAAGCATACATGCTCCTCTTAGCCTCCTCATAACTACAATATGCTCAGAGGTCAGGAGATGAAGCAAATTACATGTCGCAGTTGCTTGTATTTAATTGTCTATCTTAACTATAGCCTCCCTGTGCAAGAGCAACAAGTCAACAACTAAGCTGGTGTTGGTTGCAAGCTACACCACCAAATAATTATATCTCAGGCATCACAGAACAATAAATTGACAAGTTTTACAAAAAAAAAAATAATTGCATGATGGACCATTCACCAAACATAGATCACTGAAACAAATATTCCAGCTAATAAAAACACAGTATAGTATGGGAGGGAGCGTATCAGGTGGGAAGCATAACTTTAGTTGGCGTGATCCTTTTACTGAAAAAGGTAATTTGGCAATGCATGAATGTACAGCTTCTGTTAATTGAATTTTTATGATACAAAAAATCATGTTAGAATTACATATCCTCCAAAGTTAAATCCTTTGTTTCCCTCCCTATACATATTTTTGTTAAGAACAGAATAAAGTGGGACATTTCAGAGCTTCGCCATATTAGTATCAGGACCCTGAGATACTAATTTTATTTCTACATTTGTCCTCTTGTGAACCTTAAATTATGCCCTAAACTAAAAGCAGGATCGCCCACCGTTAGAAATGTTTATATTAACCATGCCAAAACTTCAATATACACCGAGCCAAGCTGGCTCTGTCCGAGAAACAAAAATAGAAACTGTGAAATGGTGTTGAAGCTAAATGGTTTTGATACTATGGTGCAGCAACTTCCTAATCCCTCGTTAAAAAAATAATATGTACATAAAACCAATTCAGATGACCAAACTAAATACTAGCCAAAACATGCATTTATATTACTCAAAATCACCTGACACTCAATATACATTTTCGTCTTTACTCCAATTTGAGCCAGCACAGCTACCACTTACGCATAAAACTAGATGGCAGTATTATACATACCAGAGCTACCATTTCAAAAGGAGAAAAGATTTTTATATCATTGACAACAACACTTGATTTCAATCACGACAGTTTCAATGACACACCATCTGTTTGCCACTTTATACATAAATGCAAGTTGGTGGCATAATTTACATCTACGCATACCAAACATGAATTACTCATTACTTAAAAGTTATCATATTAAAAACAAATACCCAAGATCCGCAAGTATGCAAGGCTATCAGAAAATTCATATTAGTACCAAACATTTGCCATGAGAGACCCTCCGGTTTTTTCAAGGACAGCTCTCAACACCACAAACAAATTGAATAGGTCTCTAAGAATAATAGACACTGACCACTTATTACATGCTTCATCTGGTTCCCTTTACAGGACGTATTAGGTTTTAAAAGGACAAACTTCATACATTTTAACTAATAATTAGTAAAATTATATGTATGCCTAGTGCAGAAAATTTGCATCAATAGATTTGTATTTCATGGGTGTTTAAATGCTAATATTAATTAAGTATATCGTAAGATGGTCAAGATATTTAAATATGCTTGTCTAGACTTCTCTAAATCCTATTGCGCTCCATAAAAAGAAAAATGGTAATTTTTACATTTTTTTCAAGACAAAATTGCTCGTTTATTACTCATTTTAATTTATATGATATGGCGAATCAAAACTGAAGTTGAAATAACTTGACTGCGTGCATTCTGTATTAACTGCTGGATAGTACATACAAGTGTCAAGATCAGTGTTGTTTTTAGGCCTGGGTGACAAGGCCGTGGACCTGTGGTGGCTTGCCTCTTCTAAGGTGTCTATTAGACGCTTTAAAAACCACGGTCAAGATCTAACTATTTAAATATAAACACCAGCACCGCAACAAAACCAATGTGCAGTATTTTCGACCAAACAACCGACTCACCCCATATACTATCAGACCAAGACATCATCAAGACGACGCGTATACAATACATTATTTACATCCTAACTAAGGGAAACGATCCGTCGCTACATCGAGCCCAATTGCATAGAAAACCAACACGCCTACAAGAAATGGCTCGAATTTCATTATACCTTCCGACGACCTTGGCGAGAGTCTGGAGGTAGGTCTTGATCATCTCCTCCCGGGAGGGCTCGGGTTCCGGGAATCTCATAATGATGAGCCAGTGATTGTTGTCAAGCAGGGTGTCGTGGGGCGAGACCTTGCTGTTGTCCGCGGCGGCCCCGTAGCCCCTTCAACACACCGCCGCGGACCGGAACCCACCGCCGGCGCCGGTAAGCAGCCATGACCACGGGAGCGGCAGCGGAACGAAGGGAGCAAGCGGGATATGCCGGGAGGTTGAAGCGAGTGCGTCCAGGCGGAGGAGGGAGGCCGAGGCGACGACGACGGCCCGCCGGAGGCGCAGAGTGAGGGCCATAGCGGGCTAGGGCTTCGGCGGGGGCGGGTGGCTATTTTATTTTATTTGACTTTTTTATGCGATGTATTGGGAATTTGGGAGTTTAAAAAATGTCATGGACTCCCTTCATTTCAAAATATTTGTCATTCTGACTTTTTCTACGTACATTCTCTTTATTAAGTATGTGGACATAATATATATCTAGGTGCATAACAAAGATTGTATCTGAAAAAGACAAAATGATAGGTATTTTGAAACGGAGGGAGTAATATTACATATTGACTGAGGGCCATAGCGTGCATGTATGATTTGACAATTGAGTCACACAGAGGCTGATCTTATGCTGATTTGCATGATTAATTTGTGCTGAGAGAAAAATACTAGTACATGCTAATTAGTATGTCTGTTTTGTTCTAAAAGAAAAATGCTGAGCATGAAGCGGAAAGAAGAGAAGTCGAATAGGATTATCAACTTCTACGTCTTGGCACATGCTTAGAAACTTGCGACCTGTTCGTTTGGTGTTGTTCTGAGATAAAAGTATTGTTGGTTGGTTGCTGGTTTATTCCGAGAGAATAGTACTGGTGACTAATAAGCCAAACAAACAAGGCTTTGAGCGGTTGCGAAACATACTTATATCTATATATATATATACTTTGCCTACCTTTATGATTTGATTATTGTTTTGTTTATAGACTTGTTTTCTATTATCTTTTAGGCGCGCCTATCTTTTACTATCAATGAAAGGCTTTTGGGATGTTCCCTATCCCTACCCCTGCCCCGTATTCCATTTCCAGTCTCAATATGGTTTACGATGGTTTTGTGCATGGTATAGCTGATTTATGAACATGTCTCAATCAAGTGCCACACTTGAGCTGCGTGATTGAAATCGAAACAGTATGATCCCTCTCGCCCTTGCCTTACCCTTCTCAATCCACATGGGCAGTGATGTCCATACTCCATAATGCTTCGTTGCCCTGACCTCCAAGAGCTGCGAGACAACCATCGAAGAACAGCAGACGGCAACACCAGACCTAGGACACGGGCAATCTGCTCCCACATTGCAGCAGTAATAGTGTAATACATCATCCATCGTGATCGTAGGTTTGTGACCGGGTCTTAGTTCAACCGCTGGAAACTTTGACAGCAAGATAACTTTCAGGGTCTTCGTGCCTAAATACAATTCTAAACAAAATACAAGACTGGTTCAACATGCAAGACCAAGAAAAAAAAAGGCGGAATAGCCAAATACGTCCTCGAACTATCAGCGAAAGCTCAGTTTCGTCCCTAGACTATAAAAACAGCCGATTCAGTCCATGAACTATCCAAATTGATCCGTTTTCGTCCCTGCGCTCACGCCGTTACCGTTTGCCGTCAACCGCTGTAACTCCCATGCGCTTCGCTCCATCCCCATGGGCCATGGCGAGGACCTGGACAATGGCAGCTCCCTAGCGCTCTTCCTCCTGCTCCTTGTCGCCACCGCCGACGTGGGGCCATTCCCGTGCGCCGCCTAATCCACGAGATGGTGGGCAGGCCTTCGCGTCCTCCGCATCTAGCTGCCTCGCCGAACGACGCGCGAAGCCTGAGCCAGCCGCGGCCTCCACAGCTTCTGCCACGGCGTCGCATGCACAACGATGGTGCAGCAGCTCCACGACAAGGAGTAGGTGGCCGCCGGCGGTAGCGGCACGGGCGCGACGCCGCGTCCTCGTCGTTCCTCACCGTGCCGCCGTCGGTGGTCGGTGGTGGTGGCCCGGGCGTCGACGGACCTGGAGGAGGCGGCGGCGAGGAGGGCGCGGCACGCGGCGGGGGAAGCAGGGGAAGAGAGCTAGTTCCCGTGACGGATGTCGTGCGTGGACGGTGTCGGCGGTGACGGAACCGGACTCCGACGAGTTCGTTGTCGTCAGATCCTGCATGACCCCCGCCGGCTCCATCTTCATCGACTCCGGCGTTGGCCACCTCGAGAGTGTGCTCAAGGAGATCCGCCTCAACACCCGCACGGCCGCACTGCACATCCACGCGCCGCGCCGTGCTGCTGTCGGCGAGATTGAGGAAGTAGAGGAAGGGGAAGGACGGCGGAGGCCGAGGTGGGGTAGTGGCCGGCGGCGCGCGGGATGCAACCGCGGAACTGCCGCCCTGCGTCAACGGTGACGGAGCCGGCGCCGCTCGACCGCCTCCATACCTGGTACAGCCCACCTTCGCAAAGCACCAGGTTCTTGGCGTCCATGTACTCCGAGATGACCTCCAGCTGGCCGTGCGTGGGCTAGTACAGAGAGTCGTCCAGCGGGATCTCCTCGCCGGTGAAGGGGTTGAACAGAACGGGCGCTGCGGTGTCGCCCGCGACGAGTGCCACCCGTTGCGCGACGCGCCGACGCAGCGGCACCGTGCAGCAGAGCCGAGCCTGCCGCCCGGCCGGTGCCCGGACCAGCGCCGCGCATGAATGGAGCAGGCCGCAAGCGAGACGGGGATGCCTGCGGCGTCTTTGGCTGGGAGCATGGCGAGCGGGCGCGAGAGCGACGTCGGGAGCGCGGAGCGCCACGCGGCAGGAGGCGTAGTCCTCGAGCGCGTAGCAGGCGGTGATGGTGGAGACGAGGTCGGGCTCGAGGTCGGCCCATGGCGGGATGGGAGCGCCGACGTGAGGTGCGGGAGCCAAGTGTGGTTGACTCGGATGCCCGACGCACCGGCGACGACGGTGGTGACGAGGAGCGGGAGGAGCGCCAGGGAGCGGTGGCAGAGGCGGCTGCCATCGTCCAGGTCCTCAGCACGAGGACGAAGCAGACCAAACAGGAGGAGCAGCGGTTGACGGCAAACGGCAACAGCGTGAGCACAGGGACAAAATCGAACCGATTTGGATAGTTCAGGGACTGAATCGGACGTTTTTGTAGTCCAGGGACGAAATTGAGCTTTCGCTGATAGTTCGAGGACGTATTTGGCTATTCCGCCAAAAAAACAGCACGGTATACAGATGTTCTGACAACTTCTGGAAAAGGTTTGAACTGTTGATGAACAAGGCGATGGTAAAAATGCCCACAGTAACCCATGCCCACAGTAACCATCGTCTTAAGTTAAAACAAGCAAATAACACTTGTACTGAGGATTTCCTTGCCGAAACGGACTCTTCTTCGCTCCAAGGAGGCACTATACACCATAAATCCTACGGAACTATGATCTTAACACATCTTCTGAAGGCCAGGAACACCACATGATCCCACCTGCATCAAGTAAAGGAAGGGGAAAAAACTCAAATGTCCATTTGTTGACAACTACAAACTGATGAAAGAATAACAGAATGAAGAACACATGGTGATCAAACTACAAAAATTTTGAACACAATGGGGATCATATCTCGAACACTGATAAAATTTATGGAACACTGGAACCTGGCAGGTACTCCTCAGCAGGTCGGGAAGACCCCACTGCCTGGGTGGAGGGGGCCATAGGGGGAAGAATTTGCTTGCTCACCAGAGCAATCCATTAATACTCCCTCCGTCCCAAAATAAATGCAATTCTAGGATTCAAATTTTATCCCACAAAGAATGTAACTTTGACTAAACAACTACAAAAGACAAACCTATATCTAGACCTTTCTCATAATAGACAAAGGGTATTTTGGTCATTTTACATCTCACATTGGTTTGCGTGTTCAATCCTAGAATTGTATTTATTTTGGGACGGAGGGAGTAGATCCGAAAGATCTGTTATCATGTATGCCATGCTCTTGCTTTACTGAGGCTAAGATACAAGCACTATCTAGCAGTTATACCATATTGGCATAAAAAGAAAGTAAAAACAAGAGACAAGGATGAAGGGGCTCAGTGGATTGCATATTAGGCAGATTCATAAAGCTAAATCAAACCAATCGAAAGCACACAAACTTTAGTGGACATGAAAAGGATCTGTGCATTCTTGGCTTCATAGCTGGAGCACAACAATTAGGTCAACAACTTCCAGTTTCAGCATGACCTATGCCTATGTTCCCATTTATTAATTTCAGAGCACATCAAAGTAAAACCCAGTGACTAAATCTTTAAAGTTTGGGTTGACCAACAATTCAAGTGCTGACTTTATTTGTTCATTATGAATGAAAGTACTATTAAATTAACATCGAACCAATCGCTAAGGCAAACCTACTACGCACTGAATCACACTAAAGTAACTAACCTTGAAATAGAATAGATCTACTCTTCCTTGAAGCGCTTCTCAGCCTCTTCCAATGCCTTAATATCCTTGTTGTACTTGACAACACGATAAATGCACCTGTAGCAAAGTAAAAAGAACAAGAAATAAATTAGTGCAAATGAACACTCATGGAAAATCTGTTAATCAGATTCAGCAGATGAGAAGCTTACCAATATAGGAGGCATGCTGAAACACATAATATGACATTCCTTTGTGCTTTGAACATCTGCGCAAGAAAAATCATCATTGAGACAGAAGAAACAAAGAAAAATTATTACAACTTCCTATAAAACACGGCAATACAATTTCTTGGGATGCATAAGATTATTGGCTATAAGTTCATAACTTCTAAACACAAGGGGGATCCCTGTAATGATAATATAACACAGCCCAAAATCACACTCACAAGGCACAAACCCACAAAATATGGGAGCAAACAAATCAAACATGTGAAAATTATTTGAGTACTAACCCGAAAGAAGTTTCACAAAAGTTAATTCTGTGCATAAGAAAATAAATGCAATAACTACAGATGTTCAAAAACGGAAAGATACCAATAAGCAAGGAAGGATGAGTGGCAAAGGGCCAACTGTCACCATACACACCTATTATTTAAAGGTGGGTTACTTTATGGAAAGTTAACAAAAAACTGTGTTTTTTTCCGGATGTAACATTTATACAATATATCTTGTGCACAGTGTATGGATATTTTATAATGGATTTGCAAATGCTGACTTGATGTTTCAATTTGTCAATCTACAAAATAAAGGCGACACCCGCTATTATTTTGTGCCTAACATTACTCCAGCATGATACTTTTATCTCAGGTGCACCTAGTTCCTTAAATTGATACATGATCAACATGCTCCACAATGGTTTCCCTTTCCAAGTAGAACAAGACCCATTTATCATTCCTCCTAAAGGAAAAAAAAAAGTGCACTACTGAATTAGTTGGGCCTTACTCTTCTGCAATACACAGGAGCATTTCAAATACAGAGAAGTTTAGCACAAAAGGTGCCTCAGCGATGGACCGATGGCAATCACACAAACTTCGAAGTTCTTAGGGCCTGTTTGGCTGCTGGCCACAGTCCGCCACGCCACAAGTGTGGCTGCCACCAAAAAGCTGGCCGGTGCTTGCTTTCTCACCACAGTTTTGCAGCCACACGAGAATCACAGAGAAACTCGCCACACTTCTGTGGCGACGATTTTGCTCGCCACACTCCGTGGCGCCGCAGCACAAGGCATGGCGGACTGTGGCCAGTAGCCAAACAGGCCCTTAAACATAGATATTCAAACCTCACAGGACAGAGAGATGGAATAATGTAAATGTTTAGTAAGAGCAGCGTCCTTTTAAGAAATGGTGACCTTAGTTAAGTTGGCTGCAAATGAACATACCCTTGATGATATATAGTAACATGGTTCTAGCATAAGAGAAAACCTGTTCCTTTACAATAAGTAAGCTAAAGGTTGAAGCTCATCTGTATCATGTTGTCTCATTGTCTGTCCCTTGCATAGTGGAGTTATGCATGAAGGTTGAAGGATAATATGTTTCTATAACATGAGCATCTGTTACCCCAATCCAAAATTTTTCCTCTACATCTTGTCTTGTTCCTAGGTTCTGATTCTAACTTTTGTTGAAAAATATATATACATACAAATCCGCATCTTGACACTTTTGCCAGAGCCATTTAAAATTTGGGGAGTAATCATACTATGAGTAATCATACTACTATCTGTCATATCGAATTCAAGGTACTAGTAACACTTATTCTTTCACAAAACTCATAGTAAGATCTGGTCGGGCCACTTCATGAGTCCTCAGAGCCACACTTTCTAAACCAGCTCTATCTGTATCACTAATACTTCAGTAATCCAGCCCTAACCATTTCTAAATCTCCCATACTTCAATTTTCTCTTTACACTACCAGTGCTATTTTCAAGTACTAGATGCCAAGAAAACAGAATCAATACAGCCCAATTAAACATCTAACCCTTTCTACGGGAGAGAACCAGCTACTTAACACATTTTAGACTCAAAAGCTAGGTAGGCAAACCAAAACCCTAAGAACAGCAAACAAATCTAAACACACAAAGAAAATCGACCACTCACGGATTTCTCGAAACGGATGCGCTCCTCGGCGGTGCAAATCTCCGAGGTGCACATCAGCCTGTGCTCCTTCTTCCGGTAGATATCTGCACTCACATCACAAAAAAGCGAACCAATCAGAGTCTAAGAGGGGTCAGCGGCACAAGCAGGAGGCCGGGGAGGCGGGGGGCGACGAACGCACCGAGGAGCTGGAAGGCAGCGAAGGGTATCACGCTGGCCATGGGCTGCAGGAGTAAGGACGTGAGCGCGACGATCTGGCCCCGCACGGCGCGGGGCGCCGGGAGCGTGACCAGCGCAGCCACCGCCGCCTCCACCGCCACAACGCACGCCAGGATCATCCACTGCAGCGCCATCGGAGGCCCGCTCGATTCGAACACTCCAGAAGCTTCTGGCGCGAACAGGGGAAGCAAGGAAGAGGAGAGGCAAATCCGCGGCCGCCTCGGTCTCTCTCCGATCTGCGAGTTCGGACGCGTGGGGAGCGAAATGAATATGGACAGGTGGTTCGCAGGTTCGGCTTCTATGTTCTAGGTGAAGGGAAGCGGACGGACAGGTGGATTGAAGCCGCGTCGCATCCTGTTTCTTTCCTTTCGTCTCGGCGATTTGCTTCATCGCCAAGCGATTCGGGGCGGTTGTTTTTTCGCGGCAATTTGGGCCGGGCTCCCGTTTTCTTTTTGGGCCGGGTCTTGAACCAAACGGCCCGGTATGATCCAAGCCTACCTCTTTAGTTTTCTTGCCCTTCCTCCCTCCCTTCGCCGCCTCCGCTTCGTCTAGTGCCGCCTGCGTTTTCCACGAGCTGGGGTTTTAGCGGCGCGAAGAGGGGGAAGAGGGAGAGAGAGAGAGGAGGCGGCGGAGAGGGGAAGATGAGCCGGAGTCTTGGAATCCCGGTTAAGCTGCTCCACGAGGCCGCGGGGCACGTGGTGACGGTGGAGCTCAAGACCGGCGAGGTTTACCGGGGGTCCATGGTCGAGTGCGAGGACAACTGGAACTGCCAGCTCGAGAACATCACCTTCACCGCCAAGGTACGCTCGCCCCCCCCCCCCCACCGCGGTACCTCCGGATCTGAGTCAGATCCCCATCGATTTCGCTTCCCTGAGTAATTATTTTCCTTTTTGCCGATTAATCTGCAGGATGGGAAGGTGTCGCAGCTGGAGCACGTCTTCATCAGAGGAAGCAGAGTGAGGTAATTAGAAGGCTCGATTTGTTTCTCGGCGCAATGTTGTTGAGTTGCGGCGGACTAATTTTTCTTCTCTGTGTGGGTTTCGCCTTTGTAATGTTGCAGATTTATGATTATACCAGACATGCTCAAGAATGCTCCTATGTTCAAGCGTTTGGAAGCGAGGATTAGGGTTAGTGGCTGATTTCCTGCACCGTTTTGTGTTTTTTTTGGCTGTGTGGCAAGCTAATGGTGAGATGTTGTTATGTTTTTGTTTTCTAATTTAGGGCAAAGGATCAGCTGTTGGAGTTGGCCGTGGTCGTGCGGTCGCAATGCGTGCTCGGGTAACTTCTGCTTTCCATGAACTCTATGTGCTATGATTGCTTCGCCTTATTCTCATTGTTGGCATTCACTACATACTTAACATGATATGATAATCCTGTTTCTATAATTTCTAAAAGAAAAATATAATGTGTATGTGCGCTTAACTGTGCATTGCCTCTTCTCAAAGGCAACACAACATTTTTTGTTTGGGTGACTGTATAGAAATATCTGACGAGTAACCACTGTGAATTCGGAAAGGCAATTTTTCTGGCACACCATCCTACACGTTAAATATGAATAATACTGCAAATTCAGCTTGCTCATGGATACTTGAGTTCCAACAAAATATCTTCATTAATTCCCATTCTGTAATGGGTTGCTATAAAGCCTGTACAATACTAATCTAATGGGTGTCCTAAAATACTTTTAGGGGATTGTGAGCTGGTTCAAAGGCATCCCCAATATTATAAATGTGCAAACTACTTCAGATAATTGCTATTCACTGCCCCACCGGATCATCATATATAAATTTTATTTTATCTTCCTTTGCCATAATTGGAGCTTAAAATGAATTGAAGAATTTGCTACAAAGAGAAGATCTCGGTGCAGTTGCATGTTGGAGAAAGGGCCCTGCCCCCTTTTTGGAAAAAATATAAATTATATGTGTTGAACAGTGTTTTTATTTCTTATCGCAGTATAACTGTTAACATATTATGGTTGTGGAAAAATTTGTTGTTTCCGTTATGTTGTTGGCAGCCACCTTCTTTATGCATTGCTCATGTTGATCAATAAGTCTTTTCTCTAAATTCAGATGTTGCCCTTAGGATCTGATTGTACCCTAATACTTTTTTTTAGAAAATTGTACCCTAATACTATTATTGTTTGTTTCATTTTCCTAGAAAATTAATGGCATCCCTTGTCAGGTATAGTCATGTTTGATGAATGCATCTGTTTTATCATAATTTTTCTTCACCATGAAATTGATTTGTTTCCATAATATAAAACCACTTTGAACTGTTCTGCTATGTGATACAATTTTAGTAAACAAGCAGTGCAGCTGCGAGCCTTTGTATGTTTCGTTGATGTACCTTAATTTGATGGTTCTGTTATGTTCATTCTAAATACGTAGAGTTGGAATCTGTGTTGTATGATTGTCGGTTTGCTTTTGATATTACAAATGGTGATCTGTGTGGTAGAACAGATTAATCATTACTGAACTAGTGTTGTTGATCTTAATTCATTGGATTTGCTGCTCTTTATGATAGAGGCTTGGTTGCATGCAATTTGAAGAATAAGTTTGTCTATTTGCATATGGAGAAATGGGATGAACTGCCTAGGGTCAGTGCAATAGTTAAAAACACTAGTTATCTAATTAAAGCGAAGTGTTGAGTGTTCAGATTTTCTTATTAGAACTTTAGATGGGGTTATCAATGGTTTGCATGAGGATGGGAACAATATAAACTGGCAAGGGTGCACGGCATTAAAGTTTACGGTCATATCATAGTCCTTCACTTTAGCTGGTACCAAGAGGCAAAATGAACCGTAAAGGGGGTTTCTTTTCTGCTCTTCTGAACAACAAAACAAATGTAATGTGGACTGGATGAATGGGACATGTTCAAATGTACAAATTAGGAGAGGCATATCATAATTTCTATCAATATCTGTGGCTAGCTTTAGCCTTCTTTTTTTCCATGTCTACATCTTTAGCTGGAGCTGTAGAATGTATATCTGGTCGGGTGGGAGGGAGTGATTGGGTGGTGGTGGGTCACATCTTTCAGTTCCTTTTAAATTGTAAGATAAGATTCTTTTGAGCTTCAAACATGTTTGAAAAAATATCCACTGGCCTGAACAGCTTGTCATCATTGCTGGCAAGTTCAGCTCCTGGTTGAATTCCTGTTGTAAGATAAGCATGCATGAACTCTATAGAAGCTTTTTATATAAGTGAACTCCATACTTTACCTTATATTACAATGAGAGGCTAGATAGCCCCCCTGCGCCACCTGGACGCTTAGGCACCGGGTTTGCCTCCCCTCTAATCTGCAAGCCTGGCTGACCCACCCCCAACTCTAGCGGAGGTGCAGCGGACGGGATTCGTAAAATGCACTATGCAACACCTGGAAGTACCTGTAGATTAGTGTGGTTTGTTAGAATAAAATACAGGCTTGTTCTGATCTAAATTATATTTGGAGTTGTACATTATAATTCCTAAACTTCTTTACCTGCCAATTTGTAGGCTGCTGCTGGCCGTGGTGGTGGTCCAGTTGGGCGAGGTGGTGCACCTCCGGTGAGGAGGTAGATTCTTCATGGCATCGCGCAGCTTTGTGGCTGAAGTTGCTGTATTTGGTATCAGCAGTTAAAAACTGCCTGTGTGCCTCCTGTATGATCTATCGGCTCAAAACGGATGCCCCTTGTTGTTAGTGCCTGTGTGATGGGTTAACGGTGGACAGACATGGTAGCTTGAAATACAATATGTTTGAATATCCCGTGTAAGAAATTAGCTTCTGTTTTGATTCTTCAGAATGGTAATTTTATCTTAGTATTTCTCTTTATCTAATCTTGCGCCCTTATCAGTTAGTAGTGCTTTTCTCTCATAACAGACCGACTAAAACTGTCGGGGACGGCCATAAGGGGTCCCTAACTAAGGGAAAAACCACCCTCTTAAAACGCAACTACATCCAAAAACACTTCACGATTTAACCATTACTTAAACACGTGCAAATCCCACGGCCCAGCGGCCCCCAAGGCCCATCTAATCAGGGCACCGACCGCCCTCGAGCCAACCTCCGCTTCGCTCGAGGGTTGGGCATCCCACGAGTGGGTTTCCGCCTCGATCGAGGGGTCAGCACCCCTCGAGCGGATCTCCGCCTCGTTCGAGGCCTATCCCCGACTCACGGCGTCCCGCCTGCTCTCCCGACAGGAGCATTAAATGCACTGTCACGCCGCGGGCGCTATAGTCAAAAGGCGAATCCTCACCACGCTGCTCCCCTGACGCCGCCCAGGAATCCGGCCCTGGCACTGTGCGGCCTGTCCGCCACTGTGCAACCATCCCCGGCACTGTACGGGCGCTGCACATTCACTGTGCGGAGAGGCCGGTGTCATTCCAAAGCACTGTGCCGCCTGCTCCTGTCCTTCCCCCACGCCAAGCCCCTCGAAAAGGTATGGGGGCACCCTCGAAGGGTGTACGACCGTTGACCGGGCGCACGACCGGGGCGGCGCCGTGACGCGGGATGAGCGGGGCGCGTCCTTTCCGCCATTTCCTCCCCTGTGCGGTCATTCCTGGCGCTGTGGACTGTGCCGACGGGACGTCACCACGCCGGCCCCTGTGCAATCAAAGCTTTCCCATCAGCAAGACCCTCGAACCGGCGTACGGATGACGACCAGACGCGGGCGCCGGCAAGACCACCCTCAAAAACTGCCCCCAGGCGAGCACAGGAGCCACCACGACGCCCGCGGGAGTCGGGATTCGCCAGGACAACCGTCACGCCGCGAGCACTGCACGCCGGTACAACGATACTTTGCGAAATACCATGCAACACGTCTGTAAGCTGCCTCCCCTTGGCCTATAAAAGGAGGAGGCAGCCGCCCAGCTGCGTGCATCGTATTCACATCCGCCATCACACGACCCCAACCGCACCTTCACTCATCCTGATATTGGCACTTCGTCTCAATCATCTAGCAGGGACTTGGAGGCTTCTCCTCCTCTCCCGCCTTGCTTGTACCCCCCTCTACAGGCACCCCCGGCGCAAAGCAATACAGCGCGCACACGCGATCTGCTGGACGTATGGCCCCACGGCCGGAACCAGAATAAACCCGTGTCCTTGTATTGCCATTTGCGCCGACCATCGAGAGGTTAATCACAGCGTATCTCACTAGTTAGTATCGAGACTAATCCTAACACCGACAGGTGGCGCGCCAGGTAGGGGGCACGCGCTGTGATCGACTCCCCACCAGCATTCTCGATGGTGATCCGCACCAAGATGACATCCCAGAGGTACGCCTCGGGGAGCTCCGACCCCTTCCCGGCTGGATTCGAAATCCGGTTCAGGAGCCTGAACTTTCAGGCAACGGGGAACGGCTACCTCATGCGCCTCACCAACCGGCACGAGCTACACCCATGGCGTTCGACTGGACCGGGCCCGGTGCCCACCACACCAGTGCAAGAGGCCCCAGCACCAGCACTAGCGGCCGCCTCAATGTCCCGGCGCCGTAGACGCTCGGGCCAGCGCTCGCGCCAAGCGCGCATGGAACGACGCCGGGCAGCGCGCGCTGTGGCACGAAGAGACGTACCGCCGCCGACGGACATGATGTCGCCTCCTGTCGAGGAAAGCACGGCCACGGGACCGCAGTTTCCTCACGAGATGCGCAACTCAGCTGCGACATACGCTTCGATAGTCAGCACGGACGTGGCCGCATACGAGGACCTCCCGGGTCATCACCTACTGTCGATCCGGAATCTCATCGCGACCACGAACGACGAGTTGTACCACGGTTCGGACAGTGAGGTACCCCCGCCACAACACGGGGGCACGGAATGGGACTTCTCCGGGGTCCCGGACCCCGTGGCGTTCCGGCGTTTCCTGGATGCCGCGGACTACTGGTTCGACTGCTCCGACGACTCCAGTGAAGGGAGCTACGACCCCACGCGCGAATGCTTTGTTGTAGCCATCAACGAGCATGCTGACGGAGCGGGCGGAGCGGGTGACGGAGAGGCCCCCCCAACCCCGTGCCGAACCCGCCACCTGCACCACCACCGGCAGGCAACGCAGATATCGCTGCACAACTGGCTCAGGTCCGCGAGCTGGAAGCTAAGCTCGCGGAGGAGCACCGGCAAGTGCGGCTGCTACGAGCCACCATCGCGGGCGAGGTATCGGCGCGCGGCGAACGCGCCCGAGAGGCGGGACGCAGGGCCCGCGACCGCATCAACACCGACTACAACGTAGACAACCCACAAACACCGCCTCGAGCCAGCCAGAAGCTCATTGCGGCGGCGACACTGCTCCGGGCCATGCTCGAGCCGTCGACGCCTCAGGCACGTGACCTGCGCCGCGAGGCGCAGGCCCTCATCGAGCAGGCTGCCGTGCAACGGGCCGAAAGCTCAGCGTCCCGTATGCGCAACCAGTCCAGCGCACGGGCTGGTGGCGGTGCGCAGGACCAGGAGGCATCGGTTCATGCCTCGCAAGGGGCGCGGCCGGCCAACCGGCGAACCAGGGCAGAACGCCTGTCAGGGAGCAGATCCTGGACACGCGTGGCCAGGCCCACGATGGAGACGCCCGCAACATTCTGAACTCCAAGAGAAGGGAGGACGCAGCAGCGCGGGCGGCACAAGGCTACCACCCTCGATGTGGTGGCTGTTACGACAGCCAAGAGGATCGGTACCTGACGCCGGAACCACCGGGAACCCGTGTGTTCAGCCGGGAGATCCGCACGGCGACCATCCCCCCGCGCTTTCGCCAACCCGCCACCGTCATCAAGTACTCGGGGGAGACGAACCCCCGGGTATGGCTCAACAACTACCGCCTGGCTTGCTAGCTGGGTGGCGCCACCGACGACGCCATGATCATCCGCAACCTGCCGCTGCACCTCGCGGACTCCGCTCGAACGTGGCTCGAGCACCTGCCCGCTAGCCAAATCCACAACCGGGACGACCTGGTCCGCACCTTCGTGGGAAAACTTCCAGGGCACGTACGTGCGCCCCAGGAACTCCTGGGACCTGCGAGGGTGCACCCAAAAGACCGGAGAGTCTCTGAGGGACTTCATCCGACGCTTCTCCAAGTGCTACACCGAGCTCCCGAGCGTCGCCCAGTCCGAGATAGTGCACGCCTTTCTCGAGGGCACGACCTGCCGGGACCTGGTGCGTGAACTTGGGAGGAGCCCACCGGTGAACGCCAACGAGCTGTTCGACATCGCCACCAGCTTCGCCTCTGGAGAAGAGGCAGTTTGTGCGATCTTCGATGGCAAGAAGGGCAAACGCGCGGAGGACGCTGTTGATGCTCACTAACTCTTATTTTTATGCATCAACAATACATGAAAAAGGACCAAAAAGATAAATCAACAGTAGTATAGGGCCTTGGACTAATGAATTCCACGAGTTTTGGTGAATTATATATTTTCAAGGACTATTCAGGAAAATGCGAAAAGAATGAATTCTAGAAGGCTCCAGAAGACTCCCGAACTCAACCAAAGTGGGCTCCAAGAAAATATGCATCTAGAAGGGACAAGAGACCCACACGCGAAGGCGGAGCCCAGTCGGGGCCCAGCCCAGGCCGACCGGCCCTATAGGGAGGCCGATCGGGCTCCCCCTGGCCCCGATCAGGCCCTGCTTCGGGAAGGTTCCTCCACCGCCTCTTAGGGTTAATCTAAACCACTTGTTTAGGTTGGTTTGATCCTACGGCGACGGATTATCCCTCCGGGCTATATAAGCAACCCCAGACCCCCCCTAGGGCATGGTATGCATCTCTCAGAAGATCATCATCATCAGGCCAAGACAGGAGAAGAAGAGGATACATCAAAGATAGGATAGCTACTTCATAGTTCAAGATCTAATTTCTAGATCAAGAACCTAGTTCTAGATAGAGAGTCAGATTCGAGTAGAGTTGAGCTTTGCTCCAGTTCCAGATCTGTAAGTTATCAAGATTCAGTTCTTATATTGTTTCTCAATGACTTTATGCTATTTCAATGATATGTGTGCAATTGCTAAGTTCTTACTTTATTCTAGTAGTATATTTGATATAGTGATGATTAATGATAAGTCTACGCACTTATTCGTAGAGCTCCTAGTATATTACGCACGTATGCTAGGTAGTAGAAAGTATGTAAGCATGGTGCTTAGATATAATTTACTTGCGGATTCACCTTATACTCCGGGTCGTGTGGTAGATCGTGGGCGTGACAGGCCTATTGAGTCCTTTGCAGTCCACCCCCGAGTATAAGACTAGTCGAACAATGATTCTTGGGAGGATCAAGTTTCGTCCTTGATCTTCTTGGGTAATCTTCGGGGTGTTCACATTTATCCATGACTATGCTATATGTGATGATATGCTACATTAGAATAGATGAATAACTCAGTCTTTGTATGCTATATAGAATTGTGCCTCTTAAGTAAATCCAATTCTAATCTAGACTAGGAATAGTATGTTCTATGCTCCACATATGCCTCTGCCTGTCTGATTTATCATTACTTTATCATTTGGCTTACCCCTGTTAAAGTATGTGTCATTCCATCAAAGTCCATAAAGTTGTCTATTGCCATCCCTATGTCTGTTGTTACATCCATCCATCTTCCCTGTGGATACGATATTTTAAAACCCATCACCCCGGGTGAAATGCTCACCGGTATCCGTGCGCTTGCGGATTATCTACCATAATATTTCTGTAGGCTTATCTTATACCAACCAACATTTCTTGCGCCATTGCTTAGAATGGATTCTAGATCTATTCTTTGGAAGTAGCGTTAAGAAATGTCAACAGACGCGCCCGCGGAGGGCAGCAAGTCCAAGGACTCCGCGAAGAAGCAAAAGCGGGGCAAGAAAGGCAAGAAGCCCCAGCGCGCCACGCGCGCGCAGGAGCACTGTCGGGCATACACCCCGGGTACTCATGCAAGGAAGGATGAAGACGGACTCCTACTAGAATAATTCCCCTGTAATCCTATTAGGACTCGTTCCGTGTAATCCTACTAGGACTTCTACCTTGTAACTGACTAGGCACCCGCCCCCTGGACTATATAAAGGAGGGCCGGGTACCTAGGAACACATCCACAATCCCTCCGGGGAACAAGCTCAGGCGCAGGGCGCAATACTACTCCAAACAGGACGTAGGGTACGCTACTCTGGCTACCCGAACCTGTATAAATCTTGTGTCCCCGCGCATACCTTCGAGTTCCAGGTCTGGCGATCCCCACTATCTACTCTCCGACGGGTACCCCGTATGGAGGTTGCCGGATATAAAACTCCGACATTGGCGCCCACCGTGGGGCCATCCTCACGATCATCGGGTGAATTCGAAGGACCTCACCAGCAAAATCA
This sequence comes from Cenchrus fungigraminus, assembly GCA_036936925.1. Taxonomy (NCBI): domain Eukaryota; kingdom Viridiplantae; phylum Streptophyta; class Magnoliopsida; order Poales; family Poaceae; genus Cenchrus; species Cenchrus fungigraminus. The sequence goes on along the minus strand of CM072776.1, from coordinate 89,965,151 downwards.
ATCTACCGCAACGGCTCCAATCAGCAACTCGCCGACTCTCTGAATCCAAGTTCCAGGCGGAATCAAGTTCGAATTATTACTCGGCGACATGCAACTCAGCACCTTCTGCGGCCTCGAGTCCGAAGTCGATTCATACTCGAAAACCGAAGCTGGCGCAAGTACATGATCACAGGTTTCCATCTGCAAAAGCTAACCTGCTGCTCCAAGTCAAGATCAGGAAAAACTGTCTGTCGTGTTGCTGACCTGATTTGCAAAGATAAAAAATTATTTTCCCGTTTCGGAACCGAGGCTCTGTACTGTTGTCTGCTGTACACCAAAATCCAGAAGATCCAGTGCTCAAGTGCAAAGCCAAATTGGCTGGTAGAAGCCTGGTTTTGAAGCAAATTGCTACTCGCACACCAAGGGCTACCCTAAGACTCTAAGATTTTTCCTTGGCTCACATAAGTAACGTACACGAGTACAACCGCGTCGACGTCCAGCTGCAACGACCCGTGTACGACTACCTCAACTACTTCGACTACTCATCTCGACTAGTAAACTAGTCGAGAGCGGCTACCACGTCATCAACAACTAGTCGGAACCGAGTCCAACTAGTCGACTTCAGCAATAATCGTCGCGGTTCCATCACCGACCGTCACGGCTTCGTCAACACTCGTCCTTGAATCAAGCTAAGTCACTTATTTCAATCATTATTTTTTCTTTGGCTTGTTTTCCACATACAGGAACCAACGCCAAAGACTACTTCGTGTACGCTTCTCGACGGCTACCTGCCAGCAGAGCTACACCGTGCCAATTATTCCTTGGGGATGTTGACCGACTGCCACAGGCTTGGTGCACCAAATTAGGAGGCTCTTGCCACGACGTTTCGTGTATTGAGTGCTGGAGGCGCACAACGGCTACACCCTGAGGAGGCACTGCGCAATCTTGCTCTCCGCCATGCGGAACAACGAGCAATCACGCTCTCTCTTGTCGCCATGCCGACTACCTTTGTCTACCTCTTAATGGTCTCGCTTCAGTAGCACATGCCTCAATCTGTGCAAAGCCTCGGCTCTCCTGTCATGCCTTCACGCCCACAACTGGCTATGGCTAAACAGAGATCTAACAGAGACCGTGTGCTTAACCACATCAGGCTAACTACTCGGCGACTAACGACCACAACAAGAGCATGACACATGACATTTACATCTATATTCATATTTGTATTTGTCATTAGTAGATTCAATTTCTACAAAAATGCTACATAATGTACGCATCTTTACTTTCAGGTCAAGCTTCGGCGACGACTTCCAGGACGCTCCGCATACCTCCACCGGTGCGGCTAGTTCCCAAACTCGGGGGCTACGCACCAAATCACTACTCGACAACAACTCAAGTAGTCTCCGCTAGCTCTCTAGCTCGGGGGCTCAGCACCAACAACTACTCGACGTGGCTCCTACGGCTCTCCTGGTGACGAGCTCGGGGGCTGAACACTACAAGAGTACTCGGATGATGACTTCCGCAAACACTGAAGACCCTTGGATTGATTCTTCAATCGTTCTAAGGCTCGGGGGCTACTAGGCTACACCCATCAGTTGATTTTTTTTCAAGACGGAAGTAGAATCAAGATTGACCCTCAGCCAGAGTCCACAACTCAACCTAAGGCTCGGGGGCTACTCCATATGGACTGCGATTTTGCAATCGCACTTCCATATAAATCTCGACTTCAAGACAGATGAGCTGGACCACCTTCCAGCTTCGTGGCAGTTCAAGTACTATCGAAGACTTCTCCAAGCAGTACTCGAGGACGCTCAAGAACTACTCGAAGAGGCTTCAAGACTACTCGAACTAATCTCGACTACAAAGTCCTCGGGGGCTTGTCGGGCATACACCCCGGGTACTCATGCAAGGAAGGATGAAGACGGACTCCTACTAGAATAATTTCCCTGTAATCCTATTAGGACTTGTTCCGTGTAATCCTACTAGGACTTCTACCTTGTAACTGACTAGGCACCCGCCCCCTGGACTATATAAAGAAGGGCCGGGTACCTAGGAACACATCCACAATCCCTCCGGGGAACAAGCTCAGGCGCAGGGCGCAATACTACTCCAAACAGGACGTAGGGTACGCTACTCTGGCTACCCGAACCTGTATAAATCTTGTGTCCCCACGCATACCTTCGAGTTCCAGGTCTGGCGATCCCCACTATCTACTCTCTGACGGGTACCCCGTATGGAGGTTGCCGGATATAAAACTCCGACAAGCACGACGAGGACGACGACGAGGTCCACACAGTCGATCCCACCCGCAAGGGGCCCCGAGGCCCTCCTCGAGGGCCTGGAGTGTTCGACGACATGCTGAAGAAACCCTGCCCGTACCACAAGACCCCGGTCGCCCACACCCTCGAGCAGTGCGACATGCTCAAGAAGTACTACTGTCGCGTCGCCGCTAAGGACGACGAGGCCAAAAAGGGTGCCGGCGACAGGGGCGCCGACGGCTTCCCCGCTGTGGAGAACATCTTCCTCATCTTCGGGGGACCAACGGTGGACATGTCCACCAGCCAGCGCAAGCGCGAGCGGCACGAGGTTCTTGCCGCAGACAGGGCCGTGCTGTCCTTCCTCGACTGGTCGGAGGAGTCCATCACCTTCAGCCGCGAGGATCACCCGAACCGCATCCCGAATCCGGGACAGTACTGGCTGGTTGTCGACCCCGTCATCAGCAACTCGCGGTTCTCTGTTGACGGTCCTTACAACAAAAATTTGACCGTCAAAACCTCAGATTCGAGAGGAGTATATGACAAGTTTCATGCACATTTTTAGTACTAATAAAGTTCCACGAGTTGTGTTGTGATTTTCATAGGCAGATACACATTTTGGGAGAAATTGGGACCAACACACCACACGTGCTAGGCACGGCCGAACCACCAGGCACGGCCGGCCCTGCAGGTACGGCCGGCCCTGCAGGTGCGGCCAGCCCTGCCCCGTGGCGTGTCTCTGGTCCTAAGCACCACCTCTCCCTCGAGCACAACTTGGATGAACGAGATTCACTGAGGAAATGTCGGTTTGATCAAACGGTGGAGGCTAGGATCACTTGGATCAATGGGTCTACTTGTCCGGATGCTCAACCGCCACAACCGTCATCCAGAGGCAATCCTAGGCGTCCCCGAGCATAGTCGGTGCATCACACGGCACGGGGGTGGGCCGGCCGCACCTAGAGGGCCGGCCGCACCTATCAACTCGCGCGCCGGGCAAAACCGACCCAAGGAGCCGACTCAAGATCAAGCGGTGCCTTGATAGAGGAGCGGTTGAACATTGAATCCACCTCAACGTGGATTAGGGGTGACCGGCAAGTCATCGATACCACGGGATAAAATTCGTCTCTTGTGCTCAGTTATTTCTTTGCTCAATTTCCTTTCGAGTACTTTGCTTTGAGCATCTACTTTCTAGAGATTGAATTATATCTTGTCACCCTAGGTTGCAAACCCCTAACATAGGAATAGAATAGCTAGAAATTTAATCCTCCTTGTGTCTCTAATTAAATTTCTCTAGTGTTGTGCTTTTAGATTTTAAACCGCCTATTCACCCCCCTCTAGTCAGTATCCTGGATCCTACAAGTGGTATCAGAGCCGAGGACTCCTTATTTGAGAGATTTAACCATCTCGAAGTAGGATAAATGGCTAAAGAGGAAAAGTTTCATGTTGGGAAGCCACCGGTCTTTGATGGAAACAATTATGATTTTTGGAAGAAAAGAATGGAGATTCACTTCAAGGCCTTGGGAAGAAATTTGTGGAGAATTGTAATGGAAGGATATGTCATATTGGATCCTAAGAATAAGTCGGAAGATGATGATAAAAATGAAGCACTCAATGATCAAGCTTTGGGTGTACTCTACAATGCTCTCGCTCTTAGTGAATTCAATAGAGTGAAGGAACTTGAAAAAGCAAATGAGATATGGGAGAGGCTTATGGAAATTTATGAAGGAACATCCACCGTGAAAGAAGCAAAGCTCTATGTGTACAAGGGCAAGTTCAATGAGTTCACTATAAAGAAGGATGAAGATGTTTCAACCATGTTCAACCGGTTGAATGATATTGTGAATGAACTCAAGTGTCTTAATTTCAATGTTACAAATAAAGACTTCTCTCATAAGTTTCTTAGATGCCTTCCCGAGAAGTATGAGACAATTGTGACTTTGCTTGTGAGGACCGATTTGAATAAAATGACTCCTACGGAAGTGCTTGGTGAAGTGCAAACTCATGACTTGTTCAAGCAATCACAAAAGGAAATTCAAGGTCAATCAACTAGTGAAGAGAAGAAAAACATTGCTCTCAAGGCCAAGGTTACTCAAGAAGAGAATGATGATGAGAACCAAGAAATTGACTCCGATGAGGAAATGGCTCTTATTGTAAGAGGGCTCAAAAGAATTATGAACAAGAAGAAATTTGGCAAGAAGGGACAATCATCAAAGAAGAATCCTTTTGACGGTAAAGAATGCTTCAATTGTGGTGAAATTTGACATATTTTAATTAATTGTCCAAACAAGAAAGAAGACAAATATGACAAGAAGAAAGACAAGAAAATGTGCATAAGAGGAAGAAATATTACAAGAAGGAGAAGAATGGCCAAGCCTACTTTGTTGAGTGGGATTCCGATGCAAGCTCCGATGAAGATGATGATGACAAGCCTTCAAAGGGTCTTGCCGGGGTTGCTATCAAGGAAGCTCCTTCACTCTTCTCCAAGCCATATTGTCTCATGGCAAAAGGTGAATCAAAGGTGAACTATAAAGCCGGAGGAAGACATTAGGTTATTGATAGTGGTTGTACAAATCACATGACCGGCGAAAGAAAAATCTTCTCTCATCTTGATGAAGACATTTCCGACTTTGACAACATCACTTTTGGAGATGATAGCAAGGGAGGTGTAAAAGGCATTGGTGAAGTACCTATCCCTAAGGATTATAATCTCTCTAATGTCTTGCTAGTTGATTCTCTAAATTTCAATTTGCTATCTATTGCTCAACTTTGTGACAATGGTTATAAATGCACTTTCACTAGCAATGATTTTGAGGTCACCTCACTTGATGGGAAAGATTCTATTTTTAAGGGTTTTCGTCATGAGAGCTTATATCTAGTGGATTTCTCATCTAAGAAAGCTAGTTTGACTACTTGCTTATTCTCAAAGGCTTCTATGGGTTGGTTATGGCATAGAAGACTTGATCATGTTGGCATAAAACAACTTAACCACTTAGTGAAGCATGACTTAGTTCTTGGCTTGAAAGATGTCAAATTTGAGAAAGATAAATTGTGTAGTGCTTGTCAAGTCGGAAAGTAAGTTGCCAACTCACATCCAAACAAGAGCATTATGTCAACCACAAGACCTTTGGAATTATTACATATGGATTTATTTAGTCCCACTACCTATAGAAGTATTGGTGGAAATACCTATTGTCTTGTGATTGTGGATGATTATTCAAGATACACATGGGTATTCTTTCTTCACGACAAATCTCATACTTGTGACATTTTTAAGACCTTTGTGAGAAGGGCCGAAAATGAATTTGAACATAAATTGAAGAAAGTGAGAAGTGACAATGGTAGTGAATTCAAGAACACAAATGTTGAAGTGTTTTGTGATGAGAAAGGGATCAAGCATGAGTTCTCAACTACATATACACCGGAGCAAAATGGTGTAGTTGAGAGGAAAAATATGACCTTAATTGAGATGGCAAGATCAATGCTAGATGAGTACAAAGTTTCGGATTCTTTTTGGGCTGAAGCAATCAACACCGCTTGCCATGCTTCAAATAGGATATATTGTCATAGATTCTTCAACAAGACACCATATGAACTTCTTATTGGAAGGAAGCCAAATATTTCTTATTTTCGGGTCTTTGGTTGCAAATGCTATATTTTGAGGAAAGGCTCTCGGTTATCTAAGTTCCAAAACAAGTGTGATGAGGGATTTCTTCTTGGATACTCATCAAATTCTAAGGCTTATGGAGTGTACAACAAATCCAAGGGATTTGTTGAGGAAGCTTATGATGTGCAATTTGATGAAACTATGGGCTCTCAAGATGATAAGGGAAACTTAGATGATGTGAGAGGTGAAGAATTGAGTAAGGCAATGAAGACTATGGCTATTGGGGACATCATGCCTAGATAAGAAGATGATGATGAAGGTCCATCAATTTCTATTCAAACAAATCCATCTACTTCCACAACAAATGATCAAGATCAACAAGAGGCTAATTCTAGCAACAATGACTCACCTCAAGAAGATGATCAAATGGCCTCTATGACTACACCTTCTACATCAACTCAAGAACCGGTGGATCAACCTAGAGTTCACCATCAAGTTGCCAAAGATCACCCCATTGACCAAATTATGGGTGATATTAGTAAGGGTGTTCAAACTCGATCTCGTGTTGCTTCATTTTGTCAACATTACTCTTTTGTATCTTTTCATGAGCCTAAGCGTGTAGATGAAGCACTTGAAGATCCGGATTGGGTGATCTCCATGCAAGAGGAATTAAATAATTTTACTAGGAATCAAGTTTGGGAATTGGTTGAAAGACCCAAGAATCATAATGTCATTGGTACTAAATGGGTCTACCGGAACAAAGAAAATGAAGATGGTATTGTGGTGAAGAACAAGTCTAGATTGGTTGCTCAAGGCTACACTCAAGTGGAGGGCTTGGATTTTGATGAAACTTTTGCTCCCGTAGCTAGACTTGAAGCTATAAGAATCTTGCTTGCTTATGCTTGTTCTCGCAATATCAAATTATATCAAATGGATGTCAAAAGTGCTTTCTTGAATGGGAAAATTAGTGAACTAGTATATGTTGAGCAACCTCCCGGTTTTGAGGACCCTACAAAGCCTAATCATGTGTACAAGCTTTCTAAGGCTCTATATGGGTTGAAGCAAGCCCCTCGTGCTTGGTTTGAAAGGCTTAGGGATTTTCTTCTCTGTAAGGGCTTCAAAATTGGAAAGATTGATACTACATTGTTCACCAAGAAGATTGGAAATGACATCTTTATTTGTCAAATTTATGTTGATGATATTATCTTTGGTTCAACAAATGAAGAGTTTTGTAAAGAATTTGGAGAAATGATGTCTAGGGAATTTGAAATATCTATGATTGGTGAATTGAGCTTCTTCCTTGGTCTTCAAATCAAACAATTGAACGAGGATACATTTGTTTGCCAATCTAAATATGTGAAGGACATCTTGAAGAAATTTGGCATGGAAGATGCAAAACCCATCAAGACTCCTATGGCTACAAATGGACATCTCGATCTTGATGAGGGAGGTAAACCGGTTGATCTTAAGCTTTATAGGTCTATAATTGGTAGTTTGCTTTACCTTACCGCATCTAGGCCAGATATCATGTTTAGTGTGTGCATGTGTGCTGGATTTCAAGCCGCACCAAAAGAATGTCATTTGACCGCCGTAAAGCGCATAATGAGATATTTGAAGTATTCTCCTAACATTGGTCTTTGGTATCCTAAGGGTGCTCAATTTGAATTGGTTGGTTATTCGGACTCCGATTATGCCGGTTGCAAGGTTGATAGAAAAAGTACTTCTGGTGGTTGTCAACTTCTTGGATGTTCTCTTGTATCTTGGTCATCAAAGAAGCAAAATTCCGTGGCTCTTTCTACCGCCGAGGCGGAATATATCTCGGCGGGAAGTGGTTGTGCTCAATTATTATGGATGAAGCAAACACTTCTAGACTATGGTGTGAAATTTAAGGAAATTCCTCTCCTATGTGATAATGAAAGTGCCATCAAGATTGCCAACAATCCGGTTCAACATTCTAGAACCAAGCATATTGATATTTGGCATCATTTTCTTAGAGATCATGTGAGCAAAGGGGACATCAAGATTGATGGAGTGAGCACGGATGATCAATTAGCGGATATATTTACCAAGCCTTTGGATGAATCTCGCTTTTGCAAATTGAGAAATGAGCTAAATGTCATTGACTTCTCAAACGTGGCTTGAGGCTAGCACATGTGTTTCTTTACATGCTTTTATTTTTGTTTTATCTATCTTAATCATTTCTTACTTACTTTATGTCTTATGCTCTCTAACCTTTGTGAAGTTTGTTTTTCGCATAATTGTCTTGCATTCTAACTGCATTGCATCATATGGTAAGTTCACTTCATGTTTTATGAGCTATGATCCCAAAAAGGTTCATCATTCCAATCTTTATCTTGAAGTATTTCGAGCTGAAAAGAAAAAGGGACACGGACCGTCCGGCGGTACCAGGCGGACCGTCCGCGGGTACCCCACGGACCGTCCGCGCGGGTCGCAGGGGCGCGGGAGCTACTGGATGTTCTGGAATTAATTTCGAACCGTCCGCGCCGGGGTCCCGAACCGTCCGCGTGCCTCGCGAACTGTCCGCAGGTGCGTCGCGGACTGTCCGCGCGAGCCGCGCGCAGGTGGGGCCGAGGTCACGAGCAGCTAAGTCACATGCACATCCCTTTCTTCTCCAAAACCGCAAACACATCTTCCCCTCTCTCTCTTTCTTGCTCTTAGTGAAAGAAGGACCCCCTCCTTAGGGATTTCGGTTGGGGCACTCCCTGGACCGTCCGAGCACCTCCACGGACTCTCCGCGAAGTTCTCCACCATGTCATCCGGGTATTTCTTTGATTATCTCATTCTATCTCTCGGATTTTGAGCAAGAAGGTGCTTAGGGTTTCATCTCTCGATCTAAAATTCGTGCATGGATTTGAAATTTTGGCTTGGAAAATGTGTTTGGGATACTCATGTGATGCTATGGAAAAAAACTTGGTGGGTAGAAACTGAATAATCTTGAAGATATTGAGGATTCTTATTTTGGAACCCCTGTTCATATGAACTGCGCGTGAACAGTAACTCACGGACCGTCCGCAGGCTTCATGCGGACTGTCCGCGAGGGGCTGTTTTCGCCCAGTTTGATTGAGGGCATCATGGTTTATCATATATGGTCTCTTTTTCATATAAATTGATTGATGCTCATTCAAATACTTAATCTATGGCAGTGCTCGCAAGGCAATAGCAGCTGTTACTAAGAAGGTCACTAAGAAGGTTGCTTCGAAGAAGAAAGATAAGGATGTGGGCACTTCTAAGAGGCGTCGTAGAGATGCTACTCCTGAGGAAGAAGAAGAGCCTAACAATCCCAATGATAGCGATTATACTCCTGAAAATGAAAGTGCATCATTCATGGTAGATGAAGAGGAGGTCATGAATCAAGGGGGAGGTAACATTGCTGATATTATTGATGTGCTCAATTACACAATTCCTAGGAGGCAGTGGCCCCAAAAAGAATTTGCTATTGCTAGGAATGCAAATGCATATAATGAGCCTCGTGACACATACAATCTATATTTCCGCACCAATGTGCAAGAACAAGCTTTCTTCAGTAGTTTAATGGATTGCACTGTGTTTGCTCATTAGAGGGTCGACTTTGGATATCTTGAGTCTAAACCAGTTTTAGCTGGTGTGGCCACTAAACTTCAGAACTTAGGCTTGAAACCATTTCTTGAACATAGGTGTGATTGGAACGACACCATTATTAGACAGTTTTATGCCACCTATGAGATGGACTTTGATGCAGAGACTATTAAGTGGATGACAGGAAAAAGTGAATATGAAGCCATTTTTGCGGAGTTTGCAGCAGCAAATCATCTTGACAATGTATATTTTAGTGATGGTATCAATGTCTATAGTAAAGATATTCTTGAAAATACTGCTGTCTTTTATGAGCCTGGTACTCCTGCTTCAACTATAACAAACTGGCTGACAACAGGGCTTAGACATCATCCAGCTGTCATCAACAACATCATAAGACACACATTCATGCCTAAGAGTGGGAATAAGGACAAGGTTTGAGAGCACTATTGGAATGTGATAAACCATATAATAAATGAGACTAGGTTTGATGTTGTGCTTCTTATTCTTGAGCAGATGATTGTCAAAAAGCGTCTTGTCAGAGATAGCATATGTTTTTCTCCTTACATTATGTCTTTGATCAAGGCTAAAACTGGGTTCAATGGTCCATGTGATGAGAAGCATGAGCTTTACCGACCTTTCTACAACTTCAAAGCTTTTCTCAACAGGCCATTGACACCTTATGGGCAAGCTGCAGAGGCTCAAAATGTTGAGGAAAATGCTAGTGACGATGAGCATGCTAATGTTGATGACACGGGCCATGTCAATGTTGATGAGGATGCTTATGCTATGCCACCTCCTCCTCCTCCTCCAGTTCATCCCATGCAGCCACAGTGGGATCCTCCAGCTGGCTATTTTGATGCATATTTCTCTAATATTCAGCAGTCTATGAATACTCAGTTTCAACAAATGCAATCCGGGTTCAACTCTCATTTTGAGGCATATGGGCAGCAAATGAATGACACATTTCAGACTATGCAGCATGGGTTTCAGGAGCAGATTGACTCTAGCTTTAACACCTTTGGTCATCACATCTATAACACCATGCATGAGCCCATAATGACTATGTTGGACACCATGCAAACAAGCCTTCAGAGTGATCTTAGTGCTTTGAATGACAGATTTTCAGAGTTATCCACTTCTGAGCAGTATCAGCAGATCTCTGACTGACAGTCCCAGCTTGAGAACAACTTCAACACATTGAACACCGCATTTGGGGATTTCAGAGATCACTTCTACCACTACTACCCAGCACCAGCTCCACCGCCAGAGTTCTCTCCTCATCCGCCATTTTATCCTCCTCCGCCGCCACCTCAGGATGACTAGACCTTTTGGTATTTGATGCCAAAGGGGGAGAATGATTTGGAGGAGTGATGTGACCTTTAGGGGGAGCTCATTTCTTTGCATGCATATGGAACTTTGAACTCTTGCATTTGCATGTTTAATTTCAGTCATGCATGAACTTTGGTTACTTGTAATAATCTGTGAGACTTTGTGGCTTGTGATGTGGTTGAGAACTAGAACTTGTGGTTGTTTTTGTGATGAACTATGTTTGTGAGTTTTTTTTTATCTTATAGCTTGTTCTAGTTCTTGGTGGGTTAAGGCTAACTCCTATGCTTAAATTTGTTGGATATATATGTGTGGTTGTTGCCTTGACCTCTATTTTGTAGGGGAAACTCCGTCAAAATTGTTATATATATGCGTATATGTGGAAATCAAATGAAAATTATATGCACATATGTAAGGGGAGTTTCTCTCTATTTCTTTGTTTTGGAGCCATTCACTCTATCATATTATTGAAATTCGTTGAGAAGAGTAAGTGATTCCAAAACTCAAAACCTTTCTTATATCACTCCTTTAAATGGTTGTCATCAATTACCAAAAAGGGGAGATTGAAGGCATCTAGGCCCCTAATTCGTGTTTTGGTAATTAATGACAATCATTGTGGACAACATTTTTATTGAGATACAAGAATAGGTTAGTCCCATGAAATGATGAGCTCATGAGTTATACAAAAGGATGGCTTGTGTGTCATGTGATGGAAAGGAGCTCAAGGCAAAGGTAAAAGCTAGGGATTTTATTTTTGCCGGTCATAAGGCGGTTAGAGGATGATAAATGACCGGATTGATAGGATAGATAGCCGTACTCTCAAGATGGATCAATTTCATTGGCTTGACTTTCCATAGTGCCACTTTGATCAAGAACTTGCATATCTTGCATTTAGATGAGTGGCGTTTTCAAAAGATAAAAAGGTTCCGTTGAAAATCTTGAGAAAAGTCAGTTTTCTGCTATGGGGCGGACAGTCCGGGCCCTTAGGGCGGACGGTCCGCGGGCTCTTGAGGTTTATTAAATATCTGAGGTTTTTGACAAAGTTTTTCGAGAAAAATCCTTTTCGGGCGGACAGTCCGCGGGTCTTCGGCGGACGGTCCGAAATTAACCTCGAATCAGACAGAACGGTGCGCAGCTCGGGTGGACCGGGCGGACGGTCCGCGGGCTACCGGCGGACAGTCCGCGGGGCCCTGGCGGACAGTCCGCCCGGCCCAACGGGCAACTCTGATAGCAGTTGACTTCGCGTTTTTACCGTTGGAATTCAAACGCGGACAGTTCGTGAGGTCATCGCGGACAGTCCGCGAGGCACGCGTTTTTGACATAACGGCTAGTTACGGGAAGGGGGAGTATATATACTCCATGCCCGGGTTGGGAGAGTCCCTCTTGGCACTTTGAAAGGTTCATACTCATTAGTAGAGCTCTCCCTCTCCTCTCTCTCACTCACTTTGCTTAGTGGTTGCATCTTTGGTGAGATTGAGAGCATCTAGTGCATTGCATCAAGGTTTTGATCTTTGTGGCACTAGGGAATCATCAAGCAAGTGGTTGATTTGTTACTCTTGGAAGTTGCCGCTTCCTAGACGGCTTGGTGGTGGAAGAATCCGTTGAAGCTCGCAAGAAGATTGTGCGTGGCTCCGGATTTCTTGTTGTGAGAGGTCTTGTGCTCACCTCGCCGGAGCAGTGAAGAGCAACTCTAGTGGAATCGAGGTGTGGAGTGGTTCTTTGGTTCTAACCGGCTCAAGATCAAGCGGTGTCTTGATAGAGGAGCGGTTGAACATTGAATCCACCTCAACGTGAATTAGGGGTGACCGGCAAGTCATCGATACCACGGGATAAAATTCGTCTCTTGTGCTCGGTTATTTCTTTGCTCAATTTCATTTCAAGTACTTTGCTTTGAGCATCTACTTTCTAGAGATTGAATTATATCTTGTCACCCTAGGTTGCAAACCCCTAACATATGAATAGAATAGCTAGAAATTTAATCCTCCTTGTGGTTCTAATTAAATTTCTCTAGTGTTGTGTTTTTAGATTTTAAACCGCCTATTCACCCCCCCTCTAGTTGGTATCCTAGATCCTACAACATCTTCGCCCGCGACCTCACCAAACCATCAGTCGATTTCAGCAAGGCGGCCCCGGACCCTGAAAAATCCTCGGGGGTTCCCTCGAAGGCCACGGGCGCTGAGCCCATGGACGAAGACCCCTCGAACGAGGAATTCGAAGTCTCCCTCCTCGAGGGGTATGTGGCGGACAAAGCCGAGGCCATAGAGATCGACGGGGCTCCATCCTCTGAGGACCGGCGGAGCAAATACCTCACCTAGATCGACCGAGGGGAACTACCCTCGGACCGAACCGAGGCAAGGTGCATCGCCAGAAAGGCCAAATCATTCACCATGATCGGCGGAGAATTGTACAAGCGCAACGCTTCGGGGGTTTTGCAGCGGTGCATCCCCATACCCGAGGGTCGGGAGCTGATTCGAGACATTCATGCAGGCATATGCGGCCACCATGCGGCGCCGCGCACCCTCGTGGGCAACGCGTTCCGCCAAAGCTTCTATTGGCCCACGGCGGTCGCCGACGCCAGCGAGGTCGTGCGCACCTACGAGGGGTGCCAATTTTATGCTCGCAAGACACATCTCCCAGCTCACGCCCTCCAAACCATCCCCATCACATGGCCGTTCGCCGTGTGGGGATTGGACCTCGTCGGGCCCCTGCGGAAGGCGCCCGGGGACTTTACACACTTGTTGGTCGCAATTGACAAGTTCTCGAAATGGATCGAGTCACGCCCCATCACCAACCTTAGATCCGAGCAGACCGTGTTGTTCTTCACGGACATCGTCCACAGGTTTGGGGTACCAAACTCCGTCATCACTGACAACGGCACCCAATTTACCGGCAAGAAGTTCCTGGAGTTCTACGACAACTAGCAATGAGTAATAACATGCCAAATACCCCAATGTAAAAAAAACCCACTTTGCACTTGGATGTCATTTATCTCAACTTGCAAAAGAAATAATAATGTGACTAATTCCGCAAAAAATATACAACAGTTAATAACATATACTATTTCTTCCCTTCAGACTCAGTAGGTTGGTGCGTGTGTTGTCATAAGAGTCGAAAATTTTCAACTCGATAAGAACTCTCATTCAGCAAGCCAAGCGCCATGGAAGGCTTCATGTTGCAATCAAGGATGTCTGTTGTCCTAGGAATGGTTGGTCTGTCATTCTGAAAATGTTCAAGAGAGCCCATCAAAACACATCTTCAATTAGGTTCATTATACATACCTATCATATCTGCTAGCTAAGCAGACACCTGAAGTATCATAGAAAAAGGCACAATATTCAGTCTTGCAATAATAGGATCAACTATGCTGCAGGTAAAGAGGCTGGACATTTTTCGTTATTGACATACTATACAAATCTCATTGTGAAGCAGTGGAACAGATACGATACATATGTATGCTGACTATTAACCAAATGTTGGGTCCCAGCAAAAAGCAAATATAATGGGGAAATAGTTGCATATGAGGAATTGCTCACCTTGCAGGTTTCGCTACAGTGTGCACCCACGTTGCGCCCATTGCTTAGCGACGGACAACAGGTCTAATTTGGAGAGATAATGTCACTGAACTCTAAGTTTCCTTCAGGAAAAAAACAGAGGAAAATAAGACTCACTGAGACAGTGAGTGAGATGTATGCACTTGAGTACACTTGAGATATATGCCTCCATCATCATTTGCTAGTAGTGACAAGCCCATGAGCCCTCTATAATCTGAAAGCAGATAGCAACATTAGCTACACATGAGATGTTATGTTACACTGCTACCTTTTAGATAACCAAAATTGTTATATTTCCAGACTGACAGTGAGCACATCGAGACATAAATATTGGCAAACTAATTGTTAAAATAATAGGTTTTGGAGCTTGATAGACAGGTGATAACAACGCAATTGGCATGGGAGGCTTGAGAAGGTATTGTGTCTATTTGTTTCTACAGTTGAGCTCCCATCTGACCTTGCTAGCTATGGCTTATCTCTATGTTAGTTCTATCTATCAAATATCTTGTTGTGGTGGCACGAAGAGGCGGAGGCAGTATAGACCTTCACATTGTCATGTCTACAACAAAAAAACATAAACATGACGGTCTTTATATTTGGTATTTTTAAAATTATTATTGATATTTCGAGGAATTCAAGTTTGTGTGTAAGAAATCATTTTAGGTTCCAGTAATTATTGAGACATGACATTGATTTTTCACAAGATACTTATTGATCTATCTCTGGTTATTTATTTGTCAGGCATCATTGTTTTCAGATGGTAAGAATTGTGAGTCATTTGAATGCAGATTTAATTTATATATGAAAAAATCATGTTATCATACTCAAGTACTGATGCTTACCATGGCATGAAGCAAACAGATATGTGGCATACAAGGGCGACAACCTCTTTTGATCCCATGTTGAGCTGGACAAGTTTACTCTTCCTGACAATATAAACCAGTATTGAATTGAGATTTGTACTGATCATCTCAAAAATGGAAATGATAGTTAATATAAATTTAATTTGCACACACAAGAAGAATTCTTTCAATTATCACAATAACCCTTAAGCGGAAATGGATATACGGGATCTTTTTTTAGATGGATGCACAGCTACATAGAAGTTCATCTTAGTCACAAAGGCAAAACTTGGTGCACAATTTGGAATTACAAAGAACTACATCATCACAAAAGAAAATTAGGCAACAAAACTATTAAGTATCATGATTATGGTTTGTTGTTGCACTGCTCCAAACAGGGTCAGCTCAAGAGTCATCTACTACCAATACAACATTACCAAAACAAAGAGGTTAGTCTCTGACAGCTAAAGAAAGTAATGCATAAGCATCATCCCTTAGTAATAGTAAGCACTGTTCACGTGTGAAACAGAAATGTTAGACTTTCATAGACAATAAAAGGCTCGTGTGATTGACCTTTGCTACTCTCATAGCCATTGCAAGCCCATCAAGTAGTAAGCATTTTAATTCTTCCTTATTCAGCTTCGATCCCTAAAAAAGGAACAAAACTTGAACTTCACAATCCTCTCCAAAGGCCAGATTTTTCGAACAACATGTCTGGCATGAAATTCTGAAAGCATTACATCCATATTCATGTACCCCCAGACTTACAACTTAAAAGATAAAATGTTTCTGATTTCCAAATACATGGAGAGATTAGAATCGAACCATTTTACATAGCATAAATATTAATATAGTTAAAGTGATATCATGTCTACAATTACAAAACTGCAAAGGACAAAAAACTGATCCACTATGTATTGTGTTTCAGCAGTGCTACGGATCAGCCAGGGACGAACTAAGCAGAAGGATTGGACTTACAAGAGATCCACTGCTGCCACATAAGCAGGCTGCTCCTGGATGCCGTCTCATCCACCCTCTGCCTCATCCACTACACAATTCAATCCCCACAGATCATACTTCAACCCACATCACCAGGCCAGGCAGCTGCAAGTAGCATGTAGCAGTACCTGGGATCGCGAGGTCGACTAAAGAGGTGTTGAGCCCGGGATCATGCGTCGAATCCCATGACATCAGCGGCACTACGCCCACTGCCGGCGACGTCAAGGCAGAGAGGAGCTCGAGGGACCTGACTCGCCAGTGTCGCGTGATGCACCTCAATGCAGTCCGGCCAGCATGCCCTGCGGCGCCCCCTTGCACGGGCCGTCGCTGCCACTGCGGGCACGACCCCGCGGCTGAGCCAACCACCACAACAAAACCAACCTCGGTGAGATATTAACCGCTGGTAGGGCTCCTCCGCCGGGGCCGCGCCTGCGTCCTCCGCCGCCGGGGCCACGGCCAGCGAGCTCTGCCCCCGGGTTTGCTCGATCCAGACCACCATAGGAGAGGAAGGCGTCACCGGATGGGACAGGGGAGGGGAGGGGGGCGGCGCCGTCCGTCTAGTCAAATAGGCCGGCGTGGGGGAGCAGGAGCGCGCGCCGCCGTCGGATCGACTTGGGGGCGCCAGCGGAGAGCGAGTGCGGAGGAGCAGCCCTCTCACCGCAGATCCAGGGACCTCGCCTTCACCCCAACCGTCACCCGGAGAAGGTCCGGCCGTGGAGGGAGAAGGGTCGCCCGCCGCTGCCAGGAGGAGGGGCACAGCGCAAGAGTCCCCTGCTCCTCCGCCCAGATCGAGGGTCCGGTGGCGCCGGTGAAGTGGAGAAGGGGAGGTGGAGGAGCAGAGGTCGGGGAAGAGAGAAACTGGGGGAGGGGAGGGAGGGAGGGAGGGCGGACGGAGCGAGGAGCTGCCGCGAGCTCCAGGAGGGAGGGAGGGGCCGGCTGCAGCGAGCTCTAGAGGTAGGCGGAGGAGCAAGGAGAGACAGGGAGGGAGTAAAAAAAGAGGAGACACTTTCCCGCCCGTGGTTCCGCCGCCAGAACGCCGGAGGGGACAGAACCACGGGGTGGCGAAGTTGCCGACTGACTCCAACAACATGACTCAAACCCAAAAATAGGTCATCACAGTGTTTTTTTATACCAAAAACAGTCTCCAATAGAGCACCCAGACACGGCAGCCATTTTGCCTGGCCAGTGCAGGGTGATGCACAAATGTGTGTTCTCTCTCCTCCTCATGCATTCGCCGCTGATGAGCAAGCTGTGGGCCCAAGCTCCCCTGGCGGCCGCCCCTCCCCCAGCGGTGAGCTCCCCCGGTCGGCGGAGCTTGCGCCCGGCGCGCAGCCGCGGCCTGGCGGAGGTCGCGCCCGGCGCGCAGCCGCGGCAGGCGGATCTCGCCTGGGCCACGGTCCGGCGGCGCAGGCCGGCGGCGGGGTGCGGGACGACAGCCCCTCCTAGTGGCCGGCGGAGCTCGCGGCCGGCGCGCAGCCGCGCCCGACGCGGCAGGTGGAGCTCGCCCGGCAGGGAGCGAGGAGGCGGCGGAAGAGGAGGACGGCTGCCCCGGCGCTGCCCGCCGCCGCGCGCCTGCTCCGGCGACGAGGTGGGCCAGCATGCGGTGGCCTGCCCGGCGACGAGGACGAGGATGGCGGCGGGGAGGAGGCTGACGGGGATGGACCACTCCGCCGGTAGATTTTGGGTCGGTGGGTGGGTGGTGTTGTTGGAGACGGGTTGTTTTTGGGTCCAGACATTTCCACTGTGCGCGATGCAAAGGAGCAAATGCCTCTCCGATTTAGGTCCTGGCTGTTGGAGTCAGTCTTACGGTCTTTTTAATCATCCTCCTACTTCCTCCCCACCGATGGTCCACTTCAACACCCCCCTTCGAAATGTCTTTTTTTAAAGAAGGCCCCCCTCAAATGTCAAAATACGTACTGTACACCTTATGGACTGTTCGATACATGTTTAAATGAGCGAAAAGAGGTTAGATGAATAGTAGAAATTGGAAGAGGTGTTTAGTTGGGGGAAAAGTGGTGGAGAAGTGATGGGAGAATAGTGGAAATTGGATAGGTGTTTAGATGGGTGAAAAGATGGTGAAAAGTATGTATGAATAGTGATGAAGTAATGTTTTTTAAAGAAGATGTGATGGATGTGATGAGGTGAATAGTGAAGGGTGAGAGAAGACGGTGTTTGGATGGGCAGTGTAAAATATTTTACTCTATCTTTGACTGCTAATTAGGGATATTAAATAAAGTCACTTTTCAAAACTATCTTCACAACCATAGGCAAAATCGCGAGACAATTCTAATAAGGCCTTTGACCGCATGATTAGAGGGTGGTTACTGTAGCAAATCATAGATTAATTATGCTCGCTAGATTCGTTGCGCAAAGTTACACTCATCTGTGAAAAAGTTTTGCAAATAAACTTCAAAAGTGGTGGAGATGTGATGGGAGAATAGTGGAAATTGGATAGGTGTTTAGATGGGTGAAAAGTATGTATGAATAGTGATGAAATAATGTTTTTTAAAGAAGATGTGATGGATGTGACGATGTGAATAGTGAAGGGTGAGAGAAGGACGGTGTTTGGATGGGAGTGTAAAATATTTTACTCTATCTTTGACTGCTAATTAGGGATATTAAATAAAGTCGGTTTTCAAAACTATCTTCACAACCCCAGCCAAAATCGCGAGACAATTCTAATAAGGCCTTTGACCGCATGATTAGAGGGGTGGTACTGTAGCAAATCATAGATTAATTATGCTCACTAGATTCGTCACGCAAAGTTACACTCATCCGTGGAAAGGTTTTGCAAATAGACTTTATTTAGTACTCTATGCATGAGACATTCTCAGGGGTAAAGATGTGATGATGTGAAGGGTAAAATAATGATGAATAGTAAAAGATGTTTTTAGATTGGTGAAAAGTGGTGAGGATGTGATGGGGTGAATAATGAATTTGAGTGGGATCGAACCCATCATTGTGCATCACCTCCTTCGTACCCCGCGACTCCTGGCTGCCTAAGGCCACCCTTAAGTTCCGCTCGGGGTGCATGTCGTGGTTTAGTAACCGCCGACAAGTAAAATAACTGATTGCGCGTCGAGTTTCGGATGGTTGTGCAAACGGGGACACAAGGATTTATACTGGTTCGGGCCTCCAGAGAGTAATACGCTACATCCAGTTCGTGTTGCTCATGTTGTTTGCACTGATTTGTAGTGGGGCGATACAAACTGGCGAGAGAGGGACGAGTTCCCAGGTCTCTGGGGGGTGTGTACGTGGTTCTTGTAGCAGAAGTCTGCGTACGTGTGTGTGGGAGCCAAGTCCGGCTGAAGGTAGAAGAAGAACAGTAAGAGAGAGCTCCTCCGGAGAGGAGAAAGAAGAAGTAAAAAGGTCGTCCCCCTGTTGCCTTCGGTGCCTTCCCTTTTATAGGTCAAGAGAAGACTTACACGTGAAGGCAAAGAGAGAGTACACGGTCTACAAGAGTACAGGGAAGAGTTTTTGCCCATGTCGTGGGCCCCGCCGTCCTCAGGGGTAGCTGGCACAGTGAACTTGTCAGGCAAGTTGGGAGCTTCGGGAGTTCCTTAGCTGCGAAGGAGCAATTGGTCGAAGACGGAGACTCGGAGCTTAGTAGGTCGGAGGAAGCAGACCTCAATAGGTCAAGGCGGAGTTAGGTCGTGTGGAGCTTCCGACCTACAACACCCGTTGGCCAGTAGGTCGTACGAGGCGGAGGTTTTACTCAGGTGAGGACCTCTTGGGAAAGCAGCTACCGGATGAGGCGAGCATGAAGAGGTGTGATTATTAGCCTAGAAAAGCTAGTATGCAGGTACATGAGTGTAGCCGAGTGCTAGCTAGGAATGCTAGCAAAGTGTGAGCACGAAGGTGCATGCATGTACCAGCTACGGCTGGCTAGCTAGGAAAGCTAGCAAAGAGTGAGTATGTATGTGCATGCATGTACCAGCTACGCCTTGCTAGCTAGGAAAGCTAGCAAAGAGTGAGGTGCATGCATGCTGGCCACTTGACCGGCTTAAAGGGTGAGGTTTCACTGTTTGGTCTTCTGGATCCCTGCCTATATCGTGTGGTCATGTACTCAGTATTCTAGTAGGAGTGGGGCCGCGAATGGCCTGTGTAGGCATGCATCGCGTACGCGAGGGGGGCCTGCACTCAAGTGGCCTGGCGCCTCAGTTGCAAGCCTGTGGCGAGCTTTGTGTGCAGACCACTTTGTATTAGAGTCTAACATTTGCCGCATGCTGTAGGGTCGGTCAAAGCTGATACACATACATGATTTTTATTTCCCCCGGGTAGATCGACCAAGGGTTGTTGATATTAATCAATCATCTTTGGGGTCCCTAATATGGGAACCCGACAATGCACCCCATCCATGTGCAGCCACGCCGAACCACTTTCGAGCACCCAAGTGATTCGTGGGACTCTCCTCCTTCCATTGCGGCTCCTGCCTCGACCGCTAATGTAGACCTTGACCGACGCCCCCCCTCCATGCTGGCATTCCAAGATGTGTTTTTTCTAGTGACAGTTACAATCTTTCTAACATTTATATTAGTTCCTCGGTATCAAGCTTTTAAAAGGAAATAGTTGGTTGGCTGGTTTTTGGAAAAATTAATAACTAGTACTTTTTTATAATATCACATTAAAAGTGTTCACTTTCTCTTTTGGATGGCCATATTTTTTAAAAATATTTTATCTAAAAACTTATGTTAGTATCATATTATTTTGAAAAATGTGTGTACATATCCTATGATATTTAAAGTACTCTTCACAAAGTAAAATGCTTTGGAGGTGAAATAACATATTATGTTCATGTATTATTTTAAGAAAAAACTAAATATGTACATCTAAATCTGACTGCTTCAGTATCTTGTTGTTGTTTATTGGCGCCACCTTCACCCCTAGCCACATATAGCGCTTGTTGCCGTTCATTGGTGCCACCTTCACACCTAGCCATATAGCGCTTGTGCTTGTTGTTGTGCCTCGTGCACACCTTCCTATCATGCAGCCTGTTCATTTGGCTGGTGGCTGATGCTAATTTGTTGTGAGAGAAAAGTACTACCGACTGATTGCTGGTGGCTGATTTATTTTGAAAGAAAAGTACTCCCGTCTAGTGGTCGATAAGCCAAGCGAACGTGATGTTGCTCGTGCTTGCTGCGAGAGCTTATTCTACCACCTCAACTATTGTGGCGTGTCAATGTCATTCCTCCACATCGTTAGTACTTGCTACATTGCCTTCCAGCTATCGATTTTGAGTAAGAGAAAGAAATAAAAAACTAGCATTTTTAAAATGTTGCTTTTGCTTTAGAAAATGTTGAATCACGTGTAGTCAATGAAAATATTTATGGTACTACTTTATACAAATAGTGATGTTATTATGTTAGTTTTGCAAATTTCGATCTGATTAGTAATTTATTTTAGATTTATATACTAATATAAAAAAGCTTAAAATTACGGAGTGCTTTCCCCTCTATCCCACGAAATCGGTCGAACGGTTCGGCCTTCGGCCCCGACGGCGTCTGCTGCAGTCGTCTTCTTCCCCGCGACCCTTCTCCCTTCGCTCCCCCAGCGCGCGCCCCGGCGCCCACACTCCCCTGCCCAGGCTACAGCTCGAGTCCGGCTGGGGCGGCAGCACCCTCCTTTCCCACGACCTCTCTGTTCTCTCTCTCGGCCTCGGTCTTCGTTTCCTAGCGGCGACGACAGGGCGAGTGCGCTGCCCGTTGTTAGTCGAGCGACGGGCGCTTCGCCGGCGACGAACATCCGATAGGGTATGCATGCCTTTTGCCCTCCCTTCCCATCATGCTGCGCGAAATCAAACACCCAAACCCCTAACGTATGGTATTTTTATACGGATCTGACCATGATTTTACCTACTAAATTCGATCTTTTTGCAACAGTTATTGGGTGTACATGGGTGTCCTATACTGGGTCCGCCCCTGATGGAGAAGGAGGTGCGTGAAGAATTGAATCCACTACTTCAAATTATAGAGTTTGCTCCTTCAACATCTGATCCAAACCAGAAGCTTGATTCGGCTCAGCCTTCCGATCCCAATCTGAAACCTGGTTCGTTTTTTTCAACTGTTTTTGTAAATTTTCCAGACTCCCTGTCTATACCAGTTCGATTTTGGCTGATACTTTCTAGCTATGACTGATTTTGATAGCGAAAAAGCCGACTCGTCAATGGGCTGCGTGGACACGCCAAGAGGAAGAGAATTTCTTCAATGCGCTGCGCCAAGTTGGAAAAGTGAGAAGCACATTCTGGATGCAATGTTCTTCACCTATTTGCTATCTAGTCAGGGCATACTAATCAATTGATGGGGAATCCCATGTTGTTTTTCCCAGAACTTTGAGAAGATTACACATCGTGTACAGAGTAAAAACAAGGATCAGGTACTTAGTTTTCTACCAAGATGTTCTTATGACATTGCACATGATGGATTGTTTGGGAAGTTCAAGCTGAAACAGTTATTAGTTCTGCATGAACTTTCCTAAGGGGTTTTTAGGCATAGTATACTTCAGACTTTTGGGCTTTGCAGTCTTGCACTTTGACTAGAAATGCTTCACATTTAGAGTGCTCCTAGAGCAGTTTGAGGCATTGTTTTCCATGCTGCTTGTTGCTTGAGATCTAGGTGTGTGTGTTTGATAAGACTGGGCTGTGTGCAGAATTTAAAGTGGTGATTGTGATACTATTTTCTAACTCTTTGTTACTTAAAATGTTTAGTCTTCTCTTACAACATCACATGGCTATTGGCTACCTTATTGTATAAAAAGTTCAGTTCCATTGTCTATGAATGTAACTTAAAATTAATGCTTTATATGTCATACAGGTCAGGCATTACTACTATCGTCTTGTTCGGCGCATGAAGAAACTATTGGGCCCTGGATTCTCACTTGATGCAAAAAACTCCAAGGATACCATTGCTGCTATGCTTCGTTGGTAATTGAATATATCTTTCGATATGCAAATTGTCTGAGAAAATAGTTCATACTTGGTCATTTTTTTTTGGGGAACATACTTGGTCTTATTTATACAGCGAGCAAAAACTAGCAGTTACTTTGTAATGTTTCCTGAGCTCACTGGACTTCAGATATACCGTCTTCCTAGTACAAAACACGCGCGTAGGTTGTAGGCTTGTAGCTAGCCAGCTATAATATCTGAGGCTGGGACAGCCAGTAATTATAATTCTGTTATGTAGTAGATATCCTGTTATACTTACTGGTCTGTTATGCACCTTTCTGCCAGATCCAATATGATCTCTTGACATTGAAGTGCTTGCCTTACTCTTGTGTTATACGGACGATCTAAATTCATTTTCTAGTAGTAGTCGCAGCTTCATAATGATTCTGCAAATCTTCCACATAATTTCTTTCGGTTGAGCCAACATGTGTTATGGTCATTCATTCTATTGAAAAGGTGCTCTGTTCCAATTCTGTAGATGATGTTTTTATCTCATATGTCTCTCATTCAAAGCACCTTTTCTTCATAATGAAAGTTTCACCGGCTAAGGATGTGCTTGTCTGACTGTTGGTCGGAAGGCGGAACAGAATTATGGGAGGTAGAGGGAGTTAAATTTGTTATTCACATGTGAATTGTTTTTTAAGGTGCTTGGAAAAAGGGAGTGGATATTGTCTGCTGTTGATATTCATTCCTTTTTCATTTGACCTTTCACTACTTCTTTTACATCGCGTGGAAAATCCTCAGATATGAACTGATTTTGATGCAGGTGGTCTCTGCTCGAAAAATTTAGCTGCAGTGCATCAAAGCTACATCTGAAGCCTCGGAGATTCAAAACATTTGTGGAAGCATTGGTGCGTTACTTTGTCCCCATGTTTTTTTTCCTTTCAGTATAAAAACATCCTGTTTCTTCTTTCTGATGTAGTATGTCTCTTTTTTTATATAGGGAAATCAACTGCTAAAGGACAGAAATAAATCCAGAAGAAAGTGCCCACGAGTGGATATGTGTGTATCTTCTCCATCTCCAATTGTTGGCAAGCCTCCTGGGAATGAGCCTTTCCCTCTAAAAGTTTTGCCAGTTGATACTCAAAATGGTAGCAGAGTTGCATCTCCTAAAGGGGCTTTTTTCAAGCGGGTGGCTGAAACAAATTCTAGCAAGTCAGGGGCAACTAAAGGAGATCTCTCCGCCACAAGAACTGTAAAACAAAAAAGGAGGGCAGGTGGGCACTTCTTCATTTTTCTTTTGATATGGCTTAGACTTACTCATCTTTTGTCACTGCTCTGAGTTTTGACAAAATCTTTGATGGTCAAATCATTATGTAGAGCTCTCTGTGGTTGAAACTTTGTTGCATTAATGTGGATAGCTGGTGATTTCTTCCAGGTGGTGTTGTTGCATCCGCTGCATACAAAAAATGGGAGAGAGCAGCCATGGCTGGTGTTTCATTAGTCGCTGATGCTGCTGAGGAGCTTGAGCGCAACACTAGTAACTCTGGCATGTTATGTAATGTTGATGCAAGAACCCTAACTTGTTCATCAGACAAACTTTCTACTGTTGATGGTATTGCTCCTAGTAATTTCATTTTTGTTCTTGTAATCACTGAACTTTGTTATCACTGAACTGTTACTATCATCTTGATGTGTTTATTCTGCATTAGCAGGCAGCAGCACAAATCATATGAAGGAAGCAGACTCACAAGCACCTGCGAAGCTGAAGCTGCAGTTATTTCCAATAAATGAAGCTACACGGAAGGCATTGGAAAAGGTAAATCGTGGTCTCTTGTTACTAGCAAAGCACATATGAATCACATTTTCCCTCCGTCAGCTGTATTTAACATGCCATCAGTCAACCTGGTGAATTATTGGCCGAGCACTCAGGTCTCTGTAGTCAAATTCATGCATGTTATAGATGAAAGATGATGAATGCATAGCCTGATTAGTGACATGTACATTTTGAACAAACCTTTCTTTATGGTTGGTGTGGGTTTTGAGATATCCTGCGCAGTTCTCTAATTTGTGAGCATATTGGATATGGCATGACTGCCTTGTCAACTCTTAACAGGACGAACACAATCCACATCTCGAGCTCACACTAAGCTCTAGGAAGAAGATATCATCTGTGTTAGAACATCTGAACCGTAAATGGGGTAATTCAAACATTTCATCTGGAGAGCTTATTCTTTTTCCATATTGCGCTCACCAAGAGGATTTAGCTACATATCAGAGGTGGACAACAAGAGATACTGTTGCAGTAGCTGACGTGTTTCTTTCTGTGAATAGCCCTTCTGTTTTCCGTTTAAGGTATATGATTTCTCTGTTGATAGAAAATGACAATCTGTTATATCACTAGTAGATGCTTATAGATCGCTAATTGTTGTGTCAACCTTTTGTTGTTAAGGTATGGTTGGTTTTCTCTTGTTGAGCTTGAAGCAGGAGTAAGTGAAATATCTTTAACCCATTTTGAGAACTGCATGATTCCGGAAGACATCCAGGTCAAATCACCCTCAGGAGATAAGTCTTGTGTGCAAAAGGATGGCACTTTGCTCAGGAGTAATATTGGTGAGCATAGTTCAATAGATCACTCAGCACTGTTGCATATTACACCATCTGGTACAGGCCAGATCACTGAGGTTTCAGAGCAGACACCCTCTCAGTTTGGCAGCCAGAAGCAAGTGCGGGTTCCTGCAACTCAAGCTGTTGAGGTTCTATTTTTTGTCTCTTGCATGCTTCTGTAAAGTGACATTAAAATGTTTCTATTCTATGGGTCATCTTCCTTTTTCTAATCATATATTATCATTTATATTTTAGGATGATCAAGGAATGAATTGTGCTGCCATATCCGAAGGAGAGTGGGCAGATACCCTTACTGATATCAGTGTTGGGTACTTACTGACTGAAGCATCCAAGGGCACTCATTTGGATTGCATAGAAACTTCTAGTGCCAAAAATGCTTTGCTCCTTGAGAATCCATGCAGCTATGACTCGTTTGATGCTGCCGTTGCTCTTCATGTTTCTCGTTTTCAAGCATCAGAGCAGCCAGCCCATACTCCCCATTCCACCATCTGGGGAGGAGAAGAAACATGTGATGAGTTCAGTTTTAATTTGTCATCCTCCAGGAAGCAAGAACGCTCAAACACTCCTTCCAGAAGCTCTCCTGGTACTGACAATGAAGTTCATCCATTAAACTCGGAAGGGTTTCAAGGTTTTCTTCAGGTCTGCCGACATCTTTGGGCTCTCCTAGAAGTAAAGCAAGTTTATACATTCTGACCTTGTTTGTTCATATATTTTTAATGGAATAGGACTTGACTGGAGGAGAGGCTGCTGCTGAGAATCCTTGTAATGATGAGGGCAAAGATAGAGAGGAGTTTTGTGCAAAATCGCCACCTCGAAATGACGGCACTAAGGAATTAAAGGATCAATCTCTAGCTGACATATATTGGGTACTAGAAGAAATCCTAGCTTTCTTTTATATTGTCCTTAAATGAGGTGAGCTTACATTTTCCTTTTTTCGGCAGCCTGATTCACTTGGACCACTGGACTTGGACATACCATCTTCGAGATATCAAGCTGATGACTTACTCATAGGGGACAGTCAAAATAGTTGGAATCGGATGATGGCAAATAGTCTGGATGCATTTCGGAACCTGTCGTTCTTTTCGTCCGTGGATAAGAATGACTCGATTCCATCAATCATGTAGGACTGGAGGTGTTAGGGTTCCATCACAACTTGCTGCGTTGGTCAGGAAGGAACCACCGATGCTGCATTTCTCTAAAGAAGAGGGAGCTTTATATTGTCCAAGTGAGCTGTTAGGTGCTGATCCCAGTATCCAACAGATGCGGACTCAGCTGCATTTGAGATGGACGCATGTTGTTGTAAGATAATATAAGGGATGTGCTAACCTGTTTGCCATGTAAATTGTGGTGTTCTTGTACAAAAAGCACATACAAGCGCTTGGTTACAGTAACAAAGCTTCTCCGACAGTGTATAAGGTCAATGTGTTACGTGACCGCCAAATGGATGCGAAGTCCTTCGTTCTTCACTGTGTATGTACTGCTCACCAATTGTTTGCCTGCTCTTGTCCCAAGGGCTGTTCATCAGCTCACAACCTCACGTCTTGAATGAATTTCCATCTGTTGAAATATTAGAGGCTACTTGTCGATTCTCGTCAAGGTTGTGGCGCCGAATTCTAAATGCCACAAACTGTGGCGCCGCCACACGAGGCGTGGCTGGCTGCTATGGCCAGCAAGCAAACAGGTAGTAATGTTCTTGGAGAGCTTAGATGAATGCAGCCATTAGTGGGTTTGCGTTGCTTTAGTTTAGCACTTTTAGAGTTGAACACTATGCTGTTCAACATATGATGCAGGTATACCCGAGCAAAACTAGTCTTAATGGGCCCGTCACGAACCTTAATGGACAGGGTCTGAGCAGAGATCTCATAGCATGATAAAATTATTTTTGGCCCGAAACTAGCATGATATACACATTTCTAGTTATTCTGTAATGTAAATTACGTGAGCGGTCCGCCCAAGCTCGGGTCCAGTCCGAAAAATTAGACCCGACTTGACTAGTGGGACGACATGAGCAAGATATTTCAGTTCGAAATAATCCGGATTTTTTCAACCCGGTCAGAAAAATGCTGAGGCATAGATGCGCGCGCCTTGGGCTTATTGGGCCTCTTGCTGGGCCGAACGAGCGACCAATAATATTGGGCCTCTTCCCTCCTGCCTGCCTCCTTTTCCACAGGACGCCCCTATAAACGCTTTCTTCCCCTCCCTACCTCCTCCACTCACCCCGCATCCCTCGAAAACCCTAGACCCTCCCCTGCGGCGCCGCCGCCTCCTTCGCTCGCTCTCGCCTCGAAATCTCGAACATGGTAGGCTTTCCCTACAACTGTGTCTCCAATCCCCATCTCATGTCCGTCGAATCGAATCCGCTTGCCGCCGCCGCTCTCTAATCCCCGGTGGATTTTGTTTTTCTTGCAGAGTCAGGAGGCGGTGAACCCGAAGGCGTACCCGCTTGCGGATGCGCAGATGACCATTAGTATCCTCGAGCTCATCCAGCAGGCCGCCAACTACAAGCAGCTGAAGAAGGGCGCCAACGAAGGTATCTTATCAGTCCCTTCCCCACGTTTTCTGCGCTGAGCTCTGTTAATTTTGGGTTGTTTCGCTTAAATTTGTGTCTTCGTTTGTTTGCTCCCAGCGACGAAGACCCTGAACAGGGGGATATCGGAGTTCGTGGTGATGGCGGCGGACACCGAGCCGCTCGAGATCCTTCTCCACCTCCCTTTGCTAGCTGAGGATAAGGTACTGATTAGCTTCCTCTTTTGTTCGGTATAGCGTATATTTTGCAGTATTGGCGTGTGATTAACTGATTATTGTTTGCCCGGTTTAAGTGGTCACTGTAGCTTGTTTCAATTTGATGGTTATTTTCCCCCTTTGGTAAGGGTGTAGTTTCATAGGATTTGTATGTCATGTTTGTTGTGAATATGCAATTTTGTGATGTGGTAGGTTCCTTTTTGTGTATGTTGCAACTTGCAAGCAGCTGGAGTCTGCTGACTTGCCCTATTTTCTGTTACAGTTAAATACTGAATTAACTTTTTGTAAGGATGAGCTGGTGCTTTGGTTTTAAATGCTTATTTTATGGGTTCCAACCTTAATCCTTTAACCAAATTGGAGCGGACTATTTGGGTGCTTTGGTTCTACTGCTTTATATGGATGCCTACCTGCTTATGCTTGTAATCAGTTCAGTACTTCTGTTGGAAATTCTGTCGTTTAGTCTCTGAAAATTATTTAATTCGGTTTTGCTAGTTCATTCTCTGCAACCCTATTTGGTGGTGTAAGCGTGCAGTGCATGCTAGCTTATTTAGTTTCACATGCTTTATGCACTTTTTATCCTGCTTGACAACTTGTATGCTTATAGTTCCATTTGGCCAATTACCTTGGTTAATTCATTTTGTCCTATGCTATGTGCAGAACGTGCCATATGTGTTTGTTCCATCAAAACAAGCTCTTGGTCGCGCTTGTGGTGTGACAAGGCCTGTTATTGCTTGCTCGGTGACCAGCAATGAGGGTAGCCAGTTGAAAACGCCAATTCAGAAGCTCAAGGTACTTTCTACTCTGTGAAATTTGAAATTTATTTATCCATATCATGATTTTGTAACTACTATATTAAGATACTCTTGTATGCACAACTCAGTAGGTTAATCCATTTTAATGATTTGCAGAACGATATTGAGAAGCTTCTCATCTGATTTACCAAAGACCTTTCAGTGTGATGGGCCTCAGCGACACATTTTTCAGAGGCTTGGACTGGTGTCTTGTTTACTATATTTTGTGCTTTCCGAACTATGTTTGAAGAATTGTTAAGTCGATCATACCTGAATTGTGCTGAGCTATCTTGTATTCGTGACCGCCATGTAATTCTCAAGACGTCTGTATTGTGGTGGCCGGTTTCTTTCTAGATTCCGTCCATTATTGTAACAGTTTTATGACTATGGGGTTCGAGAATTGATAGTTTGGCTGGTTGCAACTTCATGTGGCCGCAGAAAAGTATCATTTGTGTGTTGCGCAGTCATTGGTTGCTGAATTGTTTTTCTTTCTTATCTGATTATGGTTTTGCCTTCAGGTTTTACTTCGTGATCATGGTTAATACTGTTATACGATCACAACTTATATATATTCTGCTTAAAAAAAAGTTAATGTGGTTTGGCCCGGTCGACTTGTTGCGTTGTTGCGTATAGTTTGCGTGGTTGTCCGTCCCTATTTTGCTTGGCTTGGCAATCTTCCTCGGGTTGGAAAGATAAATGGCTATTTGGATTGGTACCATTACAATTTTTCAAAGTTGGAGATATACCACTATAATTCACCTATTTTGAAACATACCATTGCAATTTTTTGGTTCCCACAAAAATGCCATGGAATACGTATGAATCTAACTTGGGTCCAGCTGCAGGTGTATACGAATACGTATACTTTGTTGCAGCTTCTCTTCCCTATCACTTACGCTTGGGCCCCAACTGTCATCTTCTTCTTCCTCCTCTGACCGGTGCCGCTCTCCTCCTCACTCCCGCAGCTCAGTCCGCCCGGGCAGCGCTGTCATCACCTTCGTCGAGCCTGGGTCGCTCGTCGGTCGAGCAGCCTCCCTGTGGCCCATCCACCGCGGCTCCGTGCCGAGAATCCACCACCACGGCCCCCGCTACCCCTACCCACGACGTAGCAGCCAACCAGAGGAAGCAAAGCGACGAGCCAAGTATGGACGATGGCGCGCGCGGCCGTGGTGCGGCACTGCAACGCGGAGGTCAACGACGTCTCATCCACATCTCCGAGTTGGGCCCCGCGGATGGGACGGTGCCCCTCCATGGCTTCCCGGATCTCTCTTGGTGCCACCAGATGGCCGCGCTCGCCGCTCGCGACTTCGCGCGCGCGCTCCCGACCTCTGCCGCCACTTCCCACTGCCGCTGCCCCCCTGTCCAATTTCTTCTCAGTGGTTGTGCCGCGCGATTCGAAGGGGAGATGCAACGATTTCGCGGTGTGGGCCAGAGGACAGGGGAAAGCGGGGCCGTGGCGGCGGATCCGCGTTGCGGAGGCTCGGCAGAGGCGACGGCAGCACTAGCCGGGCGGACCGAGCTGCAGGAGAGAGGAGATCAGGACTGGCAAGAGGAGGAAGAAGAAGATGACAAGTGGGGCCCACACATTAGTGATAGGGGAGAAAAGTTGCAGCAAAGTATACGTATTCGTATACACCTGCAGCTGAGCCCAAGTTAGATTCATACGTATTCCATGGTATTTTTGTGGGAACCAAAGAATTACAATGATATATTTCAAAATAGGTGAATTGTAGTAGTATATCTTCAATTTTGGAAAATTGTAATGGTAACTACCCAAATAACCCAAAGATAAACGGCGCCTCGCGATGTGTTCTGCTCGGCACCGCGGATCTGCTGGGCCGCGCCTTTCCCGCGCGTCGCTCCCCGGGGCTGGGCTGGCCACGCGAAAGCCGCGCCCACGTGCCGGCCCGTGATCGCGGGTGGCCGACGCTTCTAGGTCGGTTCGGCGCCGTGGGCCCCAGCGGACACCGCAAACACGTTTCCTGCGCCGCGGGACAACCAGACTCCAGCCCTCCGCCTGCTAAGCGGGACCCACCTCCCGCAGCCAATCAGGGGCCGCCGCTTAATCTGGCCCCGCCCGCGACGCGGAGCAGCAGCGCACGGTTCCTCACGGCACCGTGCGGTGTTTCTCCCCACTGACAATGAGCCCCACCAAGCGCGTGGGCCAACCTGTCATGGACTCTGTTCAGACAAGGAACGCGTAACCGAGTCGGACACCCTAGTTCCCCGCACGACTCGGGCTCCTCGCCCCCGGCTTTAAATAGCGGCCTACCCCCTCCCCATCGAAGAGACTCTCTTCGTTTCCTTCTCCCGCAGCCCTCGAAGTTTTCCCCCATCTATCCTCCCTCCGTAGCGAAACCCTAGCCGCCACGCCAAAACCAAATCCCGCCGCGCCCGAAATTTCCCGGCTCCCGGCGGGCTACTCGCCGCGAATCGATCGATTTCGAGCGATTCGCGGTCGATTAGGCCGGCCCCGCCGCCAAATCTTGTGATCTCTCGGCGGGGTTGAGCGCGGTCGCCCGTCGGCCATGTCGAGGTGCTTCCCTTACCCGCCGCCGGGGTACGTGCGAAACCCCGTGGCCGTTGCCGTGGCCGAGGCGGAGACGACCGCTAAGGTTTGTTGAACCGTCGGATTTACACACGCACATGCCGGATCGTTTGTTCTTGCCTGTTGGTTTTGATCGGATCTGTGGGTAGTGCGTGTGTGATTTGGGGATCGCACGTGCCGGGAAGCTAACCCTTGGCGGAGGGAAGTTTCTGAATCTCGTGTAGCTTAGCTGCGCAAGGTCGTTCAGGTCGATTTGGAATTTTAAGTGGCATGACCGCTTGCTCAGATTTGTTAACTCCCGAGTTTTCAAATCTTGGTTGCAATTAACATTGGAATCAAAACAAATTTAGAATAAAAATGATTAAACTGTCGCGTGTTACTTGTGTACATGTATCTCCCCTCAAATAGCTTTGGGAGGCAAGGAGAGATACTACCAGATTTGGTAAATGCCCAAATTGGTTGTTGGACCATAATAATTTTTTTGATGGATAGTTATATTGTTAACTATAAAGTTTTTAAGAGAACAGCAATTATTTTTGCAGTCTATGATCTTTGGAAAATGCTTGCCTACGAAGCAATGTTTTAGTATTTTGATACCAATCGAGCTTGATACTTTAATGGTAGAATTTTGTATTGTATCCACGAGCAAGGGCAGTAGCATTGTATCCTTCTATATTAATTGATCTTGTTCATTTTTTGCTAATTTGAACTGAGAATTGTGTGCCGGATTCCCTCTTTTCCCGACCATTTTTAACTGTGCTGCTATGATGTCCTTTTGGGTTTTATTATTTTCTGGTTTGTGTCAGCCCTGTGCATTTTGTGTTGATCATAGGATTTACTTGTTACCATATGATCCCTATATTGTGGGGTCCCATAATTCTTTTGTTTGTTTTGTTCTTTGTATTGTATATTAGCGACTAACTGGTTGTAGTTGATTGTGTTCATGTTTAGTCTTTTGTTCTATATGTAGAATTTGCAGTATTGCAGGTCTTAAATGTCAGTCCAGGAAGGAATCTGTTGTAATAATTACAATCTTGTGGCTAATTGTGTAATGCATGTTCTAATGGTCCCACTGAACAAATCTTTGTGAAGCATACATGTCTGAATTGTAATTTGTAGCACTGGTGTGTAAATGCTACATTTGTTTCTTGTTGTGCTTGTGTAAGTATTGAAATACAATTATGATATTGCCAAAATGCTGCATTGCATTCCCATCGTCCGTTCTAAATCAGAACTGACGATTACTCTGGTCACTGAAGCTTCAGAAAGAAAGTGGAAAGGCCGAAAAGAAGAAAGAGAAATGGAGTGACAAGAAAGCTCTTCTCCCTGGTGAGACGTCTAAACATTCAAAGCACAGCCATAAGAAGAGAAAGCATGAAGATGTCAGCACTACTGGTCAGGAGCCCAAAAAGGTTTCCATTGAATCAGTTGAGCAGTTGGAGAAGAGTGGTCTCTCTGAGGAGCTTGGTGCTCCTTGTTTTGTACAAACAGTGCGTGACTCTCCTGAGAGCTCGCAGGACAGCAGCAAGAGAAGAAAGGTTGTCCTGCCCAGTCCTAGCCAAGCTAAGAATGGTGAGGCCATCTTCCTGATCTTTTTTACTTGGAAACTAGACTTTGTTTCTAGATTTCATTCATCCCAAACTTCTGATTTACAGGGAACATCCTGCGCATCAAGATTAAAAGTAATCAAGATTCCCAAGCAGCTGTATTTGAGAAGCCAAGGGCTCCTGAGCAACTACCGGTCCAACAAATGGGATCAAGTTTGCTGTTGAGCAAGCCAAATTCAATCCAGCATCACAATAAAGTAAATGGGAGATCTGCAGCTGCACCGCAAAGGATCAATGGTGATTCTCAAGCAGTACAAAAACGAGCAGTTACAGAACCCCCTGCAAAGGTCGTGCAGAGACTTGTACCGCAGCCGGCAATGAAGTTACCGCAGCTGGTTGATCCAAAGTTATCTGTGAAGGCAGCAGTTGGACGATCTGACCTGCTACCTCCGAAGTGTTTGGGAAGCGTGCACCCTTCACCTGCGATTGCTGTGGGAAGGCCTGATCCTCAATCTGTTAAGACGACGCAGAGAGTTCAGCATACACCTGCCCAGATTTTGCAGAAAGATCTTCAGTTGCCACCTGAGGAGATTCAAAGAAAAAGCTCTGCAGTAACAAAGGTGGCACAGAAGGAATTCAGGCCTCCAGCTGTTGGACTGCCAGAAGCCCCACGGCCTCCTCTTCTTCAAAAACCCAAGGACTTGCCTGTCCTTAAGCAGCAACAGGAGCCGATGTCCTCATTGCCCAAAGAAGAACCTTGCACCTCTGGTAGGAATGCAGAATCTGCTCCAGTTAAGGAGCCGAAGCTGTCCCGGTCAGATCGAAAGAAAATCCGCAAGGCTGAAAAGAAAGAGAAGAAGTACAGAGAGAAAGAGAGGAAGTACAAAGATCTGTTTGTTACCTGGAATCCGGTTTCGGTACAGATGGAATGTTCAGATCTTGGTGAGCAAGACTGGCTGCTTGGCAGTACGAGGAACACTGATGCCAGCATGACCTGCAGAGCAAGTGATTGTTCAGTACCTTTCCAATCGATGGAGCAGCAGCCTTCGTTGCAACCCAGGGCGACTTTTTTGCCAGACCTCCATATTTACCAGTTGCCGTATGTTGTCCCATTTTAAACATCTGGTGAGGTAGATGAGAAGTAGAAGAGATGTTGGGAGAGAGCTGTGTGGATGTGGGAGACAATGGTTCCCTGCTGCAGTTTTCCAGCTTTGTTCCAGAGTGTTTCTTCGTTTCAGGACAGTTATGTTATGGCAAACTCACTGTAATGTTGGTGAATTCTTCTTCTTATTTATGTATGCAGTTGAACTGCAAGTTACTTATTTCTTGGCAGTTACTGTTGTATGACACGCTGTATATTTTCTATCCACAATCTCCTGTAGTATTTAACACCAACTCTGACATTTGTCAAGTGATCACCTCGTTTTGTTAGTGAATTAACCCATGTACACAAAGCATGCACTCTTTTCCTTTTGTTTTCTCATGATGCTGATACTGTCATCATGTATAGTCTGAAGCTTCCAGAAAGCTTGTTGTTGCCGAAAACGTGGCTCATTCTTTGATTCTGTACATGAAAACGTGGCTCATTCTTTGATTCTGTACATGGTCCCGGTAACAAAACCAAATAACAAACAAGGGATACCGGGGGTAAAACAAAAAAATATAGGTCCACAAAATCGCAGTCGTCGATCAGTCGAAGCTGGACGATCGGCTCCACCGCTCCCGCAGGTACTCCTCCAACGGGCTGAGCCCGCTGCTGTGCTCCGTGCTCGAGATGGAATCGGAGTCCTCCACGTCCAGCAACGCGAGGCCCAAGTGCGACCTCACGTTCGCCGCCGGGTACGTCTCGTCGTCCAGGCAGTCCAGCTCAGCGGCGCCGCCCTGGTCGGCGGTGCTCGCCGTGCTCTCTCCTCGTAGTATGCTCAGTATCTGCGCGGCGCAGCAAACTGGTCAGTGAAATGCAGTCAAAAAAATGCATATTGCACGAGCTGAAAGCTGAAGCTGACCTGCGATATTGGCGGCCTGAGTCGAGCCGACCTCCGGAGGCAGAGGCACGCGGCCGTGGCCATCCGCCTCACCTCCGCCTCGTCGTGCTCCACGTCCAGCATCGGGTCCAGCAGGTCCGCGATGTCGCCGCTGCTAAGCACCGGAGTCGCCTGTCGCGCCAAGAAAACGCCGGCAAATCGTTACGCCTGGTACGTGATGCAGCGATGAGTGTTGGGTGGATTAGCAGTAGGTGTCACTTACCCACATGACGAGGCTCTCCTGGCCCTTGGGCGACGCCCCGTCGCCGCTGATGGGCTTCCGCCCGGACAGGAGCTCCAGCAGCACGACGCCGAACGCGTACACGTCCACCTTGTCGGTCACCTTCCCGTACATGAAGTACTCCGGCGCCAGGTAACTGCCGCGCACAGGAAGAGAGAAAAAAAAACCATCAATTCGGTGGGGACGAAGACGAACCACACGACACCGTGCACCGAGCCAAAGCTTGGAGAGGTACGGTACCCGAACGTGCCGACGACGTCGCTGTGCGTCAGGGAGGTCGGGTTCGTCGGCGCCCAGATGGCGAGCCCGAAATCAGATAGCTGTGGCAACGGCGAGCACAGGGTTTTGCGGGCGTCAGTCAGTGGTATGTCCAAACGAAAACCTTCGCTACGATCCATGCGAGTATGTTGGTATCAACCTGGGGCTCGAACTCCTCCGTGAGGAGGATGTTGGAGGACTTGACGTCCCTGTGGATCACCGGCCGCGAGCCGCCGGAGTGCACGTAGCTCAGGGCCTCCGCGACCCCCAGAGCCGCCTTGTACCGGTTCTCCCATGACAGCGCCGGCTTTGACCTTTCCCCTGCAGCCAGGCACACCACCAGGAAACATCATCAGACGTCAGGGAGTGAGGAATTTCTCGCAACTGCTCCCACACCTTTGCAACCGTTCTGAACACGACTCATTTCCTAAAAAAAAACACTTTCTTGTATCCACCACGAATCGTTGCTTGCAGAATTCCCGATTCCTTAGAACCTAATCCACCGTACTGAGGGGAATTCTTTCTCGGTGACTTCACATAACACAACCGTAACTGAATGAAACGAGCTGGTTGGTAATGGTACCGTGGAGGTTGTCCTCGAGGCTGCCCCGGGGGAGGTAGCTGTAGACGGAGATGAGGTTGGGGCCTTCCACGCAGACGCCGATCAGCGGGACGATCCGGTGGTGGTGGAGCTTGGTGATGATGTCCACCTCCCGGAGGAAGTCCTTGGACGCTTCCGCCGACGCCTTGGACAGCTTGATCGCCACCTGCTGCCCGCAGGCGAGGCTGCCCCTGTACACCCGGCTGTTCCCGCCGTTCCCGATCAGGTTCTCTGCGAGGAAGCCAAGAACAGGGTTGGCGACGGCGGCGAATCCTGAGATAAGACAAGGTGGACGAAAGGCGCGGGAATGATGGCAAGGAAATTAAAGAACCTGCGGAGAAGTGGTTGGTGGAGTCGTAGAGCTCCTCGTAGAGGAACCATCGGCACCGTGCGCCGCCGCCGTCGAGCATTGCCTTGAGCTCCGACGCGAGGCCCGACACGGCATGCGTCCTTGGGGACTCCGTCGGCGCCGTCCGCCGGGGCAGACTCATCACCCACTGCACCACCGACTGCTTCCGCGGTTCATGGTCTTTGGCGGCGCTGGGCGCGAGGACGGCCGCGGCGGCGGCGGCGGCGTGCTCGCGGCGGAGCAGCGGCCACCCGAGCCTCTGCTCTAGCGTCACGCCGCCGGAGGCCTTGGTGGCGTCGTCGAAGGACTTCGTCACCGGCGCGGCCGCGGCGGCGTGGCCGCATCCCTCGGCGTCGAAATCCATGGACCGTGCGCTCCAGTTCGGGTTGGGGATGATCACCTTGGGCTCCAGCCCCACGCTCGGGTGCAGCACCGTGCGCAACACCGGCTTCGGCTCTGCACCTGCGCCCAACACCAGGTCGCCACCAAACGATTAGCGACCCGCTAACCAAGCCCCTCCGCAACCAACCACGCTTAATTGCTCGAATTAAGAGGCGCTTTATCATTACCAAGTGGCGGCTTGGGGGCCTCCCGGACGAAGACGGGCTTGCCGTTCTGGATGGCGACGACGGTGGTCGTCGGCGGCAGCTTCTTGGCGCAGTACTTGGCCAGGGAAGTCGACCCTCTGAGCCACCGCAACAAAACAAAAAAATGAACAAGGAAAAAAAGAGAATTGCTAAGGAATGGTGACGGAAGAAACAGTTGGATCATACAAAGGTTGCTTCCACTTCAGCGCACTTACCCGAATGAGTACTTCTTGTTGGCGCCAAGCACCACGACCATGGCGGCGCAAAGCTTGGCCTCCTTCACAAGCTCCTTCTGGATCGAGCTCCCCGGCGTCGCCCGCCCGACAAGAACGATCTGACACGAAAAAGAAAATCCCAATCAATGGTAGCATGTGAGATGAATCAGGAGCGGCATGGCACCACACAACTCCGAAGCAATTAACGCGCTGCTCGCCGCCCAGCCCATCCTGCTCTGCCCTAGTACCTCTTTCTGGCTGCAGAGGGACTCGTACTCCGCCAGGTACTCGTCCAGCGTCCTGATCAGCTTCAGAGTGTTCATCTTGCACAGGTCTGCAACCGGAAACCAAGAAAAATGTAAAGAACGCTAATAAAATCTCAACCACTTTTCACTATGACTGCTGAAACAGAGACGAACTGCCATGCCGCGATCGAGTTCTTGGCAGATACCAACCTGACTTGCGGTAAATGTGCACGGCGACGACGCGGTCCCCCCGCCTCGCCGCCTGGTTGAGCGCCCACCGGAGCAGGTCCCTGCCGACGGCGTCCATGTGCAGCCCCAACAGTATGCACCGGCCGACGCCCTCCCCGTGCTCCACCGCCATGACTCGACCGCCTTGAGCCAGCTCGCGCAGGCGCAGCTCCAGATATCAGCACGAGCCTCGCCCTCGCGTCGCCATGGCACGGACGAAGCTTGTTGGTCAGTAACTAGCACAGCAGGCCACCGGTTAGCTCAACTACTAATCGCCGTGGACTCGCGCTGACACAAGACGATCCCGCCCGGCGGCTGGCTGGGCTATCTGCACTGCAGCCAATGTCTGACCCGGAACCTCGAATAGAAAAGTGCCGAGGCGGCGGTCGTCGCCTGGCCCCTGGAAAGCGAGCGAGTTCCGTTACCAAGCGCCGCTGCTGCCCCTCCGGCCACTCACCGGCTTCGTGGCTGAATTCGCTCAACCCAAACCGAAAGGCCTGGGAAGAGGAGG
This sequence comes from Cenchrus fungigraminus, assembly GCA_036936925.1. Taxonomy (NCBI): domain Eukaryota; kingdom Viridiplantae; phylum Streptophyta; class Magnoliopsida; order Poales; family Poaceae; genus Cenchrus; species Cenchrus fungigraminus. Next base: position 89,926,627 of record CM072776.1, on the reverse strand, counting down.
AAGATACAAGCGCAAGCGGCCAGGGCGGGAACTATATCCTGGGCGCCGGGCGGGCGGAAAAGAGAGGCGTCGCGGCGAAGCGCGAGGGGTGGTGGGAGGCGAAGGCGAAGGCGAGGCGAGGCCGGAGAGGCAGAGGAAAAACCACCTAAAAATCTGGTTAGCTTGTCAGGCCTCAGCTGCAGGGGCGCGTATTAAAATGGTTTCCGTCATGGCGCCACGCCGCCCGGGATCGTCGCCATCGGCTCAACCACTCCAACCACGCGCAAAAAGCACGAGGCCGGCGGCCCGTCCCGCGGAGGGGGAGGACGGAGGAGGGCCGGAGGAACGGACGAAGCAAACGAACGCCCGAGCCGGCGACCGTCTCCGAGCGGTCAGCGACGGCGAGCACGGCTGCTGTTTTTGCGCAGCCGGAGCGCCAGCGGCAGTAGCGAACAAGGAGACGGTGACAGCGACGGGATCACTGGAAGCGGGCGACGGGTGGCGGGGATGACGCGCGCGAGGGCGTTGTGGCCTACGGCGCCTACGGGAGGAGGAACAAAAAATGTGGGCAACGCCGCGAACCGCAAGGCGTGGGATCGGCGATGACGCGACGGGGGACGACGGGGATTGGTAGAGCAAAGAACTTGGTGTGGTGGTGGTGGAGGTAGGAGGTTGGAGAGGCAGCGCGCAGCGCGAGGGGATGCCGTGGAAAGCGAGCGATTGGAGACGCGCAGGGCGGCAGGGCGTGCCCTGGAGCCATCGGTGATCGGCCTGGTCTGGTACTCTGGTGTCTGGTCCATGCACAGACTACAATCGCAATACGGCTAAAGGAATGGAGGACCAAAATAGCACCCCCCACATGGATGGAAAAGGAGAAGAAGAGAAGAACAAGAAGCGGAAAAGAATTTGGAGAGGCGCTCTTTGGGAAAAGCAAAAGGGCATCGCTAGTGAAATGTTGCGTTGGGATCGAGGAGGATCGCACGTGGTTTTTACCTTGGGTTTCAGCTTTCAACGGGACAGTTCATCGGAGATGCATCATGGGGTGGTGGCCGGGCCCGTGCAAAAGATACTACTGCTACAGGAATTGGAAGACTCTCATCAAGGTCAAATGGGAAAAATAAGCATGTGTTTGCTCTGCTTTGGCAGAAGAGAGTACGTACTGTAGAGCTGAATTGTATTGCGGACCGAATCGCGAATTCAATGCGCGCACAGGGGCGGGTGCAGTGCGGGGTCGCCATCGTCATCTATGATCAGAGTCCTTTTTATGTTGATTCGATCCGAGCAGAAGCCGATGGCGGCGACTTTGTGGCGTAGGATATGGTTTCGTTCTTTGGCCAGGGTCCTTGTATCATGTATTTCCCGTCAAAAGAAAGTTAAAAAAAATATGGACTATACGTGTTGCGGTTTTTTGTAGCAATAAGTGTTGCGGATTTGCGACGTCGCGACATGAACGAATTTAGAAGAGATTTTTTTAGTCAGAAATTTTGGAAGAGACTTTTTTTAATAAGAGAAAATTCGGCAGAGATGTTTCATATCAAGGCACGTACTCTAAGTAGAGTCAAATACTACTTCATCTGTTATTCTAAAAAATTTAGGTCAGATTATTAAGGAGGTAAAATGATCTTGATTGAATCTATTTATTTGCCATATTTGATGCTAATTGACTGTCGTATGTCCACATGCGCATGCGCACATGCCAAGTTAAATAAAACGACATGCTTTTTGAGACAAAATTTGAATCATAAAACGACATGTTTTTTTGAGACAGAGTGAGTAGATATAGTTTTAAAGGGATTGAGCAGCGACAATAATGAGTTGCTTTTGAAAATAATCCCTCCGTTTCAAATAACTATTCATTTTGATTTTTCTAGTCACATAAACTTTGTTGTGCACTTAGATATATACTATGTCTAGATACATAGTAAAAATTATGCATCTATAAAAGTTAAAACAAATAGTAATTTGGGACATGAAGAGTAAAAAAAAGATAGAGGGAGGGAAATAAAGGGATGAATGCGTTGGTGCAAAAGGGAATTCCATAGGATAAATAAACGTCCTGCTTCGGTGCTAGCAACAAGTGCGGTACTCTCACCAGCAGTGCCAAGACACATTTACAAACCGAAAGTGGATATAGATCTAACAATAAAACTGAAAGTGGATATAGATACTGACGTTGCAAAGATATATCGATCGTGTTGCTTCAATCCGTATGCAGCTGATGGTGATCTCAGCCCAACGGCGCCCGTTGATTCCTGGAGTCGTACCTGTAACTGTACCCAAAAAAAACATTTACGTCCCGATCGTACAGTACTCTTGTTTGTCTGTTGACCCGAATAACCTGACGTTTCAAAAAATATAATTGCGTTTAATCCGAGAGTTCATCGTGTGTAGGAGTAGGCGGCAAGACGCCAAGATCATCATGAACATGATACACGTTCACGCATCAAATTCCAGGCGATGATTCCTTTTGTTCTACTCCTACTTTTCCACTTCCGGAGACACAGCACCCGCCGCCGTTGTGTTCTCCGGCGGCGAGCCCCGCAGGAGCCGGCGGATCAGCCAGCTGGCCCGACGCCGCGCGTGCGGCGTGCGCTGCGGCCGCCTTGCCGCGCACGCGCGGGCGCCATTCATGTGGGGGGTGTGTGGCGACCGACCGAACGCGACGACGCGGTCTCTTCGGGGGCGGACAAGCGGAGGAGCGCGGTGACGCGACGCCAGCGGCAGGCAGGTCGCGGTCTCCCACCCGTGGCAACCGCAACGAGAGGGTGGGTGGACGGGGAGAGGGAGTGGAGATGAACGAGATCGTGAGAATCTTCCCAAGTTGCTTGCTTGGCAGGGACGGCCACCGGGACCGACCCAATCGACGACGGTGCGGTCACGCGCGGCGGCGGCGCAGGCGCAGCGCGCGAGTGGCACGGCACTACGGCAGGGTAGAGCACCGACGGCGGCGGCCCACCAAACTCGTTGGGGATGGACCATGTCGTCAGGTCGCGAGGAGGCGCACGGGGACCTAACCCGCGGCGCAGCGGCATTAAACTCCGGCCACCCTCGGGATGGACGCTCTCGCTCCGTCGTCAGTGCCTGCCCACTCGGCGGCTTCCTCCCTTTCTTTTTCGGGGCTTCTGCTTCGGGAGCAGATTCCACATGTACGGACGGAGGAGTTGAGTTTCAGACGATTCCACATGCCAGGCTGCGCTGAGGCCACCTTGATTCTTCTTCGGCATGATGAATAGGGGCGTTGGGTGCCGGAGAGAATTATCATTCATTAAAAAAAAGGTGCTTCTAGTAGTTTTTTAATCTGACTTGCTTCTTGTTTTTTTTGGGTGGGATTTTGGATGAATTATTCAACAGCCCCAGGGCTCCAGGCGCGGGACACACACAAGCATGTAAAATACGTGATTGCTAGTCCGCTGGACTCTCCCATCCACACAGGATTGACATGGCGAGCGACTACACGGAACACGCACACCGCATGATCCTGTCTTGTGCAAGGACTCGTGTTGAGTTAGGCTGTTAGGCCAGCAATTCCAAACTCCAGACTCCAAATGTAGTGCTGGCAGTGAATCGCAGAGTTCATCCGTAGCATGCCATACTGTAGGCTGCTAAGTCGAGACCGTGCTGCAGCTTCCTCGGACGCATCCGATCCGGTCGATCACAAAGCATTCTAGTACTAATCGGACGCAATAATCAGCGGATTGGACTTGTCGGCGTTCGCGGAACTAGTGAGGTGACACGCTGTCCTCCCTCCGTACCTTTTGCTGCCGGCCTATTTCTCACACACTCTCGGGTGATCGGGTCCCCCAAGCGAAAAAGATTCTCTCAAGCGCCTCCGACCGCGCACCTGACCTAGCCACAGGTCTCGCACGTGAGAGATGGATCCACGTCCACGGGAGCGGCCAGCCAGCCTCGCCCGCCTCATCGCCCGGCCACCGACACTCCCCGCGCCTACTGAAAATCCCCGGATCACACACGGCGCGCGGCGCCGGCGGCCCCCGAAGTCCAATCGAGCGCCACCCCGGGCCGCGCTTCCTTCCCTCCACACGAATGAAATGCCTCGGCAACGAAAACGACGGCGATCGCCCGAATAAAAAGATCGTCGATCGAGGTCTCCGATCCCGAGCGGATCGCCCCGCCGGCCGTACGTGCAGCCAGAGGTACACCTGCGCCCGCAGCGACGGCTCAACCGACCGGTGTGACTGATGAGTGATGGCCGGGACGGGATGGGTCGGGACGGGAGGACGGTCGCAACGGCGTGTGTCGTACGTGCATGGGCAAATCATTGCCGGGGAGGCATGCACGAAGGGGATGCCGGGATGGTGCCGGCCCGGTCGCTGTCGCCGCAGTTACGGCCGGCGCGCTCGTGGGACTTGATATCGCGTACCGGCACGCCGCGCGCGGGCGACGAATGTTCTCGCGACTCGCGAGGCGCGCGGCAGGTCGTCGGTCATGGCATCGGCGCATCCACGTATACTGGCCTGGTAAGCGCGCGACCTGCTCCCGGTCCCGGCCGGCGTCGACCATGTGTGTGTGCGCGCGTGCGATTTCCCCTGCTGACGATCGACCGTGAATCGATGTTAGGCTGGATCGGTTTTGGCGGCCGGACACGGCTGGTACCCGACCGGCCGCGCTGCCGTACGCCTTTGCTAGTTGTTGGCTACGGATCGGGTTGGGCGTGGGCGAGGGGTGTCCGCCGTCGCTGTGCTGCCAGAGGCGCGGCGTGTACGGGGTCGGGGTGGCGCAACCGACGACGCGCTCTGTATATATGACTATGACTATGAGGCCGGCGCGAGTGCGGGACACATTGGACCCTAAGCTCCATCCACACCGGTGGTTACGTTGCTACTACGTACGGGGCTAGTAGTGCGCCGGTACATGCATGCATGCACCAGCAGCGTGGTGTGACAAGACAAGCTAGCCAGCCGGAAAGGCTTGCAAGCCTTTGGTTACGCGTTGCGGAGCCGGAGCTGCCACAATCGTGCTTCGGTTCCAGAGAAGCCGGACCCGGAGCTAGGCGAATAATAAGCTGACCAAACCCATCCTTAATCATCTCATATAACTTTTTTTCTAATGGAACTGATAAGTTGGTTTTTGTGGAATGATTATAGTTCGTAGCTCGTATTAAGATCTTGTGTCATCTAAAAGCGTGACCACTGATGCGTTTTTTTAGTTTACAAAGAAAAAGAAAAAAAATCTTTGCCGGCGCCAAGAATGCGCAGACATCGAATTGGGGCCACTGCACGGCGCATTATTTGTACTCCTTTTTTTTTTTAGAATCATTATTTGTACTCCTGATTAGCTTGATGTACGCGTGTAGTGCGCCTTTCCGTTCTTCCAGCCTTTCTTATCTTTTTGTCGGACATAATTCTTGTGTGTCGGTCGGAGAGATTAGATCATTAAAAGGCAAATCATCCCATCACTCCTTTGAACATTTTCGTTTATACATGAGCCAGTAGAGTTTTTCCTGTATCCACTTTAAGGAAGGACATGGGAATGTTTCGTACCACGGACTAAAATTTAGTCTTGTCAAATTAAATGTTTGTTTACAAACTAATTACAAAATCAATTACACAGATGTAAGCTAATTGGCAAATAGAATCTATTAAACCTAATTAGAATATAATTTGATGATACAGTGCTACAATAAATATGTGCTGATGATGAATTTATCAGACATGATAGATTTATCTCACGAATTAACTTTCGTTTGTGCAATTAATTTTATAACTAGCTCATATTTATTCTTCCTAATTAACATCCAAAGATTCAGTGTGACAAGATTAAATTTTAGTGCCAAGTCAGCCAACTTGCTCTTAGTCCTTACAACTCTCAACTGTGGTGGACCCAATACTATGATGCTTGCAGGCTTGAACAGTACTACAACAACAACAGTACGTGAGACTGATGAAAAATAGTGTGTTGCCAACAACTTTTGGCGGTATTATTGGTGCCGCGGTCAACATTTCCAAAGACTGACTAAACGCATTCTAAGCTGGCAAGTAAACGAGACTGGACTAGCAACATGAAACTTGCTACCTGTAGCACACTGTAGCCTTGTTTAGTTCGTGGGAAAATTTGTCTTTTCAACGTTTTGAACTCCTGTAGCACTTTCGTTTGTTTGTGGTAAATATTATCCTACCATGGCCTAACTAGGCTCAAAAGATTCGTGTCGCGAAGTACATCAAAACTGTGTAATTAATTATTTTTTTACCTATATTTAATACTCCGAACTTATGTCTTTTGACGTATTTAATGTGATGTGATGGAGAGAGAGTGGAGAAAACATTAGAATTTTTAGCAAACTAAACAAGGCCCAAAGTCTTGTTCTGTTTTTCCCTTCCTCTTTCTTATGGCAGCAGCTTCTTCTGCAGCTCATTCAACAAGATCCCACCCAGTCCGATCGATCAGCACCAGGGTCCAGGGGTACGTTATGATCCTTTTTTGATCGTGCACCCACTCGTACACCAACTGAAAACCCATCATAAGAACAGTAATAGCAAGGATTCCGGTGGTTCTCTGTCAGATCGCATCTCATTGCCTGGACAAGGTCCAAGTAAAGACAAGGTCCCAAGTAAAGCGACGTGATGAAGTTGTCGGGGACAGCCACAAGGGTCCCCTAATAACAGGGGAAATCACCCCTTTTTCGAAAAATAACGAAAGCAAACAAGCAAACCACACAACGCACGACAGCGGCCCAGGGCAGGGCCCACGGCCCAAAAAGCCCCAGCGGCCCATCAAAATAGCCAGCCTCGGCACTTCTCGGGCGGACCCCGCCTCGCTCGAGGGCCGGGCGCTGTGCCGCGAATCTTCCGCCTCGCTTGAGAGCTTGACGCCCCCTCGGGCGAGTGTCCGCCTCGCTCGAGGGCTTGACGCCCCTCGAGCGAGTTTCCGCCTCGCTCGAGATCTCCTCCGATCCGCGACACCACCCCTGCTCCCACGACCGGAGCATTAAAAGCTCTGGCGCGTCGCGGGCACCCGGGTCAGGCGAATCCACGCCACGCCGGCCCTCTGACACCGCCTGGGAATCAGATCCCGGTGCTGTTCGACCAACCCGCACTGTGCAGCCATCCTCGGCGCTGTGCGGCATGGCCGGTGTCATTCCGTGACACTGTGCCGCCTACTCCCGTACCTCCTCCACGCCGCGCCCCTCGAAAGGGGACGGCGGCACCCTCGAACGGAGTACGGCCACCAATTCCCCGCCCGCCTGGGACGACGCCGTGACGCAAGGCCGGCGGGGCGCGTCACCTCCATCACCTCCGGGCGCTGTGCAGCCATCCCCGGTGCGGTGCGGCCATCCCCAGCGCTGTGGAGTCATCCCCGGTGCTGTGGAGCCCTGTCACGATGGGACGCCACCACGCCGGCCCCTGTACGGCATGGGCGCTCCCGCCATCGAGGCCCACGAAAGAGCATGGATCATCTTCGAAGGGTGCACACGCGGCGACCTGGCGCGCACACTGACCGGCGCCGCCGTACGAGCGACGTGCGCCGCGTCCCCTCCGCTAGCTCCGGCGCCGTCCGGCCATCCCGGGCGCTGTGCGACTGGCCCAGGGTCCGTGCGATCATCACCGGCGCTGTGCGGACATCCCTAGCCCTGTGGCACCATCCCGGGCGCTATGCTGCCATCCCCGGTGCTGTGCGGCCATGCTCCGATGGGACGCCGCCACGCCGGGCCCTGTACAGCACCGGGTGCCCTCGTCAGCAAGACCCTCAAACGGGTGCATGGACGGCGGTCAGACGTGTACGCCGATCGAGCTACCCTCGAAGCTATTCCCCGACCAGCATATAGCCACCACGACACCGGCAAGTGTTGAGACGCCAGGACACCATCAAATCACAAACGCTGTGTACCAGCACCACGATACTGTGTAAAACCCCGTGCGGCACATTTGTGAGCCGCCTCCCCTTGGTCTATAAAAGGAGGAGGCGGTCGCCCGGCCGCCGGGGGGACGAGATCATCACTACACACCTACACTCATTCTCATTCGCATACTCGCTCCCTGATATTGGCACTTTGCCTCAATCACTCAGCAGGGACTTGGAGGCCTCTCCTCCTCTCCCGCCTTGCTTGTAGCCCCCCTCTACAGGCACCACCGGTGCAAATTAATACAGCGCGCACGCGCAAATCTGCTGGACGTACGACCCCGCGGTCGGAACCAGGATAAACCGGCGTCCCTGTGTTGTCATTCGCACCGACCATCGAGAAGCTGATCACAGCGTAACTTACTAGTTAGTGTCGGGACTAATCCTAACACCGACAGTTGGCGCGCCAGGTAGGGGGATACGCGCTGTGATCGACCCCTCACCAGCAGTCTCGATGGTGATTTGCACCGAGATGACGTCCCAGAGGTACGCCATGGGCAGCTCGGACCCTCTCCCTGCCGGATTCGAAATCCGGTTTGCGAGCCTGAACTTTCAGGCCACAGGGAACGGCTACCTCATGCGCCTCACCAACCGCGACGAACTCCACCCGTGGCGGTCGACTGGGCCGGGCCCAATGCCCGCCACGCCGACTACTGACGCTCCGGCACCCACCCAGACGGCCGCTGCGAGCGCCTCGACGTCCCGACGCCGCAAACGCCCAGGCCAGCGCTCGCGTCAGGCGCGCGCGGAGCGACGCAGGGCAGCACGCGAGGCGGCCCGGAACGACGTGCCCCCACCGAGCGACACGACGGCACACCCTGCGGGGGAGCACGCGGCCGCGGGGCCGCAGTTCCCCCACGGGATGCGCAACCCTGCTGCGGCGTACGCCTCATCCGTCAGCACCGACATGGCCGCATACGAGGATCTCCCGGGCCATCACCTGCTGTCAGTTCGGAACCTCATCGCCACCAACAACGACGAGTCGTATCACGGCTCGCCCAGCGAGCTGCCGCCCTCGACCTCGCATGGCTACGCGGGTGGGACTTTTCCGGCGTACCGGACCCTGTGGTATTCCGGCGGTTCCTTGACGCCGTGGACTACTGGTTCGGTTACTCCGACGACTCCAGCGAAGGGAGCTACGATCCCTCGCGCGAGTGCTTCGTTATCGCCGCCAACGAGCATGCTGACGGCGCGAACGGAGCGGGCGACGGGAACGCGGCCCAGCATCCGGAGCCGAACTCGCCACCGGCCCCACCAGCGGGCAATGCAGATATTAATGCACAGCTGGCCCAGGCGCGCGAGCTCGAGGCAAAGCTCGCGGAAGAGTACCGGCAGGTGCGGCTCCTGCGTGCAACCATCGCAGGGGAAGCCTCGGCGCGCGGCGAACGCGCCCGAGAAGCCGGGAAGCAAGACTGCGAGCGCATCAACGCCGACTTCAACGTGGACGACCCACACACGCCACTTCGTGCCAGCCAGAAACTCATCGCGGCGGCGACACTACTTCGGGCCATGCCCGAGCCATCAACGCCCGAGGCACGTAACCTGCGCCGCGAGGCGCAGACTCTCATCGAGCAGGCGGCTGTGCAGCAGGCCGAGAGCTCCGCGTCCCGCATGCGCAACCAGTCCAGCGCGCGGGCGACGGCGGCGCGCAGGACCAGGAGGCATCCGTCCACGCGGGCGGCGCGGCGGGGCAGCTGGCAAACCGGGACAGGACGCCTGTCAAGGAGCGGATCCTTGACACACGCGGCCAGGCCCACGACGGCGACGCCCGCAACGTCCTGAACGCCAAGAGAAGGGGCGACGCGGAGGCGCGAGCGGCGGCGGGCTACCACCCTCGACGAGGTGGTCGCTACGACAGCCGGGAGGACCGCTCGCCAACACCGGAACCCCCGGGAACCCGAGTGTTCAGCCGGGAGATCCGTGCGGCGAGTTTCCCCCAGCGTTTCCGCCAGCCCACCACCATCGACAAGTACACGGGGGGAGACGGACCCTCGTGTGTGGCTCAACGACTACTGCCTGGCTTACCAGCTGGGCGGTGCCACCACCGATGCGGTGATCATCCGCAATCTGCCGCTGCACCTTGCGGACTCGGCCCGAACATGGCTCGAGCACCTGCCACCCAGCCAGATCCACAGCTGGGACGACTTGGTCCGCACGTTCGTAGGGAACTTCCAGGGCACATACGTGCGCCTTGGGAACTCCTGGGACCTGCGGGCGTGCACCTAGAAGCCCGGCGAGTCGCTCCGGGACTTCATACGGCGCTTTTCAAAGCGCTGTACTGAGCTCCCGAGCGTTGCTCAGTCCGAGATCGTGCACGCCTTCCTCGAAGGCACGACCTGTCGGGACCTCGTGCGCGAGCTCGGGAGGAGCCCGCCGGTCGACTCCAACGAGCTGTTCGACATCGCCACCAGCTTCGCCTCCGGAGAGGAGGCAGTGGGGGCCATTTTCGACGGTAAGAAGGGAAAGCGCGTGGACGACGCGCCCGCGGAGGGCAGCAAGTCCAAGAAGCCCGCGAAAAAGCAGAAGCGGGGCAAGAAGGGCAAGAAGCCCCACCATGACGCACGCGCGCACGGGCGCGGCGAGGACGACGAGGCCCTCGCCGTTGACCCTGCCCGTAAGGGTCCTCGAGGGGCCCCTCGAGGCCTCGGCGTATTCGACGATATGTTCAAGAAGCCCTGCCCGTACCACAAGACCCCGGTCAACCACACCCTCGAGCAATGCGACATGCTCAAGAAGTACTACCGCCGCGTCGCCGCGAAGGAGGACGAGGCCAAGAAGGACGGGGGTGACGGAGACGCTGATGGCTTCCCCGCGGTGGAGAACGTCTTCTTCATCTTCGGGGGACCGACGGTGGACATGTCCACCAGCCGGCGCAAGCGAGAGCGACACGAGGTCCTCGCCGCGGAGAGGGCTCCTCCTTCCTTCCTCGATTGGTCGGAGGACGCCATCACCTTCAGCCGCGAGGATCACCCGAACCGCATCCCCAACCCGGGCCAGTACCCATTGGTCGTCGATCCCATCATCGGCAACGCGCGGTTCTCCAAGGTGCTGATGGACGGCGGCAGCAGCCTCAACATCCTCTACGCCCACACCCTACGGCTGATGGGGATCGGGTTGGACCAGCTGCGGCCCAGCACGGCGCCGTTCCATGGCGTCGCGCCAGGCAAGCGCGTCTAGCCCCTCGGGCAGATCGACCTGCCGGTTTGGTTCGGCACACCGGACAACTTCCGCTAGGAGGTCCTCACCTTTGAGGTGGTGGGGTTCCGGGGCGCGTACCACGCCATCCTTGGGCGTTCGTGCTATGCCAAGTTCATGGCGGTCCCGAACTACACTTACCTCAAGATGAAGATGCCGGGGCCAAAAGGCGTCATCACCGTGGGCTCGTCGATCGAGCATGCATTCGACTGCGACGTCGAGTGCGTTGAGCACGCTGAGGCCCTGGCGCTCGACGAAACGCTTGTCGCGGATATGGAGAAGCTGGCCAACGAGGGCCCCGACTCCTCCGCCAAGCACGCGGGCAGTTTCGAGGCTGCCGAACAAACGAAGGAGGTGCCCCTCGACCCTGCAGCCCCCGAGGGCAAGGTGTTGAGGGTCAGTTCCACCCTCGACCCGAAATAGGAAGTTGTGCTCGTCGACTTTCTCCGCGCCAACGCTGACATCTTCGCGTGGAGCCCCTCGGACATGCCAGGCATCCCGAGGGAGGTCGCCGAGCACTCCCTTGACATCCTACCTCACTCCAGAGCCGTGCAGCAGCGGCTGCGGCGCTTTGATGAAGAAAGGCGCCACGCGAT